>OX438708.1:4063530-6563530 GCA_949316375.1 Mythimna vitellina | reverse complement strand
GCCCACTCTAAGATACAGATGGTGCCATCGTAGTGATGTGATATGTGTATGTCGATGATTTGTGCTATCGATATCGATTCTAAGCTTTTTTGTTTGATAATAATAATTTACTAAAATCGACTTATTTCACTTCATAGTTTATATATATATATTGCTCCTTCACGTATAAATGGTTGAAAAGATCTGAGTGAAATTTGACACCCAGAAATGAACCCTGTAATATAAAACATAGGATAAATTGACTAGCTTGTTGGTCTAGTGGTCAGTGGCCCTGACTGATATGCCAGAGGTCGTGGGGTCGATTCCCATCCAGGACAAATATTTGTGTGATGAACACGATCATTTTTTCTGTGTCAATGGGTGTAATTTATCTAAAATATGTATGTATTTAAAAATATATAAGTATATTTATTAGTTGTTTAGTAGTACTCATGACACAAGCTTTCCTTAGCTTGAGACTAGACGGCGTTGTGTGGTAGTTGTGGAAAAAAAAAACGCGGTGTTATGATCCCTTGAGAAATTGGATTACTATTACTTTAGTAAGAGTGATAAATTACTCAGTAGTCAAAGGCTTTTGATGACCGAGGACTATACAGGACAGTATGAAATGTACATAATATATGTAAGTCTAAACTTGAGATTTCTTAAAGTTTGTAGGTTTGATCGCACAACTGCAGTAAACACACAATTACTCATACTGTACTAAAAGGGCACCTTCCTTCATGGCTCTTAATGGCAAAACTCTTTACTGTTAGTAGAGGCTGCCTAACGCCAGCGGCAGCAAGCTTCAATAAGCAGTTACGTGTAGGCGTGAAGTCAGAATAAAGCGTAGCTCTGGCACCTTGGCTTATAGTCCAGCCAGCGTGGACTAAGTGGAGTACGTCTGCAAGCGACTGAAGGCGAGTGTCGCATAACTGGACGCCTGGAAGCATATGTGATGTGCAGGTCAGTGTAAGTGTAAAAAGAAATGACATGCCATGAGCACAATGCGGAACATTCCTATTAAGGTTATGTGTGATGATGCAGTAACAAAACTCAATAATAGTGAGCATTATTTACTCATTTAAACTTAATGTATGAGAGTTTTGAGAGCAGTGGTGGCCGAGGAATAACGGCCCTGATTTAACACTTTAGGTCATGGATTCAAACCCAGCCAGGTGCATTACTTTGTGTTATTTATTTCATCACCACTGCTCTCAAAACGGTGAAGAAAAACATCGTGAGGAAACCGGCATGTCCTAGAACCAAAAATTCGAAGACATCTGTCATTTGCCACTGGGCCCGCGTGGTGGATTACGGCCCATTCCCTCTCCTAGAGAGAGGAAGTCTGAGTGCCAGCAGTGGAAACTTTAAAAGGCTGAATATGCTACTTAATGTACAGTACTGGTACATGGGTGGACTTAATGCAACATGGCATTTTAGGGTTAAAAAAGACAACTCTGTAGTCTGTTGGTATGCAGTTAATAAATAATAATAGATAATTTAAATAGAATAAGTATCATTAGATTAAATTGCTCATAATCATTCGTAATAGATCACTAAAAGGCTCTTATTATGCAATAAGTCTTAGTCATAGCCAATTTTCAAACCTAGTACAAACATTTCAGCCATTCACTTCATTTCCAAAGTCTGTCTGTCATCTAAGCTAGCTCATAAAACGTTTTCGCAATTCAAAAACTTTCTAATTCTCAACTTTGACAAAATAAAAATATAATTTCAGTCCTAGACAATTACCTAAAAACCCTCCTAGGATTCGCAAAATTAACTAAATATATTATGTTCATAAAACTTTCTATACACGTTATATATTAATTAGTTTGAAATACTTGAAACGCTTTAATTAACACCAACTTTTATCGTTCCCAACTATGCAGTAAACTTTAATTGATAAAGTTACAGAAAAGTCTATTCAGTTATATTTGTGTTATCTTTTTATTCAGTGTTGTGAATAAAGTAAAACTTTATAATAGAATGACAATAACATAAATATGTAATAAAAAAGAGTAAAAAAAACTGTGATAAGCTCTATTCTTATTCACTCATAATAATTTATATTTTATTTTTATATACCTATGTTTTTCTATTTGTAACATTTTTTTATAAAGATTTTTTTTTTTATATTATTTAAATGACTGGCCTGTTGGTCTAGTGGTTAGTGGCCCTGACTGCTATGCCGGAGGTCGTGGGGTCGATTCCCACCCAGGACAAATGATTGTGTGATGAGCACGATCATTTGTTCTGTGTCTGGGTGTAATTTATCTATAATATGTATGTATTTAGAAATATATAAGTATGTTTATCAGTTGTCTAGTACTCATAACACAAGCTCTGCTTAGCTTGAGGCTAGACGGCGTTGTGTGGAAGTTGTGAATATTAATATTATTAATAATATTATTAAATAAAAACACCACCACTTTAATTTCATTTGTAATTTATTATTGTAAATCTCAATTTGTTTTTATTTTTAGAACGCCTCTTTTTATAATGTGAATTTATTGCACTTTTGGGCCGTACACTAGCTTCTGACGTTTTATAAGTGCTCATTTATATTATGAGCAAAAAAATATTTTGAATTTGATTTGGAGTTTATTAATTGCCAAAAATATAACTGACACTAAGAAAAGAGTTATATTGTGATGAAATAAATTATCGATAAAACAAGGAGCATCCCTATTGTTTATTTATGTATTCATGAAATGAAAATACATTAAACTTATTTGCATGAAATCTGACTTGTGTTATTTTGATATAATAAGGTGAAAATGCATAATTGTAAAGTCAGAATGAGTTGGAGTTTTTTGGAAACAAATCGGCCTTACCTTTGAGATATGCAGGAAGAGAATGAGGAATCAAAATCCTATTATAGACCCCATGGCCATGGGTTGTGCGAAATAGAATGCCGGGGCCAGCCGGGGCCAGCAGGGTCGAAGCCTACTGATAGGCTTCGACTCTGCTGGGCCCCTACAGTTTTGCTGACATCTCTTTGAGACGCATGTAGAACACTACTACGGCGCGTAGTGTTCCACACAGTCCGAACAGTTACCGGCTGGTCGTGTACAAGCCCGCGCCTACGGTGGCTGGAAATCGAGATTGGGATCCCGGCGATTGGGGCGTGAGAGCCGTTCCCTCGCTCTTGCTGCTGCCTCCTTTGCTAGCATTACTGCTTCGCAGAAGGAGGCGACGGCCTGCCACTCCTTCTCATCTGTACCAAGCGCAATGTGCAGAAGTACCTAATAGTTAATACCTAGTAGTTTCAATGAATATAATATTTTTTTTTGTATATCTATCTATAGCCTACCTAGGTTCCTTACTTAGTAGTCCCCCGACTAAGTGATGCTCATCTTTAAAATATTTATAGATTCTTTTAATGATGTTAAAGGCTGAAAGAGTAGCCACGCGCGCCTCAGGGATTTTTTTTTATGACTAAAACTCATAGCCCAGGTCGTCGAGAACGCGTATTGTTCCACGCGCGCCTCATGGAGTTGTCAGCAATTGGTAGAGGCCCAGCAGGATCGAAGCCTACTGGGGCCATGGGTAAATGGAGAAAACGAAACCCGGGGCCCTGGGACGAAGGCAAAGAAGAAACAGGAGTGGGTTTTTAGTCAGTAAAAGTCTGACACTATCTCCCGATCCGCCCAAGAGCGGGATTTGTCATTAGATGATTTTCCCACCTAAAAAAAAGCATTCTATTGGTTTACCCATTTTTTTAAAATCGGTTCCGCGGTTTTTAAGTTTATTCACTGGGTACACACTATATTAGTATAGATTCGCGAAACATCCAAATTTCCTCCAAAAACTATCGATAAACTACTTAATCTATCGACTTATCTCAACACTGTATACGACAATCAAAATGTAGGTTTTATTCAAATTCTGGATGTCGTACAGACACTGGACTCAACTGCCGGAGTTTTTGCAACTTGCCAACTAGGTACTGCTGGAATTTTCATCAAATGCAAATGCATTGCGGACGGATGCCTAAGTAAAGGTCGGTGTCCAGTGGCTGATACATTTTCCGGTACTATTTTGCAGGAGAGTTCTAATGACGCGTTTAATTTGTAGACAGAATCTCTGGGAAAGGGGAGAATATCACTCTAATATTTTAAAAGCGAAAGTTTTTAATTGTGCGTGTATATTTGTTACTTCTTCACGCTCGAATGGCTATACGGATTTCGACGAAACTTAGTACACAGGTACATCATGTTCTGGAATAGCACATAGGATACTTTTTATAACCGGAGTATGTTTCCTTGGGATGATTTCTTTGGGATGATTGATTATGAGTGTTGAATATTTATTTTGAATTACTGTTTAGAAATTTTGAGGTTAACCGGAGAGTTAATCAGAGCCAATCTATTATTACTCTGTCCATCATTGAAATTTTAATTCAAATATATTTTTTTATGCGTATTTAACAAATCAGTATGGTTTTACTTTTGGAACTAAACAATAAATATATGCTTCACATCAGAGAAAATATAGACTTGTGACAATTACGTCAGTATGTCTGAATTTTGTGAGAATATTTAGATGATTATAAAATGAGGGTATAATTTGTTCTTTTTTTTTAAGTTATTTGCGGCGAAAAAGTCTAATTTTATTGAATTAACCTATACTGTCTCACTGTTGGGCAAATGTCTTCGCTTTCCCCATATCTTTCCAGATAATTTATTCTCGAGCTATTTCAAACCAGCCTTTGTTTGTAAACTAGTAGTGATTCCAAAAGGGCTTCTGTATGAGATATTGATAGAACTGCATGAATGATGATCCATGGTCAGGAGGTCATTTAAGATTAGCTGAAACATTTTGGCTAAATTTAGAACAAAGAACACCACCAGGCGTCTCGCAAACTTTTCCAAGGTCAGCACGTGCGGCGTCGTCCAACTTTGGGCACTCACTTCGTGGAGACTCTAGTTCAGTGGTCAATGTGCTTGCGACTGACCTGTCTAATCTCATGTTAGCCTGGTAGTTTTTTTTTCCTACGTGTATGATCCCCATTTTTGAGCGAAACATTTGGTTTTTTATTTGTTGCACCATATTACCCTTTTTTCTTTTACCGTTAAATTAAAATAAAATAAACTGAATAAAAGTAGAGAAATTAATATCAAATTTGAGTAAGCTAAATCTTTAAATCTGATTGCTAATTCTCCTCAAGTCTGCTACCCCATGAAGCCGAAAAAAAATCAAACTTCAAGTAAACGTAATCTAAAGACTATTTTGCCCTGTAAAAAGGGAATCCAAATCTTTAGGGTACCTAGGATAATTAAATTTGGCAAGAAGCAATGCCATGTAGCACAAGTATAGGAAAAAAAATAGGAAATTTAGGTATCTTCATGGCTAGAGTAAATAGGCTCTAAATAAACCAGTGCGATTCACCATCAACGATTGCATCACTGCTCACCATCAGGTGGGATTGCAGTCAAGCACTAGTTTATATCAATTAAAAAAAAAAATGTTTGCGATTCTAAGCTAAATTTATACAGAGCCTTTAGTGCACGAGTCCAACTCGCACTTGACTGTTTTTTTCTCTTTCAGCTGTCTTATTTTATCAAATAAACTCCTATTTGTACCAAACATGTCACAGAAGCATTATGTACTCGTAGCTAAAAGCCGGGATTGCTCATTATAAACTAATTAGCTTTGAAATAGACTGCTTTAGCGTCACTGTAGGTAATGTATCGTAGCGTAATAATGAACTCGTATATTATTAGCAAGTCACACTGTTGGTAAACTACTAAGTTAAACTGATAGAGAACTAAATTCTGAACTTATTACACTAGAAATATACAGAATTGCTTGCGTTCATCGTCTTGACAGCTATCCTGAACTCATCTCAAAATATAATTTTTTATTTAAAATTTCAATTTAATTTTTTTTTTTTAACGTTGCCAATTTTAGACCATCTAAAAAGGTGCTAATATAAGACGTACTACAATATTATGAGAGCAGTGGTGGCCGAATGGTAACGGCCCCGACCTACGAGTTGTAGGTCGCGGGTGCAAACCCAGCCAGGCGTATTACTTTGTCTAATTTATTTCATCACCACTGCGCTCAAAACGATGAAGGAAAAATGTCGTGAGGAAACCGGCATGTCCTAGAATCAAAAATTCGAAGACATGTGACATTCACCAACCCGCACAAGGGCCGGCGTGGTGGATTACGGCCCATTCCCTTTCCTAGAGAGAGGAGGCCTGAGTCCCAGCACTGGGAACATTAAAAGGCTGATTATGCTATGCTATTATGTTACAATATTATAAACTTCAAATTTGGAATAATGGAATATTTATTAATTCACACCTCAACAACTGATTGAATTTGGATTAGGAAGACGGTTAGAATTGAATTAGGATAAAAGAGTTTTTATTACACGTAACGTACTACGTTTATGTGAGTTAATTTACGATTTTAACGCGGGAAAAGCTGCCAGTAAAAATTAGCTTTTTGCCCGCGGCTTCATTTGCGTTAAATAACATGTACAATGTTACATCAACATAAATCTACTTGTCCTCAAAATGGCGGACTTCTAGGCAAACTTTTAACCCCTTTTTCACTTTTTTACACTCCAAAATGTCAGTTTTATTACGTAGACTGTGCATTTATGAGTCAGTTAGTCAGGCTTTCTGATTTATATATCACTTTGTACGTAAGAAAATAGTATTATGTCATTTGGCACTGACTTAATGATAAAATCTAAAGAAACTGGGTAAGTGCGAGTTGGACTCGTGCACTGAGAGTTCCGAACAAACCTACTTACGTAAACAGTTCAATTTCTGAATAGAAATTTGAAGATTTTTCCAAATCGAAATATTTTGATGTGTGACGTTACAACAAATTTAATACGAAGGCCGTATAAGACCTTCCTTCATGCCAAATTTCAAGATTCTGGGTCAACGGGAACTACACTATGAATTTTTATTCCCTTGAGAGTGCGAAATATACGTTTTTTGCAAACATAAACGATTTACGAGTTCCCGAGATAAAGGATCTTGACAAACAGACTGACGGAAAACAAAGTGATCCTATAAGGGCAACGTTTTTTTTTTTCTTTTGAGGTACGAAACCCTAAAAATGGCATCCTCCAGCGTCTTTGCCCGCGTGAATGTCGGTTTCTCTATACAAACTTTGGACTCCCGTTAGATCCCCTTAAAAGGTGATTTTTGGAAAATCCTTGACCTTGTAGTTTCGGCTGTGCGTTGATATATCAGTCAGTCAGTTTCTCTTTTTATATTATAGAGGTTATAGTTAATTATAGAGTATAGAATAATCCATTCGGTTAATTAAAAAAATATGGTTTATCTTGTGAAAATACCAAAATATTTACAAACCAAAGCTATAATTGCTACTTTTGAAAAACATGTTTTTGTAGTTATTACAGTATTCTCTTGGGCAAAGTGTGTATCACAGTAAATTAGAGGTACCTAATTCCAGTTTTTCCAAAGAGTAAATGTTGTACGTTATTATGTTCAAGGCAAGAACATAATAACGTACAACATTTACTCTGCCATGATCTATGAAAGTATTAATTACGTTACTCATACAATTTTTTATTTATTTCTCTTTCTTTTTTTTCATGTACAGGTAAATATGCGGTTAGGATTTTATTTTATTCCTAGCTACTAACTATCTTGCAGTGGAAGTCAATCCTTTGCACGTTCCAAATGCCACTGGAACTCATTCTTCTATTCAAATTGCTGGCGACTCAGCCTTTTAATTCATTTCCATATGAATGTGCTAAAACTTTGTAGTATTTTCTTAATAAGGTAGACACGTAAATACAACATAAATAAAACATTGAGCAATTAGGTAATTAGTAAAATCATATTCGTTCTTTTAAAGTAATAAGATTATCAGCCTTTTTTTTAGTTGGGATAATCATCTTATGACAAATCCCGTTCTTGGGCGGAGCGGGAGATAGTGTCAGACTTTTACTGACTAAAAGGAGTGGGTACTCCTGTTAAGTAGGCTTCGACCCTGCTGGGCCCCTACAGTTGCTGACATCTCCTTAAGGCGCGCGTGGAACAGTACGCGCCGTCGACGACTTGGACTCTGTCCGGACGGTTACCGGACGGTCGGACGGTGAACCATCCATAGCTCGCCGTCCGCAAGCCCGCGCCTACGGTGGCCGGAAATCGAGATCGGAATCCCGGCGGCGGTTGAGGCGTGAGGATTGTTGCCTCGCGCAATCGGCCTCCTTTACTAGCATTACTGCTTCGCAGAAGGAGGCGACCGCCTGTCACTCCTCTTCGCTCCGGACCACGGCCTGTACTGAGGCCCGGCGCGAAAGATCACCGCCGCCGATGGCCCCCACGATTCGTCGCTTCCGCACGAATCCGGTTCAGAAACTTCCCGAACTTACCGTGTTCGGTGAGAACCTGCGTCATGCGGAAGGTGAGGACGCCGTGAGGTTTTTAGAATCACGTCTCAAAGAGGGAACTTACCGCCATAATTGTGGCGTGATTATCTGGCTTATTCAAGAATATAGGATGCACAAATGAGATGCGTTTCTCGAAATCTAGGTACCTATGTGCCTAATCGATGATCAGCAATATACAGACCGATCTCAGCAACTGTGACTAAAGCAGGCCCTTTCCGAGAATCTTATAATATCTTCGAATTTTTGGATCTAGGACATATTGGTTTCCTCATGATGTTTTTCACAGCAGTGGTAATGAAATAAATTACAAAAATTACAGCACGTCTTCTGTTGACTTCAATTCGAACTACAGACCTTCAAGATAGATTACAGGTATTATGATATATATTTAGAAGTACTGGGTACTGGTAAACAATCCTCTTCACAAAGTAGTACCTTAATAATATTTTCAAGGGCAAAAATCAGCTAGGGCCAACGTTCGCACGCCCTTCACACTCTATGATTTAATATTCTGTTATACCTCAAGGGAATTAATACACAATTTACTTACTTCCAATAAAGTTTCAATAGTAGATAATTCAATAGAAAATTGTTAACACAAACATAATTAGGTGAATACTTTTGTAAACAGGATCATCGACCATCGTAGTGAAAATGTTTTATAATTTATTTTCTTTATTTATTAACCAACTGTTTGCAACTCACAGTATGCAACACAGCGTATAGCAAGCCATCAAAAAAATGCAAACAGTCATTCATTAATTTTTATGTATTTCATTTTGAGGTCACCAAATGACTTCGCTTGCTCCACCCCAGTGCGAGAGGGCGTGTCAGATTTTTACTAATTAAAACACACCTGAGTCCTTCAGTTGCCCCTTGCATTCTACGACCACGGCCACTCTTTCAAACGTTCTCGCAATTCATGTTTCTTACTTTAAGTTTTGGTTCAAAACCTTGTAAGTTATTACTCGTACAAAGAATAAAGCCTCAGAAATATAAGGGGACAGTGTTCAGCAAAATGTCACGCAATACTTAATATACGTGACACTGCAACGTGGCTCAGTGTCCCACAATTATTTTTTTTTAATTCTTGATAGGTTTGCACTTGACCGCTATCTCAACTGATGGAAAGCGACGATGTGGTCGACGCGCTTACCTAGAAGTAACCTATTCACTCTTGAATTAAAGTCACGGGTTCCCGGGTTATTATGTAATTTTTCCCAAATATTTTGTGATGTATTCTCGTGCCGCGAGACAAATTGGTGGAAAAGACAGTTTTGCGCGTTATGTCGGGGGAAATGTACGTAACGTATCTGTGGCTTTAAGGGACTTTTTTGTCCCATAAAGCCTCAGATACATTACTGTTTTTGTAGTACCATACCCAAAGGGCAAAACGAGATCCTATACTAATAGGATCATAAGCGGAGTCTTAGTAAAGACTCCGCTGGCCGCCCGTCTGTCTCTCTGTCTCTTCGTCAGTCACCAGGCTGTATCTCATGATCCGTGATAGCTTGACAGTTGAAATTTTCACAAATGATGTATTTCTGTTGACGATAAAACAATAAATACTAAAACCGAATAAAATAAATATTTAAGTGGGGCTTTTTACAACAAACATGATTTTTTTGCCGTTTTTTGCTACGGATGGTACGGAACCCTTCGTGCGCGAGTCCGACTCCCACTTGGCCAGTTTTTTAAAGTTAAACCTAGTCAGTAGGTACTTAAGAGGAATTATGTAGTTAAAAGTTAAAAATATTAAATTTTATCTAATTCAACTTAACTTGATAAATAGGTCTTTACCTATAATATTAAATTGCCGTTTTTTAAAACGCGATGCTTTAAAGTGTTAAGTGTTAGTGTGTTGATATGTGTTTTAGTGCTTTCACGGCTGAAAAAACAGCGATTTTACAGAAAGAAACTAAGAAACCAATAAATACCTATTAAAAAAAAAATAACGTACCCTTAATATAAAGTTTATTTGAACTTATAATTCCAAGCATTGACTTGGAATTATGAGTTCAAATAAACTACTAACAGGTTCCTTTGAAGTGTTTATCTTTAGATTTCCAAAGATACACTTCAAAGGAACCCGTTTTAAAAACGGCAATTTTATAGTTACCTATTATTTTATTTATTTCAAGAAAGGCTACCTAGCCTTTAAGGCTACTAATGAAACGTCAGAAGAAGGTGTAAATAAAATTGGGTTAGAAAATCCAAGTCTCATTCGCAACAATTTAGTTTATATTTTGAAGCTTCCAGAAAGAGTAATAGAATACCATGAAGAGCAGTAGTGGCCAAGTGGTAACGGCCCCAACTTACGAGGTCTCGGGTTCAAACCCAGCTAGACGCATTACTTTGTGTAATTTATTTCATCACCACTGCTCTCAAAACCGGTGAAAGAAAACATCGTGGGGAAACCGTCATGTCCTAGACCCTAAAATTCGAAGACATGTGACATTCACCAACCCGCCCGCGTGGTGGATTATGGCCCATTCCCTCTCCTAGAGAGGTCTGAGTCCCAGTAGTGGGAACATTAAAAAAAGGCTGATTACGCTATTATGCTATGCTATCATTTTTTCTTTCTCACACCAGATTCATAATGTTATGACGTTATGCTAAGGCCCCTGATGGATGATTTTTAAGGAAGATGAACTTACACATTGGGTTGAATACTGTAAGGATTTTTTCTTTGCGGTAATTTTTTTTTGCCGTTGAAAAATTATGCAATGACTTCCCCCGCTATTGGGCGGAGCGGGAGATAATGTCAGACTTTTACTGACTAAAAACCCACCCTCGTTCCTTCGTTACGTTTCGTACCGGGGCCAAAACTTCCTTTCAGAATCAGTCAATTGGCCCCAGTAGGCTTCGACCCTGCTGGGCCCCTACGGTTGCTGACATCTTTTTAAGGCGCGTGTGTAACGCTACGCGCCGTCGGCTTTGGCTCGGTCCGGACGATTATCGGACGGTCGGACGGCGAGTTACTCATTGCTCGCCGTTCGCGAGCCCGCACCTATGGTGGCCGGAAATCGGGATCGGAATCCTGGCAGCAGAGGCGTGGGGCCGTTGTCTCACACGTGCACGTGCGGCCTTCTCTTTTCCTAGCATTTCTGAATTCGCAAAAGAAGGCTACCACCTGCCACTCCTCCTCGTTTCGGACCATGGCCTGTACCAAGGTCCGGCGCGAGAGATCGCTGCCGCCGATAGCCCCTACGTGAACACAGTGGTGCTCTGTTCTGAAAGTGCCTGCTTCTGAACCCTAAAAAACATAAATAAACTTATAAATACTTTGATATATATCAAAACATTAATTAAGAGAACTGTAATTATAATAATTATGATGAAGACTAAACTAAGTTTGTGACGACTTAAGTAGTAGTTTTGAATTTTACGCCTGAAGGAAAATTTACTTTCAGCTTTTTTTATGTCTAAGAAAAATATACCAGAATTTTGTGTTACAGACAGCGTAAGAATTTAACATATAAAACTTACTAGCGACCCACCCCGGCTTCACACGGGTGCAATGCTGAGACCACCGCATCCACTATGTCTCTGCTTTTAAAATCTGTAATATCATCAAAAATATTGAATGAAATTACATGCTGTAAAGTGTCATATTAATCTGATTAAATGCACAATGTATTTAAGGTACTTATTGAGATAAAAATTAATGCTGTTTTGCTTAAAATCGCATCGTAAATGAGCCATTATATCAAGTAAAAGATAAATGATTATTGTGGGCTATTCCTAAGAGATAGACATGTACCGTCATGGACTTATTTGTAGACCTTTTTAAGTTGTACAATACTGTAGTACATTATTTTTATCTGTATCATAGGGTTCAGCTAGCGTTTGCAATTTAAGCGCAAAAAATGAGTTTATTTACGACATAACATTACAAACCTCTAAAATTATCAGTGTTTCTCCACAATACTATGCATGTATTATAAGTACATATAAACCTTCCTCTTGAATCACTCTATTTATTAAAAAACTGCATCAAAATTCGTTGCTTACTTTTGAAGATCTAAGCATACATATGGACCGACAGACAGCGGCGACTTTGTTTAGATAAGATTTTGTGATAGGTATAACACTAACTTTTGTTAGCGGCTTCGCCCGTGTGCAAGTAGATAATATCCTAAGAGAATATACACCCAGGATAAAAAGCCATTTCATTGCATGGTCTACCTTGAGTACCAAATTTTATCCAAATCCGTTTACTCGTTTGAGCGTGAAGGAGTAACAAACATACATAAATATGTATACACAAACTTTCACTTTTTAGGGTTCCGTACCTCAAAAGGTAAAAAAAACAATTCATAACAATTTTAGTAACTCAATTCGGGAATTGAACCATTTTAATAGGTAAGTTTGTACGAAACCCTCAGTGCGCGAGTCCAACTCGCACTTGCCCGGTTTTTTTAGTATAGTAGGTAACTGCTGCCAGAGGCTTCGCCCGCGTAATAAAAAGTCCTAATCTAAACCCTATGTCCTATTCCAAGACATGATCTACTCGTGTGTCAAATTTAATATAAAACCGTTCAGCTGTCCGGGAGTGAAAAGTAACAAACATACACACTCACAAACTTTTCCCTTTATAAAATTAGTGTGATATGTTGTAGTGTCATTAGTTTAGACTTAACTTACTGCGTGCGACGGCCGATGGGGCTCTGTACTGATGGCGCACTTAATAGGCCTACATGCGAGAACAAGCGCCTAATATATTGGCATTATGATTATTAATTTATTATGCTTTACTATACTAGGCCAAGAACATTGTTACTATCAATACATGGAAGTAATTTTTTAAGTTTATTTATTCAGTGATTTTAAGTATATAATATGTAACCCTTGCTGGCCGATCAACGTCTCACCGTCGACGACGGCTGATGCTGAAAATCAGCGCTGGGGCTCTGTCTTGCACGAGCCCCGGCATTTTACGTTTTGCGCGGATGTGACGCATATCCTACCACTTATATTATAAGTCGTTGTTGTTATTTGTTTTTATTTCTAAGTTATACGCCATGTTTGACGTGAATAAACTCTTTCTCTTTCTAATTCTGAAATTAAATTTTATTATTATTTATGGGTTACTATTATGTGAGCCAACATGTTGTATCTTACTGCTAGCACCCTGTGTTCCCGTTCAATATCTACCTGATCCCAGAAGTCCAGGGTGAGATAGTGGCGATAGTAGTGGTGGTAATTTCTCACCTCAACATAAAAAAAAACAGCCACATACAACACGGAAATAAGTACTACAATCTTCTAACTCTTACGAATTAAGTATATGTATCTCAGTCTACCAAAAAACGAAAGCAGACAAAATTAGTTAATCCGTCTCACTTAATTATATCTTTATCGTTCTGGAGCGAGCTTACTAATCCTCATAAGGCTGGTTTTACACTAGTATCGTGAAGCTCTGCGAGAAAACGCAACCCACAGAACGTTTACATCTTTTGACTCTCAGATTAGTTAAGAGCTTGGAGCAGGCCAATCGTAATCGGATCGCCGATTACTTGAAAAAACTCACACTAGTCACTGTTGGTTAAGAGCTTAGAGTGGGCCAATCGCAGCACTGAATGTCATAAACCTGTCAATCGCGTTAACGTAAAATAAACTCTCACTAGTCACTCTATTGGAGCGGGCCAATAGAAGCGCTGAACGTCATAAACGTGTCGATTGGGTTAAAATAAAATAAAAAACATTTATTTCAGGCAACTAATAGCACCCATACAACAATCACAAAACAGAACACACACATAAACAAATACATATTACATTATCGGACATAGTTAGCAACATGTCTGCTACATCAACGTCCGATATAAGGGCAATCAGATCTGCCAGCAATCATCGCCAGAACTGTATTGGAGCTGCTCCGCACCCTGCGCACTAAGGACGCGCACCGCTTGCGCATGGTGGTGTGAAAACAGTCGATGCATGCTTCCGCAAACATGCCCGAGGCACTACAAAAGCGGGGCAGCCCCAACACCGCCCTGAACGCGTTGTTGTATTGGATACGGAGGGCACTGTAAACCGCTTGTGTGTAGGAAACCCATAGGCTGCACGCGTACAATGAGGTGCAAAAAGCTTTAAAAAGTGTGATTTTATCCTCACTTGAACACCGTGCAAACCTACGGGCTATCATATTTGCTCTTTCAGACAGTGCCCTTCGCTCCCTTTCGATGTCGACATGGTCCCTCAGGTCAGCTGTTACCCAATGCCCCAAGTATTTAAATTGGTCCACCCGTTCCAAAGATACATCATTCAGGCGAATGGGTGGTACATGTTAAGGTAAAAAAACTCTCACTAGTCACGAAATTCTAGTAGTTTTGTGGTAATGCCGCACGCTCTGCTCAAAATTTTGCTGAGCCCATCTTTTGCCATGCTAAGATCTAGTATGTTGTAGCTATAAGCTAACTCAAAAACCCACTCTGATCCCTACCTCTTTTAGCCACGCAATTTACTGTTTTCCGTACTAGTGCAGAAAAGGGCACGAGCTCACCCCCTCTTCAATTTATTGTATTTTTTGTATCAGGCTGGGCGCTTAGTGACCCCTGCGTCGAGTTGCGACTCCACCCCCATTAATTTATTTCTTCATAGGTGTATTGAAAAACGTTGTTTGATACACGTGGAAATTTTTAGGCTCCATAAAAATTCCATCTCGGTGGCAATAACAAATTTTCTTTACTTGTATCAAAATATATACTATTGTTTTTTCTTTCTTTTTCTTAATTCAAAATTTTACTTAAGATTTTATAAAGGTGAAATTTGTATATTTATGTTTTTAACTTCTCTACGCTCAAACGGCTAAATGAATTTGAACGACGCGACATGTGGCACAGAGCAGTGGTGGGTAAGTGGTAACGGCTCCGACTTACGAGTTGTAAAGCGGGTTCAAACCCAGCCAGGCGCATTACTTTGTGTAATTTATTTCATCACCACTGCTCTCAAAACTGTGAAGAAAAACATCGTGTGGAAACTGGCATGTTCTGGAACCAAAAATTCTAAGACATGTGACATGCACCAACCCGCATTGGGCCCGCGTGGTGAATTACGGCCCATTCCCTCTCCTAGAGAGAAGGCCTGAGTACCAGCAGCGGGAAGATTGAAAGTCTAATTATGATTATCATTATGTGGCATACGGGTAGACCATGGCATAAAAAAGGACAAAGCATGTTTTTTATCCCCAGAATATGTTCCTTTGCTATAATTTACAACTTTCACGCGTGCGAAGATGCTGTTTAAAACTAGTAATTAATAAGAAAGAGTGAACCTTCTTTATTGTAGCCATTAAGAAGACAGTTAAATTGATGGTAAGTAGTTACATCTGTGGTACGTGAGATATCGCAGATGCATTGCGCCATTTCAAAGATTATTTTCTGTTGTTAGCGAGTTATTTTCTAAAAACTATAATTGTGACAAAAAGACATCAATCATGACTTTCTAGCCATGATTTTAAGCCTTATCCCTAGATACCGTCGGAACAGGTATCCGCAGTTTCAGGATGATTCAGGACAATATTGGCGCAGGTATGCGGACGGAGACCTTAGCAAAGGTGAGACGGTACTTCACGCCGCAACAGCTGCTCAACCTTTATCAAGCACAAGTACGATGGTATATGGAGTACTGTTCTCATTTTTGGGACGGGTCTGCCAAATACCAGCTTGATGCGCTAGAGTCGATTGAGAGGTCAGCCAAGAGAATCGTCGGCAATGATGCACTTGTTGCGTCAAAGCTCAAACGCCTTAGGCATCGCCGCCGAGTGTTAGCCTGTCGGTTTTTATCGTTTACATTTCGGGGAGTGTGCACTAGAATTGCACAATCTAATTCCGCCAAGTCCGTTCCATTATCGGACCACTAGAGGTACGGCGTTGTGCCACCGGTACATGGTGGACATCCCACACACACGCACAAAGCGTTTTGAGAACACATTTATTATGCGTACAGCCAAGGAATTCCTTGCCGGAGTCTGTGTTGCCTGATAGCTACAACTTAGGGGTATTTAAGTCAAGAGTGAATAGGTTACTTCTAGGCAAGCGTGCTCCATCGTCGACCACACATCGCTAGCCATCAGGTGAGATGGTGGACAAACGCGAGCCCATCATTAATAAAAAAAAAGAGCAATGAGCAGATCGACGTCTAGTAATGAGCAAGTCCGGGTCGACGGCGCTTTGTATTTCACGCGTATCTCAAAGAGATAAGATAACAGCAATATAGACGAGGCTCGTTAAAGCTGATCTTGCTAGAGCGACAAAATAGTTCAAAACAGTGTCTGTGGCAAAAGGGCACTGAAGAAACACAGCTGAATAAGTTATTTGATGATAACCCACCAAAAGAAAAAGTTAGGCTAGTATCATAAGCTACCAGTGCTGGGTGTCTGACACCCAGCAAATGCTGAGTTTGTCAACTTTTCCATACAGGCACACTTGGCGCATTCTGTACTTTTGTCCTTTTTTACTTTGTGTTTGAACCGTTGTGCTGTGTCTGTCTAAAAGCATTTCTATTCTATTCTATTCATATGACAATAAAAACTCAGCAAAACTCATTTCGTCATTTCTCAGCTCAGCTTAGCTTATCCACATCTTTGTCGCAGTGTACTGGTGAGCCAGTTTTATTGAGTCCTTCTTATAATCTCGGACTTCGTTCCACGGAAGTTAATTAAGTTTTATGTGTACTTATAATAAATTATTCTTTCTCTTGATCTTTGTTTACGAATGTACTGTGTCTGAGATACGTCAATCTCTTTGGGAATGTTGTGCTTTTTTGTCTTATTTAAAGATTGTCTTGGCATAATAACCTCATGGGAGCTTCCCTATAGGAAAATGCCTGAGTCCTAACAGTTGGAACTTATGCTTCTAGAAATAAAAATGTTTCTCGTATGGTTGGTTTATTTCGATAGCTAGACCTTGTATTTATTTTTGGAGGTATGCGGAACAGAGAGTAAAGTCTCGCAAACCTCCGTTAAAAATGGAGGATCTTCCAACCAGACGGGTTTTATGTCTGGGGGGCAATTGCTGTACGCGCCGTCGACGACTTGGGCCCGGTCCGGATGGTTACTGCACGATTGGACGGCGAGCCACCCATTGCTCGCCGTCCGCAACCCCACGCCTATTCTGGCCAGAAATCGGGATCGGAATCCCCGCGGCGATTGGGCCGTGAGGACCTTTGCCTCACGCTATCGGCCGCCTCCTTTGCTAGCATTACTGCTTCGCAGAAAGAGGCAACTGCCTGCCACTTCTCCTCGCTCCGGACCATGACCTGTATCAAAGCCCGGTGATCGAGCGAGAGATCGCTGCCGCCGATCGCCCCCACGAGGACACGAATGACTAAGACCAAACTAAGCTTGAGAGAACTGTAAGTAAGTAGTTCCGAGTTCCACGCTTGAAGAATTTAGTCTCAGCTTTTTATTATAAGCATTTTCTCGTCCCTGTACAAAATATTAGACGAAAAATACTATGTTTTCCCCCAATATGTCCCCAAACTTTCTCGCAAATAACTTATACAAAATTAATGTCTGCGCAGTCACGCTAGAGAGTTTGTTAAAAAAACAAGTTAATTTACGAAAATAATGTTACTACGGTAACATTTATAACGGGAACTTACTACGTTTTACCTTGTGGGACAAGATTAGGGGATGATTTAGAGAGTTTCTGGTTTTCCCTGTTATTTTTCTTATAAGGTTAATTTTTGTTCTGGTACCTAATTCATGGGATAGTTTTGGGAGGATGCACAAGTCCATTATTAAGTTTTCATCTTCAAGCAAGCTAAACATGGGTACACCACATGTAAATGGATTAATGGCAACCAGTCGGTTGTTCTTTAAAGTAAAAGCACGAGAACACTTTCGCAAGAAGTTGGTAGATTCATCACACTCTTGATTTGTTGTATTCGTTTTTCTCTCAATATCATTATTTATTTGTATGTATGTATCTAAATATATATTTATTATTTTTCTTATTTCCTCTCTGTCAGTCTTCTTTTAAGCTGCACCTGCCATGTTATATCTCTGCACCACCCTAAGGTCGACTGGTAGAAAATGCCTAAGGCATTAAGTCAGCCTTTGTACAATGTTTCATTAGTGCATAAAGTTTTAAATAAATAAATAATGCACCCTAATCAGAAAATCAAGTTACAGTTATAATTCAAGCACTGAAATTTAAGAAGAAAGAAAGATAGAGTTTATTAACGACAAACATGTGGCACATAACTTAAAAAAATATAACATTATAACCAAACGACCAGCCAACCAACCCAAACCAAAAAAACCAGCCAACCAACCAATCCACCAAAACCAGCGCTGTGAGCTCATCGCATCATGCGTGAGGCCGCAGCTTTATGCTGAGCATTCAGCCGTTTTGCGCGGATGTGACGCATATCTTCCCTATCAATTGATTATGTTTGTTAGCAAGTATTAAAATTGCATCATTTCGCGTGAATAAACTGTTTTTCTGTCTTTCTTTCTTTCTATTATAATGAATCTATACAATAGAGTGAGTTATGCGACACATTCGCATATCTCACTCACCTGCCATGTTATGTCTCTGCACCACCCTAAGGTCGACTGGTAGAAAATGCCTAAGGCATTAAGTCCGCCTTTGTACAATGTTTCATTAGTGCATAAAGTTTTAAATAAATAAATACATTCGCGCAAAACAGCCAGCATTCAGCAAAATGCGCTCATGTATTGAACAGTGCCACAGCGCTGATTTTCAGTGCCAGCCGTCGTTGACGAGACGTTGAACGGCTAGCAAATTTTCATCTCAAGAAAATCTTTTACTTTAATGCATTTAAGTAACTTAATTGTAGGAAAATAATATTGGCGATGACGTAATACATTAATGATGCACCGATAAGTATTAATATCTACAGACGCAAACACTATATTAAAGCAATCATGATTTATCAGCAATTTACCGAAATAGAATAAAATAATCAATAACTATTTTAGGATGAAAACATTACAGCTAAATTATCGACTCAGTAGCCAATTGTGAACATACTACTTTCAGGTTGTTTTTTTTTTAGCTGGGAAATAATCCAATGACATCTCCCGCCCTTGAGCGAGGCGGGAGGGCGAGTCAGACTTCTACTGACCAAAACCCACTCCTAGTTCCTTCGTTGCGTTTCATTCCAGGGCTGGGATTTCCTTTTAGAAAAGAACCCATGGCCCCAGAAAGCTTCAACCCTTCTGGGCCCCTACGGTTTGCTGACATCTCCTTGAGGCGCGCGTGGAACACTACGCGCCGTCGACGACTTGGGCTCGGGCCGTACGATTACCGGACGGCGAGCTACCCATTGCTCCGCAAGTACGCACCCACGATGTCCGGAAATCAGGATCAGGATCCCAGTGGCTGGGGCGTCAGGGCCGTTACCTCACGTGGATTCACTACGCAAGTATCGTTAGCCGGAGTCTCCACTCCTTGGGGTCGGCGCAACACGTTTTTTTCTTCCATTCTGCCCTGTCTTTCGTCATGCTATCACTAACTTCCTTTTCTTTTATATCACTCTTCGCACAATCCATCCATCTTTTCTTTGGTCTCCCTCTCCCTCTCCATCCATCCACATGTAAACTCATAACTCTTTCATTAACTCATCACAACATTCAGTCGTTGAGTAAAAATCATTCAGTAAAAATCTAAATATATGACATCACCAAAAGACCTTCACATATAGAATTATAGAAATAGGATTACGACCTTCCTACAAAAATAAAAATACTAGGATAAAATCGGCTTACCAACAAGTAGTATAAAGGTACCATTCATAAAAAAAACATTCATTTATTTATTGAATGTGGACTGAAATAAGTTCCTTTTTGAAAGTAATAATATTAAAACGCTCACATTTCGGTATTCACATTTAATATTGATTTCGTGAAAAGATATCGAAATGAATGATCCTTTTCAGTATTGAATAGTTAGGTAAAAAACTAAATAAAACTGCTTATCTGATACTTTTCTTCTAATTTCTTAACGTAACAGAAATAGAATAATAGAAGAAAATAGGGCCACTAAATAAAAAGGGAGGCAGAAGGTCGACTCGATCTGCGTACAATAAAACGCCGATTCACCAGAATCATGGTGGTAAGTCCCCTCTGTAAATAGTTTCTTTAGAGGCGTCACGGCGTCCTAAAATTCTGCATGACGCAGGTCCTCATCGAACACGGTATGTTCGGGCGGACGACTAACAATGGCTAGTTCACTGTCTGGCCGTCCGTTGACCGTCCGGACCAAGTCCGAGTTGTCGACGGCGCGTAGTATTCTACGCGCGCTTCAAGGAGATGTCAGTAAAGTCGTAGAGGCCCAGCAGGTTCAAAGCCCACTGGAGGTCTACTTCTCAAAGAGAAACCCTTGGTCCTAGAAAGCATAGGGCAACTGAAGGTACATAGATGTGATTTCAATCAGTACAAGTCTGACCCGCCCTCCTACTCCACTTTAGAGCCACAGTAATTATTAGGTGATTTACCAACTTATAAAAAATAAAACCACCAGAAAGGCAGCGACGCGATAAACACGGCCTTGCTGCACCACACCACTTTCTTAATTAGTTTAGTTTCTACATTCACCAAGAAAACTTGTGTGTGTGGAGTGAAAATGATGGTATTGGTTATTATAGCCTTAAAGAAGAAAAAAAACAAACAAAGGAAAAAAAAAAGGTGCCGCAAACGGCCTCGCGTCGCCGCGGCCAGGACCGCTGTAAAAACGCACGTGGCGTTGAACTTTTCAAGCGATACTATTCTTTACAGCATGTAGATAAAGTTTAAAATTAATTTACACTGAAAGTGGAATCGTCCCTAAGTGTCTAAACTCAGTATGCCGAAGGTAAGTGACCGAAGTTCGGCATGATTACGCTTGCAATGCTAATCAATTACTGACGACACATTATGCCGAGTTGCGTTATAGCATACAGCCGAACTTCAGTCATACGTTCAGAAGCAATTCGGCGGCCACGTATTCTGTAGAGCTCACATTATACGCGACTGAAGTCCGGTTCAATTACCGATGAAGATCCGGGGTGGAAAGCAGCAGGAGGCTGGATGCCCGCGCCTGTCCGCCCGTTCTGTTTATTAAAATAATAACGGAACCCTAACAGGATCACTTTGTTTTGCCTCTGTTTGTCCGGCTGTTTACATAATACGACCCGACGCCACGACAGCGCTCGGGACACTGAATACACAAAAAGTGGCGCACCTAAATTTCTGCCACGTAAATTCGGCACTCATGGTGTAAAACACCATAAAATGTCAGCTGAATACGTTGGAACGTAAAATCAGCTGCGGAACTTCGGTCGCGTACCTTCGGCATAGTGTGTTTAGACACTAAGTAATACATGTATGCTTGCATGCGTGCGTTCGGCAGTCTCAAACAAATACCGATCGTGAGAGTGCCTGCACCCGCTGTACCTAAGTAAAGCATGTCGGTGTGTGCGAGTATTTCCGCCCGTTTTATGGAGCTTCTGCATCTTTTACGGTAGTAGAAATGGGTTTCAATAGCAATTGCGTCGTTTAGAGACGGCTTCGCATTAGTAGATAGCTGTTTGAAGAACATTTTCATATAATTGACGTTTACGACTTACTGTAAAGGATGAACAGATGATACTTTCAGTAATTGGTTTAATTTTTGGATTTCTGGAAAATGGGATAGCTCTAAGTGTAAGTTTTTTGGTTGATCAGAAGGTTGCATGTTCAAATCACGTCGGGGTCACCAGTTTGGAGGAATGCGGAACAGAAAGTAAAGTCCCGCAAACCTCCGTTGAAAAGGGAGGATCCTCCGACCAGACGGGTTGTTATGTCTGGTGAGCAACTGTCCGATAGATGATTTCGGGCTGTTGTATATGTTTTAATCGCGCGGAGAACTTTAATTGCGCGATGTAGGATTAGTTCTTATGTGACGCCATAGATGTCGCTACAGTTTTTTTATTGTTTATAGCCTTGAGTTTGATTATAAACATACCTGATGGTAACTGATGATGTGTTAGTTGGAGTGCTCTTGCCTAGAAGTGCTCGTGATTAGAACATATAGAACAACCCGAAATCGTCTAAAGGGCAGTTGCTCAACAGACATAACATTCGTCTGGCCGGGGGATCCTCCCTTTTCAACGAAGATTTGCGGGATTTTACTCTCTGTTTCACATACCTCTAAAAGATCATAAGTATTGATCACAACGCTCGCTAAAAGTTTCATATTAACTGCTAGAGGATATATGCAACTACGTCAAAAAAAGGAATACATTTTCTTTATTTATTGATTTTTATTTCATTGTTTTGATAGTCTAGAAACCATTATTTCTTACTAACGATAAGCTAACCCTTACTAATTTGGGACATATATAAGTTTTAGCATCACTGCTTGCCATCAACTGGGATCGCAGTCAAGCACTATATTATATCATTAAAAAAAATCTCAACT
Organism: Mythimna vitellina; assembly: GCA_949316375.1. Taxonomy (NCBI): domain Eukaryota; kingdom Metazoa; phylum Arthropoda; class Insecta; order Lepidoptera; family Noctuidae; genus Mythimna; species Mythimna vitellina. The sequence continues at coordinate 6,540,742 of OX438708.1, read as the reverse complement.
ATTAGTCAAGAGCTTTCCTTACGCCATTTTCTTTTTTCAGAATGGTTTCTGAAATAAACATAAAAGTTTGAAGATTGGTAAGCTGAAAAACATTGGGAAATACATTGGAAACTATGTTAGATTTCTATTATAACTAGAAGGAAATCAGTTTGGTAAGGAGTTTTTCTAAGAATTTTTCTCCTTATCAGAGCATAAGTACCGGAACATTTATGCCTTACTCGAAGATAAGGTGGTTATGCCACAAGTTAGAGAGCCAATTTACGGAGATAAGAGTAAAAATATAAATTTTTCAGTTAGCACAGCCTTTTCCAAACTCTTTTGGACTCGGTTTAACATAACATCTGCCAAACTTGGAGTTTGTTAGCAGTAGGTTCGTTCCCATGAAATTCGCACAAAATCATACAAAACAATATTCATGACGATTCAATACTCTGAATATTTATCCTAACCAAAGTTTATACATAAAAACTACACTATTTTAGTTTGGCTGAGAGATACTTTTTAGTGGTAGTACCACAACTAAAAAGTGAAAAATACTTTTTTTTTTACAAAAAAATTACAACCGACTTCAATGGAAAAAAAACACCAAAACGAGCGAAATAACTTTAATTTTGCAAGTTGGTGTTTCTATAATAGTTAAGTCTCTCCGTTATTTAACACCAACTTCCAAAATTAAAGTTATTTTGCTCTTTTTGGTGTTTTTTTTTTACATTGAAGTCGGTTGTTATTTTTTTGTAATAAGTTTTTTATTTTCCATTGTTTAGTTATGGTAGCAGCACTAAAAAGTACATTTCAGCCGAATATAAACATTGTGAAAGTTCTATAGTAAGGCACCATAACAACTCCAATAAGCCAAGCTCAGGCCTACCTTCCGGCTTCATCATTAGATCAGTTCGATATATCCTCCCCCCCCCTCTTCTTTTAGTCAGTCATCGACTATACGTATAAACTAAACAATCCGGGAATCTTTAAGTCAAGAGTGAATAGGTTACTTCTAGGTAAGCGCGCTCCATCGTCGATCGCATCGTCGCTTTCCATCAGGTGAGATAGCGGTCAAGCGCGAAACTGTCAAAAATAAAAATTAAAAATTATTACGTCAGTTATGCTGTGATTGAACGGAACGCTTCATAAAGCGTTCCGTTCCATATCTTCGAAGTTCATCATCAGATCATAACAATATTTCTACGGAACCAATTTGGAAGCATAACCTTTCAATCAAATAAATAATTTTCAAAATCGGTCCACAATTGACCGAGAAATCGGTGAACATATATAAAAAAAAATACATTCAGCCGAACATAGAACCTCCTTCTTTTTGAATTTTGAAGTCGGTTGAAAATAATAACAATATAATAAATAATAATATTCAGTGTCTCTTCTCAGCGTCTATACTCAATATCTATAGGTACTCAGCGTCATCAGCCGAATATATTAATATATATTGGGGCCGGCTTCCTGTCTAACTGAATGCGGTTGAATAGATACCCGTGTTTTACATGGATCAACTGCATATCAGACCTCCACAAGCCAGATACTGGGCAACACGGTACTCCTTTACCAGCCGAATAGTATCAGAATAATTCTGAATGATCGACCTGTGTGATGCTGAAATCAGCCCTGAACCGAGAACGAAGACATCGAGGTGTGATTGATTAAACATTCAAAAAATGTTAGCGCGGTTGTTGCAATGGTTGAGTGACTGCTGCACAGTGTATCGAGGGTTTCATACCACATGGAACAAACATGTGTATGGCCTAAAAATACCTATTTGTTTCGAGTCTAAGTGTTTTGTGTGTGTGAGTTTACATTAATGTGAAGGCAATTACAAAACAGGAGGAATTTCTAGTGTGGGCAACTATGTATGGCCCAAAGATACCTACTTGTTTCGGATCTGGGTATCTTGTGTAGAAACCTGTATATATATGAAAGAACCCACGGTACAGAAGAAATTCCTAGTGTAGGTCAACATTTTCTTTTGTAAAATAAAAAACATTTAAAACTGTAAAATAACATGGAAATACACCTCGTTTCGTGAAATTAATGTAAGGAAGGAAGGGTAGAAACGATGAAAAAACTTAACAATGTAAAATGTTTTAGAACCCATTTTATATGAGCGGGAACAATTTATCTTTTCAGCAAAAACGTAACAATTAAAAGTTCGTAAAGAAAACTCCCATGAAATAAGAACAGCAGACTAAGATTTGCAGTTGTCTTTAAAACATCTTAAATATAAAGTTGTTCTTTAAATTGTAAGCTAAGTTGGAAGTAATGCCTGAACAAGTACACTTACATTAAAAAGTTGCTTTGGTACCCAACTACCCGATAAAAATATAACAGAAATACTAGCTCTTGCAAATTGCATAGCATAGTTGGCCTTATAATGTTCCTACTGTTGGGACTCAGGCCTCCTCTCTAGGAGAGGGAATGGGCCATAATCCACCACGTGGGCCTAGTGCGGGTTGGTGGTTGTCACATGTCTTCGAATTTTTGGTTCTAGGACATGTCGGTTTTCTCACCATGTTTTCCTTCACCATTTTGAGAGCAGTGGTGATGAAATAAATTACACAAAGTAATGCGTCTGGCTGAGTTTGAACCCGCAACTTACAACTTGTCAGTCGGGCCCGTTACCACTCGGCCACCACTGCTCAAATTGCAAATTGAGTTAGAAGAATATTAATTAAATAAAAATTCATTAATTCATTAACTGACAAGCAACGCTTAAATTCACAAGATTTCCTTAAATATATTATCAAAGGTAACTAAGGAAGGATTTTTAAATATTCGCTCCCCTTAAGGAGTTTGGAGATTGAAGTTTTTGCTCATGGGAAATCCCATCTGCGGATCGACTTTAGCATAGACTGTGTTTTTAGAGGATAAATTATAATTTTTTACACTATTTCAGAGGGTAACTTAGATGCCTGCCACAAAGACTGGTTCGAAATGACTCGTGAAAAGAGAGATTTGGTTGAGATCTTTAACTAGCAGTGGGAAAGTACAATTGAGAGAAAGAGGCAATTGAGAGACGCCTGTCGGTTTTCTACCGGTTGCATTTCGGGGAGAGTGCGTCGGAATTGCATAGCCTAATTCCGCCTAGCCCGTTCCATTATCGGACCACCAGGCGTACGGCAACTCGCCACCGGTACATGGTGGACATCCCACCTATACGCACAAAACGTTTTGCGAACATATTCATTGTGCGTATAGCTAAGGAGTGGAATTCCTTGCCGGAATCTGTGTTTCCTGATAGCTACAACCCGGGAATCTTTAAGTCAAGAGTGAATAGGTTACTTCTAGGTAAGCGCGTACCATCGTCGACCGCATCATCGCTTTCCATCAGGTGAGATAGCGGTCAAGCGCGAACTTATCAAGAATTAAAAAAAGAGAAAGTACAGGCTAAATAAAAAAACCAAGGAGAAGAAAGTACCAATGAAAGTGATCAACTTTTAGTATAAAATGTACCAAGAAATCATGAAAATTAAAATCAACTATTTCCTAGATCGAGTTTTGCGAACACAAATCAATGTACTACTGCAGCTAAATTATTTATCACACTAATATAGTTGAAAGTTTATGAGTGTGCACATTTGTATTTTTGTTACTTCTTTACACTCGAATGGCTGAACGGATTTCGATAAAACTTGTTTTAAGGGTAGACCATGTCTACTATAAGGATGCTTTAGATTTTTTGTCCTGGGAGTATTTTATCTTGGGATAATTACCTACTATCACGCAGACGAAGCCACTGGTAGCAGCAAGTTTCTAGAAGTGGGTCTACGCTAGAGGAGCCAAGTACGACCAAAACACAAGCCGAGCTCAAATTTATGTATGTAGTGTCGCTCGTGCTCAGTTCCTTTAAACTTAGACCTTAACAAGATCTTTTTTTACTCGTTATCATCAACATCGGGCACGGTTTAAAAGCTTGTTACGTCATCTAACGCAATCCAACGCGATGTTTGACAAAAAGGCAACGCAAAAAAAAAGAGATAACGCCTGAAAACTCTATTAGCATTCCGGAATTCCGTGATTTACAAAATATTTTACAAAACTTTTTCTAGGAAATACGTGTTTTTTTTAAACCCTTAAAAGTTCACCTCGCTCGTCATTCAGAATCTTAATTAAATTTGCAAGGCTTTTATTGTTATACTTTTTTGGCTTTTTAAATTTTTGAGTTAATTATGAAGTGTCAAAGTTCATGCAAAATAGTAGATTTTCCGAAGGTTTTTACTAGATTAGTTTTACAAAAATTTATGAATTGATTTCAATAAAAGCCTAGATAATATCCACAAGATACTGTGTTCCCAATATATCTAATGAAAAATGTGTAATAACGTCATAATTGTGTAAGAGCGGTTGTATAAAAAACAGTGAAAAAGTATGTCGAGTGGCATCCTCTTAAATATGAATAGTAAGCCTCCTTGTTATGAATAATTTTACCGTGAAAGATTTTCGAAGAAATCAAAGTCACCAGGTCCAATTATTCATATCAAAAACAAGTGAACCTTCTTCACCGCATTTTTAAATTGACATTTCAAGAAAACTTTTAGCAATGGAACGAAGCCAACTGTCTTGCAGTCTTTGAGGTATGTCAGGACCATTTAGAAGTTTCGTCTGGCTGAGGAACTCACGTATTTTTCGATAGTTAAGTAAGACATTGTAGCTACATTCAATTTATTGATCCATTTTTTTTTTTGTTCGGAAATCCTCTTATACTATAAAGGCGAAAGATTGTAATGTGTCTGTTTCATCTTCATGCTCAAACGGCTGACAGATTTGAATGCGTACTGGTAAAACTTGTCCGAGTATAGAACGTAGGATACTTTTTATTTCGGATGTGTGTTGTTTGCTTTTAATGTTTTTTTTTTTTTATTATATATTTTAATTCTAGTGTATGTGTGAGGTACGAATGTAAGTTTTTCTTTCTTTCTTTGGATCAGTTTTCTACTTTCATGCAGTCGTAGTAGTAGCTGCTGCCAGCAACTGGTCGTTAAATAACTTCTCCTGCTCTAAAGGGAGCGATAGGGTTACACTTTTGCTGACTGAAACTCACCTGTAGTCTCTCAATTACCATTAGCATTCTAGAGCCACGGTAACTTTCGAATAATCTGGCAGCCCTAGCAGACATCGGCTCTAGTGTGGGTCCACTTAAGAAATTTTTGGCGAGATTTCTTCGAGTGAAGTTTAGTGGCTGTTTTAATTATTCGCAAATTGATTCCTAGTGGATATTGAGACGTAAAATTAACAACAAACTAAAAATGTTACTGCGTATGAGTGTGTGCTGTTGTTGTTTGTTGTTTATTGTTGTATTTGTATTCTATTGTTGTTGTGTCCGATGTCGTAATGTTGTTGTGCGTGTGTTATGTTGTTGTTTGTGTGTGTTGTATGTTATGTTGTTGTTGTGCGTTGTGTGTTTGGTATGTAAGTTGTTGTGTGTTGTTTGTGTGCAATTAAGATAAAATTGGTGTATCTCAAGTGTCTGCGTAACTAGACAATATGTGAAATCATTCATATAGGCGCGATCTTGGTAAAATGGAGCTGAAAATTTTATTGTAGTTCTGGTTATCTCAGCGAAGTTTGCTGAGAAGGCTGAATTTGAAACATTTGCTGCCAAATACCACAAAAACATAGGAATGTGTTACATCTGCATTCTAATGGTATTTTGTTAAGTGATACATAGTGCAATGTTTTGAAAAATAAAATTAGACTTGACTTAAAGGTCCAAATGACCAGGTCGTTAAAACCCAAAAAAAAAGAAATACCCCCTTTAGTTTTATTGACATCTCTTTGAGGCACGCATGGAACACAGCGCGCCGTCGACTCAAGGCTTGGTATTTACCGGACTGCCGAAGGCCAGGTACCCATTACTTCAGAACAACTTGATGGGAACAAACGAGATAAAAATGGAGGGTGAGCACCGAAAACAGTAAAGGCCCAGCAGGACCAATGCCCGCTGGAGCCGCGGGGAATTTCGTGTTCGCAGAATGTAAGTCCAACTAAAAGACACAGGTGTGTCACTATCCACAACTTGGGCTACAGCCTACATAATAATAAAACAGTTGCGTGGTCTGGAATAATTTGTTAATTGCTCGGAACCTACTCATTATCCACACAATTATGATTCCGGATGAGATTCTTGCTCTGGGGCCTTATTACAAAGTGTTAAAATGTCAGTTATGCGAGCGAGAAAGAGATGGAGCTCTACATCCTATATATCTCCATCCCTTTAACACTTCAGTTTAGGTCGTAAAATGGATCGCGTTAAGAGCTCGTGGTAGGGCCTCGTATGCCGTCTTGAATTGATATATATATTTTTTTTTCTTATATCTACCTTAAATTCGTTAGTAATTTATTTTGTTAACATCTCATCTATTGATAGTTGTAATTTTTCATATTTTTCTTATATAGCCTTTTTTTATAATGTGTAACCATGGAGTTTCTTGCTGGTTCTCCTCCATAGAAAATTTGAAACCATAGGCCTCTGTGAAATAAAAATATTTTTTATTTTTTTATAGATATTGTTATTTACTATTCATAAATAAACCTGTCCGTTTATTTATTTATTTAATACTTTATGCACAAACGTACAGCGGCGGTACCCGTTCGATTAGGTCTTACATAAAAATACATGTATTTTCACGGAAAGTATCAAAACTTTCACTAAAATATTCCTAGAATACCGTTTTATAAAATAAGTTCCTTATCTATGTAAATCCTGGTTTTGCGTTACAGTGTCGCTCCTAGATAACAGTTTGTTGAAATTGAAGCAGTAAAATTTCACGTAGAATTACTTTTATAGTCAAAGTTAAATAGGAATTCGTTTTGAATGTAAATAACTTCAGAAAATATATTGAATTTTTGAAAACTAATAAAAAAGCGGTGACCCTTAGAATAATTTTAATTCGTGTTTCCACTTAATTTTTCCTTTACTGAAAGTTTCTGAAAAAATATATTGCCTGTTAGTACTTCATCTAGGTGGACCGATGACCGAGCGAGGGTTGCGAGAATCTGATGTATGCGAGAAGCGTAGGACTAGCTGTTGTGGTGACATTTGGGGAAGGCGCACAAGATTAATCGGAGGACACTCGGGGAGGCCTATGTGCAGAAGTGGAAGGCTTTCGGCTGGAATGATGATGACTTCATCTAGTCGTAAAAACAGTCATACGACTCGCATTACCAAAAATTTATCTTAAACTAGACAATTAAGTTTGAGATGACTTTTTTTGGTTGGCGTTGTAGTTGCAAAATGAAAATGCTGAGCGTGAGGTCCTGAGTTCGATTCCCAGGTCGGATAGTGTTATTGGATTTATATTTAGCAGCAGCTCGGAGTATGGCAATCGGTGGTGTGACACCCCCGTGCTTCGGAAAAGACGTAAATACGTAGGTTCTGCCACTGATCACCCGTAGGTGGTCCCCCATCGGACTATACGAGCAAAAGAACATAGACTACACTTGTGTTTGCGCACGCCCTTATGTACTATATTATATTCTACGAAGATTAGCCAAATCTCCGCTGAGTTTGGTCACTGTGGCCGAAATTCGGTGGGGGGATTATATCATCTGGAAACCCACCACCCAATGATTATTATTTTAGTTTAAAATATCATAATAACATCATAACTTTGTTAATTTGTATGTATGTATCTAAGTATATATTTATTATTGTTTTCTTAATCTATTTTATCATTATGTTGCACCTACCATGTTACATTTCTGCACCACCCTAAGGTTGACTGGTAGAAAATGCCTACGGCATTAAGTCCGCCTTTGTACAGTGTTTCTTACTAGTGCATAAAGTTTTAATAAATAAATAAATAAATAATAATAATAATGATATATAATAATAATAATATTTTTAAATGTTTTTATTTTTTATTGAAATATTTAAAAATATAACTTCATGTTAAACTAATGAATAAACCAATAATAAAATATTCAAACCATTATCACACAATGCCTTCTAGTCCCAAGCTAAGCAAAGCTTGTGTTTTGAGTACTAGACAACTGATAAACATACTTAAATATTTCTAAATATATACATATCATAGATAAATTACACCCAAACAGAACAAATGATCGTGCTCATGATACAAACATTTGTCCTGGGTGGGAATCGAAACCACGACCTCTGGAATAGCAGTCAAGGCCACTAACCACTAGACCAACATGCCAGTCAAAACGGGAGTGTCATCATGGAAAATATATTAAAATGTATAATAAGAATTTTACTAACATCATCAGTTCAAAATTGTTGAAAAAGTAATCTATTATTTGTTTATACTACTCTGTCAAGAAAGTACCGGGAAAAGATCAATAATACACAAAATGTCTGTTATTCATCCAAATTTATTTTATCACCTTCAAAGTGTGCTCCTTTAGAAACGATACACTTGCGCCAACGAATAATCCATTCATCAAAACATTTTTTAAACGCTGCTTCTGGAATTGAGTTCAGTTCTCGCCGCGAATTCTCCTTTATGTCTTCTATCGATTGAAAACGGGTGCCACGAAGTGGTAATTTGAGTTTAGGAAAAAGAAAAAAGTCAGCAGGAGCCATATCTGGTGAATATGGTGGTTGCTGGATGGTATTTGTTGAGTGTTTGGTCAAAAATTCGTTCACAATGATAGCCTTGTGCGAAGGCGCATTGTCGTGGTGCAAAATCCAAGAATTTTCTTTCCACAAGTCTGGCCTTTTTCGTCGAATTCGCTCTCTTAAACGCCGCATAACGCTTAAATAATATTGTTTATTTACCGTTAGACCTTCCGGTAAGAATTCAGAGTGCACAACACCGCGATAGTCAAAGAAAACAGTCAACATGACTTTGACTTTTGATCGACTTTGGCGTGGTTTTTTCGGTTTCGGTTCAGTTGGAAGGCGCCACTCCGAAGCTTGTTGACTAGTTTGCATGTCAAACTCGTAAACCTACGTCTCGTCACCAGTAACAATGCGTTTCATGAATGTTGGGTCCGAACTGACTCGTTCTAGCATGTCCTCAGCGACTTTCATGCGATTGAGTTTTTGGAGAAAATTCAGATCTTTTGGGACTAGCCGAGCAGCAACATGTTTCATACCCAAATGATTAGTTAAAATGGTATGGATCGACTCGTGAGATACAGAAAGTTCGGCGGCTATCTCTCTCAGAGTTGAATGGGGATTTTCAGTCACTATTTTCTTCACTTTTGCGATGTTAACTTCAGTTGCAGACGTTGACGGCCTACCAGAGCGAGGCAAATCTTCCATCACATCTCGACCGCTTTTGGACGCTTTGAACCACTCATAAGCACGAGTTTTTGATAAAGTCGATTTACCGTAAGCCTTCTGTAACATCTTCAGTGACTCCGAATACGAAATTCCATTGGCGATGCAAAATTTAAGACAAACTCTTTGTCCGATATTTTTGTCCATTATGAAATTCGCAATACACACTATATATGATATTACTAAAACCAGCACTGTATTTAATATAAATAACAGATGCAACTCAAACTCCGCGCCAAAATGGAAAACAGTTGTGCCAATCTAACAACTACAAAAAAAACAAAAATTTGAATTTGGAACCATAAACAAATCATCCATTCCCGATACTTTTTTGACTGAATGTATAACAAAATATTCGGAAATACTGATACAAATACAAAAAAACGTTTTCCAATCGAATTCTGCACTATTTTTGTGCCTGGAAAATCACAGTTTCTAAGTAACTGGTCACAAAAGCGATGCCGTGGGAACAGGCTGGTTGGAACGGGCTAGTTTTTTTTTTTAATTCTGAATCAAATAAATAATTCAATGTATATAGTCTTGAAAGTTCTAAATTTGAATTCCAAATGAATGTTCTAAGCTGCGACATTTTGAAATTTTAAGTCGTCAAACAAATATCTTTAAGACTCAACTAAAATAATTTTGAGCTCAAAACTTTGAGTGTGGTTTTGAACTAATGAATGTAATTAAAATTGCTAATGTTCATATAAATGTTATTAAAATTTTATATCTAACCATGAGACTGCTTAATAATTTTATCTATTAGGAAAAAAGCTAGAAAATGATAAACTGATCAATTTCTAGCTTTTATCAACGTCTTCACCCGTGAAACGGTGTGAAAGTTTGGAATTAGATTAGCTACAACTTAGGGGTCTTTAAGTCAAGAGTGAATAGGCTACTTCTAGGCAAGCTTGTTCCATCGTCGACTACATCATCGATTACCATCAGGTGAGATGGTGGTCAAACGCGAGCCTATCATTAATAAAAAAAAGAAAAACTGATAGATGATGCCTAAAGCATTAAATCCGCATTTGTACAGTGTGTTTTACTAGAGCATTAAGTTTTAATAAATAAATCTGCCTACACTTTTCCTAAATATGTAGACGTCGGCTTCCAGTCTGAACAAATTCAAATGAATGCCTGTATTTTACATAGAGCGACAGTCTATCCAGTTCTAATCCAGATCATGGTCTACCTGTTACCTAGTTGAATTCCCCTACGTTCAGCTATTTTTTTTGTGGGTGGGAAATCCGCAACGCGCCATCAACCCTAAGCCTTATCGGTCATTGAGCTAGCCATTGTTCACCATTCGCAAGCCCCCACCTAAGGTGGCTCGGCATCTCCTTCGGTGGGACGTAAGAATTTTCTCACGCCTTCTATGTAGTTGTGCTACATGAAACAATATTGCTTCACAGAAAAACAAACATACATACATAGACTGATAAACAAATTACCCTCCTTTCGTCGTGCAGTCGGGTAAAAAGGCTTCAGCTTCACATGCTATCTCGCTCCTTATAGACGTTACCTAGACAAAGGCTAGACGGGAAAAGTTCGCCACAGTCGATCGCCTTAACGAAGACACGGCAGTGCTGCGTCTAAGTGGCGCAGAACTCCACCGTATCTTCCGGACTTTCTGTACAATGGTAACAACCGAATTCTTTTCCGCCGTATCCGAAACAAGACTTGTGTTGGGTGGGAAATGAGGATGTCGTGCTGCCTTTCTAACTAATTCTCAAAGAAAGAACTTATCGAACTATCGAACATACTCTTCATGCCGCCAATGAGAAAACATCGTCAGATATTGAGGTGTAATTAAAACACAAATCATAACATTTTCTCTAATTTGTAAATTTTTCAGTTTCCTAGGTAAACCATGCTCGTTCCTAGTTTCGCCTCAGTATGAGAGAAAAACATTGCCCTGAAATAAAAGGAAGTGCATTTTTATTTGTTCTACAAAATTACTACTGACAAATAATTCCAATACCGACCACTACTGTAAACGAATTCCATTCACACTTTCAATGGAAACCAATAACAACACTCATTAATATAAAGTGTTTACCATTTCCATTTTATTGTGAGCCTCGCACTCGTTGTGACAATTATGAGTATTTCGTTCTCATTATTATGGTTACATGCCAATTTGTATTTAACTTTACTTTTATTTAATTTGAAAGATGGATCGATTTCAAATGTCGATGGGCACGAAAAGTTCTGAGAATAACAACCGCGTACTGGAAAACGTAGCGTTTGTAGGACTCCCACAAGGTGGACTGATAACCTAGTGAGGGTCGTGGGAATCCCATGGACGTCCAATCGCTGTGGCGATACTTACAGCCCGTTTGCGACTACGGCAAGCAGCGCGGCGAGCGGCGCGGTGAGCGGCGCGATGAGCGGCGCGGTGTGCGGCGTGGTGAGCGGCGCGGTGTGAGCAGCGCGGTGAGCGGTGCGGTGAGCGAGGCGGTGAGCGGGGCGGCATCGGTAGGCGAGCGCACGGCACGGTAGCGGCGTTTCCTGGCGTGCTTCAAACATTTTCATACTTTCGTTCTTACTGCTCGCCACTGCCGCGCTTAGCTTCCGCTCACAGCAGGTTGTGAAAGGGCCATTAGGGCAATTTAATTTCCAAGTGAGCATCTTACAGCTGAAATGATGGTAATAAGGACTTTGGAGAATGGACGGAGAGGGAGAAAGAAGCCAAAGTAAAGATGGATGGATTGTATGCGGAATGATATGAAAGAAAAGGCAATCAGTGATAGCGTGTTGGTTGACAGGATAGGATGAAAGAAAAAACATGTTGCGTTGACCCCAAGTGACATCGCAAGAGGGCAGGAAGATGATGATTTCTATTTTTTTAAAGGAGCTTGTGGCTAAACGATAAAAATCAGCCAAGTGTGAGTCGGACTCGCACACGAAGGGTTCCGTACCTATATCTATACAACTTTTTTTTACATAATTTATTTTATTCTTAACAATTGCATAATACATAGCGTACTATTTATTCACATTCATTAAATTTTACAAAAAGGAAAGTTCAATAATTCGAAATCTTATGGGCGTTCTACTCGCCCAAGACCGATTTTATTTTTTTTTAAACTCGTGTAAAACCGCGAGCAAAAGTTAGCAAAATATAAACAAGTTTTATTTTATGAGAGAAATTTTAGCTCATAAAAGACGACATTCCAGTTCCTTTTATAAAAAATGTATTTTAGGTGCTCTAACTTGCTCTTTCAGAAGCGTCAAGTTCAACGAAGCGTAATTTAAGGGAGCATTCAACAAATTAAAAACAAGTACCTTAGTGACTACTTCTTTGTGATGAAAAATAAAATAAAAGACGTGTTAGTAACTTTTAGTTAATGGAGCAGTGGTGGCCGAGTGGTAACGGCCCTGACTTACGAGTTTTAGGTCGCGGGTTCAAATGCAACCAGGCGCATTAATTTGTGTAATTTATTTCATCACCACTGCTCTCAAAATAGTTAAGGAAAACATTGTGAGGAAACCGGCATATCCTAGAATCAAAAACTCAAAGACATGAAGACATTCACCAACCCGCACTGGGCCCGCGTGGTGGATTACGGCCCATTCCCTCTACTAGAAAAGAGGCCTGAGTACCAACAGTGGGAACCTTTAGTTAGGTACCACCGTGGATTTATTGTAACGTAAATACCAACGTAGGGCCTGACAGGCCTAATGTATAACCTTCAATTTCGCAGAAGCCTAAAGAGCTTCTGCGTATTTAATATATTGTTTTGTCGAAAAATTAAGGACATAAATAATAAAAACAAATTATCGATTCTATTAAACATCTCAAATACTCCATCAGAGATAAAGGAAATCATCCATTTTAGTCCAAATTCCAAAAGTGCCGACCAAGAAATAAACATGTGATAATATGTTAGAACTTGACCTCTTGAGCATTTTTTAGTATCGCACCAAAACTGTGGAACTCCCTCATCTCCGAAATTCGCGGCGCGAAGCCACGCTTGACGCGTCAAGTCGATGCCGGTAAATCGCAGGGGCCCAGCAGGGTTTATTTATTTATTTCTTCATTTTATCAACAAATTTACATTTGTGTCGAATGGTTGAAAATTTAAAAATATAATAAAACACAATTCAAAAACCGTATTGTGGTTTTTGAATTGTGTATCATTTATAAAATTAAAAATCAATTTACATAGCCATGCTGGTACAGGAACTTGCCAGGTAAATAAATAAAATAACATTCCACATTATTTGTCATCACATTAATATCATGGTTTAAATACAATAATAAAAAAGCTAAATGTCAAAATGTAAATAATGTCAAAAAAATAGTAAAAAGTAAAATAAAAAATAATATAATGTCAATACAATTTTAGTAATGTAATATCAATAAAATCCATTATAACGTAATGTCATGACAAAATGTCGAATATAAGTATGCATAGTTGAAAGTCAATAAAAATATTGAAACTACTAGAAACTCTTCTATGCTGTAATAACATTTCTCCAACAACAATGACTTTAATTTTCTCTTGAATTCGTTTGAATTCATAGCGTTCTTAAATTCTACAGGCAGTTTATTATATATATTTACTGACTGCACTCTTGAGGTATGTTTAACGACATTCTTGGTTCCGAACGTCTTTCTTCTAGACTCTGAACAAGTGATTGCCGATATGTCAAATGTAAACGTTCCAGCGTTCAACGTCCCTTAGCTTACAACACCGTTCATGTCGAAAATTGGCGGTTTTCACATTTGAATGCCTTTAGATGGAGCTGCTCATTGCGCGTCTAACAATTGGTCACATGATATAGATTTCAGCCAATCAGAACCCATAATTTAAAAAATAGTGACAGCGTGCAAGTCGGCTAGCCTCTCAACAACGCACATTTTTTTTCGTTTCCTGTAAATTTGTTAAAAATGACTTGTGCGGTGTTGTTAGCTAAGGGACATCAAGCAACATTTCAGTAACCCTTGTCAGGCCCATACTTTTTTGATTTTTGATATTTGCTACATCTTAGTCAAGCTACCGCTAATAGAATTTCACTCACCTAGAGCCAAAGTATTTCCTGTGTCTTCCTTTGATGAATTATCGCACTATGTAGACTGTCTCAGTATGATTCATTATAGCGACAAAAAGACCCGTCAAAATAAAATAAAAACACATAGGTATTACTGTTCCAATTTCATTAATATAAGGTAATTAACAATACTTAAATTCCTATATCATTACCTACTAATAGTTCTTTTATTATTGGAAAAGGTAATTGTGACATACGTCTATGTGAAAATGAATTATTTCACCTATTTCTGAATTTATTTTTAATTCATAATATATCAAGCTACATACCTACCTACAGTTACTTTAAAAAAGTTTATTTTATAGAGAAAAATAGATTGATATATTCCAAACATTTCATATTTCGCAAGTTACATTAAATCCTATGTAAATAGGGGTGAGCCTATTATCATAATTTGAACACAAATTCAGATTCCAGATGGCAAAACCTAATAACACTTCTCAAAACGAACAAATAAAAAAAATAATCTCTTTTTTTTTCTCGGTCACGCCATAACTTAAAAATAATATTTTTTAAGTGCCGGTTCAATAAATATTTTTTTTAGATTCTTACTTAAACAAAAAAAAATGCTTAGAAAATTAGAAAATACCTATAAAAACTTACAGCCATTTAACCTTCCAAATTACATGTGACATCCATCAACCCGCACTGGGCTTGCGTGGTGGATTATGGCCCATTCCCTCTCCTAGAGAGGAGGCCTGAGTCCCAACAGTGGGAACATTATAAGGCCGACTTTGCTATGCTATGCTAACCTTCCAAACTTGCGAAAGACAAATGGTTGTAATTTTTAGTTATGAACTGTTATGCGCGCAAACTGTCAACAGTTCTCGCGCATGACAGTTCATAGCTAAGACCAAACAACATTTGTTGGGTCAGCTTGTAGATAATAAAGATTAGAAAATTGTATCAGAATCCTGTTTAAAATATTTAGTATCTACTAATAATGTAGCACGAAAAATTGTGATAAACATCCCAACTCAACGAACGGAAAAAATCTGCTTATGCAGCCGCTCGAAAGGGAATATCTGTCTTTTTATCCAGCCACAAGCAAACGAGAGTGGACAGTAAAAAAAAAAGACTAAAAAGGCTCGTTGTCGAGTAGTGGCCCAATTACAAACTTGAAGTGAGGAAAGTCGAGATTTAGTTTCGTTGGACAATTTTGTTCAGAATAGGAAACAAAATGTGATAACAATTTTGTTACAGTTCTCTTTAAAGAAAAAAAATGTTTACGGAATTCGGGAGTTGAATGCAACATTTAGTTTTTTTTTTGAGTATGTTTCTGAATAGTTTTGCTGACAAGTGAATTTGAAAAAATATTAAGCTTCATATTAGAAAAACGAAAATTTGTATGTATGTACATGCTCACATTCCTCATCACAGTGGTAAAGTCCCTCTTAGGAGTGTCTGGGGAGAAGTCACAGCGTCCTCACCTTCCATATGATGCAGGTCCTCATCGGATATGGTAGCTTCAGGAGGTTAGAGCATCTGATTCAGGTAGAAGAAACGCCCGGACAATAGTGTGGACCACCCGGAGGTGCTGGTGGTGGAGCATATGGTGAAGTTGTGCCCCGCTTAGGTGGAGCCTTACCTTGTCCTCATGAGGAAGATCGGCGGTGGCAACATCTAGTCGGGCTGTGGTTCAGGCCATGGTCCAAAGCAAGGTGGAATGTGTGGTGGTTGCCTCTTTCTGTGCAGCAGTAATGGTAGCGAAGGAGGAGGTCGCACGCACGAGGGAACGGACATCCTCACACCCCAGCCGCCGAGACCCCAATCCCGACTATCACCACCATTAGCGTGAGCTTGCGGACGGCGAGTAATGGGTAGCTCACCGTCCAGCCGTCCAGTAACCGACCGAACTGAGCCCAAGTCGTCGACTGCGCATATTGTACCTCGCGCGCCTCAAGGATGTCAGCAAAACCGAAGAGACCCAGCTGGGTGGAAGCCTACTAGCTTCGTTTGGTTGACTTCTGAAAGGAAAAATTGTGGTCCTAGGAAGCAAGGGCAACTAAAGGAACATATGTGTCGGTTTACTCCACCCTAATACGCGAAAAGTCATTAGATGAATTCCAAACATATATTAAAAACTTCCCATAACATGGTACTTAAGCCGGCTGGTAATACACAGATGTACTATAAATACACTTATGTGCTGTGCTCTTTTTACACTTTTTGTAGTTAAAATAAAGCATTTCCAATGATTTCCAACATTTTATCGTTTTAAAAAATATTATTTTCATAACTGAAATAGATGCGGTGGGAGCTTCACAAATATGTTCCGCAGTTGATGAATACATGAATATAAAAATGCTTTTATTTGTATCCCAATGGTATTTGGAAACAGCTGACGAACATTTTGTTTTGTTTTTATTTTTTGTAACTTTTTTGTATTTATGTTTATCTGTGCAATATCTTCTAGCAATGGGCAGGGCACATTTCTCGCCAAACAAATGATCGATGAAGATGAAAGGTTCTGGAATGGCGACCACCAAAAGGCCTCGCGATGATGTGGCATACCACATGACGGACTGCGGAGGCTTGGTAATAAGGTTCCATTAATTAATCTTTGGATATGGAAACCTTGAAATAATATTACGTAGTTTCACTCGGGTTGTTTTCAAAAGATTTAAAGAAGACTGCAAAAATCTGAATCTTTGGGGAATACAGGCATGAAACTGTACATATCATGTGCTAAAACCACAGGATAGAGAATGATAAGTGGAATCCATACACTTTACTATAAACATAAAATATAGTAGCTGACACAAATAATACCCCAAAATACTATCAAACAAACGCTTTGAATAATTCAGCGTTATAAATGGCCCCACGGTTATTTGCAAACAAAATTAGGTGTTACTGCGTGAATATTCAAACACATTTTATAATACAAGTTCGCATCAGTTTGAGCTGATAGAGATGAAGTGTTGGTTTTAATTAACACCCTGTTAATAAATCGGTAAAATAAATTAATGTTTATTTTGTACGTAGTCCTTCGAGCCGGATAGTACCAATTCTCGAATAATTTTCAGATCACGCTTAAAAATCACATGGAGAATATTTTGAGTTTAGAGGGATATTAGAGAGGAGAATACCTAAAAAAACGATGGACAGACTTTAAAAAATGGTATGACTAAACAAGACATGGCTATTGAGATATAGACTAATAAAGATGTATGGAAAGAGAATCGTTGCGACAACTTCAAGATGATTGATGGTCTGAAAGGATCTGAAGTGGTGACCGTGTACTAGAAAACGCAGTGTTGGAAAGCCGTCTGCATGGTGGATCGACGATCTGATGAAGGTCGTCGATATCCGGTGGATGTGAAATGCACAGGACCGGTCGTTATTGCAACACTTGAGTGAAGTCTATGGCGTCCAGTACACATACACAGTCATGCAAGCGTCAATCAATTCCATCAATCATGAATGCATCGCATTAGACGGTAGGTTTTCCGTTGATCAAAATATCAACTGTGGCAAAACTAAAAGCAAAATCTATAATGGACGCCTATGTCTAACAGTGGACGTGTTTCGTCTGAAATTATGATGATGAATTTCATATAAAACCAAGAAATTATGATTTATAACAGACCTGTAAATAAAAACAAATTCTATAGCCTTATAAAGTTCACTGCTGAGACTCAGGCCTCTGGTTTAGGAGACGAAATAAGTGTAATCTACCACGCAATCCCAGTACGGGTTGTTACACCTGTAAGGCGCTAACCAAATCAACATTTTAACAAAACCAAGCCGTGACCCATGATCCTACTTACCTTTTTAAACCTTCGTTGTAAGCAAATAAGGATAAAATGCTTTTAAAATAAATTTTAAGTGGATTAAATGTCGTTTACTTTGAGCCTACCCAGCAACCTGTAATACTAAAGGCTTTACCGCTAAATAAAATACACTTAGTGAGAACTCGCTTTGTAAAACTTGTGGGTTACGTTGTTAGCGCCGCGGTTCTGAAAGTTTTGTACATTTTTAAGCTAAGCTTCCATTGCGTTACCGCAGACAGTGGTAGATTTGAATAGTAGAGTTGATAAGTTATTAAATTTTTTTTATTTTGTGAGTTGCCTGTCGCAGGTCAACCTAGGAGGTTTTCGGCTGCTTAACCGGTCTTGCCTGTGGCGGCCTCGATTATAGAATCAAAGTCTCCAGCCAGGGCTTACTTAAATTAACTTAAAACTAAGCGACTACACGCTAAGGGCACCCCC
This sequence comes from Mythimna vitellina, assembly GCA_949316375.1. Classification (NCBI taxonomy): domain Eukaryota; kingdom Metazoa; phylum Arthropoda; class Insecta; order Lepidoptera; family Noctuidae; genus Mythimna; species Mythimna vitellina. Next base: position 6,522,214 of record OX438708.1, on the reverse strand, counting down.
TGTGGGGTACGGACCTCGGCTTAGGGCGTCGCTTCAGCAAGGGACGAGGTGGATCGAACAAATTTTATTATTATTAACGGGGGATTTTTATACTACAGGCATAATTTATTCAATGACATTGCATTTAATTTTATACCTACATAGAAAATTTTAAACATTTATTTAGTGACAGAAAACGCACAGCCTAAATCTTCTATACTTATAATAAATCTGTAGAAGTGAAAATTCTGTACATTGAAAATATCAAAAAAATAAATGGCAAAATAAATGTTACTAGACCGACACCGAACCAAAAATGTGATTAAAAATTTTTTTGTGTATCTGTCTGTCTGTTTGTTCAGGCATCACGCAAAAACTACCGGTTCGATTACGATGAAACTTGGTATAATTATTTTTTAATATCCTGGGCACCACACTGGGTACTTTTTATCCCGAAAAAGTATATACAATAAAAAACAATCTTAATTTTGGGGTTCGATCCCTAGACCCGATTACTGTACCATCCGAAAATAATAAGTTTGTCGTAGGTTACGTCACCTGCAGAGATACTGTAATATTTTATCTTAAGATACAATATCGCTCACCATACAATTCAATGGACTATCTCAATAAATTTTCGTATCTCAAAAAACCTAATAAAACCATTTTTGACTTCTACGCGGACGAAGTCGCGGGCAAAAGCTAGTTTGAAATAAATCCATTAATGTTCTGAAACTTTTGTACATTTTTAAACTAAGCTACTATTGCGTTACCGCAGACAGTGGTAGACTTGAATAGTAGAGTTGATAAACTATTCAATGACATTGCATTTAATTTTATATGTACACAGAAAAATTTAAACATTCATTCAGTAACAGAAAACGCAGAGCCTAAACTTGAAGTAAATACAATATTGTTAATATTTTTTTATTTATTTATTCTTCATGCAACTAAAGGCACAAAGTAGGCATTCTGTCCAGTCAACCTAGGGGGGTGGAGAGTCATATGGCAGGTGCATAAAAACTAAAGTAATTTTTAGGTTTATTCATTACAAACAAAAAAAAATAATAGTAATAAGGCCTGTCATACTGTATGGACCAGAATGTTGGGCTGTGAAAAAACGGATGAAAAAAGATTGCATGTAGCGGAGATGAGAATGTTAAGATGGATGTGTGGTGTGACGAGAATGGATAAAGTGAGAAATGAATATATTGGGGGAAGTTTGAAAGTGACGCCAGTGACTGAAAAGTTGAAAGGGAATCATTTGTCTTGGTATGGTCATGTGAAGAGGAGGGATGAGACGCATGTTACTAAAAGAGTTATGAATTTACATGTGGATGGATGGAGAGGGAGAGGGAGACCAAAGAAAAGATGGATGGATTGTGTGAAGAGTGATATGAAAGAAAAGGAAGTTAGTGATAGCATGACGAGTGACAGGGCAGAGTGGAAGAAAAAAACGTGTTGCGCCGACCCCAAATAACACGCGACAAGGGCAGGAAGATGATTCATTACAAAAAAATACAAATCTTTCCTCTTCGTTAGAATAGATGTATAGACTACACATGTGTCTGAATGCCTGTTACTTCTTCACGGTCAGATGGTTCGCGGGCTGTGGACGGTGAGCAATGGGTAGCTCGCCATCCGAATGTCTGCTGACGCTGGCATAATCAAGCCTTTGCAACAGATTTTATTTTGATACAAATTGAGAAAGTTAGTCATTGTGACCGAGACGGACTTCAGAATAAGAATGAATGTTATGGAGCCGTATACTGCAGTGACAAATCACGTGTATCAAAGGACGTTTTTCAATATACATACGAAGATATAAATACATGGGGGTTGACACGCGAATCGTGGGGGTAAGAGCGTACAGCTTGATACGATAAAATATAATAAATTGTAACGGGCCCGCAAGCTCGCACACTTTTACACACTAGTGTGAAAAACAGTCAATTACGTGCACAAAAGCGGTAGGATAAGAGCGGCATTTTCAAGTAAGTGTATTGAAAATTAATTAACAACCCGCTGATGTCAATAACTACTGTAATAAAATTCTCAGCTCAATTTTACCGAGATCGATTTTAATGATTCTACATATTGTCCAGATCAAATCACACACAACCGCACATCCTACCTTTTCTAAACAAATGTAAATCTCACGTTTCCTAAACAGATGCGAATCTCACCTTTTCTTAACAGAGACAAATCGCATCTTGTCTAAACAGATGCAAATCTTACCTTTTCTAAACAGATGCACCGAATCGAAATTCAAAAACGAAGTAAGACTCCGAAATTGCCACTCCATGCGATACTCCGTAACAACTATTAAACGTGCCGCTCTAAACAGAATACAGAAACAAGGATGGCATCTTCAATTTGTAAGTGAACTACCAACGACCTGAATGTGGCTGGAATTAATAAAATTTTCTTCTTTTCTCGTATTCTAAACTTTTTAGAATGATACTGGTGGACACGTAGACTGTATCTAATTAAAGGATATTTTACAAATTAAAATATGTTTGAAATTGCTACTTTTTTTTTAGGTTTACGTACCTCAAGAGGAAATAAAACGGAACCTTTATAAGATCACTTTGTTGTTCGTGCGTCTATCTGTCTGTCTGTTAAGACCTTTTTTCTCGAGAACGCAGAGGTATCGAGTTGAAATTAAAATCGTATACGCAGGTCTGTCGTCCCTTGAATTAGTGAAAAGATCAAATCAAAATCATTAAAAAATAAATAAAAAAAAATGACCGTTTATGTCGAAAAACCAATTATTTTGACACTCTTAAGGGAATCAAAATTCTTAGGGTACTTTCTGTTGCCCCAGAATCCTAAAATTTGGCATAAAGCAAAGACTTTTTAATACAGGTATAGGTTATATAATTTTTCAAACAGTACATTTGTTGTTACGTTACAAAAAAAAAACTTATTCTTCTTCTAAATATATACTATGCCCTAGGACATGGCCTTCACCGTCTACACGTAAAAAATTGAGCTGTGTGGAAATAAAATGTATACTGCATCGATTTCAAAGAGTACGAGGTTGATAATGATGGTGGCCCTAATGATGTGATAATAATGCGTACAGCTAAGGAGTGGAATTCCCTGCCGGATTCTGTGTTTTATGATTGCTAAAGCCTTAGGGGTCAAAGGAGAAGAGTGAATCGGTTACTTCTAGGCAAGCGTGTCCCATCGTCGGCCACATCATTGCTTACCATCAGATGAGATAATGGTCAAACGCAAGCCTAACAATAATAAAAAAAAACATTAATTTTTAACGCCTTATAAAAAAAAATAAGTACAAATTAACAAAATAAATAGTTTTCTGTCGTTGTTACTAGATTTTTTTGATAAAATAGTATCAAAAAAACCTTATGGGTACGACCTTATCACAGATTTTCGCAAAAAACTTACAACAACTTTTAAAAAACGACAATAAATAGGTTTTTATAGTTTTACAGGAACAATATTAATTTTTCAATCCACTATCGATTGTCGCTGCGTCGCGAGCTTCACTCTCACGATTGTAAAATATTACAAAAGTCTGATTTTTCAATCAGATATTGGAATGAATTATGACTTAAAAAACTAAAGACAAGACTATGTCCTTAAATATAAAAATGGATTCCCATTTTCCTTGGACACCTAATCACTAGTGAATGGCTGGACCAATATTGCTAATTTGTTTTTGTTGTGTTTGTTATTGTCAAGAGAAGGTTTTTACAAAACAAACAAAAAAAAAAAAAAAAAGTTGAATGCCACATTAAAAAAAAATACAAATCATCATGGCTCTTTAACGTTCATGCACGTTTAGCAGTATAATCATAGTTAGGACAAGACAACGTGTCTGACGGGTCAGCTAATTTATCTATATATATAAAAGCGAAATACCACTCGCTGATTAATCACGAAATATCCGAAACTGTAATACACACAAACTTAAAATTTGGCTGGTAGGTTAATATGGTATAGACATCCGCAAATTTTCCGCGGATTTTACGAAACTCTACCCCTAAGGGGGTAAAACGGGAGTTGGAAGTTTGTATGGAAAAACCCACTGTCACGCGAGTGAAGTCACTGGCAGAAACTAATTTATTATAATAATTGAACAGAAATGTATACAAGACATATCTTTTCAATAACCCACAAAAGCTAAAACCATAACCGCCTATATTTTTAATATAGCTCATCTTTTTTTGACAATCATTGATAGCAATGTCAAATGTAAGTTGAGCTCTGACAAAGATCTTTATAGCTTTAAACAGAGGCCTCTTGTAACCGGCCGGTCAATATATGATATTACAGAGGCACTTCCTAAACCGACTAAAGAATCGTACACCCAATATCGATGTCTAGTTACAGTTTCGATACCAATTCGATTCGTTTCGACCAATTGCTTCCAGTAATGAACGGTACTCAACGTTACAGAATCGAATGGTGTAGCCTGATTGTATGGCACTCGAATAGGCTCTCGGTTCAAAAAGTCTGGACTTAGAGAAATAGATTGAGTGTTACCTATCCGACTGTAAAAAACTTTTTAGATATAAAATACAACCACCTACAATATATATAAAAAAAGATACTAAAAACTGCCAAATATCTTTTTTTTTTTCGTTCTTGTATTCTAGTTTTGTCTCTTTGTTGTTTAACATCGACTTCCGCAATTGCAGCAGTTTTTAGTGTTTTTTTTTTTGTATAGAGACTTTTATTTTACACTTTTTAGTTGAGATAACCCTCAGCCAAACTTAAATACTTTCCACCTTTCGGCTCCATGATCAGATCAGTTTGATGGTACCTTATAGCCAGAGTGCATCACATGACAACTTAAATAATCCCAAACACGGCTAGGTACCATTTAGTAGGGGAAAAAATCCAAAAAGTAGGGGCTAGAAAAGGTGACATCTCTTCAGCGTGTAATCAAGGAAAGTGAGGGGAATGGAAAGGTGTAAGCACGGTATTCGTAGAAGAATGTGATGTGTGTGTGATATTATGTCTCTATACCACCCTAAGGTCGACTGGTAGAGAATGCCTAGGGCATTAAGTCCGCATTCGTACAATGTTTCGTTAGTACATAAAGTTTTAAATAAATAAATAAATAAGAATGTAGTTTTTGAATTCCAAGAGAGTCTATCATTGTAATTTGAATCCTATGTCAAGACATATCTTAATGACAGTTCACTTATTGATTGACATAATGCTACTCTGTTTGACATTATTATTTTGATCTTTTTTGACTTACTTATTATTCCGGTTTGACATTATATAGTCTTATTTTATTTTTTATTGCTATGACCTTTATTACGCTGTCATTTTTAACATAAATGTATATATATATCTTTTTGTTAGAAACTACAACAAAATTTAAAAAAGAGAATGCCCAAACCCCGTACCACATTGCGTTACAAGTATATTAATATTAATAATTATGTTTACTCATTTTTAACTGCTTTACAGTTTTCAGTTATACTCGTAATCTGACCAAAGACTATGTAAAGCTAACGCTTTTAATCTGACAATGATCATTAAAATATGGTTTGCCTAATTAGTATTATCTGTTATCTAGGTAAATAAGATTATATAATAGAAAATAATAATTAAACTACTAAAAACACATTTTGGTATTTTGTTGTTATATTGATTTTGTATCGGCCGATGTTTTCGTACTGCATTTAAGTCGTTAAGGTAGTTTTATTGAATAATTATTGATACAATACGTTTATAATAACTATTGACAGTGTTGAGATAGTGACTCATGTGTTGCAAGAGGCAAGGTTTGTAAAATGGGCGCGTGCAGCGCATGATCGGGTCGCGCAGGTTGCGTGCATGCAATTTCGTTTGCTTTCATACTATATATTTGTGGGTGCGAGGAAGCATCTGCACTGCCTGTAGTCTGAAATTCCCCGTTAATAACAATAATAATATATCTTTGATCAATTCAGCTTATCCCTTGCTGCCCTCCCCTAGCGACGTCTTAAGCCTAGGTCTGTACCCCAAAGGGGGCGCCCTTAGCGTGTAGTCACTTAGTTTTTAAGTTAGTTATGTAAGCTGGCTGAACGCTTTGATACTTGAATTACGGCCGCCACAGGCAAGTCCAGTTAACCAGCCGACAACCTCCTAGGTAGGTGTAGGCCACACAAAAAAAAAAGTATCTGCACTGCGCGGGGCGCTCGCACGCGATTTGGTGCCATTCGTACATGGCGCGATTTCGTGATTAATCAGTGAGTGGTATTAGGTAAGAGTATTATATAGATTAAGTAAACAAAAGACTTAAACATTCTGACCTTTAACAGTCTTAAGATCGTTTTCTTCAGTGTAGGCCTAGGTATACCGTACAGATATTACCTATGCGCGATAAAAGCATGAGTAAGGAACGCCACAATATTGGAACGAAGGAGTCCGGGTAGTGACTTATCGTGCACTTGTAATATCAATAATAGTATATCAATAATAATGCACTACTCAGCGATTCGACCTAAATTGCATACCTTTATGTATAGAATGCAAATTATAATAATCAAGACGGAGATTAAAAACAGCTAAGAAATATGAATAGGCGTATTATAAATTTTCTGAATATTTAAAAAAACTAGTTAAATATTAACAAAATATTTTAGATACTGAAAAGTTAAATAATAGAATATCGTTTATTTAATAAAATTGGCATAATATTTAAATTAAGATACATAAAAACAATTATAACGCATACATTACATTTATACTATACTCTTGAAAGTAAATTTGGTTTGAGACAAGTTGGTACGGATCTACATATAAATTTGGGCAATCTCTTTTGTAAAAATTTGCATGCCAGTGTGATGGCTAAATATGGAGGACTCTCTGTTACAAAAAAAAAAAAACAAATGTACTATACCCATGTTTGCAAAATAAATGTTTATAATTATTAAAAAAAAAAACACTTAAAATTCAAAGCAATTGGTACTGGCTGCACACTGCGTTGTTTCAATGAATCCCTCAACTCATTTCGAATTAAGCTATTTCGTTAAACAAACATTATAAAACGGAGAACATATTATTATTAATTGATTCAATAAAATTGTTAGGAAAAAAAAATGAAAGTGATTTTGATATAAAATTTATTTTTCAACTAAGCCAACAATAAATGAAATAAAATGTAGAAAACAATGCTATCGAATGATCGGCATGGTAATGAAATTAAAAAAAAAACGCATTACTAATCCGTACATTCACAAACGATTCCCCAAAGTATTTAGCAAAAATAAATTTAATAATGAACATACCTAATTTTACTAACAATAAATAAATTGTAATACGCTCACATACACACACAGCTGCGCGTCAATCTCTCACTTGTTTTGTTCAAACAGAAATAGCAATATTCTGCAAACGAATTTTAAACACGCGTCAACTTGCAGTTGTGAGTGTCATTCGCCGAGCTCTTACTAGGAATTTATGCAGTTTTGACTTTAAATGTGAAAAGAGTAATTTACTGATGTCATCAGACTTGTTGTAAACCAATAATGCTATTACAAATAATATTTTTTATAAGTACCTTAGACAAAAACATTTATTTTATAGATATATACAGATACTGGCACTGAACTTGGGCGCTGACTTCTACAGTTCTACTTGCTTAGTGGTATGAAAAGAGATGCGTGGGCGGGGAGTACAATCCTTGCACAATGATTGGCTCGCCGATGTGTACGATGCACAAAGCGATCCCCGCTCTTTCACCGAGCGCTCAAGATTCGAACTTCTATCTGTAGCAAAGATAATGTCAGAATTTTTAAGGTTTTAAAGTATGGTTCACAGCTGGTTGTACGATCTATTTTGCATTTGATATAATGTACTTGTTTTGAGGTTCAAATTGGGATGTTTTATCATCTAAGTTGCCCCAAGATATAATACCATATCTTAGGGCATGTGTAACGAGTCCGTGAGAGGCACCTAATGTAGCTTCTTTATTGACAATCACACACAGTTTGTAGAAAGCAAAAGAAGTTTTTTTTACAATCACTTTTTAAATTATTTCAAAACAATATTGATTTCAATGCTCTTGCCTCGGTAATTGACATTTATATTGATGAGTTGAGAGCTCTGGTAAAGCGAATAATTGTCAATTTGTCTATATTTATTTTAAGATTATTTTTGGTTTTTATTTTTATTACTGAATACTTGCTTGATTACCAGGGGTCCGGAATTAAGTAGAGCTATTCATGTCTAATTATGTGCGAAAATAGTACTGACCACAATTAGAGCATTTGTTGCACAAAAGAAATGTCAGAGAGCTGTTCATACGAGTTTCCATCTGACGCATCATGTTAACCAATATTTAAGGAACTTGGATTGCTACTTTACGTAGGTACGTTACGTTACTTTCATAAATATGAATCATGCATGTTGTTCGAAAACACTATACACTACACTAAATAATAAATTACTAAATATGTTTAAAACATTAAATTATAAGTTATTCAAATTAGCATTTTGAATAACTTATAATTTAATGTTTTAAACATATTTAGTAATTTAATCATTATTAAATGATTATAGTAATAATCTTTTTTTAAATTGAATCTCAATATAATGTTTATCATTTTTGTATTAATTTTATATTTAGTGAATAAGTTTGCACGCTTTAGTTTTCGGCGATATTTTTTTGATTTATATATTTTCGATAATACCATTAATACCATATTTTTATCCAAATACAATTTCTTTATTATTGGTGTTGTTACTTAAACGGCCCACAGCAAGCACGTATGATACGGCGATTTCATCGGTTTCAAGTTTTATTTTTCCATTATGTAATCACTAACGTCAGCAATCGTTCGAGCCTTCTTTTATAAGTTTATTATTTAAGTATATATATACAGTATTTTGTTAGCATAAGTAAGTAGTCTCAGTAATACTAATTTCAATTTTAAATATTATTTAGTTGTTGTTGCAAAATTTATCCTAACGTAGTTTCTAACCAAATGGATAGATGGAAGATTGGTAATGCCTTGTATCATTAAGTCTGTCTACGTACCACTCAGGTTTTCACACAATTGTATGTACAATAATATCAAATCCAGCGGGTTAAATTTAGATGTAAAAAAAAAACTAAAATTACAAATGTTACCACCTAGAGACTTGTGAAACGTTTTATTTTTTGTATCGAGTAGGATATCAAATGAAAGAGGAAAAAATTTGGAGTCAAAAGTATTATTTATTTAGGTCGTAAAAGCAAAACCTTGTGTAAAAGCTAAGCATAAAACAGTGCACACAGTGTTTCAATAAATCGTTATCAATGCTTCTTAAAAATACATTTTAATCTGTACCATAGCAATCATATTGATGATCAAAAAGGAGATAAAGCTCAATATAAAGTATAATGATAATGGAAATAATCGCATCAATCTGTACTGTAGAGGGTGTTGATCTATAATCTCTAGAAGCAATTTCAGTTCTGCACGTTCTCTTTCATCTGTAAGTAAAAATATCGAATTTATTTCTCTGCCCTTTCTTCCATTCTGTCTTCTTGACCGTCACGCTATCAATGATTTCCACTTCTTTTATACTACTCTTCACACAATTCATGATAAATGATAAATGATATTTATTTTGTAAGTAGGTTTAAAAAAACACTTTTACATGTCAATTTTTTTTTTGTCATTTTAAACTAGATGAGGCCGGAACTGCATGCATTCTGTTTATGGCCTTTCTCTCCCTCCATCCAAATTAATGCTTTTATTAACATTCATTTTGCCACCTTCACATAACGAATTATGTTCATTAAACGATATGTGGCTATTGAAATGTCACGTGATTATTCCCATAGATTTTGAATTTATTACAATAAATGTCATTTTGCTTAGAGTACAAGAACATTAGATAGGAATCGATAAGATACATTTTGTGAGCTAAGCTCGATTTTTTTACTTGTAAAAGGATTGTTCAACTTCCAGCGTCATTATAAAAATAATTATTATATAGTTTGGTTCACAAGATGCAAATGTAGAATTGTTAAATTTGGCTTACACATTGACTTATATTGGTTCAAAACAAATTTAATAATGATGACTATAAACAAAGAAAATGCTTTCCACTCTACTATAGATTGTAATAACTTTAATTAGGCCAAACCAAACTTAAAAAGCATTACGGTTCACGCATAGTAGGTTGGTATAGGATTCTGTAGTGGTCCATAAAACATGCGGACTTAGAAATATTGAGTTAATGGTAAATAACGATTCAAAAAGCACCCATATTAAACAAAGGTAATTGAAGAAATTATAAAATCCAACCTAACAAGCAAATCTTGATACTTGATTGTTTATTAGAGTAGAGGCTAATAGATGATTGGCTATTATCAATCTTTTTAGGGTTTCGTACCTATCTCAAAACGGAAAAACCGAACCCTTATAAGATCGCCCGAATAAAATCAGTGGATACACCCAGAAATTTTTAATACGTATTTTTTTTTTTTTTTTGCGATGTAAGTATAAAGCAAACCACCTATTTCTGGTGAGTATCCATGGTGCTATGGAGATCGACTTATGATTAACCGCCCGAACTGCAATTATCACCCGCCAAGTTTACGGGTGATTTAACCACAACCGCGTCAGCTTTGTAACCACACGAAACTCCAATCTCGCAACCAGGAAGCTGCGGATGAGCGACAGCAAACGGACACATTGTTGGTTGATCCAGATCAACCGAACATCAAGCCTAGTGGAAGCCAATCCACATCATTGTTCAAGATAATAGTCTCTCGAGGAAATGCCAGTAAATTAGAGGAAATGCTGCGCAAGCAGAAGAGTAACTTTAAGGCTTTGTCACAAGCAATCAAAGGCGTAGACACGCAGAGACTTTACGAAAATTAGGAATTTGAAGATAAGCTCAAAACCATTCAGGCAAAATGGTCAACCATCGATTCCCTGTACTGGGAAATTGAAAGTGAGATGTACTCAAAAGGTGTAAAGGCCCTAAAAATAGTCTCTCAGCTAAACCTCGAACGAACAGACCACGGACGTGGCGAAACTATAAAGAGCTCTTTTTAAGACTAGCGGAATTTTTTTAATAATAGCAAACAAAGCGGTACTAAGTTATCTTCTCTCGTACAATGTGGATATCTATCTAATAAGTACTTACTGTTACATTTTATAGATCTCTCTAGTGTTAAAGTTTTGATAGTGTTCACATCATTTTGTATCAGATCAAGTGCTATAGAAGCAACAGTCAGACCAATAAAAGTATGTTGTGCATCTAATATCACCCACGATGCGCGCAATAAATTGAGTTCCTGAAATGATATTATTCTTTCATACAAAAAATTAAACAAAATCAATTGATTCATTTCAAACATCTTTGCCACAAAGAGGTACACAGGTACTTAAAAACCCTCATTAAACATAGAACACGCCTGTTTGTATGGTGCAGTAGTTAAAAAGCTTTGACACACACATACAAAATAAAGACAACAAGAAGAAAACAATGGATGGATTGTGTGAAGAGTGATATGGAAGAAAAGGAAATTAGTGATAGCATGACGAGTGACAGGGCAGAGTGGAAGAAAAAAACGTGTTGCGCCGACCCCAAATAACACGGGATAAGGGCAGGAAGAAGATGATGAAGAAGAAAACAAAATAAATCAATTTCTAACAAAATATCTTTCAATATGCTATATATTCGTATCTTATATACATTACGTACGGTACTTACATTTTGTTTAAATTCTATTACTCTTAAAAAAAGTCGGTAAAAGCATCTTATTATTGAGCAGCAAAACCCCACAAAAACCTGCAAAAATAATTACAGGGTTTTAAATATCATCTGTTCATTCAGAGAATTTAAGAAAGTTATATAATACATCTTAAAAGTTCTTACCGTACTTTGCTCCCCAAGATCTGAATATTTCAAGGAATCAACTAACGCCTGGTACATGAAAATGTACTTTCTGGGAGAAAATCTATGTGAGGGAAATCTATCAAAACCATTGCATTCTAGTGTGTTTTTGAATATTTTAGTTCGCACTCGAAGCAATGAAAAAAACAATATTAAATTTATATGTCGCAAATCTATTGCCAAAACTAGGGTGTAAGTAAATATAAATCCCAATTGTTCTGTGACAAAGCATAGATCATAAAAATTGTAACAAAAGTACGCTGCAGTTGCTACTCTTAAAGCTACAATGGTAATCGTTGCTCCAACTAAAAATTTCTCCAATCTTTTAAAAAGAATCTTTGCACACGGCAATGTATCAATGACAGCAATGTTTTTATACGCACTTAATAAATTTTAATCATTAGTTTTAAGAGAATGTATGACATAAATTAAATACTCAACTGTAGCCAAAAGTTTAATGACAAATATTTGTGTTTTATTTTCAGTATGCAATAAATACAAAAGAGATGCAACCAAAATAGTTATGTACGCTTTTGATAAAATACGTAATTTAGGAGACTCGAGTTTAAAATTGTAACCGAAAATTAAACGAGTTAGCAATATGGGGTTCAAATTGCATACTGTGTTAGAGCGAAGCATTTTGAGAATTTCGAATAGAACAGTTTGTCCAATGCTGTGTTACTCAAAAATGGTATACTCATACTGTGTAGGTAGGTACAAGTTCATAATACTAACTTTATTTTTAGATTCATGCTATTAGTTGATTAGAGTAGTAATGAATAATTGAAACAAAATAGTCGATGTAAAGAATGTAATAACTATCAGCTTGTGTTCTATTTTCAGGAAATAATGAATTAACTTTTTCATGAAGTTGTTTTAATGCTGTGGCATGTATTTCAATATGCTTTATATTTCCCGCTGTTTCTTGGAATTATTTTCAGCAATATTAGGTGAGTGGAACTCGCAAGCGGCTTATGTAGGATGAGTGATCTTAGCCCGCTATCCCACTGGAGTTTCTTGCGTACACCTAAAACCGCGACGTTAACGTCGCGTCTGCTCAACTTTGGCGCTTACTGCTAGAAACTAGCGATGTTAACGTCGTGTCTGCGCAACGTTGGCGCTGCGCAGACGTTGAAGAAGCACCTACGCTCGTAAAACGCCAGTGAGATAGCAACCTTAAACCGATCGCCTTACCATAAACGTCAATTTGAGCAAAGTATTTTTTTCTCTTTATTTTTATTGCAATGTATCATCATAGGTATTCAGAAATATGTTGATGGTTAATGACCTACCTAACGTTATTAAAAATGCCAAATGCCTCTTATATGCCGATGACTTAAAACTTTACTATGAAATAAAATCCGAGTTTGATTGCCTGGCCCTGCAAGCTGATATAGACTCAGTGTATAAGTGGAGTTTGGATAACCAAATGGACTTTAATACCTCAAAGTGTTATGTAATGACTTTTGGTCGAATGCGACGCCCATTATACTTCAGATATAAACTTGATAATAATCTTATTGCACGAACTGATGCTATGAAAGACCTGGGAGTAACATTTGACCAGAAACTCACCTTTCACAACCATATAAGATCTACCGCCAAGGAGTCTTTTAGACGTCTTGGTTTTGTTTTAAGAAACTGTCGCGATTTTCACAGTCCCCATGTCATCAAACTTGTTTTCGGTGCATTAGTCCGTAGCAAGCTTGAGTCAAGTGCATGCGTTTGGAATCCTTTTGAAAAACAATATATATTAACTTTGGAAAAAGTGCAAAAAGCATTCCTAAGGAATCTTTATAAACGTCTTTATGGCTATTATCCTTTTTTATATCCCACGAAATTCCTGCTGGGTTGCTTGGGTTTCAATTCCTTAGAAGCTAGACGGTCACGCGACCAGATGATTGTAGCATTCAAAATACTCAGGGGAATTATAGATGCTCCTGATCTACAAAACCTTCTCTGTAATTTGTATGTGCCAAACAACTACAGCCGTGGCAGGAAGCATCGGCTCCTGGCAGTTCCGAAGAGTCGTACAGTTGCTCACTCCAAATCACCCATACCGCGGACACTTTCTTCGCTTAATGCTCTCCTAGACAAAAACACCGATTTTGATATGTTTGGTGAAGAATGGAAGATGATACTGTCAGAATGTATGAAATTTTGTGAGATGAATGACTGTGTAATATTTATTAAATAGGTCCCAATAAAAGTCCTGCGTGACTTCTGGCTTCTGATTTTAATTTCAATTATTGTTTTATATTTTTTTTTTCTGTATGTGTTTAAATGGTGTAATTGGCTTCGGCCGTTCTGTTTATATTGAATAAATAAATAAATAAATGTTTGTTAACGGAACAGATTCGTACGCAAGCTTTAAAAAAAATATCGCAGAGACCTAAAATCTGTGACATCTTTCTTAAATAACTGTAACGTGCAAAACGAAAAAAAAGATACTTCTGTCTGTTTAATAAGAGTAATTAACGATAAAAAGACAAATTTAAACAAAATTACTCTGGAATATTTGAGCTAGGATACTTTCAAGGTCATAGATACTGTACATGCTGCAATTACAAAGAAATTGAAATTGAAGGGCCAAGTCTATGATATAGATGATTTTATATTCCCTATCAAGAGTTCACGAAAAAAAAATCCAACACAATTTATTAGATCACAAACAAATGACAATATTCAGTAATGACTCTAAAGCAGTCAACCTACAAGATACAACCTAAAAGTTATAGAATTAAAAATAAATGAAGTCACAATATTTGTCAAGAATGATTATAATGTAGATTTTAAGGAGATATCTTTTTTGAAATAGAAAATAGAACTTAATATGCAGAAAAAACTTATAAAAGAACACATTTAGAGCATATGTTGCCAAAAAGAAATGTCTAAGAGCTGTACATACGAGATTCCATCTAACGCATCATGTCAAGTAATATTTAAGGAACTAGGTTTGCTACCGTTACTTTCATATATGAATCATACCTACATGTTTGTTCGAAAACACTATACACTACACTATATAATAAATAACCAAATATGTTTAAAACATTAAATTTTAAATTACTCAAAATGCAATTGTATTAATGGCTCAATAATAGTAATCATCATTTTTTAAATTGAATCTCAATATAATGTTTATCAATTTTGTATTTTATTTTTAGTGAATAAGTTTGCACGCTTTAGTTTTCGGCAAGAAAATTTCGATCTATGTATTTTCGATAATACCATTTATACCACATTTTTATCCAAATACAATATCTTTATTATTGGTGTTGTTTCTTAAACAGCTCAGATCATGAAATATGTTTTGAATCGTGAGGTATGAGCAAGCACGCATGATATGGCGATTTCATCGGTTGCAAGTATTTTTTTCCATTATGTAATCACTAACGTCATCAATTGTTCTAGCCTTCTTTTATTAGTTTATTATTTAAGTATGCATATATACAGTATTTTGTTAGCATAAGTAAGTAGTCTCGGTAATACTAATTTCAATTTTAAATATCATTTACTTGTTGTTGCAAATTTATCCTAACGTAGTTTCTAACCAAATAAATAAATGCAAGACTGGTAAGTCCTATGTCCAGGAGTAAAAAGGAGGTAATGCCTTGTATCATTAAGTCTGTCTACGTACCACTCAGGTTTTCACTGAATTGCATGTACAATAATATCATATCCAGCGGGTTAAATTTAGATATAAAAAAAAACTAAAATAACAAATGTTACCTACCTAGAGTGGAGACTTGTGAAACGTTTTATTTTTTGTATCGAGTAGGATATCAAATGAAAGAGGAAAAAATTTGGAGTCAAAAGTATTATTTATTTAGGTCGTAAAAGCAAAACCTTGTGTAAAAGCTAAGCATAAAACATTGCACACAGTGTTTCAATAAATCATTATCAATGCTTCTTAAAAATACATCTTAATCTGTACCATAGCAATCATATTGATGATCAAAAAGGAGACAAAACTCAATATAAAGTATAATGATAGTGGAAATAATCGCATCAATCTGTATTGTAAAGGGTGTTGATCTATAATCTCTAGAAGCAATTTCAGTTCTGCACGTTCTCTTTCATCTGTAAGTAAAAATATCGAATTTATTTCTCTGCCCTTTCTTCCATTCTGCCTTCTTAACCGTCACGCTATCAATGATTTCCACTTCTTTTATACTACTCTTCACACAATTCATGCATTCTGTTTATGGCCTTTCTCTCCCTCCATCCACATTAATGCTTTTATTAACATTCGTTTCGCCACTTTCACATAACGAATTATGTTCATTAAACCATATGTGGCGATTGAAATGTCACGTAATTATTTCCATAGATTTTGAATTTATTACAATAAATTTCATTTTGCGTAGAGTACAAGAACATTAGATAGGAATCGATAAGGTACATTTTGTGAGCTAAGCTCGATTTTTTTACTTGTAAAAGGATTGTTCAACTTCCAGCGTCATTATAAAAATAATTATTATATAGTTTGGTTCACAAGATGCAAATGTAGAAATGTTAAATTTGGCTTACACATTGACTTATATTGGTTCAAAACAAAATATAATAATGATGACTATAAACAAAGAAAATGCTTTCCACTCTACTATAGATTGTAATAACTTTAATTAGGCCAAACCAAACTTAAAAAGCATGACGGCTCACGCATAGTAGGTTGGTATAGAATTCTGTAGTGGCCCATAAAAAATGCGGACTTAGAAATATTGAGTTAATGGTAAATAAAGATTCAAAAAGCACCCATATTAAACAAAGGTAATTGAGAAATTATAAAATCCAACCTAACAAACAAATCTTGATACTTGATTGTTTATTAGAGCTAATATATGATTGGCTATTATCAATCTTTTTAGGGTTTCGTACCTATCTCAAAACGCAAAAACCGAACCCTTATATTATCGTCCAAATAAAATCAGTGGTTACACCCAGAAATTTTTAACCCTTCTTTTTTAATTTTTTTGCGATGTAAGTATAACGCAACCAACTGTTTTTAGTGTGTATCCATGGCGATATGGAGATTGACTTATGATTAACCGCCCAAACTGCAATTATCACCCGCCAAGTTTACGGGTCATTTAATCACAACCGCGACGACTTTGTAACCACACGAAACTCCAGTCTCGCAACCAAGAAGCTGCGGATGAGCGACAGCAAACGGACTCATTGTTGGTTGATCCAAATCAACCGAACATCAAGCCTAGTGTAATTAAATCCACATCATTGTCCAAGATGATAGTCTCTCGGGGAAATGCCAGTAAATTAAAGGAAATTCTGTGCAAGCAGAAGAATAACTTAAAGGCGTGTACACATAGAGGCTTTCCGAAAAGTGAGAATTTGAAGATGTGCTCGAAACCATTCAGGAAAAATGGTCAACCATAGACTACCTGCACTAGAAAATTGATAGTGAGATGTACTCAAAAGGTGTAAAGGCCCTACAAATAGTCTCTCAGCTAAACCTCGAACGAACAGACCACGGACGTGGTGAAACTATAAAGGGCTCTTTTTAAGACTAGCGGATTTTTTTTAAGAATAGCAAACAAAGCGGTACTAAGATATCTTCTCTCGTACAATGTGGATATCTATCTAATAAGTACTTACTGTTACATTTTATAGACCTCTCTATGGTTAAAGTTTTGATAGTGTTCACATCATCTTGTATCAGATCAAGTGCTATAGAAGCAACAGTCAGACCAATAAAAGTATGTTGTGCATCTAATATCACCCACGATGCACGCCATAAATTGAGTTCCTGAAATGATATTATTCTTTCATACAAAAAATTAAACAAAATCGATTGATCATTTCAAACATCTTTGCCACAAAGGCAACACAGGTACTCACAAACCCTCATCAAACATAGAACACGCCTTTTTTGTATGGTGCAGTAGTTAAAAAGCTTTGACACACACACATACAAAATAAAGACAACAGGAAGAAAACAATGGATGGATTGTGTGAAGAGTGATATGAAAGAAAAGGAAATAAGTGATAGCATGACGAGTGACAGGGCAGAGTGGAAGAAAAAAACGTGTTGCGCCGACCCCAAATAACACGGGACAAGGGCAGGAAGAAGATGATGAAGAAGAAAACAAAATAAACCAATTTCCAACAAAATATCTTTCAACATGCTATATATTCGTATCTTATAAACATTCTTCAAATTTAACGTACTTACGTACGGTACTTACATTTTGTTTAAATTCTATCACTATTAAAAAAAGTCGGTAAAAGCATCTTATTATTGAGCAGCAAAACCCCAAAAAAACCTACAAAAATAATTACAGGGTTTTAAATATCATCTGTTCATTCAGAGAATTTAAGAAAGTTATATAATACATCTTATAATTTCTTACCGTACTTTGCTCCCCAAGATCTGAATATTTCAAGGAATCAACTAACGCCTGGTACATGAAAATGTACTTTCTGGGAGAAAATCTATGTGATGGAAATCTATCAAAACCATTGCATTCTAGTGTGTTTTTGAATATTTTAGTTCGCACTCGAAGCAATGAAAAAAACAATATTAAATTTATATGTCGCAAATCTATTGCCAAAATTAGGGTGTAAGTAAATATAAATCCCAATTGTTCTGTGACAAAGCATAGATCATAAAAATTGTAACAAAAGTACACTGCAGTTGCTAGTGTTAAAGCTACAATGGTAATCGTTGCTCCAATTAAAAATTTCTCCAATCTTTTAAAAAGAATCTTTGCACACGGCAATGTATCAATGACAGCAATGTTTTTATACGCACTTAATAAATTTTCATCATTAGTTTTAAGAGAATGTATGACATAAATTAAATACTCAACTGTAGCCAAAAGTTTAATGACAAATATTTGTGTTTTATTTTCAGTATGCAATAAATACAAAAGAGATGCAACCAAAATAGTTATGTACGCTTTTGATAAAATACGTAATTTAGGAGACTCGAGTTTGAAATTGTAACCGAAAATTAAACGAGTAAGCAATATGGGGTTCAAATTGCATACTGTGCTAGAGCGAAGCATTTTGAGAATTTCGAATGTAATAGAGAACAGTTTGTCCAATGCTGCGTTACTCAAAAATGGTATACTCATACTGTGTAGGTAGGTAGAAGTTCATAATACTAACTTTATTTTTGGATTCATGCTATTAGTTGATTAGAGTAGTAATGAATAATTGAAACAAAATAGTCGATGTAAGGATTGTAATAACTATCAGCTTGTGTTCTATTTTCAGGAAATAATGAATTAACTTTTTCATGAAGTTGTTTTAATGCTGTGGCATGTAATTCAATATGCTTTATATTTCCCGCTATTTCTAGAAATTATTTTCAGCAATATTAGGTGAGTAGAACTCGCAAGCGGCTTATGTAGGATGAGTGATCTTAGCCCGCTATCCCACTGGAGTTTCTTGCGTACACCTAAAACCGCGACGTTAGTGTCGTGTCTGCTCAACTTTGGCGCTGCATAGACGTTGAAGAAGCGCCTACGCTCGTAAAACGCCAGTGAGATAGCGGCCTTAGACCGATCGCCTTAACGTCAATTTGAGCAAAGTATTTTTTTCTCTTTATTTTTTATTGCAATGTATCATTATAGGTTTTTAGAAAGATGTTTGATAACGGAACAGATTCGTACGCAAGCTTTAAAAAAAATATCGCAGAGACCTAAAATCTGTAACATTTTTCTTAAATAACTGTAACGTGCAAAACGAAAAAAAAGATACTTCTGTCTGCTTTAATAAGAGTAATTAACGATAAAAAGACAAATTTAAACAAAATTACTCTGGAATATTTGAGCCAGGATACTTTCAAGGTCACAGATACTGTACATGCTGCAATTACAAAGAAATTGAAATGCCAAGTCTATGATATAGATGATTTTATATTCCCTACCAAGAGTTCACGAAAAAAAAATCCAACTCAATTTATTAGATCACAAACAAATGACAATATTCAGTAATGACTCTAAAGCAGTCAACCTACAAGATACAACCTAAAAGTTATAGAATTCAAAATAAATGAAATCACAATATTTGTCAAGAATGATTATAATGTAGATTTTAAGGAGATATCTTTTTTTTAATAGAAAATAGAACTTAAGCATATGTTGCCAAAAAGAAATTTGTAAGAGCTATACATACGAGATTCCATCTAACGCATCATGTCAACCAATATTTAAGGAACTAGGTTTGCTACCGTTACTTTCATATATAAATAATACCTAAATGTTTGTTCGAAAACACTATACACTACACTATATAATAAATAACCAAATATGTTTAAAACATTAAATTTTAAATTACTCTAAATGCAATTGTATTAACGGCTCAATATAATAATGATTATAGTAATCATCATTTTTTAAATTTAATCTCAATATAATGTTTATCAATTTTGTATTTTACGTTTAGTGTATAAGTTTGCACGCTTTAGTTTTCGTCAAAAACATTTCGATCTATGTATTTTCGATACTACCATTTATACCATATTTTTATCGAAATACAATATCTTTATTATTGGTGTTGTTACTTAAACGGCTCAGATCATGAAGTGTGTCTTGAATCGTGAGGAATGAGCAAGCACGCATCATATGGCGATTTCATCGGTTGCAAGTTTAGTTCTAGCCTTCTTTTATTAGTTTATTATTAAATATGCATATATACAGTATTTTGTTACCATAAGTAAGTAGTCTCGGTAATACTAATTTCAATTTTAAATATCATTTACTTGTTGTTGCAAATTTATCCTAACGCAGTTTCAAACCAAATGGATAGATGCAAGACTGGTAAGTCCTATGTCCAGGAGTGGACGTCTTTCGGCTGAAATGATGATGATGATGATGAAGACTGGTAATGCCTTGTATCATTAAGTCCGTCCACGTACCATTCAGGTTTTCACACAATTGTATGTATAATAACATCAAATCCAGCGGGTTAAATTTATATATAAAAAAAATCCAAAACTACAAATTTTACCACCTAGAGCCTTCTTTTATAAGTTTATTATTTAAGTATATATATACAGTATTTTGTTAGCATAAGTAAGTAGTCTCAGTAATACTAATTTCAATTTTAAATATTATTTAGTTGTTGTTGCAAAATTTATCCTAACGTAGTTTCTAACCAAATGGATAGATGGAAGATTGGTAATGCCTTGTATCATTAAGTCTGTCTACGTACCACTCAGGTTTTCACACAATTGTATGTACAATAATATCAAATCCAGCGGGTTAAATTTAGATGTAAAAAAAAAACTAAAATTACAAATGTTACCACCTAGAGACTTGTGAAACGTTTTATTTTTTGTATCGAGTAGGATATCAAATGAAAGAGGAAAAAATTTGGAGTCAAAAGTATTATTTATTTAGGTCGTAAAAGCAAAACCTTGTGTAAAAGCTAAGCATAAAACAGTGCACACAGTGTTTCAATAAATCATTATCAATGCTTCTTAAAAATACATTTTAATCTGTACCATAGCAATCATATTGATGATCAAAAAGGAGATAAAACTCAATATAAAGTATAATGATAATGGAAATAATCGCATCAATCTGTATTGTAGAGGGTGTTGATCTATAATCTCTAGAAGCAATTTCAGTTCTGCACGTTCTCTTTCATCTGTAAGTAAAAATATCGAATTTATTTCTCTGCCCTTTCTTCCATTCTGCCTTCTTAACCGTCACGCTATCAATGATTTCCACTTCTTTTATACTACTCTTCACACAATTCATGCATTCTGTTTATGGCCTTTCTCTCCCTCCATCCACATTAATGCTTTTATAAACATTCGTTTTGCCATCTTCACATAACGAATTATGTTCATCAAACGATATGCGGCTATTGAAGAGTCACGTGATTATTCCCATAGATTTTGAATTTATTACAATAAATTTCATTTTGCGTAGTGTACAAGAACATTAGATAGGAATCGATAAGATACATTTTGTGAGCTAAGCTCGATTTTTTTACTTGTAAAAGGATTGTTCAACTTCCAGCGTCATTATAAAAATAATCATTATATAGTTTGGTTCACAAGATGCAAATGTAAAAATGTTAAATTTGGTTTACACATTGACTTATATTGGTTCAAAACAAATTTAATAATGATGACTATAAACAAAGAAAATGCTTTCCACTCTACTATAGATTGTAATAACTTTAATTAGGCCAAACCAAACTTAAAAAGCATGACGGTTCACGCATAGTAGGTTGGTATAGGATTCTGTAGTGGCCAATAAAACATGCGGACTTAGAAATATTGAGTTAATGGTAAATAACGATTCAAAAAGCACCCATATTAAACAAAGGTAATTGAAGAAATTATAAAATCCAACCTAACAAGCAAATCTTGATACTTGATTGTTTATTAGAGTAGAGGCTAATAGATGATTGGCTATTATCAATCTTTTTAGGGTTTCGTACCTATCTCAAAACGGAAAAACCGAACCCTTATAAGATCGCCCGAATAAAATCAGTGGATACACCCAGAAATTTTTAATACGTATTTTTTATTTTTTTTGCGATGTAAGTATAAAGCAAACCACCTATTTCTGGTGAGTATCCATGGTGGTATGGAGATCGACTTATGATTAACCGCAAGAACTGCAATTATCACCCGCCAAGTTTACGGGTGATTTAACCACAACCGCGTCAGCTTTGTAACCACACGAAACTCCAGTCTTGCAACCAAGAAGCTGCGGATGAGCGACAGCAAACGGACACATTGTTGGTTGATCCAGATCAACCGAACATCAAGCCTAGTGGAAGTTAATCCACATCATTGTTCAAGATGATAGTCTCTCGGGGAAATGCCAGTAAATTAGAGGAAATGCTGCGCAAGCAGAAGAGTAACTTTAAGGCTTTATCACGGGCAATCAAAGGCGTGGACACACAGAGCCTTTTCGAAAAGTAGGAATTTGAAGATAAGCTCAAAACCATTCAGGCAAAATGGTCAACCATCGATTCCCCGTACTGGGAAATTGAAAGTTAGATGTACTCAAAAGGTGTAAAGGCCCTAAAAATAGTCTCTCAGCTAAACCTCGAACCAACGGACCACGGACGTGGCGAAATTATAAAGAGCTCTTTTTAAGAATAGCGGAATTTTTTTAATAATAGCAAACAAAGCGGTACTAAGTTATCTTCTCTCGTACAATGTGGATATCTATCTACTAAGTACTTACTGTTACATTTTATAGATCTCTCCATGGTTAAAGTTTTGATAGTGTTCACATCATCTTGTATCAGATCAAGTGCTATAGAAGCAACAGTCAAACCAATAAAAGTATGTTGTGCATCTAATATCACCCACGATGCGCGCAATAAATTGAGTTCCTGAAATGATATTATTCTTTCATACAAAAAATTAAACAAAATCGGTTGATTCATTTCAGAGCATCTTTGCCACAAAGAGGTACACAGGCACTCAAAAACCCTCGTCAAACTTATACGCTTCTTTTGTAAGGTGCGGTGTTTGAAAAGCTTTGACACAAACACATACAAAATAAAGAGAACAAGAAGAAAACAATGGATGGATTGTGTGAAGAGTGATATTAAAGAATAGGAAGTTAGTGATAGCATGACGAGTGACAGGGCAGAGTGGAAGAAAAAAACGTGTTGCGCCGACCCCAAATAACACGGGACAAGGGCAGGAAGAAGATGATGAAGATGAAAACAAAATAAATGAATTTCTAACAAAATATCTTTCAACATGCCATATATTCGTATCTTATATACATTCTTCAAATTTAACGTACTTACGTACGGTACTTACATTTTGTTTAAATTCTATTACTCTTAAAAAAAGTCGGTAAAAGCATTTTATTATTGAGCAGCAAAACCCCAAAAAAACCTACAAAAATAATTACAGGGTTTTTTTAACTAACATCTGTTCATTCAGAGAATTTAAGAAAGTTATATAACACATCTTATAATTTCTTACCGTACTTTGCTCCCCAAGATCTGAATATTTCAAGGAATCAACTAACGCCTGGTACATGAAAATGTACTTTCTGGGAGAAAATCTATGTGATGGAAATCTATCAAAACCACTGCATTCTAGTGTGTTTTTGAATATTTTGGTTCGCACTCGAAGCAATGAAAAAAACAATATTAAATTTATATGTCGCAAATCTATTGCCAATACTAGGATGTTAGTAAATATAAATCCTAATTGTTCTGTGACAAAGCATAGATCATAAAAATTGTAGCAAAAGTACGCTGCAGTTGCTAGTCTTAAAGCTACAATGGTAATCGTTGCTCCGACTAAAAATGTCTCCAATCTTTTAAAAAGAATCTTTGCACACGGCAATGTATCAATGACAGCAATGTTTTTATATGCACTTAACAAATTTTCATCATTAGTTTTAAGAGAATGTATGACATAAATTAAATACTCAACTGTAGCCAAAACTTTAATGACAAATGTTTGTCTTTTATTTTCAGTATACATTAAATACAAAAGAGATGCAACCAAAATAGTTATGTACGCTTTTGATAAAATACGTATTTTGGGAGACTCGAGTTTAAAATTGTAACCGAAAATTAAACGAGTTAGCAATATGGGGTTCAAATTGCATACTGTGTTAGAGCGAGGCATTTTGAGAATTTCAAATAGAACAGTTTGTCCAATGCTGCGTTACTCAAAAATGGTATACTCATACTGTGTAGGTAGGTAGAAGTTCATAATACTAACTTTATTTTTGGATTCATGCTATTAGTTGATTAGAGTAGTAATGAATAATTGAAACAAAATAGTCGATGTAAAGAATGTAATAACTATCAGCTAGTGTTCTATTTTCAGGAAATAATGAATTAACTTTTTCATGAAGTTGTTTTAATGCTGTGGCATGTATTTCAATATGCTTTATATTTCCCGCTGATTCTTGGAATTATTTTCAGCAATATTAGATGAGTAGAACTCGCAAGCGGCTTATGTAGGATGAGTAATCTTAGCCCGCTATCCCACTGGAGTTTCTTGCGTACATCTAAAACCACGACGTTAACGTCGCGTCTGCTCAACTTTGGCGCTTACTGCTAGAAACTAGCGATGTTAACGTCGTGTCTGCGCAACGTTGGCGCTGCGCAGACGTTGAAGAAGCACCTACGCTCGTAAAACGCCAGTGAGATAGCAACCTTAGACCGATCGCCTTGCCATAAACGTCAATTTGAGCAAAGTATTTTTTTCTCTTTATTTTTATTGCAATGTATCATCATAGGTATTCAGAAATATGTTTGATAACGGAACAGATTCGTACGCAAGCTTTAAATAAAATATCGCAGAGACCTAAAATCTGTGACATCTTTCTTAAATAACTGAAACGTGCAAAACGAAAAAAAAGATACTTCTGTCTGCTTTAATAAGAGTAATTAACGATAAAAAGACAAATTTAAACAAAATTACTCTGGAATATTTGAGCAAGGATACTTTCAAGGTCACAGATACTGTACATGCTGCAATTACAAAGAAATTGAAATTGAAGGGCCAAGTCTATGATATAGATGATTTTATATTCCCTATCAAGAGTTCACGAAAAAAAAATCCAACTCAATTTATTAGATCACAAACAAATGACAATATTCAGTAATGACTCTAAAGCAATCAACCTACAAGATACAACCTAAAAGTTATAGAATTCAAAATAAATGAAATCACAATATTTGTCAAGAATGATTATAATGTAGATTTTAAGGAGACATCTTTTTTGAAATAGAAAATAGAACTTAACATGCAGAAAAACCTTATAAAAGAACACAATGAGAGCATATGTTGCCAAAAAGAAATGTCTAAGAGCTATACATACGAGATTCCATCTAACGCATCATGTCAACCAATATTTAAGGAACTTGGTTTGCTACCGTTACTTTCATATTTGAATCATACCTACATGTTTGTTCGAAAACACTATACACTACACTATATAATAAATAACCAAATATGTTTAAAACATTAAATTTTAAATTACTCAAAATGCAATTGTATTAACGGCTCAATATAATAATGATTATAGTAATCATCATTTTTTAAATTTAATCTCAATATAATGTTTATCAATTTTGTATTTTATGTTTAGTGAATAAGTTTGCACACTTTATTTTTCGTCAAAAACATTTCGATCTATGTATTTTCGATACTACCATTTATACCATATTTTTATCCAAATACAATATCTTTATTATTGGTGTTGTTACTTAAACGGCTCAGCTCATGAAGTGTGTCTTGAATCGTGAGGAATGAGTAAGCACGCATCATATGGCGATTTCATCGGTTGCAAGTATTTTTTTCTATTATGTAATCACTAACGTCTTCAATCGTTCTAGCCTTCTTTTATTAGTTTATTATTTAAGTATGCATATATACAGTATTTTGTTACCATAAGTAAGTAGACTCGGTAATACTAATTTCAATTTTAAATATCATTTACTTGTTGTTGCAAATTTATCCTAACGTAGTTTCAAACCAAATGGATAAATGCAAGACTGGTAAGTCCTATGTCCAGGAGTGGACGTCTGTCGGCTGAAATGATGATGATGATGAAGACTGGTAATGCCTTGTATCATTAAGTCCGTCCACGTACCATTCAGGTTTTCACACAATTGTATGTATAATAACAACAAATCCAGCGGGTTAAATTTATATATAAAAAAATCTAAAACTACAAATTTTACCACCTAGAGTGGAGACTTGTGAAACGTTTTATTTTTTGTATCGAGTAGGATATCAAATGAAAGAGGAAAAATTTAGAGTCAAAAGTATTATTTATTAAGGTCGTAAAAGCAAAACCTTGTGTAAAAGCTAAGCATAAAACAGTACACACAGTGTTTCAATAAATTATTATCAATGCTTCTTAAAAATACATCTTAATCTGTACCATAGCAATCATATTGATGATCAAAAAAGAGACAAAACTCAATATAAAGTATAATGATAATGGAAATAATCGCATCAATCTGTATTGTAGAGGGTGTTGATCTATAATCTCTAGAAGCAATTTCAGTTCTGCACGTTCTCTTTCATCTGTAAGTAAAAATATCGAATTTATTTCTCTGCCCTTTCTTCCATTCTGTCTTCTTAACCGTCACGCTATCAATGATTTCCACTTCTGTTATACTACTCCTCACACAATTCATGCATTCTGTTTATGGCCTTCCTTTCCCTTCATCTACATTAATCATTTTGTTAATATTCGTTTTGCCACCTTCACATAATGAATTATGTTCATTAAACGATATGTGGCTATTGAAATGTGACGTAATTATTCCCATAGATTTTGAATTTATATATTGGTTCAAAACCAAATATAATAATGATGACTATAAACAAAAAAAATGCTTTCCACTCTACTACAGATGATAATAACTTTAATTAGGCCAAACCAAACTTAAAAAGCATGATGGCTCACGCATAGTAGGTTGGTGTAGGATTCTGTAATGGGTCATAAAACATGCGGACTTAGAAATATTGAGTTAATGGTAAATAACGATTAAAAGAGCACCCATAGTAAACAAAGGTAATTGAAGAAATTATAAAATCCAACCTAACAAGCAAATCTTTGTACTTGATTGTTTATTAGAGTAGAGGCTGATAGATGATTTGTTATTATCAATCTTTTTAGGGTTTCGTACCTATCTCAAAACGGAAAAACCGAACCCTTATAGGATCGTCTGAATAAAATCAGTGGATACACCCAAAAATTTTTAACCCTTCTTTTTTATTTTTTTTGCGATGTAAGTATAACGCAACCAACTGTTTTTGGTGTGTATCCATGGCGATATGGAGATCGACTTATGATTAACAGCCCGAACTGCAATTATCACCCGCCAAGTTTACAGGTGATTTAACCACAACCGCAACGACTTTCTAACCACACAAAACTCCAGTCTCGCAACCAAGAAGCTGGGGATGAGCGACAGCAAACGGACATATTGTCGGTTGATCCAGATCAACCGAACATCAAGCCTAGTGGAAGTCAATCCACATCATTGTTCAAGATGATAGTCTCTCGGGGAAATGCCAGTAAATTAGAGGAAATGCTGCGCAAGCAGAAGAGTAACTTTAAGGCTTTATCACGGGCAATCAAAGGCGTGGACACACAGAGCCTTTTCGAAAAGTAGGAATTTGAAGATAAGCTCAAAACCATTCAGGCAAAATGGTCAACCATCGATTCCCTGTACTGGGAAATTGAAAGTTAGATGTACTCAAAAGGTGTAAAGGCCCTAAAAATAGTCTCTCAGCTAAACCTCGAACCAACGGACCACGGACGTGGCGTAACTATAAAGAGCTCTTTTTAAGAATAGCGGAATTTTTTTAATAATAGCAAACAAAGCGGTACTAAGTTATCTTCTCTCGTACAATGTGGATATCTATCTACTAAGTACTTACTGTTACATTTTATAGATCTCTCCATGGTTAAAGTTTTGATAGTGTTCACATCATCTTGTATCAGATCAAGTGCTATAGAAGCAACAGTCAGACCAATAAAAGTATGTTGTGCATCTAATATCACCCACGATGCGCGCAATAAATTGAGTTCCTGAAATGATATTATTCTTTCATACAAAAAATTAAACAAAATCAATTGATTCATTTCAAACATCTTTGCCACAAAGAGGTACACAGGTACTTAAAAACGCTCATTAAACATAGAACACGCCTGTTTGTATGGTGCAGTAGTTAAAAAGCTTTGACACACTCACATACAAAATAAAGACAACAAGAAGAAAACAATGGATGGATTGTGTGAAGAGTGATATGGAAGAAAAGGAAATTAGTGATAGCATGACGAGTGACAGGGCAGAGTGGAAGAAAAAAACGTGTTGCGCCGACCCCAAATAACACGGGATAAGGGCAGGAAGAAGATGATGAAGAAGAAAACAAAATAAATCAATTTCTAACAAAATATCTTTCAATATGCTATATATTCGTATCTTATATACATTACGTACGGTACTTACATTTTGTTTAAATTCTATTACTCTTAAAAAAAGTCGGTAAAAGCATCTTATTATTGAGCAGCAAAACCCCACAAAAACCTGCAATAATAATTACAGGGTTTTAAATATCATCTGTTCATTCAGAGAATTTAAGAAAGTTATATAACCCATCTTATAATTTCTTACCGTACTTTGCTCCCCAAGATCTGAATATTTCAAGGAATCAACTAACGCCTGGTACATGAAAATGTACT
This sequence comes from Mythimna vitellina, assembly GCA_949316375.1. NCBI lineage: Eukaryota > Metazoa > Arthropoda > Insecta > Lepidoptera > Noctuidae > Mythimna > Mythimna vitellina. The sequence goes on along the minus strand of OX438708.1, from coordinate 6,493,184 downwards.
TTCTGGGAGAAAATCTATGTGATGGAAATCTATCAAAACCACTGCATTCTAGTGTGTTTTTGAATATTTTGGTTCGCACTCGAAGCAATGAAAAAAACAATATTAAATTTATATGTCGCAAATCTATTGCCAAAACTAGGGTGTAAGTAAATATAAATCCTAATTGTTCTGTGACAAAGCATAGATCATAAAAATTGTAGCAAAAGTACGCTGCAGTTGCTAGTCTTAAAGCTACAATGGTAATCGTTGCTCCGACTAAAAATGTCTCCAATCTTTTAAAAAGAATCTTTGCACACGGCAATGTATCAATGACAGCAATGTTTTTATATGCACTTAACAAATTTTCATCATTAGTTTTAAGAGAATGTATGGCATAAATTAAATACTCAACTGTAGCCAAAACTTTAATGATAAATGTTTGTCTTTTATTTTCAGTATACATTAAATACAAAAGAGATGCAACCAAAATAGTTATGTACGCTTTTGAGAAAATACGTATTTTGGGAGACTCGAGTTTAAAATTGTAACCGAAAATTAAACGAGTAAGCAATATGGGGTTCAAATTGCATACTGTGCTAGAGCCAAGCATTTTGAGAATTTCGAATATAATACAGAACAGTTTGTCCAATGCTGCGTTACTCAAAAATGGTATACTCATACTGTGTACGTAGGTAGAAGTTCATAATACTAACTTTATTTTTGGATTCATACCATTAGTTGATTAGAGTAGTAATGAATAATTGAAACAAAATAGTCGATGTAAAGAATGTAATAACTATCAGCTAGTGTTCTATTTTCAGGAAATAATGAATTAACTTTTTTATGAAGTTATTTTAATGCTGTGGCATGTATTTCAATATGTTTTATATTTCTCGCTGTTTCTTGGAATTGTTTTCAGCAATATTAGGTGAGTAGAACTCGCAAGCGGCTTTTGTAGGATGAGTGATCTTAGCCCGCTATCCTACTGGAATTTCTTGCGTACACCTAAAACCGCGACGTTAATGTCGTGTCTGTTCAACTTTGGCGCTTACCGCTAGAAACTCGCTAGTTTCTAGTGGTAAGCGCCAAAGTTGAGCGAAGTTGACACGACGTTAACGTCGCTACGTTAACGTCGTGTCTGCACAACGTTAGCGCTGCACAGACGTTGAAGAAGCGCCTACGCTCGTAAAACGCCAGTGAGATAGCGGCCTTAGACCGATCGCCTTAACGTCGATTTGAGCAAAGTATTTTTTTCTCTTTATTTTTTATTGCAATGTATCATTATAGGTTTTAAGAAATATGTTTGATAACGGAACAGATTTGTACGCAAGCTTTCCAGTAACTGTTTCGTTTATCTTTCTCTTTAGTCTCATAGCGACTGTTTGTGTGTCCATATAGTCCGTCAAGTTTACCGTTATATTTTTTGTATGATTTAAGAATAGCTCTACACAGAGCTATAAATTTAAAATCTAAAAATCTAAAGCGTACACACGCTTTAGATCTTTCAATTTTTTATTTTTCGAAATAAAGAAATTTAAAAACACACATGGTCTCAGGTTCTGCCCGGAGGACACGGTGGAGCATACGGTAGTGGTGCCCCACTTAGACAGAGCACAGATGTGTTCTTGTGGAGATGATCAGCGGCAACGACCTCTTGCGCCAGGCCCTGGTACAGGTAATGGTCCGGAGTGAGGTGGAATGGCAGGTGGCCACCTCCTTCTGCGAAGCAATAATGCTTGGGAAGGAGGCGGTCGCACGAGCGATGGAACGGCCCTCATGCCCCAGGCGCCGGGATCCCGATTTCCAGCCACCTAAGGCGTAGGCTTGCGGACGGCGAATAATGGGTAGCATGCCGTCCGATCGTCCGATAACCATCCAGATCGAGCCCAAGTTATCGACGGCGTGTAGTGTTCCACGCGCACCTCAAGGGGATGTCAACAATTAGCCCAGTGGGGTCAAAGCCCACTGGGGCCATGGGCTAAGTGAAAATGAACCCCCGGGATGACGTGCAAATTTATTACACTGTAACTCACTTTTATAATGTTTTACTTTAATAGCGCTCATTAAATTATTTCGAGGCAGTTACCTGTGTTAATATTTTTTAATACGTAGAAGGAGATATAAGCACATATAAAACACTGTATTTTTGATTTGTATTTTTATTTATGGCACTGTAGTTGAAGTTACGGTGTTTTAGCTGAATTTATTTGATTAAAACTCTGAAATACAGTGTTTTGTAAAACCAAACTGAAGATGTCACGCGCGGTCACATATACCTACGCGTATTAGGTGCACAATACGCGAGGGGCAAGTGGGCGAGAGATCAACGTTTAGTGGTCGTGAATCATTGTTTTTGCTCGGACACGCGTAGAGAAAAATTTTAAAGTTTGTACTTGGGCACATTTTCACCATATGATTAAAAACATCTTAATCTTTCTACAGCAGAACCAGCTCAAGACATTTGCACAAAATGTAGAAACCATGAATTAAAACAAAGGACCTTTACCTTGCAATTGCAATGACTTCATAAATTTAGGTACAAATCTTGAAAACAAAAAAAAATCAAGAAGAGATTTAAAACTAATTATGAAAGTTCTAAAGGGTGAAATATGCTATATACTCTAGATATGCAAAAAGCTATTTGTATACCACTGTTGACTACAAAAGAATACTTTTTCTCAGGAAAATGTAATTTTCAACGAATCTTTTGTGCCTCCCGGAAAAAACAAACAAGCTGTCTGCGCAGTAACTGTAACTGTAACGTGCACAACAAAAAAAAAAGATACTTCTGTCTGCTTTAATAAGAGTAATTAACGATAAAAAAACATATTTAAATAAAATTACTCTGGGCTACTTTGAACCAGGAGACTTTTATGGTCGCAGATGCTGTACATGCTGCAATTACAAAGAAATTGAAATTGAAAGGGCAAGTCTATGATATGAATGGTTTTATATTCACTATCAAGAGTTCAACATCCAAGTCGTTTTATTAGATCACAAATAAATGATCATATTTAGTAATGACTCTAAAGCAGCTAACCTACAAGACACAATATAAAAGTTATAGAATTCAGAATAAATGAATTCACAATATTTGTCAAGAATGATTAAAATGTAGATTTTAAGGAGTTGTTTTTTTATTGTGTTTGACCTAAACAACATTGAACAAACATGATACTTTATGCTATTGCAAATGTGGTTAGTATAGATAACTAATATTATTATTAAAAAAAATATAATAATATTAGTTAAACATACCAAAAACCAAAACAAAATGTTTTAAATGCCGTTTTGTACAAAATTGTTATTTCTTAGATACAGTGTCTTGGATTCACACGTCAGCGGGACAACAACTAAAGGATCTCAGGTGGACTTTGATCAGTAAAAACCTAACAACTAGAGGAGTTCTTTGATGAATAATCAACTAAAAAAAAATGGCGTTTTTGTCATGCCTCCCATGAAAGTAAGGTGTGAGTCAACATAGCTATGAATGTCAATATTATACGTATGTCTTTGTTTAAAACGATTTCTTTGCACAAACAAAAAGAAGTCTGTGGGAATCTAAATTCTAGACGAGCATCAGATGAAATAGTGATCATACAAGTTACCGTAAATAGACAGACTAACATAGATGCTAACAAGATGATAAAATTATGCTGAAAGACTTTAATATAGTCATTTTAGCACCAAACCTTGCAACGTATGCGCTTATAAAATCTACCTACTAACAACCACCGGCGTACCTGCCGTATTAGAACCTAGCGGCTTGATATGGCTTGACGTTGGATGCAGACGGAACACAGTGTAAAGTCCCGCAAACCTCCGTTAAAAAGGGAGGATCCTCCAACCAGACGGGTGTTGTGTCTGGTGGGCTAATGCCCAATAGATGATTTCGGACTGTTCTATACGTTCTGAACGCGTGGAAAACTTTAATTGTGCGATGCAGGATTATTTCTTATGTGACGCCATAGATGTCGCTACAGCACTCCCCTCTGGAGATCGAAAATCGATGGTCCTTGATGTTTCTTGATGCGTGCCAGGCCAGTGGTAGGTTGGTTCCAGTGGGTTGGATCCAAATGCCGCATAGTTCTCGGCGAGTCGGAACTGTCTGCGGCGTTGCCCCAGTGAGTTGGAGTGGTGCTGTCCCAGTGAGTTGGGATGATGCCCCAGTGAGTCGGGGTGATGATGTCCTAGTGAGTCAGAATACTGCTGCAAGCTCTAGTGGGTCAGAGTAGTGCTGCTGGCTCGAGTGAGTCGAAGCGGTGCTGTGTGACATAGGGCTTGACTGCTGGCATCTACCAGGAGAGTTTCTTCATAGCTCTTCATGTGACTGGCCGAAGGTGCGGTGTGCTTAGCCAAAGTCGCTGATGAGGCTGAGGGTGACCACCAGGTATGACCAGGTAGGCTTGCTGGTGGTCAGGATAACCTTTATAGTGGTGGGTGTTGGCTGTGTTTGGTGCTCGAAAGCTTGAGGAAGTGATGATGACGTCACGAAGTAGTGGCTGGTCGAAGGCTGCGCTGACGTTCGTTGTCGAGGTTCACCAGTTTGGAGGTAGGCGGAACACAGTGTAAAGTCCCGCAAACCTCCGTTGAAAGTGAGAATCTTCCGTCCAGACGGGTGTTGTGGCTGGTGGGCTACTGCCCAATAGATGATTTCGGGCTGTCCTAAACGCACAGAGAACTTTAATTGTGCGATGCAGGGTTACTTCTTATATGACGCCGTAGATGTCGCTACAGTGCTGTAGAAGGTGAGTAAATTTGTGGTATGGAACGTCAATCTGTATCAACACCCTTGCTCCAACTCGTGTTCCAAGTACGGCGGGCTGTACCGGTTGTACTGTAGTTACCGATGCGGCTGCTTAAGCCTATTATACGCTTGGTGTACGCCTGCGTGAAGCTTACTCGTACTGATGGGGTTCGAGTGTGCGTCTCATTTTCAATGATAATTCTCGCCGACTGATTGACACTTCGACTGGCCTGTTGGTTTAGTGGTTAGTGACCCTGACTGCTATGCCAGAGGTCGTGGGTTCGATTCCCACCCAGGACAAATGTTTGTGTGATGAGCACGATCATTTGTTCTGTGTCTGGGTGTAATTTATCTATAATATGTATTTATTTAGAAATATATAAGTATTTTTATCAGTTGTCTAGTACTCATAACACAAGCTCTGCTTAGCTTGAGACTGGATGGCGTTGTGTGATGGTTGTGGAATATTATATTATTATTATAAATTATATTATATATTATATTATATACTTAGCGTTACCATGAGGGCTGGCTAGCTCTTTACTCAAAGAATTTGCATTGCCATAAACACGCCAAATCTGATAGTCTTCTGGGCACGTTTTCTGACATCAGCGATGTGGAAGAATATTTCAACGCTTGAGTGTATTTTGATTTTTTATCTTTAGGAACTTTAAATTTAGTGTAAAAAGTTAGTTAATATTTTAGTTAGATTAAAAAAAAAACACCTACCTAACCAATTCCCAACTTCTTATTGAACCCAATTCTCGATTTCTAACTTTATTACAATTATTATTATTAATAATACCCTTAATCCTAACGAGCACAAGCGCTATTAAAGCTAATGTCACCAACGCTCTTTGGGTTTCAAGTGTCGATACACCAACACCCTTATAAATATGGATACGACTGTTTTGGGTAGCTAGTGGCTTACTCCTGTACGGGATCGCCGTAATAATGAGTATTATTGAATTAATTTTAAGACCTATTATTTATCTTATGGTTACTGTTATACTGCCGTCATAAGAAAGAAGGCCGTAACTGACACTTTTGTCAAAAATGAGTTATTAACACATTCGGAATCAGCAAAGAAAATGCCATCTTAATCTCATTTCTGATAAAATTGTCAGTTACGCCATTCTTTCTTATGACGGCAGTATATAGAGGGTTGAGCTCTTGATAATAACAGTCGGACGGGTCCACGTTACAGGTTTCCAAGCATCTCTTACTGAGGTCAATAATTGTGTGGATGTTTATCTGTCGTAGCCAATATGGTATAACACGCCGTATTACAAAAAGACGTCGCTAAAATCTAATGGAGCTACCTAATCTTCAGTCTGATTGTGATGGCGATCGAATGTTTATCTTTATTGTCAGTGCAAGGTGACGAGCCTGGGTGGAGTCGGAGTATAGTGGCCTCTTCGGAGCCTCCTATTTCTATCTGCGGGGTGAAAAGTAACCTATGACGAAGTGGATAACAGAGGCTTCGTTCGTTCACTTTAGCCACCGTAATTCATTGCTAACTTAACATATCCTTATCAGGGTGCCCTAAAATTCCAAACTCGCTTCGCGCTCTTGGACTGAATTATTATATTAATTATGGGTGTATTAATAGATTATACTAAATGCTATTTTAAACACTTTATTGTGACACCGTTGTTGGTTGTGTCGTCATTTTTGTTGTTATACAGCGCTACTTATGACGGCCATGACATAATGTAAAGTCATTTTCTCGGCTGCTAATTGTAGGTCCATGACAGGTGGTCAGAATACAAAAAATTGGTCATCAGTCTTGCTAAGAGGGTGTTACCTAGTAAGTCTTGATTTTTTTGAGGCAGGAAGTCATCAAATGGCTCCAACAGTAAAATACTGGCTATTTTTGTTTTTTTTAGGTTGTTAATCAGTCAATGATTTCTCCTACTCTAGAGCGGAGTGCGATTCCGTATCAGACTTTTACTGATTAAAACCCACTCTATGTTCCTTCTTTGCCTTCGTTGTAGGATTGGTTCTGTTTCAGTAAGGTACTGGCTGCAAGTAAGATTTTGCCGTATTATTTATTTATAAAATTGCTTGCGATACTAACATTCTGTATCAAAGCATTGTACCAAAGCCACTATTAGCAAGCCAACTTATCTATGAACTAAAAAAAATACGCAAACATTGAGCATCATTTTATGTTACACATTAATGACAACTTTCGGTTCTTAAGCAACCAGGATGTTCAGAAGATTGAGCGCCTGGGCTGTACAGGCATATCGAGCAATTACAGTGTATATTATAAACATAAAATAGTGGTCAAACGCGAACCTATCAATAATAAAAATATACTCCCAAACTTGTAATCGTGTACTTTTAAAAAATACAAAAAAAATGTGTAACCAGCCCCGCATTTTGCATCGATGAACAGTGAAAATCGTCCATGGATGTAGAATGTGAGATCTAATTTGTCGAAATCCAAATAAACAACACCAAAACGCCTTTTGCAATAAATCCAACGTGGAAAACAAGGAGATCTGTCACAAAGCGCCATTTCCTCATCTCGTCATTTGGAACTTAGGGAAGGTGCAAACAGAAAAAGCATTAGACACTAAGACATTTTGTCAATCCCTCTCCTGAATTTCAAGTGTCGACCTTGGACCAGATTCCTTTTGTAGAGAATCTTTGAGAAGTCAGTTTGTAACAGGGAAAAGGTTGCTTGGAGGTCAACATTAGAATTTTGAGACAGCTTTTTTATTATCAAAAGTTTTTTTTTTTTTTGTCTATGTACACGAACTTTGTTATCACTATATGTTATAACTTGTTTTGGTGAACAACTAAGAATTAAATTGTATAATTTTTTCTCACATTTACAACATACCGATCTGTGTTCAATACTATTGGCTCAAAGTCAAAGTCAAAAGTTTTTCACATAGGCCTATGTGAAATAAAAAACTTTACATGGGCACTTATTAAACGTCAAAAACTAGTGCACGGTTCCAAATTGGTCGTTTCCTATGGAGAAGAACCTGCAAGAAACACCACGGTTACTCTTTTAAAAAAAATGTAGTTCTTACAATATTTCCATATTACAGTATAACATTTAAGGACAGTGTAGACTGGTCAATATTATACTAAAAAGTACAATAAAAATAATCATAATAAAAAGTGAGTCCTAATAGGAAGTAACCTAAGAATTCGCAGAGTCTACAGTGATCTCACATTCATATTATAAAAAAGAGGCTATATAAATAAATGCAAGAAAAATAAATAATTACAATTATTAATAATTGTTGTTTATTTGTAATTGTTGTTATTAATTTTGTCTACATTTCTTCTTATTTCTCCTTTCGCAGGTCTGGAAGAAATTTCTTATTGGAAATAAGCAGTACCTTTGTACCTTTGTCATGTGTGTACATAAATTATAAAATAAATAATAAATAAATAATAATGATACGTTAACAAAATAAATTACTAACAGCTGTACTATATGTATTGGAATTACGGAAGGTACCAAAAAAGAGACTCAAATGAGTGTTCTGTCTATTATTGGGTCTCCGATTCAGTTCAATCTGCTGGTTAGAGAGGAAAAACTATTGACACTATACTTTCTGAGCCTTGTGTGTTTTACATTTCTTTCCCTTTTTAGCCTCGGATCAATTTCTGCGAGTCTGAGTCTGTCTGAATAGTTCTTGCTGTAATGTAAAATTTTCTGCTTAACTGTCAACCCGGGTCTGTGTACATGTTTTTATTAATTATGTAGTACGGGATGTTTAACACGAATCACACAGTTTTACTTTGAATCTCTCCGAAATCTCAATATTACTGTGACTTGCTGTGTCAATTGTAATTGAGATGAAAAAACCGGGCAAGTGCGAATCAGACTCGCGCACTGAGTGTCCTGTACAAGGTTCCCTATCCATTTGCATAAAATTTTAAGACCTAATATAACTTAGCATAATTTTGTTTGGCATAATTATATTTTCGCATAATATAATTACGCATAACAGCTTACGCATATTTTTTTAAGCATAATTTCTCTAACCATAATAATGATTAAGCATAATATTCTAAAGCATAAATTTATTAAGCATAACTTTTATAAGCATAATATCCTAAAGCATTAATTTATTTACGCATAATGATACTAAAACATATTTCGCTGTATATTTCGGTGTGAATTTTTTTATTTCGCTGTAGGAAGCATGAAGCAAGCAAGCATACAGCAGCAAGAAAGCATACAGCATGCAAGCAAGCATACAGCATGCAAGCAAGCATACAGCATGCAAGCAAGCATACAGCAGCAAGCAAGCATACAGCATGCAAGCAAGCATACAGCATGCAAGCAAGCATACAGCATGCAAGCAAGCATGCAGCATGCGAGCAAGCAAGCATGCAGCATGCAAGCAAGCATGCGGCATGCAGCATGCAGCATTCAAGCGAGCATGCAACATGCAGCAGGCAGGGTTTCTGTCACGGCTCCGGCCCTGCGGGCCTCCGGCGGCCCCGCGCGTGCTAATCGTCGCAGTCGGCTTTCGCTCACCACCGCAGCTTTGGCTTGTTGGCCGGCTTCGCCGGCCAGCTTCAGCCACGGTGGCTCGCTCGCAGCCACCTGCTCCTCAGCCTGCAGGCCGCCTCACCCCTACGCGCCTACGCGATTTTAAATTACACTCTAGGGGTAGGACAAACAAGACTACGTGGAGTCGGTTTTGCAGCAATTCGGTTCTGTCACTAACTTTTGTTGCACAGCATATTAAATTTTTAACCAACAATATTATTGAATTTTTCGTTACTAACGTTATGCTAATAGTCATTAGGCCTACTAACGTTATGGGAATCAAATTTATGCCAAAACAAATTAGTCTTTAAGATGATTATGCCAACATAAAATGTATGCCTAAAAAAATTATGCCGCAGTATTATTGTGCCAAAACAAATTGTGCCATTCATTCAACATTATGCGAATAGAAGGGATCCCCCTGTACAAACTTACCTATGAAAATAGTTAAATGCCCTAATTGAGTTACGAAGATTTTTCTGAATCGTAAAAATTCGTTTTTTTGTGACGTAACCACAAATCTTCAGTTTTCAGATTTTTTCCTATACTTGTGCTATAAGACCTTGCTTTATGTCAAATTTCAGGATTCTAGGTTAACCTTTGGATTAGCGTAATTAGAGACACAATAGAAAGACAATGACCGAACGAACGCCGGTGTTCGCTCGGGGTTTAATGAATCTAATAGGAAGTACGCTAAGAATTTTGATTCCCTTGAAAGTGTCGAAATAACACTAAAATATAATATAACATAAACGGCCGTACCTTTTTATTTCGTTAACTCAGAAATTTGATTTTCTCTACTTTAAGGGATTGCAGAGTTGAGTATATGATTTTAATTTCAACTCAATACGCGTTCTCGACATAAAGGGTCTTAACAGACAGACGGATGGACCACAAAGTGATCCTATAAGGGTTTCGTTTTTCCTTTTGAGATTCGGAACCTCAAGAATGAATGCAAATTGTAACTTAGTTTTGAGGCATTTGGAGTTACAATCATAATCTTACTGTAGAAAAAATGCATACCTAATACAAATGGCGCAAAACTGAGTTACAATGTCATTCCATTCACAATATTATTATGGCAAATATTTGAAAACGACATCATGTTTTATTAAATATCTCATGTTAAAATTACCATGTTCTCGAAAAATCTTGGTCAAGAATTCTGGTTTCTCGAGAAATAAAAAGGTCAAGAAACCAAATACCCTAGTTACTGTATCTAATTTCGTACTCCTAAAACCAAGTTAAAGACCTTTTATCCAAATTTTATAATGTGCCAAACAAAACATTTCGTTTTAATCCACCCATACGTGTTCCTCATACGTCTTCAAATTATAGGCGGAACAGTTATATCGTGCGTGCAAGCCATAATTTTAATGGCATATGCAAGGAATATGATTGGGATCCATTCACAATTAGTGTGAACTCGGCCAGAAGGCGTTTAAGCCTCAAATTCTTCAAGTAGTATTAGGTTTAATAGATTGTTTTTTAGTTATTTATGCTTTATACTTTTTAATTTATTCTAATGTCTATAAGTGAGGACTTGTAATTGGCTTTCCAATGATTATGGTTTCCTTTTTTTGTCTAGTTTTATCATCTGTAAGTCCTCCATGTACTAAATAAATACAAATTACGGTAAAAATCGTCGGCATTGAAATAGATTTTAGATATTTCTATCATCGAAGACCAACTATAAAGTAAAGATTGGACTGATTAATATCTGAGATATCAGTCAATATTTGAGTACAATTCTAAGTGCCTAGTCTCCTTGATTCTATCTTCCGAATAATTGCTTATTCGTGTGTATCGTAAATATCAGTCAAATTGATAACAATTATTTGTATAGTAGTGGTTTTAAATATTACTGCTAAGTCTGTTATGAGTTTGATTTGCAAATTAGACAAAGTGTTATTGTGTTTTTTCGTCTGGAATTTATCAGTAGAATTCTTTTTTTTTAACTTTGCCCCACACTAGGAATAACTCCTATGGTGTGTGTGTTCACAAACATGTAAACTCACATACATAAGACACCCAGACCGGGAACACTTCACTGTAGGCCATACAAATATTGGTCCCTTACGGAAATCGAACGAAGGCAACGAAGGAACAGGAGTGGGTTTTTAGTCAGTAAGAGTCTGACACTGTCTCCCGCTCCGCCCAAGAGCGGGGATGTCATTAGGATGATTTTCCCACACAATAAAAAAAAAAAAAAAAAACATGTGATAACGGTATCGTCAAAAAAAAATTCCCATGTACATACAATTACGTTTGTTAGAATCACCCTGCAACTCCTGACAAAGTAAATACGATTTTTCCTTGAAAATTTGCTTTGCGTTTGCGCTTTTTTTTTTAGTTTTTTTGCGTAATCGCATCAGGAATGAAAATATCCGCAGGAGAACCAAGGTCGCCGACATAGAATGAAGAATCGCCAAACTTAAGTGGCAGTGGGAATATTGCTCGTAGAACAGATGGTCGAAGGGACCGAATAGTCCTGGATCGACGACCGCACACTGGAAGATGCAGCGTTGGAAGGCCACAAGGTGGACCGACGACCTGGTAAGAGTCATATTGTATTATATATTAACAGACATATCAGTATTATGTATAGACGGAATTATGTGAAAAAAAAAAACAGTATCTAAATGGAATCGGAACCAGCAATATATTTTTTTACAAAATAGTATACATATTTGCGCGTTTCTAAAACACATAGCCTTGTAATTGAGCAGAGCCACGTCTGGTCTCAGTTGCCGGGTTATCTCAACGACTGTCGCAAATCCGTGTGTCGCTAAATCGGCTGCCACCTTGTGCTACTCCCTTTGCTCCAGTAACAGCACATCATCAGCCTAGTAGACTAAGCTGATACCGTTTGGAAGGACATCGTGTAGCACCTAGTTGTACCCGATGTCCGATGTGTGTCTGGGACATCGGAACTGATCCTAGCCTCCTGCCTCTGAGTGTTTATCCCATCACTGGTTTCATTCTTCTGGTAACCTGTGTGGATGACAGCTCTGTACGTCAGATAATCCTCGATCAAGCGATAGACGTAGATTGGCATCAGGTGACACTGAAGTGCCATCCTGATGCAACTCTGGGGCGGAGTACTGAAGGTATTGGCAATGTCAAAATACAGCACTAAGTTTATTCCACCCTGAAAAAGTTGACCATGATAGGCAATTCAATAGGCAATGAAAAACATAATATAAAAATAGAAATACTACGAGAAGCAATCAACCCTCAATCGTCCGGAGTTTAAATTGAAAAGAAAACAATTTACAGCCACAAATGACCTCATTTTCAGACTCTTAAGATTTCTATAAAAGGGTATTGGAGCGTTTAGTAATTACAAACGGACTCATTTCCAACAGAATTTCACTTAAAGCCTACATTTTAGAACGTGGAGTAGTCAATGAATGGAGTGTCGATGAAATACTTTAAACAAGTTTTATTTTATGAAGTTGTGACAGTTTTTAAATTCAAATTACGTTGCCTTAAGAAAAATAGTCTATTCAGTTAATTAACCTTTTGACAGCCTACGTCGGAAATATCTGACAAACACTCTTGTCTTTATTCTGCCAGGGTCGCACATCCATGACCAAGTACTTCTACTTGTCAAATCTTTTTTTTTAATCCACCTGTGCCCCAAAAAGTTGCAAAAAGTAGTGTCTGGAGACTGTTAAGTGTTAGTGGGACCAACTAAATAGCTCTTATCCAAACTCAAAAGAAGATGTTTGGGTTCAGGAATCAGAAAGAATGATGAGTGGCTTTTGCTTAGAACTGTGATATAACACGCCAATTTAAAAAATATGCCAATAGCATCATTCGTGTTGACAGTTAATTTGCTATCTCCTCCGTGGTTTTGAAACTAACGCACAGAGTATTAAAGCTACCGTTTGTAGGCTTTATTTCCATATTAATAAACGGATTATGAGCTTACAATATACTGGTAAGCTTTGACGTTGTAGTTGAGGTAATTTATGATAAATATATTATTAGTAACATCTCAATTAAGAAACAATGGCTTTGATGAATTTCTGGTAGTTTCCAGAGAATATTCATGAGTGTGGTCTATACTTACACGGAACAAATAACTCTTCAAACTTCGTGTGTCCTAATGCACGCGAATGTAATGCCTATTACTATTGCTGATGTTTTTTTTTACCTGCGTTGCTTGTGGTCTGAGAATTGTTTCACGTTGTCTGCCTCCTCTTTCATGCTTTACTGTTTTCGCAGATGGAAATAATTGTTTCCTATGATAACTCGCTCCGTACCATATACTAGACCATGGCCGGTCATGAGAGGTCGTTGCCGCCGATCGTCCTTACGAGGCCACTATGGTGCTCCGCCCAAGCGGGGCATACCTCCACCGTATCCTCCGGACACCTATACAGTGGACTTTTGACATGGAGTAGTATAATAGCTACTATACTACGGGACGATAACGTTTTTGGTAGCTTTACTTAAAATTTTAAATAATTGCCATCTGTATTTACAGATTTAAAAAAATACAATGCAAAATTAAAAATACAATTAGAAAGGGGTTACACCAAGCATCCCAATAATAGCAAGTGTCATTATTTGCGTTTATTGCTTCACACAGCAAACACAATACACAAGGTCGTTTGCATTCCAGAGGACATTTGATATGACGTGTTTTGGTAAAAACATAAGAATCATCTTTTCGCAGTATTTTTACGAGCTTTGAGAGATTTCAAAGCTCGTGCAGGTGCTCCTAAAGATGACATTGAACGCAAAGATGAACGAGTTCTGAACTGTTATCATAGTTCACAAAATATTGTGGTAATGAGACCACAATTTTTAGGATGAAACACTTGATGAATGTGCATTTGCTCATCAAGACAGGGGACATCTGGAAATTGCTACCAAAGCCGAACCTCACCACGTTTTTTTGATTCACCTCAAAGCAAAGGTATCGATCTCCAAAGTCTTGAGAACAGCCAGATTAAAATGTTTTTAATGGATGGTCCTGGAGAAACAGAAAAAACATTTATACTACTAGCATCCTTATTGATATCAAGAGGTAAAAGAAAAAGCTCGCCTGAGGTATATCAACTTACAGACTTTCCTGATTAAAATTGTTTCTAAAGATTTGTATAGAAAAAAGACAAATACGAAAAACTCGCAAACTTTCGCGATAGCTTCTTCCGGGATTACTGCCTTACCTGTCGTTAAAACATTTTCAACGATTTAGGAAGTAACAAAACGCTTGTTGTAGGTATCACGCCATAGTGACAAGGTCCCGTACCTAGGGATTGCTTTTTGATCGAATCTGATCCAATCTTTTGATGAATATTTTATGTATTACTAGCTTTTGTCCGCGACTTTGCTCCCGTCAACTGACTACTCTATTCTACTCTACTCTACTCTACCTTACTCTATCCTACCCTACTTTACCCTAATGTACCCTACTCTACCCTACTCCACCTTACTCTACACTACTCTACCTTACTCTACTCTACTCTACCTTACCCTACCCTACTCTACCCTACTCTACCTACCTACCTACCCTACAAGCTTTCCTAGTCCTTACCATTTCAAATTTCGAACTTTTGAGATATTTTACTTTTTTAAGAGTATTTGTATTGCACCAAGCTTTTATGTGAGTTCAACCTTTATGAATAAAACCAGATTGAGTTTTCAAACGTGTCAAAATAAAATGTGATTTCATTCAAAAGTACTATGGAGTATTGATATCAACTTCGAAGCAAATCACCACCAAAATAACTTTCTACCCCTGCTTAACACCGTTAAGGGAGGAATTTCAATAAAATACGTAACTTGTCTTCCATCAACTCTGTTAAAAAATGTTCATTCAAAATTTGAAGAAGATTGGACCAAGGAATCACGTTGTCTTATACAAACTTTGCCCCCCTTTTTCACCCTCTTAGGGGCAGAATTTCGAGAAATCCTTTTTTATCAAATATCTATGTTATACAAAGAATATATCCTTCAAGTTTCAGGTCTTTACGATCAGCGATTTAGGCTGTGCATTGATCGGTTAGTCATTCAGGACAAAGTATTTTATATAATAAAATAGATGTACGTAACTGATAAGAATATCTAAAAAAGTCTTCCATATTGGATCTGAACTTCGCTTATCATCAAATTCGAATAATTCTTTCGAATTTGATGATAAAAATTACAAACAAAAACATGTTAGAAGCGAAGTTTGTGGGATTAAAAACAAGTAAGATTATATTAGCCTTGTCAAATAATTATATATTTGGTGACCAGTTGAAATGTGGAAGTGAGGAACTATGAAAGTGATTAAAATATTACACATTTTACGTTGATGACATGTTAATAGCGTCAAAAAGGTAAAAAAAAAACCTTTTGTTTTCACTTTTATAGAGAGAGGTAAAAATGAAAATCATGCTATCTAAATGCTTTCCTTTTTGAGATAGATTGAAATAAATATTGATGTCGGACCATTTGATAAAAGGGAACTGTAAATAGTTTGTGTTGAAGTACAAAGGTTGGGGCCACAGTGCTAGTGATGGAGATTTTTACGAGACAACTAGCATCAATGTATTTCAACATTGTAATTGTAATAAAAAGTATTCCTTTGTCCCAATACATCTATCTATCTAATATTTTAAGGGTATATTAAATTTTATCCAAGTCCATTCAGTCGTTGAAGCATAATTAGTTAACAAACAATTATCTTTTTTTTTTATTAAAAAGGATTGCTTACACTCATTTTAACATTTTTGATGGTTATGATTTAATGTGGAAGAACTATTGGTACAACTATGCATGACCTTGTTCTTGACAAAAATTTATCGTGCTCATCACACAAACTTTTGTCTTGGGCAGAAATCAAATCGTTCACAAACATTAAATTCACACAATACAAGACACCCAGACCTGAAGTAACTATCCATAGACCATACAAATATTTGTTCCGTGCGATAAACTAATTCACCATACGCACCACAGCAGCCGATTGCTCAACCATTGCACCAATCGTACCGTAGATCAAAGCAATATGACATTCCATGTTTGTTTTGATCTTGTGACATTTTGTTTGCGCATATCAAGCCTAAACCAATTTCGGACCTAAAGAAAATTGTTATCGCTGATAAAATGTCCCTTCACAATGGCCCTCTCTTTTATGTCAGAAATCATCAAATGAACTTTACTAAAACCGTCAGTGTTCCTTTAGTTACCATTAGCGAGGGCCATGGTAACTCTTTCAAATAGTCCGCAACCTAGGCAGGTATCGGCCCTGAGGAACCCCATCAATTTTGCTTACATATCTTTGAAGTGCATGTGAAACTCAACTCACCATTGACTCGAGCTTGGTTCTTACCAGAAGGCAATTGCTACCGTCCGTCTGCACCTGTCACTATATAAGTGTCCCTCCTGAAATCATTATTTACAAACGTATATAGTAAAAGTTTTTGTAAGTTCATTCCTAAGCTCACGTGACATAGGCGTGTATGTATGTTTTCTAGGTAAATATTATTGATCCACGGTATGTTCATTTATATCTATTACATGAATTTTTGTCACAACTTCATTCAAATTTATTTCTCCTTTTTTTCCTACAAAAGAATCGGTCGAAAACAATTAACTTAACTATGTGCAGTCGATCTTCAAAGTACGAGTACTTTTTTTTAATATCATAAACTAGTGCTTGACTGCTATCCTACCAGATAACTTACCATTAAGCGCAATTACATTACTGAAAACTTTGATGCAATCGTTAATGGTAAAGGGTGCTAGTTTATTAAAAGCTTATTCACTCTATCTTGAAACATCAAAATTTAATCGGACGGGAAGACCGCAGCAAGAAAACTTCAAAAATATAAATCAATACAATATTTTAAAAATTCTCGCTAGATAAGTGACCCCAACTTTAGGGATAGAATATTACCTCTACCCAGTTACCAAAAATGTTAGTAACACCAACGGCCGACCGATATTCATTTGGGTTTCAAAGTTTCAAAGTAATTTTTCACAAAGCTTGTGTTTATACTCGCAAAATATCGTTTCCTCGAGTTTAGAAAGGATTTTCGTGTAAGTCTTTATTTATTTAATAGTTTTTCCTACGGTTTAGCGTCCATAGCCTATTCCTTAGCAACCGTGTATTGTTCCGGGATAAACGAATTGTCTGAAACTTATGTTAAAAATATTTTATAAAAAAAAAATATGTCAAGTCTCGCACTCATTCGCTTTCAAACGTTGTAAGAACGTTTGTGGACGTATTGGACTTCCAGGTTTACCCACTCAAAAATGCCTTGAATGGCTTCAAGAAAAGGATGGTACGGCTATGGAGGTGTGAGGATTTTTCCACACAAGTCACACAAAGTCACAAATTGTAGCGACGCTTAAGAAAGTGCTGGCAGCTTGAGTGCAGCTTCTTGATGCAACTCGCTTAAACTGATCAAGCCGCGGTCGCTTATGCTTTCCGCGAGCAGTAATAATGATCTCGTTGAGAGCTAGCTTGGCCATGGCCTAAACATTTCCAGCAGGTTACTGTGTCGTGGTTGGGCCGGTTCTCCTGCAAAATTGGTCAGACATTGGTCGATTAGTAGTGACCTCAGCCTGGCCGAGTTGGCCAAGCCAGTGACAGCAACCTACTTCTTCTGTCATAGGTACAATCTATATCTGAGACAGGTCCACGTGCGCCGCAAGGAGATGTCAGCAAACCGTAGGGCCCCAGCAGGATCGAGGCTTACCAGGGCCATGAGTTCGCTTTTGAAAGGAAATCCTGGCCCTGGTATGAAAGACAAAGAAGAAACAGGAGTTGGTTTTTAGTCAATAAAAATCTGGCACACCCTTGCGCTCCGCCCAAGGGCGGGAGATGTCATTAGATGATTTTCACAAGACCGGTTTACAGTCTGACATCGGGTGTTCGATAGGCTTGGCGTCGGAGGTCGAAAAGCCTACCTCTAATGAACTAATCAACCCTCACTAACACCATCTGCATGACCTTTACCGACCACTCAACCATTTGAGGACGACATCTGCACAACTAGTCAAATTTAATGGTCAGAAGATCAATAAATTCCTGTACTCAAAAACCGTTCATATTCATAATAATATTTATTATATTATTAATATTCATTAATAATTCTTACTAAGCCTTACATTTACGCTCATACGCTAATCAACTGTACGGCAGACGCTGACGCTACATGTTCGTGTCCTACTGTAGTCAAAACTCATAACGTGAAATATTTAGGAATCACGATTGACACAAATCTGAATTTCCGTAAACATAATTATTGATTTACTATGTACTCGAGTTCGTAAATTAAAATATATCTTTAAGAATTGACACCACATTGCCGACTTTAAATTAATTAAACAGGTATGTTTGGCTTTGTGCCAACTGATCTTACCTACTGCGTAACTGCATGGGGTGATGCTGCAAAGACAAGTCTGCTACGCTACCTCTAGAACGCGCTCAAAGAGCAATTCTAAAGGTTACCTTTAGGTCTTTTAGATACCCTACACGTCAGTTTTACATTGCATGTGAGGTAATAAAAGTGCGCCAATTATTTGAACTACACATCGTATTACATCAGCATGTTGAAGTTGCTTACAAGCCAGTATCTTTGGAAAAGAGCAGGAAAGAATTGGTTTTCATAAAACCTCGTATTAGATATGCTTTTGTAACCCGTTTTTTTGTCTATGTGATGAAATAGTGTGATGAATCATAAACTTCGAGCTTCATTTATGTAAATATTTTATTCACTTTGATCAACACAATTTCATATTTATTATTCTATTAACAATCATTTTCAAATATACGGATTGGTAGGTCATGTTCACTGTTCAACAACTCAAAACAGACTGACAGACTCAATGTCAACCCACCACAAACTTTCAAAAGCACTAGGTCCAACCAATCAGAGCAAAATAAACAGTACGTAACATCAATTGACTAACTAATATACATTAGGGTTTATTTATAATTAACTGCAAGTAAATATTTCATTTTAACAATTGTGATATATTTATACAAAACAAATACAATCATAAATTCTAATACTATAAATTATTACTTAATGTCTACAACGAATGCCATAGGTTCATGTAACCACTAGCGCCATCTATCGCTTAAAGATAGAAGTTGAACGATTTACGAATATTTTCTTTAAAAATCATTACAATAGGATACTTAACATTTATAGTATTAGTTATTAACATTGTAGTCTTAAGTTATACGAATATTTGGGAAAACTTGACTACAAAGACACATAATAACTTCTTGAATCACTTCAATAGTATTAAAGATATTAAATTTGTAATTTTTGTTTTTTTAAACTGTATTTATTAATTATCATAGTATCCTTAAAATTAATTAAATTTGGATCAAAAATAAACCGATCGCCTAATCTGCTGATAGCCTGAAACACAGGTTTTTATTAACCTAGCTCAGGTAAGTAGCTACAAATTATAATGGCAGTACTAATACACCATTAATAGGTTGTTACAAACATGTGTAAACTACTTTTTATATATTTAGGTAATTAATCGCCAATCTTTTTAGAACTTAGTACTACTAAGTATTTATAAGTTAGTTTTATGTATTTCTTTGTAAAAGCACTTAAATAAATTATTATTATATCAAGCACAAGTTCGATCGTGTATGGAGTACTGCTCTCATCTTTGGGACGGATCTGCCCGTTACCAGCTTGATGCACTTGAGGCAATTGAGAGGCGTGCCAGGAGGATCATTGGCAATGATGCACTCGTTGAGTCGAGGCTCCAAAGTCTTGAGCATCGGCGCCGAGTTGCTAGCCTGTCGGTTTTCTACCGGTTGCATTTCGGGGAGTGTGCGTCGGAATTGCATAACCTAATTCCGCCTAGCCCGTTCCATCATCGGACCACCAGGCGTACGGCAACGCGCCACCGGTACATGGTGGACATTCCACCTATCCGCACAAAACGTTTTGGGAACACATTCATTGTGCGTACAGCTAAGGAGTGGAATTCCTTGCCGGAATGTGTGTTTCCTGATAGCTACAACCCGGTAATCTTTAAGTCAAGAGCGAATAGGTTACTTCTAGGTAAGCGCGTTCCATCGTCGACCGCATCATCGCTTTCCATCAGGTGAGATGGCGGTCAAGCGCGAACCTATCGAGAATAAAAAAAAAAATATATATTATGCGTCAATATAATAATAATTTACCCTTTGAAAGGAGCCGAAACCAACTCGCAGAGGCCCTTTAGACACTTTTAACGGAACGTGGTGCCAACCCACGATTATCCCTGTATGCGCTATGCTATTCAAGTACACCCGAGGACAACCCCCGGTTCTTGAAAAACAAAGAATATAGTTTTTGGAGTCTTAAGTGGACTGGTTATCAGGAACTATTTTGAAACTATGGTCCCTGCTTGAACAATGTTATTAATATCCATCGATAAAAAAGCAGGACGTGATTTGCACACTCAACAAATGACTACCCAAAAATGGTCGCTAGCACGAAGTGACGTAGCAACAAGAGGTCAACATATCCTGATGTGC
Source organism: Mythimna vitellina (assembly GCA_949316375.1). Taxonomy (NCBI): domain Eukaryota; kingdom Metazoa; phylum Arthropoda; class Insecta; order Lepidoptera; family Noctuidae; genus Mythimna; species Mythimna vitellina. Next base: position 6,472,424 of record OX438708.1, on the reverse strand, counting down.
TTGAGGAGTGGAGAGGTATACCACGGCTACCAGGAAAATCTCAGAAGTACGGTCAAGATCCCTACCACCCTACCTTACTGGATTATACATTTTTCTCCCAAGCATGTTTGTTCTTGCGAATCTCCACTCGAGCCCAGCCAATAAAGGCAAGAGAGAGGTGGGAGCTCTGTTCCTCGGCAGTTCGCTATGGCTGGCCAATAAAGGCAAGCTGCAAATAAGAAATAAAATTAAAATATAAAATAATATTGATTATTATTATCGTTACCTCATCTCGGAAATAATAAATGTATGGACGCTTGAAGAGTTTTTAGCAGTTTGTGACTGAGATAAATGCAAAAGCAAACGTTCCATAATAATACGAGAGTTGCTTATCCATCCTACGATGAGAGGTACGAATTATTTGTCTCTCTTTTTGCCTAGCTTTATCCCATTTCATTTGGGTTCAGCTCTTCTCGTCATTACTTGCCAGAAATTTCAGTTCTGGGTCGTCGAGTCATTCACTTGGGTTTTCTTCAGGTCATTGCTAATCACAGGCATCTAAGTTACCACACGTTTTTGGACATAATTATATTCATGTGTAGGACTTGCCTAGTCATATGTTCTTCAGATCTATGAAAAAAAGGTACGTATTATAATACTCTTTAATTTCTTCGGCTAGTTAAATATTTAAATCTAAATATTATTGCTCTATCCTTACCCAAAAGCTTTAGTAAATACTTGCCGATAAAACCGATTCCCTTTACGAGGGCTTTAGTATGCTCATAATATATTTATAAAAGTATCACCGGTTCGTTTTTATACCTTTACATCGCTCTGGGGTCAATTTGCTTGAACCTTTTTATGAGATAGTTGGTGAATTAGGATAAACTGTTTATTTATATGGAGTTTTGATACGATTAGTCTAGTTTGGTTCACAGGGAAATGTTGTAATTGTTCATGAAGTTGACACACTACGTGAATTTGCTGTGAACCCTTTATGTTACGTCAATTTATGATTGTCATTATTATTCTGTTTTCTATCAATTCGATTCTAAAGTAAAGATTTATCTAAACGCCTTGTTGATACTTTGCGTGACCCAATCACTGGCTTTTTCCTTGGATAGAGGATAAACATTAACAATTTTCGTAAAGATTTCTATATGAGAATTTCTATTTTTGTCTGCCCAGTTAATATCGTGGCCATAAGCGCGTCTGTTTAGTTTTGAAGCCCTGGGTTTGATCTCTAGGTCGTGCAAAGAACTATAACTTTGTTTGTCCCAAACATCTCGCTTTCAGCCTGGAGTATTCAAATTGGGGGTGTATAGTTGGTCATGTATTCTTGTCAGTTTGTTTTTCCGTTGGATTTAAGATAAAAAAATCAGAGAATATCACCTCATCATCATCCTCATTTCAGCCGAAATACGTACACTGCTGGACATAAACCTGCCCTGAGTATTTCCATAACTATTGCCTAAAATCAGATTCAGCGACCCTGGTCAAGTCATCTCCACCTGGCCTTCCAACGCTGCATGTTCCGGTACGTAGTGCCCACTTCAGAACCTCTCAGTCCTATCGATCATGTGTTCTGCGATCAATTTTCCCTGCCCACTGCCACTTAAGTTTGAAAGAATGTCTCGCTTCAGCATTATTGTTACTGTTGTCATTGGGCAGAAATTCGCTTCAGATAAATGAGACTTTAATCATAAATAGGACCCTAAGAAACACGATTTAGAATTAGCTAGTTAGAAACAAATCAAGATGAAATAAGAAGCTACAATATGTCAAATTAAGACTAATTCCTCAAACGAGTACTCTTGAACCTTGAAGGTCAAATTACTTTCTTGTTAAATGTTAAGGTAATCAGTACTAAGTGGGTCTTGTAGAAATGCTTAAAGTAAGAGCAGAAATCTTAAGACAAGATTGAAGTAGGTAGTTCTTTCTTAGTATTATACGTGTAAAAGGCCAAAACTCTTTCGTTGAGGCGTAACGGCGTCACTTACACCCTCAAAATCGAGTCATCTTCGAGGTACGGCAGTGCTTTGACTAAAGAATGAGAGCATAACTAGATGGAATATTGACGTTTTTTTCTTTGAGGTGGTAATATCATCTAATGACATCCCCCACTCTTGGGCAGAACGGGAGATAGTATCAGACTTTTTCTGGCTAAAAACCCACCCTGTTCCTTCTTTGCCATTGTTCCAGGGAGGATCTTCCGGAGGATCTCTTTCGCATCACTCATGGCCCCAGTAGGCTACGACCCTGCTGATCCCCTACGGTTGCTAACATCTCCTTGGGGCGCGCGTGGAACACTACGCGCCGTCGACGACTTGGGCTCGGTCCGGACAGTTACCGGACAATCGGACGGCGAGCTACATATTGTACGCTGTCCGCAAGCCCGCGCCTACGGTGGCCGGAAATCGGGATCGGAATTCCGGTGGCTGGGGCGCGAGGGCCATTGCCTCGTGCGTGTAGGTGCGGCCTCCTCCTTCGCTAGCATTACTGCTTCAAAGAAGGACCGCAGACCACTCCTCCTCGCTCCGGACCATGGCCTGTACCAAGGCCCGGCGCTAGATATCACTGCCACCGACCACCCCCACAAGGACACGGCGGTGCTCTGCCCAGGCGGGGCACACTTCTACCATATACTCCACCATGTCCTCCGAGCGATGGAATGTTGACGTGTGATCCCAATTCAACGTAAAATATTGTACATTCTGATCGTCGCCATTCGAATGAAGAATGAAGCAATCGATGCAATCAATTCTTTGGGTTCATTCAACAAATATTTTTTAGAGGATAACGCCTTAGCGCTTAAGCTTAGCTAAAGCTAAATCGACAAATAGTCGATATGAAAACTAGCTGTTTGATTTTAAGTTTCTTAATTGAGTATTTTGAGTAAAGCACTTCTTAAACCTTACTTTCGTGACAAATTTTACCAGTTTTTAGGCTAAAATAGAATATGAAAAACACTCAACATCAAAATGCTTTGAAGAAGACCAGAAATGATCAACAGAACTTCATACTCACACAGATATCACAATGAAGATAGTTAAGCGACTATGAAAATACAAATAAATGAATGTTTCTGAATAGTTACATTGAAAATGGTGTCATCAAAGTGATCTGATGATGATAATTGAGCAGGAAGGTAGACACTGAAACTCCGTAATTAATCAATGTAACCTAGCCGTGTTTGTACTTATTAGAATTGTCACGAGATGCATTTTGGCTATAAGGTACTATCGAACTGATCTGATGATGGAGCCGGGAGGTGGAAGTTAGACACAGGAACTTCATTATAAAACAATGTAACCTAGCAGTGTTTGGGTTAATTGGAATTGTCATGAGAAATAGGCACTCTGTTTATAAGTGTATCGCAACTAAAAAGTGTGAAATAAAAATCTTTTTACAATAAAAAAAACCGACTTCACAGTCTACAATAAAGTTTTATTCTATTGTACAATAATTTGTTTTACTTATTATCGTGGGTTTTACTGATAAGGGCAGTTTTTGAGTCAAATTAAGCTGACGGTTCAATCACTGTTCAAACAACATTAATCAATCATTTAAATACAAGATCATCAACTGATCCAAAGGGATCGATTGTTGCGAGTAATGACTCACTTAACAATTTTCATATCAAGGGACTGAACTAGGAATCCTAAGTACCTCAAGACCTCTCTTGAGGCTTTGGCTCCAGTCCAATATGGCTTCAACAAACATATTGACAAATGACTACACACTCCACTTGCTAAACCATTGAGGCGCGACGGATTTATTAGATGTTAAGGCCATTTCGACGAGGGTATGTTTTGTACAATATGACTGGATTTTGAATACTGTGTAGCAATTTAAACACGCAGTTAGTTCGCTATTATAATTTGTTACTCACAAAGCTTTAATGGCCTCCAATGAATAGAATAGGGTTAACTTTATTATACAACAAAAGAGAAACAAATCACAAAAAAAATACAGAAACAATACAGAAAATTTACAGAAACTTAAATCTATGGCCTACTGAGGTCATGGGTTGTTCGAAAGGGAATCCCGGAGTCCTAGGACGCTAGGCAAAGAAGAATTAAAGGAGTGGGTTTTAGTCAATAAAGTTTGACGCGCTCTCCCTTTCCGCCCTAGAGTTGGAAAAGAAATTAAACGAGTTCTCACCTAAAAAAGGTGGATACAATGGTGGTATTATCGCTAGCAGAGATATATTCCAGAAAACTTTACTATAAGAACTTAAACAAGAAAAAATAATAATAAGTAAATCATTTTAATATAATGATAATATAATATAATGATTTACTTATTATTTTTTTATTTATTTTTTTATATTATTTTTTTAGTATTATTTAAATCATCATTAATCCGTTGTGAGAAAGAGATAGTGCTATATGACCTGTATAACTTTCACTCTCTCTCATACCGGAATTATGATGAAAAACTTAAAACATCAAGTAATTTAATTTTACTTTATACTCGTATATAGGATCTATTCTTTTCTTTAGGCCTCCCCTTTCTCCTTCCAAACTTCTCTGTCTAGGGCGATCTCGAACGATAGGGTCGACCTCCACGGCGAAGACCTCCTTCAGGCGTCCAGTGAGTGGTAATCCTCGCCATCTGTCAGAGTGCATTCGTGTGACGTGGCCAGCCCAAACCCACTTCAGCCTGGCGATTAGGAACGTGTAAACACGAGTTTTTAAATTCACATCATGGCTAAGATCAGCTGTACGGTTTGATCTCCAAAGTTAATCAATACTAGGTAGATCGATATCAATCTATAAATGGATGACTTCGTGCCTCGGAAAGCACGTAAACCGGGACTCGGTTTTCATTTGTAGGCCTTTGGTGTCGTTACGGATAGTCCAAAACTTGAGTGAATTTTGGGAAATCCTCTCTTAGTACTCGCCTACGTTGTAAAAGGTAACCTTGTGCGAAATTTCACCCTCCTAGTTCCAGTAGTTTTGGCTGTGCGCTTCTCCTTATACAATATTATTTTTTGTATATGCAAAACCTGAATAAATATAGTTTGTTCAGAATCAGTAACTGAATCGATTCCAATAATTTTTACACCATGATATATTTTTTTCTCATAAATATTTAAAAAGGTCACAAATATAGACACCGCCAACACTAAGTACAACACAGGTCACGGTAGGTCATAGCGGGCATTAGGTGCTAGCGCACAGCTAGGTGCGGAAGCAAAACAACCCGTCAGTCGCCCGGATAGCCTGGCGACCATGTATTTGTTTGAACAACCAGGTAGCATAATAAGCATAAAACTTCGTGGTTTTTCATGATACTGTCATGAAATTATGTACATAGATTCTTTATATAAAATACTCGACACGTGTTTCGAGTTTCACATAATTATACTAAAATTAATGTTGTAAAACCTTGATAAAAACAACCGGTCTTCATATGCCATTTCTGAAAATTTTTACTAGACGTGATACCACTCTTGACGCCATTTTTTTCTGTGTTTAATTGGTAATTTATTAAGTGAAGTAACCATTTTGACAATTTTTAATTACTTTTAGATATTTGAAAGCTGACCCAAAGTCAGTTTTCAATATTGTCGACATTTTTGCAGTGAAATATTGTGTTCTTGAGAAGAATTTTCGAAATTGGTTCAGGATCCAGCGATTAGTTATCTACCACAAAAAAAAACAATTAGGTAAGATTATTTTTTTACTCCATATTTATATATCTCACCGATCCCTTTCTTGATCTCTGGACTTGTCAGACAGCTGATTTGCTCCGCATTTTTCTTTCAACAGATCATGGTAACGACGTATCCTAAACTGTCGTCCCCTACCCTTCGTCACTCGAGATTGATGGCTTGTAATCGAGTCTATGGGGCAGGATGAATGATGTGAGACCTTGACCTTTTTGTGTTGACAACTCAACTAGCATTGCCATAGAGTAAGGAACGCCACACTGGCGACGACTAGAAATACCAATCTATGATGTGGTGAATGCGTGATACTTTCAATAGCCTGGTCGTTATTATTTATTTATTTAAATTTCATGTACAGTGGTGGTACATAAGTGGATGGCGGGGTCGGTGCCACAAGGCATTTTCTACCAGTCAAACAGTACACAATAAATAAATAACAGATATTTGAAATAGAATTTAGTATCGTTAAATTAAGTGGCTTATAATAATTAAATACGTATATATGCTAATATAATACAAGTCAACTAATAAATACTATAATAAATATGAAATCATTGTAATTAAGAGAACTTAAAATATAACTATTATGACGAAGACCGAACTAAGGTTGAGAAAACTTCAAGTAGTAGTTCCGAATTTTACGCTTGAAGGAAAATTTACTTTCAGCGTTATTGTGGCCGGCAAGACAGACAACCCAATTTGATGATAAATATGGTAATGATACTAACGTCTTTTTTACATAGGTAGGATGACATCAGGACGAAAATTTGCATCTTTAAGATGAGAGAAAATGAGTGATTATATGATAGATTACTACATTATATGAATTCGACAGCTGTCACCCGCAGCATTCCTATAGTAAATTGACATGACGTAAATAGATATTGCACATGACGACTAAAACAAGTCATTTTGGTATGTTGAATAAGACTCCTTTTTATATATTTTGATTTATGATATTTGTGTCATATGAATCTAGAACTATGGTCTAAAAAAATTATTAACAATATTTGTGACCGCGTAATTTCGCTGTAACACAAGTTTGGGTTATCGTAGCCAACTTCAAAAATGGCAAATCGGAAGTTACAAAGAGAGTTACAAATATACATGCGGATGGTTGTTGAGGGAGAGGAAAGCCAAAGAAAAGATGAATGGATTGCGTAAGGAGTGAAGCGAAAGAAAAGGGAGCCAGTGATCGCGTGACTACTGACAGGACAGAATGGAAGAAAAAAACATGTTGGGTTAATCCCAAGTGACATATGATCTCGTGGGGGCGATTGGCGGCGCCGATCTCTCGCGCTGAGCCTTGATACAGGCCATGGTTCGGAGCGAGGAGGAATGGCAGGCGGTCGCCTCCTTCTGCGAAGCAGTAATGCTAGCAAAGGAGGCGGCCGATCGCGTGAGGCAACGGTCCTCACGCCCCAACCGCCGGCGGAATTCCGATCCCGATTTCCGATCATAGTAGGCGCGGCCTTGCGGACGGCGAGTATTGGGTAGATCCAATCGTCCGGTAACCATCCGGACCGAGCTCAAGTCGTCGACGGCGCGTACTGTTTTACGCGCCTCAAGGAGACGACAGCAACTGTAGGGGCCCAGCAGGGTCGAAGCCTACTGGGGCCAAGGGTCTGATTCTGAAAGGAAGACTCGGCCCCAGTACGAAAGGTAACGAAGGAACAAGAGTGGGTTTTTAGTAAGTAAAAGTCTGACACTATCTCCCGCTCCGCCCAAGAGCGGGGGATGTCATAAGACGATTTTCCCACCGAAAAAAGTGACATAAGATTAGTATGTATATATGCAACCTGATAATGAGTCAAAAATGTCATGGATATTTGATTCTTATATGCCAACGGTGACACTGGCTGGTTTTTGTAGTTTCTATAGTAAAATAAAATAAAAATATTTTAAAATCTTTTAATTTTTTTTTCTTTTTAGAATATTTTACTCTCTTTCTTTTTCTTTACAATGCCGCATTGGCCACTGAATCATCTCAATGCTCTATAAACCTATGTTTGAGGTCGTTTTTTGAGGACATAGTACGACTGGCATGGTTTTAATGTTTGGTGATTGATCGTCTTTAAAAGTACGGACAATTGGGAAGACAGATGGTTATGTTGAACTGTAGTCGGTTTGGTCAAGGAAAACGTTTAGACCACCGTTTTTAACCGTTGAGGATTAGCTGGTATCATTACAACACCTTGGTATCCCACTTCCTTCTTTTAGTATATCGTGGGTAATATGAGCCTAGGTAAGAGTCTCGCCTCGCCACCTTCTTTTGAGTATACCGCGTAGCCGATTTCTGATGTTACTAGGGTCCTTTTTCACTCACCTATCGTCAACATCGAGCATGTTTAAAAGCTTGATACTTCATCTAACGCAATACAACGTGATGTTTGACGAAAAGGCAACGCGAAAAAAGGAAGACAACGCCTGAAAACTCAGCATTCGGTAATTCCGTGATTTACTCGAATATTTTACAAAACTTGTTCCAGGAATAATGAGTTTTTTTTTAAAGCCTTAAAAGTTTTTGAAAAAAATTGTTATCATTTAGAATTTTGATTAAATTTACAAGGCTTCTGTTGTTATACTTTTCGACTTTTTTAATTTTTGAGCAAATTATGAAGTGTCAAAGTTCACGCAAAATAGCAGATTTCCAGTGGTCTTTACTGAATAAATTTTACACAAATTTATAAATTGATTTTAATAGAAGCATAGATAATATCCACAAGATACTCTGTTTTTAAAATATCTAATGAAAAATGTGTAATAACGTCATAATCACGTAAGAGCGATCGTATGAAAAACAGTGAAATGTATGTCGAGCTGCATCCCCTTAAGAACCCAATTAGTGGCTATCTTTCGCCCAATTCTCTTGAGCCATGTGACAGAGATAGTCTACCATTCCAATTAAATTTGGCAGCTGAGTTGCCTATATCAGATATTTTGCTTACTCGTAATTATTAACAAGTAAGATAAAATTTCATTGCTGTCAATCTGTATAGACGAATTGATTCATTTAAATTAATGATATTGAACAGCATCTGGTTAAAATGGAAACCACTTTGGTTGAGAAAAGTGTAAGCAGAATGATTCTTTTTCGGTGGGAAATTCATTCAATAACATCCCCCGCTCTTGGGTGGGGGCGAAAGGGTGTGTCAGACTTTTACTGACTAAAAACCTACTCCTGTTACTTCGTTGCCTTTCATACCAAGGCCGAGTCTTCCTTTCCAGAAGCAGACCCTTCGCCCCAGTAGGTTTCGACCCTGCTGGGTCCCTACGGTTTGCTGACATCTTGAGACGCGCGTGAAACAGTACGCGCCGTTGACGACTTGGGCTCGGTGCGGACAGTGACCGGACGATCGGACGGCGAGCTACCCATTGCTCGCCGTCTGCAAGCCCGCGCCTACGGTGGCCGGAAATCGGCATCGGGATCCCGACGGCTGGGGGCCTCGCCCTTGCGCGTGCATAAGTGGCCTCCTCCTTTGCTAATATTACTGCTTCGCAGTCGAGGAGGCGACCGCCTGCCACTCATGGCCTGTTCCAAGACCCGGGGCGAGAAATCGTTGCCGTCGATCTCCCCCACGAGAACACAGCAGTGCTCTGCCCAAGCGGGGCACAGGCAGAATGATATGGTTTACAGGTCGTAAACTATATAAACTAATCAATATGTTTTGCTTACCTCAACGCGAGAGTGCTAAATAATCTTTAAAAGATAGTCTTCTACTAATGGAAACTAACCGAGTTTTTGGTCTGTTAAAAATATCGAATCTACGTCATGACCAAGGATCGGAATTAGGTAGAGTTATTCATGTACTTGCTCTTCTTGTGATACTAATATGGATCGTCCTGGGATATCTAATGAAAAGTCCCGTGTGGCCAACAATATTACAAATAAATAATAATAAAAACCTCAGAGATAGATAAGACAAATAAAACAAAGATTAACATACAATTTTCATTAGTATCTTTCATTGAAAAAGATCTCTCTACGTCAACTGAGGTAAGGTTAACAAATTTATTCACTTCCTCCTCCTCGTCATTAATGCAGAAAGACTTTCTTTTTGCTATATTTCTGATAGTGTCATAAAATAAATTATGCTCTTTAAAATTAATCTCGGTATTTGAGGCATATCCACTTTATTCTTTTGTTGTATGAAATCGGTGTAAGTACATAATAATAATAATAAGATAGTTTGAGTCCGCTTTGGTTTTGCCTAGCCTTGAATCCTCTAAGCACACTGCTGGAGAATTCAGGTCTAGGCTATCGATTGAAGAGAGGTGGTCAGGTAATATCTCACCTTCTTTACATGGATGACCTGAAACTGTTTGCCCCCAACAATCTGCAACTGATGGAGCTACTGAAGGTAACTGAAACCTTCAGTAGTGCCATCAGGATGGAGTTTGGTGTGGACAAATGTGCGGTCATGCATGTAAAGCGAGGGGAGGTTGTAGAATCAGTGGGTACTCAACTCACAGATTCCATAATCCTGAGATCCCTCTCTACAACCGAAACCTATAAGTATTTGGGTATGTCGGAAGCTCTAGGCATCAATATCACGGACATGAAGCAGTTGTTGAAGGAGCGTTTCTTTGGACGCCTGAAGAAGGTATTCAGTAGCCTTCTTTCAGGTGGAAACAAGGTGCGCGCCTTCAACGGTTGGGTCATGCCGGTATTGATGTACTCTTTCGGCGTACTCAAATGGACTCAAACGGAACTTGACGCCCTGGATAGGCGGGTCCGTACACTGCTGACTGCATACCGAATGCACCACCCACGATCGTCGGTGATGAGACTGTATATCCCGCGGAAGTGTGGGGGTCGAGGTTTCTTAAATGCTAAGACCCTACACAACCGCGAGGTATGCAGTCTCAGGGAATATTTTCTAGCTGCCGACGTGGGTATGCATCGAGATGTAGTGACAGTGGACAAGGGACTCACCCCGCTCTCCCTGGCTAACGAGAACTGGCGCAAACCGGTAGTGCTTGACACTAACGATCGCAGGGCAGTATGGCAGAGCAAGGAACTTCACGGACGCTTTTTCCGGGCCCTTCACGGGCCCGATGTAGACCAATTGGCGTCCGTAGCCTGGCTGCGTTTCGGTGACCTCTTTGGGGAAACCGAAGGTTTTGTCTGTGCAATTATGGACGAAGTTATCATGACGAATAACTACCGGAGATTTATTGTGAAGGACGGCACGGTTGACATCTGTCGGGCATGTCACCGTCCGGGAGAATCAATTCGTCACATAATCTCTGGTTGTTCTCGTCTAGCTAACGGAGAGTACTTGCATAGGCACAACCTAGTAGCCAGAATTATCCATCAGCAACTGGCTCTGAAATACTCTCTTGTGGAATCGGAAGTGCCTTACTACAGGTATGAGCCCGACCCAGTTCTTGATAATGGTCATATCACTTTGTACTGGGATAGGTCCATCATCACTGACAGGACTATTGTAGCCAATAAGCCTGATATAGTGATGGTGGACCGAAACGAGAGGCGTGCAATGATCGTTGACATTTCCGTTCCACATGACGAGAACCTCGTGAAAGCCGAGAAAGATAAACAAATTAAGTATATTGACTTGGCTCGCGAGGTTGTCGACATGTGGGATGTGGACTCAGCGATCATTGTACCGATAGTCGTGTCGGGCAATGGCTTAATAGCCAAGAGCCTCGATCAACACCTTAGGAGGCTCGCGTTAGGCGGCTGGATCAAGGGCTTGATTCAGAAAGCGGTACTCTTGGACACGGCTCGTATTGTTAGGAGGTTCCTTTCTCTGGAGCCCTGACCGCCGGTGGCTTGGACCCTGTTCCCGATACCGGTGGGGTACTATTTTTTATATTTTTAAATGATTTTTTTTTTTTTTTTTTTGTATCATTTTGTTTAAGAAAAATATTTAAAAATGTAATTAATATGTGTTTATAGTGAATAAAGGATAATAATAATAATAATAATAATCCTTTTATTGTTCAGAAAAAACATGTTTAACTCTACCTAATTCCGACCTCTAAGAATGGGTAGCCTGCCGTCCGACCATCCGGTAACCGTCCGGACCGAGCCTGAGTCGTCGACAGTAAGCGGCACGCCTCAGGTAGATGTCAGCAAATCGTAGGGGCCCAGCAGGGTCGTAGCCTACTGGGGCCACGGGTAGTGTGAAAGTGAAACCTGGAGCCCTGGGACGAAGGCAAAGAAAGAACAGGAGTGGGTTTTTAGTCAGTAAAAGTCTGACACTATCTCCCGTTCTGCCCAAGAGCGAGATTGGTCATTAGATGATTCCCACCTAAAAAAAATAGTGTCATATAAAAAATTTTGCACTTTAAAATTAATCTCGGGATTTGAAGCATATTCATATTCATACTCATATATATAGCATATTCTTTCGTTGTATGAAGTCGGTGTAAGTACATGTTTAACTCTACCTAATTCCGACCTCTAGACCTCTAGACCTTCCGACCAATTTCTCATTCAAGTCAGTTACCTATCGTTACCAAACGCATAGCTACTTGATACTCTCTTCAAACAAATTTACGGTTCGTTGAATACCAAGAAAATATTTTCTCTTTAGAAAACACAAAAGGCTAACTTTTTGTACCAGCCAAAGCACTTCGCTGGCTCCGTAACAGGTAAAATTAACTTGGAGAGTTTTGTTTTACAATACCCACTTTCCAAAAGAAGTTATCCAACCGATGTCAAAAAGGAGAAAAAAAAACAGTCTGGAACGAAATTCAAGAATTTCTATTTGAAGGGCAACAAAGTTAGATTTTTCAATAAGATTTATTAAATCTTAGTCTGAAAATAGTTTTGTTTTAGATTCGTGTGGTAAAGTCACAAATCTGTTTATTTTTGGAATTTCTCAAGACATGGTGCTGCTCGCTTTTTGAAATTTTACTTGGATGGAATTAACATAGAATTCAAAGAAAGAATTGTTCTCGAAGTGAAAAGTTTTTGACCCTATGACTAACGCAAGTCTACCAGTCCATTCCGTAGCATTGAGGACGTCTTTTAGCTTTTGTACTATATAGCAATCCGGTGATAGTGGTGTAATGATCTGATAATTTTTTTGGGACAAACTTGACAAGAGATCACCTTAGATAGAGAGGTTTGGAAGGAGAAAGGAGAGGCTTTTGCCCAGCACTGAAACACACTATAGGTTGTTAAAAAAACTATCCAGTGCCAAAAAGCCTTCTCAAGGACTGTTCTCAATTGAACTTCCTTATAATGATGTACACTAGTCAAAGCTTCAAAGTCTTAAGCATCGAAGCTGAGTTGCAAGCCTATCAGTTTTCTAGCGGTTGCATTATGGGGAATGACCATCGAAATTACAAAACTTAATTCGATCAAGTCTGTTCTATCATCGGTCCACCACAAGTAAGGGCGACGATGCTACTCCTGTACATGATGGATATTCCACCCATTCGCACTAAACGTTTTGGGAACACATTCATTGTGCGTGCTAAAGAGTGGAATTCCCTGTCGGAGTGTGTCATGCCTGATAGCTATAATCTAGCGGTCTTTAAATCAAGAATGAACAGGTAACTTCTAGGCAAGCTTGCACCATCGTCAACAACTCCAGGTGAGATAGTGGTCAAGCGTGATGCTATCAATAATAAGTTTTTGAGCCAGCAGTTTTAGTCGCTACAAAGTAGAAAATTATCCCAAAGAATATAAAAGTATTTCAAGGTCAAATCTTTCTGTGCCTAGTTTATGAAAATTGGCCAAACGTATTACATGCAAAAATGTAATTATTATTTTTTTCGTTGGGAAAATCATCATCACACTATGCCATCCGTCGCTCTTGGGCGTAGCGGAAGATAGTGTCAGACTTTTACTGAGTAAAAACCCACTCCTGTTCCTTCGTTGCCTTTCGTACCAAGGCCGAGTCTTCCTTTCAGAATCAGACCCTTGGCCTCAGTAGGCCCCATCTCCTTGAGGCACGCGCGGAACAGTACGAGCCGTCGACGACTTGGCCTCGATTTCTTTTGTTAGGTGAGAATTCATCAAATACCTCTCTGCCTTTAAGCGGATTCGCCTTCACGATTGTGAAGGAGTATCAGAATTTTACTGACAATAACCAACCTGTATTCTTTCAGTTAGCCTTAGACCACGTGACTGAGCGTTGAGACAACGTCAGAACAAAGGAGTCGGAGGCGTGACCTACTCGAGGCGTTCGGCACGAACGATACGATTGTAACTTGGCTAGGGGGGCAGGGTTACAGTTGCTCTTTTAAACAAACTCTCAATATAGTATTACTTCCGCATTCATAACTTTAAATAGGGATTTCTCCACAGACCGCAGTCGGAGCGTAATAATTTTGCTTTTAAAATAAAATTAATCTCGTCAAACGCTCAAAAGTGCTCCAGACCTGTATTAAACCTGTTTACGTAAAGTTCGAGCGCTTCTCGTTTTGTTTCGTTTCAACCATTACGGAATTCATTTTCATGAAGACAGATACGATGAAAATGATTGTTTTTTTATTATCAACTAGCGACCCGCCCCGGCTTCGCACGGGTGCAATACTGATTACTTCATTGTATAAAACAAAGTTGCTTTCCGCTGTTTGTCCCTATGTATGCTTAGATCTTTAAAACTACGCAACGGACTTTGATGCGGTTTTGATAAGCATTGCATCCGTGCGTGCCAGTAGTAATTATACTACAGAATGTCTTTATATACAACGTTCACAGCTTTTTTTGTCATTAGATAATACAAACATGTTTTCTTTTGAAGTTGCTCTTGAAAGAGCGACATATAATTGGCCATGTGAAAAACACTCAATGATCAAATAACAATCAATAACGTTGCAACGTTGACAGTTTGACCTGGGATTTATTATTGGTCATTGCAAGAGATATCTTTACCGGAAATTGTAGGCGTTTAAATTGGAACGGTAAATCTGATGGTACCAGAAAAATGTGGGGAATCAAAACATCAAAATTCAAAGCATTTTATTTCAAATAAACCATTTACAGCCACTTTTGAAATGTCAAGAAGACATTCAGTCAGAAAAAAAATTGTTTTTACCAACAACAAAATAACCGACTTCACTAAAAAAGCACTAAAAGGATCAAAAAAGGAAGGGAACTGATGATGATGATGGAGCCGGAAGGTGAGCACTTGAACTCCGTAATTGATCAATGTAACCTAGCCGTGTTTGGGCTTATTAGAATTGTCATGAGTTGCACTTGGGCTATAAGGTACTAACAAACTGATCTGATGATGGGGCCGGAAGGTGGAAGGTAGACACAGGAACTTCATAATAACACAATGTAACCTAGCAGTGTTTGGGTTAATTGGAATTATCATGAGAAATAGGCGCTCTGTTTATAAGTGTATCGCAACTAAACAGTGTAAAATAAACAATTTTTTACAAAAAAAGAATAACCGACTTCACTAAAAAAAACACTAAAAGGATCAAAATAACTTTAATTTCGGAAGTCGGTGTTAAATAAGATACAAATAACACCGAGAAACACCGACTTCCGAAATTAAAGTTATTTTGATCCTTTTAGTGTTTATTTTTTTAATGAAGTCGGTTATTTTTTTTTTGTAAAAAGTTTTTTATGGAGGTCACTGTTTCTGGTATTGTTTGCTTGTTATTTAACACCGACTTCCGAAATTAAAGTTATTTTGATCGTTTTAGTGTTTTGTTTTATGTTTGTAGTGAAGTCGGTTATTTTTTATTTGTAAAAAACTTTTTTTTCACACTTCAAAGTTATAACACATTTATAGCCAGAGTGCCTATTTCTCATGACAATTCGAATTAACCTAAACACTGCTAGGATACATTATTTTATTATGAAGTCCCCATCCACCTCCCGACTCCATCATCAGGTCAGTTCGATAGTACCTTATAGGCAAAGTGCATCTGATGACAATTCTAATAAGCCCAAACACGGCTAGGTTACATTGATTAATTACGGAGTTCCAGTGTCTATCTTCCAGCTCCATCATCATCATCAGTTCACTTCGATGGTACCATTTTCAACATAACTATTCAGAACCATTTATTTATTTTTATCGTTATATTCGCTTAACTATCTTCATTGTGATATCTATATGAGTATGAAGTTTCGTTGACTATTTCTGGTCTTCTTCATCAGTTCCACTCCATCAAATGTTACTTTTTGACTGTAAATGCTTAAGTTTTCCATGAATATACTAAAATCAATATATGGTTGCCTATAATATTTTAGGAGTTCCCTCGATTTCTCATAGATTCCATCATAAGATTTTTTTTTTTTTAAGCGGTTAAAAATGAATAGCTTCCAAATTGAGAACAGTATCGACCGAATAGGATATTTGCGTCGGCGCATCAATCTTTCAAAGAATCAAGTTATTTACTGAAATCGCTATGTCCCTGCATTTTAAATCTGTAATATCTTCGAAAATATTCATTTAAATTATACGCTGTAACGGACTATATTGAACTATATTAAGTGCAAAATGTATTTAAGGTACTTAATTGGATAAAGATTAATGCTGTATTGCTTAAAATCGTTTTGTAAATAAACCATTATTTCTCGTAAAAAGTAAAAGGATAAAAAATGGTTATTGTGGGTTACACCTAAAAGATAGACATATACCATCGCGGACTTTTTTGTAGACCTTTTTAAGGTGTACAATACTGTAGTACATTATTTTGATCTATCTCTTAGGGTTCAGCCAGCGTTTGCAATGTAAGCGCAAAAAAATGTGTTTATTCACGACATCACATCAGAAACCACAAAAATCATCAGTGTTCCTCTGCTATAATGTGTATGTATTATGCACATAAACCTTCCTCTTGAATCATCCTATCTATTAAAGAAACCCGCATCAAAATCCGTTGCGTAGTTTTAAAGATTTAAGTATACATAGGGACAGACAGACACGAAAAGCGACTTTATTTTATACTATGTAGTGACAATACAGTAATGCTAGCAAAGGAGGCGGCCGATCGCGTGAGGCAACGTTCGTCACGCCCCAACCGCCGCCGGGACTCCGGTCCCGATTTCAGGCCACCGTAGGCGCGGGCTTGCGGACGGCGAGCAATGGGTGGCTCGCCGTCCGACCGTCCGGTAACCGTCCGGACCGAGCCCCAGTTGTCAACGGCGCGTACTGTTCCACGCGTGCCTTAAGGAGATATCAGCAACTGTAGGGGTCCAGCAGGGTCGAAGCCTACTGGGGCCAAGGGTCTGATTCTGAAAGGAAGACTCGGCCCCGGTACGAAAGGCAACGAAGGAACAGGAGTGGGTTTTTAGTCAGTAAAAGTCTGACACTATCTCCCGCCCCGCCCAAGAGCGGGGGATGTCATAAAATGATTTTCACTTCGAAAAGAAAAAATCCCTTTTTCATCAACACATTCGTGATCATCACAGTGAATTCCATAGGAACAGATGTTCGCCTGAAGATCATTGTTTCATCATTAAATATATTCGTACTGGCGGACATTAATTAAGTTCCTTTGAAAACGATTAATCAAATAACGAAATACTGAATAATTGTTTCAACCATTTTTTTCATGACAATTCGAATTAAACCAAACACTGCTAGAATACATTATTTTATTATGAAGTTCCCATTCACCTCCCTGCTCCATCATCAAGTCAGTTCGACAGTACCTTGTAGTCAAAGTGCATCTAATGACAATTCTAATAAGCCGAAACACGGCTAGGATACATTGGTTAATTATTAAGTTTCTGCGCCTATCTTCCGGCTCCATCATCATCGTCAAATCACTTCGATTATACCATTTTCAACATAACTATTCAAAATCATTTATTTATTTTTATTGTCATAGTTACTTAACTATCTTCATTGTGATATCTATGTGAGGCTGAAGTTCCCTCGATTCCTCATGGATCCTATAATCACAACTGAAGTTTGAAAAAAGTGGGACCAATCTGGAAGTATATCATTTTAGAAGACAAAAAATTGCAAATCGTTCCATAAACGACTGAGTTCTAAGGTAACAAACATTAAAAAAAATGAAGATAAAAAAATATTACCGAATAGAGAACCTCCGCCTTTCTTTAAAGTCGGTTAAAAAGGAGTTATAATCTTTCGGGAGTCAGCCGTTGACTCAACAAGTAATAGAACTTACTAAATTTGAATTTAAAAATCGAGTTAATTATCAAATTTATAAAAACAACAAACATCAATAAACTTTATGTCGTGCATGCAATTCAAATTCCCGTGAGTCTCATACTCTTTGTAGAACCAACGACACAGCGTATTTACATTTTGTACATGGCCAAAACGCAAGGTGAGAAATGAGTCGCGTATAGATTGGAAATCGCTTTTTAATCAAGGTCTTCCAATGTATACAAGAGTAGTACGCAAATACTCGCGTATACTTCGTAGTGACCTAACTACCTAACCATATTCAATAACATACAGTGCCACTACGAATATGGACTAATCGTGCGTAGATCGGAATAATCGCGTCTGGATTAGGTCAGGTTAGAATAGTAACCATTAGAACATGATGGCGAGTGAACGAAGCGATGATGTGGGTTAGGTTAGGTCAGAACAGTGACCATTAAAGATCCCTTTCTAATGTTTGTGAATTATTTAGGTTAGGTTAGGTTAAAAGTCATTATTATTTATCTAACATCATTCCGTTATATGAATAAATGATTTTATATCTATCTTAGATTTTGTCAGGCGTGAGTAATGTTAACTGCAGTATAGTTTAGAACCAGAACGCACGCGTACACGTTACAAACTATATAAGACCAGTTTGCAAAATTCGTGTATACATTGTAATTGCAGATTAAAAAATAGCAATACAAAATATTCGCGAGCAGTTTCCTATGACTGACACACATACAACGCTATATTCAATAATTTAGTCGGTAGCTATCTAGGATGATCTAAAATTATTTTTTCGAGTTTGTTCAATCAAAGACTAGCAACACCATTGCTTTAGCACCTCTTTCGGCACTTACAGCCGCAATCCAAATTATCACTGACTGACAATCTCTATCTATAAATGATGTCATCAGACACGCGTGGTTAGTAGTCTAGTATACAAAGTAGCAGTGACTACAGAGACATATTTAGACTTTTATCGATTGTTCAAGAATCTTTGAGATATTTTGCCATATCAACCGCAATGAAAGCTTTTAGGAACATTAAGTTACACAAGAAAGAGTAAAGAACCTTACGCGGCCGATTACCTGCTAGATGGATAGACCTGATTAAATCGTCTACTAAATGTTCCCTTACCAAATGTGCAAGCAGTACCACGAATAGAAAAAGAAATAGAGAAATTTCTTAAAAGCCGCAACCGACCCATCAAACGATCCATGATCACGACCACTACGCTACAAATCAAGTATCTATATACCAACGAAGATGGTTAAAATGTAAACACAAAGATTCATTACAGAAAATTTTCTTCCCTGATTTTCCAAGAATCCTGTGTTTATATTTTTAGTATACCCAAGTTTTCCGTAACCCTCATGAACCTCATTGGGTGTTGTTCAATCCCCAAGAGATTCCCAATTAAGGTTCAAATTGGCTGTTTACACTGCAATACCAAGGGATCTCACAAATTGAGACATTTTATATTTTGTGATGGAATTTCCTGAATATTTTGTTTCAAGCACGGGCATAGAGAACTACGCAAATAGCCTTGCAAAATTGACTACTGCCTGTAGATAGATGCAAAACCACTATGCAGACAATACCTGAGAGATAATACCGTAGAGACAAACGAGACGCTGCTTCCTGCTAAAAACACTTAACCCATTCTCTTTACTTTGCGATTGAAGTATTTTAGAAGTTTGAACTGAAATATGCCACTATGTTTCACTCCGTAGGGATTTGTAAAACTATGTTCTTCATTCATACTTTCATCATAAGTCTCATTTAGTCGTTAAATGTTGGCAACCTGTTCTGCTTCCTTGATTAAAGGGCATTGCGTAAAAGTGTGCCCACCAACCAGCAGATTTTTAAACAGGTGTTATTCGTACCGTCTAGTTATATGCATGATAGAGTTTTTTTCGACGATATATTTTTTTTGGTTTTGGTTTTTTAAGACATTATATTTTAACCTAACCTAAGTGTTTTAGACCTTAAATATGCTCATAAATATACATAGTACTGTTATACATTTTACAAAAATATTTTGTAAAACACGAGTCTTGGACGATTTTACAAAAATATTTGATAAAGGGCATTGCGTAAAACTGTCCCCAAAACTGACACCTGTTTCAAATCATTAAGTGGGTACCCACAGATTCAAAACAGGTGTTATTTGAATCGTATAGTTGAATAGGTTTTTTTTTGCTATGGGAACACACCTCAAAAGTATGGGGTTTAGGTTATATAAAACATTTTTATTTTAATCTAACCTGACCTAATCTAATCTATGTTTAGCAGAAAAAGAAAATGGGGACAAAGCCAAAAACCAAAGGACCGAGCCCGAGTCCAAAAGCCATTTCAAAGCAACTGGCACCTTCCACAGCAGACTGCTCTCTAGTATCAGCCGCACATCACCAACTGAGTGGCAAGAGCCAGCGGTCACCACCGGCCGGAAACACCAGCACCAGAACCCAAACTGATCAGAGCTGACAAAGGCCAAATCAGCTCACCAACCCTCACTGTAAACTCGGGTATCACAGACGTACAGAGCGCATTCCTCGATTATGTAGCAGTCGTGAGGACAACCAGAGAGGTAAACCTTGCACTATGCAGAAAGGTTCTGCAGACCTTCCATTGGAAAAATGAGAGTCTATTAAGGGTTTTACTCGGGGAGGTAGAAGCAGCCGTGTACGATAACGTCAAATCCTAGGTCATTGCTGGAAAAATTACGGCGTCGTACATGGCAGCCTATAGCGCGAAAAGTGGTTTTGTGAGCCTGGATGAGGAGGAAACGGAGCGCTTAAGGAAACCACCAAATATACCAAAATTATGCTGGACAACAGGATCTCCGAAATGGCGCAATCCATTTCGGGCTTTGGAAGCGAATTTTTTGGTACCCAATAACAGGTGGGTAAACGAGGTCCCAGGTTGCAGCAAGACAACCTAGATGGTAAAACATTTGGACGAGGACAGCGATATCGTAGTGATCACAACAACCAAAGCTGCTAAGGATCTCAAAGTGAAGCCAGAGCACCGATTAGGAGATCGTGTCAAGGCAAAGTGCGCACTATGGCCTCAATTTTAACCAACGGGGTCAGACCAGAGGATAGAGAACACTGTAGACTCCGCGAATTCTTAGGTTCCTTTTTATTATGATTATTTTTATTGTACTTTATTGACCAGTCTACACTGTCCTTACATAATAAATCCAATATATTGTAAACAGAAGGTATTGTATCAACGGGTTCCTTCTATTTGGCAGAATCTTGATACTCCGATTTTTATTTGGCATAACTCACATGGCATAATCTTATTTAATCGAATATTTTTAAGGCATAAAAATTATTTAGCATAACTTTTGTTTGGCAGAATATTTACGTGTCCGAATTTACAATGGCATACTTTTATCTTGGCAGAATTTTGTTTCGCATAATTACCTTTGCCATAATTAATATTATGCATAATTTTGTTTAGCATAACATTTATTTAGAGATACGATTATTTGGTATGGGTGCATATTTGAACATCAAAAATTAAAATAGATGTATCTTCTTGTAAAAATTAGTGTTCAAAACATCAAAAACTTATAATATATGGAATAAAACTGATAATTTAAATCTAGCTGCAAAATTTTGTGACAGAAACGAATCGCTGCGAAACCGACTTTACGCAGTCTTGTCTGCCCTACCCCTAGAGTGTAATTTAAACCCGCGTAGGCGCGGAGGGGTAGGGCGGCCCGCGAGCTGAGGAGCAGGTGGTTTGAAGGCCCGCCACCGCGGCTGAGGCTGGCCGGCGAAGCCGGCCAGCAAGCCGAAGCTGCGGTGGTGAGCGTTAAAACCATCTGTGACGATAAGCTCGCGTGGCGCCGCCCAAACCCCGCAGCGCCGGAGCCGTGACAGAAACAATGCTTGCTGCATGTTGCATGCCTGCTTGCATGCTGCATGCCTGCTGCATGTTGCATGCCTGCTTGCATGCTGCATGCATGCTGCATGTTGCATGCCTGCTTGCATGTTGTATGCCTGTTTGCATGCTACATGCATCCAAGCCGACAATATTTTTGTAATTAACCTAAATGGTTAGCGTTTTGATATTAGTAGTAATATCATGGTGTATTCTTGTTTGCATGTTTGAATGCTTCTTACAAGGAACTAAAAACAACTTATTTTCATTGTCATGTATGCCAAAAGACGATTCTGACTGTGAATTTTCTGCGATATAATGGTTCTGCTTTTTAATTATTATGGATATAAACATTATGCCTAAAGATGATTCTGACTAACAAAATTATGAGTTTTGAATGTATGACAACTGAGTGTATGCGAAATGATTTTCTGCGAAATGAAGTTTATGCTATCCGTTGTTATGCAAAACAATATTATGACGTTAAAAGTTCTGCTATAAAAGGTAGACCCGTATCAACAAATTCTTTTTTAAAAGAGTAACCATGGAGTTTCTTGCCGGTTCTTCTCCATAGGAAACGACCAATTTGGAACCGTGCACTAGCTTCTGACGTTTATAAGTGCCCATGTAGGCCTATGTGAAATAAAAATCTTTGACTTTGACTTTGACTTTGATAAATGTTGTCGCCTTACAGTTGACGAAGCCCTCATGAACCACTTTGGGGCCAGTCATGGCAGTGAAGTTGTCTGGAGCGAGCGAGGTCATTCTCATTGGAGAAATGAATCAGCTACCATTTTTGGACAGAGAGAACCTAGTTCAGTTAAGGTAAACCCGTCCAAACTCGGTGATTGGCATCACCCAGGAGTAACTCTGTTCGCATTGGAACCCAATGGACATAGCAGTGACCCTGAATGAAATATACCCGGTATATACTCCTCCAAGACGTCGCTGTCGCGAGTCCACTCTCTGAAAGTGAAAAGGTTCACAAGAGCGCGCATACCAATAACCGCACAGAACACTTTATTTTTGGTCCATACGCAGGACGAGAAAGCCTTTCTTGTTGACAGACATTAGCTCCTGTAATACAGTGTACTCTAGCGCAGGAGCTAGGGAATTAATAAAAATGCATGTAATAATTATGCCTTACAAAGGTTATTATTATTATTATGGTTTTTTTAGGTATTTTCTCTCAAGTTAGTACCTTGTGTTCTTTTAGAATCTCACGTGTGTGAACCAAGGTGAGATCGTAGTTATTAGTTTAAGATGGTAAAAGACTTTGTATTGAATTAAAATTAATATCTAAGTTCAGTTGTAAAAAAATATTATTATTATTATTTGTTCTGTGTGTGCGTGTAATTTATCTGTAATACGCACGTATTTTGAAAGATATAAATATCTTTATCAGTTATCTATTTGTACTATAAACTTTGCTTAGTTTAGTTTTATAATTATTATTAGATGGTTAGTGGAAATTTGTTTATACTGACTACTACTATAACTCTTGTGTTTGTCATAAACAACAGTGAGGTAAACGTATTATTCATTAGTTTCTTTAGCTAATTTGATAGACCTTGTATATAACTTTTATAGCACTAAGACGGATAAAAGGCTAGAATCATTTTCAACTTTTAGTACAAAAGGAAACTTGAGAATAGAGTTGTTAAAACTAAATTCAAATATTAGATTTACTTGAAAAGCGACTAGTGCGCTACAACGCTTGAATGTAAACGAATGAAAGATTTTGGTGTTTTTGAAAGGCTTTTGATTGTGTTCAAAATTACAATCAGTAAAACTTTCAGCCATAGGATTTACGCTCACACTATTGGATTTATTTTTTAGTTAGTTTGGTAACCGAAAGCAGTAAGTTCGTGTCGGTTATTGGTCTGAATCTCACGTGTCAGTTAAGGAAGCACTTTTTGAACCAACCCATTTCATGTCAGAATCATAGTAGATGACTTGCGAAAGAAATGCCCGGGTGTCACCGCAGACAGCCGCTGACCCTGACTTCCAGCCACCGTAGGCATGGGTTAGCGGACGACCAGAAATAGGTAGGGCGCCTTTCGAACGTCCGGTAACCTTCCGGACCGAGCTCAAGTCGTCGGCGGACCGAGCCAAAGGCATTTGACAGTTCATGCGGTACGTCGATTTGAGGGTAAATCTTGAGGGTAATGAAAATACGATGGGTACGTGACGCACAGGACTGACTTGCAACTAATGAATTAAAGTAACATTTTAATTTTGAATTTAGTAATAGTTTACATCAATTAAAAAAAAATACCATAACAATGTTAAATTAAAAAAAAAACTAAAATGAAAAATTTGAAAATTGTCATCACAACAGGAAAGAATGAAATGCATTTGACAGATTGTGCGGTAAGATGACCTGAGAGTAATGGAAATACGATGGATGCGTGACGAATAGGACTGACTTTTAAGAAATGATTTAAAGTGATACTTTAATTTAAAATCTAACACTAGTTAATAATCAATTTAAAAAAAACTAAACTACCATAAAATTGAATAA
Organism: Mythimna vitellina; assembly: GCA_949316375.1. Lineage (NCBI taxonomy): Eukaryota > Metazoa > Arthropoda > Insecta > Lepidoptera > Noctuidae > Mythimna > Mythimna vitellina. The sequence continues at coordinate 6,448,276 of OX438708.1, read as the reverse complement.
TTTAAAATTATGAAAATGATAAATTTGAAATCATCATCACAACAAGAAAAAATTAAAGGCATTTGACAGATCATGTGGTACAATGACTTGGAGAGGGTAATAAGAATTTAATTGGTGCGTGACGCACAGGACCGACTTGCAACTAACGACTTATAGTGACATTTTAATTTGGGTCAGACTAAGTTTGCTGCAGTCGTTAACTGCAAGCTAAGTCTATTCCTAGCATAAGTACTGAGGGCTTTGAATATTGCAATTATTGTCGCCTTCCTTGCTGTACTACGTGTCTTGACTTCCCAAGTAATGTTACTTGGTGAATTATAATGAGTTTGTGCTCAAACTTAACGTGTTTTGAAGTACATGGAAAATAACAGCGGAGGGAAAGGTTTGTCTGATAATACATTTCGATGGAAGAAAAGTTACGAAACACGAATCTAACTTCGATAAACAAGACTGTATATATATTTTTCTTTTATCTATCATGTTTGCAATACTGGGTTAAGTCAAAGACATTAAATATATATGCTATCAATAGATAGGACATAGCGAACAAAATCGTAATTCGATTCTTATTACCTAGTGGTCATAAGTCGCTCCCTTAGACGTCAAGTCGTGTTTGTATCCGCTCTATGCACTAAAAGAAAATAATTTTCTGAGAAAATATGCCGTACTGCGTATTACGCCATTACAAATCTTGTTATGGTAAAATGACTGAACCTAAATTCGATTTATTTTCGTAAATATTTTTGGTATTTACGAAGTAATTAATTAGAATTCAATCATTTTTATAACTAGTTTTAGAACATTCGCTGATTTTGTGATAACGCCATCTATTGCTGAAAAGCTTAACCTTACTTTTATCACACACTGAGGCTCTATCACGAACTCCAACGTAATCCATTTTACGATCTAAACCGAACTGTTAAAGGGGTGGAGCTATATAGGGTGTATAGCTCTATCACTCTTTTTCGCTCGTACGACTGATATTTTAACATTATCATGGTAAGGCCCCTGGCCACCTACCGAGCGATAATTAAATAATTATAAATTTTGACTAATTTAATTCGCGTGTTTGCTATTCAAAGCCAGATGGCGTCACTGAGGCATAGGATGACAGTTTTTCTAAGACATTTCTTCTGAAAGCCGCTCTATTATATCTCTTTAAATCTCTTCGGGTTAAGTATTGGTAATAATCTATAAGTACCTAATATTTAGCGAGCTAGTGTAATAGAGGAGACGCAAATGAAACGGCTTCTGGTTGAATTATACTATTATTATATTGAATGAAGCGCTTTCTAATACATTTTATATATAAAAATTACGTCTCGACTTTTATTGACATTCCCCTATCTATTTTATTTTTTCATCCATCAATCCAATTTTTTTTAAAACAAACAAAACTAAAAAATAACATGCCAGTTTGCAAGTATTAATGTGACCTCCATGGGAACCAGCAAGATGGAAGAATAGAAGAAGATGGGACATGGTCTGCGGAGAGACACTGCATAAACACTGAAGATTGAAACCGTCCGAGAATCAACCTGGTTGCAGAGTCTGTATGGAATTTTCAAGGTTGGCCATGGCAACTCGAGGAGCGACTTTTACGTGTTTAGTGTAGCACAATATTTTATGCTAAACAATCTACACTAATATTATAAAGAGGTAAAGTTTGTTTTTTTTGTTTGTAAGAGGTAATCTCTGAAAGTACTGGTCTGATTGCCAAAAGTTTTTTACCGATAGAAAGCGGCTTTATTTCTGGGTGACATAAGCTATTTTATGTACGCGGTCGAAGCTGCGAGCAAAAGCTAGTAAATAATATAAATAGAAATCTTTTTCTTAACGACTTCAAAACTAGTTAGTGAACGATACAGCTGGCAATTAGTATTTCAAATAAATGTTTTCTTTCTTTCTTTTCTTTATGTCAAATATTGGTTTTAAGAGCAGTGGGGGCGTGGTACAACTTAATGGCAGTGACGTCAAATTTCTGTTGATGCGTCCTTTTTCTGTTATTTGTCAGTTTTTTTCTTCCACTAGGTTTGAAACTTACTTAACCTTTTGAGAAGCGTAATTAGAGACACAATAGAAAGACAATGAATGAGCGAGGGCTAACGTTCGCTTGGAGTTTAAAGGCTTTTAATTTTGATTAGTTTTGGAGAACTCTACAGATTTTAAATTTTGGTAAAGTTAGTTTTTATCTCGATGGCGTCAAATATTTGATTGAACTGAAATAAAGTTCACCAAGGTTCGAATTTTTTGACTTTGTCATCATAATATGCGTTTGCATTCAGTAAGTATCACTTGTTGAATGGAACTACTGAAGAACGCCACAGATGGCCAACGGAATTTATACAAAAAAAAAAAGATATTTCAATTGAGGTAGTTTAGCGTGTGTAATAAAACAAATATACATAGTTCTGATGAAAATGGTACCATCGAACTGATCTGATGATGAAGCCAAAAGGTAGGCACTGGAACTCCGTAATTAATCAATTTAGTCGTATTTGAGTCTATTCGAATTGTTATGAGAACCGCTCTGGTTAAAAAGAAAAAAATAATGAAATAAAAGCAAATTGAGAACCTCCTCCTCTTTTGAGGTTGGTTAAAAAGAAAATGAACCAATAAATACACGTCTTAGAAAATCTTAGTGAAGCTTTCAATCAAGTTTATCTTTCGCTTAAATTCGATGAAGTTAGAGAAAAAAAGGATCGAACCACAGATGTAGAACTTTCAGAAGTTACAGACTTGGTTGAAAGTGCGCGGTTAGATTTGTGTCTCTAAGGACAAACATTTACCCGCAATTGAGTCCTCGGTAGTAACTGTGGATTCTCACAATTTTTGCAACGCCATTTTAGTTTATTTTCTAACTTTCAGGGGATAAAATGTATGAAACTTAAGTTAAAGAAGTTTATTAAACATTTACCTTTTATTATTTACTAACATGATGCTTAAAAGTTTGGTCAATATTTTATTAGTAATACAATTCAAAACAGGAACAGGAGTGGGTTTTTAGTCAGTAAAAGTCTGACAATATCTCCCGCTCTACCCAAGAACGAGGGATGTCATAAGATGATTTTTCTACCGAAAAAAAAAATTCAAGGTGTGTAATCTTTCCCAACGCCTTGTTAACATTTCGCGTAACCCAAGGGCTGGCTTTTACCTTGGGTAGAGAATAAACATTGCCTTACAGTGTGGCAAAGTTCTTATTGTAATTTTATTATTGGTGTACAATAAAGGATGTATCTATGGATCTATCAATGCCGCCAGCCTTTTCGGTACATTACCAGTCGACAGCGATGCGGAGGAACTTTTTGATGCCTTATTTTAGATTATTGTAGATAGTTTTTTTTTTTAGATTTAGATTATTGTAGAGCAGTGGTGGCCGAGTGGTAACGGCCCCGACTAACGAGTTGTAGGTTGCGGGTTTAAACCCAGAAAGGCGCATTACTTTGTATAATTTATTTCATCATCATTGCTCCCAAAACGGTGAAGGAAAACATCGTAAGGAAACTGGCATGTCCTAGAACCAAAAATTCGAAGACATGTGACATCCACCAACCTGCACTGGGCCCGCGTGGTGGATTATGGCCCATCCCCTCTCCTAGAGAGGAGGCCTGAGGCCTGACATTGGGAACATTATAAGGCCGACTATGCTATGCTATGCTAGTTTTTTTTTTATTATTATTGATAGGCTTTCGTTTAACCACTATCTCACCTGATGGTGTGTGATAATGTGGCTGACGACGAAGTACGCTCAGTTCCTACGAACTAAACCGCAACGTAACCGCATCTCTGTAAGTCGTTTCCATTACTCTGTTATATATCTGTGTCTTCGAACGATCTATAAGCAATTTCTTTGTCCCTAGAGGTGGAGTTCAAATCCCTTATTAGCTTTGTTATTGAAAAAGTTCTACTAATGAATTTAATAATAAACTAGACATTGTATCTTCGGTGTTTTTCTTGCTTCGTTAGGTTTGAAGTTTTTGGAAATTAATTTTGTGGAAACAACTTAAATTAAAGTGGTATATAAAAAAGAAAGTGTATATTCATACAATATGTGTTTATGAAGGTGTGCCAAAGTTTTATTTTATTTTATTTTTTATTTATTTTTTTATTGTTCTATAAAGTCTTTTTTACAGTTTTAGTTTCTTTTGTACCATTAAACCAGCATTGGTTTGTATTGGTACTCACATTCGCATAACAACACTGCATACTTAATCAGTAATACTAACCAAAAATGTTAGAAATTGCGTTAATACAGAAATTCAAATAGGTAACATTTATACACCATTGTGGTAAAAAAAAAAATCGCACTAGATAAAGAAACGTAAACATCTATTAGTACGTGGACTTGAAGGTACTTGAATAATTGGCACGTTACGTATCTACGGAGCTTTGCGCTATTGGTCGCTCATTATAAAATTAGTTTAAGTCAATGTATACAGGTGGTTTACTTTACTTGAACTTTAATTACATAGTATTAAATAAAGACTTTGCTTTCTCCGTCTTCCTATTTATTAGGCGTGGCCAATAGTTACAGCCAATATAAAGTAAGTTACCAATTAAAATGAATTATTATAACGATAAACAGATCATTAGATTAATTAGAAGGCGTTTCTAGGGAATGTATTATTTCACGCTGGATTTGTTTTGCGAAGATATTTCTATTTACTTCCTTGCTTTTAGATTTCAATCATTTTTGCCCGGTTTGTGCAACATAGGGTTTTTTTTTTCTTGCATGGATCACTGAGCGCTGTCGACGATTGGGGCTCGGTCTGGTCGATTACCGGACTGTCGGGCGGTGAACTATCCATTGCTCGACGTCTGCTAGCCCGTGTCTACCAGGGCTGGTATTCAAGGTCGGGGTCTCGGCGGCTAAGGATGTTCGTTCCATCACGTGTGCGGCCTCCTTTTTTGCTAGCATTACTGCTCTGCTGAAAGAAGCGACCGCCTGACATTCCTCCTCGCTCCGGACCATAGCCTGAAATAGGCCCTGGCGCGACGCAAGATGTCGCTGCAAAATATAATACTTCAAAGCAAAACGTTTTAAAAAACGACAATTTCATACTTTTACACCTATTATTTATGCACCAACTCCATCTAAACCACACATGGAAGTTCGATGCGGTTTTTACAAATCGAAAGGGTAATAAATAAGGTTTAGATACATAATTTGATCCCGGACTAACCACCACTACCGAAGAGTCTGAATTTGTATAACTCCCATAACTCAGGAACTACTGGTTCAAATTGAAAGAATATTTTTGTGTTGAATAGTCCATTTATCGAGAAAGGTTATAAGCTATATAATATTACGCTATGGTTGATAGGAGAGGAGTAGTAAACAAAGATGCGGGTAAAACTAAGAGGACTACTAATTGGGTATAAATAAACAAAAGGACCTAAGGATTTTTTTTTTTTTTTTATTGGGTGGGAATATCATCCTAATGACATCCCCGCTCTTGGGCGGAACGGGAGATAGTGTCAGACTCTTACTGACTAAAAACCCACTCCTGTTCCTTCGTTGCCTTCGTCCCAGGGCCCCGGGTTCCGCTTTCACACTACCCGTGGCCCCAGTAGGCTTTGACCCTGCTGAGCCCCTACGATTTGCTAACATCTCCTTGAGGCGCGCATGGAACAAAACGTGCCGTCGACGACTTGAGCTCGGTCCGGACGGTTACCGGACGGTCAGACGGCGAGCCACCCATTGCTCGGCGTCTGCAAGCCCGCGCCTACGGTGGCCGGAAATCGGGATTGGAATCCCGGCGGCAGGACCTAAGGAATAAAATTCCTTGGCGGCCACATAACTGTTTACCATCAGGTGAGATACTGATCTAATATTAGTATTTACCACGAAGCAAATACAAAGAGGAGACAGTCTAAACAACTGTGCATTGTGATCCTCAACTAGGTCCTGACGTCATCACGGTGGGCGTGGCTTAAGTCAAATTCAAATTCATTTATTAATTTGTAAACATAGGTAACATTAAGATCTTAAATAACAATTTTTTAACGCTATGTTAGCTAATAATAGCATACAAATTTATATCACAATTAGACATTGGATAATTTAGATTAATTAATTATTATTACTAAATGTCAATAAAATTATTAATTATTACAGCACATAAAATTATAATTTGAGTGTCACAATATTAAATAAGTACAATGTCAAAATCCACTACATAATTTTATTTTGTCCTCTAAATATTCAATGACACTGTAATAGGCTTTAGAAATTAAAAGCTTTTTTACCGTACTTTTAAAAACGTTTAAAAATTGTATCTGTAGCAATTCCTTTGGCAAATGGTTATACAATCTTGGAGCCATGCAAAATACACTACTGTTTAAAAAATGCGTTCTATTACTAGGGAAACATATGTGATTTTTATAGCGTTTACTTTTCATTTTTTCAAACAGATTAATATTATTCTTCACAAATACTAACATTTCAAATATATAGATACATGGCAGAGTCAAAATATTTAATTCAATGAAGTACGGCTTACAACTGTCAGTCCTTTTAAGTTTGCAAATAGCCCTAACACACCTCTTTTGTGATATAAATATCATTTCTTTGCAAGATGAGTTGCCCCAAATGATTATTCCGTACCAAAGAAGAGAAACAACGTGTCCGTGGTATGCGGTTATAAGTGTTCCGATATTCGCAACTTTAGAGAGTTTGAACAGCGCATATGAGAATTGGTTTATTTTGGAGTTTATATATTTACTGTGTGTTCGCCACTTTAAATTGTTCTCTATATGCAGTCCTAGAAATTTTGTGGATTGTATTTCTTGTATTTGATGTCCTAAATAATTAATTAGAACATTAGATATTAATTCCTTTCTATTTTTGAATGACATTAAATTAGTTTTAATCAAATTTATCTTTAAGTTATTCATCGTCAACCAGTTAATAATAGTGATTAAGGTATTGTTTATATCCTCTTCCAGAAGGGTTTGATTTTTACCTTGAAAAAGGACTGTACAATCATCAGCAAATAATATTGTCGGATGCTGGGTAACATTTGGAAAATCATTGATATATATGATAAATAATAAGGTCCTAAGACACTACCCTGAGGCACACCGACTTTTACTTTTCTAAATTTCGACATGTATTTTATTTGCTTCCTTTGCTTCTGACATATTGCTGTAACTACTGTGGATTGTCTTCGGTTAGATAGATATGATTTAATTAAATCCAGAGCAGTTCCTCTAACACCATAAGCATTAAGCTTCTCCAAGAGGAGAGTGTGATCTACATGATCAAAAGCTTTAGTTAGATCCATGTATAAAGCACACGTTGGAATTTTATTGTCTACGTTTGTCATAGCTACTTGAAGAAGCTTATAAATCGCAATATTAATATTTTTATTTTTCCTAAAGCCAACTTGTTCTTCAGCAAATAAGTTGTTACACTCGAAAAAAACACAAACAACAAAAAAAAAACAAACTAAAATATACTATAACAACTAACTAAAATAACTATATAAACTGTTATATATTATCTTCTCAAATATTTTAGATAGAACTGGAACAAGTGCAATAGATCTGTAACAAGACATATCCTTTGAGTTCCCTTTTTTAAACAAAGGCTTTATAATTGTATTTTTAAGTTTTCTGGAAAAATTCCATTTGATATACATATATTAATTATATGACTTAATACCGGGGATATATTATTTACCACTTCTTTTAAAACGCTCGTCGTTATATCATCGTAACCAGCACTAGATGTGTTTTTCAAACTAAGTATTATTTTATTTATGTCAGCAGGGATTGTGGGAGCAATAAAAAGAGAATTAACAGGTCTATGACAGTTTTGTGGCTTAGCATTACATTTATTGCTTGATATTTGGTCAATAAAGAAGTCATTAAAAGACTCTGCTATTTGTGCGGGATCACTAATAATTTTTCCATTTATATCTAATTCCTCTATTTCGGCCCTTGGTAAATTGTGTTTTATATTGTTTATTATTTGCCAAGTAGCCTTACCTTTATTGACTGCAGTGTTTATGTAATTGTCATTTTGACATTTTTGTGTCAGATTGATAACACGTTTAAGTCTAGACGAGAGAGCCTTAAAATTACTTTTATTTATTTGAGTACGATTCTTCCTATATTTCCACAAGAGTTGACGTTTACGTTTACAACATTTTCTTATGCCTGATGTTATCCATGTAGGTTGTTTCTCAGCTCGTATCTTTTTAACAATTATGGGAAAACACAAATTAAAAAATAATGAAAGTAAGTAAGTCAGTGTATTGTTGGCATTCGTCCTGTGTACAGCTTCGTAAACGTACCCATTTTACAGCATATTTGCGACAGAAGAAAAAATGAATGAAATGTTGTGTTTTATCTTGTAAAAACTACTTAATTTGTAAGTTATTAAGTTAAGTCTAACAACCCCGCACCCCGCAAAGTGTTACGCGTTTTAGAGAAATCTAATTACAACATCTCCTCTTTGTATTTGCTATGTGGTATTTACCAATTAAATGTACAGAACCAGAGCACAAGTAGGCTATAACCTGGAATATAGCTTCTTCATTTCATATTGATAAAATCGGATTATATTTTCTCTGATCATTATTTGGCAACCTGTGCAGTTCTGTCATTGACCTCGTATAAATCTTAGAAGATGTGGATGGTTATGCAGGACAGGCAGCAAAGCAGGTGACATATTTGCATATTGCATGACTTGATTCCACCATCTCCTTTCTACCATCGAACAAACCGACGAATTGCGAGTATCCACCCTTACGTTGTTGAAACCTCTAGGTATGGACCAAGCGTTTCGCCTCGTCGTTTATACCGTGAACAGCAGGAAAGTTGTTCCAGTCCCTCGAGGACTGGAACAACTTTCCTGCTGTGGTCTTCCCGTCTGATTATAATTTAGGTATCTTCAAGGCTAGAGTGAATAGGCTCTTAATAAACTAGTGTGCCTCACCATCAACGATTGCATCACTACTTATCATCAGATGAGATCACAGTCAAGCACTATGTAGCGACATCTATCGCGTCACATAAGAAAATCCTGAATCGCGCAATCAAAGTTCTCCGCGCGATTAGAACATATAGAACAGCCCGAAATCATCTATCGGGCAGTTGCAGCCCACCAGACGTAACATCCCGTCTGGTCGGAGGATCCTCCCTTTTCAATGGAGGTTTGCGGGACTTTACTCTCTGTTCCGCCTACCTCCAAACTGGTGACCCTCGACAAAGAACGTCAGCGCAGCCTTCGTGCAGCTACTACCTCGTGACGTCATCATCACTTCCTCAAGCTTTCGAGCAGCGAGCCATACAGCCAGCACCCACGGCTATAAAGGGTATCCTGACCACCAGCATGCCTACATGGTCATACCTGGTCATCACCCTCAGCCTCATCAGCGACCTTGGCGAAGCACACTGCTCCTTCGGCCAGTCACATGAAGAGCAATGAAGAACCTCTCCTGGTCGACGCAAGCAGTCAAGCCACTACGTCGCACAGCACCGCTCCGACTCACTGGAGCCAGCAGCACTACTCCGACTCACTGGAGCCTGCAGCATCATCCCGACTCACTGGGACAGCACCACCCCGACTCACTGGGGCATCACCGCAGACAGTTCCGACTCACCGAGAACTATGCGGCATTCGGTTCCGACTCACTGGAACCAACCTACCACTGGCCTGGCACGCATCAAGAAGCATCAAGAACCATCGATCTCCGATCTCCGGAGGGGAGTGATGTAGCGACATCTATCGCGTCACATAAGAAAATCCTGAATCGCGCAATCAAAGTTCTCCGCGCGATTAGAACATATAGAACAGCCCGAAATCATCTATCGGGCAGTTGTAGCCCACCAGACATAACATCCCGTCTGGTCGGAGGATCCTCCCTTTTCAACGGAGGTTTGTGGGACTTTACTCTCTGTTCCACATACCTCCAAAACTAGATTATAACAATTAAAAAAAAAACATCACGTGAAGTAGCTCCACACTGAGAACACATTGTACATACAATTTTAAATTCAGAGATACATACAGCTGCATCAATTAGATACTCTTTACACACCAAAGTTAAAGCTTAAAAAATATGGTAACCAGTTGACGCTATCCGTACGTTCCCATGGGATAATTTATTACTTTGACGAAACCGAATCTACTAGCCAAAGCAAGTCCATTATAAAATTTCTTTCATAAACAGCGTTGAATGCAAATGAATCATTATACATGCCTTTCAACCATGCTGAGCTCCAATTCCAGCAATGATTTGACTACACACGGCATTAGCGTAAAAATATGTGCCACAGAAGTCGTTAGAAAGTGCAAAGCTGGCTTAAAAATTATAAACACACAACCAGAGGATTGGGGATCGAGTTATGAGCGGTGGGAGGATTTTAGAGGTAATATTGTGAAAGTACGTTAACCTCCTTCCTTCTGGCTTACTATCCATAGCACATTAAAAGAGTCTGTGTTTCCCGATAACTGTAATCTAGGGGTCTTTAAGTTAAGAGAGAATCGGTTTATAAATCTTCTAGGTAAGCGTGCTCCATCGTGAATCACATCGTCGCTTACCATCAGCTGAGATTGTGCACAAATGCGAGCCTATCTGTCTATCCAAAAAAAAATAATTCCTTCATATCAGATCCTAAATTAATTTTTGCAGATTGTAAAAAAAGGACTCGAAAGAATTTACTGCGTATGGTTTATGAATTTGTAGTCTAAATAAGCTGCTCCTATCATAATATTTCAGCAATTTTTCGTTTCTATATTAACTGAATAAACTCAAAACTACTGGAGCAATTTCAAAACTTCTTTTGCTAGTAGAATGCTACATTATCACTTGGTCACATGTTAAATATTTTCTACAATCACGCGGGCGAAGCCGCTGGCAGAAGCTAGTAAAAAGATTTTACTATTTTTCTTTATCTTTGTTTCAAGACAGAGACATCTTGTTCTATATAAACACCATCTCACAGATGCAAGGCGGTTCCAAGAAATTTGATGCACACTGCACACAAGGGTATACGTCAAGGATTAATGTTTTGTAAGCAATCTCAACTGAAGCAGCCAGTAGTCTGGGATTTCGGATGGCAAAGCTAAGGATGAGAGACAAACGGACGGGTTCAAATGACTCAATTCGATTACATGCTTGTTGGACAACCATTTATGTATCGTGCAATATTTGTTTGGTATTGAATTTGAGATTAAATTAGGTCTCTTGTAATTTTTCGATTTTGCACACTTATACACTTACAGCCATACTTTTCTTCTATGAATTTAGTTTGAAATTAGAGATCGCCGTCTGCTACAATCCTTATTATACGTCATCAATATCTACATAATTTCAGCCAAAAGCCGTCTACTGTTGTATATAGACCTCTCCATGTGTCGCCACAACGAACGGTCCTGAGTGTCTCGTTCCATCGCTTTCCCACGACTCTCACCAGGTTATCGGACCACCTTGCGAGAGGCCTTTCAATGCTACGTCTTCAGGTGTGCGGTCGCCACTTCAGACCTTTCAGTCCTTTGATCATCTGTTTTGCGAGTAATGTGCCTTGCTCACTACAACTTAAGTTTGGCGGCTCTTCAAGCTATGTAACCTTTGTTCTTTGTTTGCAACCTTTCGACCCCATCAGCCATCCGTTCTACGAGCAATGCCCACTGCCACTTAAATTTGGCGTTTCTTAGTGGTATGTTGGTATCCTTGTTTCCTCTGCGGATATCTTCATTCCTGATGCGATCATACAAAGAAACTCTGAGCATAGCCCTTTCCATTGCCTTTTGAGTGACTGTTAGCCTTAACACGATAGCCTTCGCGATTATGCGAGTCAAACGTTAAAACGCGATTAGTTCTATTGGTGAATTCCACCCTTAGTATTTAACTTTGCCACATAGAAATAATTTCGCTTACAGATAATATCTGTAAGCGACAGTTAAGTCTTAGACTATATTATTATATTAAGACTATATTATAGTCATTTAGATTGAATACTTAATTAATAAATGTTAATAGGCACTTACAAAATAGTAATTATTTTACTGACCTTCACCAAGTCTTTGATTACTTGGCTAGTTAAAGTTAACTCACCCAAAGTTTACTTATTAAGATTGAAATATGAACCTGTAATTGTTTGTGTGTGTTCGCAGGAGAACCAAGTTTACCGAAATAGCCTGAAGAATCGCCAAACTTATGTGGTAGTGTGTCCAAACAATGTGGGCACATTACTCGCAGTACAGATGATCGAAGGGATGAAAGGTCTGGAGTAGCGACCGCGAACCTGAAGACGTAGCATTGGAAGGTCTCCCGCAAGGTGGACCGAAGACCTAATCTGATGAATGAAAATCAAAGACAGGAATCAGATAGGTGCAATACGCACGGGACCGTTCATTATGTCAAAACTTGGGGGAGGCCTACGTCCAACAGTTGACATCTTTCGGCTTAAATGATGATGATGATAGTTGGATGGAATAGGTTGGAAGAGTAACCTAGTTAAGTAAGTTAGTTAGTAAAAGTCTAACAATCCCATCCGTCCCAAAGAAAGAAAGAAAACATGTTTATTCTGTCCAAATAGACGCACAATAAAATACAGCAATCTGTTGGGCCATGTGTGAAACGGACATAACTGTGCTGCACCACAGACACTAGACAAAACACACTTGTCTAAGTCCAAGGTTCTCTACAGCTTAGTCTGTGGTTATGCAATGCACCTGTACCTTTCCAACCGTACCTTCCATTGTTTATTTAGAATCGAAGAATTTTGTGCACAGCGAAACTTTTTAGTAGATATTTTACATGAATAGAATAAAATAGAATGTATTTATTTGTCAGAATATTGTACAAAGCTGTTATGTGCTTATATATCATGATTATAATATTCTACCGTTTCCGGCGTACAAACATGGTTTGTAAAATTATTGATCAATACATTATTAATATTATTTATCATTAGAATTACAAATTATTGAAATTAATTGAGCAATAGTTATTATATGTTATAAAAGATATTACTTATATAAGTCAAAATTTTAATAACGTCTAGGACATACACTATACATTAAGATTCATAGGTAATAGATAATGCCAAATATTTAGGTAAATTTTTCAGTCGATTTTTTCATATTTGCTTTAAAAGAAAGTTAAATAAGTTATTTTTAAACGTTTTGTGGTTGAGGGTTTTGATACGATCAGGTAATTTGTTATACATAGTAATAGACATACAGTATTCATTATTAGAAAACAATTTAATTCTACGCCTAGGGACATTAAGCAAATGCACTTTACGGCCGGGTCTAGATACAATGTCGTTGAACAAATCAAATTCATGTCTGTTTTGATGTACAAAGACACAAATGTCAAAAATGTATAGTGCTGGAAGAAGGATTTTATATTTTTTAAATAGTGGAACAACTGTCCAACGGGTCGCTCCGCGAATTGAGCGTACGCATTTTTTCTGAGCTCGATACACTCTTTCAAATTCAACAGAGATCGCCATGTCGAGCATAGTGGGGCTAAAGCATCGCTAGACTAACCGCTGTGCACAAAAAGACATTTCAACAGATTGACACGTGTTACAGGGTCAATTTTTCCCCGACTTCGATCGACATCAGTTTTTGCTGATTAATGTCGTTTTTAGGGTTCCGTACCTCAAAAGGAAAAATACGGAACCCTTATAGGATCACTTTGTTGTCCGTCTGTCTGTTTGTCTGTCTGTCAAGATCCTTTATCTAGAGAACGCGTGGAGTTATCGAGTTGAAATTAAACCTATATACTCAAGTCTGCGGTTCCTCGAAGCTGTGAAAAAATCAAAAGACGCATATTTTGATACTCTCGCGGAAATCAAAATTCACAGGGTACTACTCTGAAATTTGGCATGAAGCAGGGTCTTATAGCACAAGTATAGGAATAAATTTAAAAACTGAAAATTTGTAGTTACGCCACAAAAAAAAACTTTTTTCTATTCGGAAAAATCTTTGAGGCTCGATTTGGGAATTAAACTATTTAAATAAGTTAGTTTGTACGGAACGTTCAGTGTACGAGTTTGACTCGCACTTGTTTTTTTTTTTCTAGAATCTCATTAAGGTTTTACTGAATCGTCATAATCATGATGAAGGTACGATATTTAACAGTAAATTATTGTCAATCAAATCTTTTATAACTTAAACCGTACCTAAAGTAAAAGAGAGTACATTTTACAGTAATTAAGATATTAAAGAGGCGAGTGTTCTGAGCCGTTTCGAGCACTCATTTGGAAGCGTAAAAGCCTAGAATTTTCAGGTTAAACCTCGTAATAGTAAAGGGTTTCTGATGTTTTCGACAAATACAGGTATATTTTAAAGCGTGCAAAATTTCGAGATCCTTTTTACTGCATTTTACGGTAATATGGACGCATAAATGTTTTTGTTCATGCCCATGCCCTGAATGAAATGTTAGTGTACTTAAGAAACATTTTCGAGCATTTTCAGAATATGTATGTAAAGGATGAGGGGAACTTTGAAACAAGGAGTTGTGTAAAATACTGAATGCCGCATCGTCGTAGTGAACTACAGTTGTACGGTAAATGGAAACAGAACTGTTGTAGACGGAAACTTTTACCTAGACTTTAATTGAAAGAGATTCCTTCAAGTATTTAATTACACTTTTTGTTCTTGTTTATAAAAAGATCTAAGCTACGGGTAAACCATATCCTGGAATTCAGGATATCCGGGGAGTATGTTCTCTTAGGCCTATTCTCAACAGATGCGTAGATTCATAGGTGCGTATTCGTCATTATACGCTTGGTGTTCGTCTGCTCACAGCTTAGATACAACATTTTAAAAACTGTGTCGACAAAGTGCCAACAATGATGGGACGACGTTGCTATTTTGCGACGTTGCCGCAGGCGTACACCAAGCGTTTAATGACAAATACGCGTCTATGAAGCTATGCGTTCGTGGACAGCAGGCTTAAGGGCCTTATCACACTAGTGGTTTGAGAGCGGCTGCGGGGCGAGGCGGGTGCACAGCGGATGAGCCGCGAACACGCCGCGACTGCACAACGAAGACGTCGCGGACACGGGGAAATTTGCAACGTTTTTAATGCGTGATTGTAGCAAGTTAATGACGTACAATACATTCAGCAACAAAATGGATTCTGACAAGAAGCTGCTGCTGTTGGCTTTTTTACTTCAAAGACGATGGAGGCATCTCGTTGCTGGATCTCGTTGCGCGTCTGAAAAAAATTCGCTGCGCATACGCGGCGTGTTCGTTGCGCGTCCGTAACGTATTCATTGCGCACCCGTTCCGCTTTGAGGTTCCGCTGCTAGTATAATAAGGCCCTTAGGATAATTTCCTATTTTCACGCGGGCAAAACTACAAGCAGAACCTATCAACCTAATATTGACTGAAATATGTCTAAGTGATAATTCCCGAATTTTCAAAGAACGTCCGCATTCTAATATCACTGTCGCAATCTGCCAAAAGCTTTTCTAATTTACCTACGTTTTAAGAAGTTTTTAACATTGACTGTCGTCGAGATAAGATTGGTATTTAAATTCATAGAAATGTTTTCTTAAATATGAAATAATGATACAGATCTTATTTAGATTATGACAGTGGCCAATCATTATTGCACGGGCATTCCACAATTATGGCGGTAAGTCCCCTCTTTGAGGCGTGGTTAGAAAGACCTCACGGCGTCTTCAACTTTCGCATGTCGCAGGTTCTTACCGAACATGGTAAATTCGAGAAGTTCCTGCACCGGATTCGTGTGAAAGTGACGCCCGGGTGTCACTACTGTGTGGACCGCCCAGAGCGCCCACTTGGGCAGAGCAACGCCGTGTCCTCGTGGGGGCGATCGGCGGCGACAATCTCTCGCGCCGGGCCTTGGTTCAGGCCATGGTCTGGAGCGAGGAGGAGTGGCAGGCGGTCGCCTCCTTCTGCGAAGCAGTAATGCTAGCGAAGGAGGCGGCTGATCGCGTGAGGCAACGGTCCTTACACCCCAACCGCCACCGGGATTCCGATCCCGATTTCCAGCCTTCGTAGGCGCGGGCTTGCGGACGGCAAGCAATGGGTAGCTTGCCGTCCGACCGTCCGGTAACCGTCCGGACCGAGCCCCAGTCATCGACGGTGCGTACTGTTCCACGCGCGCCTCAAGGAGATGTCAGCAAATCGTAGGGGCCCAGCAGGGTCGAAGCCTACTGGGGCCACGGGTAGTGTGAAAGCGAAACCCGGGGCCCTGGGACAAAGGCAAAGAGGGAACAGGAGTGGGTTTTTAGTCAGTAAAAGTCTTCTTGTCAGACTTTTACTGACTGCGGGATGTGTCATAAGATGATTATCCCACCCAATAAAAAAAAAATTGCGCAAGCACAACTATTATTGTTGTTATTTTTAGAATTTGACCTTTACAGAATTAGAAGACTAAAGAACCCGAAGCACCAATTAAAATTTCAGAAAGTATTTCCATCTAAAATGTTAAATTGTCAGCGGAGAACCCCTAAACAAACTCCTAAAACGATCAAACTTCATTACGAAAACAGTAGTGCGTCACAAATGCATGGTCATTATTCGTTCCCCAGAAAGGGTCTCCCTAACTTACCTCCGAGGAGCCCATTCTCAGAAACTCGGAGAAAACGTACAACCTAATCTAAACATTCTTCTTAACTTCAGCCATTCGCATCTTACTACAGCATAATGCAACTTTGTTACACTAATGAGTTCCACTGAAGCGGCTCCAGCTGGAAGCGAACATGCTGATGACCCCACTAATGAAGTTAGAAACTTTAACAGAATAGTAATGTTACCCAAAGGAGCATGTTTCCAAACTTCCAACGATTATTCTGACAAAATATTCGAAAAAGAAACTCTTTATTGCCTTGTTTACAGAAGATAATTATGAAGTTGATTGGATTTCTGTTAAAGTAAACAAAATATGCGTTGATGAGAAGAATACTGATTCTTTTTTGTGATGAGTGATGGAAGAAAAATTCGGTAGCGGGGTGAAGAGAAGGCTTTGTGTTGAGCCTAAGAATTTGTTAGTCTATCCGTGTTTATAGTGCTACGTCGGGCGTCTGCATAAATATACGGCTGTCTTTGACGAATTTCTTGTTTTGAAAGTATAAATAGAACATGGCATTACATCGTATAAAAAAAATAAAGTCTCGGCGTTGTCAGAGACGTCGTATGCTTTAAGGTTTCTCTGGCCTTTTTTACAGTTGTAAATATATATTTTGATTTGACTATCCATGTCTATACTTTAGGGATATGTTAGTTTATAAGGCCACGGCTATAATAAAAATAAATATGTGTTCTTGGAAACTGTATTTGATTGCGAATGAACTTACATGGCGGGCGCAGTCACGTCTACGTGTGCATACCAAATAAATTATTATTGTCCCTACATATGACGAGTTACAGATAAATCTTTTTTTTTGTGTAGGAGCGTAAATCGTAACTTGGCTAGGGGTAGCCAAGTTACAATCGTTTCGTTAGCGTCGAACGCCTCGAGTAGGCCACGCCTCCGATTCCTTTGTTCTGACGACATGAATGAGCGTTGAGATGACGTCAGAACAAAGGAATCAAAGAGGCGTGACCTACTTGAGGATTTCTACGCAAACGAAACGATCGTAACTTGGCCAGAGGGGCAGGTATCCTCACGGGTCAATACCCGTGAGGATACGACGCAATCGTCGTTCAGAGGTATCTGAGCGACGCGAACGGGAGTTTCAAACTATTACTGACCAAAACCCACGAGTATTCCTTAAGTTGTTATTTGCGTTTCAAAGCCACAGGAACTCTTTCGAACAATCCCGCATAGTCCCACTAGAACTTTCATCAGTCGACTACAAAATTAAAAAATTCAATTTGTTAATTAAGCTATATCTTCACTCACCAAAAAAGCCCCTAGCACTGATTATAATAAATTTTCCTTTCACAAAAACATGAATAATATTTCGTAACCTATTTTGAACCAACGAGGCTTCAAACATTTTCAGGTCCTTTGTCTAAAAATGTTCAACAGCTATCTTCTCTAAGCCCTCTCCCATAAAATTATTGCGAGCACGCATTATATCTCTTGCTATTTGCACATCGTGTTATATAAGAAAGATTTCATAGCGCCACTGCACTTTGTGTAATGTGCCATAATATTTTTCAGGATATAATGCTAGGAGAGACGTTTTATAGTGCGCCAAGGATATTTACAACGCCATCCTGGGAGCGTACTTTTATTTTGAACCAGATTCCGTTGCGCCTTTGTTTGTTTGGTTTGAAAGTTTTTTAGAACTTTTTTAATTATTACTCGTGTAAATTTTTCAGTTTAGTTTGGATTACTTTTTTGAAGTTCAGACTTAAAAAAGTTTTGTGATGTATTACAAAAAAATAATTAAAAAACTTTTTTTATTTTAAGCTCTTACGGCCCATTTCAAGGTTGTCTGGTAGATATCAGTATCGCTATCAGCTATAAGACTGGCATTGTATCCAAATATTTAAATTTGTACAAAAGTTTTAGCACGATTTTGGTGAGCAATAAAGTTCACTTTATTCTTATCTAAGAATGTATACGTTGTCAAGATCTAAATCAAACTCAGGAATGGTTTTCAGGAAAATTCACACAACCATTTGGCGCCACTTAGCTGAGAGTTACTTTTGAAAACGTATACATGACGTTGACGTCAATTTCACTAATGCCATTAACATAAGCGTTTTGACAGGTGCCTGGACCTGACGACTCAGTGCTGCCACCTGGTGAACGTCATTTTAGAAAACTCTTATTGCAATTACTTTAAAGCTTTTTTTGGAATAACAAATGGCTCTAAAACATGGTGCTGGCTTATAAAAGGAATAATAACAATAACACAACGCCATCTATTCCCAAACTAAGCAGAGCTTATGGTATGAGTACTAGACAACTGATAAACATTCTTATATATTTCTAAATACATACATATTACAGACTAGCTTTTGTCCGCGACTTCGTCCGCGTAGAAGTCGAAAATGGTTTTAATAGGTTTTTTGAGATACGAAAATATGAAATATTATTTAGTACGAGTATCTTGGCCGTGTGCAGCGCCCCTAAGTGAACTCCACTGCGGGTGACGTAACCTACGACAAACTTATTATTTGCGGTTGGTACAGTAATCGGGTCTAGGGATCGAACCGCAAAATTAAGTTTGTTATTTTTTTGTAGGTATATCGAAAAAGTATATACAAAAGGATAAAAACTACCCAGTGTGGTGCCCAAGATATTAAATAATAATTATACCAAATTTCATCGTAATCGAACCGGTAGTTTTTGTGTGATGCCTGAAACAGACAGACAGACAAAAATTTTTTTTAAGTCGCATTTTTGGGTTTGGAGTCGGTCTAGTAACATCCCCTGCCATTTATTTTTTTGATATTTTCAATGTACAGAATTTTCACTTCTACAGATTTATTATAAGTATAGATAAATAACACCCAGAGTCCCAGACACAGAACAAATGATTGTGCTCATCACACAAACATTTGTCCTAGGTGAGAATCGAACCCACGACCTCCGGCATAGGAGTCAGGACCACTGACCACTAGACCAACAAGCCTGTCAAATAGAAACCACCACTTAATCGTATTGTAAAATTCATAAAATAGTAGGATCCAGAATATAAAATACATCACTTGTGCATTAAGAATCTATTTCGAATTGTTTCAGAGCTTACATACTTAAATAGACATACAACACGATGTAACGTTAATTGACTTTGATTGAAAGGCACAGACAACGGCCTGACTGTTTTACTTTTCTGTTTATTCAATTAAAAAGTATTCGCTTAACTTCTACGGTCCAGACTAAATGTTTCGCTTCGTTGTTTATACCGCGTACATCGAAGGACTGGAACAATTTGCCTGCTGCGATCTTCCCGTCCAATAATTATAATTTAGGTGTCTTCAAGGCTAGATTGAATAGGCTATTGATAAATTTGTGTGCCTTACCATCAACGATTATATCACTGTTTACCATTTGGTGGGATCTGGACTGGTTTATACCAATTAAAAAAAAACATTGTATTGTTGAGTACATTGTCTCATATGCTTCTGCCAGAGTTTCAACCTACGTGAAAGGATATTCACGCCCATTTTTTAATTAGTACAAAAAAATGGGGCGTTACTGATCATAATATCTTTGTAGTCAAAAATAAAAAAAAGAAATCCTAAAATTGTTCTCGAAAATTTGTCATAATTGGTAAATTCAATGGAATCAATCATTCATAACAATTGCTACTACAAAATACTACGCGCAGTGTTTTTTTTTTTTATTTTGATCGTCATTTATTCATTCAATAATCAATGGCCTGTACAATATTTCCATGAATTGAGTGAAATTTTGGGATATAAACAAACGCTAATAACTTTGCTTTTTATGAATATTATTTATTGAGACTACTCAAATAACAGCAAGACCTTTTCTAATAAGACCTTTAAGTATTTGTTAAAAATTAGTGGTGTATAACATTATCCCAAGCAAACATACTCTCGAGATATTCTACTTCAAGTTATTAATTAACCCCTCGGCCGCCCGGGGTATTATTATTACGTAATTGCGCGTTTTATACGTAAATCACAATAAAAAAACTGATTCGGGATTATTCTAGGAAAAACAAAGATATAAAAAACAACATTTTCAGCTAAAAAAATTCGTATAAACGTGTGTACTAAACGACAATTAAGCGTTTTTCAAGGTCATTCAAGTTGTACAGACGTATGTACAATCGGCGCTCGAGGTCAGAGATGGTAAGAGATATGTATCTGTACTATAATACTATACCTAATGTAATGTTGACTGTCAGTGTGTAAACATATTTCTAAAGATTTACTGAAAAGGTTGTATCTTTCTTTATAATTAAACTTAAAAACTAAGTGATGTTGTATTGTTACTTCTATACTGAAATGTTGTACTAGTATATAGTTTAATTTAAGTTGAAAGCTAGTGATGAATGTTTGTGTGCATTTCTGAAGGCAGACATGGATCAGGATGGTAGACTGTGGGATCAAATTATTGTAATAATCTGTTAAAGTATGAACGCAGCTTTTACTTGTTATAACGGAACGCAGCTATTGAGAGAGAGGGATGTACGTGAGAATGAAAAGAGCAAGATGGTGAAAACAATTTTCGCGGTGAAGGCTGCATTTTTATTGAGTGCTAAGAATTACTAAAACTGAAATTTTTTTTTTTTTGGCCGAGTTATAAGTTGTAGGTCGCGGGTTAAAACCCATCCAGGCGTATTACTATGTGTAATTTATTT
Organism: Mythimna vitellina; assembly: GCA_949316375.1. Taxonomy (NCBI): domain Eukaryota; kingdom Metazoa; phylum Arthropoda; class Insecta; order Lepidoptera; family Noctuidae; genus Mythimna; species Mythimna vitellina. Next base: position 6,427,042 of record OX438708.1, on the reverse strand, counting down.
CATCACCATTACTCTCAAAACGGTGAAGGAAAACATCGTGAGGAAATCGGCATGTCCTAGAACCAAAAATTCGAAGGCATGTGACATTCACCAAACCGTACTAAACTCGCGTGGTGGATTACAGCCCATTCCCTCTTCTAGAGAGGAAGCGTGAGTCCCAAGACTGAGAACATTCTATGGCCGATGTTATGCTAAGCAGTTTTTACGAAGAACCGTTCGTTTATTTGCCACACATTCCCATATACATACATACAATTTTTTGCCTTTAGTATTAGTGTGACAAATTAGAAACAAATAATAATGTTACTTTCGACAAACAAAAACCAAATTACTTTACCACTGTGTGTTTGTGTATGAATAAACATGGAACAGCATAACAAAAGACACGAGACATGTCTTCATTTATTCAAACACAGTGAAATATTTCTTAGTGTTTGTATGAACTTCATAAAATTGTGTTGTCTGCTACGTGTCCTGTTGACATATTCTTTTTTCTTTTTCGACTTTACTTTTATTCATAGTTAGATTTTGATAGCGGCTTTGTTCGTGAGAGTCAAGATTATATTGCGGGATCTGGATATATCGCGATAAAAAACATTGTACGAAATATTAAGAATTACATTATTATTATAAAGATGAAGGTCTGTAAGATTAGTGGTCAGAGGCCCTGACTGCTATGCCGGAGGCCGTGGGTTTGATTCCAACCCAGATATATTGCATATGTTTGCATGATGAGCACGATCATTTATTTATTTATTATATTCTTTATTGTACACCACATAAACAAAAATACAGGATAAATATATTTAAAAATAAGTGCACAATAGGTGGTCTTATCGCACAGGGCAATTTCTTACAGACAGCCTTTAGATGGACTGAAAGAAAGGAGATAGATTACACATTTATACATTTGTTCTGTCTTTGGGTGTAATTTCTATAATATCATATGTATTTAAAATTACAATATAAGAATGTTTATCAGTTGTCTAAAATTCATAGCACATGCTGTGCTTAGTTTGGGACTAGATGGTGTTGCGTGAAAGTTGTGGAATATTATATATATATTTATTACATAGTATATATGGATGTGTGCCTGTCTGTTTGTTACTCCATGACATTCCAACGATTGAACGAATTTATGAGGATGGAAGGATTATGATCAGATTACTTACATACAGGTTGGACTTTTGAAATGGGGTAGGAAAGGCAGAGACTCATTGCAGAACCATTGAAGCTTTACTTAAATTTTTGAGTAATTGCTATCCGCATTTACAGATAAAATAATTATACAGTCCGAGGAAAATGAGCGAATTTTACAAAATATTATTTTCATACCAATTTATTGATCCTGTTAATATTAACGGCTTTTGAGCACGTGCGTCTGTTTGAGAGTTAAATGAAAAATTATATTTATTTTGCAAACAGGTTAAAAAAAAACACATGTACACGTAAAATTTAATTTTTCATCTTTTTTCACCAAATGAGGCCAGTGTTTCCTAGCTGACTACACTACGACTATAAGAAGAAACAACAAAACAAACTCAGGGATCAAAGTCTCTTTTAAAGTCCATACAGTAAAATATATGTAATGGTCAAATCACATGAGAACCATGCAGATTTGTCTGAGGTAGTCTTTTGAACAAAGAACCATACAGATTTGAATGGACCTGTCTAGTCAGTGAAAGCATTTGTCAGTTTTCGCAAATCTCAACTCAGGACTACTAAGGAGCTCAACGACTTGACGAAGAATACCAAGGAAAGGACATTTAGGTAGGCCGCACAAAATACTTAAATTGCCAGACATACATACGTTAAAATTACTGAAAAGAAAAAAAAAGCAAACAACATAGTCCTCACATTCACAATAATAAAAGGAAAGACATAGTTTACAAAATGTAATATTTAGTAAAGTAAATATTTATGTCAAGAAAAATATTGAAAAAAAAACAATTGAAAAAAAAAATAAGACAATAGTTGTGCGTACTGGAGTAGGTAAATCCCAAGCCTTTTAGTCCTCAACATAGTCCTATCCTGTCCATAGTGTAAAAAACCTTTTGGCAAAATTTTCGCTTTACAAATGACTTGAATTTATTAAGGCTTAAGTTGTTGAATATGACTAGAAAGTTTATTAAAGAAGTGTATACAAAATATTACATTGGCATCTAAATGAGCCCTCTTATTTTTTTGAGCCTTGTTGCAAGAACCACGTATATGAATATCACTCATCTGTATTTTTTAAACATGTTTTTATTTTTATGTTCATATAAAATATTCTCGTAAATATACTGTGAAGGAACAGTCATTATATTGATATCTTTAAATTTAAATTACTGGTTCTTAGAATGCAAAGGTTAGGAAAAAGCAAGGCAGATTGTTAAAATGTGAATTTTGCCTGGTTACAAATACTCACAAACTTTTGAGGCTATATAATATTAGTGTTATAAGTGTCGTAATATAAAGAGTACAGGACCGTATGACAGTGTATCAGTCTGGTATTTGGCAGATCTACTCCAAAAATGAGGGCAGTACTCCATAGACGATCGAACTTGTGCTTGATCAAACATTAAGAAGCTGTTTCAGCGTTAAACTCACAATTGTATTGACCTATTTATTCAGAATTTAACTGTATATTACTTGTACTTTTTTAGTATACTTGATACAAAATAAATTATAAATAGTATCTATAAATTACGTCGGAAATATCCTAAGGAACCCGAACTTGGCACAAGTGAAATTCGTCCAAAACACGAGTAAAAATGTTCCCAAATAAAAAACAAAATCTTTCCCGTTAAGGTTCAGTTAATAAATCACATTTTGCCAAAAGTTCCTCGCAAGAACTTCAAGATACGGTATCAGGAGCTAATGGTGTAGGTGTTTCATAATTTTCATATGATATACGAGCTTTTGATAAGAAACTTTTTGGTGGACTGGTTCGAATGTCGTGTGTGTTTCTTTTCTTTCAGTTATTTTATCACCAGTTTTGCATGACAGTTAAACTCTAAGAGAACTTAAGGGGATGCAACTTGACATATATTTTCGCTATACAACCACACGTACGCGATTATGACGTTATTACACATTTTTCATTAGACATTTTGGAAACACTGTATCTTGTGGATATTATCTAGGCTTCTATTGAAATCAATCTATAAATTTGTGTAAAACTAATCCAGTAAAGACCTCTGAAAATCTGCCATTTTTGCATGAACTTTGATACTTCATAATTCACTGAAAAATTAAAAAATCGATAAAGTATAACAATAGAAGCCTTGCAAATTTAATCAAAATTCTGAATAATGACAATTTTTTTAGCGGAATCGAACCCACGACCTCCAGCATAGCAGTCAGGGCCACTAACCACTAGACCAACAGGCCAGTCGAATGTACCTTTAATCTCTTGAAATTTAGCCGGCAATTGTTGACCGCGGCAACCGCGGCCGTGGCATGAAACGACTGCAGCACCAGGTGTCACCCTGAGTTGACACGTACAAAAATGTCAAAAACAAAAACTTTTTTGGAAGATGATGAAGAGGAATTAATTAAATTGATTGATGGTCATCCACAACTCGTCATCGTCTTCCTCTTCTCATACATAAGTAAACCATCGGTAGCATTGTCCGATATTCTGTCTCCCACTAACTACAAAAGTACTGAAGTGACTGAGGCGAGTGTGTGGGAGTGAGGTGAGTGAGTTCTATGCGTTGTGCAGCCGCAACCAGCTGCCTCGCTTGGAATAGAAGCAACTGCGACCGCAGGCAACACAGCGGTCAACTGCAGCCGTTAGTCGAGGTGAAATGAGCTGCAGATTGCAGCCTGTATATGCAGTCTGCAGTCCATCTCAGAATTGTACCTTACTTGATTTTCAACGACCTGTCAGGTACGTATTTCTAATTACAGATGGAGTTAAATGATTCTTAATAAATTACAGTGATCACCCTCAAGAACCTCTATTATTTTAACCGAATTAGCTATACTAGCAAAAGCCGCGTTACTTGGTCGAATAATATTTGCTCACAATTAACTGAGCTCACACATTATTTTTCTTTGTTCCATACTAAATCGAGAAGATCCACTTTGTACTATCAGAACTGGATTGAGTCAATAAAACGATTAATAAGTTCAGTTTATTGTTACATCATGTTTGTGGCATACCAATAATAAAATAGTCCAAATAACGAGTCAACACAGAAACGCGGCAGTTGTCGGTTTTCAATCGTTTACATTTCAGGTAAACAGGAAATTGTGCACAATTTAAATCCACCAAGTCCGTTCCATCATCGGACCACAAAACGTATGGCGTTGGGTCATCGGTACATGGTGGATATCCCACCTATACATACAAAGCGGTTTGGAAACACCTTCAGTAAACGTAAACGCGAAGGAGTGGAATTCCCTGCCGGAGTCCGTGTTTCTTGATAGCTATAACCTAGGTGTCTTTAAGTCAAGAGTGGATAGGTTACTTCTGAACAAGCGTGCTCCATCGTCGGCCACATCATCGCTTACCATCAGGTGAGATAGTGGTCAAAAGCGAGCGTATTGGTTTCAATAACGTCAAAATTATCTATAGAAGATTTATCTATATACGTATATAAAAGGAGAAACTGACTGACATATCAACATATAACCGAAACTAATAGGACAAGGAGCGTGAAATTTTGCACATAGTTTCCAATTATGACGTAGGCGAGCACTAAAAGAGGATCAAAATTCATCCCCTAAATGGATGAAACGAGGGGCCAAAGTTTTTATGGAGAAAGCTACTTTCACGCAGGCGAAGCCGCTGGAAGAAGCTAGTAGCTCATAACAAAATCGAAACGGTATTTACTGGATGTACTGAGGATAGTTGTAATTACAATTGTTTACGACCTTCGACAATCGAACTTTGGTAATGTCAAAATGTGTTGCGATTATCATAAACTAACTACATATCGAAAAAAACCAGCCAAGTGCGAGTCGGAGTCGCGCATGAAGGGTTCCGTACCATTATCTCTATAAACAGCAAAAAAATCATGTCTGTTGTAAGAGAGCCCCCGCTTAAATATTTATTTTATTCTGTTTTAGTAATGGGGTTAAAGTATGAAATTGCCGTTTTTTAAAACGGTTTGCTTTGAAGTGATCTTTGGATTGACTTGGAATTATAAGTTCAAATAAAATTTATATTAAAGGTACGTTATTCATTTTCCAAAATAAGGTATTTATTGGTTTCTTTGTGTTTTGTATTTTCTGTAATATCGCAGTACTTGTAACTATTTTTGTATGAAATATAAGAAAACTCGCATTATTTTGTAATATGAGTTCTACCGTGGAAATGTGTCTCAAGCAGTATGCAATTTTGATGATGTTTATGGACTTAAAACTGCTAATGAATGAGATGTTTTTTTTTTTTTGTTTCAATCACTTTTACGTGGGACATTTTATCTCACGGATAACTTTTCTTCTCCGCGCGGCAACAAGACAAAATTTCCAAAAGAAAGAAAGAAAGAAAGAAAACACGTTTATTCTGCCTAAATAGACGCACAATTCTTATAAAAATTCAAAAACAAAGTTCCCTGACTGGCCATATGTGTATCTGGCATAACTTTGTTGCTATATATGATCATAAACAACACAGTTGTCTAGATTATCTGTTGCGTTGCAAAACGAAAGCTGTTAAACCAAGAGCACAAAGTGAAATACGTAGTTTCTACGTTGGAACTCTTGCTATGAAACAAAAACTTTTTTTATTAGCTTTCATGGTTATAAGAACTGCGATATTACAGACAATACAAAACATAAAAATCCAATAAATTACTAATTTAAAAAAAAATACCTTTATAAAATAAAGTTTATTTGAACTTATAATTCCAAGTCAATCCAAAGATATAAATAAACACTTCAAAGCAACCCGTTTTAAAAAACAGCAATTTCATAGTTAAAGCTGTTATATTTTTTGTCATAACGGCAATAGAAATACATCATCTGTGAAAATTTCAACTTTCTAACTATTACGGTTCATGAGATACAGCCTGGTGACAGACAGACAGACAGACGGACAGCGGAGTTTTAGTAATAGGGTCCTGTTTTATCCTTTGGGTTTGGAACTCAAAAAACGAACACTTCAGAAGTTATGTAGGCACCGTAGTTATAAAAAAACTGTTAAGGCGAATATAAATCAAATTGTCCAATAAATTACTAGCGAGTTCAGCAGTCAAACACGAACCCAGCTACGTGAGAACTTTACCAGTTGGTAAAATAAAATTTTATTTAGGAAAAATATATATTCTTAAACCCTCCTTAAGGCTTGTAGATGCCTTGAAAAAATATTTTAGTTAACATTGCTAGGGATTATAGATTTATTAGAAGGAAAGGAAAATCTCAGACGTTATGAATTCTTTAGATACTCTCAACCATGTATCACATACAGGTGGTAACTCAAAGAATAGAAGAAGCCAAGGAGTATAATAAAACATTTTATTTGTGCTTTGTAGAATACAAAAAGCGTTTGACTCTCTAATTCATTCTTCAATATTGGAGATGTTACAACAAGACTTTATTTAACCAGCGTCAGGCACTAGTTTTTTTTTTAATTGATATAAACCAGTGCTTGACTACGATCCCGCCTGGGGACCAAGTCTGCTATTTTTATAAATTCGTCATTCCAACACGATCCCATTGTCATTTTGCTAAAAGTTCGTAATCTGCTAACTCATAATGATCGATCATTGATCGGTCAGTAGTCTTGTATTAGAGTTTGGTAGAATGACAATATCGAGCTTATTAAAAGCAATAACTGCATTACGACGTTCTAATGGTAGGTCACTGATCAAAGGAACTGTCAAAATTTTAGTAGATTACCGCATACGTCAGATATTCATTTATACGTCAATATGTACGAGATTACCATTTTATGCCACTTCTTTCAATGGAGTGTCAGTGGTTGACCATTGGAAAGTCATAATGACGCAATTATATTAGTACATTACCAAACTTGGTCAAAATCAACAATTATGAAGTCAATGATAGACCATTCTGACACAATTGTAATAGCAGACTTGACTTGAGGCGCTGTTAGTAAGCAGAGATGCAATCATTGATGGTGAGGCGCACTAGTTTATTAAGAGCCTATTTACTCTAGCCTTGAAGAAGTAAAGAATCACTGAAGCCTAGTTGTCTGGCAGTCATGCTGGACTGGACCTATTTTAGCGCAACCGTGAGGCACACTATTGTTTATTTTTTTGGTTCTCTTTTGTTTGGTTTCGTTTTCATAATATATATATATATATATATATTATGGTGTTCTCTTTTATATATGTCGATTTCTAGAGGTCCAAAATTTGTGCAATCTCGCCTTAATGCATACAGGCAATCAACAAGCATTTCCTCGCGCGCTTATGTTTTGTCAAGATAATTATAATTATATGTTTATCAGCCAATTAAATGATAATTTTGTTTACACAATGAGTTCAGATTATATGACTTTAATTACGATTTACATAATATTTATTATTTCTATCGAAAATTGTGTTTGTTATCAAATAATTAACATTAATAAGTTATTTAGGTTAATGACCTATGTACATAATGTAGGTAAACAAATCCACATTAATGATCTATTATATCTGAATCTATTCGCTTAAATTGGCTACTTGACACGATGGAGTATTATCCTGTTGTATTTATTTTTTTATTAAATATAGATAAGTATATTAAACAACAAACAAAACCAAAGACTAATCGATTGCTGAAAACAACATAGAAATTGTTTTTTTTTTAATTGTTATAAACTAGTGCTAGGCTGTGTTCCCACCTGGTGGGAAGTAGTGATGCAATCGTTGATGGTGAGACGCACTAGCTTATTAAGAGCATATTCACTCTAGCCTTGAAGACACCTAAATTATAATCGGACGGGAAAACCGCAGCAGGCAAGTTGTTCCAGTCCATCGATGTTCGCGGTGTAAATGACGAGGTGAAACCCTTGGTCTGGACCGTAGAGGTTTCGACAACGTAAGGGTGGTTACTCGCCGATCGTCGGATTGTCCGATGGTTGAAATGAGATGGTGGAATCAAGTCATGCGCACACTCTCCAATTTAGGTTAACCAACAATTGTTTACAAATATACATTTCAAACTTAATGATAAAGGTAAATTAACACGTGCAACAATTAGTTAAAGGTTAACACAACATGCACAAAAAAAAAACGGCTTCATATAACATATGTATAATATCCTATTTGAAATTAGAAGCAATAATAGGTATAATACTTACAAAAAAAGAATTAAAAATAGTAATAAGAAAAAAAACATTAGCATAAAAATGACTGATTAAATTATATAATTATAATTAATTAATTAAACTATGAATAAAATTAAAATGATTATAAATAGATAAGAAGATTAAATTAAAATAATAAAATGATAACATTGAGAATAATTGAAATATAATAAAATTAAATCATTAAATTATTTACAAAGGCTTGTATGAATTTATTTATATTATCGTGGTGTACATCTACTTTTTTTTAAAATTGATATAAACCAATGCTTGACTGCGATCCCACCTGATGGTAAGCGGAGATGCAATCATTGATGGTCAGGCGCACTAGTTTATTAAGAGCCTATTCACTCTAGTCTTGAAGACACCTATATTACAGTTGGACGGGAAGACCGCAGCAGGCAAATTGTTCCAGTCCTTCGATGTACGTGGTATAAACGACGAAGCGAAACGCTTAGTCCGGACCGTTGAAGTTTCAACAACGTAAGGGTGGACACTCGCCGTTCGTCGGATTGTCCGATGGTAGAAATGAGATGTTGGAATCAAGTCATGCAATTCCCGCGCACACTCTCCAAGAAACTGGTTATTAAATGAAGCGGCAATTTTTGCTCATACCGCGATTTGAAAAAAGGCAGCGTATTGGGAACATCTCGCTATCTCTTTTGTACACATGTCACATTTCAGTACATCTGTTGGAAATATTGTTTGTTTTTAAGCAGATAGATGGCGTTGTTAGGTGAGCGGCGTTTTCTGAATCGCGATGTTAAGTTCTTCTCACGATTTGACTAGGTTCGCGATGATTGTAATTTAGTAAGTACTCAATATACAGTTATAACACAGTGTTGTGGTTTTACTGGTATATCATCACCCCTGTTACGATCGCGAGTGCTGCAGAAACAGTGCGGGATAGTGAACTGTTGTTCAACATCCTTACTCTGTTACTTGATAATTTCCTCTCCCACTAAATTCGAAAGGTTTGTAAGCTACTGAATATTGAGCGGATTCGGTAAATTAATCCCATTTGTGATTTTAGATAGAAATGTATGATATATTTTTTTTTTTTTAAATATGAGTCACCTATGTAATTCTGTTTTCTATGAATTTTGGTCATCCCTTTTAGTAGGATTTAAACCAGCAATTTTCCATCATAGTGCGTAATACAAGTCAAAATTACGAACAAATCCCAAGATACTCGTACAATGATTATTTTATTGAGACGTGGTTTACAGAAAAAGTATTTTTTTCGAGACGAATATTGTTGATTTGAATAAATACATGATCTAAAAAGTCAAACATGACACTATTGAATATATTTCTTTTGATTTCTCCTTTCGCAAGTCTGCTGGAAGAAATTTCTTTGGAAATAAGCAGTACCTTTGTACTCTTGTATACTTTATCTATTTCTGTTTTTGTGTGTACATAAATAGTAAAATAAATAATAAACATCGTAGAAAAATGGCACGCTATACTGCTAAAAAAACAATAAAAAGTAATTGATAAACCGTAAAGAGATCAACAATTCTTAAAAGAGAAGCAAATTATTATGATATTTAAGTTAAAAAAAGTCTCAAAAAATAGATTATAAATTTTCTAATAATCTTTTTTAATTTCTAAATATTATTTAGAAAGTATTGAAAGATTTTGTGGATTCTAGTTTTTTAATACTTCTTCACTAATACTTTTATCACTGATTATATCTTTAATCATTTTGATAGTAAAGAGGACCGAGTTGCAGAATAAAAAATATAACCAAGACATGTAGGACGAGTTGATAAATTGCTCTTCTTGCCCGTGCCGAAAATGTTACCATCTCAGCAATTACTGGGCGTCAGACACACAGCGCTGGTTTTCAGCTGGCACCCCGCAGTGACACAAAGACGAGGGTAAATTAAATATTGATATGAAGTTAATATTGTGTCCGATTGTCAAAGTAAGCGTGTAATCTAATTAGACTCTTACTATGATGTATGCCGCTATTGTGTGGACCGCCCGGAGGACACGGTGGAGCACACGGTGGAGGTGTGCCCCGCTTGGGCAGAGCAACGCTGTGTTCTCGTAGGGGCGTACGGTGGCAGCGATCTCTCGCGCCGGGCCTTGTTATAGGCCATGGTCCAGAGCGAGGAAGAGTGGCAGGCGGTCGCTTTCTTCTGCGAAACAGTAATGCTAGCAAAAGAGGCGGCTGCTCGCGTCAGACAACGGCCCTCATTTCCCGATCGCCGCCGGAATTCCGATCCAGATTTCCGGCCACCGTAGGCGCAGGCTTGCGTACGGCGAACAATGGGTAACGGCGCGTACTGTTACCCGCGCACCTCAAGGAGATGTCAGCAAATCGTAGGGACCAAGCAGGGTCTAAGCCTACTGGGACCAAGGGTCTGATTTTGAAAGGAAGACTCGGCCCTAGTACAAAAGGCAACGAAGGAACAGGAGTGGGTTTCAAGTCAGGAAAAATTTGGCACTATCTCCCGCTCCGCCCAAGAGCGAGATTTATCATTAGATGATTTTACCACCTAAAATAAACTATGATGTATGGTTCAATTCCAGTTTCATTATGTGAAATAATTGTATTTATCAATGTAACTAAATAGACGAAATTGTAAAAACTAGGGAATCGTCACAAAAGCAACATTCTCCTAATTACTTATCAAACTGATTTTCACATCCATATTTTTTTTCAAATCAGTCGGAACACGTCTTCACATTGACAAAGTTTAGTTAGAGCCAGTATTCATCTTTAATGTGGCGAGGATACTGACATTATACCCGATTACGTACAGCAGTCCCCAGGTTGCGTTCAGGTCAATAACGATGGAATTCATACGAAGTCATGAAATTTTCGTACAGTAAATGTGTTCCCTAAACGTACTCATGATGGGATGAGTGGGATACCTGAATCCGATACAGAACCCTCCCGAAATTACCATGTCCAGCAAATGTCCTAAATTAGATCATGTACTTGCACAAATTAATAATATTTCTATCACGGTATTAAAGAGTGTACAAAATGAACGAACTTATCGAGAATAAATATTACTGTATATGAAGTTTAAATAAATAAACTGGGTCATTTTCAACAATATTAACTATACTTATCTCGACTTGTTTCCGTATATAACACACGTCGTTCAACTCGTCTTAATCAGTTGCAATACGTCCACACAATGAAGATGTAAAGGCATCTAGCATTACCGTAGGCGTGGACTTGCGGACGGCAAGCAATGGGTAGCTCCGGCATCCGGCCGTCCAGTAACCGTTCAGACTAATCCCGTGTCATTAATGCGCGGTGTTCCACGTGTGCTTCATGAAGATGTCAGCAAAACCGAAGCCCATGGGTTTGCTTCTGAAAGGAAAACCCGGGACCCTGGAACACAAGGCAAAGAAGGGACAGAGGAGCAGTTTTAGTCAGTAAAAGTTAGACACGCTCTCCCGCTACACAACATACAAGTATTAACTCACAGTCACTGATGCACCGAGGATACCAGCAGTGTACCTAGTTCCGTCCATCAGCCTACAGGTCACGTTCAGATTAATAACAATGGAACTCATCAAACGTGGCCATGAAGTTGTAGTGATAACAGCTGATCTTATGTTCAAGAAAGGTGAAGCTCCAAAGAATCTTTAAGAAATCAATGTCCACAATATATCGTACAAAGTGTGAAAGGAGTTCATGGCAACAGGAAGAGGAAACAAGAAGATCTCATTGCACAAATGAAAGTTGAAATGAAAGTTGTTATTAATACAGTAGATGCACAATTCCAAGTTAAGGAAATCAAGGATCTCATTCAAAGAAAGCAAAAATTTGACCTATTGCTAACAGAAACCTCTATGGCGCCACATATGAACTACGAAATCCTGAATTGTGTAATTAGAGTTCTCTGCAAGCTTTGAGCATATACAACAAAAATCATCATCATCAATCGGGCAGTTGCTTACACCAGACATAACACCCACCTGGTCCTTCCTTTTCAACCGAGGTTTGTGGGACTGTATACCCTGTTCCTCATACCAAACGTGTCTTAGAAAACATTGACTTTCTCGTGTGTATAAAGTGCCTCTGATCCAATTTAGTTCTTTTGGAGCAATTCGGGATAACTATGAAGTTATTAGAGCTCCGTCACATCCATTCTTGTATTCTGGAAACATGCATCAGAGAATCTACAATCCGACAATGTACGAGAAGTTATATGAAGTGTACAATAATTACAGATAGCAATATTTGCAAATATGGAAGAAGAAGCGAATGAAGCTTAAAAATAATGTACATATGTTATTTCTGAATATCAATCCAATTTGGGAAGGATACTTACTTGTGCCGCCAAGTGTCATACACTTAGGAGGCCTGTAGGAGAAACCTTATAAAGAATTGCCCTAAGAAAGTTTTTTCCAAATCACTAATTCGAGTATTTTTGCAAATACGCTTATTGTGTCAATGGTTAAGCTAGAACCAGAAATTGATCGGTTTGGGTAATTTCGGTAGTGAAACTGTATCATCTGTTATACGACCTACGTCAAAAGAGAAACAAAAACTGTATATTATTTATTTTGTTATTGACTAGCTGACCCGGTGAACTTTTTACCGCCTAACAGTCAATGAATGTAGATATGAATTATCATCATTAGTTGTACTTTGAGTCCTTAGATGGCGTCGCGAGTATCTTTGAATTGCGTGTGGTGTGATATTTTACTTCTTGAACACTTTAAATTTATATATCTTTCGATATAGTCAACCGTTTCGATGAAACAACGTAAGTAATATATCAAGTTACACGCAATTTTAATACATACAAATTATCTACAACGATTTCGTTCATTCACGTGATGCGCGTACAGCTAAGACTTTTCTACAGATTTATTATATGTATATAGATTTTTTTAATGATGGATGACGTGACTTTGATCATTAGCTCACCTAATGTTACGGCTAGCTAAGGCTAAGGTTAAGGCTGGCTAAGGTTAGCGGCTTTGTCCGCGAACATCGATAATTGCGGACGTTAAATCGAAGCAAGATAATATACAGTATCCTATGTTCTTCCTTGGGCTTTAATCTTACCTATTACTCATTACTATGTTTTACCAAATCGGTTCAATGTTATAACCGTGAAAGTATAGTATTTTTTTTTGTTATTGTATTTTTCTTTAAGGTGGGAAATCTTCCAATTTCTTCTCCCGCTCTTGGCAGAGCGAAAAGGCGTGTCAGATTTTTACTAACTAAAACCAGACCTGTGTCCTTCAGTTGCCCTTTGCGTTCCAAGGTTTCCTTTTCATAAAATCCTCGCGGTCCTAACTGGCATCAGCCCGCTGGGCCCCTACGGTTTGCTGATATCTCTTTGAGGAGCGCGTGGATTACTACGCGCTGTTGACGACTGGGCTTACCAGACAACCGGGCGGCGTGCTACCCATTGATCGACGTCCACAAGTCCGTGTCTACCGTGGTTGGTAGTTGGGATTGCCTAATGCAATGTATACTATACGTACGGTATTATCGATAATCATTAAACTTTGGTTTTATGTCATAATTTATGTTGTAATAAACTTTAATAAATAGTGAGTATTGTTATAGAATTCAAGTGTTTAATTTCATACTTCCCTAAGTGACGACCCTGCCAGTAGCCGATAAGACACGCGTTGTTTTCGAATAGTGTCTCGCGTCATGAAACAATAGTACAATGCGTTTATTTGCAAAATAGTCTACGAAGGTTTACCAAAAAAATTATCATTTAAGTCTTAAAAAATTATCATTAAAACTTTTGACTTATATTTTTCATTACTATACGCTAAAAAAAAGGGCATTATAAAAATATGACTTGAGAATCTGCCATCACTCTTTACAAGTGACATGACAATGGTACAATGTTTGTTATTAACATTACACTAAGAAGTTTTAATTATGCACTAAAAGAAATTCCGCTACACCCACCTAAAAAAAAAACAAATATAATATCTTCCATAGATTATTTGTTACTAGCTTTTGCCCGCGACTTCGTCCGCGTCAAAGTCGAAATTGGTTTTATTAGGTTTTTTGAGATACGAAAATATGAAATATTATTTATTATCTTTGTCGTGTGTGATAGTCCATTGAATTGTATGGCGCGCGATATTGTGTCTTAAGATAAAATATTATAGTATCTTACCCGTGTGCAGCGCCCCTTAGTGAACTCCACTGCGGGTGACGTAACCTACGACAAACTTATTATTTTCGGTTGGTACAGTAATCGGGTATAGGGATCGAACCGCAAAATTAAGTTTGTTTTCTATTTTACATACTTTTCCGGGATACAAAGTACTCAGTGTGGTGCCCAGAATATTAAAGAATAATTATACCAAGTTTGATCGTAATCGACCAGGTAGTTTTTGCGTGATGCCTGAATAAACAGACAGACAGACAAAAATTTTTTTAATCACATGTTTGGGTTCGGGGTCTGTCTAATAACATTGCCTTTTTTTTTTTGATATTTTCAATGTACAGAACTTTCACTTCTACAGATTTATTATAAGTATAGATGTATTATATGATAATGTTTTCCATAACTACTCTTAAGCTTTATTCTTGATATTAGTGTAAACACACGTGTAGTTTAACTACGTTTAACTTACAGATTCGACATTTCACAATAAATTTAGGAGAAAAAGAAGTTTTGTGTGGAATAAACCAATTAATTGAAACTATAAATATTAATCGAATGTAAGGTAGATTTGAAATTTGTTCTTGACAGTAACATTCTCACCTAGCCAGCTCAGTCTCGTGTCAGTTTTTTCCTCATTGCACCATCTTTTTGTTTTTATAGTCGTTCAAATAAGTTTTTATACTTAAGTCATATATCAGAGAAAAGAAAGTGTGACAAGTGCGATAATTATAGATTTTTCAGCAAAAAAATTAGATTAAAAATTACAAAATCAAGTGACGATGCACACACCGTCGTCGGGTGGATTTTTCTACGCCATATAACCGGCAGGGTGAGTCATTGACCTGCTTCTTTCCATTTCTAATATATACCTACTTCTAGAAAAGCAACCGCGTGGGTTCTCATATTTAAAAATCGGTACGTAATTTCACTCGATCTTGGTTTTAAATACATAGCTGGTTATAAATATAATTATAATAAGGAAAGTGGGATTGTACTTTGGCAGGCCTTCCACTTCTTAAATAAAGTAACCGTCTGGTCACCCTTTTAAGCATGGACCGGACAGTTGCAAACCAGCGTTCCAACCTCTTTGAGGCGTGGTTGGAAAGACCTCACGGCGTCCTCACCTTTCGCATGACGCAGGTTCTCACCGAACATGGTAAGTTCGGGAAGTTCCTGCACCGGATTCGTGCAGAAGTGACGCCCGGGTGTCGCCACTGTGTGGACCGCCCGGAGGACATGGTGGAGCAGACGGTGGAGGGGTGCCCCGCTTGGGCAGAGCAACGCCGTGTCCTCCTGGGGGCGATCGGCGGCGGCCGATCGCGTGAGGCAACGGTCCTTACACCCCAACCGCCGCCGGGATTCCGATCCCGATTTCCGGCCACCGTAGGCGCGGGCTAGCGGACGACGAGCAATGGGTGGCTCGCCGTCCGACCGTCCGGTAACCTTCCAGACCGAGCCCAAGTAGTCGACGGCGCGTACTGATCCACGCGCGCCTGAAGGAGATGTCAGCAAATCGTAGGGGCCTAGCAGGGTCGAAGCCTACTGGGGCCACGGTAGTGTGAAAGCGAAACCCGGGGCCCTGGGACGAAGGCAACGAAGGAATAGGAGTGGGTTTTTACTCAGTAAAAGTCTGACACTATCTCCCGCCCCGCCCAAGAGCGCGATTTGTCATAAGACGATTTTCCCACCCAATAAAAAAAAACCAAGGTCACCTTTTACCTGAGCAGTTTTCCTTTAGCAAATACCTACATTATTCCTAGAGAAATAAATGAAACGTGTATCCTAACAATGTTAGCTTTCTCAAATGTTTATAAAGTACCACTGAACCAAGTTAGTTCTTACGAAGCAATTAAGGACAGCTATATAATACGGAACTCTAAGGACTTCCTTAGAGTTCCGTCACATCCCAAGAATGGATATCCTGGAAACATGCATCAAAGAATCTACAATCTAGTAGTGTACGATAAGTTATATGATGTCTGCCATAATTACAGTATAGAAATATTTACAAGTATGAAAGAAGAAGACAATGAAATGGTTAGAAAATATTTTGAACCAGACAATAGGCACCGAACAATATAGTATACATACAAATTTATATTTTGATTTCCTATATTTATATTTGGAGAGGGAGAGGGAGGCCAAAGAAAAGATGAATGGATTGTGTGAACAGTGATATGAAAGAAAAGGAAGTTAGTGATAGTATGACGGTTGACAGGATAGAATGGAAGAAAAAAACGTATTGCGCCGACCCCAAATAAGATGGGACAAGGGCAGGAAGATGATGATGATTTCCTTAGAAACCTAGATAATATCCACTAGATATCTGTAAATTCAAAATATCTGGAGAAATATGTGTTATAACGTCGGATCGGAATTAGGAAGTACATGAATTAGTTATTCATGTACTTGCATCGAAATTTTGATATTAATATGGATTTTCCCGGAGTTTCTAATGATAAATCCCGTGTGATCAATAAATAAAAACCTCAGATATAGATAAGTCAAATAAAACAAAGATAATTAACATACAATTTTCATTAGTGTTTTTCATTGAAAAAGATCTCTCTATGTTAACTGAGGTAAGGTTAACAAATTTATACACTTCCTCCTCCTCGTCACTAATCCTGGAAGAAACGTTTTCTGCTAAATATATTTTTGATAGCGTCATGAAAAAATCTGCTCTTTAAAATTAATCTCGGAATTTGAGACATATCCACTTTATTATTTCGCTGTATGAAATCGGTGTAAGTACATGTTTAACTCTACCTAATTCCGACCTTTGGTAATAACATCATAATCACGTAAGAGCGGTTGTATGAAAATGTACAACGAGTTGGCAGCTCTTAATAATTTCATCAACAATTTCCTCGCCGTCGTTCTTTTATTCCTTGGACGAATATACTTGAAGCTTGGCAAAAAGTTTAAACGAAATTAAAAATAAAGACTGTTATTATTAATTTTTCAAAACTACCCCCAAAATAGAGTTTAAGGGGTGTTTGAGTTTATATAAAAACATTCTCGCGAACGAAGTCGCAGGCAACATTCTAGCCACCCATACAAAAATGAATTGGTAGTTGTAATCACAATTGTTTACGTCGTGAAATTTGTTGCACAGGATTAAGAAAAACCCAGAAATAACCCCATCAGATCAATCACAATGATAATTTCATTGATTAACGAAAGTAGTAATCTTATTGAAGTCAAGGCGACGGCGAGGTCACCAGCGCTAATTGCCTCCACGAGTTCACGGCGATACTTTGTCCAAGTATATCTTCACCGTATGCTCCACCGTATTCTCTGGGTGGTTCACACAATGGTGAAAGCCGGGCGTTTCCTCTTCCTGAATCCGATGCTAATACCAATTATTTATGGAGTTTCTTGCCATTGCTTCTTCATAGAAATCGACCAATTTGGAACCGTGCTAGTGCACTTATAAATGCTTATGTAGGCGTATGTGAAATAAAAAAAACTTTTGACTTTGACCAAAAAGTACCCATTACCAAAATAACATCATATTCTTGTACAAATTAATAAAATATCTATCACGCTATCAAAGACTATACAAATGAACGAACACATCGAAAACAAATCAGGTCATCTACTTCAATATTGACCATACTTATCTTGACTGGTTTCCATATATAACATACGTCGTTCAACTATTCCGAATTAGTTGCAACACGTTCATATAATAGCAATGTTGAGGCATCTAGTACTGTGTTTCCTTTTACAAATATTCGTCACTGATGCGGCAAGAATACTGGCAGTGTTCCCAATGCCGTCGATCAGCCACCAAGTTGCGTTCAGGCCAATAACAATGGAACTCGTCAAACGTGGCCATGAAGTTGTAGTGATAACAGCTGATCCTATGTTCAAGAAAGGTGAAGCTCCAAAGAATCTTACAGAAATTGATGTTCACGATATATCGTACAAGGTGTGGGAGGAGTTCATGGCAACAGGAAGAGGAAACAAAGAAGATCTGATAGAACAAATGAAAATTGGAGCAAAAGTTGTTATTAAAACAGTGGATGCACAATTACACGTAAAGGAAATAAAGGATCTCATTCAAGGACAGCAGAAATTTGACCTATTGCTAACAGAAGCATGTATTCCATCAACGTTAGCTTTCTCCCATGTATATAAAGTACCTCTGATCCAAGTTAGTTCTTTCGGAGCAATTTGGGATAACTATGAAGTCATTGGAGCTCCGTCACATCCATTCTTGTATCCTGGAAACATGCATCAGAGAATCTACAATCTGACAGTGTACGAGAAATTATATGAATTGTACAATACTTACAGGATAGCAACATTTGCAGGAATTGAAGAAGAAGAGAATGAAATTGTTAGGAAACATTTTGGACCGGACACACCTAACATAAAAGAGCTTAAAAATAACGTGCATATGTTATTTTTGAATATCAATCCGATATGGGAAGGAATCCGACCTGTGCCTCCGACTGTCATACATTTAGGAGGGCTGCCGGAAAAACCGCACAAAGAATTGCCTCAGGTAAACTTTTTCCAAACCACTAGTTAAATCGCATCCATTGGACTCCCGCAACCATTTCCAAGAAAACATCATGAGGAAATCAAACACACTGGACACTGACACTCACAGACATGGGACCCGCGAGATGGGTTACGGCCCATTCTCTCTCCTAGGGAGGACGCTTGAATCCCAGCAGTTGGAACATGATAATGCCGATTTTGCTTATATGCTTATTATTTAAACTTCATGTACAGTACAAGTACATAGACGGACTGAATGCAACAAGGCATTCTCTACCAGTTAACCTTTGGTTTAAAAAAGACAACACTGTTAGGTTTGCACAATAAACAAATAACAGATATTTCAACCAGAAAAAATAAAATAAATAAAATGTTATTTATAATAATAAAATACACATTTTTTTTTAAGAAATATTTTAAGTTATAAACGATATATTAAGAAGACAAATAAAAGTAATTATTATTATTTTACTGGCAAACTTTTTACATGAATGAAACTTATTGCAGGACCTAAAAACTTATCTGGACTCCTCGAAGAACGGCGTGATCTACATTAGCTTTGGCACAAACGTTCAACCTTCACTGCTTCCTCCAGATAGGGTTGAATTGATGGCCAAAGTCTTCTCCCAATTACCGTATGACGTCTTGTGGAAGTGGGACCAAGACGAGCTGCTAGGACGCTCTAAGAACATCAGGATTTCCAAATGGCTTCCACAGTCAGACTTACTGAGTGAGTAATGTGGTTTTAAGAGCATCGTAGTAGTTAGTGACCCAACAGTTAATAGAACGCACATAATTTTCATTATTTGGTTTCAAATACATTGAAACTAATTAGTGGTCTTTTAGAAATTAAACATTTATATAGACCGTAAACTGTTTTACATGTTTTCTATTGTTTGACAGTTTTCCAAAATCACGAACATAGAATCCCTTTTAGGTTATTTTAAGTCTACATCTGATGTATAATATAATTAATTCACTACAAATTCAACTGATATAAACAAATGCTTGATTTTTAGTAGAGATCAATTTAGATTAGGCTAAGAAGTAAGCACTTTTAGAGATATCTAAGTTATGATTACGAACGAGTGCGATGAAACTTTAGGAAAAAGGAAACAAATATATTTTTTCATTATTAAATTAAATAAACATGCATTTTCAGAACATCCCAAGGTCAAAGTATTTGTAACCCAAGGAGGGTTACAATCTACAGATGAGGCTATCACAGCAGGAGTACCTCTCATTGGCATCCCAATGTTAGGGGACCAATGGTATAATGTTGAAAAGTATCTACACCATAAGATTGGAGTCAAACTTGATTTACATACAATGACTGCTGAAGATTTTAAGGCTGCCATTAACAATGTCATTGAAGATAAAAGGTTGGTCCAAGATATCTTTATTAATTTTGATTATATTGTATTAATAAAGGCCTTTATCATAAGCCCCCTTGATGAAAACTTCCTCTCGTCCAATGAAATCAGTCACTATGATAACTAAATAACTACGTGCAAACAACATTTTGAAAGAAAATGTCAGTTCAGAAAGGTGACAAGCTAGTGTGCGAAAAAAATTCTTAAAAATCTGACTTCGATTTAATTTCACTTCTTTGACAATTTTAATAATTTACAATTCTCTGCATTTGTATAAAAAATGCATTTTTATTAAATATCTCCAGAAAATCTAGATATTCTATATCTAGGAATTTTTTAAGGTAGGAAATCAACTATTGATTTCTATGCTTCTTCAGATGCCTGCGTTCTAGGACCATGGGTATCATTTTCGTACTTCTCCCTATGACCCCAGCAGGCATCGGCCCTACGATTCGTTGCCATCTCTTTGAGACACGCGTGGAACATTACGCGCCGTCCACGACTTGGGATCGGTTCTTTCGTAGTCCACGAGCCCGCACCTACGGTGGCCTGAAATCGCTCTGCGATTCTCAACGCCCAGGGCGTCTTCTGTCAAGTTGAGTGGGGTATAGGGTTGTACGTTTCTTCTCTTTTGCGGCTTCCTCCGTCGCTAGCATTACTGCTTCGCAGAAGATCCATATCTAGGATGCAAAAAAAACTAAAGTAACATTTGTATATTTATATTTCTATTAGCAGATGGATATAAAATTCACTGAGAGATTTATAGTTTCTTGTTTGATTGCAGTTTTCGTGCCAATGTAATCAAACTTAACAACATGATGCGTGACCAACCCCAGTCTCCGCTTGAGCGCGCCGTTTGGTGGACGGAGTACGTACTTCGCCACGGCGGTGCGAAACATCTGCGTGCGCCTGCCGCCAATATGACATGGGCGGAGTACTTAGAAATAAAACTTCTCGTCGTTTTGACAGCGATCGTGCTGTCTTTTATACTAGTGCTGTCACTCATCGTGTTTGCCGTTTGGAAGTATTTTAGGCTAAGTCATGTATACGTAAAATTAAAGGAAAGTTAAAACTACTAGATTATTAATACAAGATTAGTTTTTTTATTATTTTTTTATTGTTTTATTTTTTAAGGTATCGTCATGTTTGTAGTAAATAAGTTCTTTTTCTTTATTTTTTTTTTTCTTTAACCCCAAATAATAATATTTAGACTTTTAATAAAACATATTCACTTTTGAAATATGAAGATTGTAATTTGTAGATAAATATTTTATTTAATTAAAATGCAGTGATGATTTTGCAATAATATGTTTGTAAAAATATTGATATGTTTTATTTATAGTAAAATTAAGTAACCCTAGAATGATAAACTTTTATTAACAGACGTTAAAAAAGGAGTAATATTTACTTCAGCTTAGAAAACTAATAAAATTGTAAAATATTTATTTTTCTTTTTCTTCATATTTCGATCCGAAGAATCGCCAAACTAAAGTGGCAGTGGGCAGGACACATTGCTCGTAGAACGGATGGCCGCTGGGGCCGAAAGGTTCTAGAGTGGCGACCGCGCAATGGAAAATGCAGCGTTAGAAGGCCTTCCACAAGGTAGATCGACAACCTGGTGAGAGTCGCGGGAGTGCGGTGGATACGAGACGCACAGGATCGGTCGTTGTGGCGTCGCTTGGGGGAGGCCTATGTCCAACAGTGGATGTCTTTCGGCTGAAATGATGATGATGATGATGACGTTTCCATCATTCCATTTGTAAATAGCAGTTGAAAACTTTCCATGGGAGAAGAAGAATTTCTAACAATTGAAGTAGGACCTATCAGATATGTAGGTCCAATGTTTCTACCTAGACGTTTTCCAACTGTCCTGTGAACTGGTCTAGCTTTTTATACAAATTAATTTCTTTATTTTTTTTCTTACATTTCTTAACAACGTATTTTTCAAAATATGGTCTCAGATAATTATTAAGATTGATAGAGAAACTAATAGCGGCAGCTTTGAGATTAAGTAGATTGAGTTCTAGAATTTCCTTGCTGCTGGAACGTCATTTCATAGAATTATATTCGGCAATCTTATTCAACGTTTTAGGGATAAAATTCAGGTTCATCTTTATCGGAAGTACTGGAACCATCATTTTGCAGCACCTTCCAGGTACTGAAATGTACAGTAAAGTAATCCACGTTTACGAATAGCAGCTGGAACCAACGACCTGACATGCTGAAGTTACGGTCTGATATATAAGGTCACCTATCTACCTTGACAAACTGCTTAACCCAGAAGCTCGAACATAGTGTTAGTTATTATATAGCCACGAGTAACAAGCCTCAAAGTACTGGGGTAAGTACTTTACTGGTATATGGATGGGACGCGTACATCGAAGGACTGGAACAATTTGCCTGCTGCGGTCTTCCCGTCCAACTATAATATAGGTGTCTTCAAGGCTAGAGTGAATAGGCTCTTAATAAACTAGTGCGCCTGACCATCAATGATTGCATCTCCGCTTATCATCAGGTGGGATCGCAGTCAAGCACTGGTTTATATCAATTAAAAAAAAAAAAAAAGACGCAAGTGTGATGATGCGACCCCTCCGTATGAAGTACTAAAATCAATACTAAATTGATCAAATGTCCAGTCTTCTCCTGGAGCTGAGATTTGGGCTTCGAAAAAGGCGTACCGCGACCGTATTGGTACCTTAGAGATGTGGTGTTTCAGAAAAATGCTTCAAGTTCCTGGACTACTTTTCGTACAAACACCTCAATCTTACGCGAACGAAATATCAAGACTAGATACTATCAATTACCTGTATGCGCAGATTACTAGAGTATTTTGGTGACATGGCCAAGAAAAATGGCCACAACCTTGAATATCTCATTGTAACTGGCATGGTTGATGGCAAAAGACCAAGAGACCGCAGCTCAATAAGATAGACAGATCAGGTCCGCTCCACATTGCACATCCAATTGCATATCGCACTTCAAGACGCCAAGAATTGTCACAGATGGTGAGACACCATCGGTAAGAAGTTAATCAAACCGGAACTTGACAACCCTCAGTAATCAAGAATACGACTCGGGGAGCACACCCCTGAGGGGAGCGGGGTTTATTTCAGTTTTTGGAACAATTGTATTTCCCTACTAGCCTCTCTAAAAGTAAAAATTTCACACCTTAATATACCTCAGTAGTTCAAGTTTGCAGAATTCGGATTTTTTTAAAGAATTAACGTGGTTGTTGACCGCAAAAGTCAACTGGAGGGACACAGATGTATTTTAGTCAATACAAATCTGACACTACTACTTCTTGCTCCACCTTGCTTAAGGAGTCATTTGATAATTTTGTACTGAAAGTAAAGTATACCTTAGTCGTAGTAGATCTTACAAGAGTGATGTAGCCTAGAATTTTTAAAACACTAAAGCATACAATTTATATGATAATTTGGAAATGAAAGGAAAATGCAAATTTTCCTCTTTTTAAAATGCATTTTTATTATGCTTAGAAATAATATTTTATGAAACCGTTCTTTCAAACAGTAAACCTTCGATGCTTTTAACACAATTTGGTTTACAATTGTAAGTAAAAATGGCGAGCGGTAGCACCTTGAAAAATGGCACTGCAATCTCCTTAACAATGTAGGAGTCAATTCCCAGTTTAACCAGATTCACCAATATTTTCATCATTCATTATCATCATTAATCAACACTGAGCCAGCGTGGTGGATTACGGCCCATTTTCTCTAGTAGATAGGAGGCCTGAGTCCCAGCAGTGGTAACATTAAAAGGCTGATTATGCTATGCTATTATGCTAATGACATATTATCTTGCTATTCAAGTCATAGAAGAGTCTAAATAGTGTTAACACATTCTCGAACAGGATACGACAGATTTGGTCCGTCCGTACCAAAGCCGAGCGTGAGTTATTACTAATTAGTACTAACATACGCAATCCAAGTCACGGAGAGCTCTTAATAATTTTAACATATGCTCCAATTTGGTACGACGGATTCGGTATGTCCGTACCAAGTTCAAACATGACATACTAATGTCATATCGTGTATGTTAGTACTAATACTATACACTTATTCAAGTCACGGAGTGGTTTTAATAGTGTTAACACACGCTCGAACTTGGTATGACGAATTTGGTCCGTTCGCACCCAGCTCACCAAGCCGTCCGGCCGTTCAATAATCGTCCGGACCAAGCTAAACCGTAGTGACCCAGCAGGGTTGAAGCCTACTCGATCTATGGCACAAAATAGATAGGTACAGAAGTCAATCTCATATATTATGTACTTCACTTTTCATACCTAAACTCGACGGTCGTGCTAGGGTTGCTGTCCTAGCGCGAGTTTCACGCGGAATCCTGGGAGCGGCGCGTAGGTTGCGCGGGCGGCCTGCTCACCAAACAATTTCCTATCTTAAATATTTACCTACGAGTGCTTATCAACCTACCAAACTAACTTTTATATGTTACATTAAAACGAACCATCGAAATATGAGTAAACCTACCTACTCATCTCTCTGAAACAACTGGTAACTAGCTTAAAAAACGAAAATTCACCATTTAATGTTGAATTTAGACAACTGTCCAATGAACAGTTAAAATAACTTTTTTTTTGCTCAAAAATTGCACAAAGAAGTTCACAGAAGCGTGTCTCAAGCGGATGCACTAGCGGTCGCAATGGTCCGAGCGCTCTGAGATATCGTGTCCGTGAACGGTGTCTATGTGTGCGTTGCTCAAGCGCGTTTTGTATGTAGATTGACTTCTGTACATTACTGTTCTGTGGCCATGGGTTGTGCGAAAGAGAACTCCGGGCACAAAATATATAGGTACAGAAGTCAACTCATGTCACATCACATGATGTCGTGGCCAGATCTTAGAATTGAACACTTCATGATATGGCCAACTATAACTGGTCATCGTCATTTTGATTATATGCCAATTCTCTTTTGGCTATATCATTGATAAAGGATTTCTATGAAAATAAAAGGTCAAAAGTAAGTAGGCCAAACGAGGATTGAAATATCATCAAACTTTACCGTTTAAAACGATCTGGCCAGTTTTACTTGGCCATATCATGAAGTGATCAATTCCTAAGATCTGGCTACGACATATGTACTTCACTTTTCATACCTACGCTCGGCGATCGCACTAGGGTCAGCGCGTGGCGCGGTGATAAATGCTTACCTAATCTAAATTGTAAAAATATTACATGGTCGCAAAATCATCTTCTCTTTCACGGCGCGGGGCCTCTTCTGTGTTACGTTAGAAGTTCACAGACGCATATTTCAAACGGATAGTACTCGAGCTCGCTTAAGCTGAATTGAGTCGAGATATCGTGTACGTGAGCGGTGTCTATGTGTGCGTTGCTCGAGCGAGATTGACTTCTGTACCTATCTATTTTGTGCCCCGGAGCCCTGGAACGAAGGCAAAAAAAGAACATAGGCTTGGGTTTTACTCTGGATCGGGAGTAGTCACTGGATAATTTTCCACTTAAAAAAAATCAAACATAATCTATATTTTTTATTACTAACTAGTAAACCCCGCGAACTCCGTTTCGCTACCAGATGGCTTCGTTTTATGTAACATTTCGTAGAAAAAAAAAATTTTTGCTATAAACCTCACGTAGCCCACGACCTTTCCAACGAATGCAAAACCGTGGAAATCGGTTCGTGCGTTCTGGAGTTATAGCGTACGTAACCCGACTTATTTTTATATAGTAGATTAATTTCAAACTTCGTTTTCAATATAAGCATAAACACACATATAGTTTCACTTACAGACTCCCCATTTTGCATTGAATTTAGGAGACAAAAAAAAAAACAATTTATTAATCTAACTTAAGGTAGATTTAAAACTTTGTTTTTGACAATGACATTTTCACCTAGCCAGCTCAGTCATATGGCAGTGCTTCGCTCATCGAATCATCCCTTTGTTTTTTAAATTGTTCAAATACATTTTTATAGTTAAGCCATATAGCAGCGAAAAAAAAGAGTGATAAGTGCGATAATTATAGTAATTTCAGCAAAAAATAATTTAGATATTCAAGCGACGGGCGTGTGCACGGTCGTTGGATGGTAATTTTTGTAAGCCATAAAACTAACAGGGTGAGTCATGGACCTACTTATCTAAATTATGTTTGCATTATGTTAATAAACACTAATGTTTCCATTTCTATTATATCCCTAGTTCTAGAATCGCAACCGTATGGTTTCTCACATTTAGAAACCTACCTGCCTAATTTTGCACGTTTCTGGTTCTGCATTCATAACCGGTTCTAAGTAAAATTATAATACGAAAAATCGAATTGTCCTTTGGGGGCTTCCACGTCCTAAATAAACTACTTGCTGCTCGGATTTACCTGAACAGTTTTTCAATAGCAAGTACTTACATTTTTCCTAGAGAAATAAACGAAGCGTGTATTCCAACAACGTTGGCTTTCTCATATGTGTATAAAGTACCTTTGATCCAAGTTAGTTCTTCTAGAGCAATAATATAAGATAACTATGAAGTCCTTGGAGCTCCATCATATCCATTTTTGTATCCTGGATACCTGCATCAGGGAATATATATTCTGTGACACAGTACGAGAAGTTATATGAATTGTACCATAATAACAGATGGCAATATTTGCAGGTATGGAAGAAGAAGAGAATCAAATGTTTAGGAAACATTTTGAAACAGACGCCGAACATAAAGAGCTTCAAAATAATGTCCATAATTGCATATGTTATTTCTGAATATGAATCCGATTTGGAAAGGAAGTTGACCTACCTCCAAGTGTCAAACCTTTAGGGAGGACTGCCGGTTGGAGTGAACGCTATAGTGCAAAGACTTAAAAATAAAAAGAAACCGCATAAAGAATTGCCTCAGGTTAGCTTTTTCCAAACCTCTAGTTAAAATATTTTTCAAATATATTTATTCCACAAATTTATCGTTTCGGGTAATTTTGATAATGAAACTGAATTATCTATTATACGACCTAAGTCAAAGAATATAGATAAATTCATTGTTTGGTTTCAAAAGTATTGAAACTGATTAGTGCTCTTTTACAAATGTCATATTTACTATAAACCTGAAACTGTTTTATATGTTTTTTATTGTTTGACAGTTTTCTAATAGCGCACACATAGATTACCTTTTAGGTTATTTTTTATTCTACATTTAATCTATAAATTGATTCGCTACATATTCAATCAGAATGTGTTTATTTTACTAGATTGTTTTAATTAATTCATTCACTTCAGCCGAAAGACGTTCGCCGTTGGAAATAGGCCTCACCCAAGTGTCGCTACAATAAACGGTCCTGTGCGTCTCGCATCCATCGGATTCCTGTAACCCTTACCAGGTCGTAGCAGGCAGCGGTTGAACTAGTGACACGCGGGGTCGCGACAGTCATAGACAGGATTTGAGAGTTGGGACTCAAAGCATTGCACAAGTCCAAGGCCGTGTGCTTTCGTGGCCCTCGGAACGCGCCACCGGGTTGCCAACTAACAGTAGGAGGAGTTCACATCGGCGTTGGGTCGACGATGAAGTACCTGGGACTCGTTCTTAGCAGCCAATGGGATTTCGAAGAGCAAATCCGACGTCTGGCTCCTAAACTGAATCGGACAGGGGCTTCCCTCAATCGGCTCCCGCCTAACCTGGGGGGTCCAGGCAGTTTCTGCCGGAGGCATTACGCGGGAATCATTCAGTCAATGGTCCTTTATGGCGTACCGGTGTAGGCGCCGGCGCTGCAGAAGCAGCCGGCGGCCCGGTGAACGCATGCCAGAGGGTCATGGACATACGGATGGTGCGAGGATACCGGACGATTTCCCGCGAAACGGCAAGCCACATTGCTGGCCTGGCACCATGGGATCTGGAGGCAACAGTCCTTGCACGCAACTCCACTGCTGCGACAAGTTGCGGCATCTCATGGTGAAGTGGAGACAGCGACTGTTGCAACCCAGTGCTGAGCACGCCACAATATGGCGGTAAGTACCCCAAGAAAAGCAACGCGGCGTCCTTAACTACCGCGTTACGCAGATCCTCTTCGGACATGGTAAGTTAGGGGGGTTCCTGCACCGGATTCGTGCGGAAGAAACGCCCGGGGGAAATCCCACCATTGTGTGGACCGCCTGGAGGACACGGTGGAGCATATTAAAGTAGAGGTATGCCCCGCCTGGGCAGAACACTGCCTTATCCTTGTGGGGGCCATGGGCGGCAGCGACCTCTCGCACCAGGCCTTGGTACAGGCCATAGTCTTGAGCGAGGCTACCACCTCCTTCTGCGAAGGAGTAATGCTAGCAAAGGAGGAGGCAATGGCCCCCGCGCCCTACCCGCTGGGATTCCGATCCCGATTTCCGGCCACTGTAGGCGCGGGCTTGCGGACGGCGAGCAATGGGTAGCTCGCCGTCCGATCGTCCTGTACGCCTGTATGCCTGGCGGCATTTGTATCCCACCAGATTAGCCCCACTCGGAGACTGCCTCAAGTGAGACATTCGTACGCTTTACCACAACCTCTCTTATGGACTGTATTAGCTCCTTATCAACCCAGGTATACAACAGGTCTTTGTCACGTTAGATAAATGTTTGCACAAAAAAATTGCTGGTTAAGTGTTCTTTAGAATGTACATTGCATATGTAAACCAATCAATATTTCGTAAAGAAAATCATCTGACATCGTGTCCAACAGTGATTATATCAGTAATGAGTAGTTAGACGCTAGTGTATATGCACAACGTCTATTTGCATGGACACAAACACCGTTTCGAAATAAAACGACTTTAGACGGTGCGTAAAAAATTACGATTAGTGCTTAGGAAAATAGAGTTTTATGAAAAAACTTAAAAATCCTCCACTCCACTTCATAAATTAATTATAAATAAATTTTATATACCTCTTCGGTAAAATTGAGCTTTGTTGGTACCGACTTCGTTTTGAAGATCTTACACGATTTTTGATACTTTTTTATACCCCAATTTGCGTTAAAATGATTTAGAAAAACACTTTGTTGGCTCATAACTTTTTAATGGCATATTTTTGTTTTCTATTTTTGCACAGAATTAATTTTTGAATGTGTGTGTGGCTTAATACGACCACCCCCGCCCCCCGAAATTTGTATGGAAGAAAATATATCGACTAGTGTAACCTTAATGTACCTCGGGTTCGATTCCGACGTAATATATAATGTATTTTTTTTCTTTTGTTTAAAGATTCTGTTTTATTTGTTGAGGATTTATTGTTTGGTTTAATCAACTTGATCCTTCTCCTAGAGAGGAGGCCTGGGTCCCAGCAGCGGGAACATTAAAAGGCTGATTTTAATATATGTCGGCGCAAGGATGCTGATCATCATTGAAGCTCTGTCCAGGGACTCTGTTTTGTGGGCGATTGCTGGGTATCGAGCAATAAACAAACTTCCAGATCATACAACTGATTTATTATAATGCAAGCTTTAGGTACCTATTCACTTCACACAATGAGCCGTGAAACAGTTTCCGAGAGACGATGTTGTTGGCACGACTGCCGACACAGGAAAGAGCACCGTACCTCTGCGGTCGGCGCTTTTATCTGCTCGGTTCGTGCAAACGTCAGTGCGGATTCTGTCAAAGTGACATGTGTCACTTTTCACTTAGCTCGCACATTCGTTCTTAAGCTTCCGTACTATTGACTTCTCCGACATAAATATATATAATCAACATACGAATTTGTGCATAGATTGTCGTAACAACCCTTGTTCCTATTTATTCGATTTGCTTTGAACCCAGATCATTACACCACAATACATTATGTACTATCCTATAATAAATAAATAACAATTAAATTATTAGTTATTATAAGTATTAGTTATTTACATTTCATAAATTGGGAAAGTCTAACTTCGAGAAAGAGATCAATCGTCGAATCCGACTGGGCTGGGCAGCGTTCGGGAAGCTGCGCGGTATCTTCTCGTCCAATATACCACAGTGTCTCAAGACGAAAGTCTATGACCAGTGCGTGTTGCCAGTAATGACATATGGCTCTGAAACGTGGTCGCTTACAATGGGCCTCATCAGAAAACTCAAAGTCACCCAAAGGGCAATGGAAAGGGCTATGCTGGGAGTTTCCTTGCGTGATCGAATCAGGAATGAGGATATCCGCAGGAGAACCAAGGTCACCGACATAGCACGAAGAATCGCCAAACTTAAGTGGCAATGGGCAGGGCACATTGCTCGCAGAACGGATGGCCGTTGGGGCCGACTGGTTCTGGAATGGCGACCACGTACCGGAAGACGTAGCGTTGGAAGGCCTCCTGCAAGGTGGACCGATGACCTGGTAACGGTTGCGGGAGTACGATGGATGCGAGACGCACAGGACCGTTCATTGTGGCGACACTTGGGGGAGGCCTATTTCCAGCAGTGGACGTCTTTCGGCTGAAATGATGATGATGATGATGATTTCATAAATAGGTATAACATCTTAAGCGTTGATAAAAAATAAGTTCACATCAAATCAATTTGATATACGTGCACTTCAGTTTATCGATAACTGACTATGTGTATTAAGAGTCAATCAAGAAAGATACTTGAGATGTGCTTGATAAATATATTGTTATGATATGCTTCAATTGAACTGTAGGGTTCTTAATATAGATATAGAGAATCCTCTTTGATTTTATCTTTTTGTTCTTAATGGCAATTTCATTCTTAGGGTTCCGTATCTACGAAAACGTGCGTGCACTAGCTTCTGACGTTTTATAAGTGCCCATGTAGGCCTATGTGAAATAAAAAACTTTGACTTTGACTTTGTACTAAGAAATTTTTTCTTAGTACAAAGTCAAAGTTTTTTATAATATTTAATAGTTAAGATGTATATATAATTTAATTAATACATTTTTTTTTTTTTAAAATGGTCTCGTGCGGAAATCGAATCCGCTACACGCAACACAGCAGCCAAACGCTCAACTGCGCCAACCGAGCTGTCATAGTGCCATTATAATTTTTTATTTACTCTTCTGTCACACGCCTAGGCAAAAGTCTGTTTCCACTCCTTCCATTTACGCGAGTCCTCGCTGCCCCCTTCCAGTTCTGGCGAGCTATACCATGTAAATGAATCGATACAATATGGTAATTTTCATTTCAATTTGAGCTGAAATGGGATCCTGAAATAAAATGTCTAAATATGTCGAGATGCCTTCGGGATTCGGAAAGGACTTTTTTTTAAGTTGGGGTATTATTCCAGATAAAAGTACTGACTGTTTTTTAGGTGGGAGATTATTCATTGACTTTTCCTGCTCTGGAAAACGCGGACTTATATTGACCCTAGCTTTTGCCAGCGGCTTCGCCCGCGTGAAAAAAGGTCCTACAAGGTGGACCGATGACTTGGTAACGGTTGCGGGAGCCCGATGGATGCGAGATGCACAGAAACATTCAATGTGGTGATACTTGGCAGAGGCCGATGTCTAGCAATGGACATTTTACGGCTGAAATGATGATGATGATGATGATGACGAAACTTTGGACCCCGTTTTATATCCTTAGGGTGTGAATTTGAAAAATCCTCTTAGTGCTTGCCTACGTCTTAAGGCTCAATTCACACCGAGATGGCAGCGAAGCGGCGAGCAGTTTCAGTGTCATATTATTTTAAACTTTATTTTAATCACTCTAATACTTAGTATTGCTTGAGCCACCCGAGTCGTCGCAGTGCCCGTGGAGCCGCGGGCGGCCTCACGCCTTTTCAAATTTCTCAAGCGATACTATGTATTAAAATAACAATGAAAATAAAGTTTAAAATTATATGACACTAAAATTGCTCGCCGCTTCGCTGACATCTCAGTGTGAATTGAGCCTAAAAGGAAACTTTTTGCAAAATCTCACGCTCATAGTCCCAGTAGTTTAGGCTGTGTGTTATATCTTGCATTCTTTAGCATAGCATAGTCGGCCTTATAATGTTCCCACTGTTGGGACTCAGGCCTCTTCTCTAGGAGAGGGAATGGGCCGTAATCTACCACGCGGGCCCAGTGCGGATTGGTGAATGTCACATGTTTTCGAATTTTTGGTTCTAGAACATGCCGGTTTCCTCACGATGTTTTCCTTCACCGTTTTGAGAGCAGTGGTGATGAAATAAATTACACAAAGTAATGCGCCTGGCTGAGTTTGAACCCGCGACCTACAACTCGTAAGTCAGGACCGTTACCACTCGGCCACCACTGCATTCTTTACTGTGTCATTACTCCACCTTTTATTCGGTCTACCAACTTTACAATCAGATATTGGCGCACTCCAACTTATTTCTAGATATTAATATTTAATCTTATATAACACAAAACTTTTACGTAGTACAATGTTAATTCATACTAAGTTACTTTTTGTCATTGTTTCGTCTTAAATATTTAGGGTTTTATCATTTGTATTTTACTTTTATTTCGCAGTCAAGCACTGGTTTATAACAATTAAAAAAAAAAAAAAAAAAAAAACTATTTAGGAGTACGTCAGCTGCGTTTTCTTTTTAACTGACTTCAAAAAGGACGAGGTTCTATGTTCGGCTGAATGTATGTTTTTTTTTTATGTATGTTCATTTATTTCTCTTTCAATTGTGAACCGATTTTGAAAAAACACAACGGACGGTGTTAAATAACGAAGAGACCAAACTATTATAGAAACACCGACTTCCAAAATTTTGCACTTGTCAGTGTTTTTTTTACATTGAAGTCGGCTGTATGTTTTTTTGCAAAAAGTTTTTATTAATTTTGGAAATCATCTAATTACTTCTCCCGCTCTAGTGTTGAGTAGGAGGCTATGGCAGGCTTTTACTTACTAAAACCACGCCTATGTTCTCAAAGTTGCCTTTTGCATTCTAGGACCACAAGTTATCTTTTCCGAAGTCTTCCCATGGCCCTAGTAGGCATCGACCCTGCTGGGCCACTACGGTTTTGTTGATATCTTTTTGAGGCGCTCATAGAATACTTCGCGTCGTCGACTACTCGTGTTTGATGCTTTCAGGACAAGCAAACGGCGAGGTACCCATTGCTCGTCCGCAAGCCCAATAGAATAGAATAGAATAGAATAAACTTTATTGTACACCAAAATAGTAACAAAAACTTTTACCCAATGTGCGTCACTTGAATTTTATTTTATCTAGCTTACTAGAATTATTATAACTCTTTATTTGTATGATTGTTTGTTTATAAGAGATATCCTAACTAAGTAGTTTAGTAGTATTAGTAAGTAGTAGTAGTTTGTTCACTATAGTAAGCTATAATATCAGTGAGTGTCATATATTCATTACAGGTTATAAGGTGGTACGCATTAAGCTCACCATCTGCCCGTCCGATAAAGACCATACCCAAGACGACGGTGCGTTGAGTTCTAATCACACTTGGAAAGAGATGTCAGTAAAATGGATGGGGCCCAGTAAAGCCAATACCCGCTAGGGCTGTTACCGCGGCCTTGGAACGCAAAGAGCAACTGGAGGAACACAGGTTGGTTTTAATCAGTAAAAATCTACATTCTCACGCCTCAGCCGCCGAGAACCCGACCCTGACTACCAGTTATGGTAGATGCGGACGTTGAGCAATGGGTAGCTCGCTATTCAGCAGTTCGGTAATCTACCGGATCGAGACCATTTGTCGACAGTGCGTAGTGATCCACGCGCTCCTCAAAGAGATGTCAGCAAACCGTAGGGGTCCAGTAGGGTCGATGCCCGCTAAGGATCGCGGGGATTTTCTGAAAAGGAAACCCGCACTCCTAGAACATAAAGGGCACCTAAACGACACGTTTCGGCATCACCCAGAGCGGGAGAAGGTTTTTGATGCTTTACCTCATCAATAAAAATGTGGTACGGAATACAAGTACCAGAATATGGAAATGAGGCCACTGGACAAGTTTATTTCAAACTCACTAGTCACATATAATCCATTATAAGTCTACACTGTCCTTACATAATATCTACATATGCTGTAAAATGGAAATATTGTAACAACATTTTTTTTAAAAAAGAGTAGCCATGGAGTTTCTTGCCGATTCTTCTCCATAGGAAACGACCAATTTGGAACCGTGCACTAGCTTCTGACGTTTTATAAGTAAGTGCCCATGTAGGCCTATGTAAAATAAAAAACTTTTGATTTTGACTTTTACTTTAAGCTTTTGTGGTTTTTAGCATAATTATGTAATATAATATATTATATTCCGCATTTTATAACATAAATAAAAATAATAGGAAAGGTTAAGTTTTATAGATATTTCAATTTGAGAATAAAAATATTGTAAACTAGCTTTTGCCCACGGCTTCGCCTACATACTTAAAATATAGCCTATGTCACTCAGAAATAAAGCAGCTTTCTATCAATGAAAAAATTTAACAATCGGACCAGTACTTTTGGAGATTAGCATAGCATAGTCGGCCTTATAATGTTCCCACTGTTGGGACTCAGGCCTCCTCTCTAGGAGAGGGAACGGGCCGTAATCCACCACGCGGGCCCAGTGCGGGTTGGTGAATGTCAAAAACATACTTTACCTCTTTATAATATTAGTATACATAAAAATTAAGAACACTATTTCTTTAAAAGAAAAGTCGTGTACCAACTACACGTCAGAAAAAATATACACTTTAGAAGCTGTTATGTTACTGTTACAGCCATAAAACTATTAAAGCGAATATAAATCAAATTTTCCAATAAATTACTAGCGAGTTCAGAAGTCAAACAAGAACCCAGCTACGTGAGAACTTTACCAGTTTGTAAAATAAATTTTTATTTAGGAAAAATGGATCTAAGAGTGAAAAATACATTCTTTAAACACTCTTTGAGGCTTGTAGTCACCTTGAAAAAATAATTTTTATCAGATGATATTGCTAGGGATCATGGGTTTATTAGAAGGAAAGGAAAATATTAGACAATATGGATTCTCCAGATACATAGGAAAAATAACAAATAAACAGTCAATATAACATAACAAGGAGCCCACTATTACATAGGGTTTTTTAATCTACCTTTTACTGACTTAAACTACACTTGTATCCTTCAGTTGCCCTTTATGTTTTAAGACCACGAGTTTCCTTTTCAGAAATTTCCCACGGCCCTAGCAGGTCAGGTATTGGCCCTGTTGTACCCGTACAGTTTGCTGATATCTCTTTGAGGAGCGCGTGAAACACTACGAGCTGTCTTGGGCTTGGTCCGGATCAGTCCGGATGCTTACCGGACGGCCGGACGATGAGCTACCCATTGCTCGTCATCAGCAAGCTCATTGCTACCATGGCTGGTGCCACCGTGGCTGGAAAAAAAATCACAATATCAATGTGACTAATTTTAAAGTTAATTAACTGCTGTACTTGGTAAAATACCTTATTGAGAAACGAACTTTATTTTTTGTCTACCATTTCATCAATGTCTATACTTAATTTTCTAAAATTGGATGTCATTGTACAGATTACCATAATTTTATCACGCTCTTGTCATGAGGTTAACATCTTACATAAAAAAAAAACAATATACTATGGGCCTAATGATGATTAACAAAAATGCAAACTCCGGATGACTCGTCACATTTAAGACAAGTAGTAATAAAAAAAACAAATTAATTATATTTCTATCACGCTCTCAAAGACTGTACAAAATGGACGAGCGTATTAAAACCAAACCAGTCGTCTACTACAATATTGATCACACTTATCTCGACTTGTTTCCGTATATAACACACGTCGTTCAACCCGTTACAATTAGTTGCAAAACGTTCTTACAATGGCGAAGTTAAGGCATCTAGTATTCTGTTTCCTTTTACAAATATTCTTCACTGATGCGGCGAGGATACTGGCAGTGTACCCGGTCCCATCTATCAGCCACCAGGTCACGTTCAGGCCAATAACGATGGAACTCATCAAACGTGGTCATGAAGTTGTAGTGATAACAGCTGATCCTATGTTCAAGAAAGGTGAAGCTCCGAAGAATCTTACTGAAATCGATGTCCATGATATATCATACAAGGTGTGGGAGGAGTTCATGGCAACAGGGAGAGGCAATAAAGAAGATCTCATTGCACAAATGAAAGTGGGAGTGGAAGTGATTATAAACACAGTGGATACGCAATTACAAGTTAAAGAAGTTAAGGATTTGATACGAGGAAAACAGCATTTTGATTTGTTGCTAACGGAAGCGTGTATACGACCAGCATTGGCTTTCTCACATGTATATAAAGTGCCTCTGATCCAAGTTAGTTCTTTTGGAGCTATTTGGTCTAACTATGAAGTAATTGGCGCTCCGTCACATCCATTTCTGTACCCTGGAAGCATGAATCAAAGAATTTACAATCTGACAATGTACGAGAAGTTATATGAGGTGTACAATAATTACAGGATAGAAAAATTATTTGAAAGTATGGAAGAAGAAGAAAATAAAATGGTTAGAAAACATTTTGGCCCAGACATACCGGATATGAAGAAACTTGAAAATAATGTGCATATGTTATTTTTAAATATCAATCCGATATGGGAAGGAAGCCGACCTGTGCCTCCGAGTGTCATTCATTTAGGAGGACTGCCGGAAAAACCGCATAAAGAATTGCCTCAGGTAAGCTTTTTCCATACCACTAGTAAAATATTCTTTAAAATACGGATATTGTGTCAAGACTTAACCTAGACCTAGGAATTGATCATTTCGGGAGACATCAACAGTGAAAATCGACCCAGTAAGACCCCGTGGAAAAAAACAATTTAAAGCTCTACATATTTTATTTTAATATCGATTTTTTTAATGATGGGCGGTTTGACTTTTATCACTATCTCACCCGTTGTAAAAAATGACGTGATTACTTTATTTAATATCAAATTTGAGATAATAAATAAATTAGGTTTTTTTTTTTTGGAAATTACACTAAATTTATATTTTCTTTTAAAATACAGTAGTGTATGTTGTTTTAGTTCTTATTCAGTGTCTGCTGAAGTTTATGAATTAAATTTGACTCTTGAAATACAGGCACCTAACTTAGCTCAGGAGTCAGGGTTTCACTTATTTTTTGACAAATGTTAATCAATGAAGAATTATTATTATTATATTAATGTCAATAGACCGGTACATGTCATATTCGATAAGAACTTATTAGAAATTTCTTGAATTTTCTCAAATTAATTTAGACCAGTAACTAATACAATGTATAGTATATGTATACGTACGAGATCATCAACAATCATTAAACGTTTTGAAATAATCTAAGTTATAGTAAGCTTCTCATCCTTATCCTAATACTAACATCATTTCTATCTCTTATACATTAATTATTCTCTCACGACTCATACCAGTTCAAATCAAATCAACTAACGAGACTCGAATCACACTAGATAATTTTATTAAATTATTTAATGACAATAAAATAAATCGCAACTAATTATCTCAAGTAACTGAGAATGCTCGTCTCATTACAATGCTAGTGTAATTGTGACCAGTGATTTGACATTGACATATATAAATATTGCACTCACACCTCATGTGTATGTTACATGGATACATAAATAATAATTATTAGAACTACTGACCATTCATCTATAACAAGCAATAAATGAATTTACATTCGTACAATTTTGAAAAATATGGCAAATTATGTAATAATGTTTTAATTGATTGATATGAAAGAAAAGTGAGTTAGTGAAAGCGTGACTGGTGATAGTGGATGGCAAAAAAACGTGTTGCACCGACCCGACACCCCCGGGACAAAATCAGGTAGATCATGACTTACATCATCATCATCATTATCTCCTGCCCTTGTCTCGTGTTATTAGGGGTCGGCGCAACACGTTTTTTTCTTCAATTCTGCCCTGTCACTCGTTATGCTATCACTAAGTTCCTTTTCTTTCATATCACTCTTCACACAATTCATGCATCTTTTCTTTGGTCTCTCTCTCCCTCTCCATCCATCCACATGTAAACTCATAACTCTTTTAGTGACATGCGTTTCATCCCTCCTCTTCACATGACCATACCAAGATTCCCTTTTAACTTTTCAGTCACTGGCGCCACTTTCAAACTTCCCCTAGATCATGACTTACATACGAAAAAATATATTACAGGCTTAATACCTAATATGGCTACGAAAGACACAGATTACAACTAATACTCAAAATGATAAAAATATACAGCAGCACTTAAGTTTGAACAAGATGAAACATATTTATAAAAGTGATATAATAATTTTTATCTTATCGCCATTGATAATTTATGACTGCTTTGACTTCTTAAAATTTTGCAGTATCATCGTGATACCGAGAACCAGATCTCAGAGATGCCAGACATTTCTGATTAAGAAAATGAATAGTGATGATAATAATAATATATAATTTGAATGTACGTCATGTCTGGCGACTCTATGATCTT
Organism: Mythimna vitellina; assembly: GCA_949316375.1. Taxonomy (NCBI): domain Eukaryota; kingdom Metazoa; phylum Arthropoda; class Insecta; order Lepidoptera; family Noctuidae; genus Mythimna; species Mythimna vitellina. The sequence goes on along the minus strand of OX438708.1, from coordinate 6,388,468 downwards.
AGACTATCATAGTTGACATTGCAATTAATTGAGATTCATTAGTTGATGAAATAATGAGTAGATGCGGTCAAGTGCGTGATATTTTTTTTTTTTACGTCGTCGACTTATCTCTTTTTATCGTGTTTATTGAACTATTATTATTATTATACCTATATATTTTATTTTGGGTTAGGAAATCATCAAATAACTCCTTCCGGTCTTTTTTTTCTGTGGGAAAATCATCCAATGACATCCCACGCTTTTGGGCGGAGCGCGAGGGTGTGACAGACTTTTACTGATTAAAAACTCGCTCTTGTTCTTTCGTTGCCTTTGGTTCTCCTGTGGATATCTTCTTTCTTTATGCGATCCCGCAAGAAAACTCCGATTTCCATTGCCCTTTGGGTGACTGTAAGCCTTCTGATGAAGCCCATTTGCCTAGATAATAAATGTGTCAGATAAATTGAAATTAATGGTTTCATATTCATTAATATATCATGATAGTTGACACGATACGTACGGAAAAATAAACATATTAAAAATATTAAGTTACCGGTTTCTGTTTTTAATATTTATATCATCAATCAGCCTTACTAATTACAACTGTTCGTCATTTTTTCAATTGTCAATTCTGCTTTTTTCTAGGATCTTAAATCATATTTGGATTCATCTAAGCATGGCGTGATATATATTAGTTTTGGTACCAATGTGAAGCCCAGTCTACTGCCTCCAGAGAAAATACAAACGCTGGTGAAGGCTTTCTCCAAAATGCCTTACGATGTCCTCTGGAAGTGGGATAAAGAAGAACTGCCTGGGAAATCAGCTAACATCAGGATATCGAAGTGGCTGCCACAATCGGATCTGCTAAGTAAGTGATCTTTATGATATTAGTAGCTTCTGCCAGCGGCTTTGCCCGCGTAAAAGTAGGGAAAAAACTTTGGACCCCCGTTTCATCCCCTTAGGGGTGGAGTTTCGTAAAATCCATTCTTAGCGGATGTCTACATCTTATAAGGTGATACCTACCAAATTTTAAGTTTGTAGGTGTTTTAGTTTCGGAGATTTCGTCATTAATTAGTGAGTGGTATTTCGCTTTTATAAATATAGATTTAAATTAACACAACAATTCTGCCGTGCTTGTGATATATACAGTAAGTATCATAGAGACACTTTCGAGAAAAAGGCGGTCAAAGTTTTTTTTTTTACTTTTAACGTTGCTCCCGAAGTATAAATTAAACCTAAGTTTTCTTAAATGTTTTAGATAAACATGTGTTTGGTTAACAATTTGTATATTATTATTTTTATGTAGTAATAATATTTAAATAATAAAGCTTGAAAAAATATATATGTTAAGGAATGATCAATTAAAAAATAACGTGTTTTTAGTCATTGGTACAGTAAGTGTGTGACTTACTGTAACAATCTTTAGTTTGAAGTACATACTGTAACAATGATTACGAAATGAGGTAAATGTTTAAATAGAATAACAAAAATTACACAATTTGCCTAATATTACTTAATCACTTACTGTAATTATAGCTAGGAGCAATATGTAAACTTCTGGCATCTACCATGAATCATTATTAATTTCGCTTTCTCAATATTATTGGTAGATAATTCAAAACAAAAGAGATCTCATGAAATTAAAGTTTAATATAAAAAGTACACAGCTTTATTAATACTATAAAAATAAAAAATCTGTTCTATTTATTGTATTTTTTGAATTCTTTAGAATCATAATAAAAACTAAATAAAAAAAAAATACAATTCGTGTTTGTGCAACTGGCTTTGTACAAGAAACAATCATAAACCAAGTAAACTAAGCACAGTTTCTAAATAATTACAGTTTTTTTTTTTAAATCCGTATTTATACTACATATCTTTAAAAAAAAACATTTAAAATAAATACTTTGTTTCCAAAAGACAGTTTTCTCTTTGAATTTTTTCATTATAAAATAAATTCTTTATAAGTCATTTAATCTCTCAGGACGATAAGTCATCATTATTTCAACCGAAAGACGTCCACTGTTGAACATAGGCCTTCTCCAAGTGTCGCCACAATGACCGGTCCTATCCATCTCGCATCCATCGGATTCCTGCGACCTTCATCAGGCCATCGGTCCACCTTGTGGGAGGCCTTCCAACCCTGCGTCTTTCGGTACTTGGTCCAGAACCTTTCGTCCCTTACGGCCATCTGTTCTATGAGCAATGTGCCCTGTCCACTGCCACTTAAGTTTGGCGATTCTTCAAGCTATGTTGGTAACTTTGGTCCTCCTGCGGATATGTTCACTACACTGTTTCGGAAGCTCTACTGAGGTTACCGAGCATTGTACTGAGCTCCTTCTTAGACTCAGCCATGACTACTGTGTCTTCGGCAAACCAAAGGTGATACTGTATGATGATATAGATGTACTCGCCATTGACATTAATGCCTAGCCCTCTCCATTCCAGAACCTTGAAGACATCCTCCATTGCGGCCGTGAACAGTTTCCGAGAAATTAGATCCCTGCCTCACACCCTCTGCAAGAGGATAGGCTTCAAGGTCTGATCCTAAAGTCGGACTGACATGGTGGCATTTTTGTATAAATAGCACTACGATGTATTGATAGTCAATCTGGTGCTGTTGGAGAGACTGCAGTTGTGTCTCGATCGAATCAAAGGCTTTCTCGTAGTCCACAAACGCTAAGCAGAGAAGCTGATTATACTCCTCAGTCTTCTGTATAACTAATCTGCCACAGCATATGTATGTGGTCCATGGTGCTGAAGCCTTTTCGAAATCCAGCTTGTTCGGGAGGCTGGAAGTCACTCAGTCGTTGAACTTGCCTGCGAGACGGTTTGTGATGACATTGGAAACCAGCTCGTAAACATGGCTCAGAAGTGAGATGGGCCTGTAATTCTTAAGCAAGGTATTGTCTCTCTTCTTAAAAAAGAGTACCACCACACCTCTGCTCTATGCCTGTGACGTTTTTCTCTCGAGTATGACGGTACCGAACTACTTTTGAAGGGCCTGAAGGATTGGTATCTCACCCACCTTCAGGAGTTCGGCCGTGATTCCATCCTCACCCGGTGCCTTGTTGCTTTTAAGCTGCTTCAGAGCTATCGTAATCTCGTACAGGCTGACGTCCGGGATATTTTCGGTATAGTGTCGAGTCAATGTAGCTCTTGGGTCGTTTGCTAGATTTGCAGCGGGTTTTGAGATTGACCGTTTCACATTGATCCGTGACTGCAAAATTAACGTACTTGCCCCACCCCGCACTACCCATTCGGATCCTTAACGCCTTAGAATAATTGCAGTAAGTAACGTGTTTATCTAATTTATTCCAGGCAAGTCTACACATAAGATGAAATATTCCTAAACATAATTACAGTAGTGAATCTTGCTGTTATTACGTCTACACGTACAATTTTTTTTTTAATTTGCTGACTTATCATAAACACCGTAAGTTCTACTTACTGTACTTATGCCAAGATAATACAATAATACGTTGCGAAATGCTTAAGCATTAATATAGTATATACTCTTACTGTAGATATGTTAAGGTTTAGTATACTAAAGTTACTTTCCAATACTTAATATAATTATAGCAAGTGGTACTTACTGCTAATATGTTTCAGTGATACTTGATGAAAAACACTCCTAACTTAAAAATAATAATAGCAAAATTACTTACTGTAGCAATACCTAGGAAATAGTTTTAACTTTATGAAAAAGATCAACCGTATGTGCCCTTACTGCAATCATAATTAGTATGCCTTGGCGCAAAACGTGCCTTACTGTAATTATGCTTAAGCTTATTTCATTATCTATACCACATTTTCAAATTTTAAATATACAGAAATGTAGATCTCAATCTCTACATTCCAAACATATACTTAACTCAATATTGACCAAAATGTGACTTACTGTAATTATCATAAGCGCGGCAGAATTATAGGTGGAGTTCATTATTATTGGTCAGATCAGATGTTGTAAAAAGAATTTTCTAGTAGAGGACTTCTAGGGAATAGGTTATTTTTGTATTTGTAAAAACTCCTGATCTGTTATTGGAACACTGATTGAAAATCACAAAATTGTTTAGTATTATAATTATTTTATCTCACAAAAAATGCAAAGTTCCATGGTAAAAGAATGAAAAAAATCGCAAATCTATGTATACATATAAACGGAATACCACTCACTGATTAACCTTTTAAATACCGTAATTAGAGACAAAATAGAAAGACAATGAGAGAGTGAACGCCGGTGCGTTTGCTTGGGGTTTAATGAATTAATCACGAAATCTCAGAAATTATAAGACCTATAAACTTAAAATTAGGCACGTTGGTTCCATATAGGGTGTAAGCATCCGCTAAGAACGGATTTTACGAAACTGCACCCTTAAGAGGGTAAAAAGGGAGTTTTAAGTTTGCATGGAGGAACCTAAATTTTCACGGGCGAAGCCGCTGGCAGAAGCTAGTTGAAATATATGGCAATGGTCACCAGATAAACACACACACATAAAAAAAAAAATAAACAATAAAAAAGACTGCCCTAAAAAAAGTTAAATCCGGCAATATTGCCGAATAGCTGAGCAGATGTTTTCTGATTCTAGTCTTTCAATAAAGACTGGATGGGCCATTGGAGTGAACACTCCTTCAAACAAGTAAATTTACCTCCTGATAACATTTAAATGTTCAAATGTATAGCTTAGCATCGCAAATAACTTGTTTTTTTTTTATTATAAATCTAACATAATTATGTATGCTATTCAAACAACGTATCTTACTACGATCTTATATTTTTGCTGAGTCATGGTGACTTGATAATTCTATAAAATGGAATAGTATAATTATTGAAACAGCAAAGTCATAGCATGTGCTAATGACACTCGAACAGGTTATAATAACATGGTACCATACAAAACAACATAAGACATCCGTCTTGTAAAAAATTAAAACAAAAACCAGTTTTTTATAGAACTCATACCATCAATAATGATTAACCCAATCTAATTAAATTAATTGGACCAAAGTCCAACTGGACTTGAACATAGTTTTTTTTTTTGAGGTGGGAAACATCGATTGAACTCTTTCGCTCTAGGGTGGAGCGAGAGGATGTGTCAGACTGTTACTGACTAAAACCAATCTGTGTCCTTTAGTTGCACTTTGCGTTTTAGGGCCACGGTAACTTGAGTTTAAGGCGAGATTGCACTAATTTTGTACTTTTTTGAACCTCTGGAAATCCACAAATATAAAGAAGAACGCCATAAAAAATATTTTAATAAAATTGTCAATTTTTATTTTTCGTTTATTAAACAACAACATTAATACTAACGTATTTACATACCATAATCAACCACTGGGTAAAATTAAAATATGATATAAAAAAGAAGCCTCAAAAAAAATTTGTACGTCACGGAAATATTTGCAAGTACCACTAACTAGAATCAAACTAAAATATGGCATCAAAAAACTCTTCCACATCGCTATCGACTGGTAATGTGCCCAAAAGACTGGTGGCATTACCAGGCTGTATGGCAATGTTTATCCTAATTTGTAAGTTACTTATAAGAACCAGTCCTTTCAGAAATTACTGACTGAATTTGAAACCACGACCTACAACTCATAACTCGGGAGTTTTACCACTGGGCCAACACCGCTCTGCTCTGAATCAGGTTATATATATTAATTACATGAAAAAATCAATCACCAATTATATCCTCTTTTTATCTTTCAGAACACCCCAAGATAAAACTATTCGTAACACAAGGAGGTCTACAATCGACCGACGAGGCAATCACAGCTGGAGTACCGCTTGTTGGTGTACCAATGTTGGGTGACCAATGGTACAACGTGGAGAAATATGAGCACCACAGAATTGGAGTGAAACTGGAATTGGGATTGCTGAGCGAAGATACATTCACCAATGCTGTCCAAAAGGTTATTGGGGACGACAGGTAAATTACAAATTGATTTGACATTTAACTTAATAATTTTATAAAAAACTTTCTGACCCGGCGAACTTTGTACCGCCTAATCGTAAGGATAACGCCATCTACCGGCATTACCAGAACAGCAAAATTCATTTTATAATGACATTTTAATTAGAGATGGCGTTTTATCTGGATTATTTTTTCTGTGATTTTTTCTCAACGTTCAAACCTTCCCTGGACTATTACGAATATTTCAAGACCAAAATAAGTCAAATCAGTCCAGCCGTTTTCGAGTTTTAGCGAGACTAATGAACAGATATTCATTTATATATGTAGATAGATGTAGTAGTGTGTTTTAAAGTCCACAGGTTACACAGAACACTACGTCAGAAGACAAATTATATGTAATTGTCAGTTAATATCTTAGATCACGGACACTAATGTTACAAGCAAATTGACCGTCATCTTGTTTTTGCATCTATTTTGATCATAACCACGTTATCATCATTACCCTTTGTGTTCAACGCAAAATAATGCATAGATGATAAAGATATTTCTTATACAATTGCGACAGTCAGAATCAAAAACTTATGGAATTATCATGCACTACGAAAATCCTACGTCTCAACCATTTAGATATTTCTAGAAACACTATCGTTGAGAGAAAGTAACATTGCCCTAATTTCCCTTAACTGCCCTTTGCCTTCCAGATCCAGATTTACTTTTTTGAACATTCCCACAGCCCTGGCAAGCATCAGCCCTAGTGGACCTATCCATTTTGCTGACATCTCTTAGATCTACTGTCCACAGACGCATAGTTTCATAGACGCGTATTCATCAAAGGTGCAACATCATGTCATTGTGTCGTTGCCGCTACAGAGTTTCATATTTTTATATATAAACTTCACACAGGCGTACGTCAAGCATATACTGACGAATACGCGTCTATGAAGCTACGCGTCCGTGGACATTAGACCTTACCGGCTCACATGGAACACGACACGTCGTGGACCCGCGCTAAATCTTTCTCCTAAAACTAAAATAAGATTTTCTGAAAGCATTCAAATAACCATTCTTCTTGCACTTTCAGCTACCGCAAAAATATTCTTCAACTAAGGAAACTGATGCTAGATCAACCAATGAAACCATTAGACCGTGGGATATGGTGGATCGAGCACGTGCTGCGACACGGCGGCGCAAAACATCTCCGTTCTCCTGCCGCCAACATATCGTGGGCGCAGTACCTTGAGTTTGAACTGATTGCTGTTGTACTGTCAGCCTTATTCGCCATATTTTTAGTTGTAGCCGGCTTAGTTTATAGTTTATATAAGTTTATTACAACCAATTATATTATAAAAGCTAAAGTTAAGAGTACGTAAATAATGTTGGTAAATGTAAACAATATTTTCATTGTAAAGTTTTTTTTTTAGTAGTTCGCTTGAGAAATCTATTTCAGAATTATGCATAGTATTCAATTCTCGTATAGAATAAACAATTATGTTCCCTACAAAATTTCTAAACATAATTATATATGAAAAAGAATATTATTATAAAAATTATAAATATTATTTATTAATAATATTATTAATATAAATTATATTTTTGATATTCATTGTTGATTTGATATCAGTTGCGAATTTCGATCTCGTACATTTTGAATTTTTTGATATTATAATTGCTGTCGTTGATTTAATATTAATCTATTGTAGAACCTTAGGGTTATAGATAACATTCTATTGTTGAGTCCCTAGGGCTGTAAATAATTGTATGGCTGTGTATATTTATGTGTGTTAACGTTCATAATAACTATGGGCTTATGTTCTTGCTTAATATAGATAATTGTGATAATAATTATAGTAAAATAATATTATTTGTTATCTGTTTTGTACAGTTAAAAAATAAATTGTGATAATATTTTACGATGACTTTTACTGTAACAAGAAATCAGGTGGAAGATATTCACTGCAGCTGGATATAGACCCGGTTCTGTTCGTTTTGCTTCTATCTACGAATCCGAACTGTGGATTATGGCCCATACCCACTTCTAGAGAAGGATGATAAGGGATAGATAGATAGATATATTCTTTATTGTACACTAATAATAAAATTACAATAGGATCTTAAAATTAATAGGGTCTCACAATGGGCGGTCTTATCGCTAAAAACGATGTTTTTTTTTTTTGGAGGTCTGAATCCCAGCAGTGGGAACATTATGCTTTTATGCTATATGTTCTTCTCTCATGCACGTCTCGTGTTAGTCTCACACGACGCTCAGTGGTCATTGATCCAGCATATGAAAGCCTTTTTAACGTCTGTTGAAAATTCTTTAGTCATTTTAGTATCTTCGAAGATATTGTAACAGTAATATCAGTAAATAAAAAATAACAGCACACATTCAAAGATTTTTATTTTCAAGATTCAAAAGAAGTCTACTTACTGAACTAAACCTTCAAACACTTATGTTTATTAAAACCCTCTAAAAGTACATAAAAATTTAAGTAACCTAACAGTGAATTGAAGCGCGCGCTGACTTAATTTTGTACTCGTATATGTGTATGGACATTTATTTCTTTCTTCATTCTTGTTATTATCGTAAATCTTAACTAAACAGTTTACCGTATTATAAAACTCGTTGTAAGTGATTAAAAATCATTTCCTAAAAAAATTAATTTTGCCTTGTTGTTTTGACAAGAAATTAAGTTTTTTGGTAAATGTTTTTTTTTCAAATTTTGTAATTTTTTTAAAAAAAAAAACGTAATAAGTAGCATACATTATATCGTGTGGCCGAAGATGACATATGCTTGCCTAGAAGTAACCACTCTTATACATACTATAAATGAGCTCTAAAAAACGATACCACGTTAGAGTCGGACAGACACTATTTTCATGCCTTCATTTTATTGTACGAATGTCCTGAATTTAAAATACTTATATATCGAGTTTTACTATTTAGTAAATTTTTTAGGTATAATTTACGATCATAACAAGAATTTACCAAAGTCAGACATAACATGGAATGTGAGCCATCTTTCCTTGTCCAGTTTCCTTATTGTCCGTATTTGTACGACTTCAAAATAATACGCGGTAATAATAGATATCAAGAATTCAAGGAGCGGAATTTTTCTATACGTTGTTATTGGTGGCGTTAATTAGATTCTCAGTATAATGCTATTAAATTATGTCACTGATGCTAATTAATATTCGGTCAATGTATCCTACAGTGTACGCGTAGCCTATTAATTGAATACGTATAAGACCAGGGATGTTCGCCGGGTAAGATGTGTAAGAGATGAAACGCGTGCAACAGTACGCGCCGTCGATGATTTGGGCGCGAGGAGCAGCGCCGTGCCCTCGTATCTGAAGTGGGCCCCGACCTATCGCTGCCGGCCGTCGCTCGTTCTATGGTCGGGGGCGCCGAGTCGTGGGATGCGGTGATCTCCTTCTGTGAAGCCGTAATTTCGCAGAAGGAGGCTGCGGAGAGGGGGAGGCCGTGGCCACTCTCCCGTGCCGCAGCAGGTGAACCGGGCGGCGGCGGAGGGCAGATAACGCCCTCTTCCAGGCCCCATAAAGAGCCCGTGCAGAATCGACGCCCGGGTGTCGCTGCTGTGTGACCTGCCCGGAGGACACGGTGGAACACACAGTAGAGGTGTGCCCCGCTTGGGCAGAGCAACGCCATGTCCTCTTGGGGGCAATCGGCGGCGGCGATCTCTCGCGTCGGGCCTTGGTACAGTCAATGGTCCGGAGCAAGGAGGAGTGGCAGGCAGTTGCCTCCTTCTGCGAAGCAGTAATGCTAGCAAAGGAGGCGGCCGATCGCGTGAGGCAACGGTCCTCACGCCCCAACCGCCGCCGGGACTCCGATCCAGATTTCCAGCCACCGTAAGCACGGGCTTGCGGACGGCGAGCAATGGGTGGTTCGCCGTCCGACCGTCCGGTAACCGCCCAGACCGAGCCTAAGTCGTCGACGGCGCGTACTGTTTCACACGCACCTCAAGGAGATGTCAGCAACTGTAGGGGTCCAGCAGGGTCGAAGCTTACTTGGGCCAAGGGTCTGATTCTGAAAGGAAGACTCGGCCCCGGTACGAAAGGCAACGAGGGAACAGGAGTGGGTTTTTAGTCAGTAAAAGTCTGACACTATCTCCCGCCCCGCCCAAGAGCGGGGGATGTCATAAGATGATGTACCCACCGGAAAAACGCCTTATTATTATCTGCTCCGGGGGCAAAAAATTTAATTTCACATTTGTACCAAAACTGATGTACCTACATCGTGTTCGATAAATCTAAATATGGATTTGTATCATGGTTGAAAAAATTATAATTACATGTCTTTGAGGGAATCGTAGCTAAGTTATGCCTGCAGCTCGGATACATCAAAGTTAAGGAGCAGTTGCTGCGGTCGGTTCGGTAGATGGGTGACTATCATAATTATGGTAACCTACAGTGGTGGTGATATTTTGTAACCTATTAAGTCGTTAGTTTCGGCTGTTCTATATTCTTTGTAGTTGCCATGGTAGTCAAATCTCCAAGAATGGTGTGTATGTGAATTTAGGTTTTCAATTTTTTATATTTTTTTTTATTAAAGTTTCATTGTTTAAATTTTTCTTCTTCGAGGCACTAAAGAATCAGATAATCATCCTATTGTTGATTAAACTCGATAAGCATATGTTAACCTTGAACCAACCCTTGTAACATTTTTTATTTAAACACGAGCCAAAATTTGCAAATCACGCACTTGACAAGTTCTCATGCATTGATTACTTTATCGGAGTATTGAGCTCAAGTGATTGCAATGTCATTTATATCCGGCACCACTTACGTGAATGACTCTGCAGCGTAATGAATAACTTGAAGATCATCGTGATTCCGCACAAACGAACTAGACAATATTTTGTTTTACGGCGATTAGATAAAATAACTGTAAGACATACGAAAATATGTGTATAAGTGGATATGCTCAAGTGCTGTTATAAATTTTATCATTGGGACAGTAAGCAAAGGGCATGATAAACATAAAAGTTTTATCTTTAAGGACCTAATTAGTTTTAAGGACCTTGATTATACTTTGAGTATATTTTAACCAGATAAAATTCATATTTTGACAATCTAACTTGCCATTTCCCAAATATACTGGGGTTGGCTTTTAGTTCAACTAAATGCAACAGAATAAATTAGAACCTATTCAAGTAATTATATAAAATATTTGCCTAACTCATTTACATTATCGAATCACTAGACTTACGGCGGTACGCCACCGGCACATGTTAGACGTCCCAGTCATACGTAGAAAACGTTTTAGGAACTCATTTACACGTACAGTAAATGTGTTCCTAAAAGGACAGATAAGGAGTGTCCATCAGGTGAGATAATGGTCAAACACGAGCCTATCAATAATGATAATAAAAAAAAATTAGTTGACGACACGGTTGGTGCAATGGTAGAGGGGTTCGTGTGTTTGATTCTTGCTAGGAATAACATATTTGTATGGTCGGATTTTGTTTCGGATCTGATTGTTAGTGTATGTGAGGTTACATGTTTGTAAACTTCCCAACAATACAAGAGTACGAGATGTTTTATTTTTTAAATATAGTTGTAAACATTGGTTACTCAAGGCTTACCACAGGTACTTATGTGATTTCTTGGGTAGTCCTCTCAAATGGGTGACATTTAGAGACACGTGCCGACTTCTTTCCCAAATGGAATTATCTTTCAAAAATATCACGTCGTCATTATTTAAAAGTTCATTCACGACTGCTCCAAATTGTTTCATAATAATTTTATTCTTTGTTTCTGCCGTATTTGCTTGTATATTATCATTATTTAGTATTTTACAGCTCATTCAACTTCTCGTACACAGTCAGATTATAAATTCTCTGATTCAAAGATTCAGAATACAGAAGTGGAAGAAGCGATGCTCTGTAGGTGGAAAGTTTTTAAATAAACAGAAATAGCTTATTTAGATCAAAGCACCTTATATACATATGGGCTACTGTTAGTCGAACACATGCTTCTGTTAACAAGAGATGAAATAAAAAAAAAATCTTGTTCTTTAATTTACAGGTGTTTGTTGATTGTTTTGAAAATCACTTTTACTGGTATCTTTGTGAATGATATAAGATCTTTAATTGATGCGTTCAATGCTTCGTACGATATATCATAGATATTTCCATTTCCGTAAGATTCTCCGGAGTTTCACCTTTCATATCCATTCGATCTGCTGTTAACACTACAACTTCATGACCACGTTTATGAATTGCATCGTTAATGGCCTGAACGCAACCTGGCGACTGATGTACGGAATCGGGTATACTATCAGTGGCTCTATCTTGGTCAATATAAAGACGTGTTACGACTGATTTGTGATTGATACGAAAATTAGTTTGTTATATAATTTAGAGAATGTTGCTTTTGTGATGATTCTTTAGTTTTTGCCCCGAGCAATTTCGTCTATTTAGCCACATTGATAAATTCAAATTGTTTCTGGTAATGATACTGGACGTGAAACACACGTCCATAGTAAGAGTCTAATTACGTTACACGCTTACTTTGATAATAGCATAGCATAGTCGGCCTTATAATGTTCCCACTGTTGGGACTCAGGCCTCCTCTCTAGGAGAGGGAACGGGCCGTAATCCACCACGCGGGCCCAGTGCGGGTTGGTGGATGTCACATGTCTTCGAATTTTTGGTTCTTGGACATGCCGGTTTCCTCACGATGTTTTCCTTCACCGTTTTGAGAGCAGTGGTGATGAAATAAATTACACAAAGTAATGCGCCTGGCTGGGTTTGAACCCGCGACCTACAACTCGTAAGTCGGGGCCGTTACCACTCGGCCACCACTGCTCTCAGTACTTTGATAACCGGACACATTATTAACTACATAACAATATTTAATAAAATAACAATAGCAATAGCATGAGAACTTGTCAAGTGATTTTTTGAAGAGTAATATTTTGGCTCGTGTTTAAATAAAAAAAGTTACACGGGTTGGTTCAAGGTTAACAAATGCTTATCGAGTTCAATCAACAAAAGGATGATTATCTAATTCTTGAATGCCTCAAAGAAGAAAAATTTAGACAATCAATAACAAAATACCCGTGAATTAATCTTTAATAAAAAAAATATATAGAAAATTGGAAACCTAAATTCACATACACACCATTCTTGGAGATTTGACTATCATGGGAACTACGAAGAATGTAAAACAGCCGAGACTAGCGAATGAATAGGTTACAAATATCTTTACCATAATTATGATAGTCACCCGTCTACCGAACCGACCGCAGCAACTGTTCCTTAACTTTGATGTATCCAAGCTACTGGCATAACTTAGCTACGATTCCCTCAAAGTCAAAGACATATGCAATTATAAATTTTTCAACCATGATACAAAGTCACCTATGACCTGGACCCAAACATTTATAGGTCTTTAACAAAAACCCCATTTTGTGTCCAGGCAATCTCTATCCATTCTGGGTTGCCTGGAAGAAATCGCCGAGTGCGATAAGGCCGCCAATTGTATGTTTTTATTGTATTACAATTCAATTTCTTAAATTTGTAACTTGGTATGCAATAAAGTATATATAAATAAATAAAAGCTAGAATTATTTATGTTCGTGATTGAACTAGTGTAGTTAAACTACTAACTTCATGCAATCTTTTTTCATCCGTTTTTTTCACAGCCCAACATTCTAATCCATACAGTATGACAGGCCTTACCACGGATTTGTAACATTTACCCTTCAACTTAAGGGGCATCCGTGGATCACAAGTTGTTCCAGTGACCTGTCGCTATTTTTTTTTTATTTTTCTTGATAGGTTCGCGCTTGACCGCCATCTCCTGAGATTTCGATTTCATCGATACGGAGTTGATCCGATGTGTTACGTTTCGGTCTACCTCACCATCCCCTTGGATAAGCGACCCGAGATACCGAAAGTTGGAACATTGTTATGGGCGTTCCGGTAAGAGCTTTGGGCACAGGACTGGAGAGACCGCCAAAATCGCAGAACAAGTACTCGGTTTGGGTTCCCTCGTCTTTGTGTCATTTCGGGGTGCCAACTGAAAACCAGCGCTGGGTGTCTGACGCCCCAGTAATTGCTAAGATGGTAACCTTTTCCGTACGGGCAGGCAGAGTAATTCATCAACTCGTCCTATATGCCTTGGTTATATTTTTTTACTCTGCATCTCGTCCCACGTCATTATCCAAATGAGGAAAGTTATAATCAGTGGTAAAAGTATTAGTGAAGAAATAATAAAAAGATTACTGGAAATCTTTTAATACTTTCTAAATGTAATCTCTTTTATTCTTAGAAAGTTATTAATTTATTTTTTGAGTCTTTTTTTAATTAAAGTATCATAATATTTGCTTCTCTTTCAATAATTGTAACAAAATGCTGTGCTTTGTGGTTCATTAATTACTTTTTTTAAATTTATTTTTAGCAGTATAGCGTGTCAATTGTAGACCATGTTTGACAATGACATTTTAGATCATCCTTTTATTTAAATTAACACTATTTGTCTCGAAAAATAGTACATTTTGATACAAGCGGAGAAAGTTTATCATTGCAACTGAGGCGAAATTCACCCGAGCCGTGCCGGTAAGGGTGTTATGGAGCCGAGTGCTGTAGTGACAAATCTCCACGTGTATCAAACGATGTTTTTCAATACACTTACGAAGAAATACTTTTTCTGAAATTTACGACGGATTTTTGTTCATTTTGTACTGAAGAAAATTTTTCAAAGTTGCCATACATTTAAGTTTTGAGTTAGATGGCAGCAGGCTATCGGAAGTAGTTTTTACTTCAATCACAATATCTGGGAGCAAAGCATCTAAATAATTAATTCTCTTCAAATCTTAAATTTGACATTTTTTTCACCAATAATACAAAGTATAAGTTAGTTAATAATATTTAATATATTTTTTTCCCGCGCTTAATCTTAGCAGGTTGTAGGAGAAGCATAGGTATCAAACCGTTAAACATCCTAATATTAAAAATAGAAATTGAAATATTTTTGAATTTTGAACACAGATAAATAATTTTTAATTTGTTGGTAAAAACAAATTATTGTCTTAAAAATCATATTTATTTGTAATATTCTGTTCATAAACACAATTTAAATTTTTATTAAATATTAAAACCTTTAAAAATATCAGTACTTTGCTTTAAATAAAAAATCACCGTTGACCATGACAAAATAGAAAAGAAAAAAGTCCTTGTTGTGATAAATTAAAAAAAAAAAAACACGAGGGTGATATACATGGCATGTTGAATCCAATAGTAGTGCCGAACCAGTTTTCGAGGAAGTGTATTGAAAATACTTTTTCAGTAAATCACGTGTCAATAAAATAATTATTGTACGAGTATTTTGTGAGTTGTTTGTAATTTTACTACCCACTTGTACTACGCACTGTGACGAAAAATAGCTGGTTTAACTCCTACCAAAAGGGATGACCAGAATTCAAAGAAAACAGAATTACATAGGTGACTCATATTTAAAAAAATATATTTGTATCATAAAGAACTGTATCTATCTAAAATCAATTCAGTAGCTTACAAACTTAGTGGGAGAGGAAACTACCAAGAAGCGTGCTCCATCGGCGACCACATCATCGCTTACCATCAGGTAAGATGGTGGTCAAACGCGAGCCTATCATTAACCTGACAAAATTTACCTACTACACATTTTAAACAATTTACCTACTACCTACAAAACATAATAATAATATACATACATAAATTAATTTCAATATTAACAATTTTATAACAATGACGACAAAAAATTGACATAATTTATAATTACTTAGACAATTACATAGACATGATAATATGCATACACAATCTAATTTAAATATATACATCCATAATTTAATAATAAAGATGACAAAAAATAAATTAAAATGTCGGACACAATCTATCAATACTTATACACATACATAATAATTTACATCTATTAGATCTACCTACAAAATTTATTCCATGATTTGTTACTTTGCCGCCATCCTCTCTCCTACATTTACTGTGCCCGACAGGGTTCATATTGATCTTGACTATATTTTATACCACCTATGTACATATGGAATGCAATAAAGTATTGAGTCGAATTCTACGCGGACGAAGTCGCGGGCAAAAGCTAGTAATAAATATTATGTTAATCGTAATTAAAGTCACATAATCTGAGTTCATTATGTAAATAAATTTATCACTTTATTGGCTAACAAACATATAATTATCTTGACATAAGATAAGCACGCGTGGAAATGCATGTTGATTGCTTGGATGCATTAAGGCGAAGTTGCACTAATTTTGAATATTTTTGAAACTCTGGAAATTCACAAATATAAAAGAGAACACTTTCAGCTATAAAATAGTGCTCTGTGTAGAACATCATGAAAAATTATTTTATTAAAATTAACCATAATTATGATCAGTCGCTGGATAAAAATTAAAAAATTGATAAACATTCGTTGGCTCGATAAAAAAAAAATCACGAATCTGATCCTAACTTACGATTACAAACGTGTATATCTACGAGATTACGTCACGGAAATATTTGAAGGTTTCATAAAATTAATAGAGTCTGACAAAAAAAAAAAAACAAAAATCTTAATTAGTTACAGTGTTTCTCATATATGTTTTCAAGAAGTTGCGAAACTCTGCTAATAGTGAAACACTAAAACTAATATACTTTGCCTTTTGCCGGTCCGTGCTAACGTACTGCCTTCCCGTTTGGGATGGTGCCACACAAAATGTATTTATCCACTTTGAGAGAGCCCAAAGAGCTGTCCTTAAAGTAATGCTCTCTCATCCACGAAGGTATTTCACTGTACAGTTCAAATCCGACTGCAAGGTTCTTACTGTAAGGCAACTTTATGTGCTCCTGTGTACCCTACGCAAGCACTCAGCGCGTCCCCTTGAGGAACCTACTGGCCGACTTAAGCATAATGTTTTCCCTCCCGAACGCCTTAGAACTGCCAATAACAATTAAACGTCAATACTAAACATGGTGGGCATCCCACCTATATGCACAAAACGTTTTGGGAGCACATTCATTGTGCGTACAGCTAAGTAGTGGAATTCCTTGCCGGAATCGTCGTTTCCTGATAGCTACAACCCGGAAATCTTTAAGTCAAGAGTGAATAGGTTACTTCTAGGTAAGCGCGTTCCATCATCGACCGCATCGTCGCTTTCCATCAGGTGAGATAACGGTCAAGCGCGAACCTATAAAGAATAAAAAAAAAAACTATGTTATAAGCACTATAATGTATAATCTCTTAAACAAAATAATTAAAATGTATTCATACCTTAAACGACAGTGCAAAATATTAATTAGAGATTATCTTCTAACATTAAATTATGAAAAGACTGAGGATCTTCTGCTGGGTATCTCACGGTGTTGATGCTATTACACACATTTGTCTATAGCCCAGTATGCTCTAGTTATACCTACATTTACTCACTACAAACTCACACACACTCTACATCTACACCTATACACACTCACCGTATAGTTTTGTTTTCTTACAATATTTTTTTTTTTCTTAAGTAAATTAGTTTCTGGTTTCTTAGCCACCAATTGCTTACTGTTTGAATTGTCGTATTTTTAATATAGTTATGGCTTTGTTTGTTACGGAGAATCACTGACTCCTAAGTTACAGGCCCACACCTAGTTTAGGAGTCAGAGTATCTACCTATATAATTGTGACCTTGTAATAAGCCTATATGTTCATAATTTTATAATGTAAATGCTATTTTTTTGTGAGTTTTTTTTTTATTCAAAATAAAATCGCTGTAACGGGCCTGCGAAGTCGACGTAGACCTGGGCCGGTAATACAAAATACTGTGTGACTGTAACTGGCTCTTAATGCGTAAAAGAGGTGGTTCCCTGGTGCGCAGGGTGCAGCCCAGTTCTGACTAGATGGACTACTATGTTGTGGTTGAAAACCCTGTTGTCTATTTCCCAATTTTACTGTGGAGGCATCCTGTTACCTGGTAACTGGGGTGATGAAGTCTAAGTACTCTTTCAGAGTGGAGGCGTTTTGAATCACCCGCCGAAGCGTCGTACACTCGTAACTCATTCGGCACTGTAAATACGCAGAGGCCAAGACCCGAGCACCGGCGCCCGGCCCCGCACCTTCTAGTGCAGTCTGATTGACCACTAATAGACAATAGCTTCGTGCAAAAAAAAAATATTTTCAGTTGTATCCAATTCTCCGGGTATCACTTAACCTTGGTACACTTAAGTTGTTTGGTTATAAAGGTAATGTAGGCAATCATAGCATAAGCATAGCATAATCAGCCTTTTCAATGTTCCCACTGCTGGAACTCAGGCCTCCTCTCTAGGATTAGGAATGGGTAGTAAAACCACCACGTGGGCCCAATGAGGATTGGTGGATGGATGACATGTCGGTTTCCTCATGATGTTTTCCTTCACCGTTTTGAGAGCATTGATGACGAAATAGGTGTATTACACGAAGTATTGCGCCAGGCTGGGTTTGAACCGCGCGGGGACTTTACCACTGGGGCACTACTGGTCTTAAAGAAAATCGCTCCATGTAAGACTGGTGCCTACGTTTAAATTAGGAACTGAACCCCACTTAGTTGAACAAATCACAAGGCCATTTTTCAAGGTGCTACCGCTCGCCATTTTTATTTACCACTGTATACCAAATTGTGTTAAAAGCAACGAAGGTTAGAACTGCTTGATAGAACGGTTCATATTATTTCTAAGCATAATAAAAGTGCATTTTATAAAGAGGAGAATTTGCATTTTATTTCATTCCCAAATTATCATATAAATTGTATGCTTTAGAGAGTTTTTAAAATTCTAGACAGCCCTTTGGCGTGGCGGATCTTACAAGAATGTTTCTTGTAAGGTCCACCTCGCCAAAGGGTTGAAACTGCATAAAGCGGACGAACAGACGGTCCGACCATCCGGTAACCATCCGGACCGAGCCCAAGTCGTCGACGGCGCGAAGTGTTCCACGCGCGCCTTAAGGAGATGTCAGCAATCGTAGGGGCCCAGCAGGGTCTAAGCCTACTGGGGCCATGAGTGATGCAAAAGAGAACCCTGAAATGAAGGCAAAGAAGGAACAAGGGTCCCTGGGTTTTAGACAGTAAAAATCTGACCCGCCCTTTTGCCCCACCCAAGGGCGGGAGATGTCATTTGATGTTTTCCCATCAAAAAAAAATTCATTGATATGGAATATCCAGATTTTTTGAAGCTACTAGAAACTATTTTTTTAATTTATACGAATAAATGCCTTTAGATAATTGTAAATTATTCAAAATATTACGTTAAGAAGCGAAACAAAATAGTCAAATTTTTATGATTCTTTTTCGAACCAATGTCAATTCAGAAAGGTGACAAGCCAGTGCAGTGGCTCTGAATTGACATTTTTGTTCAAAATGTAGGCTGTATGGAGTCGTTTAACTATAAAGATGCAGGTTCATCACTGCGTCGTCATTATCTATTCTGTGGTTACAATAAAAAGGAGGATGCCGAGTTTTGTATGGCCACCGTTCCCACCCTCGAACAGACATGGGATACATGTTATTTTGTTCATTCTTATCCACAAAAGCATAACAGCTGATTTGGTTGTTAAAATATATGGAGTATTCATATCATTAAAAAAAAAAAAACTTGTAGAACTTAATTTGTTTATTTTTCCATACTAAGACATTTACTAAGAGTTGACTATTACAATATGATCGAGCATTTGTGCTGGTGCATTAAGAGTAATGTATCTCCGTAACCCCATGTATAAATAGATATTATGTGCGCTCAACTTAGGTTAGGTCAGGTTAGATTAGGTTAGGTTAAAATATAATGTTTTATAAAATTTAAATTCCATACTTTTGAGGTATTTATTTATTATTTATTTATTTAAACTTCATGTACAGTAGTGGTACATAGGCGGACTTAATGCAACAAGGCATTCTCTACCAGTCAACCTTTGGGTTAAAAAAACAACACTGTGGTAGGCTTGCACAATAAACAAATAACAGATAATTCAAACAGAAAAAAAATAATATAAAAAATAAGTAATTTATAATAATAAAATACATATATATGCTAAAATTATAAACTAATAAATACTATGGAAAATATCAAATCATTAAGAGAACTTAATAATAATTCTGATGAAGACCAAACTAAAGTTGAGAGGTATATCGCCGTAATAAAAGAAACTCTATATAACTAGACGCTTCGAATGACACCTGTGTCACAAGTGTCATTGGGAACAGTTTTACGCAATACCCTTTGTCAAATAGTTTTGTAGAATCATACAGGGCTCGACAAACCGCATTCAAATATGTATGCCAATACTATTATAAGATTCGTTGCCTTTGCGGTCATCATTCCTATGAAAAAACTTTTTCAACTGGGAGGACTGTAAAAAGACAAACTCAAACTATTTACTAAATTTTATTACACTTCTGGACACATTTATTGGCCCACCTTGTATTTTCAGTTCCGTTTGGTCCTAGCTAAAATTTTATATTAGGTCGAGTAAAAAGTTTTTATGCAGTTTTGAACCTGGCGCATTCACAATTTCATTCAATAGTCTTTTTTTGAATTTCGAACACAGAATTTAAAGAAACAAAAGACAATTTGGAGCCTGTTTGTTGATATCAAACAATCGAATACTAAGAAAACTTGGTTTTATTGGTTTACTTGGATTTAATTCTTGAAAAAGTGATTGATATCTTTGGTTTTGCAACAAACATTACTTATTCTTAACATTAAGGTGAGGTTCTATCAATAATCTATGGATACTTCACCTGAAGTCGCCGCCCAAGCTGTGGCACTTATTCAGGTCGGACACAGCCAAAGAAACGTGAGTGCTCAACTTAATTTAAGTCGATCTGCGGTCCGAAATGTTTATCGGAGGTACCTAGGGACTGGCGGCTTTGTTCGTCGCCAAGGAAGGCCACGATCTCGGGTCACAACTGAAAGGCAGGATCGATTCATCTTGACGACCAGCTTGAGAAATCATCACTTTACCTCCATTGAGATACAAAACCAACTTCGCGACTTTCACGGAGGATCTGTGAGCGCTCGAACTGTTCGGATAAGGTTAAAAGAACGCGATATGGTACCACACAAGCCAGCTAATGGGTCCAAACTAACGCGAGCCCACAGAACAGCGCGCCTTCATTTCGCACGCAGTCATTTAAATTGGACACAGCAAGATTGGAGCCGTGTACTCTTTTCTGATGAGTCTAAAATTGTGTTAAATGGCAATGATGGAAGGAAGAAGGTCTACCGACGTAAGGGAGAGCGTTTCGCACAATGCTGCTTTGAAGAGAGGGTTGCTTATGGCGGTGGCTCATGGACTGTCTAGGGCGGTATATCCGCGAGCGGCAAAACTCAACTTGATGTTGTTACAGGACCACGGCTGCCAACATTAAATGCTTAAAGGTACATTCGTGAGTGCTTAGAACCTCACGTGATACTATACGCGGACTATGTGGGCCCAAATTTCCTTTTTATGCATGATAATGCAAGAGCCCATGCGGCCGGCATCGTCAGGGAATATCTTCGGGATGTGAACATCACAGTTATGGATTGGCCAGCCAGAAACCCAGACATGAACCCCATTGAGCACATGTGGGACGAGCTAAAAAGACGTGTTAGGGCTCGTCAGCTAGTTGCCCAGACGATGCAGGAGTTGAAAACTGCCATAGAAGAGGAATGGGAGATGATCCCTCAAAATTTCATAGAGCGGTTGATAAACTCTATGCCTAATTGTATGAGAGCTGTGGTAGATGCCCATGGAGGCAACACGCGTTATTAAATTAAACCTTTATTTGATAAAACATGTTTTTTATTCAAAAATCAATTGCCTTTAACAAGGCACAAATCCGACTTGTTAGGCGTAGCTCCATATCGTATGGTATTCTGAATTCAAATTTAAAACAATACGATCGAAAAAGATGGTAAAATGTATCAGGTTTAAAACTGCATCAACAGTTTTTGTTCAATCTAGCAATCATATTTCGGTAGGAGCCATCGAAACCTAAACTCTAAGGTAGGCCAATAGATGTGTCCAGAAGTGTAATTACGTTAAAAGCAAACAACTATGTAACAGTTAATTATTACACTGATCAGAACTAATTTCCTAATCGAATATCTCAATCGACGATCTGGGAGCGAATGCCCCCTTCGCAAACGCTCCTAGCCAAAGAACCCTCTTGACCTCCCTACTCTGTTCTCCAATTAGATCACGATATCAGCCTTCTTAGCCAAGTTACGACAGTTTCGTTTGCATCAAACGCCTCGAGTAGGCCACGCCTCAGATTTTTTTATTCTGACGTCATCTCAACGCTCAGTCACGTGGTCAGAACAAAAGAATGGGAGGCGTAGCCTACTTGAGGCGTTAGACGCAAACGAGACGACCGTAACTTGGCAAGGCGGGCAGGTGATGCCAGGGTCGTGGTCCAATCGTTGAGCCACTTATAACCCCGTAACTCATTCTACTGTTCAATATAGATCAAGGGTTAACATTCTCAAACAATAGAAATAAATTACTTACACAACATACCTTAGATATTACTTAAAACTAAATGTTTTAACATTTATTTTTAAAAACATAAGGTTTTTATTAATTGTCAGGAACAAAACCTAACACTATGTAATGAGTATATTTAATTTCTAAAACACTTGGGTTAGGTTAGTAGTAGTTTAAAATGTTCATCATCATCATCATCATTTCAGCCGAAAGACGTCCACTGCTGGACATAGGCCTCCCCAAAGCGACGCCACAACGACCGATCCTGTGCATCTCGCATCCACCGCAGTCCCGCTACTCTCACCAGGTCGTCGGTCTACCTTGTGGGAGACCTTCCAACGCTGCGTTTTTAGGTACACGGTCGCCACTCTAGAACTTTTCGGCTAGCACTTTTCTTTTTTTAAATGCTACTTTGAGATAATTATGTTACCATAATAAAAAAATCTGTATTCATCAAGACGCTTCGAATGACACCTGTTTCAAATCTGTTGGTGGGACACTTTTACGCATTGCCCTTTACCTTAATAGCCTAACATTTTGAGTCCATACCATATAATTTTCTACACTCGAAAAATTAGTAGTTACAGCTTGTTGCCTCTCAATATTAATCGAGGGATTTATTTAGTTGTCATAATGATTGATTTGATTTGAGTAGAGGGAGTTTCCTTCAAGCGGCATTATAATAAAGGCCTTTTTGTGGGCGTGTATATGTTGCTTTTAGGTAAGTGTGTACAAAGAGAAATCAAATACGTATTATTTTTTTTTATTTTTTTTTTAATTGATATAAACCAGTGCTTGACTGCGATCCCACCTGATGGTAAGTGGAGATGCAATCATTGATGGTCAGGCGCACTAGTTTATTAAGAGCCTATTAACTTTGGATATTTATTAATTCACAAAAATTATTATGTCAGAGGTATTTAGTTAGATTTTTTTTATGAGCGCATGTATAAGGCCGTGTAAGTTGCGTTTGCCCGGTCTGTAGGTCCAGTGGTTAGAGGCCCTGAATATTATTTCATACCCAGGATAAATGTTTGTGTGATGAGCACAATCGTTTGTTCTGTGTCTGGGTGTAATTTATCTATAATATGTATGTATTTAGAAATATTTAAGTATGTTTATCAGTTGTCTAGTACTCATAACACAAGCTCTGCTTAGCTTGGGACTAGACGACGTTGTGTGTATATATATATATAGGTGGTCGATGTTATGGGCGAACTAAACACCGGCGGGCGCTGTGCACTTTACTCGGATACAAAATCTAAAAATAGCATGAGATCTTATTTTAGTGACTAAGTTACAAAAAAATTGCATAAACATTATTTAGGTTTATAAAAAAAAAAATCAGACATATGTGCGATTGAATGTACTTTTTATACAATTTTATAACTTCTATAACAAAGGTTAGCTGTTTAGGATATTATATTATATCTCAATGCATTAACAAAATGTGTTTACTTATTTTTAGCATAAATGTACAATAATATCATTTCGTCAGAACTGTAAACAATATAAATGACCAGAAAAAATCTAATTCTAACATCTTATTATATGTGGTTATCTCTCTATCATTCCACAATGGTGCGGTTACCTTTTAGTAAGGTACCGTCTTGACATTCAATATATACACCTACTTAAAAGTAAAAACGATAAGGGTAGTCACCATGACGACCTACTCTGCAATAAAAGAAATTAGCACCCCTGAGAGTCCACAGTATTCGTCATGATGACGCTAACGAAAAACACATTCACAAGTTTCAGGTTCACTTATACTAAAACTTGTTTCACATAACTTGAACAGACGATGGACAATGATTTCTGAGCTGGTTGTCTTAGTAGACAATTTTTTTTTTTTAATTGATATAAACCAGTGTTTGACTGCGATCCCACCTGATGGTAAGCGGAGATGCAATCATTGATGGTCAGGCGCACTAGTTTATTAAGAGCCTATTCACTCTAGCCTTGAAGACATCTAAATTATATTTGGACGGGAAGACCGCAGCAGGCAACTTTAGGATTTGATGATGTTTGCGGTGTTGCACAGTTTCCACCTAAATACTCGGTAAGACTATTGAACTGGTCAACATTTCCTTCTTTAACCATTTTCTCTTACATAATGCTTATTATAATGCTTTTTTATTTTCCTGTATAGATTATAACTATGGCCAATAGTTTTATCGTTGCTATGATGTTGTAGTTATGATGTTTGTGTCAAATTTTTGTTTACAATTACATTTTTCTACGTCTGATTGGATCCCATTTTATAAATATTTTAATTTTACAACAAAGTGTTACTTCCCGAGTAGTGTCTGATATGTATTGACTAATGTATACATTTTCTTTTTAACTTTGGATATTTATGTGTCATGAAAATTATTACGTCAGAGGTATTTAGTTAAATTATAAGCGCGTCTATAAGTGGTCGATGATATGAGCGAACTAATCCCAGACTGCTGCGCTGCGCACAAATGCTGCGTCAGCCCACTACAGCATTAACTAATACAACATGATCGAAATTGATATAGATAAATATTTTGGACCAACCTTTAATCTTCAATAACATTGTTAATATCAGCCTTAAAATCTTCAGCAGTCATTGTGAGCAAATCAAGTTTGATTCCAATCTTATGGTGTAGATACTTTTCAACATTATACTACTGGTCACTTAACATTGGGATGCCAATGAGAGGTACTCCTGCTTTGATAGCCTCATCTGTCGATTGTAACCCTCCTTGAGTTACAAATTCTTTGAAGTTAGGATGCTCTGAAAATGCATGTTTATTTAATTTAATAATGAAAAAATATCTTGGTGTCTTTTTCTAAAGTTTCATCGCACTAGTTCGTAATCGTAACTTAGATTTGATATATTAATGACTAGTAAAAATAAATTTTCATAAACCTTTGAAAGAAATAACAGTAATAATTGTAAATATCTGAAAAATAATATTTTCATAACAAATATAATATATCGTTCCAATCTCCAAAAGTGCTTACTTCTTAGCCTAATCTAGATAGATCCCTAGTAAAATCAAGTACTGGTTTATATCAGTTGAATATAAAGCAAATTAATTATAGGTCAAATGTAGGATACAAATTAACCTAAAAAGCGTCTATGTAAGCGCTTTTAGAAAACTGTTAAACAATACAAAACTTGTAAACCAGTTTCGGGTTCGTGGTAAATGTAACGTTGCTAAAAGAATAAGAAAAAACAATTTCCTGGATTCATCATCATCATCATCATTTCAGCCGATAGACGTCCACTGCTGGACAAAGGCCTCCCCCAAATGTCGCCACAAAGATCGGTCCTGTGCGACTTGCGTTCATCGGATTCGGATTTCCTGGATTATTTAAATTCAATATCCCTGGTTTCGATTTAATTTTGATTCAATTTAAATTACTTTTACAAGATTTCAAATACTAGTTCAATCAATTTTATTGATTTTAATTATTTATTTAAATAAATTTAATACTATGCGTATTAAATTCATTGAAATAATTAATTAAAATACTTTGACTAGATTTTATTGTATTATTTTACTTATTTTTTATAATGGGAATTTCATTATCTGTATTTGTTTGCGTATATTTGTGATTAACATAACTTTAAGTACTTTACTTTATTGTACACCAAGATTAAATTTTTAATAAAAAAAAATGCAATTGTGGCCTTATCGCACTTGGCGATTTCTTCCCCGTTAACTACTCTAATATTAACTGTATTGGTCCAAGGAATAAAATTTTGCACAAAAACGAATTTCCCCTTTTTCATTTCCTGAAAAATTCCTTGGAATAGCATTAGAGGGGATCTCCGGCATTACCAGGTGCCCGCATACCTCCGTTGTTTGATCGAGTCCTACATGACGGACAGATTTGTGATCGGAGTAGATACCCCGGTCACAAACCAACAATAAGCGTATTTACAAGAATTTTTAACTAGTGATTGAGAAAAAGCTTACCTGTGCCAATTCTTTATGCGGTTTCTACAGCAGTCCTCCTAATTATATGACACTTGGAGGCACAGGTCGGATTCCTTCCAAAATTGGATTGATATTCATCATCATTGAGGGTTGATGTGTCTGGGCCCAAATATTTCCTAACCATTTCATTCTCTTCTTCTTCCATTCCTGCAAATACTGCTATCCTATAAGTATTGTAAACTTCATATAACTTCTCGTAAACTGTCATATTGTAAATTTTCTGTTAGGTAACAAAAATGGATGTGACGGAGCTCCAATAAATTCATAGTTATCCCAAAGTGCTCAAACAGAACTAACCTGGATCAGCACTTTATATACATGTCGTGAGAAAGCCAACGTTAATTGGATACATGCTTCTGTTAGCAGTAGGTCAAACTTCTGCTTCCCTTGAATAAGATCCTTAATTTCCTTAACTTGTAATTCGCTCCAACTTTCATTTGTGCTATTCCATTTTCTTTGTTTCCTCTTCCTGTTGCCATGAACTCCTCCCACACTTTGTACGATATATCATGGATATCGATTTCCGTAAGTTTCTTCGGAGCTTCACCTTCCTTGAACATAGGATCATCTGTTATCACTACAGCTTTATAACCACGTTTGATGAGTTTCATTGTTATTAGCCTGAACGTGACCTGGTGGCTGATGGATGAGACTGGGTATACTGTCAGTATTCTCGCCGCATCAGTGACGAAGACTTGTATGTTGTGTAGTGGGAGAGCGTGTCAGACTTTTACTGACTATAACCACTCCTATGTTCTTTCTTTGGCTTGCGTTCTAGGACCCCGGATTTTCCTTTCAGAAGCGAACCCATGGCTCAAGTAGGCTTCGATTCTGCTGGGCCCCTAAGGTTTTGCTGATATCTTCATGAGCCACACGTGGAACACTAAGCATCGTCGACGACTCGGGCTCAGTCCAGATGGTTACCGGACGGCCAGACGGCGAGTTACCCATTGCTCGCCGTCCGCAAGCCCACAACTACAGTAATACTAGTTGCCTTTACATCGCCACTGTGCGGACGTGTTGCAACTGATTGAAACGGGTTGATCGACATGTGTTATATATGGAAATCAGTCGAGATAAGTATGGTCAATATTGAAGTAAATGACCTGGTTTGTTTTTGATATGTTCGTCCGTTTTGTAGTCTTTGATAGCGTGATGGAAATATTATTAATTTGTAGAAGTACATGGTGTAATTTAGGTAATTTATACAGTCACTGGACATGTTAAGTTCTGAAGGTTCCTGCACCGGATTTAGGTGTGAACCGCCCAGAGGACACGGTGGAGCATACGGTGGAAGTGTGCCCGCTTGGTGGTTGTAGGTGGAATTTTTCGAAAAGGAAACTTGTGGTCATTAAATGCAAAGGCAATTGAAGGATATAGGTGTGGTTTTAGTATATAAAAGTCTGACACGCAATATCAACTTATTCATTAAACCCCAAGCAAAGGCCGGCGGCGTTCGCTCTCTCATTGTCTTTTTATTGTGTCTCTAATTACGGTATTTAATTTTTTTCAAGGCGTCTGAAGTCGTCTAAGTGAAGTTTTATTTTACCAACTGGTAAAGTTCTCACGTAGCTGGGTTAGTGTTTGACTGTTGAACTTGCTAGTAATTTATTGGACAATTTGATTTATATTCGCCTCAATAGTTTTTTTATAAATACGGTGCCTAAATAAACTAATAAACTCTTGCTTTAAGAACAAATACTAAAACAACAAAATAATATATATAAGTGGGGCTTCGCTACAACAGACATGATTTTATTTACCGTTTTTATAGATAATGGCACGTAATCCTTCGTGCGTGAGTCCAACTCACACTTGGCCGGTAGTTCGTGATGATAGCAACACATTTTGAAGTTCCCGTCGCAGCGTCGTAAACAATTGTAATTAAAACTATCCTCAGTACATCCAAGAAATACTGTTCCGATTTTTTTTTTATGAGTGATGATTACGCCTAATGGAAACTGTGCAAAATTTCACGCTCCTAGTATGCATTTATATGCCAGTCAGACCGTTTCTCCTTTTATATATATAGAATAGATAAATCTTCCATAAATAATTTTGACGTTATTGAAACCAACGTGGTCTAGGATTAATTTGCGATTGTTCTTTTTTTATTATGGATAGTCTTGCGTTTGACCACTATCTCACCTGATGGTAAGCGATGACATCATCGGCTGACAATATACGAGCACGCTTGCCTAGAAATAACCTATTCATTCTTCACTTAAAAACCCTAAGGTTATAGCTATCAGGAAACTCAGACTCCGGCAGGGAATTCCACTTCTTTGCTGTACGCAAACTGAATGTGTTCCCAAAACGCTTTGTATGTATGTACCGATGGCGTAACGCCAAACGTCTTGTGGTCCGATGATGGAACGGACTTGGGGGAATTAAGTTGTGCAAATTGGAATTGCACTCCCCAAAATGTAAACGATTGTAAACCGACAGGCTAGCAACTGCCGCGTTTCTGTGTTGACTCATTTAGACTATCTATTTTATTATCGATATGCAAACATGTGTAATAAGAGAAATTATTATTCGTTTAATTGACTCATCCCAGTTTTGACCGTACAAAGTCTACCTTATCGGTTTAGTGAACAAAGAAAATAATTCATGAACGGTTAGATGAGTTAAGTTCGTGCAAATATTATTCGATCAAGTAATGCGGCGTTAGCTAGTAGCTGGACTAGCAATCGCCACATTACTTGATCGAATTCGGTAAAAAAAATAGAGGTTCTTGATGGTGAAAAATCATATAACTTTATCCGTATTTACAAATACGCACATCACAGGTATTTGTTTTATGCGTGTTGCGCCAATCCCAAATAACATGGGAAAAGGGCAAGAAGATGATGATGATGATGATGACAGGTTTTTGAAAATCAAAGTGGTAATAAACACTAGTTGAAGATAACTGAAGAAACACGGGTGGCTTTTAGTCGGTAAAAGTCTGACTCTCCTACTTCACCCAGAGTATTAGAAGTTTTCTGGCAATTTTCAATGCTCTAAAAACTGGGCATGAGCGAGTCACGGCTTAAATGAAATAAAAACGTATTTAAACGACTTTAAAAACAAAGAGATGATGCGATGAGCGAAGGACTGATACATGACAGCCAAGTTACGATCGTTTCATTTGCGTCGAACGCTTCGAGTAGGTCACGCCTCCGATTCCTTTGTTCTTACCACGTGACTGAGCGTTGAGGTGACGTCAGAGCTGGTCAGAGCTGAGGGATTGAGCTGGCTAGGTGAGAATATCATTGTCAAAAACAAAGTTTGAAGCTATTCAAAATAGCGAGTCTGTAAGTAAAACTATATGAGTGTTCATTTATACTAATATCGAAAACTAGGTTTGAAAGTAGTTAGTAATAGAAAACATGGATTATATATGTTTGTTTTTTTTTTAAGTGAGAAATCATCCAGTGACTACTTTCGCTCTTGATTGAAGTTAAAGGGCATGTAAGACTTTTACTGACTAAAACCCAAGCCTATGTTCTTTTTAGCCTTCGCTCCAAGACCCCGGGGTTCTCTTTCGCACAATCCACAGCCTCAGTAGACTTTGACCCTGCTGGACCCCTATGGTTTTGCTGACATCTCATTGAGGCGCCACTACGCGCAACCTTGATGCCCATTACCAATCTTGCTGTGGATGCATCGTGTTACTGAGTTGTGGATGTCTAATAAACCATAGCTCCTGGCAAGATGATAATATTTTCAGTTTTGTCAAATTCTCTGGGTATCAAATTTACTTAGTTGATTGATTGTGAAGGTAATATAGGCAATCATAGCTAACATAACCATAGCATAATCAGACTTTTTAATATTGCCACTACTGAAAGAAAGAAAGAAAGAAAAATAATTTATTTGGTACAGCACAAGCCCCAAAATAATATTAGATAACATGTGGTGTGACTAGAATGAATATATTAGAGGAAGTTTGAAAGCGGCGCCAGTGACTGAAAAGTTGAAGGGGTATCGTTTGTCTTGGTATGGTCATGTGAAGAGGAGAGATGAAACACATGTTACTAAAAGAGTTATGAGTATACATGTGGACGGGTGGAGAGGGAGAGGGAGGCCAAAGAAAAGATGGATGGATT
This sequence comes from Mythimna vitellina, assembly GCA_949316375.1. Classification (NCBI taxonomy): domain Eukaryota; kingdom Metazoa; phylum Arthropoda; class Insecta; order Lepidoptera; family Noctuidae; genus Mythimna; species Mythimna vitellina. Next base: position 6,358,005 of record OX438708.1, on the reverse strand, counting down.
GTGTGAACAGTGATATGAAAGAAAAGGAAGTTAGTGATAGCATGACGGTTGACAGGATAGAATGGAAGAAAAAAACGTGTGGGATGGGACAAGGGCAAGAAGATGATGACCAAACAATTAAAAAAAACTCAGGCCACCGATCTAATAGAGAAAATGGGCCATAATCCACCACGCGGGCCTAGTGCGGATCGGTGAATATGATATATCTTTGAATTTTTGGTTCTAGGGCATGCCGGTTTACTCACGATGTTTTCTTTCACCGGTTTTAGAGCAGTACTGATGAAATATTACAGAAAATAATGCGTCTGATTGGATTTGATAATCGATTTATGTAAAATATTGGTGCATCCGGTTAAACTCGCAATTGACCCCTACATCGTTAAAAAGATTACAATGTCATTTTTCAAGGTGCTGCCGCTCGCCATTATTACTTACCACTGTATACCAAATTGTGTTAAAAGCAACGAAAGTTGACTGTTTGAAAGAACGGTTTCATAAAATATTATTTCTAAGCACAATAAAAATATATCTTATAAAAATTAAGCATTTTTCGCCGTCCGAGTACCGGCCTATCGTGTTGCTCGACGAGGTAGAAAAGATCCGTGAAAGAGTTATTACAGACCGCATCGTCGCGTACTTGGTACGGATGGGGCCGAATCTTGCGGACGCCAGTCTAACTTTCGCTAGGGGCGCTCCACGGTCGACGCCATAATGCGCGTGCGAGCCTTCACGACAGGGCGTGCGGTGTCCCAGGGCAGGGTCGTTTTGGCGGTGTTTTTGGATATTGGCAACGCCTTCAATCCCCTGCCCTGGAGTAGCATTAGGAAGGCACTCAGGTATCACCAGGTACCTGACTACCTCTGTCGTGTGGTTTTCCGCAGGGATCGGTACTTGGACCGCCCTTGGAACATCGGGTACGACTACGTGCTGCGCGTTGAACTCACTGACGGGGTCAGTGTGAAAAAATTAAATAATATTGTCAAAAAATAAATAAATACAAAGTCAAAAAATTTAATACAATGTCAAAAAACTTAAATTGTGACAATCGTGTAGGGGATCCAGCAGAGGGGACTCGAGGTGGCACTGCACAAGTCCGACGCGGCCCTCGGAACCAACCACCACCGAATTTTCAAATAATGGTATGAGGAGTTCTGTATGGTGTCGGACGTAAAGAATAGCACCATCCCATATCTTCCCGTGGGTGTCGTAAGAGGCGACTAAGGGATATTTAGATTCTGTGCATACTACAGCACCTTAGGTCACTCCGTGGTGTCGGGTAAACTACCAACAAAAGCATTCCCAAGGAGGGTTGGTGTCAGGCTGGCGGCCGACTTTAAAATAAAACTAGCCAAATCCCTTTACAACATGTTCGGTCTTAATAGAATGCGCGATAGGGCTAGGGCGTACCCCACAGGCGACGCGCAGGGGCAGCACCCGGCTCCTGTGGGAAATGGACCAGGGTTGTTGCACCACCTCGGGCGGGTGCAACGTAAGAAGTTAGCTCGGGAAGTGAGATTGAGGTATGCAAGTTGGAATGTTGGGACTATGACTGGAAGGGCCAGAGAGTTAGCGGATGTATTGAAAAGAAGACGGATAAATATAGCATGCTTGCAGGAAACTAAATGGAGAGGAACAAAAGCGAGAGAAATTGGTGAGGGATATAAGCTCTACTACTGTGGAAGTGATGGAAAAAGAAATGGTGTAGGAATAGTGTTAGACAGTAAATTGAAAGAAAGCGTGATGGAAGTACAGAGGATTAGTGATAGATTTATAGTTGTGAAAGTTATGTTAGAGAATGTGATGTTGAATGTAGTTAGTGTGTATGCACCACAAGTAGGATGTGATGAAACGGTGAAAGAGAAGTTTTGGGAGGATTTTTATACAGCGTTAATGAACATCCCTGTTCATGAAGAATTAATAGTTGGAGGTGATTTTAATGGACATGTGGGAAGAATGAAAGGTGTTTATGAAAGAGTACATGGGGGATGGGGTTTCGGTAGTCCGAACAGTGAAGGAGAGACACTGTTGCAATCCGCTACTGCATTTGACCTGGCAGTAGCCAATACGTGGTTCCAGAAAAGAGACGAACACATGATCACGTACAAAAGTGGTAATCATAAGACCCAAATAGACTACTTTCTAGTTCGGCGCAACCAACTAAAGCACGTCAAAGACTGCAAAGTACTGCCAGGAGAAGACCTAGTCTCACAACACAGACTCCTGGTTATGACATCAGTGGTCAAAGTACTCTCTACCAAATACAAAAAGCGTCCTCCCCCTAAAATAAAATGGCATATGTTAGAGAAGAATGATTGTGCGAAGAAGTTCAGGGAGCGAGTGGTGGACAGAATGATAGAGATGGGAGACATGAATGATCGAAGTATAAATGAAAGCTGGAATGAGATGGCTGGGTGTATCAGGCATGCAGCAAAAGATATTTTGGGAGAGACGAGAGGAAAGGGTATAATAGATAGGGATACATGGTGGTGGTCGACAGAAATTCAGAGTGTGTTGAAAGAAAAGAAGAAAAAATTCAAAGAATGGCAGTGTGTAGAGCCAGGAAACGCTAGTTTAAAAGCTGAAAAAAAGAATGAGTATGACGTTCTAAAGAAGAAAGCTAAGAAAGCCGTGGCAATAGCAAAATCAAAGGCCCAGGACAAACTATATGACACACTGGACAGTCCTGCAGGCCAAAAAGAGCTATACCGGCTTACTAGAATAAGAGAGAGAAAGGCGAGGGATGTTTGTCAGGTAAGATGTATAAGAGATGAAACTGGAATGGTTCTATCGGATGATGAAAAAATCAAAAAGAGGTGGAAAGAATATTTTGAAAGACTGATGAATGAGGAAAATAATTGGAGTGGGGTGTTAGAGAATAAACCAGTGAATGTGGGATTAGTGCGAATTGTTAATATAGATGAAGTCAGAATAGCAGTAAATGGAATGAAGAATGGTAAAGCCATTGGTTCAGATGGAATACCAGTGGAAGTGTGGAAGTTATTGCGAGTGGATGGATGGACGTGGTTAGCTTTGTTCTTCAATAAGTTGTTGCTGGAAGAAGCCATACCTGATGAGTGGTGCAATAGCTCTTTAGTGCCATTTTTAAAAACAAAGGTGATGTGCTTGAGTGCAACAATTATAGAGGAATAAAGCTAATGTCACATACTATGAAAGCCTGGGAGAAAGTTATTGAAAGGAGGCTGAGAGAAGAGAGTGAAATTTCACAGACCCAATTCGGTTTTATGCCTGGTCGGGGTACAACGGATGCCATTTTTGCTATACGCCAGCTGTGCGAGAAATATAGAGGTGCGCATAAAAACTTGCACATGGTATTCATTGACCTCGAAAAGGCATACAACCGGGTACCTCGCGAGGTTCTGTGGTGGGCCCTTAAGGAGAACGGTGTGCCTGGGAAGTATGTGCAGTTGATCCGAGCGATGTACAGTCGATGCAGTACCCAAGTCCGGTCTACAGTGGGCACCACTGGCAGCTTCATCAAGGGTCGGCTCTCAGCCCTTACCTCTTCCTGATGATAATGGACGCTCTGACGTCGGACATTCAGGAAGAGGCTCCCTGGTGTATGTTGTTTGCCGATGATATTGTGTTGGTTGCCGAGAGTGGCCTAGAGGTCCAGAACAGATTGGAGGTGTGGTGGCACAGACTGGAGAGTGTTGGCCTGAAATTGAGTAGAACCAAAACGGAATACTTGTTCTGCGATTTCGGCGGTCTCTCCAATCCAGTGCCTTTAGCTCTAGCTGGAACGCCCATACCGATCTGCTCTGACTTTAAGTACCTCGGGTCACTCATCCAAGGGGATGGTGAGGTAGACCGGGACGTAACACATCGGATCAACGCAGGATGGATGAAATGGAGACAGGTCACGGGAACAGCTTGTGACCCACAGATGCCCCTCAAGTTGAAGGGTAAAATCTACAAGTCCGTGATAAGGCCTGTCATACTGTATGGATCAGAATGTTGGGCTATGAAAAAGACGGATGAAAAAAGATTGCATGTAGCGGAGATGAGAATGTTAAGATGGATGTGTGGTGTGACGAGAATGGATAAAGTGAGAAATGAATATATTAGGGGAAGTTTGAAAGTGGCGCCAGTGACAGAAAAGTTGAAAGGGAATCGTTTATCTTGGTATGGTCATGTGAAGAGGAGGGATGAAACGCATGTTACTAAAAGAGTTATGAGTTTACATGTGGATGGATGGAGAGGGAGAGGGAGACCAAAGAAAAGATGGATGGATTGTGTGAAGAGTGATATGAAAGAAAAGGAAGTTAGTGATAGCATGACGAGTAACAGGGCAGAGTGGAAGAAAAAAACGTGTTGCGCCGACCCCAAATAACACGGGATAAGGGCAGGAAGATGATGATGGTATGAGGAGTTCACATCGGCGTTGTCTATCAAGTCGTTGGTTCCAGCTGTCATTCGTAAACGTAGATTACTTCACTGTACACTTTAGTACCTGTAAGGTGCTGCAAAATGATGATTTCAGTACTTCCGATAAAGATGAACCTGAATTTTATCCTTAACACATTGAATCAGATTGCCGAATACACTTCTATAGAATGACGTTCCCGCTGCAAGGAAATTCTAGTACTCAATCTACTCTATCTCAAAGCCATCGCTTATTAGTTTCCCTATCAATCTCAACAAATATCTTAGAAGATCCTTTGAAAAATATGTGGTCAGGAAATTAAAGAGAAATTAATTTGTATAAAAAGCTAGACCAGTTCACAGGACAGTTGGAAAACGTCTAAGTAGAAACATTGTACCTACATATCTAAAAGGTTCTACATCAACTGTTCTTCTCTCACGGAAAGTTTTTAAGTGTTATTTACAAAAAAAAAAAAAAACAAAAAAGACATATAAAACATATTTTTGTTATTATTATTATTATATAAAGTATTTCATAAACATTTAATTAATTTTCTAAGCTTTATTATACTATTTTAATATATTCATATAAATATTTTGAAAAACTTATTGAAAAATCATCATTGCATTTATATTAAATCAAATACATTAAATTAAATTTGTTTTTAGTTGTAATTAGTTTGAGATTTTTATTATTATTTTTTGGTTCCACTGTAATTATAGTTACTTAAGTATTTTTTTAAATTAATACATTATTAATGAAAATACTAATCTACAAATTAACATTCCCATTCAACGTGGCAATATTGCCAGCCTTCTGGGCACATTTCCGGAAGATAGCGATGTGGAGGAGTACTTCGGCGCCTGAGTGTATTTTGTGTTTCTGTTTTTTATGGACATAGTAAGGTAGTAGTAGTAGTACAAAAATATTTAGGCTACTTAGTTTGTTAAATTTTTAACAAACTAAGTAGTAGTAAGTAAACAAATTAAAAATTTCATCTTTCAAAAGTAGACATAGAATTTATTTATTTATTTACAAGCACTTGTACAACGTTACAGAGGATGTCCGAGGTGTTGTACAGTAGAAACATACAAACTAAAAAAATACATTTAATAAAAACAATAATAACCTAATAACAAATCCATACACATTGAAGAAAAAAAAAACTAACTAACAAATAATTTAGAAATAAAAAGAAAATACATATGCTTCATCCCTCAAAACAAATGAAACAATGTAAACTTATTTTTTATTCTTCTTATCACAAAATCTCCATTCACTACAATTTATGTTTAATTTGGTGAATCTGCGGCTTAATTTTCTTTTAACTTTTCATATACTTGACCTACACTTAAACACTTCCATACAACGAATACAATTAATGACAGCAATAGAATAAAAGACAGTGCAATGGCTGTCAAAACGAAAAGCAGTTCTAATTCTAGGTACTCTGCCCATGACATGTTGGCGGCAGGCGCACGCAGATGTCTCGCGCCGCCGTGACGAAGCACGTACTCCGTCCACCACACGGCGCGCTCCAGTGGAGACTGGGGTTGGTCACGCATCATGCTGTTAAGTTTGATGATGTTTTCACGAAAACTGCAATCAAACAAGAAACTATAAATATCTTAGTGACTTTTATATCCATCTGCTGATAGAACTATAAATATACAATTGTGACTTTAGTTTTTTTTGCATCTTAGATATGGACCTTCTGCGAAGCAGTAAAGAAGGATAAGCCCGCAAGGGTGAGGGAACACACAACTCCACACCTCAGCCGCCGCGACAGAAGACATACTGGGTGTAGGGAATAGCAGAGCGATTTCTGACCACCGTAGGGACGGGCTCATGGACGACGAGCAATGGATAGCTTGCCGTTCGCTCGACCGATCCTGAATCAGCGACGGTGCGTAAGGTTCCACTCATGCCTCAAACCGCGAACCCAGGGCCCAGTAGAGTCGATGCCTGCTGCGGTCGTGGGGAGAAGTACGAAAATGATACCCGTGGTTCTAGGACGCAAAGAGGTACTGGACAAATCTAGTAGTAGTTTTAGTCAGTAAAAGTTGATACGTCCTTTCGCTCCATCCTAGAATGTGAGAAGTCATTAGATGATTTCCCAGCTTAAAAAAAAACGCTAGATATGGAATATCTAGATTAGCTACTAGAAATGATTTTTTTATACAAATGCCTGTTGATAAAGGTAAATTATTCAAAATAAGTCGAGAAGCGAAATAAAATAGTCAAATTTAAAAGATTATTTTCACACATTGCGTTGGCTTTTCACCTTTCTGAACTGACACTTTTGGTCATTCAGGCTATACGTAGTCAGTTAACTTAAAAAATGCAGGTTTATCAGTGCGTCATCATTGTCTATTTTACCTTAATAGCCTAACATTTTGATTGCATACCATACCATTTCCTTCATTCGACAAATTAATAGTTACAGTTTGTTGCCTGTCGATATTATTATAGGGATCAAAGTCAAAGTCAAAGCGTTTATTGAGAACTAAGTGTTTATAATGTTGTTATAATATCATGTCAATACTTTTGACTTAACAGTCTTTTACAAGCATAGCAATTTCAATTTATCCAAATTAACATACAATAGACATTATTAGTATTTAATCATTATTATTATTGGATTTATTCAGTTTTCATAGTCACAGGAGTGGAGAAAGAAAAGAAAGAAAGAAATACGTTTATTCGGGACAGACACAGCACAACGCTTATAAACACAAAGTAAAAAGTGCGTCGAGCATGCCCGCAAAGCGGAAACCTCAGCATTTGCTTGGCGTTAGACGCCCAGCGCTGGTTTTCAGTTGGCACCCCGCAGTGACGCTTGGAGGAAGTTTCCTTCAAGGAAACTTATAATAAGAGCCTTAATTATATAAACGACATGATCAATATTGATATAAATATCTTGGACCAACCTTTTATCTTCAATGACATTGTTAATGGCAGCCTTAAAATCTTCAGCAGTGATTGTGAGCAAATCAAGTTTGACTCCAATGTTATGGTGTAGATACTTTTCAACATTATACCATTGGTCCCCTAACATTGGGATGCCAATGAGAGGCACTCCTGCTGTGATAGCCTCATCTGTCGATTGTAACCCTCCTTGAGTAATAAATACTTTGATATTAGGATGCCCTGAAAATGCATGTTTATTTAATTTAATAATGAAAAAATATTTTGGTGTCCTTTTTTTCTAAAGTTTGTTTGCACTCGTTCGTAATCGTAACTTAGATATATCTAAAAGTGCTTACTTCTTAGCCTAATTTAAATTGATCTCTAGTAAAAATCAAGCACTTGTTTATATCAGTTGAATTTGTAGTGAATTAATTATATTATACATCAGATGTAGACTAAAAATAACCTAAAAGGCATTCTATGTTCAATATTTTAGAAAACTGTCAAACAAGAGAAAACATGTAAAACAGTTTTCGGTTTATAGTAAATTTTGAATTTTTAAAATACCACTAATCATTTTCAATCCTTTTGAAACCTGAAGATGAATGATTAGTGAAAACATATTTTTATAAACCTTTGAAATAAATAACAGTAATAATTATAAATATCTGGAAAATAATATATTTTTAGTCTCTAAAAGTACTTATTTGTTGGCCTAATATAAATTGGTCCCTAGTAAAATCAAGCACTGGTTTATATCAGTTGAAGTAGCCAATTAATTTGTAGTAGATAAGAATCCTCAGATGTAGAATAAAAAATAGCCTAAAAGACAATCTAAGTAAGCGCTTTTAGAACAACAAAAAACAATAGAAAACATGTAAAACAGTCAACAATACAAACAATATGACATTTCAAAAAGACCACTAGTAAGTTGTAATACTTTTGAAACCAAATAATGAATTTGTGTACGTTCGATTAACTGTAGAGTTGCTAATTACTATGATGCCCTTAAAACTACAGTACTCACTTAGCAAGTCTGACTGTGGAAGCCATTTTGAAATCCTGATGTTCTTAGAGCGTCCTGGCAGCTCGTCTTTGTCCCACTTCCACAAGACGTCATAAGGTAACTTAGAAAAGACTTTGGCCATCAATTCTACTCTATCTGGAGGAAGTAGTGACGGTCGAACATTTGTGCCAAAGCTAATGTAGATCACACCGTTCTTCGAGGAGTCCAGATAAGTTTTTAGGTCCTGCAATAAAATTCATTAATTTAAATAGTTTGCCAGTAAAATAATAATAATTACTTTTTTTTGTCTTCTTAACATATCGTTTATAATTTTAGATATTTCTTAAAAAATAATAATGTTTTTTTATTAATATAATGACTATACGACAGTTATTATTACAATACTAGTTCATGTGACGTCCACAAAGCAACACAGAGCAATGTTTCAGTGTCTAGTAATGCCTAGAGAGGGAATTCCAACAGTGGGAATATTATAAGGCTGAATATGCTCTTTATTTTTAAGATTTTATCAAAAATTTCATTCATTGACAGCATTTTGAAGAAGCTACCATTACTGTAAGAATTGACAAAAAACAAAAAACTGGCACAAAGAACCTTCGAACCGGATCCAGCAGTAACCTAAGGAATTTGAAATTAATTCCGGTTCCATATATGCTTAATGGTAAGATTTCTTATATCTTTGAACAAAGTCGAGTTTGAAACACGTTTGTTGCATAATCATAAATGTCTTATAATTATATATTTATTTTTAGACTAACTTGTTATAAAGTACTTAAATGAACTTATAACTGTAGTTGTAACAAAAGAAGCCAGAAAGCTTCCAATTAATTAAATACTAAACCTTAGAAAAAAAACCAAGCAAGTGCAAATGAGTATTATAAACACGAATTCACAGTTTTCTGATTTTTTGCCTTTACTTGTGCTATGAGACTTAATTTCATGCCGAATTCCAGGATTCTAGGTCAACGGGAAGTACCCTATGAATTTTGATTGCCTTGAAAGTGTCAAAATTTTTCGATATAAACGGCCGTATCTTTTTTTTTACGTTAACTTAGAAGTTTGATTTTTCCTTGGTTTCAAGAGACCGCAAACTTTAGTAAATGTTTTTAATGTCAATTTTATACCTCTACGCGTTCCTAAAATAAAGGGTCATGACAGACAAACAGACAGATAACAAAGTGATCCTTTATGAGTTCTGTTTTTTCCTTTTGAAGTACGGAACCTTAAAACAGAGTATTTACACGTGCGAAATCTTTTAACTGTGAGAAGTATAGAGAAGTATATGACAGTCTTTGTAATCAATTTTGGTTAGACTTTGTGCCAAGTTTCAAGTTTAATATTCCCCATACAACTTTTGACACCCCCTAAATCATTTTGCAGAGGTAGTTTTAAATAAGAGATAAAGAAATCATAGCAATCAACACATTTTTTTTCTTAGTTTACTATTTATGCTAAGTTTTAAATATATCCGTCCAAGGAATAAAATTTTAAATACAAACTAACTTCCCCCTTTTCACTCCCTGAAAGTTCCTTGAAGTAGCATTAGAGGGGCACTTTGGCATCACCAGGTGCCCGCCTACCTCCATCGTGTGATCGAGCACATGACGGATAGGTTCATCATCTACCTCGGTAACCAGGGAGAGTGGAAATGGTGGGAGTGGGGTGTCAAAATCGCACTGGGCCAGCGTGGTTGATTACGGCCTATTCCTTCTCCTATAGACTAGGCCTGGGAACCAGCAGTCGACACATTATACTGATTTGATTATTTTCCTATATAATTTATAAGTAATTAATAAAAACTAACAGAGACACGTTCTGTTTCATAGGATATAGGGATACATTGTCTTCGAAGCTAAGCTGTCCGTATCAGGGTGACTATTTATTTTTAGAGTTGTCGGTCGGAATTGCGTTGTCACCCACTCAGACTACACTTTCTGTATTTTAATAAAATATATTTGATTGGTCTTCTAATTTACCTCATCCTCATAGGGCACGCCATGATTATGGCGGTAAGTTCCCTCTTTGAGGAGTGGCTGGAAAGACAACACGGCGTCCTTACCTTCCGCATGACGCAGGTCCTCACCGGACATGATAAATTCGGGAGGTTCCTGCACCGGATTCGAGCGAAAGAAACGCCAAGGTGCCACCATTGTTTAGACCGCCCGGAGGACACGGTGGAGCATACGGTAGAGGTGTGCCCCGCCTGGGCCGAGCCCCGCCATGTCCTCGTAGGGGCGATCGGCGGCAGCGATCTCTCGCGCCTCGCCTTGGTACAGGCCATGGTCCGGAGCGAGGAGGAGTGGCAGGCCGTCGCCGTGCACGCGCGAGACAATGGCCCTCGTGCCCCAGCCGCCGGGATTCCGATCCCGATTTCCGGCCACCGTAGGCGCGGGATTGTGGACGACGAGCAATGGGTAGCTCGCCGTCCAATCGTCCGGTAACCATCCGGACCGAACCCAAGTCGTCAACGGCGCGCAGTGTTCCACGCGCTACTCTAGAAGATGTCAGCAACCGTAGGGGCCCAGTAGGGTCGAAGCCTACTAGGGCCATGAGTGATGCGAAAGAGATCCCCGGGGTCCTGGTGATATGGCATAGAAGAAACAGGAGTAGTTTTTAGTCAGTAAAAGTCTGACACTATCTCCCGCTTCGCCCTAGAGCGGGGCATGTCATTAGATGATTTTCCTACCCGAAAAAAAAATCATCCTCATTATATCATTGTTCTTTGATGATGACAGTTAATTTAAAAAAAAACTTACCGTTGGCAATTCTTTCACTGGTTTATGATGTAATCCTCCCATATAAACAACACTGGGAGGCACTGGACGATTTCCTTCCCAAATTGGATGAATGTTTAAAAACAACATTTCAACTTTATTTTTTAATTCCCCTATAGTCGGTGTATTTGGTCCAAACAGTCTTCTGCCCATTTCATTTTCTTCATATTCAACTTCTTGCATAATATTTTCCATCCTGTACAGGTTCCATAATTCCACAATTTTTTCCCATTGTGTTACATTATACAAGCGTTTACTCAACATGTCTGGATACAAAATAGGATGCCAGGCAGATCCCATTGTTCCCACGTTATCGTTCAAAGGGCCGAAAGAAGACACAAGGATCACGGGTGCCTTAACCACATGCGACATAAACAACGAAGGTCTTGCACAAGCTTCCAATAAAAGCAAATCAAACTTATCTTCTTTCATAAGTTTTTGAATCTCATCCAACTTCATCTGCATTTCGATCACCTGAACCATCATACGAAACAGAACTCGCATTTGCAAATTTAAATCGTTGTCGCCTGTAGAAGTAATCTCATAGAGTTGTCTCCATTTCCTGTAAGACATTTCGTGGACATTGATTTCTGTAAGATTTGCTGGTGCTCCTCCGTTTGGGAAGACTGGATCTGTCGTGATGACCGTAACTTCATGTCCTCGCCTGGCAAGTTCTTGAGTTAGAGGTCGAAACACAATTTGATGACTGATAGATGCAACTGGGAAATATGCCAATATTTTCGCTGCATTATTAGAAGTAATTGATAACGTTAATATCGCTAAGGCAGTTGATATGTACATTATTCTGCGGGTAACTGCGAGATATAAATGATTACGTTTTACTATACATCGAGTTATTATATACAACTTACGTATTCGATGACACTTGCAATGAACTTGACTTCATTTGCATCGCACTATCTTTTTCCGCATTGCATGGTGACAATTTCATATGTAATAGGAAAATTATTATATCATATTATAATACTTATATATAGGTACTCTTTTTATCACTTCTTTAACCGCATCCTCTTTTTTCTTCAACTACATTTCGATGAGCTCAACAATCGTAAGGAACGACAATCGTGTTTGTGTCATTGTATTATTTTTGGCCGTAGAAGTGAATTTTACGAGTATAACTCACGCAAACAATCCGCAACCATGGCAGGCACTGGCCCTAGCTGACTCTGTCAATCTTGCTGACATCTCATTGAGGCGCGCATCGTCCAGGGATCGATCCTTACCCGATAGCCGGATGGCGAGCTACCCATTGCTTGCCATCTGCAAGCCCGCGCCTACGGTGTTCAGATCATCCTGCGACTCTCGATGCCCGTGGCGTCTTCGGTTGGGACCGAGACATAAGGCTTATCTCGGCCTTTCAGTTTCTACCACCTTCTTTGTTCGCATTACTACTCCGCAGAAAGAGGTGACCACCTCCCATTCCCTCTAATTTCATGCTGTAGCCTAAACCGTGGCCGGACACAAGAATTCGCTGCTGCCGATTGGGAAGACCTTCACCGTATGCTTCACAATTATTATATTAAGGCCTCTGTATTTGAAATGATTGACATGATAATTACCTATAAGCCGTTGTTATAAGCGTACAGTACCATACCATTGGCGTAACCGTAGTAACCGCAGGTGTATGCATTAGCAGGAGAAGATACCTCACAGTTTCAGTTCGATAACTTTTTCTTTCAAATTGCTTTAGAAGCTGTATTGCTTCTCGTCATTAAACACAACTGGTCTATTTACAGCACTAGGTCACGCCAGTAACCTTACTGCGTGTGCGGAGTTTTATTGGTTTTATTGCTCGTAGTAAACGATACAGAGCAAATTGGTTTGACATTACCACGCCATTCGATGCTTAAATTGAAATAATACTAATTTTAGTGTAACGTGGTCTAAGGTGTTAGATAAACTGGTGTTATGTCTGCCAAAAACTATTGTGAAAGGTTAAAATTACTGGGATTGACGCAAGTAATCTTATAAGATTATAGGACTGAATCCTAAGTCATTCCTCCTTTTTAGTAGAGGGAACAGGTTGTAAACCCTCACGCGGACCAACTACGTTAGTGGTGGATGTCACCTTCCTTCATCGTTTCGAGATTGACACGTGAATAATGTTTGGCTATCCTAAACATGTTTTACTTTAGCAATTTCGAAAACCGACAGGAAAATGAAATCGATCGCCGTATCAAAAACGCCTGGAAAAGCTACTGGTCCACGAAACGCTAATGAAAGGAGATCTACTGCCCGTCTTAACCTACGGTGCCCAGACATGGTCGCTCACCGTGTCGCAAAAGTTTCACCTTGGGGTTTGCCGACAAGCAACGGAGCGTAGCATTCTGGGTGTCAAAAAAGCCTACAGAATGAGAAACACCACGGTGCGTCAATAGACGGAGATTATGGACGTAGGAAAAAAGGTTGCCTGGCTAAAATGGGATTGGACGGGTCACATCAGCCACATGCACTCTAACCGGTGGGCAAGAGTCTCCACAAAGTGGGCATCTGAAGATGGATGACGTCGCCGAGGTTGACCTGAGAACATGTAGCGAGACGACCTAGAGGCCTAACGCAAGGACTGCTTCGAGGTGGCTCAAGAAAAGAATACCTGAAAGAAGCTGGGGGAGGCCATTGCCCAGCAGTGAAACAGTATAGGCTATTAAAAACAAACTTTTATCACTAATTCATTTAGTCTTCAAATCAAAATAAATAATAGTCGTATTTTAATCCATTATAACCATTTTCATATTTTAATCAACTCATCTTACAATAAGTTTATTACAGCTTACACACGTAATATTACATAGTTAATATACAGAAAGTTATGTTTTAATCAACAACATTTAATATGACAAAGAGTACGATGAAACGTTCATCAATTTGCCTTTATTTTTGTTTGTTTTGTACAAAAACATAATTGTTTCCATAATTGATACACAAGAAATGAGGAAAGAAAGACAAAGCTGAGAACAATTGCTAAAATAATTAGCACAAGTTCTAGTTCAAGATACTCTGACCATGACATGTTGGCGGTGGGCGCGCGCAGATGCTTCCCTCCGCCGTGACGTAGCACGTGCTCCGTCCACCACACGGCGCGCTCCAGTGGAGGCTGGGGTTGATCGCGCATCATGCTGCCAAGCTTTAATATATTCTGACGATAGCTAAAAATTATAGAACGATACATTAGATTGGCCTGTTGGTCTAGTGGATATTGGCCCTGACTACTATCCTGGAGGTCATGTGTTCGATTCCCACCCAAGACAATTGTTTGTGTGATGAGCACGATCATTTGTTCTTTGTCTGGGTGTAATTTATCTATAGTATGTATGTATTTATAAAATATTTAAGTATGTTTATCAGTTGTATAGTACTCATAACACAAGCTCTGCTTAGCTTGGGACTAGACATTGCGGTGCGTAAATTAAAAAAAAAAATCTACGATATGAAAAATAGAACAAAAAAGTACAACTATATCGACAAGATAAAACTGAAATTTATTGAAAACCAAAACTGATAATGATTACAATAACCCACCTTTCATCATTAATAACAGAAGTAACAGCATTCTTAAATTCTTCCTCAGTCATCGTAATCAGATTAAGTTAGCGTCCAATTTTATGATGTTCATATTTTTCAGTATTGTACCATTGATCACCCAACACTGGAATACCAACAAGTGGCACTCCTGCAGTAATTGCCTCGTCTGTTGATTGTAACCCTCCTTGTGATACAAATAGTTTGATCTTCGGATGTCCTATAAATTAATATTCATTTGTAGCGACATCTATGGCGTCACATAAGAACTAATCCTGCATCGCGTAATCAAAGTTCTTCGTGCGATTAGAACATATAGAACAGCCCGAAATCATCTAACGGGCAGTTGCCTACCAGACATAACACCCGTCTGGTCGGAGGATCCTCCCTTTTCAACCGAGGTTTGCGGGACTTTACCCTCTGTTCCACATACCTCTAAACATTGAATTCGTCAGTATTTTGAACCAATAAATTGCCCCATATTATTTTTTAGACTATAATTACTTACTTAAAATATCTGACTGTGGCAACCATTTTGATATTCTGATGTTCTCCGAGTGTCCTGGAAGCTCATCATCATCCCACTTCCATAGTACATCGTATGGTAGTTGAGAAAAAACATTAGCAATCATTTCAACCTTATTTATCGGCAGCAGTGAAGGCCGGACATTTGTTCCGAAGCTCAAATATATCACACCGTGTTTTGAGGAGTCTAAATACGTTTTAAGATCCTGCAATTCGAAATTCTACAAAGACATTTAAAATACTTGATATAAACCAGACACCAGCAGCATGTCCTGTTATTACTCACCATTGGTAATTCTTTCACTGGCTTTTGATGTAATCCTCCCATATAGATAACACTAGGAGGAACTGGTCGATTCCCTTCCCAAATAGGATTAACGTTCAAAAACAGCATATCAACGTTATTTTTTAATTCACTTATAGTCGGTGCATTAGGCCCAAACATTCGTTTGGCCAATTCATTTTCGGAATCTTCAACTTCATCCATTACATTTTCTAGTTTATAAAAGTTCCACAATTCCACCACTTTTTCCCACTTCGTCAAATTGTACAAACGCTGGTTTAGAGTATCTGGATACAATAAAGGATGCCAGGCTGATCCCATAGTTTGTGTATGTCTCATGGAACCAAAAGAAGACACTAAAATAACAGGTGCCTTAACAATATGTGAAAGAAGTAACGCAGGTCTTACGCAAGCTTCTAACAGTTTTTTTTTTTTCTTTTTTTTTCTGTTTTTTTTTTTGGTGGGAAAATCATCCTAATGACATCCCCGCTCTTGGGCGGAGCGGGAGATAGTGTCAGACTCTTACTGACTAAAAATCCACTCCTGTTCCTCCGTTGCCTTCGTCCCAGGGCCCCGGGTTCCGCTTTCACACTACCCGTGGCCCCAGTCGGCTTCGACCCTGCTGGGCCCCTAACAAATCAAACTTTTCTTCTTTGATCACCTTTTGCACTTTGTGTACATTCAGTTGCATTTCCACAATCTTTACCAACATTTTGTACGCCAACTTCATCTGAAAGATCAAATCACTATCATCAGTAATGAAATCATATAGCGTCCTCCAGACCTCATAAGAAAGGTCGTGGACATCGATTTCTGTGAAATTTTCAGGTGTTTCTCCTTTAGGGAAGGCTGGATCTGGTGTGATGACTATGACTTCATGTCCTCGCCTGGCGAGTTCTTGAGTTAGAGGACGAAATACGACTTGATGGCTTATACGCGGAACTGGGAACAGGGCCAGTATACGTGCTGCTTCGTTCGAGGTTATTGATGATGTATATATAATAACAACACTACCAGCGCGTACATATTCGAGCGTGCGTTTCAGATTGCTGCGTGTGACTGTTGAAAATGTTTGCCTATCTACCGACTTGATTAAATAAAACTACACACACAGATTGAGATTGCAGAACGTTTTTATTCATAAATTTATAAAAAACATTTAGGAAACCTCTAACAAAAGCGTAAATAACACATGATCATTCATAGTGAAACTCATGAAATCACACAAACATAGAAAATAATCTAAGATAAGATACTATTTAATATAAGATTGGTATTATTAAAATCTTATCTTTGTACACGTGCAATACTATTAAAGTGAAAAAAAGGCAGTATTAAAGAAACCTTTTCTTTTTTGTTTAGTAAAATTATAAAAATATCTTAAAATAAAATACAGCATTCTATTAATTTGACTTACTTTTATATAATCCTGAACTATAATTGTAATAATTCTATAACTTAAGCATGGACCAGCTCCCCTAGCCAAGTTACGATCGTTACGTTGTAGTAGGCCACGCCTCCGATTTTTTTGTTCTGACGTCATTTCAACGCTCAGTCACGTGGTCAAAACAAAGGAATCGGAGGCTTGGCCTACTCGAGGCGTTCGACGCAAACGAAACGATCGTAACTTGGCTAGGGGGGCAGACGGTTGCAATCCAAATCCAATTCCAAAAATGTGTGTTTGGATTGTGTTGCTGCTTTCAATTTAATCCATGCACCAACACGTTCCCACATCACTTACTGCAGTCGAAACTGTGGTTGAGAGAACGAGCCCACCATCAAAGGACGTTGAAGGTAACCGCAGATAAGATTACATGCTGTCTACACGAATTGAAACTAGCAAGGTCACCTCTGTTGGGACGCTGGATTGCAACCATCTAGTTCATGCTTAAACTTAACTTATAGAAAAGGACGATAATATAATTTCATAATATTCAGAACATGATTATTAGAACATTATTAAGCAAATTGAAATGACACCACATTGCTATACTTTGTGTCAATTCATCTTCAATTTATATCGTTCCGCGCGTAACTTTAAATGGTACCACAAACAATACAATAGAAAATATGAAAAAACAAAAGAACTCAGAATAAATGCCAGCAAAGTAAACAGTAGTTCTAACTCCAGATATTGCACCCACGACATGTTGGCGGAGGACGCGCGTAAATGCTTTCCTCCACTATGACGCAGTACATGCTCCGTCCACCACACAGCACGCTCCAATGGAGATTGTGGCTGATCGCGCATCATGCTGCCAAGTTTCACTATGTTTTGACGATAGCTGAAAAGTAACGATGCATGAGCATGATCAACCTTTCAATGTTCCCACTGCTGGGACTCAGGCCTCCTCTCTAGGAAAGGGAATGGGCCGTAATCCATCACGCAGGCCCAGTGCGGGTAGGTGAATGTCACATGTTTTCGAATTTTTTGTTCTAGGACATGCCGGTGTCCTCACGATGTTTTCCTTCACCGTTTTGAGATCAGAGGTGATGAAATAAATTACACAAAGTAATGCGCCTGGCTGGGTTTGAACCCGCGACCTACAACTCGTAAGTCGGAGCCGTTACCACTCGGCCACCACTGCTTCCAGTAACGATACTACTTGAAAAACAATAACAAATCATCCAGGAATCAAGTATTAAAATGGGCCGAATAGAGACATTTCCAATTACAATCTGCTTCAAAGCAGTCTTCATTAGAGACAAGACGCGATTATTTCAGGTACTAATAAACCACTAACCTGCTATTACCAATTACAGTCTTTATCGCGTTCTTAAATTCTTCCTCAGTCATCGTTAGCAAATCTAATTTTACTCCAATGCCAAAATGTACATATTTTTCAACATTGTACCATTGGTCTGACATCATTGGTACACCAATTAGCGGTACTCCTGCTGTAATAGCCTCGTCTGTTGATTGAAGACCTCCTTGTGTTATGAATAGTTTGATCTTGCGATGCCCTGAAAATTTAAAAGCATTTAATAGTTTTGCCCGCTAGCTGATTTTCTATGAAACGGTCATAAATGGCGCTAAGCAATTGCATTACTTATTAGTAACATTCAGACAGCCTTTTTTTTGCCTTATTCATTTTATAACAGCGGACTTTGGTCAAATAAAAAAAATCTATCTAAACATAAAAATCTCGTAACACGGTGTTTGTTATAAAGTTTTATAACAAACACCGTGTTACGAGATTTTCATAAAGTTTTTTGTGTATATTTCGATAGGTCTGAGAACCTACATCCCCCTCGTACATTAACCTCCCATTTTTTTCTTTAATATTTTATTATTTTATTGTGGTTTTCCTGTGCGAGTCACAAATCAATGTTGTTATTTCTTTTTATATGACAAGAAAACGTTTGCCAAGTCAGCTATTACTTGTATATTAATTAATATAGTAAAGAGAAAAAAAAAATGTAATGAATAAACTAAAAGACTACTGAACCGATTTTAAAAATACTTCCACCGGTAGAAAGTTATTTTATTTCTGTGTAACAGAAGCATATGTTTTTTTGCTATCACATGGGAAAAAGCTGATAGAAAATAGTTTTTCCTCCGGTAATAGGGTTCCGTACCTCAAAAGAAAAAAACGGAACCCTTACAGGATCACTTTGTGGTCCGTCTGTCTGTCAACCAAGACCCTTTATCTCGAATTGATATTAAAACTATATACTCAGGTCTGCGGTCCCCTGAAGCTGTAAAAAAAAACCAACCTTCTGAGTTAACGAAAAAAAGGATACGGCCGTTTATGTCGCAAAAAATGTGTATTTCGACACTCTCAGGGCAATCAAAATTCATAGAGTACTTCCCATCGACTTAGAATCCTGAAATTTGGCATGAAGCAAGGTCTTATGGCACAAGTATAGGAAAAAAAATTTCAACTATAAATTTGTTGTTACGTCACAAAAAAAAACACTTTTTTACGATTCAGAAAAATCTTTGTAATTCAATTCGGAAATTGAACTGTTTTCATAGGTAACTTTGTACGGAACCCTCAGTGCACGAGTCCGACTCGCATTTGCCCGGTTCTTTTTTAAACTTATATCACTTACTTAAAAGGTCTGATTGAGGCAGCCATTTAGATATCTTGATATTTTTGGAGCGTTCTGGCAGTTCTTCTTTGTCCCATTTCCACAATACATCGTACGGTAACTCAGAGAAGACTTTTACCATCAATCGTACCCTTTCTAATGGAAGCAACGAAGTCAGGACATTTGAACCAAAGCTAATGTAGATAATGCCAGATTTTGAGGAGTCAAGATAAGTTTGGAGTTCCTGGAATCCAATCATTTTATAAACATTAATGCACATCATAACTAAAAAGTAATAGTAACTCCACAGTAGAGATGAGTGTTGAAAATGCAACAGTAAAAAAAAAAATTGCAAATGCAAAATGCACATTTTTTGATACAAGTGGAAGAAGTTTATTATTTTGACTGAGGCAGAAGCAAGGGCGTTATGGAGCCGAATACTACAGTGACAATTTCCACGTGTATCAAACGTCGTATTTCAATACATAAAAAATAAACTGAGGTTGACGTGCGACTCGTAGGGGTCGCTTAGCGCCTAACCTGATACGATTAATAAAATAAATTGTGGTGGGGGCCAGCACCAGCATTTTTCCGCACTAGTGCGGAAAACAGTAATATAAGTGCCTAAAAGCAGTAGGAATAAGGCCAGGTTTCAAAGTTCCTACGCGTTTTGAAAAAAAACTATTTTGTTTTTTTTTTTTAGGTGGGAAACTCAGTGTCAGACTTTTACTGACTAAAAATGCACTCATGTTCCTTCTTTGCCTTCGTCCCTGGGCCCCGGATTTCACTTTCACAGTACCCGTGGCCTCAATAGGCTTCAACCCTGCTGGGCGCCTACAGTTGCTGATATCTCCTAGAGATGCGCGTGGAACAGTGCGCGCCGTCGACAACTTAAATTCGGTCCAGACAGTTACCAGACGGTCGGACGGCGAGCAATGGGTGGCTCGCCGGCAAGCCCGCGCCTTCGGTGGCCGGAAATCGGGATCGGAATCTCGGCGGTAGTTGGGGCGTAAGGACCGTTGCCACACGCGATTTGCCGCCTCCTTTGCTAGAATTACTGCTTCGCAGAAGAAGTTGGCCGCCTGTCACTCCTCGCTCCAGACCATGGCCTGTACCAAGGCCCGGGGCAAGATATCGCTGAAATAAATTAATGGGTCAAATTTGCTTACCGTCGGCAATTTTTTCACAGGTCGCTGATGTAATCCTCCCATGTATATAACACTAGGAGGTACTGGACGATTTCCTTCCCAAATTGGATGAATGTTCAAAAACAGCATAGCAACGTTGTTATTCAATTCACTTATAGGAGGCACACTTGGTCCGAACAATCTTTTGGCCATTTCATTTTCTGCATCTTGATATTCATTAAAACTGGTTTGTATTTTATAAAAATTCCACAGTTCCACTAACTTCTCCCATTTTGTTAAATTATGTATTCGCTTGCTCAAAGGGCTTGGGTACAGTAAAGGATGTGACGCTGATCCTACAGTTTCTAAATTAAAACTAAAAGGTCCCAAAGACGAGATTAGAATCACAGGCGCCTTAACAACATGTGACAACATTAAAGCAGGTCTAACACAAGCTTCCAACAATAATAAATCAAACTTTTCTTCTTTCAGTATTTTTTTCACTTTGTCGACATTTAGCTGCATTTCAAAAACCTTCAACATTATTTCCGATGCTAATCGTATTTGAAAAATTAGATCACTTTCACCTGAGGTAGTAACTTCACGTAGTATTTTCCAATTCTCATATGACAAGTCGTGAACATCAATTTCTGTTAGATTTGCTGGTGTTTCACCACTTGGGAAGGCAGGGTCTGTCGTGATGACTGTTACTTCATGCCCTCGTTTAGCAAGTTCTTGAGTTAGGACACGAAACACTACCTGATGACTGAAAGATGGAACTGGAAAAAATGCCAGTATTTTGGCCGCATTGTTTGACGATATTGACAGTGTCAACAGGAATAATGCTGCCAGGCTGAACATTTTAGTACTGGCTACTTAGGTTAAATGATTACGATATTTTTTGTTTGCTCCATATACAATTAACCATACTAATGATAAAATGATATTGTAAAAATTATCGGAATTATAATTTATAGTTACATATGTTTTGCTTTAACTAGTTTTAGAAATATCTTTTAATTTTAATCTCGTAATCAGTGTCCCACAAAAAATACATTTTCAAACAATCATTTCAATGTGAATATGACTAAATGAAAAGTAAAAACAATGAAAAAGAAATTATACGGATATTTATTATGACAATTTATAATTATAAAAATATAATAATTAAAATATAATAATTTGTAAAAAATAAAGCCGAGTCACAAGTAAAACTTATATTAAGAAAATCAGTTGCTTGACTAATTAATTATTATTTAAACAATAAATAGATTTCACGCGTATTTCAAGTTTACGTTCCATAAAGATAAGGATAAAATTATTTTAATTGATGAAATAACAATTTAAAAAATAAAATATCAAAAACCCTGACTTCATACAACAACTAAAGTGTTCTTTACTCGATCTCTTTTTAAACTGTCTGATGCGGTTATTTCATCACCACTGCTATCAAAACTGTGAAGGAAAACATCGTGAGGAAACCGACATGTTCTAGAACCAAAAATTTGAAGACATGTGTCATCCACCAACCCGCAATGGGCCCGCGTGCTGGATTACGGCCCATTCCCTCTCCTAGAGAGGAGGCCTGAGTCGCAACAGTGGGAACATTATAAGGCTGACTATGCTATGTTATGCCGATGCGGTTAATGCCAGATATTTTATTTCTGTAACAGATTTGATGTCACCAACTGCACAATCTGATCACTGCTTTAATAGTGATCTTGTTTGGTGTTTTAGACAAAATCATTATTACTACAATGTATCTCTGTCTACATTATATCATCCTAGCAGTAGGGATCTTCGTATCCTTTCTGCTTCGCTTTCAAATCCACGGAATGCTTTTTTTTAAATTAATATAAAATAGTGCTTGACTGCGATCCCACTGATTGTAAGCAGTGATGCAATCGTTGTTGGTAAAGCGCACTAGTTTATAAAGAGCACTTTAACCTTGAAGGCGCCTAAAATTGTCTATATAATATCGCTTTTGGTGATGGAACCGCCTATTATTAACATTAATTTTAGGATTCTATAGTAATTTTTTATAATATACTCGTATTGTATAAAATACAGGTCTCTATATGTATATCAATCAAATGTAATATTTCAATCTCATCGAAGCAAAACTTGTCCACTATATTCAAGACTGCCAACGCTCCCGTCAGACGTCTGATCCACAGTTTTGCTTTTTTTTGTCATGTTTGTTTTCCGTCGGATGACACGTGTCATCCGACGAACATGTTGTTCCAAGCTATTTTTTTTCCAATGATAGTAGTAGTGAATTTTTCACGGGATAATTGTAACTGCCGTTTGTTTACATGAAGTCTCGAATTTGTATAAGACTTCTTGTAGTTGAAATGAAATACCTATTCAAAAATAATAAGAGTTTACAGTTTTTCCAAAATTTATTAAATTCGCATGGTGCTAGCTATTCATCCGATGATTGATACATTTTTCCTACTGCAATAGTAATACAAGTAATTAAAGTATGATCAGTGATTGTATCTAAAGACCTGCCGTCTGCATCCTTAGTAAACGTGTTAGCAAATATTGTTACACTACTAGACGAATAACTCCCTTAGGGCCTTACAGAAATCCTTCATTGCATATAGTGTCAACATTACAAAACCAAATTATAAATGAAGTAAACAAAACTTTTTGACCTTCTTGGGCGTTGACTAGAAAAAAAGGATAAAACTTCAAAAACTATCCTCGCAAAAATTAACAGTGTAGTGAAATGTAACGAGTAGCCTTAAGTAGTGACCAAGCTATCAATGAGAACAACCATCAGTCCAATATGAAAGTCAAAGACAACGCAGAAAGTATAAACATAATCAGCTTTATCATGTTCCCACTGCTGGGACTCAGACCTCCTCTCTGGGAGAGGGAACGGGCCGTAATCCACCACACGGACACAGTGCGGATTGATAGATGTCACATGTCTTCAAATTTCTGGTTCCTCACAATGTTTTTTTTTCACCGTTTCGAGAGCAGTGCTCATGAAATGAATTACACAAAGTAAAACTTCTGGCTGGGTTTGGATTCACGACCTACAACAACTCGCAAGTCAGGGCATTTACCACAAGGCTATTACTGCTCTAAACAGAAGGTAGTTTATTCTTTTAGCTAATAAATGATCTTGTTCATATAAAGAACCTGTTGCAACAAAAAATATGACTAATAAAATTTAAAAGTGCACTAAACCAAATATTAATTAAGACATTTTCATTTATTTATTTGTTGTTGTAAATTAGTGCTTGACTGCGATCCCACCTGATGGTAATTAGTAATGCAATCGTTGATGGTGAGGCGCACTAGTTTATAAAGAGCCTATTTACTCTAGCCTTAAAGACACCTAAATTATAATCGGATGGGAAGACTGCAGCAGGCAAGTTATTCCAGTCCGTCGATGTACGCGGTATAAACGACGAGGCGAAACGCTTTGTCCAGACCGTAGAGGTTTCAACAACGTAAGAGTGAATACTCGCCGTTCATCGGGTTGTCCGATGGTAGAAATAAGATGATGGAATCAAGTCATGTAATTCCCGCGTAATTACACAATTCACAATACATAATTGATGAACTCCTTAATGATAACTGATTCACAAAGTATTTCTTACGGTTGACATGTACTTTTTATTTTTATTTTTTGACATCACTTGCTGAGACTTTTTTTTTAAATCCTGATTGACATACTTATTATTCTGCTTGGCATTATTATTAAAATTTTACCACTATTATAAGTTTGACATTTTTTTAGTATATATTTTGATATTTGTCATTTAAACTTATTCAGTACCAATATAATATTATATATTTATTCTGTAAATTTGTGAATATTTTTTTTTTGCATGCTATGTTTAAGAAAACATCTATGTATCAATTATCCATATTTGCAAACAAATAAATGATTTATGATTTGAAAAATGACAATATTGTCTGAAGGTGTAGTGAAACTGGACATAAGTCCGGACTTTTACCCTTCACACAATTCTACGTCGTAAGTAATACCCAGTTCAAAATGAGACCATTTTAATTCTTCATCTTTTGTTTTATATTTTATAAATAAATTTTTATCACAGCTATTCCTATACTGAACACTTTTCTTATAAAAGATATCTTATTCTACGAAACTTTGGAATTTTCATCGACATGATTAAGAGTTCCATACAGGGGATTATTTCTCTATGTTTCTTAGTTCTGGTATCTATTATATAAAAATCTCATGCTTCTAACCCTAGATATGATTAGCTTTTACAAATTCAACATTTTTACTGATTAGATATTGCATCAATGCGCTTTAATTTTTTTATGTCCTATACTAGAATTAAAATACTCCCACAATTTATATAATACCAAAGATAAGATTAGAACTAAGCCTAAGACTATAGCTAACAAAGTAACTACTAATTCTATTTCTAAGTACTCTGCCCACGACATGTTGGCGGCGGGCGCGCGCAGATGTTTCGCACCACCATGCCTCAGCACGTGCTCCGTCCACCATATGGCTCGCTCCAATGGAGGCTCAGGCTGATCACGCATCACATTGCCAAGTTTCTTTATATTGCGACGATAGCTAAAATGTATTTAAAAAAATTAATAAGTTTAAGCTCAAAATAAGTACTATGCTGGGGTCATAATCCAAATTAATTCTACCTATTTTATATCTATCAATATGAAGTCTGATAATGGATCATAATAAAACTTAACACGAAGGTCAACAGGCATAACACGGCTGGACTATATTGTACACAAAATTGTTAAGTATTTTACCAAACTGCATAATTGTTATTCAATTCAATATCTTTATTTTTTGGACTAGTGTCCATATGGTTTTAGTAAAAATACATAAAAAAAGAAACTTAGTACAAGCTTACTCTAATATATATTGGAATAAATTATTTTTTAAGATGGATTTGTATCCACTGCTTCCATATTGGACTATTCAATTTACAAGCAATCACCCTCAGGTAGCTGTAGTAGCTGTTGGAACTGTCCCTCACCCTGCGTATCAGCGATGCCGCCCGCTTACGGATTATGGCATGGAAGCCATCCACTTGTGCGTCCGCAAACATCGCTGACGCGCAGCATTAGCGGTGCCTACCCATCAACAACCTGAAGGCATTGTTGTACTGGACCTTTAGAGTATAGGCGACCCACAAGCTACAGGTGTAATAGGATTGGCAGTAGGCCCTAAATAACGTCTTTTTTACCTCCTTACTACAACTTGAAAACCTGCGGGCACACCAAACTGCAAGCCACCCGCGTTCGAATCATCAGCCAAGTCCTCATTTACTACATGTTTCAGGTACACAAACTTAACAAAAACTAACATTATACAATGGGACAAAACGGGTCAAAATTTCAAAAATACATATCAAAACAAGTAGATACAGAATTTCGATAGACCTTGACGAAGATTAAAATAAACATGTTTGTTGTTAAATTGTTTGTCCAAAAATGTTCAGTTTTCTGTTATTTTCATTCTGTTCTATTTTGTATTCTTTTTCTGGCGTTCAATTGTTGTTAGCAGGTTTGGCGTATAAAATACTGCACAAAGTGCTCGTCTTTAAGTAATAATAAATAAATAAATAAATACATATTATAGATAAATCACACCCAGACAGAACATTTTTCGTGCTCATCACACAAACATTTGTCCTTGGTGCGAATCGTACCACGACCTCTGGCATAGCAGTCAGGGCCACTAACCACTAGACCAACAGACCAGTCAAGTGATGGGGCACTGTTTTCCTTTATATGTAACAGTGTTCTCATTATTTATTAGCCAAATAAATGAATAAGATCAAGAAACTAGACTACTGTAGAAATAATTAGCCCATAATGTCAAAGGGTGTGTGTAATAAAGTGTGTTGTATCCCATTTCTGTGCAAAGGTTTTTGCACTTTCATTCCCAACAATGGAATAAAAAGAGTTGTCTATAAAGACAGATATATAAAGAGAGGTAAAAAGTTCATTTACTCACCTTTCATCACCAATGATAATATTAATAGCATTCCTAAAATCTGCCTCAGTCATCGTAGGCAAATTAAGTTTAACTCCAATTTTGTGGTGTACATACTTTTCAGCATTGTACCATTGATCGCCTAACATTGGTACACCAATTAGAGGTACTCCTGCTGTAATAGCCTCATCTGTTGATTGTAGACCACCCTGTGTTATGAACACTTTAATCTTTGGATGTCCTGAAAGAATTAATACTCTACTTATTCATTTGAAAGACTGAGATAAAAAATACAAAGAGTAAATACGAGTACCACACCATACCACAATCAGTCTTATAATGTTCCCACTACTGGAACTCAGGCCTCCTCTCTAGGAGAGGGAACGGGCAGTAATCCACCACGCGGGCCCAGTGCAGGTTGGTGGATGTGACATAGCTTCGAATTTTTGATACTAGAACATTCCGGTTTCCTCACGATGATTTCCTTCCCCGTTTTGAGAGCAGTGGTGATGAAATAAAATACACGAAGCAATGCGTCTGGCTAGGTTTGAACCCGCGACCTAAAGTTCTTTAGTCGAGGCCGTTACTATTGGGCAAACTACTGCTCCGAAATACGAATATGTTATTGTATTTATTTGTCATATAAGAAAGGTTAGTTTCATAGACATAAAGTAATGGACCGAGCAATATCGTCACAGAATTGACTACTCCGTAGAAAGAGTCATCGTGACTATCTCTAGAATCATTTTATCCCTTTCTACACAGCTAGATAGAGCTATTGGCTGCCCAATAGAGATGGCGTATTGGTTGGTTGGAAGTTGCGGGTTCGATTGCGATACGGAACAAATCTTTGTTTGACCTACAGAGAGATGTTCTTGGTCTGGGTGTTTTATGTATGTGAATTTATATGTTTGAGAACGCATACCCCCGAAAACAGGAGTAATTCCTAGTGTGGGGCTACGCATTGTGAAAAAAATTTGCTTTGTATTATTTTTAGGTCGATCAAACAAAGGTGACACTACTAATTTGACACGTAATGACCAATCAGAACCTAGAAAAGGAGAACTACTAGCTGGATGATCATTTTGTCTCTTTCATATTTTTTTGTCTGTATTCACTTTGCTAGAAGACGCAGCGTTGAAAGGCTTCCCACAAGATGAACCGATGACCTGGTGGGGGTCGCGGGAATCCGATGGATGCGAGACGCACAGGACCGGTCATTATTGTGACATTTGGGGGAGGCCTATAATTATTTAATTATTTATTTAATTAATTAAAACGGTTAAACAACGAATTACAGTAACTAAAAAAAGTTTTAAGTTATAAGCAACACGTACTTACATCAATTCCTCTCACAGTACTTCTAACATACCAATAAAATCATCTTCCATTCATCCGCAAACAGATCGTTTGTTGGATAAGAATCCAAGAGATCATTTAGTGCAACCAAAGTGCGAGGTATTGGAGACTTGGGCAACAGTGCGACACTGAGGCACAGGACCAACAGTGGACGTCTTTCGGGTGAAATGATGATGATGATGATGATTCACTTTGCAGCCGGATAGGGAATTTAATTCAAGCTGCAATGTCTATGTTCGGTTCCTGTAAAAAGATGATTAAAAAAAAGCTATTATACTTACTTAAGAGGTCTGACTGTGGTAGCCATTTCAATACCTTGATGTTCTTAGAGCGTCCTGGAAGATCATCTGTATCCCATTTCCACAACACATCATAAGGTAACTCAGAGAAGACTTTGGTCATCACTTCTACCCTATCTCGAGGAAGCAGTGAAGGTTGCACGTTCGTGCCAAAGCTAATATATATCACGCCGTTCTTTGAGGAGTCCAGATAGGTTTGAAGATCCTGAAACCGATTTTTTTTTAATAAGTGTGTGTTAAACAAAGCGAGTAATTTTGTCGAAAGGTTCTAGAGTGGCAACCGCGCACCGGAAAACGCAGCGTTGGAAGGCTTCCCACAAGGTGGACTGACGACCTGGTGAGAATCGCGGTGGATGCGAGACGCACAGGATTGGTCGTTGTGGCGTCGCTTGGGGGAGGCCTATGACCAACAGTCGACGTCTTTCAGCTGAAATGATGATGATGATGATTTTTTTTTTTTTTAGTTGGGAAAATCATCTTATGACAAATCCCGCCCTTGGGCGAAGCGGGACCCACTCCTGTTCCTTCTTTGCCTTCATCCCGGGGCCCCGGGCTTCGCTTTCACACTACCCGTGGCTCCAGTATGCTTCGACCCTGCTGGGCCCCTACAGTTGCTGACATCTCCATGAGGCGCGCGTGGAACAGCACGCGCCGTCGACGACTTGGGCTCGGTCCGGACGGCTACCGGACGGTCGGACGGCGAGCCACCCATTACTCGCCGTCCGCAAGCCCGCGCCTACGGTGACCGGAAATCGGGATCGGAATCCCAGCGGCGGTTAGGGCGTGAGGACCGTTGTCTTACGCGATCGGCCGCCTCCTTTGCTAGCATTACTGCTTCGCAGAAGGAGGCGACCGCCTGCCTCTTCTCCTCACTCCGGACCATGGCCTGTACCAATGCCCAGCGCGAGAGATCACTGCCGCCGATTGCCCCCACGAGGACACGGCGGTGCTCTACCCAGACGGGGCACACCTCTACCGTATGCTCCACCGTGTCCTCCGGACGGTCCACACAGTGGCGGCACCCAGGAGTTTCTTCCGCACGAATCCGGTGCAGGAATCTCCCGAACTTACCATGTCCCGTGAGGACTTGCGTCATACGGAAGGTAAGGACGCCATGTTGTCTTTCCAGCCACTCCTCAATGAGGGGACTTACCGCCATGATTATGGCGTGCCCAGCACTGGGTTGCGATAGTCGCTGTCGCCATTCCACCATGAGATCCCGCCGGAGCTCTTCTCGCCATGCCGCGACTTGGCGCGGCAGCGGAGTTTCGCCCCGGCGTTGCATCTCCACGCGCAGATCATGCATGCGTGCAAGGACTGTTGCCTCCAAATTCAATGGTGGCTGGCCAGCAAGGACGCTCGCCCCTTCACGGGAAACCGTGCGATATTCCCGCACCATCCGGATGACCATGACCCTCTGGCATGCGTTCAGCTTGGCCGCCGGTCGCTTTCGCAGCGACGGCGCCCATACCGGTGCCCCATAAAGGGCCATGGACCTAACAATTCCTGCGTAGATATCTGCGTAGAGTAATTTTTAGAAAAGAAGATATAATATAAAAAAATAAAATAATAGGAATAAAATAAATAATAAGAATAAGACATAATAAATAAATGTTTTCTACAAGACTATAAAAATAAATAAATAATTTTATTTCATGTATAAATATTTATACTCTTTAAACGCTTGCATTTGATGGGTCCAACGAGTATTTTTGTGTCCTATTTGCCAGGGTCGTGTGTTTGTGCTTGAGTACTCCATCTCGTTTAGCTCTTCAGTTCCCATAGGTGACAGAAGAGCTGATGATATGGAGTATTTGGTTGTGAATGTGCGACCCTGGCGGAATAAACGCCAATTTTTTTTTTTGTCAGATTTGTTCGTCGTAGGCGGTTAATGATAAACAGGTATTACTAAAAGGTTAACCCTTTTAGTAAAATCTGTTTATCATTAAAGGTTAAAGAAAGATACAGATTATCTAAGGAACGATATTATAAAAGATAAGAAGGTCAGTGATAGCGTGACGGTTAATAGGATAAAATGAAAGAATAAAACGTGCTGCTGAGCTCAAGTAAAATAGGTCAAGGGCAGGAAGAATAATAAATGTAAGAATAAAAAAAAAATGAATACTACGATAAAAAACCTACCGTTGGCAATTCTTTCTCTGGTTTTTGATGTATTCCACCCAGATAAACAACACTTGGTGGCACTGGCCGATTCCCTTCCCATGTAGGATAAGTATTCAAGAACAGCATATCAACATTATTTTTCAGTTCACTCATAGTCGGCGCATTTGGCCCAAACATTCTTTTGGCCATCACGTTCTCTGCATCTTCAACCTCCCGTTGCACATTTTGTATTTTAAAAAGCTTCCACAATTCCATTATTTTCTCCCACTTCGACAGATTGTACAAACGTTGATTTAAAGCATCTGGATACAACAAGGGATGCCATGATGACCCTATTGTCTCAACATTATACTTCATGGGACCAAAAGAAGACACTAAAATCACTGGCACTTGGACAACGTGTGATAGAAGTAAAGCAGGTCTTACGCAAGCTTCTAGCAGCAGCAAATCAAACTTTTCTTCTTTGATAATATTCTGCACTGCATCCACATTCATTTGCATTTCGACCAGCTTCGCCATCATATGAAATGCCATCCGCATTTGTAATATAATATCATTGTCACCTGTAGATGTGTACTTATACAATGTTCTCCAGTGCTCATAAGAAAAGTCGTGGACATCGATTTCTGTGAGATTCGCTGGTGTGTTTCCATTTGGGAATTCAGGATCTGTTGTGATGACTGTGACTTCATGTCCTCTCCTGGCGAGTTCTCGAGTTAGAGGACGGAATGCCACTTGATGGCTGATAGAAGGAAGTGGGAAGAACGCCAGTATTTTAGCCGCATCGTTGGACGCTATTGATAAGGTTATAAATAACAACAAGGCTATCGGTGGCGACATTTTCTTACGACGACGCCTCGGACTGTTATGAAAAACAATTTTATACGTTCGTTCATTTATATAACAGCTGTATTAGATAAAACTACATATACTGATTAATAAATGTATCTTTTTTATATATAAAAACATAAATAAATTCTGATAATACAGTAAACTATAATTATTTATAATTACATTAAAATAATAAAAATGAATAAAAACCCTTAACTAATTTAAACTAACTCAAAAACATTTAAAATATGGCGTTGATAAACTCATCTGCATCGTTGACGACGGATAATGTGCCCAAAAGACTAGCGATATTGTCACGCTGTATATGATGTTTTTCCTCTGTCCAAGGTAAAAGCTAGCCCTTGGATCACGTGAAGTGTCAACAAAGTGCTTAAAATACTGGTTTCATATTATTTTAAATAAAAAACGCAGCGTTGGATGGCCTCCCACAAGGTAGACCGACGACCTGGTGAGAGTCGCGGGAGTGCGGTGGATGCAAGACACACAGGATCGGTCGTTGTGGCGTCGCTTGGGGGAGGCCTATGTCCAACAGTGGACGTCTTTCGGCTGAAATGATAATGATGATGATGATTATTTTAACTTGGGTTTTACCAAAAAAAAACGGGTAGTAGTTTCCAATAATTGCAAATCTACCTCCTGTTAAAAATAAAACACTTTTTCATTTTCTGTATAGCTTTAACTTTTCCTTTTTTGTTGTTTTTTATTTTTTTGTTTCCATTTTTTCGATTTTTTCGCGGGCACATGCACCCTTTTTCCATCTTAACTCAATTAATACAACTATTCGTGATTTGCTACTAAGAAATTATCTAATCTAAAGACTCATAAAACAATATTCTCTATTAAAAAAAGCAACGCTGTACTACTTAAATATCTCTGTGGAAGTTTGTATGTATGTCTGCCTGTGTTTATATTTGTTACTCCTTCACGCCTAAACGGTAGAATGTATTTATAGTGATGTAGTTGAGCACTAAAAAAGGTTCTTCCAAAGTTAACCACCTAAAGGGATGAAAAAGGAGTCCATAGTTTGTATGAAGAAACCTACTTTTAGTAAGAAACTAGTTTGATTATATAAGGTGTTAAAAAATTAACTTTAAGAATTTCGAGGGGACATTGGTTTGGTCCCATAGTAAAAGTTGAGCATAATGAGAAGTAAAATGTCCCCTCAAAATTCTTAAAGTTTTTTTTTTAATACCTTATATAAATTTGCAACAGTGTTTCACAAGTAGGTGTAATTTTCATTGTTACGTATGCAATTTTGAAGGTTGTCTGCTAAATCCTGATAATCAAGTTGCTTCGTCATCGTGATAATATTATTCCATCATGATACTTCGGAAATTGGCAAAAAAGTGCACGCGTGTACTGTCGAGATATAGTCACTGCTTTATCTTGTGTAAGGTGTACTTAACGTATTTGATAAGTAACCAAGTAACGAGATCCCTTCTATGTGCTGATGGTGATTACCGGGAAGGTCTTAGTGAGGTAAATAACCCACATCCCCTGGATGCATTCTCAAAAGTCCGGGCGACTTTTGAAGGCTTCCCACAGAAAACGAAAAAAAAGGTACCTAATTATTGTATAGGCCCTATGTCCTTTAAAAACAGTAATCTGTCAATCAAATTGGTTAGAAAACCACAACATCGTTTGCACTTCAGGTGATTAATTCAAGCGATATATTTACCCAACTACAGAGAATTATGATTTTGACAGGCTATGGAACAGATGAACATACTCACATCCATACTATGTATGTATGGATGTGAGTATGTTCATCTGTTCCCTCATAGCTCCTAATCTTCTTATCGGAACTCGACATATGAGGTATCGTTAGAACCGTCTTAAGTGTCCGTAACATAGGCTACGTGACGTGTTACGAAACTCGATATGGTGCCCTCTAGCGAACAAAAAATAATGTGTTAAAAAATAAAAATGGAGATAAATACGCCGTGTTTGGTATCATTTGAAAGGGCTTCACTAGTAAGTACGTTTCCAAAATATTGCTTAAATTAAAAGTAACGCCCCCTAGTCGACAAAAAATTATCTGTTAAATTTAACACCAAAATTGTTTAAATAAAAAAAAGGAAAAAAATCTAAAACCCTACTACTACGACTACAACAAAAAAATCGACGCTGAAAAAGAATGAAACAAGATTTTCAGGATGCTGAAATAAACAAGGTAAATGGAAAAACAAAAACAAAGCAAAAAGAAAAGCCGTAGTCACACGTTATTAAATTGTTTCGGTTGGTAACTATAACGTGTGACTACCGCTTTTCTTTTTGTTATATGTAGACAGAATTATTATGACATCACGATGTTTATCAGTTAAATTAAGTGAACTAAAAGATTATGTTCGCATTTTACTCAAGTTGATCGTCCTACATCTTATTTAGAGGTATGTGACACAAGCTGTAGAGCCCACAAACCTTCGTTCAAAAAGGAGGATCCTCCGAACAGATTGTCCGAGCGATTGCCCGGTAGTTGATTTTGGACTGTTATAGATATTCTCATCACGCCGAAAACTTACCGTATTGCAGGATAGTTCCAATGTGGCGATAGAGATATCGCTAAACGTACAATGACAAAAAAAAGTAAAAAACTATATTTAGACGAATGATGAGTTCACTCTGAAAGTTAATTAATTTGACACGTTTGAAAGCACAGTGAAGTTATTCTGCCGGCGGCTCCTATTGTTATTTTAACAAAAAAAAATGTATTTTTTTTATTTGAGGTGGAAAATTATCAAATTACTTATCGCGCTCTAAGGCGGAACGAGAGAACGTGTCAGACTTTTACTGACTAAAACCACACCTACGTTACATTCTGTTGCCCTTGAGTTATAGGGCCATAGTTAACCCTTTCAGTAGTCGACCCATAGCCTCAGTAGACATGAGCCCTGCTGGGCCCACTGGCTGGAACGCTACGAGTTAACGACGACTTGGGCTCAGTTGTAATGGTTACCGGACGGCCGGACGGCGAGCTACCTATTACCATAATTATTATTAATATGGGTACTATTACCTAACCCATCGACGAATATAGTCATGATGTTATGTTGGTGAAGTTCACTCGAAGTCAAGGTGCACAATCTTATCAATATAAAGTCATAACATCAAGTGCACTGAGGAGTACGCACGTGGGAGATACTAAGTACAGTCACAAGCAATAAAATATACTCATTGTCACATTTATTATTTAAAAGTAAAAAGAACAAATACGGATAATAGAAAAGAACAAATTTTAATTTTTGCCATTCAAGAAATATTTAGGGAACAATTGGTTCTAAATTAACTATTTGTTAATTAGGTCATTTTTTTACATAGGTATTTTACATTAAAAAATACTAACTACAATTACAATAAAAAAAATAAAAACCCCACACTAATTACAACTAACTAAAATCAAACTAAAATATGGCGTCAAAAAACTCTTCCACATCGCTGTCGACTGGTAATGTGCCCAAAAGACTGGCGGCATTGCCACGCTGTATGGCTATGCTTATTTTTATTAGGTAAATAAGAATCATTTATCGTACATTTATTTCTTGAATAGCAGAACTTAAAAAAAGAAGGAAAGGAAAAGAAGAAGAAATTAAAGAAATAAATAAGTTAGGTAGATAGGAAATGTAACAATGTTTATATCTTATTGCTCTTTATAGTACAGTTACAATAACAATAGACGTGTCACCTTAGTGTCTGTTTTTGTTTGCACCATCACGTCAAAATTTGATGTACTGCTTAAAAAACTTACTGCCTACGGACGTGCAGCTTCATAGACGTATTTTCAAGTCGTTTGTGGTTCGGGTGCCGACTCACCAATTGGAGACCTTCCTCAAAAGAGAGTTTTGGCCGAAGGGTGTCGTGTATCGACGATTTCATGGAAGGATACCGACCTCGCAGCGGAACACGACGGCGACGCCGTCCCTTCGTGTGCAATAGTACCTAATAATTGTTATAGTTTCTTCTATACATATGTACCTATTAGTTCATTATTTTGTAAGATTATTTGTGTATTTTATCTATGGACTTTAGTTGCCTGATTATAAATGATTATTATTATATGCTTGGTGTACACCTGAATGAAGCTTACGTTTACAAAACTGTCGACGAAGTGGATCTTAATGACTAAAATCACACCTGTGTCCTTCAGTTGTTCTATGCGTTCTAGAAACACGAGTTTCCTTTTACAGGAACATGGATAAAAATTACAATTTTCCTGTAATGTCTTACGGCAACTTGCAAATAAATTGATATTTGCGACACAATTAAAAAAAAGCGCTATTCGTGATATTGCGCAGTCATATTTTGTAGGCGTAAAGCCGCCATAGTTATATATATATATATATGCTAAATAGCACTCACTGATTAATCACGAAATCTCGGAAACTACAACACCTGCAAACTTAAATTTTAGCAGGTAGGTTCTTTATAGGGTGTAGACATCTGCTAAGAACGGAAAGGATTTTACGAAACTCCACCCTTAAGGGGTTAAACGGGGGTTGGAAGCTTGTATTAAGAAACCTTATAAATTTACTCTATCTCCAAATATATTATCGCTCTCTTTCCAATGTTATTTTGACTAGTAGAAATTGAACATATTACACTTATCCCAATTAATAATAATCCTCCCAATCGAATTTCGGATTGTCTCAAAGTAGATTAGCGAAGTGCGCAGGAGACATTATAGTGCACAAGTGTTTGTGAAAACACAGGTGCACTCTCTATTCTTTTACTCTCTTAGGGTTATATTTCACCGGGACACCATGGCGGCACGGCCAGTCGCCACTACCAACAAATTGTCTACAGCTGTATAGGTAGTTACTCATCTGCTGTTCGTTTGGTTGCATAACCAATTTGGCGGCGCGACCAACTCGAACGCGTGCCCTTAAGATCCATTTTGATACTGTCTCAGTGTGGTGTAGCGACTCTGTTGTCTGTACGGTGTCTAGTTTGGTAGCATACGGACACTATGATGGCGCAACTGGTCGCACCGCCATGGTGTCCCGGTGAAATGTAGCCCTTGGTCCGTAATCTGACACGACCTGAAACATCAGGTGCGGGACCAATGGCTTTACATGCTTTTTGATGCACGGGTGTGTCATACCGCCGACTTCTATACTCCGCTGGCTGATACTGAAAAAGTTGTAATGGAAAATACAAATTACAGTTTTTTGCCCGACCTGGGAATCGATCCAAGGACCCCAAGTTCAGAAGTCGCGCTTACGACTACGAGACCAACAAGAGGATCCTCTTCCATACTTTTCAATTAATCTTCAATTCGGTAGTTAACCTCTATCATATTAAACTGATAATAAATTGTAAAAGCCAAAAGTTTGTAAGTATGCAGGCGTACGGCAATGCGCCACCGGTACATAGTGGACATCCC
This sequence comes from Mythimna vitellina, assembly GCA_949316375.1. Lineage (NCBI taxonomy): Eukaryota > Metazoa > Arthropoda > Insecta > Lepidoptera > Noctuidae > Mythimna > Mythimna vitellina. Next base: position 6,321,424 of record OX438708.1, on the reverse strand, counting down.
GCCTATACGCACACAACATTTTGGGAACACATTCATTATGTGTACAGCTAAGGAGTGGAATTCCCTGCCGGAATCTGTGTTTCCTGATGGCTACTACCTGAGGATCTTTAAGACAAGAGTGAATAGGTTACTTATAGGTAAGCGCGCTCCATCGTCGACCGCATCATTGCTTTCCATCAAGAGAGATAGCGGTCAAGCGAACCTATCAAGAATTAAAAAAAAATGTATATATGAGTCTGTAGTTTTATTACTCCTTGATGCTTGGACGACATGGTTTGGAATGAAATTTGGCACATATGTAGACCATGCATGTCCTGGAATGGCACATACAATGTTTTCTATTCTGGAAGTATTTCTTTTGAGATCATTTTCACGTGCGAAAAGCCGCTGACAGAAGCTTGTTTAAATGTTTAAACTAGTTGAAAGATGGCATAGGTATACCATGGATGGTAGGTACCTATGCTATCTTTTACACAGTCCATTTATTGTTTCTTCTATCTTCCCTATACTATTACACTTAATACCAATGAATCTAGAACTTCTTTATTTTTCTTTTAATACGAAAAAACCCTAATATAAACTACAGTAACTTTTCCAGTGAGAAATGTGGCTTCAATTATTCTCCGAACCGTACCAACCGCGTATATTTTAGTACCCTGCCTAGTTGCTTATAGGAGAATCTTTTATATCGTATCGCTGGCCTTTCAACCTTGCAGAATGGATGGAATTAAAAGAGTAACTATTGGAGCTCTGTTCAAAAGAGCAGCTTTGAAAGAGTACTAGTAAACGATAAGGGTGCTTTTCAAACTGAGACTTAAGAGGTAACTAGGCGGTGTGCGAGGAAAAAACCGTCAGTGGGATTTCTTGGTTTAGTGCAGTGTTCGAAGAAATGGGTTAGCGGAGCCAGAGATCTTTACATAGTATACAAAAATGAGAGAGAGCGAAGCGCTCACAAGTCAAGCGCACTACTCAAAGTCAAAAGTCAAAGTCAAAGTTTTTTATTTCACATAGGCATACATGGATACTTATAAAACGTCAAAAGCTAGTGCACTCAACAATTCATCGTTTCATAGCTACGTCATCATCATCATCATTTCAACCGCAAGACGTCCACTGTTGGACATAGGCCTCCCCCAGGTATCGCCATAATGACCAGTCTTGTGCGTCTTGCATCCACCGTCGAAGCTACGTTATTTATTTATTTATTTAGTACATGGAGAACTTACAGCTAATAAAACGAGACAAAAATAGAAAACCTTAATCATTGGAAAGCCAATTACAAGTCCTCACGTATAGACATTAGAATAAATAAAAAAATTGTGTAAGCACAAAAAAATAAGCTTCGCTTTTTACTTAAGTAGGATACAGAATAAATAACTAATAAACAATCTATTAAACCTAATGCTACTTACAGAATTTGATGCTTAAGCACCTTCTGGCCGAGTTCACACTAATTGTGAATGTGCACGCATGTTATATGTGTATATTGTGTATGTTATGCATCATCTTTAATGGAAATCATCACAAATTTCCACAGCACCTCTACACATCCTCGTACCGTTTAGCAAACTCTCACATTACTTCTGTAAAAGCACCCTAAGTATGGAAAGTTTCGATCTAAACTGCATTTCACCATCAAAAAACTTTTTCTCATATCATCGATGAAGGAAATTGGAAAGTTGGAACGTTGAGTTAATCCGGTTGAGGTGATTGAAGAGTTACTGGATACTGGGAATTACTTTTTACCTAGTTTGCTACCGATCTATTTGGATATGGGATTCGATTATGTATCTCAATGTAGATATGCAGTTGGATGAACTTAATCCTAAGTCTGTTTCGATTTACGCTTTGTTAACCGACTTCAAAAAAAAGGAGGAGGTTAGCAATTCGGTTGTATTTTTTTTATCATAATATTTTTTATTTATTCTTTTATGTTTGTTACCTCAGAACTCCGTCCTTTATGGACCGACTTGCAAAATTTTTTATTCCTCTAAAAGAATATGCTTCCAGATTGGTCCCATTTTTTTCAAAATTCAGTTTTTATGATGGAATCCATGAGGAATCGAGGAAACTTCTCAAGTATTACAGTATAAAAATAACATCTGATGAAGTGATTTTTAGTAAAGTTGTACATACTTTTATGCTTCTGTTTATATTGTTAATTGTTGGAAACGTTAATAACTTTTATTATTTACGAATTAATTATTTATATTATGGTTTTATGACGTGAACTCTATTTATCTATGATGTTTTTTTTCATATTTTATACCGAGTTTTACAATATTTTTGTGTATTTTGTTTACCTATGATGTTTTTTTTTATATTTTATATCGAGATTTACAATATTTTTGTGTATTTTGTGCGAAGCAATAAACGTGAGATCCCGAAAGAAATGCAGAACAACAAAAATAGACCAGTAGGCACTTCGATGTTCGACTTTGACAGAGATATGACTTTAGTCTCATACAAACCAAAATCAAATAAAGTCGTTTAAATTCTATCTACGACTCATGACCAACCTGCTATTTATTAGCAACGGCTCCAAAAAACCGGAAATTATTGAATTTTACAATTCAACTAAAGGAGCAGTCGATACAGTGGACCAGATGTGCTCAATAATGAGCACAAGCCGTAAAGCCAACCGATGGCCGTTGTGCTTGTTTTACGGTATACTAAACATATCTATAATTAATGCTTATGTCCTGCACGTATCACACGAGATTCGTAATAATAAAAAACCTACAAAAAGAAGGGATTTTGCCTTAGGAATGGCAGAAGAACTTATGGCACCTTGGCTTCGTGAGCGATATAACACTGTGACTTTGCAGCGTAATTTGAAGCAAATCATCGGCGAATTTCTAAAAATAGATGTTTCTGACGAACAGTCAAGTCAAGAGCAACCAAGAAACCGAAAAATTTGCAATTATTGCCCAGCGAAAAAACGTCGCATGACCAAATACTTTTGCAAGGGCTGCAAGAGGGCCATTTGTGGCGAACATACAGTTTCTATGTGTAATTCCTGTACTGATTAAGATATTTCATTATTTTTTGTTATCATATGATACGTTAAAAGCTTTATTACTGTGAACTTCAATTTGATTAAAGAAAATTAAACAGATTTTTAAAAGTAATGTTTTTTTTTTCGTAGTCTCAGAGACGAAAGGTTAGTTACAGCGTTACTCGAAAATAAGGTTAGTGAGCTAGGGTTAAGCGACTATGACAATACAAATAAATAAATGTTTCTGAATAGTTATGTTGAAAATGACACCTTTCCCATAATTAGTTTTAACCCTTTGTTTTTTTTTTATATACTGTCAATCTTCGCCCGCATGATAATAGAATATGTATAGCCATTCGGAGATAAAGTAGCATTTTATTGGAAAAAGGATTTTTAAAATTGGTCTAATAGTTTTTGAGTTCATTCATTACTAATAAATAAATAAAAAAATACCCTGTTTATATTATTAGATAAAACAAGACTTAGTTTTTTTTTGAGGTGGGAAAATCATCTAATGACAAATTCCGCTCTTGGGCGGATCGGGAAATAGTGCCAGACTTTTACTGACTAAAAACCCACTCCACTTCCTTCGTTGCCTTCGTGTCAGGGCCCCGAGTTTTGTTTTCACACTACCCATGGTACTAAGTTAGGTGCAAATATATGGCAAATAGTAATAAAAAATTAGCTATTCCATTTATATAACTTCTATAATATCGTTATATAACAAAAATAAATTGTTGATCCATAATTGGTTTCTTTCGTCTAGAAATTACTTGATTATTCTCAAAGGTATTAATATTGTTTGTCTCGCAATTATCTTTCACAGAAAATTTTGACATATAAGGTTAAAGGTCAAATAAATATTGAACTTTCCTCTAAGAATAAATATTACATAGTAGGTAATTTTATTTTGGTCTGTATGAAACACTGTCCGCCCACTTATAGCACAAGGCTATTATGTGGGCCAAGATAGTAATTATAAGATATTAATAAAACCATAATAAATAACAATTTTCACGTAGATTTATTTCAATAGAATCACAAAATAAGTCGGATAGTAATGTACACTTTTACATTTGCTATTTTTCTAGACAGTCACGATAATATTATAGACACACAAAATCACAGACGGTTCGTACAGTGAACCGTAGTTACAGGACAAAGTGAACTTTTATCAGCAATTACGATTGTCAAGAAGTCGATTTTCCTACCCTTTGTATTCTAAAAACTGCAGCCAATGTAAATTTTGCGCTGCCTTTAATAATTTCAAAGAATTGGCGAGTGGTTGGATCTGTACAATTTAGCCGTATCATAGACATATAGAAGTACACGTACGTGGTCAATTGTATTTTTTTTTTTTTCGGTGTGAAATCATTACATGATGCTATTCGCTCTGAGTGAAACGAAAAGGACACAGGAGGTACATACTTTTATTGACTAAAACCCATCTCTGTTCCATTAGTTGCCCTTTGGGTTCCAAGGTGGCGGCAACTCTTTCAAGAAATCACGCGAGCCACGCAAATATTGGCACTAACGGCTCCCATCAATCCCTTACACTTTAACTATGATTATCGCTGATAAAACATCACTTTGCTGAAAACCCCAGTTTAAACTAAAATAACTTCTTAAAATTAAACAGCCGTTCGAAACATATGCTTCCAGCGCAATTGAGCAATGCTCTTGTCTAGCCAGGTCCTGAGAGCAGAGATCTTGGCGTAGACTCCGGGGTAATCAGGTCTGGCGCACCCCAGACCCCAGGATACGATGCCAGCTAGTTTGTTATTGTGGACTAAGGGACCACCACTGTCGCCCTGTGAAAGAAAATTGTAATGTTTTTGGTCTGGTTTCGACATTGTGACATTGGCTGCTTAACAATCAGTCTGTATCTTTTCCCTATGTACAGAAAAACCAAATTCCAATCTTGAAGCAGTTGTAACTTTTCCAATTCTAGGTGACGACCTCTACTTACAAGTTCTTCTTTTTTTTGATTCGATGGTAAAGTTTGGGCCCAATATGCAGCTACAATAATAACCGTATCGGGGGCACTCACCAAATCCTCCAAAGTACAGGTGTACGGGCACTTGGAGCATTCTAATGTGTGGCTCATGTTTTGAACAGGAGCACCGCACTTACCTTTTGCCAAGTGTGTTTGCAGTTTAAGTACTTTCCATATAGGCCACTGCAAATCGAGCCGAATCAAAGGTCGTGGGTCCAAACTTAGTCAGGCTTACTTTCTGTAATTTTTGTCATCACCACCGTTCTCAAAACGGTGAAAGAAAAGATTGTGAGGAAACCGGCATGTCTTAGAGCCAAAAATTCAAAGATATGAGACATCCACCAATCCGCCCGCGTGGTGGATTATGACCCATCCCCTTTCCTAAAGAGGAGGCCTGTGTCCCAGCGGTGGGTATATTATAAGGCTTATGCCATATTATTATATTACTAATTTAAGAATATCAGACAATCGGTTAATGACAGACAAGAACTTTTTGAAACGTTCAAAAAATTTTTGGTTTCTCAACAAAAATAAATTTAAAACAACCGTTACCTGGCAAGCATCCTTTCCTCCTTCACTGGCTCCAGCGCAGAGCAGGTTTCGTGTAATGCTGTACACCGGCTGGTAGGCAGCACTACATTCCCTCTCATTTACCTTCGGTATGGCTACACTTTGCAACATGGCTGGGATTCCACCGCTCTCCTGCAAAATAATTTGTATAGTCTTAATAATAATGAATGTCTTTGAAAAATTAGGTACTTCTGTGTTAATAGAGATATCAGTCTGGTCTTTTGATCCAGTCAGAAACGTCCAAAATTACGTCAATTCTGGTAAACTATCTCATTAATAAATTCATTTATAATCTAATATATAAAATTCTCGTGTCACAGTTTTCGTTGCCATACTCCTCCGAAACGGCTTGACCGATTTTGATGAAATGTTTTGTGCTTATCCGGTATCTATGAGAATCGGACAAAATTTTAATTTTAGATAATTTTTTTTATATACATAGCAAAACAACGTTTGCCGGGTCAGCTAGAGTATTTATATAAAAATCAATGCCACTTTTCGTTGTAATTTTATTACTCAAGAATGGGCTCACCTGTCCAAACCAAATGTTTAGGCTTTGATTCGGACTATTTAGTAGATGGTTTATGTGAAGTCTGCACAAAATCGGTCGAACGGTTCTTCATTTATCACATTATTAGGCGGTAAGGAGTTCATCGAATCAGCTAGTAATGTATACAGAGTTAAAAGAAGGAGACAAAAAAACACCTTAAATATTAAATTCTTAAAAATATTACATTTACCACCGAGCTAATGTTATGAAGCTGAAAATTGGTGTGTTTATATGTTTGTTACTTCTTCACGCTCAAAGGATTAAACGGATTTCGATGAAAAGTGAACGGGTAGATCAAGTCCTGGAATAGCACATAGGACTTATTACTTCCAGGAGTATTCCCTCAGGACAATTTTCGGCATTCACGCGGGGCAGAAATATTGTTAAGACGAAAGCTTTTATGTCTATGTTTATGTATGTAATTTTGTTACTCCTCCACGCTTTAACAGCTGAACATATTCGGATGAAATAGAAAACGCCCGTGTTAGACTTTTACAGACTAAAATCATACCTGTGTTCCTTCTTTCGTGACGCTGGCTTGCGGACGGCGAGCAATGGGTAGCTCACCGACCTTCCGGTAACCGTCCGGACCGAGCCCAAGTGATCGACGGCGCGTAGTGTTCCACGCGCGTCTCAAGAAGATATCAGCAAAACCGTGGGGTCCCAGCAGGGTCTAAGCCTACTGGGGTCATGGTTGATACGAAAGAGAACCCCGAAAGTGTAAAAGCGAAACCCGGGGCCCTGGGACGAAGGCAAAGAAGGAACAGGAGTGGTTTTTTACTCAGTAAAATTCTGACACTATCTCACGCTCCGCCCAAGAGCGGGGGATGTCATGGGATAGTTTTACCACCGAAAAAAAAACCTATATTCCTTCTTTGCCATTCGGACCTGCTGGGCCTCTACGGTTTTGCTGACATACCTTTGAAGCGCGCGTGGAACACTACGTGCCGTCGACAACTCGGGCTTGATCCGAGCTGTTACCAGACTGCCAGACGGCGACCTACCCATTACTCGTCATCCGCATGCGTCCGTCCCAGCGGCTGGGATATAAACATGCATAATATACGATTGTGTCACTTACATAAAGATTACCCCATCCAGTCACAACTGACAGATCTCCGTCATTAATTTCTTCATTCTTCGCCATCATTTCTACGGGTGCCACTCGGTCACTGAATGTCAAAGGCCTTGAAAGCCACAGTATAGCAATGTCACTGTCCATTTTAGAGTAGTTGAAGTCAGGATGCCATAGTAAGTCTCCAACGGGGTATAACTCTCCACCTTCTTGGTTGAATGAAGATCCTACACGGACTTGATACATTTCTGCATATGATCTGAAGAAAATATAAAAGGAATTTTAAAACATTAAGGATCAAAGTTTTTTTTTTTTTTATTTGGTGGGAAAATCATCTTATGACAAGTCCCGCTCTTGGGTGGAGCGGGCAATAGTGTCAGAGTTTTACTGACTAAAAACCCACTCCTGTTCCTTCGTTGCCTTCGTTCCAGGGCCCCGGGTTTCACTTTCACACTACCTGTGGCCCCAGTAGGCTTCGACCCTGCTGGGCCGAATACGATTTGCTAACATCTCCTTGAGGCGGTCGGTTACCGGACGGTCGGACGGCGAGCCACCCATTGCTCGCCGTCTGCAAGCCCGCGCCTACGGTGGTGCACAATAGGGAATAGGTTACTTCTACACACTGCCTATAAAGTACAAACACAAATACAGCCTGCCTATTAATAATTATAATAAGAAACTATAAACACTGTAGACACACATACATACTGCACTGCATATTTCACTGTTGCTACTGCTTTATATTTACTCGTACAGCTCACTCAGTACACTGTACTAGCTTAAAAAAATTGCCTGCACCCCTAGCCAAATTGATAATCTGCAATCGTTAACGCTAGTCGAAAACTAATCAAATGTATGGGAATGACATCATCTCAACGTTAAGTCACGTGGTCAGAACAAACGAATAGAAAATTCGTAGCCAAGTTCACATCGTTCAAAATGATAAAATGAATGGGTATCGTTTCTACTATGTTCAACGCTACATTTTTTGTTATTGTAGAACGAGCGGCCGACTCAGTCGCATCAACATGGCTACCAACTTATCGTTTTCTACAATTGCTGACACCGAGGCGTTGTTGATTGGAGAACGGGATTCGACACGAAACGGTTGTAACTTGGCTAGGGGGGCTGCACTTCATTTTATCTACACTAGCTATCTACATCTACACTAATATTATAAAGAGGTAAAGTTTGTTCTAATGTTTTTTTATTTGTAGGAGGTAATCTCTGAAAGCACTGGCCCGATAACAATTTTTTTTTCAACAGCTATTAATGCATATAGCTTGAAGAACTAGCCTCACATCATCATCATCGTCATCATCATTTCAGCCGAAAGACGTCCACTGTTGGACATAGGCCTCCCCCAAATGCCGCCACAATGACCGGTCCTGTGCGTCTCGCATCCATCGAATTCCCGCGACCCTCACCAGGTCATCGGTCCACCTTGTGGGAGGCCTTCCAACGCTGCGTCTTCCGGTACGTGGTCGCCATTCCAGAACCTTTCGTCCCCATCGACCATCTGTTCTGCGAGCAATGTGCCCTGCCCACTGCCACTCAAGTTTGGCGATTCTTCGGGCTATGTCCGTAACCTTGGTTCTCCTGCGGAGCCTCACATATGCTAGGCATTTAACTTACCCACTAATACAATGAGCAGCAGTGACCACTATGTCGTTGGCGACTATGGCCCCTCCACAGGAATGTCTGCCTCGCCTCACGAGGGACACCTGATATGGAGCATCAGTAATGTCGATGTCTTCTCCGCCAACAATTTTAAGATCCTGCAAGGATTTTATCGTGGGTGTTGACACTGTAAAATAAGATACCCATAATTATTCAATCTACATTGTTATAGGATTAGCAAATGAAATATACTATACTTAAATGTATTGGGACTACCAGGACGTTATAACTAACCCAACTCATATAAACAAAAAGTTATGCTCAAATTAATAACCAAAATAGCATAGCATATAGCATAGTCGGCCTTATAATGTTCCCATTGCTGGGACTCAGACCTGCTCTCTAGGAGAGGAAATGGGCCGTAATCCACCACGCGGTGCGGGTTAGTGGATGTCACATGTCTTTGAATTTTTGGTTCTAGGACATGCCGGTTTCCTCACGATGTTTTCCTTCACCGTTCTGAGAGCAGTGGTGATGAAATAAATTAGGTACACTAAGTAATATGCCTGGCTGGGTTTGAACGCGCGACCTACGAGTACAACTTGTAAGTCGGGGCCGTTACCACTCGGCCACCACTGCTCTTCAAAAACCAAAATAGTATTTATTTTCAAAAAATCGTAGAATGAGGATAAACCAGCCAAACCAGTAACTTTCACACATATGCATATCCATTCAGCCGGAGTGATATTTTGTTATGAAATGGTGTTAACAATAAACAGATATAGGATTGAAGCAATCTCGGATTTTTTATTTTTCATTGAGTAGTTTCATGGTATATCTCCGAAGTTCTCTATCAGATCTGCTTTTTCAGATAAAAAAAATCATCATAATCAGTTTACTGTTATCAAAGTTATCACTGAAGAACATACAAATAAAAAACATTCAATCGAATTGAGAATCTCCTTTTTTAAATCTTAGTTTGTTAACCGGGCGGTGGACTTTGAGATTTGGTGCTGTAACACACTCGTGCCTCAGAAAGCACTTTAAAAGAGTTGATCCAATGCCTAAACTTTCCACGGACATATCGCGTTGCTGTCCCTTCGGATTACTGGCAGTAAAGAGAGACACACACGATTTTGTCGTATGCTTAGCTAACCTGATGGGCCACCGTAGTTGAAATTACGCTAAGAGGTTTTTCTTTTAATTTTCTGTTTTGAATTTCTTTTGAACACTAATGCTTTCAAACCATCCTTTGATAAACGGAGGTCGATGGAAGACAATTTGGTGTCTAGTACATAATTAGTCTAGTGTCTACTGAATGAACACTTCTTAAAACAGTCTGTTTTGCAACGCAAAATATTTCATTTACCATGTCCACAAACTATAAACAAATAGAGATTTCATAGATGAAGTCTATAATTTTTAGGATGACATTTTGTTATTGCATGTTAATCCCATTTTGAACTTTTTGAGAGTCTGAATTTGACTCAAATATACAACGAGCAAAATTGCGTTCTAAATGAACGTGAGTTTGATCGTTAACTTTTCGCTGCCATGAAAAAAAGGTTCATCTCATTTTGATCTCCTTTTATAAACACTAGCTTCCGCCAGCGGTTTCACCCGCGTCAAATAGGTTTCTTCATACAAACTGCCAACCTCCGTTTTACACCGTTAGGGGTGGAAATTCGTAAAATCCGTTCTTAGCGTTGTCTACGCCCTATATGGAACCTACCTGACAAATTTTAAGTTTATAGGTGTATCAGTGAGTGGTATTTCGCATTTATATATATATATATAGATTATTACACATAAAAAAAGATTTTTTTATTATTAGCTTCATTAATTTTTTATACAATTTTTTCACTCTTCTTCAATAAAGATTTTTCAAAATGATTGCTATAAAATATAATTTTTAACTCACCGACATAACTGACGAACGCCAAAAAGTAAAGCAACGAAAGCATCTTGACTTATTTACAACTACTGTTAATTGCTCGTCATAATTGAACATTTATACCTGAAAATTACAAAAGATTATTAAGGTCAACGTAATTTAACTGATAATATTTTGCCTTCACTGAACACTCGACTGATAAAGAAAGATTTTAAACAAAGAATAGATGGTTACAGAAGGTCAACTCCAAATAATGAGTAACAACCGACATTTGTACACACATAAATTATGCGTATGTAAGGTGATCTCAAACAAATGCCGGTCGCGAGTACACTAGAAATCGCTGTAAGTGTACCGTGTCTATGTGTGCGTGCCTTTTCGTTTACTGTTTGTAGCCAACCTTCTGTATTCTTCCTATGTTATGTCTCAAGTTTAGTGTTTATTTAGACAAGATAATTACATGAATCATAAGTGGGTGAAGTTTATTCGTGTTGTTATGTTTTAGGGTTCAAAAGACGGGATATGAAACCTTACTGTTTCGGCTTACGTTGCTGCACTTTGCTTTGACTGAGAGTTGTTGTTAAGGGTTGATTTGGCATAAGCTTAAGGGCTATATTTCACCCAGACAGCATGGTGGCGTGACAAGTTGCGCCGCCATGGTGTCCGTAAGCCACCAAACTAGTTACCATACAGACACCAGAGTCGCTACACCACACTGAGACAGTATCAAAATGGACCTTATGTGCAAGTGACCGAGTGAGTAACTCTCTATAAAGCCACATACATTTTGTTGGTAGCGGTGACTGGTCGCGCCGCCATGGTGTCCCAGTGAAATAAGTCCTAAGTATTGCTAAGTAAGTCTTAGAATTTTCTGGCTGTAAATTACCACGCGGGTACGGTGTGAGTGAGTGAGACACCACCAGACATCCACCAGATGTCACAGGTCATCAAGTTCAAGTTCAAGTTTCCTTCACGATGTTCGATCACTTTTTTTAGAGCAATGGTGATGAAATAAATTACGCAAAGTAAAGCGCCTGGCTGGGTTTGAACCCACAACCTACAACTCATAAGTCAGGGCTGTTTTTACCGGGCCACCACTGCTCACAGGGGTTGATTGCCTTGCACAATACACACACATTCCAACAGGGTCGAAGCCTACTGCGGCCTTGGGTAGTGTGAAAGTGAAGCCCGGGGCCCTGGGGCGAAGGCAAAGAAGGAACAGGAGTGGGTTTTTAGTCAGTAAAACTCTGACACTATCTCCCGCTCCGCCCAAAAGCGAGATTTGTCATTAGATAATTTTCCCACTTAAAAAAGAACACACATTGTTAATACGGACGTAATTCTTAAAATGTTTTTTTTTCCTTAAAACTGTTTATGACGATAGTTCGTTTCTGGCTGATATTATGTAGTGCTTAAAAAACATAAAAAGCTTACCTTACATGCAAGTTTTTAGCAATCAATCGGCATTCAGAACAAAATCCTGATAATTTATTCCGATTGTATCGCAATCCCTCAACTTTGGATCACAATCAAATTTGTAATCCGTGGCTGAATATATTGAAAAATATTTTGTTTCTAATTCAATTAAAATGTTGAATAGAAGATACTAACAGTGGTCAGGTCTGATCGTCACGCTTAATTGTTGATAGTTCACGTGTTCAAAACACGGAGAGCATTTTCACCGAGATATTGAGATTAATTTAAGAAATTTTGGGATGAAAACATATAATGAGACTGCTGTTAGCCCATTGTAAGCGAAACCAATCCAAAAAACTATTAAAAAACTAAAGTTTACCATTTTTTATTGCTTCCACTAGTGACTTTGCCTGTATAAAATATCCCAAAGAAACATAACTTTTATTCTATATAATATGATCCTTTTTGTTCTTTTATTTTTTTTATTCACCTACCATGTTTTCTCTTCACTACCCTTGGTTGACTGGTCTAGAATGCCTAAGGCATTAAGTCTGCCTTTGTACCTTTGTGTTGCATGAAGTTTTAATAAATAAATAAATACCTACTCACGGCATAAAACAAAATGGTACAATCATATTGCAATTGTTTATTATCAGTTTTACATTATAGAGACAGACAGACATTTATTTTTTAATTCATTCTACATCAACTCACAATTAAAAAAACACAGGACAATTATTTACAAAACAAGTGCACAATAGGCGATCTTATCGCAGTGGGGACTTTTTTACAGGTAACTTTTGATTGTGCTGAAAGAAAGCAAAAATTGCAGACATAAATATGTGGTATGTACTATCATGAAATCTAAACTACAATACAAACGCCACAATTATGGCGGTAAGTCCCCTCTTTGAGGCGTGGTTGGAAAGACCTCACGGCGTCCTCACATTCCGCATGACGCAGGTCCTCACCGGACACGGTAAGTTCGGGAGGTTCCTGCACCGGATTCGTGCGGAAACGACGCCCGGGTGTCGCCACTGTGTGGCCCACCCGGAGGACACGGTGGAGCACACGGTGGAGGTGTGCCCCGCTTGGGCAGAGCAACGCCGTGACCTCGTGAGGGCAATCGGCGGCGGTGATCTCTCGCGCCGGGCCTTGGTTCAGGCCATGCTCCGGAGCGAGGAGGAGTAGCAGGCGGTCGCCTCTTTCTGCGAAGCAGTAATGCTAGCTAAGGAGGCGGCCGATCGCGTGAGGCAACGGTCCTTACGCTCCAACCGCCGCCGGGATTCCGATCCCGATTTCCGGCCACCGTAGGCGCGGGCTTGCAGACGGCGAGCAATGGGTGGCTCGCCGTCTGACCGTCCGGTAACCGTCCGGACCAAGCCCAAGTCGTCGACGGCGCGTTTTGTTCCACGCGCGCCTCAAGGAGATGTCAGCAAATCGTAGGGGCCCAGCAGGGTCGAAGCCTACTGGGGCAACGGGTAGTGTGAAAGCGGAACCCGGGGCCCTGGGACGAAGGCAACGAAGGAACAGGAGTGGGTTTTTAGTCAGTAAGAGTCTGACACTATCTCACGCTCCGCCCAAGAGCGGGGATGTCATTAGGATGATTTTCCCACCCAATAAAAAAAAAAAAAAAAAAAAACTACAATACAAAAAAATATATATATTAGCGACTCCAATATAAAAGAAAAATGCAAGATATTAAATAAATAAATTTCGAAAGCCGGTTTTTCTTAATAGTTTTGTGTCTTCGTTATTTAACACCGACATCTGAAATTAGAGTTATTATTCATTTTTTGTTTTTTTTTTATATTGCAGTCGGTTGTATTTTTTTTTTATTGTCGAAGTTTATAACTTTACACTTTTTTTTTTTGGGGAACCCCTCATCCAAATTTAAATATCTTCTTCCACCTTTCGGCTCCATCATCAGATCAGTTCGATGGCACTTTATAGCCACTGTGGCTATAGTCATGGTATATCATGATAATTCTAATAATCTCAAAAACAGCTAGAATACATTGATTTACAATATAATTCTGGTGCCTACTTTCCGGCTGCTTCATCAGATCAGTTCGATGTATCGTCTCCTTCTTCGTTCAGTCAGTCAGCGACTATAAGTATAAACAAAACAATTTTACTTGCTACCACAGTTCTGCTGTGATCCTATGAGGAGTTACGTTCCATATCTTCAAAGTTAATCATCAGATCATAATAATATTTCTGGGGAAAAAATCGGGAGTATAAGCTTTTGATGTAAAAGAAAACATACAGCCGAAGATATAAAAAACCTCTTGATTTTTTGAAGTCGGTTAAAAACTAAAATACTACTAAGCCACTCTGACCACTTTTGGTTTAAATAGGAATTTAGAATGAATCTTCTATCTACATATATAAAAATGAATAGCTATTCGTTATTCTCACTAAAACTCGAGAATGACTGCACCGAATTGGCAAATTTTGGTTTTGAAATATTTGTGATACAGTCCAGAGACGGTTTGAACGGTGAAGAAATATGGAAAAACTCACGAAGCAATAAATCAAATACAACGCCATCTCTAATTGAACTGCAATTTTAAAATGAATTATGCTGTTATGGTAATACCAGCAGATGGCGTAATTTATTGACAGTTTAGCTAACACAAAAGGCGGTACAAAGTTTGCCGGGTCAGTTAATAAGAAATAAAAATAAAAGAAGCTAACGTAACGTAAAAGATGTAATAATGTAGAAATTTAATAAAGACATCCAATAATAAATTAGTTAATAATGAAATGATTACAATAATAATGTAATAATATATCTTTAAATATCTTCATATAATAATAATTTAATTTATAATTAAGAAACTTAATGTTGCGGTGCCCTAGCAGGGTTCATGTACGATACTTATATTTAATTTGTAACACCTTGTAAACGACGTGAAAGCAATATAAATAAATAAATAAAAATACATAAATAACTCAATCATATTATTTCTTCTTTCTGTTATCCACATAAATTGTAACTTTTTTTGGAGCGAAAGCCAACAACAAAAATTACTATACAGAACACATTTTCATTTAAATTAAATGATCAAATCTTGATTTTGACCGAATTCCTCGCCCTAATTATGTTTGCATGCATAATAATTATAATCTAATCAGATGAATTGCAGCAATGAATTGAGTAATAGCAAATCTTTCAAAATGTTTCCATTATTTTATCTGATAAAGAGACAAAGATAATACTATTAGGTCTAGGTTACTAGAAAATTATTTGTGACATTTGCGCAATTTGATAAAATCTAATTACCGTCAAACGGGGTGAATAGAAACGTAGGGGTAAATAGAAACGCAGGGGGTATAAAGAAAAAGACCTTGATAGGCATTTACACACTATTAAAAAATTGTTGAAGCATTTTTTTTAAGTCATAAATCATCCAAAGACTTCTACCCGATCTAGGGCGGAGCGCGAAGGCGTGTCAGATTGTTACTGACTAAAACCACGTCTATGTTCCTTCTTTGCCTAGCATTCCTATAGACCTTAGCTTTGGAAGCCAACCTAAGGTCCCAGTAGACTTTGGCCCCGCTGGATCCCTACGTTGTTGCAGCATTTGAGTCCTCAACTTTTTCTCTATTGAAAACCTAATATTATTAAAATCTTATAAAAAAACATTAATGCTTCATTAAACCTAAAAATATGGTGTGAAAGTAAAAATCCAAATCAAAGTTTTGTTTGTATTTGCCTGTCGGTTTTCTATCGTTTACATTTCGGGGAGTGTGTATTGCAATTGCACAATTTAATCCCACCAAGTTTGTTTCATCATCAAAAAACTAGATGCACCACCGGTATATGGTGGACATCCCACCCATATGAACGAACACAGAATTTTGGGAACACATTCATTATGTGTACAGCTAAGGAGTGGAACTTCCTTCCGGAGTCTATGTTTCCTTATAGCTACAACCTAGGGTCTTTAAGTCAAGGGTGAATAAGTTGCTTCTAGGCAATCGTGCTCCATCCTGACACCCGAGCCTATCAATAATAAAAAACCCTCTGTGTTTCTATTCGCCCCATTTCATTGTATGATCCAATGATGATGATGATGATGATGATAAAGATGATGATAACAAGAACTCTTAGCAATAACAGTCACACAATGACGACTTTCATGTTAAAACAATGTTTACTGAAAACGGTTTACGAATAGATGACGATTCTTAACATACCCCAAAGATAAAACGCCGTGTCCTCGTGGAGGCGATCGGCAGCGGCGATCTTTCGCGCCAGGCCTTGGTACAGGCCATAGTCCGGAGCGAGGAGGAGTGGCAGGCGGTCGCCTCCTTCTGCGAAGCAGTAATCCTAGCAAAGGAGGCGGCCGATCGCGTGAGGCAACAGTTCTCACGCCCCAACCGCCGCTGGAATTCCAATCCCGACTTCCGGCCACCATAGGCGCGGGCGGACGACGAGCTATGGGTAGCTTGCCGTCCAACCGTCCGATAACCGTCCGGACCAAGCCTAAGTCGTCGATGGCGCATACTGTTCCACGCGCGCCTCTGTAACGCGTGCAACTGTAGGGGCCCAGCAGGGTCGAAGCCTATTGGGGCCAATGGTCTGATTCTGAAAGGAAGACTCGGTCCTGGTACGAAAGGCAACGAAGGAACAGGAGTGGGTTTTTAGTCAGTAAAAGTCTGACACTATCTCCCACTCCGCCCAAGAGCGAGATTTGTCATTGGATGATTTTCCCACCTAAATAAAAAAAATAAATAAAAAAAACACCAGTATTTCCTAAAACCGTGTACGCACGTCCAAACATAAACATAGCGTACACAAACACCTAACTTAAACATTTGGTTTGTTGGTATGGATGGCATATTCGAACACGAACGCAAACATGGTTCGAATCGAGTTCGCGCACAACAGTCGTTACTGTCTTTGTGGTCACGGCGGCGTCGATGGAAGTGGTCGATTGTGAAGTAGCGAAAAGTTTTTTGGTGTTCGCATTGTTTATGAAGAACACACTAATAGGATTGCCACAAACATGTTTGAAGAACAGAGTGTTCGATGTTCGTTATTGGTACACACGTGCGAACCAAGTTTTTACGTATCATGAAACGCAAAAAAATTGTTCGTACATACCTATACGGCTTAAGTCGCTCCATATTGAATACTGTTATATGGCTGCATCTAGTGAGAAAGGAAGCCAATCCATACTTAGACTTAGTAGATTGACGGTATAAATAGGCATACTTTCTGGTCATGGTCTGCCTCGTTGCTGACCTCTTCTGGAGTCTAGCCAGCATGCATCGCCACACATCTTCGATCTACTCAAGGTTGGTGCCAGATACAATTGCAATAGCGGTCAGAGACCCTTCTACATTTAATGACGGAAATGAATCTACATCTATTGCAAGATTATATATTTTCTGGTAATGAAAAAAGTTTGTTTGTTCAGCACGCTCGCAAGATCGCTCTTAAGAAAAAGTTAGTGTACGTTATTGCAAATTTATCTGGCGCCTGCTATAGTATGCTAAACATCTCTCTGCTTCGCATGTTTCCACATATCTCAACTTTCGTGGAGTCCAAGCCTAAACAGAAAAACTTGTTAGGATTTTGCCGCACAAATTAAAGCTTATCATTCCTTTTAACATTCCAACAAAAGAAAATTAGCACAAAATTAAAAATAATAAAATGTGCTTCCAATCGTCTTAAATTTTCCAATATGCTTGTTAGTAATCCAATCCGTATCTTAACAGTGAACTGAATTCGCATTCACGTCTCGATTCACCCCAGGGCCACCTTTCAAGCGTTTTTTATAACTTGCAATATTGTTTCCTGCTTCCCGAAACATTGTCCTTTTCCTTTTATTTCTTTCCTTTATCTTAGGGTCTGAGTAGACTTGCTACTTTAAGCAGTAGTGCGATTTAAGTAGTTTTTTAAAATATATTTAGTTCCAAAAAGCGATTAATTTTGAATAGAGAATAAGCATTGCCATATAGCGTAGCAATCTAACTATCACTGTCAGCAGCGATGCGGAGAACTTTTTCAACGCTATATTTTTAATATTTTGTATGTTGTAATGTTAGGTATATACACACTTGTATATTTATACCTAATTATAGTTAAGCGTTATTTTTTTTAGGTAGATATGTAGAAATGATTAAATATACCTTGTACCAAATTACACATCGTAAGGTGCGTAAGGTTACATTACGAAAAGTGGAAGTGACGATTAAAGCAGTAACTGAAAATTTAAACTTAGATACCATGCTCAAAACGTTATGTAGCTTACGTACAATGTTATTTCCTCCACTCGGCTCATCGTTTTAAGCAAATGATAGTTCTAGCTTCTTTATTAACAGTAACATCCTTGATAAGAGAATTTTGTACTATCAAATTATTGACTAGCAATTGTTATTAAACTACTATATTAAATAATTGATCACTGCTAATAATGTTGCAGCAGTCTTATAAATCATTGTATGACAAAAGGCGGGTCATAGATGTACTTCACTACATAAACTATTACATCATATCTTTACCTGTGTACCACAATAAACAATTTTGAATTTGAATTTGAATTTTTTCGTTGTCATGGCGACTGAGTCAAAATGGGTGTAAGTCGTAAAATCGTCAACCCACTAAGACAAAGTAGCACGTCTGCTACTACTCTAACCTACCTTCGCAGGTAATTTACGTTTTATTTTACTGTATCGCCAAAGTTTTTCTTAGTTCCCTTAGAAAGTTGTGACAGCCGATATTTGAGTGGATATTCCGAATATAAGCGATGTTCGGCGAGGCGTGTTCTTCCTTACTAACAATGTTGTTAACAGAAGTAGTTTTGGAAGTTTGTTTTTCTTTTGTTTCAAGTTTTTGGGTAAGAATAGCTTACCTCTTTTTTTTTGCGTCAATGTTGGTGTTTCGGTTGAGTAATTTGAATTAACCTGATCAGGGGCTATTTCAATGGCTATTTTGTTTGTGTATATTTCTCCTGTATTTTCTATAATACATCGGTTTTTGGAGCAATTGCCAAATTTTTCTGTCTTTCTGTCTGTCGTTGTTGTTGGTTTCAGGAATCATTTACGTATAACACTCTAATGTATTTGTGTATACTTATGTATTTGTCCTTTTACATGGCATTTTTTTTTTATTGCAATACGATCAAGGATCTAAAACTGAGATATCATAGTGCTTTGACTAGACTTTGTAAATCCACTGTTAGAATCCCCATTTGTGGGGTTACGTTATTATTATTATGACAGAGCTTAATTTGCTCATAATAAAAAATATTTAACGCCGCTTGTCGCAACAAAATTGGCCAAAGTTAATCACAGACTTTTTTTTAGGTGGGAAATTATCTAATGACTTCCCTCGCTCTTGGGCGGAGCGCGAGGGCGTGTCTGATTTTTAATGACTAAAATCCACTCCTATTCCTTCTTTGCCTTCGTTCCAGGACCCCGGGGTTCTCTTTCACACAACCCATGGCCCCAGTAGGCTTCGACCCTGCAGGGACCCTCCAGTTTTGTTGACAACTCCTTGAGGCGTGTGTGGAACACTACGCGCCGTCGAAGACTTGGGCTCGGTCCGGACAGTTACCGGACTCGCGAGTTTTTGCTCGCCGTGGGCAAGCTCACGAACAAACAACCCTGTGGGAAATAGCGATTATGTAAAAATATTAAAAGTGGATTTTATTTCGACAGTTAGTAAGTAAACTGAAACATTATCTATACGGACTAGTTTCAAAACAAGAATCCAATGAACTAAATCAAAAGGCTTAACTCCAAAATTTAAGGTACCGTATGTCTGTGTGTGAGCCGAGAGCGCTCGCTGTGACGAATTTAACGTTCGCTTCGCCGAACTTTTAATGAAAACGGCTGCGACGACGAAATCTCTTTCGGAAGGCATTTTAATTACAATAATTTCGCACATTTCGTTGACCATTAAGAGTGTTTTTGGTGTTTATGCGTAGTATCCATTAAATGAAAGAAAAATGATCATAACTCAGATTTTACCGATTTTGAGTATAAGTCAATGTAAAATATAATAACAATAAAAAAGAATATTTGTAACACAACCATAAATTACAGTCTTAGTAACTAGAACAGGGGCAGTTAATTCTCGTGTTTTTCTTAATAAACTATTTTTTTTTATTCACCTCTCATGTTGTCTCTTCACTACCCTTGGTTGACTTGTAGAGAATGCCTAAGACCGCCTTTGTACCTTTATATTGCATGAAGTTTTAATACATAAATAAATAAAAAAGGACATAGCCTGCTGTCTCCCAAAATAGGCTCAAATCTGTATCTTAGGAGGCAGTATATTGGCAAGTATTTATCTTTTGGTTCATGGCCGGCGTGAACTTGAAGGAAAAAGTGAGTTAAAATAATTAAACGTATTAATTTACGATAAAATACATACATTAATAACATATTAATTACATATAAGTGTAGATTTTCCATTATTGATTCAGTTTCAAAATCAGAGACATTAAGAGTAATGGGGCTATTTTCAATTTATGACGTGCTATACTGAAAATTTACGAAAAATGGGTTACGATGTTTTTCCTTGTAGGCGTCGTGTTTTTATAAAAGGTCTACGTGCGTGATCGTCTAGTTCTTTCGTACAGGAAGTGTAATGTGGTCGGACCTTTTTTATGCGACTTCGAAAACCGCAAGTTCGTTTGGATTTTTGATGTTTTCTTTTTACACGGCTCTCTACGTTTGTTCGATTGCTAGACCGTGCCTTTGAACCAAGGTTGAAGATATAGCCTAAAGAATCACCAAACTTAAATGGCAGTGGGCAGGGCACATTGTTCGCAGATCAGATGGTCGATGGAGCCGAAAGGTTCTGGAGTAGCGACCACGCACTGGGAGACTCAGCATTAAAAGGCCTCCCACACGGTGGACCGTTGAGCTGGTGAGAGTTACGAATACGATTGATGCGACACTTGGGGGAGGCCTATGTCCAACTGTGGACATCTTGCGTTTGAAATGATGGCATCGTATCGTTACCATTTTCTTTTTGTGTGAAACAGAGCCACGAAGAAATCTC
Source organism: Mythimna vitellina (assembly GCA_949316375.1). Taxonomy (NCBI): domain Eukaryota; kingdom Metazoa; phylum Arthropoda; class Insecta; order Lepidoptera; family Noctuidae; genus Mythimna; species Mythimna vitellina. Next base: position 6,300,277 of record OX438708.1, on the reverse strand, counting down.
AATATGTTAAGATGGTCACCCATCTACAGATCAACCTTTGCAAGTGTTGCTTAACCTTGGTTATTATTCACCTTTTTTTTAATAAACGTGGGTGCGTATACAAAACATATAAACTCACAAGACATCCAGAATACCTATCTATAGGCCATACTTGAAAAATACTTGTTCCGTGCTATTGAACCCGCGACTTGCAACGCAGAAGCGAACTTTACCCCAGCACCAGCCGTACCTTCAAAATTGCCAGTACAAAAATTTCAATACACGAAATTATGTTCAACGAATCGTTCAAAACATCTAACAAAACCAATTTCAAAATTTTCGAATTTGAATGGCCAGTTACAAAACTTCCTTTAAAGCAGGAAAAAAAGACAAAAAAAAGGAAGGAACAAATTTTTTCTCTTTGAGGTCTCACGTAGATAATTGCACAAAGTGACAGATTATATTCCTTTTCAGTCTCACAGCTATTAATTATGATGATTCCTCAAAGGAAATGGGGACGTGCTGGAATCGTTCAGATTTTGGAAGGCTCATCAATCAGTGGTAACATTTGATTGTTCATGATGGATGATAACGAATCTTGAGGGATTTCACAATATGTTTTTTTTTAATTGTCTGTTGTGATTTCCTGTTGATTCATGGATAAGTAGTTTTTAATGTATGTTAAATTTTATGGATTGCAATTTTATTATTTCAGGAATTCTTTTATAAAAAAAAAAACAAGCTTTTGCTCGCGTACATAAAATATAACCTATGTTACTCAGGAATAAAGCAGCCTTCTATCAATGAAAAAATTTTCGTAATTGGACCAGTACTTTCAGAGATTACCTCCAACAAACAAATAAGAAAAACAAACTTTACCTCTTTATAATATTAGTGTAGATAATGTTGGCCATAAAATAGTACACTGTTCATTTGAAAACGTTTCCTTTTTAGGGTTCGGTACCTCAAAAGGTAAAAAACGGAAACCTTATAAGATCACTTAGTCTGTTTGTCTGTCTATCTGTCTGTTTGTTAAGACCCTATATCTCGGAAATGCGTACAGGTATCTAGTTTGGTTGGAAAGACCTCACGGTGTGCTTAACTTTCGCATGACGCTGGTTCTCACCGAACAAGGTAAGTTCGGGAAGTTCCTGCACCGGATTCGTGTGGAAGCGACGCCCCTGTGTCGCCACTGTGTGGACCGCCCGGAGGACACGGTGGAGCACAGGTGTGCCTCGCTTGCGCAGAGCAATGCCGTGTCCTCGTGGGGGCGATCGGCGGCAGTGATCTCTCGCCATACGTACAGGCCATTGTGCGGAGCGAGCAGGAGTGGCAGGCAGTGACCTCCTTCTGCGAAGCAGTAATACTTCACAAAGGAGGCGGCCGATCGTGTGAGGTAACGGTCCTCACGCCCCAACCGCCGCCGGGATCCCGATCCCGATTTCCAGCCACCGTAAACGCGGGCTTGCGGACGGCGAGCAATGGGTAGCCCGCCCTCCGACCGTCCGGTAACCGTCCGGACCGAGCTCAAGTCGTTGACGGCGCGTATTGTTCCACGCGCGCCTCAGGGAGATAGTCTGACACTATCTCTCGCTCCACCCAAGAGCGGGATTTGTCATAAGATGATTTTCCCACCCAATAAAAAAAGGTATCTAGTTGGAGCAATGAGCATGGAGGAAATTCGCTTTGTGAACGACGTGTTGTTTACCTATCCACAGGCTGACCATGATAACTGTAGCCTCAAAGTTCGACCTGTGCGGCTGAAATAGCATCGAGTCTTCATGCGGCATAAATAGACGATCATGCAAAATAATTTAATTATTATTAATTATTATTCTTGTTTTTATATTTCTTGACGTTTTGATGCGCTGTTGCATGGTTATCACATAAAACTGATTCAAGTATGGTATGTATTTAACATCGTAGAGGAAGCTACAAATATCGTGTGAAATTTTACTAGATAAAAGATAGTGCATTAGGATCTCTAGGAATTCTTTAGAAGCAGGGAAAAAGAAATCATTAAAATCTTTCGTGAAAAATAGTTAAGCCAATTACTTAAGCACATCCTCATTCAAACAAGTTACTTTACTAAATAAAATATTATTTAACTTGGCGTGCGACCGTCTATTCCGTGCGTCCCCCGAGGGGAGGTGCGGGCTACTTGAACATCCGGCGTCACAAGTGAGAAAGGATGTTCTAATGACATCCAGCTTCCTTCACACGTCTGAACTCTGAAATAGTTTTATACGGATTTTCACTATATTTTTATTCTTGTACTGGCATCATGTTTAATAAAATAACTTAATGAATGTATTTGTGTGCACCAATACTTAGTGAAAAGCGCAATTATAGAGATTGAATAACCTAAAGCTTATATAAATACTTACACAGCTTTCTTCACACATAACATTTACACTACATACATAACACACACATAGCACTTGTTCCACAAATTCAGCTCGACGTCCATATGCCACCACCGGGACCCAGCAGAATACCAGCGTCAGGTATATTTGCCTGACACAAGCTGAGTTGGGCTCGCATTTGATGCAGCCTTGAAGCGCACACCGCACTATGCTATTCAATTCTTATTTTGTTTGTCTCACAAAACGAAGTACCTACCCATGATTATGTGTTTAATGTTCTCGTAACATTGATGTTTGTTATTGTTTACATTTTTAAAATTTTGTTAATTTATGTGCTTAGTTTTGTAATTTTATTGTGCTTTTGTGTATTGTCCGTTTATTTTTGTGTGCATCAAATAAATGTTATGTCGTTTGTCTTGGTATGGTTATGTAAAGAGGAGAGATGAAACACATGTTACTAAAAGAGTTATGAGTATATATGTGGATGGGTAAAGTGGGAGAGGGAGGCCAAAGAAAAGATGGATGAATTGTGTGAACAGTGATATGAAAGAATAGGAAGTTAGTGATAGTATGACGGTTGACAGGATAGAATGGAAAAAAAAAACGTGTTGTGCCGACCCCAAATAAGATGGGACAAAGGCAGGAAGAAAAAGAAGAGCATCAAATAAATGTTATATCTATCTATCTATCTAAAGGTGCTGCTTATTTCACAAGGATATTTTTTCAGCAGACCTGCTACAGTAGAAAATAAAGTGAGAAATTATAGACACAGTAAGTATGTATAAATAGATCAGAAACTTAAAATAGGCTATAATAACTTTACGATATCGGGCAGAAGAACCAAGGTTGCCGACATAGCACGAAGAATCGCCAAACTTAAGTGGCAATAGGTAAGGCACATTGCTAGCAGAACAGATGGCCGTTGGGGCTGAAAGGTTCTGAAGCGGCGACCGCGTAGCGGAAGACGCAGTGTTGGAAGGCCCCCTACAAGGTGGATCGATGACCTGGTTAAGGTTGCGGGAATCCGATGGATGCAAGACGCACAGGACCGTTCAATGTGGTGACATTTGGGGGACGTCCATGTCCAGCAGTGGACGTCTATCGACTGGAACGATGATAATGATGAACTTTACAAAAATAATAATATAATATAGTATATCATTGTACTAATATTATAAAAGTACTCCATGGATAGACTGAAGGTCAGAATTACTGGAGTCTGACCACCTGTAACGACTGTCAAAGATCTACGAATGACAACCCTGACCGACAGGTTTACGTGCTTTCCGAGGTACAGAGTGACAGTGACGTCCTAGATAAAATTAGAAAAGTACAATTATGAATTGAAAAATTCTGACTGATACTTGCCCAGTTTCAAACTCGCAACCTCATTCATGAGAGATGGGACCCTTAACCATTGGGCCAATAATTATGTAGGATAGACGTTGACTGCTGGACATAGGCCTCCCCCAACTGTCGCCACAATTAACGGTTCTATGCATCTTGCATCTATCGGATTCCCGCAACCTCCACCATCATCATCGGTCCATCTTGTAGGAAGCTTTCCAACACTGCGTTTTCCGGTACGCGGTCGCCATTCCAGAACCTTTCGGCCCCAGCGGCCATCCGTTCTGGAATGTAGGGTATGTGTAGTGATATCTATTACTTCGCAATTCGAACATATACAATAGCCCAAAATAATGTATCGGGCAGTTGCCCAAAACAGACATAAAACTCGTCAGGTCGAAGGATCTTCCTTTTCAACAAAGGTATGCGAGACTTGACACCCTGTTCCTCATACCTCTAAATATGTATTAAATCCTTCTGTATTTGTCATTTTATTCAGATTTAATATCACAACACTATACTGTCCTAATATTCAGGAGAACGCCCAAACTCACAACAACATCCACATCTGTGCGAACTATAAAAACTAACCAGCTGCAGCAAAACTCTTTACATAAATCATTCCGACACCAAAAGTGGACAAATTTCTTCCTTGTACCGACTTTAGTATTAAAGCGCTTTCAGCTTATACGTTTATCTTGGGAATTTCGCTAAAATAAGGCCCCGTTCATGACTTCGTGCGATGCAGCTTCGTCTGTAATGAAAAACTTCACAAACATGTATCGAAGCTTCGTATAAAAATAGTCTTTTCAATACACTTGCTTAGAAAGTAACTCTAATTGCATTGCATTTAGGCATATAATGGTGCGTGGTACCAAACATTTTGATTACCATTACGCAATAGTGCGATAATGCACCTAAAACATTTTACAACTACTAGTTTTTTGTTGTAATAATAGTTTTGTGATTGATTTTCTTCGCAAGTATATTGAAAAATATTGTATGAGAGCCGAGGACGGTAATCACCAATACTCACGTGTCTGAGTATTGGTGATTACCGTCCTCGGCTCTCTTAAGATCCTCGCCTTCTACTCGGGTCTAGATACTGCCACAATGGTAATCATTAATATTACACACTTGTATCATAATTTAATATAATGTATAGCAGTCATTGATTCGTTCTTCAATACGTCGTAAAGTATAATAAAAACAGAATTAGAATATTTTAAATTAGTCCACAATTGTCAAAAATATTGGTGAACATCCTAATTCATAGCTTGTTATTCCAATGCACACTATCTGAATATTAAACGATAGATTGTTATTGTAACTAGTCTGAAAAGTAGATAGAAACTGCGAGGAAACTATCCTATGCTTATAATGTTTTTTTTACAGTATAAACTATTTTTTTACTGTCCAGTCTCGACTTGTGTTCCCGACAAATACTTCACATTCGCTCCAAATGAAGTAACTTCGTAAGTACCGTTAAACTGACAATCGAAGAGGATTTTTTTATTTATTTGGGTAAGTATTCAGTCTGTTTAACGCGTTTCTAACCTGTGGTCCATAAAAGCACAAATATAGTCTGAGAATTCAAAACTAATTCAAATTTTTCAACTGTAAAACGTAATATTGATGTAACTGATTTTAAGTATCTATGAGAAGCCGGTAGTTGAAGGGCAATCTTTATTTATTTATTTATTTATTTATTTATTGGACGACGACGCTGTTGCTTGTGTAGTATTATGTCAGAATAACAACGGGGCTATAGAACATATAAAATACAAGCAAGCTATTTGGTTGAAGGAATATAGTAAGACAACTTATTCAAAGAATAATACACACCTTAATAATGCACCTGTTTATTTCTTCAGATAATCACACTGTTTCTTAATAATTATTAGTACAAAACGTAGACTGCTAAATAGGTAAACTTATCTTAGTTGCCACTAGAATTTACGTCTGAACGCTACGAGTGCTCTCGACCGTCTGCCGAATACCCCGACTCAGTGCTAGCGCAAGGGGGAGATATCCCCCCTTTAATATTTTAAAATCGTTATTTAAACGTCTTCCGGTTTAGCATTCAAATCAATTTGAATGTTGCCACATAAAATAAAGTTGAAAATGAAATCAAATACTAGGCTTTTATTGAAACCTAACATTCGACCATCCTGACCTCGTGCATGTCCTCATGCACGCAGTCACGACGACCGACTTCAAAACGTAACCTAACATTCGGCCAGCACCAGTAGCATTACAATAAAAAAAAATAACAGACTCATACTCGTAGTATTACAATAAAAACAATAATAACAGGAGCATCAAAAAAAAAAAAAAAAAAAACAGAATCTAGCGCACGGTTCCAAATGGTAGTTTCCAATGGAGAAGAACCGGCAAGAAACTCCATGGTTACTCTTTTAAAAAAATATCATTATTTCTACAGTATTTTCATATTAAAATATCAATAGATATTTGAGAACAATGTATCAACTCTGCACCCAAAACAATAATAAAAATAGTAAACTATGAATCCGCAGAGTCTACAGTGTTCTCACATTCACATTATAAAGAGAGAATATACATTAAAATATGTTAGAGCAGTTATTCAAATCTTTCCATTAAAATCAACAAATCTATTCTAACAATTTTTATCAAATAGAGAGAATTTTTTTCTAACAATTCTTACCAAATACAGATAATCTTTTCTAACAATTCTTACCAAATACAGAGAATCTTTTCTAACAATTCTTACCAAATACAGAGAATCTTTTCTAACAATTCTTACCAAATACAGAGAATCTTTTCTAACAATTCTTACAAAATACAGAGAATCTTTTCTAACAATTCTTACAAAATACAGAGAATCTTTTCTAACAATTCTTACAAAATACAGAGAATCTTTTCTAACAATTCTTACAAAATACAGAGAATCTTTTCTAACAAATCGTTCAAAATAAATGAAATGCTTGTTTTAACTATTATTACAAAATAATACTTCTTTCGAAATGGAGCGATTATGTACCATTAGTGAACCCTTCCTTCTCACCAATAGCACACTTCAAACTCAGAGAGCGATCGTGAACCCTTCTTTCTCACGAACACTACTCATAAACTCATCCATCAGATAGTGACTGCGAACCCTTCCTTCTCACAAATCACCACCGATAGAATCATCTCATTGCAAATCATACAGTGATTGTGAACCCTTCCTTCTCACGAATCACTAATAAATATAATCTAGATTTTACACATAGTTAAATCAACATTTCATCTTAAGTCTGCAAATACAGACAACATTGTTGCAAAAACAAAAAGCACAATTTTATTTTTATATAAACCGATGGATTCGTTTAAATTCATTAGCTCACCCACTACTCAACAACTGTGTTATCTACGAACCCTTCCTTCTCGCAGACAACACAGCGCATTCTATCATGTACTATTAGTGAACCCTTCCTTCTCACCAATAGCACATTTCAAATCAGAGAGCGAACGTGAACCCTTCCTTCTCACGAACACTACTCATAAAATCATCCATCAGATAGTGATCGCGAACCCTTCCTTCTCACGAATCACCACCGACAGAATCATCTCATTACAAATCTTACAGCGGTCGTGAACTTTTCCTTCTCACGAATCACTTAAGTCTTTGAAAGTACAGACATTTTTGCAACATTGCTGTAAAAATAAAAGTAATAACAACAAAACTAATAATTGGATTGCTTAAATACATGTTATGACTTCACATCATCTCATATCCTTATCATTTTATTGTCAATAAATTTAATTATACCTAAGTAAATTATAACAGTAATTTATACAATTTTAATTCATCCCTTTCATCATCCTCACTATCATCTACCTTGCCTTGGGTACATATCCCAAGGCAAGGTACGGTTAAGCGTTACGGTTGTCTTTTACTTATTTTTCGCGGAGATTAAACCCAAAGGCTGTCAATAACTATTGTCACTCAATCATTTTGACTACACGGCACCAACATAGGAAGTTTCTGATTCTTTCCATCGTTACTAAAATTAATCTTGGGAGATTTAACAAGTTCACCTTCCTTTTACCTATGTACGAGTGAGATGTCAATTTTCATCGTAGCATTGTTCGTTTTAATCGTACTTTACCCATTTTGTTTTATTTATCGCGTATTCACTCTAAGTCTTATTTTTCACGAGTTAGATCTATTATCGGGTTTTTGAATTTTATGTTCGACCTTAATACCTATTACTTCCTTCGACGTTCTATTAATGGTTTTGTGACGATATCTATGATGCTACATAGGAACTAATTTCAGAATTCTGTATTGCGGTATAAAAATTCTGCGCGCGGTTAGAAGATATACAACAGCCTGAAATAAACTATTGTGTAGTTACCCAGACCAAATACGAAACCCAACCGATTGCAGGTTTTTCCCTTATTTTTATTTTTTTTGTTTTTAAACAAAGTTATGTGTCTGTTCTATAAAGGACTGTCCCAGCAATCCAACACGCCGATCTCAATATGTCAGGCTTTAGGACAAATACCAATTTATCCCAAAGCCCGGCAAAGCATTTCAGCACTAACGCAACACTAGTGTAAAGAGCAATATCTCCTGCAGAAATTAGCGAACTATTTACCGAAACTATTCATCTTTACAGGGATACCGCTGATTAAGATATAAATTAGTATCCCGCCCCAGCTGCGCACGGGCTTTAGTAATGTTTGAAAATCTCTATACTTATTCATTTACTTATTTATTCAACCAGAACGACAAAATGTAATTACATCGATAACATTAGGTACAAATTATTTAAAGCACCTTACAACTAAACCTCTCACTCAGTGTTCTCGCAAATCACCAGACATTCAGTCAGAATCTCCTATTCATCAGCGAATAGATCTAGTTCAGGACTGGATTCTTATGTATGTACCAGCACTTTACCAACGACTCCCTTCGCGAATATATTTCGTAAAAACTTAAACACCCTTTAAACCGTATTTTGAGGGTAATTTTGAAAACCAATGACAGTCCTTATTATATTCATTTGGATTTTGATTTGAATTTGTACCAAGTCTATTAACCTAACGAAAAGATTCTCACATATAACGTTTATAACCCTCTAAATCGTTTCACAGGGGTAGTTTTGAAAAACGGAAAATGAAATCGTTTTTCGTCTTCTTTGGTTACTATTCACGCTAAGTTTCAAGTACATGGGCCCAAAGAATAAAATCTTGCTCACAATTGAATGTCCTCCTTTTCACCCTTTTAAAGTTGAATTTTCAAAAACCCCTTCTTAGTGCTCGCCTACATCACAAGAGGAAGTCTTGTGCAAAATTTCTCGTTCCCAATCCCGGTAGTTTCGGCTATGTTGATGTGTCAGTCAGTCAGGTTCTCCTTTTAGATATATATACAGATTATGAATGATTTACTATGTCTATTGGTTAAAAATGTTTGAAAATTGGTTCCGCAGTTTCCGAGTTTATCGCGAACAGACAAACAGACAGACGAATTGTCAACTACTTTATATTATGTATGTAAGAGAGACTCGCCAAAGTCAACTGACGACTTCATCGAAAACATAGTTGATTGGGGATACACAAAAGCGTTGCTAACCGGCATTGTAATACGCACGCATAGTTCATAAAACACTTTCAACCTTGTATTTTAATGTAAACTGAAAAGGTTTTGGTAAAACTAATGCCATCTTGTGACGAGTTTAAAGATATGTATTTGCAATGTGGATACCGATACATTTTTCCTTGCAATGCAAGAAATAATAATAATCCCGCTATCAAGAGAATTAGTTTGACGTTGTACTATGTTCCCTTGAAGTTTCCTTTAAAGTTAGGTTTCCTTTAGAGTTAGGTCGCACCTGAACGGTCTTTCTATTTGTCATTATAATTGTAAACAAGGCTCAACACGCACTTTATCGCATGACCATAAATTGAATAATCTACATCGCGCTTGCCTTAGGTATTACATTCATCTAACAAAACTATTCATAAATATTTTTTTTTAATAAAAGGAAATATATATTTTCTGAATATTAATTTTTGTTATTTCTTCTTAACAAATCCTCCAGGGACTGAAAATAATTATGTTCGAGACAAAAACACTATAGTTCTTTTTGCTATTTAGTCTATGTACAAAAGAATCAAAGAAATCGCTTGAACCCATTCTCTAATTTATCATTGTCAGTAAGTAAACTTTTTCTATTACTGCCGCTTGCCTATCACTCAAAACTATCATAATTAAAAGGTGTAAAGACCCTTCGTACAGTCTAAACTTTAAGTACAACGTTTTGATCCATCCCTGGAGCCTGTTTCAAAAATAATTCGTGGTTATTTTGTCTCAGCCGTATACAGATAATCATCAATACATCAACGCTAATTAACATTCTTCAACCGTATCACAGACTAAGAAATGGTACAAGTACCGTATATCAATTTTGTTGACATTTTTCTATTTTTTTTTTTTTAAGGGTGGTATATAGTTTTTGTACTGATCACTACCGCGATGCAACGGGATGAAAGTGTAAACGACTGAGATATATCTTGTCCTAAGGAACTCACCAGATCTATCACATGTTTCTATGAATAAGTGGAACTATCTGACCTGTTTTCCTGGCAACTGCTATAATTGCCGGTGTCATCTTGACCACGATGTCTGTTATGCACCGTCGGACTGAAGGCATGATGGTCACGTTGCATTTCCCCAACACACGAAACAGCACTCTCTCGCTCCAATTTGCGACCGACGACGCTTACACTCTGGACCATCACTCAGCAACCCGCTTCTGCTGCGCTCGTCGTGATTCTCATGTTGAGAACGAGTACACCGTGCCGGGACCATCCTGTTTGGGCCCGCTCGATGACGTTCAAACGGCGATAGTTGACGCCGCACCAAGGTTATGTAACCACGCGGAACCATTCTGGAACTCAGACACAGGACAACTATGTACTTATTCGATTAATTAAACAAGGTTAGGAAAACACGTGCTTAATAAAAAAAACTATAAAATCAAAATGACCAAATATTTAAAATTAAGCATAGTTCAACAGTGAGTATTATGATACAAAAGGGAAAAATAAAACAATCTAACAAATGGGCTCATCGCACTTCTGAAATGTAGTATTATGTCAGAATAACAACGGGGCTATAGAACATATAAAATACAAGCAAGCTATTTGGTTGAAGGAATATAGTAAGACAACTTATTCAAAGAATAATACACACCTTAATAATGCACCTGTTTATTTCTTCAGATAATCACACTGTTTCTTAATAATTATTAGTACAAAACGTAGACTGCTAAATAGGTAAACTTATCTTAGTTGCCACTAGAATTTACGTCTGAACGCTACGAGTGCTCTCGACCGTCTGCCGAATACCCCGACTCAGTGCTAGCGCAAGGGGGAGATATCCCCCCTTTAATATTTTAAAATCGTTATTTAAACGTCTTCCGGTTTAGCATTCAAATCAATTTGAATGTTGCCACATAAAATAAAGTTGAAAATGAAATCAAATACTAGGCTTTTATTGAAACCTAACACTTGTTTTTAAAAAAACTTCATTAAATACACAATCCTTTTAATATTCCCACTGTTGGGACTTATGCCTTCTCTATAGGAGAGGGAACGTCTTCGATTATTTATTTTTTTGCCGCTTTTTTACGATGTTTTTCTTCACCGTTTTGAAAGCATTATTGATGAAATCAATTGTCCTAAGTAAAGTGCCTGTCAGGGTTTCCTACTTGTAACACAGGACCGTTACCACTAGGCTACCATTGCTTCTTCGTCAAATTAGTGTATAATAATAGTATCAAAGCTGAATCCTATTGTTCCATAATAGTGCCATTGTCGACCTACAATGTATTAAACCAAACCGCACACCTACTGTAATAAATTAGGATTTGATCCAATCAATACAATACAATGGCATTACTAATGACGTCCTAGACAATGGTGATGGTCTAATTAATCAAGACTAGAATTAGGTGTGATACGATTGAGTTGTGGAAGTCAGATAGGCACTCGTTTCATATGAAATAGTGGTTTTAGCTATATCTGGTAAAATTAAAAGCCAACTGCAACATATTTCGAAGCCTACTGGGGCCAAGGGTCTGATTCTGAAAGGAAGACTCGGCCCTGGTACGAAAGGCAACGAAGGAACAGGATTGGGTTTTTAGTCAGTAAAAGTCTGACTCTATCTCCCGCCCCACCCAAGAGCGGAGGATGTCATAAGATGATTTTACCACCATATAATATGTTAGCGAGGACCATAAGTCCAGAAGAAAACCTAAATATGTTAATAAAAAGTGACGAGCCAATGCTTTTTATTCTTCTTCTATCGTTTCTTTTTTATGAGTTGTCTATGAAAATTCGTAGAAAACTCAATATTTCTAAAACTGGAGGGATACCTTAATCGAAGAGTGGGATAGAATAGACAAACAAAACCATATTGCTGTTACAGATAACAGTAATAAAAACTTAGTGTTAAGGTGAGTTATATGAACGGATTACCAGAGATAATTTGGAATTAAAAAATAAAAGAATGAGCGTTGCAATGAGCTTGCATTTTTATTTTCTCGTAATGGAGTACAATAAAGGTAGGAAGGCATAGATCGGCACAGATAATAATTAAATTTATTTATTTATTTATTTAAACTTCATGTACAGTGGTGGTACATAGGCGGACTTAATGCCACAAAGCATTCTCTACCAGTCAACCATTGGGTTAAAAAGACAACACTGTGGTAGTTGTGCACAATAAATAAATAACAGATATATTAAACTGTGGATGCGTTCACTAACAGGGCTGCGTTCATACTTCTAACAAACACCAATGTGATACTATGAGGTACCATGATAATTGTCTTGAACCCACTTGTATAGTTTTTCTAAAAAACAAAATTATTTTATTTTCCAGCTTTTGCCCGCGGCTATGCCCGCGCACATAAAATATAGCCTACTTATTAATAAAGCAGCTTTCAATCGGTGAAAAATTTTTAGCAATTGGACCAGAACTTTCAGAGATCACCTCCTTCAAACAAAAAATAAAAAAAACAAACTTCATCTCTTTATAATATTAGCGTAGATTTTTTTTTTTCAGAACCCTGAATTCAAAAAGGACTAAGCCGAAACTAAGCCGTCAAACAACACACGTCCCTCCCTTACCTCTTATTCGAATACCAAGACTGCTAATTACAGGGATTACTGCACGGTTCAAAGGATTCAGTTCTTTACATCAATAGGATCGTTAGCTACGTGAAATTATTGATGAGGTAAAAGGAATTTGCTACTGTGAATTATTAATTTCGTTTATTTTAGGCATTAAGTCCGCCTTTGTACCTTTGTGTTGCATGAAGTTTTAATAAATAAATAAATATTTTCTGTTTAAGGAGGGTCGATGATTTGAGTGTGAAGAAATGTTTTGGAATGTGTTTATTATATCCCTTGTAATACTATGCAATGTTTATTATGTCCCTTGTAAGGTTATGCCTAAGGTTAATGTATATTTGAATTATATTATGCGTACTCACTGCAATATAATTCAAATAAAAAAAGAGAGAAAATAAAAAAAAGAGAAAATATAAAAAAGGTCCACTGACTTTGAACTTTGTATGGCAATTGTAGCATAATAAAGAAACTATTAAAAAAAAAATAACCGACTTCGCTAAAAAAATTATATTAACTTTAATTTTGAAAGTCGGTGTTTCTCGGTACTGTTCGTTTTTTATTTAACACCAACTTCTGAAATTAAAGTTATTTTGATCGTTTATTGTGTTTCTTTTTTAGTGAAGTTGGTTATTTTTTTTAAGTGTTTATTTCACACTTTTTAGTTGCGATACATTTATTATTAGAGTGCCTGTTTCTCATGAAAACTCCAATTAACCCAAATACTGCTAGGATATATTGTTTTATTATGAACTTCCCGTGTCTACTATCCACCTTCCGGCTCCATCATCAGATTAGTTCGATAGTACCATATAGCCAAAGTGTATCTCATCGTCATCATCTTCCTGCCCTTGTCCCGTGTTATTTGGGGTCGGCGCAACATGTTTTTTTCTTCCATTCTGCCCTGTCACTCGTCATGCTATCACTAACTTCTTTTCTTTGGTCTCCCTCTCCCTCTCCATCCATCGACATGTAAACTCATAAATCTTTTAATAACATGTATCTCATGACAATTCTAATAAGCCCAAATATGGCTAGGTTAGGTTGGATAATTACGAAGTTCCAGTGACTATCTTCTGGCTTCACCATCATCATCAGGTCACTTCAAGGATACTATTTTCAATATACCTTTTCAGAACCATTTATTAATTTGTATTTTCATAGTCGCTTAACTATATTCATTGTGATATCTACATGAGTATGAAGTTCCGTTGGCCATTTTTGGTCTTCTTCATTGATTCAGCTTTATCGAATGTTACTTTGACTGTTCTCGATGAAAATACCAAAATCACTATATGGTTGCCTATAATATTTAAGAAGTTCCCTTAATTCCTCATGGATCCCATCAACAGGGGACTTTTTTTTGCAAATCTTTCCATAAACGACGGAGTTCTGAGGTAGCAACCATAAAAAAAAATGATAATAAAAAATAAAAAAACCTTTTTGTACACCAAGATAATAAAAATTACAATTTGAACTTTGCCTTAAATTTAAAAACATAGAATTGGCCTAACCGATTTCCTCAATCTCTTTCAAGCAACCTGGAATGGACAAAGTTTGCCTGGACACAAAATGGGGTTGCACTTGATGCATTTAAAAAAAAAACTAAACAATCGATGAAAAAACAAATTACATACATAACACAAGGCAAGAAAACAAGTGACAATTAGAACAGCTAAAAAAAAAACATAATTACAGCAACATAATTGCAACAAAGGGGTATAATTAGTGATAGAATGAGAGATAATGGGAATATTCTTTTTTAAAAAAACCATCCATAGTCTTTCTCATCTCCCCTTTTAGTAGTGTGTGCTTTATCAAAATCAGAAAGACGTTACCGCCATGTTACCCCAAACACCATAATCAGTCGATCCTAACGTTCTAGAGGAATCGGTTGTTAAGCTACTTTAGAGCCGTTTTAGCGTTCCTTATGTCATCATCAAAACGGCGTAAACCTTTATCTTGTCATTATTAATGCTGCGCAAAAAGGTACAGAAGGATCACAAAGATTTTCATCCAGAAAACTGTAGTAGTTTTTAACGTATAAAATTGGAACCATAAATTTAATAAAAAACTTTTTACAAAAAAAAAAATATAACCGACTTCACTAGAAAAAACACTAAAAGGATCGAAATAACTTTAATTTCGGAAGTCGGTGTTTCTCGGTATTATTTATATCTTATTTAACACCGACTTCCGAAATTAAAGTTATTTCGATCCTTTTAGTGTTTTTTCTAGTGAAGTCGGTTATTTTTTTTTTTGTAAAAAGTTTTTTATTTCACACTTTTTAGTTGCGATACACTTATAAACAGACATCAAATGTTACTTTTTGACTGTAAATGCTTAAGTTCTCGATGAAAATACCAAAATCACTATACGGTTGCCTATAATATTTGAGGAGTTCCCTCGATTTCGCCAAGATTCCATCATCAGATCCCGACTTGGTGACTATGGGACCATTCGGGAAGTATACCCTTTCCAACAAACAAAGAATTTTTCAAATCGGTTGGCAAGGGACGAAGTTATGCGCGAACAAACATAAAAAAAACATACAAACATCCGAATTGAGAACCTCCTCCTTTTTTAGAGGTCGGTTAAAAAAAAATTATAAAAAAAAATTTGGGTCCTTTGAAAAGTTTTATTAGCTTTATGCTACAGCATCAATAAATTATTTCTTTGTAAAGTTTAGAATCAGAATTAATCAGAATATTAGGCTGTGGAAAAAAATTAATGAGAAACATTTGCACGTTGTGGAAATAAGAATGTTGAGATGGATGTCTAGAGTGACGAGAATGAATAAAGTTAGAAATGCGTATATTAGAGGAAATTTCAAAGTGGCGTTAGTAACTGAAAAGTTGAAAAATAATCTTTTGTCTTGGTACGAAAATGTCAAGAGGAAGATAAGACGCATGGTACTAACAGAGTTATATTTTAACATGTGAATAGATCTCTATCTAGGGAGAAGGAGGTCACAGAAAAGTTAAATGGATTCTCATTAACCCTATCTTCACTGATTTACTCTCCAAAATACCACTGTAAATATTTTCTTCATTCATCAGTCTTTCAAAATAATCCTTCCACTTTTCTTTGATTTTTTTTATCATCCGATAAAACCATTCCAGCTTCATTCTTTACACAACTTACCTGACAAACATCTAGCAAACCGGTACAACTCTTTTTGGCCTGAAAGACTACCCAGTGTGTCGCACATTTTGTCCTGGACTTTTATTTTTGCTACTGCCACAGCTTTTATTTTGTTTTATTTATTTGGGAAAACAAACGCTAGTACATTACAATTTTACAGTAAACAATACAATTCAATAAATGAGATAAATGCACAACCAACAACATTTTCCACATAATATAAATGAGTATGTTAAATTGAAATTAAGTACGTGCGAATATATAAAATTGGACATTAAAATTATATTACAATTTCCATTTAATTAATTTCATATCAAACACTAAAATTAAATTAAACTAAAATCAAATTAATTAAAAATCAATTCAATTAATTCTTAAAACTAAGATAAAATACATTATACAAAACTAAAATATTACATAAACATTGACAACACAGTGTACCAATAAGGCAATGATCGTTAGCAGCTTTCATAGCTTTTTCTTCAAAACATCATACTCCCTTTTTTTTCGGTTTACGGTTATAACAGCATAGAATGAAAGAGAAAGACGAGTAGCGCCGATCGCAAGTAATGTGCAACAAAGACATAAAGATGATGATGACGACGATGATGCTGCTACAGTAATAAAAATAATTCTAGTGAAAAACTTTCACTAAGATTGAATACTCGCATGGACTTATGGCATTGGCAGTGGTTCAATTTATAAAAAACTGTGCAAGTGAGAGTCAAACTCGCGCCCTGAGGGTTCCGTACAAACATACGCGTCTCCACAACGACCGAACCTGTGCATCTCGCACCCACCGCATTCCCACGATTCTCACCAGGTCGTCGGTCCACCTTGTGGAAGGCCTTCCAACGTTGCGTTTTTCGGTGCGCGATCGCCACTCTAGAATCTTTTGGCACCATGGACCATCCATTCTACGAGCAATGTGTCCTACCCACTGGCACTTTAGTTTGGTGATTCTTCGGGCTATGTCAGCGACCTTGGTTCTCCTGCGGATATCTTCATTCCTAATGCGATCACGCAAGGAAACTCCAAGCATAGCCCTTTCCATTGCCCTTTGGGTGACTGTAAGCCTTCTGATGAGACCCATTATAAGCGACCATGATCCAGTGCCATATGTCAATATCAAAAAGTTCTATGTGCTATTCTAGGATACTGTCTACCCGTATGCCAAATTTTATCCAAATCCGATCAATCGTTCGAGCTTGAACAAGTAAAAAACACACAAAATTTAATGTTTATGACATTAGTGCAATAAGTGTGACGTTACTGCAATTTAAAATATAATCTTAATTACAGAGATTCTATCTAAGACGTTTACCCTTCGAAATGGTTTTCCTTGTCCCGTAGTTTAACGACCGTATCGTTTATAACTAAAGGACAACATTACTTGGGTCAGTATCGACGATGGGTTATATGATGGCATTTATCGGAGGTTTATACGTTTTAATGTTTAAGTATCGTGATGGGAGTGGTTTAGGTTAGGTTAGTAGAATGATATTGTCGCACTCTGCGACGGTTTGGTTCGAGGTCCTAAACTTTTACTAGAATGAAATGCTTTATCTCGTATAAAAACTTTGTATGATTTTTTATTAATTCAATAAAAGCACATCTTGTTACGGACATAGCCCGAAGAATCGCCAAACTTAAGTGGCAGTGGGCAGGGCACATTGCTCGCAGAACAGATGGTCGATGGGGATGAAAGGTTCTGGAATGGCGACCACGTACCGGAAAACGCAGCGTTGGAAGGCCTCCCACAAGGTGGACCGATGACCTGGTGAGGGTCGCGGGAATTCGATGGATGCGAGACGCACAGGACCGGTCATTGTGGCGGCATTTGGGGGAGGCCTATGTCCAACAGTGGACGTCTTTCGGCTGAAATGATGATGATGATGATGACATCTTGTTGCAATAATTATGTCCGAACTTTCCTTTAACTGACATTTATTTTTTCTACTTAATTTTTAAAGCTATTCAAAAACAATAAAATCCTTACAAGTAGGTATATTTTACTTGCCAGTTCGTTAACCTAACTTATGCGATCTCCTTTCGATATCACAATATGTACCTACTTTTCTAAGTATATCTAGGATATTACTGACAAGTCAATACTGACACTAACATGCCTTAGAAAGCACGTAAAGCCGTTGGTCCCGGTTGTCATTCATAGATATTTAATGGTCGATATAGGCAGTAAGAAGACCGGAAATACTAATTTTACGTGGGTGGAGTGAGAAAAGGAGACCCGCTGTCCCCCAAGATTGTCATAGCAGTGCTACAAACAGAAGATCTGAAAAAGGATAACAAAGGAATCAAAATCGGCAACCGATATCTAAGCCACCTCAGGTTTGCAGATGATATAGTCCTCTTTACTGAAAATGGTAGAAATTTAGAAACGATGATAAACCGATTAAAAGAACACAGTGCTAGGGAAGGTCTTCTGATGAATAAAGATAAAACCATAATTATATTTATTACGAACGAAGAAAAAAAGATAGTAGAACACGGAATCAATATGAGTAGAAAAAATATACTGGTCCCTTAAATAAATAACGAAATATGACTATCCACTCCACCTAAAAAGAACAGTTATGGATACATGCATTCTGCCAATCCTCTCATTGGTTGCCAGACGAGGACCTACGACATTAAAATAAAAACAAAACTAGTGAACTGCCAAAACGCGATGGAAAGAAGTCTTTTAAAAATAAGGAAAATACAAAATATGAGAAGCGAATTCATACGGAAGAAGACTAAACTAATTGACGTTCTACTAATGTCTAAGTTTCAAATGGCGATGGCAATAATAAACGATGGACAGCAGAAGTAACGAGATGGAAAGGACCTAGAGGAAAAGGGCGGAAAGGACAACCTACGACGTGGTGGAGTGATGACATTGAAGCTCTGGCAAGGAAACGAAATACCACCCACTGATTAATCACGAAATCTCAGAAACTATAACACCTACAACTTAAAAATTGGCAGGTAGGTTCCTTATAGGGTGTAGACATTCGCTAAGAACGGATTTTACGAAACTCTACTCCTAAGGGGGTACAACCGAGGTTGGAAGTTTGTATTGAGAAACCTATTTTCACGCGGGCGTAGCCGCTAGCAGAAGCTAGTGACTTATATGTTCGATTCGATACTCAGATGGCCTATAGCTTTATCAAACTCTGCAATAAACTTAAATGAATTGAATTTAACAAAACTAATACCATACAAATAAAATGAGTACTATTTTTTGTATTTGTGGAAGCAAAACGTGACACGACTGCGCTCAACGTCCAAAGAAAATTACCTACGTGTCGACAAAATCAGGTGAAATTTTTGACAGCGTTGAAACTGCCAACTATAAATGTTTGCAAAGGAGGCGGCCGATCGCGTGAGGCAACGGTCCGCACGTCCCAACCGCCGCCAAGATTACGATGCCGTTTTCTGGCCACCGGGCTTGCGGACGGCGAGCAATGGATAGCCCGCCGTCCGACCGTCCGGTAACCGGTATTGTCAATGGCGTGTATTGTTCCACGCGCGTCTCAAGGAGATGTCAGCAAATCGTAGGGGCCCAGCAGGGTCGAAGCCTACTGGGGCCATAGGTAGTGTGAAAACGAAACCTGGGGCCCTGGAACGAAGGCAACGAAGGAACAGGAGTGGGTTTTTAGTCAATAAAAGTCTGACACTATCTCCTGCTCCGCCCAAGAGCGGGATTGGTCATTGGATGATTTTCCTACCTAAAAACAAACTATAAATTTGTAAACGGTTTCCCCGTTCAAACAATATCGATTAGCCGAGGCTGGGCTCACGTGTAAACGTACTATAAGATGTCTGCCATGTACCGGTGGCGCATCGCCGTACGTCTGGTGGTCCGATGGTGGAACGAGCTGATGTTCTAAAGACTACTACTGAACAAATTTTTAGTCGTAAATGCTAATGCATTTGTTGTTTTCATCTTTTAACATTAGCATAGCATAAACATAATAAGCCTTACAATGTTCCCACCGCTGGGAATCAGGCCTCCTCTCTACTAGAGAAAATGGACTGTAATCCACCACGCGGGCCCTTTGTGGATTGGTGGATGTCACATGTCTTTGAATATTCGGTTCTAGAACATTCCAGTTTCTTCACGATGTTTTCTTTCACCGTTTTGAGAGCTGTGATGATGAAAATAAATTACACAAAGTAATGCGCCTGGCTGGGTTTTAATTCGCGACCGTCGGGGCCGTTACAACTCGGCCACTGTGAACATTTATTTGTGAATAAATAATTACATCATATAGTTTGTTAAGTTTAATTTTTTTAAATTTAATCTGCGCATTTTTTTAACATTGCTAAAATATAGGTACAATATACAGAATTAACAACACTGAGCCCAATTACGTAACTGAATATGCGACTAATCTTGCCAGCGCAAATTCCAAAACATTGCAGTAAACATAATAAATTATGTAGGATTTTCAGCGCAACATAGAGTAATAAAATGGTGTAGAAGTGAAACTCATGGCATCTGGTAACCGTCAGGACTGACCCCAAATCGTCGATGGCGCGTAATGTCTGCAAAACAGTAGGGACCCAGCAGAACCGAAGACTACTGGGCCATGAGTAACCCGGGGCACGGGGAACCGCTAAGCAAAGAAGGAACATAGATGTGGTTTTAGTCACTCACACACACGAAGTCATCGGATGATTTACCAATTAAAAAAAAAATGTCATACTCAGTTATACCCCTTTGTAAGTGCGCCAATAGGCAATATTATTAAAAAAATAATATTAAAAATAAAAAAAAACATGCAAAATCAGAGCAGTGGTGGCCGAGTGGTAACAGCCCCAACTTACGAGTTATAAGTTGCGGTTTCAAACCCAACCAGGCGCATTATTTTGTGTAATTTATTTCATCATCACTGCTCTCAAAACGGTGAAGGAAAACATCGTGAGGAAATCGACATGTCCAAAAACCAAAAATTCGAAGACTTGTGACATCAACCAACCCGCACTGGGCCCGCGTGGTGGATTATGGCCCATTCCCTCTCCTAGAGAGGAAACCTGAGTCCCAACAGTGGGAACATTATAAGGCCGACAATTCTATGCTATGCTAATATCAAAAAGTAAACGACATCTAACAATTTCAATTAAATATGTCTGTCTCTCAAGCCGAGATGCCGTCTTATAGAGGCCGTATGGGCGTGATGAACTTTGACGTCAGCGTTAATATCTAACTTATTTATCATATTGGTAGCTTTGAAGCTTTATAACTTCGTTGTTAATGAAGACGTTTTAAAAAATAAATAATATTTGTTTAATAGTACTTTAAATTATTTATTTATTTAACCTTCATGCAACCCATTTAATTTTTTTTCCCTCATTCCAGCACGCAGATCGTGTTGGATTGCTGTCTCATCATCTCTGTGTAGTATAGCTATTTATGTTTTCGCAGACTATTGTACGTAGCACAATAACATGTCCTGCGTTATCTAGTCTCCATTGGGATTGATCGCCATTTCCAAACTTTATAAACTACCTCTACCAAAAGAAAAAAAATCGTTGTAGGGACACATCGTATGACAGGAAATATGATCGCGTGACGTATGCTAAAGGTATGATGTATGCATATACATTCAGTCAAAAAAGTATCGGGAATGGATGATTTGTTTATGGTTCAAAATTCAAATTTTTGTATTTTTGTAGTTGTTAGATTGGCACAACTGTTTTCCATTTTGGCGCGGAGTTTGAGTTGCATCTGTTATTTATATTAAATACAGTGCTGGTTTTAGTAATATCATTTATAGTGTGTATTGCGAATTTCATAATGGACAAAAATATCGAACAAAGAGTTTGTCTTAAATTTTGCATCGCCAATGGAATTTCGTGTTCGGAGTCACTGAAAATGTTACAGAAGGCTTACGGCGAATCGACTTTATCAAAAACTCGTGCTTATGAGTGGTTCGAAGCGTTCAAAAGCGGTCGAGATGTGATGGAAGATTTTCCTCGCTCTGGTAGGCCGTCAACGTCTGCAACTTAAGTTAACATCGCAAAAGTGAAGAAAATAGTGACTGAAAATCCCCATTCAACTCTGAGAGAGATAGCCGCCGAACTTTCTGTATCTCACGAGTCGATCCGTACCATTTTAACTAATCATTTGGGTATGAAACATGTTGCTGCTCGGCTAGTCCCAAAAGATCTGAATTTTCTCCAAAAACTCAATCGCATGATAGTCGCTGAGGACATACTAGAACGAGTCAGTTCGGACCCAACATTCATGAAACGCATTGTTACTGGTGACGAGACGTGGGTTTACGAGTTTGACATGCAAACTAGTCAACAAGCTTCGGAGTGGCGCCTTCGGGCGAGCCGTTTTGAAATAAATTATACAAAGTAATGCGCCTGGCTGGGTTTGAACCCGCGACCTACGACTCGTAAGTCGGGGCCGTTACCACTCGGCCACCACTGCTCTCTCCTCCTTCTGGTGAGGAAGTTTATGTGTCCTTTAATGCAGACTGCAGTGAGGTAGCAACGGCATTGTGAACACTGATGAAGGGTCTGCAACTTTAACTGTCTTTGATCTCGTTTTCGCTTCTGTGGGCACATTAATCTGTGGCAAAAGGCAGGTGCACAAAATCATACATACGCCACACAACATGCACCTTTATTTTATGTACGTGTGAATGAAACAGAGTAGAACTTACTTCCACTTCATGCACATGTAAGAGCGAAATGCAATATTGTTTGCGTTCTATTCACGCTGAAGAATGTACTGTCGCGATATTGGCTAGAACATAGCGCCAATCAATTATGAAGGTAGTGATCGATCATTTTATGAGCAACATGGAGGAGTGTTTAGTTGTGGCCTCCTTACTGGAGAGAGTAGCTGGCGTATACAGCAAGCGTGAGCATTTACCAAGCCCGATGTGTATGGTGGAAATGTGCACAACCATGTAGGTGTTATAATATTGTTCGCTGGCAATGAGTAGCAGTCACACATTATTAAGATATATTATGGGCATTATTTTCTACATACCGCTTTTTTTTTAGCTACTTTATCAAGCTTTTATTGCCCGCCTAGAAAATAAAGTATATTATAGGCACTCAAAATTTTGGTTGTAACTACATATTACAGTATATCCTTTTTAGGAGTGCCTTTAGACTATGATAAGCCATATTGTGATTTCAAGAAAGTTAAAAGCACTCTTAAAACCATTGTGCAGGGTACCTTGTCAGTCTGCTACTTAGGTTATCTTCAGAAAATTTGTCAGTCAAGATCGAAAGATTTAAAAACACTCTTTAAATGAAAAATGATAACAATTCTCACCAAGTGGAAATTGCTTTACTGAAGAAATCACTTTGTTTATTTTGGCTACAAAATTTGCAGTCTATAAGCCAGTAGCTAGCTCAATCTAAACACTGCATATAAGCAACTATAGGTCGTACACGCTTGGCTTTTAAAGAAAAATCTCTTTAATGGCCCGGAATATCCGAGGCTAAGATTGATAGCAGTACAGTCGGCAGCACAGGCTGCACATTAACGTTTTTATACTCGCAACGTATAATTTACAAAAGCTGTTGGAAGCATTGTAAAAGTTTAATACTTTAGCATTATGTGGGTGCAAGAATGTAAGTGGTTGCGCAGTTTTATGATACCTACTGGTTTGCTTTTTATATGTATAGTTTGTTTTAGTTGTTTGTACAAGCTTGATTAGAATAGTTAGCATAGTTGGCCTTATAATGTTCCCACTGTTGGGACTCAGGCCTCCTCTCTAGGAGAGGGAACGGGCCGTAATACACTACGCGGGCCCACTGCGGTTTGGTAGATGTCACATGTCTTCGAATTTTTGGTTCTAAGATATGTCGGTTTCCTCACGATGTTTTCCTTCACCGTTTTGAGAGCAGTGGTGATGAAATAAATTACACAAAGTAATGCGCCTGGCTAGGTTTGAACCCGTGACCTACAACTCGTAAGTTGGGGCCGTTACCACTCGGCCACCACTGCTCTCAAGCTTGATTAATAAATGGTATATGTAAAAAATATATCACTTTAAAGTTCTTGCAACTGAAGAACAAAAAAGGTGCGTCAACATGGTTGCTAGGAATTTGACTCGAAATTTATCAAATTTTGGCTCAAATTTTAGTGTATTTGTCAAGCCTTGCCAATTTTTTTTTTTGTTATATCACTTTATATTATACTCGCGCGTTCAAGTGTACAGCTTGCCATTGCTAAAAAGTAGTCATAGTAGTCAAAGTAATTTATTGATAACAGATTCTTACAAGTCATATCAGAATGTTAAATTATACGTAGTCACCAAATGATTACATAACAATGTCAAATAATAAAAAATGTTAAACAAATAAAAGAAAATACAAGAAAAATAAATAAATCGAAAGTCAAATTACAAATCAAAATAATACAAAAAAAAAACCTATTAAAAGTCACAATAATTTTCAGTCCAATAAGTTAGTAAGTAGTGTAGTAAGTGGCTGTTGTGGCAACATTGTAATAATATTTATTATTCTCCTTTATTCACTATAAACACATATTAATTACATTTTTAAATATTTTTCTTAAACAAAATGATAAAAAAAAAACATTTAAAAATATAAAAAATAGTACCCCACCGGTATCGCGAACAGGGTCCAAGCTACCGGCGGTCAGGGCTCCAGAGAAAGGAACCTCCTAACAATACGAGCCGTGTCCAAGAGTACCGCTTTCTGAATCAAGCCCTTGACCCAGCCGCCTAACGCGAGCCTCCTAAGGTGTTGATCGAGGCTCTTGGCTATTAAGCCATTGCCCGACACGACTATCGGTACAATGATCGCTGAGTCCACATCCCACATGTCGACAACCTCGCGAGCCAAGTCAATATACTTAATTTGTTTATCTTTCTCGGCTTTCACGAGGTTCTCGTCATGTGGAACGGAAATGTCAACGATCATTGCACGCCTCTCGTTTCGTTTATTATTATTACCGTATTTAATACACCCGTGTTTGCCCGGAGGAGTTCAAAAGTGAACCACCTTTGCCGATACTTCAGTATACAATAGACGTCTTAGTAGCTTTACAAACATGTTTAATAGGATAAAGTTTGAGTAACATAATCAAGAAGGAACTTTGAAGGGTATGTAACACGAGCATTGTGTTCAGGTCAGGATCCATAGAAACTAAGTAGAAAGCGATCAGCAATTTGGTATTGTGACCCCAGGTCGTTGGTTCCCATAGCAGTAATGCTAACAAAGGAGGCGGGCGCACGCATGAGTGTACAGTTCTCGGATCCCGACTCCAATTTACAGCCACCGTAGGCATGGGCTTGCGGATGGCGAGCAATGGGCAGCTCGCCGTCCGGTAACCGTCCGGACCGAGCCCGAGTCGTTGACGGTGCATAGTTTTGCACGAGCGCCTCAAGGAGATGTCAGTAAAATCATATATAACCCAGCATTCCGCTATAAAAAAAACCCTAAAAGGATCAAAATAACTTTAATTTCGGAAGTCGGTGTTAAATAAGAAACAAACAATACCGAGAAAAACCGACGTCCGAAATCAAAATTATTTTTATCCTTTTAGTGTTTTTTTAGTGAAGTCGGTTATTTTCTTTTCTTTTTTTTGTAAAAATTTTTATATTGAAGTCAGGAGTGGGTAGACTTTTATTAACGATATGGTATCGGCATCAACGTTCACGCGCAGAATGTGTTGATGTGGATATAGGAATGACGCCAGGCGGCCACGCTTTGGAGCTATTCATCTGCCACCACTGTTTGAGTAAGAAACCATTGTACCTACGAAAGTTTGTTTCCACGGCTCGACTGTGGCTAATGGAATGCAATATTGTTGTTAACTGTCATTCAGTAACAGTAACAGTAAATCGTCATATATATGTCGTATACAGTTAGTAGCTTTCTAAGAAATCGTTCAACCAAACACTACATTTTCATATTTCGCCTAAGGACTGATAAAACGGAAACCCATTTGTATTTTTTCAGTTGCCCTTTGTTTTCCAGAGTGATGGTACAGATACCAGCACGGATCTTGAGCGCTGACTTCTACAGTTCTACTTGAGCAGAAGCACACAGAAGTGAAATATCGGTCTCTTTAGTGGTTTGAAAAGATATGCGGGGGTGGGGAGTGCTATCCTTGTACGTCGATTGGCTCGCCGATGTATACGATGCTCAAAGTGACGGGGATCACTTTGCGCATCGTATACATCGGCGAGATCTTTCACCGAGCGCTCAAGATTCGTAACGTGCCGCTATCTGTAACTTTTACAAACAATGCTACAACCCTAACAGGCATTGGCTGTTTTTTTTTTTTGCTTGCATTCAGCGGCTTTGAAAGACGCGTAGGGGACCACGCTTCCTCGACCCCGGCTTGATTCTATACAACATATGACTAACAATAACGATGATGGTCGTGGGTTTAATTCCCACCCAGGACAAAAGTTTGTGTGATGAGCATGATCATTTGTTCTGTGTCTGGGTGTAATTTATCTATAACATGTACATACGTATGTTTATCAGTTGTCTAGTACTCATAACACAAGTTTTGCTTAGCTTCAGGCTAGACGGCTTTGTGTGATAGTTGTAGAATATTATTATTATTTCTTTTATTTCACTTATAAACATATTAGTTACATTTTTAAATATTTCATAAATAATAATAATAAATCATCACTGACAGAACTATTGTAGCCAATAAGCCTGATATAGTGGTGGTAAACTGAAGCGAGAGGCGTACAATGATTATTGATATATCCGTTCAACATAACAAGAACCTCGTGAAAGCTGAGAAAGATAAACAAATTAAGTATATTGACTTGATACGCGAGGTTGTCGACATGTGGGATGTGGACTCGGCGATCATTCAGTACAATGATCGCCGAGTTCACATCCCATATTCGAATCGGGCAATGGCACTCAAGGTTGCGTGCCTGTAAGAATATATTAAGGTTGACACAGAAAACAGTTTGCGCTCAGCGCCATCCCCAAAAGTAGTATCTTCGAATAAAACTAGAAGTAACAATAAAAAGTTATCGAAGAACCCCGAAATCCACCGGACAAAGTAACACAGAAAACCTTTATGATCAAACTTCTATACCGACTCAAACATTCACTATTGAATATCAGAACATTGTATCAACCGAAACGGAGCACCATCAATATAAAACATACCCCAGTGCACTATAAAGCACCATTTTATGACACAATATTGACATGTTTCGGCCTAAAATACTAGATTTTCTTGGTTTTTCTCACGAAACACTAAGGGTCTGTTTACACCGGGATACGATGTAATGCTATAAAAAGTTTCCTGAAGAGACCAGTGGCCTTATCTCCTTCTTCTTCCTGCTCTTCATCTCATTTTACTTGGTGTCGGCGCAACACGTTTTTTTCTTCCATTCTGTCCTGTCACCCGTCACACTCTCACTAACTCCCTTTTCTTTCATATCACTCCTCACACAATCCACCCATCTTTTCTTTAATAATAATAAATCATTTATTTTCAGGCATCTTGGCCCATAGATAATTACTAAATTCCTTGCTACATATTTAAAGTAAATTATTTGGCCTAGGGACGCCTCTCTCTGCACCCATCTACATGTATACTCAGAACTCTTTTAGCAACATGCGTTTCATCCCTCCTCTTCACATGACCATACCAAGACGAACGATTTCCTTTCAACTTTTCAGTCACTGACGCCACTTTCAAACTTGCTCTTATATACTCATTTCTCACTTTATCCTCTCTCGTCACACAACACATCCATCTCAACATTCTCATCTCCGCTACATGCAATCTTTTTTCATCCATCTTTTTCACAGCTCAACTTTCTGATCCATACAGTATGACAGGTCTTATCACAGACTTGTATATTTTAGCTGTACACTAATATACACCCTATATAGCTCCATAAACCTAACCGTTCAATTTGCGTCGTAAAATGTATCGCGTTAAGAGATTGTGGTAGGGCCTCATTTGTTCCGCTCTGCGCAGTACAACGCCGCAAAACGCATCACGACTGCGTGTCGCATTGTGAATATTGTTATTGTAATATTACGGCGCGGGGAGTTACCCGTTCTAACTTTGCTTTCAAGATAATATATAATAATATAATATCTTTATTTATCATATACATACAGAGTTTGAGGTTACAAAAATAATTTACAGTTTATGTTGGGAAATCTGTACAATAAATAAACGTTGTGTGTTGTTTTTATTAATATTGTGTGTGTTGTATAAATGCTGTAAGAGTGTGCTATGGATGGAAAGGTATTATTATTATTAAGCTAGGTATACCTGTATTTTAGGAGGTAGTTTACAATCAGGTTTACAATTATCAACAAAACTTATTTCTAGTGGCCTGTGTCGTTATACTGTATGGAATACAAAACTAAAATTAAATGTGTGTTGTGTGTGTATGATGTGTGTGTGTGTGTACAAGATCAAAACGCTCTACGCTGCGGTACACAATACATTATCATCCTTAGTTTTTTTTTGTATGAAAACACCTCTCACTGCTGCACTCTGCATTACTGCTCTCACTCTAAGTGAAGTGAGTAAGAACATCAGACTTTTATTAACTAAAAATATTCTTACAGTATTCTTTAGCATTTAATATTCGCCGTAACTCTTTCAAACAATCCGGCGGCCCATCTTAATCGCTGATGCGACGTTCTGTATATCGATGGCTTAAAGTGCAAACCTCAAGAATGCAATTTTAGGTAATTTTATTTTATTATATTTCTGAAACGAAAATCAAGATTGTGATTCGAAACTTGTAGCGTCATCTACGATGTTGAATGTATACCTTGCTCGAGTCAGTTTGTTGTGATAATCTCGCGATGGTACATCAAGAATTTTGGAAAAAATTTAAACATAAGCGTTTAAAATAAATCATTAGTTTTAAATATTTGAATAAAACACGTAGAAATACATTTAAATTACATGATAATTAAGGTCTAATTTAGTTTTTTATACCTCCTGAAAAGTTACGTATTTCACAATTACGAGGTATTCACTGTAAGCCATCGATATATTTGTGTTTCAGGTACAGCATACCACAGATTTGTTCGTTTCAATCAGGAGACCAAATTCTAATACTCCTCGCTGAGGCAAGCAGCGACGGGCAACTGAAAGAACACGGATTGTTTTTAGTCAGTTAACACGTTCAATGTGGAGCGAGGTCTAATACGCCTCGTATGTATCTTCTTTGCGGCGCGGCTAAGAAAAGTTAAGGTAAATTTAAAGTTAAAAGTAAGGCTAGTCTCCTCTGCCGTCCTTCTGCGAAACAGTAATGCTAGCAAAGGAGGTGGCCGATCGCGTGAGGCAACGGTCCTCACGTCCTGACCGCCGCCGGGATTCTGATCCCGATTTCCGGCCACCGTAGGCGCGGGCTTGCGGATGGCGAGCAATGGGTGGTTCGCCGGTGCCACGGGTAGTGTCAAAAGCAAAACCCGGGGCCCTGGGACGAAGGCAAAGAAGGAACAGGGGTGGGTTTAAAGTCAGTATAGGTCTGACACTATTTCTCGCTCCGCCCAAGAGCGAGATTTGTCATAAGATGATTTTCCACCTAATAAAAAAAAAGTCTCCTCTGCCATGCGGAGGCCGTAACTGAATTTGGTTCAGTTTAGGAAAGAAATGAATATATATCTAAGATGATTATATTAAAACAAAATGCAGTGGTGTATCTTTTTTGATACGGGGTTACTTTGACCTCGTATCGCACTTGACCAAAAAGCTTTCAGTTTTTAAAACTTTACGGGGTCCAATGAGCCCCTGACCGTCATAATAATAGTTTTCAAATAAGGTCTTAAACACCCTGTACCGCAAGAGTGGATATAATATAAAAATAAGTACGACTGACAACGTGTTAGGGTCTAACACTTCCTTTTGCTCCATAGAGAGCAGAAGTTTTTTAATAATTTCTCATCTAAGAAAAAAGCGTCTCGTCTCGTCTCGGTGTGAGCGGTCCCTTATTCGTCCATTTTTTCGCCTCGTTTCGTTATCCCTAGCGACTGTGCTCAAAATATGGAATTCAGAATCCCTTTCTCACATTTTTTTGTCTAACATTGTGATCAGGGTGTCATAATCCTAGATTTAGAAACTTTATTTTATGTTTTTCTTTAGGATAAGCCAGTGGTGTTCAAATCTAGAATAAAAAATAAAATAGAAACTAAAGCCACGTTCTGAGTTCGAATCGATTGACGCTGTGTTTAACTATAATAATCATCATCATCATTTCAGCCAATAGACGTCTACTGCTGGACAGAGGTCTCCACCAATTGTCGCCATAATGAACGGTCCTTCGTCTTGCATCCATCGAATTCCCCCAACCTTCACCAGGTCATCGGTCCACCTTGTAGGGGGCCTTCCAATACTGCGTCTTCCGGTACGCGGTCGCCACTCCAAAACCTTTCGGCCCCAACGGCCATCTGTTCTGCGAGCAATGTGCCCTGCCCATTGTAACTTAAGTTTGGCGATTCTTCGTGCTATGTCGGCCACCTTGGTTCTCTTGCGGATATCTTCATTTCTGATTCGATCACGCAATGAAGTAGGTATATTAAATATTAAAAAGAATACAGTTGCCCGAATTAGGGCGAACCTGTGCTTCAGGCTAGAGAGTGCTATACAAAATAATAAATTTACACTAAAATATGATTATAATAAAAACTCAACTAAATTTAGAGATACACACTAACTTCTCTGTACCTACTAATAGACTTCATTCTTGACTTAAAGACTCTCCGGTGTTTAAGTCAAGAGTTCGTGGGGGCGATCGGCGGCAGTGGTCTCTCGCGCCGGGCATTGGTACATGGTCTGGAGTGAGGAGGAGTGGCAGGCGGTCGCCTCCTTCTGCGAAGCCGTAATGCTAGCAAAGGAGACGGCTGATCGCGTGAGGCAACGGTCGTCACGCCCTAACCGCCGCCGGGATTCCGATCCCGATTTCCATTTGTAGTGATACAGACACAATACGCACAAGAGTCAAACCATAGAAATTTAAAAAAACAGGAGAAGTGGCAAGGAGGCGTGTGCATGTCCGCGCGACTTGCGCAAAATGCACACGATCGGGCAAACGGCCGTCAGTTACAAACTTGTGAGATACGCGATACGTGATCGTAAACAAATTTAAAATGCCGTGTTGTTCAGTGGTTTCATGCAAGAACCGAAGTGATAAGAGAAGCCTGGGTCATCATGGATTCTCTTACCATATGGAAGTACAAGTTTAATACTATATTTATCTTTAAAATCAGTAAAAACAACAAATCTTATAATATCCCTTGCTGCTACTACGTTATTTTTGTTTTCAAATATCAAGGCGACTGTATTACTCTTACAGTACATACATTGCTCTTTAACCACTACTTAATTTTAACGCTCAGTAACGGAACAAGCAATGTAAAAATAACATAACGATACTTTATCAGTGCGGTGTATTTCATAATAAAGCCGCTGTTAGTTGCGGCGAGTTAATGATGTGCCTGTATGATCTACTAATATAGACTATCGACCATAATATCGATTGGTTGGATATCCGAAGTAAAATAATGTAAATATTTTTATTTATTTTGATTATTTTACAGAGTTGTAAAGAAATAGCATAATTCAGAATTTAATAACGACTTTTGCTTAAAATAAGGCAACATGTTCTAGCTCTTTATTTGTTCTCTTTATTTAACAAGATAGAATTTTTTTTCCAAAACTTTATTTTGTTAGAAAAAAAATAGTACAGTATTTTTTTTCTAACAAAAGCCTTACATGGTGAGGTTTAGCAGTAAGTTAGGTAAAATGATAACTACAATGTTACTTTATGTTTTCAGTTTCCCGAAAGACGTAATTTTAATAAAGCAATGGATAGATGGAAGGCCACCTAATGGGTTCCCTAAAAAAATATAGTACTATATGCTCATTTCACTTTCAACCAGAAATGCTTTAGCCTCTAAAAAAAACGCAGTCTTTTTGAATGGGCAATCCTTAAATTAAGACTAGACCTGAGTTAAAGTTTTTTTAGTAACTGAAAGCTTTTTCATGCAATAATTCATAATACAAGTTATTAAACTTTTCAGGATTTTAGAGGGCCAGGACATGTACTTAGCCGATTTTTAGTATTTGATATTGACGTTCTGAAATGACGTTTATAATGGCCTTATACGGGTAAATGGTTAGTTTTTGGGTTTTATGAAAACAAATTAATAAATAATTAATTATTATTATTCATCATCATCATCTTCCTGCCCTTGTCCCATCTTATTTGGGGTCGGCGCAACACGTTTTTTTCTTCCATTCTATCCTGTCAAAAGTCATACTATCACTAACTTCCTTTTCTTTCATATTAATTAATTATTATTAAATTATTATTATTAACATTTTATGATTTTGTTTTTGGGACCCAAAAGAAATAGCACGACAAAAAAAAAATGGAAAAATCGATAACTTTTCTATTTAGTCAATCACTAGCGTAAATGTAAAATAAATTGCTTTTGCATAGCACATCGACATTTCATGTGTGCGTAAGTTGTACGGTGCATGGAAAATACACGTTGTTTTTAGGGAGGTAAGGTTTATAATTGACTGTGTAGTATGGACTGATTTATGATTTGCGGATGTGTGCGCGACTGCGTAAATATTACTGCAAATGTAGTAGTTTCGGCGGTGGTAGGGAAACTGGAGACATCGTGTTCCGGTACAATTTTTACTACTTAACATATCTCCTCCCTTCTTAAATCTGTGAGTCAAACGCAGCCTGTAGACCTTTGGGCCTGTGCACACCACGTTTTTTAAACGCGCCGTTGACACGCGTTTGTAGCGATATAGACGCGATACGCACGCGAGTCAGATACAGCCTGTAGACCTTTAATAGGATAGCGCGACATCGACGCACGTTTCAAAAAGGCGCGTCAACGATGCGTTTAAAAGACGTGGTGTGTTTTTTTTAGTGAATATGGTTTTTTTTGTAAAAAGTTTTAGAGCTACATTTGATCCACGCCACGCGACGTCGTTCTACGTACAGATCAGGCGTGTTACATGTGTGTGTCGGTCTAATGTAGTTCTAGCTTTACTGTTCTCGTCATTGTATTCAAAGGTTGAGTTACTCCTTTTTTCTAACATTTAAAAGATAAGTTACAGTAACTACACGGTAGTTGTATCAAAATAAACTTATTATTCGTGGCTAATTTTAACTAGTGATCTAACACGTCTATTTTTCTCCCCTCAACATCAATTCTGACATAAACTGGTCCGACATTAAGATCGCTATCCCACTCGTAACAACTTCAGGAGCTCAGTGTCTTATCTTTGAAACTTTTATTAACTTCGCCAAGAGTAATTAGGAGCTCAAATCTTGGGAACAGACAGTCCGAAGAACCTTAGGAAGAATGGACGGTTAACCTTATTTTTGTTGGGTTTTTTTTTAGGATTAAGAACCGTAAACTGTAGTTTTAATTGTAGCTTTGACAGTTGTCTGCCTGGTAAGTATTTTTTTTATTTTGGGAGCGTGAGAGCGAGTCAGTCAGAAATTTACTGAGTAAAACATAGTTCATCGGTCGGTTTCGTTTTTCTCTTAATATCATTCTTTATTTGTATGTATGTATCTAAGTATGTATTTATTATTGTTCTTATTTCCTCTCTGTCAGTCTTCTTTTAAGCTGCACCTGCCATGTTATATCTCTGCACCACCCTAAGGTCGATTGGTAGAAAATGCCTAAGGCATTAAGTCCGCCATTGAACAATGTTTCATTAGTGCATAAAGTTATAAATAAATAAATAACGCAGCATATGCTGAGTTAGGTGCCTTTTTGGCCTCGCACTGATTATCTTTTTTTAGTGTGTAATTTTAGTTTATACGATTATGTGAGGCACGAATAAACATTTTTTCTTTCTTTCTTTCTTTGTATAAATAAATAAAACCCACTTGTGTCCTTTAGTTGCCCCTGTATGATGTATCTTGAGTTTGTTGTCTGTTTCATTAAAGATAACAGTTGATAATAAGACAATTAAGACCAGGCTGAAATAGACTTAGTTGATATTCGGACCCACTGTGCTCTCCAGACGGTATTCCAATCCCCAGCTCTTGGTCAAAGAACGTTATAAGAAATAATCGAATGTAAAATAGTTGTTGCCTAAAATAAATAAAGGCCACGCTTTCCTAGATGTAACCTATTCAATCTTGACTTAAATGCCCCCTGGTTTAAATTGTTGTTCTAATAGTAGGTAACAGAAATAGGTGTGTACACACTGTGAAAATTAGAACTGTCTACCTATTATGGTTTTTGAGATTCAGTCCGCTGAGAGATAGTTGAACGGACGAAGAGACGGACGGACAACAGAGGTGACATTACTAATAATATCATTATTTAAAAATAAAAGTAGTTTATGATACTTAGCGTTAGTGCAGCGTTTTTATCAGTGATAGAATTTTCGTAAATGGATTCTGCGAAGGTTGATATACCTAGAAGCATGAACTATTGAGATGCCGACTCACAGAGAAATAGAATAATACTTTTTTTTTATTTGAAAACTTATTTAGGCGCGCTGTTAATTTTATTTTATGGTTATTACATGAGACTGAGCTGTCACATTTGACTATGATACACCTGTTCGGATTATTTTTTTAAGTTAGAAATTTTCCTATGATTTCTCTTGCTCTGGGCTGAGCGGGAGGGCGTGTCAGACTTTTACTAACTAAAACCACACCTGCTACTCAACGAAGTCAACCCATGGCCCCAGTAGGCTTCGGTCCTGATGGTTACCAGATATTTTTGATGACTCGTAATGACTTTCAAATGATTACAACAAAATTAAATTATATCTAATAAAATATAGCACTTATTTTATAATTCAAAATAAAGGAAAGTAATTTTATAAATATAAATTAACCCTTCTCATAAAAACTTAGAATAAACCAGGTGAGTTTATAATAATTAATTAATTCAGAACAATGTTGGTTCCGTCGGTTTAATACTGTGAATTTGAGTTTCAGTGTTTTCATTTCAGAAGGAAGTTTGTTAAATAACTTTTGCGATGAGAATCTGATCAGATGGGAACTGTTTCCAAAAAACGGATTAAAGGAACTGAACACGGTCATAAAAATCGTAGCTTCCCAGCCCCCCTAGCCAAGTTACAATCGTTTCGTTCGCGCCAAACGCCTCGAGTAGGCCACGCCTCCGATTCCTTTGTTCTGACCACGTGACTGAGCGTTAGATGACGTCAGAACAAAGGAATCGGAGACGTGGCCTACTCTAGGCGTTCGGCGCCAACGATACGATTGTAACTTGGCTAGGAGGGCAGTACGGACAATGTCCGTTAGTATCATGGGGAATTTCTGAAAGGGATACCGAGTTCCTGGAACGCAAAGCGCAACTAGAAGACACAAAAACCTTCTTGTGTGACACCTGTCAGAGAGCGGGAGAAGTCATTGGTTAGAAAAATAGCTTAAGGCATAGCCCAAATTCTCCAGTAAATTTTTAAACATGTTTCATACATTTTATTGGAAAAGTTTGATTCTTAAGATTTTTCAATTAAAGCTAACATTAATTAAACCTTACCTATTGGTTAAAGTCATAATAACGTGAAAGCTGGTAATCTAGTTAATAATTATGTACTACCATTATCCCAGTGGTGGCTGAGTGGTAACGACCCCGGCTTACAACTTGTAGGTCGCGGGTTCAAACCCAGCTAGGCTAATACTTTGTGTAATTTATTTCATCACCACTGATCTCAAAACGGTGAAGTAAAACATCGTGAGGAAACCGGCATGTCCTAGAACCAAAAATTCGAAGACATGTGACATTCACCAACCCGCACTGGGCCTGCGTGGTAGAGTACAGTTCATTCCCTCTCCTAGAGTGGAAGCCTGAGTCCCAGCAGTGGAAACATTGAATGGCTGATTATGCTTTAAGCTAAGCCAGTATCCCAATTGATTGGTGTTCAGTGTAGCGTATCTTTTTCCTTATCGATTCTTGCGTGATCGCTTCAGAAATGAAGATATTTGCAGAAGAACAAAGGTGACCGACATAGCCCGAATAATCACCATACTTACGTGGCAGTGCACATTGCTTGCAGAATATACATTCGATGGGGCTGAAAGGTTCTGGAGTGGCACCCACGTATTGGAAACGTAACGTTGAAGGCCTCCCACAAGGTGGACCGAGGTCCTGGTTAGGGTCGCGAGAATCCGATGGATACAAGATGCTCAAGATTGGTAATTGTGGCGATACTCGGGAAAGACCTAGCAGTGGACGTCATACGATTGAAATGATGATGACTTGTCTACCTGTGTTTTTTGTTTTTGTACAATATTTTACACTAAACAACAAATGACACTAAAGAGGGTCCTTTTTCGGGCCTACCGTCAACATCGAGCATGGTTTAAAAGCTTGTTACTTCATCTAAAGCAATCCACCGTGATGTTTGCCGAACAGGCAAAGCGAAAAAAGAAAAATAATGCTTGAAAACTCTGTTATCATTCGGTAATTCCATGATTTACTTGAATATTTTACAAAACTTGTTCCAGAAAATACGTGTTTTTTTTTTAAACCCTTAAAAGTTTTTGAAAAAAATTGTCGTCGCTTAGTATCTTGATTAAATTTGCAAAGCTCCTATTGTTATACTTTTTTGACTTTTTTAATTTTTGAATAAATTATGGATGGATGGAGTGAAGAATTTTTTGATACCGGAACCCTAAACAGCAATTCTACCGCAAAAAATAGTGGTTTGAAATATTCTCTCGAAAATTGACAGGTGGAAATAAAACAAAAGAGGCGAAAAGGGTTTCAATAAATTTATTCTATAGAAACAACTAAAAAAAGAAAAATAAATGGGGAAAAATCGTTTTCTCATTATCCGAAGGTAAGGTTTGCGTTCTGAATTTATTATTTCGACAGTAAATTGTCTGTCTGTCTGTAATTCAGTGGTACCCCTATTTTAGGGTTCGCTACAAAAATCTGTCAACAGAACCTAATAATGCTTTGGTTTATCCGCAAAATGACTTATTGGCTTAATAAGGGCTATATTTCACCGAGACGCCATGGCGGCGCGATCACCAAATGTATACAGTTCCATAGAGACTTATTCACCTGGTGTCCGTTTGGTTGCACAACCAATTTAGCGGAGCGAACAACTCGGACGCGTTCATTTAAGGTCCATTTTGATACTGTCTCAGTATGGTGTAGCGACTCTGGTGTCTGTATAGTGTCTAGTTAGGTAGCTTACGGACACCATGATGGCGCAACTGGTCGCGCCACAATGGTATGCCAGTGAAATATAGCCCTTAAGAGGATGACAAATGAGATTTTTTGTGGTTTATTTAAGTGAATTATGTTGCTTTTCCTTTAAAATTAATTGGGTAAGGTGCGGTAAAGCATAATCAACCTTATAATAAAATTAAAATAAATTGAATTTATTTCAGACTATTTGAAATTTCAACAATGTCTATATTATGTGAGTGATTGAAACTTAAAACTACGTTAGTATAATATTCAAATGCAATAAATTAGTCAATTAGTTCAAAAAAAAAAACATTATTCCAAAAACCTAGTTATCATAATATACCGTACTATTATAATGTACCCGCTGCTGAAAGTACTGAAACACAGATCCACACTCATTGCGATTTGCTGGGTGACACATGCCTTCCAATTTATTGATTTTACGATCTGCCCCTTTCTTCACGATGTTTTTCATCCGTTTATGTATGCAGTGGTGATGAAATATAAAAAACTTTTTACAAACAAAAAAAAAACCGACTTCACTAAAAAAAAAACACATCAGATCCCGACTTGGTGTCTATGGGATCATTTGGGAAAGGATACCCTTTCCAACAAGAAAAGAATTTTTCAAATCGGTTGGCAAGCGACGAAGTTATGCGCGAACAAAGATAAAAAAATAATACAAACATCCGAATTCAGAACCTCCTCCTTTTTTAGAAGTCGGTTAAAAAATTACACAAAGTAATGCGCCTGTTTTGGGCCAGTTAACAATAAGTTCTGGCTAGACAGTTAGTCAGTCGATATATTGGAATTCTTGATTTTATTATACTCACTTTTCTCACATAAATATCTACAGAACCCTCCAGTGAAACGCGAGTCTATCTATCCATGCCTTACCCCGCTCCGTTAACCTGTCGCGTACGGGAAAAAACATAACAAATCTTTTTAAATTTATTCCTATGTGGCTGACTAGCTGTTGAGGACGCTCAATGCGGTTTGAAGCCACAAATTGGGCGTTTTATATGTTAAGGTTTGAAAATAACAATAATAAATTTATTGAAACATTGTTAAAACAGTACCTTTAATTAAATAATCTTAATGTATTATACATAGGTCAGTAGCTAATTGTGGGCTTCAAGTTTTGTAGTATACAGTGGTCACCAAACTAGGTGGCGCCTGTAAAATAACAATAATGAAAAAAGTGGAATTAACTCTGTCTGCTTATCTGTTGGTTTGTTCATTAAAATCGTCGAATACTCTCTCCTGCACTAGGTGGAGGGGGAGGGAATGTCAGACTTTTACTGACTAAAACCCAGCTGTGGTCCTTCAGTTGATTTTTGCGTTTCTGGAACACGGTAACTCTTTTGAACAAGCCCGCAGCCCTATGCATCGGTCCTAGTAAGCCCCGTCCATTTGCTGACATTTCTTCGATGCTCGGTCATTACCGGACGGCCGGATGGCGTGTTACTCATTGCTCGTCGTCCGCAAACCTGGCCAGAAATTGTTCGAGAAATCGATCGATCCCGATGCCCGTGGCGTCTTCTGCAGCGGTGGCTAGGGCATAAGTATGATCCTCTCCCTAACGGTTTCAGCCACCTCACGTTTTGCACTCGCTCCATATCAAGACCTGAACCAAAGCTGAACGCGAGAAGTCACCACCGTAAGTATCAATGCCAAAACTGCTAAAAAAATGTATTTTGGGATAGATATAAATTGATCTTTTTTTGATTTGATTCAGGATCTAGTTAAGATACTAAGATATTGTTTATGTACCAGGAATACAGTTTTTGATTTTGAAAATAAAACGCCCACAACGTCGTAACAACCTGTTTCAGATCTTCAAAAGAAAAATTAAACAGCACCTCCTTTCACAACTAACATAATTTTTGTATTTATTAGTATGTACGTACTGGAAGACGCAGCGTTAGAAGGTCTCCCACTAGGTGAACCGATGACCTGGTGAGGATCGCGGTAATCCGATGGATGCGAGACGCACAGGACCGGTCGTCATGACGAAGCTTGGGGGAGGCCTATGTCCAACAGTGCACGTCCTTGGGCTGAAAGGATGAATGAAGATGAGTATGTACGTATATTTTTATACTAGCTGTTGTAGCAAGCTCGCCTTTGTACATGAATTTTAAAACTACTGTGTACTATATTAAGTTTTTTGTGTACAATAAAGAATAAAAAAACTGAACAAGAGCGAGTCGGACTCGCGCCCTGAGGGTTCCGTAAAAACTTACCTATGTAAATAGTTCGATTTTCGAATTGCAAAAAAATAATAATTGTGACGTAACAACAAATTTACAGAGTTTCGGATTTATTATTATACCTGTGCTATAAGACCTTACTTGCCAAATATCAGAATTTTGGGTCCCAAGTTCCCTATGAATTTTGATTTCCTCGAGAGTGTCGAATTGTACGTTTTTTGCGACATAAACGGCCGTATCTTTTTTTTCGTTAACTTAGAAGTCTGATTTTTTCACAGCTTCAAGAAACCGCAGACCTGAGTATATTGTTTTAATTTC
The DNA here is from genome assembly GCA_949316375.1 of Mythimna vitellina. Taxonomy (NCBI): domain Eukaryota; kingdom Metazoa; phylum Arthropoda; class Insecta; order Lepidoptera; family Noctuidae; genus Mythimna; species Mythimna vitellina. Next base: position 6,260,568 of record OX438708.1, on the reverse strand, counting down.
AACTCGATACCTCCACGTATTCTCGAGATAAAGGTTCTTAACAGACATACAGGCAGACATACAGACGGACAACAAAGTGATACTATAAGGGTTCCATTTTTTCTTTTTGAGGTACGGAACCCCAAAAAGAAGACGCTGTCGTCTTCTTCCTGGAGGTGGGCGTTAAAAGCTGCGACACAATTGCTAACTAATGTTAATGCTATTTTCATAAACACACATTTTGTAGGTAAATATTTTTCTGTTCCAATAAAAGATTATTATTATTGCAACATTGAAGACACCTAAATTGTATTTTGACTGAAAAAACGCAGAAGTCAAATTCAAGTCCTTCAATGTACACGGTTAACGTAATTATGTATTATTGAAGTCATCTGAATAATTATCTGTCGGTACAATCATTTCGAAACCGTTCTACTGACAAACAAGGACAGCTATTGCTTTGAACACTATTAGATTTCAGGATAGCACGAGTTTGATAGAATCGTTAACTGAAACCCAGTGATTTGAGGCTAGAATCCTGATTTCCCTGTGTGATACGATACATGTGTGAAGATGTGTTATCGCCCATCTTCACACATGTATCGCATCACAGAGTACCGTATCGTATTGCGCTATGAACCTAGGTAATTAATTAGATTTCCAGTTTAAAGTGATGTACTTTTTCGATAAATTATTTATTGGCACGAAGTTTCATATCACACGATACATTTAAGAGAGAGCAGTGGTAGCCGAGTGGTAACAGCCCCGACTTACGAGATGTAGGTCGCGGGTTCGAACCCAGCCAGGTGCATTACTTTGTGTAATTTGAAAAGAGGAGACCTGAGTCCCAACAGTGGGAACATTATAAGGCCGACTATGCTATACTATGATACATTTAAGATCGAATGAAAAGAGCAAATTAGAGGTGTGGTGGCACAGACTGGAGAGTGTTGGCTTAAAATTGAGCAAAACGAAAATCGAATACTTGTTCTTCGATTTCGCTGGTCTCTCCGGTCCTATGCCCTTAGCTTTCGCTGGAACGCCCATACCAATCTGCTCCAACTTTCGGTACCTCGGGTCGCTTATCCAAGGAGATGGCGAGGTAGACCGAGACGTATCACATCGGATGAATTCAGGATGGATGAAATGGCGACAGACAACAAGTCACTGCAATTTGTGACCCACGGATGCCCCACAAGTTGAAAAGTAAAATCTACAAGTCCGTGATAAAACCTGTCATAATGTATGGATCAGAATGTTGGGCTGTGAAAAAGACGAATGAAAAAAGATTGCATTTATCGGAGATGAGAATGTTGAGATGGATGTGTGGTGTGACGAGAATGGATAAAGTGAGAAATGAGTATGTAAGAGGAAGTTTGAAAGTGGCGCCAGTGACTGAAAAGTTGAAGGGGAATCGTTTGTCTTGGTATGGTCATGTAAAGAGGAGAGATGAAACGCATGTTACTAAAAGAGTTGTGAGTATACATGTGGATGGGTGGAGAGGGAGGCCAAAGAAAAGATGGATGGATTGTGTGAACAGTGATATGAAAGAAAAGAAAGTTAGTGGTAGTATGACGGTTGACAGGATAGAATAGAAAAAAAAAACGTGTTGCGCCAACCCCAAATAAGATGGGACAAGGGCAGGAAAATGATGATGAGAATCAGGTCAAAAAAAAAACTTTGACAGTTGCATATTTCCGTGCGTCTTACCCTTGAGACATATCATCATCATCATCATTTCAGCCGAAAGAAGTCCACTGCTGGACATAGGCCTCCCCCAAGCGACGCCACAACGACCGATCCTGTGCGTCTCGCATCCACCGCACTCCCGCGACTCTCACCAGGTCGTCGGTCCATCTTGTGGGAGGCCTTCCAACGCTGCGTTTTCCGGTGCGCGGTCGCCATTCTAGAACCTTTCGGCCCCATCGACCGTCCGTTCTACGAGCAATGTGCCCTGCCCACTGCCACTTTAGTTTGGCGATTCTTCGGGCTATGTCGGCGACCTTGGTTCTCCTGCGGATATCTTCATTCTTTATGCGAGACATATACTCTCAACAAATAGGCCTCGAAAAATTATCGTTACCGCGAAGTGACGTAGCAACATTACGCATTAATGCATTTGAAAAGCGTGGTAATTAAGATTTCTTAGCATTTAAAAAAGGGTTTTTACCTTTTATTTAAGTGGAAAATCATCAATTTTCTCGCTCTAGGTGGAGCAGAAGGGAGTGTCAGACTTTTACTAGCTAAAACCTAGAATGTTTTTTCTGTTCTCCTTTTTTGCCAGGGCTACGGTTATAAAAGACAACAGACGTGATTACGATATTAAAAAAAAAAAATGTAACGTAAAAGCAAAGTTTGAGAAAGGTGTGAATGTGAAGCGACCCTTAGTTAAATAGGGCGCCTTCGTTATAAAAAAAAAAACTCACTTCTTAACTAAGGTGGAAACATACTTGTGTTACGTCACCGGAGGTGTTTCATTTTAAAGTTTTCTTCGCTCAAACACGTTTTTCTTGAAGACATGTTTTACGCTCTCAGTTTAGCTAACGCTATTTAACCTTTCGAATAAATACCGTAATCAGAGATACAATAAAAGACAACATAGAGACACAATAGAGGCACTCTCACACACCATTTATTTCACGTTTATTTATTTCTAGATTGATGATTTTGTGTAGAATAGTATAAGCTAGTCTAAATTCTGATGCTACGGGGAGTGGCGCCGTTTGCTGAAATACAGGTCCTAACCTAGTTTGGCAGCGGATGCTATTATATATATTTGAACCATTGTTTTCTACTAGCTAATAATTACAACAAACTTTGTAATATTTTTCTGGAAATAAATTATTTTATTACAATAAAAGACAATGAATTAATATATTTTTCTTGAAATAACCATTCAATAGGATTAGACGAACTGTGGTGCTGTATTTTAAAGATTCTGGAGACGCATGCTTAGCGTCCCATGAACCGCGCATCGAACCCATATTTCGATCCTGAAAGATCTCAATATAAAAGAGAGATTATCGTCCTTTGTGCAAATACGAATCGTTCTTCGATCATATCACCCATAACGAGGACTTGATGGAACGACTGGAGGTGTAAGAAAAAGTCAAGGCCAAAAGATCACGTGAAAGCTGTCCAACACGGTGGACGAACCTCATCAAATATTTATTTATTTATTAATACGTACAATTGTTTTAACAGGCATAGCCAAGATAACAAATGTAGTCGCAAAATAGCAGCACTCAGAAACGCCAGCCACAGACTGATCAAATAACCATCAGTGTGGGCAACATACATACATAATAGTCGATGGTCAGTCTCAAGCAGCGCCCTGCAGAACCAGCACAAATTATACATGACACCACACTTAGTGTCACCCTCTCGAATTCCGCCAATGTGCAAGAAAAAATATCTAATCGCAGAGAGACGCTATTGTATTTCAACCGCCCGAGTCACGGATGCGAACTTTAAGAGATTTATGCAGGCTACCGGGACTACCGCGTGCAAGGCACCGTATCGCGAGAGAGGCGGTGTCGCAAGACTCGAACGAGACTTGACAACATTCTGTCAAGAGTGCACGACTAAGGGCTGATTTCATCAGTCGCTATAAAAACTTAGTTCAACAAACTGAGCTTAGCGTAATCTAGTTTATAGATCGGCGTTAATCTAGGCTTACGTCAAACCGATTTTATCAGTATAATTTTAATCGCGTTTAACATAAAATAGGAGAGGAGCTAAAATGGCGTATTCGCGTTTTCTAATATATTTTTTTAGGAGTAATATATTTTTAATGAAATAACAACCAATCATTATAATAAAAAATTGTTTAAAAATACGATGTTTATTAATATTATGACATTAACAAGTGACACTAGTGACAGCGGCTAAACAAGATTATGCGAGCCATGTCGTTTAGAATTAGAACTGAGTTTAGCTTAAACTACATAAATTCAATTCATAGCGGTGAAATGGAAAATCTCGATCAAACTGAGTATCTAGCTCAAACTGAGTTTTGTTTGAAATAATCGCGATTAGTTTTATTAATGAAGTCCGCCCTAATAAAAAGAGAATTTGATAGACCTGTAGGTTTAGTGATTAGTGACGCAGAATGCTATTCCTAAGGTCGTGAGTTCGATTCCTACCCAGAACAAATGTTTTTGTGATGAGCTCAATCATTTGTTCTGTGTCTGGGTGTAACTTATATATATATGTATGGCTTTAGAAATATATAAGTATTTTTAATTTTATGAATAAATACGTATCACGGTGCCTGCAAAGTGCAGAAAACTTAAGAAAATTTGATTTTCAGGGATCCCCCAGGTTTTTTTGGATGGGAAAATTATCTTATGACAAATCCCGCTCTTGGGCGGAGTGGGAGATAGTGTTAGATTTTTACTGACTAAAATCCCACTCCTGCTCCTTCTTTGCCTTTGTTCCAGGGCCCTGGGTTTCACTTTCACACTACCCGTGGCCCCAGTAGGTTTCGATCCTGCTGGACTCCTACGTACTAAATACGTACTCCTACTCCTAGCTTAAAGAAACTCACACTCACGCTTTTTCTCATATGGGTGGGCAGAAACTACAAAATGCATTTTACAATTATCGCTATATTCTCTTTTTACGTTCATACTACTTTTTATAATGAAAATATATGAATATTACTTTCACAACAAATACTGAGATTTGAGGAGCCTTTTTGGTCTCGCACGGTTTTCTTTAAGTTACTATTTTATTGAAGTGACATGACATATTTGATTGTTAACATGTTGCCGTTGTAAGTAAATAGATTATTTTATTTTGTGTTTAGTCCTGTGAGAGTCGGAAATAATCGTAATATTTCTTTCTTTCTTTTCATACAAGCAAACTGCTTGGAAGTTAAAAGGATTTTTACATGTTTCAGTTAACTCATAAACCCAACACCGGTATCTTTCAAAATTTATAAGTGGCTAATGATAGACCAAATACTGGCCAGAGAGATCAGCTGAGTCCATCGACCCGAAAGTAAGAAAAATAAATTAAATCATACGAGTTCTTCTGAGAGCAGTGGTGGCCAAGTGGTAAAGGCCCCGACTTACGAGTGGTAGGACGCGAGTTCAAACCCAGCCAGGCGCATTACTTTGTGTAATTCATTTCATCACCACTGCTCTCAAAAACGGTGAAGGGAAACATCGTGAGGAAACCAGCATGTCCTAGAACGAAAGATTCGAAAAACATGTGACATCCACCAACCCGCACTGGGCCCGCGTGATGGATTACGGCCCATTCCCTCTCCTAGAGAGGAGGCTTGAGTCCTATCAGTGGGAACATTAAAAGGCTGATTATGCTATACGAGTTCTACAATACGTTGGTTTATTTTTAAATTTCGCCAGTTGTTGTCGCTATTAGAGCATCCCTTTGTCTAGTCCCTACGGCCTCGCTGCGTATGACTGCGTGCCTGCCAAACAAGTGAATCGCGCAGCCACAGTACAGATCCAATGTACCAACGGACGGTTGACTTCATTCCCTCTATTCCTGCTTTATAAAAGCACACAAACGTCCACAGCATTTGTAACTGCATTGAATTGAAATCATATTTCAAAACGACGCCAACTGTCCCAGCCGGCTAACCGAGCTAAATAGGTCACTATCCGTGTACAATGAACTATCACCAACTACTAAACGTGCAATTGCTATGATAACCTAACTATTAGTATACTACCATACATGGCTTAATTGAAATGAATTTATCGTGTGAATTTGTGGTTTTGTTTGTTTTGTCAATTAAATCAAACTGTTACAGCCTTTTCTAACCACGTTGGGGTCTATTTGTATCTAGTCTGACGCAACTGAAACCAGTATATTAAATGGAGTGATTGCAAAAGTGCACATCTGACTTCCACAGTCCAATATGTGGGTAATATAGTCAGCCTGTTATGGCCACGGGAAACTCAAAAATTAAATTGTAGTTCTAGAATGCAAAGGCCAACTGAAGGACACAAGTGTGGTTTAAATCAATTATATAAAGTCGGACACGCACTTTTTTATCGATATACTACTCTGTCAAGAAAGTACCGGGAAAAGATCAATAATACACAAAATGTCTGTTATTCATCCAAATTTATTTTATCACCTTCAAAGTATGCTCCTTTAGAAACGATACACTTGCGCCAACGAATAATCCATTCATCAAAACATTTTTTAAACGCTGCTTCCGGAATTGAGTTCAGTTCTCGCCGCGAATTCTCCTTTATGTCTTCTATCGATTGAAAACGGGTGCCACGAAGTGGTAATTTGAGTTTAGGAAAAAGAAAAAAGTCAGAAGGAGCCATATCTTGTGAATATGGTGGTTGCTGGATGGTATTTGTTGAGTGTTTGGTCAAAAATTCGTTCACAATGATAGCCTTGTGCGAAGGCGCATTGTCGTGGTGCAAAATCCAAGAATTTTCTTTACACAAATCTGGCCTTTTTCGTCGAATTCGCTTTCTTAAACGTCGCATAACGCTCAAATAATATTCTTTATTTACCGTTAGACCTTCCGGTAAGAATTCAGAGTGCACAACACCGCGATAGTCAAAGAAAACAGTTAACATGACTTTGACTTTTGATCGACTTTGGCGTGGTTTTTTCGATTTCGGTTCAGTTGGAAGGCGCCACTCCGAAACTTGTTGACTAGTTTGCATGTCAAACTCGTAAACCCACGTCTCGTCACCAGTAACAATGCGTTTCATGAATGTTGGGTTCGAACTGACTCGTTCTAGCATGCCCTCAGCGACTTTCATGCGATTGAGTTTTTGGAGAAAATTCAGATCTTTTGGGACTAGCCGAGCAGCAACATGTTTCATACCCAAATGATTAGTTAAAATGGTACGGATCGACTCGAGAGATACAGAAAGTTCTGCGGCTATCTCTCTCAGAGTTGAATGGGGATTTTCAGCCACTATTTTCTTCACTTTTGCGATGTTAACTTCAGTTGCAGACGTTGACGGCCTACCAGAGCGAGGCAAATCTTCCATCACATCTCGACCGCTTTTGAACGCTTTGAACCACTCATAAGCACGAGTTTTTGATAAAGTCGATTCACCGTAAGCCTTCTGTAACATTTTCAGTGACTCTGAACACGAAATTCCATTGGCGATGCAAAATTTAAGACAAACTCTTTATTCGATATTTTTGTCCATTATGAAATTCGCAATACACACTATATATGATATTACTAAAACCAGCACTGTATTTAATATAAATAACAGATGCAACTCAAACTCCGCGCCAAAATAGAAAACAGTTGTGCCAATCTAACAACTACAAAAAAACAAAAATTTGAATTTGGGACCATAAACAAATCATCCATTCGCGATACTTTTTTGACTGAATGTAAACTAATCCTTGACTGAGATTCCACCTGATGGTAAGTAGTCATGCAATCGTTGATGGTTAAGCGCATCAATTTATTATTATTTATAGCACCTAAATTACAATCGGACAGGAACACCTCAGCAGGCAAATTTTTCCAGTCCTTCGATGTATGCAGCATAAACGACGAGGCGAAATGCTTAGTCCGGATCGTACAGGTTTCAACAACGTAAGGCTAAATACTCGCCATACGTCGGGTTGTCCGATAGTAGGAAAAGGTGGCGGAATCAAGTCATGAAATTCCCGCGCACTCTCCAAAATGCATCCTGTAAAACACTTAAAGATTAACTACCCTGCACCTGTGCTTCAGGCTTTGTAGATGGAACTCAACCAAATCTGGATCACCAATTAGCCTCTTCGCACACCTTTCCACTGAGTGAAAAGCTGCTAGATGGCATTTTGCAGCACCAGCTCATATATGGCTGCAGTGCTCCACACACGACATTTACGGCTTACAAGCTCGTCACAACTACTGCCATCAAGTTATCGGTCGAACTTCATGGAAGTCCACAAACACTGTTCTTTCCAGCACGCGTTCACTTAAAAATCACGGAAAATTTCTAAAGCATTTCTTGTCCGGACCGAGCCCAAGTAGTCGACGGCGCGTACTGTTCCACGCGCGCCTCAAGGAGATGTCAGCAAATCGTAGAGGCCCAGCAGGGTCGAAGCCTACTGGGGCCACGGGTAGTGTGAAAGCGAAACCCGGAGTTGGACGAAGGCAACGAAGGAACAGGAGTGTGTTTTTAGTCAGTAAAAGTCTGACACTATCTCTCGCTCCGCCCAAAAGCGGGATTTGTCATAAGATGATTTTCCCACCCAATAAAAAAAAGCATTTCCTTGAAGATCCATACCGGTTGCTTTAAACACTCGAAGAAATTCCAAAACATACGAAAACTTATTAAAAAAAGCGTTTACGTGACGTAACGTAAGTGTACACATCATTTCCTTCTCGGAATTATCTCAGGGCGTCACTCCTTAAGCTTACGTACAAGGCATTCTTGGTACGAGTATATTGAGTTTGTTTCTATATTTAGCTTCAGTTAAAAAAAAAATTTAATACAAAAATTATGTTTGATGAATAAATGAGATGAGCTGTTTATTTTCGTAAATTTTCCGTTTTTTATTGTTTACTTATTTAATTATTTGTGAATATACACATACTTAAAAGCAAAAGGAACATATAGAAATAAATAAATGGTCCAGAATAAGCATTTCGCCTCGTCGATAATTAGGTGTCTTAAAGGCTAAAGTGAATAGGCTCTTAATAAACTAGTGCGATTCACCATTAACGATTCAATCACTGTTTACCATCAGGTGGGATCACAGTCAAGATGCTGAATAATTCAAAAGAAATTTCTTCCAGCAGAGCTGCGACAGAAGAGTTGGGAGATAAATAAGAGTGGCTTAAAATCTATTTTTGGCCAATTTCTGAAAAGAGGTGCTGAAGTTATTTCTTCTTTATTCTCTGTGAAAAAGAAAATCTAGTTGGACATCTTGCTTGCTATCTTATTTTTTTATTCTTGATAGGTTCGCGCTTGACCACTATCACACCTGTTGGAAAGCGACGATGCGGTCGATGATGGAACGCGCTTACCTAGAAGTAACCTATTCACTCTTGAGTTAAAGATTCCCGGGTTGTAGCTATCAGGAAACACAGATTCCGGCAAGTAATCCCACTCCTTATCTTCTTGGAGCATCTGCTTAGCGAGCTTTCAGACACGGATGATCTATCGAATGCCGGTCTGATCTCAGCTAGAACCCAGTTGCTTGGTAACAAGATCGGGTATCTTTTCAGCACTTTGTTGTGGCAGTTTGTTTTCAGCCGTTTGGGGTTGAAACTCTTGGGCCGAGTCCTCATACGCTGTTAAAAAAATTATCCAAACGGCTTTTACCTTGGTCAGAGATTAAGAATTGCCATACAACGTGGTTATGCCGCCAGCCTTTTGGGCACACTTCCAGTCAACAGCGATGAGGAGAAGTTTTATGAAGTCATATTTTAGCTAGTAGTTTTTGCCTTTAGCGTATATATAGTGTTAATAAGCTAAGTGTTTTTATTGAATTAGTTTCCCTTGATTAGACTGGTTATCAAACTAAGGGCTTTCGACAACACGTCATCATCGTCATTATCATTTAAGTCGAAATACGTCCACTGTTGGACCTAGGCTTCCTCTTAGTGCTGTCACAATGACCAGGACCTGTACCATGACGTTCAAAGTAAGATTGTTTCATTATTATTTTAGTGTGGGTAAGAGACAGAACTATACAGGTTGTCTAGCGACATCTCTTATCCACACTGGAAACCCCGCAGTCCTGTGCGTTCCGTATTCATCGGACTTGTGCGACCCTCCGAGATAATATCGCAGAAGAACCAAGTTTACCGACATATCCCAAAAAATCACCAAACTTAAGTGTCAGTGGGCAAGGCACATTGCTCGCAGACAGTCAAAGATCTACAAATCCACTGTTCATCTCATATCTTATACACGAATGCCCTTTTTATCCATTCAGAAACTTTATTAGCTGACAATGCCTACATATATTTTATACAGAATATAATGGATAACATTACGGTATCTTGTAAAAGTAACGGGCGAAAAAAAAACTGGCTAATATAATCGAGATTGAATACAAACAAATACATCAGGTAAGGTGACCATGTTTCACGATAAAAATATTTAATAATATTTTCTTTTTTTACTGGGTGGGAAAATCATCTTATGACAAATCCCGCTCTTGGGCGGAGCAGGAAATAGTGTCAGACTTTTACTGACTAAAAACTCACTCCTGTTCCTTCTTTGCCTTCGTCCCAGGGCCCCGGGTTTCGCTTTCACATTACCCGTTGCCCCAGTAGGCTTCGACCCTGCTGGGTCCCTACGATTTGCTGACATCTCCTTGAGACACGCGTGGAACAGTACGCGACGTCGACGACTTGGGCTCAGTCCGGACGGGTCGGACAGCGAGCCACCCATTGCTCGCCGTCCGCAAGCCCACGCCTATGGCAGCCGGAAATCGGGATCAGAACCCCGGCGGCGGTCAGGGCGTGAGGACCGTTGCCTCACGCGATCGGTCGCCTCCTTTGCTAGCATTACTGCTTCGCAGAAGGAGGCGACCGCCTGCAAAATATTTAAGGTGAAGTTTTCTTATACAATATGCTATTGCACTTGTATTTTGTCTATATCCTCACAATATAGAAACTATTTAAAATCTTGGATTGTAGTAGCAGGGTTCTCCACATGATTAGAACATATACAATAGTAAGGAATCAACATTTGGACAGTTTTTGGACCAGACAATAGCCGTCTGGTCGGAGGATCCTTTTCAACGGAGATTTGCGGGACTTTACATCCTGATCCACATATCTGTAAACTAATACGATAGGAGTAAAGAATTTTGATAATTTACTTTTTTTTGGGCGATATTTATATAATTTGACTGGCCTGTTGGTCTAGTGGTTAATGGCCCTGACTGCTATGCCGGAGGTCGTGGGATCGATATGCACGCAGGCCAAATGTTTATGTGATTAGCACAATCATTTGTTCTGTGTCTGGGTGTAATTTATAGAATAGAATATTGTACACCAAAATAGTAACCAATCAAATCTATGACTACAGAGGCGGTCTTATCGCTGATAGCAAATAGAAAAAGACGAGTAGTCTGCGGTATAATGCAAATTAATAACGTAAATATTAGATTAAAATTATATACTAGACTATACATAGATGTAATATAGCTATTATACATAAAAGACAACATATATAAACATATAAATATTATATATATATATAAATATAATATTTAGTAATATTTATATATATACAATAATTAGTTACAGAATTTCATACAAAGAGATGGAAAAAGAAAAGAACAATAAGGTCGGTTAGAGACGGAAGAACCGAATTTAGGTAGAGGCAGGATAGCAATTAGAGTAAAAGGAAATGATCTTTGACTAGATTTTTGAAAGAAGCTAGTGACTGGGCCTGCCTAATTGGCACCGGCAACGCCGGTATTTATCTATAACATGTATGTATTAACTCTGCTTAGTTTAGGACTAGATGGCGCTGTGTGATAATTGTGGAATAAAAAAAAAATGTTTTTTTGCAAAGTAACTGTTAATTAGTTTATGTATGATTACTTGTCACAGCATTTTATTATTTAATACAAAACGCACGTAAAAATAGACTAAGTCCTGGTTACGTTTCTCAAATCACCAACCTGCTTTGGATAATCATATTGGTTAATGCCCTTGCCGTATCTATATGAGAAAAAACCTTAGTCCCGGGATTGCAATATTGTTCAATAGAGGTACCGTGGTTGAGTTTTAAGCAATTAAAATATGACGAGAATGACAGACCCAGAGCAGAAGGAATAAATTCCTTACTTATTCCTTCTGTCATAAAAAATATTGTTACGTAAAAAATCCTGAAGAGGGACAGTAAGTCTCTTTTTTCCAAGAAATGACAATAACGAATAATGCCATTCACATTTTTATTTATTTTTATTCATATTTCTCTACAATATCTTGTCTTGTCAGAAATGCCCGTAGGAGAACCAAGGTTACTGACATAGCCCGAAGAATCGCCAGACTTAAGTAGGAGTGGGCAGGGCATATTGCTCGCAGAATAGATGGTCGATGGGGACGAAAGAGAGTGGCGACCACGTACCGAAAGGCGCAGCGTTGAAAGGCCTCCCACACACACACAAGGTGGACCGATGTCCTGGTGAAGGTTGCGAAAACCCGATGGATGCGCGACGCAGAGGACCGGTCGTTGTGGCGACGCTTGGGGGAGGCCTATGTTCCAACAGTGTACGTCTTTCAGTTCAAATGATGATGATGATGATAAATAATAAAAAAATCCTATGGTGTCTCCTTTACAAGGAAACTTATGGTCACCCGACCCGAAGTAGAAAACCGAGGCCAAATATTATGTTCTTTTTATGGGTAGCATAAAATTACCTATTACCGGATTTAGAAAGAAAACACAATGTTTTATTATTTAATGCCATACTTTTGTTATTTTGGTATTATCCATTTTTTTGTGGTATTGAGAATTTTATCTTAGCTTTTTACATTTAAGATTATATGTGAGAGGTATGCTAACTTTCGGTTTTGAGGGTTTCGTTGTAATGTAATGCAGCTGCGTGTGCTTTTTAAGGTTCCGTGCCTCAAAAGGAAAAAACGGTACCCTTATAGGATCACTTTGTTTTCCGTCTGTATGTCTGTCTGTCAACACCATTTATCTGAGGAACGCGTAGAGGTATCGAGTTGAAATTAAAACTATATAGTCAAATCTGCAGTCTCTTGAAGCTGTGAAGAAATAAGATTTCTAAGTTAACGAAAAAAAAAGATACGGTCGTTTATGTCGCAAAAAACGTATATTTCGACACTATCAAGGAAATCAAAATTCATAGGGTAATTCCCGTTGACCCAGAATCGTGAAATTCGGTATATAGCAAGGCCTTGTAGTACAGATATAGGAATAAATCTAAATACAGTAAATTTGATGTTACAACACAAAAAAAAAATTTTTTTGGCGATCTGGAAAAATCTTCGAAACTCCATTCAGGAATGGAACTGTTTACATAGAACTTTATAAGTTTTTTATTTTTTTATTGTTAGGCGCTTGACGTGTTGTGGCATCAATTTCTCATGCACCAGGTTGCGATTTAGAAACCGGCCAAATATCAATGTGATAAAATAAAATTCTTTCCAAGGTTTTTTAGGACATTATTGACACCTCGTGCCACGGAAAGCACGTAAAACTGTTGGTACCGGTTGATCTTTGTCGGTCGTTTATTTATTTTTTTATTTATTAAAGCTTCACGCAACACAATAGTACAAAGGCGGACTTAATGCCTTAGGTCGTTATACGTAATCAGACGCTAAACAGTCTGACCATCCGTCTATCCACGGAGTAACGTGTTTGCCAGCAGCTGGGTTGTGAAGGTTTGATAGCTAGTCGCTCCATATGTAGAACACGGATATTCAGCCGCGTCCGGTTAGACTGGAAACCGATCCCAATTTAGTTGGAAAGCGCGGGCTCGCGGACGGCGAGCAATGGGTAGCTCACCGTCCGACTGTCTGGTAACTGTCTGGACCGAGCCCAAGTCGTCGACGGCGCGTAGTGTTTCACGCGCGCCTCAAGGAGATGTCACCAACCGTAGGGGCCCAGCAGAGTCGAAGCCTACTGGGGTCATCTGTGATGCGAAAGAGAACCCCGAGGCCCTGGAATGAGGGCAAAGAAGGAACAGGAGTGAGTTTTAGTCAGTAAAAGTCTAACATGAAAGGGCAGGAGATTCATTGGATGATTTCCCACCATAAAAAAAGTTAGTTGGGAAAAGTTTAGGAGATGATGATAGGCATTTGCTCATTATCTCACCTGATGGTAAGCGATGATTTAGTCAACAATAGAGCACACTTGCCTAGATGTAACCTATTCACTTTTGACTTAAAGGCCCCTAGGTTGTAGCTATCAGGAAACAGACTCCAGCAGGTAATTCTCTTTCCTAGTTGTACACACAATGAATGTGTTCCTAAACGTATTTGCGTACATATCCTTTCGCCATAGACTTCACGTTCTTCAAAACCTGGAACTCAGATATCGAATAAATTTCTTACAATGAAACGATTCTGGAATTTGATCAGCATCTTTAACACACATGCTTAATCACAAATAGACCTAACTCAAAAACCTAAAAAAGTTTCAATAATAAAGTCACTTTTACACACGGTGTGTACATCTCCTTTTTTTCCAATTTTCCTTTCGCAGGTATGCTGGAAGAGATTTCCGTAGAAATAAGAATCACCTATGTAACTATTTTTCTGTTTCCGTCTTCTTTTTTTTTATTATTTAAATGTGTACTTACATGAATTATAAAATAAATAAGTCTATATTTAAAAAAATGAATAGCTGTTCGTTAGTCTCGCTGAAAGTCGAGAATGGCTGGACCAATTTGGCTTATTTTGGTCTTGAAATATAATATTTTAATATTTTTCCACAACTATCACGACAACGTCGTCTAGTCCCAAGCTAAGCAGAGCTTGTGTTATGAGTACTAGACAACTGATAAACATACTTATATATTTCTAAATACATACATATTATAGATAAACTACATCCAGACACAGAACAAATGATCGTGCTCATCATACAAACATTTGTCTTGAGTGGGAATAGAACCAACGACCTCCGGCATAGCAGTCAGGGCCACTAACAACTAACCAACAGGCCAAGCCAAATATTTGTGATAGGGTTTAAACGGCGAGAAAATATGGAAAAAGTCACGATAAAAAATCGAATACAACGCCATCTCTACCTATTTAAAATGTCATTTTTTAAATGAATTATGCTATTAGATGACGTTATCCTTTGTGCGTACATATCCCTATGCATATCATACGCATTTGACTGGCATGTTGATTTAGTGGTTAGTGGCTCTGATTGCTATTCCAGAGGTGGTGGGTTCGATTCCCACTTAGGACAAATGTTCCCACGAACCCACGACCTCCGGCATAGCAGTCAGGGCCACTAAAAACTAGACCAACAGGCCAAGCCAAATTATCTTTTGACAGTTTAGCTAACATAATAATCGGTGCGAACTTCGCCGGGTCAGCTATAAGGGCCTATTACACTACTCGATATTCAGACAGTCTTAGTCGATGTCGCGTAGTGTAATAAGGGTTAGTCCGGTCTTACTCGGAACAAAAAATAAGACAGTCTGAATATCGTGTGCTGAATATCGCGTAGTGTAATAGTCCGTGCGGATTTAGTTGGCCGCTTAGGTGGGGACAGCTGGGGTCAGGCGGCGGGTTGCAACGTACGTACAGTACGCGTCACGTAAAAAGAACGCTGGCGGTCAAGCTGCGCATAGGCGATTTTTCGATCTATTTGGTAAAAACTAATAAGAATAACAAATATGTAGGTACGAAGCCACGACTCGCGAGCGAAAGCCTAGTTCAAAAAGAAATTAATAGGCACATAACTTTCGTGCGAGACTGTACCCATGCGCAAACACACTCCCACCACTTTCTTCCAGCGTTCTTTTTACGTGACGCGTGCTGTACTGAGTAGTGCGCCCGCGCCGCTCCGTCCCACCGCTCACATACCTAAGGCGCGGCCAACTATTTCAGCGCGGACTATAGTAAAAAAAAAGTCTTATTTTCAAATAATCTCTTTTTTGGGTTAGGTTTCTTTTTTCTTAAGCATGTGTACCATATAAACACGTTTACCTTATCAATTTATTGTCAGATTACATTTTGGTACTCCTTAGAAAGGATAATATGGACAAGAAGTAAATATGTTAAAATATTTTACCGCAATCCGGTAATGTTGACAAAACACTTATCATGGCGTCTGAAATCCAATTATTGTACAGCAAAAACAGTACCTTTGGGTATGAATAAGACAAGGCTTGGATTGGCTTTGTCGCAGAAAAAACTTAACTCGTAATGTTTTTTTTTTTTTGTTGGATATCATCATGTCAGTTCTAAGTGGAGCAAGCAGGAGTGTCAAAAATTTACTAACTAAAACCCCCGTATTTGTTTAGTTGCCCTCGGCGTTACAGGGCCAAGGTAACTCTTTCGAATAATACCGCAACCCTAAGAGGATCAACGCCAGTATTTTCTAGCTGACTGTTCTGACAAGAAACCACGTACAGATAACAGCACGAATCTTGAGCGCTCAGCGAAAGAGCGAGGATTGCTTTGCGCATTGTACAACATCGGCGAGCCAATCACTGTACAAGGATTGCATTCCCCTCCCCCGCATCTCTTTTCATACCTCTAAAGAGACCCTATATTTCACTTCTGCGCAAGTAGAACTGTAAAAGTCAGCGCTCAAGATCCGTGCCGGTATCTGTTCCTGAACTGAATAATAAAAATAATTATTCTTGTTATTTTCAGGTGGTTACTAAACCCCATAGATATACACAGAATAATCCTAATAAGAATAAACTACAACTAATCTATATAACTACTTTGTGTTGATGACGCGTTGCGCTATGTCGTGGTATCTATATATCATGTAGCCTTCCGCGAAAACAC
The DNA here is from genome assembly GCA_949316375.1 of Mythimna vitellina. Taxonomy (NCBI): domain Eukaryota; kingdom Metazoa; phylum Arthropoda; class Insecta; order Lepidoptera; family Noctuidae; genus Mythimna; species Mythimna vitellina. The sequence continues at coordinate 6,244,157 of OX438708.1, read as the reverse complement.
TAATATACAACACCCATCAGCCAAAATTCCTTCTCAATCAGATTGAGTTGAGTCGGTACTCGTGTCACAAAAGATCACCTCCTAATCTGCTTACGTTCTTCTAAAGTTTTTCTCAATTATGTTTTATTGTTTTTATTTAGAGGGAGCAGTGGTGGCCGAGTGGTAACGATCCCGACTTACAAGTTGTAGGTCGCGGGTTCAAACCCAGCCAGGCGCATTACTTTGTGTAATTTATTTCATCACCACTGCTCTCAAAAACGGTGAAGGAAAACATCGTGAGGAAACCGGCGTGTCCTAGAACCAAAAATTCGAAGACATGTGACATCCACCAACCCGCACTGGGCCCGCGTGGTGGATTACGGCCCATTCCCTCCCCTAGAGAGGAGGCCTGAGTCCCAACAGTGGGAACATTATAAGGCCGACTAAGCTAAGCTAAGCTAAGTTTTTATTTATTTTTATTTTTGTACCCTTAACGTATAATGGTTTATTGTTATTTATGATTTTGGTTGGTTTATTCTGTGATTTTATGTATATCATATGTAATCCTTGCTGGCCGATCAACGTCTCACAGTCGACGACGGCTGGTGCTGAAAATCAGGGCTGTGGCTCTGTTTTACACGAGCCTTTTGTTGAGCGCTGGCCATTTTGCGCGGATTCTTTTTCTTTTTCTAAAGCATCTCGGCGTATAGCTCGTATTATTCATACTCAAACTCCAAGACCTAAAGTTTTACGCGAGCAGAGGTTCTACAATCTCCCGTATACCACAACGAGATAAATCGTAAATAAAACCTTACCTTTTCTCTGAGGCTAAACTTTTTAAATTTGATTGTACACTTGTTTGAAAATGTGTTTACCGTCTTGTAAAAGATAATTTTGAAAGTTGAAGGCATTTTCTAGCTAAGATAGGCCAGTTATACGGGTTTTTAATTCAAATAATTTTATCAGTACGAAAAAGATGAGGCTATCTCGATGGTCTTATATAGCTTGAAGAAGCCCTGGGTTCGCTTCTTGGGTCAATAAATGTGTTATAGTGTTATTGGGCTTAACTACATTTTTCGGGGTGTTTTTTTTTTTTACGTGGGATAATCATATAATGACAAAAAGTGTCAGACTTTTACTGATTAAAAACCAACTCCTGTTCCTTATTTGCATTCGTCCCAGGGCCCCGGGTTTCATTTTCACACTACCCATGGCCCCAGTAGGCTTCGACCCTGCTGGGCCCATACGATTTGCTAACATCTCTTCGAGGCGCGCGAGAAACAATACGCGCCTTCGACAGCTTGTGCTCGGTACGGACTGTTGCCTGCGCCTACGGTGGCCGGAAATCGGGATCGGAATCCCGGCAGTGTTTGGGGCGTGAGGACCGTTGCCTAACGCGATCGGCCGCCTCTTTTGCTAGCATGACTGCTTCGCAGAAGAAGGCGACTGCCTGCCACTCCTCCTCTCTCTGGACCATGGCCTGTACCAAGGCGTGAGAGATCGCCGCCGCCGACTTTTTTTTGTTGCGGAAATTCACTCAATGAATTCATTCACTCAAGGTTGGAGCGAGATAATGTGCTTCATTGACTAAAACCACACATATATCTTTCATATTAATATGTCTTTCAGTTGCCCTTTTCTAGGATCACGGGTTTTTCTTTTCTGAAATTCCTCGTGGTGGGTTTATTTACCAGGGATTTTATGCACCAACACGAAGTCTGGACCAGTATTGATTGCGTAATTGACTCGCTTCCTGTGATATAGGAGTTTAACTCATTTTCATACATAATTTCGCCGTTTTTTCTACCCATCGAATTATAATTATCACACTAATACTATATAAAAAAGCATTTGTGAGAGTATGTGTATGTTTGTCACTTCTTCACGCTCGAACAGCTGAAAGGATTTCAATGAAACTTAATTTTATGGGTAGACCATGTCCTGGAGCAACCATTTATGCTGGAAATATGTTCCCTTCTTTTTTATGCGAGAAATCATCAAATGTCTTCTTCCGCTCTAGATGGAGCGTAAGTATCAGAATTTTACTAACTAAATTTTAAGGCGGACTCTGACCACTTGCCCTCGCGCGCCCGAGTAAGGCGCACGCTACGCGCCCGTAACAAATATAACGCGATAAGATACTCAAATACTGTAACTTCATTGTAATAAACTTCATTGTAATAAACCAATTTTATTTATTAAAATATACAGTCCACTTATTCCGCAAGGATCCAAACCCAAACACTCACAGTTTACAGCCCTGACTACCTTTGGCAAGCATAAGCATAATCAGCCTTTCAATGTTCCCACTGTTGGGACTCAGGCCTCCTCTCTAGGAGAGGGAATGGGCCGTAATCCACCACGCGAGTCCAGTGCGGGTTGGTGAATGTCACATGTCGAATTTTTGGTTCTAGGACATGCCGGTTTCCTCACGATGTTTTCCTTCACCGTTTTTAGAACAGTGGCGATGAAATAAATTACACAAAGTAATGCGCCTGGCTGGGTTTGAACCCGCGACCTACAAATTGTAAGTCGGAGCCGTTACCACTCGGCCACCACTGCTCACACCTTTGGCAAACCTGGTATCAAATGTGATATTATTCTTTTGACTCTATAAATTTTGTTTTTGTTCTGTGTTGACATTATCATTTAGTATTTATTAATCTCTGACCATATATTATGTATCTTACTCAAAAAATGTTTTTTGAATTTCATACTATTTTGCATGCCTAATTTGGTAAAACACAATTAACTAGAGCATTCAAATGACATCCAGAAATGTATAACTTATTGTATTGTGTTCTGCAATAAAGAATTGACTTTTTTGACTAAATATAACTATCAAAGTTCTCCAAATGAATTAATCTATCGATAAAATACTTGTATCTAAACAAACTGAAGCCAACACAACCTATCTTATACACACGATCCCAAATTTACCATGATTTACGTTTGAACAGAATAGGTAAACGTCGGTCCCCACGGAAATTAAATAATTTTTGCTCAGAAACTGGTAACGCTCGTAGGGCTGCTAGGTACCTATAATACAAAGTTTTAGGATTTAGATTTAAGTTAGGGTTGCCGAAATTATTGTACCCTTGTTTTTGTTTTCGTAACTGTTTGTATATATTGGAAGTAGGTAAATTAAACGGTGAAGGAAAACATCGTGAGGAAACTGGCATGTCCTAGAACCAAAAATTCGAAGACATGTGACATCCACCAACCCGCACTGGGCCCGCGTGGTGGATTACGGCCCATTCCCTCTCCTAAAGAGGAGGCCTGAATCCCAACAGTGGGAACATTATTAGGCCGACTATGCTATGCTATGCTAGGTAAATTAATCTCTGCCGAAGGACGTCTACTTTGGACATAGGCAGGTTCTTCTTCTTTTGTTTCAATGGACTCAAATCAATTTCTTTCTGAACAATTTCGGCAACCTGTATAGCTCTTATATTGGCCACGTGTTAATTCCGGGGCTGATCTGAAGGAGGTGGCGAGATGACCTTAGCACCTATCGCTTGATCCGGTTTAAAGTAGCTCGAGAAAAAAAATATCTGGAAATAGTTAGGGAGGCGGTTTCCGCGGTGGAGATCGTCTGCGTGAACACACGCGCAGCATTGCACACGCAGCGTGCATTACGCAGTTTCGGCCATAATATTATACAAGCAAAAGTTGTGTGTGTTCGTAATTTGTCCACGGCCACTTAGCACAGGAGTCAGGAAAAAGTCGAAAGTGTACAGCATTACACCGTTGTACACTTTTTCATGCTACTAAATTATTTTATCTTATTTTAACTAAATATTGTTGAGTGTAAAGAATATTAATTGTCACACACTCGAACGGTGGAACAGATTTAGATAAAGCTAGTCACACGAATAGACCGTGTCCTGGAATAGCTCACAGAATACTTTTCATCCTTCAACTAGCCTGGAAATATGTTCCTTTAGGATAATTCAATTGACTACGATCACGCGGGTTTTTTTTCCGGGTGGAAAAATCATCTAATAACATCCTCCTCTCTTGGTCGGAGCGAGATATAGTGTCAGACTTTTACTGACTAAAAACTCACTCCTGTTCCTTCTTTGCCATTTTTCCAGGGCCCCGGGGATCTCTTTCGCAACACCCATGGCCCCAGTAGGCTTCGACCCTGCTGGGCCACTACGGTTGCTGACATCTCCTTGAGGCGCGCGTGGAACAGTACACGCCGTCGACGACTTGGGCTCGGTCCGGACGGTCACCGGACGATCGGACGGCGAGCCACCCACTGCTCGCCGTCCACAAGCCCGCGCCTGCGGTGGCCGGAAATCGGGTTTGGAATCCCGTCAGCGTCCTCACGCGATCGGTCGCTTCCTTTGCTATCATTACTGCTTCGTAGAAGGAGGCGACCGCCTGCCACTCCTCCTCGCTCCAGACCATGACCTGTAAGAGACGATCACGCGGCTGAAACCACCACCACTTTTCACAGATTTCAAAAGTAAGCTTTGACACAGTTTAGGTTAAAAATTTCTTTGATCAGAGACGTACGGCGAGTATCCACCATTATGTTGTTGAAACTTCAACGGTCCGGATTAAGCGTTTCGCTTCGTCGTTTACACCGCGTACATCGAAGAACTGAAACAATTTGCCTGCTGCGGTCTTCCCGTCCAACTATATTTTAGGTGTCTGCAAGTCTAGAGTAAATAGGCTCTTAATAAACTAGTGCGCCCCACCATCGATGAATGCATCACTGCTTACCATCAGATGGGATCGCAGTCAAGCACTGGTTTATAACAATTAAAAAAAAAAAACAGGAAGATACCCTGTTAAGGAAAATTCTTACGTGTTGTGAATTACGTGAATTCGTTAACGTGTTTGTTTTTGTTTGTTGAACGCACCCCACGATACACGAGTAATTCCTCGTGTGGGAAAATACAAGATCCTTGTGGGAATGTGACGCAATTGTGGTAGCTTTTGTGAATGTTAACGATACTTAAAAATACGAAAATTGCTTCTCACTTACAAATATTTTGAGGAGTGGTGGCCGAGTGGTAACGGCCCCGACTTACGAGTTGTAGGTTGCGTGGTAGGTTCAAACCCAGCCAGGCGCATTACTTTGTGTAATTTATTTCATCACCACTGCTCTCAAAACGGTGAAGGAAAACATCGTGAGGAAACCGGCATGTTCTAGAACCAAAAATTCGAAGACATGTGACATCCACCAACCCGCACTGGGCCCGCGTGGAGGATTACGGCCCACACCCTCTCCTAGAGAGGAAGCCTGAGTCCCTGCAGTGGGAACATTAAAAGGCCGACTATGCTATACTATGCTTTACAAATACTTTCATCTTTTACAAACATAACAATTACATCTTATAATAAAATTAGATTCGTTTCCCATACGGAAGAAAGACATCCCTAAAAACGTATTTGAGAAAAATGTAGACGAATAGCAACCTTTACTAAAGCCATTGGAGCTCGAATGTAAATTCGATTTGCGAATTTCAGCTTGCTACTTACAAAATGCATCTTTTTGAAGTGATGCAGTTTATTCGAAAAGGTGACAGGATTCGTATATTGTATTCAGAATGTATATTTTTCAATACACTTACTGGAAAACCCGCTGTTATCTCTACCGCTTTTTAAGCACGCAATTTACTGTTTTTTGCACTAGTGCGATAAAGAGTGCGTGCTCGCCCTGCCTTAATTTTTTATATTTATCAAATCGAACTGTCACGAGTTACGCTTAATATTCTTCTATCTTTATTTCACAATAAATGTATTAAAAAACGTCTTTTGATACACGTAGAAATTTTTCACTGCAGCCCTCGACTCGATTTGCCAGATCACAATGACAAACTTTCTCCACTTGTATCAAAAGGTACTCTAGTGTCATTGTTTTGGGTAAGACGGCATATGATTAAATTGTATGGGATACTCATAAGCAAGACATATTTTACATTAGTCAAAATACTGGAATTATGCTCGTCACTTCTATTTATGTGCTGTGGGTGTAAAACCTACGGTTCTTTTTAATAAACATACCGTGGAATGGCTCGTTCATCATCATCATCTTCCTGCCCTTGTCCCATCTTATTTGGGGTCGGCGCAACACGTTTTTTTCTTCCATTCTATCCTGTCAACTGTCATACTATCACTAACTTCCTTTTCTTTCATATCACTGTTCACACAATCCATCCATCTTTTCTTTGGCCTCCCTCTCCCTCTCCACCCATCCACATGTATACTCATAACTCTTTTAGTAACATGTGTTTCATCTCTCCTTTTTACATGGCCATACCAAGACAAACGATTCCCCTTCAATTTTTCAGTCACTGGCGCCACTTTCAAACTTCCTCTAATATATTCATTTCTTACTTTATCCATTCTCGTCACACCACACATCCATCTCAACATTCGAATGGCTCGTTATTATATTATATTAATTAATTTTAAATATGTGCTGAATTTCACATTACAAACTATTTCAATATAATGCGTAATAAAATTCAAATACTCATTTAGACCGGGAGCTGGAAAGAGTTGAGTGTGCAAAATATGAGAACCACATTCTGTGCATAGTTTTGAACTGAGAAGAGCATGCAGATTGTGATTTTGAATATTGCCGGGAAGTTTGTTGGTCCATTTTTTTTTACAATTACCCATACCCTACGATATCAAGCCCTTTGACTGATCAAATGCTTTGGAATTATTTTAATGATTGTCTCAGTGACAACATCCAATTGTTTCTGAGGATTAAAAAATACTTGTAGCTAGTCAGCTTAAGAAAAAAAAAATTCAGTTTTTTGCATAACTTTACTTTCTTTGGCGCTTGCACTAATTCAAATTTTGCTTCTAGCTTCTGGATACATCATAATTGTTCAAATTTGAAATTGGAACTATGCATCATATTCCATGGGTTATCCGAAAGGACTCCGGGTTCTTGGGATGCAAGGCAAAAAAGCAACGTAAGAGTGTGTTTTAGTCAGTAAAAGTCTGAAACGCCTTTCTGCTCCGGCGAAATAATTACATTATTTGTCACCTTCAAAAAGATGCATAATACTATTTCTGTAAACAACTGCAAGTCAATCCATCTTCGAGTAATCTCCATACATTTTTCAAACTTTCTGGACCCTCCCATGTTGGACTTTTTGCTATCGGGTTTTTCTCTCTATATTAGTAATATATTTTTTGTCGATTTGGCCTCCCCTAACACTTAACTCATAAAATCCACATGACGAACAACTTATGTCAGTCAGGATTTAAGGACGAATCAAATACCATCTTATATGTCAAAACCCATCAAGTCGTTCAATCTACTGGCCACGCCTATAATCTCCTTTCTAGAACAGTCAAGTAAATAAAATGACTGGGGGTCATTTTTTTAAAATGATATAAACTAGTGCATGCAATGCAATTGTTAATGATGAAACCCAATAGTTTATTAAGAGCATATTCACTCTAACCTTGAAGATATCTAAATTATAATCGGGCGGAAAGACCGCAGCAGACCAATTGTTCCAGTCCTTCAATGTACGCGGTATAAACAACGAGACGTGACGAGGTGAGGCTTTCCAACTTTTTTCTGACAAAATATATTTTTGTTTGAGGTGGAAAATTATCAAATCACTTCTCATACTCTGGGGCTGGGACTAAGACCCCCACACCTATGTTCCTTCATTTGTCCGTTCCGTTATAGAACTACGGTAAGTGTTTCAACAATTCTCGCAGTGACAAAATATGATAACAATACGTTATGTCATGTCACAAAGATAAGTAAATATCGCCGTCATATTTCGTCGCGTCAATAAAACAGCTGAGTGAATATGTCGTTTATGTCGTGGCTCGAGTTCAAGTTATCAAACGGTTTGATCGTAAAATAGCATTTGTTTAGCGTCAATATTGATGGATTGTTATTTTTTATGTGTTTTGTGGGGTGGGTAAAGTTTCAAGTTTAATTCGAGCTAAAAGGTCATTATGTACTTACACTCGTACTTTACGATGCAAATAAGAACAGCCCCCCTAGCCAAGTTACGATCGTTTCGTTTGAGTCGAACGCCTTGAGTAGGCCGCACCTCCGATTCCTTTGTTCTGACCACGTGACTGAGCGTTGAGATGACGTCAAAACAAAGGAAACGGAGGCGTGGCCTACTCGAGTCATTCAACGCAAACGAAACGATCGTAACTTGGCTAGGGGGCAGGATCGGCTTAGCGCCATGTGTGTCAGGTAGGGTGTGCAAAACGAGATATTTTTTAGATTACATTTTTTTACGGATCATGAACGAAAAAAGTTTAATCAGAATGTACTTCTTCAATTGTGCTCATCTCTGTATCACTGTGTGAAGTTTCTGAGTGGTAACGAATGGAAGGAGAAAACGCATTGTTGCCAACAATGATAATAAGGAAGAAAACTGTATTTTTTTAAACTAAATATGACTTCAATAATGTGTCAATGTATATAACAATGTTTCAAAAGTACTTTAAAATTACTTACTTATTAAAATTTGGTGGATAAATATTTCCATCGATCATTCCATGATCGGAAACATTTCTGGAACCGTTATTCCTTGGAAGAACTGTCAACCACTGTATCATGGCCCTTTCAACCTTTGAAATAGTGTGATTAAGTTTTCCTTACAGCATTTTGAACTTTTTAGTGTTTCAAGTAAAATGAATACATAAAACACTTAACTAATTAAAACTATATATACACTAAAATCAAAAACTACTAGTTAAAATATGGCGTCATAAAACTCCTCCGCATCGCTGTCGACTGGAAGTGTGCCCCTTTTGGGCACACTTCCCAGCCTGCCAGCTGGCGGCATTGCCATGTTGTATGGCAATGCTTAATCTCTGACCGAGGTAAAAGCCAGCCCTTGGGTCACGCGAAGTGTCTACCAAGCGTTTGGATAATTCTTTGAAAAGCTTGTGAGCACTCAGACCCCACGGCCCAAGAGTTTCAACCCCAAACGGCCCATACAGCATAATTTTTATTTTAAGGAAGAGCCAGAAATAACAACTTGCTAAATGCGAAGATTAAAGGAATCTGCCTATACCAAAATCTTAACATAACCATGCTAGAAACGTGTCAGACGCGATTGAATGTAACATTGACTAACATATATTTTAGCAACACAATACATTCCTTTACTTGGAAAAAAACTCATAGCTCTCCTTTAAGGGACTTACGGGACGAAGCGGCAGATAATCCTTTACGAGGTTTCCAGAAAGATACACAACCATATATCCAAGTAAAAGAAAAATCATATCTTCAGTGTTTACTAACAGATCTTAGATTCTCGAAGACTTTTTTCTTGTTGGTCCTTTATTTACCTTCAAATTATATCTTGCTGGAAATCTGAGGAAAAGAAAAACACGTCAGCAAAAATTTTGCAAGATAAAGGTTACGATAGACAGTTCGTAAATATAAAGGCAGAGGATCTGTTTGCGTCCGTAAAAAATAATTACAGAGAAACACAAAGGGCAACTTACTGAAAAAGGTTATAGATTTATTTCAAGATTTCTAATCCACAAATAAATAATAATAAATAAACAAACCAAGCTCCAATAGATAGAAAGATATATCCTTTTTTCATTGACCAAAAAGATTTTTTTTAAATACAAACTTGTGAAACTTTACTAGAGCAGAAAAAGATATTTGAAGATTTCCCACAAAAACAAAAAGGGGTACTAACACCCTTCGCAAACATAAAACGCAGTCCTTCCATCTTTGCCGCTGAGGCCTGCGGTGACATCCTCGTCAATGTCCGCTCCGTCCCTTGCTCGAGCCAGTCCGCACCGTTGTGCCTATAACCTTAAATTCGTCCCTAAATAATCAAGGTTTGGTCCAGCCTGTCCCTTACTGTCCTCACAGGGGTTGCCTTTAGCGTGCCGTCGCTTAATTTCACATTTTTCTTAACCAGTCCTGGCTGGAGCCTTCCATTTTGTACAGTTCGCCACTAATAAAGCCGGTTTAACACCCAATAAGCTCATAGGTTGATCTAAAAGAAGCCTAAAAAACCTAGCGCTGGTCGGTAACAGAGTACATTTTTACACCGACGGCGAACGCACGCTTTAATTAAATCAAATTATTTATTACATTAAATGTTAACGTGTTTCTTGCTAATAAATTCTCTGTTTTCTTTTTAGAATCCATCACTATATTGTTTTTAAAGATAAAGTTTGAACATATTTCTCCATACTTTAATTTCGAAAATTCTCATTTATTCACAGCCCTGCAGTCTAGAGCAACTTCACATTCATGTTATGTTCCTAGGTCCTATTCTAAGTCATGATACCAAAGTCATGTAAGTCATGTATGCCAAATTTCATCCGAATCTATTCAGTCGTTAAGATGCGAACAACAAACAGACAGACAGACAAAGTAAATATCGCATTTATCACTCGAATATTATAAATGCATAAGTTTTTATAAATCATCACTACGATCATTTCAGCCAAAAAATGTCCATCCAGGCCAAGCCTCCACTAAATATCGTAACAACGACCGGCCCTGTGCGTCCTGCATCCATAGGATTTCGGCGACCCTCACCAGGTGATCGGCTCACCTTATGGGAGGCCTGCCAACGCTGCATCTTCCAGTAAGTGATCGCCACTCTAGAAACATACACATGTGAAATGGCTAAACGGATTTGGATGTGGCATGTATGGGTTGAACATGTCCTGAAATAAAACATAATTTAGAGGTATGCTGAACAGAGTGTAAAGTCTCACAAACTTCCGTTGAAAAGGGAGAATCCTCCAACCAGACGGGTGTTATGTCTAGTTTTAGGCGGCTGCCTGATAGATGATTTGAGGCTTATTGTATATACATAAAATATAGCCTATGTCACTCAGAAATAAAGCAGCTTTCTATCGGTGAAAAAAAATTAACAATCCGACCATTATTTGCAGAGATTATCTCCTACAAACAAAAAAATAAACTCAAACACCACGCATTACTAGATGTTAGAATCGCGATATGAACTGTGACGCTCTGCGCGATGTTGGATTTCGAATTATTTAGTTGGCTAGTGGCGCCATAGATGTCACTACAGTAGGATACTGTTTATATCCCAGTAGTCCCTTTGAGATAATTTTCTATCATCACGCAGTCAAAGCCACTGACAGAATTTAGTATTATTATAGTACGATTACCAATAAAGGAACGTCCACAAATAGTTTGTCTGCCGAACTAAAAGTCCTTTATAACGAAAACCTATGTAACAAATAAGATAAACAATGTAACATATTGCTCAGGCAAGCTGGCGCCGTCAAACAAGATTTATATCTATCAGCCTTAATATTGTAAATGCGAGAGTCTAGCCTAATCAGATCTGTAGATAGATATTAGAACTCTGATGTATTAGATTATATGTGTTATTTATGTGTGAGGTTTTCTATGTAATATTGGGTTTGGTGTGAATCTCATTCCAGATAGTCAATTATTCAAATTTTTCATATTTTTTTGTGATAAATTATAAGTCAAGCCATAAATTTTTGACTGGCTTGTTGGTCTAGTGGTTAGTGGCCCTGACTGCTATGCCGGAGGTCGTGGGACAAATGTTTGTGTGATGAGCACGATTATTTGTTCTGTGTCTGGGTGTAATTTATCTATAATATGTATGTATTTAGAAATATATAAGTATGGTTATCAGTTGTCTAACCATAATAAACAACCCATAATAAGAGAAAGTTATATTAATTAAATGTAAATTAAGCAAATACTCGTAGATTATATTTAAACTGAATTGAGTAATTTCAATCATAAAAATAAATAAATTAAATGAATTTTATTGAATTGAATTAAATTAAATTAAATTATTTGGAATTGAATTAAAATAGAAAATAATAGTACAGAATTAATAAAAAATATTGATTTAAATTAAATGGAATTAAGAATAATTGAATTGTATTATATTATATATAACATTAATTATGATTACGAAAACAAATTATTTTATAATACAAAAAGCTTTCGCAGAAGGCAATGTATTCTGTTAACTCTTACCACACTCCTTCACTTCTCTTATTTTTATGTTAACATGTGGACATTGGAGTGGGTTACATGTTTGTGCATCTAGTTTTAAGGATTTTCTTGTATTTTCTCTAGCATGTAACTGTTTTTTGTCCCTAATAAAATAAATAAATAAATAAATAATACAAGATCTGCTTACCTTGGGACTAGACGGCGTTGTGTGATAGTTGTGGAATATTATATTTCTTTAATGGTCACGTGATCAAGCTTCTCATTTTATAACTAAGCAACGAGAAAATGAGATAGCCTCTATTAGCGAATTAGTCTTTTTGCGACGTTAATTAAATATTCTTATACCAGATGCAAGCGAAGTGAACTTGGAATTGTAGGGCACTCTAACATGTACAAGTGAAGTTGGAAGGTTAAGGCGAGAGCTAAGCGGAGCTCCCACCTTAGCCTTCATGGATATTTTTTAAACCACACTGAAAATGAATATCATTCAGACGCTCATTAATTGTGGCTGACCTGCTAATTTATAAGGCAGTGTAGATTTTTAGAGGCAAATAATGCTATTAAAAAGAAGTCTGTTTAATACCATATTTTTATTTACATATTTTTTTTCCATAGTTGTTAATTAATATAATGCTCATACACAGCATAAATAATGATTAACTTCTATGTTTCATTACAGATAATGTTGTGGCCCTGTAATTTATTCCATTTCATTTTCAAATATCTTTATTAACTAATCAAAGATTTTACAAAATGTGCTTACCCTAAGATATCCCTGTATTTAAAAAGCCACAAATAATTTAAAACACAGCTTGTCTAAATTTGACATTGCCTTGAGCGACAAGACTACCCATTGTACACTTATTTTCTAAAGTACACAATGAATAAATAAATATCTTTGGTATCTACATATTGACAGACGGACTATTAAAATAGTGAGCCATAAAGTCTCAATAAATCATCAACAAAATGGTATTATAATTGCTAAACCGACATCCGATGGAGCAATAAAGGCTCAAATAAAAATGTCTAACATAGTTCCACGACTTGGTCCACTAAATACTTTAAGCTCAAACATGGCCGCTAGATTAATAAAGTGAACGTTTAAGTCTACGCGTCCTTGTGGCCTGAATTCTGAAAACATTATGGGTAAATTACTTCGGGACAATTTTCTCTCATTTATATTTCAACCACTGCTCTACACTGGCCGAGTGGTAACGGCCCCAACTTATGAGTCGTAGGTTGCGGGTTTTAACCCAGCCAGGTGCATTACTTTGTGTAATTTATTTCATCACCACTGCTCTCAAAACGGTGAAGGAAAACGTCGTGAGGAAACCGGCATGTCTTAGAACCAAAATTTTGAAAACATGTGACATCTACCAACCCGCACAGGGCCCGCGTGGTGGATTACGGCCCATACCCTCTCCTAGAGAGTAGGCCTGAGTCCCAACAGTGGGAACATTATAAGGCCGACTATGCTATGACTATGCTATATTTCAACATGAATATTATTTAACCAATAATTGGATTCAGCATTCTGACTGTGTGGAACCTTGTTTAGCAATTCTATGAGCTATACACCAAAACCTTTGAAAAAAACTTTTTTCCATTAAAATACAGCTGACTATGATAAAAATTAAAGTTCTAGTCTCTTTGTCGACTTCTGAAATATTTTTAATATTGAAGTTAGTTTATTATTTATTCTTTTTAATAGGGATGATTACTAATATGGGTATTTACCTAAAATAAATTTTTTTTTTTGTTATTCACTTTCCAGTGTTTTTTTTTTTTTTTTGTTTAGTATTGAAGTCACAAATACATATTTTTGGCAAAATCAAAAAGGCTTTAGTGTCTCTTAGATTGGGCTGATATCGAAGAAGAATTTTCGAAGTTGGACAAAGCCGCTGGCAGAATTTAGTCATCATCATCATCATCATTTCAGCCGATAGACGTCCACTACTGGACATAGGCCTCCCCCAAATGCCGCCACAATGAACGGTCCTGTTCGTCTCTCATCCATCGGATTCCCGCAACCTTCATCAGGTCATCGGTTCACCTTATACCTGGGGCCTTACGACACTGCGCCTTCCGGTACACGGTCGCCACTCCAAAACTTTCAGCCCCAACGGCCATCTGTTCTGCGAGCAATGTGCCCTGCCGATTGCTACTTAAGTTTGGCGATTCTTCGTGCTATGGTCGGCAACCTTAGTTCTCCTGCGGATATCTTCATTTCTGATTCGATCACGCAGGGAAAGTCCAGCATAGCCCTTTCCAGACAATTAGAAAAAGAAGAAGAGAAGAGTTGACAGAATCTAGTAGTAATTATTTATTTAATTATTTTTATTCTATTTTGCATTTGTCACCCACGATCGCAGTAGTAAACATTTTAAGACAGCCTCTTAATATATTATTTTTTATAAGAAAACATCTAGTAATTATAATTTTAAGATATATTTGCGTGAAAATAAGCAAGTAAAATATATGTGGAAAGCTTAGAGAAGAAGACCAGAGTCTCAGTTATGGGAAAATTATAAGGCTGACGACATTTGGACATTACTCATCCATGAAAATTTCCCTTACATAATATCTATAACTAAAATATGAAGTAACTATTAATTTTAAGCCATTGCGTAGTCCGCTGACTTTTTGCTTCGTCCAATTCAGCCCTTGATTCAAACGAATTTGTTGATCGAGTCCTGCCAAATTCAATCCATGTTTTTTGGTCCTCTCTTGAATTTGGGTCAGGGGCTCCGGGCTTACAACAAATAGACAGTTATGTCTTATTTGCATAGGTTGGGGTACCTATATTGTTTGAACACATACAACCAAATAAGATCGTGTGAAATGGCAAACAATCGGTTACTTCATTCAAGGCTTCGAGTTATACATATATTAGAATATAAATTTTGAAATATACATTTTATATTTATGACTACCTTTTGCCCGCGATTTCGTCCGCGTAGAAGTCGAAAATGGTTTTATTAGGTTTTTTGAGATACGAAAATATAAAATATTATTTATTATCTTCGTAGTGTGTGAAGATCTTAAGATAAAATATTATAGTATCTTAGTCGTGTGCAGTGCCCCTTAGTGAACTTCATTGCGGATGACGTAACCTACGACAAACTTCAGCGCAAAATTAAGTTTGTTTTTTATTGTATATACTTTTCCGGGATAAAAAGTACCCATTGTGGTGCCGAGGATATTAAAGAATAATTATACCAAGGTTTGTCGTAATCGAACCCGTAGTTTTTGCTTGATGCCTGAACAAACAGACAGACAGAAAGACAAAAAAATAATAATCTCATTTTTGGGTTCAGTGTCGGTCTAGTAACACCCTCGGCCATTTATTTTTTTGATATTTTCAATGTACAGAATTTTCACTTCTACAGATTTATTATAAGTATAGATTTTTCTCCCACTTTTGCACCTGAAATATGTTTAATAATGTGATGACATAATATATTCAAGCTGATCATTGTAGGTTTCGAGATATTAGAATATAAATATAGGAACATAGAGCAAGCGATTTTTAAGGTTCCGCACCCAAATTGTAAAAACAAAACCTATTGCTATGACTCCGCTGTCCGTCAGTCTATCACCAGACTGTATTTCATGAAACGTGACAGTTATAAACATCATCATCATCATTCCAGTCGACAGACGTCCACTGCTGGACATAGGCCTTCCCCAAATGTCGCCACAAAGAACGGTTCTGTGCGTCTCGCATCCATCCTATCGGGATCCAAGCCAACCTCACCTGCACGTGGTGCACCCTGCTGACAAACAAACGAGGCTATGGCGACCCGCCAACACGCACTGGACCAGCGTGGCGGGTTATAGTCCAAACCCCCCTAAAAGTTATAAACAGTTGAAAGGTAAATGTCCAAAATGGCCCTGTGCAATAAAGAGTATCGGGATACACGATAATAAATTGTCTTTTTTATTAGATAAGTTGCAAATACTTCTGTAACACGGATTAGCTGTATGCCAAAATATACATTTTATTATTATTTTACGCGACTAATAACATCCGCCAACCGCAATCTACGCCTAATGTCATGTCGTGTCGATAAGGAATTAGGGATGACCAATTTATTGTAATCGATTGATTGATTTTATTTGATTTTATTATTCTAAAAGTGTATTTAAAAAAACCTAATAAGTATAGGTACTTTATACATTGTGATTAAACCCTATTGTTTCATCAAGATAATTTTTCAAGATTTTCTAATGATCGTTTCGAAAAGTATGTGGTCTACTTTTAACTAAGTAAATGATTATTTACGACAGTTAATACAAAAGTAACCCTCCTTTTGGGCTTCATTAATTATTAAAAATACATATTTATTTTTACTGAATACGTTACGAATGTCAGTAAGTCTTACCTGTTCTACTAGGATTAGCATCGCTTGTTCTTTGTATCGGTGTGTTTTGGAGACTTTCGGGTCTTATATATGTAGCATATAACGACTTAGCTATTTTAACAGACTCTAATTACTTTCAAAAACGACCTACCTACTGTGATTTTCGAAATTGTGTACCACTCAAACGATAATTTGTCACTCAAAAAACGGACTTACTAACCTACTTATCTGGCTAGGTACTAATAATACTAGGTAAAGCTAAGGGAAGCTTTTGAAGGGATTTCGTCGAGTGAAGTTCAGTGGCTGTTTTAATTATTCGCAAATTGAATCCTAGTGGATATTGTAATGTAAAATTGGTGTAGTTTTGTATCTCAAGTGTCTGCCCAACTGGACAATATGTGGAATCATTGAAAGAGGCGCGATCTCGGTAAAGTGGAGCTGAGAATTTTATTGTAGTTTTAGCTACCTCCGCGAAGTTTACCGAGAAGGCTGACTCGATACATTTGCTGCCAAATACTACAAAAACATTAGAATGGGTTGCATCCGTATTCTAATATGATACATAGTGCAGTGTTTTAAAAAAATAAATAAGAATTGACTTAAAGGTCCAAGTGACCGGGTCATTAAAATACAAAAAAAGTACTAAAAATAATTAAAATATGCATTATGGTATTGTTTTCCAGTTTCTTAAAAATCACTCAGAGCTATGTAAAATCATACCTAATAATCGTTGTTATGATTTGATTATAACCTCAAAATGTGATACTTTTTTATAAATATATCTATTCTGCAGCTAGTTCGCTATAAAAATAAGATCCTATAGGAATTTACTAATGATAGAGAATACAATACATCATTTTCCGACGCTTTTGGCTCTAGGGCAAACAATGTATAGGCGCAGAGCAATATCCTTTCACGGGTGATGTATTTCTTTTACCGCTATAACAAAAAGAAATAATAATAAAAGTATTTAAGTGTTTAAGCTCCCATACAACAAACGTAATATTTTTGCCGGTTTTTGCAACGGTACCTAATCCTTCGTCCGCGAGTCCGATTCTCACTTGACCGGTTTTTACTCCTCTTTTGCAGTTGAAATATGTGAAATATTGTGATGACATATATTAAAACTACAACATTTATTATTCATTTCAGGAACCTATCAATACATAAAACACTTAACATAATATATACACTAATTTATATATACACTTGAATAAAAAATCTAAAAGCTAAAATATGGCGTCAAAAAACTCCTCCGCATCGCTGTAGACTGGAAGTGTGCCCAAAAGGCTGGCGGCATTGCCATGTTGTATGGCAATGCTTAATCTCTGACCGAGGTAAAAGCCAGCCCTTGGGTCACGCGAAGTGTCTACTAAGCGTTTGAATAGTTCTTTGAACAGCTTATGAGCACTCGGACCCCACGGCTCGAGAGTTTCAACACCAAACGGCTCAAAAATATAACTGCCCACGAGGTTGTTATATTTCCGCCGCTTGAGGTTCTCCGCAGCAGCAGCGGCAGCACTAGCACAGCACGAAGAGCTAGGAAGATGGGGATGGCGCAAGAGTGTCGACACAGGTAGCGTCCCACACTAAAGGCCTACCCATCTTCCATGGAAATAAAGACATACCGTCCGGTCTCTTACCATCGTCGCGTGCCAGGCCATGAGGTTCCAAAACAGCCGGAACGCCGACGGTGACAAGGGCTCGTCGGATGATGTCGTTAATATTCGCGTGCCGTGCTATCTGTCCCGCGCTTCGACTGCATGACAGGCCGTGGTGACCAAGGCTGTTGACAACTTCGCCACAGTGGCAGCGATGAGGAGAACAGCAAGGAGCGCCTAGGCGTAGGGCAACGTATATTAAAACTGGTTTTAGTTTTAAAAGAATTTTTATAAGTTCAAAATGTAAATAAATAATATTTATTTTGCAAATAGGCTGAAAACTTTACTTACTTTTACACATCAAACGTTTGAGATTGACTTCGGTACAGAAATATCGAATGGGCCAGCAGTCTCAATATAGTTAACAATTGCGCAACTTCTGAAATCCGGTTGCTAAGATTTTAATATTCTTGAATATTTTAGTATCCTTAAATATTTTGATATCTTAATTCTTAAAAACGATACAATTATTCTATAAATTGATGTTTTCAAGTTCCGAAATAAGATCAACGCTATCTCTGTAACTACATTTTTAAAGAAAATTATTTATTTCTTTAATTCATGTTCTTAATTGTTTCCTCATATTCAAAGACTTTTTTATGAGCTGATGACATAGCGATCAATTTTCTAATATCAGTTTCGCTCATAACATGCTCTCCTAGAAAAAAACACCGATTTTGATATGTTTGGTGAAGAATGGAAAATGATACCGTCAGAATGTATGAAATTTTTTGAGATGAATGTATGACTGTGTATAATATTTATTATATAGGTCTCCCTTAAAGTCCTGCGTGACTTCTGACTTATCTGTTTTTAATTTTAATTATTGTATTATATTTTTTCTGTATGCGTTTAAATGGTGTAATGGGCTTCGGCCGTTCTGTTTAAATTAAATAAATAAACATCAAGACTACTGACACTGTTAAACTCCTTACATTTTAACAATTATTATCGCAGCTAGAAAGTCACTTTATTGAGATATTAAACAATTCCTCTAAAGCAAGTCAAAAATCTTTGAACTAAAAATAAAATTCGAAAATCGAACATAATTTTATTGTTAAAATTATATACACGGCATTCAGCAGACTGGCTGTCCTGCAGGGGCATATCAAGCAGATATATTACGCGATGGTAGAGCCACTATCAGGCACAGTGAGACACAAGAGCGACCAGTGAACCGCGTGCTAGTGGGTCCTTAACTTTAAGTGTCATACGTTCAATTAAAGGAAAGTCGACTAAACGATCGTTCGAATGAAATTGATTGCAAAACCCCTTTTTACCGCCAACCGCTACTTTGACTGAACGACTCATCGAATATTACATTTTATCGGTCAAATATATAAAATGTGGGGAAACATCTGGTACACTTAAGGTTAAGGACCTTGATCTCAAAGTCAAACAGTGACGATGAATCGTTCAGTCGAAATAGCGGTTGGCGATAAATAATAATAATTTATTTGTCAGATTGGAGATTCAACGATTGTATTACTTTATTGTTTGTAAAGACACACATTACTTTCAAACTAGTGTTAGTACCTATACTTCTGTCAATTAATATACATATATATATTTTACGACTATCACACAACGCTGTCTAGTCACAAGCTAAGCAGAGCTTGTGTTATGAGTACTAGACAACTGATAAACATACCTATATATTTCTAAATACATACATATTATAGATAAATTATACCCAGACACAGAGCAAATGATCGTGCTCATCACACAAACATTTGTCCTGGGTGGGAATCGAACCCACGACATCCGGCATAGCAGTCAGGGCCACTAACTGTTGGACCAACAGGCCAGTCAATTAAATAAATTCAAGTACCATGTCAATGTCGACAATGCATCATATAAACAAAATAGCAATAAAAATTAACAAACATTCACAACACACACTAACACTACTTCTGGGCACGGTTTAAGGGCAAGATTTACGTTCTCGTCCAGTGTCTTCATATGAAGCCATCAGACTGTTGGCGCTGCCACGATGGGGGTGCCATCAGGGATGCGACACACTTTCATAAGATAATAATAATCTTTATTTTTTTATCTTTTACACAAAATAGTTACATGTAACAGCCACAAGTAAATTTTAAACAAATATTTATGCTAGTGCCCAAGATAGTATAGAAGTCATCAATACATACTTCTGCAAACATCCCCGATGCGCTGCAGTGACGCGGCAGCCTCAAAAGTGCCCTGTATGCGTATTGGACTCGCAAGGCGCTGTAAGCATTCTGCGTGTGGTCAACCTATAGACCGCAAGTGTAAAAAAATTTCGCAGTATGCCCTAAACACAAGGCTACTTGCTTTTACGCGTTAGGTTGTTTTGCATTAAATTCCATTTGAACAATCATTCAGTCGACTTTCCATTAATCGAACATACGACTTTCGAAGTTAACTTACAGATCTTGGCTAGTTTTTTTGTAGCTAGGAGCAATGTATCAATAGCGAATATTCACATCACAATCTAGCGTGTTGATGCCCATCATTCAGGCGACAAATAGAGACACTTTAACTTAATATAGAACATTAATTGTGCCCTCTGGTAACAGTATCTCTTTGTCTCCTAATAGACCTTAATCTCCATTTGCCTCAATGATTACTTTACCCTCAATCAAAGCCTAATTCAGTTTAGCCTTTACTGCCATCAATACAGGAACACGAAATTCTGTTCCCATTTTTTCCTGGACAGAAAAATTAGCAATTCAAATGTTTCGTTCAACAGGTTCTATCAATTTGTGTTAGAAAGGAAGGATTTTAATAAAGGAATAAATACTTTTTGGGATGATATATTCATTTTCGAGTTGAAACTTTTTGATTCGGATCAATGCTTCGTATTTTGGTTTGTATGAAATTGGTTGTTTGTTGTACAACGGGCTACACGTCAGTAGTAACAGAACCAGTCTATGATGTTTGTTTTCGTTTTTCTCTCAATATCATTCTTTATTTGTATGTATGTATCTAAGTATATATTTATTATTGTTCTTATATCCTCTCTGTCGGTCTTCTTTTGAGCTGCACCTACTATGTAATATCTCTGCACCACCCTAAGGTTGACTGGTAGAAAATGCCTAAGGCATTAAGTCCGCCTTTGTACAATGTTTCATTAGTGCATAAAGTTTTAAATAAAAATAAATAAATGTTTACTTTTTGGTGAAAATTAGTTCCGCGTTATGCCAGTTTAACACTAAAGTGGTTCCTCAGACGTGAGGTTGACTGTACTTAAAGGTCTCCTTTTCTGTGATATCTATTATTATTATAGACTTTAGCGTTCGAAACACTATACTGCGCTTCAAATCACAGATCGTTGAAGTGGCTCAGAAGGCTGCCAAGCTAAAGTGGAACCGGGCTGGGCATGTTTGCCGAATGTCAATCGAGAGGTGGGCCCGTAAAACACAAAATTAGTGCCCTAAAATCGCTCGACAGAGATGCGACAGACCACAAAAGAGTTGGTAGGATGACTTGGATGTCTTCCTTAGGAATTTGCAAGAAGTGGCTCGGAGCCGAAAACAATTGAAGAAATAGAGATGATGGGAAAAAAGTTACGAAATTATTTAGTTTTCATTCATAATGAAGACTTTTCAGTCGCCTAAGAATTCAATCTACTATTATTTCACCACTGTAGTTTGCAGTGGTCACCTTATTAAAATTGTTGTTATTTCTCATTAATTCATTGGACAAACTGGTTTTTAGTTTGGTTTTAATCAAATTACCTATACAAAATTCCTGTTCACAATCAGCACTAGAATGGGGAAAATATACTTACTTCTAACTTTATTTTTCACCTCATAATGTAGACAGGAAAAACATTTGCAAAAACCAAGTGAACAATGGACGGTCTTTTCGTACAAGATAATCTCTTACAGACAACCCTAGAATGAACTGAACGAAAGAACATTAATAATAAGTAATCACCATCATTTCAGACTAAATATTATGTTCACTGTTGGGCATATGCCTGCGAAGCGTCGCCACATCTACTGCAGGGTCCTGTGTTTTTAAAACAATATTAATATTCATTTACAATCAGTATATTCATTCCCGAATTCGTGTTTCTAGGTCAGTGTAAGGGAGTGGGCAGCCACTGCAGGAGACTCTCCGTAGGTGCAAGCTGAAGAACATTTAACAATGGGAGCTGGGAGCTACCCACTGTCCGATAAAGACCTGTTGAAGAATAACGGCGCGTTGTGTTCCAAGCGCGCCTCAAAGAGATATCAGCATTAGTGACAGGGCTCGCCAGGGCTGATGCCTGCCAAGGCTACGAGATTGGTGGAAAGAACCCTGGAACGTAAAGAGCAACTGAAGGAACACAAGTAGGTTTTGGTTAGTAATATTCTGACATACCCCGCCAAAACACAAGCGTGTCTGTTCACCGCTAAGAGGAGTCCGTTCACCTTGGCTCCTGCTTTTCAGAATGTATCCCTGGAGTGCAGCGACCGCCTTCAGCTCTTAGGAGTTGAAATTTCCTCAGACCTCAATTTTGGGCGGTTCATTGAGTCCAAAGCTAAGGTAGCTGCTAGAAAACTAGGCGTTCTTGCAAAGGTCCGACGGTACTTCACACCGGGACAGCTTCTAATGTTATATAAAGCACAGGTCCGATCGTGTGTGGAGTACTGCAGTCACATATGGGCTGGTGCTGCAAAATGCCATCTAGCAGCTTTGGACTCAGTGGAAAGGCGTGCGAAGAGGCTAATTGGGGATCCAGATTTGGTTAAGTCCAATCTTCAAAGCCTCGAGCACAGGCGCAGAGTAGCCAGCCTTTCGGTATTTTATAGGTTACATTTTGGAGAGTGTGCGCGGGAATTGCATGACTTGATTCCGCCATCTCCTTTCTACCATCGGACAACCCGACGAACAGCGAGTATCCACCCTTACGTTGTTGAAACTTCAACGGTCCGGACTAAGCGTTTCGCTTCGTCGTTTATACCGCGTACATCGAAGGACTGGAACAATTTGCCTGCTGCGGTCTTCCCATCCAGCTATAATTTAGGTGTCTTCAAGGCTAGAGTGAATAGGCTCTTAATAAACTGGTGCGCCTGACCATCAATGATTGCATCTCCGCTTACCATCAGGTGGGATCGCAGTCAAGCACTGGTTTATATCAATTAAAAAAAAAAAAAAAAAAAAAAAAATACCCTCTCGCTCCACCCAGAGCGAGAGAAGTTATTTGATGATTGAACCTCAAAAAAAAACATGCTCATTCTAGAAATATTAATCCCATAATCAAATAATTTTTTTGATTCATCATTCATCATCATCTTCTCAGCTGAAAGACGTCTGCTATTGGACGTAGGCCTCCCCCAAGTGCCGCCACAACGAACGGTCCTGTACGTCTCGTATCCATTCGTTGCCCGTGACGCTCACCAGGTCGTCGATCCATCTTCTGATAGGCCTTCCAACACTGCGTCTTCCAGTACGGCTCTTTGATTCATTTGTTTACTTCATATTGGTGAATGTTATTTTGTTTTGGGGAAAAATTTCTTTCATCTGAGCCTCTGCACCTCCGCTCCCAGCTCGCTAGAAGGCCTCCTTTACATCCTTATATAAAGCCTCATTCTTATGATACCAAAACCACTCTACAAAAATGTTAAGCCATATATCTCCTTACGTACACGACCCCTACTTATTCCACAAAATGTCGGGCAACGGCAACTTGCCAACTCGGTTAAAACGTGTAGCATACATGTACAAAGGATAGATTAATTTGATATTCCCCTCAGTAAAATTGCTCCTCAAACTAGGCTGGCATATTTTATTTCCAATTTATGTTATATTCTAGTCAAATGTGAACTGCAGTTCAGTTTCTTGTGTTCAAATCTAAACTAAGGTTTCCAGTTTCTTTAGGGCGGAATTACCAAAAAACTAATCGCGTTCTAACGTTTGGCTCGCATAATCGCGTTTAGCCGCTGTCACTAGTGTCACTTGTAAAAATACAACAAAAGAAAAATACAGACAAGTGACACTAGTGACAGCGGCTAAACGCGATTATGCGAGTGAAACGTTAAAACGCGATTAGTTTTATTGGTGAATTACGCCTTTAGGATGGTGTAAGTGACAGCAGGTTGGATTCAAAAATTTATTTATTTATTTACCAGCACTTGTAAACGTTACAGAGGAGTCGTTTTACAATGGAAACTTACAAACTAAAAATTTATTTAATAAAATAATAATAACCTAATAACTAATGCATACCTACACATTGAAGATCCGGGCCAAGGTACAGGCCATGATCCGAAGCAAGAAGGAGTGGTAGGCGGTCGCCTCCTTCTGCGAAGCAGCGAACTCTTTCTGTGTTTCATGTACCTATGGAACATCATCTGTAAAAAATTCACCTGTCTAGCTAGTCATCACGGTTCGTGAGATACAGCTTCGTCACAGACAGACGGATAGTGGACTCTTAGCAATACGGTTTCGTTTTTAACCTTTTAGTACGAAACCCTAAAAAAATGTATTTCGCCACCGTGGATGGGTCATTCTTTGAAACCGAAAGGGTGTCTCATTCATCTGGGCTAGTTTTCGTATCTATCTATTTTGTGTCATAAGCTGGGCACAAATGAGTGTCTTTAATACATTTAGTGATCGGGGAAAACTCATATGCCAATAAAAATATCAAATTGTGAAGAAAAAACTAGGCCAGATGAATGAGACATTTTTTCGGTTTCAAATAATCACCCGGGTGTAGCCTGCAGACAGTAAGGAATGGGTAGCTTGCCATTTGAAATGGAACGGACCTTGGTCGATAACATGTTTTGTTCCCACCCAAATTGGTAGATGATACTTGATGCTTCCCCACTCTCTAAAAAAACATCTTGTCAGCGTGTTTTCATAATGTATTACTCGAAAACTCGCTCTTATCTCTACCGCTTTTAGGCACACAATTTACTAGTTTTCACACTAGTGTGTAAATGTGCGAGCGCTCGCCCCCGTCACATATATTTATCGTATCAAGCTGGGCGCTAAGCGACCCTCACAGGTTGCGCGTTCGTACCCCCGTTCATTTATATCTTCGTAAGTATAATTATTGAAAAATGTCGTTTGTTACACCTGGAAATTTGTCACTACAGCACTTAGGTCCATAACACCCTCGCCTTCGGCTCGTGCGACTTCCGCCTCGGTCGCTATGACAAACTTTCTCCACTTGTATCAAAATGTACTACATCTTTCCAAGCAGAACTCCTTTATTAGATGAAACAACACTTACATTACATCAACTTGATTACTTAAAAGCAACCAAGCAAAATTAGTGCTTGATCAAAGTTGTTATTTCAACTAAAACAACTTTCAATTAGACAACAACAGGTTTCAATTAAAACAACAATTTCCCATTTAAACGTTTATTCCTTCCCATAATACAAACAACATTGCTGGCTTACTTCTCATTATTAATTAGTATTTAATACATTTTAATGATACAATTGAGTGGTGTATTTGCGTGGATGTCTAAGACAAATCATTAATTAAACTAATTTATTGTCACTGTTTTGATAGGCAGACAGGCGATACAATAGAATAGAATAAAGTATATAAAACTTTATTGTACACCAAAATAGTAAAACTGGGTACAGACGCAATGAAAGAATTTGCCGTCGGCATTGTCGCAATATATCATGCCATGTAACAGAATTCCCATAG
Source organism: Mythimna vitellina (assembly GCA_949316375.1). Taxonomy (NCBI): domain Eukaryota; kingdom Metazoa; phylum Arthropoda; class Insecta; order Lepidoptera; family Noctuidae; genus Mythimna; species Mythimna vitellina. Next base: position 6,218,544 of record OX438708.1, on the reverse strand, counting down.
TGTGTACGCCTTACGCACGCGTACCGTGTGCACTACTAGCCTCCGATTCCTTTGTTCTGACGTCATCTCAACGCTAAGTCACAAAGGAATCGGAGGCGTGGCCTACCCGAGGCGTTCGACGCAAACGAAACGATCGTAACTTGGCTAGGGGGGCTGAGCATTTCAGCTATGCGAGTAGGTAAATCTCGGTTCGTGCACGCGCTGCGTTCACACTTATGAAATGTTCAATTCATATTATTTTAAGTTTCTAATGTAATATTTGTTTTTGGTTTACAATAAAGAATATATCTATCTATCTATACTTGCATGTTACGTTACAACAGTCTTACCCAGCTTTACAATTTTACAGAAACTTAAATTTATGGATACAATGGTGGTCTTATCGCTAACAGCGATACCTACCAGACAACCTTAGGATAAACTATAAGAACTTAAACTAAAACAGGGGATAGTCTGCGGTGTACTGCTAACAAATATTAAGTAAACAAAATTTTTAAATATACGATACATAGATAAAATATATATCTGTTCAAAAGATCATCAGCTTACAAATAAAATTTGTTTGTTTAAAGTATTATTATGTGTATATTGTTATTATTGCATTATGCGTTATTTTATATTAAGATAAAATCGCACAACACACAAATGAACTTAATGAAACAGGAAGACAACAGCACATGAGGTTGAGGACATGTGACATCCCTAGTCTCAGCGCCAGATTTGCATAGAGAGATTAGTGCTGTGTTCTAGGATAGATTAGAGATAGCCATGGCCTCGTACTTGTGCAATGCCACCTCGAGTCCCAACTCCTGGATTCTGCCCACGATTGTCGCAACTCCGCGTGTCACTAGTTCAACCGCCGCCGGGTACGACTCTTCCCGCGCTAGGACTAGCGTGTCGTCTGCATAACAGACCACGCAGACCCCGTCAGGGAGGTCGCCGCGCAGCACGTATCCGATATTCCACAAGGGCGGCCCTAGTGCCAATCCTTGCGGAACACCGCACGACATCTCTCGACTTTTCCACTCTCCCTGGTGTTTTGACATTGTTTTCACAATTGTCACACAATTTGACAGCTTCAGGTGACTACGAAAGATGGACGGAGCAAAACTGTCACCAAATTGACTGTGCAGTTAATAACTGCTTTCTGTAGGCTATAGTGACAAATATAATACTGCGGTAGTACTATCAGAATTTAAAAAAAATAATTACTAAATGCTTACTGGTCACGATTGCTTTGTCTCTTTCATACCGTTCTGGGGCCGTACAGACGTGTTGAAATTGTACGAGCAAGGAAGAGAGATGAAGCTACACCTCTTATATATTTCAGTTTAGTTTCACCTTTAATAATTCAGTTTAGGTCGTAAATGGATCGCGTTAAGAACTCATGACTTCCTAATCGCTTAAACTGATTTTACATCAGTATAAGAATCACTCCGTCCATTCCTCTTAGTCTAATGATTAAAACTCACACATTAATAATAATAAAACCATAATTACACTGTACCATGTTAACAAATATTTAAATATCAATTTCATTGTTTAATTAATAAACATGAAATATTTAACGGCCTTAAACACCGCAAAATTGTACATATATCGTGCAGGATTAATGATAAGTGAAACGGAATAAAGCTGAACCGTTTATCATACTATTAATGTGATCATTGATTAATAATTCTGTGTTAAAATTTAGTAACCAGGTGTTCTTATTTATAGGTAACCAGGCACAGGTGTATTTCATGAAATTATCAGTTTTATTTATTACAACTATTTCAATTTTAGGTGGGATCGCAGTCAAGCACTAATTTGTATCAGATAAAAAAAATATATGAAAAAATGTGCAACGTGATTAAGTTTTCTTTCATTGAAACTGTTTGCATGATAATGTCAAATATAAACTTATTTTTACCAGTTTTTAAAATTGTACGGTCATGTGAACAGGATGGATGCAATGTATATTACTAAAAGAACTATTAGTACTATACAGGTACTATAAATTATATATAATATTAATATGTTCATATATTGTCTTTTATATAATTTTAATCTAATACTTACATTATTAATTTGCAGTACACCGTAGACTACCCCCTTTTTCTACTTCAAGTTCTTACATTCCATCCTAAGGTTGTCTGGTTGTCTTATCGCTGTCAGCGATAAGACCGCCTTTATACCCAAAGATTTAAGTTAGTGTAAAAGATTTGTTACTGTTTTGATGTATAATAAAATTTATTCTATTCTATACATGAGGATGGACGGAAAAGAAAAAAAAAATGATGCGGAATTGAGGGAGGTAAAAGAAAAGACAAATGGATTATATTAGGGGTAATATGAAAGAAAGGGGAGAGAATCAGTGATAGCGTAATGGCTGACAAGCCATCACGCTATCACTGATTTCTCTTATCCTCTGCCCTCTCGGACAAAATGGGAGTAAAATCGTGTCACGCTGACCCCAAGTAATATGGGACAAGGACAGGAAGACGCTGATGATATTTTTGAAACGTTGGTACTTACTCATCCCTCTTTTGGCTACCATGCCAAAAAAATCGAAATAGACTAATGTAATAATAAAAATAATAAAATTAATCTTTTTTTTCGTTTTTACAAATTCATCTTATAAACTATAGATATTAATACAGTATTTGTGTAAAACTGGTAAAATTATGATATAGAATAACGTTGTTGAAATCATAAAGGATAAATATATTGTAATACATGCACATGTCGCCAATCAAACTATCAATGACATCATAACAATAAACAACGTCTATAACATTAATAAAACTTATCAAAAAACACTTAACACAAACGCACCACTCTGTAAAACAATTAAGTTCGACAAAATTAAAACAAATTTAATATTTCAATTAAATATAAATCACCTTTCAATTAAATATAAATGACCTTTCAATTAAATATAAATGACCTTTCAATTAAATATAAATGACCTTTCAATTAAATATAAATTACCTTTCAATTAAATATAAATGACCTTTCAATTAAATATAAATTATATATGTGGAAGGTTCCACTTAAATCTAAACTGTAACTAAACTAATTTCCCAGTTGAACTAATTGTATGTGATATTCAGAGTTATTTGATGACTGCCGCTGTTAAAATAAAGCTATGAAATAATTTTGGTACTTACGTTAAACAGGTCACATGTGTGGCAATAAATTGTTGCGGTCAAATGGGTACACAAAGGACCATCGTTTATTTTTATTATCTGAATACATGAAAGAAAAGGTGAGTGACGGTGTATCTATCTGGTCATATTATCAACAATTTATTAACGCTTATAAAAATAAGCTGATTTAATTACTAAATACATTTGCTTTTTGCTTCTTACTGCATAAAGACGAATGGTTAAAGAGATAATTCGAAATTCGCCAGCGTATACACAGAACGCGGAACGCTCAGCTTGTCTAGCTAACCGAATGAAATGCCAGATCGTCGCAGCTGTACGGACGACAGACGATTGCATAATTATGTATGGCTTCCAAATATTTTTAAGGTAGCAAAACATCTGCTGCAAGATTGTTCGGAAGCTTTACCGCGGCCCTGGACTGCGCGGTGGGTTTTAGCTAGTTACCCTAACACTTCCACACGGTCCACCCAAGAGGAGATATTTGATAATTTCCCAACTAAAAACAAATGTATCTATGTAGCATAAGAAGTACTGGTCAGAAGACTGAAAGACAAATAAAGAGAATAAAAGAAAAAGTCTTAGTTTATTTTTATTACAACTAAGGTATCTTTAGATTCTTTTAACTTTACAACAAATTCAGATATAGTTTATTCGCAACAATTTATCACAACACGTGTAGCAAGCTTAACTCCAATTTAAAAAAGAAAATAATGACACAACACAAATTGAATGCAAGAAATATTACAAATGTTTCGGAGAATCACATCAAGTAATGGTTCGTTCACATCAGGTAAGACACGTTTAACAAAATTTCTTTTTATTTAAATTTTTTCACAAATTTTATAAATAATTGTCAGTTACATATGTTAAAAGCAATCTCGTCGAGATTTAGTGTGGCATAGTAATTTTAACAAGCCAAGTCGATTCTTTACGTGACCAGAAAGCTGACTTGGTGATTTTTCAGCCAAAAAATCTGAATTGCTATCAATACAAAATGCTACCAGCCTTTTGAGCAATTTTTTAATCGATAAATTTTTGCAGCGATCATATTGTATCATCTTTTCAAGCCTGTAAATTTTGCAATGTTTAGATATAATAAATGAGTTGTAAAAAAATTAAATATGAAAATTAAATAAAAAAATAAGGTTTTAATGTCATTTTAAAGACGCCTGATGTTCTGACGTTTTATTTTTTCAAATTCTCAAAAACCCTTTCCTTTTAAAGCTTCGGATTACTGAAAAAAAGCTTTGTGTCTTTTCGTAAAAAAAAATTACTTAATTAAACAGTGTATTTAGTTGCAAACATTGCATAGCAAAAGTTTCACAGAGTACGAACATAATCGCATTTTGTTAAGCCACGCGAGTCGTCGCGACTTGGCGGATTAAAACTTTGCGACAGAAATCGCTTCGTTTACAACCAGCTTTATTTTAAATCAAGCCTTTATATTTGTGGTACATCGTTTAAGTTCTGATACACTATTTTAAATAATGATACTTTCATTTTTTTAAATGTATGTACCACATTTTAAAAATGTATGTACACTTAAAATTATAGTACAATATTTTATAATGTGGTAATTTTAAATCTTATTTATTGAATACATAAATTATAAGCGGCAGCCATTTACAATTTATTTACTGTTTTAAAAATAAAAATAATATAACATAAATGTGACGACTAAATATTAAATAATTTCATTAACACCATTATTATTACATTGATTTTATATAAGTTATTGTTTGGGAGATAGTGATATTGCTTTTAATGAAATTCAGTTCTTATTTGAAACTTATAGTTGTATTTCAATAACAAAAAAATAATCGTAATTTATAATAACAATGTATTTCAAACGCATTCACTGATTATTTTGTGATCAGGTGAGACAGGCCACTATCTCATCTGTCAGTAAGCGCTGATATGATCGACAATAGAGCACGCTTGCCTAGAACTAATCTATTCACTCTTAACTCAAAGACACCCAGGTTGAAGCTATCAGGAACTGTGTTTCCTTCGATTGTTGTTTTTTTATGTATATGCCTTCTTTTTTGGAAAAATGATTTTGTTTTTGCCGCTTATCGGTGTCCTGATTGGTTTAAAGAAAAATAAGTACAACAGCCCATTTTTTGGGCTGAATGTATTTTTTTATTAAATCTGCAAATAGTTACTTAATACTCAAAAAACTAAAGACAACTAGTTAGAACATTTTCCTGTAGCTATAAATATTTTTATGATAGGGTGTTATCACCTCATCAGAAAGTCAAACTTCTAAAATAAAAACTCCAAAATCTAATATTCCAAAGACCTAATGGTATGATTCCATAGTCGATCATTAAATTAATTGATCACCATGACTTCACAGAAAGATATTACTGTCCATTTTACAAAACAAAATCACACCAAGTAAAATCAAAACCAATTATAACGTTAAACAGCGTTCAATAACCCTAAAACATTGTTTCACAACCAATAAATGATCAATTAGCTATTGGAAATTAAACTCAAACATCTACAAAAGAGATATTGATTCAATTCAAAACAAACACACCCCGATTTGTACGAGAAACTAATTAGAAAAGATAACAATTTTCCAACATCGCTATCTCCCATAAGTTTGAATGATAACTACCTACAATTCCATTATCTATTTACAATGTAAATAATCCCTATTTACATATAAATGTTAATGCTACATACAGTTAGGGACAAAACTGAAAGTAATAAAAACTTCAGTAAATTTTAACTTTACGATAAGCTTTATAAATTAGGGTACATCCCTGGTTATTTAAGTGTAAAGGTGGACACGTGGTATAAACGCGGCCGTATATATGACCCATTTTTTTTTTAATATGTCACACAGGTATGAGCATAAACGTAGAGAGCTGGACTGAGTATTGCCGTCACAAAATTCGCTAATCTGTTAAAAAAATATGTGAGGGTTAATATGCGAACAATAACGGTCTCTTGTTTGTAAGTCGTAGTAAGGAGGTGAGTCTAAAAGTCTGTAACGTGGACCAATCAGAAGTATAGATAAAGAAAATAACTGGCTCCACAATCTCTTTGTTTCTTTAAGGCTTTTTAAGCGTTCACATTTGACAGCCAGCCAGTGAACGCATCGGCCAAATCTCTCTGTCTATGAAATTATCCTTCAAGAGACTCACATGTAACAGATACCAATTTCCACAAATCCAAACTATTTTTCAAACTGTGCCATATTAACTTCATAGATACTTAAAATTATAAACTTTTTGCAGTCCTAATTAACGTAAAACATTCAGCTAATTTGTCAACCTAGCATTGGCATGTGCCAGCATTTAATTAAAACTTGCGTGTTTCACGGAACCGGGCTTATTTTTCAACCCGGATGACTAGCGAGGGATGCGAGGACGTGCCAATGATACGTCGACAGCTCGTGAAGAATAATAATTAGGAGAACCTTGAAATGTCAGCCTTACAAAAAAAAGCAATAATGTACTTTACTTTCTGACTGAAGTAAGTTTATTTGAAGAATTTTCTCGAACGGGAAAAAGAAAAGTTTGTTATTTTATTTTTTTAGAAAATTAATCAGCTATTTGTTTTAAAAACTTTGTTCTAACTAAAATTATGGAGTTCAGATAAAAAAATCTTGACACTCTCGTTTATTTAAAAATAAAATATACCGCTTACTAAGAGCTATAAAAATTATAAATCAACTGATGAAAAACTAACAAAGATTAAAAATACAAAACCAAAATATAATTTCGTAAAACAAAAAATGTTTCGGTCAGTTTTAAAAAATAATTTTACTGAGAGTAATATTAATTAAAGTAGAATTAAATTTTCAAAGCGTCGTGTTTGCTTTTATTAAAATTCCAAATAATTTCAGTCAAATTTAAGCAAACCAATATGATACCGACCTTAATGATTCACCTGGACCCGACCGATGTCCGATAATTCTCGAAAACCGTGAAACAATCGTAAAATGTCGAAATTTATTTGCTTTCGACTCGATTAAAATTCTATTCGATTCAGGGCACGTAATTATCGATATTGAATAAATTTTGCTCAATGTAATTATATCCAATGGAACATTACGATACAGTGTGAGAATCCTAGCTGTATTTAAATTGGGTATTGAATTTTAATATAGCCAGAATATTATTTGAATAAATAAAAGCTATTTTGGGAAGCTCAATAATAGAATTGTTTCTAAAATAACTGTTAAAATGATAGTTCGTTACAAAATAATCAAATATTGAAACTAGTAATTTCATAAATTTTAAATGAAAGTCTAAATCATCACGCCTCAACGGCGGATTGGATTTAGATGTTACTTGTAACGTGAAATGATCATTTTTAAAACATTTTTCTTTAAATATTTTTCATTGAACCCATACACGATATGGACAGGTATACAAGAGTATACATGTGGATGAGTGGAGAGGAAGAAAAAGGCCAAAGAAACGATAGATGGTTTGTGTGAAGAGTGATATGAAAGAAAACGAAGTTAGTGAAAGCATGACGGTACACGTAGATGAATGAGAGAGAGTGAGCCCAAAGTAAAATTAATCGGATTTTGTTAGGAGTAATGTGAAAGAAAAAGGAGAATGATAGCGTGCTAGGTAACAAAACAGAATGGAAGAACTACCTAAACGTGTACGCTGACTCCAAAAAACACGTAACAATAGTAGGCAGATGATGACGTGACATCTATACAGATGATAAATTCAAATGGCGGAAACTTAGATCGGCCGTCATCATAGCCAGTTGTCTGTGTTGCAGTGGACTTAACGTGGACATATACACGATTATAACAAATCTATACTTTAAATTACAGTGTGGTAAGTTCTCTTGGAATCAGTTTTAACTTGAACACGGGCGAAGCTGCCGGCATCAACTTATAAATCTGTCTGCAGTCTTCATATATAAGCATATTCCTTTATTTGCTTATACAATGTTAGTAAAGTGATAATAAACAGGCTTAGAGCTATGCATAATTGTAGATCTTTGTGACCTTTTACTTATTATGATGAAATCGGTTTCCAGTCTAAACGGATGCAATTAAATATCAGTTTTTCAGGAACAGCAACTGCCTGTTTATCTTCAGCAACACAATGGATAACTCGATATGCTTTGGCTAATAAGACTGTTAACAGATTGTTTGACTTCTGACTACCCGCAACCAGAATCTGGTATTTAACTAAAATTAAACATTGAATGAGTAATATTTTCAATCTGACTAAAATCAATAGAAGATAATCAGAATAGATGCTGAGTGTGCTAGTTCAGAACTTATATTGAACTATTGGAAACTTTATTTTTAGAACAAGCTTTGAACTTCTTCGACGGTTGGTTGTAAAGTTATTGCTGATAATATAATAATAATGATATGATTATTATTAATTATATATATAAAACATATATATACAGGTACATACTTATTTATATCAATATTTTTGATGCACTGAGTATGATAAGATCAATTCCTGCACCGAACAAACATTTATATGACCTACAGATCTAGCTCAGTTCCGGCTCTGGGTATTTTTTTTACATAAGTTTCAATGTTTGTAAACGCACTCCCGATAAAAGAGTAATAGGGAATATGCATGCATTTTTTTTATTTGTGTAATTAACTAATTTTTATCTGCATTAAACACATACGAAATATCTTTTAAAATACCTTCACCAATAACGAAGGTACAAAACTTCAAACCTGCTAATAAAAAAAAGGATTCCGACGTAGTCTTCGACATCAAAGTTTTTTACACCCATACGGCCGCCATAGAAAACGGCATTTGACAAGATATACAGATATATTTATCTTTTGCCCACAGTTTCGCCCGCGTACATAAAATATAGCTATGTCACTCAAGAATAAAGCAGCTTTCTATCGATGAAAAAATTTTAGCAATCAAATAAAAACAAAAAATCTTTATAATATTAATGTAGATTGTTTTATCTTACTTGGTTTCCTACCAGTTTTTATAATGTTTTCACTGTTAACATTCAATTTTTGTGTATTATTGGTTAGATAACAAATGTTTTTTTAAAATTAATATTTCCTATTCCTAGTGTTAGACAACTTTTAAGAGTATTAGTACTAGAATAAAAATAATAATAAATAATAAGAATAGAATAATAATTATAGCAGAGAATATAATAGAGAGCAGTGGTGGCCGAGTGGTAACGGCCACGGCTTTTTTGCTTTACTTTGCTTTTCTGTATTGTTAGAGTTAAACAAATCAAGCAGAAATTATTAATTCGTTTAATACAATCAATTATGATCACAAAAATAATTCAGATTATTCTTAACATAGATCTTTCCTTCAGCGGGAGCTTATAATATTAACTCACAATAAAAAATAAATATTACAGTACCCATTCATAATAAATAAATACTCGTAATTCTAAAATACATTGTTATTTGTGTTCGAAAAACAGGTCGCTCTCGAGCCTTTGTACTTTGTTTGCCTCTTTATTTCAAAGAATGCCGATGTCCTTTTTATATCCGGTAAATAATATATTGTCTATTATCTATTAGGGATTTGATCTGTCTTTGACATCAATAAGTTTCGCTGATTGTATGTTACTGTTTTTGTGGTTTGTTCACGAGAACATTTACGTGTTATTTCTTTGTTTTTAACTGTATGTTCATCTGTACATATGAAAAATGAAACTGACAGGCTGACATATCAATTACGCACAGCCGAAACGACTGGGAATAGGAGCATTAAATTTTTCACAAGGTTTCGTTTTATGACGTAGGTGAGGACTAAGGCCCCTCACCCCGGCGACTTTTTGTAGCGATGCTATAGCGCTCTCGCATCGATACAGTTGCGATGCTGTAGCGCGTTGGATCTTTTTATAGCGTTTTCAAATGCGACAAACGCGCGTTAGTCGCTGCGCTCAACAGCATCGCTACAAAAAATCGCCGTGGGCAAGGGCCTAAGAGCTACATAATATTAACTTATGAATCCGATGGATGCGAGACCTAGGTTGCGATGCGAGACCAACTGAAATGATGATGATGAGCAAGAGAGGATTTCCCAAAATCCACTGAAAGAACGAAACGGAGGTCCAAAGAAGTCGCTGGCAGAAGCTAGTCATACATACGGCATAAAGGAACTCGTAGCTGAGTAATGACAACCACATGGTTCGATCTCCAAGGTTAAGCATCGCTTGCCAAGGTCGAGATTTGGATGGGTGGTCATCTCAACATAGCGAGATTCACGCCCTCTCGACCCACCCAAGGGCGAGAAATGTCATTGTATGATTTTTTTTTAGGTGGGAACCTAAAAAAAGAAAAAGAAAAACTGTAGGAACACAACTGGGTGTTAGTCAGTAAACCCAGAGACAAGTAAATTAATCTCCAACCTTTAAAAAGACCAAAAACGAATTCGTTCAAAAACATATTTGGTACACATCATGCGGTTTTGTGACGTCATTGCTTTATTAATATGTGGCTAACTAGTATTTCTGTCATCGAAATTGGTTGATATTTAAAATGATTAATCTGTTATTATAACTGAATTAAAGCCGATGGAATTGTGCAGTGGATGTCATTATTTATGTATTGACATTAACATATTATAGTATTAAGATAATATAATACAATATAATAATAATAAAGCTAAGCATAGCTTGTGTAATGGGTACTAGGCAGCTGATAAACATACTTATATATTTCTAAATACATAAATGATGAATGATGCCCAGACACAGAAAAAATAATCGTGCTCATCACACAAACATTTGTCTTGGGTGGGAATCGAACCCACGACCCCCGGCATAGCAGTCAGGGCCATTGACCACTAGACCAACAGGCCAGTGAATGTCAGTCAGTCAATATTATATTTATTAAATGTATTAAGTTTACGATGTCTCATGTTAGGCAAGTGGAAACTAGTGTACAAATAAAAGGTAAAGATTTGAGTCCTGAAGATACTACAGTGTTATTGGGCATAATTCTAGATTCTAAACTTCAGAGTAGCTCACATATAGATAAATATATATGTTTATTAGCTTATTATATTAGCATATATACGTATTTTATTATTTTAAGCCACTTAATTTAATGATACTACATTCTATTTCAAAAATATCTGTTATTTATTTATTGTGCACACCTACCACAGTTTTGTCTTTTCAACCCAATGGTTGACTGGTAGAGAATGCTTTGTGGCATTAAGTCCGCCTATGTACCACCACTGTACATGAAGTTTAAATAAATAAATTATCGAAAAAACTTAGCTCTGCAGCATACGCTGTCAGACTAATTCGAAATGTAACTGACTTACAGACAGCCCGTTTAGTCTACTTTAGCTATTTTCGTAGTGTCATGACATACGGCATTCTATTGTGGGGAAAAGCCGCTGATATCCAGACAATTTTTGTTTTGCAAAAAAGGGCTATTCGTTCAATTTATAAATTAAGTTACTCCCTCTGAGATAAATTTAAAAACATTAATATATTGACTGTACCTTCTCGGTATATCTATGAAAATATTTTGCATGTTCATAAAAACAAAAACATGCTTAAAAAATACAGTCATATCTATAACGACAATATTAGAAACAAACACAAATTTGTGGTTCCTGCAACCGGGTTCAAAAAAATAGGGGGCTCATTTAGATGCCAATGTATACATTTTTATAATAAACTTTCCAGTCACATTCAAGAACTTAGCACGAATAAATTCAAATTATTTATAGAGCGTAAACTATGCCAGAAGGCTTATTATACTGTAAACGAATATTTTGAGGACAAAACGGCTTGCGATTGACTTGCTCCAGTACTGACTAGAATTATTGTAGTAATATGTAGGTATTTTTTTTTCTAATGGTTCTTTTTATTATTATTTTTTTCTCGAATTTGACATTAATGATTATTTTTAATTTTACATTTTGACATTGATGTTTTTTTGTAATAATACTGGTATTCAACTGCGTACGGTACAACGAGCCATGGGTAGCTCCCCATCCGAGCGTTCAGTAAGGACCCAGCTCGAGTCATCGACTGAGCGAGATGTCAGCAAAATGATAGGGGAGCAGGCCCAGCAGGGCCGATTCCCACTGAAGCCCCAACATTTCTGAAAGGGAAACCGTGGTCCTAAGACGCAAAGGGCAACTGAAGACGCAGGTGGGTCACAGTCAGTTAAAATCAGATACGCTCAGTGGATCCACCCTAGAGTGAGAGAAGTCCAATAAAAGAGTCCAAGAAGAGAAATTCCGACCCTGGACGCGTGCTTCAACGAGATGTCAGCAAAACCGTATGGGCCCAGCAGGGTCCGGGAACACAAAGTAAAGAAGGAACCTAGGAGTGGGTTTTAGTCGGTAAAAGTCTGATACGCTCTCTTGCACCACCCTAGAGTGGTAGAAGTCATCGGATGATTTCTAACCTCAAAAAATAAATCGGTTTAGCTAAAAACCAATCCGACCCACCCTTGTCAGTCTCTAGAGAAAGCGAGATCCAACGAATTCCTTTTACAATTTACACACTATTCAAAACACCACTAATTGCTTCATTTAACAAACATATACATAAAACGAAAAGCCTTGGAAATGAAAATAAATACCCACAAACACATCAGATTAGGAAGGTGATTAGCTTAATGAGGCGTATCGGGGAGGGAAGTAAAATTACACAGGGTGTGTGGTATACCCACCCTCGCATTAGGAGAACATAGATCCGATCAATCTTGTTTGTTACAACGGATGTAGAAATAGGAACTTTGTTAAAGAGTAGGGCCAAATTTCCATATAATCGAAGCTAAAACGCGGTTAGTCTTACCTACCTGGGGCTTTACCGTGATGTGTGAAAAGGTCAATCGTAAGAGCAAGAAAGGACCGGCGCCCATTATTGCCATCGGCACAGCTGAGGATTTTAGGTGAAAAATAGCACTATACATTAACATCAGGCCAATAAAGTAGAAATTTCCATGACAAATGTTCATAGTAACAAAAATACCACTTCGGTATGCTGCATCGGCGGACTTAAGGATGCTTCGGGATACTTCGGCATCCTTCGGTATGCACACGTAAGGATCTTAAGGACGCCTCAACATTCCTAAGGGCGTTGCAGCATGCCAAGGCATAGGCATTTCCGACAGTGTACGCTTACAGGGATGCCGAAGGATCTGTTTCCTTGCTGATGCCGATAATGGACGCCGGGCCAAATAGAGATGATTCTATACACCCTATATAGCTCCATCCCTTTAACAGTTCAGTTTAGGTCGTGAAATGAATCACGTTAAGACCTCGTACCAGGGCCCTTGATCTGCGTGATTGGTTCGTATTGTAAATAGTTCCTACGAGCCATTTTAATAAATACATGGTGTACGCAGTGTACCGTAATAGTAGCAGGAAGGTGATAAGAGTAGAAATTGTCTGAATTAAGTTACAAAGTCTTCTTTTTTACAAAGACTTCTTTTCGGTCTATTTTCTTAACGTTCTATTTACAGTCCATCAAATTCATGAAATTTAACGCCACTCGCCTATTTTCTATAAGGCTACATGGAACCTCTGGTCTTCTAACAAACTCTAGACAACTGGTGCTCCAAAGGCCAGTATTACTCACGATCCTCAAGAAATTGGGTCCATTTATGCGAAGCTGTCATCCAAAAAATGTTTAATTAAAGGCCCTCGCCCACGGCGACTTTTTGTAGCGATGCAGTCGCGCGTTTCGTAAAGGGCCTATTACACCATTCGATATTCAGACAGTCTTAGTCGATATCACGTAGTGTAATAAGGATTAGACCAGTCTTACTCGGAACAAAAAAATAAGACTTCTTTAGTCTGAATATCATGTACTAAATATCGCGTAATGTAATAGGCCCTTAAGCGACAGCATCGCTACTAACGCGCGTTAGTCGCATTTGCAAGTGCTATAGAAAAAATGCCAACACGTTACAACATCGCGACTGTATCGATGCGAACGCGCTACAGCTTCACTACAAAAATTCAAGACTGAGGTTTTATTTGAAAGAATCACAACAAGCCACTGAAGGAACAAAGGTCTATTTTAGTCAATAAAAGTCTGACACCTTCTTTGGAGCCGTGCTGATCTTTTTCTAGGAATTTTAGTTCACACATAATATAATTGAATAAATTTACTAACGTAATAAAAAAAAACAATTGTGTCAATATCACGTAAAATAGAGACCAGAGTTGAGGAGGAGTTGAGGGTTAAGGGAGTTGCATGACTTGATTCCGCCATCTCCTTTCTACCATCGGACAACCCGACGAACGGCGAGTATTCTTTACTTTGTTGAAACTTCAACGGTCCGGACTAAGCATTTCGTTTCGTCGTTTATACCGCGTACATCGAAGGACTTTAACAATTTGCCTGCTGCTGTCTTCCCATCCAACTTTAATTTAGGTGTCTTCAAGGCTAGACTGAATAGGCTCTTAATAAACTAGTCCGCCTCATCATCAATGATTGCATCTCTGCTTACCATCAGGTGGGATCTTAGTCAAGCACTGATTTATATCAAATTAAAAATAATAATAATTTAATTATTTTCCAGCGCTCTTAATGAAAACCCTTTATAAAATAAAACGGATAACAAATCAAAACTAACATGGACCTAGTATGGTAATACATTAAGTTAGCAAACTGACGTCTTCGCGTTCATATTTTCTCAGAAATAAATAACAGACCTAGGAGAACTCCAAAGCATCGATCATACAAGTCTAGCCACAATTTATCATGACGCTAATATTCTTCCAATCATTTTTCTTTCGGCTAATAGTAAAAAACCTTGTAATATTTTTATAGGAGCAAAACTGTGTGAAGCCTATTCAATTTCTGTTTTTTATTAATCGAACTTAATTCGATTATTTTCATTCGATATCCTTCCAGTAAATCATTGTTAAGATTATGTTTCTATACTCCATTCACAATAAAATAAAAATTATGAAGGCCAAGGATCCGAGTGCTCATCGAGTTTTTCACGATATCAGCAAACAGCTTAGCAATTCCACCAGAGGGCTGGACTTTTTTGACCAACGAATCAGCATTATTTAACGTAGCAATGCTTCTAGCATTCTGGGCATTTTTGTCATTGATAACCATGGAGATGTTTTTTTTATTACATTTTTTTAAATTGTTTAATTCTTTTTATACGCATTACTTCATTACATCGTTTTGTGTATAATTATACCTCTTAAATTATATTTAGTTGTTTATAAGTACATATTTATTAGGTTCAACCTACAATGGTTTAACATCAACATTAGACAACAAAGAAAAGTTACATTTATTTAGCATGTTTCACATTAAATTAGGATCTGCAAAAAGTAATTCTAGTTTCAGCCATCTTTTGAGGAGCACTTAAAATAAAGATGTTAATAAAAACACAGTTACAAAAACTTGTAAAAAATATTACGATACTAACTACCACAGAGCTTTGAAATTCTTCGGCGATCACTACTGGAGACTAGTGTCCGACCGAATTTTCAGCTTCGGTTTAAATTTAAAAAAAAAACGACTTTCGGCCTAGTTTAGGTTTTGGCTGTTACCCAGTCGAAGCTACGGCCAAAACCAAAACTAAATTCGAGAGGTTTCGAGCCACGATCGGACATGTCATGTTGCACCTTACTTATTAGGTAAAAGCAATTTTATTTTGTGCCTCAAATATCAAAGACTGGATGATTTATATAACATAATATATAATTTAAAAATAAAAAAGACTAATTAAGATTAACATTTTTTCTCTCACGAAAACTTGACGTTATACAAAAATTTTAGTTCCAGTCAAAATGAGACCTACCCGAAATTCGCTTTCGGTTTCGGCCGTGAAAACTTGTTTCGGTCGGACACTACTAGGAACCACATTTTCAATACTTTCCCAAGCGTATCAGTGAATCTTATTTAATATTGTTTACTTAACATAAATTGACGGCCAGCGACATTTCTAACAATAGACAGTAGAAACTTGTGGTCAGTGCAACTGCACGGCCATAAATATTGTCAGCAACGCCATCTTTAGTGTTACTGTTACGGCGTTCCGTGTTCTACCACCACAACAGTCAAAGATGTACCCAATTCATTTTTTTAAACCATACTTCACCAATAAAATTTTTTTAGTTGTCTTTGAAACTTAGAGTGTCAACGAAAAGGATATTCACACAACCAACAACCAACTTAACATGCTAAGGAATAGAGTTTAAAATTATTTTTTTATCTTTTAGAATTTTAATACCTTAAGAGAACGTACAGTCAGAATCGCCTGCGGATGTACTTTTAATGACTTCGCCGTTATTTATTTTTGTATAAAAAGTTGTTTGAACTTTGAGTAAAATGAGAATTAATGGCTACAAATTACAGTACTTTCAGATTGTTTTTAAAGCTATCTGGAAAATAATGGCAGTTGAGAATGTTATGGATGCTAAAGATCTTTATGGGGTGTTTGAGTTCTGAATACTCAGTTACTGGGAATATACCATACGATTTATTGGATGTTTCGTTCTGAGTGACTGAGTTTCAATTTAGTATAAACTTCGGGATAGTTCGAAAGAGTCACCGAGGCCCTTGAACAATAAAGGTTAGTGAGTGAACACCAGTTAGTTAAAATATTATACTCTCTCTCTCTCTCCACTCGGGCCAGGACAAGATATTTTAAGATTTCCTACCACACAAAATATCAATAAAATTTCTGTTAAATTTTTAACAGCATTAAGATCCTCGCTTTCATAGTTTCTTTGCCATATACTATAAAATTATTAAACAATGTAAACATTTTATAAATGAGCCCTGACTTGGCGGATTCTAAAACTTTTAATAAAATTCTCAGATTTATCAAAACCTTGAATCAAATCTGTTATCTAGAGAAAATGGACACTTAAACGAGCCCATAAATTCAAACTCACCTTCGAACATACATACTAACCATCCGATCGACAAATCACATTCAGATAACCCAATTTTTATGGGTAATAAATAAAATTTGACAAGTCATTACTTTGATGAAACTTGTGGGTGAAAATCGTGTGGAAATCTTTAATATGCGATGCATGTATGCGTGCGTGAAAGCGATGGGCTATAAAACAGCCATAAAGATTCCCCTGTTACCGGCTTAGGCCATAAACTGTATGAATCTTGAAGCTGCGTCGACAGACGAGGAGTGCCTTTGAATACTTTTTTACGACTCTGAGTTGTTGTCAATGTCAACGGCCATAATTCTCTACACCAAGTGATTTTTCTGAAACCTCTTGATAAACTACTTATAGAAGAAATAAATTCCGGAGATTCAGCAAATATATCCTTCAAATTAGACCTAGCGTAGTGAAATCCTTCGGTGGAAATGGAAAAATCTAGAGAAGTGTGCTGGAATCGTATCCGTTTGACCTCAATTCTGTCCGCTCGCAACAATATTTCTTCTAGAAAACTAGTGTAAAAATAAAATATGTGAGCTGTCCTTTTTGATTGTCCTAGTTTTCAGATTATAGATATAAATAACCAAACACCCAAACAAGACCTTTTAATTACGTCAGATACATCAAACAGACACTCTTGCGTTTATACTACCAGGATAGCACGTTCACGAACAAATACTCCATCTCGTCAGCTCTTCTGTCACCTATGGGGATTAAAGAACTATATGAGATGGAGTAACCAGTCGCAAACACATGACCCTGATAAATAAGACATAAAAACACTCACCAGACTAATTCGATGTAAGTGGTTAAATGGTTAATGAAGGATTCAATAAAGGCGAAAGTCTTAAATTACAACCGCAAGGAAATATTGACTGAGAAAGATTTCTCTAGCGTTAACGAACATAGTAATTGCGACTAAATTTTACGCAGTGTTGCGCGTCCATAACGCGCTGGCCAAGTGTCAGCTGATGAAAGCGACGAATATTGCCAGCAATGAATCGGAGCAGCCCGCCGCGCCGCCTCGTTGCATCGCTAGCGGGTTTTCGCCTGAAAAGGAAAGAGCATTTTAGTTTTGAAGTCGTCATATTTTACATTATCATTTACCATATTTATCTTATCATCATCTGAGTATCCATTCTATAGCTGTCTTATTCTGCCTATGCAGTAAGCTTGTGGACATTGCTTCTGCATAGGATTTGAGATTTAATATTGATTTGACTTTTTTAAAGTCCAGTAAATAAAAAAACACTATCTCCCCTGATATTATTTGTGTAGATTTATTGATGTTGTCTTGTTTTTCTACATAATATTATCAGTCTATAGGCCCGAAAGGTTCTGGAGTGGTGACCACGTACTGGAAAACGCACCGTTGGAAGGTCTCCTACAAGGTGGACCAGTGACCTGGTGTGGGTCGCGGGAATCCGATGGACGCGAGACACATAGAAGCGGTCGTTATGGCGACACTTGAGGGAAGTCTATGTCCAACAGTGGACATCTTTTGACTGAAATAATGATGGTAAGAGATTCCGCAAAAATTCCATAATATTAGTATATATAGTATGTGTTGGTACTTATAATTGTGCACTGAATCCTACCCTCGAATATTTTCTCTCTCTATAACTCAAAGGTTTGCTGAGTTAAGCTTGCCTTTGTACATGACCTGTCTGTATTTCTATATATTTTGTTATGTTTTTGTACACTAAAGAAATAAGAAAAAATGTGTTTACCTAGCTTTTGTCAGTAAAATTCGAGTACTTTGACATTTAAACATTTTTATGTTTACGTTTTTCCTAGTCGACATTTTATATCGGTATTTGGGGCAGAATACTTCGGTAAAAATCGCTGGAAAATATCCTCAAAGGGTCGACAAAAATACAAAAACGAAATGGTCGAGCTTTACAAAGCTTTGAAAATAACATTTCGTATAATAAATGTATTTATTATATGTATTTTTAATGACGGAAAATTTACTACAGATCTAGAAATTTCCGCTTGACCAGACATACCTATAAATATTTTCTAATAGAGTGGACAGTATTTCTAACATCAAATGCATGAACCGGTGGACCAATAATCCATTGGAATGAAAAATGTATGAAAGCGACGCGAGAAGAAAATATACTAACAGACGATCATGAGCACAAATTGCGAGTTAGAAACATGGACGACAAACCGTAGCTAATATGTTTGTAAGGAGGTTTTTACACTTACGCATTCGACGTTGATGTATTTAGTAGAATTTAGAAATTGGTAATCTAATATTTGAAAGTAAATTAGTTTAATCTGCAATTATTGTACATTTTTTTTTTTAAGGTGAGAAATCATCCAATGACATTTCCCGTCCTGTTCGGGCCAGGAGGTCTGTTTGTCTGTCTGTCAGTCAAGACCCTTTATCTCGGATACGCGTGGAGGTATCAGGATGAAATTAAAACCATATACTCAGGTCTACGGTCCTTTGAAGCTGTGAAAAAATTAAACTTCTGAGTTAACGAAAAAAAAGATACGGCTGTTTATGTCGCAAAAAAACGAGTATTTCGACACTCTCAAGGAAATCAAAATTCATAGGATACTTCCCGTTGACCTAGAATCCTGAAATTTGGCATGAGGCATGGTCTCATAGCACAAATATTTGAAAAAAACTCAAAACTGTAAATTTGTAGTTACGTCACAATAAAAACATTCTTGCGATTCCGAAAAATCTTCGTAAGTCAATTCTGGAATTGAATTATTTTTATAGGTAACGTTTCGTAGTCGGTTAATTGTTGTACGGTACCCTCAGTTCGCAAGTCCAAGTCGCACTTACCCATTTTTTTTTCCCTTGTAAAATCGATGTCTAACGTAGAACGTTGGAAACCCTAAGAGAAATAGATGATGTAGTAATTCTCGTAGCTAACGTTTTCTTTAGACACGTCCAGCGTTCCGGAAACAAGAAGTTACTGGTTTTATCCGGTGCAGGATATGATATTATGATGTTTGCGGTGAACGCTATCGTAACTTTATTAGTAAATGTGACACCTGTTGTATAAGTTTTAGTAGTGATGATAGTGATTAGAAACGTTGAACACTTAGGGCTATATTTCACCGGATTCCAGTGAAATAAAGCCCTAACATGCTCTTTGGTAAGGGCGTCACTGACGGCCAGACTGGTGTCCGAGCTGGTTGCGCCACCAAACGGATACCAGCCCCCCTAGCCAAGTTACAATCGTATCGTTCGCACCGAACGCCTCGAGTAGGCCACGCCTCCGATTCTTTTGTTCTGACGTCATCTCAACGCTCAGTCACGTGGTCAGAACAAAGGAATCGGAGGCGTGGCATACTCGAGGCGTTCGGCGCAAACGAAACGATTGTAACTTGGCTAGAGGGGCAGGTGAGTAACTCTATAAAGAGCTGTATACATTTTGTTGGTAGCGGTGACTGGTCGCGTGGCTATGGAGTCCTGGTGAAATATAGCCCTTAGAGTGAGTTACATCAACGAAATTTTATGATAGGATAAGCTTATCAACGATCAAGCAAAATACGAGTTGCATCAATTCACTAATAGTGCAGTTGTGGCCGACTAATAACGGCCCCCGAATTACGAAATGTAGGTTGAAAGTTCAAACACAGCCAGGCTCATTACTTTGTGTAATTTATTTCATTACCAATGCTCTTAAAACTGTGAATGAAAACATCGTGAGGAAACAGGCATGTCCTTGAACCAATAATTCGAAGACATGTGACATTCACCAACCCGCACTGGCCCCGCGTGGTGGATTACGGCCCATTCCTTCTCCTAGAGAGGAGGCCTGAGTCCCAACAGTAGGAACATTAATAATATAAAATATTCATCGATTGTAGATACATGTGACACATATGTATTTTTTTAGCTTTTTCTTTGAAAATACTAAAATGTACAAATCGTGTCCTTTATGGAAAAGGAAAATGTTAATCAGTCTAAATATTACCAATCCAATCGATTTATGTATCAAAAATCTGAAAATAGTCACAACGTCATTGCAATCATGGATAGTGTGAAAACGAAACCCGGGGCCCTGAGACGAAAGCAACGAAGGAATAGGAGTGGGTTTTTAGTCAGTAAAAGTCTGACACTATCTCCCGCTCCGCCCACGAGCGGGATTTGTCATTAGATGATTTTCCTACCTAAAAAAAAAAAACGCCTTTACAATGAATGAAAAAAGATTTAGTTTAGGCTGGATTTGTGACATGGCTGTTGTGATATTTTGTTTAATCTTCTAAAAAATTCATCGCAGATTTTGCTATATAATTTTGTTGTTATTTTATTTTTTGTTAAAGCCAAAGGAGGGTTATGATTTTAACGTATGTATGTTATGGCGGTAAGTCCCCTCTTTGAGGCGTGGTTGGAAAGACCTCACGGCGTCCTCACATTCCGCATGACGCAGGTCCTCACCGGACACGGTAAGTTCGGGAGGTTCCTGCACCGGATTCGTGCGGAAACGACGCCCGGGTGTCGCCACTGTGTGGCCCACCCGGAGGACACGGTGGAGCACACGGTGGAGGTGTGCCCCGCTTGGGCAGAGCAACGCCGTGACCTCGTGGGGGCAATCGGCGGCGGTGATCTCTCGCGCCGGGCCTTGGTTCAGGCCATGCTCCGGAGCGAGGAGGAGTGGCAGGCGGTCGCCTCCTTCTGCGAAGCAGTAATGCTAGCTAAGGAGGCGGCCGATCGCGTGAGGCAACGGTCCTTACGCTCCAACCGCCGCCGGGATTCCGATCCCGATTTCCGGCCACCGTAGGCGCGGGCTTGTAGACGGCGAGCAATGGGTGGCTCGCCGTCTGACCGTCCGGTAACCGTCCGGACCGAGCCCAAGTCGTCGACGGCGCGTTTTGTTCCACGCGCGCCTCAAGGAGATGTCAGCAAATCGTAGGGGCCCAGCAGGGTCGAAGCCTACTGGGGCCACGGGTAGTGTGAAAGCGGAACCCGGGGCCCTGGGACGAAGGCAACGAAGGAACAGGAGTGGGTTTTTAGTCAGTAAGAGTCTGACACTATCTCCCGCTCCGCCCAAGAGCGGGGATGTCATTAGGATGATTTTCCCACCCAATAAAAAAAAAAAAAAAAAAAAAAAAAAATAAAAAAAAAAAACATATGTATGTTCGTCTGTCCCCTCATAGCTCATAAACTACTTATCGGAACTTGACAAATGATGTATCGTTAGAACCGTCTTAATTGTCTGCTAAATAAAAGCTACGTGACGTACGTAAAAGTGAAACCGAAAATTCAAGCGGTCGAAAAATTCGATGTCAATAACACCGAAATAGTTTCAATAATAAAAAGTAAAAAAAAACTAAAAGCCAACTCCGACAAAAAAACGACGCTGAAAAGGTATGAAGCAAGATTTTCAGAATGCTGAAATAAGTAACCTTGTTTGTTACTGCTACAGATCAAAAAGAAAAGCCGTAGTCACACGTTATTGAAGTGTTTCTGTTGGTACTTATATAAAACTAGCTGACTCGGCGAACTTCGTATCGCCTAATAATGTGATAAATGAAGAACCACTCGACCGATTTTGTGAAAACTTCACATAAACCTATCTACTAAATAGTCCGAACAAAGCCTAAACATTTGGTTTGGAGGTGAGGCCGTTCTTGATTTATAAAATTACAACGAAAAGTGGCATTGATTTTTATATATATAGATGTGACTACAGCTTTCATAATCAGTAAACAGCAGTAGTAATATTCGCTTCATGGGCAGTGTGAAAACGAAACCCGGGGCCCTGGAACGAAGGCAACGAAGGAACAAGAGTGGGTTTTTAGTCAGTAAAAGTCTGACACTATCTGATTTTCCCACCCAATATAAAAAGTAGTAATATTCGCTTGAAAGGAAACTTCAGCTGGTATCGCAGTCAAGCACTGGTTTATATCAATTAAAAAAAAAACCTTAAATTAAAAACTCCCTTTACATTGAAAAGAAGAATCTTCCGAGAAAACGCTGTTATTAACCATAACAACGTATTGTAAAACATCTACATTGCAAAAGAATAATATTAAGTAAAAATAATTATACTATGAAGACATGACTGAAAAGACTTTGTATCAAAGCAACAAGCATTAATTAAAAGAGTAAATGACACTAAACTGAAATATTAGTCAACAATTAATCCTGTCGACTGAAGTGTACCCAAAAGGCTGGCGGCATTGCCATGTTGTATGGCAATGCTTAATCTCTGACCGAGGTAAAAGCCAGCCCTTGGGTCACACGAAGTGTCTACTAAGCATTTGGATAATTCTTTGAAAAGCTTATGAGCATTCGGACCCCACGGCCAAAGAGTTTCAACCCCAAACAGATCAAAAATATAACTGCCGACGAGGTTGTTATATTTCCGCCGCTTGAAGTTCTCCGCAGCCGCAGCGGCAGCGCCAGCACAGCACGATAAGCTCGGAAGATGGGATGGCGCAAGAGTGTCGACACAGGTTTTATTACGCCATATTTTAGTTAGTAATTTTTGCTTTTCATGTATATAATTATAGTTTTAACTAGTTAAGCGTTTTTATTGAATCATTTAAAATCACTTGCTGACCCAGCAAACGTTGTTTGCTATGTATATAATTTTTTTTTTAATCTAAAATTGAAAAAAAAAAATTAGGGGTGGATTACCCTTAGCATTTAGGAGGATAAAAAAGAGATGTTGTCCGATTCTCAGACCTACCCAATATGCACACAAAATTTCATGAGAATCGGGAAAGCCGTTTCGGAGGAGTTTAACCACAAACACCGCGACACGAGAATTTTATATATTAGATTATAATTAATCCTATTTTTACATGGACAGTAAAGTAGATGACAAATCTAGACGTTAAGTTGATGAAAACTAACATTCTACTTTAATATTACAATTATTATTGAAAAATATGATTATAGCTGCGGCAGCTGAGAACCTCAAGCGGCGAAAATATACAACCTTGTAATATAAATATAACCTTGTTGGAAGTTATATTTTCGAACCGTTTGTGGTTGAAACTCTGGGTTCGTGGGGTCCGATTTGTATAAAGATCTGTCAAAACGTCTAGTTGACACTTCGCGTGACCCAAAGGCTGGCTTTAATCACGGACAGCGGATAAGCATTGCCATACAGCGTGGCAATGTCGCCAGTCTTTTGGGCACATTACCAGTCGACAGCGATGTGGAAGAGTTTTTGACGCCATATTTTAGTTTGATTTAGGTTAGTTGTAATTAGTCATCATCTTCCTGCCCTTATCCCGTATTATTTGGGGTCGGCGCAACACGTAATACGTACGTAGCGGCGGCGGCGGCGGCGGCGTTACGTAGTTGTAATTAGTGTAGGGTTTTTATTATTATTATTATTTTATTTTTATGTAATTATAGTTAGTATTTTTAAATGTAAATACCTATTAAAAATATTATTGAAAAGAACTTACTGGGTATTTAAACGAAGTTTTCTTATTTAAATGTGGGTATTAACCTAAAAAGCAACAAAAAAAAAATATCGGATAAATCGGCGTCCGGACAATAAAACGAAATACACAATATCGTTCGGTTAAAATACACCGACAAATTGACTCGGAAACGTCTTCATAAATATTTACCATCAGTAACTCAATGTATAACACATTTCACACAACGCTAACTTCAAATAGAACATTATTTCGTCAATCCTTGTCACTTGGAAGACGTATTACGAATATAAAAGCGTCGATCAATCTTCCACAAATTCTTTCGAATGAAGAAAATTCAGTTAAAATCGTTTCGGCAACTCGATAGATTAGATTCGAAATTCACTCGCTTCATTTAGCCGTTCGATTTGTGAATGTTAAAAAAAATAAATTGCGTAGATACAGTCACATTCTTTTTTGTATCGATAGTTCTAATTTCAAATGTCTTTTGTCCATAATTCATTCTCATCGAAGACTGTTTTTTTTTTTCGGTGGGAAAATCATCTTATGTCATCCCCTGCTCTTGGGCGGGGAGGGAGATAGTGTCAGACTGTTACTGACTAAAAACTCACTCCTGTTCCTTTGGTGCCTTTCGTACCAGGGCCGAGTCTTGTTTTCAGAATCAGACCTTTGGCCCCAGTAGGCTTCGACCCTGTCGAGCCCCTTCAGTTGCGCGGAACAATACGCGCCGTTGACAACTTGGGCTCGGTCCGAACGTTTACCGGACGGCTGGACGGCGAGCCACCCGCGCCTACGGTGGTCGGAAATCGGGATCGGAATCCCAGTGGCGGTTGGGGCGTGAGGACCGTTGGTTCGTGCGATTGGCCACCTCCTTTGCTAGCATTACTACTTCGCATAAGGAGGCGTCCGCCTGCCACTCCTCCTGGCTCCGGACCATGGCATAGAGAGATCACTGCCTCAGATCGCCCCCACGAGGACACGGCGGTGCTCTGCCCAGGCAGGGCACACCTCTACGAAATGATGATGATGAATTTGAAACTGAAAAATAATGATTAAACTTTTTTTACCTTAAAGTGTCATAATTTCAAAAGATACTATGCGTCTTGACATAATATTATCATAGAGGAAAGAATTTGAAAAGCAACAAAGGTACGAGTACAGACGTCTCGATTGACTGTACATGTAATTTTGAACGCCACTGTACAATGTATTTTGAATTGGGCTCATTCAATTGTATTGGAATGAAAGTTAACGGTTAATTTTATGGAGGTCATTTTCGTTTTATGTCGAAGGAATTCCGAAAACTTTTTTTTGGGTTTTGTAGATTTTTTTTATTAAATGCTTAATTATTTATTTTTTCGTAATAAAATCAAGAGATAAAACATGTTTCGCCGTTATTTGTTTACTTGTTTATTTAAGGTAATGTTTCAGGGTAACCTACAAAATTAAAATTTCTTAAGTTTTTTTATTGCATTTTGTAGGTCAGTGACAGGTTCTATGTTCTTGAAAATATTAGGGATTAAAGTATGAAATCGTCGTTTTTTAAAAAGAAACTGTTAGGAAAATAAGGCTAATATTAAATTAATGAATTTATTGGCAACCATCACATTACTTGACTTCAATTCGATTAAATTTACGCTTTTCCTTCCAGGAACCAGTTAGTAATAAGACAGCGGATTTAACAATTTGCTGAGACGAAGAATCATTAGTAATTAGCACCAAGTAATTTTCAATATTACTTTAGTCGGAAGACACCGAACAAAGGCAGCTATCCAACAGTAAGGGACTATTAAACTTAGCCTAATTCATCACGAGATTCCAAGAACAATGGAAGACAACAGTTAAGTAGCATTAAACATTTACAGAACACGTTTCGCTTTCATTATTAAATACTTAGTGTCTTCTTATTCATGATAATTATAGTAATTTGGAATAAAGATCTTTCTAAACCGGGCAGAGTTGGACTCGTGCACTGAGGGTTTCGTACAAGAGGAGGGTACTTACCTATGAAAACAGTTCAATTCCCGAATTGAGTTACGAAGTTATATACTTTGAATATCTGATATACTTTGACATTTATTTACAGATATATTTTGGAATTCTCATTTAATACACGACATTTCAAATTGTAATTAAACTATTAACGGTATTACTTTTCATAGTGAACTTCATAGTGAAATTGAAATATTAATTGTACACATTTTTTACAAGAAAATGTATTATAACAATAAAAAAGCTTGTGATTTGCATACCTCAAGGTGTAATATGGTCGGACTGTGCTTTTAATAGCTTTATATAATTACCCATATTAGCAAATAAATGATTATGAATTATGAATTGAATGAAAAGATTTTTATTGTGACGTAATTACAAATTTACAGTTTTCAGATTTTTCCCTATACTATTGCTATGAAATCTTGCTTCATAACAAATTTTAGGATTCTAGGTCAACGAGAAGTACCCTATGAATTTTGATTTCCTTGAGAGTGTCGAAATATACCTATTTTACGACATAAATCGCCGTATCTTTTTTTCCGTTAACTCAGAAGTTAGATAGATAGATAGATAGATAGATAGATATTTTGATTTTTTTCAGAGCTTCAAGGGACTACAGACCTAAGTATATACTTTTAATTTCAACTCGATACCTCGACGCGTTAATCAGATAAAGGGTCTTGACAGCCAGACAGATAGACGGACAGTCGGAAAGCAAAATAATCCTATAAAGGTTCCGTTTTTTTCCTTTTGAGGTACGGAACCCTAAAAACAACGAATCTTGAAATTAAAAAAGTAGGTTGAGGAAACAGAATAACATTCTGAAGAAACAACATTGAAATAAAGCTAGACGAAAAAAGAAATAATGAAAATGAAATTAAGAAAACAGAAACAAATAATTAGATACAAATGGAGGAAACGACAAAAGATATCAACAAAAATGTAGAATAGTATGTCATTATAAATCTCTTATTTAATTGGAGGAAAGAGACCAAAAGACACTTAGCCTAGCCCGTTCCATCATCGGACCACCAGGCGTACGGCAACGCGCCACCGGTACATGGTGGACATTCCACCTATACGCACAAAACGTTTTGGGAACACATTCATTGTGCGTACAGCTAAGGAGTGGAATTCCTTGCCGGAATCTGTGTTTCCTGATAGCTACAACCCGGAAATCTTTAAGTCAAGAGTGAATAGTTTACTTCTAGGTAAGCGCGTTCCATCGTCGACCACATCGTCGCTTTCCATCAGGTGAGATGGCGGTCAAGCACGAACCTATCGAGAATAAAAAAAAAAAGACAGATATCCTACCTTCCATTCTCTATCAACTTGAGCTTAACCAGAACAAGAACAGAAAGAAAGAAAGAAACACCTCACCTCTCAGCACGTGTACAGACACAGCAGACGCCGCAACGTCTGCTAGTGAACACGTGTAATTCCCAGAATCGTTTCTGTTGGCGTTTGCGATGTATAGGCGAGATAGGGCGCCGTTGGCTGTAGCTTCTGTCTTCACACTGGGGACAAAAGAAATAGAATTAGTGAGATAGGAGTATATAAAATTTAGGCATTTAAGACTTCGGTTGATAAGGAGTTCTGGAGTGGCGACCACGTATCGTAAAACGCAGCGTTGGAAAGCCTCCCACAAGGTGGACCGATAGATGCAAGACACACAGGATCGGTCATTATGGTGACATTTGTGGGAGGCCTATATCCAACAGAGGACGTCTTTCGGTTGAAATGAAATGATGATGATGAAGACGTCGAAAAAAAGAGTTGGAATCAAATAAACACTAGACTTGTTATCAGTCGATGAAAGTCTAAATAAACATAATGGTTGAAATCCCAATTAATCTATCTCTGGTAATGTCTATTAACGGTAGGAGGAGTTCGAATCGACGTTGAAGTATCTGGAATTCGTTTTCGACCGCCGGTGGAATTTCGAGGAGCACTTCCGACGTCTGGCTCCCAAACTGATTCGAACTGGGGCTACCCTCAAGCGGCTCCTGCCCAACCTCGAGGGTCTAGACGCCTCCTGCCGGAGGCTCTACACAGGCATCATTCGGTCCATGGCCCTTAATGGGGCGCCGGTGTGGGTGCCGTCGCTGCGAAAGTGACTAGCGGCCCAGCTGAACGCATGCCAGAGAGTCATGGTCATATGGATAGTGCCCCGCACTATCCATATGACCTATAAAGCACGGTTTCCCACGAAGTTGCGAGCCTCCTTGCTGGCCTGCCACCATGGGATCTGGTGGCAATAGTCCTTGCACTCTGCAATGCAGGATTTGCGCGTGGATATGCACGCTGGGAAGAAACTCTGCTGTCGCGACAAGGCGCGGCATGGCGGACAGAGTTCCGGTGGGATCTCATCATGAAATACCGACAGCGACTGTAGCAACCCAGTTCTGGGCACGCCATAACTACGGCGGTAAGTCCCCTCTTTGAGGCGTGGCTGGAAAGACCTCACGGCTCACCTTCCGCATGACGCAGGTTCTCGCCGGAGATGGTCAGTTCGGGAGGTTCCTGCACCAGATTCGAGCTGAAGTGACGCTCGGGGGCAACCACTGTTTGGACCACCCAGAGTACATGGTAGAGGTGTGCCTCACTTGGGCAGAACATCGCCGTGTCCTCGTGGGGGCGAACGGCGGCAACGATCTCTCGCTCCGGGCCTTGGTACAAGCCATAGTCTGAAGCAAGGAGGAGTGGCAAGCGGTCGCCCCCTTGTGCAAAGCAGTAATTCTAGGAACGGAGGAAGCCGCACGAGCACGCGTGAGGGAGTGACGTTCACGCCCCAGCCACCGGGATCCCGATCCCGATTTCAAGCTACCGTAGGCGCGGGCTTCCGGACGGCGAGCAATGGGAGCTCGTAGTCCGACCGTCCGGTAACCGTCCGGACCAAGCTCAAGGCGTCGACGGCGTGTACTATTCCACGCCCGCCTCAAGGAGATGTCAGCAAACCGTAGGGGCCCAGGAGAGTCGAAGCCTACTGGGGCCAAGGGTCTGCTTCTAAAAGGAAGACTCGGCCCTAGTATGGATTACTATTTTTAGTCAGTAAAAGTCTGACACACCCTTTCGCAACGCCCAAGAGCGGGGGATGTCATTGGATGATTTTCCGACATAAAAAAAACTTGGTAATATCTAGGGTGAGAGTCTAATGGCACCGTTAGACTAATGTAGGCTAAAAAGGAGATCAGATAATCTAGTTTTGTTACTTTGTCGATTTTTGCAGAAAAGCTTTAACAAAAAGAAATTAAAAAAAAAGGAATCAGAATAAATTTTCTCCTACTAAGCTGCAAGAGCAAGTGAAGCTATTTTAAATATGTTAATTAGCATTCTCGTCTCGCTTAGGCTAGGTTACAGTTTTCTTTTGACTGTGTTAATTGATTTGTGTTATTTTTTTTTTTTGAATATACGGAAGTAATTTAGGTTAAACTAGATCTTTTCTTCTCTTACAACCCACCACAGTGTCTCAAGACGAAAGTCTATGACTAGTGCATATTGTCAGTGGTGAAATCATTTATTTATTTATTCATTTCATCAAAAAATGTCTTAATTTTACTGGCAAATCACGATGACAAAACTCCTGTGAAACCAAACAACATAGCAGAAATAAGATCAAGAAAAAGTATTGACTTTAAATTAATAAAAATACTTCAAGAAGTCACACACAAAGCCAGTACCTATCCCAGTGCCAACCTTCCGTTATACTTCTGAATTCGTCAAAAATTATTGTACCTTTGTTGAATGGTATGATATACACTGTCCTCTTATATATTAATAATGTAAGATGGAAACATTGTAACAACCAATCATTTTTTAAAAGAATAACTGTAAGTCCTACAATTTTATAAGTACCCATGTAGGTCTTGAAAAAAAAAAACCGGGCAAGTGCGAGTTGGACTCGTGCACTGAGGGTTCCATACAAACTTACCTATGAAAACGGTTCAATTCCTGAATTGAGTTACGAAGATTTTGCCGAATCGCAAGATTTTTTTTTTGCGACATTTTTGACAAATTTACAATTTTTCGATTTTTTCCTATACTTCTGCTGTGAGACCTTGCTTCATGCCAAATTTCAGGATTCTAGGTCAACAGAAAGTACCCTATGAATTTTGATTCCCTTGAGAGTGTCGAAATACACATTTTTTTGCGACATAAACGGCCGTATCTTTTTTTTCGTTAATTCAGAAAATTGATTTTTTCACAGCTCCAGGAACTGCAGACTTGAGTATATGGTTTTAATTACAACTCAACTCAACTCAAAACCTTTACGCGTTCCCGAGACAAAGGGTCTTGACAGACAGACAGACAACAAAGTGATCCTATAAGGGTACCATTTTTTTCTTTTGAGGTACGGAACTCTAAAAATAGTCTGAAATAAATATTTTGAATAAATATAATTTTTTTTTATATTTATGTTCAAATTTGTATACATTACATTTTAATTCAAAAATTATAAAAGCCTCTAATACTTTTTTAATTATGTGACTAGTACTAATTATAACTACTAAAAATCATAAAATAAATGTTTTTAAATAAATGTATACATATATGTAAATACATAATTACAGTAATATGCTGAGTTAGGCGCCTTTTTGACCTCGCACTGATTATAACTTTTTTTTTCTTTTTTCATTGTGTATTTTTAGTTTATATGATAGTGTGAGGTACGAATAAACATTTTTTCTTTCTTTCCTTTTTTTTTACAAGTTTAAAAGAACAATTTAGCAAGGACATTAACAAAAATGAAAATGTAACCACATTTTCATTCTTAATTGTATCAAGAATAGGAACAGAAAAAATGTTGAAACAAATCTAGCAAACAAGATCCAACAGTCGTACACAATTTAGAGACGAACGTCGTACTAGTACTCTATCTCTCTGTGAAACAATTAAGAACAGACACAATCGATATTTGATTAAACGAGAACTTGGTCCAGTCTGTTCAGATAGATTCAACTGTCAATCCACCTGATTGGAAAGAGGAATCCTAACCTACTTTACAATCGAGTTCGATTTTTTTCGACAACCCGCTTTTCGAACGATCGCTTTTTTTAAATCAGAACTTTGTAAATTAACTAGTGAACATTTTGGGGTGAAATAGAGTTTGATGTTGTTGGAACCGATTTTATTTATTTATTTAACAATTTATGTAGGTACACACACTAATAAAATAAAAGAAGAAGGAAACAGAAGAATAGTCCAAAAGTTATACTTATTTCTAAAGAAATCTTATAATCTAATCTTATATTGTTATGATCTGATCATTAACTTCGAAGATATGGAACAGAACTTCTCATAGGATCACTCACACTTATCTCTGGTTTTCAAGCGACTTCATAAAAAAGGAGGAGGTTATCAATTTGTTTTTTTTTACTGTTTGTCTTCGTGACTTATGGATCGAAATGCAATTTTTTTTTGTCCTTTAAAGGATATGCTTCTAAATTGGTCCTATTTTTTTTTTCAAAATCCGGTTCTGATGATCCATGAGGAATCGAGGGAACTTCTAAAATATTATAGGCAACAAAACATATAGTGATTTTGAAATTCACATCGAAGATTTAAGCATTTACAGTCAAACAGTAACATTTGATGAAGTGGATCTGATGAAAATCAGAAATGGCCATCGGAACTTCATGCTCTTATAGATATCACAATGAAGATAGTTAAGCGACTATGACAATAAAAATAAATAAATGGTTCTGAATAGTTATGTTGAAAATGGTATCATCGTAGTGATGTGATGATGATAATGGAGCCGGAATATAGGCACCGGAACACCATCATCATCTTCCTGCCCTTGTCCCATCTTATTTGGGGTCGGCGCAACACGTTTTTTTCTTCCATTCTATCCTGTCAACCGTCATACTATCACTAACTT
The DNA here is from genome assembly GCA_949316375.1 of Mythimna vitellina. Lineage (NCBI taxonomy): Eukaryota > Metazoa > Arthropoda > Insecta > Lepidoptera > Noctuidae > Mythimna > Mythimna vitellina. The sequence continues at coordinate 6,186,289 of OX438708.1, read as the reverse complement.
CCTTTTCTTTCATGTCACTGTTCACACAATCCATCCATCTTTTCTTTGGCCTCCCTCTCCCTCTCCACCCATCCACATGTATATTCATAACTCTTTTAGTAACATGTGTTTCATCTCTCCTCTTTACATGACCATACCAATACAAACGATTCCCTTTCAACTTTTCAGTCACTGGCGCCACTTTCAAACTTCCTCTAATATATTCATTTCTCACTTTATCCATTCTCGTCATACCACACATCCATCTCAACATTCTCATCTCCACTACATGCAATCTTTTTTCATCCGTCTTTTTCACAGCCCAACATTCTGATCCATACAGTATGACAGGTCTTATCACGGACTTGTAGATTTTACCCTTCAACTTGAGGGGCATCCGTGGGTCACAAATTGTTCCAGTGACCTGTCGCCATTTCATCCATCCTGTATTGATCCGATGTGATACGTCTCGGTCTACCTCGCCATCTCCTTGGATAAGCGACCCGAGGTACCGAAAGTCGGAGCAGATTGGTATGGGCGTTCCAGCTAGAGCTAAGGCCATAGGACCGGAGAGACCACCGAAATCGCAGAACAAGTATTCCGTTTTGGTTCTACTCAATTTCAGGCCAACACTCTCCAGTCTGTGCCACCACACCTCCAATCTGTTCTGGACCTCTAGGCCACTCTCGGCAACCAACACAATGTCATCGGCAAACAGTATACACCAGGGAGCCTCCTCCTGAATGTCCGACGTCAGAGCGTCCATTATCATCAGGAAGAGGTAAGGGCTGAGAGCCGACCCTTGATGTAAGCCGACAGCCACATTGAAGCTGCCGGTGTTTCCCACTGTAGACCGGACTTGGGTACTGCATCGACTGTACATCGCTCGGATCAACTGCAAATACTTCCCAGGCACACCTTTCTCCTTAAGGGCCCACCACAGAACCTCACGAGGTACTCGGTCGTATGCCTTTTCGAGGTCAATGAATACCATGTGCAAGTTTTTATGCGCACCTCTGTATTTCTCGCACAGCTGGCGTATAGCAAAAATGGCATCCGTTGTACCCCGACCAGGCATAAAACCGAATTGGTTCTGTGAAATTTCACTCTCTTCTCTCAGCCTCTTTTCAATAACTTTCTCCCAGGCTTTCATAGTATGTGACATTAGCTTTATTCCTCTATAATTGTTGCTTTCAAGCACATCACCCTTGTTTTTAAAGATGGGCACCAGGGAACTGTTGCACCACTCATCAGGTATGGCTTCTTCCCGCAACAACTTATTGAAGAACAAAGCTAACCACATCCATCCATCCACTCGCAGCAACTTCCACACTTCAACTGGTATTCCGTCTGGACCAATTGCCTTACTATTCTTCATTCCATTTACAGCTATCCTGACTTCATCCATACTAAAACCGTAATTAATAAATGTATTCTAGCCGTGTTTGGGATTATTAGAATTGTCATAAGATGCACTCTGGCTATAAGGTACTATCGAACTGATCTGATGATGAAGCCGAAAGATGGAATGTAGACACAGGAACTCCATAACAAAACAATGTACCCTAGCAGTGTTTGGGTTAGTTGGAATGGTCATGAGAAATACGCACTCTGGCTAAAGGTGAATAGCAACTAAAAAGCATGAAATAAAAAACTTTTTACAATAAAATAACTTTAATTTTGGAAGTTAGTCTTAAATAAGAAACAAACAATACCGAGAAACACCGACTTCCGAAATTAAAGTTATATTAAAATAACTTTCATTTCTGAAGTTGAAGTTTCTCGGTATTGTGTGTTTGGAAATTTATTTGAAAATAATCCAATGACATCCCGCGCTCTTGGGCGGAGTGGGACCATGTCAGACTTTTACTGACTATAACCCACTCCTATTCCTTCATTGCCTTTCACACCAGGGCCGAGTCCTCCAATCAGAAGCAGACCCTTGGCCCCAGTAGGCTTCGACCTTGCAGTGCTCCTTGCTGACATCTCCTTGAGGAGCGTGTGGAACAGCACGCGCCGTCAACTACTTGAGCTCGGTCCGGACGGTCAGACTGTGAACTACCCATTACTCACCATCCGCAATCCCGCACTAGATATATAGCATAATCAGCCTTTTAATGTTCCCACTGCTGGGATTCAGGCCTCCTCTCTAGGGGAATGGGCTGCAATCCCCACACGGGCCCAGTGCGGGTTAGTGAATGTCACATGTCTTCAATTTTTTTCGTTCTAGGACATACCGGTTTCCTCACGATGTTTTCCTTCACCGTTTTGAGAGTAGCGGTAAAAAAATAAATTACATAAAGGCCTGGCTGGGTTTGAACCCGCGGCCTGCAACTCGTAAATCGGAACCGTTACCACTCGACGACCAATGCTCGCAGACCTGAGTATATGGTTTTAATTTCATCTCGATACCCCCATAGGTTCCCGAGATAAATGGTAGGATAAGGGTTCCGTTTTTTCCTTTTGAGGTACGGAACCCTAAAAATAAGTTAAGGAAATACAAGCAAGATTATAATATTAGTGTATATTTGCGATTATTTTTCAATATATAACGTATTGAAACCTACTAATAACAATAGATGGAAACTATCCTCAATCCTCAACACGTACTCTACATAAATACATCAACACGTAAATACTCACTACAATACACTACAGTTAAAGTATTTCACTTAAACTTAACTACGCTTTTGATAAACTACACCACAGAGCCAGGAATCAACACTCCGGCCGAGATTAGCACAGACCCCCTTTTTATTTGTATCATATATAATATATCAAATATAATATAGATAAGTCATCAAATAACTCCTTTCGCTCTGAGTGGAGTGAGAGAGAGTGTCAAATGTCTACTGACTGAAAGCCACCTGTGTTTCTTCAAAAACCCTGTACGTTCCAGGTACATCATCATTTCAGCCGAAAAACGTCCACTGTTGGACATAGGCCTCCCCCAAGCGACGCTACAACGACCAATCCTGTGCGTCTCGCATCCACCGCACTCCCGCGACTCTCACTAGGTCATCGGTCCAACTGGTGGGAGGCCTTCCAATGCTGCGTTGGTTTTTGGTTGGTTCCAGGTTCACAGTAAAGTAAATGTTTTGAACATTACCGCATCGGGCTTATAGAGCTCTTAACTTTTGCTAACATCTCATTTAAGTGCGCGTGGAACACGACGAGCCGTTGAATCGGGCTTACGCCTTACCAGACTGTTGGACGGCGAGCTATGCGTTACTCGTCGTCCGCAAGCCCGCGCCTTCGGTGGCCAGTAGGCCACGCGTTCGATTCCTTTGTTCTGACCACATGACTGAACGTTGAGATAACGTCAGAACAAAGGAATCGGAGGCGTGGCCTACTCGAGGCGTTCGGCGCGAACGATACGATTGTAACTTGGCTAGGGGGGCAGGACTTGCCTGTATAATAACAATTTATTCTGAATCAATTTGTTGTACTTTGAGCATGAATAAAAGAAAACAAGATTCCTTATATGGTGACACACACAGACACGTTTGGTTTTTATAGAAGATTTGGACAATGCCGATTCTAGCAGCAGCCGCGAAGGTATTTCGATGGTCTGTAGACTATACTAATCGCCTTGCTTGACTTAACATTTTAATTAAGCCCGATAAGGGATAAGCAGAAAGGGTACTCGGAAACACAAATCTTTTGTTTACATTATTTTATATATGTTATTTCGGGATGTTATCTTCGCGGCTTACTTTAAACCTTGTTTTCCGGTAAAAAGGATTATGAGGATTATCATTGAGGGCGAGAGTTTTAATCATGTTGATTTAATATGGCGTAAAATCTGTTTTATTTGGTTGTTGCCGGTGAAAGCCAAAATGAAACAACGGATAATAAAGAAAAACCTGCTGGGTGAAGTGAGAATAAGCCGGCCATGTTGGTTATTGTGTAACCTAATTTCGGCAAGCCCGTGCCATCATTGGACTAACAGACATACGGTGATGCACTACCGGTACATTGTAGATATCCCGTCCATACGCAAAAAACTGGGCAAGTGCGAGTCGGACTCGTGCCCTGAGTGTTCCGTACAAACTTACATAAGTAAACAGTTCCCCGAATGGAATCTTGAAGATTTTTCCGAATCGCAATTTTTTTTTTGTTGTGACGTAACAACACAGTTTTCAGATTTATTTCCATATCTGTGCTACCTTGCTTTATGCCAAATTTGAGGATTCTGGGTCAACGGGAAGTACTCTATAAATTTTTAATTCCTCGCGAGTGTCAAATTATCCGTTTTTTGCAACATAAACGGCCGTATCTTTTTTGTTCAGTTAACTTAGAAATCTGTTTTTTTTTTACAGCTTCAAGAGACTGCAGACATGAGTATATGGTTTTAATTTCAACTCGGTACCTCTATGCAGTCTTGACAGACAGACAGATAGACAGACGGGCGGACAACAAAGTCATCCTATAAGGGATCCGTTTTTTTTCCTTTTGAGGTACGGAACCCTAAAAAAAGGTTTTGGAAACACATTGTGCGTACAGCTAAGGCGTAGAATTCTCTGCCTGTGTTCCCTGATAGCTACAACCTGGGGCCTTTAAATCAAGAGTGAATAGTTTACTTTTAGGCAAGTGTGTTCCATAGTCAACCACATTGTCACTTTCCGTCAAGTGAGATAGTGGTCAACCGCGAACCTATCAATATTAAATAAAGATTTCCACACGAAGTAATGGAGCGAGACGATTCAAATTACCCCACTGAGCTTGAGCGAGCTATTGCATAACCGTCGCTTTCAGGTGTGTCTCCAATCTGATAAGAGCAGATGGCGTCGACAAAAAAACGGTCTCCCTCAGGGCAGTGTGTTGGCCCCCACGTTGTTTAACATCTATACCAACGACCAGCCCATAACGCAGCATACTGAGCGCTTTTTATATGCCGATGATTTGGCCTTGGCGGCGCAATCGCTTACTTTTGCAAAGGTTGAATCTGCTTTGACAGAGGCGCTCGAGTTGCTTGGTAAGTACTATGACAGTAGTGCTCTTCGCCCGAACCCGTCCAAAACTCAATCTTGCGCGTTTCATCTCTGCAATAACTCTTCAAATAGAAAACTCAACATCAAGTGGCGGGGTACTGACGTAGAGCATTGCAAAAACCCGAGGTACCTGGGTGTGGCGTTGGATAGAGCGTTGACTTTTAACGTGCACTGCCTCAACACGAAGCAGAAGGTTGGGTCCCGGAACAACCTGTTGCGCCGCCTTATGTCGACCAACTGGAGAGCAGCACCCGATGTTCTTCGCACAACTGGCATGTCTTTATGCCTCTCTGCTGGTGAATTCGCGTGTCCCGTGTGGCACCGATCAGTACACGCAAAACAAGTAGACATCGCCCTGAACGAGACGTGTCGAATTATATCGGGATGCCTTAAACCGACTCCGCTTAATATGCTTTATCCGTTGGCTGGTATTGCTCCACCTGCTGTACGTAGGGATGTCGCATGCGCGATTGAAAAGAAAACTCAAGAATCCGATTCCCGACATCCCCTCTTCGAACACAAAACAGCCCCAAGTAGGCTTAAGAGCCGGAAGAGCTTCCTGCGTAGCACACAGGCCATTAATGTCCCGCCACCTAACGAAAGATTGAAGCTTTGGGAAGAGTATCACCGGCCACCATCCGAGTTTTTGAGACCCCAAGAGCATCTCCCGCCTGGATGCGATTTGCAGTGGCCGGTATGGAAGGCACTAAATCGGTTGCGAACCAAGGTAGGCCGCTGCAAACTCAAATTGGCATAATGGGGTTTTATAGACCCATCGAATACTCAATGTGAGTGCGGAGCTCCTGTTCAAAACATGAGCCACATGTTGGAATGCCCCAAGTGTCCGTATACCTGCACTTTGGAGGATTTGATGAGTGCTACCGATGGTGCTATTAATGTAGCCACCTATTGGGCCCAAAAAGTTTGACGAGTTTACCATCGAATCGAAAAGAAGAAGAAGACCCCACTGAAGTAAATTGTATCCAGGTTATGGTTGAACGGACTGCGAATATTTAAGAGTAACCGTGGCTCTGGAACACGAAGGGATACTGGAGGAACAGAGGTGGGTTTTAGGGTGTATTTAAAATCGTGCGGATTTCATCACGCATGCGGGTTTGCTCCGCATGCAGAAAATTTCAAATAGTAAAAAACGCTCCCCGCGTGCGTATTCCACGCATTACAATAAATACTTCTATGAAGGACATTTCCGGGGGTAACGCGTGCGGGGCAATCCCGCATGCGTGATCAAAACCGCACGATATTAAAAACAACCTTAGTAAAAGTCTGATACGCCCTTTCCGCTTTGTTTTCTTTTTGCTTTTACCTTTTAGCCTTTTTTTTCTTTGTATTCCCTTTCGTTGCATCCACAACGGGAGAAGTCATTTGATGATTTTTTTTACCTCGAAATAAAAAAAATGGTGTCTGTGCGCCAAATATTATTTTAATTCAGCTGAAAAATATTTACACCATACCCATATACATGCTTGCGCGACTTAAACGACCTAGAGGCCGCAGCCCAAAAAGATGGGTAGATCAGGTCCGCGTCACACTGGACACCCAATTGAACGTCGCATTTCATGATCCTAAGAACTGTTACTAAGGGAGAGACACTATGAGTAGGCAGCTAATCCAGCGGGAACTTTACGATCCTCAATAATGTGGAATACGACTAGAAGAGGAGGGGAAGACAATATGTAGTAGAAATATCATAAAGGCAAAAGTTTTTGTGTATGTTAACGTGTAGAGCAGTGGCGACCGAGTGGTAATAGCTCTGACTTACGAGTTGTAGGTCGTGGGTTCAAACCCAACCAAGCACTTTACTTTGTGTAATTTATTTCATCACCACTGCTCTCAAAACAGTGTAGGAAAACATTGTGAGGAAACCGGCATGTCCTTGAATCAGAAATCCGAAGACTTGTGACATTTACCGACCCACACTGGACCCGCGTGGTGGATTACGGCACATTCCCTCTCCTGGTCCCAGCAGTAAGAACATTAAAAGGCTGATTATGTATGGTCTTACATACATAATCAGCCACTCCATCCATCACGCTCGAATATTTAAACGGATTTGTATGACCTTTGACACACGGAAAGACTATGTCCTGGAATAGAACATAGAATATATACTTTTATCCCAATACTAAAATTCCTAAATAATAATTTTTCAATGATGATTAGCTAGAATTGTCATAATCTCAACTTCTGCAAACAATGCCTTCCAATAGAAAGTCCCTAACTCTACTCAAGTAGGAAACAATGAAAATAGTTAAGAAATTATTGTTACCATGCGGTAGAACTTACCCTTGGGCCAAACAAAACATATTTAAGTCGTTAGCAACCCTTTAGTGGCTTTACACATAACCCCTTCTTAAAGTGTGCTCCGGTACCGTTAAATTAATTATATATGTTGAGCTTGTGATTATAATTAATTATGTTTAATCTTGGAAGAAAGTGATTGCATCAAGAGGATTGGTGGTATTTTAAATATAATCCAATAACACATCCTTCTTTTTTAAGTTTTTTTTTTTTTAGGTGGGATAATCATCTTATGACAAATCCCGTTCTTGGGCGGAGCGAGAGTTACTGTCAGACTTTTACTGACTAAAAACCCGCTCCTGTTCCTTCGTTGCCTTCTTCCCATAGCCCCAGTAGGCTCCGACCCTACTGGGCCCCTATGATTTGCTGACATCTCCCTGAGGCGCGCGTGGAACAATACACGCCGACGACTTGGGCTTGGTCCGGACGGTTACCGGACGATCGGACGGTGGGCTACCCATTGCTCGCCGTCCGCAAGCCCGCGCCTACGGTGGCCGGATATATCCTTTATTTAAGTTGGGAAATCATCCTATGACATTTCTTGACCTTGGGCGAAACGGAAGGACGTGTCAGACTTTTACTTTTCTCCTTCTTTGCCCCCGTTCCAGGGCCCCGGGGTTTTCTGTCGCATCACCTATGGCCCCAGTAGGCTTCGACCCTGCTCGACCCCTAAAGTTGCTGACATCTCCTTGAGGCAACACATACCTTGTTAAGAGTTATATTTTTGATCTGTTTAGGGTTGAAACTCTCGGATTGTGGGGTCTGAGTGCTCAAAAGTTGTATAAAGATCTATCGAAACGTCTTGTTGATACTTCGCGTGACCCAAGGGCTGACTTTTACCTCGGACAGAGGATAAGCATTGCCATACAGCGTGGCAATGCCGCCAGTCTTTTGGACACATTACCATTCAACAGCAATGTGGATGAGTTTATCGACGCCATATTTATGTTCGTTTTTAGTTAGTTTAGGGTTTTTTATTTTTCATTTTTATTCTACTGTAAATTATTCGTAAATTAACCTGATATTATAAAGGTGAAATATTGTATATTTGTGTTATATTAGTTACTTCACGCTCTAACGGTTGAACGGACTTAAATGAACTTTAGCACATGGGTGAACCATGTCTTGGAATAGCACAAAAGATACGTTTTATCCCGGGAAACATAATCTCGAAATCTCAAATCATTCCATGAGATCTCCATGGACTGATTTTCAACTTTAACGCGTGCAAAAGCCTTAGCAGAAACTAGTTTGTTATAAATAGGTAAAATTGTGCATGGATTTGAATGTCTCCAACCAATTTTAATCGAATGAAAATTGGTAATGCTGGCAATGCGAATGAAAAAAAAAATGAAATTGGTATGGTAGTTCATATCATAATTATCTGGACGAGTTACTTCATCTTACACATAGCATAGCATAGTCGGCCTTATAATGTTCCCACTGCTGGGACTCAGGCCTCCTCTCTAGGAGAGGGAATGGGCCGTAATCCACCGCGCGGGCCCAATGCGGGTTGGTGAATGTCACATGTCTTCGAATTTTTGGTTCTAGAACATGCCGGTTTCCTCACGATGTTTTCCTTCACCGTTTTGAGAGCAGTGGTGATGAAATAAATTACACAAAGTAATGCGCTTGGCTGGGTTTGAACCCGCGATCTACAACTCGTTAGTCGGGGCCGTTACCACTCGGTATACACATATATTATGTCAATAGCAGGAAAGCTTGTCAAATTTAATTTGAGTCCATAAGCCAAAATCCGTTTATGCAAAGCTCACCGCCATTTGATAATTACAATGAATTCGAATATTTTATAGTGCTTAAATTAGTTAAATAATAGTAAATATAGTTTATTGGCACAAAAAAAAAAAACTTTGTACACAATTACAATGCATTTTACATAGTTTTTATTCAAACAAAGAACCTGTTTTATAACTTTACTGTATGCTTGGCCGTTAGTCTGCAGCCTTGGAAGTCTGCAGATTATCTAGTTAATGTAAGAACTTACATTATTTTTTCTATTTTTTCTTATATTATATTATTCACAGTAATTTATATCAAGTTATCAAGTATCAAGATTTTTTATTTTTTTTTCTGCTGATTAAGTGGTTACTTATAGAGTTCGTTCATCATCATCATCATCATTTCAACCGAAAGACGTCCACTGTTGGACATAGGCCTCCCCCAAATTCCGCCACAATGACCGGTCCTGTGCGTCTCGCATCCATCGGATTCCCGCGACCCTCACCAGGTCATCGGTCCACCTTGTGGGAGGCCTTCCATCGCTGCGTCTTCCGGTACGTGGTCGCCATTCCAGAACCTTTCATCCCCATCGACCATCTGTTCTGCGAGCAATGTGCCCTGCCCACTGCCACTTAAGTTTGGCGATTCTTCGGGCTATGTCCGTAACCTTGGTTCTCCTGCGGATATCCTCATTTCTGACGCGATCACGCAAGGAAACTCCGAGCATAGCCCTTTCCATTGCCCTTTGAGTAACTTTAAGCCTTCTGATGAGGCCCATGTAATGGCCCATGTGTATGTAAGAACTTACATATTTTTTTCTTTTTTGTCTAATATTATATTGTTCACTTAAGCAGTAATTTATACCAAGTTATCAAGTATCAAGATTTTTACATATTTTTTTCTGTAGATTAACTGGTTACGGATAGAGTTAGTTACTCCTAACTGATATACGCACATTAGTGGTAACAATTTCATATGGATGGCCAGACAGGGAAAGGAAGGTCAAAGAAAAGATGGATGGATTGTGTAAGAAATGATATAAAAGAAAAGGGAGTTAGTGATAGCGTAAAGGGTAACAAAACAGAATGGAAGAAAAAAACGTGTTGCGCCGACCGCAAATTAAACAGAATAAGGACAGGAAGATTATGATGATGGTATAATATAAATAAATAATTTTTCGGAGTCAAAATTTAAAAATTGATTTACGTTAAAAAAAAAAGGTTTTTACTACCCAACTTCAATTTCCTTGAAGCTCTAAAACAGTTTCAGTTTCAGTCAGTCAGTTCGCAAAAAAAAATCACTTTTTTTTCCTTATCAAAATTGTGACATTTATAGCGGAAAGGGTTGTGACATGTGATTTAAAAAGGAAACTTATGATAAAATGATGTCACTGGACGACATGAATAAAAAATGTATTAACGTTCGAACAGACAGAAAAAAATATGTTTTCTGGGGGCAATGAATAAATGTATAGAGAGGGTCTTGTAAAGACAAAAAGATTCGACAAAGTTGATTGCGAATCAAAAGGAAATATATAATGTGTAATCTTAGGGAAATCAAACGGAATCAATGAAAGAGATTTTTTTTTTATTTTAATCTTAATATTAAAAGATGAACAAGGAATTTTGGGACAAGGAAAACACGTTCTGTTTTTATTTTGGTTCATGAAAGGATTCTCTCAAGTGACGTTAAATATGTTTTTCGGAGATTCCAAGCGTCCCGCACACTGTGGACAGCTAGCTCATGGTAACGCAGAGTCTAAATAACTTAGGCCTACTATCCACGGACGCGTAGCTTTATATACGCGTATTTGTCATTATACGCTTGGTGTACGCCTGCGTGAAGCTTACATATTAAACTATGAAACACTGTCGACGAACCTACAACGACACTACAGCACGACGGACGTTGCCGCTTCGTCGACAAAGTAACTAAGGCCTATTATCCACGGACGCGTAGCTTCATAGACGCGTATTTGTCATTATACGCTTGGTGTACGCCTGCGTGAAGCTTACATATAAAACTATAAAACTCTGTCGCTGAACCTACAACGACACTACGGCATGAAGGAAGTTGCCGCTTCGTCGACACAGTAACTAAGGCCTACTATCCACGGACGCGTAGCTTTATATACGCGTATTCGTCATTATACGCTTGGTGTACGCCTGCGTGAAGCTTACATATTAAACTATGAAACACTGTCGACGAACCTACAACGACACTACAGCACGATGGGCGTTGCCGCTTCGTCAAGACAGTAACTAAGGCCTACTATCCCCGGACGCATAACTTCATAGACACGTATTCGTCATTATACGTTTGGTGTACGCCTGCAAGAAGCTTACATATAAAACTATAAAACTCTGTCGACGAACCTACAACGACACTTCAGTACGACGGACGTTGCCGCTTCGTCGACACAGTAACTAAGGCCTAGTATCCACGGACGAGTAGCTTCATAGACGCGTATTCGTCATTATACGCTTGGTGTACGCCAGCGTGAAGCTTTCATATAAAACTATGAAACTCTGTCGCTGAACCTACAACGACACTACGGCACGACGGACGTTGCCGCTTCTTTGACACAGTCCGTAGATAGTAAACCTAATCTTTTCACCAACATAGTAGTAAACTCAAATGGCTCTCATTTGTTTATCTTCGTATAGGGCATTTATTATTACGTAGGGTGTTTATTATTACGTAATTGCGCGTTTTTACGTAAAATCATCAAAAAATAATTATCTTTTTTTGGATTTTTCTAGGAAAAACGAAAATATAGAGACCAAAATTTTCGGCCGAATAAACTTCGTACACCCGTGTGTTCAAGACGATAATTAAGCGTTTTTCAAGGTCACTCAAGTTGTACAGACGTATGTACAATCGACCTTCGAGGGGCTAACCTCAAAGATGTCCTTACATCTTTGAAGTTACATTCAAGGTTTAGTATAGTCAGTTCCATAATTGACCATACTAAAAATGTTCTAGAATCTTCAAAATGTGATTTCTTATTACATTCATTGTCATCATCACTTTTTTTTTTTTTTTTTTTTAATTGATATAAACCAGTGCTTGACTGCGATCCCACCTGATGGTAAGTGGAGATGCAATCATTGATGGTCAGGCGCACTAGTTTATTAAGAGCCTATTCACTCTAGCCTTGAAGACACCTATATTATAGTTAGACGGAAAGACCGCAGCAGGCAGATTGACTTCAATCGAAAGATGTCCACTACTGGACATAGGGCCCTAAAATATCCCCCAACCATTACCCCTTAGACCGATCTTGTGCGTGTCATATCCATCATATTCCCTTCATGAATTTCTAATAATATTCATTAAATTGGATATCTCGCCTGAACTCAATCTGATTGGCCAAAAACAGTTTTGCAATCATAAATTCAAACGATGCCAAGATCAGCAACTTCAAAACTTTCGTAATAAGCGAAATTAAATTAGTGAAAAGCTCGAAAATCTATGTAACAATCAAAATCCTTTGTTAAATTTGTATTTAAAGGAATTGATACTGGCCCTGTAATAAAATTTATTGGGATATAGTCAGACTGATAATAAAAAGTGCCAAAAAATCACGTGTCTTGTATGTTTTAAATTTGCTGTTACAGAGGTAATAGAAATACATATTGCTGTGAGTATCGATAGTCATGTTTTATATTTCTGTCTACAGTTTTCAATGGTTATAGTAGCATATGTATGTATTTGTGTATCTATTATAATATATTATATATGTTATATGTTTAATGCTGGTTCTGTCACACCAATGACAGCCCCATTTCTTATCCAGGCAATTTACTGTCGATTCCAGGTTGCCTGGAAGAGATCGAGGAATGCGATAAGGCCGCCCATTGTATGTACGTATGTGTCTTAGTTTAGTGTCCTTTTATATATATTTTGGTGTACAATAAAGAATATAATAAATAAATAAATATTGGCTACATTTTTATCTTATAATTTACACGCTGTTATCTCTACTTATAATAAATCTGTAGAAATGAAAATTCTGTACAATGAAAATATCAAAAAAATAAATGGCAGGGTGAGTTACTAGACCGACACCGAACCCAAAAATGTGTTAAAAAAAATTTTGTCTGTCTGTTTGTTCAGGCATCACGCAAAAACTACTGGTTCGATTACGATGAAACTTTGTAAAATAATTCTTTAATATCCTAGACACCAAACTAGGTACTTTTTTTATCTCAAAAAAGCATATACAATAAAAGACAAACTTAATTTTGCGATTCGATCCCTAGACCCGATTACTGTACCAAATAATAAGTATGTCGTAGGTTACGTTACCCGCAGTGGAGTTCACTAAGGGCACACGGCTAAGATTCTGTAATATTTTATCCTAAGATACAATATCGCTCGCCATACAATTCAATGGACTATCACACACGACGAAGATAATAAACAACTTTTCATATTTTCGTATCTCAAAAACCTAATAAAACCATTTTCGATTTCTACGCGAACGAAGTCACGGGCCAAAGCTAGTTGATAATAATTCAACTGAAACTGGGTTAAGTGACGAATCATAGAAGAAATAATACTGAAATAGATTCTTTAAATTCGTCTAGACGACAAAAAAGAAGCCTAATAATAACATTTTACTATTATATAAGTATATAAGCAGCGATGAGATACCTAGACGATATTGTTATCAACGCGGGTAGAAGCTGGGTGAGTCTGACACAAAAATGTTAAAACCGACACAGAAAAAAAAATAGTTTTACGAGTATGATCAGCGGTGGGTAAAGTTGAGCTGCGGATGGTGATGATGATGATGATATTCATCAGAAACCAAAAACGTTTATGTCAAATAGACCAATTACAGGCACTTTTGAATTGTCAAAATGTTGATCAGTAAAAAAAAACAAGTGAAGTTAGATTGCACGTTCCAAAGCGTAGATCTCTATGGCGAAGAACGTGCAAGAAACTCCATGGACACTCTTTTAAATCATATTATGAATTACATAAATCTTGGTTACATATTTCTTGTCGCTTCTAATATGTGAGCACAACGTAGATAAGTAATAATAATTACAAAATAAACTCAAACTAATTAAAAAAATAGAAATTGAATTAAGCCACTGGCAGCTAAGAGATGACCAGTCTCAACTGACGGCACCCGTTCACGAACATGACGCGTGCATTAGCCCCACTCAGCTCAACCATTTTGAAGGGAGCTGAATGACCCAATAACACGTGCCACCATCAGCGAGACATTTGAGTGAGCATGACAAACACTCAACTGCCATGCTCGTAAAGTCAAACAAGTTGTAATCTAATAAAAATGCTCCATGGTACTTCATATTCACAAAAACTTCTAAAAAAAGTGGGTCTACATTATACAATGCTATTGTTTCCAAATACAAAAGGTAACAAATTATCATAATATAAAACGTCTTTCTAGTAAAACCCTTGTGTCATATAGATATATTATTTTTGATGAAACCTGGTTATAACATAGGATAAGATAGGGTGTTTTTTAGTATGAACAAATTTTCAGCTGACGGTTTGTAGAATAAGTCCTTAACAGAATGTGTTAACTTGATATTATTGTGTTGTAGTTCTTTCAAATGTAAGGAAGTATATTATTGCTTGCTCTTTTCTTGCTTGTATGAGGTAGCATAAGCAGAGGTTGAAGGTCAAAGCATTCAATTTTAATTATAACGTGAGAAATATTGTTAAGTCTTAACAGGTACTTACGTTAATAAATTAATGAAATATAGTAATGTAGTACCAATTTCCAAATTGGGTTGTAAGAGTGACCCTCTAATTATTGACACCTATATCTGTACCTTTAGCATTGACTAAAATGTATAAAGAAATAATTCAGCATCATCATAACAAATCATATAATAATAATCATTCCTTTTTCATTCATTAAATTATATAGTATATGTATGTTTATTTTGTATATATACATACTTTTAGACCCTTATTTTCTTAGTATTTTATTTTTATGCACCGGCCATATTTTCTCTTCACTACCCTAGGTTGACTGGTAGAGAATGCCTAAGGCATTAAGTCCGCCTTTGTACTTTTGTGTCGCATGAAGTTTTAATAAATAAATTCTGGAGCAAATGTCGTCACATTTATAGTCCAATAGAATTTCACATAGTTTCCAGTTTAGTTTCACAAGAGATAGATCAACAATTGACACAGGTGTAGCTACCACTCATGATTCAATTTTTGGAGTCCTAGTAGAAGTCTTAATAAGCAATTGGCATGATCTACGTCATGGCGATTGCATGCCAGCCCTAGCAGATTTCAAAACCCACTTATTATTTTCAATAACTAATAATAATTGGGTGTTTTGGCTTCTCGGTATTGTTTGTTTCTTATTTAATACCGACTTCAGAAATTAAAGTTATTTTGATCCTTTTAGTGTTTTTTTAGTGAAGTCGGTTATTTTAGTTGCGATACACTTATAATCAGTTTCCAATTCCAACTAACCCAATTAACCCAAACACTGCTACATTGTACATTGTTTTATTATGAAGTTCCTGTGTTTACCTTTCACCTTTCGGCTCCATCATCAGATCAGTTCGATAGTACCTTATAGCCAAAGTGCATCTCATGACAATTCTAATAAGCCCAGGCTAGGATACATTGATTAATTACAGAGTACCGGTGCCTATCATCCGGCTCCATCATCATCATCAGGTCACTTAGATGATAACTTTTTCAACATAACTATTCAGAACCATTTATTTATTTGTATTGTCATAATTGCTTGCCTACTACAAGATTCAGGTTCGCGAGCATATTCGTAAGAAGTTGGCAGTAGTATCATCACAATGTTAATGTTTCTCTGTTTGTCGATTTGGACCAATTTTTGGTTGTTTTTTTTTTTTGATTACATATATTTAGTTCATTAAAATAAGTAAGTAGTAATATTATACAGTATATTTATTATATTGTATCTGTGATTTATTTGTATATCTTTTTTATATTAACCCTTTTTTTCTCTCTCTCTTTTATTACACCTACCACTATTCATCTCTGCATCACCCAAAGGTACTGACTGACTGATGATGATGACTGGTAGAAAATGCCTAAAGCATTAAGTCCGCCTCTGTACCGTTATGTGCATGAAGTATGTAATAAATAAATAAATAAAAGAAAGAAAGATAGAAAAGAAAGAAAATATGTTTATTTGGCAAAATAATTGATTTAGAACTAAAAAAAATAAAATAAGGAGAAATATAATAAAACATTGTGATATCTATGTGAGTACGAAGTTCCGTTGGCCATTTTTGGTGTTCTTCATTAATTCCACTTCATCAAATGTTATTTTTTGACTATGAATGAAAATACCAAAACCACTATATGGTTGCACATAATATTTGAGGAGTTCCCTCGATTCCTTATGGATCCCATCACCAAAACTGGATTTTGAAAAAAAATGGGACCAATCTGAAAGCATTATCCTTTAAAAAAAAAAAAATTGTCTATAAACGACGGAGTTCTGAGGTAACACATATAAAAAAAAATAACAACCGAATTGATAATCGCCTCCTTTTTTTTTGAATTCGTTTAAAAATGAGAAGTTTGATCACGTGGCCAATAAATAAACATGTGACTCGCCTTATAATAATAATAATAATAATAATATATCTTTATTTCAGACATTCGTCCATACATTTTTAACAAAACAAAAGTTAGTAGTTAGGTTGTTAGTAGAACACATAAAAATACAAAAAAAAAAAAAATACAAATAACAGGGTGTTAGTAATTTGTTAGTACAGAATCAAGATCATTATATTAATAAGATTTCTGTCTATTTCCTATTCCTGAGTAAGTGAACACTCGCCCAGTAAACAGTAAACGGACCGAATAATAATTTCTCATAATTTCTCGTAATGTCTCATTATAATTTGTCTTCCTTCTTTTTAAATGAAGAATCTCTTCCCTTAAGAAGTTGGCTTAAATAACTAGTTAATTTTAAGTCCCGAAAATTTATTAACGCTGTCCCATGCTCATCCAATTAAGAAGACAACAGCCAGACTAATTCCAACTAAATCAATGTACTTATAATTACAAATTCAACGTCGACTTTATAAATTCATGTTATTTGACTTTCTCAGCTCAGCTTCTACCTATTCGACTAATTAAATATTACCCTACTAAATCAGAGTGATAGCGTTGTGCAAAACAAATACACCAATTTTACACCCCATAAATTTTGGGCGGCTGAAATACGATGCCATTGATCTGAGTGAAACATTTATTTGTAGAACATTTTAGTAGTTGAAATCCTTGTAATACACGAGGAGGAAGGAAGGCTAAAGATACAAGGATAAGAAGAGAGGATTGAAATGGTTATAAAAGTTGTGACTTCCTATTGAATTTCAGTCATGACAGTAAGAAAGAAAGAAATCAATTATTTGGGACTCGCACAGGACAAACAAATATAAAATAAAAAGTAACTATTTAATCTATAAATACTTAACTTAAAATTAAAAGAAAACAATATAAAAATAAAAGACATGTGCGTGGCCAAAAAGGCTCCTATCTCAGCATATGCTGCGATATTTAACAAAAAAGTAAAATAACGCAGTGCTGGTATTCTGATAGGGTCTGGTGATGCCACGGACACACTCACGGAATATAGAGATGGATAAGACAATATATTATAGATATAAAAGAATAAAATAAAAGTTCTATTTTCAGGTGGGATCGCAGTCAAGCACTGGTTTATATCAATTAAAAAAAAAAAAAAAAAAAGCATTCAGTAATATGCAGATAAATATTTGTAGACAAGCTGTGTTACAGCTGTTGCAGGTGCAGAAAGTCCCCAAACGGCGTAAATATAATAACATTATCGAAGGTTGTATGTTTGAGCCTTTTGGGGCTAAAACACTAGGACCATGGGGTCCGAGCGCTCATCGAGTTGTTCATGATATGAGAAAATAGCAGGTTGACTCTTCGCTGGGCTGGGCTTTTCTTCGGCCAACGGATCAGCTGTGCTATCCAACGTAGCAATGCTGTCAGTATTTTTTCATTTTCATAGACAGATATGATTTTTTTTGATGCCCAATGAGTTCTTTTTCTACCCGTTTATACATACTAGTATTATTATTTTCAGTATATATTTGTAGTATACTTACGTAGTTTATGTTTATGCACATCCTTCAATATAATTATCGTGTGTGTAGTTGTCGAATGTTTTGATTCAACTATGTATTTATTATTGCATGTTGCAAAGCTAATTATTATTATTGAAACACGAATATTAAAATATAAATAATTATAATAATTGTGGCAACATGTGCCTTCTATCTGTAACCTTGCTTCAATATACTCGAAGAAAATAGAAACAGAATAATGAAGACTCACGTCAAGTACATATACCAGCACGGATCTTGAGCGCTGACTTCTACAGTTCTACTTGCGCAGAAGCACGCAGAAGTGAAATATCGGGTCTCTTTAGTGGTATGAAAAGAGATGCGGGGGCGGGGATTCCAATCCCTGTACAGTGATTGGCTCGCTGATGTGTACGATGCGCAAAGCGATTACCGCTCTTTCGTCGAGCGCTCAAGATTCGTGCCGCTATCTGTAATTTATAAATTCCTATCAAAACTAAAAATTAACCTTAGGAATACGAAACCCATACTGAATATGTTATACGCAATGCCAGAAATAATTAAAGTTGGCTAAATAATCCTGCAAAACCACTTTAAATTAAACTATTTCAAAACCAAGCTCCTCTAATATTCATCAGCCTTGATTGAGAATCAGCCTTTTGAGTAAATGATCATTCCATAACGCTTAATAATTAATTCTAGTGGAATTCCTTGGAGCATAGCTTGGGAAGATTATTGTGTTTAGGCAAGTTTACAGCTGCCTAAGCGAATATCCTGCGGTGCTTTTCTCGGAACAATATCTTAGGAACAAGAGTAGGATGAACGGCAGTGGTGTGGAATCAAGATTTCTAATTATATAGGATGTAGGGTAATTCACGTTACATTTGTAATAGATACTGCTTTCTTGTAAACAATATAAAAAAAATACTTAAGGAAGAAGTTGTGGAAAATAATAAGTAGGTATTCACCTATGCATAGCATAGCATAGTCGGCCTTATAATGTTCCCACTGTTGGGACTCAGGCCTCCTCTCTAGGAGAGTAAATGGGCCGTAATCCACCACGCTGCCCAGTGCGGGTTGATGGATGTCACATGTCTTCGAATTTTCGGTTCTAGGACATGCCGGTTTCCTCACGATGTTTTCCTTCACCGTTTTGAGAGCAGTAGTGATGAAATAAATTACACAAAGTAATGCGACTGGCTGGGTTTGAACCCGCAACTTACAACTTGTAAGTCGGGGCCGTTATTTATTTATTTATTTATTTATTTATTTATTTATTTATTCATACTTCATGCACATAAAGGTACAGAGGCGGACTTAATGCCTTAGGCATTTTCTACCAGTCAACCTTTGGGTGATGCAGAGAAGAATAGTGGTAGGTGCAATAAAAGAGAGAGAAGAAAAAGAAAGGCAATATAAAAAAGATATAGATAGATACAATACAATATAGGTAAATATAATATATACATAATTTAATGAACTTTACAGATATTGGTCCAAAACGACAAACAGAGAAACATTAACGTTGTGATGATACTACTGCCAACTTCTTACGAATATGCTCGCGAACCTCAATCTTGAATCCGTTACCACTCGGCCACCACTGCTCTACCTATGAAACCTATGAAATTGCCGTTTTTTTGAAACGGGTTGCTTTGAAGTGTTGGATTGACTTGGAATTTCAGAGAAGACAAGTTCAAATAAACTTTATATTAAAAGTACGTTATTTTTTTTTAAATTAGGTATTTATTGGTTTCTTTGTGTTTTGTATTTTCTGTAATATCGCAGTGAAATGAGTTGTTAGACTTTTAGGCTTCTAATTACCAGTAACGACTTTCAAAGATATGAAATTGCGAGGGCCAACGGTTTCCGTAGATGTTCAGACGGTGAGCTATGACTAGCTCACGTCTAATAAAGACCAAGCTCTGGTCAATAACACGTATGTTCCGCACACTCCTCAAAAAGCTGGCAGCAAAATCGAAGGGACCTTATAAAACCAATGCCTGGAAGTGTTGCAAGATTGTTCGAAAAGAAAGAAAGAATGAAAGAAAAACATTTTATTTGGCATATATTTAATACACACACTGTAGAACCAAACGTTTAGAAAATTAAAATTAAAAAAGAACACTGACACAATACACGGAAAACTCGCCGCGGACCTGTAACGTAAAAGTCATACACCCATACATATCTCAGTCTACTCATAAAGGGAGAACTTATTTGATAACTTCCCATTTTAAAAAATTCGCGCACTGAGTGTTCCGTACAAACTTGCCTATGAAACCAGTTCAATTCCCGAATTGAGTTACAAAGATTTATCCGAACAGCAAAAAAAAGTTTTTATCTTTTGCGATGTAACTACAAATTTACAGTTGTCACATTTTTCCTTATAATTATGCTATGTGACCTTGCTTCATGCCAAATTACAGGATTCAATTCAGATACTAAATTTCAATTTCAGGTCAATGAGAAGTACTACCCTATGAATTTTAATTCCCTTGAGAGTGTCGAAATATACGTTATTTTGCATAAACTCAGTAGTTTGGTTTTTCACAACTTCAAGGGACGGCAGACCTGAATATATGGTTTTAATTTCAACTCGATACCTCCACGCGTTCCGGAGATAAAGGGTCTTGACAGACAGACAAACAGACGAACAACAAAGTGATCCTATAAGGGTTCGGTTTTTTCTTTTGAGGTAAGGACCTCTAAAAAGGGTCCATTGTTTGACGTGGATGTAATAATAAGGATAAATATTAAAAGAGAGCTCACCTCACACCGCCTCTCTTCGTGTCATAATTCAGCAACCTAGCCCCATGTTTCCAGTTGACTTGTCTCGTAGGCTGTGGCACTTCGCTCACCACACACCGCAGCTCTATGATTGAGCCTTCCTTGTAAAACTTGTCTTGAAGAGGTCTTCCGCGTTCATCCACAATCTCCACCTTCGGCACTGTGAAAAAGATTGAAAAAGTTAAATAAAGAATCATATGAAACGAAATACTGGTCGGAAAACATTTGATTTAGGAGTTAATTGTCGTGAAAAGCAGGAAAATATAGGGACTTCAGTTATAATTGGTTCACATGTGCGGACAGCTAAGGAGTGGAATTCCTTGCCGGAATCTGTGTTTCCTGATGGTTACAACCCGGGAATCTTTAAATCAAGAGTGAATAGGTTAGTTCTAGGTAGGCGCGTTCCATCGCCGACCGTATCGTCGCTTTCTGTCAGGTGAGATAGCGGTCAAGCGCGAACCTATCAAGAATAAAAAAAAACATAAAATAACAAATCGTTTGGATAACCAGCTGTTAGGATCGATGATGTCTCATGACGTCTTCATGTTTCTTTTGACGCCCGGCGGTCCTTACAAGACACGGTTGTTTCGTAAAGTTCTTGTGTTGAATTCTTGAGGTGATCACTCGCGACCGGCCCTGGTCCACGCGTGGTACGTAGTGAGAGTGAATAGAAAGCAGACGCTTCCTTCTGCGGAGCATTAATGCGGCTTAAAAAAACTATCCCAAGGGAACATAATCTCTGCTTTTCTAGGACATGGTCTACCTATGTACCAAGTTTCATCGAAATCCGTTCAGTAATTTTTGCATGAAAGAGTAATAAACATACATACTAAATTTCACGATTATTAGTAGGATGTCTTCGATTTTTGGGTTTTAAAATATGTTGGTTTTTTCGCTGTTTTCTTTCACCGTTTTGAGAGCAATGCTGATGAAATAAATTACATTAAGTAATACGCCTGGCTAAGTTTTAAACTTAACTGGGCCATCACTGCTCTTCTGTGTGTCCTCTCTCGCTGTGCGTAATACAATTACTTATCCCTATATAGCTACAATATTCTACACACGTTGCTTTTAGGTCCCAAGTAAACCAATAAAGGCCATGTGCGACTTAATAGATATTTAGTTTGTCCAAAAAACATGGCTGACCATTATTTATGTAGGTCCAAGATTCAAGGTACTGTTTATTTATGAAGGTAATAATCTTAATCAAAGTTTTATGTAAAGCAAGAAAACTTGTTGTATTTGTTTAGTAATAATCCTGCTCGCAGAACAAATGGTCGATGGGGACGAAAGGTTTTGGAATGGCGACCATATACCGGGAGACGCAGCGTTAGAAGGCCTCCCACAAGTTGGACCGATGACCTGGTGAGGGTCGCGGGAATCCAATGGATGCGAGACGCACAGGACCGGTCATTGTGGCGATATTTGGTGGAGGTCTATGTCGAATAGTGGACGTCTTTCGGCTGAAATGATGATGAATAATTCTGCCAAGACGCAAAGATTAGTCAAATACGTAGAAGATATTATAGTACACAAAGGTGTACGCGAATTTAGGTGCACTCTAGGCAATCTGACTCGACCGGGTATTATAGATCAGATGCAGCACCAATTGTGGTACTATGTGCTTTCCGGGATACAGGAGTATCACGTCACCAACTTTCAAAACTCTGGACAACTAGTTACTGGCCTGTTGGTCTTGTGTTCAGTGTCCCTGACTGCTATGCCTGAGGTTGTAGGTTCGATTAGCAACCTAGACAAATGTTTGTGTGATGAGCACGATATTTTTTTGTGTCTGGGTGTAATTTATCTATAATATATCAATTGTCAAGTACTCATAGCACAAGCTCTGCTAAGTTTGTGACTAGATGGCGTTGTTTGAAAGTTGTGGAAAAAAAAAAGCTATAGAGTAATTTTTAATAGAAAAACTCAATACCAATTTTTTCTCGTTCTTGAAAAACTTACAAGTTCCGGAAACAATCTAATCTCAACGACAATCAATATCAAAAACTTTGCATAAACGAAAATTATTGTTTTTGTCAAAATGGGGATTTTTTTTATGTGGGAAAATCATCTTATGACAAATCCTGCTCTTGGGCGGAGCGGGAGATAGTGTCAGACTTTTACTGACTAAAAACCCACTCCTGCTCCTTCTTTGCCTTCATCCCGGGGCCCCGGGCTTTGCTTTCACAATACCCGTGGCCCCAGTAGGCTTCGACCCTACTGGGCCCTTACAGTTGCTGACATCTCCTTGAGGCGCGCGTGGAACAGTACGCGCCGTCAACGACTTGGGCTCGGTCCGGACAGTTACCGGACGGTCGGACGGCGAGCCACCCATTACTCGCCGTTTGCCCAGGCAGGGCACGCCTCCACCGTATGCTCCACCGTGATCACTGGACGTTCCACACAATGGCGGCACCCAGGCATTTCTTCCACACGAATCCGGTGCAGGAACCTGCCGAACTTACCATGTCCGGTGAGGACCTGCGTCATACGGACGGTAAGGACGCCATGTGGTCTTTCCAGCCACTCCTCAAAGAAGGGACTTACCGCCATAATTGTGGCGTGCCCATTTGTCAAAATGGGGATAGAATACGAATTGTTCGTTAAAAATATAGGAATTTCCCCTCGGACCTTCAGTCGTAGGTTTCATTTATATATTCTGCAACCCTAAATACTATTTACCAGTAGTTAGGCTATTACGATCTAGAATAGATTACCTATTTCCATTCCAACAAACACCAGAAAATTGCCTAATCAAAATTAATGAATACCCGTTCCAAATTGGATTCTATTACTAAGTAACCTTTGGGTTCTATTTACCTTGAATGGCTTACGCTTTTTCAATTACACCGCTGTTACTCAATAATTCAGTCGTTCTATTTTCTATGTATGATCAGGGAATATTGGATGAAAATGATCCTTAATTTGAATTTAATTGTCACCTTTGTTGGTTAATTCTTATCAAGACCACGAATGCACAACTATATATGTAGATCATACCACGGAAAAAGTATTACTCTTTAAGAAAACGATATTGTCAAAATATCTTATCCACAATATCGTCTCTTAGCTAACAACACCGCATAAGTCATTTTTACCAACTTTACAGGAAACGAAAAAAACTGTGCGGTGTTGAGGGGCCAGCCGACTTGCGCGCTATCACTACTTTTCGAATTATGGCTTCTGATTGGATGAAATCTATATCGTTTGACCAATGGTTAGACGCGCAATGAGCAGCTCCATCTAAAGGCATTCGGATGTGAAAACCGCAAATTTTCGACTTGAACGGTGTTGTAAGCTAAGGGACGATGTTAGATAATTCCTTGAATGGTTGATTTGACAATGATGACGCGACATAACGAAACGGTCTTCTATCTATTGTTTACTCTCAGTTTTTTCCATGGCTGCACATCTAATGTCACTCTAAAGGCAATAAAGAGAAGTATGTTCAGCGTTTCCTAACGTGATTGAATCGGAAATAAAAATATCCGCAGGAGAACCAAGGTTATCGACATAGCCCGAAGAATCACCACACTTAACTGGCAATTAGCTAGGTAGATTGCTTGCAGAACAGATGCTCGATAGGGTCGAATATATCTGGAGTCCGCATACCGAAAGACGCAGCGTTGGAAGGCCTCCAACAAGGTGAACAGTAGTCCTGGTGAGAGGTTCGAGAGCTCAATGAATGTAAGACGCATAGGACCGATCAATGTGTCGATTTTTAGGGGAAGCCTATGTCTAACGATGAACAGATGTCGGTCGAAAAGATGATGATGATAATAATAATTTAATTATTAGGTTGTCAACATGTGGGATGTAGATTCGGCGATCATTGTACCGATAGTCGTGTCAGCTAATGGCTTAATAGCCAAGAGCCTCGAACAACATCTGAGGAGGCTCTCGTTAGGCAGCTGGATCAAGGGCCTGATCCAGAAAGCAGTACTCTTGGACACGACGCGCATCGTTAGGAGATTCCTCTCTCAGGAGCCCTGACCGCCGGCAGCTTGGACCCTGTTCCCGATGCTACTATTTTGTATATTTTTAAATGTTTTTTTTTTTATATTTGTGTGTTTTGTTTGTTTTGTTTTTGTGTTTGTGTTTGTGTTGTTTTTTAAATATTTAAAAATATATAAAATATGTATAAAAAAGAAATAAAGATAATAGTAATCATTTTTTTTTCAGGCATCAGAGGCCAATAGACAAAATACATCAAATAATCTTATACAATAATAAACTAATACATATTATAAAAACAAAACTTATTTAAATATAAATACGTAATGTAGTCAGCGTCGTGTTGCGCTACGTGGTGTCGCATAACCGTCCTCGGAAACGTCGGTATACGACATCTTTCGGCCAGAAGTCCTTTTTTAAGAAGATCTGAAGTTGTTGGGTTGGAACTCGTACCATGAACGACTTGAAGTTGATAATGACGTCTAGCGTCTACTTCCTGATACAATAGCACCTAATCACGCCCACGCCCGTCCAATGTTTAGGGTGACCCTCGCGGGCACGCACACAGAGCCGTGGCAAAGCAATTAGTCGTAAATAAATGAACGATGGATATTGTCTTACTAAGGTAATTGAAATATCACTATTGTTGATTCGACTACGGTCTATTAATTCAATTTTTGGTACGCATTTATTATTATTTTATGGTACGGTAGGGCACTTACTGTGTTTTTCTTTAATCTTCATTGAATCAAACTATTGACATAGGTATGTTTGTACGGAGCCCTCAGAGCGCGAGTCCGACTCGAACTTGACCAGTTGTTTTATTATGGCGACATATCTAAAAAGTGATTAAAAAAGAAAGAAAGGAAACAGTTATGTTGCTTTATTAAAAAAAAACTTTATTCATCCAGACGCTTCGAATGAAACTTGTTTCAAATTTGTTGGTAACACCCAACAAATTTGAAACAGGCGCCATTTTTGGGGGCAGTTTTACGCAATGCCCTTTATTAAATATTTTTGAAGAATCGTACACGGCTCGCCAAGCTGCATTAAAAAATGACATTACTATGTTATGAGTATATTTAAGGTCTACGAGTAAAACACTTGGGTTGGGTTAGGTTAGGTTAAAATAAAAATATTCTATAAAACCTAAACCCCATACTTCTGGGGTATGTCGCCATAGCAAAAAATCTCACCTTAATCTTTCGATTGAGATACATTTCATCATGTTGGTTGATGTAAGAGTTGGAGGACGTTTTGATGCATCGTCCTTTGCCTCTAGTTTTTGCGTCTCATACATTTCTCAAGCCCTTGAGTACATTCATTTGGAATCTAGTTATGTATATATATATCAGCTCAGAAAAATTCTGACCGACATGTGAAAAAATATCGGGTGCGTCTCATAACGTATAAACTTATTTGGTCTAATTACATTTTTTATCGTTCATAAGATATAATCAACGTGAGATATACCAACTGTTGATATAATTTCTTAACATATAACATTTATTTATTCTAAAACTTAATTAGTATAACGTTGTTTGATATAACGTTTATGTAATCGAAAATCATAAGGTCTAACGTTTAATATATATAAAAAATATCATCTAGATAGGACTGTATGGTGTCGGACGTAAAGAATAGCACCATCCCATTTCTTCCCGTGGGTGTCGTAAGAGGCGACTAAGGGACATTTTTAAGACCTTGTGTACTGTTAAGCACCTCAGCGTGGTGGCGGGTAAACTACCAGCAACAGCATTCCCCAGGAGGGTTCGTGTCAGGCAGGCGGCCGGCTGTAAAACAATAGCCATGTCTTTTGCAACATGTTGAGTCTATAGGACAAGGACAACCGTGTGTGTGTTACCTAGAAATCTAGTTATTATGTAAGAAAAACTTTGATAAAGTAGTTAGTAAGCTTAGATAAAAAGTAGCCTATTATCATTGAAAGGATTCTCGTAATTGGATCAGTACTTTCGGAGAAAACCTTTCACAAACGAAAATACAGGTTTACATAACTCTAGCGAAAACATTTTTC
This sequence comes from Mythimna vitellina, assembly GCA_949316375.1. Classification (NCBI taxonomy): domain Eukaryota; kingdom Metazoa; phylum Arthropoda; class Insecta; order Lepidoptera; family Noctuidae; genus Mythimna; species Mythimna vitellina. Next base: position 6,159,371 of record OX438708.1, on the reverse strand, counting down.
GTTCCTAACTAAATTTCTTAGAAAAGAACATTTTACTACTTTTATCTAACAGCAGCTTTGACCTTGGAAAAAAAACATCTATCTAATATCTACACGTGCCTCCCTTTTTAGTAATACGATTGTTAGCTCCACTAAACATTCCAAAAATACCATTTCGAACCCTTATCCACATACATGTCGGTTCATTTGCAAACACACCCCCATTAGTATTCGCAAAGCGTCCAATACAAATAAACTATACAGTTTCCGTTTAAACGTACCAAAAATTTTCGAAAAGTAGCTGTGACGTATATTTTACAAACATATATTGTGGTTGCTTGTGTGAATCCCAAACACGACGGGAATGTTGAAGCAGTGTTGTTATTAATATTTAGTGGCAATTCATGTGGTACTGTTAAGGTTGAAAATGAATGTTTTTATCAGCATTTTACACTGAAAATTACTTTTAATATTAACTACACGAACAGTTATGAGAATTGTGTCACAATTATTGTATTAAAGCACCATTTTTATATTTGACTACTAGGTTTTGCCCGCAGCTTCGTCCGCGTAGAAGTCGGAAATGGTTTTATTATGTTTTTTGCGATACGAAAATATGAAATATTTTATTATCTTCATCGTGTGTGATAGTCCATTGAATTGCGAGCGATATTGTATCTTAAGATAAAATATGATAGTATCTTAGCCGTGTGCAGCGCCCCTTAGTGAAGTCCACTGCGGGTGACGTAACCTACGACAAATTTATTATTTACGGTTGGTACAGTAATCGGGTCTAGGGATCGAACCGTAAAATTAAGTTTGTTTTTTATTGTATTTATTTTTCCAGGATAAAAAGTAGTGTGGTGCCCAGGATATTAAAGAATAATTATACCAAGTTTCACCATAATCGAACCGGTAGTTTTTACGTGATGCCTGAACAAACAGACAGACAGACAAAAATTTTTTTAATCATATTTTTGGGTTCTGTGTCGGTTTAGTAACACTCCCGGCCATTTATTTTTTTGATATTTTCAATGTACACAATTTTCACTTCTACAGATTTATTATAAGTATAGATAATCTTATTTATTCATCTTAGACTCTTAGATTGAGATCATACACATTATGAAATGGAAAAGTTGTATACCCCTGCAATAATAAATGTCTTATTAAAAATATTGTACTAAAGATAATACAAGTTGGAGAGTTAATAATTATATTACTTTTGTGTTGTGTTGGTAAAAACTGCAAGTACAGAGAGCAATGCTATTAAACAAATAAATACTCCTTCTCACCGTACTGGGTTTATGACTAATTCTTACACTGTATCTACCATAAAACTCTGGAATGTGCTTCCCCTTGACATCAAAAAGCTGAAAGCAAATTTTCCTTCAAGCGTAAAATTCAAAACTACTTGAAGTCCTCTCAACCTTAGTTCGGTTTTCGTCATAATTGTTATATTGTAAGTTCTCTTAATTACAATGATTTCATATTTATCATAGCATTTATTAGTTTATTTATTTATTTAAACTTCATGTACAGTGGTGGTACATAGGCGGACTTAATGCCACAAAGCATTCTCTACCAGTCAACCATTTTAGTTTTATATATTACTCGTAGCATATATACATATTTTATTATTATAAGTCACTTAATTTAACGGTTCTAAATTCTATTTAAAATACCTGTTATTTATTTATTGTGCACACCTACCACAGCGTTGTTTTTTTAACCCAATGGTTGACTGGTAGAGAATGCCTTGTGGCATTAAGTCCACCTATGTACCACTACTGTACATGAAGTTTAAATAGATAAATAAATGCTTATTTTGTTTTGATTTTTTTTTTAAATCTGTATCCGTAAGTTCTGTTGTGAGCCGTTTTAAGTTTATCCATCAACTACCGGTGCCTCTGTACAATTGCGTCCTTCAGCCAGTCTCGCGTAAACGTCCCTAGGTCAACACACCGGGAAGCAACAAAGGGAATGGGGGAGACCGTTGCTTTGGCAACGTTCAGTCAGTGAGATAAAACAGTTTGATTAAAATACCTATTTTTACATGTGGATGGATGGAGAGGAAGAGGGAGATCAAAGAAAAGATGGGTGGGTTGTGTGAAGAGTGATATGAAAGAAAAGGAAGTTAGTGATAGCACGACGAGTGACAAGAAGAGTGGAAGAAAAAAACGTGTTGCACCGACCCTAAATAACACGGGACAAGGGCAGGAAGTTGATGATGATGATTAAAATACCTAGTTTATGGTCTTTAGTTCATTCAGAGAGTGTCGCACAGATCTCAACATGTAATAGTCTTTATTAACTAACTTCAAAAAAGGAGGAGCTTATTTACAAGCCAGCTGCTAGACTTTTTCACATGTATACAAAATTTAACATTATAAACATATGTAGCGACATATATGGCGTCACATAAGAACTAATCCTGCATCGCGCAATTAAAGTTCTCCGTGTGATAGGAACATATAGAACAGTCCAAAATCATCTATCGGGCAGTTGCCCACCAGAAATAACACCCGTCTGGCCGGAGGATCCTACCTTTTTAACGGATGTTTGCGGGACTTCGCTCTCAGTTCCACATACCTCCAAACATACACCCTGAAAGTACCTATTATGTTTAGAATCAACTACTGAATTGATTTCAGCTATTTTAAACATAAGTATTTTTTTTATAATTAAAAGCCAATAATTTTATCCTAAAAAATGTATTATTAGATAACATTCTTGACAAGTCTTAACTTGTCTTACCTGTTTTTGTGTGTGTGCGTAGACACCAATACAGACGCACTACTATATTTGCCTACTATTAGGATAAAAAATTTTCATTATAATGCATAGGATCGCATTTGACCACTGATGAGATCATCTGATGACCTTGCGACGATGTGGTCGACGATTGAACACGCTTGCCTGGGAAGTGACTTTTCACTTTTGACTTGAAGACTCCTGGGTGATAGCTATCAAGAAATACAGACTTCGGTGGGGAATTCTACTCCTTAGCTGTACGTACAATGAATGTCTTCCTAAAACGTTTTGTGTTGTACTGGATGAACCTAAGTGCATTTAAGTAAAATATTTAGTCATAAAATGTTGTTGGTAACTTAATTTTCAAATTGGGGTTTATTATTCCAGTTATCTCCGTGTTGTATATGGCAAAATCATTAATACTGCATAGCATATTAATGGGCTAGCATTTATTAGTTTTATCAACAACAACTCGTTCACTGTTCAATTGATACGTATAGCCGAACTATTGTACTGATATAACCCGTATTTACCTAAAGAAACGAGTTCAACAAATTCGACCTTTCAGTAATAAGTAATTACAGTTATTATGTCTCTTATTTTTTCATTCATCAATTCAGTGGCAGGCATTTTATTACTAACATTGAATTAGGCATTACCTAATATCGATAATAATCAACCAATATCGAGACTTTATTGAAGCATGGTAAGCCCGCATGTATTATTATTACTTACTAAAGTATTTCATGTAGGATGATCCCCTATTCGAGTTCTACGATGCTTCTAAAAATAGAATTACTCCCACAGACATATCAATGGTTGATAACTACCTATTCATACCCGACAGAAGTGTCTAAGCTCCTACCTCAAATACCGAATCCTAAAAATTCAGTCCCTATGAGCCCGATGCCATTAAGTATGTGATTCACGTTTGTGGCCTATATGTAGGGCACATGAATTGTAATCAGCTTTTATAGATACTCCACGTCGAGAATATAAAATATCCCGATACATTTTGCTTTAAGGTTTTATTAAACAGATTTATTCTGGGTTTTTCGAGTTGAAAAGAAAATTTTCGCACGCGTTTTTCGGTTTGCGTCTGTATACAAATTCGGTCTGAGATTTCGTGGCATATTATGTTGAATATTTTTATGAAATGTTTGCAGCATTTCTGAAATATTTTTGTCACATGGTAGATACGATTTTTAAGGTCGATTTTGTAAGTCACAAAGAAGTGTTAGAAAAATACTTTTTAACAAAAATATTCAACAGATTTTCAAAAAATAAAAAACAGATTTGTAAAATTTCCTTTTTTATCTTTGTTATGTTGACAAGAACTTTGAAATGGAAGTCGATATTATTATATTGACTATTTAGTCTAAATCCATTGTTTTTCATTTGATATACCAAATAACGAGACTACCTTTAGAGTATATTCATCAAACAAACATGTTTTTAAAGCGGTCTAACTTGACGAAGCAATCAGTGAGTGTTCATAAAAAATTCGAAGTCGAAACCTACTTCTTTTTTAGTTGGTTTAAACGTCGAAAAATCTAGAGACACCAATATTTATTTTACAAGAAGCTTCATCCACTCCACTCGACTTGGTACCAATAAATAATTAGTTTTAACTGTTGATTAGATTGAGTAGAGTATAAGTCGAGTACTAAAAAAAAATGAATTTTGATTTTTTTCGCAGCTTCAAGGGACCGCAGAACTATATGATTTTAATATCAACTCAATACCTCCACGCGCATCCAAGATAAAGGGTCTTGCCAAACAGTCATACAGACGAACAACAAAGTGATCCTACTTAACTAAAAAAAAGAAATGTCAGTTACACTACACATTCAATGACAAAATATAAAAGATACAGCCATTCGCTACTGCAAATAAGGTTAAACAGAGACAAATTGGCAAAAATAGACAACTGCGGAACTTTTACTGCAAAAGCAGCTACAATGTATTTTCCTTGAATACCATTGTCAACTCACTTTGGCAAGTTGAAACTGAGAAGCAGAAATAAAAATATTTTCGACAATCCAATTTTCGTTCTACTGCTTGGGAGAATTTCATAATTTTTTGCATTTCAAAAACGACAATCCTTGATTTGGTTATTGCAATAATAAACAGAGAATTTGGCAACCGATTTCATGTTGTACAAATTGCTGTGACCCAATTTCTTTGTTCTTATGTAATGTTATAGCTGTTTTAGGGTTCCGTATTCAAAAGGTTTAAACGGGACCCGATTACTAAGACTCCGCTGTCCGTCCATCCGTCTGTCTGTCTGTCACCAGACTGTATCTCATGACCCGTGACAGCTATACAGTTAAAATTTTCACAGATGATGTATTTCTGTTGCTGCTTTAAGAACATAAATGCTAAAAAAGAGAATAAAATATTTTTTTATGGGACTCCCATACAAAAAACGTGTTTTTTTTGGCCCGTTTTTTGGTACGGAGCCTTTCGTGCGCGAGTCTGATCTGGACTTGGCCGGTATTTTTTCTTTTTTTATACGCAGCTTAAGTCCAGATATCATAACGAAATGATGAAATGCAGAATCCTCTAATTTATTTGCAAATAGGAGAATGGTACGGACGCAATAAATTGTACTACACTGGGGTATTTTGTACTACTTTATTATATTTTTCACAAGCAGGTTATTTAAGTCAGTTTTTTTTTATGTCAGACTTTTACTTGCTAAATACCCTGTTTTACACTACATACCTAAAATCATCATTGCCTCTGTTTGTGATCTCATTCTTACGAAACGGCTAGACCGAATTTATTTATTTTTTTATATATTTCGCAGGTACGAAAATAGATTGTAAAGTATTTTTCACCCTCCTACCCCCACCCTTCATTTTTTAATCGCAATTTTAGTATTTCGGTTCAGTTAGTAGGTATTATAAATACCAGGCCTTGGTACAGGCCATGGTCCAGAGCGAGGAGGAATGGCAAGCGGTCGCCTCCTTCTGCGAAGCAGTAATGCTTGCGAAGAAGGCGGCTGAACACTCGAGGGAACGGACTTCCTCACGCCCCGGCCGCCGGATCCCGATCTCAATTTCCAGCCACCGTAGGCGTGGGCTTGTGGACGGCGAACAATGAGTAGCTCGCCGTCCGGCCGTAAGGTAACCGTCCGGAGACAAGTCAAGTGCGAGTCGTTGACAGAGCGTAGTGTTCCACGCACGCCTCAAAGAAATGTTAGCAAAACCATAGGGACCCAGCAGGGTCGAAGCCTACTGGGGCCAGGGGTTGTGCGAAAGAGAACACTGGGGCCCTAAAACGAAGGCTAAGAAGAAACAGGAGTGGGTTTAAGTCAGTAAAAGTCGGACACGATAGAACGCCAGAAGTCATTGATTGATTTCTCACCTAAAAAAAACAACGATCTTTGATAAATTATATGTAAAAACAACGTTTGCTAGTTCAGCTCGCAGCTACCTACCTATATAACTTTGTCACAATCCCCTTGTGTTTATTTTTGTATCTTTTGACTCACTTCATTATCCGTATCTCGTACCACCAATAACTTTTGCAACTTATTGGAAAAGAAAATACTGCACGTCGCGAGTCTGAATCTAAAGTTTCGAACGTTTTTAATATAGGAGCTAGGGGAATTGGTTTCCCAGTAGATCATTGCTAGCTTTCACATATTAACTCTTTATAACATTAGGTAAGTGGTTAAAAAAATGTAAATCTAAATATCCCCTCGAGCGCCGATTGTACATACGTCTGTACAATTTGAATGACCTTGAAAAACGCTTAATTGTCGTTTTGTACACACGTTCACGAATTTTTTTTAGCCGAAAATTTTGTTTTTTTATATCTTTGTTTTTCCTAGAATAATCCCGAAAAAGTTTTTTTCATGTTTATTTTATAAATTTTTTTGGAGATTTACGTAAAAACGCGCAATTACGTAATAATAATACTCCAAGGTGCCCGAGGGGATATAGGTATTAAAAACTTTTACAGTTGACATGGTATTTTTATTCTGCGAAATCATCAAATAACTCATCCCGCTCTGGGCAGAGCGAGAGAGAGTGTCAAATATTTACTAAAAACCCACCTGTGTTTCTTCAGTTGCTCTTTGAGTTTCAGGGTTGCGATAACTCTTTTGTACGATTCTGCAGCCCTGGTAGGCATCGGCCTTAATGAGCCCTGACAATGTTGCTGATGCGGGCCTAGTCTTTATCAGAGTCCGAGCTACCCCTGGCTCACCGTCCGCGAACGGTGACTGGGACGTGAAGATTGGCACTCGCAAAACTGCTTCGCAGAAGAAGGCGGCAACGTTCCCTTCCCTCTCGCTCCGTACCATGGCCTAGATCAGGCTCGGACGCTAGAGGTCGCTGATCCCAATCGCCCTCATGAGAGTACATCTCTGCTCTATAGAAGTGGAGCAGAATTATCGTAAGCTCCACTGTGTCTTCAGAGCGATCCGCAAAATGGTGACAGCCGGGAGTTTCTTTCAATCTAACTTGAAACAAAATCGTCCCAAAGCAACCATGTGCAGTGAGGACCTACGCCAGCTGGAAATTGAGGACGCATCTCTGTAGGTTGAAAGAATAATGAAAAATGTGACAATTTATAAGGTGTTAAAAAATTAACTTTAAGAATTTCGAGGGGACATTGTACTCCTCATTATGAACAACTTTTACTATGGGACTAAACCTGAAATTGCAAAAAAAAAAATCAGCTGCTCCATACATTTTGACGAGTTATGCGAACATAAACGTAGGGAACGGCTGATTTTTTTTTCAACTTTTAGTTGTTTATAATAAGGAAGGAGTACAATGCCTTAAAATTCTTAAAGTAAATTATTTAACACCTTATATATATTTTTTTGTTCGCGACTGTACATAAATTACTTATATAGGAGTATATAGAATATAACTAAGAATTATATGAATTAAACAAAAACAAATATAGTCAGGCGTCGAAGTACTCGACATTTCTGTGATCTGAGAACGACGGAAACTTGGCAAATATTTTAATTAATGTTTGAAGCGTAATGCGTATGTATTACTTACACATATGTAATGTAATTTCATTGAACTGATCGCTAATAAAGTCAAATATCATACTAAAAGCCACCAATATTAGATTACCCAAGTCAGATCCAAATTCACGAAAGTTTCGATCATTAGTTGAAACTTTGAATTTCATGACTGCTTCATTAGACGTCTTCTATAAGTTTTGTATGATGAGCAAATAATGTATGCTAGCTAATTTTATAGGAGACGCCCGCGTGAATGATTTATTTTAACCGACTTCAAAAAGAAGAAGGTTATTTTTTTATGTACGTTCACCAAATTCTTGGTCAATTGTGGACCGATATTGATTTTTTTTTTTATTGAAATTTTATGCATCCCATTATGGTACTACCATAGAAATATTGTTATGATCCGATTCTGATGAACTTCAGAGATATAGAACGGAACTCCTCATAGGATTACAGCAGAACTGATGTAACAAGTAAAATTGCTTTGTTTATACGTGTAGTCGATGACTGGCTGAAGGAAGAAAGGGATATATCGAACTGATTTCATGATGAAACCAGAAGGTAGGCATCGGAATTCTGTAATCGACAATTGAATTCGTGCGGAAACGACGCCCGGGTGTCGCCATTGTGTGGACCGCGAGGACACGGTAGAGCACACGGTGGAGGTGTGCCCCGCTTGGGCAGAGCAACGCCGTCTCCTCGTGGGTGCAATCGGCGGCGGTGATCTCTCGCGCCGGGCCTTGGTTCAGGCCATGGTCCGGAGCGAGGAGGAGTGGCAGGCGGTCGCTTCCTTCTGCGAAGCAGTAATGCTAGCAAAGGAGGCGGCCGCTGGGATTCCAATCCCGATTTCCGGCCACCGTAGGCGCGGCCTTGCGGACGGCGAGCAAAAGATGACTCGCCGTCTGATCGTCCGGTAACCGTCCGGACCGAGCCCAAGTCGTCGACGGCGCGTACTGTTCCACGCACGCCTCAAAGAGATGTGGGCAAATCGTAGGGGCCCAGCAGGGTCGAAGCCTACTGGGGCTACGGGTAGTGTGAAAGTGAAACCCGGGGCCTTGGGACGAAGGCAATGAAGGAACAGGAGTGGGTTTTTAGTCAGTAAAAGTCTGACACTATCTACCGATTTGTCTTAAGCTGATTTTCCAACCCAATAAAAAAAAAACCCACAATTGAGAAAGAGTTGACAGCGATTGTTTGGGCTATAAAACCATTTCAGACCATACCTTTATGGTCGCAAATTTAAAATTAAGACCGAACACCAACCTTTAATATAAAAGAGCCATCCAGTAGGTTATAAAAATTGAGATTTTCATCAGAAGAATATGATTTTAATGTTGAGTATGTCAAAGGTTCGGTCATGAAATAAACGCTAAACCACTGCGCCAGTTGTACCCATTCATACAGAACGTACATACTTCGACAGGGAATTCCACTCCTTAGCAGTACGCACGATGAATGTGTTCCCAAAACGCTTAGTGCCTATAAATGGGATATCAAATTATGTACTGGAGGCGCGTCGCCATACGTCTAGTGATCCGATAATGGAACTAGCTGGACCAATTCTCAATCCGTGCAATTCTAACAAGTTTATAATTATTCTTGTATCTACATAATGATGGTCTTAGTGCATTTAAAAATATAACTTCACAGCCCATGACCAAAACAGTTGACTAAAATCTAAAACACTAAAAATAAACTCGCTGCTTACGCGACATTATTTACAAAAAAAAACTTTTAAAAATGAATATTGTATCTTTACTACCTTACTTTAATCGGATCTGTGTGATTTTAAAAGATTATCTTAATAAATAAAAACAAACGAATGAAAAAATATCTCTAAATTAAATAGTTTAGATCTAGACCACTACTATCCTACGCTCCATAATTCAAATGATAGAGGTCAGGAAAAGATCAGCTAGGCTGAAATGGGAGTGGGCTGGCCCCATCGCATGAATGCACCCGGACAGAAGGGCGAGGATCGTTACGCACTGGACGCCTGAGGGAGGGCGATGTCGTCGAGATCGACCGCAGCGAAGGTGGTGTGACGACCTGAGGGCTTAGCTAAGTTGATAATGTACAATCGTTAACGCTAATATAATTTCAAATGTATGGGAATGATATCATGTCAATTTTAAGGGCCTGCGCACACTTGAGACAAGACTGTCATTAACAGACTTGTCTACGACGTTGCAGACTTGTCTGCGACAAGACTGTTTTGAGACGTCCAGTGTTGCCAATAGTTACTCTAACTTACCACTAGTGTCAAATTTTAAAACCACCAGAAAACCACTAACAAAAAAATTATCCCACACTCAAAATCGCAAAATTTCCCACTAAAAAAATCCTTTATTTTGACCACGTGAGTCGCATGGTCTAAACAAAGGAATCGAAGGCGTTATCAACTGTAGAAAGAGATTTGAAAGGAAAGGTTCGTAACTTGGCTTGACATGCTGATCATGTTGCGGGGTAAACTTGGCCAAAGATCGCCCAAAAAAGTGAAGTTTTGAAGGAGAAATACCATATACCCAGCTGTGGGATACTATATAGTATCCCACAGCTGGGCATCTAGGCTAGTAAAAAAAAGGTCTAGAACACAAGGCATGTTTATTTCATTAGGTAGCTATTAACTGGGACCAAGAATTATAAAGCTTGAACTATGTGAACCAAGCTGAAGAGAAAACCTAGTAATCCGCACATTGTAACACTATTTTTCTACTTTCTCTCTCAAACGACAATTGCTAACGAGTCGGATTGGGCAAAGAACAAAAATAAAATAGATGTGGCACTTGTGTTCCAAATATACTCTGTTCTGTTTTATACTCTTAAATTAATATAATTCCGGAGTGTGAAACAGACGGCTTGACATAATTATTATTTTCGTACCCAATTTCCGGCCACCGTGGGCGCGGGCTTGAGGACGGCGAGCAATGGGTAGCCCGCCGTCTGACCGTCCAGTAACCGTTCGGACCGAGCCCAAGTTGTCGACGGCGCGTACTGTTCCACGCGCGCCTCAAGGAGATGTCAGCAACTGTGGGGCCGGCAATAGGGTCGAAGTTTTCTGGGGCCAAGGGTCTGATTCTGAAAGGAAGACGGCCCCGGTACGAAAGGCAACGAAGGAACAGGATTAAGTTTTTAGTCAGTAAAAGTCTGACACTATCTCCCGCTCCGCCACGAGCTGGGGATGTCATAAGATGATTTTCCAACCGAAAAAAAAAATCCCATGTTATTTGGGATCGGCGTACACGTTTTTTCTTCCATTGTTTTATTTCCCTGTCCTATCACTCGACACCCTATCACTTGCCCCCTTTTCTTTCTTAATGAATCCATCTTTTTTTTCCAGCTTTCCACATCCATCCACATATCAGGATACTCGTAACTCTTTTAGTAACGTGCGTTTCATCTCCTCTCGTATAACAGGACGAATACGACAGTATTCTTTTCTTATGTATAAAAGAACGAAAAGATTATTAAGAAAACAAGGGAACAAAAGTATGTATGTAGTGTTTGTGGTCTACATCCGTGTAAAAAATAATTAAAACTACTGATACTGCATAAAAAAAAACTTTATACTTGACTGCTACCGGAGAAGTACAGAGCGGTAGGTAATATTCAGTGAATTTACCACACGGCCAAAGGAGTTATCATCATCATCATCATTTCAGCCGAAAGACGTCCACTGTTGGACATAGGCCTCCCCCAAATGCCGCCACAATGACCGGTCCTGTGCGTCTCGCATCCATCGAATTCCCGCGACCCTCACCAGGTCATCGGTCCACCTTGTGGGAGGCCTTCCAACGCTGCGTTTTCCGGTACGTGGTCGCCATTCCAGAACCTTTCGTCCCAATCGACCATCTGTTCTGCGAGCAATGTGCCCTGCCCACTGCCACTTAAGTTTGGCGATTCTTCGGGCTATGTCCGTAACCTTGGTTCTCCTGCGGATATCCTCATTTCTGACGCGATCACGCAAGGATACTCCGAGCATAGCCCTTTCCATTGCCCTTTGAGTAACTTTAAGCCTTCTGATGAGGCCCATTGTAAGCGACCACGTTTCGGAGCCATATGTCATCACTGGCAACACACACTGGTCATAGACTTTTGTCTTGAGACACTGTGGTATATTGGACGAGAAGACACCGCACAGCTTCCCGAACGCTGCCCAGCCGAGTCGGATTCGACGATAAAGAAAGGAGTTATGAAAGGAGTTATACGGAGTTTCATTTCTGCACGATTTTTCTATTCTTTGTCAAAGGTCGTTCGGTCGAGCGATTGAGTTCAGCGGGTGAGCATTAGTTGCAATGACGATCGATAAGAAGTTCACAGGAGCGTAGGTTGTGGTTGGATGAGATTTTTCAAAATTAAGTTTGTTAAATAATTCATTCGACTGAGCTAGGTCTGGAAACATAAAATTTGGAGACAGATTTGATTTTGTTTTGAAAGTTAACTTTAAGTGAAGATGTTTGAAAATCTATTCTCCACAGAGATTAACCTTCAAATGGGTGTGCGGTTATTCGCAACTTTAGCGGCCGCGGGTAACCTAAAAGCCCTTTGAGATATTTCAAGGACTGAAAAAGACCGATTAATTTATAATCTTTTTTTTTAAAATTCAGTCACTGTCTATCTTTTTATCTAAGAAATAAATTGTTTTAATTCAAAACTATGTTACAAATTTTACAAAATTCTCTGGATTAGGAATTAATTCTGCTAGACACAACAAAAGTTTTTATTTTGTATTTTGAGTCGTTTTTATATTTTCATTTTGTTTGTTAGTATTTAAAAATGTATCATTTATTTAGGTCTCGTTTTCTTCATAATTAATCTTTTCGTCAACGTAAAAAAACAAAAGACAGTCACCAGCAGACTTAGCCAAGTTACGACCGTTTCGTTTCGAATCTCTTTCTAAAGTCGGTAACGCCTCCGATTTCTTTGTTCTGACTACGTGACTTAACGTTGAGATGATGTCATTTCCATACATGGAGGTGAGCTAGGAGGATCATTGGCAATAATGCAATCGTTGAGTCGAGGCTTCAAAGTCTTGAGCATCGACGCCGAGTTTGTTACCCTGTCGGTTTTCTACCGGTGGTTGCATTTTGGGGAGTGTGCTTCGGAATTGCATAACCTAATTCCGCCTAGAGACCATTCCATCATAGGACCACCAGGCGTACGGCAATACGCCACCGGTATATGCTGGACATCCCACCTATACGCACAAAACGTTTTGGGAACACATTCATTTTGCGTACAGCTAAGGAGTGAAATTCCTTGCCGGAATCTGTGTTTCCTCATGACTACAACCCGGGAATCTTTAAGTCAAGAGTAAATAGGTTACTTCTAGGTAAACGCGCTCCATCGTCGACCGCATCGTCTCTTTCCATCAGGTGAGATAGCGGTCAAGCGCCAACCTATCAAGAATAAAAATAAATACATTTGAAGTTTACTATTGTTAACGATTGTAGATTATCAACTTCACTAAGCCCTCTGTAGTCTTTTCGATACATGCACCGTGATCTAAACAAATACATAATGTGTCTGTCAGGAAGGTTAGACGCCAGGCCTGCAAAATTGTTCGATTGCGTCACTGCGGCTCTAGAACGCAAAGGACAACTATAGCACTTGTTGTTTTTACTTGATAAAAGACTCTCTCCCTCAACCAAGAACGGGAGAGGTTATTTGATGCTTTCTAACTACAACGAGGGGTGGTTTTCAAAAGATGATAAATACATCTATCAAGAAATTTTGAAATAATGACCGAAAATATGTCGAGTGCGGTCGATTCGACACCGCGTGACCTCTTGAAGGTTAAATAGGGTGAAAATTTATACAGAAGGGCAAACCCATCGTTCACATGACATTCTTTGTTAATGGACAAAGGCTATAAAATTTATTTATGTATATTTACCGCATCATACCACAAAAATATGTCATCACGTGGAAAAAAATTGGATAACTGTTATGACTCAGTTTTATTGGTAAAATAATATGAAAGGTGCTCTACTTCCTAATGACAGCAGTTCTATTTCGTCCTTCTTTTAAAGGACATATTTATTTTATTTATTTATTTAAACTTTATGCACAGTAGTGGTACATAGGCGGACTTAATGCAACAAGGCATTCTCTACCAGCCAACCTTTGGGTTAAAAAAGACAACACTGTGGTAGGCTTGCACAATAAACAAATAACAGGTACTTCAAACAGAACAAAATAAAATAAAAAAATAAGTTATAAGTGTAAGTGTGTGTGTGTAAGGTGTAAGTGTATTATCTAAAGCAACCACGAAAAAGTTTATTAGTTTTACGAATAGCCAGGATCAACTATGGCAAAAAAAAATGCTTACATTTGAAGGAGCACAGCTACACTATAAAATACTTAACCTCATGCATAAGAAACCTTCTCTCATTAAATGCATTTAAAACCCAGTTTAGTCTTTCTTTAATCATCATCATCATCATCATTTCAGCCGATAGACGTCTAGTGCTGGACATAGGCCTCCCCAAATGTCGCCACAAACAACGGTCCTGTGCGTCTCGCATCCATCGGATTCCCGCAATCCTCACAAGGTCATCGGTCCACCTTGTAGGCCTTCCAACACTGCGTCTTGCGGTACGCGGTCGCCACTCCAGAACCTTTCGGCCCCAACGGCCAACGGTTTCTTTAATCGCCAATCGATATTACTCGAAAAGTGAATGCGTTGGGTGGGTCGAGCTTCTGTTAGTTTTAATTAGTTTGTGACGGATAATGTTAACCCAAGTGTAACCATAATTATTATCATGGAATGTAGACTCGATGGTCATTGTATCGATAATCGTATTAGCTAATGGCTTAATAGCCAGGAGCCTCGACCAACACCTTAGGAGGCTTTCGTTAGGCGACTGGATCAAAGCCTTGATTCAGAAAGCATTGCTTTTGGACACGGCTCGTACAGTTATGAGGTTCTTTTCTCTGTAGCCCTAACCGATGATAACCTGGACTCTATTGTCCATACCGGAGGGATAATTTTTAAATTTTTGAAGTGTTTTTTTTATTTAAATATTTAAAAATATAATTTATATTATATAATGACCCCTATTTCATTCTTACGGGGTGAATTTTGGAAAACCCTCTCTTAGTGCTCGTCTAAGATATAAAAAGAACAAAATTTCATACTCCTAAACCCAGTAGTTTCAGCTGTTTGTTGATATTTCAGTCAGTCAGTTTCTCCTTTTATATATAGGTATAGTTTTTATGTTGCTACTGGACTTATTTGACATAAATGAGCATGGCAGTTGAGAGTTTGTCATGCTCACTCAAATGTCTCACTGATGGTGGCGCGGGTGTTGGATCATTCGGTTCCCTTCAAAATGGTTGAGCTGAGTGGTGCTAATATTAGCGTCATGTCCGTGAACGGGCGCTGTCAGTTGAGGCTGGTCATCTCTTAGCTGCCAGTTGCTATTTTAATATCTATATTTAGTTTTTATTTTTATTTACATTGTTCTCACATGATAGCGACAAGAAACATGTAACAGAGATATATGTAATTACAAAATATGATTGAAAAGAGTGTCCATGGAGTTTCTTGCACATTCTTCTCCATAGAGATCTACGCTTTGGAATGTGCAATTAGCATCATTTATTTTTATTTTTCTGACTGACTGACTTCTTGACATTTCAAAAGTGCCTGTAAATGGTTTATTTGGAATAAATGCTATTTTGATTTTGATTTTGATTTGAGTTAAAATTTAAAATCCTTGTTTTTTAATATGATTTTAAAAATAGGTCTAAAAATAATTCAGCTCTATTAAATATCAAACTGTACGTACGCAGGTAGTTAACCACCAAAATAACCTTAAGAATAACACCAATTCTATACGCTCATTCATATTTGAGTCGATCGATCAAAAGATGTCCACAATGGCTCAAATATGCTATCTTTTCTCAAACACGCTTGAAAGATTCTATTATGCCAGGATCATACCCGAAATCATAAAAAAACGGACTAGGGAGATACTAAAAAGGTAACTTAAGTCTACCTGTATAATACCCACCTAAAAATATCAGAAAAATCTTTTTCCATTACCCTAAGTTGACACCGGCCTTTGGCTTATCATTGAGCCAATTTATTTTTCGACTTAGAATAATCTTGGCATATTTACTGCTAAGTGTAGGTAAGTACCTTAGCTTGGTTCAGCTAGCTGTTGCACAACAGCTACTGAAAATATCAATTTCGTGATTAGTATACGTGATTGAGGTGGACCGATGTCCTGGTATTTTGTTTTATTGGGTGGGAAAATCATCGTAAGACAAATCGGGAGATAGTGTCAGACTTTTACTGACTAAAAACCCTATTCCTTCTTTGCCTTCGTCCCAGGGCCCCGGGTTTCACTTTCACATTACCCGTGGTCCCAGTAGGCTTCGACCCAGCTGGGCCCCTACGATTTGCTGACATCTCCCTGAGGCGCGCGTGGAACAGTACGCGCCGTCGACGACTTGGGCTCGGTCCGGACGGTTACCGGACGGTTGGACGGCGAGCCACCAATTGCTCGGTAAAGATTGCGGAAATCCAATGCATGTGAGACGCATAGGAGTGGACCGTTCGTTGTGGCGATACTTGGGGGAGACCTATGTCCAACATTGGACGTCTTTCGGCTGAAATGATGATGATGATGATGATACATGATTATACTATACTAACTAACACAAAAAATAAAGAGCACAAAGTGAGTAGCTTAT
Source organism: Mythimna vitellina (assembly GCA_949316375.1). Lineage (NCBI taxonomy): Eukaryota > Metazoa > Arthropoda > Insecta > Lepidoptera > Noctuidae > Mythimna > Mythimna vitellina. The sequence goes on along the minus strand of OX438708.1, from coordinate 6,142,936 downwards.
TTCAACACAGTTTTGTTTCAGTCGTATTTTTTAGCTTCACTTGTTTAACTTAACGACATTTTGTTAATTCAAAAGTGCCTGTAAATAGTTTATTTGAAATACATGTTTTTGATTAATTGATTGATATTCCTAATTCACCAGTTGAGGAATAGTTTTGACGAAGTAGAAGTGTCCAAGTCAAATAACATATAACGGCTCAATAAAATCGCCCATTGTGACACCCTATTAATTTCAAGTTCCTAATGTAATTTTTATTTTTGGTTTACAATAAAGAATATATCTTTTTATAAATTTAATCAAAATTAAATAAATCAAATTAATTTTGAATATGAAAATTCTAATATAAAATTGAGTCTTGTTAATAAGCTTTTGTCAGCATGAAAGAAGAAAATATAATTCTGCACATAGGCATACTCATAAAAGAATTTAAAATTCGTAATTCAAAATCGGTCGAGTAGCTTTTGAATTACAAACAAAAATAACCTCGTGATTATTTACACGCTAATTGGTAGGTTTATTCAATATTTCCAAAATCAACTTTGAATTTAGAATCAGATGATCAGTACCTATTTAAGTTTTATAAATATAACTGTTTAACAAAGAATATTGTGAGTGAATCTAAATATAAAAGACATTGATTCAAATGAATCTACTCGTACCTATCTATTGATTCGTTTTTAAAAGAAAATTAAAAACTCTACACTTACTCGTCTAAAATAAAATGATTAAAATATTTTTAACAGTTGTTTAAACATTTTTTTTCAATTTCATCTTCTTAAGCTGCTCTAACAATACATAGGCTATATAGTTTGTTTTTTTTAATTGACATAAACCAGTGCTTGAGTGCAATCCAACCTGATGGTAAGCAGAGATACAATCATTAATGGAGCCTATTCACTCTAGCCTTGAAGATAACTAAATTATAGTTTCTGCTGTAAATATAATTGAATGATAAACCCGTGGCTAACAATTTACTTAAGTATTTATAAAATTCAGATGCTGGTGTAACCGTTAGGACAGCTTAGGTAAGCGCCACATAAACTTGAAATTTGGTCATTGCAGCATAATATGCTGAGTTAGGCGCCTTTTTGGCCTTGCATAGATGTTAAAGTTATTTTTTTTCATACTTAAATAATTCTACTGTATGTGTGAGGTACGAACAAACGTTTTTCTTTTTTTCTTAGTTTCTTTCTTTCTTTCTTTCTTTCTTTCTTTCTTTCTTTCTTTCTTTCTTTCTTTCTTTCTTTCTTTCTTTCTTTCTTTCTTTCTTTCTTTCTTTCTTTCATTGGATAATTATTCATCACCCTCCTACGTTTATCTAGCACCTTGTATAGTTTGTTCATATAGATGACTACCTACAATAACAACTAAAAAGGTGTTCATTCGACGGACAGGTTGGTATAGTAGTTGAGGAAATGGGCTGCTGCGCTGCGCTGCGGTTCGCGGGTTCGGTTCCCACACGGAACAAATATATGTCTGGTTATCTTCTATATGTGAGTTTACATGATTGTGAACGCTCCTACGATACAGGAGTAATTTCTATTAAGGAACAACATATTTAAAAAATATATATATATACACGGTGTTTAAGTAATAGTCAATGTAAAAACTGTCTCGTATTTCTCTTGTCTAGCTTTAATCTAAGTCCGAAACATTGGAAGTAAATTAAAAATAAAAATAGACAGCTAATGTCACTAATTTTTAATTAAAAAGTACTCTAATACAATACATATATAAATAAAATTAAAATTCAGAATTTACGCTTAATACATTTTTTTTAAATTAGTATTTGAATGAAAAATTTGGGTCTTAGTTTCATAAAACAATAAAAAGTCGATGAAAAAAATCCACAGGACATGAGGAGTGTTTAGGAGTCTGAAAGGATAGCAGATGGTCCCCCCAGTCGACTATTTTAATTTGACATACGATGCACCAAACACCCTGTATATTCTGGAAAAAATATATCTTGGAGGCGCGATGGTAAACCTCTGCCTACTATTTCGGATGAAAGGCGTCGTGGTATGTCGTAAAAATTCTGACAAATTCAGGTCACAAAGTAGGTAAGGGGAATGCTTAAAATCTCCGCCTGAAGAGCCATTTGAACAAACTTCTTTGAAGGGAATTGTAGTAAATGGAATGCCAATAAATTTTGTTGGCGTAGTAGTTAAATATTTATTTTCATTAAAACTATGTTGGGATTAGTTTTTTTTATTTTCCTTGTAGGCAATTACTTTAAGAAGCACTTTTACAACACTGAAAAACTGGATATTTTCTTAACAACATAAAGTAAACACTCATAAGTTACAAAAAGAATACCACGCCGCGCCACCAAATATCTAAGCTTAGGCATGATAATAGGCCTATGTCCAGCAGTGGACGTCTTTCGGCTGAAATGATGATGATGATGATGATGATGAGGCATGATAATATACACCACTAATTTTTAATTGGTACAAATAATAACAAAGCTTATTAGAAAAGGTCTTGTTATTATTTAAGTAAAGTCTCAATAAATTATATTCATAAACAGCAAAGTTATTAGCGTTTGTTTATATCCCAAAATATCACTCAATTTATGAAAATATTGTACAGGCTATTGATTATGAATGAATAAATGACGATCAAAATGGAAAAACGCTGCACGTAGTATTTTCTAGTAGCAATTGTTATGAATGATTGATTCTATTATGAATTTACCAATTATGTCAATTTTGGGATTTCGTTTTTTTTTTACTTTTTACTACAAAAATATTATCAGTAACGGGTACGAAAAGAGCCCATTTTTTTAATACAAATTAAAAAATAGGGGTTTAAAAATTGCTTACAAACTTATTTTTTTCTTTTTATATTATGAGTAAATTTAATAAAGTAATGTAACGTTTGCGGGAGTCCGATGGATGAGAGACGCACCGGACCTTTCATTGTGGAGACACTTGAAGAGAAGCCTATGTCGAGCAGTGGACGTCTTTCGGCTGAAATGATGATGATGATGACGATGATGAGTAAATTTAAATTTGAAAGGTACTCGTAGCTTGTTTGGAATACGTTTTTTGATTTATGTATACCGTGACATGTCTTGATACCGTAAAATAGTCAATCCATAACAATGAGATGATGTCTCATAATAATGAGTATTTTCTCCATCAAAGTCTGGTTTATCTTCTCCTGCCATAACTCTCGTACATCTATTCCATTTATTGTGGTCTGCTTTCCGCACTTAGTCCTTGGTGGACCATTTTTTGTGGGCCATGGTGGCCTTCACTCCAACCAGTTTATGTTAGCTATAATCAAATCGTAAAAAAATTTAGAAACCCTTATTATGTAATCTAGTGTAACTCAACTGCCTAGTCTTCTTCAAACTATCTTTCACCGGCTTCATGTTTAACCGTATCCAGCTGAATAATTTAACATTGAGCGGTTTCTAATCAGAACTTCACAACTCAGTTAGAAACACAATACGTCTTAATGAGACTATATAGCCGTTACAATAGACTAAGCAAGCTGCAATATGGTTTGAAATAGTAATAGGAGTGGGTTATAGTCAGTAAAAGTCTAACACGCCTTCTCGCTCCACCCAAAACGCGAAAAGTCATTGGATATATTGCCTAACAAAAAAGAAAAGATCTGAAACGCACAAAGTAGCTGAAGGAACATAGTCAGGTTTTAGCCATTAAAAATTTTACATTTTCTTTCACACCACTCAGAGCAATAAAAATTATTTGGTAAATTCCCCATCGAAAAAAAAAAAACGAGCAGATGATGATGACTGTCAAATTCACTTGATCTCTCTTTCTTACCAATATTTCTACCTACATTAAACCTCCATTCACTATATACTCCATGCCCTACCCTCCGTTGACATCGGAACGTGTAATTGAACGCGAGGAAGGGATTATCTCAAGAAGACTGTCGTATCAATTCCAGTGTACCTACTTTGAGAAATTGTCTTTGTAAATGTCTCCAAGCTACACAGGTTTGGTATTTGCATGTTTGAAGACTCCGATCGGAATAAAATGGAATGTATTGGCTTTGATCTTGAGAGGATTTGTTCAGGGGTAAAGGGACTTTGAATTTGGGGTGTTGGAGTATTAAATTGTTAATAATGTTACTTGGGAGACTGATGACTGGTATGTACTAATTATTTACCGGAGAAAGGCACTTTGTAGACTCGTGATGTAATTTTAGTAAACTAAATACATTTACTAACGTGTCATGTCGTATTGATATAATAATAACCTAATCTGTATCTTAGAAAAATGAATGGATGGAGAAGGAAAGGGAAGCCAAAGAAAAGACGTATTATGAAAGGGAAGGTGAATTAGAGACAGCGTGGCGATTGATAGGACAGAATGAGGGAAAAAAACGTGTTGCACCATAGTTTAATTCCCGAATCGAGTCTCAATTTTTTTTTTAATTCAAAGAAAGTATTTTTTGTGACGTAACTGCTTTACAGTTAATATATTTTTTCCTATACTTTATTTTTGCTGTTATACTTTTTTTTTCACCAGGTTATCGGTCCACCTTATGGTGGGCCTTCCCACACTGCGTCTTCCGGTACGCGGTCGCCACGTTTAGTAATAATCCTGCTCGCAGAAAAAATGGTCGATGGAGACGAGAGCTTTTGGAATGGCGACCATGTACCGGTAGACGCAGTGTTGGAAGGCCTCCCACAAGGTGGACCGATGACCTGGTGAGGGTCGCGGGAATCCGATGGATGCGAGACGCACAGGACCGTTCATTGTGGTGACATTTGAGGTGGCCTATGTCCAACAGTGGACGTCTATTGGCTGAAATGATGATGATGATGACTTTTTTTTTAAGATTCTAAGCCACCGGGAAGTACTCATTAGTTTTTGATTTCATAGTAAAACAAATTGTTATATATTTGAACGGCCTTGTCTTTAGATTGCGTTAACTTACAACTTATTTTTTTAAACTGCTGCTTAAGGTGATAGACTTGATATTAATTTCAGCTTCATACGTCCATGTATTCCTGAAAAAAATGATCTTGACAGACAGACAGACAACAAAACGATCCTATAAGAGTTCCCATGTTGCCAAACTACTGAAGTGCATTTAAGTAAAATTTTACTGCTTGAATTGTGATTGTAACTTTATTTTTTAATTGTAGTGTGTATTTATTTATTTATTTATTTAAACTTCATGCAACACAAAGATACAAAGGCGGACTTAATGCCTTAGGCATTCTCTACCAGTCAACCAAGGGTAGTGAAGAGAAAACAGTGTATGAATTATTCCAGTTGAATTTTACATATATATAATATTATAAAGAGGTAAAATTGGTTTTTTTGTTTGTAGAAAGTAATCTCTGAAAGTACTGGTCCAATTGCTGAATGTTTTTAAAGATATAAAACTGTTTTATGCCAGAGTGACACAGGCTTTTAAGTACACGGGCGAAGCCGCGGGCAAAAGCTAGTTAAAGATATTAATATAGAAGTTGGAGTACTAATCTGCTAAGATATTAGTATACGAGCTGTAGTACAGCTCGCAGAGTAGAGAACGTCGCATTAGAAGCGACTAGCCAAACACAGTTGCCTTAAACACACCCAGATACATTTACGCCTTAAACACACCCAGATACATTTCACGTAAAGATCATATTTCATCTCCGAGGATATTTGCTAACGGTACCACAGAGTATCGCATATGTTTGTGAACATGAGTTTACCCATTCTCTACGTTGACGGTCTTTATTAATTTATCATTTTACATTTTATTTTATTAGATGGATGGATTGTGTGAAGAGTGATATGAAAGAAAAGGAAGTTAGTGATAGCATGACGAGTAACAGGGCAGAGTGGAAGAAAAAAACGTGTTGCGCCGACCCCAAATAATACGGGATAAGGGCAGGAAGATGATGATGACTTACGACTGTGTTATTGAAATGGGTGAGCATTTACTGTGACACTTATTTGATTAGGCGGAAATGAAAGTAGCGTAAGTTCTATAGAGATTGTTACGAGTTCTTAATGTGTTTTTTTTTAGGGTTCCGTACCTCGAAAGGAAAAAACGGAACCCTTATAGATAGATAGATAGATATTCTTTATTGTACACCAAAAATACATTTTACATTAGGAAATTAACATTAATAAGGTGTCACAATGGGCGGTCTTATCGCTAAAAGCAATTTTTAAAGACAACCTTTAGTATCAGTTTGTTGTCTGTCTGTCCGTCTGTCACAGCCCTTTATCTCCGAAACACGTGGAGGTATCGAGTTGAAATTAAAACCATATACTCAGGTCTTCGGTTCCGTGAAGCTGTAAAAAAAAAATTTCTGAGTAAACGAAAAAAAAAGATACGGCCGTTTATATCGCAAAAAACGTACATTTCGACACTCAAAGGAATCAAAATTGATAGAGTATTTCCTGTTAATCCAAAATCCTGATATTTGGCATAAAGCAAGGTCTTATAATATAGATATACTTAGGAATAAATCTGAAAACAGAAAATTTGTTGTTACATCACTAAAAAAAAACTTTTTTGCGGATCGAAAAAATCTTCGAGATTCCATTCGGGAATTGAACTATTCGCATAGGAAAGTTAGTACGGAACCCTCAGTGCGAAATTTTGACTCGCACTTGCCCAGTTTGTTTTTTATTTATTGGTCTTATTTGAATAAGAAATTTTAACCTAATACCACTAATCTGATGTACACAAATATTTGACGATTACATGTTTGTTGTAAGGACTTTAAAAGAGATTTTGACCTCTGCATTTGTTTCAGTATTTCTTCTCAATAGCTAGGAAACACTGGCTTTATCTTCATAGCTTAAATTTATGAAAAAAATGACATTTAAAAGTGTTTGAAAACCTAAGTAACATGTTATATTTATATCTGTACAAAATTATATACAAAAACACTGAACTAATTAAAACTATATATAACGCCATATTTTAGTTAGGAGTAGCCTTTAGTGTGTATATATAGTTTTAATTAGTTAAGTGTTTAAAATCTTATTTGCAAAATAAATATCTATCATTTATCATTTTGTTATCAACAACTTTTTCACCTGCCATATATCTACAAAATCTCGGTTGACTGGTAAAGAAGGCATTAAGTCTCTTAGTATTAAATAAATAAAAAAAAAAATCTAGTAAAAACATGATTAAGGATTTTTTTTTGAGTTTGGTTTCGAATATATTTCGACTTATGCAACTTACACCCTCGCAAAACTGTTTTTTTTTTTGGGTTTTCCTTCAAAATTTCTTAATATTTTCCCGATCAGATAAGAAGCTAGCTTAAATATATATTTTCGCTAGAATATGTGGTTTCAGAGCATTTTTGAGGTAAAAAATTATAAAATAAATTCTTCATTCTAAATACATATATAATATTTATGTATGTATTTAGAAATATATAAGTATGTTTAAAACCCACAGTGTTCCTGTAGTTTCTCTTTGCACTCCAAGACCACGGTAACTCCTTCGAATATTCCCACAAGTCAAGATAAATAAATATTTAAGACAATCTTTTTATAGACTGACATTCACAAAGAAGCAACGATAAAAATGATCTCTCTGAAAACAAAACAGATGACTGCGATCGCTATTATTTTTACGACAACACCCCCAACACACGCAGACACATTTCACGCAAAGATCATATTTCATATCTCAGGATATTTGCTAGCATAACCGCCATAGAGTAAATATATCAGAAGGAACGTGTTCGTAAGATGTGGCAACATTCTCATGCATAGAAAATATGAAAAACAATGAATATTTAATATATGCAGTTGTTCTAACTGAACGTGGTTAGCGTTGGCTACATTGAAACAATGTAGAGGTTTTTTTTTTGAAAAAGGAATGGTTGTATTTTCCTTGGAAAAGATTTTGAAGGATGGTTTTTAATATTCAATGCGTGGTATGCATAGATCACAGACTCGTCTCGTTGGCAATAACGAGCCTTATCGCCCCTTAGCTTACAACACCGCTCAACATTTGAATGCCTTTAGATGGAGCTGCTAATTGCGCGTCTAACCATTGGTCACGTGATATGGATTTCAGCCAATCAGAAGCCATAATTCGAAAAGTAATTATAGCATGGAAGACGGCTGGCCTCTCAACACCGCACAGGTTTTTTCGTTTCCTGTAAAGTTGGTAAAAATGCCTTATGCGGTGTTGTTAGCTAAGAGACGTTATGCCTAAGTCGTCGACGGAGCGTAGTGTTTCACGCGCGTCTCAATGTCAGCAAAACCGTAGGGTAGGTAGGGCGATGCCTATTGGGGCCACGGGAGGATTTCTGAAAAGGTAATTGGTGGTCTATAGAACGCAAAGGTCAACTGAAAGAACATATTGTGGTTTTGCGAAGCAGTAATGCTAGCGAAGGAGGCGTCCGCAAGTTTAAGTGAATGTACATCCACAGCCGCCACGACAAAAGACGCCAAAAACGACCTCAACCACCATAGACGCAAGCTTGTTGCTTACGACGAGTAATGGGAAGCTCACCGTCCGCTCGTCCTATAAGGATCGAGGCCGACTAGTAGACGGCGCGTAATATTCCACACGCGCCCCAAAGAGATGTCAGCAAACCGATGGGGCCCAGCAAGGCCGAAGTCTACTGGGGCTATGGGTTGTCAGAATGGAACACCACGCTCAGCAGTCACGCTTTCGACTGCATGACCAATGTGGCAGTTTCATTTCTTAGTTTTTTTTTTTTTTTGACATTGCCCTACATTATATAGAGCAGTGGTGGCCGAGTGGTAACCGCCCCGACTTACGAGTTATAAGTCGCGGGTTCAAACCCAGCTAGGCGCATTACTTTGCGTAATTTATTTCATTACCACTGCTCTCAAAACGGTGAAGGAAAACATCGTGAGGAAACCGGCATATCCTAGAACCAAAAATTCGAAGACATGTGACATTCACCAATCCGCACTGGGCCTGCGTGGTGGATTACGGCCCATTCCCTCTCCTAGAAAGAAGAGGCTTGAGTCCCAGCAGTGGGAACATTAAAAGGCTGATTATGCTCATGCTATGCCATACACTAGGATTTACTAAATTGTGGGTACGTTCACAAACATTGAAACAGCAACACGCAGCGCTGCAGCTAAGCTCAAACAATCCGCAAACCCTGCCATAAATTGGTTGTTAATGTAAAAAAAGTTTGAAAAGTGTTTTTCTCAAACCTAAGCGCACTTATCCACCATATTATAAATTCAATTGCACTTTATATCCAATGTTACACCGCATCGGCTACAAACCGTGCTTGTGACTTGAATAAGGCGATTTAGCTCCCTGAGTTGGGAAAACATGAATATTGATTACATCCGCTCATTGTATGTAACTTAGACTTATGTACTAACATAGAACTCGTATGTAATCTAGTCTAGTTCTAGTCAAATGGACTATAATCTAAAGGATTATAATTCCTGAATAGATACAATATTAACGTTGGTAAGCATTTGAAGTGCGCGCGCGTCATCTTCGGAGATCAGCAACGAAGTGAAGTCTTGCACGCACCTCTTGTCGCCGCAACCGCCGCTCACTGCCTCCGATGTCTCACGACAGCAGCCGAAAAATCCCGAGTGGCCGAAGGCAAACGAACACTAAAATCGAAATTGAAAACTCAACGCAGTCGATATGAGAACGAAAAAGACTCTCGATTTGGAGAGTGTCCACCCTGACATTGTTAACACCTGTACGGTCCGGACTAAGTATTTCGCCTCGTCGTTTATATCGGGTACATCGAAAGACTAGAACTATTTGCCTGTTGCGGTCTTCCCATCCGATTATAATTTGGGTGTCTTCAAGACTACAGTGAATAAACCCTTGATAAGCTAGTACGCTTCACCATCGACGTTTGCATCACTGCTTACGGTCAGGATCGCAGTCAAGCACTAGTTTATATCATTAAAAATAGAAGTTTCAAGGGTTTTAATGGGAAGGTTAGGTCGAGGTTGAATCGAGTGAAGAAAATTACTTAATACTAGTTTCCGCTACCGACTTTACCCAAGTTAAAGTACAAAATTATCCCTAGGGAATATATTCCCGAAATAACAAAGACATGGACAGGAAATGTTGTACCCGTGTCTCAAAATTCATTTAAATCCGTTCTGACGTTTAAGCGTGAAGGAGTAACAAACACGCACACACACATACAAATTTTCACCTTTGTAATAACATATAGCATAGCATAATCAGCTTTTTAATGTTTCCACTGCTGGGACTCAGGCCTCCTCTCTCTAGGAGAGGGAATGGGCAGTAATACACCACGCGGGTCGAGTGTGAATTGGTGAATGTCACATGTCTTCGAATTTTTGATTATGGGACATGTCGGTTTCCTCACGATGTCTTCCTTCACCATTTTGAGAGCACTGGTGATGAAATAAATTACACAAAGTAATGCGCTTGGTTGGGTTTGAACCTCGTAAGTCAGGGCCGTTACCACTGCTCTTCTTTATAATATTAGTTTGTATGTTTAACAAAGAAATCCATTGTTTTTAATCTAATCTGCCCAGTCTTTCTTCAGTCAGGTTCTGGTCGGTATCTAGTCTAATGACTTGTTCTGAACAGATAGCAGTTCGGTCTAGTAGAAGTCGGAAAGCGAAACCTTAAGAGGGCAGTCCTTAAAAAACACCTAAAAAAACACTTACAGTTTTAAAAATTTCTAAAAATACACCGCACTGAAATACACAAAAAAAAATTATGATGAACTTAAATAGATTCACCGCGAGATATTTGCAAAACTATACATAATTTCAAGAAAAAAAAATCGTACATATATATTTTTTTTTATTTAATATTTCTTGCAAATAGAAAAGGTTTTCTAGAGATGTGAACAAATTTTTTGTCTCGAATTTAAGGTTAGGTTTGCAAATATCTCGTGGTGAAACTGTTGGCACATATACTTAGGTTCATCTATTTTTTTGTGTGTAATTTGGTGCGAAGATTTTTTAGAAATTTTAAAAACCGTAAGAGATCTTTCTCAAGGACTCACCAATTAAAGGCATCTGAAACCTTGAAGAATGACATAAATGGCTTTGATCATTTAGCCGCGAGCTCAAAATTTACAGTAACAAAGTTTATTTTCGTCCACAATCAGCTTCCGTACTCATTTTAATAAAAGAAGGTTTGATACTGTTTACCAAACAATTTACTGAGCTTTAAAAATACAGCATTATTTCTACAAAGGAACGTTCCTTTACAAATTGTATGCCAATTTTATAGCCCGCATTATGTCTGCTACAGCTCTTATTTACATTGATGTAAATGTTTTCGTAATGTTTTGATGGCGGTTGTTTGAAAAGAAAGAAAACAGCCAGTCTATCCCGTACAAAACTCGCAGTGAAAATTCAGGTGGAATTTGCATAACAACTTGATGGTTTAGTTTTAGAGTCACTGTAACAGAATCACACTATAACACACCAATATTATAAAGGCAAACATTTGTATGTGTGCACATATTTATTATAATTAACACAATACTATTATGATGGTGCTAAAACTAAAAAGTCACACGTCAATATACAACCCGCTCCTGATCGTTCCAGGTGCAAAAGTGCCCATAATACTGGCCGCATTACTATTTATTTTATTATTATAAGTTCCTAATAAATCATTTTACCCTTTTGATGGTTTATTATATTATTAAAGTATACATCACCGATACATACATATTACAATCCAAAAATGTTTTGCGTCCGTTGCGTCACAACCACAGGTTCAGTTGAAAACCAGCGTCAGGCACTAGTTGCCTGGCATTTATGCTGAACTGGACCTTTTGGTGCAGCTGTGAGGCACACAACAATATTTTTTGCTACTGTTTTTTTTATTTTTTTCTTTCTTTCTTTCTATGTGTGTATGACTGTGCATGGATTTTAGGTACTAAAGAACTGGTACACGGGTCGACCGTATCTAGGGGTATTTATTTTGAGGTGGTAAAGCGTCTAATGACTTTTCGCGCTCTAGATTGAAGCAGGAAGGCGTGTCAGACTTTTGCTGACCAAAACCACACCAATTTTCCTTCAATTATCCTTTGCGTTCTAGGACCACGAATAGTCTTTGTCTTAAACAGTTTGAATTTCTCACTTCACTCGGGTTTCTATATTAAATCCCTCGCATGCTCGGGAGTTAGTGATATAAATCCCTCACTGGTATTCAGGATTGAAACTTGGCAACGTTCGTTTCGTTTGCAATTCAACATGCCGCCCGCGACTTACAGACACTGCTTAATTTCCTAGTCACATAATCTACTATTGTATATTTTATGTAAATTATTATTTAAAATACAATGAATTTCATCCTTTTGACAATTTAAAACGAATCCGATTCTTAGAATAATAACAGTATCATCATCTTCCTGCCCTTATCCCGTGTTATTTGGGGTCGGCGCAACACGTTTTTTTCTTCCACTCTGCCCTGTTACTCGTCATGCTATCACTAACTTCCTTTTCTTTCATATCACTCTTCACACAATCCATCCATCTTTTCTTTGGTCTCCCTCTCCCTCTCCATCCATCCACATGTAAACTCATAACTCTTTTAGTAACATGCGTTTCATCCCTCCTCTTCACATGACCATACCAAGATAAACGATTCCCTTTCAACTTTTCAGTCACTGGCGCCACTTTCAAACTTCCCCTAATATATTCATTTCTCACTTTATCCATTCTCGTCACACCACACATCCATCTTAACATTCTCATCTCCGCTACATGCAATCTTTTTTCATCCGTCTTTTTCACAGCCCAACATTCTGATCCATACAGTATGACAGGCCTTATCACGGACTTGTAGATTTTACCCTTCAACTTGAGGAGCATCCGTGGGTCACAAGTTGTTCCCGTGACCTGTCTCCATTTCATCCATCCTGCGTTGATCCGATGTGTTACGTCTCGGTCTACCTCACCATCCCCTTGGATGAGTGACCCGAGGTACCGAAAGTCAGAGCAGATCGGTATGGGCGTTCCAGCTAGAGCTAAAGGCACTGGATTGGAGAGACCGCCGAAATCGCAGAAAAAGTATTCCGTTTTGGTTCTACTCAATTTCAGTATAATCGGCCTAATAATATTCCCACTGCTGGGACTCAATTCTTCTCTATAGTAGAAGGAATGAGCCGTAAGGCCCACCACGTAGGTCCAGTGCGGATTGCTGTATGTCAATCACATAATATATCTTCGATTCTAGGACATTGCACATGACGCATGCTCGCTCACGATATTTTCATTCACCGTTTTGAAAGCAGTGGTGATGAAATAAATTAGGTACACAAAGTAACCGATCCATATTTGGAATAAATAGTTTACAATTTTACGGGATTTATTACAAACGAACGGTGTTAATAATTATCCAGAAACAAATTATTGGGAAACGGCAAATAGGTCACCTGCTTTCCTGTCATATAATTTTTATACAATCCATTCATAGTTTATTTTAGTCGGACTCGATTGCAGCATATACAAAATTAATTTTAGAACATGCGAAACCTGAATATAATATATTTGTTCAGAATCAGTAACTAAATCGATTCCAATAATTTTACTCCATGTTTTATTTTTTCCCAAAAATATTTTTTTTAAAAAAAGGTCTCAAGTTGAACACCACCGACACTAAGTACAACACAAGTCACGGTAGGTCATAGCGGGCACTAGTTGCCAGCGCACAGCTGGGTGCGGTAGTAAAACAACCCCTCAGTCGTCCGGGTGGTCCAATGATCTTGTATTTGTGCGGGCAAGAAGGTAACAGTTGTGAAAAGTACATAGATTCTTTGCAGAATGTAACTAAAGTAATACAGGTCCAAAGAGTACCTTCCATCCTACGTAGGTGTCATCGACTACAAAGGAATTTTGACAATAGGTAGCTACGTCCTTCCAAGATACCTGTGTCACGTTTGAACAGAATTACGCTTCTAAAACGGTTTACCGTATGTGCTGTGAACCGAACGAAATTGTTTAGGTACATGGCCAGACTTCGTTTGGGTCCGTGTGACGTTACAAATCTATAGTGTGTACATTGTGCATGTAAGAACTTTTAAGAACTCAAGTCAATATTGTCTCAAAAAAAAAGTTGACCAAATGCGTGTCGAACTGTTTGGTTCTGTACTATAAATATTAAAATTGAGCAAAATACACTGACAAAATAACAATCCTTTAATGGGAACATTCTTTAATTATAAAAATTATTAATTTAAAAATACACATTCTGTACAAAAATCAGCTCCCTACCTCTTACGGTTTTGAGATAAAGCCCGCTGACAGACGGACGGACAGACAGATAGACGGAAAGACAGCAGAGTGGAGCGGGTACGCAACCCTCAAAAACAGACAGTGTTCCAATTCGAGTTATTATCACTTGAGTCCCTATTAGGAGCTTTTAACGTGATCAATTTTACAACCTCAACTGAACTATAAAAGGGATGGGGAGCTATTTATGGTGTATACTAGTATAAAGCTCCATCCGTCTTTCTCACTCGCAACACTGATATTTTAACACGACAAGGAAGGGTGACCAGATGGTTGCAAGGTTGCAAACCAACGTCCCAACCAAGGTGACCTTGTTAGTTTCAATCCGTGTAGACAGCAGTTGTAAACCATGACCTTCAACGCCCTTGGTTGGGATGCGCGTTTTCCCGACCACCGAACTTGTTGGCGCGTGGTTTACATCCATGTAGCCGGAACACAAACCAAACACATAAACCAAGGTGACCTTGGTTGGAACGCCAGTTTGCAACTGTCACCCCTTAAGGCCCAAGTTATTATTCCGATTTATTTTTATTTTCTTCATTCAGTGATAGAAAAGCTGCATGGATTGTGTGAGGAATGATATGAAAGAAAAGGGATTGAGCGATAGCGTGACGCTTGACAGGACAGAATGCAAGAAAAATACGTATTGCACTGACCGCGATTAATATACCCACCTAACTCTGAGCTCTGGTTATCATTTTCCAAAAAAAGCTAAGTGAAGACTAAAGAAGTAAAGACAACTTAATTTTTTCCAATGATATCGATGTGGATGAATTTTTTGATGCCCAATAGTTTCTTTTTCTACCCGTTTGTAAATATTATTATTTTTAGTTATTAATATTTATTAATTCTGATGTTTATAAGCAAATAAATAAAATTTTACTAGACTTTCGCATCACCACTATCTCCTCTAATGGAAAGCCATCGATATTTATGTACTACGCGCTGGATGACGCGTGCCGAACACTCATTTCAATCGACTCAGGTGTAGTGTAATCCATACACCTTGAACATTACATTATGTTGAACGAAACTCGTAAGTGCCTCGAAATTCATGGCGCTTAAGACATTTTGGTCACGACAAAAGTATCCTCTAAAAGCTATCTTAGCGCTGTATGTTTTAATAGTTCTCTTAAACGGCATAATGCCAATCTAGCGCCGCAGCGAACTTTTGTTTTAACTTTTCAGTATTTTGACAAATATTTTCCATGAACGTGCCTGTCTATCTTTAGAATATAAGTCGATGTGGAAAGCTATGATGATGTGGTCATGAATGGATCACCTAGCAGTAACTACAAAAAATACATCAGTAAAAACCATTTTCCTTACCTGTGACCCAAAAAAACATTCAAGCAAAGGAGCTATAAAATTATTTAGTACCCATCAACGATCTTCACTTGATTTATTACTTTGAGTACATAGTATATTTAGTATCGAGAGCTAAAAGATCATGTTCATTTAGAAGTCTATAAGTTTCGTGTAGTATATTGTTATTGATGACTTTTGTAATATGTCTAATGTTATCTTTTAATAAAAAAATCTAATACTTATTATAATTTGAATATATAAAGAAAGAAAGAAGAAAGATAAACAGTGTATTCACGCGAAATGACGCAATCTTAAAACTAGCTAACAAACATAATCAATTGATAGCGAAGATATACGTCACATCCGCGTGGGCCAGTAGCGGTATCGACATAAAGACGTCCGAACGGTGCAGTGTACAACACGATTTGGATACAAAAAAGAAATAAAAATACATATAAATTATAAATTAAAAAGATAAGAAAACAAATTAAATAAAAAATAAATAAATAACGTGACAAATACATTCATATAAAGCGGCAACACCACAACGCGCCAGTAGCACAACTAGAGCAACTCGTTTTTATAATCTGTGGTGATTTGCATAGACCATAGACGCTAATACGAAAATATCATAATTCTTCTTCTTTTTCTTAGCATGTCGATGGCAAAACTAATTTTAAATTTCTTGCCTGGTCCAGTATTCGGCCACGGCAATGCCGTCCACTGGTGCTCGTTAATAATAATAATTTCATAATTTATTTATGTGTATGGACTGGTTTCCGAAATAAATAAATTTATTATTGACTGGCCTGTTCGTCTAGTGGTTAGTGGCCCTGACTGCTATGCTGGAGGTCGTGGGTTCGATTCCCACCCAGGATAAACGTTTGTGTGATGAGCACGATTATTTGTTCTGTCTGGGTGTAATTTATCTATAATATGTATGTATTTAGAAATATACAAGTATGTTTGTCAGTCGTCAAGTACTCATAACACAAGCTCTGCTTAGCTTGAGACTAGACGGCGTTGTGTGATAGTTGTGGAATATATTATTATTATTATTTATAGCGTAACGATTTGCACTGGCAACACGTGAGAGTCTTTTCCATGCCGTCCGCTAAAGCGTGCTTCAGAAGTTAGTTAGTTACACACGGCTGCGACACGATCGGCCGGTAACAAGTGAGTATTTTTCGTAAAACAGTCCTAAAACCTCTAAGGTCCGGGCTAAGCGTTTCGCCTCTTCATTTATACCGCGTACATCGAAAGACAGGAATAAATTGCCTGCTGCGGTTTTCCCGTCCGATTATAATTTAGGTGTCTTCAAGGCTAGAGTGAATAGGCTCTTAATAAAGTAGTGCAGCTCACCATCAATGATTACAGCACTGCTTACCATCAGGTAGCAGTCAAGCATTAGATTAAATAAATAAAAAAAAAAGTGAAAAAGTTATCTGCAATTTTGCGATTTCCTGTTTTTTTTTTCTCCTTATTTTTTCCATATAGAAAATACAAAAAAAAAACATACAGATTTATAAATGTTTTTCATTCACCCACAAAATCAGTGCTGTACCAAAAAGCTCACCTTTAATTTAGAAGAACTGCCATAAAGACGCAAAGATAAAGTTTAGTATCCATAAGCTGCGAGTACTTAACCAACTAAGTTTTAGTAGAGAATTAAATTAATTACTCCTTCTGTTATTCAATTAATTGGACTAAAGATATTTAGTTGTTGTGATTTTGTATGAGTTAGGTAATAATATTAACCTTTCTAATACCGTAATTAGAGACACAATAGAAAGACAATGAGAGAACGCTGGCGTTCGCTTGGAGTTTAATGAATTAGATTTATTTGGAACACGACGTAAAACTCATAAGTCGGGGCCGTTATCACTACCCTATGAAAATAATTATCGTACAAAGAATTTAGCAGATTTTTTTTTTATTGGGTGGGAAAATCATCTTATGACAAATCCCGCTCTTGGGCGGAGCGAGAGATAGTGTCAGACTTTTACTGACTAAAAACCCACTCCTGTTCCTTCGTTGCCTTCGTCCCAGGGCCCCGGGTTTCGTTTTCACACTACCCATGGCCCCAGTAGGTTTCGACCCTGCTGGTACCCTACGATTTACTGACATCTCCCTGAGGCGCGCGTGGAACAATACGCGCCGTCGACGAAAAATTTAGCAGATGTGATTTTTTTTTTATTCCAAACATATACCTACATATTTAACTCAAATAAAAAAAAATAGTTGTACCATTTTTAATTACGACGGCAGAATTGTACCTACCCTTTCGGCCGCACGTGTTCGAGCCAAAAAGCTTGGAACACACAACACCCACTTCCAAACGCAATTTACCTCACTGTCATCACCTAGATCCTACCCAACAACTCAGACACAATACAATAACTATTTTGGCAACAAATTGAGCACAATTAACATACACGTTGGCCACAACTTGTAATGCTAAGACAGGCCTGACGGTATTGTTATTGCTGGGAAGACAAGATATGTAATGTAGTGGAGTGTGTTACTGTCCTAAATTATGTGAAAGGTTGGCCAAGGTTGTAGGTACAGAGCTGTGTGTGTTGACGATTTGTGCTAGAAATTGATGGTTAGGTTTATTATTTACGAAGGTCGAAAATAGGATGTTTTTTTTTTTTAGATGGTAAATTAGTAAGTAACTTCTCCCGCTCCAAGTGGAGCCAGAGGGAGTGACAGACTTACTAACTTACATTACATTACACCTCTACGGTCCGGATTAAGCGTTTCGCATCGTTATTTATACTGCTTACTTCAATTTAAGTTGTATAAACGACGGAAATGGTGACTTGCAAGGCAAATAGACCATTTCATCGGAAACGAAGAACTGGGTCTAGAGCAGAGTGGGAGGGCGTTAGACTTTTAATAACTAAAACCCACTCCTATATTCCTTCTTTACTTTGCGTTTCAGGACGTCGGGTTTCCCTTTCAGAAGCGAACCCATGGCCCCAGTTATCGACGAAAACGAAACGATCGTAACTTGTCTAGGGAGGCTGGTCTGATTGCTAAAATCTTTCCACTGATAGAAAGCTGCTTTATTTCTGAGTAACATAGGCTATATTTTATGTACATGGACGAAGCCACGGGCAAAAGTCACTAGTATTTTGTAAAAAGGATTAATTTTAAATTCATGAAGTGACGTATATTCTGATATAATAATGCGTTATAATATGATTGTAGTGAGGAAAAATTCACAGTTCATTCTGAGCGTTTTTATAGTGTTAAATAGATTTTGATTTTTGTAGATATTTTACTCACATTTTATGAAAATTTCAAGGCTACTATGACCTATGCGATTATATTAAATATAGTTTATTTAATTTCGTTTGCTTTAGTACTGTAGTTTAAATCCACGAGCTAGAAAAATGCCGTAACGCATTTTATGAAATACATGTATTTCGAAATTTTGGTTTTGGTCCTTGACGCCGAAAGTGTTAAAAAATATATTAATTTAAGGCTGCGGAAAAGTACAGTGTTATTTATTCAGCTCGAAATTACCTATCCAACGATAATACACAGCTATTAGAAGATGTGACCAGATTTTATAGAGAAAGGATGATGCCATCATCATCCTTAGAGAAATATTTATTATTATATATTTTAAATATTTATTATCATATATTTTAAATATTTATTATCATATATTTTAAATATTTATTATTATATATTTTAAATATTTAAAATAACAAGTAACATAGTGCAGTGCCTATAGGTGAAATAAGAGTCCAACTCAGCATTTTTTTGGTACTATCATGTATGTATGGTCGTTAAAAAAAGGCACTTACCAACAACACTAAGGTGCACTCTCCTAACTAAAGGTGGATGAGTAGAGATCTGGCACTCGTAGAAACCCTCATCTCTTTCACTGACGTACTGGATGAGGAGCCGCCAGTCATTGGGATGTTCGAAGGCGAGAGAGTACCGGGAGTCCGCTGAGTAAGTGTGGCGACCGAAAGAAAGGAGGTGGAGTTCTTCACCGCGACGTCGTACCCACGATATCTGTGAAAAGGAGAGATGGTTTAATCATAATCATCATCATCACTGTTGGAAATAGGTCTCCCCCAAGTGTTGCCATAAGAAACGGTCCTGTTCGTCTCGCATCCATTAGATTCCCGCAGTCCTTACCAGGTCATCGGTCTACCTTGTGCAACCTTTCATCTCCATCGACCACCTATTTTGCGAGCATTGTGCCCTGCCGTCTGCCACTTAAGTTTGACGATTCTTCGGGCTAAGTCGGTAACCTTGGTTCTCTCTCTGATTCGATCACACAAGGAAACTCCGAGCATAGCCATAGGCCCATTGTAAGCGAAAGATATATTTTAAAACGTAAAAAATATGTTTATACATTTGACAGGCCTGTTGGTCTAGTGGTTAGTGATCCTGACTGCTATGCCGGAGGTCGTGGGTTCGATTCCCACCGAAGGACAAATGTTTGTGTGATGAGCACGACCATTTGTTCTGTGTCTAGGTGTAATTTATCAATAATATGTAAGTATTTAGAAATATATAAGTATGTTTATCAGTAGTCTAGTACTCATAACACAAGCTCTGCTTAGCTTGGGACTAGACGGCGTTGAGTGATAGTTGTGTGAATATTATTATTATCATAATTATATTAGTTCAATTTTACAAGTGGGTTAACAATAATTTTTCTAGTTGACGTCACCGTTGTGTTATCATTTTGTCCCGGTCACGTCACCATTACTTCACTAAACTATGTAAACATAAATATGGAACACCAGATATATGGCCTGAATATGAATTATTATATAAAGAGTGCTGACTATTGTTATATGACATGTATTGTTGTTATAACAACTCGCATGTCACATCACTATGTCGAAGAAAATTTTTTTGTTTCATACTTTGAAGAGGGCGAATTTTGTGGTTACATACCATGGTCGATATTATGTTCATCACGCATATTGATCAAATCAAATGCTGTTTTACTTACTTAATAATGATTTAACTAAAATTAATCGCTATAATGAATAATTAATGTAATTATTTCTTAGGATATACGAGTATATAGAGAGATATTATTGTTAGAGACATTTGATATTTAAATATCTAATGGACAAGTCACCTAGAGTTTTTCATGCGTAGTCCAAGAGCGAGTATAGTGAACTCAATATTTCACATAAGCCTACATGGGCACTTTTTAGAAATTAAGCTAGTTCACGGTTCCAATTGGTCGTTTCCTATGGAGAAGAACTGGCAAGAAACCACATATTAACTCTTTAAAAAAACATGTTTTATAATTTATTTTAATATTTCTGTGGTTAAACATATTTTATGAGAAAATGATTTTTTGTAATTTTTTGCACTGCTGAATGTGTTTTAGGGAGTGCGAAAAGTGTAACGTTACAAAGCTTAAAACTAGCTAACAATTGCAACACTTTCAACAATAATTCATTTGTCAAATTATGATGAATAAATTAGACTTTATGTGGAAACAGATGAACTTACGTTCATACTGGTCAATAAAAGTCTGACACACCCTCTTGCTCCGCCCAACAGCTTGGAATCTCATTGGATGATGTTTCCACCAAAAAAAAAACTGGTCAAAATCAAAACCCTCCAATTTGCTTCACTTTAGTCAGGTAAGTATGGATACTTTTACAAGATATTTTTTTAAAACATAAACCGATTTAATATCATAGTTTTAAAACAAAGACACTAATGCACTTAAGACATTTCAGGGGAACATATACAGCATATTCTCAATAGAGTAATACAGAAGAGTACAAACTAACATTTACCATATTATTTGTTACGGTGAAGAAGAAGGTTTACATTTGACAATGTGAACAAATGGAAGGATAGTGTTTTCTAAAAGTACATTATTAAAGTGTATCATATTATTGTCATAGTAGAAAGCACTCTGTACTTCAAACAATATAAGCATAAAAACACACGCTAGAAGAAACATGAATACTAGTTTTATTACCTTTTTTGCTCATAATATCATAATTCTAATGCATGAAGTAGATAGGAGCATTAATAAAAGAGTACACTCTTGTCACTGCATAAATAAGTACAAAAGGCTAGATGCAGACAACGAGAGACAATGCATTATCATCTTCCTGCCCTTGTTCCGTTTTATTTGGGGTCTACGCAACACGTTTTTTTTCTTTCATTCTATCCTGTCACTTGTCACGCTATCACTAACTCCCTTTTCTTTTATATCACTTCTCACACAATCCATCCATCTTTTCTTTGGTCTTCTTCTCCTTCTCAATGCACGCATGAACGCACGCACGATGTATAATCTAATATAGTGACCTCCATTCACCTTCCAATAGCGTTGACATCTTTGACAGCAAGCTATTGCAATTTCGTAAGCAATTGCTATTGACCCACAGTGGTCACCTATAATGTGTGGATTAGATTTAATTACTTTTTTTTTTTCTTGTATTTCTTTTTTTGAGCCTATATATTACTGTAAGATTTGAAATTTATGTGAATGCTGTGCACACTTGAAAGTGACAAATTCACTCTAGATTTTAAGTTTGATTGTTGTATATAAAAATGTACTAGTGAATAAATCGTTGGTGTACCATAAATAAATAAATAAACATAAGATGAATCCACGATAAAAAAATGCTACAGATATTTCTATTTTTGTTTAATAAATAAATTAATGTTTACTTTTTATGCTGACTCTACTTATTTTATTTTGGAGCGCAGTAGAACTACCCTACTTGCTGTAAATACGTGAAGTGTGGCTGTGTGTGTGTGCATTAGCGCTTTTTAATAATAATTATTGAATTGATTATTTCTATTGTTTTGTGTGGACCCGACCTTCTGTATTCTGTGTCTAGTATTCCTATCTATTCTGTGTTCTCGTGTTGTTTGCAGCATAAAATGAGACAGAACAGATGTTTAACTTTGCGTCTCCGAGTGCGTAATGGGATTCTGTGGTTCTTTGCTGCGTATTAATGTTTATATGAATGGATTTAATATTATAATACTCTGCTAAACTCATGTGTCTGTATGAGTTATACGACAGCAAGTCGTGTTGTGGCTAAAAGTTTTCTTATTAGAACGCTGAGCTGATTACCCTACATGAAACTGTATTAATGCATACTCACCATACACCATAATTAGAAAACTAATTTACAATCATAATTTAAGCACTGCAATTTAATATAAATGCACTTAGGTAGTTTTATAGAGAAATTAGCAAAAAAAAATATATTTTATTCTCAGGCATCAAGGCTCTTAGTGTGTGAGTACTGACACTTAAATTACTATTTTAGTAGGTCATTACAAAAATAAACAAGTACACATAAACTATCTGATAATCAGCCCCCCTAGCCAAGTTACGATCGTTTCGTTTGCGTCGGACGCCTCGAGTAGGCCACGCCACATAATGATCCTCACTCATCTGTCCGGGCTATTTTTGCGACGTGGACAGTCTACTGTCACCACAGTCTGGCTAATTTTTCCTGACATCTGTTACTTGATTTACGGACGCTTTAAGGGAGGACGACATCGTCTAGGTCGACCGCGGCAGTTGGTGTGACAACATGACCATATTGGCGTAACAAACTTGTTTTGCTTTGAAAAGGGGAGGCCTTTGCCCAGTGTGAGATACTATGTAGGTAATTAAACTTACCGTCTTCTCCCCTAAGTCATGCACTCGACAGTGCAAATGCACACGACTGCCAAGTTGAGCTGTCACATTATTAGTAGAAGCATCATCTTCGAAGAAAGGTAGAGGCTCTGAAGTAGTGGTAGAAGGATCCTCTTCGTGGTCTTCATATGTTTCTGTGAAGACTTCGTGCCAGAAGGGACCGTTGATGATTTTCTTGTCACCGGTTTTGAAATCTGTTGGAGAAAAATTTAGGTTATTTTTTTTTCAGTAATTTGGAGGTATACCTATTGGAGTCAATGATGAGCAACATATCTTGAGCAAGAAAGTTATTGGTTATAATTGTAGAGGGAGATCAGAGAATCGTTGAATGGATTTTGTGAATGATGATGTGGATATACAAGAAATGATGAATAAGACAACAGATAATAAAGATGTAGATAGATAGACAGATATACTTAAGAAACGAGAATTACCCAGAAAGCTACTATTCTTAATGGTATTGGGGCGGACACATATGTCGATGAGTTCTGCTAAAAATTTACCTATTGAATCCCATCAAATGCTAGAAGATATCGAGGCAGACAAAGACGAAGGTGAAGAGATGAAGTTCATTCCAACCGTAGGGACTGCTCACGCAATGGTTGAAGATAGACATGTGAGGAACAATGAGAGGGAAGCTTCTGCCCAACAGTAGAACATTACGGGCTAATAAGATAGCTTAGATAGAAAATATCAAAAATTTTAAACTCCCAACTTCAAGTCAGATAAAAGCAGAGATAAAATCATTACAGAAAATAACCATCACGTCTGCGGAATTTTTCTACTTAATAAAATTCAAGCTTGTATACTAAGCTCAAGAAAAGTCTCGTTAAGACAAAATAAATCTAAAAAAGAATTATTAAGACCAGCCAGTAATAAATTTGGAAACTGCCACGCATAAAGTAATTACTTAACAAAAGAAACGAGCATTGATGACAATGCTCGATTACGTTGGGCCATTAAATCCAGGTTTCCACGCGATGTTTTCCTCAAACGAAAACCAGTGTCTTAAGTGTGCAAAGAATAACAAAAAAAATAAAAAAAAATAATAATAATAAAATGTGTAAAAAAAAAAAATCCAATTCTAGGATATGGTCTACCCAAGTGCCAGATTTGATCCAAATCCGTTAAATCGTTTGAGCGTAAAGGCGTAACAAACTTACACACATACATACAGTACGGCCAAAATATGTTGGGCACTCTGAACTTTTTTTTTGTAGGTGGGGAAATCATCCAACGACATCCCTCGCTCTTGGCCGGGCGTGAAGGCGTGTCTGACTTTTACTGACTAAAAACACACTCCTGTTCCTTCGTTGCCCTTTAGAAAGCAGACTCTTGGCCCCTGTTGGCTTCGAACCTGCTGGGCCCCTACGATGTGCTGACATCTCCTTGAGGCGCGCGTGGTACATATGTGTAATCGATGACTTAAACTCGGTCTGTACGATTATCGGACGGTCGGACGGCGTGCTACCTATTGCTCTCCGTCCGCAAGCCCGCGTCTACAATGGCCGTAAATCCTCTAAGTGCTGCCTCCTCCTTTGCTAGCATTACTGCTTCGCAGAAGGAGGTACCACCTGCTACTCCTCCTCGCTTCGGACCATGGCCTGTACCAAGGTCCGGAGCGAGAGATCTCTGCCACCAATCGCCCCCACGAGGACATGGCGGTGAACTCTTGCGCATACTGAAAAATACGTATTTGCCATATGCTTCGCGCTTTTATTGGCTGTTCCAATTTGCCTCTTGATCGGACATTGCCGCTATTATCGCTCTCCCGAACAAAAACACAAGTCGTAATTTAATTTTGCGAATGAATGTAAGATGAAACTGTCAGAAATTTTTGAGAGAAGGATGCATGACTGAGTTAAATAAATTAAGTATACGAGTATGTTTAAGTAGTATAATTGCCTTCAGCCGTCGGAAATGATTCTTAAAAAGAATTACTGTGCAGCGAATTGTTAGAGCAGTGGTGGCCGAGTGGTAATGACTCCGACTTACGAGTCGTAGGTCGCGGGTTTGAACCCAGCCAGACGCATTACTTTGTGTAATTTATTTCATTACCACTGCTCTCAAAACGGTGAAGAAAAACATCGTGAGGAAACCAGCATGTCCTAGAACCAAAAAATCGAAGACTTGCGACATCGACCAACCCGCACTGGGCCCGCGTGGTGGATTACGGCCCGTTCCTTCTCCTAGAGAGGAGGCATGAGTCCCAACAGTGGGAACATTACAAGGCCGACTATGCTATGCCATGAATTGTTCGAAGTTCGAATTTCTGCCGTACTGTACAACAAACATTCGCCTTTATAAATTTAGTGTGACATATGAGCTCGCTTTTGACGACCATCTCAGCTTCCCTAGAAGTAATATTCATTCTTGACTTATGAAAGTTCCCACGCCATCAGAATACAAAGACTCCGACAAAAATTTAATTCTTTAGTTGTACGCACAATAAAAATATTCCCTGAAGTAATGATAAAAGGAAGCAGACAGCCTTGATCTGAAAGGTTCATAAGTATCGTAGACACTAGAAATAATACTGTTATTACATAAAAGATATTAATAAAATCCAAGGCACTGGAAGCTTGTTGAGACCGAAATGAGACTGCTAAAATTACATATAGAATATTTATAGGTTGATAATGCTTCAATTTATCTTTGATATATTTGAAGTCTTATAAAAGGATCCTGCTAATCTATACTTATGAGAACGTACTCTGTAAAAGTGAAAATTCTGTACATCGAAAATATTAAAAAAATAAATGACAGTGGGTGTTACTAGATCGACACCGAACCCAAAAATGTGATTAAAAAAGTCTGTATGCCTGTCTGTCTGTTTATTCAGGCATCACGCAAAAACTACCGGTTCGATTACGATGAAACTTGGTATAATAATTCTTTAATATCCTGGGCACCACACTGGGTACTTTTTATCCCGGAAAAGTATATACATTAAAAAACAAACTTAATTTTGCGGTTCGATCCCTAGACCTGATTACTATACCAACCGTAAATAATAAGTTTGTCGTAGTTCACTAAGGGGCGCTGCACACAGCTAAGATACAATATCGCTCGCCATACAATTCAATGGACTATCTCACACGACAAAGATAATAAATAATATTTTATATTTTGGTATCTCAAAATCCCTAATAAAACCATTCTCGACTTCTACGCGGACGAAGTCGCGGGCAAAAGCTGGTATTATTAATAATATCAATATCTAAATGTAATTATATGCATGTGTGTAATTCTTTAATTCTTTAATGTACACAAAAACATAACATAATATATTGAGATACAGACAGTTCATATACAAAGACGAGCTTAACTCAGCAATGAGTTCTCTCCCAGCAAACCTTTGAATTGTAGAGAGAGAACATATTCGAGGGTAGAATCCAGTACACAATATAAACCTACGTAACTAAGTCTAAAATACAATTATATTATACATGCTAATACATACTATATAAACTAATATTATGTCAATAATGAAAGGAAGTGCTCTTTAAATTTCCTTTTGAAGACATCTAGAGAAGGGCTATCGCGAAGAGAGTATGGCAGAGAGTTCCAGACACGTACTGCAGTTACAGAAAAGGAGCCATCATAGCGACTAGAAGTATCATGTGGACTACGAAGGAGAAAAGAAGAGGTGGTGCGACAGAGTTTACCCCTCGGGCCGAAGTACTATAGTAGTAATATACTCTTGACTTAAAGTACCTCCGTAGCATCTAGAAAACAGACATCCGCATAGTCTATGAGCGGTAGAAGAAGAGGTTATGCAAGATTAACTTTAGTGTGAAACGGCAGGAATTTTTGGAGACGTTTAAGAGACTGAATAGAGTAAAAGACCCTCCAACTCACACCGGCAACATGAACCTCCCAAGGAAGGTTAGTGTCCATATGCACGCCAAAGTTTTTTGGCTTTATAGTATGGGTACAGAATTATACACCACAGGCATGTATTTTCTACAAGCTTTTTATTAACTAGCAATGTATGTGAGCATGTAACTGTATATGTTCGGCTCAAATCTTGCAACTCACTTTCGAAACTGATATCTTCAACCGATTGAGCTTAAATTTTGTATACACGTTTAGTTTAAATGGCAATACCCGATTAGCTGTGTGACGTCATTTAAATGTAAATTCAACATGGTGAAATACCCAAGAAGTCGATCTAGTTATTTTTATGCACTACAATATGGGTATCCAATGAGAGTACTTTTTTTTTTTTTATTCTGTATAGGTTCGCGCTTGACCGCCATCTCACCTGATGGAAAGCGATGAGGCGGTCGACGATGGGACGCGCTTACCTAGAAGTAATTACTTACCTATTCACTCTTGACTTAAAGATTTCCGGGTTGTAGCTATCAGGAAACACACATTCCGGCAAGGAATTCCACTCCTTAGCTGTACGCACAATGAATGTGTTCCCAAAACGTTTTGTGCGTATAGGTGGAATGTCCACCATGTACCGGTGGCGCGTTGCCGTACGCCTGGTGGTCCGATGATGGAACGGGCTAGGCGGAATTAGGTTATGCAATTCCGACGCACACTCCCCGAAATGCAACCGGTAGAAAACCGACAGGCTAGCAACTCGGCGCCGATACTCAAGACTTTGGAGCCTCGACTCAACGAGTGCATCATTGCCAATGATCCTCCTGGCACGCCTCTCAATTGCCTCAAGTGCATCAAGCTGGTATCGGGCAGATCCGTCCCAAAGATGAGAGCAGTACTCCATACACGATCGAACTTGTGCTTGATAAAGTTTGAGCAGCTGTTCCGGCGTGAAGTACTGCCTGACCATAGCGAGGATACCCAGCTTTTTTGCTGCCAGTTGAGCCTTTGCTTCAATATATGGCCCAAAGTTGAGTTTAACTTGCTGAGAATAACACGAAAAATATGGATATATTTTGAATTTTCATTATTTTTCAAAGTATAATCTGTTACAAAGTAAAATGTAATTTCCCCTTAGATTTCTGTATTTTCAGCAATCTTTTGAGTTGACATTATTTATTACTTTAATTGTAACATTAGTTCCTATATTTTATAAATTGTATACGAGTACTAGATTGTGACTTATTAGAAACGTTCTCATCATTACGATTAAGTAAAGTCTCAATAAATAATATTCATAAACAGCAAAGTTATTAGAGTTTATATATATCTCAAAATGTCACTCAATTTAAGGAAACTATGGTACAAGCTATTGATTATGAATAAAAAACAATGGGAAAACACTGCGCGTAGTTTTTTCTTGTAGCAATAATTGATTGAATTATGAATTTACCAATTATTACAAATTTTCGTGGACAATTTTGGAACTCGCTTTTTTTACTGTTGACTGCACAAAATGATCAGTAACGGGTACGGATATAGCCCCTATTTCTTTTTGGTACTAAATAAAAAATAGGGGTGTATAATAACTCCAGCGTACTTATTAGTTAATTCGGCCGGGAGTATTAATATTATTAGAGATAGATGAAGTTTTGCTTGGCTCTAATTAAAACTTTGGAGGTCATAGATCGGGTTCTGAGCATGGGTGCTCTAAAAGTATGATTGAAAATAACAACATATAATAGGTCTTTACTTAACTTTGAAATTGCCGTTTTTTTTTAAATTGGGTTACTATGAACTGTAAGGCCATCAAATGGAGCAAGCAAGTAAACCTGTGGTACCGAAGAAATGGCTTCAGAAAGCAGGTTCGCCCAATGAAAAGAGCCTAATGAGAAGGTAGAAAGACGAAATCCGCACTGACCTTGGGTCCATATTGGACAAGGTTAGCAGTAGACAGAGTCCATGGGAAGCCGTTGCAGGAGGCCTACGCCAAAAGGCACACTGAACTCTCTTTTTGTGTTGTTGCCTATTGTATTGCCTGCATCGAATAAATACTATTCTCTTCTATTCTAACTCAATCCAGAACTACAGTAACGTAAGTCTCCAAAGAGGGAATATATCACCCCAGTTTGGAAATATAATGGCTATTATATTATTATACTTTGAACTGTGATATCTTTATATTAAGACTTTTATATCAAAGATAAGTTTTTCTTTATTCAAAATTAGTTATTTATTAGTTTCTTTGGGTTTTGTATTTTCTGTAATATCTCTGTATTTATAACCATAAAATCAAAAAAAAAAGTGTTTTTTTTTTCATAATAGGATTTCAAACGTAGAAGAAGAAGCAGTGATGCATTCGTTGATCTATCACACAAGTTTATTAATCACACTAGTTTATTAAGAAACATTTTAGCCTTGAAGACACCTAAATTATAATCGAACGGGAAGACCGCAGCAGACAAATCGACACCTGCATCGAACAAGGCAGTATCCCGGATTACAGTCCAAACAAAATTCAAACATGGCACTATCACTTATTGGTTCATTTAAAAAAATGACCAAATTAATGATACAACCTTTTTCGTTGCGGGTGTCGAAATATTGTTCCAATTCTTCGATATACACTGTATATACGACGAGGCTTTGTCTGTACTGTGTAAACTAAATAAATATGTTGCAACTTAATCCTTTTTTCAACAACAGAAAGCAAAACTCCGACAAAAAAAAAACACTTTCAACCCACGTAATTCTTATCTACAGCAAGCCAAATTGCCTAAACAAAGCTTCCAAATTGGACAATATTTACCCGCAAAAGCAACATGATTTTTTTTTGTACAAAGATCACAAATTAAGGGAGCCAAGCGTCAGAAGCTTAAAAGAAATCTGGCTAATTACTAATTAGGGTGACTTTTTCTCTAAAGGAAGTCTGAGGCACATTGAGGGTAGAATTAGGAGCTACCATAATACAGTTTTGTAAGTAGTGGAGCAGAAACTCGTCTGCTTACAAGACTTGCACTTAATGCCAAGGAAGGTTTGCAAAAAAGGTAAAATTTAAGTTTGAGGCGTTTAAAATTAGTGGTATGAATTTGTTGAAATGTAAAATATAGACAAAGAGATAGCAGTTGTTTGTAGACAAGAAAATAAACCGGCCAAGTGTGTGCACAGTAAAGGATTTATTGGTGAAAGAAAACACAAGAAGATGGTGTAGCTGCCATCGCATGCAGAACCTGGATGAAGGTGGTAGTAGAGCTTGGGAACTAGTAGAACAATCTATGCCAAAAAGTGGACGAAGTTGGACTCTGGATGAAGGTAAAGATTGTATTTCTAACAGTTCTGAACAAATATTTTGAAAATGATGTTATAAATTTGACTTTAACTTGACATCATCATTTCTGCCGAAAGACGTCACTGCTGAACATGACCCTCATTTTAGCGTCGCTACAATGACCGGTCCTATGCGTCTCGCATCCATCAGATTACTGCGACCCTCATCAGTTGCTCAGGCCTCCATTTTGGAGGCCTTCCAACGCTGCATCTCCGTCACGCTCCAGTACGTGATCGCGACTTTAGTACCTTTCGGCCCCCTCACACTCCTTCTCATTATTATTTTATTCTTTGCCTACATTGTGTCTACCTGCTAAATAAATGTCTCCCCCTTCTCTTTTAATACCTCTCCGCCTTGGATAGTTTCTGGCCAAATTCGTAACTTCACCTTCGCCGTGGTCTAAATTGAAGTCTTCTCTTATCCCATTTTTTTTTTGGAGTCGGCATTGTCTTCATGTTCATAAGTCTCTGTACGTCTCAATCCATCGTCATCACAGAAGTCTTCTTCTTTCTCTCAATTAATCCATCGTTTTTTTGGTTTTCATCTATCTTAATAAGAACCACACTCAGACACAAAATTTTTCTTTATCTTTATCTCCTATAATAATTTCATTTGCAAATTCTATTTTAAACGATTTAACAAATCAGTATTATGAAAATGAAATCATTCGTGAGTATTAGTACTGGGATTAAAGACGACTTATAAAATAAATTTTCTTTGGATAAATCCTTTAAGTCGCTTACAAGTTTTTACAAGGTAGATTTTTTATTTTAAGAATATTTTGTGTTTGTGACAAAGATAATATTTAAATCCTTAACTAAGTAATTTTTATAGAAAGATTATAAATAAAAATTTTAAAGTGCGAGATATGATATTTTATGTGGTATGTTTTGTGAATATTTATATCAAGTTGTAGACAGGTTGTATCCAGCCAAATAAGTAATGCTTTTTGAGGCATGAAGAGGTCTGAGTATGTATTGGATATTCACTTATCCATGGACCAGCCTCGCTAAATGTTGCTTAACCTTGTGAATCGACCCTTGTGGCTTTTATTATTTGGCTACAAGCCCCTCTGTCTACCATACCCTCAGTTATTAATCAATCAACAAGGTCAAGTATGGGTTACGTCAAAGTCATTTAGTATCATAAGAATCACTTCCAATATTGCTGATTTTCTCGGATAATAAATAAACATCATATAAATCCTTCACCCTTGTCCACATAGAGTGGAGAAAATATAGATAGGTCAACGTAATCCAGTGTGTAGTTAGACTGGTAACAGACTGAAAGAGCTAAGTATGAATCTATATACATAAAAGTGAAATACCACTCAAAGATTAATGATGAAATCTCATAAACTACAATACCTACAAACTTAAAATTAGACAGGTAGGTTTCTTACCCGCGGTGTCGCCTTGCGTTTCGTGGGACCCAATAAGTGTTTTTTTTTGCCCACTTCAGAGTGGGATTGGGCCGGACATGTCTGCCACATGTCGTATGAGCGGTGGACTAAAATAGCCACTTATTGGGTCCCACTAAACGCAAGGCAACACCGCGGCAGACCAAGGCGAAGGTGGAGAGATGAACTTGATAAATACCAAAGGGACTAGCCCGCAATGGCCGAAGACAGACTTGTGTAGAAAAGGCAAAGGGAGGCCTTTGCTCAGCAGTGGGACATAAATGGGCTATAAACAATAAAAAGGTTTTTATAGGGTGCAGACATCCGTTAAGAACGGATTTTACAAAATCCAACCCTAAGAGGGCGAAACGAGGGTCCAAAGTTTGCATGGAGAAACCTACTTTCACGCGGACGAAGCCGCTGGCAGAAGCTAGTTAATATTTTGAAAAAAATATTTAGCTCTGCACATACATGGAAATAATAATAGCTAACAACTTAGATAGATACATTTTTATAATTATTTTTTCAAAATATGTCTTTGTAAAAAGGTATTTCACATTTTTAGGCCCATTTCTGTACAATATGTTAAATAGAAAATTAGGTTTGTATAAATTAAATTATTATAGCTGTAAAAAGATTATCGTGCAATACTTACTCAGCATCTCTTACGGAGACACCAAAGACCTCCTTTTAGTTTGTAAATAAAACATGCTTTGCTTTTAGTTATTTAAATTTAGGTTCTTCTTCTTCTTTTCGTGTCGATGTACTCTAACTAAATTTTTTCTGACCAGTATTTGGCAACCTCTACGGCTCTGTTATTGGCCTCGTATAGATCCTGAAAACTGCAGGTGGTTGTGCAGGATGGACAGCATAGCAAATGACGCATGTCCTGTGCAGCGGCTCCACACTGGCACTGTGTTAGAGATGGGTCGAGGAAGCCCCATTTGGCCAAATTGTTTTTACAGCGGCCAACCTGGGTCCGCAGTCGGTTAAGAGATTTCCAGATTGGCCACTGCAATTCGCATCCAGGGAGGAGATGTTCTGACGGGGTGATGAAATGTGTAGGAGTTGGATGCTTCTGTTTCCATAGCGCGCATCTCTCGTCCTCTGCACTTTCTTTTGAAGAGGTCGTAAGTCGCATAAAGCTTTTACGACTCTTTAAACGTGCAGGTATAAGTTGATGCTTATGCAGGGGGTGACGGCCGTCCCGTTCCTGTTTACTCTTCTGATGTCTCAAACTCAAATTTAGGTTATTTAATATAGTGCCGGATGCCGGATAGTTATGTTAATTTAAATTAATCATCCTAGTGATTTTATTTAAGTATCCTACATATAATCTGTGAGCAGCGCTGTGGGCTACAATATTATTTATATGTTTTAAATATCTGTAGTACCTAAGTTTTATATTGTAGCTGTTTGCTGTTCCCTTTTTTATAAAAATAAAAATAGTGAATTTAATCATTTTTAATTTATTATTTCATAGATTCTTAGTACTTTTTAGCCTGACATACAGGTCCAACCTAGTTCAGGCAAAAATGCAATGTATGCGTTATAATTGTTTTTATGTAACTTAATTTAAATGTGCCACTTTTATTAAATAAACGATATTCTATTATATTCTATATCTACACGCTATTATCATAAAGGCAAAAGTTTGAATGTATGTATGTTTGAAAATTAGAACATGGGTCGACAATGTTCTAGAATGACACATAAGATACTTTTTACACCACCTGCTCGATTATGCCCTCTTTTAAGCAACATAACTTAAAGCAAGTCATCCTGTCCCTAGGGAGATAATGTAGTATGGGCGAACCCTAGAAAATAGTGAGATTTGAATTTGGAACGTCATGATTGTCGTGGAAAATTTACGTGCTTAAAAGAAGTTTATTCAAAAATTTAATTGGCCACTATGAAAAAAAAAAGAATAAAATGTGGTTACTGACGAGTCTCTGGAGAACCCTGGGGCTCTGAAACGAAGGCAAAGAAGGAACAGGAGTGGGTTTTTAGTCAGTAAAATTCAGACACTATGTTGTCATTGGATGATTATAGCAACGAAAATAAAAATGTGAATTTTTCTATTAGTATATATTTTTCCAAGTTTATCTAGAACATTGCTGATACCCCGTGTCTAGAAAAGCACGTAAAGCCGTTGGTCCCAGTTGTCATCTGTATATCTTTGACAGTCGTCAGTCAGTTTGGTAGTCAGGCGCCAGAAAGTCTGACCATCAGTCTGTCCGGGAGTATTATGTTACCCAGTAATTGGGTTGTGGAAGTCTGATATGCATTCACTCCATGTAAACACGGGTATTTAGCCGCATACAGTTAGACTGGAAGCTGACTCCCAGATAATTGGGAAAAGGCGAGGGAGATGAGATTTTTAAAGATCATCTTTTTGCAATTAGCATAGCATCTTTTTGAAATTTTGAATTTCAATTTCCGTAGAAACACTCGTCACAATGGCGTAGCGTCATTCTTTTCACGCTTTCTTTACGTCATCGCGTCCATAGACTATAGGTACACTGTAAACAGAATAGCGTCCTTTGGCACAGACGCAACGTAATGTTGCCACTTTATACATGATATGATATCGTATTTCCTCTTTATTTATTCATCGTTTTTCTTTTTTTTTCTTTCCCTATAATTTATTTTTATTTATCTATCTTATTCAAATCTATTAGCACACAATACCGTGCCGACGTCTTTATGTCGATACCGTTATCAGTCCACGCTGAAAACCAGCGCCATGGACTCATCGCATTTTGCGAGCGGTCACGGCATTATGCTGAGCGTTCGGCCGTTTTGCGCGGATGTGGCGCATATTTTTTTTTTTTTTTTCACTTAATATACTTTTAATAATTTGTTAGTTCTATATTTGCGCCTTGTTCTGTCAAATGTTTTTCTTTCTTTCTTCATCACACAGTGGGTACCTCAAGAAAACCGCTAGCATGACGATCTATGCTCCTATCAGGTTAACTGGAAAAGACAAGTCACAAAAAAGTTGGAAAGATATGAAGGAGGCCTTCACCCTGCCGACAAAATAGGCTAAAAAATTAAGAAGCTATACATACGTCATAATAGGGCTTATAAAATAAGTTTTTTTTTTTCAAAAACCATTCAGAATATCTATTTCTTTCAATGTCTATGGCTTCACCAATCTCGGCCAGTACGAAGAGAAAATTCCAAGAAAATGTTGGTAGATATAGCAATAAATAATAAAATAAGGCCTGTAATAAATCTGGGCAAGCTGTCTGTAGACCGAGGAATTTATGAGATTAGTAATAATTTCAGTGGAGGTACAAACAGACAGGCTAATTAGGGAACAGTGATATGAAGGTAATTTACTCTCATATAAACCTGGAAAAGCAGAAATATGTGTTAGGATTTTTTTTTTTAGGTAGGAAAATCATCTAATGACAAATCCCGCCTTTGGGCGAAGCGGGAGATAGTGTCAGACTTTTACTGACTAAAAACCCACTCCTGTTCCTTCGTTGCCTTCGTCCCAGGGCCCCGAAAGCAGAAATATGTGTTAGGATTTGAAACAGAACGTTACTTTTTTTAAGGATATTCAATGTCTTATCCCACTCTACATTATTATCTAGATTATTATCTCTAACCGATGACCTGGTAACGGTTGTGGGAGACCGATGGATGCTAGACGCACTGGACCGTTCATTACGGCAGCACTTGGAGGAGGCCTATGTCCAGCAGTGGACGTCTATCACTGAAATGATGATGATGATGATCGCGCCTAAGGCGGAGCAAGAGAGCGTGTCAGACTTTTACGAACTAAAACCTCACCTGTGTTCCTTCTTTGCCTCGCGTTCCAGCATAGAGAGTGATTAATTATAACAGGGTCCATATTATTGATCTTGACAATATTTTATACCATCTACATATTATGGAATGCAATAAAGTATTGAGTATAAGTTTTCCTTCATACTTTAACAGGTTTAGGACTGTCAACGATGAATAATAATAATAATTTATTTGTCTTAGATACAGCAGATCCATGTTTTTTTAGTAGATACTTAAAAAAAAATGTTAGTAAGCTAAAATGAACTACCCACATTACTTTTTCACATGCATCCGTATGCAATGCCACAATATTGAGCAGTGTCGATCGACCAGCCACAACTCTAAGAATGCTGCCTCCCTAGCCAAGTTACGATCTTTTCGTTTGCGTCGACCGCCTCGAGTAGGCCACGCCTCCGATTTCTTTGTTCTGACCATGCGACTGAGCATTGAGATAACGTCGTTGGCGTGAAGTCATTAGGTAAACAGAATACAAGCGCTGCGTTGTTTTAAATTTGGTCTGCAAATAGGCGTATCGGGTCTGAGTGACTTGTGTATGTATGTGAGTTTACATGTTTGCGTACACACCCACGGCATATGAGTTATTTATTTATTAACACATACAATTGTTTTAACAGGTATACCCAAGATAACAAATGTAGTCGCAAACTTTGACTAGCCTGTTGGTCTAGTGGTTAGTGGCCCTGACTGCTATGCTGGAGGTCGTGGGTTCGATTTCCACCCATGACAAATGTTTGTGTGATGAGCACGATCATTTGTTCTGTGTTTGGATGTAAGTTATCTATAATATGTATGTATTTAGATGTTATAAGTATGTTTATCAGTTGTTTCGTACTCATAACACAAGCTCTGCTTAGCTTGGGACTAGACCGCGTTGTGTGATAGTTGTGAATTATTATTATTATTATAAACTAGCCGCACTCAGAGACACAGAACAAAGAATACCTTCTTTATTTCGTGCTCAGAGACGCCACCCACAGACTGATCAAATAACCATTAGTGTAGGCAAATACATACATAATAGTCGATGGTCAGTCTCGAGCAGCGCCCTGGAGAACCGGCATAAGTTATACAGAGGACAACACACTTAGTGTCACCCTCTCGAATTCCGCCAAGAAGTGCGGCAAAATGTGCAAGAAAAAATATCTAACCGCAGAGAGACGCTATTAAGTATTTCAACCGCCCGAGTCACGGGTGCGAACTTTAACAGATTTGTGCAGGCTACCGGGACTTTAAACAGCCTTTCCTTCGGTCCTGAGCGCAGCCCACTGTTAAGAACGAGCAATCTTAACAATTCTCGTATTTGTGTATTATTCCCAGTATGAGAAAACGTTTCATCATCATCATCATCATTTCAGCCGAAAGACGTCCACTGCTGGACATAGGCCTCCCCCAAGTGTCGCCACAATGAACGGTCCTGTGCGTCTCGCATCCATCGTACTCCCGCAACCGTTACCAGGTCATCGGTCCACCTTGCAGGAGGCCTTCCAACGCTACGCGAAAACGTTTACTTAATAAAAAAGGTCTTAGCAAACCGTATGGGCCCAGCAGCGGATGGATTGTGTGAACAGTGATATGAAAGAAAAGGAAGTAAATGATAGTATGACGGTTGACAGGATAGAATGGAAGAAAAAAAACGTGTTGCGTTGACCCCAAATAAGATGGGACAAGGGCAGGAAGATGATGATGTGCCCAGTGGGGCCGATGCCAGCTAGAAAAGATATACTCATGGTCCTGGAACGCAAAAAGCAACTAAAGGTCCATAGGTGTTGGTTTAGACAGTAAAATTCTGACACGCACCCCCCCTCCATCCTAGGGCAAGAGAAGACATAGAATGATTTTCCATCCCAAAAAAAGCGTGTAGAAAGGCATCAGACCAAATAAAGTTGACCAAACCTCAACTCAAATTGGCTTAGCAACCAACTAAAGTCTACATCATTTCGGAAAAGTCAAATGAAAGTCACTCCTAGTGTAATTAAGTTTTGTTAAGCTAGAAGCTGCGACGTTAATTGAAAATAAATGAAAGAACTCAGCCAGTAAGACCGTAAATCCTTAATTGATTTACAAACCTCGGATTCGCAGGAAAAACGACGCAAGTACATGTTTTCTTGTTAACAAGATGAAAATTCACAGATTAGCTACAACCCTAACGCGACGTTCAATATGAGAAATTCAACGTGATTGTGGTTGCGAAGCGTTCCGATGCAGAATTGTATAAAATCGACAATCCGCTATTATTCCTACCGCTTTTAGGCATGCAATTTACTGTTTTCTGCATTAGTTCGGAAAAGTACGTGAACTCGCTCCCTCTACAATTTATTATATTTATTGTATCGAGCTAAGCGACCTCCACGATTTTATTAATTTCTTAGTAAGTGTATTGAAAAGCGTCCTTTTAAACACGTGAAAATGTTTCATTGCATCACGCGGCTTTACATATAACACCCTCGCCTGCGGCTCGGGCAAATTTCGCCTCGGTCGCAAAGACAAACGTACTATCCTATTACTGTTCCCGTGTGTGTAGACAAATAATACTATCACATTAATATTATAAAATCAAAAGTTTGTGAGTATTATTTTATTATTATTATAAGCCCGTTGTGTCCCACTGCAGGACATAGGTCTTCCTTCGTTATTCCACTCTTTTCTATCCTTAGCCACTTCTGGCCAATCTTTAAGGTAGGAGTTCAAATCGTCACGCCGTCGCCTTCTAGGCCTACCGCGTCACCCGGTGTATTCTATCACGATGAAACTGCTGAAGAAATTCGGAAGAAAAGTCCGGGAATCCGGGAATCTTTAAGTTAAGAGTGAATAGGTTACTTCTAGGTAAGCGCGTTCCATCGTCGATCGCACCATCGCTTCCATCAGGTGAGATAGCGGTCAAGTGCGAACCTATCAATAATAATAAAAATAAAGGTACACGTGTGGATCATATCCTAAAATAGCACATAGTAGTCCTAAGATACCAAGTCACCCTATTTGATGCTGGGTAATTGCGTAACACGTAATCAATAACAAAGCCTATAATATTGATAAATAAATAATTATACAGTATGGAACAATTTGCCTGCAGCGATCTTCTCGTTCGATTATAATGTAGTTGTCTTCAAAGCTAGAGTGAATAGGCTCTTAATAAACTAGTGTGCTTCACCATCAACGACTGTATCACTGCTCACCATCAGGTGGGATCGCAGTCAAGCACTAGTTTATATCAATAAAAAAATGTCGACCGAAAACGATTCTTCGAAGAAATTATGAAGAAAAGGACTAAATATTTTTTATAGAATCTTTAGACATCTATCACCTATTTTTACAAATGAAAAACGGAATATAGGTAGTTTATTGTTAAGGTTTCCTAGCATAGGAGGCGGCCAATCGCGTGAGGCAACGGTCCTTACGCTCCAACCGCCGCCTGGATTCCGATCCCAATTTCCGGCCAACGTACGTGGGCTTGCGGACGGTGAGCAATGGGTAGCTCGCCGTCCGACCGTCCGGTAACCGTCCGGACCGAGCCCAAGTCGTCGACGGCGCATACTGTTCCACGCGCGCCTCAAGGAGATGTCAGCAAATCGTAGGGGCCCAACAGGGTCGAAGCCTACTGGGGCCGCGGGTAGTGTGAAAGCGAAACCCGGGGCCCTGGAACGAAGGCAAAGAAGGAACAGGAGAGGGTTTTAAGTCAGTAAAAGTCTGACACTATCTCCCGCTTCGCCCAAGATCGGGATTTGTCATAAGATGATTTTCGCACCCAATAAAAAAGGGCCCTATATACGTTTATCTATTGTTCCTATAAAAATATCATCATGCCAAAACTATAAGTATCTACAACAACATTCTCACGGAAGTTTTTCACTAAAACGACCAAAAAACATGTCAGACACGACCACGAACCGAGCAATCGCCATTACAATACCAATTGAAAGGGAAATATCGTGATAACAAGAAGTAAATATTTTCTGACTACGAGTATATACGTTCCAGCAAAACGTTGTGTTTCGTAAACATTCACTAGCAATGGAAATTCTATGGGGTATAGAGTCCGTGAATTTTTTGTTTGTATCAATGTGTATTATTTTTGGTACTGGGAAAAATTTACCTAGAATTGGAAACTTGTAATTGACTCAATTTTATTTGTACATTTTTTTTCAAAACAGTACTTCGAACTTTGTCCAAAATCGTAAATAGAATTTTTCGAATCCCTTTCCAGGGAGGGAAAATTGTCTAGTAATAGGAAAAACACACAAACTGAAATGTTATATAACCGGCAGTAGGTTACGGGCGTAACCTAGAGTGAAATGTTCCCATTATAGGTACCACTCATCCTTATGGCAAAATTAGAAATGCTAATATACCCTAGAGCGATCTGACATAACTTATTTTCACATGGATGAAACCTTAGGTTCTCAGTAACGTCGTATGTGCTTTCTATATCTGTGTGCTTGTAGAGCTCCCCCTTGGGGCTCCTGGGCTTCTTACTTCAGTTTTTATGGCTGATTTTTATATATGTTTTGTAGAATATTATTTTAAAGTAGTATCTTAAGTGTCAGACACTTTCCATGGACCAAAACTTCTGTTAGACACTTTAAATCTCCACAAAAAATAAATAAACTTTACTTATTTTAACATGTCTGATTTTTAAATATGTTATTAAGGTAACTATTACAAAGTTATATTTCAGTAGTCAGACCAATACCTGCCCAAGGGCCCCAAAGGGGAGCTCCACAAGCACACAGGTATTCAAAGCACATGAGACGCTACTGAGAACCTAAGGTTTCATCCATGTGAAAATAAGTTATGCCAGATCGCTTTGGGATCTTGGACTATAATTGCTGCTTCGTTTATTAACTTATTTTGATGATGTTTTCAGAGAAATCTTCATATTCATTGTTTAGTATAAAATATTATTTAAATAAACAGAGGAAAATACTAAATTGGACTGCATGATTGTTTTAAAGACTTACCGTGGCCCTAGAATGCGAAGGGTAACTGAAGGAATACAGAGGTGGGTCTGTAACAATCTTACACTCCTTCTATATAAAGTCCATCTTTCTGTGGAATGCGCTTCCTCTCGATATCAGGACGGCCGAAAGTCGATATGCATTTAAGCGGAAGTTGCAGAATCATTTGCTCCGCCAATACCAAAATCGTCTCTTCTTTCGTTACTTTACATTAATATATTTATTGCATAAAATATATATTTATGTTATATGTTACGTGTTATATGTTAGACATTTTAAGCTTAGGTATAGCAATTTTCGATACTATGATAAAATCGATTTTTAAATTTTCGATGTTTTGCACGTTGACATTTTACCCGTAGGTATTTTAAATTTCTACATTCAAATATGTACCCTTCTTTTTATCTCGGAAGTATGTTCCCTTTATTTTAGGTGGGAAAAACATCTTATGGCAAATCTCGCTCTTGGGTGGAGCGGGAGATAGTGTCAAACTTTTACTGACTAAAAACCCACTCCTGTTCATTTATTGCCTTCGTTCCGGGGCCCTGGGTTACGTTTTCACACTACCCATGGCCCCAGTACGCTTCGACCCTGCTGGACCTCTACGATTTGCTGACATCTCCCTGAGGCGCGGGTCCCTCGGTATTTTAACGCAGGTATAAACGCTAACAGAAGTTAATCGGTAATAAAAAAGGCCAACCCACCTGGTATCTGAGGAGCGATAACGCATAGTGTCCTTGTGAGCACGGAGCAGAAGACGAAAAGACCAGCCGACGTCATCTTGTCAGCCCCTGGAGTTGGGAGCCATAGAGTTCATTGGGACAGTTGCCTTCGCATCTGGAAGTAAAGAAAAAAAAATGTTTAATATCGCATCCTTGCGCGTCCAGGAGCAGTGGTAGCCGAGACTTACAAGTAGTCGCGAGTGTAGGTCGCGGATTCAAACTCAGTCAAGCGCATTACTTTGTGTAATTTATTTCATCACCAATGCTCTCAAAACGGTGAAGGAAAACATCGTGAGGAAACCGGCATGTCCTAGAACCAAAAATTCGAAGACATGTGACATCCACCAACCCGTACTGGGCCCGCGTGGTGGATTACAGCCCATTCCCTTTCGTAGAGAGGAGGCCTGATTCCCAACAATGGAAACATTATAAGGCCGACTATGCTAACACGTCCTTATTAACCTATACTCTGTGCCTCGGAAAGCACGTACAGCCGTTGATCCCGGTTCCTAAGCACGTACTGATGCCAAAAAGTTGGACCATCAGTCTACCTCAAGAGTATCGTATAGCCCAGTAAGTGGATTCTGAAGGTGTGATAGGCAATTGCTTTGAGAATACCATAGCATTATTTAAATAATCAAAGTGCACCAAACAGTTTGCTTTTCCTTTACACCATTTGTAACTTAAAAAGTCATCATCGTCTTCCTGCCCTTGTCCCATCTTATTTAGGGTCGGCGTAACACGTTTTTTTCTTCCATTCTATCCTGTCAACCGTCATACTATCACTAACTTCCTTTTTTTTTCATATCCATCATATCCATCCATATTTTCTTTGGCCTCCCTCTCCCTCTCCACCCATCCATTTTGACTGGCCTGTTGGTCTAGTGATTAGTGGCCCTGACTGCTATGCCAGAGGTCGTGGGCTCGATTCCCACCCAGGACAAATGTTTGTGTGATGAGCACGATCATTTGTTCTGTGTTTGGGTGTAATTTATCTATATATGTATGTATTTAGAAATATATAAGTATGTTTATCAGTTGTCTAGTACCCATAACACAAGCTCTGCTTAGCTTGGGACTAGATGGCGTTGTGTGATAGCCGTGGAATATTATATTATTATATTATATCCACATGTAACTTAAAAAGTCAATAAAATAAATACTTTATGAGACTCTGACTGACTGAGAGTAAATAAAGCTCAATTTACAAGTCAGAAAGTGCATATTTCAAACATAAAATCTATTCAAACATAGTGTGTTCATATAATGTTTGAACAAACATTGCCAGTAGGGCTTCCGACTTTGCGAACATATCCAGCTGAACTTTGACTAGATTAAATTAGTTGCTAGATCTATAGCTCTAAGTCTTGTGGTGAAACGGTATGGATAATTATATTCTGAGATTTAATAACGTATGCTGAATTGGTATTTTACAGTTAGAAAGAAAGAAAAAGAGTTTGTTCACTTCAAACATGGCGCATACCTTGAAAATAAAAATAAATAACAACAAACGACTTATATTATAAGTGGTAGGTTATGCGCCGCATCCGCGCAAATCTGAGAGATTCTTTAAAAGCTGCTGGTAGATCCGTCATTGTGATAAATGTATATACAATCTAATTAATCAATCTAATGTCTATACAAAACATAACATAATCAACCTTATAATGTTTCCAGTGCTGTGAATCAGGCATCTGCTCTATGACAGGGAGTGGGCCATTGTGACGCGATTAAATTAAGTCCGTCACCGAATTCGGCGACCGTTTTCGGTTTAACCGAATATATTCATAGAATTAAGGTTGTTTCATCGAATACGGCCGTATTTGTTTAAAGTTGTCGGTTTACCGGATTCGGCGGCTGCATTCAGCCGAACTATGTACACTAGTGTTGAAAGCATCATGAACGACGCATTAGTCACCGAAAATGATCTTCGACCGATATATTCTTTTAAACGGAAATATATTCACCAAAATCGATTAATAATATGGCGAAGACGTCACCGAATAAACATACAAAAAACACATGTCACGTCTACGGAATTTCGCTAAACAAGTTAGTTGAGACCTTTTTTTTGTTGACGTGGGAAATAATAAAATAACGTCTCCCTCTCGGGGCGAAAGGTAGTGTCAGACTTTTACTGACTAAAACCCATCCGTATTTTTTCAGTTACACATTACGTTCCAGGGTTGAGGTAACTCTTTTTTTTTTAATAATATAAACTAGTGCTTGACTGAGATCCCACCTGATGGTAAGCAGTGATGCAATTGTTGATGGCGTGGCACACTAGTTTATTAGGAGCCAAGTCACAGCCGTGATGGCACCTAAATTATAAACGGACGGGAAGACCGCAGCAGACAAATTGTTCTAGTCTTTCGATGTACGCGGTATAAACGATCTTTTGAACAATCTCGACACCCAAAAATCTTACTACCCTAATTTGGAACCCAAAAAAGTTTGACAAACTATAAACTAGTGATACAACGAAAGTGTCTTAAAGAAAGCGGAAACGGAAGCATTTGTCAAAAGTAAATTTTTGCGGATGCGGAAGCGAAAACGGAAACAGTTGTCACAAGTAAATCTTTGCGAATGTGGATGTGGAAGCGGAAACGGAAACAGTTGTCACAAGTTAATCTTTGCGGATGTAGAAACAGAAACGGAAGTGCTAATACTATGAAGAAAAAGCACAATTTTATTTTTAAAAAACAACATAAGGTTTAAGTCCAATCACGTCACGAGGCGCGGTGATACCTAGAATGAACTAAAAAAAATTTTACAATAAAAAAACTCGTTGTGACACGTTTGTGTACCGCCTCCGCCTCCCCTCCCTGACTCTTCCGATGTGTCCAGTCGTCCACGCGCCCCCAACCCCGCGCTCTAAATTTCTATAAATTCTGCGGAAGCAGAAGCGTAAACGAAAGTGAAAAAGTTTACGCCTAAGCAGAGTTCTGTTGTAACACGATTGAACTGCACAATTCAATGTAACAACAAGATGTTTACAAAGACCGATTACATCGTAGAAGACAGGAACCATTCATTGCGACTATTGCCGGCCACTTATCTTCTGCAACAGTAGTTAGAGTCAGTGAGAGAAATAAATTGCTTTAAATAATTGTATTCCGAATGCAATAGTAGTGGAATTGCTTCGTTACGGTGGAAACAAGTATTGTTAACTTTGCGTAAAGCTGTTGTTATACAGATCGCACACTTCATTAAAAAGAGACGTAACTCAAAAAAGAGGTTATTGAAAATTGAACCTTATTTTTGAAACGTGTGTTTTCAAATTCAAACACCCTGTTT
The DNA here is from genome assembly GCA_949316375.1 of Mythimna vitellina. NCBI lineage: Eukaryota > Metazoa > Arthropoda > Insecta > Lepidoptera > Noctuidae > Mythimna > Mythimna vitellina. Next base: position 6,098,401 of record OX438708.1, on the reverse strand, counting down.
TTGAGTTAGGTCTTTTTATGAGTAAGCATGCGAGATGTTCAGTTGGATTTTTTTAGACTGGACAGTGATTATGGTTTCCTTTTCAGAAGTCGACCCATGGGTCTAGTAGGCTTCGGCCCTGCTGGGCCTTTACGGTTTTGCTGATATCTCTTTAAGTTGCGCGAGGAATACTACGGAGGGAAATCATTCGTATTCTTTAACAGTCGTTATAGACAGTCAGATGCTAAAAAAAACACAAACGAATTAAGAACTTTCTCCTGTTTTAGGACCCTTATAGGATCACTTGGTTTTCCGTCTGTCTATCTGTCTGTCAAGACCCTTTATCTCGGAAATGTGTTTTTTTAGGTGGGAAAGTCATCTTAAGTCATCTTATGACCCGCTCTTGGGCGGAGCGGGAGATAGTGTCAGACTTTTACTGACTAAAACTACTACCCGTGGCCCCAGTAGGCTTCGACCCTGCTAGGCCCTATGATTTGCTGACATCTCCTTTAGGCGTGCGTGGAACAGTACGCGCCGTCGATGACTTGGGCTTGGTCCTGACGGTCACCGGACGAAAGATATCAAGTTGAAATTAAAACTATATACTCAAGTTTCTGATCCCTTGAAGCGGTGAAAAAACCAAACTTCTAAATTAACGAATAAAAAAGATACGGCTGTTTATGTCGCAAAAAACGTATATTTCGATACTCTCAAAGGAATCAAAATTCATAGGGTACTTTCCGTTGAACAAGAATCCTGATACTTAACACAAAGCATGGCCTCATAGCACAGGTATAGGAATAAATCTAAAAACAGTGAATGTGTTGTTAACCACGTCAACAAACAAAAAATACTTTTTTGCAATTCGCAAAAATCTTCGTGACTTCATTCGGGAATTTACATAGGTCAGTTTTTACGGAACCCTCAGTGCATGAGTCCGACTTGCACTTGCCAGACCAGTGTCGAGTTCAGGAAGAGGTAGTTGCTTCAGGTAAAACACTGTTTTTCATCGACATTCAATTAGACTGGGAACCGACACAAATATAGCAGGAAAAGGCTAAGTAGTTTGAGCATAAAGGAGTCTCTAAGAGAGCCTTTACAAAAACTAGAAGCTTCAAAACTAACCAAATTGTTGTCACAAATAAAATCCAAACCAGAAATAACTGTAAGTAAATAATTTTCTAAGCAAAAAGACAAACATGGCTTGTTACTGACATTCACAAAGAAAATTTCATCTGACAAGCTTTTGAACAGATGAAACAGAAATCCTTACAATCAGTCAGAATCTTCGGGCGTTTTATCTTTTATGAAACAAAAGCAAAGCGACTTATTGGCGCAAACTTGAGATGACGAATTGCGTAATTTTGTGCTAAAAACAAACGTAATTTAAGCAAGGAGACGAGTTACTGGGACAGCCAACGACAAAGTTTCCTGACATATGAAGAACAAGCAATCATTAAGCTTAGCCTAGTTCCCGCTTCGGCAGAGCAACGACGTGTCCTCGTGGGGGCAAACGGCGGCGGCGATCAATCGCGCCGGTCCTTGGTACAGGCCGTGGTCCGGAGCGAGGAGGAGTGGCAGGCGGTCGCCTCCTTCTGCGAAACAGCAATGAAGGCGGCCGATCGCGTGAGGCAACGGTCCTCACGCCCCAACCGCCGCCGGGACTCCGATCCCGATTTCCGGGCACGAGGGCGAGCCCGATCCCGATTTCCGGCGAGCAATGGGTGGCTCGCCGTTCGACCGTCCGGTAACCGTCAGGACCGAGCTCAAGTCGTCGATTGCGCGTATTGTTCCACGCTCGCCTCAAGGAGATGTCAGCAACTGTAGGGGCCCAGCAGGGTCGAAGCCTACTCCGGCCAAGGGTCTGATTCTGAAAGAAAGACTCGGCCCTGGTACGAAAAGTAACGAACTGGAGTGGGTTTTTAGTCAGTAAAAGTCTGACACTATCTCCCACCTCGCCCAAGAGCAGGGAATGTCATAATATGATTTTCCCAGCGGAAAAAAAAAACAAAAACTAAAAAAAAGCATAGCCTAGTTCTACTATTATGTGGGGGGAGGTCGCCTTCCAGTCAAACCAAATGCCGCTGAGTAACAGTATTTTACATAAAACGACAGCCTATCTGTTCCTCTCGAACCCAGTAACTGAGTGAGAAGTATCCTCTTAGCAAAATTGATGGCAAACTGGCTACCACCTACCCTTAACGAGTATACAAGATCTGCAAATGACAGCCAGGATCAATCACTTAACGTGCATTTAGCGACGTGTAGGACTTTCACTTACGTACTTATTTGTGCAATGAATGCTGACCCATCTGCGAACTGACCTCGGTAAGGTTTGCTCAACCTTTATGACCCCCCCTACATTTTTTCTAAAAAAAAAATGTAGGTGTCCAGCAGGGACGAAACCTGGGGCCATGGGTTAGCTTCCAAAAGGGAAACCCGGGGTCCTGGAACTCAAGGCAAAGAAGGAACATAGAAGTAGGTTTTAATCAGTTAAAGTCTAACACGTCCTCCCGCTCCGTCCTAGGTGAGAAAAGGCTTTGGATGATATCCCAAAAAGAAAGGCTCAAAAAAAAAGGCTCAAGCTTTTCCAACCAGAAAATGAAGACCCAAATTGATGATGATTGTCAATAAGAGTGGTTTTACGCAATAAAAGTGCGATGATAATTATATAAAATTATCTAAGACTTGAACACCGCTAAGTAACACAATAATGTACCTAAAAAAAAAAGAACACGTAGGTACACAGAGTTGTTAACTGTAGATTCGCAAACGATTTTGAACACCATCCTGTAGTTCCAATTTCAAAATAAGCAGCCATTTTTTCTTTCGTTTATTTTCAAAATTGGAAGCTTTTGCTTTTAAATTGCAACGGCATCTCTGCATAGTTCCAATTTTGAGGAGAATGTAAGGTAATTTTATACTTCTGTACAGTTCCAAATTGGGGAGACACAAAATGGCGGGCACATTTTCCGTAATAAGCAGTTTGGAGGGTAGAATAGAAATGTTAGTATGTGATGATGTCGCAAACAGAAAATTAAGTCGTTTTTGAACTGAAAGGTTCCTTAAGGATGTACCGAAAAATAAAAACGTTGTAACAGTATTCTGATCATTAACTAAATAAACTTTTTGGCACTTCTGTTACTAACAATCGTTTATATTCAAGTAATCGAGACTCATGTCTTCCTTCATAATTGATAATAATTTTAAACGAGAGAAGTTCAGAGGCTGTTTTAATTGTTCGCAAATTGATTCCTAGAAGATATTGTGATGTAAAATTGGTGTTGTTTTGTACCTCAAGAGTCTACCTACATAACTGCAAAATGGAATCATTGAAACAGACGCGATCTCTGTAAAAATTAGTTGAAAATTTCCGATCGCGTGAGGCAACGGTCCTCACGCCCCAACCGCCGCCAGGATTCCAACCCGATTTCCGGCCAACGTAGGCGCGGGCTTGCGAACGGCGAGCAATAGGTAGTCCGCCGTCCGACCGTCCGGTAACCGTCCGGACCGAGCCCAAGACGTCGACGGCGCGTACTGTTCCACGTGCGCCTCAGGGAGATATCAGCAAATCGTAGGGGACCAGCAGGGTCGAAGCCTATTGAGGCCACGGGTAGTGTGCAAGTGAAACGCGGGTCTTGGGACGAAGGCAAAGAAGGAACAGGACTGGGTTTTTAGTCAGTAAAAGTCTGACACTATCTTCCTCTTCTCCCAAGAGCGGGATTTGTCATTAGATGGTTTTCCCAACAAAAAAATAACACTATAGTATTGAATACTTTGGTAAAGTTTGCCTCGTACTGCATTTGCTGACAGATGCCACAAAACAGAAATGTTAAACCAAGTGTATTGTGCCAAGAATTCTAAAGAAAAAAACCAAATGCTTTGTAAACTAGACACTAGCTAGAAAATAGAAAAGAAGAAAAGAAAGTTATTTACGCGAAGGTAGTCGTTTCTTTTCATTATAATAATACTAACCAACTGTATAAAAGATGTTATTTATGTCTAGAAAGGGAGTTAGCCGAGATGGTCACTAATAGAGACCAAAATAGGTGGAAAAAAAATATGATGCCTCGACCACAAAATTAAATGACGTTGTGATATAGAAGTAACCTATTCACTCTTGACTTAAAGATTCCCGGGTGTTCTACTTTTCGTGTCGATGGACTCAGATTAAATTCCCTTTGATCAGTTTTTGGCAACCTGTATAGCTCGATCACTGGTTTCGTATAAATCTTGAAAGTGCAAATGTGTAAGACGGATATCAGAGAGGTTCCACACTGGCACACACAGTTGTTTGAGATTGATTTCGACTGACCTGTTGGTGTAGTGGTTAGTGGCCCTAACTGCTATGCCGGAGGTCGTGGGTTTGATTCCCACCCAGGACAAATGTTTGTGTGATGAGCACAATCATTTGTTCTGTGTCTCGGTGTAATTTATCTATAATATGTATGTATTTAGAAATATTTAAGTATATTTATCAGTTGTCTAGTACTCATAACACAAGCTCTGCTGAGCTTGGTACTAGACGGCGTTGTGTGATAGTTGTGTGAATATTATATATAGGTATATTATATTGACCGAGGAAGTCCCAATTGACCGATTATTTGTACAGCAGCTAACCTGGGCCCGCCGCACCGTCCAAACTATGATGACGATAATTGAATCCAAGAATTGGAATTCCCTACCGGTGTCTGTATTTCTTGATAGCTACAATTTGGGGATCTTTAAATCAACAGTGAATAGATTACTTCTAGGCAAATGTGTTCCTTCGCCGACGATATCAACGTAAGCCACCATTTATAAGAGAAACAAAAAATAAAGAGAAAAAGCTGGCCGCGTGCGAGTCGGACTCGCGCACGAAGGGTTCCGTACCAACAGTAAGGAAAAACAGCTAAAAAAATCACGTTTGTTGTAACTTGTCCCGTGCTATTTGGGGTCCGCGCAACACGTTTTTTTCTTCCACTCTGCCCTATCACTCGTCATGCTATCACTAACTTCCTTTTCTTTCATATCACTCTTCACACAATCCATCCATCTTTTCTTTGGTCTCCCTCTCCATCCATCCATCCATTATTATGTTTTTAGTATTTATTGTTATTACGGCAACAAGAATACAGCATCTGTGAAAATTTCAACTGTCTAATTATCACGGTTGATAAGATACATCCTAGTGACAGACAGACGGTCAGCGGAGTGATAGCGATAGTGTACCGTTTTTATCCTTTGGGTACGGAACCCTAAAAAATATGAATCTTGTAAGATAAAAATAATAATAATGATTTATTGTTCAGGGAAAATACACTTTTACATCAAATACTTCACTGGTCTCTACACTAGGATTCCCTGTGTCGTAGAGACCAGACTTTTTCATCATGGTTCATGATGAAAAAAAAATGAAAAAAAAGTACAACGTACTACTTCATACGCATCACCCAAAGGTTGACTGGTAGAAAATGCCTAAGGCATTAAGTCCACCTTTGTACTTTGTTGTGCATAAATCATTAAATAAATAAAACATAAGTTATGTAGAACATAGGGTATATTAAACTAATAAATCAATATTTATAAGAGGTGTACATGGCATCTTGCAGAGTGTGTAAAAAAGTAAGTTGTATGGTGTTGGTGCTATGGTGCGGTGGTGTACTTACGTGTAAATGTGTGTGGTTGTGTGGGATTAGTAGATATATAATAATATATAATAATAATATATTCCACAACTATCACACAACGCCTTCTAATCCCAAGCTAAGCAAAGCTTATGTTATGGGTACTAGACAACTGATAAACATACTTATATATTTCTAAATACATACATATATAGATAAATTACACCCAGACACAGAACAAATGATCGTGCTCATCACACAAACATTTGTCCTGGGTGGGAATCGAACCCACGACCTCCGGCATAGCAGTCAGGGCCACTACCCACTAGACCAACAGGCCAGTCCAGATAATAGAAAAATAGTAGATTTAAACCCGCTCAAAATAAATATCCCACAAATTCCTAAAAGTCACACAAAATGTACGATTCTTTTGTGATTTTAAGACAGATAGTCGAATAACTCCAGCAGCATACTAAGGTAAGTAGCGAATCTGAATCCCGCAACGTTCCTAAGCGCAGTGTGGATATTTATCACTCTCAAATAGCAGAGGATACATTGGGGAGAAAGCCGTATGTCTGATGGGGGAAAATGGTGGAAACTATGCTTCAATCTTTATATGGGTAGATTTTTTTTTTCTAATTGATATAAACCAGTGCTTGACTGCGATCCCACCTGATGGTAAGCGGAGATGCAATCATTGATGGTCAGGCGCACTAGTTTATTAAGAGCCTTTTCACTCTAGCCTTGAAGACACCTATATTATAGTTGGACGGGGAGACCGCAGCAGGTAAATTGTTCCAGTCCTTCGATGTACGCGGTATAAACGACGAAGCGAAACGCTTAGTCCGGACCGTTGAAGTTTCAACAACGTAAGGGTGGATACTCGCCGTTCGCCGGTTTGTCCGATGGTAGAAAGGAGATGGCCGAATCAAGTCATGCAATTCTTAGTTCAAATAATGGTCTGTATTCGATTCCCTTCAAAATGGTGAAGCTGAATGGTGCTACGCATGAGCCATGTTCGTGAATGGACGCCGTCAGATGACTATTATTTTTCAGTGTATAAATACTGATCAGATGGTGTAAAATATTAAACAGAATCTCGGGGTTACCATGACGTTCAAAGTAAGATTGTTTCATTCTTATTTCAGTGTGGGTAAGAGACAGAGCTATACAGGTTGTCTAGCGCCATCTCTTACCCACACTGGAAATAAGAATGAAACAGAAGTTATTTCTTGATTTCTGACCTTAAAAAATATGATCACGTGAAACTCGGACTCGACACACAGTTCGATGGAACGAAGGGTTCCGTATTACAATATTAAACGACAAAATAATGTTTCATGTATGGGTTTTTTTTACTTTTAATTTTGTTATTTTTTGTTGTAGCTGAAACAGAAATAACAACAAATTCTGTGAACATTTCAACTCTACCTCTTACGGTTTTTGAGATACAATCCGCTGACAAACAGACGGATAGACGGACTGGTAGTGGAAGTTTGATTACTAGGGTTCCTTACCCTCGGGTGTAAACAGGACCGTAAAAAAGGTCGTGTATTGTATATTTATGTATGTATCTCACGCCCTCAATTAGGCTCGATTCAACGGCTCCTTACAAAATAAGCGAGTTACAGAGTTTGCCCAAAACTTTTCTTTTGTCTGTAATACGATAAGGCGCTTACTTAACGAAAAAGTTCTTAATTACTTACAACCTTTGTAGACACAAGCATGTAATGAACATAAACATTATTTCTGTACATTTCTGGGCTTGTTCGGGGAACAAGAAAAGCGTTGTTATTCTTTTAGAATGCCTTGATTTTTGTTCTAATATTTCTGATTTTATGTGAGCAAAATATTGTCTTCAATATATAACCTCTATTGCGTCTAAGTACAGAATGCATTTCGGAGAGTGTACGCAGGAATACGTACAGCTAAGGAGTGAAATTCCTTGCCGGAATCTGTGTTTCCTGATGGCTACAACCCGGGAATCTTTAAGTCAAGAGTGAATAGGTTACTTCTAGGTAAGCACACTCCATCGTCGACCGCATCGTCGCTTTCCTTCAGGTGAGATAGCGAACAACCGTGAAACTATCTATCACTATCTCACTTGATGGTAAATGATGATAACGGCGGTAAAATAAAAATGATGTGTGGATTGACGTGTAAAAGTATTTTTATGTTTAACCAGTGCGAAGCTAACCATTAGTTTTTAATAAGTGAACACATCTGTTCTGCGAGGATGTGCCCTGCCCACTGCCACTTAAGTTTGGCGATTCTTCGGGCTATGTCCGTAACCTTGGATGTGCTTGGCATTGCTCGCAGAACAGATGGTCGATGGGGACGAAAGGTTCTGGAATTGCGACCGCGTACCGGAAGGCGCAGCGTTGGAATGCCTCCCACAAGGTAGACCGATGACCTGGTGAGGGTCGCGGGAATCCGATGGATGCGAGACGTACAGGACCGGTCTTTGTGGCGGCATTTGGGGGAGGCCTATGTCCAACAGTTGACGTCTTTCGGCTGAAATGATGATGATGATGATGAAGTGAAAACACGTATAATTATACCAAAAGATATCCATTATGCGGTTTTCATGATACGTTCTTAAGAGGATCCTTTTTCTCTCGCCTGTCGTCAACATCGAGCATGGTTTAAAAGCTTGTTACTTCATTTAACGCAATCCAACGTGATGTTTGATGAAAAGGCAACGCGAAAAAGAAAAATAACGCCATAAAACTCTGTTAGAGTTTTGTATATTTTACAAAACTTGTTCCAGGAAAAACCTTGGTGTTTTTTTAAATCCTTAAAATTTTTAAAAAAATTATCATTATTTCTATCACTTCTATTGATATGCTTTTTTATTTTTGAGTAAATTATGAAGTGTAATTTAATTATGAAGTGTTCATGTAAAATAGTAGATTTTCAAAGGTATTTATTTTTTTACTATGGTTGGTATTAATATAAAGGTATGTATTTATTTAGATTACTTTACTGGATTATTTTTACACAATTTTATAAATTGTTTTCAATAGAAGCCTAGATAATATCCACAAGATACTGTGTTTCCAAAATATTTAATGAAAAATGTGTAAGAAAGTCATAATCGCGTAAGAGCGGTCGTATGAAAAACAGTGAAAATGTATGTCGTGTTGCATTCCCTTATGTAGAGGTAATGTTAGACAAAGTTTTCTACTGTGTACAAAACGTCAAAATGTTGTCATAAGTTAGACAGAGTTTTGAATCTCTTCAATCTTCGCTTCAAGATTATAAATGAGTTGCAATGTTTAATAACTGTACGTAAACAGCCTTATTTATGCACTCTAAACTTTTTATTTGTTTATTTTATAATTTATGTACACACAGAAGAAGACACATCATTACAAAAAAGGTAGAAAGGTAGTACTTATTTTAAAAGTTTTTTTTTTTTGTAAAACGTAAGATCAGTGTGTAGAAATAACAAAATAAGAGTTTGTGAAATCTTAAATTAAAGTAACGAATGACGCGCATAATTTAAGTATCAATTAATACTTATAACTTTAAATATATATTAGTATGGATTTACCAGTTTTTAGTAATAAACTGATTGTGTCTACTGTGGTCATCTCGTCCAATTATAATTTAGGTCTCTTCAAGGCTAGATTGAATGGGCTCTTAATAAACTAGTGTGCCTCACCATCAACGATTGCGTTACTGTTTACCATCAGACGGGACAAAAATTAAACTTCTTCGGAAGTATATGGCGGTGGTCCGGAGCGAGGAGAAATGGCAGGCGGTCGCTCTTTTCTTCGAAGCAGTAATGCTAGCGAGAAGCTGCACACGTGATGGTACGGACATGCTCACGTCACAGCCGCCGGGATCCCCACCCCGATTTCTTACCGCCATAGGCTTGCGGACGACGAGCAACGAGTAGCTCGCCATCAGACCGTCCGGTAATCGTCCGGACCGAACCCGAGTCATCGATGAGGCGTAGAGTTCCACGCCCGCCTCAATAAGATGTCAGCAAAATCGTAGGGGCACAACAGGGCCTACTAACGCCATGGGTTTTCCAAAAGGAAAACCCGCAGTCCATCCTGGACTCCGTGTTTCCCTTCCGGAAGATAAAGAAGAAATATAGGAATGGGTTTTAGTCAGTAAAAGCCCGATAAGCCCTCCCGCTCCGCCTTTGAGCCTAGAGGAGAAGTCATAAAATGATTTCCCATCTAAAATAAAAACAGAAACCAAACTTGACATGTTTTGAACATCAAAGCAGTTGTAAGTAAGTTCCTACATCATTTCTTGTTTTCCTTCTAATAATAAACATTAACAAATATTACTGTCAAGACAAGGAAACACTAACAGAAACTACAATCAAAATCGCTCCTTAATCCAAAATTAATCCCTCTAGGCAGAAATTCCTCCTCCACAATACGTTGATGGCTAAACTACAAATATTAATCAAATATAACGAGAAGTTGCTTGTCTGTTATGTCTAGTAACATAATAAATAACGTTTTGCTTACATCCTAAGTTTTATTAATGACTTTGGCAGACCAAGTGTTCTATACAAGCGATAAACGCGACATCATTTTTTTTTTTAATAGTCTTCCTCGAAATATCAAAATGGTTTTTCAATAAGCTTACTCTAAAACCCGCTCTTATCTCTACCACTTTTAGTTTAGTCACGCAATTTACTGTTCTTCGCACTAGTGCGGAAAAGTGCGCATACTCGCCCCCGCGACAATTTTATTAAACTAAGCAACGCCCACCAGTCATCCCAGTCCATCCAGTCGTCCCCTATTTATTTATGTTTTCGTAAGTGTATTGAAAAATGTCGTTTGACACCTACACGTGGTAATTTATCACAGCAGCCCTCCGCACCATAACACCCTCTCCTACGGCTCGGGCGAATGCTGTCTCGGTCTCATTGACTTTTCTCCTCTTGTATCAAAATCTAATACATTATATAGTTTCTTCTTCGGAAGACACAAAATTGCAAGGCCTCACACAGGAGGACCGATGACTTAGTGAGCATCACAGGAGTACGATGGATGCGAGACGCTTAGAACCGGTCATTGTGGCTACACTTGGAAGAGGTATATAGCAGTTATTTAGTTTAATTAAGTCTAGTAGTTATTGTATAGCTTTATTGGTTTACCATTCAGTTATATCTACCATATTCTCTTTCTGCACCACTCTAAGATATGTCTAAATCATTAAGGTCCATCTTTGTACAGTGTATAAGTTTTAAATTAAATTGTATTTTCATGTCACATAATAAATTTCTGCGTCTCATCGCCTCGTGAATGTCATCCTCGGAGGACATCGGCGTCCACTTTAAATTGCTGTCCTCAACTAGCTCATATTTCGTTTGGAAACTTTCCAAGACACTGGAGGACAGTTATATCGCTACGACGATGGGGACAAATATTACTGTTTTCCTTTATGACGTCACCCTCTTTTGTTTTCACGGCTTTTCGACGGAATGGCGGGTAGGTTTGAATTTGAATATTATTCCGTTCGTTCGTGCAATTCTGTGGATCGTTTTGAATTTTGTTTTCTTTTTGTACTTTTGAAATTACTTTGGAAAAGAAGGTGTGTTTTTGTGATGTGAACAGGAAAGAATTTTAATAGCCTGTTTCTGAAAGAAATTGTAAAGAAAGTGATTGAATTGGAAATGAATTCATTCAATCACACAACACGTTTGATATTTTGTCACTTTTTTTTGCGATTATTTTTGTTAGATAGAGGTATCTACTAATATTATTCAAATTAAAGATTTACATTTTTGTTTGTACTGGACCAGTGCGAACTAGAAATAGAGCAGTGGTGACCGAGTGGTTACGGCCCCGACTTACGGTCGCGGGTTCAAACCCAGCCAGGCGCATTACTTTATGTAATTTATTTCACCACCACTGCTCTCAAAACGGTGAAGGAAAACATCGTGAGGAAACCGGCTGTCTTAGAAACAAAAACTCGAAGACATGTGACATCCACTAACCCGCACTGAGCCCGCGTGGTGGATTACGGCCCGTTCCCTCTCCTAGAGAGGAAGCCTAAGTCCCAGCAGTAGAAACATTATAAGGCCAACTATGCTATGCTTGTACTGGACCAATTTTAAGCTTTATTTCACCAGTAGAATGCTATTTTATTAAAGAGTAACCTAGGCTATGTATTACAAAGCCGCTGGCAGAAGACAGTACCCAGTTGATAAGTAAGATAAAACATATGAATTAATGGTTTTTCTAAAACCGCCACCTACCACCTCTTTTTAAAAGAGTAACCATGGAGCTTCTTGCCGGTTGTTCTCCATAGAAAACGACCAATTTGGAACCGTGCACTAGCTTTTGACGTTTTCTATGAGCCCATGTAGGCCTATGTGCTATAATAATATTTGAATTTATGTCGACACCGCCACCGGCCCACGCTGAAAACCAGCGCTGTGAGCTCATCGCATTATGCGTGAAGCCGCAGCTTTATGCTGAGCGTTCGGCCGTTTTACGCGGATATGTCACATATCTTAACTATCAATTGATTATGTTTGTTAACTAGTTTTAAGATTGCGTCATTTCGCGTGAATAAACTGTTTTTCTTTCTTATTTTTTTTTCAATTTTCATTTTTTTTAGAATTCTAGAATAATACTAAATTGACAGAAGGTCATCATTTACTTTTAAACTTGGAAAACTCCATAGAGTTTACAGTTAATAACAAGACATCTTCTTATTTAAATTATTTTGACCGACAGTAACACGAGCTCAATTCTACAGTAGATACCTATCTCATAAAGCATTTATTACAAAATAAATGCTACCAGCACTCTTACCTCTACAAATAAAATACACAAATGACAGTTTGCCTCAGACACAAAGACCAACTTTTCATTCCATCGCTTGACGTGACTTTCAACGCTCTTCTACCGATCGCAAAGCTTTTAAACCGAGGGTGATATAACTTCGGTTCATTTTCAAAGCGCTCGTGTGGTGAATATGAGGTGGGATCGGGGACAGCTTGCTCTAACATTGTTAGAAAATTCTCTGTTTAAACGTTTTGAAATGTGAAACATCTCATGTCAAAGATTTGATTCGATATCATCATAATCATGAATTTTATCGAGTATTTTAATAATACAACATCACGCTAAGTTGCAGGGCATGTCACAATCGAGGCGATAAGTGCCCTCTTTGAGAAGTGGCTGCAAAGACGTCACGGCGTCCTCATCTTCCACATGACGCAGGTCTTCACCGAACATGGCAAGTTCGGGAGGTGCTTGTTTCAAATTCAGGCGGAAGAGCCGGGTGGGTGATACCATTATGCGTATCACCCAGAGGAAACGATGGAGCCCCGCTTGGGCAAAGGTCCGACTTAAAAGATCTTCCAGAAATCGTCAAAACATTATGACCTAGATTCTGGAATGAAAATAATTATTTGTAACATATCGACTGTGAGCTGACAACCGGTACTATTTCTATTTGACAACTTTACAGGATGAAGAAAAAACGTGTTCGAGTCAATTATACAGCATATTGAATAAAAATGTGTGTTTTCTAAATATTTTTATTATACACATCTCATCAAAAACAAAAATTGCATCACTTGCGTTATTCTTATTTAAAAACGTATATTATTATAAACTTAGGTTTCCGTACAAACTTAGCTATGAAAACAGTCTAATTTCCGAATCGAGTCTCAAATAGTTTTACGAATCACAATTTTTGTTTTTGAGACGTAACTTAAAATTTACTTACTAAAATTTACGACTGAAAGTATCCTATGAATTTTGATTGCATTGAGCGTCGAAATATTCCTACATTTTTTGTAACATAAACGGCCGTATCTTTTTTTTTCGTTAAGTTTGATTTTTTCACAGCTTCAAGGGACCTCAAACCTGAGTATATATGGTTTTAATTTCAATTTGATACCTCCACACATTCCCGTGATAAAGGGTTTTGACAGACAGATAGACAGATATAAAGACAGACGGACAACAAAGTGATCTTATAAGGGTTTCGTTTTTTCCTTTTGAGGTACGGAACCTTAAAAACGAGATAGAACAATATAAATCAACAAAAGTTTAAGTTTAAATTTAAATGTATCTGAAATGGGATTTCTTGTAACACTGCGAAGTATGAATTAAAATAAATGGTTTTAAACCTGAAATCCTCAAAAATTTAGACTGTACCGCGCGTTTGCTAGTTTACAGTTAATATGTCCAGCGCACGGTAACTGTTGTGATTTTTCCTAAATTGTCAACAACATTATATGAGCGTTTTTCTTACGACATAAATTTTACAATTATTATTATTTCTTTTATTATCCAGCAAAGAAGGTCCATAGATAAAATATACATAATATGACAATTTACTTTTCAGGAACTAGCAGAAAGTGCTTAAAAAAATCGTCAAATCATTTTACTTTACGACACAATTCGTATAAAAAGACCAATTCACCAATCCATTTGTACAAAGGCCAAAAAAACAGAAGGACCATTGTGCTTTATATTTTCGCACGATTTATGCTTTAATTTTTTATCCTTGCGATATTGCGGTGTGAGAGTGTGACTTACTGTCAGTACAGGGGTGTAACGGTATTCCGCATTTGTAATTTCAAATACAGAACCTCCTCTTAAATCCGCACCTCAACAACCACATCTATCTTGACTTGACTGGCCTGTTGGTCTGGTGGTTGGTGGTCCTGACTGCTATGCCGGAGGTCGCGGGTTCGATTCCCACCCAGGACAAATGTTTGTGTGATGAGCACGATCATTTGTTCTGTGCCTGGGTGTAATTTATCTATAATATGTATGTATTTAGAAACATATAAGTGTGTTTATCAGTTGTCCAGTACTCATAACACAAGCTCTGCTTTGATTGGGACTAGACAGTGTTGTGTGATAGTTGTGGAATATTATCTCTACGATTTTTTATCATATGTAACAGAGATTCTAAAAAAGAATACTTTTTAGCAATAATTGCGAGCTCTTAACGCAGTCCATTTAATGACCTAAACTGAACTATTAAAGAGATGGAGCTGCATGGGGTGTATAGCTCCATCCCTCTTTTTCGCTCACACGTTTGGCATTTTAACAAGTCATGGTAAAGGCACCTGTAAAAAAAAAAAAACGAAAAAAAACCGAAACAGAAACGAAAAAAAAAAGCAATGACGACGACGATAAAACAACATGACGAGCTAATAAAACGAAATAAGGGCACGAAGATAATAATGGGGTTTTTTTTCGGTGGGAAAATCATCCAATGACATCCCCCGCTCTTGGGCGGAGAATGAAATAGTGTCAGACATTTACTGACTAAAAACCCATTAATATTATTTTACTATGGTACGAAATTCTTCTTATGCGAACCTAATTCGCACTTGGCATGATAAAGCTTTGCACCTTCGCCTAGGGATCCTTATATATTCGAGATTCGGTGACATCCTTACCGAGATCCCTCATTTTTTTACCTGACTCATATGTACTCCTGTTCAGTATGATAAAATATTCGGTAATAAATTACGTAGAATTCGTGCTTGCTTTTGCCGTGATTTCGATTTTAGGAAGTCTGCAGTTTATTTTTAAATCAATTAGCTTTTACACTTATTGAAACACACCCTAAGCTGTACTCTGAGTGCGTCTTTTGAGTGCTTCATCTGCATTATCAATATATTATTAGCAGAGGTCGGAATTAAGTAGAGTTATTTGAGTACTTACACCGATTTCATACAGCGAAAGAATAAAGTGACTATGCCTCAAATCCCGAGATAAATTTTAACGATCAGACTTTTTTTTATGACACTATCAGGAAATATAGCAGAAAAAAATTCTTCCTGCATTAATGAGGAGGAGGAGGAAGTCTATAAATTTATTAACCTCACCTCAGTTGACGTAAAGAGAGCTTTTTAAATGAAAAATACAAAAAAAAATTGTATGTTAGTTACGAGTATCTTTGTTTTATTTGTCTTATCTATCTCTGAGGTTTTCATTCTTATTTATTTGTAATATTGTTAGCCACATGGGATTTTTCATTAAAAATCCAATATGTCGACATTTCGATACACGTACATGAATAACTCTATCTAATTCCGACCTCTGATTATTACACGAGTTTAATATTTTTTTGTGACAAAAAATAAATTAATTTTTGTTTTTTGTAAAAAAAGGTATTCGCCACTTATAGATTTTTTTAACTCGTTTTTGGAAGAAAGATTCACACAGATTTGAATGAACTTGTGCAGTCAGTAAAAGCATTTGTCCGTATTCAACTATTAAGGAGCTAATATTTACTATCTGCACTCATCATTATTTTTTAGCCCTTAATCGAAATCCTTTGTGGTCGGCGTGAAATGTCTTGGGCATACTTTTATTTAAGTTGCAATCTCAGTAATACTTAGTCACACATTTTCTAAAATTATTGTCTTTTACACAATTTATCTGTCGTTTAATTGATTTTCCTCTGTTCCACATTCATACTCAAAACTGAGTAACTAATAATTTATATCGCAAAAAGATTAGCTTATAACTGACATCAATTATGAAACTCCAAAAATGGGAGTGGCTGTTTCACATAAATAAGACCACTGTCTTTCAAACTAAGAATCAGTCCTGTACCTTAAAAACAGTGTAAATTATTAGTGTAAACTGGCAGTGTAAATTAAAAGTGTAAACTAACAATGTAAAATTGAAAATTAAATTGACAGTGTAAACTAATGTTGTGAACTAACGGTATAAAGTAATAAAAACTATCAGTGTTATATAACAATGTCAACTAAAAGTTAAAATTGTCAAATTAAATTAACCATGTAAACTAACAGTGTTAACTATAACTAACTACCTTGAGCAAAAATTTACTTTGCTCTCGATAGTAAGTTTCATCGGTTTTTTTAGTAAAAATTCTAGTTGTTTACTCACGTGTTTCATATTTATTCTGTTAATAACTTCTACATTATTAGTACTTTTACATTTTTTTGCTTTAAAATTCCACCGTCATAAAATTCAGCAGAACAATTTTCTCACGCTTAGCTTCAAGGTATAGCAGGTGAATGACGTTAGCAATAAACTTGGTGTAACACAATTTTATGAAGCGTACGAGATGAATTAAATTGGAGGAAAAGAAAGATTTGCTTTAGTATAATATTTGACAATGTTTATGGAAGATGAGTGAGATCACACCAGTGACTAGACACAGTATAGCACCCCAATACTTATTGTTACTCACATAGTAATAAATTATAACACTCACCAGTTTCTCATCCATGTTTTTGTCTTTAGCCTATCTTTTTTAGGGCCCCGGTTTTTTTTTAGATTGGAAAATCATCTAATGACAAATCGCGCTCTTGGGCAGAGCAGGATATAGTGCCAGACTTTTACTGACCAAAAACCCACTCCTGTTCCTTCTTTGCCTTCATCCTGGGGCCCTGGGTTTCGCTTTCACACTACCCGTGGCCCCAGTAGGCTTCGACCCTGCTGGGCACCTACGGTTTGCTGACGTCTCCCTGAGGCGCACGTGGAACCGTACGCGTCGTCGACGACTTGCGCTCGGTTATCAATGAAAACAGTTCAATCCCAGAATTGAGTTACGAAGATTTATCCGAACCGCAAATTTTTTTTTTTTTTTGTGACATAACTACAAATTTTCAGTTTTCAGATTTTTTTATTTATTTAGTACAAATATAGAAAAAAAATCTGACCTTACTTCATGCCAAATTTTAGGATTCTAGGTTAACGAGAAGTACCCTATGAATTTCGATTACCTTGAGAGCGTCGAAACACACGTATATTGCGACATAAACGGCCGTACCTTTTTTTTCGTTAATTCAGAAGTTTGATTTTTTCACAGCTTCAAGGATCCGCAGACCTAAGTATAAGGTATTAATTTCAACTCGATACAACCCCGCGTTCTCAAGATAAAGGTTCTTGACAGATAGACAGACGGATGGATAACGAAGTAATCCTATAAGGGTTCCGTTT
The DNA here is from genome assembly GCA_949316375.1 of Mythimna vitellina. Lineage (NCBI taxonomy): Eukaryota > Metazoa > Arthropoda > Insecta > Lepidoptera > Noctuidae > Mythimna > Mythimna vitellina. The sequence goes on along the minus strand of OX438708.1, from coordinate 6,080,883 downwards.
TTTCCTTTTGAAGTACGGAACAATAAACATACAATCGGCTGCCGTATCTCACTCGGCGTTGTCTTCTTCTATTCTACCCTGCCAGTCATCACGCTATTTTTATTCGTCATTTTTATTTCATACTAAATGCTGCCAGCGGCTTCGTTCACGTTTTTGTAGAAAACTAAATACACCCACACACGCATACAAGTTTTCGCTTATATCATAAGTGTGATTTGCTTTCGCAAAAGGCTTCACGCGTGTAAAAATTGAAAATTATCCCAAGACAACACACTCCAATTCTAGGTGCTAAGACAGGACACGATCTACTCGTGTGCCTAAATTTTTTCGAAATTGTGTAGCTGTCACCAGCCAAACCCGGTTTTAGGATGAACTAGTTTCGCCTAGGCCAAATCCGCAATATTAGTTTAAGAGCAAGCGAAGCGAGCTCGGAATTTTAGGACACCACGACATAGACAGGTTCGTGGTTATTTTTTTTATAACTACCCATATATAGGAGCCCTGTGGAGCTCCGCGTGTGTAAGGAGAACTGTTTTGTCCTAGGCGAAACTGGTTTATCCTAAAATCAGGTTTGGCCAGTAACATAGCCGTTTTAGACGCACACACACACACACATTCATACAATATTTAACCTTTATAATATTTGGCAGGCGGTCGCCTCCTTCTGCGAAGCAGTAATGCTAGCGAAGGAGGAGGCTGCACGCGTGAGTGAATGAAGATCCTCACTACCTAGCCGCCGTAATTCCGACCCCGACTACCAGCCACAGTCGAGCAATGGGTAGCTCGTAGTCCGGCTGTTCGATAATTAACCGGACCAAGCCCAGTCGTCAACAGCGCGTAGTGATCCACGCGCTCCTCAAAGAGATGTCAGCTGACCGTTGGGGCCTAGTAGGGCCGATGCCCGCTAGCTGGGACCGCGGAGAATTTCTGAAAAGGATACCCGTAGTCCTAGAACGTAAAGGGTAATTGAAGGACACAAGTGTGGTTTTAGTCAGTAAAAGTCTGGCATGCCCTCCCGCTCCATCCAGAGCGCGAGAAGTCATTTAGATGATTTCCCGCCTTAAAAAAAACCTTTATAATATTTGTGTGATGTCATCCCTTACACAATTCATCAATTTTGTCCTCAACTATACTCACTCTTCATTTATTCCCATTTACATTAATTTGTTCTAAGTTCATTAGTCACATGTGTTCCATCCCTCCTCTTTACATGCCCGACGCCCTACGAAGATAAACGATATCCTTTTTCATAAGTTACAACTTATTATAAGTAGTTAATTGATATCATCACACGTTGTACTTTTTGAGGTGGAAATCATCTAATGGCTTGTCTCGCTCTAAGATGGAGCTATCAGACTTTTACTGATTAAAGCCTTACCTGTCTTCCTCCAGTTGTCTTTTGCGTTCTAGAAACAAGAGAATCCTTTTCAAAAGTTTCCCATGACCCTAGCAGGCATCGCCTGGGGCTTTATGGTTTTGCTGACATCTCTTTGAGGCGCGCGTGGAACCCTACGTGATGTTCAACTCTGGTTCGTTCCTTATAAGACGAGCTGACGGCCAGCTACACATTGGCCGTTCGGAAGCCAGCGCCTACCCTGCCCCCCTAGCCAAGTTACAATCGTTTCCTTCGCGCCGAACGCGATTGAACTTGACTAGGGAGGCTGATCGGAGATCGCTCTGTGATTCCTGATGTAAAGGAAGTTTTCTGTCACGGCAGCTGGAGCATGACGATGTACAGTGAGAGATCAAAAGTACAGTTGCACTCTACCAATGCTAAAGTGTCTAAAATTTCTTTGTTGTAGAAGTTCAATAGTCCACAACTGTTTATTCAGTTTATTCAATACTTTAGATCCTAAGCTACCAATTAAATCAGTCATGAACCATTGACCCTCTTTTACAAAGACATTATAGACATTTTAGCGTTGGTAAGGTGGAACTGCACTTTTGACCCCTGACTACACGTTCCCTCTCTCTTGCAGCTGGCGATAGTCGCACGTTGTACTTTGACTATCACTTTCGAAATCAAGAACATACAATATTATTCATATATGCGAGTCCAACTAAAATTGACTGGCCTTTTGGTCTAGCGGTTAATGACCCTGACTGCTATGCCGGAGGTCGTGGGTTCGATTCCTACCCAAAAAAAATTAGCCTAATTTGTGTGATGAGCACGATCATTTGTACTGTGTCTGGGTGTAATTTATCTATAATATGTATGTATTTAGAAATATATAAGTATGTTTATCAGTTGTCTAGTACTCATAACACAAGCTCTGCTTAGCTTGAGACTAGACGGCGTTGTGTGTTAGTTGTGAAATATATTATATTATATATAACTTTGCAGTGGTAGAACAGTGGTGGCCGAGTGATAACGGCCCCGACTTACGAGTTCAAACCCAGCCACTGCTCTTAAAATGGTGAAGGAAAACATCATGAGGAAACCGGCATGTCCTAGAACCAACAATTCGAAGATATGTGACATCCACCAACCCTTACTGGGCCCGCGTGGTGGATTACGGCCCGTTCCCTCTCCTAGAGAGGAGGCCTGAGTCCCAGCAGTGGGAACATTATAAGGCCGACTATGCTATATAACTTTAAGAATGCATACTTAGATTTTTCAATTATCATACAGCCCATACACTTGAGGCCTTAGCACCGAATGCGTTAAAAAGGTAACCGATTAGCTTAAATTTCCAGTACCTTTACTCCATAATGAACGTGTCACTAAACTAAATCGATAAACACTTCGTTCGGAAAAATCGGTCCATTACTCGTTTGGACGCAAGGAAGGCACACAGGTACACGTAAAAAAATAATATAATTATAAACCTGTCATATTGAGCCACTGTAACGTAATAAGCTATTAAGCCACCAATCCTGCCAAGTTTTTGGTCCTTGTTAACTATAGTATATTTTGACACAAGTGCAGAAAGTATCTCATTGCGACCGAGGCGGGATTCGTACGGGCTGTAGGCAAGTGTGTTAAGGAGCCCAGAGCTGCAGTGATAAATTTATATTTGTACGTGTATCAAACAACTTTTATCAATACACTTACGAAGAAATAAATAAATGGGGGTTGACCGGCGATTTGTGGGGAGAGCACGATCACTATTCTGCACTTGTGCGAAAAACAGTCCAGTGTCTAAATGCGGTGGAATAAGAGCGGGGTTTCGAATAAGTGTATTGAAAAGTAAGTGTTGTAAGTGTATAGGTCTTTTGAAATATGTTTTGACAGTTTTACACATTGCATTAGGATGAAGCTCAACATAAAACCTGGCTTTATATTTTGACTAATTTACAAAATAAATAATACAGCTCACATAATCATAATGTTTACGTAAGTATTTAATAAAATCAAATTTTAAATGTTTATTAATATATATATATATATATTTAAAAAAAAGAGCAGCCAACCGGCTTCGGCAACAGGGTACAAGACACCAGCCGTCAGGACTCCATAAAAAGAAACCTCGTAACAATACGAGTCATGTCCAAAAGGACCGCTTTCTAAATCCAGCCACCTGACGTGAGTCCCTGTAAAGCTCTTGGCTGATAGGACTTCATTCCGAAAAATTTCACCACAAACTTCATATATCATCATGGTTAGATGAGACATTAGAAAAAAAGGACCTACGAAGACCAAAAAGTTCAAATTGCAACAATGAAAAGCCTCCCTCAAAATGGACCGATGACCTGGTGAGGGTCGCGGGAATCCGTTGTATGTGAGACGCACAGGACCGTTCGTTATAGCTGCACTTGGGGGAGGCCTGTGTAAAAAACGTACACACAGTGTACAGTGGGCGTCTTTGGGCTGAAATGATGATGGTAATGATAACAAAAAAGACGAAGCATTACCATTTTGCCAGCAATTTGATACAGATACTTCAATCTTACATTTAATGCCACCAACCAAAGACGCAGTTTTTAACAACTATTTTGTATCCAACTTGATGGATTTAAACAAATCAAAAAAATAGGCATAAACACACTCAAAAAAAATTAAACAAATCAAAAAATAGGCATGAACACACTCAAAAAACATTATGAAGTAAAAAAAAATACCAGCAATTATCACAATGAACTTATGCAATATTATTAACCGAATTGAGAATACCCAAAACATACACAAAACCTCAATAAACAAACATGAGAGGATACATATAAAACACATCCTTTTATCAATAAACAATAATAAAATAATCAACACTCCAGCAATATTACTGGTTACAAATTACTCATTTTAACCGCGAATCAAAATGACTAATTGCTTTCAACACTGGTGGCATGTATTATTGAGTTTCCTGTAGCAATATGACAATTCAATTATTTTAATATAATATTATTATCATTAATTAAATTATAATGACGCGCTGACTATTTGTCAGCGCGTGTGTAATGTGAATTGACAAAATAATCCGGCATTCGTCATTTGTCTTCTTTATTTTTGAACCACAAGATGGGTTCCCTAAACGACATTTTGACATTAACTTTTGCCCTACCGTGGGACAACATTATACAAAAGTGACTTACTTAGATTATATCATTTGTTTTGGGGTGTTCATCTAAAATTTCGACAGTAGTCACTGATAAAGGACTGTTTGAATAATTATAATATTGATACCAAGTTCCATTATAAGCGTCAAAGGGTCCTCTACAAGTTGGTTTCGACTCCTCGTACGCCTTCTAAAGTGTCAGGACCCATATAACAATATAATAATAGATAATATTCCACAACTATCACACAACGTCGTCTAGTCTCAAGCTAAGCAGAGCTTGTGTTATGGGTACTAGAAAACTGATAAACATACTTATATATTTCTAAATACATACATATATAGATAAATTACACCCAAACACAGAACAAATGATCGTGCTCATCACACAAACATTTGTCCCGGGTGGGAATCGAACCCACGACCTCCGGCATAGCAGTCAGGGCAGTCAGGCATTAAGTAAATTATAAGATAAGCCCCACAAAACCGTTGCAATGGTTTGACTGTGGGGTCGGTGAGTCTCTAGACATACTGAAATTTACTTAAAACATTTCTAAATACTATAATTTTAATTTGCGTCTAAATCTATTTATGTTTGTTTAACTCCTTATGTCTGCCGGCACTGTTCAATAGGTATGGTATTCTCATTTTAGTGTTTTAATTGAGTAAGAATATACAATATATTCAGTAAATTTGTTTTATTCCAACATTTGGCAAAGATGAACCCCCAAAATCTGCACTATTAAAAAAGATGACGATTATTAAAGTCTACCATCACCGACCTACATACGTTTGCCAAAGAAAAAATAACGTGTACAGAATAAAATTTTATGATCTCAATATATGTAGTGTTAAAATTTTGTTTCTCTACTGAAGATCGTGAATTTGGCTGGATGCCATATTAAAAAAAAAACAAATTTTGTTTACTATTATGAAAACTTAAACTAGATAATATATGCAGGAAGCAGTGGTGGCCGAGTGATAACGGCCCCGACTTACGAGTTGTAGGCCGCGGGTACAAACCCAGCTAGGCGCATCACTTTGTGTAATTTATTTCATCACCACTGCTATCAAAACGGTGAAGGAAAACATCGTAAAGAAACCGGCATGTCCTAGAACCAAAAATTCGAAGACATGTGACATCCATCAATCAGCACTGGGCCCGCGTGGTGGATTACGGCCCATTCCCTCTCCTAGAGAGGAGGCCTGAGTCCCAGCAGTGGGAACATTAAAAGGCTGATAATGCTATGCTATGCTATGCTAATATATTCAGTCAGTAAGCAATTCTAGAAATTTACGCTAAGGGTTTTTTTTTTTTTTTTGAGTTGGATAATTGTCATACAATTGCTCCTGATCTGGTGGAAGTGGAAGTGTCAGAGTTTTTTCTTTCTTTCAGTTTCAGGATTACAGTAACTCTCAACAACAATAACAATTTCTCAGCTGGTATTTTTGTAAAACCTTAAATTTAACTCCGGGCTTTTTTGATGTGGTTAATCATCCAAGGACTTCTCCTACTCTAGGGTGGAGCGAGAGGGCATGTCATATTTTTACTGACTAAAACCACACCTGTGTCCTTCAGCTGCCTTTTGCTTTCAAGGACCACGAGTTTTCTTTTCAGGAATTTCCCATGGTCCTAGCGGGCATCGGCCTTACTGGGCCCCTATGATTTTGCTGACATATTTTTGAGGCATGCATGGAACACTACACGCCGTCGACGACTCGAATTCTGAATGGCGAGACACACAGCTCGTCATCGTCAAGCCCGAAGCTAAAGCCTTTATCACAGATTACTGCTCTGTATCACAATGATTATGTCAAGCCAAAATGTTGTCTAATTCAGATACATTGATAAGATTTGAACATTTCACTCAAAACATTTTGTGAATTTGTTCTGTTAGGAAAAGACTAGACAGGTTAATTTGTAATAAATAATTGAGATTCCTGTCTCAAACGGATAAACAAGGTTTCTTGTCATCGTCTCATTTTACTTCAGCGAGAAATAAACTTACCTACAAAATAAGAAAATTCGCTTAGTAACCTTACTCGGCTTAGTAATCATTTGTTGTTGCCAACAAAATGTCAAATGACAATTTGCTGTCAACGAAAAATTTGACCTGTAATATCCAGCAGATCTACTATGAATTGGTAAAATTAAATTTGATCCTTTTCTATATGTAAAAGGAGAAACTGACTAACTGACATATTTATTTATTTATTTAACACTTCATGCACATAAAGGTACAGAGGCGGACTTAATGCCTTAGGCATTTTCTACCAGTCAACCTTTGGGTAATGCAGAGAAGAATAGTGGTAGGTGCAATAAAAGAGAGAGGAAAAAAAAGGTTAATATAAAAAGATATACAAATTAATCTCAGATACAATACAATAAATATAATATATATTACATATCAACGTACAGCCTAAACTACTGGGACTAGAAATCTGAAATATTGCACAAGGCTTCCTCTTATGACGTAGGCGAGCACTAAGTGAGGATTTTCCAAAATTCACCCCTTAATGGGATGAAGTGGGGGTCCAAAGTTTGTATGCTAACCTACTTTCACGCGGGCGAAGCCGCTGGCAGAAGTTAGTTTTTAATAAGACAGTTTAAAATTCAAGGAAACCGACCGAATGACACAAAAGTAAAAAATAAATTGCAGCAGTCTATTAATGCGGGCTTATTGGTCCTTTGATACTCAGGACCAAAAAGGTTTCGCGCGGTAAATGGAAAAAGGATTTTCTATAATTACATGAAAACGTAATGTATCCATTTTATTTATTTTTTGAGGTGAAAAAATATCAAAAGGCTCGGTACTTGCGCTCTAAGGTGGAGTGAGAAAGCATGTCAGACTGTTACCGAATAAAACCTATATGTGTCCTTTAGTTGCCCTTTGCATTACAGGGCCTGCTGGATGCCAGCATTTTACATGAAGCGACTCCCTATCTGACCCCCACATCCCCGCAATGAGGATCAATCACATAATAGCAAATCCGATTCTGTAGTTATATGGTATAAATGGAAGCCAAGTTAAAAAAATTTGTAGAAGGAGCAATCGACTCAGGCGCGTCAACATGGCTATTAACTTATTGTTTTCTAAAATCACTTACGCGCTGAAGCGTTACCGATTATAGAAGGAGATTCGACACGAAACGGTCGTAACTTCGCTAGGCCTGCTGAACCTTTCTCATAAATCACTCTGTCTATAGATGGAAACCGCACGAAAATGCGTTCTGTAATTTTTTAGTTTATTGCAATCATACAGACAGAGAAACGCAGTAGGGGGCTTCGTTTTATAACTTGTAAGAAAGTATGGATATTTAAATATAAATGCCGTGAGTTTACTGAGCAGTGGTGGCCGAGTGGTAACGGCCCTGACTTACGAGTTGTAGATCGCGCGTTCAAACCCAGCCAGGCGCATTACTTTGTGTAATTTATTTCATCACTACTGCTCTCAAAACGGTGAAGGAAAACATCGTGAGGAGACCATGTCCTAGAACCAAAAATTCAAAGATATGTGACATCCATTAACCCACACTGGGCCCGCGTGGTGGATTATGGCCCATTCCCTCTTCTAGAGAGGAGAGCTGAGTCCCAACAGTGGGAACATTATAAAGGCTTATTATGTTATTATGCCTTGAGTTTGAATTTGAGGGAAATACTAAAAAATAAAACATTATTCAAACGATATTCGTAGGTAACTTGAAACATCTTCTCAAACCATACGTGACAAAAAGCGTAAAAGAAAATTAAATATCCTTCCTTTCCACGGCCCAAAAAACTTGAGCAATTCCTTTTCTTACTTTGAGAATACCAAAAACTTATTTGGTGGTCCTCCGGCAAAAAGGTAATCCGTATAAAATCTATAAAGGCGGAATATAAAAGGACATTTTGAATTACATATATAGTAGGTGAATACTTATAAAAAAAACTTACTGGCTTTAAAAAAAATATAACATTCGAAGAATTTAGGTATAAAATTTCCTTTTTACGTAGAAGTCTCCTCAGGACGTACTATACGTCCTGAGGAGACTTCCATTCAAAACAAGTTTTTACTGAAAACCTTTTTAACCTTCCCTCGATAAGCCAGTCAAGACCAAGTGGCCTTTAAAAGGTATTCATTTTTATTGTTTTGGGTCTAGAATCAGAAAAACAATTGCCTTATTCAAGTTAAATTTGGTCCTTCGATCCAAAAAGGACCAAATATATCCATTGAAAAAAACATGTCAACCGTCAATTGGTTGCCAGAGACAGACAAAAAAAAAATATAAATTGCTTTTGCAACTCAAATTACGTAAATAAGCTTTTTAAAATTCAAAAAAGGAACATTCACACGATGTCGACGTAATGCCGCATTGCGTACGAAGCCACCGTTTGCTTGGAAAACCCGCCAAAATGTATTATTCGTTATCTATCCCCCGGGTGCGGTCCATTTACTCTCGTGAACATGAAACACTATTGGTCCGCATACTATTATATTTAACACATGGACCCAACATCTGATTCTTATTAAGAACTATTGTAGTTCCACAACCCACCACTGATTTATAATGGCGCTAGTGTCACAGGTAAATTGGTTATTCAGCCTAAAATTATGCGAGGTAATTCACTGGATTTTAAATTAACATATTTTACAAAGATAAGTTTATTTTCATAAAATTATGAGGCTTTATTTAGTGGCAAGAACGTTTTTAACCCTAAAATGCAAATGAGTTTTTGAGTTCAGCAAAATTGTTAATAACCAAATGATAATATGATTAACACTTAGAAGTTAATGCCAAATGTCAGAAGCAAGGGTTGGTACGTTAATTGAGATAGCGGGTGAACATTCTAGATTAATCTGTTCGTAAATTTTAAACGTAATTAGTGAGAGTGTTCAGACGTCTGAAGATAAGGCTTATTGATCTGACATTAAGAGTAAAAATGTCTAACAAATTAGAATGAAAGGGAATCTGGTTCATTAAGTATGCTCTTTTGTAATTGACTCAAGAAGGTCTCTCATCGTATATTAAATAGAATTAATCACCACACATTATGACTGACAGTTATAAATTTCAGAACCTAGATGTTTTCTGAGCCCTGACAATGTTAACATATTATATTCATAATAACTTATAGAATTCTATTTAGAATTATTATTTTATTACTATTTATATACACACAAAAAACAGAAAAGACAATACAAAATATATATAAGAAATTTCTTTCAGCAGACCTATATACATATATATTGTTTCTCTATTTTTTTTTGACATAATCAATTTCATATTAAAATATAATTGCTTTACTAGCAGATATAAACCGACGAAAATACAAACATGAAAAAAATTTGGTCCTTCGAGCCGGATGCCACAATAACCTCACGAGATCTAAAGTAAAAATCAAAGTCACTAGCAAAATCGAGTGACACATTTCTAAAAGAAATACATCACCAACCAGCTAAACCCAGTCGTTAGTACGAAATCCGCAAATCAATCACTCCAGTCTAGTGCAAACGCAGTACATTTGACTCTCATTATGCCTCTCAATCATTTTCCACGAGTCTTCAAGAGTGATGGATTGAAGAGGCTGCATACGTCAATTGGTACCAATCTGTCATTCGATGCAATGGATGCTGGGATGCAAACGCGGATAAAACTTAGACAGTTGATCGATTGAAGTGGATAGAAGAGTTTTATGGGATATTGAGACGTTAGTCTGTGAAAAATTGCTCGGGTTTGGAGATTTGTAACATAATGTTGCCACGTTGAAAATTCTTTTGGAGGCAACGCGATATCTGGTTGTGATAAGTTCATGAACGAATGGAAAAATAATTATGATCTTTCATTCAATTTATGAAAAGAGAGAATAATTAATTATGTCTAATATTCTATCGTCTTGTACAAACCGGTAGCCATTTTAAGGTTAAATGTTAAAAACAAATCTTAACTAAACAAGTAAGTCAAACCACACTAATTGGTATTATAAAGGCAAAATTCTGTATGAGATTATGAGTGTGTGTGTATGTCTTCCTCTCCGTCATGCTCAAACGGCTGGGCGGATTTAGACAAATTTGAAATACAAGTAGGCTATACTTTGGAACAGGACATCGGTAACTAAATATTTTAAAACTAAATGAGTATAGTTTTTGTTTTGTTTCGTTTTTTGGTTAATTATAATGTGTTATGTGTTGTAAAGAGGAGGAGACACAACAGAAACTTATGGTAACTGGTATTTTATGTTTGAAGGTATACAACTCATTAATGACCTGCCAAGTGAAACCGAAGACTGTGAGGTGTTTGATAAATTAAAAAATATGTTTGAGTTGATAAATTCTTTGAACTTAACTATGGACAGAAATCCGATTTCTGATTAATATGTATTTATTAATCTCAAGTTCCTGAAATCTTGGACCTATGGAAGATGTACAAGGGGCCGAAGTTAACACTTCATGAAATGTGCTAGCAACACAACCCTTGTACGCGCTATACTAGTGCACCCAAAGATACCCCAGAATTGGTGGGAAACTATTATGATATACAGAAAACAAAGATATAGGGCTGTGGTTATGGGAGGCTTAAGCGGATTGGTTTGTTAAGGCTATAATTAAAGCCCCTGCCTATTATATTTATTTACTTTATATTACATAAGGCTTACAGACTAATAGAAAAAATGATCTAAAGAGTGTAATATTATCAAACCGATAAAAAAGGCAGAGGTTGACTTCTACATTCAATAAATGACTCCCCAAAACGGTTTTATAATTAACAATGTAAGCAATTCTTCACACAACCACACCCACACAATAGTACCAAAACCTACGTCAAGACACCAAATCCAGCACACCAAAGTGCATCTCGTTAAAGGTGAAGCCAGCCCAGATACCGTTAGGAAAAGGCTAACCAAATGTATGTGTGAATAATGATCACCTTTCCGAAAACGTGACCACATCAGTGAGGTTTACTCGCTCAGCTCGATCGATTCACGTGATACGGAGCGAGCTTTTGAAGGAATATTTTTAGGCTATCAATCACGGATGTTCTTTTCATCTATAAAATTGAGATAGCGAAAATTTGAGGAGAAAATTTGTGTAGTGTTTTTTTATGTATGAGCGACTCGGGTTCCCTGAATTAAAAAGATAACGAATAACACTTCTTCTTTTCGATTCGATGGTAAACTCGTCAAACTGTGTGGGCCCAATAGGTGGCTACATTAATAGCAGCATCGGAAGCACTCATCAAATCCTCCAAAGTGCAGGAATACGGACACTTGGGGCATTCCTACATGTGGCTCATATATTGAACAGCCTCCACGAGTGGATCTAAATATATCGTCCTGCGATTCCAAACGCCCGGCGCACCCTGGACAGCTAGCACTCGGTAACGCAGAGTCTAGCTAACTAATCCTTTCACCACGATGGTAAACTCAAACGGTTCTTTTCAGGACCACGACGAACCATTCATAAGACGAATAACACTATAATGTAAGTTGTCACATTATAGTGTTATTCGTCTTATTTATTTATTATATATTTATTATATTTATTTATTCTATGAAAAATGGTAGTTCTATAGTTGTATAGAACTACCATTTTTCATAGAATCAGGGGATGCCAGTCGTCGACGGCGCGTACTGTTCCACGCAGGGAACGCCTCAGGGAGATGTCAGCAAATCGTAAGAGCCCAGCATGGTCGAAGCCTACTGGGGCCACGAGTAGTTTGAAAGTGAAACCTGGGGCCCTGGGACGAAGGCAAGGATGGAACAGGAGTGAGAGCGGGATTCGTCATAAGATGATTTTCCCACCTAAAAAAAAAAGATTTCTTCTTTTAGACTTTTTAAAGGTGTGAAATCATCCAACGTCTTCGCCCACTCTGGGGCGGAGCGCGTGGGCGTGTCAAACTTTTACTGGCTAAAACTACCACATGTTCCTTCTTGGCCAAGCGTCTCAGGATCACGCGTTTTCCTTTTGGAAGTCAACCCATGGATAACCCCAGTAGATAGTTGTGCTGACAAGAAAAAGATGTCTCTTTGAGGCGCTCGTGGAACACTAAGCGCGGTTGACGACTCAGGCTCAGTCTGGACGGTAACAGGACAGCCGGACACGAGCTACTTATTGGTCATCGTCCGCAAGACCACGCCTACGGTAGCTGGAAATCGGGGTTGAGATCCCGGATTATGCATTCTCTCACGCTACTACTCTACGCTAGCATTACTGTTTCGCAGAAGAAGGCCACCGACTGCCATTCTTCCTCACTCCGGACCGTGGTACATAAATGTACAATTTTATTAAAAAATATGACGTTTTAGCTGAAGCGAAGAGTTCTGAAAATGGTATGATATGATTCATACCGATCATTTTTTTTTGTTTTATTATTTTTGATAGTGTTAAGAATCAACAAAGCTACAACTAATTAGCACGGCAAAATCAGCTTTTTAATGTTCCCACTGCTGGGACTTAGGCCTCCTCTCTAAGAGTGGAAATAGGCCATAATCCACCCCAAGGCCCAGTGCGTGTTGGTGGTATTTTATTTTTTATATACAACTAATTAAACACAAATAATTATGTTCTTAATAAGTCTCTTTTACCAAAATTCATCTAAGAAACGTAGGACTTAATAATTGCTTTTACTTAAAACCCAATTAACCTTTATAATTAAGATTTCCCCAAAAGAAAACGACCTTTCGCTCCAACCAAAAATCTTCGTAAGGACCACTAAGCCCGCCCATAATAAAAAGCAACACAGCCCCTAAAAACCTACTCAATACAATACAAGCGGTGTCCCTTTAGGTAATTACGAACATTTGTCACCGAATTGTTCTAATAAGTTGTCCTAAGCCAACAACTGGGTACACGAGGTACAGTCATACCGTAAATTTCAGCACAATTAAGTCCCGGCCCTTTGTTTTTGATTAAGTATCTGCGTGGAAGGGTGTACAGGTCTGGCTTATCCGATTAAACCGTGCTGACAGCCCTGCTCCAGGCTATGTGTAATAGTTTGATGCAGGGATGTTGAAGGTGGACCTTTTTAGGGTTCTCTAACGAAATGATAGAACTGTTTTTTATGTAGCCTCTTTTTTATTATGTGAATGTGAAAACACTGTAGACTTCGTGTTCATAGATTACTTTCTATTTCGACCCATTTTTTATTATTATTACTTTTGGGTACAATATTGATAAGTCTACACTATCCTCACATATCTATTAATGTTGTAATATCAAAATATTGTAAAATCAATAATTTTTATTATGTGTAACCATGGAGATACTTGCCGATTCTTCTGCATTGAAAACAACCAATTGGAACCGTGCATTAGCTTTTGATGTTTTATAAGTGGCCATGTAGAAAGATGTGAAATAAAAACATTTTGTTTTTTTTTTGAATGAACTGTGTGTTTCACAGTTATCAGACTCTAAGACTGCTATCACTATTTTGATTAAATGAGAATCTTTTTTGATGAAATCTCATGATCATCATCATTTTCCTGCCCTGGACCCATCTTATTTGATGAAATCTATTTTGATTAAATCTGTAAGGAGGGAATCTCTCCTTACAGTCCTGATCTGGCACCATGTGTCTTCTTTTTATTCCCTAAAATAAAAAATCTGCTGAAAGAGAACCAGTTTTCATCGCCGGAAGACGCGCTAGCAGCTTTGGAGAAGGCCGTGGAAGAGTGTCTACGGCGGACAGAAAAAATATTTCGAAAATTGGTACAGACGCATGAAACTTTGTAGAGGCTAGTGGAGAGTACATTGAAATTTTATAAAAATATTTTATCCATAGAAGTTAGTTGTTTAGTTTCTTAAAACTTTCTAAGTGTCCTGACACTCTCCGTACCGCCCAAGGCGGGAATTTTTATTAGATGATTTTCCCACCGCAAAAAAAAAGTGTCGTACGTATATATACGTAGTCATACGCTTCTAAAGTCACAAATGACTTTATATCTATATAACATACGTTTCTGAGAGAAGTAGGTACTATAAAATATAAACTTACTTTAGTAGACAGAAAAATCTAGACGGAAGAAAGATAAGAATTATTCATCTCAACTGCGGAACCTGGCGTGTGATTTTACACGCGTTTGTCCAGTTTTTGTTAGTTCTCTGAAACAGACGACATCACTGAAGACGGTTAAGTGGGATGTGTCACCTTACCTTTTATTAGATGACAGAAATGTTTACTTAAGCCATATTTCTGTTAAAAGCATTTCATTCCTACTTATATTGTAAATACGACAGTCTCGTTTTGTACGTTTTCAAGTGAGAAATACTCTCTGGTTTGAAGACAGAATGACATAAAACATTTTTGCAGGGGCTTGTAGTTTTCCCAGGTATCGGGAGTCGCACGGTTACTCTCGGTCACCGGTAGACGCAGACTTGCGGAAATCGAGCAATAAGTAGCACAAGTTGACACGGTGCTTAGTGTTCCATCAAAGATATGTAAGTAAAATCGACGGCGAAAGGGCAAATGAAGGAACATAGATGGTTAGTAATTCGCCGTCCAGTCTTTCAGTAAGGAACAAAACCAAATCGATGCACGGGCGCTTCAAAGAGATGTCAGCGAAATTAAAAGGGCCCAGCAGGCCCGATGCCTGCTAGGACTTTGGGAATGTTTGAAAGAGTTACTGTGGCCCAACGCAAAGAGTATCTGAAGCAACACAGATTTTGTTTTTTTAGGCGGGAAAATCTTCTAATGACAAATCCCGCCCTTGGGCGAAGCGGGAGATAGTTTTTGACTTTTACTGACTAAAAACCCACTCCTGTTCCTTCTTTGCCTTCATCCCGGGACCCCGGGCTTCGCTTTCACACTACCCCTGGCCCCAGTAGGCTTCGACCCTGCTGGGCAAGCAACACAGATGGGCTTCAATCAGTAAAAGTCTGACACGCCCTCTCGCTCCACCCTAATTTTCTTCTATCACGTGAACAAAACCGCAGGCAGACGCTAATAAATGATAAAATATCACACAAATATTTTCCTGCAGCCTTCCTTGTACCATAAGAGTAATAAACATTGTTCCAATTAACACTACGATTTCTCATTCCCTTTGTTGATTGGGACCATTTACGTGAGATAGCAAACAGCTGTTTTCTTTCATTTTCTTCGTGAGAAAGTGTTCTCGTTCGATAAGGTTTTTATAATAACTCACATATGTTACAAGTATTAATGTTAGAAGATATGTGAAAACGCTTTCAAACTATCAAAAGGGAGCTATAAATTTATCTATAGTTTTAACCAAAATTGTCCACAAGTTTTTTATTTATAAATTAAAGCTTTTTCAATAGGATTTTGGAAAGGCCCTGATGAGGGTCGTGGGAATCCGATGGACCGATGGATGCGAGGCGTATAGGACCGTTTATTGTGTCGACACTTTGGGGAAGCATATGTCCAACAGTGGACGTCTTTCGGCTAAAATGATGATGAGTAAGATTTATTTTCACACGGAAAACTAAAAAAATTATAATGCAAAACTTTTGAACACAAAAAAAAAAATTCTGTATAATATTTAACATGGATGTAGACCGGAACAATAAATTAAAATTGTTGAAAGGATTTGTTTTCCCGCTTTATAATTTTAAGGGCAAAAGGAAAATACCCTCTCCTTTACAATTTTTTTAAATACTCTTTGTCTTTTTCAAAAGAACACTGACTACATCAAATCTTTACCAAAACTACACTAAAGCCACAATCATTCACAATATTCATCCCCCATTTTTACTCGCCAAGATCCCAAACTTAGATAAACCAAGGCTCATACAATTGCGTATTTTGTTGGTAGACCCATAACCACCAAATAAAGAGTGTACAGAAGGTCGACTCCATACAAAAATGTACGCACACGTAAACAGACACGCTTCACATACAGCGAGTGCAAGCGCACTCGCGACCGTCATTTATTTAAGATCACCATTCGTACGTGTCTATACACCACTAGTTTTTAATTATTACAAAGACTTAAAGGGCTTATTAGAAAAGGTCTTGTTATTATTTATGCAAAGTCTCAATAAACAATATTCATAAACAGCTAAGTTATTAGCGTTTGTTTATATTCCAAAATGTCACTCAATTTATGGTTATATTGTACAGGCTATTGATAATGAATGAAACACAATGGAAAAACACTAAGCGTAGTTTTTTATCCGACTTCAAAAAGGAGGAGGTTCTATGCTTGGCTGAACGTATTTTTATTATCTAGTAGCAATTGTTATGAATAATTGATTCAATAATGAATTTACTGATTATGACAAATTTTCGTTTTTTTTTTTACTTTTAACTACATAAATATGATCGATAACGGGTACAGATAGCGCCTAATTTTTTTTTTATACTAATTAAATAAATAAGGGTGTATATACGTGTGCCTATTTTTACTAGTTCTGTGAAGCGACAGAAAAAGAAAACTGAGAGGTCCTTAACAAAATATTAAATGAATATGTGCAAAAAAGTATGAGACAGACTTAGCAATCATGAAACCAGCTTTTGTCTTCTAGAATTCTGGATCGGATGTAGCCAGGGTTAACAGAAGCGCATAAATTTTGCTTATAGTCCACTATTGGACATAAGTCCTCCAAAGAGTCGCCACAAACGACCGGTTTTGTGCGCCATCGAATTCCTGCGACCCTCACCAGGTCATCGTTCGACCTTGTCGCCTTCCGATACGTGGTCGCCACACGAAAAGCTTTCATCCCCATCGACCATCTGTTTTGTCAGCAATGTGCCCTGCCCACTGCCACTTAAATTTGGCGATTCTTCGGGCTTTGTCGGTAACCTTGGTTCTCCAGCGCATATCTTCATTTCTTATGCGATCACGGTAGAAAACTTCAAGCACAGCTCTTTGCTTTTATTGTAACACTCTTCAACTTCATAAGTTAGTGTAAATTACTCAATCGATTCTCCATGTCCATTTGCGAAACCGACCTTCTGTAATAATTTGTTTTGTGCCATAGCATAATCAACTCTATGAACGGCCCAATTACATGTTCCTCTATTTGATTGTAACAATTTGTTTGGTATAATAAACAATTGCGATATTCTACTGTTTTCTTTCATTTTCACTCACTGTTTTACCATTGTTTTGTTATTTATTTTTCGGTTGCGACAAAGCATGTGAGAGTAGATATTAGCTTTTGCTTCCGTAACCTCACTATAAGGAACTGTGTAGATCTCCATCTTTTAAAATCATAACCCTTTTTCTGGATTCGCTGTTATCAAGTAATCAATCAAAATTCATAGTTCTGTTGACCCAGAATCCTGAAATTTGGCATAAAGCAAGGTTTTATAGCACATGTATAAGAATAAATCTGAAAACAGTAAATTTGTTGCTAACCACGTCACAAAAAAAAATACTTTTTCGCAATTCGGAAAAATCTGCGAGACTCCTTTCGGGAATTGTAGTTTGTACGGAACCCTCAGTGCGCGAGTCCGACTCGCACAACTATTGTAAAAGACTAAGTTGAAGACAAAAAAATTTGAGATTGGGTTGTTCCACTCTATACACTATAATTGTTGTCAATTTTTCTTTTGTTTAGAGTCCCATTTATTATACAATAATAATAATAAGTAGAAACTACATTTTGTAAATTTTTATTTTACATTTTCTTATATTATTGTCACTAACTACGGGGAACTACCTACAAGTACATGGATCGTTTTTTCTTATTAGTAATTTTAACATAATGTCTGCTAATTTCAAAACTTAATACGGCCTACCGAAACATCCTATCTTTAGTATTGTTTATCAAGTCGTAATCTTAAGTTGAGCAACACGAATACTGATAAATGCTTGCACTGACTTGACATCCACTCAAATCTGCGTGAATCGTTCCTCAAAAGATCGTCTTGACGATTATCATGTCTGCTGTATGGATTTTAAAAGAAACTTTGACCTCTGAGTTTCTTTCGTTTCCTTGTCTCCAGTAGATACTAACAATAGATCACATTTTGCGAGAAAATTATAAGGGATCAGTTTTTACTACTTAGTTAAACGGAACTCCAAAAATAAAGGCTTGTGTTGCACTGGCCCTCGTCTTACGCCCCATATAATGTTAAATGTGAGATATGGTTCCACAATTTCTGCTTTGTGGCGGCAGAACTATGTATTGCGGTCACACACCACAGAATTGTGTATCCACCCTGTTTCTCTGTCATGTCATTACTACAATTGAATTTGAAACTAATTATGCACAGTTCATATGGAAAGTGCTCGTTTTGAAAATGGTAGGAGAGCACATCAGATTTGCTTAGTTTAACAGCATAGTACAATTATCATCATCAGGCTTATGATTTTTCTGCTGCTGGGACTCATGCCTCCTCACTAGGAGAGGGAATTGGCCGTAATCTATCACGGCGGCCTTTGCAAGTTAGTGGATGTTTTTTATTGTTGATAGGCTCGCGTTTGACCACTATATCACCTGATGGTAACCGATGATATGGCCGACGATGGAGCACACTTGCCTAGAAGTAACCTATTCACTGTTGACTTAAATACTTTTTTTATTTTGGGATAGGCTCACTTTTTACCACTATTTTACCATATGGTAAGCGATGATGTGGCCGACGATGATATTCACTCTGGACTTAAAGACCCCAAGGTTGTAGCTATCAATAAACACAGACTCCGGCAGGGAATTCCACTCCTTAGTTGTACGCATAATGAATGTGTTCCCAAAACGCTTTGTACGTATGGGTGGGATGTCCAGCATGTACCGATGGCGCAATGCCGTACGTCTAGTGGTCCAATGATGGAACGGACTTGGAGGAATTCAATTATGCCTTTCCAACGCACACTCCCCGAAATGCAATCGATAGAAAACCGTCAAGCCAGCAACTCGGCGTCGATGCTCAAGGCTTTGGAGTTTTGACTCGACTAGTGCATCATCACCAACGATCCTTTTGGCTCGCTTCTCAATCGACTCCAGGGCATCAAACTGGTATTTTAGATGAGAGCAGTATTCCATACACGATCGAACTTGCGCTTGATAAAGGTTTAGCAGCTCTTCCGGCGTGAAGTACCTCTCACCTTAGTTAAGATCCCCAATTTTTGCCACATATATGATGATGAGATGTCACATACCTTTGAATTTTTGATTCTATGACATTCCGGTTTCCTAACGATGTTTTTTCCATCACCGTTTTGAGAGTAGTGTCGATGAAAATAAATTACATAATAAATTACGTTTGGCTGGATTTGAACCTACGTCGGGATCGTTACCATTAGATCCTTTCCTAGAGGCTTGAGTAATCCACCACGTAGGCTCAGTTCGGTTTGGTGGATAAGTTAGTATACTTATTTATTTTCTTCATCTTACGTCTAACTTTACAGGTTTATTTTGTCCCTAATACGATAAATGCGCTAACCCTAACTTATTAATACTAACATCTAGAACTAATTATAAATAATGCATTCCTTGTAAATTCACCCAGATTTCAACAAAATGAGTCCGTCTCATTAGCTATCAGGTTGAGCGTGTGAAGTGCGCGCGTAAGAGGCGCCTATAGCATAGCATAGTCGCCCTTATAATGTTCCCACTGTTGGGACTCAGGCCTCCTCTCTAGGAGAGGGAATGGGTCGTAATCCATCGCGCGGGCCCAGTGCGGGTTGGTGGTTGTCACATGTCTTCGATTTTTTTGTTCTAGGACATGCCGGTTTCCTCACGATGTTTTCCTTCACCGTTTTGAGAGCAATAGTGATGAAATAAATTACACAAAGTAATGCGCCTGGCTGGGTTTTAACCCGCGACCTACAACTTAACTTTTGTAAATATTGGTGATAAAATAGTTGATACAAAGTAAAGAATCGAACGTCTCCTAGACAAGAGGCTTGTGTGCCTGTATCCCAGCAGTGAATCCATTACAAGGCTTAACGAATCGAACCGGTTTCGCCACAAACGACTTGTAATTCGGAGTCGTAACCACTGGGTAAACAATGCTTTTAGTCTCAGTATATTCCCAAAATCTTATGTGTGTATGCCTCACAGCTTAATACGACCCATTTATAGATTTAGTTAGAAGGTAGGACCCTAAAACCCTCTTTGCCCAAGCGGAAAGCAAGGGTACCCATTAGGCTTTCCACACAAAAAAAAAAATACAAACCATAGTACAAGTTAAACAGCATAAATTCAGAAACTCTTTCGCAAAACGACTGGGTCAATCGTTTCGTCCTTGCTAATGACCTTTTGGCAAGCCTAAAACAAACAACGGTCAAACAGAATAAAAATAACAAGACAATCCCATTAAGTCTTCCAAAATAACCGTCTTAGTCCGTGCTATCAAAACATGCGACAAATTTGTCGCATCTTGTCGCATTTATCACGACTAAGCACACTTAACGAACAATATTAGTATTCCACTTGAGTACGCTGTTTATCAAACGAAATTGCAAGATGTACAGAAATGTTATTGAGGACCAAACTGAGGGCAGTCATATTTGTTCCTAACAATGTACTCTGATTTATGTGACCTTCTCCTTTGAGTATTAATGGAGTAATAGAGCGCTGAAATTGGCTCGCAAGCATTGTACCAACTATTGTGGCAAGATGTGTCCACAGATTTGTTTAAGTTTTGTTTTGGACATTTGTCAAAGTTGAGATATCTTTGATTACATTAGAATATATTTATTCGCTTTGATTAGAATACTAATGGATACTCGTCTACAGCGACTACACAAAAAAGGGTGCTGATTAAACAAACTTCGTTTTAATGGCATTATTTGCCTGTAAACATCTATATTGCCTTCTAAATTACTAATTCAGCCATGATTAACGAGCACCTAAAAGATGCTATTTTAGCCACTAGTTTTCTTCTATGTAAACCTCTTTCTGAGTGGTTATAAATAAATAAAAATCTCACTTCGCTCGATCTTGGACTGAAAATGTTTAGTTGGTTATGTAAAAAAGACGAAATACTAGAGGTTGCACAAAAAAAATGGCACCAGGGCAGGAAGAAATGCGGGCAGACAAATGGTGGATGGAGAGAAGGGAGTGGGACTAAAAAAGCTAGCTTAAAAAAGAAATACTTTTTTCGCTACAAGGGGCATAAAAGAGCATTTTGGAGAAAAGTTTGAAAGCATTGTTACTTAAATTTTTACGCGGTGTATCTACAATTACGCAACGTTGAAACCAATGGTTTTTGCAACCCAACATTTTCATGCCAAACTTAATTAGCAGTATTAATATTGCTCACAGAACAGATGGTCGATAAGGCCGAAAGGATCTGGAATGACAACCACGCACCATAAGACCCAGCTTTGAAAGCTCTAGAAGGTGCATCAGATGAATGTGATACGCGCAGAACCGTTCGTCGCACAAGACCGTGGTGACACTTGGAGGAAGCCATCCAACTGTGGACGTCTTATCTTGCTAAGCTACAAATAATAAGATCACAAATCTCGTTAGGTTTTAGCTCATTGCCAAAAGTTTGCCTAATCCCTAATTCTGCCGTTCCATCATCGGACTACCAGGCGTACGGCAATGTGCCACTGGTACATGGTAGACATCCCACCTATACGCACAAAACGTTTTGGGAACACATTCATTGTGCGTACAGGTAAGGAGTGGATTTCCTTGCCGGAATCTGTGTTTCCTGATGGCTACAACTCGGGAATCTTTAAGTCGAGAGTGAATAGGTTACTTCTAGGTAAGCGCACTATATCGTCGACCGCATCGTCGCTTTCCATCAGGTGAGATAGCAGTCAAGCGCGAACCAATAAAGAATAAAAAAAAGGTTTGAATCTTAAAATTCCACTCTTTATAGTTGAAATGATTAATTTTTTTTAAGGCTCTTCTTCTTCATACTCCAACACTCAGATTGGAGACAAAACTATTGTTCACTGATTACAGAATTAGTTTGCAAGGGGTTCGGCTGTAGTTTTTGCCCCGATTCAGAAGACATTCATCTTGCTAACCAAGATGGTTTGGCTTTGAATAGAATATGCATTCTATTTAAGCGGCAGAAGCTTCAAACATGATCGAAAACGCTCTGTGTGTTTACAAGGATTTTCTTGAATATGGCTATTAATCCCTTTGAAATACTCTTCTAGTTCAAGAGCGTTTATTTAATGGATATACGGTTTTAATTTAAGTTTAAGCGTATTTCGAAAAGCATCTTGCTTCGATTGAATATATTATTTAAGTTTAATGGTAATAACGAATTGTTGCCATGGGCTTCGCCTGTATGAAAGTAGGAAATGGTCCCAAGGGAGTACGTGTATACTCCCGGAACAAAAAGATTTGTGTGCTATCTCAGGAGCAGTGGTGGCCGAGTTGTAACGGCCCCGACTTACGAGTTGTACTGCTCACTGCTCAAAACGGTGAAGGATAAACATCGTAAGGAAACCGGCATGTCCTAGAACCAAAAATTCGAAGACATGTGTGACATCCACCAACCCGCACTGGGCCCGCGTGGTGGATTACGGCCCATTCACTCTCCTAGAGAGGAGGCCTGAGTCCCAGCAGTGGGAATATTATAAGGCCGATTGTGCTATGCTATGCTATCTTAGAAAGTTTATCCGTGTGTCAAGTTCCATCAAAATCCGTTCAGCCGTTCGAGTGTGAAGAAGTAACAAACATACATAGAGACAAATATTTTCGCCTGTTTATTATTAGTGTAAAAATTAACAAATATTTTTTGTAAAATTTTGTAAACGTTTCTGACAGGCCTGTTGGTTTAGTGGTTAGTGGCCCTGACTGCTATGCCGGAGGTTGTAGGTTTGATTTCCTCCCAGGACAAATGTTCGTGTTATGAGCACAATCATTTGTTCTGTGTTTGGGTGTAAATATATATATAATAGGTGCTGGCAAGCTTCTGCCCGCGGCTTCACACGCGTGAAAATGTATGTTTTTCCATACAAACTTTGAACCCCCGTTTCCTCCACTTTCGGGGGTGAATTTTGGAAAATCGCCTACTTTTTTAAATTTTTGAGTCTATTATGAAGTGTCAAAGTTCATGCCAAATAGCCGATGTTCAGTAGTCTTTACTGGATTAGTTTTACACAAATTTACACATTGATTTCAATAGAAGCCTAGATAATATCCACAAAATACTGTGTTTTCAAAATATCGAATGAAAAATGTGTAATAACGTCATAATCGCGTAAAAGCGGTTGTATGAAAAACAGTGAAAATGTATGTCGAATTGCATGCCCTTAACGCGGGTGAAGGCGCAGACAGCCAATAATCTATATATATATATAAGGAGAAACTGACTGACATATCAACGCACAGCCGAAACTACTGGGCCCAGGACCGTAAAATTTTGCACAAGGCTTCCTTTTATTACGTAAGCGAGCACTAAGAAGGGATTTTTGGAAATTCAACTTATAAGACAAGATATGGAGGTCCAAAGTTTTTTATGGAGAAACCTACTAGAATATTAATATTCCACAACTTTCACACAACGTCGTCTAGTCTCAAGCTAAGCAGAGTTTGTGTTATGAGTACTAGACAACCGATAAACATACTTATATATTTCTAAATACATACATATTATAGATAAATTACACCCAGACACAACAAATGATCGTGCTCATCCCACAAACATTTGTCCTGGGTGGGAATCGAACCCACGACCTGCGGCATAGCAGTCAGGGCCACTGACCACTATACTAACAGGCCAGTCAAACACGCGAACGAAGCCGCTAGCAGAAGCTAGTCTTAAATAAATACTTCTTATTACTCGTAAACAAAATCAAAGAATGACGCTTAAAACCGAGTTCACTTCAAACAAAACCACATGAGCTCAAGCCACATTTTCTTCAAATCACTAAATAATTCAAATAATTAATTATTCTGGCACTTTCAAATGTATGAGTTACAAGAATGCTTTAAATAACGAATTTGTTTTTAGAAAGCTTGATTTTCGAACTGCTTTAACACCGCAGACCTTTTGCGATGTTGTACAAGTCCCCTTTATTACAAGTTTTTAATTGATTTCACATATCTCGATGTTTATTTGTCTGAAATCTTTTTCTTCTTTTTCTTCCTGCCCTTATCACATATTACTTATGTTTGTTTATCTGTAATCAAATCTTGTACATACAGGGTTATTTGTAAAACACCGGCAACCTCTCAGCACTATGTTGAGAACATCATAAACAACAATTTTTGTTCTATAACTTTTCAAAATTTATCATATATTGGTTCCTCAGATTTTCATACAAAAATAAGAATATTTAAATAGAACGTTCTAAATGTTACGAAGTCTATGCGAAGCAAGCGATAGTACAATAGCGGAGGGGAGCGGGGAGTGCTCGGGGGGCGTAGGTAGGTACAGCAAAATACAGAGTTGAAATGTGTTAGATAGAACAATGAAATCTAGAAGGTTTGTTTTTGTTAAATGTATTATGTTTTGTAAAAAGTCATAGAACAAAAGTTGTTGTTTATGATGTAAGTAATATAAAAATAACCCTGTATATCGACATTAATCTTGAGCGCTCGGCAAAAAAACGGGGATCGCTTTCCGCATCGGACACATCGGCGAGCCAATCACTGTACAAGGATTGTACTCCCCGCCCCCGCATCTCTTTTCATACCACTAAAGAGATCCGATATTTCACTTCTGCGTACTTCTGCGCAAGAAGAACAGTAGAAGTCAGCGCTTAGGATCCGTGCCGGTATCTGTAAATCAAATTTGATCCACTTCCCGGTTACCGATTTAGCTGAAATTTTTCATGCATGTGTAAATCAGATGACAATGCAAAAATATTATGACATGGAGCTGATCTGATGATATACGTGAAAGAAGCCGATAGCGCTCACATTGGATTGAATCGTGGATTTGCGAATGCGACCTTTTTTCCAGAAAAAAAGTACTATTACGAAGGAAAAAATGATAACTTTCGACTGTCACAATTTCTTTAGGATGCTAAATGGCGCTACGTATCTTTTGAATAAAAACGAGTTGATCGAATCGATTAGAAGTAATGTGTTACGGCCCGTTCACGACCTTGCGGCTGTGAGCGGTAGCTAAGCGCGGGGCAGCGAGCGTAAAATCAAAAGTATGAAAATGTTTGAAGCCCGCCACAAGACGCCACTTTTAGCGCCGCGCGCCCGCGTGCCAGTGCCGCCTCACTCGTTGCGCCGCCCGCCGTTAAGACCGAAGTCGTGAACAGGCCGTAAAAAGTCATTAAACATAACCCTTAACTACTTTATTTATTTATTTTAACTTCATGTACAGTGGTGGTACATAGGCGGACTAAATGCCACAAAGCATTCTCTACCAGTCAACCATTGGGTTAAAAAGACAAAAACTGTGGTAGGTGTGTACTTTCTATATAGACTAAAGGCAACTAAAGCCGCAGGCATTAACTAGTAATTAGATTAATTAAATAATTGTTTAAAAATGACTCGGTTGCCCAAAAAACCAAGTAGGTAATTACAACTCCTTTGAAAAAAAAAAACATAATTATACACAACAGTGACTTTAAATGCAATAAAAATCGAGAAATTCACTCACTTCAATAAACAAAGGCATTAAAATGAGAACTAAATATTCTCAATTATTCAAATGGCTTATAATTCTACAGAAAAATCTGGCTTAACCATTAATTCTGGCTTATCACGCCATCTAACTTCAGTAGGAATTCAAGCCGAAAACATTTTTCGTTCGAAAATCATAGAAAAATAATTATTAGCGGCCATCTTGGTTTTAATGTGGCCATTGAAATTTCTGAACGATTACTCCGCGATAAAATCTAAGATTAGAACTACTTATTTGTAGATTTCTTTTGATAAAGCACCTAATATTTATGGTAGGTAGGTACTATAAAATAATTTCTTTGTTGACGGTAAAGATTTTTTTACTTGCCTTGTAATAGGTGATTTGGTGTTGCTGCCTCTAATGTTTTCCTTAAATGGCGCTGAACTCAACATTTTTAGTTTATTTTGGTTTTTAGAGTCACATGTCAGTTAATAAGCTGTAACTCAGATTTAAGTGGATTTTGAGCAATGTCCGATTTTAGCAAATACTAGCCCAGTATTAGCTTCAATTTAAAGAATTGATCTTTAACTTAAGGCTGAACTAGTCGCGGGCTCGTACTCACTGATGAGTGAGGCTTAAAAGTGCGCTGTCTCATCTGCTCCCCTAGCCAAATTACAATCCCAACGTTCGCGCCGAACGCCTCGAGTAGACCACGCCTCCGATTGCTTTGTTCTGACGTCATCTTAACACTCAGTCACGTGGTCAGAACAAAGGAATCGGAGGCGTGGCCTCCTTGAGGCGTTCGATGCAAACGAAATGATCGTAACTTGGCTAGGGGGCTGACATCGTGTCCAACAGCGATAGTATAAAGTATGAGCAGTGAGACGCTAGTCTAAACGCACCACTTTTCACAATTCGACTTTAGACGGTGCGTAAAAAAATGGGAGTAGACAGTGGTACTTTGAAAAATAGAGTTTAATGAAAAAACCACTGCATAAATCTATTACAAATAAATTGTACAGAACTCTTCGGTAATAAGATTGTCAGTACCGACTTCGTTTTGGAGATTTTATGCGATTTTTGTAACTTTTTACACCTAAAATTGCGTCAAAATCATCAAAAAATCAGACACTGATGACTCATAACTTTTTAAAGGATTATATAATTGTTTTTTTATTTTTTGTTTCTCTGTTTCCACACAGACAAAATTAATAGTAAGATAAAACGATATCATATTTTGTTTTAGATATAGAATGTCAAACTGTGGAGAAATACGCCCTCGAAATTTGTAAGCAAAAAGTATCGACTGGTGTAACGTTCCACACCTAACACCGATGTATTTAAAAACTGGGTTTTTTAACATCAATGGTACTTACATTAAAAATAAAATAAATAGGTCACTGCGGAAGCACCCGGCCCTTAGGTTAAATGCATTCCAAGACCAACGGGTGGTGCTGGAAGACCGAACTGCCTTCTGCAACAGTGCAAACCGTCTTGCCGGCTTGCTGCTTGAGAGTTTTGGAGGCAATAGTTCTTACAATACTTGCGCATAGTGTTGCAACACCGGAGTGCAACTCCGCTGCCACGACCAATGCGGCATGACGGACAGATTTCCGGCGGAATCTCATTGTGGTATGGAGACAGCGACTGTCGCAACCCAGTGCTGGGCACGCCACGTTCGCGGCGCTAAGACTCCTATTTGAGAAATGACTCGGGAGGCGGTCTGGCATCCTCACATTCCGAAAATACGCCCTGGTCGGAATTTTGCAGTGTAGGCGTGCCCCGCTTGCACGGAGCACCGCCGAGTTCGCGTTTGATTGCAAAAAACCAAAGGCAAAACTTCAAAGCCTTGGAGGTGATTTAATTTACAGATTTTCTGCTTTTATTTATTCAATTACTATTTCGTTATAGACGCCAGTAAATTATAATTTGCAAATCACAAACAGCAATTAAAATATCGATATTTGATCGCATTACGTGCCTTCTGTAATAACCGAACTAACCAATCATTCTGTAAATTATGTTCATCTATAGTAGGAGGCAAATATTAACATCGATACTAGTAATTACAGCTGAACCCATTTAGTGCCGCTGTACTCATTTGAGTACCTAACCTACTCATTTGAGTAGGTACGATAAAATAATTTAGTTATAATCGATCAACCAATGCAGCGCATAATGTAACATTTTGCAAAAATATTTAGGTTTTTTCTATGGCCCCACAGAGGAAGTAAAGTTAAAAATCTTACATCGCGGCATCAGAACACTCTGTGTGATTAGAACATATACATCAGCCCGAAATCAGCTATTATGGTAATTGTCCGGACCAGATACAACACCCATCTGGTCAAAGGTTCTTCCCAGGGCCAGTCGTTGTGGCACTTAGAGATCTATATCTAACATTTGCCGACTTTCAGCTGAATTGATAAATGATCTTTATCTATACATATAACAAATCTGTAGAAGTTTTTAGTTGTGCGCGCATCACGTAAAATGTACGAAATCGATGTAGATAACTTATATACATTAAAATTGTATGTAACTTGTTATATAATTTAGGCTTCGTTTCATCGCAATCGTTTGACTATATTGAAAGATATACTACATTCTACTGTTAAGCGGTACGAAGTTCGCCGAGTAAGCTAATATTTAAAATAAAGTAAACAATCTTTCTGCTAGAGCGAGAAAGTCAGATTCCTTTTAATAGAATGCGAGTCCATCTTACAAAATTCGCCTTGGTTTACGAATCGGCATCGTTTGGTGTTTAGTACTATCACACTAACAGTATAAAGGCGTAAATTTGTGAGTCTACGTGTAAGTTTGTTACTTCTTCACGCTCGAACGGTTGAATAGATTTCGATGAAACTTGGTACAGGGGTAGACCACGTCCTGGAATAGCACATAGGATACTTTTTATCCCGCGAATAAGTTCCTTAAACCGAAGAAGGTAATTTCCCGGAAGACCCAACGTTTGAAGGAGGTGGACCGATGACCTGGTGAAAGTTGTGGGAATGCGGTGGATTCGAGACGCACAGGATCGTTCGTTGTGGTGACACTTGGGGAGGACAATATCCAACAGTGGACGTTTTTCGGCTGAAATGATGATAAAAGAAAGAAAAGTATTTTTTTTGGCGCACAAAACCAAACTTTATGTAGTAACACAGTGTAGAAAAAACATGTTGAAACTTAAGATAACAGAAAAACTAACATCGCGTCCCACGTTAGCGCCAAAAAGGTCCAGTTCAGCGAAAATGCCAGACAACTCTGAGATAGTTATCTGACCTTGGTTTACAACTTCTTTTTTCATTCTTGATAGGTTTGCGCTTGACCGCTATCTCACCTGATGGAAAGCGAAAATGCGGTCGACGATGGAGCGCGCATACCTAGAAGTAACCTATTCACTCTTGACTTAAAGATTCCCGGGTTGCAGCCATCAGGAAACACAGATTCCGGCAAGAAATTCCACTACTTAGCTGTACGCACAATGAATGTGTTCCAAAAACGTTTTGTGCGTATAGGTGGGATGTCCACCATGTACCGGTGGCGCATTGCCGTACGCCTGGTGGTCCGATGATGGAACGGGCTAGGCGGAATTAGGTTATGCAATTCCGACGCACACTTCCCGAAATGTAACCGGTAGAAAACCGACAGGCTAGCAACTCGGCTTCGATGTTCAAGACCTTGAAGCCTCGACTCAACGAGTGCATCATTGTACGGATGAAAATGAGTTTTATATTGACAATGATGAAGTTCCCTTGGGACAATTTTCTACTAGGGTAAACGCTACAGTTATTGGCCTCTATACTGCTATTGATCATTTCAACTTTAATGGCCTAAAATAAGCAATTGCCTAGCAGAATAGTACATTCAAAATTGCTTACTGATTAATGCAGTTTTGAATCTACTATCTCCTAGATTATTATTACATACATTCCACTTGATATTTATCTGTTATTTTTTTATTGTGCACACCTACCATAATATTGTCTCTTTTAACCCAAAGGTTGACTGGTAGAAAATGCCTTGTTGCATTAAATCCGCCTATGTACCACCAAGTTTAAATGAATAAATAAAAGGGCCAATAATTATATAGTGTTCAATAACTGAAGCTTTGCCCCTATCACGCGGGCGAAGCTGGTAGCAGCATGTACATGTAAATATCTATATCACTAATAGATATTTACATGTACATGTACATTATTATTGTACATGTTCCAGTCTTGCCCATAGAACGCTCGAGGAAATCTCAATGAGAAAATACCAAAATACAAACGGACGAACGATGTCACAAGTAAAACGACTGTCAGTAAATAAGAAACAAATTAAAATATACGGCTCACTGCTTCCAGACTTATTCCTTTGAGTCATACGAATTGGAGTTTGAATGGAATCGAATTACTGTCAATGTGACACTTAGCTATTCAAAATGAAGTCGCTTGGTTATATTAAATGTAAGGGCTGATTCATACTGGAATGACAGTGACCGACAGCGACGCAGCAAGCACTTTTAGAGTGAACCTCAGAAAGTCTGAGTGAAAGTGAGTTTTAAACCTTATCTTCATCCTTAAAAAAAAAGTGAAAAACTAAACCCCGACTACGACACTTCTACTACTTCTGTTCGAAGTATGAAAATCTAAAAAAATACTTTTTCAGCGCTTTTTTTTAGCTTTTTCTTTTTTGTGTTTTGTTTACTAAAACCCGACTACGAGTCGGGTTTTAGTTTTTTACTTATTTTTATTACGCCATATCGAGTTTTGTGACACGTCACGTACCCTATGTTTAGCGGACAATTAACGGCGGACGGTTCTAACGATACCTCATAAATCGAGTTCCGGTAATTAGATTAGGAGCTATGAGGGCACAGATACTCACATACATATATACATACATGGCCTGTCAAAATCATAATCTTCCTTTGGTTTTGCCGTAGTCGGGTAAAAAGACCAGTGTCGCTTGAAAGTTTCGAAAAGGGCACGCCTCTTGACAGCGATCCTACATGCGGCCATACGCGGCTGCCAGCACCAACCACGGCCAACCACGGCCACCGCAGCCCGGTTTGCGGCGGTCTCATCCTATCGCCCGCCGTGCGAATCGGCCTCCTTAAAATTCAGTGGCAGTTTTAATTATTTGCAAATTTATTTCTAGTAGATATTGTGATGTAATAGACTGCATAACTGGACAATATGTAGGATCATCGATACAGGCACGTCTCGATTAGATAGAGCTGAGAATTTTGTTGTACTATTTAATCGACTTCAGGAAAACTTGCCGAGAAATCATTGACTCGATACATTTTCTACCAACCACTACGAAAACATTAGAATGTGTTAGGTACATACAACGGAAAAATGTGACCGTATTCTTTATCAAAAACCTTGTTCCCCTAGCCAAGTTACAATCATATCATTCGCGTCGAACGCCTCGAGTAGGCCAAGCCTCCGATTCCTTTGTTCTGACCACGTGACTGAGCGTTGAAATGAATACGACGATACGATTGTAACTTGGCTCAGGGTTTTTGATAAAGAATTACATTATTCTTCATAGATATCTAAGCTTTGGAATATGCAATTAGCATCATTTTCTCTAACTGACTGACTTCTTGACCTTTCAAAAGTGCCTGTAAATGGTTTGTTTAAAATGAAATGCTTTGAATCTTTCATATCACTTCTCGCATAATCCATCTTTATTTTCTTTGGCCTCCTTCTCCCTCTCCATCCATCCACATGTATACTCATAAGCCTTAAACATACTCTCTTTTACTTTCTCTCTCTTTGGCACATATATTTTTATTAAAACACATGACTGCCTATAATATAATATTCCACAACTATCACACAACGCCGTCTAGTCCCAAGCTGAGCAGAGATTGTGTTATGAGTACTAGACAACTGATAAAACATATTTATATATTACCAAATACATACTTATTATAGATAAATAAACCCAGACACTGAATAAATGATCGTGCTCATCACACAAATATTTGTCCTGGATGGGAATTAAACCCACGAACTCTGTCATAGCAGTCAGGGCCACTAACCACTAGGCCAACAGGCCAGTCAAACTGTAACCAAGGCTGGTGTCATATTGTATGACTTCTGACTACTACAACTACTATTTTCACTATCCACTGTCTGACCTCAGCAAACTTTGCTTAACCATGAAGGCCAACCAACCAAGCCACGGGCTCAAAAATTTACCAACCAGCTAATCATAAATGAATATAATTAGTGTTCAAAATATCTTCTAAAGTTCAAACGATCATGAAGTAATTTTACCCAAGAACAACAAATTCTCTTGTTCCCACGAAGTTTCCTCCTGTCCGTACATACTTAATAATAGGTAATTAAAACCAACTACACCGGCCATGAACTTACCTGTTTTAATATTAAAATAACCAAAGAGGTATTACAACAAGGCATTTCCAAGATCTCAGAAAACTTGTTAGTGAAGAAGACTTTGAAAACTAAAGAATTAAGTCCTTAATTTTATTTTGAAGACTGATTAAATTAAAATAGTTATTATTATATTCAAAGTGTTATTGAGGAGAATCTTATTCTACTAATACAAAAAAAAAACTGGGCAAGTGCGAGTCGGACTCGTTCGCTGAGAGTTCCGTACAAACTTACCAGTGAAAACATTTCCAAATATAATTTCGGTGTTTTCAAGGCTAGGGTGAATAGGCTCTTAATAAACCAGTGCGCCTCAACATCAATGATTTCATCTCTGCTTACCATCACGTAGGATCGTAGTCAAGTACTAGTTTATATCAATTAATGGTGATGACGGTTCATCGTGCATCATGTAAATATATGTTAAATAGGTAGTATCAAGTTTTGTCGTTTTCATTTTGTATGTACAATTTTTTGCGTAAGGTAATTGTAATTATTATTGTTATTTAATTTTTATTGCACACCATAACAGCTTATAATATAGATAAGTGGATAACAAAGTTCATGTACATAGGCGAGCTTAACTAGAAGTTGAATTTTCTTCCAGCAAACCATTGAGTGATAGAGAGAGATCACAATAGAGGTTGTAGTTGTGTGTTAATTTATCTTTATCGACTCTGTTGGTCTGAAATTAATTTGTTATTATGAATTCTCTCGAACAATTCTACAGCCTGCCATTGTATTAACAGTGACACAATGTAAAAAAAAAAAATCAGCAGACGAAAATACTAAATATTCGATTTCTCAGCCTAAAAGGAACGTCTTGTAAGCAGAATTTAGCTTCACAAAATCTCTAAGAGCTCCCAGAATACAAATAAGATTAGGTTCTGGATCCCGGACTGGGTTCACTCGTTTTATACCCGACTTTTCCTGCCTTTGTTTGAATTTCATTGTCTTCTTACTCTACGATGACGACAGTGTAAGAAGGTTGTCAGTTTGGGGATATTTACCGAGTTTTCTGTGATATTTTCTGGGCAATATAAATTATTTGATAAATGATATTTATTTTGCAAATCGATTTAAAAAATACCTTTTTACAACAAAAAAACCGACTTCATTAAAAAATCCATCATCAGATCCCGACTTGGTGACTATGGGACCATTTGAGAAGACCACTTTCAAAAAAAAAAAATTTTTCAAATCGGCTGGCAAGC
This sequence comes from Mythimna vitellina, assembly GCA_949316375.1. NCBI lineage: Eukaryota > Metazoa > Arthropoda > Insecta > Lepidoptera > Noctuidae > Mythimna > Mythimna vitellina. The sequence continues at coordinate 6,047,397 of OX438708.1, read as the reverse complement.
GACGAAGTTATGCGCGAACAAACATAAAAAAAAATACAAATATCCGAATTGAGAACCTCCTCCTTTTTTAAAGTCGGTTAAAAACATTTTTACACGTCGATTTTTTGTCAATTTAAACTAGATGAGGCCGGTGTTTTCTAGCTGACTACCCTGAAAAGAAACACCTAAACAAACTCAGGGGTCAGTCTCTTTTAAAGTCCGTACAGCAAATATGTAATGGTAAAAACACATGAGAACTATGCATATTAGTGTCTGAGATGGTCTTTTGAGGAAAGAAATAAACAGATTTGAGCGGACCCGTCCAGTCTGTGTAAACATTTGGCAGTATTCGTAAAGCTCAACTCAGGACTACTAAGGAGCTCAATGGCTTGATGAACAATATAAAGGAAATGACATTTGGGTAGGATTTATAGATCATGTACCAACATAAACAGCCATCTTAAAGTAAGTAGTATTATGCAGAATTTAAATAAATATATTTTACTAACTTTAGGCAAGTTAATTTTATACTGCAAGGAATGATATTGTAATTATCTATGGAAGCTTGTAATCTATACTTATAATAAATCTGTAGAAGGAAAAATTCTGTACATTGAAAATATTAAAAAAATAAATGGCAGGGGGTGTTACTAGACCGACATCGAACCCAAAAATGTGATTAAAAAATTTTTGGTCTGTCTGTCTGTCTTTTTGTTCAGGCATTACGCAAAAACTACCGGTTCGATTACGATGAAACTTGGTAAAGTTATTCTTTGATATCCTGGGCACCACACTGAGTACTTATTATCCCGAAAAAGTATATACAATAAAAAACAAACTTAATTTTGCGGTTCGATTCCTAGACCCGATTACAGTACCAACCGCAAATAATAAGTTTGTCATAGGTTACGTCACCCGCAGTGGAGTTCACTAAGGGGCGCTGCAGATGGATAAGATACTATAATATTTTATCTTAAGATATATCAATATCGCTCGCCATACAATTCAATGGACTATCACACACGACGAAGATAATAAATAATATTTCATATTTTCGTATCTCAAAAAACCTAATAAAACCATTTTCGACTTCTATGCGGATGAAGTAGCGGGCAAAAGCTAGTTGACAATATAGTTATTTATTATTGTTATTAGTCTGACTAGCTCCCTTAAATTCTAAAAAAAAAAGTACTATAATTAAGAAGATTAAAAAAAATGTTTGTTTATTTTATACTTACACTACTTTGAAAATACTGATCACACACATTGTGTGCTGCTACATTCATTGTGCATACAGCTAAGGAGTGGAATTCAATGCTGGAGTCTTTTTCTGATAGCTACAACCGGGGATCTTTAAGTCAAGAGTGAATAGGTTAAGTGCTTCTAAGCAAGCGTTTTTTTTTTTCGGTGGCAATATCATCTTATGACATCCCCCGCTCTTGGCCGAAGCGGGAGATGGTGTCAGACTGTTACTGACTAAAAACCCACTCCTGTTCCTTCGTCGGTTTTCGTACCGGGGCCTTACTTACAGAATCAGACCCTTGGCCCCAGTAGGCTTCGACCCTGCTGGGCCCCTACAGTTGCTGACATCTCCTTGAGGCGCGCGTAAAATAGTACGCGCCGTCGACGACTTAGGCTCGGTCCGAACGGTTACCGGACGGTCGGACGGCGAGCTACCCAATGCTCGCCGTCCGCAAGCCCGCGCCTACTATGGCCGGAAATCGGGATCGGAATCCCGGCGGCGATTGGGGTGTGAGGGCCGTTGCCTCATGCGATCGGCCCCACCGATTACCCCTACGAGGACACGGCGTTGATCTAAGCAAGCGTGCTCTACCATCGACCACATCATCGCTTTCAATCAGGTGAGATAGTGCTCAACCACGAGCCTATTAACAATACCTAAAAATAATCCAAATACGAAAATTCTTCATTTACAGAAATCTAGGTATACTATCGCAAAAAAAAAACAGCATTGATGTATGAGTGTGAGACGTGGAAGATCACAAAGGATATTTTGCATCAACTCCAGGTCGTTATTAACTACTGTCATCGCTTATTCTCGGTATTTACTGGACCGAGAAAATCTCCAATATTAATCTGTGGTCCTGCTATCTGTATCAAACGCCGTAAGTGTAACTGGCCACAAGCTCCGTAGGGACCCTGAACATATGTAGCTTAATATATACTAAGGCAAGCCCTAGACTGGAATCCTCAAGGAAAGCGTAAAAATGGTTGCCCTAAGCAGACCTGGCAATGAACGGTCACCGCAGAAGCGAACAACTTAGGGAAGATCTGAAGCGAATTGATCGAACGGGATGGTGGCGTACTGTGGATGTCCTCTGGTCCAATTAGTGGGACACAGGAACTTACGTAAGTCATAATATAACGTGCTCAATCGTTGCCTGTTTTTAAAAGACTCGTTAGAGAACATTACCTGTCCCTGTGAGTATCGATAGTCATGATTCATATTTCTGTCTATAGTTTTCAATGGTTATATACGTATATATGTATCTATTATATAGCATATGTATGTATTTGTGTATCTATTATAATATATTATGTTTAATGCTGGTTCTGTCACACCAATGACAGCCCCATTTCTTGTCCAGGCAATTACTGTCTATTCCAGGTTGCCTGGAAGAGATCGCGGAATGCGATAAGGCCGCCCATTGTATGTTCATATGTGTTTTAGTTTAGTTTCTTTTATATTTATATTGGTGTACAATAAAGGATATAATAAATAATAAATAAATAAATATAGCTAAATGTTTTAAGCTACATCTAAACCAAGAAATGCACGATTTTTGGCAGGTACTGACAGTATACACCACAAATTTTTAATTAGTACAAATACTTAAAGGGCTTATTAGAAAAGGTCTCGTTATTATTAAAGTAAAATCTCAATAAATAATATTCATAAACAACAAAGTTATTAGAGTTTGTTTATATCCCAAAATTTCACTCATTTTATGGAAATATTGTAACACAAAACAACGCGCATTGTTTTACCAATGTTTTTCATTCATAGTATTGTCTAGTAGCAATTTTTATTTAATAATTTACCAATTACGACAAATTTTCGTGGAACATTTTGGGATTTCATTTTTTTTATACTATACAAATATGATTAGTTACGGGTAAGGATAGAGACTCATTTTTTTGTACTAATTAAAAAATAGGGGTGTATGTATGTATGCTTATGTGAGCACATTTAATCCCATAATAGCATAGCATTATCAGCCTTATAATGTTCACAAGCTGGGACTTAGGAGGGCCTTCTCTCTAGGAGAGGGAATGGGCCGTAATCCATCACGTGGGTGTAGATTGGGTTGGCCACACTAATGTTATAAGTAAGTTTATATATGTGTATGTTTGTTACTCCTACACGTTCAAACGGATTTGAATATACTTTGGCACAGTCCTGGAATAGGACAACATGACATAGCATAATCAACCTTTTAGTGTTCTCACTGCCAGGACTCAGGCTTCCTCTTTAGAAAACGAAATGGGCCGTAATCCACCACGCGGGCCCAGTGCGTATTGGTGAATGTCACATGTCTGAAAATTTTTGGTTCTGTGACATGGTTTCCTCATGATATTTTACTGCACCGTTTTGATAGCAATGGTGATGAAATAAATAACACAAAGTAATACGCCTGGCTGAGTTTGAACCCGCAACCTGCAACTCATAAGTTGCGGCCATCACTGCTCTGAGGACAACATAGAATATATTTAATCATGGGAGTATGTCTATCTTCAATTTGTTATGTTTCATTGTTTACTACAACCTCGTTGCTAAATATCAAAAACCGAATTTCCACATGTCCGCCCGACTAAACTAACGAAACTTACTAGCGCCATACAAAAATAACTGATTTCTAAAATAGTTACATACAATACATACTAATGACTAGCTTCTGCCAGCGGGTTTGCCCGCGTTAAGATAGGTTTCTCTATACAAACTTTGGACCCCTGTTTCTCCACATATGGAGTGAATTTCGAAAAATCCTCTCTCAGTGCTCGCCTACGTCATAAAAGGAAATGTTGTGCAAAATTTCACGCTCCTAGGTCCTATAGTACCGGCTGTGCGTTGAGTCAGTCAGTTTCTTCTTTTATGTATGTATAGATTATGTAATAGTTTTAAGATATTAATTTTACTTGTTCCTTTGGATATTTTTCAAAAACCCAGAAGAAGTTTTGGCAGTACAGTGTAAGACACGTTGTTAAGATTTCTCCTTATCTATTAAAAGTAGAACATGAGTACCTATTTTAACTATGATTACAACGCAGCATAGAATCATCATCATCATCATTTCAGCTGAAAGACGTCCACTGCTGGACATAGGCCTCTCCCAAGTGTCGCCACAATAAACAGTCTTGTGCGTCTCGCATCTATCGGACACCCGCAACCGTTACCAAGTCAACACTAAGTGTTCGTTCACCAAGTCAATGCTAAGTGTTCGTACATGGTCGCCATTCCAGAACCTTTCAGCCCCAACTGCCATCCGTTCCCAAAGGGCAATGGAAAGGGCTATGCTCGGAGTTTCGTTGCGGGATCGAATCAGGAATGAGGATATTCGCAGGAGAACCAAGGTCACCGACATAGTATGAAGAATCGCCAAGCTTAAGTGGCAATGGGCGGGGCACATTGCTCGCAGCATAGAATAGAACGCAATAAACTTTATCGTACACCAAGATAGTTACGCAAAACACACACAGGTACTTCGTGGAAATAAATTACTAGACTTGGCATTGCGCCTAATAATCTGATGAGGGAAATAGGTCAAGAGAAACGTCGCAACTGGTACCTGCTCACTAGATGGACTATACATGTAATGTGATTTTTTTTTACATCTGTGTCAAAATTCTTCAGCGTGTAACCAAAAAATCTTAGCTCTGCTGCATACGCAGTTAGACGAACGCAGTAGCCTATCTCTCAACCACTGCGCCAACCAAGACGTTGTTATTAGAAAAATTCGAAAGACAAGCCCATTTCGTTTACTTTAGCTATAATATCAATGAGAATTTTTCAATTAAAAAAATGTACTTTTTTAAGTTAGGACATTACTGACTCAGTGTCGGGGAAAGCACGTAAAACCGTTGGTCTCGGTTGTCATTCGTAGACCTTTAACAGTCGTTACAGGTAGTCAGACGCCAGAAAGTCTGCCCATCAGTCCATCCAAGGAGTATCGTAGCATAGCATAGTCTGCCTTTGAATGTTACCACTGTTGTGACTCAGGCCTCCTCTCTAGGAGATGGAATGGGGCGTTATCCACCATATGGGCACAGTGTGGGTTGGTGGATGTCACATGTCTTCAAATTTTTGGTTCTTGGACATGCCGGTTTCCTCACGATGTTTTCCTTCACCACCCAGAGGAAGAAAGAAAATGAATTTGTTTGTCACAACACAAGGCACACAAACGATATTTATGTAAACACAAAACCAAACAAAACAGCGTTGCGCCAAAACCTGACGCTGGTTTTCATTTGAACCTGAGGTAACGTAACGAATACAAAACAGACCGGAGAGCGAGAAAAGTTTTTTAATAACCTGCATAAAGGGACATACGAATACATACATTTCAGTGGGTCCATTCTGTAGTGCCGGGAGTTTCCGAACCATTAAATTTATAAAATTAGAACTACCCAATTACCGTCAAATTATTATGAACCAACAGCGTTTAATCAAGGGAAGCCGTTTTGGAGCCGGCAGCTTCCTCATTAAAAGCAATCAAGTAATTAATTTGATGTAATTTACCCTTATTTTGTAATTAAACTTACAAGTAATCATAATAATATAGACGTTGTTTACGGAAATATTTAATAATTCATCGTTTAGATTCTATCTTTGTAGAGCACTATAGGTGAGCTATTATTAAGAGAAATTATTTAGGTGTGGTAATTTCAGAACATGGCTAGACTAAACGACAATCGCTGGACTAAAATAGCAACATCATGGTTGGGACCATCGGGCCACAGAAAAAGGGGTAGACCAAATACACGCTGGACAGATGACATCACAAAAGTAGCAGGTGCCCACTGGATGAGAGTAGCAGAAGACAGACAGCAGTGGTTGTCCCTGGAGGAGGCCTTCACCTTGTAATGAGAGGGGTTCTAGCAAAAAGAAAAAAAAAAAAATATACATAATTTAAAAAAAAAAAAAATACTCATAACTGTTTTTAATATTATAAGTGTAAATTTATTGTGTGTAGCAAGAAATAAAAGGCTTTTTTATTTTTATTTTATTCAATTTCAGAACACATTCATTATGCGTATAGCTAAGGAGTGGAATTCCTTGCCGGAATCTGTGTTTCCTGATAGCTACAACCCGGAAATCTTTAAGTCAAGAGTGAATAGGTTACTTCTAGGTAGGCGCGTTCCATCGTCGACCGCATCGTCGCTTTCCATCAGGTGAGATGGCGATCAAGCGCGAACCTATCGAGAATTTTAAAAAAAAGATTTATTCCTATACCTGTACTATATGAACTAACTTTGTGCCAAATTTCAGGATTCTAGGTCACCGGGAAGTGCTTACCCTATGAATTTTGATTCCCTTGAGAGAGTCGAAATATACGTTGTTTGCGACATAAACGGCTGTATCTTTTTTTTTCATTAACTTATAAATTTGTATTTTTCTCAGCTTTAAGGGACTTCTTCTTCTTGAGCAGTGGTAGCCGAGTGGTATCAGCCCCGACTTACAAGTTGTAGGTCGCTGGTTCAAACCCAGCCAGGCGCATTACTTTGTGTAATTTATTTCATCACCACTGCTCTCAAAACGGTGAAGGAAAAACATCGTGAGGAAACCGGCATGTCCTAGAACCAAAAATTTGAAGACATGTGACATCCTCCAACCCGCACTGGGCCCGCGTGGTGGATTACGGCCCATTCCCTCTCCTAGAGAGGAGGCCTGAGTCCCAACAGTGGGAACATTATAAGGCCGACTATGCTATGCTATGCTAAGGGACTTCAGATTGGATTATATGGTTTTAATTTTATTTTGATACTTCTATGCGTTCCCGAGATAAATGGTCTTGACAGAGAGACAGACAGACGGACAACAAAGTTAATAAAAGGGGTATATTTTTTACTTTTGAGGTACGAAAAAGACCGTTCGTTCGGAATTTCTAGACAGACAGTCGTTCTATTAGCCGTAACGATAATTGCCATTCAGTAACCGTCCAGACTGAGCCCAAGTCCCGTGTTCTTCAGTTACCCTTAGCTATTCTAAGGCCACGGTCACTCTTTAAATGCCTTGGTTTCACCATTGTGCGGACACGGCAGAGTACTATGGATATGTGGAGGTGTGCCCCGCTTGGGTGGAACACCGCCGTGTCCTTCTGGATGCGGTGGTGGTGCCCTTAACTTAAGGCCGACTAAGCTAAGCTAAGCTAAATCCTGTTTATCAAGAATACAATAAACCAAATCTTCGTTTAAGCCTTCTACAATATTAACTTTCAAGTTGACCGAATCGATATTTAGAACAGATTAACATCAAATCAAGAACCAATTTCGAAGTTTGCGTAACATTTTAACAAGTTTAATTGTTCCTTAAATAATTGTTCGTTACGATTTGAGAATAAACTTTATGGCTTGACCTACATTGAGCTGTTAACTCCTGCAAGATTGCGGTTTAAGGGCCTATTACACCACTCGATATTTAGACAGTCTTAATCTATGGTTATCTATGTATCTCATCGTTCTGTTTCATTTCTTTACACGACATTGGCGTAAGTTGCTCTTTTTCTTGTGTGATATACACATAGATATATACATAGACTGAGACTGTCTGAATATCGAGTAGTGTAATCAGCGCTTTAAGACCATCAACTCGCCGTCCGACCGTCCGGTAACCGTCCGGACCGAGTCCAAGGCGTCGACGGCGCGTACTGTTCCCTTTTTTCCATGAAGGTTTGTAGGAATTGTACCCTAAACTGCCTAGGAGAAAGTTAGAAGGTCTTGATTGGTCTTTACGGTATGTACCTATGTGTTAAAGAGAATTATTTCAGTAGAGAGTTGAGGAACAGCAATTGATCCATATGTGAGGTTTTGAGGTCACAGAATATGCTAATAGCATCCTGGGTCTTCTCCCAGGATTAAAAAATGTGACTGATGAGTTTTCTCACTCCTGACTCCTGCATTCGTCGTTGACCTTCCTTTTGCCAGCAAACCGTAGGGGCCCAGCAGGGTCGAAGCCTACTGGGGCTAAGGGTCTGCTTCTGAAAGGAAGACTCGGCCCTGGTATGAAAGGCAACGAAGGAACAGGAGTGGGATTTTAGTCAGTAAAAGTCTGACACTATCTCTCGCTCCACCCAAGATCAGGGGATGTCATTGGATCATTTTGACACCAAAAAAAAAAGACCATCAAACTTTCTATAAGTACGTTTAGATTCTATTGTATCATCATCATCACCATATTAGCTGAAAATTTTTACTACTAAAAGTAGGTCTCCAAGCGTCGTATTGTCGGAGCCTTCGTCAGGTTATACATGGTTGAGGGTCATCAGTTTAGAAGTACGTGGATTTTACGCCCTATGTAAAGTACGGCGCGTATTGTTCCACGCACGCCCATTTTCTAACCTAACCAGTCCGTGTCGGGGTGCCCTAAAATTACTTCACTTCCCTCCCTGCTCTCATCTTTTACACACTTTACCGGCGGTATAAAATATTTAATATTTCATACGTAACCTACAGGTTTGAGCTATCTATTCTATACATTGCCAAGGTATTGTATAGAATACCGGACAATACAGATTGCCGATAACAGCTGCACTACACTTTGAGAGAGGCTTTTCAAATTTTCGTCTCCTTTTGGAACCATAGACCCCATAGGCATACTAAATCGTTGACGCATCTGTCTGTAACAGCCTTTAAAATGAAATGGAATGATGGTAAGCAGTGATGCAATCATTGATAGTGAGGCGCACTAGTTTATTAAGAGCTTATTCACTCTAGCCTTGAAGACACCTAAATTATATTTGGACGGGAAGACCGCAGCAGGCAAATTATTCCAGTCCTTCGATGTACGCGGTATAAACGATGAAGCGAAACGCTTAGTCCGGACCGTTGAAGTTTCAACAACGTAAGGGTGGATACTCACCGTACGTTGGCTGGTCTGATATACATATAGGGTTTATAGTCCCATCCTTTTTCTCTCGCTCGTATGTCTGACATTAATTATCACGTTATGAAAAAGCCCCGGTTCACTGTTAGATGGCTTTACTATTTATAGTCATCATTATCATCATTTCAGCCGATAGACGTCCACTGCTGGACATAGGCCTCCCCAAATGTCGCCATAAAGAACGGTCCTGTGCATCTCGCATCCATCGGATTCCCGCAACCTTCACCAGGTCATCGGTCCACCTTGTAGGGGGCCTTCCAACACAGCGTCTTCCAGTACGCGATCACGCCAGAACCTTTCGGCCCCAACGTCAATCAGTTCTGCGAACAATGTGCCCTGCTCAATGCCACTTAAGTTAGGGATTCTTCGTGCTATGTCGGCAACCTTGGTTTTCCTGCGGATAACTTCATTTCTGATTCGATCACGCAAGTATTAAGCTATTTATATATACGGGCTATTAGTCACACTAGTATTATAAAGACTTTTAAGTAAGTGTCTCTATGTATGATACTCCTTCACGCTCAAACGGCTGAACGGATTTAAATAAAATTTGGTACACAGGTACAGTCTTGAAATAGAACATCGGATATTTCTTTTTATCTCTAGAATTGTATGTTGAATGTTTTTTTTTACTTTAAAATGGACAAATTCGCTTGAAGAAGCTAGTTTAATCTATTATTCAATTATAAATACAGAGCTAACAATCTCTGTTTGTTTAAATTCTGAGAGCAATTACTCGTTGTGAAGATATATTTAATGAATAAAGACCAACATCATTTTAATTGGAGTAAATATGGCTATTGTAAAGTGTAAGTTGTATTGTTTGTTGTAGGCCGATTATAATTCGAAATTTGAAGATTATGATTACAATTCTATTATGAATTTGAACCTTCAGAATTTTCGAAGGATCTGCAAATTGGTAAGATTCAATAACACTTATTTCTACTTGAGAATCTGACCTTTAATTTCGTCTTTGTCAGCAATATTATCTATTCAAAAAAATGTATGAATACAATTAAGATTTATTTGTTGTTTGAAATGTTTCTAGATAATTCCAACTTTTAACTTTAATTTTCATCTAATAACTTCTTGGATACAAAGTCTATCTAATGTAATATTTCAGATTTCTAATTTATATAAATCCGTTCAGCCGTTTCAGTGCTAAGAAATTACAAATTATACAACATTATTTTTAGTAAAAACGAAACCTCAATATAGTTTACACAAGTGTGTAAACAAGTGTGTGTAGTGTGTGTGTAGGGTTTTGTTCAGAGGCGGTAACTGAATCGATTTCAATAATTTTTACACCATGTCATATTTTGTTTCCAAAAATATTTAAAAATGGTCACAAGTTGGACACCACCGATACTAAGTACAACACAGGTTAGCAAAACAACCCCTCAGTCGCCTGCATGCACCGGTGACCATGTATTTGTGCAGACAACCAGCTAACATAACATTCTTCTTCCTACCGTGGTATATATCTGATAAAAACGTATTTTTTTTCTCAGATATAAAATAACCTAGAACGCTATACCTACTCTATAAATTAATAATTTGAAGTTGATTATGTTTAAAAGGTTACTTGCGTACGACGAGGAATGGGTATCTCGCCGTCCGGCCGTCCGGTAAGAACCTAGCTCGAGTCCGTAGCGCGTACTACCCCGCGCGCCTAAAAGAGATGTCAGTAAAACCGAAAGTGGCTAGCAGAGCCAATGTCTGATAGGGCTGCGAGAATATTTCAAAGTGTTACTGTACTCCTAGAAATCAAAAGTAAATGAAGGAACATAGGTGAGTTTTTATCAGTAAAAGTCTGACAGGCCTTCGCGCTCTACCCCAGCAGAATGATTTCCCACCTCAGAATATTATACACGTTGAATGGAAACATTAGAAATAGTAGGTAGATATAATTATTTTTAAGAGATTTAATGAAATAAACATGTCTTGGAAAGCCTTTGTACTTCCAGCTACACAAGGAATCTGAGAAGCTATCTCAGATTCCGAGCGCGAATCGATAAAATAGCTCAGACACAGTATTTATCTCACATCTAGGCTTAAAATGGCGGTATGTGAGTGACTTGGAGAGTGTGCGCGAGATTTGCATGACTTGATTCCGCTACCTCCTTTCTACCATCGGACAACCCGACGAACAGCGAGTATCCACCCTTACGTTTTTGAAACTTCAACGGTCCAGACTAAGCGTTTCGCTTCGTCGTTTATACCGCGTACATCGAAGGACTGGAACAATTTGCTTGCTGCGGTCTTTCCGTCCAACTATAATTTAGGTGTCTTCAAGGCTAGAGTGAATAGGTTCTTAATAAACCAGTGCGCCTGACCATCAATGATTGCATTTCCGCTTACAATCAGGTGGGATCGCAGTCAAGCACTGGTTTATATGAATTAAAAAAAAAAGTCCCCTCTTTGAGGCGTGGTTGGAAAGACCTCACGGCGTCCTCACTTTCCGCATGACGCAGGTTCTCACCGAACACGGTAAGTTCGGGAAGTTGTTGCACCGGATTCGTGCGGAAGCGACGCCCGGGTGTCGCCACTGTGTGAACCGCCTGGAGAACACCGTAGAGGTGTACCCCGCTTGGGCAGAGCAACGCCGTGTCCTCGTAGGAGCGATCAGCGGCGGCGACCTATCGCGCCGGGCCTTGGTACAGGCCATAGACCGGAGCGAGGAGGAGTGGCAGGCGGTCGCCTCCTTCTGCGAAGCAGTAATGCTAGCAGTGCAGGCGGGATTCTGATCCCGATTTCCGGCCACCGTAGGCGCGGGCTTGCGGACGGCGAGCGATGGGTGGCTCGCCGTCCGACCGTCCGGTAACCGTTCGGACCGAGCCCAAGTCGTCGACGGCGCGTACTGTTCCACGCGCACCTCAAGGAGATGTCAGCAAATCGTAAGGGCCCAACAGGTTCGAAGCCTACTGGGGCCACAAGTAGAGTGAAAACGAAACCCGGGGCCCTGGGACGAAGGCAAAGAAGGAACAGGAGTGGGTTTTTAGTCAGTAAAAGTCTGACACTATCTCGCGCTCCGCCCAAGAGCGAGATTTGTCATAAGATGACTTTCCCACCCAAAAAAAAAAACATCTAGGTTTATTCAAGTCGTTCGTCTGAAAACAGTTAGGGGATGCATCTCGACATACATTTTCACTGTTTTTCATACAACGGCTCTTGCGCGATTATGACGAGATTACACATTTCATGAGATATTTAAGAAACACAGTATCTTGTGGATATTATATAGGCTTCTCATCATCATCTTCCTGCCCTTGTCCCATCTTATTTGGGGTCGGCGCAATACGTTTTTTTCTTCCATTCTATCCTGTCAACCTATTGAAATCAATTTATAAGTTTGTGTTAAACTAATCCAGTAAAGACCTCTGAAAATCTGCTATTTTACATGAACTTTGACACTTCATAACTTACTCAAAATTTAAAAAAAGTCAAAAAGTATAACAATGGATGCCTTGCAAATTTAATCAAGATTCTAAATGACGACATTTTTTTTTTGAAAACACTTTTAAGGGTTTAAAAAAAACACGTATTTCCTGGAACAAGTTCTGTAAAATATTCGAGTAAATCACAGAATTATCGAATGCCAACAGAGTTTTCAGGCGTTATCTCTATTTTTTCGCGTTGCCTTTTCGTCAAAAATCGCGTTGGATTCAAGTGTTAGATGAAGTAACAAGCTTTTAAACCATGCTCGATGTTGACGATAGTCGAGTGAAAAAGGATCCTCTTAAGTATTCAAAAGCCCACAACTGAGACAACACACCTAAACAAATATACCAGCTCCATTTTTTTTCTTACATAGACATTTAGTCCTTTTTAAGGATACTAAATAATAATCAAATGACTTTTCCAGCTTTGTGTGAAGCGAGCGACAGGGAATGGGATGCAGCCGCTTCCTGCTGCGAAGCAGTAATGCTAGCGAAGAAGACGGCCGCAAGAGTGAGGGAGCGTACATCCCCAGCCACCGCGATAAGAAACGATCTAGGGCGTCGGGAGTTCGCCAGCCATCGTAAGCGTGCGGACGACGAGCTATGAGTAGCTCGCATCCTCCTAATGAGGCCCATTGTAAGCGACCACGTTTCAGAGCCATATGTCATGACTGGGAATACGCACGAACAAAGTACTCCCTTGAAAATAATATGTATATATAAAGCATTTTATATCAATAAAACCTTGCAATAAATAAAAGAAATAACTTACGTATTCTCTTCGCAAACTTAAACTCCTGTTATGCCATTTCGAAGTTGTTAACTGCGAAATTATTCATGAAAATGTTGGTACATACATCTAAAGTGATTTGTTATTTGGAAATCACTCTTAGGTATGCGTGACAACTACAAATAAGGTGACAAAGTGTTTGTTTTACAATGTCTTTAAGAACGCACCTAGAATGTAAAAGAACTAGTTGTGCCTTGCGGTTTTTGTTGCGTCTTTGTTTACTGCTCCGATCTTTTTAGTCGTAGCCTCAATTAAAGCGGTGTACCTACAATTACGTAACGTTGAAACAAATGATTTTTACAACCAAACATTTTCATGTCAAACTTAATTTAATTTAAAAGCAGTGGATACAATATTATTCACAGAATAAATGGTCGATAGGGCCGAAAGGATCTTTATTTATTTTTTCCGATGGGAAATCATCTAATGACTTCTTCCGCTCAAAGGCGGAGCAGGAGGGCGTGTCAGACTTTTACTGTCTAAAACCACGCCTAAGTTCCTTCAGTTGCCTTTTGTGTTTCAGGACCACGGGTTTCCCTATAAGAACCCATGGCTCCAGTAGGCTTTGGCTCTGCTGGACCGCAGTTTTGCTAACATCTTTTTGAGGTACACGTGGAATACTACGCGCCGTCCACAACTTGGGCTCAGTCCGGATCATCCGGATTGTTATTGGACGCCCAGACGGCGAATTACCCATTGCTCGTCGTCGGCAAGCCCACGAGTTCTTAAGATTTGCGCGTTCAAACATACTTTATGATATTAATAGTATAGACAGAATAAATTTTATTGTACACCAAAATGTTGACATAACTTTAACATAAACTTAAACCAATGGTAACCTGTGATGGTAACCATATTATGGCGGTTTTTTCGCTGACAATGATATATCTAAAAGACCACCTTTGGATGGACCCTAAGAACTTAAAATAAAAAGGAGGTAGTCTGCAATGTATTGCTGATAAAAATACGCGTAGATATACAAATATGTGTACATACATTATCTTTGGTAGGGTAATTTCGCCCCGGCGGCGGTGGCATTGGACCCCCACGCTACTCGTGCATGTGTGCAAGGATTAAAGCTAGAACTACACAGCGCACACGTGTGGTAGTGGTCAAGGTGTGACTCACACCTTGATCCGAACGCGTTGGTCTCCATACACTTTATCTGGCAACTTAACTTGTAGAGCTACTCTTGATCCACGCCACGCGACGCTACGCTACGTCGTTCTACGTAAAAATCAGGCATGGTCCACGTGTGCGTCGGTCTAATGTAGTTCTAGCTTTAGGCCCACTGTCCACGAACGCGTAGCTTCATAGACGAGTATTCGTCACTATACGCTTGATATACGCCTGCTCACAGCTCACATAACAAAATATGAACCTCTTTCAACGAAGCGGCAACGTCGCGCGTCGTACCAAGACCAAGCGTATAAATACAAATACGCGTCTCTGAAGCTACGCGTCCGCGGAAAGTAGTTCTAGTCTAACTATGATAATATTGCTTCGGATTTCATAATCCCTTCTTCAATTGCTATCGTCCTATATGGGCCCGTTTCCCCTCGAGCGCCGATTGTACATACGTCTGTTCAACTTGAGTGACCCAGTTCAAAAACGCTTAATTGTCGTACTGTAAACACGGGTGTACGAAATTTATTCGGGTGAAAATTTGGTCTCTATATCTTCATTTTTACTAGTAAAATCCAAAAAAAGTTTTTTTTTGTGATTTTACGTAAAAACGTGCAATTACGTAATAATATTACCCCTATACGCGTGAGAGGCGTTATTGGTAATTTAAGCGCAAACTCAATAACGTTTTATGAACGGATGTTATAACGCCAGCTCGCACTGAGTCTGCGTGGTGGATTAAGGCCCATTCTTTCTCCTAGAGAGGATGCCTAAGTGCCTGAGCAGTGGGAACATTATAAGGTTGATTATGCTATTAGTACACGTTGTAATGGACCACTGTGACACAGCTCGTGTTCCAACACTCGCTTGGCCAGCTTTTCATGAAATAAATATCATTTTAGCGGTAGTAAAGTTACCTAGTTTTCCAAAAGCAATATACTACAGCTAAGTAAAGGAAATTTTCGCAGCATTCAGGATCACCGGTATTGTTTTAACCTCAAAGAAAATGTTAAGGATATTTCAGAATATAAGGTGAATATTTCCGCGTCACAAGGATTCCCGCCTCTCAGATATTGCTTTTGCGTTTATCCTGAAGACAAAGACGGTCAGTATTCTCTAAATTGTTGGTCTTTTGATCTTGACGTAGTTGGAAACTTCTTAAAATGTTTAGTAACAGAGCCATTTTTAAAATGGGCATTTATTTATTTATTGAAGTGAAAACTTCTTTAGCGGCGTTGAGCACTTTTTCTGTAATGGGTATAAAATCTTAAACTCGCATCAGGACACGTGACCTGATCGAAAAAGCGTAAGACGGCCACCAGTCAAATTTTCTCATTCGATTTTGAACTTAACCTTCAACATTTTATGGTTTAAAATCATTTAAAGAAATTTTTTAAAATTTTCCAATCAACTTTGAACCTAATGCTTTAGGGATAAAGCTGACAAATCTATTAAATACATTCAGTCAAAAAAGTATCGGGAATGGATGATTTGTTTATGGTTCCAAATTCAAATTTTTGTTTTTTTGTAGTTGTTAGATTGGCACAACTGTTTTCCATTTTGGCGCGGAGTTTGAGTTGCATCTGTTATTTATAATAAATACAGTGCTGGTTTTAGTAATATCATATATAGTGTGTATTGCGAATTTCATAATGGACAAAAATATCGAACAAAGAGTTTGTCTTAAATTTTGCATCGCCAATGGAATTTCGTGTTCGGAGTCACTGAAAATGTTACTTCTGTAACATTTTCAGTGGCTTACGGTGAATCGACTTTATCAAAAACTCGTGCTTATGAGTGGTTCAAAGCGTTCAAAAGCGGTCGAGATGTGATGGAAGATTTGCCTCGCTCTGGTAGGCCGTCAACGTCTGCAACTGAAGTTAACATCGCAAAAGTGTAGAAAATAGTGACTGAAAATCCCCATTCAACTCTGAGAGAGATAGCCGCTGAACTTTTTGTATCTCACGAGTCGATCCGTGCCATTTTAACTAATCATTTGGGTATGAAACATGTTGCTGCTCGGCTAGTCCCAAAAGATCTGAATTTTCTCCAAAAACTCAATCGCATGAAAGTCACTGAGGACATGCTAGAACGAGTCAGTTCGGACCCAACATTCATGAAACGCATTGTTACTGGTGACGAGACGTGGGTTTACGAGTTTGACATGCAAACTAGTCAACAAGCTTCGGAGTGGCGCCTTCCAACTGAACCGAAACCGAAAAAACCACGCCAAAGTCGATCAAAAGTCAAAGTCATGTTAACTGTTTTCTTTGACTATCGCGGTGTTGTGCACTCTGAATTCTTACCGGAAGGTCTAAAGGTAAATAAAGAATATTATTTGAGCGTTATGCGGTGTTTAAGAGAGCGAATTCGACGAAAAAGGTCAGATTTGTGGAAAGAAAATTCTTGGATTTTGCACCACGACAATGCGCCTTCGCACAAGGCTATCATTGTGAACAAATTTTTGACCAAACACTCAACAAATACCATCCAGCAACCACCATATTCACCAGATATGGCTCCTACTGACTTTTTTCTTTTTCCTAAACTCAAATTACCACTTCGTGGCACCCGTTTTCAATCGATAGAAGACATAAAGGAGAATTCGCGGCGAGAACTGAACTCAATTCAGGAAGCAGCGTTTAAAAAATGTTTTGATGAATGGATTATTCGTTGGCGCAAGTGTATCGTTTCTAAAGGAGCATACTTTGAAGGTGATAAAATAAATTTGGATGAATAACAGACATTTTGTGTATTATTGATCTTTTCCCGGTACTTTCTTGACAGAGTAGTAAATTGCCACCCGCCGCGCGCCGGCGCAGCGCCGCGAAACCTAGTCCTCTGGCTATCTTCATCGTCCTTAAGATTGTGATAGAACCGTGGTCTTTGGGGGATTCGCACCGTGCTAACTACGAAGGCAATTTACGTGCTATTTACAAACGTTACGTACCTGTAGGTATGTTAGTGTAGCTAAAATTCCGTATTTCCTTGCAATTTTATTGATTGACGCATAATGACAAGAGATTCTAAAATCAATAAGACAGTGTTGTCTTTGAGTTTGCAGCTTTCTTAGTATCTAGTAGCTATTAAAAGTACTTGTGAAGGCTTTTAAGATGCAAGCACAATCATGATAATAAAATAAAAAAGGAAATCGTTCAATCGCAATAAGTACCATCCGAGTATTAAATTGCTAAACATTTTCACTAAGGCGTTTGTTGTTTGGTAAAATAAAGTTCAGTTTATTTAAATCTGCTTTAAAAATAATTTGATTACAAGTATTTACAAGTAAGTTAAAAAGCACGAGTGTTATTGGTATAGGAAACCGATAAATTCTCAGCTAATTCTGTAGTAAGATCGAATGTGACGTTCCTGCTTACGTGCTTACTAAGCGCCTGTGAAAAGATGTATCGCACGCATTTTTATGTGCGACAGATTACTTCCACACTTTTAATTACAAATTCTTTAGGCAGGACTCAATGATAACATAACATCCTGTAATCCCCGAAGGCTCAGGCAGGGGTGCACCGAATAGTACACCCACATTTCGCAAGTTATGTTTTAAGTCTTTTTATTCATTTATTTACTTCATTTATTTTTGTAATCACTGGGATTACAAAAATAAATTGACATTTTTACTTGAATCTGCAAGAAATTAAGACTTTAGTTTTTAAATGAATGAATTAAACTTGCGGTATCACAACAATCCGCAGTCTAAACTTATGTGTGTAATATCGAAATTGTCATGTTTGTGTACGATAGCGCAATAAATTAATATTGTATTCTACCACATAAATTATAGTACTTTTATAATGATAAAGCAATTGGTGCAAAATTATTCCCTAACCATTCCAAAATATCAAACATGCTCAACGTTAATAATCAAGTTTTCACTTCTGCCGGCACTCCCGGAGTGCAACCAGTCTTTTTTTATAATTTATGTATGTACACACAGTATGAGTTTACATGTGGATGGATGGAGAGGGAGAGGGAGACCAAAGAAAAGATGGATGGATTGTGTGAAGAGTGATATGAAAAAAAAGTGATAGCATGACGAGTGACAGGGCAGAGTGGAAGAAAAAAACGTGTTGCGCCGACCCCAAATAGCACGGGACAAGGGCAGGAAGATGATGATGATGTACACACATAAATACAAAAGAAGATAAATTCTGGTAAAAAAATATACAAAGGTACTGCTTATTTCTAAAAGAAATTTCTTTTAGCAGACCTGCGAAAGGAGAAATAGGAAGAAATGTAGATCATAGTGTGTAGAAGTAAAAATTTATATTAAAAACGTAAATTAGAAAACCACTGCAGGCCTTTACACCTATTTCTTTCACTTCTTATAATGAAAAAAACCTCTCAGTTCACCATCATCATTATCATATCAGCCAAAACACGTACACTGTTGAACATAGGCCAAGCCCAAGTGTCACAACGAACGGTCCTATGCGTCTCGCATCCATCGGATTCCCGCGACGCTAGACAGATCATCTGTCCCCTCGATTGAAGGCAATAAATAATAAACTTGCCATTTGATTGAGGGAAGCCGAGACGAGTAAAGGAAATCACTTAATGACTAGCTAGTATCAAGAAGTTGTAATCAGATGTTAATTAATGTGTTCATTGAATTCAAACTAAATAAAACTGTTTTGCATGCCTAGTTTAAGGTAGTTAGTAATAGATCCTTGTACATTTTTTTTCTGAACATCTTTTTCATTTACCTACTAACTGAGCAAATAAAAATTATTATTATTATTTATTATTAGTATATTGAAAATTTTAAACTGTTCAAATGCCTGAATGACTAGACTAAAAACGAAGACTTTCCCATCATCGTTCATGAGCTGAAAGATGTCCAATACTAGACATGGTTCCTCAGGAACTTCCAAAGCTATCGATCTTATAGCTTCCATCCCCAATGGATTTCCACGACTTTTGCCAGATCCACCTAAGCTTTACTACCTATTTAAAGGATAATAGAAGGTTAGTAACTTTTTTTTTAAGTAGAGCGAGGTTCTTTTTTGTAAAGGTGGTTTATCATCCAATGGCTTCTTCTACTCTAGGGTGGAGCAATAGGGCGTGTCAGACTTATACTGACTAAAGCCAGATATATTTTCTTTTTTTTTCCTGTTGCAATCCAGGACCACGGGTTTCGCTTTCAGAAGTCAACCCATGGCCCCAGTAGGCTTCGGCCCTCTTAACATCTCTTTGAGGCGCGCGTGGAACTACGCATCGTTGGCGCCTCATGTTTGGTCCGGACGGTTACCAGACGGCTGGATAACGAGCTACCCATTGCCAGTCCGCAAGCCTACGCCTAGTATGGTGTCTGGAAGTCGGGGTTGAAGTCCTGACAAAGTCCAACTTTTAGTCACTAAAGCCCACCCATGCCTTCAGTTATCTTTTGCATTCAGGGCCGCGGTAGGTAACTCCTTTGAACAATGTCTATTATACAATTCCTAATATTATACAAAAGCCCGTTTCAAAGAATGGTATTTCAGGGTCTATAATTATTATAATATCGTATTTCCTAAGTACTTTCGTGGGACTAAGCAACTGTTTGCTTTCAGAAATCACATGCTTCCTTTGTCTGGTATATTTGAGATGTAACGTCTTTTGTATTGGATATTTTTTACGTTAGGAAGTTTTATCTTTTCTGTTTACGAACTGGTAATAGAAATATTATATCGTCGGTCTACTGCTCTCCTAGCCAAGTTACAACTATTTCGTTTCGATTCTCTTTTCGTTGATCGCCTCGAGTCGGCCACGCCTCTTATTCCTTTGTTCTGATCACGTGACTAAGCGTTGAGATGACGTTAGAATAAAGGATTTGAAGGCGTGGCCTACTCGAGACGATCTACAAAAAGAGAATCGCAACGAAACGATTGTAACTTGACTTGGGGGGGCTGTTAAGTATGCACGCACGATCAACACGACGAAAAATTCCACCACTGAAGGATCCAGAATCAAGTACTGTATCCATGTTCGTTTGTGCGTCAATGTCAAAGACACCTTGTATAATATGGATCATCATCATCATCATTTCAGCCGAAAGACGTCCACTGCTGTAAATAGGCCTCCCTCAAGTGCCACCACAATGAACAGTCCTGTGCGTCCCACATCCATCAGACTCCCGCAACCTCGTCATCGGTCCACCTTGTAGGAGGCCTTCCAACGTTACGTCGTATTTCAGAACCTTTCGGCCCCAACGGCCATCCTTTCTGCGAGCAATATGCCCTTCCCATTGCCACTTAAGTTCGGCGATTCTTCGTGCTATGTCGGTGACCTTGGTTCTCCTGATTCGATCACGCGAGGAAACTCCGAGCATAGCCCTAAACATGGATGAGCTAATAGTAATAAAATAATTGCCAGTTCGGACACTGTCATTAGATTTTCTGTCTATGTAGGGTCGCTTCCTAAAATATAGGACTTAAAAAATATCTAGCAAAATGTAATTTTACGGGGCATAAAACCCTGTCTATCTCTGTCATGACGTTTAACAAATATAACAGTAAAAACATAAACGTGTTTTATCTATATTTTCCAGCCCTATAAATACAATTTATGAGCAAATAATTGGGCTCTTCAATGGTAATATAACCTCAGCAGGAAAGTATTTTATTGCATGTGCTAAATAAAAATGTTTATTACTTCTAGTAAACGTGTATGTTTGTGTGTCTGTTTATTTCTCCTCTTTTTAGTTTAGCTTAGTCCAGCCGAAGCCTACTGGGGCCATGGGTGATGCGAAAGAGATCCCCGGGGCCCTGGAAATGAAATGGCAGAGAAGGAACAGGAGTGGGTTTTTGGTCAGTAAAAGTCTGACACTATCCCCCGCTCCGCCCAAGAGCGGGGATGATTAGATGATTGGCAATCTAGGTCCATGGGTAGTCCATGTCATGGAATATCATATAGGATACTTTTTATATCGGGAGTAATGGGCTAATTTTTAGGGACGATACAGAACCCTTCGTGCGCGAGTCCGACTTGCACTTGGAGGTTATTAGGATTTTGTTTTTTAGGGTTCCGTACCTCAAAAAGAAAAAACGGAACCCATATAAGATCACTTTGTGGTTCGTCCGTCTGTCTGTCTGTCTGTCAAGACCCTTTATCTCGGGAACGCGTTGAGTTAAAATTCAAACCATTTACTCAGGTCTGCTTTCTCTTTAAGCTGTAAAAAAATCAAACTTCTGAGTAAACGAAAAAAAAAAGATACGGCTGTTTATATCACAATAAACGTATATTTCGACACTCAAGGGAATCAAAATTCATAGAGTACTTCCATTTGACCTAGAATTCTGAATTTTGGCATGAAACAAGGTGTCATAGCACAAGTATAGGGAAAAATCTGTAAACTATAACTTTGTAGTTACGTAAAAAAAAAAACTTTGTGATTCGGAAAAATCTTCGTAACTCAATTCGGGAATTGAATTGTTTTCATAGGTAAGTTGGTACAGAACCCTCAATGCTCGAGTTCGACTCGCACTTGCCTGGTTATTTTTTTCTGAAATGAGAAATCATCAAGTAACTTCTCCCGCTCCAGGTGGAGCGACTGTCACTCACCATGTTCCTTGCGTTCCAGGTCCTCGGTAACTTTTCGATCAATCCTACAATCCTAGCAAGCATCGTCCCTACTGGAGGAAAACTGTATAGACTAACAAAACAATTTTAATCTAAACCAATCCCACTAATTAGTCTCACAATTAAAACCACACAAATCTTTTCACACACGACCTTCACAAGTTCACATGACGTAACACTTTAAGCCGGGTACAGACTACTGTGACGTATAATGCAAGGGAACATTAAAGGAGCATTTCATAAGTGTGGACATGTGGACGCAGCACGCGCACGAACCGAGCATGTACCTACCGAGTACCTACTCACAAAGTTGGAATGCTCTGGAGGCTTAGCCAAGTTACGACCGTTTCGTTAAAACGATAATAAGTTGGTAGCCATGTTGACGCGCCTGAGTCAATCGCACTTGCTACAACGTTAAGTCACGTGGTCAGAACAAACGAATAGAAAATTCGTAGTCAAGTACACATCGTTCAAAATGATAGAATGTATTGTTATCGTTTCTACAATGTTCAACGCTACATCCTTTGTTATTGTATAACGAGCGGCCGACTCAGGCGCGTTAACATGGCTATCAATTTATCGTTTTCTACAACTGCTGACACCAAGGCGTTACCGATTCGAGAATGGAATTTGACACGAAACGATTATAACTTCGGGCGCGTAGTGTGCACGTATCGCGAACGCAAATCGTCCACACTATAGGAATTCTGTGGAGAACCAAGGTCACCGACATAGCATGAAGAAACGCCAAACTTAAGTGGCAATGGGCAGGGCAGCACAATGCTCGTAGAACGGATGGCCGTTGGGGCCGAAAGGTTCTGAAATGGCGACTACGTACCGGAAGACGTAGCGTTGGAAGGCCTCCTACAAGGTGGACCGATGACCTGGTAACGGATGCGAGAGTCCGATGGATGCGAGACGAACAGGACCATTCATTGTGGTGGCACTCGGGTGAGACCTATGTCCAGCAGTGGACGTCTTTCGGCTGAAATGCTGATGATGATGATGATAGGAATTCTGTTACCTTGCATTATACATTGCGACAATGTGGACGGCAAATTCTTTCATTGCGTGTTACATTGCATGTTACGAACACGTTACAGCAGTCTATACCCAACTTAATATTAAAACTTATCTCCCGAGAGAAATCCAAGAAGATTAGGTACACACGCCAAGGTATTTTAATTTAAAAGGGGCTCAAATACAGGTTTAATTTATACACTAGATTCTGGTATTATTTATAGACGGTGCTGCGAAATGAGTTATTTGCAAATCTCCGCACGTGCGTGAGGGTATGAAGTTGGCGAGAATCGATTGTGGGTTCCAAATGTTGCTGAGGATTTAAGGTAATTTAAGGCACGTTTAGCGCAGTGGCTGACGGATAAATTGTTGCGCTGCGTATCACGGTTTCAATTCCCGCACTGAACAAATATTTATATAGCTTACATACAGTTGATCGGGTCCGGGTGTCTTGTTGTCTTGTATGTGAGTTCACAAATTTGTGAATGCAACCACAATACACGAGTAATTCCTAGTGTGGGCCAACGATTAAAAAAAAAATTCTCCTTAAGAGCGTTGTTTTCGAGGTACATTTTTATACAACCGCTCATAAGTGATCATCACGCTATTACACATCATTCTCTAGATATTTTAGAATTACAGATATCTTATGGATATTATCCAGGTTTCTATTGAATTCAAAATTTAAATTTGTGTAAAACAATCCGTCTGACAAACTGCTTTTTTACGCAAACTTTAGCCTTTCATAATGTACTCGAAATTAAAAAAAAATAAGAAAATATTATTACAAAAACATTGCACTTTTATTTAAAATTCTGATTAATGAACTTTTTTCTAAAAACTTTTACCATTATAAAAAAATCACGTATTTCCTGGAAATTAAAACTTTATACTAAGGTCTGCGGTCCCTTGAAGCTGTGAAAAAATCATACTTCTGAGTTAACGAAAAAAAATGATACGGTCGTTTACATCGCAAAAAAAACGTATATTTCGACACTCTCAAAGAAATTAAAATTCATAGGGTACTTCCCGTTGACCCAGAATCCTAAAATTTGGCATAAGGCAAGGTCTGCGTAATAGCATAGATATAGGAATAAATCTGAAAATTGTAAATTTGTTGTTAACTACGTCCCAAAAAAAAAAAAATTTCAATTCTGATAAATCTTTGAGACTCCATTCGAGAGTTGAACTATTTACATAGGTACCTAAGTTTGTACGGAACCCGCAGTGCGCGAGTCCGACTCGCACTTGCCCGGTTTTTATTTTTATTTTTAACCCTTTCTTTAATTTTATTCTACTAGTATTTTCTTGCCTAAGTATTACTACAATATTTTTTTCGACACTTTGGTTCACTAATTAATCTGATGTGTCTTTGAGTGTTACCGCACTTGATCAGTATCAAATAATTTAAGTATACATTCCTAGTGCCTGCCCCCTAGCCCAATTACGATCATTTCGTTTGCGTTGAACGCCTCGAGTAGGCCACGCCTCTGATTCTTTTGTTCTGACGTCATCTCAACGCTCAGTCACGTGGTCAGAACGTAACGATCGTAACTTGGCTAGGGGTGTAATGTTGTTCCTAATGAATAAATATCACAGTATCGTAGAGTACCGTAACGTTCTAAATAGGCGTATTAATGTGCTTCACGCTCAAATGAATTTGAAGGAAATGTAGTACACGGGTGGGTTCAAGGAGAACAAAAAATAATTCGTTAATCCACCTACTGGACTTAAATTTTATTTAACCACAACTAAGCAGGTAGAAAAACCCTCGTTTTCAAATTAGCCCTCTACTTAAGAAAACACAAACGAACCAAAAACTACCCTGCTAACTACCCTAGACCCACAAACCTTTGGATAGCCTAACAAAACAATAAGTTTCAGGTCACAGGCCGCGCAATTAGCGGCTGGACCAAAGCCAAGTATTAAATACACCTACGTTCATTACTAATTGGGTATATATAATCTCATTTTACAATCAGGTTACCCACCTATACGTACAAAACGTTTTGGGACCACATTTATTGTGCGTACAGTTATGGAGTGAAATTTCCTGCCGGAGTCTTTTTTTTGAGGTGGGAAATCGCTCTAGGGTGGAGCGTGAGAGCGTGTCAGCTGTTACTGATTAAAACCACACCTATGTTCCTTCAGTGGCCCTTTACGTTCCAGGACTACGAGTAGCCTTTTCAGAAGTTTTGTAGCCCATAAATTTTGATGACGTCTCTTTGAGATGCGCGTAGGACACAACGCACCATCGACCCGGGACTTTACCGGAAGGCCGGACGGCAAGCTACCCTTGGCTCGCCGTCCTCAATCCCGCGTTCACGGTGGCCACTAGTCGTCCTGCGATTCACGATGCCAGGGGTGTCTCCAGTGAGAGGCAGGGCGTGAGGCTTCTCTCTGCCTCTCGGTTTCGGCCGTCTCCTTTGCTTGCAATACTGCTACGCAAAAAGTGGTGACCGCCTCCCGTTCCTGACAGCTACAACCGAAGGGTCTTTAGGTCAAGAGTGAATCTATGCAAGCGTGCTCCACGGTCGTCCACATCGTCGCTTTCAATCAGATGAGATATAGGTCTAATTGAATTATAAAAAAGGTTGGTCTAGTTGACTATGGGCGTTTTTGAAAACATTCTGTAAATTGACCTGAACTGTATTTCAAAGTTGGCTATTAGCCATTTGAACTTATGAACAGTTGTGATACATAGGTAGGTGGACTTAATGCAACATCCCCCTTAGCCAAGTTACGACTATTTCATTTCGATTCTCTTGCGTCGAACGCCTCGAGTAGGCCATGCCTCCGATTCCTTTGTGAATTCCTTTTTACGAAGTCACTGAGCGTTGAGATGACCTTATTTAGACTTATTGATGGTCAAATGGGAAAATCGCACTTATATTATTATACACGGTGTCTTTGACATGATACTATTGATCCAGTACATCATACATGATTCTGGATACCTCAGTGGTTTTTTTTAGGTGGGAAAATCATCTTATGACAAATCCCGCTCTGGAATTTTTCATTTGCTTTTTCCTTATTTAAAAAAAAAGTTTGTACCTTTAAAAAATACATAAAAAGAAATTTGAATTAAAAATTAATAAAGTAAAAATTCCACAACTGCGATGTCCAGAATCATGTACTGGATCCATGGTATTCGTTTGTGCGTCGATGCCAAAGACACCCTGTATAGACTTAGAGCCTCTAGAAACAATATATGTATATAAAAATTATACAAGATTTTGTGTATAAGCACGGTAATCAAACTTGCACTTAAAAAAACGAAATTAATAAAAACGTGAAGAGAAAACCCAGCGCATAGAAGTCGGGGCGATTAATTAGCATAGTTCAAGTTTAAATGAAGACGGAGTGTAGTAATTTGTTTTTTTTTTATTAATTAACGAATCGAGCACAGAACAACCGCTTTCACTTCAATTTTAAAATGGTTCTTCGAGCCGGATTACAAAATTTTCCACTAGATTTTTTGCCAAGTAATGATTTACCCAATGCATCCGCCAATCTGATTAATATATGGATGTAGTGAGATTTAACTCCAATTTAAAAAATAGTCCTTCGAGCCGGATTATAAACTTTTGCACCAGATTTTCTGGCGTTATCCTGTCTATTTATAAATTCGCAGATGACAACCTTAACCAAAAGCTTAAAGTACTTTCCGAAAGCACTGAGGAGTATTGGTATTTAATAAATGGTCACCTTTCTACGACACAACCTTGACAAGTGTTATTTAACCTTGAAAATCGACTCGTACGGCTGTTATAATTTGACCTTGAGCTTCACTTTAGTCATCATCATCATCATCCAGAGCCGTTTACTGCTGGATATAGGCATTCAAGTGTCGCCACAACGATCGATCCTGCGTCTCGAATCCATCGAATTCCTGAAACCCTCACCAGTGCGCTGAGTTTGAGTTATTTTTGGATTAACTTGATCGAAACGTTTACCGCATTTGGCTCTCTGATTGGTTGGAGAGCTTGGAGGGAGCCAATCGAAGCGCCGAACGTCATAAATAAATATGTCGATCGCGTTAACGTAAAACAAACTCGCAGAAGAGACTCAGGTCATCAATCCACCTTGTGGCCTTTTTTGGGTTTCATACCTCAAAAGGAAAAAACGGTACCCTTATAAGATCACTTTGTTGTCCGTTCGTCTGTCTGTCTGTCTGCCTGTCAAGACCCTTTATATCTGGAACGCGTGCAGTTATCGAGTTGAAATTAAAACCATAGACTAAAATCTGCGATCCCTTAAAGGTGTGAAAAAAATCAATCTTCTAAGTTAATGAAAAAAAAAAAGATACGGCCGTTTAAGTCGCAAAAATCGTATATTTTGACACTTGCAAGGAAATCAAAATTCATACGGTAATTCCCGTTGACCTAGAATCCTGAAATTTGGCATGAAGCAAGGTCTTATAGCACAAGTATAAGAAAAAATCAGAAAATTATAAATTTGAAGTTACGTCACAAAAAAATCTTTTTTTGCTATTCGAAAAAATCTTCGTAACTCAATTCGGGAATTGAACTGTTTTTTTAAAAGAGTTTGTACGGAACCCTCAGAGCAAGAGACCGACTCGCACATGCCCGGTTTTTTAATTATTGATGGGCTCGCTTTTGACCACTATGTCACCTGATGGTAAACGATGATGTGGCCGACGATGAAGCACGCTTGCCTAAAAGTAACGGGGTAAGGACCCCTTGGTAGTCGCTGTCAGGAAACACAGACTCCGGCAGGGAATTCCATTCCTTAGCTGTTTGCATACTGAATGTATTCCCAAAACGTTTTTTACGTATGGGTTCCCAATGATGGAACGGACTTGGTGGAATTAAATAAAATTGTTCAATTCCAACGCTCTCGACTCGCCTGGCCTAACGGGCCTGTTGGTTTAGTGGTTAGTGGCCTTGACTGCTATGCCGGAGGTAGTGGGTTTGATTCCCACCCAGGACAAATGTTTGTGTAATGAGCACGATCATTTGATCTGTGTCTGGGTGTAATTTATCTTTAATATGTATGTATTTAGAAATATATAAGCATATTTATCAGTTTTCTAGTACTCATAACACAAGCTCTGCTTAGCTTGGAACTAGACGGCATTGTGTGATAGTTATATATATATATATATATACAGTCCCAAAAATGTGAACGAACGCCTTGTACCTTTATTTATTTGTTTATTTATTTAACAGTTTATGTACACACAATAATAAAATAAAAGAAGAAGGAAACAGAAGAATAGTACAAAGGTTATAAGTGGTAGTGGTAAGGTGAAGGTGAGGTGAGGTATCTTTCAGTAGAAAACAAATTAATATTTATATTTAGATCTGTTCTTAATTCTCAGACTTGCTCGTTTCATAGCCTTCAACTTTATACCTTAACGAACGTCTTTAGTGTGGGCACACAACAGTCACTTTGTAAGTTTATGGAAGTTGTAGAGAAACAATACTGGCTTTGTGAGGAGGCTCTGAGACAAAAGGAACTCAGATATATGACAAAATATTATGAGCGTACTCGTGTTTTCATATAAACATTTTGCTAGAAGTAGTTTTCGTAATAACTCTTATTTAGAACAAAAATAGGATGTGACATTTAGGATAAAAGAACCAAGGTTTGGTAATCTTGGTTCTTTTATCCTAAATGCTATGTAAGCACAAAAAATAGCCAAATTTAAGTGGCAATGGGCAGGGCATATTGCTCGCAGAATAGATGGCCGTTGGGGCCGAAAGGTTCTGGAGTGGCGACCGCGTACCGGAAGACGCAGCGTTGGAAGGCCTCCTACAAAGTGGACCGATAACTTGGTAAAGGTTGCGGGAATCCGATGGATGCAAGACCCACAGGACCGATTATTGTGGCGACACTTGAGGGGGGAGGCTTATGTCCAACAGTGGATATCTTTAGGCTGAAATGAATTGATGATGAGGACAAAAATGATCCTTTCATGCTGATACAACAAATTTTCTGTACCTACTATTTGTAAAGCAGCTAGCGGTTCTTCAGACAACAATTATAGAATTATTTATTTATTTTACAATTTATGTATACACACATAAACATTGAAAAAGATACAATATTATAAAAAATTGTACAAAGGTACTGCTTATTTCAAAAATAAATTTCTCTAGCACACCTGTGAAAGTAAAGATCAGAAGATATTTTGGATACACAGCTATCTTGTGGATATTATCTAGGCTTCTATAGAAATCAAAACATAAATTTTTGTAAAACTAATCTATTATGGACCTCTGAAAATCTGCTATTTTATGTGGATTTTGGCCCTCCATGATAAAAAAGTACAAAAAAATATATATAAATAAAAGTACATCAATAGAAGCCTTGCAAATATGATCAACATTCTGAATGACAACAATTTTTCTGACAAAATTTTAAGGTTTAAAAAAAAAAAACATTACGTGTTTTTTTTAAACCTGGGACAAGTTTTGGTGAAATATTCGAGTAAATCACGGAATCACCAAGTGCCAACAAAGTTTTCCGGCATTATGTCTCTTTTTTGCATTGCCTCTTCATCAAACATGTCGTTGGATTGCGTTCGATGAAGTAACAAGCTTTTAAACCATACCCTTTGTTAGCGATAGGCAAGTGGAAAAGGACCCTCTTAATCCATCCGACTCACTGGGATAGTACCACCCTGACTCACAGAGGCATCACCCTCCTAAATTACACAAAGGATTTTAAAACGGGTTTCACTAATAGGTATAAAACATTCATTGTGCTAACAACTAAAAAGTGTAATCCCTTGCCGGAGTCTGTTTCCAGATGATTATAACGTGAAGCAGTAATACTAGCAAAGGAGGATACCGCACGTGCACGCACGATAGAGCGACCCTCACGCTCCAGCCGCTGCGATTCCGATCCCGATTTCCAGCCACCGTAGGCGCGGGCGTGCGGACGGCGAGCACTGGGTTGCTCGCATTCCGACCGTCCGGTAACCCTCCGGACCGAACCCAAGTCGTCGACGGCGCGTACTGTTACACGCGCGCCTCTAGGAGATATCAGCAAACTGTAAGGGCCCAGTAGGGTCGAAGCCTACTGGGGCCAATTTTTTCTGAAAGGAAAACTCGGCCCTGATATAAAAGGCAACTTATAGGTTGAATATATGCACTCGTGCCCTATGAATAATAACAAAAAAAATTGGTAATTTATGACAAAACTAGCTTTTGCCCGCGACTTCGCCCGTATACGTATGAATAAGCTGCCAAAGGTGGTGACTGAACTTAGCCAGGGAAAGTTCAAAACCCATATTAAGCGTGTCCTAACTAAAAAAGCGTATTACAAGGTTAAAGACTATGTCGAAGACACGCTTCTTTGGCAATGACTGCTTCTGCACATGTGGCTCCCTGGTAGCTCATAATATTTTGTAAATGTATCTATGACTGCTCCACATTTGTTGTAATATATATATTTTTTCTTTCTAACATATTGCTTTTGCAATATTTTTTTTACCTATTATTATTTATTTTGTTAACGTATCATTTATTAATAATTGTAATTATTTATTTTACTTGCTTTTATTTATATAGCCTCTTTTTTATAATGTGAATGTGAGAACACTGTAGACTCCGCGAATTCTTACGTTCCTTTTTATTATGATTATTTTTATTGTACTTTATAGTACAATATTGACCAGTCTACACTGTCCTTACATAATATCTACATAAGCTGTAATATGGAAATATTGTAACAACAAATTCTTTTTTAAAAGATTAACCATGGAGTTTCTTGCCGGTTCTTCTCCATAGGAAACGACCCATTTGGAACCGTGCACTAGCTTCTGACGTTTTATAAGTGCCCATGTAGGCCTATGTGAACTAAAAAGCTTTGACTTTGACTTGACTTTGAAAAAAATACATAAACTTATGTCACTCAGGAATGACGTAGCTTTCTATCGGTGAAAAAATTTTCGCAATCGTACCTGTACTTTCAGGCATTACCGCCTACAAACAAAAAAAACAAACTTTACCTCTTTATAATATTAGTGTAGACTAGCTGTTGCCCGCGACTTCGTCCGCGTTAAGTTCGTAAAACTGTACAATCACTCTGTGCTTGCAATTCATTCCGAAAGCATCGCAATAATTTATTGTACTTTAACATAAAACGGTTAAAGGTAAAAATATCCGAATTGAGAACCTCCTCCTTTTTTAGAAGTCGGTTGAAAACGCAAATTACCTTCAGGAAACATGTTATGTACTCGTCCAGATCCAGATGTATGACCGTCACTGAATAGAAAGAGCATGTATGGGTCGTAGTAGTTGTCATTTCTGCCTACCCCAAGGGAAAAGGCATATGTATGCATGGGCATATGTATGTTTCTGGTTTATGTTCTGGTAAAACAACATTGTATGATTTTAGCCCCTCGCCACAGTGAGCACGCCAAAATAAAATCGCAGCGGTAATGCCTGTCTTTGAGAAGTGTTTACAGAGGCGTCACGGCATCCTCTTTTTGTGCAGGACTCACCGGTTGTGGGTGTGTCGGAAGGTATCTGTGTCGAATTCAGCGGGAAGAAACACTCGGGTCTCACCATTGTGCGAATCGCCTGGAGAATACGATGAAGCATACGGTGGAAGTCAGTCCCGCTTGGTCGGAGCGCCGGCGCCGCCTTGTCCTTATGGGGGCGATTCGTGTAGAAAATGACAACCAGTAGCCTCCTTCAGTGAAGCACTACGATCAAAGAAGGTGGCTGAAACTATGAGGGATAGGACATCCTGACTCCTCAGCGGTCGCTGCAAGGGACGCTCCGGGTGTTGAAAGCCACAAGGCAATTCCCAGCCACTGCAAACACGGGATTGCGGTGCTGCTGTCCGGCCGTCTGGTCAAAGCAGTCCTGAATCGACGGCGCGTAGTATTCTACGCGTGACTCAAAGAGATTTCAGCAAATGGATAGGGCCCTCTAGGGCCGATGTCTGCTAGGGCTGCAAGATTGATCGAAAGAGTTATCTCCCATAACAATTTTCGCCTCAATAACTTTTCACTGAAGAGTTTAAGCAGTTAGATAGCTTTGATAAAGGTAAACGGAGGAGCATAATCGGGACACCGACCTTCAGCTGGATAACGTGCACTGATAGTGAAAAGCCTTAAGTGAATCCAAAAACTACCATCATCATCCGGCAGGCATTAAGTCCGCCGCTGTACATTTGTGCATAAAGGATTAAGTAAATAAATAAATAAATCATCAACTATCTTCTTCCACAACAGTACTTATGAAGAATTTGCGAGAGCATGCTTGCATTGATTATTGCAGTTTGATCATTTTAAGCGTTAGAATTACTTGTTCATTTACCTAGGATATTTTGGTGTGTATTTAATTGATATCCCCGTATATAAGACAAATGTTTTTTCTATAGTGGGAACTACCTTATGAGGAGTCTCCAACTTATGAATGAAATACGGCGAAACCTTGTGCACGTGTATCCCCGTTCAATCGAACTCGCATATTGATGGCCAAACCGAGAAATTACTGACACCGATTGCCTCTATGAGGACACGGCAGTTCACTCAAGATGGATAGACCTCCACCGCATGCTACACCGAGTCCTCCAGGCGATTCACAAAATGGTAATATCAGGGTACTTTCAACCGAACCCAAAACAGAAACCGTTCGAAACACAAACAACAGTCCTGAGCTTATCTATAAAACAATGAAATTACGGTTAACAAATGTAGCAGCCAATAAGTGTTATCCCTGAGACTGGCCTCCCTTAGAGGGTTGTTCCAGTGTTGGTCACCACTCATTGCAAAGAGGTAACGTCCAGATATCGACGTAAGGCTGCAAGGAATCTGAGATACATTATACGTTGTCGAACTGTGATCAGAAAAACACATTAATCCGCAAGGTGCCATCATGCCGGAGGACACAGTGGAGATGTGCCCTGCAAGGGTGGAGTACCGCCGTGACCTCGTGGAGGTAATCGGCGTCAGTGACCTCTCGCGCCGGGCTCTGATCCAAGAGCGAGCGAGCGAGCGAGCGAGCGAGCTGAGCGAGGAGTAATGGCAGGCGTTCGCCTCCTTCTGCAAAGCCTTAATGCTAACAAAGGCGGAGGCCGCACGCGTTAGGGAACGAACGGCCTCACGCCGAGCCGAGATTCCGACCCCGACTACCAATCACGGTAGACGCGGGCTTCCGGACGTCGAGCAATGGGTAGCTAGCCGTCCTGTAGTTGACCGGATCGAGCCCAATCCTCAACAGTGCGTAGTGATAGACACAGGTGTAGTTTTAGTCAGTAAAATATTGACACGTCCTCCCGCTCCAACCAGAGCGGGAGAAGTCATTGGATGATTTCCACCCTTAAAAAAAGAAAAAAGGTGCCATCATCATCATTATTATTTCAGCCGAAAGACGTCCACTGCTGGACATAAACCTGCCCAAGTGTCGCTATAATGACCGCTCCTGTGAGTCTCTCATCCATCGGATTCCCGCGACCCTCACTAGGTCATCGGTCCACCTGGGGACCATCCAACGCAAGGTACCCTGTAACCCCTTCCGAAAATGTGGCCGTGTTATTTTAAAGTGAATAATTAAATACATATAGGTATTTACTTTTATCGTCTTTGGATGGTATCCCTTGAATAATCACGGTCAATTAGCTTACTACAATAATGGGAAAAAAATAATAAAAATAAGCAGTAGGATTGTTAAAAATGCCTCCGTCTTACACCAGTTTAACCATAACTGTAAACGTGGGCGATGGCCATTCTTTTGCCACTCAGAAAATTACGTAAAATACGCAATGCCATCTATCAAATTTAATATGAAGTTCAACCGTCATTGTCATCATTATTTCTACTTTGAGTCTTTAGATGGCGTTGCGAGTATCTGAATTGCTTATGGTGTCATATTTTACTTCTCGAAAACTTTGATTTCATACCGTTTGTCTTTCATATGCTTTGTTTCATTGCAATGAAACAAAGCCTAAGTAAGATAATTATCAAGTTCCACACAATTTAAATGTATAAAAGTTATCTACATCGATTTCTAAAATTAATAATACGCACTTCACTAAAAATTTCTACAGATATATTATATACGTAGATTTATAAAAAAAAATTGTAAGCATGCAAAAATATATAAAAAAATCTTATTCACGATGACAAAATAGAACAAAAATTCCTCCTAAGAGAACCGTATGGGATTTGAACCAGCTTCACATTACATGAAAGTCTAGTTACGAAACCACTGTGCTGCAGTCTTCGATGAATAAACTATAAAATAGACGTTCTTATATAAACGTCATAATTGTCTGGTTGGCTCCCTAACGATGATAGCGTGATGATTTTTGTTTTAGAAGTTAAATTTGCAGCTAAATGGAATAATGTAATAATATGTGTACGTGATTTTACTCGTCGCTTTGATTTTATTATGTGTTTTGATTAGTTTTTACAAAATATTTAGAAGATATCGAATAGAAATGTCAATTTTATTTTGAAAAAATGGTAAAAGTTATTTTAATAAAAAAAAATGAGATAAAATAATGACAAAATTTTTAACTGTAGCTGGGAATTGAACTCGCGGCAAATGTCGTTCAATACCTACATTTTGGATTATTGCTCACCCCCCGTAGCAAATAGCGTGATAGTTTATAGCCTATCAGTTGCCCTGACCTATAAGGATTATGTATGCAAAATTTGAACAGGATCGGTTCAGTAGTTTTTGCGCCAATTAATACCATTACAAATGAATTTTACTGTTTTATTATATGTATAGATATAGATATATTTGTCACTGTCGAAAGACTCGGTCTTGAAGACTTGAATAATGAACTTAAGACACTCAAATCTGATGAGGTCGTACTTAAAAAGTCACCAGAGATTTTGAGTATCAGCAAAAATAAGTCTTAAGTAAATTAAGGAGACTTCTCCGGGATTTATTTTCCCCCGAAGCATCACTGTTATATATATTCTGTTTTGAAGGATATCTGTGCGGGGTTTTGATATTTAAAAAAAAAATATATTATTGGTAGGATCGCGTCTGACCACTAAATCTCCTGACAGTATGCGATGATGTGGTCGACGATTTTTTAGGATTTTTTAGGAAGTAAAATCATCTAATGGTATCTCTCGCGAGCAAAGCGAGCTTGAAATTGTAGGGCACTCCGACACGGACAGGTTAGGTTAGAAGGCTAAAGCGGTAGTGGGCTGGAGCACAGCTCGCTCCACTCCCGCCTTAGCCTTCGTGGTTATTTTTGTATAATAATAATAATAATATTTATTTATTTTCTTCCATACTTAGTTAGATTTATACAATTTATAAGAAACAGTTTACAGACGGGAGACAAGAGCCCATACTAGGTGAAACCTGTGCTACGAGTCTCCTGGTCTCCTAATCTCGTAACTATTATAAAAATCCAAAGTTAGAGGATGCATTACATTAATAGGAAGTTCTTATAACTCATGAAAATGAGAATCAAATTAAAATTAAATTATGACATTAAAAATTCAAATTATGACATAAATTAAATTATAATATGAAATTAAAATAATAGATCAAATGAAAAGAAATCATATAAATTCATAGTTTGTGATTTGTGTGTATGAGTGTTTATTCTGTTTATAACCACCCAGAAAGCAGCTTATATAGAAAATAACTAGTAGCTATATTAAAACTTAGTAATTTAGAAGGCAATGTAGATTTTTAGAGGCTAATAATGTTGATAAAAAAAAAGTGTAATTAACACACATAAATAAATAAGGAAACTAATATTCAACTCATAGTTTTTCTGTCACATACAGTTTCAGACGGAAGAATAGTGAATGCATGAATGGAGGACAATACAACGCGACACAATGGGCTCTCTTACGGCATTCAACTATTTCTACTGGCCTTGTGAAGGAAGAAACATTCCACACGTAAACAATAGTATTATGAGTTTTGACATTTATATTTCTAGCTGCAGAAATTAACTGACTGAAATGAAGATATCCGCAGGAGAAGCAAGGTTACAGACATAGCTCAAAGGATTGCTAAGCTAAACTTGCAATAGGCAGGGTACATTGCACGCAGAACAGATGGTCGATGGGGACGAAAGGTTTTGGAGTGGCGACCGCGTACCGGAAGACGCAGCGTTGGAAGGCCTCCCACAAGGTGGAGCGATGACCTGGTGAGTGTCGAGGGAATCCGATGGATATGAGACGCACAAGACCGGTGGTTGTGGCAACGATTGGGGTCGCGCTTCGTTTAAAACAGGACTATAACATAGGTTATTAGCTAATTGTTGTGTGATAATAAATTAATCTAAATACATTTTCAACAAGTCGGCAGTTATATTTTTGAGCCGTTTGGGGTTTTTTTTTTTTTTTTTTTTTATTGGGTGGGAAAATCATCCTAATGACATCCCCGCTCTTGGGCGGAGCGGGAGATAGTGTCAGACTCTTACTGACTAAAAACCCACTCCTGTTCCTTCGTTGCCTTCGTCCCAGGGCCCCGGGTTCCGCTTTCACACTACCCGTGGCCCCAGTAGGCTTCGACCCTGCAGGGCCCCTACGATTTGCTGACATCTCCTTGAGGCGCGCGTGGAACAATACGCGCCGTCGACGACTTGGGCTCGGTCCGGACGGTTACCGGACGGTCAGACGGCGAGCCACCCATTGCTCGCCGTCTGCAAGCCCGCGCCTACGGTGGCCGGAAATCGGGATCGGAATCCCGGCGGCGGTTGGAGCGTAAGGACCGTTGCCTCACGCGATCGGCCGCCTCCTTAGCTAGCATTACTGCTTCGCAGAAGGAGGCGACCGCCTGCCACTCCTCCTCGCTCCGGAGCATGGCCTGAACCAAGGCCCGGCGCGAGAGATCACCGCCGCCGATTGCCCTCACGAGGTCACGGCGTTGCTCTGCCCAAGCGGGGCACACCTCCACCGTGTGCTCCACCGTGTCCTTCGGGTGGGCCACACAGTGGCGACACCCGGGCGTCGTTTCCGCACGAATCCGGTGCAGGAACCTCCCGAACTTACCGTGTCCGGTGAGGACCTGCGTCATGCGGAATGTGAGGACGCCGTGAGGTCTTTCCAACCACGCCTCAAAGAGGGGACTTACCGCCATAATTGTGGCGTGCCCAGCACGGGGTCGCGACAGTCGCTGTCGCCATTTCACCATGAGAACTCGCCGGAGCTCTGTCCGCCATGCTGCGACTTGTCGCGGCAGCGGAGTTTCGCCCCGGCGTTGCATCTCCATGCGCCGTTCGTGCATGAGTGCAAGGACTGTTGCCTCCAGATCCCATGGTTCCTGGCCAGCAAGGATGCTCGCCGCTTCGCGGGAAATCGTCCGGTATCCTCGCACCATCCGTATGGCCATGACCCTCTGGCACGCGTTCAGCCGGGCCGCCGGCTGCTTCCGCAGCCCCGGCGCCCACACCGGCGCGCCATAAAGGGCCATGGACCGAACGATCCCCGCGTAGAGCCTCCGGCAGGAGACGTCTGGACCCCCAAGGTTGGGCAGGAGCCGCCCGAGGGCAGCCCCAGTCCGATTTAGTTTGGGAGCCAGACGTCGGAAGTGCTCGTCGAAATCCCATCGGCTGTCGAGAACGAGTCCCAGGTACTTCATCGTTGACCCGACGCCGATGTGGACTCCTCCCGCCGTTAGCTGGGAACCCGGTGGTGGCGCGTTCCGAGGGCCGTGAAACCGTTTGGGGTTGAAACTCTTGGGCCGTGGGGTCCGAGTGCACATAAGCTGTTCAAAAAACTATCCAAACGCTTAGTAGACACTTCGCGTGACCCAAGGGCTGGCTTTTACCTCGGTCAGAGATTAAGCATTGCCATACAACGTGGCAATGCCGCCAGCCTTTTGGGCACACTTCCAGTCGACAGCGATGCGGAGGAGTTTTATGACGCCATATTTTAGCTTTTAGATTTTTTATTTAAGTGTATATATAAGTTAGTGTATATTTGTTAAGTGTTTTATGTATTGATAGATTCCATATTGAAATAAATAATATACTGTTTCAACAAGTACATAAATAAAAGCAGATATTATGACATTTAATATTGCAAGAATACTTGGTTTTGCTCTGAATGTAATCTCATGATCGCCTCCTACTACAATATCGTAAAGAAAAAAAATATATCTGGACACCACACAACTCAATCCCTTTTACTACTTACAGCCGCCGGGACATTAGGGATCCTTAGCTCTACACAATTTTATGTAAGCATAAAAAATAACTAAACAAAATTTCGCCATACAAAATAATACAAAGTTTTTCTTTTTTATAACATTACCAGCATACATAACAAATGATTTTCTTTTGAGCTAGGAAACCATTAATGGTACTAATACAAGTCATTTTAATACAAGTGGAGAAAGTTTATCATTGCGACTGAAGCGAAATTCGCCCGAGCCGCAGGCGATGGTATTATGGAGCCGAGTGTGGCAGTTCGAAATTTCCAGGTGTATCGAACAGCAGTTTTAATACACTTACAGAAATATAAATAAAAGAGGCCTGACGCTGGCCTTGGCCTGAGAAATATAATAAATTCTGCCAAGTGCGAGCTCGCGAACTTTTCGCACTAGTGCCTAAAAGAAAAGCGGTAGGTATAAGAGCAGGTTTTCAAGTTACTGTATTAAAAATAACTTTTCCCTCTTTGAAAGGAGATAGAGAAAGAGTCAGACTGTTACTAACTAAAATCCATCTACGTTTCTTCAGTTGCCATTTTTGTTCCAGGGCCACGGTAAGGTCTACTGTACACAAACGCGTAGCTTCATAGACGCGTAGCTTTATAGACGCGTAGCTTCAAAGACGCGTAGCTTCATAACCGCGTATTCGTCATTATACGTTCGGTGTACGCCTGCTCACAGCTTACATACAAACCTATGAAACTCTGTCAATGAAAGGGCAACGACATGACGGCACGACGTTAACAATAGGCCCTACTCTTTCAATAAATCCCGAGTGCTACAGAACCCACCACTAACCTTAGTACAACGCACTGACCAGATTTTTCATTCCAGTGAGCCTAATAGATACAAATGGTCTTTTCATCTCACAATATTGCCGAGACCTAAATCGAAGTCCAAACAACATATTGCTTTATAAAAACGCTGGAAAAACTCCTTTCAAACTGTGAAGGCTGAAACTAACTTGTTATCAATCATGCTTGTATGTAACAAACTGTATCTAATAAAATGGCAAAATAAAGGCTATGAAAATTTTGGTTTATTTTTACACATTATTTTTAGTATATAAGCAAAGGTAAAGGTCCTCACGCCCCAACCGCCGCCGGGATTTCGATCCCGATTTCCGGTCACCGTAGGCGCGGGCTTGTGGACGGTGAGCAATGAGTGGCTCGCCGTCCGATTGTCCAGTAACCGTCCGGACCAGGCCCAAGTCGCCGACGGCGCATACTGTTCCATGCGCGCCTCAAGGAAATGTCAGCAACCGTAGGGGCCCATCAGTGTCAAAGCCTAATGGGGCCATGTGTGATGTGAAAGAGATCCCCGGGGCCCTGGGAAAATGGCAAAGAAGGAACAGAAGTAGGTTTTTAGTCAGGAAAAGTCTGACACTATCCCCCGCTCCGCCCAAGAGCGGGGGGATGTCATTAGATGATTTGCTCACCAAATATACATAAACAAAGTTACTAAAATCGGTCACGAAACGAAACTTTATTTATTCGGCTTCGTCCACTTAGTTGAAAAAATTGTCTGAAGAGAACGTACTCTCGGGATAAAAATAATCTATTCCAGGATCGTGTTTCATCAAAATCTGTGTAGCCGTTCGAGTGTAAAGTAGTAACAAACACATACACTCACAAACTTCCACCTTTACGACAGCAGCTAGTTTATTGATGAAAAAAACATACAAACACTGAGACGCACATTTTAAATATGAATGTAGAAGGAATACCTACTTAAATAATTATCTACACTAATTGAAAATAAAACCATTTAAAAAAAAAACTACTCCAAGGACACCTTTATCAATTTTCATAAATAAAACGTTTTTCGTTTTCAAACTTATTTTTCACTCAAATTGTCGCTTGATGGCTTTAAATTTCAATTTTGCGGCGTAAATTGTTGAAATTACCTACGATATTTTTAGACGTTAGTCTACTTTAATATCGCTCTTTTCAATTCCAGGCACGTTTTAAAATTCTAAAATATATTTATAACCATTTTTGTATAACACATAAATGAGTTAAATATTAAGGGCAGAGTTAACCAATAAAACTAATCGCGTTTTAACGTTTGGTTCGCATAATCGCGTTTAGCCCCGTCACTAGTGTCACTTGTAAAAATACAAAAAAGAAAAATACTGACAAGTGACACTAGTGACAGCGGCTAAACGCAATTATGCGAGCCAAACATTAAAACGCGATTAGTTTCGTTGGTGAATAAACTAACCTAACTAATTATGAGATTTATTTATTTATTTATTTTACTTTAACGAAAACGGCTATCTGCTAATAACATTAGTTAAAGATTTTATTAATATACACAAAATTGTCTGACCGTCTTTCATTCGTCCGCGAATACATCACAGTCAGGGTGCGTGGCCAATAGAATGTTAAGCGCAAAGAGAGTGTGAAGGATAGGAGACTGGGCTCTGTTGTGTGACCAGCAGGCACAGGAAACAAGTTAGGTCTCTTGCTGCGGTTATATATAACTGAGGCGACAACGCAAAAAGAAAACAGAAAATTCAATAACTCCATACAGTAAATTCTAGTCGAACCGTTTACAAGGCAGCGGCCATATTGGATTTTAGAAACGTCATTTATCATGTGTCAGTGTCAAGAAAAATGCGATTTTAAAATACGACGTACATATTTCAATTTATTTGCCGCAATATCAGGGGAGGGATCGCAAGAAAAAGTCTGACATTTGAAATTGCATACAAATGAAATATTTTCTGTGTCCGATGTCGCAGAAAGTCGCCCCTTTGTCTTGTCGGATGAGTCATTAGGGTAGGAAGCGTTTCTTTTTCTGTTTTACTGACATCGCTTTGAATGTGAGGTGGTATTTTATAAGACACTAGTCCTGCTGAGAAGGATCGAAATAGTTGAATTTGTTACAGCTAGGTACGTACTTAAAATTGCGATTTTCATTGTTCTTTAAACCTTTGCAACTGAGAATCCGAATTCGATGTTCAATTTCAAGTCGGACCCATGCAACGAGGGTACCGTACAAACTTACGTTTGTTCGTTTTCCCCAGTTACAGACGTAACTAAAAAACGGCTTTTAGAACTTTTTCTTTATTTGTGATATATGACCTTGTTTTTTTTTGGAATATTTCAGGATTTTAGGTCAACGAGTAGGCACGCCATAATTATGGCGGTCCCCCCTTTGAGGAGTGAATGGAAAGACCTCACGGTGTCCCCACCTTCCGCATGACGCAGGTTCTTATCGAACATGGTCAGTTCGGGAAGTCCCTGCAATGAATTCGTGTAACTTGTTCGGAAGTAACGCCGGGGTGTCACCACTGTGTAGACCGTTTGGGCAGAGCACCGCCGTGTCCTCGCAGGGGCGATCGGTGGCAGCGATCTCTCGCGCCAGGCCTTAGTACAGGCCATGGTCCGAAGCGAGGAGGAGTGGCCAGCGGTCACCCCCTTCTGCTTCGGTTTGGTCGAAGCCTACTGGGGCCAAGGCTTTTTATAGAAGTATATAATATATTTTTTTTATTTGATATAAACTAGTGCTTGACTGCGATCCCACCTGATGGTAAGCAGTGATGCAATCGTTGATGGTGAGGCGCACTAGTTTATTAAGAGCGTATTCACTCTGGCCTTGAAGACACCCA
Organism: Mythimna vitellina; assembly: GCA_949316375.1. Lineage (NCBI taxonomy): Eukaryota > Metazoa > Arthropoda > Insecta > Lepidoptera > Noctuidae > Mythimna > Mythimna vitellina. Next base: position 6,005,612 of record OX438708.1, on the reverse strand, counting down.
AACCGTTACCGCCCGTTTATTATTATGCTATATAATTATTTCACTGCTTCAAGAGGTTGCAGACTTGAGTATTTGATATTAATTGCATCTTAATACCTCCAAGCATTACCGAAAAAAAAATATCTTGACAGACGGACAGGTAAACAACAAAGTGATCCTATTCGGATTCCGTTTTTGTCAATTAAGGTACGGAACCCTAAAACCGAAGCAGGTTAAATTTATTCTTTTATATGGTTTTATCGGAATTTTTGGTTTTTCTATCTTTTTTAAAAAAACATTCTATAGTAACCTCGATTCTATTACTCACAGTTTTCAAAACGTAAGGACTTATTTTTAATCATTCAAAGAATGTAATAATTAAAGCCACTTTCAAGGCGTAAACTCTGGAATTCCTACGGACATCCTTGTTACGTTACCTAAATTAAATTCATTTAGTACGCTTTTACATTTTTCAACAAAACTTCAATTCTTTTCAGGTACCATTTTAATGAGTAAAAAATAAAAAAAAAACTGAAAATACTGTGCTCTCTAATGAAAGATAATAATATATTTGTCGACCAAGTCAATAGTATGGATGGAAGCTTGAGTCAGTAATGTCAATAGTACGGAAGCCAGTTTGACTACGATTAAGCGTTGTGTGATGTTTACACCGCTTGACGGACTCGGGGCTGAATTCACGCGAACCGAGCAGATAAAAGTGTCAACAAAAATCATTACCTACCTTAATGCATTTCAATGTTTAATAAAATATGATTGACGCTTAATTTTCTAATTAGGGTATATAAAGTTGTGCATTATTCCCGTTACATGATATATAATGTTGACTGGCTTGTTGGTCTAGTAGTTAGTGGCCCTGACTGCTATGCCGGAGGTCATGGGTTCGATTCCCACCCAGGACAAATGTTTGTGTGATGAGCACGATTATTTGTTCTGTGTCTGTGTGTAATTTATCTATATGTATATATTTAGAAATATATAAGTATGTTTATCAGTTGTCTAGTACTCACAACACAAGAGAACAGTGAGAGCAGTGGTGGCCGAGTGGTAACGGCCTCGACTTACGATATATAGGTTGCGGGTTCAAACCCAACCAGGCGCATTACTTTGTGTAATTTATTTCATCACCACTGTTCAAAACGGTGAAGGAAAACATCCTAACGATGTTTTCCTTCACCGTTTCAGGAAAGCGGCATGTCTTAGAACCAAAAAAAAGTGTTAAATATTTTGTTTTCAAATAAATACATTTTTCTGATGAACGAACTAAAATATGCCGTCAAAAAAAACTCCTCCATACGCTGTCGACTGTTTGTTTTTAGTTAGTTGTAATTAGTTTAGGGTTTTTTTTTTACTGTAAGTATTTAATTATAGAAGCATAATCAGCCTTTTTAATGTTCCCACAGCCCTGCGTTCAAAAATAACCAGATTAGGGTAGGGTCGTTACTCTAACCGTTTAAAAATACTTCGAGTTGCAACCTTTGGTCGTTCTTTTATAACTCGAGTTGCTACCCTAGAGTTAACCCAACTAACTCTAACTCCGAGAGGGTAGGTTAGTGTAAGCGGCAGGAATGACAGTTGCTTGGCATTGACAGTTGAGTCCTACGTTCGCGTTAAAAAATGCGAGCTTAGAGTATGTACCCTGATAACGTCATTAGAGTTAACTCTAACCTCATTTTTGAACGCAGGGCTGTTGGGACTCAGGCCATCCAGCACACGGGCCCAGTGCCGATTGATGAATGTCAAATATCTTCGAATTATTTATTTTAATCATAGTTAGTTAAGTACTTGTCCTAATTAACAACTCTTGCGAATTTATTCATATATTTTCTGCATACTATTCATCATTCCGCGCTCAAAAGCGTTTGTGGAAGCACGGGTGCATCAATTTCTCATGAAAAATAAATACTATCGGTAATAGTAGAGATTGTTGTGAATGAATAGGAGTACCATCGTAACGCACTGCTGTTTATGTGGGTCTTAAATTGAACATGGATAAAACTAAAGTCATGGTAAACAGCCATGTAGCACCCACTCCTATCAAGATCAGGGACTCTACACTCGAAGTCGTGGACGACTACGTTTATCTGGGACAGACAATCCAGTTGGGTAGGTCTAACTTTGAGAAAGAGGTCAATCGTCGAATCCGACTCGGCTGGGCAGCGTTCGGGAAGCTGCACGGTATCTTTTCGTCCAACATACCACAGTGTCTCAAGACGAAAATCTATGACCAGTGCGTGTTGCCAGTGATGACATATGGTACTGAAACATGGTCGCTTACAATGGGCCTCATCAGAAGGCTTACAGTCACCCAAAGGGCAATGGAAAGGGCTATGCTCGGAGTTTCCTTGCGTGATCGCATAAAGAATGAAGATATCCGCAGGAGAACCAAGGTCGCCGACATAGCCCGAAGAATCGCCAAACTAAAGTGGCAGTGGGCAGGGCACATTGCTCGTAGAACGGACGGTCGATGGGGCCGAAAGGTTCTAGAATGGCGACCGCGCACCGGAAAACGCAGCGTTGGAAGACCTCCCACAAGGTGGACCGACGACCTGGTGAGAGTCGCGGGAGTGCGGTAGATGCGAGACGCACAGGATCGGTCGTTGTGGCGTCGCTTGGGGGAGGCCTATGTCCAGCAGTGGACTTCTTTCGGCTGAAATGATGATGATGAATGATGGAAGAAGTTGATACTTTTTATATAATGTGAAATATCTGAGGTAATCATTTATTTTAATTTATTGATCACATTTATTATAAAGGCGAATGTTTGAAAGTGTGTTTGTAGTTTGTTACTTCTTCACGCTAAAGCGACTGTACGGATTTTAATGAAACTTGGTACACAGGTAGACCACGTACTTGAATAGCACATAGAGAGACATAGAGAGATAATAATAATATATAAATATAGAACCTGACTCTGACCTGTAGCATGCAAAAAACTAAAAAAAAACCGAACAAGAGCGAGTTGGACTCGCGCACTGAGGGTCCCGTACAAACTTACTTATGAAAACAGTTCAATTCCCGAATGTTTTTTTTTGTGACGTAACTATAAATTTACAGTTTTCAGCTTTTTTCCTATACTTTTGCTATGAGACCTTGCTTCATGCCAAGTTTAGGATTCTAGGTCAACGGGAAGTATCCTATGAATTTTTATCCCTTTGAGAGTGTCGAAATATACGTTTTTTTGCGATATAAACAGCCGTATCGTTTTTTCGTTAACTCAGACGTTTGATGTTTTTACAGCTTCAAGGGACTGGAAACCTAATAATGTGGTTTGAATTTCAACTTAATATCTCCACGCGTTGCCAAAATAAAAGGGTCTTGACAGACAGACAGACGGACCACAAAGTGATCCTATAAGGGTTCCGTTTTTTTCCTTTTGAGGTACGAAACCCTAAAAAACGAATTTCGCAGGTACGCTAAAAAATCATAGCCGCTCACAAACATACCTAAATTTCCGACAGTATAATATACCTAGAAATTATTTCACTTTGCAATAAAATTATGCAAAAGGAAATGGCTAGCCGCAGCGTCAGTCCTCGCGTACCAATTTACGGGATGGTATTCTAAGCTTGCAAGTTTACTCTTATCCCGCTATTTCAAGCGTGCAGCGGCTGCACTAAGCGATGGTTTATATATTCGGGAACATAGGTGTATAGATATTCTATATTACTACTAAGTTATATGGTAGTTCTGAGTTTATTTCGCAACCAAATTTGTACATCAAGAGTATTTTTATTACATTTACTAGCTGCTGTAAGTGGCTTCGCTAGTGTAACAGTAGAAATTTCAAGGAAACATAATCCCGAGATAAAAAATACTCTATGTACTATTCCAGGACACGGTCTACCTCTATACCAAGTTTCATTGATTCCATTCAGTAGCTTTTGCGTGAAAGAGTAACAAACATCCATACATCTAAACATCCATACATTCATTTATTTATTTCATACTATATGCAAATAAAGGTACAGAGGCAGACTTAATGCTTTAGGAATAGTGGTAAGTGCAACAAAAAAGAGAAAAAGAAGGTGAATATAAAAAAGATATACAAATGAATCGCAGATACAATACAATACAACACAGATAACTATAATATATACATAATTTAATGAACTAAATATATATAAAAGTACTCAAAAAAATTGGTCCAAATCGACAAACAGAGAAACATGAACGTTGTTATGACTGACAACTTCTTACGAATATGCTCACGAACCTTAATCTCGAATTTGAATTTTTTTTTAACCATCCTGACCTCTTGGGGGAGCGCACAAAGAAATAGTCTGAACGAAGAACAGTGAAGGAAATCAGTGATGATGAGAAATTAAATCAACGTAATGATACATCTATACATCCACACATCCATGTATACAAACTTTCGCGTTTATAATGTTGGTAGGATTCCTACGCCCATGTGAAAGTAACGGGTGTTTTTTTTAGAGATTTGGTTTTTAAATTGGCAATAGTTTTTCTAGTGACTGAATTTAACATTTAATAGTTGATTTGTCGTTAGTAGGTTTCACCATTTCACAATAATGCATTAATTTGATTCCCAAAATTCATATAGCGTAATGTTTACAGCTGTTTGTTTATTTTATTAAAGAAAAGAGGAAATTAATATGATTACTTCCACCATGCCTACCATGCTTTCTCTTCACTACCCTTGGTTGACTGGTAGAGAATGCCTAAGGCATTAAGTTCGCCTTTGTACCTTTGTGTTGCATAAAGTTTTAATAAATAAATATGATTACTTCAATATTAAATCACCACCATGTTGAGCATCTTACACTGGCGTGCCCAAAGTCCCGAATTATATTGGCACGTACCACCACTAGAACGTGCGTCATGATCAATATCCCTACTAGTTGATAATACGCATCCATAAAGACACCATACGTTACACCCAGAAATTATTGCTGCTATAGAGCGTAATGTTGAAAAGAACCCGAATAAGTCGATTCGCCATTATGCACTGCAGTTGCAGGTGGATTGCAAGCGCAAGGGCGCGGCCCTCACGCCCCAGCCGCCGGGATCCCGATCCCAATTACCGGTCACCGTAGGCGCGGGTTTGTGGACGGTGAGCAATGGGTAGCTTTTCAGCCGATCGTCCAGTAACCGTCCGGACCGAGCCCAAGTCATAGAAGGCGCGTAGGTACTGTTCCACACGCGCCTCAAGATGTCAAAAAAACGTAGGGGCCCAGCATGGGTACGCCACAATTATGGCGATAAGTCTCCTCTTTGAGGCGTGGTTGGAAAGACATCATGGCGTCCTCACCTTCCGCATGACACAGGTTAAATAATAAAGAGACCAAAATATTTTAGAAAAGAAAATATATAACCTAAGTCACTCGGTGATAAAGTAGCATTCTACTAATGAAAAAATTAAAAAAAAAACAGCCCATTAGTATTTGTGTGTATTCATTAAAACAAAAATACAAATCTTTCCTCTTTATAATATTTTTATAAAAGTATAGCTAAATGAGAAGTCATCCCGTAAACTGTTAAGGCGATCACAACCCACAAAAAATAGGCTTATTTTCAATTTATTTTTTTGTCAAAAGTTTTAACCTCATAAAATTGTTATCTAAATCCTGGTAAGCCTGATACTATTATGGATTTAACATTTAAATCTTTTTTCAAATACAGATTAAACAACGATCGTTTACTCCCAATCTAAGGCATTGTTTAGACAAAACATATTGTCGGCCGGTGACTGAGAGCGCGCGATATGCAGTTTATCGCGTTTCCATCTATATATTTATATTTACTTCTCGTTCATACCGAACCGACTATACGCTATTATAAGATAAGATATTCTTTATTCACCAGGCGTACGGCAACGCGCCACCCGTACATGGTGGACATTCCACCTATACGCACAAAACGTTTTGGGAACACATTCATTGTGCGTACAGCTAAGGAGTGGAATTCCTTGCCGGAATGTGTGTTTCCTGATAGCTACAACCCGGTAATCTTTAAGTCAAGAGTGAATAGGTTACTTCTAGGTAAGCGCGTTCCATCGTCGACCGCATCATCGCTTTCCATCAGGTGAGATGGCGGTCAAGCGCGAACCTATAGAGAATAAAAAAAAAAAAAAAAAAAAATTGTGTAAACATTGTATATATACTAACTATTATAACTTAAAGACCATTCAATGCGAAGTGTTTTTATCTTATCATGTCAACATTCAAAATTATTAAAAATAGCAATTTAAAACAAATACAAGAACAATGTCAAAGCCACAAAATATATGTCAAAATTTGAAGATTTATGTCAAACCTGCAACATGGATGTCAATATTCAAAAAAACAAGATTAATATGTCAAAATTACAGTATAAACTCTACAATTACGAAGAGCGTTGTCGCTGACTCTCGGTAGCCGATTATTGTACTACGCGTAGCAAGCCCAAAGCAACACATTATACGCTATAGCGTATTGTCGGCTTGGTGAGAACGCATACTGCAGACTGAGTCCATGTTCACGTTCGTGCTGAAAGTGTGCATACTCACAGTCGGTAGCGGACAATACGTTTGGTATGAACGATGCCTAAAATTGCTCACGCGAAAAATAAACACTCAAATAGATGTTCTATTTTTAAAATATGTGACCTGGTATCAACCATAAAAAGGAAAACGAAATTATGGTTAAAATAGATGAAGGTTTTTTCATCCCTTTTATTTACTTACACGTGCCAACTATGAAAGAATATTTCAATATTTTTTTTGTCTCTATCGTTAAAATTATTCAAATAGCTTCAAGGGAGGTAAGTCAAGGGTAATCAGGCTGTATTATTATTTCGATATTACTTTTATTCCCAATAGGCCTTGACAACTTGTTGCTCGCGACTTCGACCGCATTGGAAAAATCATAACCTAAGTTACTCTTTATAATATCAGTTAATAAGTGAAAAGCCCAAAAAAAATCGGTCCAGCTATTTTGGAGATTAGCTAGAACAAACTAACAGATAAACAAAAAATCAGACAGGCAAATTGCATTTTTGTTAAAAGTATCAAATGTACTTTCATAAACGTTTAGTCCCCGCTTGGGCAGAGCACCGCCATGTCCTCGTGGGGGATATCGTTGCCGCCAATCTCTCGCGTCGAGCCTTGGTACAGGCCATGGTCTGAAGCGAGGAGGAGTGGCAGGCGGTCGCCTCTTTCTGCGAAACAAATGCTAGCAAAGGAGGAGGCCGCACGTGCGACACGCGCGAGACCGCGGCCCTCATGTCTCTGCCGCCAGGATTCCGATCCGGATTTCTGGCCACCGTAGGCGCGGGCTTGCGGCTAGCTCGCCGTCCAATCATCCGGTAACCGTTCGGACCGAGCTCAAGTCGTCGAAGGCGCGTACTGTTCCACGCGTGCCTCAAAGAGATCAGCAAACCGTAGGGGCCCAGCAGGGTCGAAACCTAGTGGGGCCAAGGGTTTGTTTCTGAAAGGACAACTCGGCTCTGGTATGAAAGACAACGAAGGAACAGGAGTGGGTTTTTAGTCAGTAAAAGTCTGAAACGCCATCTCGCACCGCCCAAGAACGAGGGTTGTCATTAAATGATTTTCCCAACTACAAAAAAAATACGTTCAGTGAAAAAATGATATTTTGATATTACAGACATTTCGTGTGTAGACGCAGCTATAACTAATCCCCTTTTACCTTGATACCACAGATTTATTTCTGTTACATACATACATACACGGCCTTATAATATTCCCACTGTTGGGACTCAGGCCTCCTCTCTAGGAGAGTATATGGACCGTAATCCACCACGCGGGCCCAGTGCGGGTTGGTGGATGTCACATGTCTTCGAATTTTTGGTTCTAGGACATGCCGGTTTCCTCACGATGTTTTCCTTCACCGTTTTGAAAGCAGTGGTGATGAAATAAATTACACAAAGTAATGCACCTAGCTGGGTTTGAACCCACGACCTACAACTCGTAAGTCGGGGCCGTTACCACTCGGCCACCACTGCTCTCAATTATTTCTGTTGCTTAACCATTTTTCAATACTTCAGTGACATTAAAGATACCAAAAATACTTAGACAAACAAAAAGTATGCAGAGTTATGGCGTCATAAAACGCCACGTTACCGACATATTTTGAAGTACAGTTCTCATCATTATAGGCAAAAGTTCTCACATATTTTCGCTTACAAATATTTTGGCAATGCGATACTTTAGATCATCATATTCCCCCACCATACCCGCTATATTCAAATGTTTTTACGTTTTTTTGCAATTAGCAGTTCAGTATCGTATATTAAGGTAAAAAAATGTATATATTTGCGATAATGACATATACATAAAAGCGAAATAGCATTCACTGATTAATCACAAAATCTCAGAAAATATAGCACCTACAAAGTTAAAATTTGGCAGGTAGGTTCCTTATAGTGTGTAGACATCTGTTAAGAACGGATTTTACGAAATTCCACCCCTGAAGGGATGAAACGGGGTTCACCTACTTTCACTCCAGCGGAGGCGCTGCCAGAAGCTAGTGACACACAATTATACTCATTATAATCATTAATATAACTCTCCAGCAAGAGGAGATTTTAATAAAAACTTGACATTTTACCTTGTCTCTAAAGAGGTGACCAGACGGTTGCAAACCAATGTCCCAACCAAGATGACCTTGCTATTTTCAATCCGTGTAGACAGCAGTTTTAATCCATGACCTTCAACGCCCTTGGTTGGGAGGCGCGTTTTCCCAACCACCGAACGTGTTGGCGCGTGGTTTACATCTGTGTAGCCGCAACACAAACCAAACACATAAACCAAGGTTACCTTGGTTTGAACGCTAGTCTGCAACTGTCTGGTCACCCCTTTAGTTAGACAGTCATAATGATGGTTTTAAAGAGTATAGTTGTTTAATACATGTCGTTACCGTAAATATAATTTGCAGGAGAACCAAGGTTACGGACATAGCCCGAAAAATCGCCAAACTTAAGTGGCAGTGGGCAGGGCACATTGCTCGCAGAACAGATGGTATTCATTTCAAACGGCTTTGATCTTTAGAAATATGTTTACACAAAAAAATTGCTGGTTAAGTCACCTTCAGAATGTACATAGCATATGTAAATCAATCAATTTTTCGCAAAAAAAAAATGGATTTAAAGGTCAGCAGGGCTCTATCCGGACGCAGCTGGCCTGGCTGGTAATTATTTATTTATTTATTTATCCATTGCTTGCTATACTTACAGTATGCACCATAGCGTATAGCAAGCCAACAAACCAACAATCTATGAACTAAAAAATTTTATACAAACATTTATCATTTCTTTACTGCTATAAAAAAATATGTCAAATTTAGGTTCCTGAGCAATCAGGGCCTGTAATTCCGGCCAGCCCTCCTAGCCAAGTTACGATCGTTTCATTTGCTTCGAACGCCTCGAGTAGGCCACGCCTCCGATTCCTTTGTTCTGACCACGTGACTGAGCGTTGAGATGACGTCAAACGACGAAACGATCGTAATTTGGCTAGGGGGGCAGTTGTTCAAGGGACTATACGCCCGCTGCCCTGGCGGTGTAGTGCGACTGGCATATTCGTTGAGAACAGAGTAACTGATTTCTAAGGGCTCTTGATGAGACACAAGACATCTTTCTTGACTCGGCTGACCCTGTGTAATAATTAGATAGTGTCTGGAGTATTTCGCAGTGTGTACTGCTAAGACGTTAGTTTTTTTTTCAATTCTATTAATGTAATTCAATAATTTATCTAATCTAATTTATTTAATTTATCTCTTATACTGTAACAATCTCATGTAATTTTAATTTAATTCTATAATGTTTCTATGCTGGGCTGTGAAAAAGACGGATGAAAAAAGATTGCATGTAGCGGAAATGATAATGTTGAGATGGATGTATGGTGTGACGAGAATGGATAAAGTGAGAAATGAATATATTAGAAGAAGTTTGAAAGTGGCGCCAGTGACTGAAAAGTTGAAGGGGAATCGTTTGTCTTGGTATGGTCACGTAAAGAGGAGAGATAAAACACATGTTACTAAAATAGTTATGAGTATATATATGGATGGGTGGAGAGGGAGGCCAAAAAAAAGATGGATGGATTGTGTGAACAGTGATATGAAAGAAAAGGAAGTTGTGATAGTATGACGGTTGACAGGATAGAATGGAAGAAAAAAACGTGTTGCGCCGACCCCAAATAAGATGTGACAAGGGCAGGAAGATGATGATGAATTTTTCTATGGGTTAATGCCTGAAATAAATGATAAATAAATAAATATCATTCTAAGATATAATTAATTGTTCATGTAACTACTGATTTAATGTAATAGTTGCTATTAACATATTTGCTTTAATACTTTTTAAGTTAGGTAAAGAAAATTCATTCTTACATAAAATGCAAATTGTCGTTTACGATTTTCTTTCCGCCTTTTGAATTTATTGAAGGAGTCGAATTAGCTCAATGCTTTAGTTGAAGTATCTGATTTCATTCTATAAAATATAATTCTAAAACCTTATGTTTTTGATATTCTATTGTGAAGCTGAAAGGCATTTACAAATCAAAATAACGAGCGAAACAACAAAAGAAAATCGCAAAAAATTTACTGACATTAATAATAAAAATGTGAAGTACCAAAATTTACTATGTTAACGTCTGATTCGAAGCTTTTAAATCTTCAACGCGTTTTTCTTAAAATAAATGGACCTTGTTTTTGACTGCTAAAGTGTGTTCAGACGGCAAAAGCAATTCGAGATAGTTACTGGCGCGACTTGATAAACATACCATTAATCTACCATTTTTATATTAAGGTGTGATATCATCAAATGTCTTCTCCCGCTTTAGGGTAAAGCGATAGGGCGTGCAAGACTTTTACTGACTAAAATCCACCTATATCCTTCAGTTGCCCTTCGCATTCCAGGATAACGATAACTCTTTCAAAAATTCCCGTGGGCGTTAGCAGTCGCACTGGTCGGGCTTCTTCTCTCGCTCTAGGGTAAAGCGAGAGAGCGCGCTAGACTTTTACTGACTAATAAAAGATTAAAAAATGACAACCCGAACGAACAGCTTAACATGCTTTATGCAGTTGATAATTGATGGCTCACCCATCCACTGACTGACCTCGGTATGTGTTACTTAACCTTAAAGCCCGACCCGTGCGGCTGCTAATAACCTGGCTGCTCCGTGCAATTTCTCGAAATTGTAATTTTCTTCGCGTACCTTCGTAAACAAGCGTTTGTTAATAAGAATGAAATTGAAAATTATCTAGTATAATTATTTTAGATTTATTATAGACTCTAACTGTTTAATTTTGTTCGTGTATTATTTTATTGAATTAATATTTTGAAAACGTAAATACGGTTTTAATAAACGTAATAATTAAATTGGAGATATTTTATAACAGCTGCTGCCAGCGACTTTGCCTGCGTAATAGTAAAAATATAACCTAAGGGAACATACTCTCAGGACAAAAAGTATCCAGGACATATATACTATGTCTAACCGAGGGCCAAGTTTCATCGAAATCCGTTCAGCCGTTCGAGCGTAATGAAGTAACAAACACACAAACACTCACTAAGATTCGCCTCTAAGATTGTATAATAAAAACGTCACTACGATTTTTTCATATAAGCAGGATTATCGAAAATCCGAAACGCGTAACACGTGTAATCTAATACCTTATTTACTTTAATACTTTATTTACTAAGTCCTTTTCAAGGAAACTTTCTCCACTCAACTTAGTCGCTAAGTCCGCGTAAATACTTTTTGTCCAGGACATCAATGTCTATAAATATCGAGCTTTACAACTCAATTTTATTTATATGTAGCTTTTGCCAGCCTCTTTGCCCGCGAAAAATTAGTAAATATATAATCTATGTTAGTCAGTGATAAAATAATATTCAACTGGTGAAAGAATTTGAAGTACCGATATCGGTACTCATTTCAAAAATTCTTTCACCAATACTAATACCGATAACGATACCGATATTGATATTGGTATTAACAATAATATTGATATTGATAATGATCCTGCTCGTCACACAAACATTTGTCTTGGGTGGGAATCGAACCCACAACCTCCGGTATAGCAGTCAGGGCCACTAACCATGCTCATATTGGTATTTGTTTTGGTATTGGTATTGGTATTGGTATTGGTATTGTTATTGATATTGATATTGATATCAATACTAGTACCGATAACGATCTAACGAATCGGTATTGGTTCATGAGTTACATCATTTCATAACATCAAATTCATGAGTTCATTACAAATAAAAATACAAATCATTTTTCTTTTAAATATTAATATGAATACATATATTTAGATTCGGACCAGTATTCTTTTTTTATTAAAAACACTGATCGACTTTTAAGTTAATACTTTTCTTTACCAATCACATATTTTTTATATATATATTTTTTTGACCATCAGAAAGAAAGCGCTTGACAGAAAAAATATCCTACTAATTATTGGTTTTGAGCAAATATTATTGTGCGTACAGCCACAGAATAAGTAATAGTACAAAGTAGTACAACTAAGAAACGAAATTCCCTGCCGGAGTCTGTGTTTCCTGATAGCTATAACATGGAGAAGTGAATAGTTTACTTCATTCATTATCTTCGACCACATTGTCACTTTCCACCAGATGACATAGTGGTCAAGAGCGAACCTATAAACAGTAAAATGAAAGCTACTGAAAAAAAACTAGTAAAAAATCATTAATCTTACCCTCATCCCAATTTATTTAGGATCAGCGCAATATGTTCGAAATAAATAAATAATAAATTAAGGTAACTTAAACCTACGCTTTCAATTTCACGCCTATAGGCTCAATCCAATTTGATTCAATATTAATTTTGCAATATCGCCTTTTTATCATTTATCAAAGAAATATGAGCAAATATTATTTTAAAACTGGTTTTGGTAGCTTTTGTCCAGTCGTTGAACTCGAGTTTGGAGTTGAGGTATACAATAAAATTACTGACAAGCGTGTACTGATAGATCAATGTTGTGTGTCTCTCTTATCAAAAGGCCACTTCTTTTTTCTAAATTATATTCGTTACCTGGCCCAGAATTTGGCCACAGTAATACCATCCGCTGATGCTGTCATTAGATGTTTACACCAACAGGTAACAGCTCCCCTAGCAAAGTTACAATCGTATCGTTCGCGCCGAATGCCTCAAGCAGGCCACACCTCCGATTCCTTTGTTCTGACGTCATCTCAACGCTCAGTCACGTGGTCAAAACAAAGGAATCGGAGGTGTGGCTTACTCGAGGCGTTCGGCGCGAACGAAACGATTGTAACTTGGCTAGGGGGGCTGGGCACGTGACGCCAGATAGAAGGTGGGACATGAAAGAAAGAAGAAAGAAAACATGTTTATTCTGCCTAAATAGACGCACAATTCTTACAAAAATATAAAAACAAAATTCCCTGACAGGCCATATGTGTATCTAGCTTTATATGACCATAGACAACACAGTTGTCCAGATTATCTGTGGCATTTTGATGCCGGCCATAACAGAGACAAACATAAACAAAAATCAAAATATAAAAGAAAATAACATAATTTTTACAATAAAAACTAAAAATCAAAGTTGTGCGTCGTATCTTAGCAAGAATAGGCCGTTGCTCAGCATATACCGTGACGCTAGGCAAATCCAGCCATCTACGGTGCTGGTTTTCAGCAACCATGGCGGACAAGATGGAATATGAGACCACTGCAGACATTAGGCTGTATGATTTAGCTATTAAGGAAACTGCTCAATACATTGTCATTACATGACCGTAAGTTCTTAACCGATCAAGCACGAAAAAGAATGATTATCATCTTATATTATTATATTATTCATACAATACGAAATAGTCGTCATCATTATCATTTCAGCCAAAAGAAGTTTACTGTTGGACATACACCTCCCCTAGGTCTCGCCGCAACGAACGATTCTCTGCGTCTCGAAACCGTCGCATTCCCGTGACCCTCACCAGGTCATCGGTCCATCTTGTGAAAGGCCTTCCAACGCTGCGTTTTCCGGTATGCGTTCGGCACCTTTCCCATCGACGGCAAGCCCTCCACAAGGCCCGTCGCCCCATGCCCGGGGTCTTGGCAGCTGGGTCGTGAGGATTTCCGTTCCCATTCGCGCGCAGCTGTATCCTCCGCTAGCATTACTGCTTCGCTGAAGGAAGCGAACGCCTGCCGTTCCTCCTCGCTACGCATCATAGCCTGAAAAAGGGCCACCACCTATCACCTCCATGCCTCCATTTTACCGACTAACACCCTTTGGGTTTCTTCAGTTTCCCTTTACGTTCTATGGCGAGACAAATATGAACCTAGTACAAAACTGCTTTTTATTATTTTTTAACATTTCGTTTAACTGCCAGTATCAATGGCTCTACTAATCCCGTCTAAACAAGCCATTGACACGCCTAAAGCATAAATAAAATAGGTTAAAACAGTCACTCAGTCTTATTTCTTTTGTTTGAGTCCTGTATAAAGAAACAATTTAGAGTTTTAACTCACAGTACAAAAGAAATGACCTTTCTGGGGAATAAAATCAGATTGAAGTAATTTTCAGAGCCTTAAATGTTCTTGAAATAAAATATTCAACTGGCTTCTGTTTATCGTTTCGTTGATAATTTTGGAATGGCGTTGGTAATGGTAAGGTATTATTCTCTGAGACAACGGTGTAAGTGAGAAGTGACAATCCTCACCAGAGATTCCGTCATGGGCTCTCAGCGTGGGAACTCTGTCCGCTCACCAGAAGGCTTCGGAAAAGACGGTGGTACAGTTTTCACCTGACGTGCACAACGAGGCTAAGGGGAAGACCTTCACAGTCTCCTTAGGGATGTGCTCTAACAGGCACACATAGGCGTACAGGCGTTGTACAAAGGGAGTTCCGGAGTGGTCTTTTAAGAGGTCACGGGGTCATTTTCCATGTGCTAATCGTAATAACCGGGGTGGTTTTAGTAAGGTAAGAATATCACACTCACTGGTCTTTTCCCCAAAACTCCAAGCGCCTTTTGAAGGGTTCCCCCTAAAACAAAAAGAAAGGGTGACTCCCAGTCAAAGTAGGTGCAAACGGCGAGTAACAGGTAATTCATCGTCTGATAGGGACCAAGACCGGTTGATGGCGCATCGTGTTCCAAGTGCGCCTCAGGCCGATGCTTCCCAAGATTGAGGAATTTTTCAAAAGATTTACCGCAGGTCGGGAATTCAAAAAGTAATTAAAGTAACATGGCTGGGTTTTAAAAAGTATTAGTAAGTTTTTTTTTTTCTTGATAGGTTCGCGCTTGACCACTTGACGGAAAGCAACGATGCGGTCGACGATGAAGCGTGCTTACCTAGAAGTAACCTATTCACTCTTGACTTAAAGATTCCCGGGTTGTAGCCATCAGGAAACACAGATTCCGGCAAGGAATTCCACTCCTGACAGACCCTCTCGCTCGCTCCTGATTTCTCACAGAAAGAAAAAAAGATATCCTTTTTTCTGACGCTCATTTTTCAAATCAGTCTAAATGGCCTTCGCTCGACTCAGTTGCCATGACAATGGAAAAAACCAACGCTGTAAACTAGTCTATCTTCACCATACCGTTACTAAGCAAAGTTCTAGGTCTAAGTTTTAATATTAAACCAACACTTCTAACTAAAAGCACATAGTTGGTTCAAACCCCGCCAGGTGCTTGACTTTGTGTAACTTATTTCATCACCACTGCTCTCAAAACGGTGAAGGAAAATATCATGAGGATACATGTTCTTAAACCAAAAATTCGAAGACAGTTGCATCCAGCAACCTGCAGTGAACCCGCTTGGTGGAATACGACCCAATCCCTCTTCTGCAGTGGAGGCCTGAGTCCCAGCAGTGGTAACATTATAAGGCTGATTATGCTATGCTATTATGGTGCTATAGACCGAAAACCTGCAAGCCAAGCCAAGTTCTCTTTCGTCGATCGCCTCGTATCGGCCACGCCTCCTATTTCTTTGTTCTGACCACGTGAGTGAGCGTTAAAATGACGTCAGAACAAAGGAACCGATTCCTTGACCTTTCCGAAACATCCGAATGTTTGACGAAAAAGCAACGCGAAAAAAGAGATAACAACTGAAAACTCTGTTAGCATTCGGTAATTCCGTGATTAACTCGAATGTTTTACATAACTTGTTCCAGGAAATACGTGTTTTTTTTAAACCCTTAAAAGTTTTGGAAATAAAATTGTCGTTGTTCCATTTTAATTAAATTTGCAAGGCTTCTATTGTTATACTTTTTTGACTTTTTAATTTTTGAGTAAATTATGAAGTGTCAAAGTTCATGCAAAATAGCAGATTTTCAGAGGTCTTTACTGGATTAGTTTTACACGAATTTATAAATTGATTTCAATAGAAGCCTAGGCTTCTATTGAAATCAATTTATAAATTCCGAAAACCGGTATCCGAAACCCAGTATCTTGTGGATATCATCTAGATGATATCCACAAGATACTGGGTTTCGGAAATATCTAATGAAAAATGTGTTATAACTTCATAATCGCGTAAGAGCGGTTGTATGAAAAATAGTGAAAATGTATGTCGAGCCCTTTTGATCAACCGATATTGTTGGTTTGTGTATTTAGCATGTCTGTCTTTCGGTCTATCTGTCTGTCAAGACCCTTTATCTCGGGAACGCGTGGAGATATCGAGTTGAAATTAAAACGATATTCTCAGATCTGCGGTGAAAAAAATCAAACTTCTAAGTTAACGAAAAAAAAGATACGGCCGTTTCAATGCATAAATGCATTTGCATGGTTAAAAAGTAAACGGAAAAATAGACCAACGAACACAGCGAATTTGCTTTAAACTGTTTTTTTTTTTTACCTTCAACCAAGAAGATAACCAACCAAATCAAGAAGATAGCAGGTAAAAGAAAAAATAAAATAAAATAGGTATACATTTTTTTGCCATATGTGTACGATGCGCAAAGTGATCCCCACTCTTTCGCCTAGCAAGATCCATGCCGATACCTGTACCGGTGGTGCAACGCCGTAAATCTAACGGTCAGATGATGGAAAGATTATAGATATAGAGTAAGACGTACTGAGATAGTTTGTTGATTTTATTAATAATAAATACGTAATATCTTAACCATTTGTCAACCTCTCTTCCCCTATATTATTACACTTAAACGATAAATCTACGTAAATACGAGAGCGTTTTGGCGAGAAAAATGACGTTCGTACGTTCACCTGTTCAAAGGGCTAGGTGAACTATGATTTGACATTTTGACGTCGTGATTTACAAAATTTGTTACCGAGAATTGAAAAAATGCAAATAAAATAAAAAAAATACTGTCAGTAAAAAAGTATTTGTACAATATTTCCAATTATTATATTCTCCATATAATAGACAGGTATAAATTTCGTGTTGTTAATAATTAGTTAGGTAAGAAAATTAAACTTAAACAATTTTTTTTTTTTTGTTTATAAAACAATAAATGAAAAAAATATTTGTACAAAATTGAAAACCATGAATCAAAGTATTGCATATATTTTTTTTTGAATTTTATAATGCCCTATTAATTCATATAACCCCGAGCGAACGCTCGCTCGAACAAGCGTTCGCTCGGTCATTTTCTTTCTATTCTGTCTCTAATTACGCTACTCAAAAAGTTGAGGTACTTTATACAAGTTGAAAAACGTATATTTTCAAAGGGAGCCCATTAATAACATTGGTTTAGACAAAAGTCATACTATCTCCTATCAAAACATAATTTCCTCTCAATATTTTACGATGAAACAGGATATTAACATCATTTACTTCCTGCACGTTTCCTCAAATACAAAAGCATACCAAGGTTCAAGAAAATTTCTTTAGCCAGGAGGCACACTATCTCCCACTTTATATTTTTTTATGAAGTTATTTTGTTGTTTTTTTACCATTATATCTTTGTTTCTTTGCATTTGTGTTTCCAATCTTGTGTTGTGTGCCTTAGGGTGTGTGCCCAATAAATTATTGAGGACTGGAACAATTTGCCTGCTGAGGTCTTTCCATCCGATTACAATTTGGGTGTCTTCAAGGCTAGAGTGAATAGGCTTTTAATAAACTAGTGCGCCTCACCATCAACGATTCATCGACCATCACTACTTACCATCAGGTGGGATCTCAATCAAGCACTAGAGTATATGAAATTCAAAAATAAAAAAAAATATTATTAAAAAAAAATTATTGATTATATTATTATATCTTTTATTCTTGATAATTAAACAGTAAACGATGTGATGCAAAAAAAATTATAATAATAATAATAATAATAATCTTTATTTTGTACGTTTAACACACACAGTAATAGTATATAATTACATGAACAGATATAATAGTTGTACAAACACTGATCAGTGGAAATAAAATGAACATTTGACTCCTAAACTAAGTAAAATAAATACTTGTATCTCAGGAGCCAGTTCCTCCGTAGAGATGATCAAAAATAAATGATGTACAATTAAGATAGCCTTTATATAGACGTGTAACAGTATAGGGGAATATTTATGCGATTATTGTTAGTAATGATTCGGTATAATCATAAGACAGTTTCTGCAACCAATTAGATAACTTAGTTTTAAGTGAATATTTGTTTAATGTATAAATACTGATCAGATGGTGAATCTTATTATAAATGCGACCGCTTAAGATAACAAATTGCCGACCTGCGAAAGCGGTCCGACTATATAGGGAGTCACTGACCGGAAAACCTCGACGTCTAAGAAGGATGCTAGAGTCTAGTGGAAGCATGGAATGACGGCGTAATACTACACGCAGAACAAACAATTGCCGTACGGTGAGGACTTGGGATTCTGAGTACAGCTGTGTAGTTGGGTAATCTCGTCGCTTAAAATGCATAACCTTAAGAATTGCCCTTTGTGCACGCTCTACTTAAAGCAGAAGGCTTTTATAGGTGCCTCCCCATACTGGAATGCAATACATGAGGATCGATGCACATAAGCTTTGGTAAACTAAGGACAAGGTTGCAGGATCAGCAGCATGCCTCAATTCCTTAAACAGATAAATTAGCTTCCTTGTCCTCGAGCATAAAGCCTCAATATGTGAACGCCAGGAAAGATTAGAGTCAATGTACACCCCCAGATATTTGATACTTGGGACTAAAGCGAGTGTCAGACAGTGACAAGAGGAGGCGTGAGCTGAGCAAGAGTGGACTTTTACTGCACTGGATTCAGCTGGTTTGGGGACTGAACTGGACATCGAGAAGCGTATTAGTTTTGTTTTGTCGATGTTAAGAGTCAGCAAGTTAGCTGAAAGCCATTCGGTCACAAGGCGGAGGGAGTGTTCTGTTCTCTCCTTAGCTTTATTCCAGTCAGTATCATAAACAACAAGTGCAGTGTCGTCTGCATAAGTGAATATTTCACAGTTAGGTTAGTCAATTTCAAATCTAATACGAATTTCAAATTGTCAGTTATCAGCTGTCTCTCCGTCGAGTTGCTGGCGATTCGGATATCGTATCCGAAACGTCAGTCAACTGCTCCGCCACCCTAGGTTAATTGGTAGAGAATGCCTAAGGCATTAAGTCCACCTTTGTTGTAACCTATTTACTCTTGAATTTAAGATTCCCGAGTTCTAGCCATCAGGAAACACAGATTCTAGCAAGGAATTCCACTCCTTAGCTGTACGCACAATGAATGTGTTCCCAAAACGTTTTGTGTATATAGGTGGAATGTCCACCATGTACCATGCATTGCCGTACGCCTGGTGCGTTCAACCCCCCTACCCAAGTTACAACCATTTCGTGTATTCCGTTCTCCAATCGGTAACGCCTCGGTGTCAGAAATTGTAGAAAACAATAAGTTGGTAGCCATGTTGACTCGCCTCAGTCGGCCGCTCGTTCTACAATGTCGTTCTACAATAACAAAGGATGTAGCGTTGAACATTGTAGAAACTATAACAATTCATTTCTATCATTTTGAATGATGTGAACTTGGATACGAATTTTCTATTCGTTTGCTCTGACCACGTGACTTAACTTTGAGATGATGTCATTCCCATACATTTGATTAGTTTTCGACTAGTGTTAACGATTGCAGATTATCAACTTGGCTAGGGGTGCAGTCATACAACAGCCCAAAATCGCGGACCAGACACTACAACCATATACTCCCTATTCAACGAAGGTATGTGGGACTGTGCACCCTGCTCCACACACCACTAAATTCCAGCCCTAAGCGCTGGCTCGCGGACGGCGAACAATGGGTAGCTCGGCGTCTGACTTTCCGGTAACAGTCCGGATCGAATCCAAGTTGTCGACGACACGTAGTACCACGCGCGCCTCAAGGAGATGTCAGCAAAACCGTAGGGACCCAGCAGGGTCGAAACCTACAGGGGCCATGAGTGATGCCAAAGAGAACCCTGGCACCTCCCCCTTCCTCCTCCTCCTTCTTTGCCTTAGCAAAGAAGGAACAGGATTGGGTTTTTTAGTCTGTAAAAAAAAAGTCTGACACTATCACACGCTCTGCCCAAGAGCAGGGGATGTCATTGGATGATTTTCGCACCGAAAAAAAAAACTAATAAATTAGTTTTGGGATATGGGCGGTATCCTCGCGATATTCTGAGAGCAGTGGTGATGAAACCAATTAAAAAATTGAAAATGGCGCCATGTTTGGTATGGACATGTGAAGAGGAGAGATGAAACGCATGTGACTAAAGAAGTAATGAATATAAATGTGGAGTTATGAATATAAAGAGGCAGCCCAAAGAAAGGATGGATGGATTGTGTTTGGAATGTTATGAAAGAAAACAGCCAAGTGCGAGTCGAACTCACGCACAAAGGGAACGAATATATATATTTTTTTAATCAAAGCGTTTATTTACATAACAAGCTTTTTTTTAAAATTGATAAATCGTACCTCAAAAGGAAAAAACGGAACCCTTATAGGATCACTTTGTTGTCCGTCTGTCTGTCTTGCCTGTCAAGACCCTTTATCTCGAGAACGCGTGAAGGTATCGTGTTGAAATTAAAACCATATACTCAAATCTGCGGTCCCTTGAAGCTGCGAAAAAATCAAACTTCTATGTTAACGAAAAAAAAAATTCGGCCGTTTCTCTCTCAATTCAGTCGCAAAAAACGTATATTTCGACACTCTCAAGGGAATCAAAATTCATAGGGTATTTCCCGTTGACCTAGAATCCTGAAATTTGGCATGAACAAGGTCACATATCACAAATATAGGAAAAAATATGAAAACTGTAAATTAGTAGTTACGTCACAAAAACAAACTTTTTTGCGATTCTAACTAACTCAATTCGGGAATTGAACTGTTTTCATAGGTAAGTTTGTACGGAACCCTCAGTGCGCGAGTCAGACTCGCACTTGCACTCGCATATTTCAAATTTATTTATTTTATTTACTCTTCGAAGTTTGGGTCACAGATATATTTAAAAGGGTGTAGGTACTAAGTTTCAACTTATTCGGCACAGTAAATTTTGGGTGAATTGGTTGTAAAAGATGTACACACAGACAGAAAAACGAGTATCCCTGTTTTTTTTTTTATTGGGTGGGAAAATCATCTTATGACAAATCCCGCTCTTGGGTGGAGCGGGAGTGTCAGAATTTTAATAGTCAGTAAAAACTAAAAACCCACTCGTGTTTCTTCTTTGCCTTCGTAAGGTTTTCGATTTTTCATTTGAACTTTTGAAACCCTAAAAATGGAGTCAAATTGTGTTTAAAGTATACTATGTAGTAACGCATGTTACTAAAAGAGTTATGAGTCTGTGTGAGGGGTGATATGAAAGAAATGGAAGTTAATGATAGTATGACGGTTGATAGAACGGAATGAATTAGAAAACATATTGCGCTGACCCCAAGTAACATAGGACAAAGACGAGGAGATTATCATGGTGATGTAATAAATTGCACGAAGTAAACGACTATAAATTGTTTTTTTTTCTGTCTTTATGGTATATTTGCATGAAATTATATTTTCCAGAAACCTATTTTATTAAGGATCGTACAAAATTAATGGGTAAACCACGTCGATATCAGTATATTAAAATTAAAATATAATTACTCGCTATTGCGATCGAGAGAAAAAAAATTTAGAGGAAATTGAATTAACGATTTATGGTTCTGAGAAAATTGTTTTTGTTATCTATACCTAATATCGTAGCAGTGGGTTGGACACATTGCTCGCAGAACAGATAGTCGTTGGGGCCGAGAGGCGACCGCGTACCGATAGACGCAGCGTAGGAAGGCCTCCCACAAGACGGATTGTTGACTCCGGGAATCCGATGGATGCGAGACGCACTGGGCCGTTTTTTGTGGTAACACTAGGGGTAGGCCTTTGTCCAACAGTGGACGTCTTTCGGCTGAAATGGTGATGATTATGTAGATACATTTAAAACACAACATTACACCGTTATTCCCTTTAGGGTTAGACAGAGGAGGAAGATCTCATGGTCAAGAAATAGCAGCTGCGCAGATCGATATTCATTAACGAGATTCCTCTGTCTTGCCAAGGAATATCATGTGACTCAATTATTGTGTTTTGGATGTCAGATAAGCAGTCGCTTCTTGTGTTAGGTATAAAATACTGGTATTCATCTGCATCAAGTTAAACTGGAAGCCGACCTTGACATGGTTTGGAGAAGGCAGGTGGATATATCAGCATGCCAGAGGACGTTGCGTTTGTGCCCCGTTTGGGCAGAGCACTGCCATATCCTCGCGGGGACAATCGGTTACAACGATGTCTCGCGCCAGGCCTTGGTAAATAGAGGAAAATAGTAGGTGGTTGCCTCCTTCTGCAAAGCAGTAATGCTAGCAAAGGAGGCGGCGGTCGTCACATCCAGCTGGGGCGAGATCTTGGGATCCCGATCCCGATTTCCAGCAACCATAGGTTAGCTCAACCGTGTCTGGCTTGTATATGGGCGTTTCAAATTTTACTGACTCAACCCCACCTGTAGCCTTCAGTTGCCTTTTGAGTTCTAGAACCACGGTTTCCATCCCAAAAATTCTCTATGCCGCAATGAATCTAATAGGCATTGGCCCTGTTGACCGAAACTACATGCCTTTAAGGCCGCGTGGTGTGAAAGAAAGAGACGAAACGATACAAGCCGTACAACACTGTCTCTTTCTCACACCAAATTCATACGATGATTTTAATACATCAAGGTAGGACCCTGATCTAAACACCAAAACAGCGTTACTTAATTTTGCAAATCTATTCCATTCTTTCCGGACTGTAACAAATAGTTGCATGTCAGCAAAGAATAAAATTGAATTTTAGGTTTACCCGCCAAGGGTTTGGCAAAAATACATCAATCAAAACCCCTGTTTGAGGAATCCACATAAATGCCTCTTTCTCCCGGGGATAGGAAAGGTTTCTTACGATTACTTTACCCCGAAATTCGGTACAAATATTCTCCCCATATTTCACATTTTTTTCCCCGACTTCATTTAAGTTACCCGCAGGAATTGTGCATTTTTCGCGAAAGTGTTGCTTTATTTTAGTAAAAGAATTATTTTAATGGGGGGTGTATACGGGGTCCCAAACAACACCTATCGGGATCCAAGCCAACCTCACCTGCACGTGGTGCACCCTGCTGACAAACAAACGAGGCTATGGCAACCCGCCAACACGCACTGGACCAGCGTGGCGGGTTATGGTCCAAACCCCCCTAAATGCATAATGCAATAAAAACCAGGCCCCAAGTGCCCGGCGACTCCAGCGGTTGTGCTAGCGTGGACGGGCGTGGGCGCAGCCCTGGGGTCTGGGGTGCTACGAATCTCCGGGTGGGATCGATCAACCGTCGACGACTGGACCTGGCGACGTACAACGTGCGTACACTCCGGTCCGATGAGAAGATCGCCGAACTTGAAGAGGAGTTGAGCAGGTTACGATGGAGTATTGTGGGATTATCCGAAGTCCGAAGACAGGGGGAGGACACGATAATCCTAAAATCTGGTAACCTGCTCTATTTTCGGGAAGGAGACCAGCAGTCCCAAGGAGGTGTCGGGTTTATCGTCCACAGGTCCCTTGTTAACAATGTGGTAAAGATCGAGAGTGTGTCGACCAGGGTGGCGTACCTTATACTCAGAATATCATCAAGATATTCGCTGAAGGTCATACAGGTATACGCTCCGACCTCGACACACCCCGACGACGAAGTAGAGACCATGTATGAGGATGTATCCAGGGCCATTCATAGGTTATAAGTCTCACTTCACCGTGGTTATGGGGGACTTTAACGCGAAACTGGGCAAACGCGACGGTGACGAGCTGCGAGTGGGGCAATTTGGGTCTGGACGTAGGAACCACCGGGGACACCTACTGGCCAGTTTTATGGAGAAGGAGGGCCTCTACATGATGAACTCCTTCTTCAGAAAGCGTGAGCATAGGAAGTGGACCTGGCAAAGCCCTGATGGTGCAACTAAAAATGAGATTGACTTCATCATGTCCACAAAGAAGCAAATATTCAATGATGTCTCTGTGATCAATGGCGTGAAAACCGGAAGTGATCACCGCCTGGTAAGGGGCTCATTGAATATCAATGTCAAGCTTGAAAGGTCACGACTGATGAGGTCTACGCTCCGTCCTGCACATATCCAGATCCAAAACTCCGAGAGCTTTCAGCTCGAACTTCAAAATCGCTTCGAATGCCTAGGAAGCTCTGTGGATGAATACAACGATGGGTTCGTGGAAACTGTCCATACGGTCGGGTCTAAATTCTATAAGACTCGTACAAGTAAGAGCAAGAGGCTCACAGATCGAACTCTCCAGCTTATGAAGGAGAGGCGTGAGATGATTCTGCAGTCTTCAGACGATGCGTGCACATATCGGCAGCTCAATAAACAGATCTCTAAGTCCTTGAAACGCGATCTCCGTCACTTTAATACCGGAAAAATTAAAGACGCGATTGAGCGAAATAAGGGCTCTAAGGTGTTCGCAAGAGATCTGTCTATTGGACAGAGCCAGCTCACGAAACTGAAGACCGACGATGGCAGAGTCATATCCGCCAAATCGGAGCTTTTGGGAGCGATCGAGGCTTTTTATGGACAGTTGTACACGTCAATCACAAAACCCACTGTGAATCTAGCAAACGACCCAAGAGCTAGATTGACCCGACACTATACCGAAGATATCCCGGACGTCAGCCTGTACGAGATTAGGATGGCTCTGAAGCAGCTTAATAACAACAAGGCGTCGGGTGAAGACGGAATTACGGCCGAACTCTTGAAGGCGGGTGGAAAACCGATCCTTAAGGCCCTTCAGAAGCGGTTTGATTCCGTCATATTCGAGGGAAAAACGCCACAGGCGTGGAGCAGAGGTGTGGTGGTACTCTTCTTTAAGAAGGGCGACAAGGCCCTGCTCAAGAATTATAGGCCCATCTCACTTCTGAGCCACGTCTACAAGCTGTTTTCCAGAGTCATCACGAACCGTGTCGCGCGCAGGTTCGACGACTTCCAGCCTCCCGAACAAGCCGGATTCCGAAAAGGCTTCAGCACCATAGACCACATACATACGCTACGGCAGGTTATACAGAAGACCGAGGAGTATAATTTGCCTCTGTGCCTAGCGTTTGTGGACTATGAGAAAGCCTTTGATTCGATCGAGACTTGGGCTGTGCTGCAGTCTCTCCAACGGTGCCAGATTGACTATCGGTACATCGAGGTGCTGAAGTGCTTGTACAAAAACGCCACTATGTCAGTCAGACTACAGGACCAGACCTCGAAACCTGTCCTCCTGCAGCGGGGTGTGAGGCAGGGAGACGTTATTTCTCCGAAACTGTTCACGGCCGCAATGGAGGATGTCTTCAAGGTTCTGGACTGGAGTGGATTAGGCATTAATGTCAATGGCGAGTACATCACTCATCTTCGGTTTGCCGACGACATAGTAGTCATGGCTGAGACCGCGGAAGAGCTCAGCACAATGCTAAATGACCTCAGTAGAGCTTCCGAAAGAGTGGTTCTCAAAATGAACATGGACAAAACTAAAGTCATGATAAACATCCATGTAGCACCCACTCCGATCAAGATCGGAGACTCTGCACTCGAAGTTGTAGACGATTACGTTTACCTGGGACAGACAATCCAGTTGGGTAGATCTAATTTCGAAAAAGAGGTCAACCGTCGAATCCAACTCGGCTGGGCAGCGTTCGGGAAGCTGCGCGGTATCTTCTCATCCAATATACCACAGTGTCTCAAAACGAAAGTCTATGACCAGTGCGTGTTGCCAGTGATGACGTATGGTTCCGAAACGTGGTCGCTCACAGTGGGCCTCATCAGAAGGCTCAAAGTCACCCAAAGGGCAATGGAAAGGGCTATGCTCGGAGTTTCCTTGCGTGATCGAATCAGAAATGAAGATATCCGCAGGAGAACCAAGGTTGCCGACATAGCACGAAGAATCGCCAAACTTAAGTGGCAATGGGCAGGGCACATTGCTCGCAGAACGGATGGCCGTTGGGGCCGAAAGGTTCTGGAGTGGCGACCGCGTACCGGAAGACGCAGTGTTGGAAGGCCCCCTACAAGGTGGACCGATGACCTGGTGAAGGTTGCGGGAATCCGATGGATGCGAGACGCGCAGGACCGTTCTTTATGGCGACATTTGGGGGAGGCCTATGTCCAGCAGTGGACGTCTATCGGCTGAAATGATGATGATGATGATGATTATTTTAATCGGACATATACCGGGTAACGGGAATGTTCAAAAGAGATATTGTGGCCCTAAAACGCTAAGGGCAACTGAAAGGACACAGGTTTTTTTTTTTTTATTTGGTGGGAAAATCACGTTATGACAAATCACGCTCTTGGGTGGCGCGGGAGATAGTGTCAGACTTTTACTGACTAAAAACCCACTCCTGTTCCTTCTTTGCCTTCGTCTCAGGGCCCCGGGTTTCGCTTTCACACTACCCGTGGCCCCAGTAGGCTTCGACCCTGCTGGGCTCCTACAATTTGCTGACATCTCCTTGAGGCGCGCGTGGAACAATACGCGCCGTTGGGCTCGGTCCGCAAGCCCGAAAGGACACAGGTGAATTTTAATTGCTAAAAGTCGGCCACTTCCTTTCAATCCACCCATACCCGGAGAAATTATTTGATGACTTCAATAAAACGACATTAAGAGGATACCTGCCCCCCTAGCCAAGTTATAATCGTTTTGTTTCGAGTCTCTTTTCGTCGCTGACCTCGAGTAGGCCACGCCTCCGATTCCTTTATTCTGACGTCATCTCAACGCTCAGTCACGTGGTCAGGACAAAAGAATAGGAGGCGTGGCCGACTCGAGGTGATTAACGAAAAGAGAATCGAAACGGTTGTAACTTGGCTAAGGGGGCTGAATCCCAGCAGAAGGGATATTACTGGCCACTGTAGGCACAGACTTAAAAAGGTAAGCGAAATGGACAAAGTCTAGATAGATGGCGTCTTGTATTTCACGCGCGCCTCAAAGAGAAGCCAGCATTTTTGAACGAGCCCGTTAGGATGCCTACCAGCACTGCGAAATTGTTGAAAAGAACTACCCTGGAACGCATATGGCCTGTATAGCTTTACCCAGAGCAGGAGGTTTTTCGTAATAAAAACGTAAAAAAAGCGAAAGGCTTTTTCTTCTTAATCATGCACTCTTAACAGAATAGTCGTGGTCTTATCTTGGTCGAGTTAAGCGCAACTGCTTGTCTCGTCATGCGACACTATGCAGCTCTGTGTTTGGGGGCTTGGGAGTTGTCATTGGTGCTAGAGTGTATCACAGATTTGAGGTCCGTCCACCGTCTTTGACATTCCCTTGCACCACAAATTCTTTATCGAGTCCTCATTATGGCTGATATGACCGAAGAACTCGAAGATTCGTATTTGCACAAACAACAATAATCTCTTTGATATTAAGTTATTTCAGGATTGAAATTTTGGTTCGGTGTGCTATCCATGGTATTCTAAGCACGCGTCTCCAACATAAATTTCAAGTGAGTCAATCTTGTGATAATTTTGCATCCACATGGCAATTCCATATAACTGAAGAAGGAATATTAAACACTGATTAAGTAAGCCATGTATTTTACTCTCACAATCCTTTAATAATCAGATAAACCAGTAGACCTCCAAATAAAAAGACGATCAGTAACCCCCGTTAATCAGCTCAGACCCCTATATTATTTATTCAACCACATAATGCCAAAAAAGACATAAACAACTAAAAAGATAACACATTCAAAAGATATTTAAATTATATTCTTTACAACACATTATCATTTCAACTCGACAAAGGACCTTATTGTCGCATGAATGTTAAAATGCAAAATTTACATTGCGAGAAATGATTAAAATTTTGAATAGACTAATTATAACTTTACTGGGATGCTGGTGTTGTAAAACCACTGGATATGAGGAATACAGAAGGCAAAATTATAGTAACGTCCACAAACTATGGCACAAAGGCTCCCCTACTTAAATATGATCGGGTAGGTCAAGACTGCCACATGTTTGACTAACTTTAAGCCAAAGTAGCATAGAGGTAATGCCCTGAGATGCCGTCATAGGTAGGTACTCAAAACGAGTTTTTTTTTATTATTATTGGGTGGGAAAATCATCCTAATGACATCCCCGCTCTTGGGCGGAGCGGGAGATAGTGTCAGACTCTTACTGACTAAAAACCCACTCCTGTTCCTTCGTTGCCTTCGTCCCAGGGCCCCGGGTTCCGCTTTCACACTACCCGTGGCCCCAGTAGGCTTTGACCCTGCTGGGCCCCTACGATTTGCTGACATCTCCTTGAGACGCGCGTGGAACAAAACGCGCCGTCGACGACTTGGGCTCGGTCCGGACGGTTACCGGACGGTCAGACGGCGAGCCACCCATTGCTCGCCGTCTGCAAGCCCGCGCCTACGGTGGCCGGAAATCGGGATCGGAATCCCGGCGGCGGTTGGAGCGTAAGGACCGTTGCCTCACGCGATCGGCCGCCTCCTTAGCTAGCATTACTGCTTCGCAGAAGGAGGCGACCGCCTGCCACTCCTCCTCGCTCCGGAGCATGGCCTGAACCAAGGCCCGGCGCGAGAGATCGCCGCCGCCGATTGCCCCCACGAGGACACGGCGTTGCTCTGCCCAAGCGGGGCACACCTCCACCGTGTGCTCTACCGTGTCCTCCGGGTGGGCCACACAGTGGCGACACCCGGGCGTCGTTTCCGCACGAATCCGGTGCAGGAACCTCCCGAACTTACTGTGTCTATGTGAGGACGCCGTGAGGTCTTTCCAACCACGCCTCAAAGAGGGGACTTACCGCCATAATTGTGGCGTGCCCATACTCAAAACGAGGTTGCCACATCACTTATCAACATAAGTAATATGGCAAAAAAAGCTGCTCAACTTAAATAAGATTAGGTGGGGTATATCTACCACATACTTGGCAAACTGTATGCCAAAGTAGCACAGAGTAAATGCCCTGAGACAGTGAGATCGCAGTAGACCACTTAGGAGATGGTGGGACGCACTGGAATGATTTCGCCAGAACTAGAAGGTCTTAGGGACCGCTTCTTTTGCTAGCATTACTGTTTCGTAGAAGGATGCAACCGCGTCCCGTTGCCTCTCGCTCCGGACCATGGCCTGTACAAGGGCCTGGCGTCAGAGGTCGCCGCTGCCAATCGCCTCTACTAGGAGACGGCGGTGCTCCGCCTAAGCGGATTATTCTCAAGGGTAATCTATACATAAAAATGAACAGCTGTTCGTTAGTCTCGCTAAAACTCAAAAATGACTGGAACGATTTGACTAATTTTGGTCTTGACATATTCGAGATAGTCCAGGGAAGGTTTAAACGGTGAAAAAAAACGGAAAAAACCACGAAAAAACAAGCACCGTCATCTATAATTAAATGTCATTATAAAATGAATTATGCTGTTCCGGTAATGCCAGTAGATGGCGTTATCCTTACTAGGTCAGCTAGTGTGACAATAATTTTTTAACCTTCTTCGAATTCATCTGTATTGTGTCCAGCTGTTTTACAGCATCTAATTATAATTTTGTAGATAGAAATAATTGTACTTTTCGAGTTTGTAGTGTTATAGAGAGATAAGCTAATTTAGAAGCGGGAATAACTACTGGAATTGGAATATGTATTTTATTATTACATTATTTTTTATTAGCTTAGTCGTTTGTTAATCTACTCAGTGTAGTTACTACCATTTTAAACGCCCGGGGTGCGAGCTTCTATAACTGCCCCCCATAAAAAGGTTTTATATCTTACTCGTCTCGAACAAGAAAAAAAAAATTTGATATTTTAAAAAAATGCGGAAAATGAGCACCTACGCAATCGTCACTCCAAAGACAAATCCCCCCAGATGGGGGTTCTTGGACAAATTCGATCTTTAGTGTTTGTGCGGCGTCTCTCCACAGACCATGTTCCACCTTACATCCTGCGTCACATGCCCTGTTACTTATTCACATAGGAACCAACCTGTTTACTTTTATTGTACGTAAGTTACTAATTACTAAGCATACAAGTTCCAAAACTTGGCCCTAGTTTGATCATTTCTGCGCCCATCTAGGGCCTACGCCTTGTGTCTGAACACAGTCGACACAGCCCAAGTTACGGCGCTCAATCTACTTGATGGAATTCTTTAATTTATACACGAACAGAGTCTCATCGTCATCATTTCAGCCCAAAAATGTCCACTGTTAGACATAGGCCTCCACCACGTGTCGCCACAATGGACGGTCCTATGCGTCTTGCATTAATTGGATTTCTGCGACCCTCACCAGATCGTCGGCGTCGGTCCACCTTGTGGAAGGCTTTCCAACGCTGCGTCATCGGAACCTTTCGGCCTTTCGGCCTTTTCGACCATTCGGGGAAAATGTGAACCTTTCGGCCTTAATCGACCGTCTGTTCTGCGAGCAATGTGCCCTACCCACTACTACTTAAGTTTGAAGATTCTTCGGGCTACGGATCTATGACCATGATCTATGACCCAAGTAGGCTTCGGCCCTGCTGGGCCCATACGGTTTTGCTGATATCTTTTTGAAGCGCGTGTGAAAACTATGCGCCATCTACGCCACGGAGATCTCGCTATAGTGTACATTAGGGCCCATGCCCTCTCATAGAGAAGAGGCTTGAGTCCCAGCTGTGGAAACATTATAAAGCTAATTATGTAATGTTAATATTTTACCCCAGTAAAGGTTAAAGTTCATATTTGAGTTGTAAACTTTTCTCACGACATTTTCCACCTTCAAAATAATAGTTCCGTACAAACTACACCTTGAAAATAATACTTACAGGTACTTCAGTCCTCTTCAAGTTTTTCAAAGAGTTTAAAGTGTACAAAGTCTATTGTATGTCAGTCTGCTCCAACAACACAAAGGGTACCTCGGTTACAACTAACTTTGTAATGGACGGTAAGTACTTAAAAACCATTATTATTTTCTTAAGAAATAAAATGTTCTTCGTTGGGAGCTTGAAGTTTGTCCAAAATGTTCTCCTTTGTGATAACAGAAGCTACTTTATTCCTAATTCTTGGGGGTCTTTGAAAGGGTTCGCTTGCTGTAGTAACCTTTGTAATAATGAGCTCGTGGCTACTTTATTAAGACTAATATAAGTTTAAACAACACTACAGGGGTGTCCAGACTGACGGTTGCAAATTAGCGTTCCAACCAAGGTGACCTTGGTTTATGTGTTTGGTTTGTGTTGCGGCTATATGGATGTAAACCACGCGCCAACACGTTCGGTGGTTGGGAAACGCGCCTCCCAACGAAGGGCGTTGAAGGTCATGGATTACAACTGCTGTCTACACGGATTGAAACCAGAAAGGTCACCTTGGTTGGGACGTTGGTTTGCAACCATCTGGTCACCCCTTAACCGAAGTTGGTATGAAATGGGTGAAGATTTATTTCATGACAAGATACAACTTGATAATAATATGTGTATCGATCTACCGGGGCCACTCGAGCTAGACCGAAAAAAATTGGGGTCAACTATTTTGATAGAAATTACAATTAATCGCCTCATCCATCCAGCGTGGCCCGCGGTTCTATTACACTCGAATTACATAAAAATAATACTGATCGTACCTTGTGCGACTGTTCCTTGATTCATGTATTAATAATCCTTTATTATCAGACAACTAAAGTGGCAGTGGGCAGGGCACATTGCTCGTAGAAGGGATGGGCGATGGGGCCGAAAGGTTCTAGAGTGGCGACCCCGCACCGGAAAATGCAACGTTAAAAGCCTCCAACAAGGTAGACCGATGACCTGATGAGAGTCGAGAGAGAGAGTTGCGAGACGCACGGGATCGGTGGTTGTGGCGTCGCATGGGGGAGCCCTATGTCCAACAGTGGACATCTTTTGGCTGAAATGATGATGATGATGATGATCAGACAATTAAGGCCCGTAGACAATATACAAAAATAATCTTACAAAATAATAAACTAATACTTATAATAGAAACTATAACAAATTATATATATTGCACACCAAGTGACGGCGTCGTGTTTCGCTGCGAGGTCGGTATCCTTCCACGAAATCGTCAATACACGATACCCTTCGGCCAAAACTCTCCTTTGAGGAAGGTCTCCAAATGGTGAGTCGGCACTCGCACCACTAACGACTTAAGTTCCTAGCTCCCGAGTACTGCCATAAAACAATGACTTTCTGAAGCCTACTCCTCGGTAACAGCTAGGTCAATGGGTTTGAAAAAAATATATGTTTATTATAGATTCATATATAATATTACCAACATATGTTTTTTTTCGTATGACTAATACTTTTGCCAAAAAAAAAATTTTAAACAACATGATATTTTTTTCCTACTCCTTTCAAACGGCTTTGATCTTTAGATATATTTATACACAAAAAAAATACTGGTTAAGTGTTCTTCAGAATGAACATAGCATAGGTGAATCAATCAATATTTTGCAAAGAAAATGGGTTTAAAAGTCAGCGGGCCCAATCTGTAGGACGGCGGCAGTACAGTATGTGTTTTAGCATTTAACTCCGGTCAGATTTTTATAAGACTTTACGGCTTAAAATTAATATTATGACGCGTCATCATCAGAACTGTTTTTTTTTTTTTAAATGGGACCTATCGGAAAGCATATCCTTTTAAGGGAAAAAAAAATTTCAAATCAAGCTATAAACGACGGAGTTCTGAGGTAACACACATAAAAAAAAATACAACCGAATTGAGAACCTGCTCCTTTTTTTTAAAGTCAGTTAAAAACAGAGAGCAATGGTGACGTCGTGAGGAAGGCATGCCCTAGAAACAAAAATTCGAAGACATGTGACATTCACCCACCCGCACTGCGCCCATGTGGTGGATTACGGCCTATTTCCTCTCCTAGAGAGGAGGCCTGAGTCCCAGTTGTGGGAACATTATACGGCTGACTATGCTATGCCATAACTAAAAAACCAACTAAAATATGGTGTCAAAAAACTCTTCCACATCGCTGTCGACTGGTAACACTTACGTTCTATTTCTGTCACAGTTTATATGGCAGAACAACGTTTGCCAAGTTAGCTAGTAGAAGCAAAACGTAAAATTGAAGTACCAATATGTAAAAAACTGGGCAAGTGCGAGTCGGACTCTCGCACTGAGGGTTCCGTACAAACTACAATTCCCGAATGGAGTCTCGAAGATTTTTCCGAATTGCATAAAAAGTTTTTTTTTTGTGACGTAGATAACAACAAATTAACTGTTTTCAGATTTATTTCTATACCTGTGCTGTAAGACCTTGTTTTATGCCAAATTCAGGATTCTGGGTCAACAGGAAGTAACCCATGAATTTGGATTCTTTTGAGAGTATCGAAATAGACGTTTTTTGCGACATAAACGACGGCCGTTTATGTCAAGGGAGCTTCAAGGGATCGTAGACTTGAGTTTATGATTTTAATTTCAACTCGATATCTCCAAGCGTTTTCGCGATAAAAGGTCTTTACAGACAGACAGATTGACAGACAGATGGACAGCAAAGTAATCCTACAAGGGTTTTGTTTTTTCCTTTTGAGGTGCGAAACCCTAAAAAACACCATTTAAATATACTACCTTATCAACCAAAAAATAAATATACGCTTTTTCATATATATATATACCAGTATTCTGTTTCTGCAGAAGCCGTATTCAGCTTACAGAAGAAAGTGTTACAATCTCTTGCCATAATTAACAGCTTACTAAAGGGTCGTTAAAACGGTCTAGTGATGCGCTCACTCGTAAACGTTGGGACTAGGGACGTAACTCATTCATCCATAGTGTCGTGATTTTCCGGGTCTGTGCTAAAGGATTGTCCTGTGACCGAAGTGATAAAGATGTTATATTACTAAGTGGAAAATAAGGGATTTCTTGATAATTTTAATGCAACTTTGGGTGTAAAAAAGTAACAAAAATTGTGTAAAATCTCTAATATGAAGTCGGCACCGATAAAGCTCAATTACCTAAGAGTTCTATAAAGTTTACGTTAAGGTACGGTTACGTTTAGGTCGATTTATTGTATTTATTTTAATTTTGTTTTTTATTTTTTGTTGACTTTGTCATTTAACTCTATAAATTTTGTTTTTGTTCTGTGTTGACATTATCATTTAGTATTTATTAATCTCTGACGTATATCACCACGTATCTTACTCACAAAATGTTTTTTTTTTTTAATTTACTACAATTTTGCATGCCTAATTTGGTAAAACACAATTAACTAGAGCATTCAAATGACATCCAGTAATGTATAACTTATTGTATTGTGTTCTGCAATAAAGATTTGTATTTGACTTTGATTTTATTTGTAACTGATTTATGCAGTCTTTTTTTCATAAAACTAAAATTTCCAAAGCACTAAACGTAATGTTTTATGCACCGTATAATGTCTCTTCAGTTCTGAACGGTGTTTGTGTGAGTGCGAACAAGACGTTGTGCGTAAAGACTAGCATCTAACTGCTCATCTCTGCCAGACACAAAGTCAGATGAGACAGGACTTTTTAGTCACGCCTTTCAGTGAGTTCGGACCCGTGACTAGATTAGCCTTAAAGCGATTTTTTTCTTGAGATGGGAAATTATCAGTTGACTTCTCCCGCTCTAGGGTGGAGCGAGGAATGTTCCCTCATTTTCCATTTGCGTTCTAGAGCCACGGTTACTCTATCAAAGGTTCCGAAAAAAAAAGTGACACAGTGGTAAGTTCAAGAAAAAAACCTTTTTCAGACGGTTTAACCTAAACAAAAAAATATGAGAAACTACGAGCATACAGAAATAATTATGTTACTATCTGGACACCTTTCTTTGAAAATAATTGAATCAATTACTTATGAGTACTAAAGTCACAGAGATAACCCGAATAATCAGCAAACTTAAGTCGCGATATATCCAAAAAGTTCAGGAGTGGCGTGGACACAGCGTTGAATGACTTTCCACAAGATGGACCGATGACCTAGTGAGGGTTACGGGAACCTAATGGATGCGAGACGCACAGGACCGGTGTTTGTGGCGACGTTTGAACATCCCCCATGTCCAGCAGCGGACGTCTTTCGACTGAAATGATAGTTATTTGGTCTGATTGATATTCTACATAACAACGACATTTTTTATCATGAACGTTGACTGAAATATGACTAATGTCGACTTTACAGAGTCGCTCGACGTAAAAATGATGAAAATTGTAACTTTTAGTACCTCAAACGCAAGCATGCCTACTAAAACTTAATTTGTTGTCTTGACATATACACAAAAAGTTTAAGCCTTTTTTACGGCCTGTTTACGACTTCGGTCTTAGCGGCGAGCAGCGTGGTGAGCGGGGCGGCATTGATACGCGGGCGCGCGGCGCTATAAGTGGCGTCTCGTGGTGTGCTTCACACATTTTCATACTTTTTATTTTACCGCTCGCCGCCCCGCGCTTAGCTAACGCTCATAGCGACATGGGCGTGAACGGTCCATTAGGTTGGTTTCAAATAACTTCTCTGGACGGAGTGAGAGGAGATGCCTTTTACTGACTAAAACCCACTCATGTTCCTTCAGTTACCAATTAAGATCCGGGACCTCGACCCCAGCTGACAGCCACCGTAAGCGTGGGCTAGCGGGCGACGAGCAATGGGAGGCTCGACGACCGGCCGACCGATAAACGTCCAGTCCGAGCCCGAGTCGTCGACGGCACGTAGTGTTCTACGCGCGCCTCAAAGAGATGTCAACAAAACCGTAGGGGCTCAGCAGGATCGTAAACATACTATAACGAAAAGAGTAAACACTCTACCCTAGAGCATGAGAAGTCATTGAACCACTGATGAGTCATTACAGTCATTTTTAGGTAGGACTTAAAAAAAAGGCTGTGGTGACTCTTATGAACAATTCCACAGTCATGGCATCTTTGAAAAGCCTTAAATTTAACTCCATTATAATCGTATTAACCTAACACACCTTACCACTAAATAATTACCTCATCATCTTCCTTCCCTTGTCCCGAGTTATTTGGGTCGACGCAACACGTTTTTTTGTTCCACTCCGCCCTGTCACTCGTCATGCTATCACTAACTTCCTTTTCTTTCATATCACTCTTCACACAATCCATCCATCTTTTCTTTGGTCTCCCTCTCCCTCTCCATCCATCCACATGTAAACTCATAACTCTTTTAGTAACATGCGTCTCACCCCTCCTCTTCACATGACCATACCAAGACAAACGATTCCCATTCAACTTTTCAGTCACTGGCGCCACTTTCAAACTTCCCCTAATATATTCATTTCTCACTTTATCCATTCTCGTCACATCCATCTTAACATTCTCATCTCCGCAACATGCAATCTTTTTTCATCCGTCTTTTTCACAGCCCAACATTCTGATCCATACAGTATGACAGGCCTTATCACGGACTTGTAGATTTTAGCCTTCAACTTGAGGGGCATCCGTGGGTCACAAGTTGTTCCCGTGACCTGTCGCCATTTCATCCATCCAGCGTTGATCCGATGTGTTACGTCCCGGTCTACCTCACCATCCCCTTGGATGTGTGACCCGAGGTACCGAAAGTCGGAGCAGATCGGTATGGGCGTTCCAGCGAGAGCTAAACCAAAAAATACCAAATAATTACCTAAAAACCATAAAACCTTCTATACATAAAACATTGCCCTTACAACTCACTGCTTTAATTAAAATCTCAATTTTAATTAACTTAAGTACATCGTCGAGATGTAGTCCTACATAATAATCATACATTCATAATGAATCATTTACACGTGGAGAGTTTCTTGCTTCGAACAAGCGATTATTAGTAAGTACATGACAGTTGATTTCCTTCCAGAGTTGGAAGGTACTTCGAAAGAGTAACTACAGTACGTAAGGGGAAGGAACACAAAGGGTTTAGTCCGTTAATGTTAACAGTCCCTATCTCTACGTTTGAACAGTCTGCCGGCAGACATAAGGAGTGAAATATACAAAAATAGATCTAGACGCTAATTAAAATAATATTATTTAGAAACGTTTTAAGTACATTTAAGTATGTCTAGAGACTCACCAACCCCACAGTCAAACCATTACAACGGTTTTGTGAGGCTTATCTTATAAGTAACTTACCTTTTTGGAAAAAAGATAAATAAATAATAAATATATCCAAAACTAAAAAAAAAAAAAAAAAATCTGGTGGAAATATCATCTAATGACATCCCCCACACTTGGGCCGAGCGGGGATAGTGTCAGACGTTTACTGACTAAAAACCCACTCCTGTTCCTTCTTTGCCATTTTTCCAGGGCCCCGGTGATCTCTTTCGCATCACCCATGGCCACAGTAGGCTTCGACCCTGCTGGGCCCCTACAGTTGCTGACATTTTCTTGAGGCGCGCGTGGAACAGTACGCCGTCGACGACTTGGGTCCGGTCCGGACGGTTACCGGACGATCGGACGGCGAGCCACCCACTGCTCGCCGTCCGCAAGCCCACGCCTACGGTAGCCGGAAATCGGGATCGGTATCCCGGTGGCGGTTGGGGCGTGAGGGCGCATTACTGCCTCTCAGAAGGAGGCGACATCTAAAACGGGTGAAATAATTTGATCATTCCTTAGCAGAAATTGACTCGTGTAAATACGATACTCGCAATACGACAGAAGACTTTGTCCTAGATTTAAGAAATCCATAGTAATCTAGACTTTTGAAATTGGAAGCGTCAGTTAAAACAAATGAGTGCTTAATTTTAAATTATGCTGGCCACTCACCATCACACCGCTTGAGCCAGTGGCTTGATCAAATAGGCTTGATCAATACCATATCCAATCCATATTATATCTTCAATTATTATAAGTCTGAACTTATAATTTATTGTTTAACTGTAAAATGAATAAGAATTATATGTATATTAAGTGCTAGTATTAACGTCGCATTGTCTATATGGGTGTTATGATATAATTTAATAAATAAATAAATATTAACTTCGTGTGGGAAGAAATTTTAAAAAGACATGCCTTGGTGTCTTGCCCACGTAGTTGGCTTGGCTTGATCAAGCCACTGGATCAAGCGGTATGATGATGACTGCCCAGCATAATTTCGAATTTTTGTGCTAGTTACCAGCAACGACATTGCCTTTCGCAATCATAGTTTTCGAGATTCTAAAATTTTTATCCTTCAGTATGGATTGTAAATATTTGTTGCAAGGAACATAGTATGTTTTGCTCATAATCTTCGATCTTTCTTTAAATCTGTGACTTCAATATTTAATACAAGCATAAGCATAATCAGCATTACAATTTTCCCATTGCTGGGACTCAAACCTCCTCTCTAGGAGACAGAATGGCCCGTAATCCACCACACGGGCTTAATTCGGGTTGTCACCACACGGGCTTAAGTCGGTGGATGTCACGTGTCTTTGAGTTTTTGGTTTTAGGACGTGCCAGTTTCCTCACGATGTTTTCGTTCACCGTTTTGAGAGTAGAGGTGATGAAAAAATTACCTACACAAAGTACTTGGCTGGATTTCTCTCACTCACGACCTGCTCGTAAGTCGGGACTGTTACCACTGAGCTTCTCTCTGCTCACCAATACATGGAACCATTAAAACAGGCGCGATCGCGCTAAAAGGAAACTGAGAACTTTATTGCAGTAGTGACTACCTAAGCGAAGCTTACGGAGAAGGTTTATTCGATACGTTTGTTGCGGCTGAATGCTTTTGTGACGACATACGAAAAAAAAAAAACTGCAAAATATTCTCTTGTGAAAGAGCCTTAATTTACTAACTGAATGTAATACACAATTGAACATTTTCTTGTCTTCATTATGTAAGGTTTTGTTTAATTAGATTTTATTTACATAACTGAGTGTCGTTTAAACGAAATTAATTTGGTTTTAATAGCTTAGTTAGCGTTTTAGTTAAAAATATTTTGTTTATTTTGGTCTATTACAAGCCTCAGATACACATGACGCGCAACGCTCAATCTCAAACAAGAACGCTTCACCATCAACAATTGCATCACTGTTTACCATCAAGTGGGATTGCAGTCAAGCACTAGTTTATAAGAATTAAAAAAAAACACACAAAGTTTCGCCTTTATACCAACTAAAGTCACACTAATAATGTGATTTTGTGAAGTTTTAAAAATATTAATGTTTCGAATAAATTGTCAATTGATATTCAACATACATATCTCTTTTCGCAGAACCATTTCATTTGTATTAATTTAACTTTTTAATTAAATGTTTTTATTTTTTTAAACATTTCGAACTGATTTTGGGGTGAGTATTGTGCCGTTTTGTTATTTGATATGCCTACTTTGATGGACACTTATTTTTTTATACTAGACGTAAGTACTTATTTTACAAAAAATGTTGCCATTAGCTGTTTTCATTCAATATTTTTCCTGGCATTTGGTATCGTTGAAAGACTAGTTGGGTATATAATTTATTAATTTGAGTATATATTGTACAACTGTATTATATAGTATAATCAGCCTTTTATTGTTCCTACTGCTGGGACTCAGGCCTCCTCTCTTTGGGAGAGGAAATTGTATTATATGGTTTATTAGTATATCTATACTTGTATTCACCTTCTCTCTTTCTTTAATTATACTAAAAATTTTCTCTGCATCATCCAAAGGTTGACTGGTAGAAAATGCCTAAGGTATAAGGTCTGCCTCTATACCTTTGTATGCTTATAGCATTTAATCTATACATATAATAAAACAGTAAAATTATTTTGCGTTGGTATTAATTGGCGCAAAAACTACTGAACCGATCCTGTTCAAATTTTGCATACATAATCCTTATAGGTCAGGGCAACTGATAGGCTATAAATTATCACGCTATTTGCTATGGGGGGTGAGCAATAATCCAAAATGTAGGTATTGAACGACATTTACCGCAAGTTCGATTCCCAGCTACAGTTAAAAATTTTGACATTATTTTGTCTTATTTTTTTGTATTAAAATAACTTTTACCAATTTTTCAAAATAAAATAGACATTTCTATTCGATATCTTCTAAATATTATGTAAAAACTAATCAAAACACATAATAAAATCAAAGCGGCGACTAAAATCACGTACTATAATGTTACATTATTCCATTTAGCTGCAAATTTAACTTCTAAAACGAAAATCATCACGCTATCATCGTTAGGGAGCCAACCAGTCAATTATGACGTTTATATAAGAACGTCTATTTTATGTCTTTAACGTCGAAGACCGTAGCGCAGTGGTTTCGTATCTAGACTTGCATGTAATGTAAAGATGGTTCGAATCCCATATGGCTTTCTTAGGGGAAATTTTTGTTTTATTTTTTCACCGTGAATAAGATTTTTATATATTTTTGCATGCTTACAATTTTTTTTATAAATATACGTATATAATATATCTGTAGAAATTTTTAGTGAAGTGCGTATTATTAAACTTTAACTTTAGAAATCGATGTAGATAACTTTTATACATTAAATTGTGTGTAACTTGATATATTACGCTTGGTATATTATGCTTTGTTTCATCGCAAAGAAACAAAGCATATGAAAGACAAACAAAGTTCAAAGTTTTCGAGAAGTAAAATATGACACCACACGCAACTCGCAACGCCATCTAAAGACTCAAAGTAGAAATAATGATGACAATGACGGTTGAACTTCATACTGAATTTGATAGATGGCATTGCGTATTTTACGTAATTTTCTGAGTGGCAGAAGAATGGCCATCACCCACGTTTACAGTTATGGTTAAACTGGTGTTAGACGGAGGCATTTTTAACAATCCTACTGCTTATTTTTATTATGTTTTTCCCATTATTGTAACAAGCTAATTGACCGTGATTATTCAAAAGACGATAAAAGTAAATACCTATATGTATTTAATTATTCATTTTAAAATAACACGGCCACATTTTCGGGAGGAGTTATAGGGTACCTTGCGTTGGATGGCCCCCAGGTGGACCGATGACCTGGTAAGGGTCGCGGGAATCCGATGAATGAGAGACTCACAGGACCGGTTATTATAGCGACACTTAGGGAGGTCTATGTCCAGCAGTGGACGTCTTTTGGCTGAAATGATAATGATGATGATGGCACCTTTTTTTCTTTTTTTAAGGGTGGAAATCATCCAATGACTTTTCCCGCTCTGGTTGGAGCGGGAGGACGTGTCAATCTTTTACTGACTAAAACTACACCTGTGTCTATCACAACGCGCTGTTGAGG
This sequence comes from Mythimna vitellina, assembly GCA_949316375.1. Lineage (NCBI taxonomy): Eukaryota > Metazoa > Arthropoda > Insecta > Lepidoptera > Noctuidae > Mythimna > Mythimna vitellina. The sequence continues at coordinate 5,964,114 of OX438708.1, read as the reverse complement.
ATTGGGCTCGGTCCGGTCAACTACCGGACGGCTAGGTACCCATTGCTCGACGTCCGGAAGCCCGTTTCTACCGTGGCTGGTAGTCGGGGTCGGAATCTCGGCTCGACGTGAGGCTGTTCGTTCCCTAACGCGTGCGGCCTCCGCCTTCGCTAGCATTACGGCTTTGCAGAAGGAGGCGACCGCCTGCCGTTACTCCTCGCTCTGGATCAGAGCCCGGCGCGAGAGGTCACTGACGCCGATTGCTTCCACGAGGACACGGCGGTGCTCCGCCCTTGCAGGGCACATCTCCACTGTGTCCTCCGGCATTATGGCACCTTGAGGATTAATAATGATGTGTTTTATTATTTAGTCACTGCTTCATATAAAACGGTATCGAATGTGTTTTTTGATCACAGTTTGACAACGTATGATGAATCTCAGATTCCTTGCAGCCTTACGTCGACATCTGGACATTACCTCCTTGCAGTGATTGGTGACCAACACTGGAAGAACCTTCTAAGGGAGGTCAGCCTCAAGGATAACACTAATCGGCTGCTACATTTGTTAACCGTAATATCAATGTTTTATGGATAAGCTAAGCACATAAGAAAATCCTGAATCGCGCAATCAAAGTTCTCCGCGCGATTAGAACATATAGAACAGCCCGAAATCATCTATCGGGCAGTTGCAGCCCACCAGACATAACAACCCGTCTGGCCGGAGGATCCTCCCTTTTCAACGGAGGTTTGCGGGGCTTTACACTCTGTTCCGCCTACCTCCAAACTGGTGACCCTCGACAAAGAACGTCAGCGCAGCCTTCGTGCAGCTACTACTTCGTGACGTCATCATCACTTCCTCAAGCTTTCGAGCAGCGAGCCATACAGCCAGCACCCACGGCTATAAAGGGTATCCTGACCACCAGCATGCCTACATGGTCATACCTGGTCATCACCCTCAGCCTCATCAGCGACCTTGGCAAAGCACACTGCACCTTCGGCCAGTCACATGAAGAGCAACGAAGAACCTCTCCTGGTCGACGCAAGCAGTCAAGCCACTACGTCGCACAGCACCGCTCCGACTCACTGGAGCCAGCAGCACAACTCCGACTCACTGGAGCCTGCAGCATCATCCTGACTCACTGGGACAGCACCACCCCGACTCACTGGGGCATCACCGCAGACAGTTCCGACTCACCGAGAACTATGCGGCATTCGGTTCCGACTCACTGGAACCAACCTACCAATGGCCTGGCACGCATCAAAAAGCATTAAGAACCATCGATCTCCGATCTCCGGAGGGGAGTGATGTAGCGACATCTATCGTCACATAAGAACTAATCCTGCATCGCGCAATCAAAGTTCTCCGCACGATTAGAACATATAGAACAACCCGAAATCATCTATCGGGCAGCTGCCCACCAGACATAACACCCGTCTGGTCGGAGGATCCTCCCTTTTCAACGGAGGTTTGCGGGACTTTACTCTCTGTTCCGCATACCTCCAAACTGATGACCCTCGACAAAGAACGTCAGCGCAGCCTTCGTGCAGATACTACCTCGTGACGTCATCATCACTTCCTCAAGCTTTCGAGCAGCGAGCCATACAGCCAGCACCCACGGCTATAAAGGGTATCCTGACCACCAGCATGCCTACATGGTCATACCTGGTCATCACCCTCAGCCTCATCAGCGACCTTGGCGAAGCACACTGCACCTTCGGCCAGTCACATGAAGAGCAATGAAGAACCTCTCCTGGTCGACGCAAGCAGTCAAGCCACTACGTCGCACAGCACCGCTCCGACTCACTGGAGCCAGCAGCACTACTCCGACTCACTGGAGCCTGCAGCATCATCCCGACTCACTGGGATAGCACCACCCCGACTCACTGGGGCAACACCGCAGACAGTTCCGACTCACCGAGAACTATGCGGCATTCGGTTCCGACCCACTGGAACCAACTTACCACAGGCTTGGCACGGATCAAGAAGCATCAAGAACCATCGATCTCCGATCTCCGGAGGGGAGTGATGTAGCGCCATCTATCGCGTCACATAAGAAAATCCTGAATCGCGCAATCAAAGTTCTCCGCGCGATTAGAACATATAGAACAGCCCGAAATCATCTATCGGGCAGTTGCAGCCCACCAGACATAACACCCGTCTGGTTGGAGGATCCTCCCTTTTCAACGGAGGTTTGCGGGACTTTACTCTCTGTTCCACATCCCTCTAAATACACACCAAAATATCCTAGGTAAATGAACAAGTAATTCTAACGCTCAAAATGATCAAACTTCAACAATCAATGCAAGCATGTTCTCGCAAGTTCTTCATAAGTACTGTTGTGGAAGAAGATAGTTGATGATTTATTTATTTAATCCTTTATGCACAAATGTACAGCGACGGACTTAATGCCTGCCGGATGATGATGGTAGTTTTTGGATTCACTTAAGGCTTTTCACTATCAGTGCACGTTATCCAGCTGTAGGTCGGTGTCCCGATTATGCTCTTTCGTTTACCTCTACCAAAGCTGTCTAACTGCTTAAACTCTTCAGTGAAACGTTATTGAGGCGAAAATTGTTATGGGAGATAACTCTTTCGATCAATCTTGCAGCCCTAGCAGACATCGGCCCTAGAGGGCCCTATCCATTTGCTGAAATCTCTTTGAGTCGCGCGTAGAATACTACGCGCCGTCGATTCAGGACTGCTTTGACCAGACGGCCGGACAGCACCACCGCAATCCCGTGTTTGCGATGGCTGGGAATTGCCTTGCGGCTTTTAACACCCGGAGCGTCCCTTGCAGCGACCGCTGAGGAGTCAGGATGTCCTATCCCTCATAGTTTCAGCCACCTTCTTTGATCGTAGTGCTTCACTGAAGGAGGCTACTGGTTGTCAGTTTCTCTACCAATCGCCCCCATAAGGACAAGGCGGCGCCGGCGCTCCGACCAAGCGGGACTGACTTCCACCGTATGCTCCATCGTATTCTCCGGGCGATTAGCACAATGGTGAGACCCGAGTGTTTCTTCCCGCTGAATTCGACACGGATACCTTCCGAAATACCCACAACCGGTGAGTCCTGCACAAAAAGAGGATGCCGTGACGCCTCTGTAGACACATAAACCAGAAACATACATATGCCCATGCATACATATGCCATTTCCCTTGGGATAGTCAGAAATGACAACTGCTACGACACATACATGCTCTTTCTATTCATTGACGGTCATACATTTGGATCTGGACGAGTACATAACATGTTTCCTCAAGGTAATTTGCTTATTTAACCGACTTCTAAAAAGGAGGAGGTTCTCAATTTGGGTATCCGCTTATTAACCGTTTTATGTTAAAGCACAATAAATAATTGTGATGCTTTCGGAATGAATTGCAAGCACAGAGTGATTGTACAGTTTTACGAACTTACGTTACGCGGACGAAGTCGCGGGCAACAGCTAGTAAATAAATAATCTCGGGATACAAAGAGTCCTACGTGCTATTCCAGGACATGGTTTTACCAAGTTTAATAAAATCAGCCGTTCGAGCGTGAAGAAATAACAAACACAGGATGCATTTTGGAGAGAGTGCGGAGGAATTGCATGACTTGATGTAACCCGAACGGCGAGTATCCACACTTACGTTGTTGAAACCTTTACGGTCGGGACCTAGCGTTTCACCTCGTCGTTTATACCGCCTAAATCAAAGGACTGGAACAATTTACCCGCTGCGGTCTTCCCGTCCGATTATAATTTAGGTATCTTGAAGGCTTGAGTGAATAAGCTCTTAATAAACTAGTGCGCCTCACCATCAGCGATTGCATCACTGCTTACCATCAGGTGGGATTGCAATCAAGCGCTAGTTCGTGACCATACGTTCAACAGTCGTGGTTGCTTCTACGAGACTAATAAAAGACTTTAAAAACACACCTACCCCCCTAGCCAAGTTACAACCGTTTTGCGTCGAATTTTGGTTCTCCAATCTGCAACGCCTCGGTGTCAGCAATTGTAGAAAACGATAAGTTGCTGCCATGTTGACGCTCCTGAGTCAGCCGCTCGTTCTACAGAATAACAAAGGAAGCTTTGATCATTGTAGAAACGATAACAATTAATTCTATCATTTTGAAAGATGTGAACTTGGCTACGAATTTTCTATTTGTATGTTCTGACTTAACGTTGAGATGATGTCAGTCTCATGCATTTGATTAGTTTTCGACTAGCGTTAAAGATTGCAGATTATCAACTTGGCTAAGGGTCTTGGCTTAGAGTTTCAATTTCAGAAAATGTCATGGGTGATTGCCCCTATCTTTTTGGAGGTGAAACAAATAATGAATATGAACAACTTATTGACACCAACAAGGAATTTAAATGTGTAAAATATAGGTACAGTGCAAAAAGAAAAAGCACATTCACCGAACATAATTAACAATTGCATAAATACGGCTATTAAATCCAGCAATAAACTTAAGCGTTCGAGAGTGAAATGCATTTCTGCTTATAAATAAAATATATATATATGTTAAAAATTTCACAGCTTAAACACTGCACCTCTCGTGAACAGAACCTAGAGTATTTAATATTACAATATTAAATAAATGACATTCTCGAGACAGGTCCTGTTTAATATGCAATAAATGTTCGAAACAAACTTATCCATTTACACATCGACAGGAGTCATATTTGTATTATTTCCATTTCTGCGATACGGGGCGTTTTAGACCTCGTTTTAAAACTATAATTATGGCGGTAAAGGGCATACTGGGTCTAGTATGCCCTTGCTTATTGTTTAAAAAGCTAAAATCTTTTTAGCAAAACTAAAAGAAAACATAAAATTTTGTTTCTTCAGGTCGGTAAGAGGTCAAATTGGCCCCATATAGATATACGATTGAATTATATTTTAATAGGACACAACTAAACTAAATTCAAACAAAGAGTAAAGTCCCGCAAACCTCCGTTCAAAAGGTAAGAACCTCAGACCAGACAGGTGTTATGTCTGGTGGGCAACTGCCCGGCAGATGACTTTGGACTGTTCTATATGTTCTAATCGCGCGGGAAACTTTAATTGCACGATGCAGGATTAGTTCTTATGTGATGCTATAGATGTGTTTTTTTATTATTATTGATAGGCTCGCGTTTGACCACTATCTCACCTGATGATAAGCGATGATGTGGCCAACGATGGAGCACGCTTGCCTAGAAGTAACCTATTCACTCTTGACTTAAATACACCTAGGTTGTATCTATCAGGAAACACAGACCGCGGCAGGCAATTCCACTCCTTAGCTGTACGCATAATGAATGTGTTCACAAAACGCTTTGTACGTATGGGTGGGATGTCCACCATGTACCGATGGTGCAACGCCGTACGTCTATTAGTCCGATGATGGAACGGACTTGGTAGAATTAAATTGTACAATTCTAACGCACACTCCCCGAAATATAATCGATAGAAATCCGACAGGCCAGCAACTCGACGTCGATGCTCAAGTCTTTGGAGTTTTGACTCGACAAGTGCATCATCACCGGTGATTCTTTTGGCTCGCTTCTCAATCGACTTCAGGGCATCAAGCTGGTATTTGGCAGACACCTTAAAGATGAGAACAGTATTCCATACATGATCGCTACGAAGAGAATATTTTTCTTAGTCACACTGAAAGGAAGATACTACGAAGCATATTAGACCTCGCTTTACACAGAACGTGTTAACATAAAACTTTGCTATCGTAAAACTTCGGCAAAAAAATTACAATGTGTTTACATTTGCATTCTAACGGAAAAACAAGTTACTCTATTCTGTATCAAAAAGGAACTACTTTCTAAACTAGGCGCTAGCTAAATTCACAAATCGTGAGAAATACCTTCACAGGTTCTTGAGAAAAATGATCTCGACAGACGGACAGGCAGATAACAAAGTGATCTTGGAAGGGTTCAGTTTTTGCCGACTAAGGGCCGAATTCACCAATAAAACTAATCGCGTTTTAACGTTTGGCTCACATAATCTTGTTTAGCCGCTGTCACTAGTGTCACTTGTCTGTATTTTTCTTTTGTTGTATTTTTACAAGTGACACTAGTGACAGCAGCTAATCGCGATTATGCGAGCCAAAAGTTAAAACGCGATTAGTTTTACTGGGGAATTCCGCCCTAAGTTACGGAATCCGATAAAAAGGAAACAAATTGACAATTGACAGGCCTGTTGGTCTAGCGGTCAGTGGCCCTGACTGCCGGAGGTCATGGGTTCGATTCCCACCCAGGACAAATGTTTGTGTGATGAGCACGATCATTTGTTCTGTGTCTGGGTGTAATTTATCTATATATGTATGTATTTAGAAATATATAAGTATGTTTATCAGTTGTCTAGTACCCATAACACAAGCTCTGCTTAGCTTGGGACGTCTAGTCCCAAGGCGTTGTGTGATAGTTGTGGAATATATAAAATGATTTGGACTTTTTAACAATCATTATAAAGCGTACTTCACAATCGCCAAAACGCACTAAGCATGTGACTTAATCAAAATCGTTCAGTCTCTTTATAAGAAAGGGTTTTCTCCTACAATTTTTTAACACTAACAAACTACCTACCAAATTTATAATTCTAGATAAAAAAAGGCGCAAATAACTGTCAGTACATTCGTTTTGCATATGCAAATAAATTCTTGTTGAAAGGGTCGCTATAAAAATGTTTAATATGCCAGTTTTTATTCAAGACCTTAAAAAATATATATGAATATTCACTTCATGTGGTTAATTTGTAGAAATGTTGAACATTCCTGTTTTATTGGATATCCTAACAAGGGTACAGGGTACAGCTAGTAGATAGGCAGTAACAGGCAATACAGACTCGGCTGGGCACTGTTCGGGAAGCTACGTGGTATTTTCTTGTCTTACATACCACAATGTCTCAAGACATGGCTCGGAAACGTGTTCGCTAACAATAGGCCCCATTAGAAGACTTAAAGTCACCCAAAGGGCAACGGAAAGGGAACGCATCAGGAATGAAAATATCCACATGAAAACCAAGGTTCCTGACATAGCCCGAATAATCGCCAAACTTAAGTGGCAGTGGACAGGGCACATTGTTCGCAGAACTGTTCAAAGTTCTGGAGTGGCGACCGAGCACTGGAAAACGCAGTATTGAAAAGTCTACCACAAGGTGGATTGATGACCTGGTGAGAGTCGTAGGGACACACAAGAATTTTCGTTTTGGCGACACTTGGGGGAGGCCTATGTCCAGCAGTGGACGTATTTCGGCTCAAATGATGATATAATGCATCCTACTTTTTTTTCTATTCTTTCCGTTAGTGTTTCCGTGGCATCTTAGTCGTGGAGCACCTAAAAATAAAATACATAAAAGAATTGCCATACTCATCCATAGTATGATCAACACTGAATAGCCCTTTTCAGGTCAACTAAAGACATAAATTGTATGCTAGAAACATTCCCTCCATTCTCTTATATAGGTCGACTACCGCGGTTGTATGCACAGCTTCCAGCAGAATAGCCGTAACGAAGATCGAACTTTTTGTTACTCTCGTTATTATTTACTTGTTTCTTTGTTTGTTTTTGAAAGTCTTGGAATATTGAAAATAGTGATAGGTTCATTATGTTTTGTTCCACGTACTGAACGTTATGTTGTAATATGTTCCACGTAGGTTGCAAGTTACGGTGGCCAGGTGTGAGTTCTAGTGATGACTTAAATATTCGTAAATCACCAGAAATTCAGTCAGTATCCCCCTCCATTCATCAGCGAACAGGTCTAGTCACGCCCCCCTAGCCAAGTTACGATCGTTTCGTTTGCGTCGAACGCCTCGAGTACGCCTGACCACGTGACTGAGCGTTGAGATGACGTCCGAACAAAGGAATCGGAGGCGTGGCCTACCCGAGGCGTTCGACGCAAACGAAACGATCGTAACTTGGCTAAGGGGGCTGGATTGGATTCAAGGAGAGCGTTGACTGCAATTAAAGCTTATAATCCCTTGAACATCTGGCAGGATAGAGCCCCGCTGACCTTTAAATCCATTTTCTTTGCGAAATATTAATTGATTTACATATGCTATGTACATTCAGAAGAACACTTAACCAGCAATTTTTTTGTGTAAACATATTTATAAAGATCAAAGCCGTTTGAAAGGATTAAGTAAAACAAGCTCAAAAATATCATGTTGTTAATTTTTATTTTATTGCAAAAGTATTTACGAAAAAATCATAATATATGGATAATGTTGTACATGAATCTATAATAAACATATATATATTTTCAAACTTATTGACCTAGCCGTTACCGAGAAGTAGGCTTCTGAAATTCACTGTTTCATAGCACTGCTCGGGCCTTAACATTCGCGGAATAGGTGACATACATCGCGCAACCGTACGGCAACGTGGCACCACCAATTTACTGATTATGCCACATACTGACAACAGCGATAGATTTTCTTTTTGTTGTTCAAATATTATCTGCCTATGCCTTAGGTTTTTCTAAAAAAAACTCTAAACTCTCTTTTCTAATAAAATTCTCAGCTCCATTTTACCAAGATCGCACCGAGATCGCGCCTGTATATATGAATCCACATACTATGTAGTTGTGCAAACACTTGAGATGCAAAACTACACCAATTTTACATCACAATATCCACTAGGAATCAATTTGTGAATAATTAAAACAGCCACTGAACTTCATTCGAAGAAATCCCGCCAAACTCTCGCGAATATTCCTGAAAAATACAGGAAATGCCATTTTTCTTGGTAGACTGATAGCAAATACAAATAAACTTATAATACAATCTAAGTCAATATAATAGTGCACTTGTTTTTTTTAAATGTTTGTCCTGTTTTTCATATATGAGGCCATGCCAATATAGTCAGCATAAATATCCAATTCACGTTTTTATAATATTATTCATTAATTGCATCAAAATTCATCATTTCATTTAAATAATTTATCAAAACCCATTTCATAACATAATTGGATGAAATTTAAAATGGCGTAATTTCGTGGAAATCACATTTACAACTGAATATGAAATAAATATAGATACTTGATTAAAATTTCGTTCATTTTAAAATTAAACAATTCCATTTTTAGGTGGTTCTATTTTTATAAATAAAATCTTATTTCAAAATATTTTCATCAAATGAGATTATGAGGTTCAAACCAATTGAAGATGAGATGAATATAAATTAAAATGATTAAGGTTTTGTGAGATTAAAAATATTACCAACAATTTATTGAATACCATCTAAGGTTTGAGGAGTGGCTGGAAAGACAACACAGCGTCCTTATCTTTCGCATGATGCTGTCTGGTAGCCTTCCGGATCGAGTCCAAGTTGTCAACAGCGCATAGTGTTCCACGTGCGCCTCAAGGAGATGTAAGCAGCCGTAGGGGCCCTACAGGGTCGAAGCCTACTGGGGCCAAGGGTCTGTTTCTAAAAAAAAGATTCGGCCCCGGTACGAAAGCCAACGAAGGAACAGTAGTGGGTTTACAGTCAGTAAAATTCTAACACTATCTTCCGCTCCGCCCAAAATGTCATTGGATGATTTTCCCACCTAAAATAAAATTATTATCAAAGATTTATGTTTAACTTTAGCTAGTGCTAAGCTTTGGCTTCGTCTGTCCAATGAAGTTAAACTGAGCAAATATTCCACCTGTACCTTAAAGAGATGTCAGCAGAACTGAATCGATTTTACTGGGCTTTTTTGGTACGAATTTTTGAAAGAGTAACTGTAACCGTGGACGCAAGGGGCAACTAAGTGGCACAGGTGGGTTTTGGTCAGCAAAAATCTGAAATGCTCTCTCACTCCACCCTAGAGCAGGAGAAGTTAATTGAATTTCTCACCTGAAAAAAGAGGTGATGACAAGTTATATTGATGCGAACTGATTTTAAGCTTTTATCATAAAAATTATGTTCTATGTAATAATATTCGTTACGTTTTATTTTGAAGAAGATAATAGTTTCTTTCTCTTTCTGTTGGTCGTTCTAACAACAAATAAATCAAAGTGGTCTCCGTTAAAAAACTGGGCAAGTGCGATTCGGACTCGCGCACTGAGGGTTTCGTACAAACTTACCTACGAAAACAGTTTAATTCCCGAATTGAATTACGAAGATTTTTCCGAATTGCTAAAAGTTTTTTTTTATGACGTAACTACAAATTTGCTGTTTCAGATTTTTTCCTATACTTGTGCTATGAGGTCTTGATTTTTTTTACAGCTTTAAGGAATTGCAGACCTGATTATATGGTTTTAATTTCATCTTAACACCTCCACGCGTTTCTGAGATAAAGGATCTTGACAGACAGATAGACAGACAGCTGACAGACAGACAGACAGACAATAAAGTAATCCTATAAGGGTTCCATTTTTTCCTTTTAAGTTAAGGAACCTTAAAAAAAAGGTCGCGAACAACTAGTCTATCACTTCAAGATCATGACCCTCGAAATGTTATAAAATTACTTCATTCAATTCATTCTCACAAACTACAATACCAAGTAGTCTCATCGGAAGCAGCTTCAGACGATATTGTCATCACTTTGCAGGCGAGACAAGCGTGTCAGTGAATGTTTCCTATTACGCCTTGAAACTGACGGTCCATAATACTCTACTGTACCCGTAACCGCAACCTCTGTGCTCAGCGCATTTTATGCGGGTACAAATATTTGATTGTTCGAAATAGTTACCGTGGCTCTGAAACGGAACGGACTATTGAAGGAAAACGAGTAGGTAGTAGGTAAATGTTTAACACAGGGCTTGGTAACGTTACCAAATTCACACTATAATTATCATTAAGTAACGATATTTTTAAGTAAACATTTTAACGGTAACGGTAGTCACAACAATAACGTTTATAAGCAGGGGCGCCGACTCCGTGGGTGCTCGGGGGCTCGAGCACCCATGAGAAATAAACAGTGGGTGCCGAACACCCTTGAGAATAGACATCAAGAAACAGATCGGTTATCGCCTTTTAGGGATGGGCGTTTTTTCATTTATTGACGACCAGTTTAGCGCAGTGGTTCAGAGACGCAAGAGTTCGGTTCCCGCACCAACAGAAATGTTTGTTGATGAAACAGATATTTGTGTTTTTTTTTTCAGTGTGAAAAACATCTTATGACATATCCCGCTCAGACTTTCACTGACTAAAAACCCACTCCTGTTCCTTCGATGCCTTTCGTACCAGGGCCGAGTCTTCCTTTCAGAATCAGACCCTTGGCCCCAGTAGGTTTCGACCCTGCTGGCCCCTACAGTTGCTGACATCTCCTTGAGGCGCGCGTGGAACAGTACGCGCCGTCGACGACTTGGGCCGGTCCGTACGGTTACTGGACGGTCGGACGGCGGGCTACCCATTGCTCGCAAACCCGCGCCTACAGTGGAGATATTTGTGTTGGGTCAGGGTGTTTGTGGCACCTTTGTTGTTCCTGATTTCCATAGTACAAGGGAAAACCTTAGTTTAGAACCAGGACAATGTATGTGATGTTATCTCAATTTATTATTAACGATGCGGGCAACGGATACCAGTTACTGATGGCTAATATCCGTTATCAAAATGTTGATCAGTGTGCATTTCTGTTCTCACACTTCTCCATTTTTTCGAGTCATCAAATGAGCATGAGCACCCATGACGTTTTCTAAAAGCCGGCGCCCCTGGTTATAAGTATCGATACTTTTTCGTTACTTAATGTGTTGTTGCGGCGCGGTGCATTCCTTTAAACTTACGAAACCTTTTTGCCATTTTAACAGAATAAATGCACCTTATTCCTATGTATAATGAAAAATGTTTCATCGTGGAATTGTTTTTGAATACGTGATCCAATTAATTACTGCATTAATCTAGACGAAACAAAGAGATTTCACAAAATAACTGGTTAAACTTCACTCAAGTAACGTTACCTCTACTAATAACATTACCTTCGTACGATAAAGGTAACGATACCAAATTTTTAACGTCATTCAAAGCACTTACAATAAATGAATAAATGTGTTGAAACAATCGGTATATTACACAGCTTAAAAACTAAATAAATAGTTTTGAAGAAATTGATGCTATTACAATTACTACACTACTATACTAAATAAATAGGATTAGCAATAAAAATATATAAAGTTTACAATGCCAACATTAGGAAATGTTTGAGAAAAAATCATTGCAACGGGTTCTTTACAATTTACGTATGCCAGTGTTAAAAAATACGATATCAACTTCCCGGCAGACCGCATTTAAGCACGACTCGCTCTAATCAGGTACAAGTTTTACCATCTTATCTTTAGATTTCCGCACTCAGTCCATAATGAAAATTACACGTGCCATTCTGCCATATCTACCGGTGCACGGATTCCTTATTCTATGTACCCCAACTAAACGAAAACTACATAACATATTCCTTTCCACGTAACTAATCAGAAGAGACACATGGCTCCATTAGGTAAGTACTACACAACTTCTCCAAACAAAGTAACTGCATTTCAAGTTGAACGATCCATGTAGGTACATGATCTATGAACGCGCTCTAATAGCTTACAAAACTAATTTGTACAAGAAACACTTCGGTTACTACTTTGAAGGTTAAGAGGCGAAGGGAAAATGGTGGTAGATGCGGTAAAATAACATTATTTTTCCTTTATAGAACAAATTTCTTAATAATTGATTACAATGTAGCCTAAAAGACTAATAACTAATGAGAATGAAACTTTTCCGGACATTGCTGGCATGTGATTTTTTTCTTTTCGGCAATAGTGAAACCTAGGCCTGTATGATAAATCAATAGCAAAAAGAGTCATGTCTATCTACCGTAACCAAACGAAGTTAGATACTATTTATTATATTGCTACAGTTTGTTATCAGGCGTTATTTTTGTTTAATAAAAATACTGTATGTTTGATATTTTAAGTTTGCTATAGTTAAATATAGTTTTAGTTTCGATGTTTATGATGAGTATGCATTAAACAGTGTCAATTCATATCACAAAACTAACGCGTATCTTTTCGATTCGTTTATCAATTTTATTTTTTAGTAGTTTTAATGATGAAAGTGAGTGAAACGAGTATGAAAAAAAAATATAACAGTAATAATCACTTTAATCTATTTTATCAATGGAAACCTCAAAATATTACGTATTATATTTCCATTTCATTATAATATAACGAAACAGGCAACGCCTGACAAACATATACTAGCAATGCTTCTATACGTATCTTCGTTCGGTTACGGTTTAAAGGTCTGATTCTTTTTGCTATTGCTTCATCGCATTGGCCTCTAACATATAACCTACATTTCTGGCGAAAAGAAAAAAGTAAATCACGCCAATAATTTGCATTGGCCTTTAACTCTCACTTATTATTTTACGTTATTGGTTTTGTTAAAACTAAGAATAGCGTTCTTTACCACTTTTATATAAGTCCAAAGAACTTTCTTAGAGTCTGATATTAATAAAAAAAACACTTTGTTCATGTGTTATATATGCATAACACAGCATTGATCACTATTATACACTAACTTTAAACAATCACTCTCAAACTCAAAGGGTTTTATTTTCTCTTTAATCTAAGCACTAGGTATGTCAGGTAAAAAAACATGTTAAAATAATATATCCTAACATCACAAGTGTATACTCCAAAGAGGATTCAAAATTCCTTCCAGATTCGGACGATTCAACGCGGTTCGGTGTGCGGGGTTTCATAAAATTTCTTATAAAGAATTCTAACATTCTTTTCTTTCGATTCGTTCGGTGCGTTCGGCTCGGATAAGTGTGCGTTCACCTTTAATAACTAATTTTGATCCTGTTTTCAGAAAAAAATCTTTGTTTTCTTGTATCTAATTACAGAGAAGTTCGTAATCAAAAAATTGTATTGAGTTTTTCAAAAATCGAAACATTTCACACTTTGTTTAGTTTCCAGTCGAAAACCCTGTAAAACATTTTGACGACCCAAAAATAGAATTTAGGACAACCATAGTATGTTTACACATCGTCATTCATAGCCAATGAAGCGATAAATGTACCTACACACAACACCTAAATGTGGTAACAAAACGGCCCGCATTGGCCATAGAGTAAGGAACTTGAACTTGAGACGCCATTGCTAAAAATATTCGTTGCTACGTAATTATAATAATAATAATAATTTTATTTTTTATCAGAGACAAAATACATAAAATAATCTTAAACAATAATAAACTAATACATATTATAAAAACAATACTTATTTAACTATAATTAAACACGTAATGTAGTCGGCGTCGTGTTGCGCTGCGTGGTGTCGCATAACCGTCCTCGGAAACGTCGGTATACGACACCTTTCGGCCAGAAGTCCTCTTTTAAGAAGGTCTGCAGCTGTTGGGTTGGAACTCGTACCACGAACGACTTGAAGTTGACGTCGTGGCGCGCCTCGAACCTTACGACCCTCAGAGTCCAGTTGGTCTTCACCTTCAAATACTCCACGACTTCCTCAACCTTCGTGTAGTGATGCAGGCGCGAAATGTGAGCAGGCAGCAGGGTAATTGTACTGAGCACAAGGTTACGGCTGTAATAGCTAGTGTAGCCAGGTCTCATTGGATTAAAATCAGGGCAGATGTTAAAACAAATCGGAATTTTGAGTTTTAGATAGGGACTTATGTAATATATGTTAATATTTGACAATTTATAATTATATTTCTTTTTATTTATTCGGACATTTAGCGTCATGATCAGACGCAAATCGAGACGTGTCCCAGACCCCTGAAAACCGGGAAGTCCAGCGCAAATCAGGACATCTGGTAGCCACTGTCACAAGGAAAAGTTGAGGATCGCTTGACAGATCTCCTATGAGATGGATGGAACAAAAAAAAATGTGCCTAGTTTTATCTCATCCATGTTGAAGTCGACATCCAGTCAAAACGCTGGAAAACTTGTGCTACAAAACTCATTAATTAGGTAACGAACCCTTGCGAAGAGATACAAAGAAGTCTAGGTATAGAATATAGAGCAAATAATAAAATTTATTTAAATTGGAAAACGGCAAAATGATCAAGGAAAACAGCGTGAAGAAACCAGCATGTCCTAAAACCAAAAATTCGAAACCACGTGATATCGACCAACCGATACTCGTCCCGCGTGGTAGATTACGTCCCATACGCTCTTCTAAAGAGGAGGCTTAAATCCCAGCCCCCCTAGTTACAATCATTTCGTTCGCGCCGAACGCCTTGAGTAGGCCACGCCTCCGATTCCTTTGTTCTGACCACGTGACTGAGCGTTGAGATGACGTCGTTAGTCGTTTGGAACATTATAAGGTTGATTGTACTTTAGAAAGTGGCAACATTACGACACGTCCATAGCATAATTTTTGACAATGTCCTTTCGTGCACTGCCCATTGTGGCGCCTCAGCGCTCTGTGGCACTAACCAAGCTTAGTAATCAATTATATTTGATGGCCGCCTTGTCAAAAATGAGCGATGCCCGAAGAGTTCCTAATGCCAGTTGCTAACCTGCGGATATGTTAATCTATACTTAATCGTTATGAATATTAAAAAGCTGAAGAGTTTGATTGTTTATTTGTTTGAACATATTATCTTAGAAACTACTAGTCCAAAGTGGAAATTCATATTAGTATTGGATAGCCAATTTATTGTGGTAGGTTAAGTTAGGTATGTTATTTATTTATCACGGCGTGGCCTACGCTAGCCGAGTGTGTCGCATGGGAGGAGTCGCGCGGCCACCGGCATCCCTAAAACTTACTAAATAGTCATCAAAAATCTTTCTTCGGGGACTCTGTCCTTTCCCAAACAAAAGTTATCATCATGTCATCAGCTATGAATCTCCGGAGGCAAAAATATAACAAAACTAATCGTGAATGCAAACCCTCTCGATAAAGTCAGATAAGAGTGGGCTCACGTCAATCCTACAGAGTGGGGTGCAAACGACCCCTTGCTTGCCAATCCGACACTTTAAGCCTCAACTGGGGTTCAAAACCACGATACATGGTTTCGGGTATCTACGCTGTTACGCCATGTCTTGGATTAACATATAAATTATGGATGTATTTTAGCACTAGATTTTATTAGCGACTTCGCCTGTGTAAATGTCGATAATATATAGTCTCTTGGGAAAATACTCCTGGAGTAAAAATAATGTTATATCCATTTGGTGGTAAGCGGAACAGAGTGTAAAGTCCCGCAAACCTCCATTGAAAAGGGAGGATCCTCTGGCCAGACGGGTGTTATGTCTGGTGGGCAACTGCCTGATAGATGATTTCGGGCTGTTCTATATGTTGAGAACTTTAATTGCGCGATGCAGGATTAGTTCTTATGTGACTTCATAGATATCGCTACATCCTAAATTCATGATCAAAAACTGAGAAAAACTCCAAGGTCATGAGTATCAACACCGTGTTGCTAACCGGTCGGTTTTCTATCGCTTACATTTCGGATAGTGTACATCGGAATCGCACAATCCCGTTCCATCATCGGGCCACTAGACGTACGGCATTGCGCCACGGGTACATGGTAGATATCCCATCCCTCTCATGCGTGTACGTATTGAGAACACATTTTTAGTGTGTACAGCTAAGGAGTGAAACTCTCAGGTGAACTCTGTGTTTCCTCATAGTTACAACCTAAGGGTCATTAAATCAAGACTGAACAGGTTACTTCTAGGCAGATAAGCGTGCTTCATTTTTGGTCTCATCATCGCTTACCATCATGTAAGATAGTGGTGAAACGCAAGCCTATCAATACTTAATGCACAGTTATGACAGCACGGTTATGACAGCACGGTTTTGACAGCACGGTTTTGACAGCACGGTTATGACATGATGGTTATGACAGCACAGTTGGCGCAGTGGTTGAGCGACTGACTGCTGCGTTACGTGTCGCGGGTTCGATTCCCGCACGAATCAAATATTTTAATGGCCTACAGTTAGATGTTTCGGGTCTAGGTGTCTTGTATATGGTGAGATTACATATTTGTGAACGCAACCCGATTCCTATTGTGCAATGTTGTATAAAAAAAAAACAATTTCAAAAAAATACAATACAATACAAATCATTTACTTCAATTTATTTTTTACATCGTTAAGCTCGTGTTTAACCACTATCTCACCTGATAGTAAGCGATGACAAGGCCGACGATGGAGCTCGCTGGCCTAGAAGTAACCTATTCACTCTTGACCTAAAGACCTCTTTAAACCTAATTAAACCATACATGGACACTTTTAAATTGTCAAGAAGTTTGTAAGTCAGAAAAATGTAGCTATGCACATGCTAAAATGTAGATCTCTATGGAGAAAAACGATCAAGAAAGTCCATGGTTATTCTTTTGATCCATGTTACGTACTACAAAAATCAAGGCTGCAGTAGGTCTTACGAACAATCCCATTGCCTAATCAAAGTGATGTCAGTAAGATTGGCGGAGCTAGTTAAGAGGGTCCTTTTTCACTCGCCTGTCATCAACATTGAGCATGGTTTAAAAGCTTGTTAGATGAACTAACGCAATCCAATGCGATGTTTGATGAAAAAGCAACGCGAAAAAAGAACTAGAGACTGAAAACTCTGTTAGCATTCGGGAATTCCGTGATTAACTCGAATATTTTACAAAACCAACGTGTTCCAGGAAACACGTGTTTTTTTTTTAAACCCTTAAATGTTTTTCAAAAATATTGTCGTCATTTAGAATTTTGATTAAATTTACAAGGTTTCTATTGTTATACTTTGTTGAATTTTTTAATTTTTGAGTAATTTATGAAGTGTTAGTTCAGATTTTTAGAGATCTTTACTAGATTAGTTTTACAAAAATTTATAAATTGATTTCAATAGAAGCTTAGATAACATCCACAGGATACTGTGTTTCCAAAATATCTAATGAAAAATGTGTAATAACGTCATAATCGCGTAAGAGCGGTTGTATAAAAAACAGTGAAAATGTATGCCGAGTTGCATCCCCTTAAGGCTGACGCCTGTTAGGGCTGTGGGTTAATCGAAAGAGTTACCGTAACCCTCACATAGGACTGAAATAACACGGCGGGTTTTTGTCAGTAAAAATTAACAAGATACTTCCTCTCACTTCGCCCAAAATGGAACAAGTAACTTGTTGATTTATCACATAAAAAAGGCCTGATTATTTTTCAGTATCAAACAGCTCATCATCATCATCATTGTATCAGCCGAAATATGTCCACTGTTGAACATAGGCCCCAAGTGTCACCCTGATGACAGGTCCTGTGCGTCTCGCATCCATCGGATTCCCACAACACTCACCAGGTCATCGGTCCACCTTGTGGGACGCCTTCCAACGCTGCGTCTTCCGGTACCTACGTGGTCGCCATTCCAGAACCTTTTGTCCCCATCGACCATCTTTTCTGCGAGTAATGTGCCCTGCCCACTGCCACTTAAGTATCAAACAGCTATTACTAGTAAATTCAATCAATTCATATGTACAGTTAGGGCCTAAAAGTGCAGTTGCAAGCAGGCGATACCAAAGTGTCTAAAATGTATTTGAAGAAGAAGGTTAGTGGTTTATGACTTATATAATTTGTAGCAGAACATAAAGTAGTGATTTACTCGTTGTAGACCATTGAACGTCTACTACAAAGAAATTTTAGACATTTTAGCATTGGTAGAGTGCAAATGCACTTTTGACCTCTAACTGTACTTTTCTAAGTTTATGTAGGACACTGATACCTCATACCTCGGCAGGCACGTAAAGCCATTCGTCCCGGATATCATTGATAGATTTTTGACAGTCGTTACAGGTAGTCAGATGCCAGAAAGTCTGACCATCAGTCTATCCAAGAAGTATCGTGTTTCCCAGTAACTGGGCTGCTAAGGTCTGATAAGTAGGCGCTTCATATAAAGCATAGGTATTTAGCCGCATCCAGTAAGACTGAAAACCAAGCTAGGTGAGGTGAGAAAGGGCTAAAAAGTTGATGATATCGCAAAATTTTTACACCTCGATTGTTCAAAGACTGAAATAAAAAATTTACAGGTTGGCTAATTAGGGATCGGACCCTCGCCTTCCTTTCAATATAGATAGGTGTGACGTCATAGCGAACATTTGGGAATTATTTGGATCAAAGACTTTCCAGATCAGTTGACAATTTAAGTGGCTTCAAGGTTTAGGAAGGAACGAGTGCGTTGCTTTGAGGAACACGTTACGACAACAGTATAAGTGTTCTTGTGGCATGTTTATTATCTTCTCCTACAATTAATTACTGATGAGGTCCATTGTGTTTCATCAGAAGGTTTAAAGTCACCCAAAGGGCAATAGAAATGGCTGTGCACGGAGTTTCCTGGCGTGATCGCATCAGGAATCCGCAGGAGATAACCGACTCAACCCGAAAAATCGCCAAATTTAAGTGGCAGTGGGCAAGGCACATTGCTCGCACAAGACCGGTCGTTGTTGCGACACTTGGAGAAGCCTATGTCCTGTGGACCTCTTTCGGCTGAAATGATGATGACGATGGTGATAAAATTCGCATTTCACAAGAGCTGCAAAATAGTCCTAATAGTAGATATTAAGATTAGATCCTAAACCTAGACATGAAGCTACGGGCAGAGAAATCAAAGACAAAAGTTTATTCATAGTTTTATTTTTCCTCCATAAGCCTACCGCTGACAGATTAAAAGTTCTATCTCTTCCACTTGGGTATTTCCGGTTAGTTTATTAGTGATGTACCTGGCGCCCGAATCTATTATACTTTTCTCATTTTTTTTTTGTTTTATTTGGTAGATCATGAACCCCTCATCGCAAGTGGAACCCGGGGCCCTGGGACGAAGGCAACGAAGGAACAGGAGTGGGTTTTTAGTCAGTAAGAGTCTGACACTATCTCCCGTTCCGCCCAAGAGCGGGGATGTCATAAGGATGATTTTCCCATCAAATAAAAAAAAAAAAACCCCTCATCGCAATACCATATTTATTTATTTATTTGCTGACATGTAAAACACTGGATAAATAGGCATGCATTTAAATTTCATGTCACAGTATTAAAACATGCACCCTATAAGGGCACTGCAAATTTTACATATAAAATTATTGAATTACATAACATTATATCGATTCTAATTAATATTATCATTACAATTTATTAAATTATGCTAAACATTCGTCAATAATTAATTACATCTTGTTTTAAATTAAATTAAATAATTATCAATTCATGCATTCATTTATTAATTTTAATTCTTTAAGAAATGTAGTATTAGTCATTTAGTCATTTATTTGTCATTTTATATTACATTTTTCGTATGTAGTATATTTGATAGAGCACTACCAAAATCAAGTAATATAAATGTGACATTCTGGATATTTGTTCATAAATTGCACTTTATCGACTGATCGTATCTGGATCAAACGCAGGTAAACTATGACCTAAATAAAAACGAAGAATAATTGTCCCAGTTCCGGTGGAATAGTTTTTGACTTACCCGAGGGCCTCTGGATTTGCCAAATGCTAGTCATGATAATACAATTAAATGTAAATAAATGCCCCGATTCGGTTCGTAGGACTATCTCATTAGGAAACTGTCAGTCGTAAACTGTCCTACTGATAAAAGTAGGTCAAGACGACTCATGGATCTTCATTATTCTCAGTAAGTACTTACTACAAAATCCCAAGTATATTTAGGTTTCTTTCCCTTAAAGTATTTTTGGCTCCAGTAGGTGGCCACGTAAATGTCGCTTTGGGCACTCTAGTAAGTGGGGCTATAGTCTAAGCTCAGCCCCCCTAACCAAGTTACAATCGTTTCGTTTGCGTCGAACACCTCAAGTAGGCCACGCCCCCGATTCCTTTGTTCTGACCACGTGACTGAGCGTTGAGATGATGTCAGAACAAATAAATCGGAGGCGTGGCCTACTCGAGGCGTTCGACGCCAACGAAACGATCGTAACTTGGCTAGGGGGGCAGGAGCACGGCACTCGTAGTGGCTGTCGGAGGGGTCTATAATTCCCCATTTTGCAAGGCAAATTAAAATATAGTAAATCCGTATTTTGGTTACTTCCAGTCATATGCAGGTTTTTTTCCAACAACCTGTATTTTTCATTAGACCAGAAATAATTCACTGCAGACCAAACTTATTCCTTATATATATATATATATCCTAAGTCGGATAAGTGGACCCTTTATTGACGATCGCGACATTAAACTAGTATAGTACCATGGCCATGACATGATGCCTGTGAGGAAGAGATAACAATACTGCCATTTAGTTTGGCCACAATCCCACTCGCTAAGTATTCACTTTCATCTTAGAAAGCTTACTTTCACCATTAGGACCCGGAACGTTTTATGAATATTGGTTAAGAAGGGTATTTGAACCTACTGAAACATTTGGATGAAATCCGTCACTTTCATGAATTTTTATTCTACAGCTTCAATATAAACTACGACTGAGACGATAATATTATATTTTGAGTGAATATTTATAGGATATCTAATTAATATACAGCGTACATCGTTGTACGAGATTAGGATGGCTCTGAAGCAGCTAAAAAACAACAAGGCGTCGGGTGAGGACGGAATTACGGCTGAACTCCTGAAGGCGGGTGGAAAACCGGTCCTTAAGGCCCTTCAGAAGCTATTTGATTCCGTCATACTCGAAGGAAAAACGCCACAGGCGTGGAGCAGAGGCGTGGTGGTACTCTTTTTTAAGAAGGGCGATAATGCCCTGCTTAGGAATTACAGGCCCATCTCGCTTCTGAGTCATGTCTACAAGTTGTTTTCCAGAGTCATCACGAATCGTCTTGCACGCAGGTTCGACGACTTCCAGCCTCCCGAACAAGCCGGGTTTCGAAAAGGCTTCAGCACCGTGGACCACATACATACGCTGCGGCAGGTTATACAGAAGACTGAGGAGTATAATCAGCCTCTCTGCTTAGCGTTTGTGGACTACGAGAAAGCCTTTGATTCGATTGAGACTTGGGCTGTACTGCAGTCTCTCCAACGGTGCCAAATTGACTATCGGTACATCGAAGTGCTGAAGTGTTTGTACAAAAACGCCACTATGTCAGTCCGACTACAAGACCAGACTTCGAAACCTATCCTCTTGCAGCGGGGCGTGAGGCAGGGAGACGTAATTTCTCCGAAACTGTTCACGGCAGCAATGGAGGATGTCTTCAAGGTTCTGGAGTGGAGAGGGCTAGGCATTAATGTCAATGGCGAGTACATCACTCACCTTCGTTTTGCTGACGACATAGTAGTCATGGCTGAGACTACGGAGGAGCTCAGTACAATGCTTGGTGACCTCAGTAGAGCTTCCGAAAGAGTGGGACTTAGAATGAACATGGACAAAACCAAAGTCATGGTAAACAGCCATGTAGCACCCACTCCTATCAAGATCGGGGACTCTACACTCGAAGTTGTGGACGAGTACGTTTACCTGGGACAGACGGTCCAGTTGGGAAAGTCTAACTTCGAGAAAGAGATCAATCGTCGAATCCGACTGGGCTGGGCAGCGTTCGGGAAGCTGCGCGGTATCTTCTCGTCCAATATACCACAGTGTCTCAAGACGAAAGTCTATGACCAGTGCGTGTTGCCAGTAATGACATATGGCTCTGAAACGTGGTCGCTTACAATGGGCCTCATCAGAAAACTCAAAGTCACCCAAAGGGCAATGGAAAGGGCTATGCTCGGAGTTTCCTTGCGTGATCGAATCAGGAATGAGGATATCCGCAGGAGAACCAAGGTCACCGACATAGCACGAAGAATCGCCAAACTTAAGTGGCAATGGGCAGGGCACATTGCTCGCAGAACGGATGGCCGTTGGGGCCGAAAGGTTCTGGAATGGCGACTACGTACCGGAAGACGTAGCGTTGGAAGGCCTCCTGCAAGGTGGACCGATGACCTGGTAACGGTTGCGGGAGTACGATGGATGCGAGACGCACAGGACCGTTCATTGTGGCGACACTTGGGGGAGGCCTATGTCCAGCAGTGGACGTCTTTCGGCTGAAATTATGATGATGATGTACATCGAAGGACTGGAACAATTTGCCTGCTGCGGTCTTCCCGTCCAACTATAATTTAGGTGCCTTCAAGGCTAGAGTGAAAAGGCTCTTAATAAACTAGTGCGCCTCACCATCAATGATTGCATCTCTGCTTGCCATCAGGTGGGATTGCAGTCTACCACTCGTTTGAATCAATTAAAAAAAAAATATAACTCGAAACTTTCTCATTAATTTCGTCAAAGCACCTGTTCACCAACTTTTTTTTTTGGAACAGTAAATGATCAAATTACATCTCCTGGTGCTGCTTCATCCTCTGGGTGAAGCGAGGTGTCTGATTTCAGAGATTACAACCCACTTACCTCCCTATATTAAACAAACTTGAAGACACTTCAAGAGCAATGACACTTTACCGAACATAATCCACAAACGCCTCAAAAACTCGTAAACTGATTACTAAACTCAGAAACACTTTTGATCAATTACTTCTGAAGTCACTACGAAAATTATTCCCCTACCCTCATTGTCGACCTAAAAAAGTAAAACTCCCATCAAAAGTACATAAAAGTTCACGATTCCAGTCAATAGAATATTTTCTGTGTAAAAAGCCGAGCCGAGCATTCTTGGGAATCGATTGCAAGTGAATAGTGAACTGCTTGAATCGAATGAAAGATATCGGGTCCTCTGTTGAATCGAGTCGCATTGTGACAA
This sequence comes from Mythimna vitellina, assembly GCA_949316375.1. Taxonomy (NCBI): domain Eukaryota; kingdom Metazoa; phylum Arthropoda; class Insecta; order Lepidoptera; family Noctuidae; genus Mythimna; species Mythimna vitellina. Next base: position 5,940,552 of record OX438708.1, on the reverse strand, counting down.
ATGCATTTTTTCCTCGTCCACACAAATGCTTCGGAATTTAATAATAGTTGAATGTGAAATATTGCCGACAGCGATTTTGTTGAGATTAATGGGAATTGAGAGAAAACTATTGGGTTACGTTACATCCGATGAATTGGTAGAGGAGACAGAAAAATGGCTAAATGGAGGAGTATGGAGTTTCTTTCTGGTTCTTCTCCATAGGAAACGACCAATTTGGAACCGTGCACTAGCTTCTGACGTTTTAAAAGTGCCCATGTAGGCCTATGTGATATAAAAAAACTTTTGACTTTTAAAAGATCCGGCTCGAAGGACCAATATTTGAGGTTGGGTTAGAAATTTTCTTTCTTCTTCTTTTCTTTAAAGGAAGGAAGGAAGAAGTTCACACTTGGAATTACTCCTGTATCTTGGGTGCGTTCACAAACATTTAAGCTCACCTACATAACAGACCGAGACCCGAAACGCCCATCTGTAGGTCATACAATTATTTGTTCCGTGCGAAAATCGTCGAAGATTATAATTACTATCCTATATTGTCTCATTGCTGGGTAAAGACCTCCTTCCATTCCTTTCAACGATCACGATTCCTCGCTTTCTCTTTCCAATTCTTAAGGAAGACATGGTTGTCATGGATGGCAGACCAGGAAGGAGATGGCGGAACGACCTGGACCTGATTTATCTGCCGCGGCCTTGTCTTACTGAGTCTAGGCACCAAATGTTTTATGGGCCCACAGCTTGTTAGACATGCGGTAGATAAGTCCTGCTTAGTCCAATTTATGTGGCAGCTTTTTGAGCCACATTAATGTTTTGCGTTTTTAGGGCGCAGTGTAGTATTTCGAACGCGATCCGTTAATTTAACACATAGCATGAAGCACAGATGGTCGGTGGAGACGGAAGGTTCTGGAGTGGCGACCACATACTGGAACACGCAGCGTTGGAAGGCCTCCCACAAGGTAGAGCGATGACCTGGTGAGGGTCGCAGGAATTCGATGGAAGCGAGACGTACAGGACCGGTCATAAGGGCGCCATTTGGGGCCTATGTCCAACAGTGAACATCTTTCGGCTGAAATGATGATAATGATGATGACGATGAGCTGTTAACTGTAACTGTTTGATACTGAAAAATAACCTGGCCTTTTTATGTCGGAAATCAACAAATTACTTATTCCGTTTTGGGCGGAGAGAGAGGTATCTTGTTAATTTTTACTGGCAAAAATCCGCAGTGTTATTTCAGTCCTATGTAAGGATTACGGTAACTCTTTCGATTAACCCGCCGCCCTAACAGGCGTCAGCCTTAAGAGGATGCAACTCGACACACATTTTCACTGTTTTTCATACAACCGCTCTTACGCGATTATGACGTTATGACACATTTTTCATTTGACGGACGCTATGGTGACACTTGGGGGAGGCCTATGTCCAACATGTTGCTGAAATGATAATGATTCTACAATATTCAATAATGCAAATGATGTAATATCATACACCGCCGAGCTACTATTACGATAACTTTAGTAAAATGTGTCGTATTGAAGCTGACTTATACATTAGTTTGTAAACTACACCATTAACAAGTTGGAAAAGTAATATAATACCATATGGGTATTTTTTTTTTTTTTTTTTTTTATTGGGTGGGAAAATCATCCTAATGACATCCCCGCTCTTGGGCGGAGCGGGAGATAGTGTCAGACTCTTACTGACTAAAAACCCACTCCTGTTCCTTCGTTGCCTTCGTCCCAGGGCCCCGGGTTCCGCTTTCACACTACCCGTGGCCCCAGTAGGCTTCGACCCTGCTGGGCCCCTACGATTTGCTGACATCTCCTTGAGGCGCGCGTGGAACAAAACGCGCCGTCGACGACTTGGGCTTGGTCCGGACGGTTACCGGACGGTCAGACGGCGAGCCACCCATTGCTCGCCGTCTGCAAGCCCGCGCCTACGGTGGCCGGAAATCGGGATCGGAATCCCGGCGGCGGTTGGAGCGTAAGGACCGTTGCCTCACGCGATCGGCCGCCTCCTTAGCTAGCATTACTGCTTCGCAGAAAGAGGCGACCGCCTGCCACTCCTCCTCGCTCCGGAGCATGGCCTGTACCAAGGCCCGGCGCGAGAGATCACCGCCGCCGATTGCCCTCACGAGGTCACGGCGTTGCTCTGCCCAAGCGGGGCACACCTCCACCGTGTGCTCCACCGTGTCCTCCGGGTGGGCCACACAGTGGCGACACCCGGGCGTCGTTTCCGCACGAATCCGGTGCAGGAACCTCCCGAACTTACCGTGTCCGGTGAGGACCTGCGTCATGCGGAATGTGAGGACGCCGTGAGGTCTTTCCAACCACGCCTCAAAGAGGGGACTTACCGCCATAATTGTGGCGTGCCCAATACCTTATGGGTATTAAGTTAAATCGTTGTTTTCAATTAAACTATTGAAATGTGGCGACCGCGTACCGAAAGACGCAGTGTTGGAAGGCCCCCTACAAGGTGGACTGATGACCTGGTGAAGGTTGCGAGAATCCGATGGATGCAAGACGCACAGGACCCTTCTTTGTGGCGACATTTGGGGGAGGCCTATGTCCAGCATTGGACGTCTATCGGCTAAAATGATGATGAAGATGATGATTGAAATGTTATGCTTTCGAATTGTCAAAGCGCTCCTTACTTAGTAAGATAGTGTCGCACTCTGCGACGGTAGAACAACGTTACTAGATCTTCTACTTGAATGAAATTCTTGTAACGTTATAAAATTTTACTTATACCTTTTTTCAAGATTCGATATCAGCACATTGCGTTACAATGGTTATGTCCGAACTGAAAAAAACTAGACATTTCTTTGTTCTACTAAATTTTTAAACCTATTCTAGAACAGCAAAAATCCTTGAAAGTATATTTTACACGCCAGTTCGTTAGCTATAAAGAACCTAACTCATGCGATCTCTTTTCGATATCACAATAGTGAGCCAAAAATTTTGCCATCTCTCGACTCGGAAGGTGCTGCAGACATGTTTATCTATACTTATAATAAATCTGTAGAAGTGAAAATTCTGTACATTGAAAATATCAAAAAATAAATGGCATGGGGACTAGACCGACACTGAACCCAAAAATGTGATTATAATTTTTTTTTGTATGTCTGTCTGTTCAGGCATCACGCAAAAACTACCGGTTCGATTACGATGAAACATGGTATAATTATTCTTTAATATCCTGGGTACCACACTGGGTACTTTTTATCCCGAAAAGTATATACAATAAAAAAACAAACTTAATTGTGCGGTTCGATCTCTAGACCCGATTACTGTACCAACCGAAAATAATAAGTTTGTCGTAGGTTACGTCACCCGCAGTGGAGTTCACTAAGGGGCGCTGCACACGGCTAAGATACTATAATATTTTATCTTAAGATACAATATCGCTCGCCATACAATTCAATGGACTATCACACACGACGAATATAATAAATAATATTTTCGTATCTCTAAAAACCTAATAAAACCATTTTTGACTTCTACGCGGACGAATTCGCGGGCAAAAGCTAGTCAGTAATAGAGCTCTTTAAGAAATTGCCTGTTTATTCTGTATACATCTCACCGTGAAAATCTAGGTGAAGTTTATTAGAATTCCTCTAAATGCTAGGGCCGCATTTGTGTATATCGTCACGAAACTTCGTGCTTTGACACGATACCCGTTGTAACCAACCTTATCGGCTATCATGGTGAATGTTCGTACTGATTGTACGTCTGCGGGTGTTATCGCGACAGTGGTGGTACATCAAAGAGTTTTACTGCGAACATCGTGTTGTGTGTTCGGATTTGCGTCTTTCATTTCGATCCCAGTGTTCAGATTGATGAGATGTGTTGCCTAAAATAATGGAGCAGAGGAAGAAAATAGTGTTAGAGTTTTTTCAATATTTTGTATCTAACCTGGGGCCCAAGTCTGCTATTTTTATAAATTCGTCATTCCAACACGATTCCATTGTCATTTTGCTAAAAGTTCGTAATCTGCTAATTCATAATATTCGATCACTGAATGGTCAATGGTCTCGTAATAGAGTTGTGGTAGAATAACAATATTGGGCTGTCTCGTACCAAATTAAAAACAATGACTGCACACTGATCAAAGGAACTGTCAAAATTTTAGCAGGTTACCGCGTGCGTCAGACATTCATTTATCATTTATGTACGAGATTACCATTCTATGCCATTTCTTTCAATGGAGTGTCAGTGGTTGACCTTTTTAAAAGTCATAATGACACCATTATATTAGTAGATTACCAAACTTGTCAAAATCCACAATTATGAAATTAATGATAGACCATTCTGACACTATTGTAATAGCAGACTTGAGGCCCTGACCATCTGCCCATTGTAAAATTACAAAATATCATTTACGTTTCCAAAAGAGTACAGAACAAAAATCCAAATGAATTACTGGTACCTAGACAGAGACTACATTTTTACAGCAGAAATTCCTATTGCATGGCAATCTAAATTTTTAATAATCTACCTGCATACATCAGAGTGTTGCCTACTAATAAATTCAAGAAAAGTATTTTCGTTTGGCTTTTAGGTAAATGTTTCTATTCAGTTAATGAATTTTTAAATCAAAAATATCGACATTGCATAAGTAATTTATAATGACATTGTAGTAGTAATAAATATTGACATTAAATTAGTAATAAATATTGACATTTAATGACTATTTTATGACACTATTTTAAAATTGTTCAATATTATTTTTTTAGTTTTTTGTTTTATATTTAAAACTGCCACTATTATTATTATGTTTTTTTTTAGTATTGCATGAACTATAATTATGTGAATTTGCAAATTAGATACTCATTTTATATTTCTACACCGGCAAAGGTAGTGCATAGCATAGCATAGTCGGCCTTATAATGTTCCCACTGTTGGGACTCAGGCCTCCTCTTTAGGAGAGGGAAAGGGCCGTAATCCACCATGCGGGACCAGTGCGAGTTGGTGGATGTCACATGTCTTTAAATTTTTGGTTCTAGGACATGCCGGTTTCCTCACGATGTTTTCCTTCACCGTTTTGAGAGCAGAGGTGATGAAAGTACACAAAGTAATGCACCTGGCTGGATTGAACCTGCGACTTACAATTCGTAAGTCGGGGCCGTTACTACTCGGCCACCACTGCTCTCAAAGGTAGTGATTCCGTCTAATTTTAAGATCTCCATATACCATGTACTCAGCAATAAACGATTCTATTCTATTTTATCATCGTCCCTAGTTAAACGTAGGAATTGTACTGCGATTTTTGGCCATCTTCGATAACTGCACGATAATTCGTGTAAAATTACGCAGCCTATAATGAACCGCACTATTGCAAGTAACCCGCGATAACTTATTAGCGTGCAAAACACACAAACCTTTGCCACGAAATATTTCGTGACCTATACACACAAATATGGCCTCAGCATTAAATTTAAGGAGTTGACAGCACACTTTAGTTTTCACGGTGAGTCACACTCAACCCTACTAAGCCAAAAAGCGGTAACTCAATGAAATTTCGAGAAGAAAAAGATTTTGTAAAGAGTGACTGCCGTCATATTTATGACATATACTAAACTAGCTTCTGCCAGCGGCTTCGCCCGCGTGAAAGTAGGTTTCTTCTAACAAACTTTGGTAGATATTTATAAGATCTACAATTAATTCGAACATTTTATGGTTCTATCTTTTATAGTTTAGGCAGCGTACGCAAAATAAGTAACTTTTCCGGTTGACTTTTTACACCTTGTGTCCGGAAAACTCAAATATCTTACGGAACTCTACTTTTTTCCAAAATAAAATATAGCCTATGTTACTCGTGGATAATGTAGCTTTCGAATGGTGAAAGAATTTTTAAAATCGGTCCAGTCGTTTTTGAGCCTATTCATTACAAACAAACATACAAAGTTTTCCTCTTTATAATATTAGTGTAGATAAAAGCTTCTGTATGCGGCTTTACCGGCTTGATATGTTGATAGCAAGTATTTCAAGTCCTTTTCCATGTCATAGTCATAGTAATTTATTGGTAAGGGATTCTTACAAGTCGAATACAGAATGTTAATTATACTTAGTCAACAAATTAATAATTACATAACAATGTCAAATAATAAAAAATGTCAAACAAATAAAAGAGAATACAAGAAAAGCAAATAAATCGAAGTCAAATCAAATTAAAATAAAAAATAATCCTATAAAAAGTCACAATAATTTTTAGTCCAATTCAATCACAAATTCAAGTCCATAAATTCGAGAAAAGAATAAAAAACTTGCTCGATAAGCCATTTTTTCAAACATGCTTTGAAGCTCTCTATAGTTGGGGCACCAGAAATAGCTACAGGCAATTGATTATAAACTGTCGGGCCCATAACATGAGTCGTGTTAGAAGATTTGGTGAGCGTTCTCGAGACCGTCGATAACTGACCCCTGCTTCTGTCCAAGACTATGTACCAAGTTAAATTTTATTAAGATCGGTTTAGCGGTTTAGGCATGTTCACGTAACAAACGAACAGATTTGCTTTCGCATTTATAGCATAAATGACTTGCTGGTCATATGAATGGCTTGCAGTGTATACTGTTTACTAAAAATGACTTGCTGGTCTTAGCTAATCTCCATTTGGGAACTACAATATCGTGTTTAATAATAATAATATTCACACAAATATCACACAACGCCGTCTAGTCCCAAGCTAAGCAGAGCTTGTGTTATGAGTACTAGACAACTGATAAACATACTTAAATATTTCTAAATACATACATATTATAGATAAATTACACCCAGACACAGAACAAATGATTGTGCTCATCACACAAACATTTATCCTGGGTGGGAATCGAACCCACGACCTCCGGCATAGCAGTCAGGGCCACTAGCCACTAGAACAACAGGCCAGTCAACGTCAGTTTACTACGCGTATTTATGTTATGAAACTCTCTTCTAATTTCACTATATATCTCCTACTTACTTGGCTAATCTCCGTTGAGATTGGTCGTAACTCGGTTGTAAGGATTATTATTAATTATATGGCATTTCTAATCGTTACCAGCTCAGCGACTCCGAGTAAATTTATTTTTTCCATATTCCTTAGAGATGAGAACTGTCAAAGATATTAACTTTGATATAATCATTAATATGACCATAATTTATTGTGACTTAATTATTTTTGTGTGTTTCTAAATATGGTGATTTAACTTTTATTTATTGGTAATACTTTTATTAATTTGACTTTTTTATTTTCATTGATTCGACTTGTTTTATGATATATCGTATTTTTAATTATTTTTACTTCAACGTGATGTATATAATTATGTCTTGTAATTCATAAAGGTCATAGATAGATAGATAGATATTCTTTATTATACACCAAAAATAAAAATTACATTAGGAACTTAAAATTAATAGGATGTCATCTCTAAAAGCGATTTTTTACAGACAACCATAATTAAATACATTATATTTTTAATTATTTGACTTCAATATAATGTGTATAATTATGACTTGCAGGAATCGCTTACCAATACAATATTATGACTACTATAATGACCTTTGACTACCGTTCAAAAATGTTCTATTTAAAAAGTTTCAATGCTATTGAAGTTACAGGCTTGGCAAGACTTGGAGTTTGAGATAAAAGACGTGTAAACGAGGCACGGGCAAGTCCCACTTGGACACAACTCTTACAAGGTGTTATAAATAGTTGGCAGAAGTTAGCGTTTAACTTAAGATGGGTCAAATCCGACATTTATTTTTGTTTAGTTGAGGAGAAATTCTTTGTCTGGGTGCATTGAGAAAGCCTGAATGAGTATTAATACTCAAATATACTGCCAACCTAACCTTTTTTTATGGATTTAGAATTTTACTGCCTAAAACGTACAGTCCTCCTTCAGGTTTACGAGGGTCTCGGTAATTCTTTCAAACAATCTGCAGCCCTCCACAGTCTACTCAGTCATATTTTTCTTTTTTTCGCTTACCTGCGATCCCACTTGATGGTAAGCAGTGATGTAATCGTTGATGGTGAGCCTATTCACTATAACCTTGAAGACACCTAAATTATAATCAGACGGGAAGACCAAAGCAAGCCAATTGTTCCAGTCCTTCCAGTAATATACTGAGATATGTCATATGATGTGTTTATTGTATTTTTTAGGGTTCCGTAGTCAAATGGAAAAAAATAAGATTTTCACACAAACATATTTTTTTTTTATAAATTTTGGGGGTTCCCCATACTTAGAACTGACACTCAATATTTTTTTTTCGTCAAACCCATACGTGTGGGGTATCTATAGATAGGTCTTTAAAAATGTTATTAAGGTTTCTAATATCAATTTTTTCTAAACTGAATAGTTTGCGCGAGAAACACTTCCAAAGTGGTAAAATGTGTGTTCCCCCCCCCCCCCCCCCTGGAACTTCTAAAATAAGAGAATGATAAAACTAAAAAAACATATGAAGTACATTACCATGCAAACTTCCACCGGAAATTGGTATCAACGAGATCTAGTATGTAGTGTTTTCGTCATAAATCGTAAACCGCAATTTACCTTTCAAGTTTGTACGGAACCCTTAGTGCACGAGTCCGACTCACACTTGCCCAGTTTATTTTATTTTAGGCTAGGTACTCATTAAACATTAGTTAACACTTTTATTTATTAGTTTTATTCTATTGTTTGTCCTGTGCGAATCTTAAATAAATGTTTTATTTTCTTTCATTCGGCGGACTTCCAGCCTACCCTAGGCGTGCGGGTTTGTTTGAAAGAATCAACTAAAGAAACACAGTAAACACGGGTGCGCTTTAGTCAGTAAGTCTGACAATTTCTCCCGGTCCACCCAGAAGTAGAAAAGTTTTTGAGAATACCTTCAAAAACAAAAAAAGCCTATAACTTATGCATTACTAGTCTTATATTCTTAAAAATCTATGATCTATTTATCATCATAAATATGGCTTGCGGACGGCGAGCAATGGGTAGATCGCCGTCCGACCGTCCGTTAACCATCCGGACCGAGCCCAAATCGTCACGCCACGCGCCACAAAGAGTTGTCAGCAAACCGTACGGGCTCAGCAGCTGAAAGGAAGACTCAGCCCTGGTATGAAAGGAAACGAAGGAACAGGAGTGGGTTTTAGTCAGTAAAAGTCTGTCATTGGACAACTACACACTGAAAAAAAAACTGATGAAAATTCAATATCACAAATAGGACTTCAAGTCTATAAATAAGACTGTCTGGGACCTTTCACACCGGCTAATATTTCTGCGCCGGCATTAGCTATCTAATAAGGAGATAAGAAAAAATTCACTTACAAAAATTTTTCCTTTTAGACAGCACATGTGGTATATAACAAAAAAAAAAATAGAGTAAGCCCCTAACAATACGATATTTGTATAAAAAATCCCAGCCCTACGAAATAAAATTATTTACTTATCCAATCCACCCTTCTTTTTCGCACGAAACTCAGCCCATTTCTTTGCTTTCTCAAATGTAATTTATACATGAAGTAACATTACTAAAGCTCTACAAGCCTTGACATTTCAATAAACATAGACTTTTTTATCTCTACAATAAAACTGTGTGATAGATAATTCATGACAAAAAATATATTTGTCACTGTCGAAGATCTTGGTCCTGAAGGCTTGAATAATGAACCCATGACAGTCGTATCTGATGAAGTCGTATTAAAAAAGTCGCCAAAGATTTTGAGTATCAGCAAAAGTGAGGCTTAAGTAAATTAAGGAGGCTTTTCGAAGATTTTTTTTATTGATATAAAGCAGTGCTTGATGCGATCCCACCTGATGATAAGGACAGATGCAATCATTGATGGCGAGGCGCACTAGTTCACTCTAGCCTTGAAGACACCCAAATCATAGTTGGACGGGAAGACTGCAGCAGGCAAATTGTTCCAGTCCTTCGATGTACGCGGTATAAACGACGAAGCGAAACACTTAGTCCGGACCGTTGAAGTTTCAACAACGTAAGGGTGGATACTCGCCGTACGTCGGGTTGTCCGATGGTAGAAAGGAGATAGATTTCTTTTCCTGCTGAAGTATCACCGTTTTATATTCTGTTTTGAAGGACATCTTTGCGGGGTTTCACATTTTTTTTTTATTATTATTAACGAACTAGCTCCCGTCACTTTGTCCACTTTAGACTCGTAAAATACCACAATGCCATTTGTTCACAATATCAAGAAGTTTTATTTTTGCGCGTAACGCAAGAGTTGTATCTATAATATATTGCAATCATTTAATAGAATAGAGCAGTGGTGGCCGAGTGGTAACGGCCCCGACTTACGAGTTGTAGGTCACGGGTTCGAACCCAGCCAGGCGCATTACTTTGTGTAATTTTTTCATCACCACGGTTCTCAAAACGGTGAAGGAAAACATCGTGAGGAAAGCGGCATGTCCTAGAACCAAAAATTCAAAGATATGTGACATTCATTGATCCGCACTGGGCCCGCGTGGTGGAATACGGCCCATTCCCTCTCCTAGAGAGGAGGCCTGAGTCCCAACAGTGGAAACATTAAAAGGCTGATTATGCTTATTTAACAGAATCCTAAAGATGATCGCTGAAAGCCCAGAGTCACCAGTGTAGGATAGGTTTATAAAACTGCATGTTTTATAAACTATTTATTTTTTGTATATTATATTTGAAATATATATGATTATTGAGTTTTTGAAATGATTTATTTTAATTTAATGTCTTGTGAACTGATTGACTTATTTATTGCTTTTGAATATTATTATACTAACGTAGTTTTAAGTTTCAGTCACTAACATAATATGGACATTGAAATAAGTCTGAAATAAATTTATTTTATTTTTATTTAAAATCAATTGAAATTCAAAATTTGGCTATGATGAAGCGACAATAGCCAATATTGTGACAAAGCTCCTTAATAAAGATTAGAAAAAAAAAGTTACTATAGCAATCAAATACCTTGTGTCCACAGCATAATTTTAAAGCTGACCGTTCGGGACCTCAGAAACTCAAGGGAAATAAGATTTTTGCTGTACACACTACTAATTATGAGAAAGTAATTAATTTAATAGTATCTTGTGTATCTCCGGGGGAAGGTCTAAGTGTAGGAAGGAATGAAAATGGTAGTAATTAAAGGACGGTTACTAAATTGTTGTTTGTTCAAGGGTGGTTAGTGGATGTTTACTACATACCTTGTATTCCGGTATTTTGACGGCCTTGGGTTGCGGGAATTTCCGAAAAGTTACCGTGGCCATAGAACGTAAAGAGCAACTGAAGGATACATGTGGATTTTAGTCAGTACAAGTCTGGCACATCCTTTAACTCCACCTTGAGCGGGAGAGCGCACATATTTGATGATAACTTACACAAAAAAATTGTAGATTGGTTGAGTGAGTGGGTGATGCACTGCGTGTCGCGTGTTCAATTTTCGCACTAAAAAAATATTTGTATGACTACAGACAGTTAATACAGGTAGATGGCCGTTGTGGCCGAAAGGTTCTGGACGGGATCGCGTACCGGAAAATGCAGTGTTGGAAGGCCCCCTACAAGGTGGACTGATGACCTGGTGAAGGTTGCGGGAATCCGATGGATGCGAGACTGCTATGCCGGAGATCGTGGGTTCGATTCCCACCTAGGACAAATGTTTGTGTGATGAGCACGATCATTTGTTCTGTGTCTGGGTGTAATTTATCTATAATATGTATGTGTTAAGAAATATATAAGTATGTTTATCAGTTGTCTATTACACATAACACAAGCTCTGCTTAGCTTGAGACTAGACTTCGTTGTGTGATAGTTGTGGAATATACATTAAAAAAAAACACGAATCACGATACTGGTGTAATGCTTGATGTGGGGAAAGTTTAAAAAAAAAAACCGGGCATGTGCGAGTCGAACTCGCGCACTGAAGATTCCGTAAAAACTTAGAGACTATGCTTCACGTCAAATTTCAGGATTCGAGGTCAACGGGAAGTACCCTATAATAATAATAATATGGTTAATTTGCCAGAAAACACGAGCTTTACATTTCCTTTACATAGAACTTATGCCTAAATTCACAAATACATAATATATTGAAAATTCATAAAGGAAACAGAAGTTACTGTTGAACTCCACACTAGGTCGAGCCTGTCTTGTGGAGTCCGAGAGTGAGGTTACCAAAATAACGCGTAATGAGGTAAATACTGTTTGACTACCATTGTTACAAATAATAATAGCCATGTGTGTACACTTAAATACCTATGAATTTTGATTCCCTTGAGTGTCGAAATACACGTTTTTTGCGACTTAAACGGCCGTTGCTTTTTTTTTCGTTAACTCAGAAGACTTTTTCACAGCTTCAAGGGACTGCAGACTTTAGTATATGGTTTTAATTTCAACTCGATACCTCCACCCGTTCTTGAGATAAAGGGTCTTGACAGACAGACAGACAAACGGACGAACGGTCAACAAAATGATCCTACAAGGGTTCTGTTTTTTTCCTATTGAGGTACGGAACCCTAAAAAACCATTATTATACTTACGACACTGGTATAAGTACACTAAATAAAAATAATCCCTTAACCAATTTAAACAATCTGAAATATGGCGTCGAAAAACTCCTCCGCATCGCTGTCGACTGGTAATGTACACAAAAGACTAGTTGCCATACTTATCCTCCATCCAAGAATAAAACCTACCCTTGGATCCCGCGAAGGGTCAACAAGGCATTTAGAAAGGTCTTTATACAATTTGTTAGCACTCGGACCCCACGATCCGATAGTTTCAACCCCAAACGGCTTGATAATACAACTGCAAACCAAATCCATTTAATGATATTAGAAATATAAACTGGACTTTTAAAATAAATATCTTGCCATCTTTCTACATTTCTATTTAAAAGAGAAAAGTTAAAGTAAATGATAGATTCGTGAAAGGTTTTCAAAGGAATCGCGTTTAATTTGAACAAATATTAGAAATTGATTGATTTCAGGTTCGTAAAGGATCATATCTGAACGTTCTTATCAAATCAATCTGCCTTTTCCGACTATGGTTTTTTTAAGGGTGGAGCTGGAGGGTGTGTCAGAATTTTACTGTATAAAACTCGCTCCTATATTAGGGAATCCCGGGGCCCTGGAACGCAAGGCAAAGAAGGATCTTTGACCCCGAGATTCCCTTTCGCACAACCCATGACCCCAGTAGGCTTCGGCCCTGACGGGCCCCTACGATTTGGTTGACGACTCGGGTTCGATCCACGCGGTTTCCGGATGGCCGAGCGGCTAGATACCCATTGCTCGTCGTCCGCAAGCCCACGCCTACAATGGATTCCAACTATGATGCATTCAGCTTCCAATCTTGTTGGATGCAACTGGATACCATTTCACATGGAGTGATTGCCTTTCTGACCTCATCCACCTCCTAGCGTCGTACTCCTTAATGTTGAGAGTCGTTATCTGACCTTCACAACCCTGTAATCGCGTAAAATGATTGTTTAAACCTACAGCAATTTGTTAGTCGAATGCTACATTGTTTTTTTACGCATTGCCGTACGCCTGGTGGTCCGATGATGGAACGAACTAGGCGGAATTAGGTTATGCAATTTGATGTTGTAAATGTCGCTACAAACTCCTTTTTTTAAGGTGGGAAACCATCATATGACTTCTTGCACTATAGGGTGGAGTGGGAGGGCGTGTCAAACTTTTACTGACTTTAACCACACCTATACTCTCTCTCTCTTTGCGTTCTAGGACCACGGGTATCATTTTCGTACTTTTCTTCATGATCTTAGCAGGCATCGGCCATGCTGGGCCCCTACGGTTCCTTCCTGTGTTCCAAAACAACAGGCGCACTAAAATGGGCAACCCATGAAACCAGCTTTCCTACCCGAAGGTGATATCATACAGTTCAAGAAACCACCACTTTACTAACAACAATCGGTAGAAAAAGCTCAACCGTTACTGCACTACAAAAATCATTTCCATGAAAAAACTCAGCAAGCGATGTGAAAAGGTAACAAACAGTAGAGCACTCGGCCAAACAAAGGGGGAACTGGTTCAAGGGTAAAACTCTCGAGCTTTGATACTAAGCGCCGTGAAATGAAAGGTGCAATGGATCTGAATGAAACCTTGAAAGCTGGAGAGTGGAGTGGAAAGAGGTATGGAGTATTTGCTTGCAGATTACAACGGCCACAGAGGGTAGCTGGGTCTGCACAGACTCATGTGGGCAACCTAATCTAACTCTGCTTGGAAGCTGGAGAGTGGAATGGAAAGAGGTATGGTGTAGTTGCTTGCAGACTACAGCGGCCGCAGAGGGTAGCTGGGTCTGCACAGACTCATGTGGGCAACCTAACCTAACTGCTTGGAAGCTGGAGAGTGGAATGGAAAGAGGTATAGTGTAGTTGCTTGTAGACTACAGCGGCCGCAGAGGGTAGCTGGGTCTGCACAGACTCATGTGGGCAACCTAACCTAACTGCTTGGAAGCTGGAGAGTGGAATGGAAAGAGGTATGGTGTAGTTGCTTGCAGACTACAGCGACCGCAGAGGGTAGCTGGGTCTGCACAGACTCATGTGGACCAATACCACTGGGGCTGCGTGATGATATATCGATAGAATACAGTGAATACCTCGTAATTACGAACTACGTAACTTTTCAGGAGACACAAAAAACCAAATTAAATCTTTATCATCATTTAAATTTAAATGTGCCTCTACGTGCTTTATCCAAATATTTAAAGATATTGATTTATTTCATACTAGCTTTTGCCCGCGATTTCGTCCGCGTAGAAGTTAAGAATATCTTCGTCGTGTGAGATAGTCCATTGAATTGTATGGCGAGCGATATTGTATCTTAAGATAAAATATTATAGTATCTTAGCCGTGTGCAGCGCCCCTTATTGAACTCCACTGCGGAAGACGTAACCTACGACAAACTTATTATTTGCGGTTGGTACAGTAATCGGGTCTAGGGATCGAACCGCAAAACCTACCTACTTTTCCGGGATAAAAAGTACCCAGTGTGGTGCCCAGGATATTAAAGAATAATTAATTATACCAAGTTTCATCGTAATCGAACCGGTAGTTTTACATTTATTTTTTTGATATTTTCAATACACAGAATTTCCACTTCTACAGATTTATTATAGGTATAGATATTTATTTCTCTTGTTTTTCAATTTTTTCGGCAAGTTTTGACGCGTCATCGCGAGGTTATCACACGAAACTGACTCGAGCAAGGTATGCATCAAATATCGTTGATAGCGCTACAAGTATCGAATCAAAATTTTGCGTGATACAAGATTGTGCGTTATGAGGTTTTCTTTCCGGAAATATAATAAAATAAATTTGCATAAAATTACATACCCGAGGCATTCACTCTAAGCCGTCGATATGCAAGCACTTAGCACCCCGGCCAAATTTTGCGTGAATCTGATAGCCCTCTCCACCTGCCCCAGGATAAAAAACAGATACACCGTAGGCGTGGGCTTGAGGATGATGCGTAATGGGTAGCACGTAGTCCGGCCGTCCAGTAAACGACGCGTAGTGTTCCAAATACGCGACAAAGAGATGTAGCAACGCCGTAGGGGCCCAGCAGGGTCGAAGCCTACTAGGGCCATGGGTAGAATACAAATAGAAGAATTGACGCTATAATTATGGCTAGAAAAATTCTACCCCTAGTGGGATCCAAAGTGTGTTTAGAGACACCTATGCAATCGAACATTGATCGCCGACGTAGCCCAAAGAATCGTCAATCTTAAGTGACTCTGGGCAGAGCACATTGCTCATGGAACAGATTGTCGATAAGGCTGAAATGTTCTAGAGTGGCGACCGTGCAATGGAAGACGCAGCGTTGGAAGGCCTCCCACAAGGTGGACCAATGACTTGGTGTAAGTCGCGGAAATGCGATGGATGCGAGCAGCACAGGACCATTTTCGTTGTGACGACACTTGGGGAAGCCGACTGAAATGATGTTAATGCAAGCAAAGCCGCTGACAGAAGCTAGTTTCACTACATAATTCCATTCAGAAAACGCTTTATCCAACTCCAAACACACTTGCTTAATTACAATTTCGCCAACATCAAAATACTAAAACTCTCAAAAACCTGACAACAAAACTTAATGACCAATCCAGCAACATTACATCCTGACAAAGGCACATAATTGTCTACAATTACACAGCCTCACACATTCTGCTCGCAAAGAGGCTCAAACGAGCCATTGTTCTCGCAAAACGTTTTTGTGCTCAGGCGAGGACATCAAGATGTTATCATCTTGACGAGAGCCAAACGGAAATGAATGGATCCGTATTTATATGGAGTTTTTGGGGCTTCTAACATAAATGTAAGTGCAGAAATTCCACTGTCTATTTTTTATTATTATGAATTATCTGTTTCGCATACCTCGAAAGATATTTATTTATTAATATGCTTGAGTATTTTCACTCCCCTGAAAGATTTCCAACCAACCAAAATAGGTATAATGGAAACGGCCCCGACTTACGAGTAGGGTACTTAGAGGTAGGTCACGGGCTCAAACCCAGCCAGGCGCAATATTTTCTGTAATTTATTTAAACACTATTTCACTCAAAACGGTAAATGAAAACATAAAATATAAAGAATCAAGTTATAATAAAGTTTTATTCTATTCTATTCCATTCTAAAATATCGTGAGGAAACCGGCAAGAAGAGTGTCCGTGGAGATTTTTGCACGTTCTTCTCCATAGACTTTTTATTTAATTTTTTTAAGGTGAGAAATCATCTAATGTCTTCTCCCGCTCTAGGGCGGGACGGACGTGTCAGACCTTTACTGACTAAAACCACACCAATGTTCCTTTAGTTGTCCTTTTCGTTCTAGGAATAACCTAACCTAACCTTTTCAAAAGTCGACCCATGGCCCTAGAAGGCTGCGGCCCTACTAGGCCCCTACGGTTTTGCTGACATCTCATTGAGGGTCTTAACAATCCAAAAGTACCTGCAAATAGTTTAATAGAACTAAATGCTTTGAATTTTATTCTTAAGTCGATAGGGCCACTAAAGTCCACCCTTTACGTTGTTAACATTTCTACGATCCGGACTAAATGTTTCGCCTCGTAGTTAATACCCCGTATATCGAAGAATTCGAACAATTTGCCTGCAGTGGTTTTCCCGCACGATTATAATTTAGGTGTGTTAAGGCTCTTATTAAACTAGTACGATTCACCATCAACGATTGCATTGCTTCCCATCAGGTGGCAGTCAAGCACTAGTTTATATAATTTAAAAAAAAAAGTGTCTTGTAATTTCATGCATCATAATATATGTCTTTATGAGCTGTGGTGGCCGAGTGGTAATGGCCTCGACTTACGAGTTCTAGGTTACGGATTCAAACCCAGCCAGGCGCATTACTTTGTGTAATTTATTTCATCACCAATGTTCTCAAAACGATGAAGGAAAACATCGTGAGGAAACCGGCATGTCCTAGAACCAAAAATTCGAAGATATGTGATTTCCACCAACCCGCACTGGGCCCGCTTGGTGGATTAGAAAGAAAGAACGAAAGAAAGAAAAAACGTTTATTTGTTCCTCATACATACAATAGAATTTTAAGTAAGAAAAAAAAATAACTTTAAAATCTGTGCAAGGCCAAAAAGGCGCCTAACTCAGCATATGCTGCGATATTTAAAACGATAAATAACGCAGCGCTGGTATTTTGTTAGGGCCTGCGGTGATGCCATTGTTATACTCACGGAGGCGATTACGGACCACTCCCTCTCCTAGAGACTCTCTAGGAGAGGGAGTGGGCCGGAATGGGTCCCACTGTTGGGACTCAGACCTCCGCCTGACTCCCAACAGTGGAAACATTATAAGGCCGACTATGTTGATTTCATGCATAGCCTCAAGTGAGGAAACCAGCATGTCCTAGAACCAAAAATTCGAAGACATGTGACATCCACCAACCCGCACTGGGTCCGCGTGGTGGATCAAGCCCATTCCCCCTCCTAGAGACCACTCTCTAGGAAAAGGAATGGGCCGGAATGGGTCCCACTGTTGGGACTCAGGCCTCTGCCTGACTCCCAACAGTAGGAACATTATAAGGCCGACTATGCTAATTTCATGCATAACCTCAAGTGATACTTCTTCTAAAACACTTCATATAAGAAGCTTTTCAACTGCGGCCTGAAACGTATTAATGTGGGTGATATCCGAATCTTATTTATCCTACTTACATGTTATATGCCTGTCGAGACAAGAATAAATTCTTCAAGTAACTGGAATAAGACACACCTTTATACACCCCAATTTTTAAATTAAGATATAATCATAATAATTTAAGTACTGAAATTTTATGTGAATGCACTTAAGTAGCTTTTTTAGGGTTCCGTACTTCAAAAAGAAAAAATGGAACGCTTATAGGATCACTTTGTTGTCCATCTGTCTGCCTGTCTGTCAAGACCCTTTATCTCGGGAACAGGTGGACGTATCGAGTTGAAATTAAAATCATATAAATAAAATATGTACTCAGGTCTGCGGTCCTTTGAAGCTGTGAAAAATCAAACTTCTGAGTTAACAAAAAACAAACATACAGCCGTTTAAGTCGGATCAAAAAACCTATATTTCGACACTCTCAAGGGAATCAAAATTTATAGGGTACTTCCCGATGACCTAGAACCCTGAAAATTGGATGAAGCAAGGTCTCATAGCACAAGTAGGTAGGTATAGGGAAACATCTGAAAACTGTAAATTTATAGTTACGTCACAAAAAAAATCTTCGTAACTCATTTTGCATTTTACAGCAATTGAACAGTTTTCATAGGTAAGTTTTGTACGGAACCCTCAGTGTGCGAGTCCGACTCGCACTTGCACAGTTTTTTTTTTAAGAAAATTTTAATCCAAGGCAAATGTTATCTTTTTTAACCCAAAAGTTGTCTGGTTAAGAATGCCTTTTTGCATTAAATCCACGCATATACCAATACTGTACATGAATTTTAAATAAACAAATAAAAAAGAAATTAATATGGGCATCGACGCACTACATTAGCAGCTGATACCCTACAGATACCGCATATATGCACGGATCTTGAACGCTGACTTCTACAGTTCTACTTGCGCAGAAACACGCAGAAGCGAGATGTCGGGTCTCTTTAGTGGTATGAAAAGAGATACGGGGGGAATGCAATCCTTGTACAGTGATTGGCTCGCCGATGTGTACGATGTGCAAAGCGATCCCTGCTCTTTTGCTGAGCGCTCAAGATTCATGGATCTATCTGCCCCCCTAGCCAAGTTACAACCATTTCGTTTCGATTCTCTTTTCTTTGATCGCCTCGAGTCGGCCACGCCTCCGATTCCTTTGTTCTGACGTCATCTCAACGCTCAGTCACGTGGTCAGAACAAAGGAATAAGAGGCGGGGACCGACTCGACGCTATCAATGAAAAGAGAATCGAAATGAAACGGTTTTAACTTGGCTAGAGGGGCTGTACTAATATCTACGTAAGTACACACAAACTTGATTCCCGCATGAGACAAATATACTTACAGATAGTTTTTCCGGGTTCGGATGTCTCGTGTATGTGAGTTTATATAATTGTGTATGCACCCTTATACATAGTAAGGGGTAATTTTCAAAAAAGAAATAGAAAAAAGAAAATTTGTAGGTCATAGCGAGTTACTATCAGGGTGACCTGTCTTACATGTACTTCATCATCATCATTTCAGCCGTAAGAAGTCCACTGTTGGACATAGACCTCCCCCGCGATACCACAACGACCGATCTTGTGCGTCTCGCATCCACCGCACTTCCGCGACTCTCACCAGGTCGTCGGTCCACCTTTTGGGAGGCCTTCCAACGCTTCGTTTTCCGGTGCGCGATCGCCACTCTAGAACCTTTCGGCCCCATCGACCCATTTCAGGCACCAGTATCACACTTAGTTAAACCCATACCGGACCCAGTAAATGGAAATATAGCCTTAAGTTACTTTGTGAAGCAAAAATAAATGTTCTATATTATTACAGTTAGCTGACTCAGCAAATGTTGCTCTGCCACATAAATTATCAAAGAAAAAAAGGAGAGTGGGTGTAGGAAGGTAAAAAATACCCTACGACCTACGGGGTTACCATGACGTTCAAAGTAAGATTGTTTCATTCTTATTTCAGTGTGGGTAAGAGACAGAGCTATACAGGTTGTCTAGCGCCATCTTTTACCCACACTGGAAATAAGAATGAAACAATCTTACTTTAAACGTCATGGTACAGATCCTATTCTGAGGCCTACCAAATATACATAAAAAACTTAATAAAAATCGGTCTTGTGGTTTCGGAGGAAATCGAGTCAAACGAGTTTTTGGCGGGATTTCTTTGAGTGAAGTTCAGTGACTGCTTTAATTATTCGCAAATTGATTCCTAGTGGATACTGTGATGTAAAATTGGTGTAGTTTTGTATCTCAGGTGTCTGCGCAACTGGACAATATGTGGAATCATTGAGACTGGCGCGATTTCGATAAATTGGAGCTGAGAATTATTGCAGTATTGACTACCACAGCTAATCTTACCGAGAAGGCTGGCTCCATACATTTACAAATACAAATCTTTATTTCTTAACAAAATAGTTTACATTAGTAGGTTATTGGAGCCATTTGCTACCAAATACTGCAAACACATTAGAATTTGTTTTTTTTTTTAGGTGGGAAAATTATCCAATAACATCTCCTGCACTTGGTGTCTGACTACGTGTCTGACTACTGACTTAAAACCCACTTCCTTGCCTTCATCCCAGGGCCCCGGGTTTCACTTTCCCACCCCCCATGGCCCCCAATAGGCTTCGACCCTGCTGGGCCCCTACGTTTTGCTGACATCTCCTTGAGGCACTGACAACTTGGGCTCGGTCGGGACGGTTACCGGAAGGTCGGATGGTGAGCTACCCATTGCTCGCCGTCCGCAAGCCCGCGCCAACGGTGGCTGGATATCGGAATCGGGATCCCGGCGACTGGAGCGTGAGGGCCGCTCCCTCGCACGTGTACGTGCGGCCTCCTCCTTTCCTAGCATTACTACTTCGCAGAAGGAAGCGACCGCCTGCCACTTCTCGCTTCGGACCATAGCCTGTACCAAGGCCCGGCGCGAGAGATTGTTGCCGCCGATCGCCCCCACGAGAACGCGGCGGTGTAGAACGTATTACATCCGCGTTCTAATGGAACTCTAAGTAACTAAAAAACTAAATACTTTCTAAACTTGACACTTTGTTAAATGAACAAACCGTGCGAAGCCAAATTTAAAAAAAAAACACTTAGAAGAATGAATTTCGAAACAAATGACGAAAGCGTTTTTTTGGATTGCAATGTGATATTTTAACGAGTAATTTATTTCCTTTTTTGTTTCGTGAAAAAGTATACAAAGCTCTGACGTTTCTAAAGATATACAATTACATTAGGAAAGAATATACACTCAGTTAATGGTATTTTATTTTGCGCAGAGCGAAGTCTGTTTTCGTTTTTGTTAGCGCAACAGAGTATCAATATTTTTATGGTTTGGCGTAGACCCGGATGTTTATGATCTCACTGACATTAAGTGTGACCTTGCTTTGACTTCGACCTTGTTTTATATGGAAATCTGGAAAAAAAGCTTCAAACGTTTGGAGAATTCATCGGATCGATAACGTAAATAACCCATGATAATAATTATAAAATAAAAAATATTTGGGTGACTGCTTTTTACTGCTCGACTGTCGATAGAAAAGAAGAAATTCCCACTTAATCGAACTTCTGGCCGTGACAGAATGACTTCTACTAAATTATTTATTTATTTATTTATTTAAACTACATGTACAGTAGTGGTACATAGGCGGACTTAATGCAACAAGGCATCCTCTATCCTCAGTCAACCTTTGGGTTATAAAGACAATACTGTGGTAGGCTTGCACAATAAACAAATAACAGATAATTCAAACAGAAAAAAATAAATAAAAATAAGTTATTTATAATAATAAAATACATATATATGCTAAAATTATAAACTAATAAATACTATGAAAAATATCAAAACATTAAGAAAACTTAATAATAATTCTGACGAAGACCAAACTAAAGTCAATTATTTATCATTCTCCCAAATGGTCAATCACTAGGTTCTCTTTCGGACGGTTGAGCAATTTCATTAAAACTCGAAAATCCTTTTAAATTACATATAAACCTATTAAGGCTAGGTCAGCTCACACAAATTGCATTCTTATCTGACGTCACTCAACAGAAAGCGATAATTATCAAATTTTGTTTCGTCCCGTCCTTAACATGACGTTCACGCAACGGAGTCCGATGCTTAGGGCGCGTTTCCACTGAAACAAAACTGGGTGGATTGGAGCGAAGAAGAGCAGTGGAAAGTACCAAGTGTTTCCATTAAAGCGGAAGAGCAATTAGCTTGAGGAAGTGATGATGAAGTCACGAAGTAGTAGCTGCACGAAGGCTGCGTTGATTTTCATTGTCGAGGGTCACCAATTTGGAGGTATGCGGAACAGAGTGTAAAGTCCCGCAAACCTCCGTTGAAAAGGGAGGATCCTCCGGCTAGGCGGATGTTATGTCTGGTGGACAACTGCCCGACAGATGTTTTCGGGCTGTTCTATATATTCCAATTGCGCGGAGAACTTTGATTGCGCGATGCAGGATTAGTTTTTATGTGACGCCATAGATGCTACAGCTACCCTAGCCTCAGTTCGGCATCATAGCCAGCTCGATTTAAGGCGGTCGCCTCCTTCTGCGAAGCAGTAATGCTAGCGAAGGAGGCGGCCGCACGCGTGAAAGAATGGACTGCCTTATGCCCTAGCTACCGGGATCCTGGCCCTGATTTCCAGCTACCGTAGGCGTGGAGTTGCGGACAACGAGCAATGGGTAGCTCGCCGGCCGACCGGCCGGTTACCGTCTAGACCAAGCCCGAGTTGTCGACCGCACGTAATGTAAACTGGAATTGCCTTGCGTTCCACTAAGGAACATAGGAGTGGGTTTTAGTCAGTAAAAGTCTGACACGCCTCCCTCGCCGCCAGGGCAGAGCCTGGAACGGGAGAAGTCATTGAATGAATTCCACCTATAAAAGCCTAGCGTGTTCATATATGTTTATATTAAAAGTCCACTCAGTTCCACTCCACACTACATACACTGCTTTCACAAATGCGGAGTGGAGATTTCGAGCACTGTAATTGGCCGATTCACGGTCCACTCCTGTCCACTTCGCCAGCCCGTTAGTGGAAACACACCCTAACGCGCCTTATCTTAATGACGTAATCAGCATGACGTCACGGCGTTCAAATAAATCACGCCATGTCTCGCACTGTTGTCGTAAACGAGAGAGAGTTGACGCGATTCGTGTAGCGTTAAATCAGTTGTTTGATCAGTTTTTTTTTTTGTGACGTGGTATACTATGTTTCTTCACATTCGGAATACGGGGCCATTCAAGTATATTAAAACAGACAGAGAGATTAGGTTAGGTCTAGTCACAGACAAACATTCAATTTACATCGTAATAGTCAAGTGCATCTGTAATCTCGATAACTTGAACACACTCATCGAAAACTTAAAATTATTGACTTACTGTATTTCTTGAATAGTTGATAGTCTTCATAAATATCCTTGAATATGCTTTCTGAATTTTTGTGATAACTGAGGAAGAAATCTTACCTGAAACAAAGTAGAAAAAAGATATTTACTAATTTGTATAAATAATAACCCCATATGCCGCGGAGTATGTCAATGCCACCAGTCTTTTGGGCACATTACCAGTCAACAGAGATGCAGAGAAAAGTTTTTCGACATCGTATATATTGCTTTTGGAAAGTTTTAATTACAACTCGACATAACATTTTCACTGTTTTCCATACAACCGCTCTTACGCGATTATGACGTTATTACACATTTTTCATTAGATATTTTGGAAACATAAATATCTTGAGTACATTATCTAGGCTTCTATTGAATTCAATTTATAATTTTATGTAAAACTAATCCTGTAAAGACCTCTCCAAATCTGCTATTTTGCTTGAATTTTGATACTTCATAATATACAAAAAAAAAAAAAGTCTAATAGATTTAACAATAGGAGCCTTGAAAATTTTATCAAAATTCTGAATTACAATCATTTTTGGAACAAGTTCATCAATTCCTAGAACAAGTTTTGTGAAATATTCAAGTAAATCTCGGAATTACCAAATGCTAACAGAGTTTTCGGGCGTTTTCTCTCTTTTTTCGCGTTGTCTTTTCGTCAAAAATCGCATTGAATTGCGTTAGATGAAGTAACAAGCTTGGAAACCATGCTCGATGTTGACGATAGGCGAGTGAAAAAGTTAAGTATTTTTAATTACATAATAGACACCTGAAGTAAAAGTATCTTATAATACTATTCCAGGACATGGCCTACCCGTGTAATACCCATGTAATTTAATCTAAATTCAATTAGCCGTTTGAGCGTGAAGGAGTAACAAACATAACACACACACATACATAGGTACATACAAAATTTTACTGTTATAATACTTGTGTGATTTTTAATTAGCTTTATGTACTGCTTTTACTTATAAACCTTACTACGACTAATTCTGTACTCCTCCGTACATGCAATATGTCTAAAAGTCAGCACAAAGTTCATCATTAACATCAGCATCATTTCAGCCGAAAGACGTCCACTGTTGGACATAGGCCTCCCCGAGAGTCACCACAATGAACGGTCCTGTGCATCTTGCATCGATTGGATTCCCGCTTCCGTCACCAGGTCATCGGTTCACCTTGTGAGCAGCCTTCCAACGCTGTGTCTTCGATTGCAATGTGCATTAATATTAATAATACCCTGTTCCCGATACCGGTGGGATACAATTTTTTTATATTTTTAAATGTTATTTTTTATATATTGATAATAATAATAATAAAGACCTTTACTTGAGACCATTTAGATCCATCACATACACACACATACATGCTAAGCACAAAAAAAAAATACAAAGACAAGTCCTGCCCTGCCACTTAAATTTGGCGATTTTTTGGGCTTCGTTAGCAACCTTGGTCTTCACGTAAGGATAATAATAATAATAATCTTTCTTTATTTCATCTTTTACACAAAATAGTTACATGTAACAGCTAAATAATGATGCTAGTGCCCAAGGAATAACTATAATTAACTTATCAATATGTAAGAACAAAAGGAAAATTGCCTTTATTAACGATATGATATAAGGATACTCCGAGCATACCCCTTTCCTTTGCCCTTTGCGTGACTTTAAGTCTTCTCATGAGGCCTATTGTGTGCGACCAAGTTGCAGAATCTGGCACAAAGTTCACACATTAATGATCATATTTATTATATTGTTGTCAAATTCAAAACATGTTCCTTATACATAATTTGTCATTAAAAATGTGAAAATATTCAGTGGTCATATTTAATTTTAATTGAATTTAGAGCTCATTTTTGATGTCTTTGGGATACATTCCCACAAAGACAAACAAAGTTACAGTAGTATAATATTTTTACGATCCACAAAGTTATTATTCACTGTAAGTAATTAGGTATAGATTTATAACATTCCATTTTCACATCAAACAATTCCAGAAATCCCAGAAAGCGAGTAGCTACCAACGGGGAAACCACAGACAGATCTAATACCTATATCTTTCACATAAATCGGTAGCACCATACAATAACTTTAGAATTTGGCAAGCATCCAAACCAGCACATTCCAGTGTACAGTCAACTGCACATCAATGGTAACCGTTTGACCTTGAACTTACGAGTGTAATTTTATCTACGAATTTATCTCTTTCGTTAATTCTGGTTATTGGTATGTATATAAAATTCCATTCCGTTATTTAGTATCTTTGTATTAATCCTTATCAAAGTAAATTATTTCCTGAACCCATTTATACCTGTATAGTACTTTTTGAATAATTCAATTTGCACATTCCATTCGAGAGATAGCTATCATGATTTTAAAAATGTATTAAAAATAAATAAAATCTTTGGATGATGTTTAACAGTTTTTTTTTATGGGAAAATCATCTTATGCTATCCCCCGCTCTTGGGCGAAGCGGGAGATAGTGTCAGACTTTTACTTGCATCTCCATGCGCAGATCGTGCATGATCGTGCTGACCAGATCACATAGTGACACCATCCGGATGAACGTGACCCTCTGGGATGCTTTAAACTTGGCTTGGTCCGTGAAGGGCCATGGACCTAAAGGAGAACTAAAGTAACCGACAGTCCGAAGAATCGCCTAACTTAAGTGGCAGTGGGTAACACATTGCTCGCAGAATAAATGGTTAACGGGGCTGAAAGCTTCTGGATGGGCGTTGATAGGACTCCCACAAGGTGAACCAAAGACCTGGCAAAGGTCGTAGGAATTCGATGATGCACAAGACGGGTCGTTGTAGCGACACTTGGTGGAGGCCTATGTATATCCAGCAGTGGGCGTATTTCGGCTGAAATGATGATGATAATCTATTTATTATTGTTTTTTTTCGTGTGCCTTTTATTCAAATCTGCTGATATTTACATGAAAAAGGCGTAAGATAATGTATGTATTCGTAATTACCTACAAATTATTCAAAAGGTAAATGGAATTCAATACTATACAAATTAGGGCTTATCGGATTTACCTACAGCTGGAACTTTTCCATAAGCCATATAAGATTCCAAATTCTAATAGAAATGGAGTCGTATTAGAAAAAGGGTGGATCAAACCCACTTGGGTGGAGCACAGCCGTATCTTCGTGGAGTCGATCAGTAGTAGTGACCTCTCGTGCCCTCGTGCTCCAGAATTGGTAGTGGTTATCTCCTCCTACAAAGCAGTAATGCGAATGCATCGAGTGAAGGTGATAGCTGAAATTCACTGTTTAAAAAGTCTCGCGGGGATTCTCATGCCCCAGCCGCAGCCGCAAGAGACCCTACGGATATAGGCTCGATTTCAAAGTCGAGCAATGAGTAACTTGTCGGCCAGCCGTCCAGTAATAACCAAGCCTAAATCGACGGCAAGTTGTGTTCTACGTGTGCCTTTAGAAGATATCCTATTAAAGCCGACGCCTGCTAGGGCTGCGGGAATATTCAAAAGAATTACCGTGACCCTGAATCGTAAAGGGCAACCGAAGGGACAAGGGTTGGTTTTGTCTCAACCCATAGCAGGATAATGATTTCCCACTATCAAAATAAGTTGCTCTATGCTAAATAAACTTTAACTTAGATGAACTTTTTCAGCAGCTGCACGTAGACTTAGGTTAAAAGTCGATTTCGACATAGTTGGGAAACGGCGCATAGTGTTCCACACCCGCCTCAAGATGTCAGCGGAACTGTAGGGGCCCAGCAGGGTCGAAGCGTACGGGGGCCATGGAACGAAGGCAAAGAAGGAACATAGAAATAGATTCTGGTCAGCAAAAGTCTGACACACCGTCACGATCTGCCTTAGAGCGGGAGAAGTCATTGGATGATTTCCCAACATAAAAAAAAGAATTATCGGCTAGGCAGGTTAAGTTTATTAAGGGTTTTCGTATCTTCATGTTTGCGTGCGGTCGACTGTACTATTCCAAGCTCATTCTACTGCTTTGTAGCTCAATAATACAGGATTTACGAACATTGGACAGTTGACTTGCTTCGTCAGTAAATACGGAATGTGTCTTTGTTTTGAGGCATCGGGTGATTGGTTTTGCAGAGGGAAAATTTTCTTTGAACAAAATAAATACAGTCTTTTGGAACCAACTTCTACTGAACCAAATCGTGATTTTTCGAAGGTAGATAGATAAATTTAAGAAAATAAACGAAGGTTAAAAAAATATCCTCGTATATTTTTTTTAATAATATAAACCAGTGCTTGACAGCGATCCCACCTCATGGAGATGTCAGCAGTAAAACGTGTACAGTAATAAGTTTGTAAAAAAACGTGTAGTAACATAATAAATGCATATCCTTATAGTAGTGTTTTTCCAACTGACGCCGGGATTCCGATCCCGATTTCCGGCCATCGTAGGCGCGGGCTTGCGGACGGCGAGCAATGGGTAGCCCACCGTCCGACTGTTCGGTAACCGTCCGGACCGAGCTCAGGTCGAAGCTTACTGGGGCCATGGGTAGTGTTAAAATGAAACCCGGGGCCCTGGGACAAAGGCGACGAAGAAAAATGAGTGGGTTTTTAGTCAGTAAAAATCTAACACTATCTCTCGTTCCGCCCAAGAGCGGGATTTGTCATTAGATGATTTTCGCACCTAAAAAAAAACCTGATGGTTAGCAGTGTTGAAAAAAGAGAAGTTCTAAGCTATCTCATAGTCAGAGACATTATCATATTATGAGAAAATAACCTCAAAACTTTACTCTTGTTTAAATATTTCTAAAATAGTGGCGTCAATTTGTATACGCTTTTTAGGTAGCTAATACTATTAAGATTTTAAAACAGTAATTTTTTTTAATAATATTTGATATCCATCTTTGGCCTGGGGTACCATAGAGGCTGGGCAATCCATTTGCTAGATATTCTTAGATACACCAAGTTTTGCTAGGTAATCTTAATAATACTTATACTATAATCCTTATATAATACTTATACTTTATACCACGTACATCGAAGGACTGGAACAATTTGCCTGCTGCGGTCTTCCCGTCCAATTATAATTTGGGTGTCTTCAAGGGTAGAGTGAATAAGCTCTTAATAAACTAGTGCGCTTTACCATCAATGATTGCATCTCCGCTTACCATCAGGTGGGATCGCAGTCACGCACTGGTTTATATCATTTAAAAAAAAAAAAACTTAAGAAGCGATTCCTTAAATTGTTGTTAGCCTTTCCTGTCCCAATCCTAGGTAAAAGCCACCTTCCACTCCTTCTTCTGGTCCTCTTGCCAATTCTGATGATATATGCCTAGTTCAGCATTTTTTTTAGGTGGGAAAATCATCCAATGACATCTCCCGCTCTTGGGCGGAAGATGTCATTGTGTACAGGGGTGTGTCAGACTTTTAATGACTAAAAACCCACTCCTGTTCCTTCTTTGCCTTTTACACCAGGTCCGGGTGTTCTTTTCAGAAGCGAACCCATGGCTCCAGTAGGCTTCGACCCTGCTGGGCTCATACAGTTTGCTGAACGTACGTGAAACACTCCACGCCGTCGATGACTTAGCCTTGGTCTGGACGGTGAGCAATGGGTAGCTCGCCGTCCGTGTCTACGGCGGCCGGAAATCGGGATCGGGATCTCGGCAGCTGGGGCGTGATGGCCGCACCCTCGCGCGTGCTCGTGCGGCCTCCTGTCTTGTTTAGACTGCCATCTTCTTCGTGGTCTAGCAAACTTATTAGGAACCAAAATATTCTAAGTAAAATAATTTATCAAAATCTTGTAGTACCTACCTAAACACACAAGGACACACTTCATCAAGCTCTCTCAAGGGTGTCATAAAATAGAATAATGAACAAGAGTAATCTTCATAGGCATTACACAACTCCATACATTACTTAAGGAGAACTGTTTCTAAGGAGGTTTCATTATGAATGATGACACAAATTGTATAGTGCCCGAGTGTTAATATAACTCGCCTCTGGACTTACTGACATAATTGAGATTGTCAGTACTCTAAAACATTTTGGTTGAACTGGTTTTCATTAATCACGAAGAATCGCCTAACTTAAGTGGCAATGAGCAGGGCACATTGCTCGCAGAACGGATGGCCGTTGGGGCCGAAAGCTCGTATGGCGACCACGTCCTCCTACAAGGTGAACCGATAACCTGGTAACGTTTGCAGAAGTACGATGGATGCGAGACGCACAGGACCGTTCATTGTGGCGGCTCTTGGGGAGGCCTATGTCCGAGCGTTCCAGGGCCACGATAACCCATTCTTACAATCCCGTAGCGTAGTTGACCACATGACATACCTTATATAATAATAATAATAGTAGTTTTTTAAACATTTTCATTGACAGCATGATGACAAATTATTATCTAGGCAACGCTTGCTAGCAATTTTAACAAACATTGAACTAAACCTAAAAAATAAGAGACGAAAAAAAGTAAAAAACTAAAACCCGACCGAGTATGAAACAAGATCCTGCAAATCTTGTTTCATACTTTTTCAGTGTCTTTTTTTTTGTTGTAGTCTTGTTATAGTTTTTTACTTTTTTTATTTAAACATTTTTGGTGTTAAATTTAACTCATGACTTTTTGACCGCTAGAGGGCGTCACTTTAGTTTTTAGCAATATTTTGGAAATGTACAAGTGAAGACCTTTCAAATGATACCAAATGCCAGTTTTACGGAAGGAACAGATGAAAATACTCACATACTACTCTGTCAAGAAAGTACCGGGAAAAGATCAATAATTCACAAAATGTCTGTTATTCATCCAAATTTATTTAATCACCTTCAAAGTATGCTCCTTTAGAAACAATACACTTGCGCCAACGAATAATCCATTCATCAAAACATTTTTTAAACGCTGCTTCCGGAATTGAGTTCAGTTCTCGCCGCGAATTCTCCTTTATGTCTTCTATTGATTGAAAACGGGTGCCACGAAGTGGTAATTTGAGTTTAGGAAAAAGAAAAAAGTCAGCAGGAGCCATATCTGGTAAATATGGTGATTGCTGGATGGTATTTGTTGAGTGTTTGGTCAAAAATTCGTTCACAATGATAGCCTTGTGCGAAGGCGCATTGTCGTGGTGCAAAATCCAAGAATTTTCTTTCCACAAATCTGGCCTTTTTCGTCGAATTCGCTCTCTTAAACGCCGCATAACGCTCAAATAATATTCTTTATTTACCGTTAGACCTTCCGGTAAGAATTCAGAGTGCACAACACCGCGATAGTCAAAGAAAACAGTCAACATGACTTTGACTTTTGATCGACTTTGGCGTGATTTTTTCGGTTTCGGTTCAGTTGGAAGGCGCCACTCCGAAGCTTGTTGACTAGTTTGCATGTCAAACTCGTAAACCCATGTCTCGTCACCAGTAACAATGCGTTTCATGAATGTTGGGTCCGAACTGACTCGTTCTAGCATGTCCTCAGCGACTTTCATAAGATTGAGTTTTTGGAGAAAATTCAGATCTTTTGGGACTAGCCGAGCAGCAACATGTTTCATACCCAAATGATTAGTTAAAATGGTACGGATCGACTCGTGAGATATAGAAAGTTCGGCGGCTATCTCTCTCAGAGTTGAATGGGGATTTTCAGTCACTATTTTCTTCACTTTTGCGATGTTAACTTCAGTTGCAGACGTTGACGGCCTACCAGAGCGAGGCAAATCTTCCATCACATCTCGACCGCTTTTCAACGCTTTGAACCACTCATAAGCACGAGTTTTTGATAAAGTCGATTCACCGTAAGCCTTCTGTAACATTTTCAATGACTCCGAACACGAAATTCCATTGGCGATGCAAAATTTAAGACAAACTCTTTGTTCGATATTTTTGTCAATTATGAAATTCGCAATACACACTTTATATGATATTACTAAAACCAGCACTGTATTTAATATAAATAACAGATGCAACTCAAACTCCGCGCCAAAATGGAAAACAGTTGTGCCAATCTAACAACTACAAAAAAACAAAAATTTGAATTTGGAACCATAAACAAATCATCCATTCCCGATACTTTTTTGACTGAATGTACATATATACATAGCCTGTCAAAATCATAACCCTTCGTAGCCGGATAATAATAAATATTTTTTCCTTACTGGTTACCTATTGGGAAACGAATGGTGAAACGGGAGGAGTTTGAGGTAAAAAAAAAAGATTCTACAGTACTTACATCGTACCTTCTAACAGAGCTATACTCAACCTGTGGCCCGCGGGTCGTATGTGGCCTGCTAAGCCTCTCTGTGTGGCCGTGTGGCCTAGCACAGTAGGTACTAGCGCCAAGTTACCTATATTTGTTCAGTGCTTACTGGGTCACTCATTGCAGATGTGTGTAGACTTCGCCTGTTCGTAAATGAATTTTACCTATGCCATAAATAGGATGTAACAATTCATGTGTATTGCGATGTAGCATTAATCAAAAAGTCTTCCGTTGTCAAAAAATTAAAAGTCTCATAAAATAAATGAATGAGATTGAACTTCAATCAGTTGGGGCGTAGGTTCCTAAGTCATGGCAGAGGCGCAATATTTCGATACTTGGTATTTTCGACATTGTCTATTTGAAACTGACTTATAAAATAATCCAATTCTAAAATTCAATTCTGATCAAATTCAAATTCTGTTCTAAATCCTGTCCTGATTTCAGAACCCTTTAGTATTAGTACATATATATTTATCTAATTCAAAACAAATCTCCGTCTATAGCATAGCATAGTCGGCCTTATAATGTTCCCACTGTTGAGACTTAGGCCTCCTCTCTGGGACAGGGAATGGGCCGTAATCCACCAGGCGGGCCCAGGGCGGGTTGGTGGATGTCAAATGTCTTCGAATTTTTTATTCTAGGACATGCCGTTTTCCTCACAATGTTTTCTTTCACCGTTTTGAGAGCAGTGGTAATGAAATAAATTACACAAAGTAATGCGCCTGACTGGGATTGAACCCGCGACCTACAACTCGTAAGCCGGAGCCGTTACCATTCGACCACCACTGCTCTCGGCTCGGCCACCACTGCTCTCTCTCCGTCTCCGTCTATATCACTATATAATCATCATCATTTCAGCCGAAAAATGTCCACTTTTGGGCTTAAGCCACCACCAAGTGTCGCCATAATTACTGGTCTTGTGCGTCCCGCATCTATCGGTTAGGCCCAAGAAGAAAAAAAGATTGAGTACCACTGTCTACCACGTCTGTCTGCTCCTAAAAAGGAGGCGTGATGTAATGTAATAATGACAAATGGTTCCACACACGATGTTTTAATATTGATGAATGATCGGACCGGCTGACATGTTTACATTTACTTACATTATGACGTGACCTGTCACGCTACTTTTATCCCCAAATGGTTCCGTGACACGCCCTTTGTAATTACTAAATAATTATTACTTGTTTGGAACGTTTTGAAGGCTCGATTATGTTTATAAATTATTATATTTACCTTATATTAGTAGTAGTATTTTTTTTAATAATAAATTCAGTGTAGTATTAGTTACTACACTGTGTCCTTCAGTTGCCATTTGCATTCTAAGACCACGAGTTTCCTTTTCAGAAAATCCCCCCGGCCCTGGCGGGATTCGGCCCTGCTGTGCCCCTATGGTTTGCTGACATCGCGGTGCGACAGGTCTCTGCCGCCGATTTCTTCCACGAAGACACGGCGGTGCACCCTCCAGTATACCTCCATCGTATGCTTCACCGTGTCTTCTGAATGGAGGTATATTTTAAAAAACTGGGCAAGTACGAGTCGGACTCACGCACTGAGGTTTCCCTACAACCTTACTTATATAAATAAGTAGTTCAATTCCCGAATGGAGGCTCGATGATTTTTCCGAAACGCAATCTTTTTGTGTGACGCAATAACAAATTTACTGTTTTCAGATTTATTCCTATAACTATGCTATTAGACCTTGCTTAATGCCAGATGAACGAGAGAGAGAGAAAACGGGAAGTACACTATGAATTTTGATTCCCTTGAGAATGTCGAAATTTACCTTTTTTTGCTACTTAAACGCCCGTATCTTTTTTTTCGTTAACTTAGAAGTTTGATTTTTTAACAGCTTCGGAGGGCTGCAGACCTGAATACCTGGGTTTTAATTTCACTCGATACCTCCATGCGTTACCGAAATAAACGGACAGACAGACAGACGGACAACAGAGTGATCCTATAAGGATTCCGTTTTTTCCTTTTGAGTACATTTGACGTATGAGTTTATTTCGGATTTTTTTCAGAATAACCAGCTAGTAAAAACTGGCCACAATTAGCTTTTGACACTGACAGCTCTATTATTGGTCAAAATTAAAAGTTATGAATATTTCTATAAATAAATCATTATTTTGCTTTTATTTAGGGGCTAAAAAATTGCAGCCGCTCTGGGCTAACATCCAACTACACTCAAGCGCTAGAGTCGAATGTCAGAGTGCTAAGTAAGAATTTGTTTTATGTTAACGCAAACGAAACGTGACGATGAGCAGTGGTGGCCAAGTGGTAATGCCCACGACTTACGAGTTGTAGGTCGCGAGTTCAAACCCAGCCAGGCGCATTATTTTGTGTAATTTATTTCATCACCACTGCTCTCAAAACGGTGAAGGAAAACATCGTGAGGAAACCGGCATGTACTAGAACCAAAAATTTGAAGTCATGTGACATTCACCAACCCGCACTGGGCCCGCGTGGTGGATTACGGCCCTTTCCCTCTACTAGAGAGAAGGCCTGAGTCCCAATAGTGGGAACATTGAAAGGCTGATTATGATATGTATGCTAAACGAAACGTTTATGATTTTCGGCGCTCCAATTAGCTCATTCCAAGCTCTTAACCAATCAGAGAGCCAAACGCGGTAAATGTTTCAATTGCATTAACTTAAAAGCAACTCGCGTTCAGCGCAAAGTTTAGACATATTTGGCGAATTAGATGGAATTTGAGGCAATAATTTGATTAAGTTCAATAAAGTGGAATGTCCGGTTTTCGCAAATACCATTTTCTTGACTTAAGAATCTTCCCATATACTAAAAACAAAATAAATTTAAAAAAATTGACTTTAGCGCCATCTATCGAGAACATGGCCGCGTTAGAGTAGCTTTCGCCTTAAGGTGATAGTTTTAGAGGCCCAGCAGGGTCGAAGCCTGTTGAGGCCATGGGTTATACGAAAGACAACCCCGGGGTCCTGGAACAAAAGCAAAGATGGAACAGGAGTAGATTTTAAGTTCGGGAGGTTCCTGCACCGGATTCGTGCGGAAGAAACGCCCGGGTGTTACCATTGTATGGACCGTCTGGAATACACGGTGGAGTGTACGGTAGAGGTATGGCCATGGCTCAAGCAGACGGCTTGCAGATGGTGAGGTATGAATGGTTAGCCGGCTTGCATACGGCGAGTAATGAGTGGCTAGCCGGCTTGCATACGGCGAGGAATGAGTGGCTGGCCGGCCGTCCAGTAACCGTCTGGACTGAGCTCGAGTCGTTAACTGCGCGTAGTGTTCCTCACGCACCTCAAAAAGATGTCAGCAGTGTCGAACGCTACTGTGGCCATAGGTTGTGCGAAAGAGAACCCCGGAGCAGTTCCAGCAAAGGCAAAAAAGGAACAGGAGTGTGTTTTAGTCAGCAAGTCTGAGACGCTCACCTAAAACAAAAGACAGTAGGTCTTATTCAATAAATGAAGAACTTTTACTTAATAAAAAAAATGCAGTCAGTTGATACTCAACAACAAATTGATAAACCGATTGACGCTGCAGCCGTCTGCAAACGTCGGTAACTCAATATTAACAAGTGCAATCAATGGTCAACAGAACAACATAAATGATAAAATACACTTTGAATTCAGAATATTACGTTTTCGGAACAATCAGTCTTGATTGCGATGCCGAAACTCCGTTGATTTCGCAACTTCATAACAAGAAGTTGGTAACTATTTCGCTGGAATGTTGGCAGTCCTTGCAGATTAAAGACTTGGAGGTAGGAGGGTGAGTTTCTCCAGTAAAGGGTTGAGGATTCGAAACCAAATAACTTAGAATGTTTTTAGTATCATATCATAACATTAAAGAAAAGATGGATGGATTGTGTGAAGAGCGAGAAGAAGGAAGTATGAAAAAGGAAGTTAGTGATAGCATGACGGGTGACAGGACAGAATGGAAGAAAAAGCTTTTCACAATTTTTTTTAAATTATTTGTTTTAGGAACGTGAAATTTCGCATATCGCACAAGGTTACCTTTTATGACGTAGGTGAGCACTAAGACAGGATTTTCCAAAATTCAATCCTGAGTACACATCCTGAGTCTTTGCTGTATCAGAATATACTCAGGAATGAATTTTCCACCACTCATATTTTTACTGTTTTTATGACGTCACAGAAGTGACTGTATCACGAGTATTTTTTACCATCAAACTATAAAGTTTGGCGAGCTAAAAATATGTTAAACGAAAGTTTAAAATGTATGAGAGAAATAAATGATAAAAAAAAAACAGAAAATCTGATAAAAACAAACTGATATTAATTAAACATACAGATACCGGCACGGATCTTGAGCGCTGACTTCTACAGTTCTACTTGTGCAAAAGCACGCAGAAGTGGAATATCGGGTCTCTTTAGTGGTATGAAAAGAAATACAGGGGCGGGGAGTGCAATCCTTGTACAGTGATTGGCTCACTGTTGTGCAAAGTGATCCCCGCCCTTTCGCCGAGCGCTCAAGATTCGTGCCGCTATCTGTACAAACGAACGCAAAAGCTGTAAAAGTCTGATACTCCTTCTCGCTCTACCCAGACTGAGAAGAGTTATTTAACGATTTCCCAACTTCAGAAAAAAGAAAGATTACGAATAAACACTACTGGTACCTAAACTTATTTATCCAAACGCGGTTAAAATTTATTGACTGCGAAAAATTCTCGAGAACAGTATACGTAATTGACATTGAAATATTGGGTTCATAATTTACCTAAAGGGGCTATGGAAAATTTCTTTCGACAGCCATAAGACATCGACTAAATGTTTATTGCAGGAAAAACTTTACTTATGTACCTATGAAGATATTCATATACAAAAATGTATTGTTTTCTTAAGAGGAGTGGTTGAAAATAAATACTTTCTAATCACTAAAGGTGCACACGGCCCACCGGCCACAACCACAAAACGCCGCCACCGGCATATTTCCTGTAGGTTTCATACATTTTATATGGATTCGCAACACACGGTGAACCGGCCACTAAACACCGGTACAAAACGCCGTCTCACGCCACTCGCGCATTTAAACCTTCTTCGTCAGAGTCCATTATGATACGCACGTATGGGCTAAAAAAAAGTAGCAGCCACCGACCACAAGTAGCTGTCGCGCACTTCAGCTTCCTTTGTGACAGCTTCTAGCTTCTCGTGGCGGCGTTTTTTGTGGCTATGGCATGTGGCTCATGTGCGGCAACACAAAAACGTGTGAAATTAAAAATATCAAAATACCTACAATCCTGCTAACACGAGCTCTAAACGCGATCAATTTCACAATGGCTGGCCTGATGGTCTAGTGGTCAGTGGCCCTGAGTGCTATGCAGGAGGTCGTGGGTTCGATCCCTACCCAGGACAAATTTTTGTGTGATGAGCACGATCATTTGTTTGTGTTTGGGTTTAATTTATCTTTAATATGTATATATTTAGAAATAATCGGGTGTATAGTTCCATCCCTCTTTCCCGCTCACACACTTGAAATTTCAACACGTCGTAGTAAGTGCCCAGGTCAAAAAAACAAACTAAATAACAAAACAAATAGGTTTAAATAGTTTAATCTAAATAAAATAAAATAAAAAAACTCATAAAGAAAAAAGAGCCACTTACATGAGAATACAAGATAGTTTTTTTTTTATTGATATAAACTAGTGCTTGACCACGATTCGCTGGCATCTTCCTGAGGCGCGCGAGGAACGACTTGGGCTCGGCCCGGACGGTTACCGGACGGTCGGACGATGGGCTACCCATTGCTCGCCGTTCGCAAGCCCGCGCCTACGGTGGCCGGAAATCGGGATCGGAATCCCGGCGGCGGTCGGAGCGTGAGGAGCGTAGCCTCATGCGATCGGCCACCGACCACGACTGACCGAGGCGACCTCCTGCCACTCCTCCTCGCTCCGGACCATGGCCTGTATTTAAAACCACTGAAAGAGCGTACATTTTTTATATAAGATGGCAAACTATTATAAAATTATGCTCCTTCATAGTATTCTTTTTAGCATAGTTTGTTTGTATCCTTGGTAGGACAAGGGAGCTAGTAGAAACTAATACAATACTAAATACCTATACATACGGTTAACAGTAGCCGACCCAAACTTCAACGACTCACATAAGTCCACACTGGAAACTGAATTGAGTATATCTGGGACACTGGGCGGTAATCACACATGTACGAGTTCAGAAGTTCGGCGTCTACTACAAGTTTCTATTACGGGTAGCAGCTATCGAATTCTCGTGAATAATTACATTTACAATGGGATACGTTTTCAAGGAAGACCGATACCGTTGCTTGGAAAGCATGTTAAGCCGTTGTTCCTGGCTAATACACGTATATAGGGTAATGATCAGATCACAAAACCCTACCAAGAAAGAGGGAAATCAAATAGACTGATTGTAGGTGAATTTTTTTTCTACTAATTGTGCACAACCAAAGTCGCCGACATAGCCCGAACAATCGCCAAACTAAAGTGGCAGTGGGCAGGGCACATTGCTCGTAGAACGGATGGTCGATGGGGCCGAAAGGTTCTAGAATGGCAACCGCGCATCGGAAAGCGCTGCGTTGGAAGCCCTCCCATAAGGTTGACTGACGACCTGGTGAAAGTCGCGGGAGGACGGTGGATGCAAGACACACAGGATTGGTCGTTGTGGCGTCGCTTGGGGGAAGCCTATGTCCAGTAGTGGACGTCTTTCGGCTAAATAATGATGATGATGATGAAAGCGAAAGATGGGATATGTTTTGTTTGCTTTGCTCGCTCACTAGACCCCGCCATCCCCTTCTTACCTAACAAGACCGATTCGGGGAGCCTCAATTCGCTTAATAAATGTAAAAAGTCTATTAATATTCGGTGTATAATTAGTATTTTTAGTGAAGAATAAGAATTTCGATGCACATTTAAAAATATTCCTATTTATCATCTAACGGACCAAATTATGAACTCCAAATCCAAAGTCCTGTGCTAGGGAAACCATCTGTAAAATCTATTTGCCAGCGGATTTTGATCCCGAGAAATGTAAGGAGCTTACGGTTAAGCTGGGGTCGCCATACGTGATCGTTTTAGAGGACAAGTCCTGGATTATTGTGTAATGTTGTGTTGAAAAACTTGGAAGGTTACTTGATGCTTATTAAGGTTACTACAGCCTTTTTGATGGTTAGATTGAGAAGTTTATAGAAAATGTAACTGAAGTAATAAACTCCCTTATATACCCCAAATTAGAAAATTAAATTACAATCGGTACTGAAATTTTACTTAAATGCATTTGAGTAGCGAATTTTTTTTAACAAATTTTCTGGTTTCAGATTTATTGCTATATCTGTGCTAAGACATTGCTTTATACCAAATTTCAGGATTCTGGGTCAACGAGAAGTAACCTATAAATTTTGATTCCCTTGAGACAGTCAAAATATACGTTTTTTGCCACGTAAACGGCCGTATCTTTTTTTTTCGTTAACTTAGACGTTTGATTTTTTCACGGCTTCTAGGGACCGCAGATCTAAGTATGTGGTTTTAATTTCAACTCGATACCTCTACGCGTTCCCGAGATAAAAGGTCTTGACAGACAGACAGACGGACGGACAACAAAGTGATCCTATAAGAGTTCCGTTTTTTTTCTAAAAATGAAGAAAATTCAGTTGAGTTTATATATTACAAATAAAAATTCAAAAATACAAAGCTTTCGTCTTTATAATATTAGAATAGATTAAGAACAAACCTTGAGAATCTACAAAGAACTAATTAGAACTTTTGCTTATTTCATGTATTTTAATTACTATCTAGTTCAACCTAGTTTAAGTTTCAAACTAAATTAAATTTCAAATAGTTACAGATGAGATAATTTTGTAGTTCTAAGATTCACAGATAAACCAAGGCTACTGGCTTGAATAATTGCTAAACAGTACCAGTAGTCAGGATACATGACATGCAATACACCAGCCCCCCTAGCCAAGTTACAACCGTTTCGTTCTTCGATTTTCTTTTCATCGATCGCCTCGAGTTGGTCACCCCTCTAATTCCTTTGTTCTGACGTCATCTCAACGCTCAGTCACGTGGTTAGAAAAAAGGAATAGGAGGCGTGGCCGACTCGAGACGATCAACGAAAAGAGAATCGAAACGAAACGGTTGTAACTTGGCTAGGGGTGCTGTATTGCAAGCTCAGTAACCGTCAGCTTTTTTTTAGGTAGAAATCATCAAAAACACTTCCTGCTCTAAGTGGGGCGCAAGGGAATCTCACTCTTTCGAAAAATCCCTCGACCCTGGAACTTCCTTCATTGATGACTTGCAATGCAGATGCCTCGTTCTCATTAGTCAAAAGCCGACTATTTAAGCCGACCAAAGTTGGATCAAGACCTTTCTCAAGTGCCGCCACAACTACCGCTCCTGTGTGTCTCACATTCATTGTATTCCCGCCACTGTCACCAGGTCATCGGTCCACCTTGCGGGACACCTACCAACGTTTTAATGATCATGCGTCATTATGACTTTCCAATGGTCAACCACTGACAATCGATTGAA
The DNA here is from genome assembly GCA_949316375.1 of Mythimna vitellina. Taxonomy (NCBI): domain Eukaryota; kingdom Metazoa; phylum Arthropoda; class Insecta; order Lepidoptera; family Noctuidae; genus Mythimna; species Mythimna vitellina. Next base: position 5,900,385 of record OX438708.1, on the reverse strand, counting down.
AGAAGTGGCAAAGAATCAAATGGTAATCTCGTACATATTGACAAATGAATGTCTGACGTATGCGGTAATCAGCTAAAATTTTGACAGTTCCTTTGATCAATGACCTACCATTAGAACGTCATTGTGCAGTCATTACTTTTAATAAGCTCAATATTTTCATTCTACCCCAACTCTATTACGAGACCATCGACCGATCAATGATCCATTATTATGAATTAGCAGATTACGAACTTTTAGCAAATTGACTATAGGATCGTGTTGGAATGACGAATTTATAAAAATAGCAGACTTGGCTCACTGGTGGTGTCACTTAGTCGCTTCTTATAACACCCACTGGAAGTGTTGGAATGGTGCTATTATTTGCGTCGAAAACCATACGGTACAATATTATCTTATTGTGTCTTAAATACAATATATAAGATAAACTTTCAAGATAGATCAACGAAAAGAATATGATACCGGCCCACGCTAAAAACCAGCGCTGTGGACTCGTCGCTTTTTGCGTGTGTTCACGGCATTATATGTTTCCTTTAGAATGTTTATAATTTGTAAATCATTCTTAAGATTGCGTCTTTTGCGCCAAATAACTACTTGTTACTAAAAAACCAAAAGCAAGGGAGATTATACAAAATTATTTTATATCTGCAAAATTCTACCGATCACTTTAAAACATAAATATCTTTTATTAGTTAACCACCACAGTACCCAAGAGCATAGCTTAACTCATGTATACAATAATCATAATACACGATCTATGGCTGCTGGTAGATTCAATGTACCCAGAGTCACCGATTACTTTAGTGACAGAACACTAAAAAAGAGAATACCATACCTATTAAACAGTCTGCCGGCAGACATAAGCAGTGAAACAAACACAAATAGATTTATACGCAAATTAAAATTATATTATTTATAAATGTTTTAAGTACATTTAAGTATGTCTAGAGACTAACCGACCCCACAGTCAAACCATTGCAACGGTTTTGTGGGGCTTATCTTATAATTTACTTACCTTTTTGGAATAAAGATAAATAAATAAATGATAATAATAAAATGATATTCGTTCTTTTCTTTTATAGACTTATCCAGCAAAATTTTCCAAACGCCAAAATTCATGGTAACCCTACTGGCCATCTTATGAGAACTCCATCATATTATATCCTAGTTCGTTTTCCGAAGAAGCAGGGGCTTCATATTATTCAAACCCATATATAATATATTATTTCACTAAGAAAATATTTGTTCACTTGAAGGAAGAGATGTATTAGAAAAAAAAATGTCTTCCCCGCTTCTGATATTTGAACATCATGATCGAAATACGAAAACGTATTTCTTTTTAAACATGTCTCGTAAATAACGGATGGCAAGTAGTAATAGCTCGAAGGTAATAGGATTTCTTTTCGATATATGTATCTACTTAATAATGGGTTTGGATCTGGCAAGAGTCAATGTTCTAACCATCATCATCTTCTTGCCTTCTTAGGGTTCCGTACCTCACTAGGAAAAAACTGAACCCTTATAGGATTACTTGGTTGTTTATCTGTCTAATTATCTGTATGTCTGTCAAGACCCTTTATCTCGGGAACGCGTGGAGGTATCGAGTTGAAATTAAAACCATAAACTCGAAGTCTGCGGTCCCTTGAAGCTGGGAAAAATCAAACTTCTGAGTTAACGAGATACGGCCGTTTATGTGGCAAAAAGCGTATAATTCGACACTCTAAAAGGAATCAAAATTCATAGGGTACTTCCCGTTGACCTAGAATCCTGAAATTTGGCATGAAGCAAGGTCTCATAGCATAAGTATAGGACAAAATCTGAAAACCGTAAATTTGTAGTTACGTCATAATAAAAAAAACTCAATTCGGGAATTGAACTGTTTTCATAGGTAAGTTTGTACGGAACCCTCAGTGCATCAACATCTAATGAATTCTCCTGCTCTAGGGCAGAGCATGAGGGCGTGGCAGACTTTTACTGACTAAAAAACTACACCTATGTTCCTTTAGTTGCCCACTGCATTCCAGGGCCACGGGGTTTCCCTTTCATAAGTCAACAAAAAATAAAAACCATGTTGACCATCCTAGGGACATTTATACCGACTTACACTTTAATGCGTATATTTGTGTAAATACGTATGTGTTGTCACCGCAAATATAATTTATTTTACCATACTATCCGATACTTAGTTGCGAATTAAAAAAAAAAATTGATAATTTGTATTTCACGGGCTACCTTGTAGCATTTTCTTTAAGAGGAGAGTCCTTAAGAAACACCTAAAAAGGCACCTACAGTTTTCAAAATTTCTTAAAATACACAGCATTGAATTACACAAAATAAAATGAAGAACCTAATAGATGTGCCAACAGTTTCACCGCGAGATATTTGCAAATCTTTCGATATGAACAATTTTTGTTTCTCAAATTAAGGATAGGTTTGCAAATATCTCGCGACGATACTGTTGGCACATCTCTTTAGGTTCTTCATTATTATTATTTTTTTATATCATTCAGTGCAGTTTATTTTTAGAATTTTGAAAACTGTAAGTGCCTTTTTATGTGTTTCTTATGGACTCTCCACTTAAGTAAAATGCAATACTTGTTCGCCATCTAGCAAAAATCTGACCATACTCGGAGCGTTGGAAGGCCTCCCACAAGGTGGACCGATGCGAGACGCACAGGACCGGTCATTGTGGCGACATTTGGGGAGGCCTATGTCCAACAGTGGACGTCTTTCGGCTGAAATGATGATGATGATGATGATGACTCGGAGCGTATCTGGCAGTAGCTTAAGAGCGTCCAACTCGAGATACATTTTAATTATTTACCATACAACTACTCTTACGTGATTATGACGTTATTACACATCTTTCATCAGATACTTATTTTGGAAACACAGATGTATTGTAAATATCATCTATTTTTCTATTGAATTCGAAACTTAAAATGTAAAATTAATCCAGCTAAGACCTCTGAAAATCTGCTATTTAGCGTGAACTTTGACCTTTCATAATGTACTCATTCATTTAAAAAATCTAAATAATATATTTATAGAAACCTTGCACATTTAACCAAGATTTTAATTACGTTTTTATTTTTCCAAAAACAATTAAAGTTAAAAAAAAACGCGTATTTCTTGGAACCAGTTTTGTAAAATATTCAAATGAATGGACGGAATAAACGGAAGCCAACAGAACGTTTATAATTATTTGTTTTATTTAATTCTTTATGCACACAAAAGTATAGAAACGGATTTAATGCCCTAAGGCATTTTCTACCAGTCAACTGTTGGATGATGTAGAGAAAAGTTGTGGTACGTGCAATATTTATTTATGTATTCATTAACATAAACCATTACAAATATAAAAATAAACTAAAACTAAACACACATACGTACATACAATGGGCGGCCTTACCGCATTCTGCGATCTCTTCCAGGCAACCTGGAATGGACAGTAATTGCCTGGACAAGAAATGGGGCTGTCATTGTTGTAACAAAACTAGCATTAAACATATTATAATAGATACACAGATATATACATATGCTATATAAAAGATACATATATACATACATAATTATTGAAAACTATAGACAGAAATACAAATGACGACTATCGATATTCACAGCGACAGGTAATGTTCCCTAACGAGTCTTTTAAAAACAGGCAACGACTGAGCGCATTTAAAACTAAGCATTAAACATAATAACCCACTTTATTTTATACAAAAATATACCTATAAACTATAAATACAATATATATCTCTATATGAACACTCAAACGAGAAAAAAAATACACGAAAATACTGAACCAATTTGTTTTTGATGGTTTCTCTCTATTTTCGCGTTGCCTCTTTATCAAAAATTGCATTGAATTGCATTGGATAAACCAACAAGCCTTTAAATCATGTGCAGGTTGACTATAGACGAGTCGAGAAGGACCCTCTTGAAGACAAAATATAACAATAATTTTCACCTCCTTACTTCAATATGAAACTCTCCCTTTGGCTTAGAAATCTCTAACAATATCTTCTAATAGGGTCCACATAACGAGCTTAGGGCCGCAAATTTTCAACAACAATGGGACATAGGTACATAGTTTCTTCCGGATGTTACTTTCTTAAGGGACATCATTATTTTTTGGATGTGGGAAAAGTGGGGTTAGAAATAAAAGTGCTCAGTAGGTGTTAGTGATTTATTACACTATCATTTTTGTCTGTGTTGCAAAGTTTTATAACAAGGATTTTTAGTCCATAGTCCAGACAATGATTTGACCATGGTCATGTGAAGAGGAGGGATGAAACGCATGTTACTAAAAGAGTTATGAGTTTACATGTGGATGGATGGAGAGGAAGAGGGAGACCAAAGAAAAGATGGATGGATTGTGTGAAGAGTGATATGAAAGAAAAGGAAGTTAGTGATAGCATGACGAGTAACAGGGCAGAGTGGACGAAAAAAACGTGTTGCGCCGACCCCAAATAACACGGGATAAGGGCAGGAAGATGATGATGAGTCCAGACAATGATTAATCCCACTTTTTGTGATTTTTGATTGTTCTTGAAGTTGGTTGTATTTTTTTTGTAGCTACACCTTTGATAGGAAATGTGAGTGTACCCTGATATACTGAATACATCTCTTTAACTCTTTCGAATGTACAGGCGTGATGTTATGTTGTGTGATAGCGTAAACAATGCATATTTATACGATAGCACCAATCGCGGTTGTTTTGCTGTGGTTTTTTGAAGAATTTCTTTGTTTGTCTACGAAACTCATCATTAGTTCTATATGAAATTTAAAATGGGTCAATTTAGAAATAAACCCTTTTTCTAATAAAAAAAGAATTTTGCAAATCTGTTTATACACCACTAATTTTTAATTAGTAAAAATACTTAAAAGGCTTATTAGAAAAGGTTTTGTAATTATTTAAGTAAAATCTCAATAAATAATATTCATAAACAGCAAAGTTATTAGCTTTTGTTTATACCCCAAAATGTCACTCAATTTATGGAAATATTGTAAAGGCTATTGATTATTTATGATAAATGACGATCAAAATGGGAAAACATATGAATTTACCAATTATGTCAAATTTTCGGGGATAATTTTGGGACTACAAAAATATGATCAGTAATGGGTACGGATAGAGCCCCATTTTTTTGTACTAATAAAAAAATAGGGGTATACGATGGAGTCATGCATGAACATACATAAAAAAAAATCCGATTTGATAAAATCGTTCTTTTTGAAGTTGGTTATAAATAGAATACCACATTCTTTTAGAGTGATTTAAAAAAAAACAAGTGAACACTCGAAGAAACCCGACCAAAAACTCTCCAATTACCTTTAACAATTACACATTACCTACAGAAACAGAACATGAATTCATATTTGTCACATTACGAAGAATAACATGATTAACAACTTTCAATGTCTACGCAATGAACACAAATTTCTCAAATAAAGTAATTCTCTTTATGTGACCATTAAGTCGAAACGTTTTGGTACGAATCCAAGCCAACCTCGTATTTGTCGTATTGGTACCATTGGAATCACACTCCAGGTAGCATTTGTCATTTCACGACCCGATTTATGTTGTACTAAATCTTTTGATAGAATCATAGACCATGGAAGGGCCACGCCGAAAAATACATTCTTTATCTTTTCCCTACTACGTTGAGACTTCTAGTCTAACCAGCACCCCTAGCCAAGTTGATAATCTGCAATCGTTAACATTTGATTCGTTTTCGACTAGTGTTAACGATTGCAGATTATAAACTTGGCTAGGGGTGCTGGTTGGTGGTATGGGAATGACATCATCTCAACGTAAAGTCACGTGGTCAGAAGAAACAAATAGAAAATTTGTAGCTAAGTTCACATCGATCGTTCAAAATTATAGAATGAATTGTTATCGTTTCTACAATGTTCAACGCTACATCCTTTGTTATTGTAGAGCGACATTGTAGAACGAGCGGCCGATTCAGGCGCGTCAACATGGCTACCAACTTATCGTTTTCTATAATTGCTGACACCGAGGCGTTACCGATTGGAGAACGGAATTCGACACGAAACGGTTGTAACTTGGCTAGGGGGGCAGACGCTGCTGGATACCTACCTCTCTGAACTCCAGAACCCAGTAACTGGATAATACTGAATGATACTCATGGCAAAACTTTTTTGAGGTTGGTGATCACCCAATCTCTTCGTCCGGTATAAGGTGGAACGGGAGCGTGTGTCAGACTTTTACACTAAAACCACATCTGTGACCTTCAGTTGCCCTTTGCGTTCTAGGACCACGTGCTTCCTTTTCAGAAATTCACCGCGGCCGATTTTGCTGACATCTCTTTGCATCGAACACTTCGCGCCGTCGACGACTCGGTTTTGGTATGGATGGTTACAGAACGACCGGACGGCAAGCTACCCGTTGCTCGTTGTAAGCATGCCCGACCTCTTGGCAAGACTGGAATTAGATTTTCTGTTTTCTGACTACCCTAAAAGATCTACAAATGGCGACCAGAACCCATTGGTATGGGTCCTGGTCGTCAGTCTTGGTGGAAACTAACGCTTAAAGTGCTTTCCGAGGTACGGAGGAAAGTCGGTATGTTAAAATGGACCTTCAGCGACCGTTTCGACCGAAAAATTTTTTGAGAGTGGGAATATAATGGGCCTCATTTTTTGAATCATCATAACTGTTTCTGACTAAAACCCTGTTCTTATAGTTGCCGTTTTCGTTTCAGCCACGGTAACTCGGCTTTAATGAGCCCTATCAATTATGCTGATAGCTCTGAAGCTCGTCGACCAGAGCCTGTTGCTTATCAGACGGCAAACAACCTACTGCTCACCGTTTTTTTCACTGCTTCAAAGAGTAGCTGACCTGAGTATTTAATATCATTTCAATTAATCCCTCTACGCGTTCCTGAGAAAAGGGGTCAGACACCGAGGTTGACAGATGGACAGACTAACAGACTGACAGATACACAAGAACGTGAAATGAAAAATGTCTTCTCTAGCTGCAGCGGCCACTAAGTTGTCTCAATACTCTATGGTTAGAATCGTAGAGGGATATGGTAGGAGTTAGGTACGAGGCTTTCGGGCATGTTGCTTAGTCATCGATACCAAGGTCTTGAGGATAGTTGAATGGCTGTGTAGCAACAGTTAAGTGAGATTTATAGTGCGTTTGGGTTCTATAATGGGAATATCTACTGTTTCCGTGTGACGTAAATTTGTCTTTTGTAATTTTTTTTTTTGTAATTAATTTTTGAACATCTAATATATAATTAGCACATAGCACAAGCTCTACTTAGTTTGGGGCTAGATGACGTTGTGTATTATTATTATTATTGTATATTATTATTATTATTGTCCCCTTTTAAAAAAAAAAACATTTTATTGTTTTGATTTAATAATTTAATCTATTTTATTTTATTGTTTTCGTCTAGTATTATTTATATTTGATGATGAACTAACGTAGATATAAAAATTAATAACATATATTGTAGACCAAATTTTGTTTTATTAATAAATTATTATTATTATTATTTATAATAAATCTCATTTCACAGTTTTCGTTGTCGATCTCCTTTGGCTTGACAGATTTTTATTATGAATTTTTTTATGTAATTTTGGTAAATTTGAGAATAGGTCGTAGGGTCACCTAGTCTCGTATCTTCTTTTAACTTAGCAGGAACCATATTTTTTTATTTATATTATATACCGATATGATTTTGGAAGTCCCAAATTAATTTAATTAATGGTATTGTTATAGAATGATTGCCTTCAATAATGTACAGGTTAATCAAAAATTTTAAATCGATATTGATTTTTATGTACTAAAATCCGACTATTATAGTTACTGCTGTAACAGGTCACAGGCTGTACTCAAATGAGTACATCACTCTCAGTGAGACGTGGGTTAATTTCCCGCCCTCTTTTTTTTACTTTTATTTTGTCAGGTAAAATAAAGTAATTTGTAAATAAAACACCGTCAATTTATTACGCGATAAACGGGTAAAATGACGTTTAATGTGTAAACGTCACATACACACACACACATATATACACACACACACACACACACATTAAACATCATTTACACATTAAACGTCATTTTACCCGTTTAGCGCAAAGCTCTTCAGAGTTCACGCTTCGAAATTGGATGGCAATTAGGCTGGCGTGTTACAAATTCATTGATCAATGGGTACGTATATTAGCTTCATTTCGATCGAACACTGTTTTGGGCGTTAAGCGTCCTCCATTAGCTGAACAAGAGAGGTTGATGCGGATCTGATCTGGCCCTGCCATGCGCTCTTGACGCGATCCATTTGAAGACCTAAACTGAACTGTTAAAGGAATGGTGTTAGAAATCCCAGGAAGATCCATATTAATATCAACATTTCGATGCAAGTACATGAATAACTCTACCTAACTCCGACCTCTGATAATAACCTACTTACACTTATCAAAACATAACTTAAGAACTATTTTTCTAAAGCTAAGTAAGTTATTTTACTGTTCGGAACAATCCAAACGAACAGCTTTGCACATTTGCCTTCGTGCATTTTCATAAAATTAGCTAAAGTAGTAATTATTCATATTTGGTCATCAATCGCGTAACTCAAACCAGATTAAAACCAATCAAATCATCTTTTAAAATAAATTAATTTAACTTTCTTGACTTGAGAATAATAAATTTAGTTGTCAACGTTCTAAACCATTAACTAAAGTTATCATTTAACCAAACTATCGGACCAAACCACAATTTAATACCGCGAAGCCGTTCCCATCATTGGACCACTAAACGTACGGCGGAACCCTAAAAAGAAAAAATACCAAATTTCTACAGACACATTGAATAACAGAACATAAAAAAATTAAAAAACCATAATATTTTTATTAAAAATTAGCATCAGTTAGATATTTCATTCCCGTGAAAGTAGAATTTTTTTCCCAAGGAAACAGACTCCAGGGATAAAAAGCAGCATAGGTGCTATTCTAGAACACGGTGTCACAGCCATGCGTCAAATTTCATCCATATCCCTTCAGCCGCTTGAGTGTGAAGGAGTAGGTAAAAAGTACAGACATATATAAATTTTTGCCTTTATAATAGAAACGTGATCTTACAAGCTCACCGAAAGCCAGAAAGACGTAAAAAAATCTATGAAAAAAGAAACCTAGAGCTACTGATATATCTCAGAATAGAACAACCACTTTGTAAGCTGAATTTGCCAATCAAAGAGACAGTGGATTAAACACGTTCATTACAGGAATTATTGTGGATCAAATTGATGAGCCTTTAATGGAGACAACAAAATACGAAACGGCTTACTCCGATATTTCAAGGCTCTGAATCAAATAGGATTAGATTTGATTGAATTAGCATCAAATTACCATTTATCCAATAGAGACAGATTATTGATTCATAGATGAGAATAATAATATAGTCGAGTTGTAAGCACTACACGCTCTTAAATTTAAACATGATAAGATGACAAAAACTAATGCAGCAAAAACAAAAACCTAGCGAAAGGAGCCCACTTTCGTAACAAAGAAGCGAAGCGAGATAACAAATAGCACGAGATAAGCATAGTTAAATTACTCAAGCAATGACCGAGTGAAGCAAACCCATTCCCCAAAAGACAAGCGAGTGCAGCCAATCCCGCAACAAAAACGAACAAGCTCGGTAAGCTCACTTTCGCTCTGAGTGAGCGAAGCGTGCTTTTACATGATAAGAACGAGCGAAACGAGCTCAGCAAAAACAGCAAGTTTATCATGCCTTATTCAGAACCGACATTCTCATGTCTTTGATGACACTGATGTAATGTAACTTATTCCTATAAACACACTTCACATTCATATCTTACAGGCTTTTAGGCTTGGAAGCTTTACAGACAATATTAATTGACGACGTTGTTTACGACATCCATCCTTGTATGTAAGATCCTCCTCATCTATCACATAGTCAAGGTTTGTAATTTATTACTTACTGTTCTACAATAAAGATTGTTTAGCTTGCTGAGGCTGTAGGAAATTGTTCACTAGATTTTTTTCATTTTTTTTATTTTTTTTTGGGTGGGAAAATCATCTTATGACAAAACCCGCTCTTGGGCGGAGCGAGAGATAGTGTCAGACTTTTACTGACTAAAAACCCACTCCTGTTCCTTCGTTGCCTTCGTCCCAGGGCCCCGGGTTTCGTTTTCACACTACCCATGGCCCCAGTAGGCTTCGACCCTGCTGGGCCCCTACGATTTGCTGACATCTCCCTGAGGCGCGCGTGGAACAATACGCGCCGTCGACGACTTGGGCTCGGTCCGGACGGTTACCAGACGGTCGGACGGCGGGCTACCCATTGCTCGCCCTCCGCAAGCCCGCGCCTACGGTGGCCGGAAATCGGGATCGGAATCCCGGCGGCGGACAGGGCGTAAGGACCGTTGCCTCACGAGATCGGCCGCCTCCTTTGCTAGCATTACTGCTTCGCAGAAGATTTTTTTTCATTACTCACTACTTACTATGCTGACTTTGCAGATATATAAATTTATCAAACAGATTGACATCTGTAAAACAAACGATCATATCATTTATAATTGTAAAATATATCAAAACTTAGAATCAGAAAACTGCCTGAAAGATAAAAGAAAATAGTGAAGGAAAACATCGTGAGAAAACCGACATTTCTTAGAACCAAAACTTTGTAAGATATGTGACATTCACCAATGGCACGCGCTGGGTCCGTGAGGTAGAGTACAGCCCATTCCCTCTCCAAGAGATGACGCCTGAGTCCCAACAGTGGGAACATTATAAGGCTGATTCTGCTATGCTATGCTACATTTTTGTTAGGATTGACTTTTGATTTTTCACTTTTTGGTGTTATTATATTGAAGTTGGTTCTATTTTTAGGGTTCCGTACCTCAAAAGAAAAAAATGGAACCGTCCGTTTGTCTGTTTGTCTGTCAAGACTCTTTATCGCAGGAACACGTGGTAGAGTTGAAATTAAAACCATATATTAAAGTCTGCGGTCCCTTGAAGATGGGAACAAAACAAATTTCTGAGTTAACGAAAAAAAATGATGCCGCCATTTAAGTAAAAACGTGTATTTCGACACTCTCAAGGGAATCGAAATTCATAGGGTACTTCCCGTTGACGTAAAATCTTGAAATTTGGCAAAAAGCAGATCTTGTAGCAGAAATATAGAAAAAAACTGAAAACTGTAAATTTGTAGTTACGTCAGAAAAGAAAACTTTTTTGCGATTCGGAGAAACCTTCGTAAATCAATTTGGGAATTGAATTGTTTTCATAGGCAAGTTTGTACTGAACCCTCAGTGCGCAAAACTCGCACTTGCCCAGTTTTTTTGGTAAAAATATTTTATTTCATACTTTTAAGTTGTGACCCCCATTACAAACCTAAAATGTGTGCAAGTTCCGGTGAAGTACCTACAGAATACACATTTAAAACTAAAAAAAGCTAGATTGTTCCGTGCCAACCAATTGGTTACGTCATCAGACCAGTTCGATGATACCATTTTTGGTTTTTTTTTTGTGGTGGGAAAATCATCTTATGACAAATCGCGCTCTTGGGTGAAGCGAGAGTTAGTGTCAGACTTTTACTGACTAAAAACCCACTCCCGTTCCTTCTTTGCCTTCATCCCAGGGTTTCACTTTCACACTGCCCGTGTATCAAAACTGGATTTTGATTAAAATATAAACAATCTTAAAAGGGCTTCAAACAAAAAAAAATCCAAATCGGTTCATAAATGAGGTAGTTTTAAGTCAAAGTAACAAACATAAAAAAATACAACCGAATTGAAGGCCTCCTTTTTTTGATGTCCGGTTGAAAATTGAATAAAAAGTAGATCAATTTCGAGAAGGTATATTGCCCGTAACCTTGACGTTCGGCACACACTGGATTGTTCAGCCACCAGTTCCTCTCATATCTGTCAAACTCTACATTATTATTTGTAACTAGTACTTCGCCGCGACTTAGTTCGCAAGGATAATTTCATAAAAGTTTTAACACCCCGTAAAGTTAAACCATATTTTGAGGGTGGTTTTGAAAAACTAATAATGACAGTCTTCATTATTTGATTTGAATTTGTGCCAAGTTTCAATTTGATTAACATTGTCAGAGTTTTACTGACTAAAAACCTCCAGTTCCTTCTTTGCCTTCATCCCGGGGCCCCGGGCTTCGCTTTTACACTACCCGTGACCCAAGTAGGCTTCGACCCTGCTGGGCCTCTACGATTTGCCACATCTCTGAGACGCGCGTGGAACAGTACGGATGAATTTTCAAAAACTCCTTCTTATACTTGCCAACGTCATAAAAGGAAGCTTTGTGCAAAGTTTCATATTCCTAGTCCCAGTAGTTTCGCCTGTGCGTTGATATGTCAGTCAGTCAGTCAGTCAGTTTCTCCTTTTGTACATATAGGTACAAAATGTAATATAATCAGGTACCTAAGCTTATTTGTTGTTCGAAATCCTCCGACAAAAGTCCATAATCGTATTTTTAGGGATCCGTACCAAATTATAGGTAATAACAATAAAATAAGGATTTGATTTTCAATTCAATGTGTTTTTACACTGTTGAGTTTTATGTTGGAATTCCAGGATCCAAATTCAATAACTATAAAAGACAATAAGATAATAATGAAAGGAAAAATCTGTCACGAGTTCCAATATTAGGAACGGATTCGTTTTGTTATCAAAGGTTTTTTACCTTCTTTAAAAGGTATTAGGCATCTTTAATTTGTTCCATTACTTATTATTATATAAAAAACTAGCTTTTGCCCGCGGCTTCGCCCACGTGAGTGAAGGTTTCTCCATACAAACTTTAGACCTCTGTTTCATCCCATTAGGGGCTGAATTTTACTGCTCACCTACGTCATAAAAGGAAACATTGCAAAATTTCACGTTCCTAGGCTCAGTAGTTTCGGCTGTGTGTTGATATGTTAATCAGTCAGTTTCTCCTTTAATATATATGGATAACAATATGGCCGCACGATAGTTACGTGTGGGCTAGTGGGCGACGAGCAATGGGTAGCTTGCCGGCCCGCTTTCCGGTAACCATCCGGACCGAGCTCGAATCATTGACGGTGCGTAGTGTTCCACGCGTGCCTCAAACGTGTAAACTAGCAGGGCTGAAGCCTACTGGAGCCATTCAAAAAATCCGACAACAATATTACAAATAAATAATAATAAAAACCTCAGAGATAGACAAGACAAATAAAACAAAGATAATAACACCACCCTAGGTTGACCAATAGAGAATGCCTAAGACATTAAGTCCGCCTTTGTACTTTGTGTTGCATGAAGATTAAATCAAAAGGAAGTAACATATATTTTTATTAGCATTTTTCATTGAAAAAAATCTGTCTTCGTCAACTCAGGTTTTGTTTTTAGGTGGAAAATTATCTAATTACAAATCTCGCTTTTGGGCAGTGCGGGAGATAGTGTCAGACTTTTACTGACTAAAAACTCACTCCTGTTCCTTCGCTGCCTTCGTCCCAGGGCCCCGGGTTTTGTTTTCACACTACCCATGGCTCCAGTAAGCTTCGACCCTGCTGGGCCCCTACGATTTGCTGACGCGACTTGGGCTCAGTCCGGACGGTTACCGGACGGTCGGACAGTATTTTTTTTATGACACTATCAGCAATAGCAGAAAAAAAATCTTCCTGCATTAATGATGAGGAGACTCCCATCTCCTGTATAAATGTATAAATTTGTTAACCGTCAACTGAGGTAAGATTAACAAATTTATACACTCCTATCTCCTCGTCATGAATGCAGGAAGAATATTTTTCTCTATTGCTTAGTGTCATAAAAAAAATACTGCTCATTAAAATTAAACTCGGTATTTGAGGCATATCCACTTTATTCTATCGCTGTATGAAATCGGTGTAATTTTTTTTTTTTTTTTATTCTGGATAGGTTCGCGCTTGACCGCCATCTCACCCGATGGAAAGCGATGAGGCGGTCGACGATGGAACGCGCTTACCTAGAAGTAACCTATTCACTCTTGACTTAAAGATTTCCGGGTTGTAGCTATCAGGAAACACACATTCCGGCAAGGAATTCCACTCCTTAGCTGTACGCACAATGAATGTGTTCCCAAAACGTTTTGTGCGTACAGGTGGAATGTCCACCATGTACCGGTGGCGCGTTGCCGTACGCCTGGTTTACTCTACATGTTTAACTCTACCTAATGTCGACCTCTGCTGATTATATACTGGACACAATTAACTACTTGACAACCTCTGGTTCGGATGGTAATGATCTGAAAATACGTTTGTGTTAATTTAATTCCTATTATTGACTATGACTATATAGAGGAAGTTTGAAAGTGGCGCCAGTGACTGAAAAGTTGAAGGGGAATCGTTTGTCTTGGTATGGTCATGTGAAGAGGAGAGACGAAACACATGTTACTAAAAGAGTTATGAGTATACATGTGGATGGGTGGAGAGGGAGAGGGAGGCCAAAGAAAAGATGGATGGATTGTGTGAACAGTGATATGAAAGAAAAGGAAGTTAGTGATAGTGTGACGGTTGACAGGATAGAATGGAAGAAAAAAACGTATTGCGCCGACCCCAAATAAGATGGGACAAGGGCAGGAAGATGATGATGATGATGACTATGACTATATGTTACTATGACCTGAAGGCAGATCTCCTCAATAAACTTGACTGCCTTCTTAATAACTCCATTCGATTTGTCTTCAACCTTCGTAAGTATGATCATGTATCTGAGCAACGTTCACTTTTAAAATGGTTATCCATCCGACAGCGTAGAGCGCTAAGAGCCTTGACTACCTAGTTTTCTTTTCTGGATAAACCTTCTTCTCCTTCTTATTTGACTTCTCAAATCCAATTTCTTTGTCATAATAAAAATCCGATCCTCCGATCTGCCAATAATCGTCTTCTACGATGTACCGCACACCGCTCTGGATTTATCCAGTCCATCTTCTTTGTCCAGGCGATCTCTCTTTCGAATGCGCTCCTGCTGAACATCAAGATGGCGTCCAGTCGGTTCACTTTTACGGTGAAGGCACCTGAACACATTCGCAGGAAGTTGTTGTAATCATCACAGCGTTGATTTGTTGGATTCGTTTTTCATAATTACATTGTTAATTTGTATGTATGTATCTAAGTATATTTAGAATTGTACAAGCTTTTGCCTGCGACTTCGACCGCGTAGAAGTCGAATTTGGATTTATTAGGTTTTTTGAGATACGAAAATATGAAATATTATTTATTATCTTCGTCGTGTGTGATAGTCCATTGAATTGTATGGCAAGCGATATTGTATCTTAAGATAAAATATTATAGTATCTTCGCCGTGTGCAAAGCCCCTTAGTGAACTACACTGCGGTTGGTACAGTAATCGGGTCTAAGGATCGAACCGCAAAATTAAGTTTCTTTTTTATTGTATATACTTTTCCGGGATAAAAAGCACACAAAAAAGTACATCCAGCGTGGTGCCCAGGATGTTAAAGAATATTTATACCAAGTTTCATTGTAATCGAACCGGTAGTTTTTGCGTGATGCCTGAACAAACAGACAGACAGACAGACAGACAAAAATTTTCTTAATCACATTTTTGGGTTCGGTGTCGGTCTAACAACACCATTATTTTTACGCCATTTATTTTTTTAGATGTACATAATTTTCACTTCTACAGATTTATTATAAGTGTAGATTTCTGTTCTCTTTCTTTACTATTAAGCTGCACCTACCATGTTTTGTTTCTGCACCACCCTAAGGGCGACTGATAGAAAATGCCTAAGGCATTAAGTCCGCCTTTGTACAGAGTTTATTACTAGTACATAAAGTTTGAACAAATAAATTAATTTCAATTCAATTATATTAGGTGGAGTTGGCTCTGATACAATTATGTAGGTACTCTTTTGTTTATTTTAATGGACACATAAGTACATGACTTGGATCTAAAATTAATTCATACAATAATATATTAATAACATTGTTCAGGCAGGAGCCATAAGCCGTTACATAACCAGTACACTGAATCCTCCCAAAACCATAGCTCATCTTTGTTTTACATTACGTTGCAATAGATACCCAACAACCGGGGTTTGTCCTTCGATGCACTTGCATAGCGCGTACAGAATAGGATAGAATAAAAAAAAAAAATATTCGGACAGACACAACACAACGGTAACAGACACAAGGTAAAAAAAAAATAAAAAAATTACAGAATGCGACGAGTGTGCCCGTACCGAGAGGAACACCCAACGCTGGTTTCAGCTAGCACCCCGCAAGTGACACACGGACGATAATGATAATAATATATTTTCCTTGGTTTGTACACGTAATAATTACATTTTCCACACATCGCCATCTCTATCTCATCTGCAACTAGCTCGTACTTGCTTTTTTTACGGTGTACAATAAAAAGTTTATGTAACTTGCGGCTCTCAAGGAGATGTCAGCAAACCGTAGGGGCCTAGAAGGATCGAAGCCTAGTGGGGCCAAGAGTCTGATTTATAAAGGAAGACTCGGCCCTGGTACGAAAGGCAACAAAGGAGAGGTGGAACGACAGGTCCGGGCCGAGCCCAAGTCGACGACTTGTCCTAGAACCAAAAACTCGAGAACATGTGACATCCACCAACCCGCACTGGGCCCACGTGGCGGATTACGGCCCGTTCCTTCTCCTAGAGAGGAGGCCTGAGTCCCAACAGTGGGAACATTATAAGGCCGACTATGCTATGCTATGTATGGCCTGGGCCGTCATATGAACCGGAATCTATTTCATCTGCTGTCAACACACCGAACCAAAATCCTAAAGCTACAAGAGGTCAAGACCTTTAATATAATTGTTGTTCAAAAGAAATACTACAAATGAAAACATATCGATATCCCCAAAGACCAAAACAACATCCACTTAGGTACAGGCGATTTAGTTCAAACCTAACAAAGCAAAAACACCAAAAAAAATCAAGTATCAGATAACAATCCAAAAAGGCTCTATAATAAGGTCTCATTTTCCAATAAAGGGACCGAAAGAACGTTTACACTGTATTTCATGCAATACCAAAATGTTTGGTAGCCCAAACGATGTCGGTTATAACCGGCTAAAACCGGCTCAAACCGCCGCCGGCCGGCAATATCCAGTTGATACCGGTATTGGACGAAAACGATTTAACAAAAACTTTCGTATCGTATTTACCTTTGTGGTGTATTTTTCGTTTCGGATAGGTTTCAGGTTTGGTATTGTTTGGGAGATTTTAATTTCAGTTGTTTTTTTTAATTTATAAAAGTTATGAAAGATAATGCCTACGATACCTGTCTATCTGTACGCCTGTATAACAGGATAGACAAGACAAAGATTTGTGCCTTAGAGAGTTGTAAACAGAGCTAGGGCTTCTTTTTTTTCGGTGGGAATATTATCCAATGACATCCCTCGCTCTTAGGCGGAGTGCGAGATAGTTTCAGACTTTTACTGACTAAAATCCACTTCTGTTCCTTCGTTGCTTTTCATACCAGGACCGAGTCTTCCTTTCAGAATCAGTCCTTTGACCCCAGTAGGTTTCGACCCTGCTGGGCGATATTTTCTTGAGTTGTGCGTGGATCACTACGCGCCGTCGACGACTTGGGCTCGGTCGGCGAGCTACCCATTGCTCGACGTCCGCGAGCCAGCGCCTACGGTATGTCTGCTAGGGCTGCAGCAATGTTTGAAAGTGATACCGTGGTTCTGGAACACAAAGAGAAACTGAAAGTACACCGCACCTGGGGGTTTTAGTCAGTAAAAGTCTGACAGGTCCTCTGGAGAAATAATTTAAAGATTTCCTATCCCAAAGACAGGGTTGTAATTTGTAAACCGAGATGCCCATTTACCAGCTGAAAAGCCTTTGAAAAGAATATGTAAGCTTTTTTAAACGTTTATTTAAACCATTTTGTCACATTCTCTTTTAAAAAAGCCTATTATTACTCAACGTTGGGGTCAGCTTTCAGTCTAACCATATACAGCTGAGTATCAACATTTTACTTAAAGCGACTATCAGTGCCAATTATGTCATCACTAGCAACACGCACTGGTCATAGACTTTCTTCGTCTTGGGACACTGTGGTATTTTGGACAAGAAGATACCGCGCAGCTTCCCGAATGCTACCCAGCCGAGTCGGATTCAACGATTGATCTCTTTCTCGAACTTAGACCTACCCAACTGGATTGTAGCGACATCTATGGCGTCACATAAGAACTAATCCTGCATCGCACAGTCAAAGTTCTCCGCGCGATTAGAACATATAGAACAGCGAAAAATCATCTATCGAGCAGTTGCCCACCAGACATAACACCCGTCTGGCCGGAGGATCCTCCCTTTTCAACGAAGGTTTGCGGAACTTTACTCTCTGTTCCGCATGCCTCCAAAAGATGGCATGAGGCTGACTGATGGCACAAGGTGGACCGATGACCTAGTGAGATTCCCGGGAATGCGATGGATGCGAGATGAACAGGACCATTCGTTGTGGCGATACTTTGGTGCGGTCTATGTCCAATAGTGGACGGGTTTCGACTGAAATAATGATGATGATGATTCACGTCAATATAGAACAAAAAAATGAGTTACAGAACCTTTAGTAAGCGGGCTCAAATAAATCAAACCGAAGCGGAGCGAATATTCGATACACATTGATTGATAAGCTCGGAGGCGAGTAGTTATTTGGGATAGCATTCATTACTAGGTAATTGAGCAATTCGGATTAGTGGTTGGTAGTTTTTGAATGGAGTTATTTGGATTTTCGGAATAGTTACATTTTCTTTTTAGGGTTCCAAACGTCAAAAGGAAAAAAACGTAACCCTTATAGGAGCACTTTCTTGTCCGTCCGTCTGTCTGTCTGTGAAGACTCTATATCTCGGGAATCCGTGTAGGTATCAAGTTGAAATTAAAACTATATACTCAAGTCTACGGTCCCTTGAAACTATGAAAAAATCAAACTTCTGCGTTAACGAAAAAAAGAGATAAGGCCGTTTATGTCGCAAAAAACGTGTATTTCGACACTCTCAAGGAAATTAAAATTCATAGGGTACTTCCCATTGACCTAGAATCCTGAAATTTGGCTTGAAGCAAGGTTTCATAGCACAAGTATAAATTTATATGTAACTATATAATTAAAAAAAAAAAATTTTAGCGATTCGGAAAAATCTTTGTAACTAAATTCGGGAATCGAACTGTTTTCATAGGTTTGAACTAAGTGCGCGAGTCCAACTCGCACTTGCTCTGTTTTTTTTTATATACATACATAGTCTCACGTTATACCACTATCTCACCTGATGGTAAGCGATGATGTGGCCGACGATGGAACACGCTTGTGTTAAAGTAATCTATTCACTCTTGACTTAAAGACCCCTAGGTTATACCTATCAGGAGTTTCTCCGGCAGGGAATTCCACACCTTAGCTGTAGGCACAATGAATGTGTTCTCAAAATGTTTTGTGTTGCGTTGATTTAAAAAGCAGGCAGGGCACGTTGCTCGCAGAACAGATGGCCGTTAGAGCCGAAAAGGAGACAATTTTTTTTGTTTGGGGAATAGGCCCACCACAAATTGTGGCGTATAGCAATGAAAAGCACGTTATTTTATTCCTTATAATCTGTAGATTACAGTGGTAACATCAGCAAAACTTTATCTAACCGGAATACTGTTAAATACGACAGTCAAAACATGACCCCTAAAATCTCACAAGAGCGATTGTGTAATGAGTGGATAGATCTCCTTGGTATTTTAAGTTAAAATAGTGCACTGTTCAATAATATATAGTATAAAACAAAGTCACGTCTGTACTACGTGACAGATTTTGACGTGATTTACACGATTTGATAGACTTATTCCTGAAAATTGATTAGATGTATTCATTTCGAAATAACGCGGCTTTTGCCGGCCATTGACTGTAGATCTAAAATAATGTGATGTATTACTTACACAACCAGCTTATTATATATAGATGTATAAGCTAGTTGTGTAAGGAGAAAAAAAAACACATTATAGGTACGTCACAAGAAGTATTTATTTCTGTTCATCATCATCATTTTCAAAGTCATCTCTTAAAAGCAGTATTTGATCTGAAAAAGATGCAGGTGGCTCAACCTCACTTTGATGCCGCGACCAAGATAAAAACCACACTATACACATCACATGTGCACAGCAGCCAACTGTGCGTCTGCCCACTAAACAGTTACAACAGTATCCAGCATGAGCAGCTCTCGTTTTAGTAATTGATGGGGTGGTATCAACTAATGTATAATAACTTTTCTACTTGTGTGCCTTGATTGTATCCTACCTTTTTTTTCCGTTGGGAAAATCATCTTATGACATCCCCCACTATGGGGCGGGGCGGGAGATAGTGTCAAACTTTTACTGACTAAAAACCCACTCTTGTTCCTTTGTTGCCTTTCGTACCAGGGCCGAGTCTTCCTTTCAGAATCACACCCCTGGCCCCATTAGGCTTCGACCCTGCTGGGCCCCTACAGTTGCTGATATCTCCTTGAGGCGCGCGTGGAACAATACGCGCCGTCGATAACTTGGGTTCGGTCCGGACGGTTACCGGACGGTCGGACGGCGAGCCACCCATTGCTCGCCGTCCGCAAGCCCGCACCTACGGTGGTCGGTAATCGGGATCCGAGTCCCGGCGCGAGAGATCGCCGCCGCCGATTGCCCCCACGAAGACACGGCGTTGCTCTGCCAAAGCGGGGCACACCTTTACTGTATGCTAAACCGTGTCCTCCGGTCTGCGCAATGGTGACACCCGGACGTTTCTTCCGCACGAATCCGGTGCAGGAACCTCACGAACTTACCATGTCCGGTGAGGACCTGCGTCATGCGGAAGGTAAGGACGCCGTGTTGCCTTTCCAGCCACTCCTCAAAGAGGGGACTTACCGCCATGATTATGACGTGCCCAGATTGTATCCTGCCTCGTAGAAGATAATTGTTTGAACCAAAATCATGGTCAGTTTGTCGGTATACCTCGATTTTGAATTGTCCGGTGGCCCTGACATGCTCTCCATAGTACGAATGAGATTGTTTGATTTGATAAATTCCTAGAGAAAATAAAATTAGGTCCGAGAATGTCAATTCAGGAAAATTATCCAGCTCTGGAAGATTACCATCAATACTGGCAAATTGCACTCTCACTTTGTTTAAATTGTGCATTTCTATATAAGAGGCTAAACGGTTTGGAGTGTTCAGTTTTGCTTGGGCAATCGCTAATATCTGTTCAGCATAACAAAAGTCTCTGATTAACGTATGAAATTTATTAATGCTGCAGTTATTTTTTTAAAGTCTTGTATGAGGTGGGATGATGCTGTATTGAAATATTCCTGACGGAACAATTTGAAGTGCGGTTTAAATCTGCAATTCACGACTTCAATCACACAAGGTCACAACGGATCTTATTGGCTGCAATGGTCGATAATTGGTGTTCACCAGCCTGTTTAGATTCAGGCATATAAGCCTTGTAACCATATTGTAACAATTGATATAATGGCTTTGTGGATTACGCACTGTAACTATGGATGCCATTTTCATAAAATCTTTCGAATAAAAATACGAACAGAAGAAACATGCAACTATCTAATAATCGGAAACAATAATAATGTTGTCTGTTAGTGTCAAACTGATTGAAACTGGACCACAGAGCATCTGCAACGGGCTATTAATTAATTACGTTTCGTTCCACGGTGATTTTTAAAGTACGTTACTTGATATTTGTGTTAAACGTTAATAACAAAATAAAAAACAAGTTCACTTTACGAATTAATTAGGTATTATCTCTTTAAACGCATTTAAAGCCGATGTTATTGACGCTGCGCATCGTAGAAACTTTTTTTTTAACGTTAACATAAACCTAAAAACACTCTTAAACAACCATTTTTTGCCGTAACACTTTTTTACAATTATTTCATTATTCCGGTTAGATTTCTAAATAATTTTTGGTCTGTTAATTATAATAAGATGATCACTTCTTTCATGTGTAATTTCATTAATATACGTTACCGTTTAATAGTGGGCCCAAAAAAAATTGTCTCCTTTCTGGAGTGAGTCCTAGAATCCAAAAATCGAAGATATATGACATTCACCAACTCGCACTGGGCCCGCGTGTTGGATTACGGCCCATTACCTCTCCTAGAGAGGAGACCTGAGTCCCAACAGTGGGAACATTAAAAAGATGATTATGCTTATGTTATACAATAGCCTGTACAATATTACCAGAAATTGAGTGACATTTTGGGATATAAACAAACGCTTATAACTTTACTGTTTATGACTATTATTTATTGAGACTTTACTTAAATAATAACAAGACCTTTTCTAATAAGCCCTTCAAGTATTTGTACTAATTAAAAATTAGTGGTGAATAGCTCCATCTCTTTAACAGTTCATTTTCGGTTATCAAATAGGTTCGTGAGGAAACCGGCATGTCCTAGAACCAAAAATTCGAAGACGTGTGACATCCACCAACCCGCACTGGGCCCGCGTGGTGGATTACGACCCATTCCCTCTCCTAGAGAGGCCTGAGTCCCAACAGTGAAAACATTATAAGGCCGACTATGCTATGCTATGCATCAAATGGGTTGCGTTAAGACCTTGTGATAAGTCCTTTGATCTGATATAGCTTTTTCTTAAAATTCTACAAAAAAAAAATACATAAAACTCTTCATAATTTTCTTTGTTTCAAAGCGCCATTTTGTATAGAAAGGAGCTACAAAGCCAACCCCTTCAACTCCGTCATTATCATACTATTTCGATCTTGAGAACTAACGCAGAGGTTTGTGGCTTGCAAAAGTACTTGAAACTTGCCTTGCAGCGGCTTGAGCGCTTTTGCGCTAAATCGCTGTAGCGATGTCTAACTAAAACTGTAAATTGACAGCGCTGCCTTCGCTGTCTCTTAACTGCAACTTAATAAATTTATGACAGTGAACTAGTTATGCCCTAGGTTTGCTTGAATAGATCTAGAGTGAGAATAGAGAGTTAGGAAAGGAAAAACGGAAACCTTCTAGAATCACTTTGCGTTGTCTGTCTGACTGTCAAGACCCTTTATCTCGAGAACGCGTGGAGGTATTGAGTTGAAATTAAAACCATATACTCAAATCTGCAATCCCTGGAAGCTGTGAAAAAATCAAACATCTGAGTTAACGAAAAAAAAAAGATACAGCCGTTTATGTCGCAAAAAAAAACATATATTTCGACACTCTCAAGGGAATCAAAACTCATAGGGTACTACCCGTTGATCTAGAAATCCTGAAATTTGGCATAAAGCAAGGTCTCATAGCATTAGTATAGGATAAAATCTGAAAACTGTAAATTTGTAATTACGTCACAAAAAAAAACTTTTTTGCAATGCGGGAATTGAACTATTTTCATAGGTAAGTTTGTCCGTACAAACCCTCAGCGCGCGAGTACGATTCGCACTTGCCCGATTTTTATAACTATTTGTCAGGCATTTCGCTGATATGTACCTTTTCAGCGCAACTGTGAGGCTCTCCGAGTTATCGACGGTGCGTAGTGTTCCACGTGCGCCTGAAAGAGATGTCAGCAAAAACGTAGGGGCTCAGCAGGGTCGAAACCTGCTGGGGTCCACCTATGGGTTGTCCGAAAAGGAAACACCGGGGTCCTGGGACGCAAGGCAAATAAGGAACATAATATAATAATAACAACAATAATATTCCACAACTATCACACAACGCTGTCTAGTCCCAAGTTAAGCATAGCTTGTGTTAGGAGTACTAGACAACGCATAAACATACATAAGTAGCATCACCTACGAGTCACAACACCCTAACTGGCTGGCTAACTATAGTGTTTTTTACTATTCAAACTCTATACTTTTTCTTCCGTTAAAAAAATCTTGACTTATTACAACTTCAACAAAAACGTCAATTGATCTTCCTTTAAAATATTTATGACAATTTTCTACGATCACCTGCAATCTGTAGTAACCACAAATTGGTGACCGCCGACGTGATTTTTCAAGACAATGGATTCCAAAGCCATCAAGACGATGGAAGCCAAACTTTTTGGCCCGAAGAACCGGGATTGTGGTTTGCGCAGATGGAATGGCAGTTCGCGCTCGCCGGTAAAACCGCCGACGAAATTGCCGACAAGCAACCAGCAGGTGGCCAGTGCGGCGGCTCCGGGTACGTCTACCCTTATCGAAGGAATCGTAACCCAAATCAGTGTGTTGACCAGGCAGGTAGCTTTGCTGAGTCAGCAGGTTTCTACCATGCTCGTAATAAACGCTCCTACTAGTCTAGATCGCAGTCACGTCAGCCGCCAGAGAACCACCCTCACTGTTGGTATCATTATACGTATGGCCCGCAAGCAAGGAAATGCCGCCAACCCTGCCAGTGGTCGTCAAAAAACTCCACGAGCAGTCGGAAGTAGCGGCCTACCTCTGCGGAACCCAACCAGGCCGTATTTTTGTAACGGACCGCCATTCGAAACTGTTATTTTTAATAGATACCGGTTCCGACGTATGCGTTTTTCCTCGATCAGCAGTTAGAACACCATGCACGAGCACAAAATACGGCTTAACAGCTGCGAATGGGTCAGCCAACAACACATACGGCCCGATACAATTAAACTTGGACTTCGGACTACGCCGTATATTTTTATAGAAATTTACAATCGCAGATATATCCAAGCCGATCATAGACATAGATTTTTTAAGCTTTCATAATTTAGTTATAGATTGCTACAACCATATGCTGATAGATGGCACAACATCCCTCACCGTGCCCGCATCGTACATGCGGATACCAGATGACGTGGCGTCCGTCAAGACTGTTGCTGGCGATTCAGAGTTTCACGAGCTGCTGCGCGAGTTCCTGGAGGCGACGTGACCTGCAGGTACAGAGCGCGAAGTCAAGCACAATACGATGCATTACATAAACACTACATCTGGCCCGCCAGTTTCAAGTAAGCCCCGACGATTGGATCCTGATCGTTTAAAAATAGCTTAAAAGGAGTTCGAAGATATGCTGACAAATGGAACTGCTAGGCGATCAGATAGTCCATGGTCTTCAGCCCTGGATGACGGATGGAGGCCGTGTGGCGACTACCGTGCACTCAACACTCGCACTATTCCTGACAGATACCCGGTAAGACACATACAGGATTTCTCACATCAGCTTTCTGGCAGCACAATTTTTTCTTAAATTGATATGATTAAAGCATATAACCAGGTACCTGTCCACGCGCCCCATATACTGAGGACAGCGATAACCACTCCATTTGGCTTATTTGAGTTTCCTTTTATGACCTTTGGTCTGCGAAATGTGGCGCTTTTCAAAGGTTTATGGACGACTTCTGCTTTTGCTAGTTGGATGGCATTCTTTGTTTTTCTCCCACTCTAGAGATGCACAGAATACACCTGCGATAGCTGCTAGATCGCTGACGAAAGTATGAAGTATTGGTGAATTCGGCTAAGTGCGTCTGGGGACAGCCGGACGTGACTTTTCTCGGCTACCATGTTTCTGCTTCAGGTCCGCTGGATACTAAGGTACAGGCTATCTAGGAGTTTCCGGTGCCCCAAATGGTAAAAGAGCTACGAAGATTCCTGGGCGTGTTGAATTTTTATAGGCGCTTTATTCCAAAAGCAGCTAAGGCTCAGGCACCGCTTAACGCTATGCTGACTGAAGGCAAGAACACGAAGAATCAACCTATACATATGACGCACACGCAGTTAGATGCGTTTACCGAATGCAAGAAGGCGCTTTCTAACGCTACGCTTTTAGTCCACCCACGTTCTAATGCCGAGCTTTCTTTGATAACAGATGCTTCTGACGTATCAGTAGGGGCCGTGCTGCAGCAACGAGATGATGGGCAGTGGGGGTGGGTTTCTTTTCTAAGAAGCTGAACTCAGCACAAAAAAATACAGTCTCTACGACCGCGAGCTGTTGGCAGTGTACGAAGCTATAAGGTATTTTCGTCACATGCTGGAGGCACGAAACTTCGTTGTCGTCAAAGACCATCGCCCGCTCACGTACGCCTTTAAGACACCGAGGGAGAACTGCTCGCCAAGGCAGTACAGGTATTTCGACTACATAGCGCAATACACAACGGACCTACGCTATATACCTGGCCCCGAGAATGTGGTCGCTGACACATTATCCCGCACCGAGGAGGTACTACGTGTCCCTAAAGGAATCGACTATCAGGCTCTTGCACAATCTCAGGATACCGATCCAGAACTGCAAAGTCTCCTTAGAACTGGATCCTCGATTAGGCTCGAAAAGGGTAGAATACCTGATACGGATATCGGAGTTTATTGTGACGTCACAGTCATGCCGCCTCGACCATACCTTACGTCGAAATTCCGTCGACAAGCGTTCGCTTTGCTACACAATTTGAGTCACCTAGGAAAACAGCTACAGTGCGACTGGTGGCACAGAGATTTGTATGGGCAGGGATACGCAAGTGTGACTGTCTGTCACTTACTTCAAATTAATAACAAGATATTATATTTATTTTTAAACACCACGAATGGCGCCAGGCCACTTCGGCATCCATAAATTGTCGTTTTAATGAAAGATTCGAGAGAATTCTATAGAAACTGTTAAATTGTGACATTTCTAATGGCAGCACATGTGCCAGACGAGTCGTTGAGACCCAAATCGTCCCAAACCTCTTTAGAAACAATGAACTATAAAAATAAAAACAAAGCGATAAACAGCTTGTTAGCAAAACGTAGGAATGGCTAAGGCGGAGCCGTAAGGCAAGGGATGGGGAGTGTTGACTCGGCCACGGGAGGGACTTAGCTTCAGGGCAGCATAGGTTCGGACGTCCAGGAGAAGCAGCGAGCTAAGCTAGCGGACTCGTATAGATATCGTAGGGCTACATAATGTCCCGTTGTAATTCTTAGGAGTGCTAGGATTTAGCGAGACACGTAATTAGGACTAATTTCAGAAAAGTCCCGCAGCTAGACGTAGCTCGGTGGCTTCGAGGTTATTATGTCCTCACCTTGGGGCAATAAGGAAGTGAGAAGTGTCTAATTCTAGCGCTGACTAGGTTTTACCGATATATAATGTAAATTATATATCGGTAAAACCTAGTCAGCGCTATAGCGTATGAGTAATCATGACGACCAATTATATTTGCCACATAGACGCCGCGGCTACAGCGACCCAGTTAAATGTACCTTAAGTGTGTATTTTATGACTTGAAATTCGGTCGCTTAGTTTAAAATAACAAAAAAATTGCTATCCATTTTGAAATAGCATAACACAATGTTGGCATAACATAACCTCTTAAAAATTCACTAAGCCTGAGTTTTATGGGAAACAAAGCCCACACTTATGGCTGCCATCAGACGAAAGCAATAATTTTAATCAATTTAGCCAACTGTAATTTAGGTGTTGAAGACACCCAAATTATAGTTGGCTAGAGTGAATAGGCTCTTAATAAAGTAGTGCGCCTGACCATCAATGATTGCATCTCCGCTTACCATCAGGTGGGATCGCAGTCAAGCACTGGTTTATATCAATTAAAAAAAAATAATTGAAATGCCAAATCCTCCATATTCTGGTTCCCGGTTCACGAACCAGCGGGGTCGGATGGTGGAGGACTGGGCTCTGGAGACAGGCCTGGTCGTCCTAAACCGGGGTTCTGTCCCCACGTGTGTGCGGATGCGGGGTGACTCAGTGGTGGACATCTCGTTCGCCAGCCCCGCTCTGTCGCCGCGTGTCGTCGACTGGCGCGTTATGGAGGGGGTGGAGACGTTTTCGGACCACCGGTACATCCGGTTCGACGTCTCCGCCCAAACCTCGATCGCGCCGGTCCGACGGAACCCTTGTGGTCCGCGGTGGGCGCTGAGACAGATGGACCGGGAGCTCCTCCTGGAAGCCGCGACGGTACAGGCCTGGGTGCAAGCACCGGACAGGCCTGTCGACATAGACGTCGAGGCAGAGTGGTTCCGGGAGGCCATGTCGCAAATTTGCGACGCAGCAATGCCCCGATTCCCTCCAGGACGTGCTCAGCGCCAGGTATACTGGTGGCCGCTGGAGATTGCGGCACTGCGCAACGCGTGCAATGCCGCGCGACGCCAGTATGCCAGATACCGCAGGCGCCGCATCCGTCCACCGGATGCGGAGGCCAGAGAGGCGGAGCTGTATGAGGGATACAGAGAGGCAAAGCGCACCCTCCGAGCGGAGATAAGGCGGGCTAAACTCGAGGCCCGCAACGTGTGGCTGGGGACTCTGAATGGGGACCAATGGGGACGCCCGTACAAGTGGTACGGGACAAACTACGCCCCTGGGCTCCCCCGCTGACGCAGAGTCACCGGCCCCAGCTCGTGGAGGGTGTGGTGAGCACTCTGTTCCCCACGCGAGGGGAACACTCCCCCGCCCATGGCTCCGCCACCAGCGGTGTCCGACGCGGACCACGACGACAACGCTCCAGAGGTGACCGAGGTAGAGATGAGAGTGGCGGTACGAAGGCTGAGTGCCAAAAATACCGCCCCAGGACCCGACGGCTTGCCTGGGAAGGCATGGGTCCTGGCCATGGAGGCTCTCGGGCCTCGACTAAGAAGGCTCTTCAGCGCATGCATGGAGAGGGGCCAGTTCCCACTTCGCTGGAAGACGGGGAAACTGGTCCTCATCGCAAAGCCGGGGCGCCCCGCGGACTCTCCGTCCGCGTACCGGCCCATTGTGCTGCTCGACGAGGTGGGCAAGCTCTTTGAAAGAGTAATTGCAGACCGCCTCGTCGCACACCTAACACGGGTGGGGTCGGATCTAGCGGACGGCCAGTTCGGCTTTCGCACGAGGCGCTCCACGGTGGACGCCATCATGTGCGTGCGAGCTCTCACGACGGGGGATGCAGTGGCCCAGGGCAGGTGTGTCGTGGCGGTGTCTTTGGACATCGCCAACGCCTTCAACTCCCTGCCTTGGAGTAGCATTGGGAGGGCACTCCGGTATCACCGGATGCCCGACTACCTCTGTCGTGTGGTCGAGGCGTACCTGTCAGACAGGTACATAACCTACCCTGGTCACCAGGGGGTGTGGGAACGTCGAGAGATGTCGTGCGGTGTTCCGCAGGGATCGGTACTAGGGCCGCCCTTGTGGAACATCGGATACGACTACGTGTTGCGCGGCGACCTCCCTGACGGGGTCAGCGTGGTCTACGACGACACGCTGGTCCTGGCGCAGGGAGAGTCGTACCAGGCGGCGGTCGAACTAGCGACACGCGGGGTTGCGACAGTCATTGGCAGGATCCAGGAGCTGGGACTCGAGGTGGCATTGCACAAGTCCGAGGCCATGTGCTTTCACGGCCCTGGGAACGCGCCACCACCGGGTTCCCAGCTAACGGTGGGAGGAGTCCACATCGGCGTCGGGTCAACGATGAAGTACCTGGGACTCGTTCTCGACAGCTGATGGGATTTCGACGAGCACTTCCGACGTCTGACTCCCAAACTAAAT
Organism: Mythimna vitellina; assembly: GCA_949316375.1. Classification (NCBI taxonomy): domain Eukaryota; kingdom Metazoa; phylum Arthropoda; class Insecta; order Lepidoptera; family Noctuidae; genus Mythimna; species Mythimna vitellina. Next base: position 5,870,988 of record OX438708.1, on the reverse strand, counting down.
CGGACTGAGGCTGCCCTCGGGCGGCTCTTGCCCAACCTTGGGGGTCCAGACGCCTCCTGCCGGAGGCTCTACGCGGGGATCGTTCGGTCCATGGCCCTTTATGGCGCGCCGGTGTGGGCGCCGGGGCTGCGGAAGCAGCCAGCGGCCCGGCTGAACGCGTGCCAAAGGGTCATGGCCATACGGATGGTGCGAGGATACCTGACGATTTCCCGCGAAGCGGCGAGCCTCCTTGCTGGCCAGAAACCATGGGAGCTGGAGGCAACAGTCCTTGCACTCATGCACGAACGGCGCATGGAGATGCAACGCCGGGGCGAAACTCCGCTGCCGCGACAAGTCGCAGCATGGCGGACAGAGCTCCGGCGAGTTCTCATGGAGAAATGGCGACAGCGACTGTCGCGACCCCGTGCTGGGCACGCCACAATTATGGCGGTAAGTCCCCTCTTTGAGGCGTGGTTGGAAAGACCTCACGGCGTCCTCACATTCCGCATGACGCAGGTTCTCATCGGACACGGTAAGTTCGGGAGGTTCCTGCACCGGATTCGTGCGGAAACGACGCCCGGGTGTCGCCACTGTGTGGCCCACCCGGAGGACACGGTAGAGCACACGGTGGAGGTGTGCCCCGCTTGGGCAGAGCAACGCCGTGTCCTCGTGGGAGCAATCGGCGGCGGCGATCTCTCGCGCCGGGCCTTGGTTCAGGCCATGCTCCGGAGTGAGGAGGAGTGGCAGGCGGTCGCCTCCTTCTGCGAAGCAGTAATGCTAGCTAAGGAGGCGGCCGATCGCGTGAGGCAACGGTCCTTACGCTCCAACCGCCGCCGGGATTCCGATCCCGATTTCCGGCCACCGTAGGCGCGGGCTTGCAGACGCCGAGCAATGGGTGGCTCGCCGTCTGACCGTCCGGTAACCGTCCGGACCGAGCCCAAGTCGTCGACGGCGCGTTTTGTTCCACGCGCGCCTCAAGGAGATGTCAGCAAATCGTAGGGGCCCAGCAGGGTCGAAGCCTACTGGGGCCACGGGTAGTGTGAAAGCGGAACCCGGGGCCCTGGGACGAAGGCAACGAAGGAACAGGAGTGGGTTTTTAGTCAGTAAGAGTCTGACACTATCTCCCGCTCCGCCCAAGAGCGGGGATGTCATTAGGATGATTTTCCCACACAATAAAAAAAAAAAAAATCCTCCATATTCTAAAAGTCAATAATGAAATGACCCAACGCGCATTATGGCAAAGAAAAAAATTGTGGTTGTCACAATGTAGTCGACTCTTACTGATAGAAGAAAAAAAGGGGTGTTTTAAAGTAATAGGTCCATATTTTAGCTTTTAGATTTTTATTTAAGTGTATATATAAGTTAGTGTATATATGTTAAGTGTTTTATTGTTTGATAGATTCCATATTGAAATAAATAAATTAGGATGTCAAAGTATCATTCATAGGTCAATAAAGCAATAGAGGCCGAGCACATGCTCACGGTTTTAAGTGAGGTTACTGGGAAAAGTCTTAGTAATAAACCACGATTACAAACAGTCGGCACGCTGTGTTACGATAAAGAGTGAAAAATTTGTAATTTTAATGAACGAAATGAAATGATGATTGAAATGAAAACAATCTGTGGATATAGCTGCTACACATTACCAAATTATAGCCGACGTCCCATCTTACAGGAATAATTATAATGTTTAAATTATTTTAATATACCGGAAGAGTGAAGCTTTAAAAATACAGCTGCTACAGCTTGCTTTTTTACAGGATTTTGTATTTGTTTTATTATTACAAAGTTTTTTTTTTTGATATCCAACTGTTTTCTTTGGATTTTAATCCTATTTCATAATAATATGTATGTAAAACAAGGTTACAGACATACATGTCTTTTAATTTGGTTTTATAAGGTGCAAAAAGTGTGTTAGTGATATAGATTGAGCGGTTGTATCCGCGCCACAGCTTGCTTCCTTGTTAACGTCTAGTATGTTAGGAAATCGTAGCGGGCATTTAATCTTATTAGAATCATATCCAGTACATGGCATGAGTGTAAATGATCGTGCTCATCACACAAACATTTGTCCTGGGTGGGAGTCGTACCCACGACCTCCGGCATAGCAGTCAGGGCCACTAACCACTAAACCAACACGCCAATCAACATAGGAGTGGGTTTGAATCATTAAAAGTCTGACACGCCCTCTCGTCCACTTTAGAGCAGGAGAAGTCAATGGAAGATTGCTCATCTCAAAAACAGACACTTTTGAATTGTCAAGAAGTCAGTCAGAAAAGTGATGCTATTTTTATTGCACATTCCAAAGCGTAGATCTCTATGGAGAAGAATGTGCAACAAACGAAAAAACATTCCTTTACACTTCTAAATATTGACAGCACTAAAATCACGTAACGACAATTCTCGTTTTACAACAAAAGACTCGTAAAAATAAACCATAACAACAGATTTTATATTTCTATATGAATTCAATAAAAGCATTACTCCTCCTTCTGGAGCAGTCGGGTAAACCTTCCCTGAACTACCGGGGTTGATCACGGACGTTTTATAGCCGTGATTCGTTGCCAGTGAATTTTACGACCGATGGCGACTGAGCAGACATGCTTCTTATAGCATTAGTGATCAATGGAACGGTCGTTCGTTGGAAACTAGATTCGGTGAGTTTTCCTTTAACTTACTAAACATCTAGAAGGTATTATCTATACTAATATTAATAATAACAATAACGAAACGATCGTAACTTGGCTAGGGGGGCAGGAGTTCTCAAACTGTGCGTCGCGACACACTCTGGTACACGCAGGTCGCAAGCACTTTCAATTGTCGAAGAAGATCAGCAGTTTCAATTATCTTGTCACATGTATCTAAAACCATTATACGATTAGATAAAGACAATACTATTTCATTTTCATTCAAAGATTTCTTAATAATATAATACTAGTACTTAGAGTTCTATACCTCAAAAGGAAAAAATTGAACCCTTATAGGATCACTTTGTTGTCCATCCGTTTGTCTGTCTGTCTGTCAAGACCCTTTATCTCGGGAATGCGTAGAAGTATTGAGTTGAAATTAAAACTCAAGAAAATGAAATTAAAGTTAAAGATAAATCACAAAAAAAAATCGGTTCGGAAAAATGTTCGTAATCATTCGGGAATTGAACTGTTTTTATGGGTAAATTTGTACGGAACCATCAGTGCGCGAGTATGACTTGCACTTGCCCGGTTTTTTTTTAATAATATAGAACTAGAAGCATGTAGGTGTTTTTATTTACAAGGAAATATGTAAAGGGAGGTGCAGTGTATAAAAGATTGGAAACCTCTGATCAAGCAATCGCTGAAATGCACGATTTTTGCGACTAAACGCAAAGACGCACATCACGGTACTATATTAAAGAAGTCGCAAGTCTCTATCTCGTCTATAACGTAAGTTTACGATACCCCTGGTCTTTGGTGACAGTTTTATTAGTGAAGGTTATTTTTTCTTCGTAGCGATAGTTGAAGTTCAAATCTGTGTTGTTGACTTTTTGATTTGGCTATAAAGTATTGGAGTATACATATCCTAAACGAATAACAATCTAGTAAAAGAGAATCTTAATTTTCTTTCTCTCAGTCTTCTATTTACAAAACATAGCATAAGACGCTGGGCTTAGTATGTATAAAATTTAATTAGTATCAAGTAGTTTCTGCAGGATTGTATCAAAGAGTCACTATGGCCTTGAACGCATAAGGCTACGAAAGGAACATAGATTTGACTAGCCTAGTGGTTAGTGACCCTGGCGGCTACGCCGGAGGTCCTGGGTTCGATTCCCACCCAAGACAAATGTTTGTGTGATAAGCACGATCATTTGTTCTGTGTCTGGTAATTTATCTACTATATGTGTGTATTTAGAAATATATAAATCAACGATTGCATCACTGCTTACCATTAGCAGTCGCACACTAGTTTATATCAAATAAGAAAAATCAGGGTTCTAAGATAATAATAACTGTACTTACTTCCTTTTTACTTTTCTATATAATGCATTTATTTTTTTAGGTAAGTAACATTAGTTCAAATACTAGTGATTACTGATAGCCTACAACAACTCACTACTGGGCAAAAGCTCACCTTTCCAGGACTCCCAGGTTTTTTAATTCAGAGCTAATGTGATCATTTTTTGGGACCAGTTTAGAATAAGCATAATCAGCCCACAGCTGGAACTCAAGCCTTCCCTTTAGTGGAGGAAAATTTAATCTAATCCACCACAGATACATTTTTTGGTTCTAGAAAATACCGATTTTCTCATGATGTTTTCTTACAGCATTTCGAGGGCAGTAGTGATGAAATAAATTACACAAAATAATGCGCATGACTGAGTTTGAACCCACGACGTACGACTCCTAAGTCGAGGCAGTTACTACTAAACAACTACTGCTTCCCAGAGAACTAACCAGTAAAACATTTGTGAAAATAAAATTCAGTAATGTGTTAATGTAATAAATACTGCTTACTTAAAGTATAATCGATCTTCTATAACTCCTAATCCGACATTACAATACAATACCGATAGTGTGTGGGTAGATTCTGCCCACACATTAGTAAATCTCTATCCTTTAGGGTTTGATCAGGGTGATAAGCTTGCACGGGTGCCAAACACAAGCAGTGTTTGGCATATGTGCAAGTAGGCTACTCGTTGTTGTTGTGTGGTAAATATCATACAGATACCGACACAAATCGAGTGGGGATCGCTTTACGCATCGTATACATCGAAGAGCCAATCACTGTACAAGGATTGCACTCCCTTACCCACCCCGCGTCTCACTCCATACCACTAAACAGACCCTATATTTCACTACTGCGCAAGTGGAAGTTAGCGCTCAAGATCCGTGCCGGTATATATACGTAAGAAGCCGCAGTATGTGTCAATGATGAAGAGACTGACAGACGCCTTGTACGGCTGGATCAATGTCCATTTCAAAAGGCAAGCAAAGCAACAACTTTGTAGTAATTTTCTGCGTCGAGTAAGCTGTTTCGCCGTTTTTTTACAACTTGAGTGACTAAAATAGCGACCAATTATCTGTTGTTTTTGTCCTGTGGTAACACATCTAACTTCCACTGCTAATTACATCAACTCGCGAGGAATCGAAGACACCTAAGGTTCCGATACAGCAAAATTCAATCATCAAAAACACACACACATACAGGGCCGGTCGTTGTCATGTGACTTGGGGGAGGCATATAATCTTACAGTAGACGTTTTTCGGTTGAAATGATGACTATGAAGATAATATTTGGAGTTGTCCGTTCATATGTGCTTTTCTAAGTGTATCTAGAACATTACTCAACACCCCGTGCCTCGGAAAGCACGTAAAGCCATTGGTCCCGGTTGACATTCGTAGATCTTTGACAGTCGTTACAGCTGGTAATCAAACGCCAGAAAATATGACCATCAGTCTATCCAAAGAATATCATGTTGCCCAGTATGTGATTTGTGGAGGGCTGGTATCTATCAGCTCTCCACAAATCACATCATGAATGATGATGATGATGGAGCGACTATCTAGTCGCTCCATCTGAAACATGGTTATGAATTTTCGTGAACTCTTGCGGTGCGATGACTTGCTTTAAATAAATTGCATCGATTCGCACGCACGTAAGTAAAAGCCCCGCATCGCGTTGAATTCGTGTAAACCGTATCCTACACCGCTAATCGCAACCGCCACCGCGCCCGCTACCGCGCCATTCACCGTGATCACACTGTAACAGGCCTAACGGTACCCAACGGATAGGGATGGACGATTCTTTGTAGTCAAAGAATAAGGATATATTCTTTGCATTACTTCGGAATTTATTCGATGAATATCTAAAGGCTTTATAGTCAGTAACGTTATTGGTAGATGGATAATGACTGAAGGATATTACTTTTCAATGGAAGAGGGTGTCCGGCTTATTCTAGGACTGGCAGGATGAATGAAGTACAGCGTAAAAAAGCTAGTGTGACAGCCAATCTGAGAAAAGACTGAAACAGATATTATTGTCCACAAGTGTGTGTACATTGAACAAACATAGGTAAACTACCTCTTCATTCGCTTTCAAAATTTGATGAAACCCTAATCCTAAACGAAAGACACAGTGTCAAAGGCCTTAGACAGGTTCAAGAATTTTTCGGTATAGAAAGAAAGAAGAAAGAAAGAAAACATGTTTATTCTGTCTAAATAGACGCACAATACTTACAAAGATATAAAAACAAAGTTCCCTGATATGTGTATCTGGCATAACTGTGTTGCTCTATATGACCATAGACAACACAGTTGTCCAGATTATCTGTGGCATTTTGATGCCGGCCATAACAGAGACCAGAGACAAACATAAACAAAAATAAAACAAAATATAAAAGAAAATAACATAATTTTAACAGTAAAAACTAAAAATCAAAGTACATTCATATTATTTGTCGATTAGTTTCGTGTCCAGTAACGCTACATTTTTAGTAGACACATCTTTTAAAAAAACATACTAATTTCCTCCAAAGATTTAATTTATATTTGTTCAGATCATTAAAAAGATTCTTAGGAAGGATTCTGTCCAGCATTTTGAAAATTGCTGGAAGTAAGAAGATTCGCCAATTAGCGATACTGCCAGTGTGTCACTTGTTTTATAGATCGGCTGGATGATGCCTTTTTAAAGGTCTTTGGGAAAATGCTGGATAGTGTGAAAATTGTGACCGGTGGATTTTTGTACTTTGGAATACTATCCCAACCAGAGGCACTGTCTACGCTGAGGTCTTTTATTATAGCGTCAACTTGATCCTCGTTTGTCTCCAGTAACCTTTAACAGTAATGACTTAAGCATCGAAACTGGACAAAGAGGAACGCGGGGGACGTTACTTAGGTTTTGTAAGATTCTGTTAGCCAGGTAAGCTTGGCTAACAAAATCTCGCAAAATCATCCGTACGATACATCACCATTTATGGAATCGACTGACACAACTTGGTTAATTTCTATTTTTGGGAGGTTAATCAGAGCTAAAGTACTTGCTTATATCGAGAACATTACGTACGACCCCATCGATCTGTTCCGGATTATTTTTGGTATGAACCTATGCATATTATCCCGGTCGCAAAACATTTGACCATGGGGGAAGACCCATGGTGTAAGTGTCGCTACAACGATCGATATTGTAGCGTCTCACATCCATCGGATTCCCGCGGTGATAATAGGAGTCCTTCCAACGCTATATTCCCGAAACGCTTTGGCCATTCCAGAACTTTTCAGCCCCTTCGACCATCTGTGCCTTACCCACTACTGCCACTTAAGTTTGACGATTCTTCGGGCTATGTCGGTGACCTTGGTTCACCTATGCAGCTGCGTGCACATGCGTGCATCTCAGCAACTAGACGGATATCGGTTTAATGATTTTACCCTTACAGAGAATCGTATATAATTATGTAAATTAAATACGGTTAATGGTCGCTTATCATATTTCAATCAACATACAACCTGATAAAGAGCTGCATACTGCGGAAAAACAAACGAGTGAAAAGTAAGTTTTTCACGACCTGCATAAGAATAACCCCCTCATAATGAAAACCCTTAGAGCAAAATGGCTCCAAACATACATAAAATAAACAGACACTGCTTACTATATGTTAGCTATTTCGTATTGTAGTTTTCTCTCAATATTTTCCTTGTACTACATCTAAGTCAATGTTGGCCAAGAATTATTTGACCCCCGATTTATTGCGATGTTGAATATCATGCTGACTTATAAGATTACTTAGTTGTATCAGTAAACGAAAGATTTTGGTACTGATACGGACTTAGTGAAGTTAACAAGTTCTTCATATAGTCCAGCTTTTTACCAACTGTTTTAGGGTCTGCGTCCAGTCTAACTAGAGGTAGCTGGGTACCAGTATTTTTTGTAGACTAGCTGACCCGGCAAACTTCGTGCCGCCTAATAGTAAGGATAACGCCATCTACTTGCATTACCAGAACAGCATAATTCATTTTAAAATGACATTTTAATTAGCGATGGCGTTGCAGTCGCCTTTCTTTTTTTTCTCACCGTTTAAACCTTCCCTGGACTATCTCGAATATTTCAAAACCAAAATTAGCCAAATTGATCCAGCCGTTTTTTAATTTTAGCGAGACTGACGATCAGCTATTCATTTATATATATATATAGATTTCTTCTTGGAGTTACAATAAAAATTAAAACTTTCACACATCATTTCAACTATCTTCAAAAAGCTAATCAAAGATTTACCTCATATACTTTTATAATTCAATTTATGTATTGTATCTATTTATGTGTTTTATTTACTGTTATTGATATATATATTTAAATATGTATTTTTGTGTATTTCTGCGTGACCTTTCACTGTACTTTTATGCACATCGACCTAGTATGACAAATGTTAAAGGTTTCTATATAAATATAGGTTATTATTATTAATCTATAATGTACATTTTAGATTACTATGATGATTGGAGAATGTCGTTGTTAGTATATTGATGTAGGTATTTTTTTAAATATAGCAATTCATCAATTTGCATTTCAAAATAAGACAACTATGTACAGGCAAGAATTTCATAAACCATTTTTTTTATTATTAATATTTGCCAGCAGTACACCGCAGACGCATTTAGTTTAAAAAAAAAAGGAATCATTGTGTGGACCGCCCGGAGGACACGGTGGAGCATACGGTAAAGGTGTTCCCCGCCTGGGCAGAGCACCGCCGTGTCCTCGAGGGGCGATCGGCGACAGCGATCTCTCGCACCGGGCCTTGGTACAAGCCATGGTCCCGAGGCGAAGAGGAGTGGCAGGCGGTCGCCTTCTTCTGCGAAGCAGTAATGCTAGCAAAGAAGGCGGGTGAAGCAACGGTTCTCACGCCCCAACCACCGCTGGGATTCCAATCCCGATTTCCAGCCATTGTAGGTGCGGGCTTGCGAACGACGAGCAATGGGTAGCGCGCCGTCTGACCGTCCTGTAACCGTCCGGACCGAACCCAAGTCGTCGATGACACGTACTGTTTCACGCTCGCCTCAAGGAGATGTCAGCAATGTAGGGGCCCAGCAGGGTCGAAGCCTACTAGGGCCAATGGTCTTGATTCTGAAAGGAAGATTCGGCCCCGGTACGAAAGGCAATGAAGGAATAGGAGTGGGTTTTTAGTCAGTAAAAGTCTGTCACTATCTCCCGCTCCGCCCAAGAACGGGGTATGTCATAAGATGATTTTCCCACCGAAAAAAAAAAGACCCTTTTTAGTTTAAGTTCTTATATTTCATCCTAAGTTTGTCTGGCAGATATCGCTGTCCACTGTGATATAGGACTGCCATTGTAAGTACCCATAGATTTAAGTTTCTGTAAAGATTGTTACTATTTTAGTGTACAATTAAGATTATTCTATTCTATAATAAACCCTACATTCCAGTAATTAAACAATGATGCTTGTACGTGTACTCACTTTATCAACACCTTTTCATACACATGACTTTACTACTCTGTTCGTGCCCACGGCCCAACAATAGCGTGGTGATATATGACAAGCCGCAACTTGGCTGCTCTCCAATAGGCCGTACATTAAGGTCTGTATCATAGAGAAGGCGGAAGCGGGCAGCGTGTTATTATCACGATAAAAAGCTGTAGGACGCGAACTTTGGAGGAAAAGATATCCCCCTCCTCCTCGCTTAACATCAGGTGTGATGGCAGTCAAACACGAGCCTATTATTAATAAAAAAAAAAACAAGAAAAAAAATCATTTCTCTGTCAGAACATATGCCACCGGAACACGAACTGCAGTTGCCAGTTAGGAAATCTCTGAACCAACTGCGGAGTCAGGTTGGCCGCTGCAGAGAATTTGGCCAATGGGGTATCCTTCACCCATCGCAAATACAGTGCCAGTTTGGAGCCCTTTCACAGCATATGCTACACATACTTTCCTGCCCAGCATGCACAACTACTTGCATCTTCCACGACTTATACGAAACCTTTGTTAAACTTTTCGTGTACTTTACAGACTGAACTCTCCTTACAAACACGCCCATCCCCTTTATGCCAAGTATACTCGTGCCGAAAGGATATCTAAGCAGTTGCTGAGCGTCAGATACCTAGCGCTGGTTTTCGTCTGGCACCCGACATTCTGTATTTGTAATGTGCAGTAACGATACATGGTGGATATCCCACCCACACGTTTTGTGCGTATGGTTGGGATCATCTTTCATTGTGCGTACAGCTAAGGAGTGAAATACCCTACCGGAGTTTGTGTTTCCTGATAGCTACAACAAGTGAGTAGGTGACTTTGAGGTAATCGTTCTATACCGTCTTCCACATCGTCACTTACCTTTAGGGTTTCAAGTCTACTATTACAATAGTGTCAGAATGGTCTATCATTGTTTTCATAAATGTTGATTTTGACAAGTTTGGTAATCTACTAATATAATGGCGTCATTATGAATTTCTACCACTGAAACACTGGTCAACCACTGAAACTCCATTGAAAGAAGTGGCGCAGACCATTAATCTCGTACATATTGACAAATGAATGTCTGATGTATGCGGTAATCTGCTAAAATTTTGACAGTTCCTTTGATCAGAGACCTATCATTAGAACGTCATTGTGCAGTCATTGCTTTTAATAAGCTCGATATTGTCATTCTACCACAACTCTATTACGAGACCATTGACCGATCAATGGTCGATCATTATAAATTAGTTACGAACTTTTAGCAAAATGACAATGGGAATGAATGGTCGTGTTGGAGTGACGAATTTATAAAAATCTGTGTTTCCTGATGGCTATAACCCGGGAATCTTTAAGTCAAGAGTGAATAGGTTACTTTTAGGTAAGCGCGCTCCATCATCGACCGCATCGTCGCTTTCCATCAGGTGAGATAGAGGATAAGCGCGACCCTATCCAAAATAAAAAAATAGCAGAATTGGGCCCCAGGTCTAATAGTGGTCAAACGCGTGCCTATTAATAGTAATAAAAAAATATTCTAAACTCGCTCCCGCTCTCAACATAGCAAGGTCTTAAAACGACCGACCGAACGTGTAAGGAGGTCCGCAAACTTTTTATAATGTAGATCAATTTGCTCGCCCCTACAATATATCTGAGAAAGCAATTAAAGTTGGTAGTTTTTGTATGTATAGCGGGGACAGCCTACTTTATGTGACGAATAATGTTACATGACAAACATATAGAGAAGGTCATTATCGTTGCCTTAAGAAATTTTATGATACTAGTTCCTGCCAGCAACTTTGCCAGTGTGAAAGTAGAACTTTTAGGATAACCAAGGGAGTATAGTGTTTTGATTAAAATTATTCTATAGAATAGAATAGAGTAGAATAAATAGTAAAATAGTAACAAAACTTTTCATCATCATCATCAACATCATTTCAGCCGAAAGAAATCCACTGTTGGATATAGGTCTCCCCAAGTATTACCACAACGAACGGTCCTGTGCGTCTCCGATCCATCAGGTTCCCGCGACTCTCAACAGGTCATCGGTCCACCTTGCGGGAGGCCGTCAAACGCTGCGTCTCCCGGTGCAAAGTCGCCACTCCAACAGAACCTTTACATAAACTTAAATTCATGGATGAAATGGCGGTCTTACAACTAATAGCGATATATGAACACCACCTTTGACCAAGAACACCTTTGGACTAGTAAGGACCTAGCCCGAGTAGCCGACGCCTCAAAGGTATGTCAGCAAAGCGGTTGGAGGCCCCACAAGGGCCGATGCCCGCTAGGGCCACTGGAATTTTTCAGCGATACCGTGGCCTCTTTTTTTATAATGTGAATGTGAGAACACTGTAGACTCCGCGAATTCTTAGGTTACTTTTTATTATGATTATTTTTATTGTATTTTTAGTACAATATTGACCAGTCTACACTGTCCTTACATAATATCTACTTATGCTGTAATATGGAAATTTGGAACCGTGCACTAGCTTCTGACGTTTTATAAGTGCCTATGTAGGCCTATGTGAAATAAAAAACTTTTGAATTTGACTTTGACTTTGGAACTGGATTTTTCTGACTTCATCAGTAAAATTCTGACACGCCTTTTCGTTCCAGGAGAAGTCATTTGAAGATTTCCTACCTCAAAAAAAAAAGAACCCTTTCTGTCAAGCCAGATCGATATCAATCAACTTGGTTATGTATCGTCCTTCAAAGAGATTATTGCATTGCATGAACCAAATAGAAAAAAATCCCAACCAGAAAGGACCCCTCATTAATTTCGTACCCCAAAAATTCGGTAAAATACCGACCAATATACGTTGAAAGGCACTCAAGTATGAGAGTCTTAACTCGGCCATTTTCCCCAATCGACTGCTACAACTTACAGGCACTTAAGTAGCTGATACACGCTATGTTTTCCCACGATCCTGTATCAACAGAGAAACGAAGGTGTAATATATATATTACACCAGGTAAGGATATGTTTATGGTTACTTTGGAGACGCATAATTGGTTGCAGACTGGCTTCTTTCATTCTTATGACCTGCTTTTGCTGGAGTATTGAGAATTTTAATTGAGTGAATTTTTTAGTGATAAATTATTTTAAAAAACAACACACAACTTAAAAAAACACTTTTACGCGTCAATTTCTAGATGACGCCGGTGTTTCCTAGCTGACAACCCTGAGAACCAACACTAAAACAAACTGAGGTGACAGTCTCTTTTTTAAAAGTCCATATAGTAAACACTAGTACTAGTACTAGTTTTTGTTACTATTTTGGTGTACAATAAAGTTTATTCTATTCTATTCTATTCTATTCTACACTAGCTTTTGCCCGCGGCTTTGCCCGCGTATATAAAATATAGCCTATGTCACTCAGGAATAAATCAGCTTTCTATCAATGAAAAACGTGTAGCAATCGGACTGTACCTTCAGGTATTATCTTCTACAAACAAAAAAAATAAACGTCTTTAAAATATTAGTGTAGATGTGATGATCTAATCATATGAGAGTCATGCAGATATGTGTCTCAGATGGTCTTTTGAGGAAACAACCACACAGATTTGAGTGGACCTATCCAGCAGCGCAAGCACTTATCAGTATTCGTGTAACTCAACTCAGGACTATTAAAAGTAATAGTAATAGAATGAATGAGGAGCTTGAAGAGTTGTGGCTAAAATAGAAACAGCCGCACGGGTCGGTCTTTATGGCATCCAATACACGGTCATGCAAGCGTCAATCAATTCCATCAATCATGAATGATGTTTGAATGACGGAATTTTATCGCCATTAATTTTTCGTCATGCAAACGTCAATCATCGCAGTAGACGGTAGGTTTTTCGTCAATCAGAAAATTGACTGTGGCAAAAGTCGTGTAATGGACGCCTAAGGTTAAAGTTACGCACCTGTTGTCTGTCTAAACCAAATACTGACACAGCTTTTCTTTATTAGATTTTTCTCGTTGTTTAGTTGTTGTTGTTTATTGTTGTTGTGTGGTGTTGTTTTTTTTAATTTATTTTTTGTAGATTTCACAGCGCTGCGTAAGCCGTAAGCCAGTCGCTAACAAACTGGGCAGTTGGGAACACGCGTAGATGTGTGCATTGTGGCAAATACAATACAACTATTATCAGATCAACAGTATGTTTAATCCATCATCCCTCAACGTCAGAAAGAACTCTACCAGTGATTTATAGTATCAAAAACTAAACCATCTTATTGTAACAAGATTTCTCAGTACCTCGGAAAGCACTTTAAGCCGTTGGACCCGGCTGTCATTTGTAGATAATAATATATATTTCATACAACGCCATCTAGTTCCAAACTAAGCAGAGCTTGTGGTATGAGTACTAGACAACTGATAAACATACTTATATATTTCTAAATATATACATATTATAGATAAATTACACCCAGACACAGGACAAATGATCGTGCTCATTACACAAACATTTGTCCTGGGTGGGAATCGAACCCACGACCTCCGGTATAGCAGTCGGAGCCACTGACCAGTAGACCAACAGGCCAGTCGTAGATGTTTGACAGTTGTTACGGATAGTCAAAAAATGACACCAGTCTTACCAAGAGGTAACGTGTTACCCAATTAATGAGTTGTGAAGGTCAGATAAGGATCTGTTCTATGTAAAATACTGATCACAGCTGATTGCGGTCAGTCTGGAAGCCGAAATTAAATAAAATGACTGGGCAAGTGCGAATCATCGGACCACCAAGCGTACGGCAATGCGCCACCGGTACATGGTGGACATCCCACCTATACACACGAAACGTTTTGGGAACACATTCATTGTGCGTATAGCTAAGGAGTGGAAGTCCTGGCCGGAATCTGTGTTCCCTGATGGCTACAACCAGGGAATCTTTAAGTCAAGAGTGAATAGGTTACTTCTAGGTAAGCGCGCTCCATCGTCGACCGCATCGTCGCTTTCCATCAGGTGAGATAACGGTCAAGCGCGAACCTATCAAGAATAAAAATAAAAAAAAGAATCGAACTCGCACACTGAGTATTCAATATAGACTTTCCTATGTAAATAGCTCGATTCTCGATTACGGTCTCAAAAATGTTTCCGAATCGCAAAAATTTAATTATTTTGTGATGTTTTTCAGACATTTTACTTTACTTTTTTTTTAAACAATGTAAACCAGTGTTTGACAGTAATGCAATCGTTAATGGCGGTGCACTAGTTTATCAAAAGCCTATTTACCATAGCCACAAAATAGATAGATACAAAAGTCAATCTAGATACAAAGCGCACTCGAGCAACGCACATATAGACACTGCTCACGGACACGATATCTCAGCCCGGTTAGGACCAGTGCGACCGCGAGTGCCATTCGTTTGAAACACGCGTCTGTGCACTTTTTGTGCAATAATGGAGCAACAAAAATAAAGTTATAACTGTTCAGTGGACGGTTATTTAAATTCAACATTAATTGGTAAATTATCGTTTTTTAACCTACCACTTCGAAGACGTTCGTTTCGAAGACGTGTGACATCCACCAATCCGCACTGGGCCCGCGTGGTGAATTACGGCCCATTCCCTCTCCTAGAGAGGAGGCCTGAGTCCCTGCAGTGGGAACATTATAAGGCCGTGTATGTGTATGTGTAACCTACCAGTTGTTTCAGAGAGGCAAGTAGGTATATGCTTGTATTTTGATGATTTGTTTTAACGCAACGAAAATAAAAGCGAACATGACTTTGTGACCATGTAATATTTTTACAATCTATATTAGGTATTTATCACCGCTCCCGAGCGCGCTTGAACGGAGCTGCGTCGACCCTAGCGCGACCTTCGAGCGTAGGCATGAAAAGTGAAGTACATACATGATATTGACTTCTGTACCTATCTATTTTGTGCTCTAGCCTTGAAGACACCTAAATTATAATCGGACAGGAACACCGCAGCTGGCAAAGTCGGCTGGTATTTTATATCAATATGAGCCAAATATCTCCACCCGTTCCTGAGAAAGATGATCATGACAGACGGACAAATGGATAAACGGACGACAAAGTGATCCTACAAGTTCTGTTTTTGCCAAGTGTGATACGGAACCCTAAAAAGGGATTATAATGGTTTTAAAATAATTAAACTCTTTTTATTTATTACATTGAAACGAATAATATAACTATACTGTCAGTTAGCTTTTTTTAAATGGGAAATTCATCTTATGACAAATCCCGCTCTTTAGCGGAGCGGGAGATAGTTTCAGACTTTTACTGACTAAAAATCCACTCCTGTTCCTTCTT
Source organism: Mythimna vitellina (assembly GCA_949316375.1). Classification (NCBI taxonomy): domain Eukaryota; kingdom Metazoa; phylum Arthropoda; class Insecta; order Lepidoptera; family Noctuidae; genus Mythimna; species Mythimna vitellina. The sequence continues at coordinate 5,855,313 of OX438708.1, read as the reverse complement.
TGCCTTCGTCCCAGGGCCCCGGGTTTCGCTTTCACACTACCCGTGGCCCCAGTAGGCTTCCACCCTGCCGGGCCCCTACAATTTGCTGACGTCTTCCTGAGGCGCGCGTGGAACAGTACGCACCTTTGACGACTTGGACTCGGTCCGAACGGTTACCGGACGGTCGGACGGCGAGCCAAAAAGATGCCAGTGAAACTGAAGGGGCGATACATGCTAGGGTTACGGGAACTTAGGCTAGATTAAACGTAGCCCTAGATCGAAGGCCAGTGAAGAACACAAGTGGATTTTAGTCAGTAAAAGTCTGACAGTCCCTCTCGCTCCACCCAGAACAGGAAAAGTTACACGGCATACTACCTCAAAAAAAGGCCCATGTAATAAAAGATGAGCCATGAAATCGGACCCCAAATCCACACTAAAAGTTACTGACATTATCCTAACGAAAAAACCCAAAACATTTTCCCTAAGACCTGCTCAGCAGACCATTAGACCAACGAGGTAATCAAGCAAGTAACTTGAACAAGGAACCATTGAAACAAAACACGGTCTAACAATACTTCAGTCGCTCTCGTCTGAATGTAAGCATACAGTCACTAAGGGTGCGTTGGTACTGAAGCGGAGCTAGGCTCTTTATCTCTAGCTGACCCGGCGAACTTCGTACCGCCTAATAGTCAATGAATGATGTGTTAGCTAAACTGTCAAACGTTAACGCCATCTACTATTCATTTTAAAATGACATTTTAACTAGAGACGGTATTGTATTATTATTTTTTGTAAGTTTAAAACCATCTCTAGACTATCACAAATATTTCCAGGCCAAAATTAACCAAATCGGTCCAGCCTTTTTAAAGAAAAGAAAAGAAGAAACGTTTATTCGTACCTCACACATACAGTAAAATTAAAATACATTGGAATTAAAGTACAGTAGAATTAAGTATAAAAAATAACTTTAAGATCGTTGCAAGGCCAAAAAGGCGCGTAACTCAGCATATGCTGCGATATTTAAAACGCTAAATAACGCAGCGCTGGTATTCTGTTAGGGCCCTCGGTGATGCCACGGTCACACCCACGGAAGTTTAATAAAAATATATAGGTATTGAAACAGAACAATAAATACAAACATTGATAAAACAAACATTGGAAAAATAATAAATACATCATCATCATCATCATCATCTTCCTGCCCTTGTTCCGTGTTATTTGGGGTCGGCGCAACACGTTTTTTTCTTCCATTCTGCCCTGTCACTCGTCATGCTATCACTAACTTCCTTTTCTTTCATATCACTCTTCACACAATCCATCCATCTTTTCTTTGATCTCCCTCTCCCTCCATCCATCCACATGTAAACTCATAACTCTTTTAGCAACATGCGTTTCATCCCTCCTCTTCACATGACCAAAAATAATAAATACATTGGTAAAAAGCGTGAATTTATGGTAATACGTGTCATGTCTTTTCTCGAGTTTTAGCGAGACTAACGAACAGCTATTCATTTTTACATAAATAGACATTTTTATTATTACAAGCCACTTAAGTTAATGTTACTTCATTCTATTCGTAATAACTATTATTTATTTATTGTGCATATCTACTACAGTGTTGTCTTTTTTTACCCAAAAGTTGACTGGTAGAGAATGCCTTGTTGCATTAAGTTCGGCTATATAGGTACCACTACTGTACATGACGTTTAAATAAATAAATAAACAGCAGTGAAAAGTGGCAAAGTTTCCATTGAAGCAGAGCGGGATGGAGTGGAGTTAAGCTACTCTCTGCTCGACTCCGTTTTGTCCGTCCATTTTATTTGAAATTCCACTCCGCTGCACTCATTTCACCGCTCTTAACGCAATCCATTTGACGACCTAAACTGAACTGTTAAAGGCATCCCAAGTCCTCGACGGCGCGTACTCTTCCACGCGCGCCTCAAGGAGATGTCAGCAACCGTAGTACTGAGGCCATGGGTGATGCGAAAGAGATCCCGGGGCATTGGAAAAATGCCAAAGAAGGAACAGGAGTGGGTTTTTAGTCAGTAAAAGTCTGACACTATCTCTCGCTCCGCTCAAGAGCGGGGGATGTCATTAGATGACTTACCCACCCGAAAAAAAAAACTGTTAAAGGGATGAAGCTAAATAGGGTGTATCCTCCATCTTTCTTTCTCTCCTCGACATTTTAACATGTCATGGTAAGGCCAAGGTTTCTACATAGAGACTTCGAACACTGTGCTAGGCCAGTTCATGGTCCGCTCCGCTCCACTACGCCCAGCTTCGCTTTTGGGAACACACCCTAAGTATAAGTCGACTGCTTCGGAATGAGCGCACTGCACTTTCTGTAATTAGAGCAGAGGTCAGTCTATTTGTGTCAGCAATGACTTGCATTTAATGGCTCATTTAAGAATAATAATAGACTGGCTTCTTTCATTCGTTGTACAAAATTATATTAAGGGACTGCGTTACATAATTTTATACGTATATATATTATGTATTTATATTTAGTACAAGGTACGAGTATATATGGTGTTCAAAATTAACTTTAAGAATTTCGTTTTCGATTTATGAACAACTTTTACTATGGGACCAAACATGAAATCGCGAAAAAAAAATCAGTTGCTCCATACATTTTGACGAGTTATGCGAACATAAACATAGGGAATAGCTGTTTTTTTTTTTGGGATTTTTCCGACTAGTTGTATATTATATTATTTAATATTTATTATAATACTAACGTTTCAGTATACGTCATAATAATGTTACGTCCAAAGCCTGGACCATGGTTTAAGAAAACCAGTCAACCAACAAACACAACATCATACAAAACTAAAGTAAAATAGGTTAACGGTTAAACGGAACAATCACTTTTCAAAAATAAACGTCCACTTCAACACCCCGCTCGGTCACACAAACAATTTCAAACGTCACTGACGACCACTGAACGGGCAAAGTGAGACCCGGTGTCAATTTGCCCCAGGACCGATGTATGTCCCCATAGAGTTTTGTTTCAGTTTTTCCGAACTATTGAACCAAACAACTTGGATGTTTGACAAATGGCCATTTTTGTTCGTTTTCGAACCATGTTTCTATTGCCTCGTTGGAGAATGAGGAAGGTAAAATTGTATAGTGAAGTTTTAACTATTTATTTTATACTTTATTGTACACCATTACAAATACAAAAGAAAACTAAAACACATACATACAATGGGCGGCCTTATCACATTCCGCGAACTCTTCCAGGTAACCTGGAATGGACAGTAATTGCCTGGACAAGAAATGGGATTGTCATTGGTGTGACATAACCAGTATTAAACATATTATATTACATGATAAATAATAGATACATATATAGCACAGCATAGCATAGTCTGCCTTATAAAGTTCCCACTGCTGGGACTCAGGCCTCCTCTCTAGGAGAGGGAATGGGCCGTAATCCACCACGCGGGCCCAGTGTGGGTCGGTGAATATCACATGTCTTTTGGTCCTAGATGTTTTCCTTCACCGTTTTGATACATATATACATACATTATTATTGAAAACTATAGACAGAAATATAAATGACGACTATCGATATTCACAGCGACAGGTAATGTTCCCTAACGAGTCTTTAATTTTCTTAATTGGCGCTCATTTAGAAGTGCAGTAAAAGCAATGGTGGCCTAGTGGCAACGGCCCCGACTTACGACTTATAGGTTATGAGTTGAAACCCAGCCAGGCGCATTACAATGTGTAATTTATTTTATTACCACTGCCACAAAATACATAAGTACAGAAGTCAATCTCATGTATGTACTTTATTTTTCATGCCTACGTTCAGCGGTCGCGCTAGGGTCGGCCGGCACCGCTATGCCTGCGTACCGAACAATCCCTATCATATCTATTTATAAATAGATTATTGAACACAAGGCTTACATAGATTATACTACAATAAATACCTAATATAAATTATAATAAAAAACTTTTTACAAAAAAAAAACTGACTTCAAAGTAAAAAAAACACTGAAATGTGCAAAATAACTTTAATTTCGGAAGTCGGTATTTCTATAATAGTTATGTCTCTTCGTTACTTAACGCCGTCTTTCGAAATTAAAGTTATTTTTCACTTTTCAGTGTTTTTTTTTTGCATTGAAGTCGGTTGTATTTTTTGTTTTTGTAAAAAGTTTTTATTTATTTTACACTATTTACTTATGGTACCGATACTAAAAAGTACCCCTCCACCAAACTTAATACCTTATAGCCAGAGTGCATCTCATAACCATTCTAATAATCCCAAACACGGTTAGGATACATTAATTTATTACAGAGTTCCGGTACCTAACTTCAGGTTTCATCATCAGGTCAGTTCGATATATTCCCTCTCTTCTTTCAGTCAGTCATTGACTACACGTATAAACAAAGCAATTTTACTTGTTACGACGGTTCTTCTGTGATCCTATGAGCAGCACTGTTCCATATCTTCGAAGGTCGTGATCAGATTATGACAATATTTCTATGGGACCAACTCGGAAGCCCTTTCAATAAAAAAAAAACAATTTTCAAAATACCTATTTCATAAACCTATTTTTTTAATAAAAAGATAAATCGTGAACATATATAAAAAATACATTCAGCCGAACATAAAAACTCCTCTTTTCAAGTTGGTTAAAAATATTACATGGCCACAAAATCATGTTCCCATCCACGGCGCAGGGCCAGGGCCCGGGGCGCTTACTCGAGCGCGCTGTGAATGTAGATTGACTTCTGTACCCATCTCTTTTGTGCCACTACTCTTAAAACGGTAAAAAAAACAACGATTGGAAAAATCGGCAAGTCCTTGAACTAAAAACTCGAAGATATGTGACATCCATCATCGCTCGCTGTGTCCGCGTGGTGGTTGGAAGACCTATGAATTTTGATTCCCTTGGAAGCGTCGAAATATACGAGTACGTTTTTTGGAACATGAACGGCAGTATCTTTTTTTTTCGTTAACTTACAAGTTTGATTTTTTCACAGCTTCAAGGAACCGCAGACTTGAGTAATATGGTTTTAATTTCAACTCAATACATCCACGCGTTCCCAAGATAAAGGGTCTTGACTGATAGACGGACAACAAAGTGATCCTATGAGAGTTCCACTTTTTCCTTTTGAGGTATGGAACCCTAAAAATAGCAAAGATGGTAGGTAGCGTGACGACTTAGGTACAATCGTTTACATAAATAAGTTAAATTTACCTGTCCGTCAGTATTGAGTCGTGCCGAATATTTTCTACGTCTAGAGAGTCTAATACAAAGTTTTACGATTTCTCATTTAGCTTAAAAGCAATCAGGTCGAGTGTACCATCTGAATTTCATAGTCTATGTTCCTTTTATTTTTATTTACCTTTTAAAATAGGACTTTCGTGTCGCCGTGTAAAAGGCACGCTTTCGTTTTGTTTTTTTTTTTCTTTAGATACAAAAGAAATTACTTTTTAAAGCGCCACCTTGTATTTTTAAGATTTAGAAATTTTTTTCTTAAATTCAGAAATATTTTAGTCAGTATGGTTGGCGCGATTGGATAGCTTGACAGGTGAACATGCCAGATGCATTCTACGGCCGCGGCAGCCGCATCAGCATCCTAAATGCGTTGTTATATTGAACGCGTTGCTAAAAAGTTAATCTACTATAAGATAAAACCATCCCACGCATAATTGCATCCAAATAATATAATTTTTGATTTTTATTCTTGATACGTTCGCGCTTGACCGTTATCTCACCTGATGGAAAGCGACGATGCGGTCGACGATGGAGCGCGCTTACCTAGAAGTAATCCATTCACTCTTGACTTAAAGATTACCGGTTTCTAGCCACCAGGAAACACAGATTCCGGCAAGGAATTCCACTCCTTAGCTGTACTCACAATGAATGTGTTCTCAAAACGTTTTGTGCGTACAGGCGGGAGGTCCACCATGCACCGGTGGCGCATTGCCGTACGCCTGGTGGTCCGATGATGGAACCGGCTAGGCGGAATTAGGTTACGCAATTCCGACGCACACTCCCCGAAATGCAACCGGAAGGTAACCGACAGGGTAGCAACCTAGCTAAGCTAACCTAACCAAGTATATAAAATATTTAAAAAATATAAAATTTCTTAACTATCACACAACGCTGTCTAGTCCCTAACTTAGCAGAACTTGTGGTATGAGTACTAGACAATAAACATACTTAAATATTTCTAAATACATACACATTATAGATAAATTACCGGCCGTGGTCCGGAGCGAGGAGGAGTGGCAGGCGGTCGCCTCCTTCTGCGAACCAGTAATGCTAGCAAAGGAGGCGGCCAATCGCGTTAGACAACGGTCCTTACGCTCCAACCACCGGATTCGGATTTCGATCCCGATTTCCGGCCAACGTAGGCGTGGACTTGCGGACGGCGAGCAATGGGTGGCCCGCCATCCGACCGTCTGGACCGAGCCCAAGTCGTCGACGGGCGTCGTCGCGGGACGCGTATTGTTCCACGCGCACCTCAGGGAGATGTTAGCAAATCGTGGGGGCCCAGCAGGGTCGAAGCCTACTGGGGCCACGGGTAGTGTGAAAACGAAACCCGGGGCCCTGGGACGAAGGCAACAAAGGAACAGGAGTGGGTTTTTAGTCAGTAAAAGTCTGACACTATCTCTCGCTCCACCCAAGAGCGGGATTTGTCATGAGATGATTTTCACACCCAATAAAAAAAAAACCCAGACACAGAAGAAATGATCATGCTCATCACACAAACATTTGTCCTGGATGGGAATCGAACCCACGACCTTCGGCATAGCAGTCAGGGCTGACCACAAGACCAAAAGGCCTGTCATAAATCGTACCATACAATCAATACTAACAACGCTCATCAAAATGCGGTGGAAATGCGAATTTCATTGAAAAGCAGCGAATGCTCTCAACTGTACAATCGTGGTCTGCGGGACATTTCGGGTCATTACATTTTTCCGCTCGAGACCCATCCCTTTTAATACTCGTGAAATTACAAGGATCCCTCAGGGAACAGGCTGATAAATCATGTTACTTTTGCCTAAAAACAAAGACGGATTATACTTTTGTTTATGCAGAATTTGGACATGGTTCTAGACGTGTTTTTCTCCTTTCGGTAAGTAGATTTTAAAAAAAAATCTCCTTTGTATTAAAAGGAAATTATTAAATTGTTTTTTTTTTTAGTTTTTAACACTATATGGGCCAGTTATATCAACGGTAGCATTATTGTTCTTTGTGTTAGCATATAATAGTAGCGTAAGGGTCCACTGCTGGGAATTACGCCTCCTTTACAGGAAAAGGAATGGGCCGTAATCACGCGGGTCCAGTGAAAGTGGTCACATGTCTTCGAATTTTTGGTTCTAGGTCAGGCCGGTTTCTCCACGATGTTTTCCGCCGCCGTTTTGAGAGTAGTGGTGATGTAATAAATTACATAAAGTAATGAATGCGCCTGGCTGGGTTTGAACCCGCGACCTACGACTCGTATGTCGGGGCCGTTACCACTCGGCCACACTTAGTAATGAGACGAAGGGGGCCGGTCATTATGGCGACACTTGGGAGAGGCCTATGTCCAACAGTGCACGTCTTTCGGCTGAAATGATAATGATTTTGATGATGAATGCGCCTGACTTAGTTTGAACCCGCGACCAACAACTTGTAAGTCGGGGCCGTTACCCCTCGGCCATCACAGCTCCTCACTAACTATAATTTCGGAACTCGGTGCCCTTTATGTTACGGCAAGCTTTTTTCTCAAAGCTTATGCCCTTGGCCACAGTAGGCTTCGACACTGCTGGGCCCCTACGGTATGCTGATATCTCATTAAGGCGCGCGTGGAACAGTACGCGCCGTCGACGACTTGGGCTCGGTCCGGACGGTTACCGGGATCCCGGTGGCTGGGGCGTGAGGGTATCTGAGGGTCTAGGTTTCACATTCATACGTCAAACGAGGTAGCATGAAGGTACTAAAGGTTTTCCGATCATAACAGCACCTAAGATTTATGTCTAAAACTCAATGGGCCGTGTTAAGTAGGTGATCCTCTGTTGTGTTAAAGTTTGCCCATAATGTTAGAACATTAAACTCCAAAAAGGTTATAACAGTCAGTGAGTCAGCCATATTTTCTATCCACGCCATAAGGCAATGGGCACACACTATAAAAAGTGACATCGAAAGTACTGAGGCGTCTGTCTGGCAATTCAGAGGTCATGACTCTGAAACTATCCCTTTTAAGAGGACTACGGGCCCTAAAGCGCGATCACACTTGGACTGCATAAGAATACTTATAAGAAAAAAAGAATAAAATAAAAATATTATTTGCTCAAACATGTGATTACATACAGAATTAAAATAATACATTTTTTTTTTCGGTGGGAAAATCATTTTATGACATTCCGCGCTATTAGGCGGAGCGAGACTCAGACTTTTACTGACTAAAAACCCAATCCTGTTCCTTCGTTGCCTTTCGTACCAGGGCCAAGTCTTCCTTTCAGAATCAGACCCTTGGCCCAGTAGGCTTCGACCCTGCTGGGCCCCTACAGTTGCTGACATCTCCCTGAGGCGCGCGTGGAACAGTACGCGCCGTCAACGACTTGGGCTCGGTCCGGACTGTTACCAGACGGTCGGACGGCGAGCTATCCAATGCTCGCCATCCGCAAGTCGGCGCCTACGGTGGCCAGAATCAGGATCGGAATACCGGCGGCGGTTGGGGCGTGAAGACCGTTGCCTCACGAATTGAAATAATACATGCATGCAAGATCTTAAATAAGAGTGGCTCATGACATAGCAGCCATTCCTCATGGCATACAAACTTAGGTACAAGTTATCAAAAGTGAATCAAAGATATATATATATATATTAGTCACAATTTAATAAACTTATAATCAATTATTTATATTATCCAACTGTTTATTTTCTTTGCCCAATATCACAAATTCAAATTCTTATAATGAAAATCTTCATACAAAAGATAAAGATACGATCCACGTACAAAGCGTTTTGGAAACACATTCATTGTGCGTACAGCTAAGGAGTGGAATTCCTTGCCGGAATCTGTGTTTCCTGATAGCTACAACCCGGAAATATTTAAGTCAAGAGTGAATAGATTACTTCTAGGTAAGCGCGTTCCATCGTCGACAGCATCGTCGCTTTCCATCAGGTGAGATAGCGGTCAAGCGCGATCCTATCAAGAATAAAAAAAAAGATCAAATTCTCTTTTAAAGTCCGCACACAGCAGTTAACTCCAAGATTACTAGTTAAATCAATAACCAAAATTGTAGGGCAAAGTTTGTTTAAACAAAACAAAAAAGCCGCCAGGGCACATTTACGAGTAAGTTAAAGTGGTGTGTCCAATGGGATTTCCTAACGGCAAAAATTTCAAAGTTCTACATAAACTTTGATTCACAATTTAACCCTAAAACTAAAATGAAACTGGGCAGGTCACATCTGCAGAATGTCGCAACAAAATTGGGCGAAAGCAACTACTGACTGGATTCCGAACAGCAGGAGCCGGCGACGCGGTAGGCCCAGAAGGAGATGGCGTGACGATTTGGACTCCTACCTTGAGGACTGGCCAAAAGTGGCTAAGGACAAAAAAGTGAGGAAAAACGGAAGGAAGGCCTTTGCTCTGCTGTGGGACACAATGGGCTCATAATAATAATTAAAAAAAGAAGATGAATATAAAAAAATACTTCTATAATTAAATAAAGGTACTCTTATGCAAAATAGTATGTAACCTAAGAGGCTTGCGGACGGCGAGCAATGAGAAGCTTGCCGTCCGATCGTCCGGTAACCATCCGGACCGAGCCCAAGTCGTCGACAGCGTGTACTGTACTGAGCAGGGTCGAAGGCTACTGGGCCTAAGCGTCTGCTTCTGAAAGGAAGACTCGGCCCTGGTACGAAAAGCAACGAAGGAACAGGAGAGGGTTTTTAGTCTGTAAAAGTCTGATACAAGAAGAGCGTGGATGTCATTGGATGATTTTTCCAGCGAAAAAAGAAAGTGGTTTTCGTGGAATTGTGTCTATTAATAAACTTGCTTCTACCAGCGGCTTCGCTCGCGTCAAAGTAGAAGTAGAAATCATCCCAAAGGAATAGATATTCTTTATAGTACACCAAAAATACAAATTACATTAGAAACTTAAAATTAATGGGGTGTCACAATGGGCGGTCTTATCGCTAAAAGCGATTTTTTACAGACAACCTTTGGATGGATTTGACAGAGATGGGGAAAAAAGATACGCAGGTAGTTCGTGGTGTACTATTTACATATATACAATATATAAACTCAAAATCAAATCAATCAATCAATATATTTATATATGATTATGAAAGCAAAGAAATGATGTACTTAATGACGACGTTCAAGAGGAAAGGTAATAATGTTCTCTCAATAGCTCTCTTCATCACGGGAGTATGTACTCCTGAGATAAAAAGTATTCTATGTACTATTCCGGGGCATCGTCTCCCTGTGTACCGAATTTCATCTAAATCCGTTCAGCCATTCGCGCTTGAAGAATTCACAAACATACTAACAAACTTTCGCTTTTATAATATTAGTGTGATTATGACATCACGGTTCATCATCACTCATTCTCCTATTTCCAAAAGCAACAATAAATCACTAAAAAAAGCCAACAAGGAAAAAAATTAAAAGCCAGATTCGAAGCACTGCATTTTATAGGTAATTTACCAACGGGAATCACCTTCCGGCCAGCTATTTATATTCGAAAGAAAAAAGTAAAACATCCCTATGGGAAATTAAAAATAAACTGCACGGGAAAGTTGTGAATTCTTCGTTTTATTTTGTTTTTAGGGTTCCGTACCTGAAGGGGAAAAACGGGGAAAATAAGACTCCGCTGTCCGTCCGTCTGTCTGTCTTTCACCAGGCTGTATTGATGAATCCCAAGAACAAAATCGTATATCAAAATTATCAATTTATAGAATGAGGTTTTAAAGTTCTGTGAATATGTCATAAAATAAATCCACAAAAACGTAAAAAAAGAAAACAGATTGCGTCTTACTTTTCGATAAGATTTTGTTCCTGGGACCCATCGTCTCATGAACCATCATAGTTAGACAGTTGAAATTTTCACAGATAATATATTTCTGTTGCCACTATGATAACAAATACCAAAAAAATAAATTAATACTTACTTAAAGTGGCTCCCATACAAAAAACTTTACATTTTGCCGTTTTTTGCAGCGGGTGGTACGGAACCCGACTTGCACTTGGCCGGTTTTATATAGATTGTTCACGAACAGTCTATGCTTTATATTTCGAAGCATATCAGATAATACTTCGGCACTTTTGAAAACATGAATGGGTTTTGTTACAAATTGTGAGAACGCAACACAATTCTCCGATTGTCAATTGTTTTCAATGATGTTATTTTGAAAACAATAACAAAAGATTTTAAACATAATTACATTATATCTGTAAAAAGGACTGTCAAATTGATTGACATCGCTACCGACAGTATTTTCCAATTCGTGAAAACCAGAAACAATACTGAACTACCGCAAAAACGCCAAGTCAATGTAACTCGATTTTTTTTATAGAAAGTCATCCAATGACTTCTCCTGCTCTAGACCGGAGCGCGAGGGCGTATCAAACTTTCACTGACTAAAACCACACCTTTGTTTCTTCTTCACCTTGCGTTCCAGTACCCTTTACCGTCTGGCGCACGTATGGCTGATTTACCCAATACATACACACCTATTTTTTAATTAGTAAAAAAATAGGGCTCTATCCGTATCCGTTACTGGTCATTTTGTATCAAATCATTTTTGTAGTCAAAAGTAAAAAAAAAAACGAAATCCCAAAATTGTCCACGAAAATTTTTCATAATTGGTAAATTCATAATAGAATCAATCATTCGTAACAATTGCTACTAGAAAATATTACGCGCAGTGTTTTTTCGTTTTGATCGTCATTTATTAATTCATAATCAATATTTCCATAAATTGAGTGAGATTTTAGGATATAAACAAACGCGAATAACTTTGCTGTTTATGAATATTATTTATTGAGACTACTTAAATAATACTAAGACCTTTTCTAATAAGCCCTTTAAGTATTTGTACTAATAAAAAAATAGTGGTGTATAATTTTAGTATTACAAGTAAATAACGACCCTTACTTTTTCAAATATTTTTTTAATGAGCTTGTGTTATGGGTACTAGACAACTGATAAACATATTTATATATTTTTAAATACATTCATATGATAGATAAATTACACTCAAACACAGAACGAATCGTGCTCAACACACAGACATTTGTCTTGGGTGGGAATCGAAACAACTTGCTCCAGTACGCACTACAAGTGTTGTCTATTATTTATCTCTTTTGTTTTTATTTTCAATTGTGCTTTTTATTATTATTATTATTTTACAATTTGACATTGTAGATTATTTTTATTTTGCATGTTGACTTTTTTTAATATTAATTTTTGACATCAATATTTACTTTACTAAGTAAATTACATTTTGTAAATTATATACTTCCTTTTATTATTGTGAACGTGAGAACAATGTTGTTTGCTTTTTTTTTCCTTTTCAGTAATTTTAACGTATGTCTGGCAATTTGAGTATATTCTGCGGCCTACCCAAATGTCCTTTCCTTGGTATTGTTCGTCAAGTCGTTGAGCTCCTTAGTAGTCCTGGGTTGAGCTTTACGAATACTGACAAATGCTTGCACTGACTGGGCAGGTCCACTCAAATCTGTATGGTTCTTTCTTCAAAAGACCATCTCAGACAAATCTGCATGGTTCTCATGTGATTTGACTATTACATATTAACTGTATGGACTTTAAAAGAGACTTTGACTCCTGAGTTTGTTTCGGTGTTTCTTCTCAGGGTAGTCAGCTAGAAAACACCGGCCTCATCTAGTTTAAAATGACGAAAAAAAAATTGACGTGTAAAAGTGTCCTCACGGCGTCCTCACATTCCGCATGACGCAGGTCCTCACCGGACACGTAAGTTCGGGAGGTTCCTGCACCGGATTCGTGCGGAAACGACGCCCGGGTGTCGCCACTGTGTGGCCCACCCGGAGGACACGGTGGAGCACACGGTGGAGGTGTGCCCCGCTTGGGCAGAGCAACGCCGTGACCTCGTGAGGGCAATCGGCGGCGGTGATCTCTCGCGCCGGGCCTTGGTTCAGGCCATGCTCCGGAGCGAGGAGGAGTGGCAGGCGGTCGCCTCTTTCTGCGAAGCAGTAATGCTAGCTAAGGAGGCGGCCGATCGCGTGAGGCAACGGTCCTTACGCTCCAACCGCCGCCGGGATTCCGATCCCGATTTCCGGCCACCGTAGGCGCGGGCTTGCAGACGGCGAGCAATGGGTGGCTCGCCGTCTGACCGTCCGGTAAACGTCCGGACCGAGCCCAAGTCGTCGACGGCGCGTTTTGTTCCACGCGCGCCTCAAGGAGATGTCAGCAAATCGTAGGGGCCCAGCAGGGTCGAAGCCTACTGGGGCCACGGGTAGTGTGAAAGCGGAACCCGGGGTCCTGGGACGAAGGCAACGAAGGAACAGGAGTGGGTTTTTAGTCAGTAAGAGTCTGACACTATCTCCCGCTCCGCCCAAGAGCGGGGATGTCATTAGGATGATTTTCCCACCCAATAAAAAAAAAAAAAAAAACGTGTAAAAGTGTTTTTTTAAACCTACTTACAAAATAAATATCATAAACTCACCTCTGACATAGCAATCACTAACCAATAGATGAGCAAGCCAGTCAAATAACTCAACACTTCGTTGACAACACACGAACAATATTGCAAAACAAGCTAGTGCGGCGATCTCCAGGCTATTTACTATAATAATAATTTTCCACGATAACATTAGGTGCAAACATTATGGCCAGCATAATAACGTCTATAGCCTGCATAATATTGCAATGATGGTAATATGGTCAACATCAAGGAAATTATGTTATTATGACCAGAATGGCCGTATTTGGGTTAATCTAGTCGGGAATTCACCTTTCATTTTCATTGCGGTAAATGGGTAATTTGACGCCACCGTTCTGTCGATTGGTAAAGAGGTCGGCTTTATTTATGTATTCAAACTTTATGGACAGTTGGCTGACCTGTTAGTGGACTGGTTAGTGGCCATGACTGTCATGCCGGAGATCGTGGCTTCGATTCCCACCCAAGACAAATGTTTGTGTGATGTGCACGATCATTTGTTCTGTGTCTGGGTGTAATTTATCTATACTTGTAATAAATCTGTAGAAGTGAAAATTCTGTACATTGATAATATCAAAAAAATAAATGGCAGGGGGTATTACTAGACCGACACTGAACCCAAAAATGTGATTAAATTTTTTTTATCTGCCTGTCTGTTTGTTCAGGCATCACGCAAAAACTACCAGTTCGATTACGATGAAACTTGATATAATTATTTTTTTAATATCCTGGGCACCACACTGAGTACTTTTTATCCCGGAAAAGTATATACAATAACAAACAAACTTAATTTTTCAGTTCGATGCCTAGACCCGATTACTGTACCAACCGCAAATAATAAGTTTGTCATGGGTTACGTCACCCGCAGTGGAGTTCACTAAGGGGCGCTGCACACGGTTAACAATATAGCTCGCTATACAATTCAATGGACTATCACACACGACGAAGATAATAAATTATATTTCATATTTTCGTATCTCAAAAAACCTAACAAAACCATTTTCGGCATCTACGCGGACGAAGTCGCGGGCAAAAGCCAGTCTATAATGTATATGTATTTAGAAATATGTAACTATGAACCAATAAACAAAAGACACAAATGAAATTTCAAAATAATAAACTAATAGATATAAACTGATTTCATAACAAATAATAAACTATTGCCCACGAAGTGAAGGTCTCGAGTTTCGCGGCGAGGTCGGTGTCCTTCCACGAAATCGTCAATACACGACACCCTTCGGCCAAGACTCTTATTTGACAAAGTTCTCTAAATGTTGACTGTTATGAGGTCATGTGGTATTCACATAATATTATAAGTTAACTAGCTGACCCGGCAAACGTTGTTTTGCTATGTATATAATTTTATTTTATCTAAAATTAAAAAAAAATATATTAATTTAAAAAATAGATGTTTTCCGATTCTCAGACCTACCCAATATGCACACAAAATTTCATGAGAATCGGGAAAGCCGTTTCAGAGGAGTTTAACCACAAGCACCGCGACACGAGAATTTTATATATTAGATGTTATTCACGAAATTTTAAATAAATATCCTAATTTTGGGGCAATTGCCTGATAGCCACAACCTTGTCTTGAATAGATTACTTCTAGGCAAGCGTGCTCCATTGTCGACAACATCATCCCTTCATCATCATCATCATTTCAGCCGATACACTGCTGGACATAGGCCTCCCCTAAATATCGCCACAAAGAACGGTAATGTGCATCTCGCATCCATCGGTTATCGCAACCTTCACCAGGTCATCGTTACACCTTGTAAGAGGCCTTCCAACACTGCGTCTTCCGGTACGCAGTCGCTACTCCAGAACCATTATGTGAAATAGTGATCAACCGCGAGCGAATCAATAATTTAAAAAGAATCTGATCCCACTAAAAACATTTTATGTAAAATGTTGCCAAGGCGACCACATAAGGTTTGCCGTGTGAAAAAGATATCAGATCTCATGTAGAGCCAAGCTTCTGAATCTACACGGCCTACCGACCCTAACTTTATAAATTCTACATATCAGTAAAAATGTATACTTTATTATTTAAGAGGCGTTACTGTTTTGACCACAACAAAATATTCAAAACTCCTCTATACAATCTCTGCCTGAATTTCAAAAGCATTTATCACGAACTATCATAAGTTGGCGTTAAAAACCGATACCGTTTACCGTAAAATGCCGATAAATAAACGGTAATAGGCGTTTAATTATACGTTTTGGTATTAAGGTCACTTATTGGAAACTTGTTAGCGTGTGTGTGGTTCGGTCGCATGTGTCATTAAACTTATAGGTACAGATATAGTGACCACAAAGTTATGCCAGACTAAATGTCATCTCATTATGATCATTATTTTGCAAATAGGTTTAAAAAACACTTTTACACGTCGATTATTTTTTTCGTCATTTTAAACCAGATGAGGCCGGTTTACAGCTGAACGACTTTCACAGCTGGATATAAATCTACCCCACGCGTCTTGCATCGATCGGACTCCTGTGACACTCACCAAGTCATCAGTCCGCCTTGTTGGAAGCATTCCAACGCTGCATCTTCTGGTACGTGGCCGCCACCTTTCGGCCCCATCAATCGAACATCTATTCTGCGAGCAACGCACCCTGGCTACTGCCAATTAAGATTGGTGATTCTTCGAGCTATGTCGGTAACCTTCGTTCTCCTCCGGATATCTTAATTTCTGATGCGATAATGCAAGTAAACTCCTAACATAGCCCATTGCTATTTGGGGGACTTTAAGCCTTCTAATAACACGCATAGGTAATAACTTTAGGACTTCTGTCTTAAGACACTGTAGAATGTCGGACGAGAAGATACCGCGCAACTTCCCGAACACTGCCTAACCGAGTAATTGCCACCTATCAGCACAAAATAGGCAAGACTAGCTCCTTGCAACGACAGGTAAGAGGCGTATACACACATATACATACATACATAGACGCGTACGGACGATGCTCTCAAACAAATTCACATCACGTCCTACGACGATAGATTGACAATCACACAGTTTTTTACACACTTTTGCAACCTTTTTTATGAGCAAACCTGCTAGCAGTTTCACCCGCATGACAGTCGAAAATTATCCCAAGGAAACATCCTCTCCTATGTGCTATTCCAAGACATGTGGTCTACCCGTGTTCGAAATTTCAACCTAATCCCTTCACCGATTTCAGCGAAAAAGAGTAACAAATATACAAACTATACACTCACAAACTGCCTACTTCGCCTTTAAAATATCAGTGTGATAATCTTGCGACAACAATCTCACCTAATAGTAAGCGATGATGTCTTCGACTATGGAGCATGATACCTTTATTCACTTTTGAATTAAAGATCCCAGAAATTCAAGACTTCATTACTGATTTTATTTGGCAAATGTTGGACCAACCAGCGAACTCTACCGCAGAATAAAAGCGACGCGTCCAAAATGTAGCCCAAACAAATATAACGCCAGAAAAAAAAAGTATTCAAAATAGCCGTCAGCCACGTTCCCACAAAGAAACCACCGCCACATTTGTAAAAACGTACAACAAAAGGGTTTTTTAAAACATCACACACAGTACTTATAATGGAAACGTTATGAGAACATTTAATGAGAGCTGTTGAAATGAAAAAATATGGAACGTACTGAATATGTACTGAATTTAAAATATGTTGAAAAACTAAAAGGTCACTAAAGGTCTCGTGTTCGCGGCAGTAGCAATAGTATCCTTGGCGTGGTGGCGAGTCGAATAGAATGCCCAATATTGAGGCATTGTATTCAATTACATGTCGAGAGGAATGCTTAATTAATAATAATCTTATTTTTTTCTTTGATTATTTAATTAAATTGTCCATTGGTTAATTGGTTTATTATTGTCTAAAATTATTATGTATTTTTTCTATGGGCCTCTGATGCGTGAAAATAAAATGTTTTATTATTATTTATTACTAAGGTTAAAAGGGTTCACGCGTGAGGGAACGGACGTCCTCACGCCCAAGCCGCCGGGATCCCGACTCTGATTGAGCAATTGGTAGCTCGCCGTATAGCCCTCTAGTAACCGTCCAGATCGAACTCAAGTCGAGACGACGGCGCGTTGTGTTCCACGCGCGTCTCAAAGAAATGTAATATTCCATAATATAATATTCCACAACTATCACACAACGTCGTCTAGTCTCAAGCTAAGCAGAGCTTGTGTTATGAGTACTAAACAACTGATAAAAATACTTATATATTTCTTAATACATACATATTATAGATAAATTATACCCAGACACAACAAATGATCGTCTTCATCACACAAACATTTGTCCAGGGTGGGAATCGAACCCACGACCTCTGGCATAGCAGTCAAGGCTACTAACCACTAGACCAACAGGCCATTCAAATGTCAGCAATAAAGCAGGACTGCCTACTAGGGCTATGGGTTAACTTCCGAAGGGGAAACCCGGGGTCCTGGAACGCAAGGCAAAGAAGGAACATAGGTAGGTATGGTTTTAGTCAGTAAAAGTCTGACATACCCAGCTCCGCCCTAGAGCGGGAGCAGTCATTGGTTGATTACCCACTTAAAAAACTGGGCAAGTACGAGTCGGACTTGCGCACTAAGGGTTCCGTACAAACTTGAAAGGTAAATTGCTGTTTACGATTTATGACGTATTAAAAAAAAAACTATTTACTAGATCTCGTTCAAACCAATGTTCGGTGGAAATTTACATGGTAATGTACATCATTATTATTTTTTTTAGTTTTATCATTCTCTTATTTAAGAAGTTACAGGGGGACACACATTTTTTGGAAGTGTATCTCGCGCAAACTATTTAGTTTAGAAAAAAAGGATATTAGAGACTTCAATATGATTTTTGAAGACCTATCCACAGATACCCCACACGTATGGATTCGATGAACGATGAATTTTTATATTTTTGTGTGAAAATCTTAATGCGGTTTACAGAATACATCTACTTACCAAGTTTCAACAGTATTCTATTGTTGTTTCGGAAAAAAGTGACTGTAGCATACCGACGGACAGACAGACAGACATGACGAATCTATGAGGGTTTTTTTTTTTTTTATTGGGTGGGAAAATCATCTTATGTCAAAACCAAAGGAGATAGTGTCAGACTCTTACTGACTAAAAACCCACTCCTGTTCCTTCGTTGTGAGGGTTCAGTTTTTTACCATTTGGCTACGGAACCCTAAAAAACAAAAAGGTTTTAGAAGATTTATTTAATAATTAGGCAATTACAACCCACGTGGCTTACTGTCTACAATACTCCATCCACCCCCGTTTGATACACTTTGCTCAAACGTTTTTGATCAAAAAATTAGTTTAGCATCCCAGAAACGCGTGTCTTGGTAGGGTAGTCAAACACAAACTAAGTTAATTTTATTTAAATCAAACACTTTACAAGCAGTTTTGAATTTTCAAGGATTCGGTTTGCCAGAAACTCTATTCCAAATCGTAGAGCTCTAATGACAAGAACGTGTATACAAGAAACTCCATGGCCATTTACAATCTATGCATAACACAATTGATGCATCTATTTGTAATGTCAAAACATTTTTTTTTCCTAAATGCATAAGATAGTACAATTTTACGTACTATCTTATGCATTTAGGAAAAAAAAATGTTGGTCTGTCTGTTTGTTCCGGCTAATTTCAAAAACGGCTAGACTAATTTTGACGGGACTTTAAATGGTAGACAGCTGATGCTGACATTATAAAGAGTACCAAATGTAGGCTACTTTTATTCCAGAAAAAATAATAATATATATATATATAAATAGCAAATGGCATTGTGCGATTTTACGAGTCTGAAGCATTCGAAGTCACGAGCATCAGCTAGCTGGCAATAAATAATTGTATTTCATTATTTATTTGGTCAGCCAACAACAGCTTACACAATACATTTATATTATACTAGCTTTTTCTAACTCAACCCTACCCAACCCCACCCTAATCCACTCCACTTCGAAGCAAATCACCCCCAAAATATGGATAAATGACAATAAAATACGTAACTCGTCTTCCATTATTTCTACGAGTATTAAAGAATGTTCATGCAAAATTTGAAGTAGATTGGACCAAAGAATCACGTTATCCCGTACAAACTTTGCCCCCCTTTTTCACACCCTTAGGGGTAGAATTTCAAAAAATCATTTCTTATCGAATGCCTACGTCATAAAAAGAATATGTTGGTAGTTTCAGGTCTTTACAATCAGCGGTTTAGGCTGTGCGTTGATTGGTCAGCCATTCAGGACAAAACATTTTATATGTATAGATTAAAATTAAACTTACATTCATTAGTCTAGGAAATAAATTATAGGCACACACACGCTCCACATGCACTATACTCGATTATATATAATTATGTAATGTATAAAGTATTACTGTACCGAAAAACATTTTGTTTATGAAAAAACAATTTGGGATTGAAACTCTTGGGCCGTGGGGTCCGAGTGCTCAGAAGCTGTTCAAAGAATTATCCAAACGCTTAGTACATACTTCGCGTGACCCAAGGGCTGGCTTTTACCTCGGTCAGAGATTAAGCATTGCCACACAACGTGGCAATGCCGCCAGCCTTTTGGGCACACTTCCAGTCGACAGCGATGCGGAGGAGTTTTATGACGCCATATTTTAGCTAGTAGTTTTTGATTTTAGTGTATATATAGTTTTAATTAGTTAAGTGTTTAATGTTGCGCTATTTATTATGTTAGTTATATGTCATAAATAATATAGTTAAAGGAATTGTAAAAATTATAAAATTAAATACATATAGGTAAATACCTATACACACCTAAACACTTAACGTAAATACGTTAAGTGTTTTATGTATTCATTTTACCTGAAATATATAACTAAATTTTGAAAACACATAAAAAATAAACAAACGTGCAAGCTTCACGTAATAGTGTGTATGTATAGTGATATAGCCTATCACTTAGGTAAACTGTGAAGCCTAACCTACATCAATCTTGATGCATTCTAACTTAATGTAATTTAATAGCTGTGCTTACAGCTCTACTTGTGAAGTCTAATGTATACCAAAGCCTAGCCAGGATACAAGGGGCTCTCAAGTTATAAGCACACTCAGAGACAGACAGAGAAGGGTGTCGTATTCTGATGCGAAACTTGGTTGTTCGAATCTCGTTTCATCTAGTTTTGATGGGACGAGGTTCAAGTACTGCGACGTTGATTTATTAGTGCATATTGGCACAATTATTAACTTTTAAGTCCATGAGGTTAGACTGTACGGTATGTATCTATGGGCCAAACTAATAATAATAAATGATTTATTATTATTAGTTTGGTAATTTATTAATTCGAAAGTATGCTGGTTCGAAACGCCTACTGTTTCATGACATTTAACTAATAGCCTTATTTTTCATTATCGACGTTAAGGAAATACATGAAATACTATACATATTTTCACGTCTATTTTCCTAAAATGAGGAAGACAGGCAATAAATTCAACCCGTTTAGTTGTGGCATGGGCCAAAGATAACGTAAATAATATTAGTGATCGATTGCTGACCAATCGCCTGATACTCATAAAAGCCAAAACTGTCATACCTCAATTGTCTATTTCGATATGCGCAAAAAGGCAAGCAATTGCGTCTAAGTGTTTTTTTTTTTTAATTCAAACCCAGTACGGAAGTAAAATCGTCAAGTCGTCCGTACTGCAGTGCTTCCGTTTGAGCTTTGAATTTTATGAACATTGCGTGTTACCAGTGATTGCATATGGCTCGGAAACGTAGAAACTTACAATGGGCCTCATAAGAAGGCTTAAAGTCACTCATAGAGAAGTTTAAAGAGCTATGTTTGAAGTTTCCTTGCGTAATTGCATCAGGGATGAAGATAAAAGTCTGTGTGATGAACACATCATTTGTTCTGTGTCTGGGTGTAATTTATCTATAAAATTTATTTATTTAGAAATTTATAAGTAAGTATGTTTATCAGTTGTCTAGTACTCGTAACACAAGAACATATACACACATAGCTTTGCTTAACTTGAGACTAGACGACGTTGTGTGATAGTGGAAAAAGAAATTTGTTCATCATCATCATCCTACCTCAACAATATTGGGGTCGGCTTCAGATGCAGGTGAAGACTAGTATTTTACCTACTTTTAACCTGTCAGACCTCTACAACCCAGTTACTAAGTCACAACTTTCGTAATTGATTGATTAATCTTTAACAATAATGACTGACTGACTGACAAATGCTTGCACTGACTGGACAGGTCCACTCGAATCTGTATGGTTCTTTCTTCAAAAGACCATCTCAGACAAATCTGCATTGTTCTCATGTGATTTGACCATTACATATTAACTGTATGGACTTTAAAAGAGACTTTGACCCCTGAGTTTGTTTCGGTGTTTCTTCTCAGGGTAGTCAGCTAGGAAACACCGGCCTCATCTAGTTCAAAATGACAAAAAAAAAATTGACGTGTAAAAGTGTTTTTTAAACCTACTTACAAAATAAATATCTTTTATCATTTAATACGCATAAGTCCCTAAAGAGAACACAGTTATTCACAAATTATTTCAATTAAAAAATTAAGATGAAATTTCTATGCCTCCTTCCTACACATAGTCGTAACATATTTTTTTAAATAAAATCTACTATAGAAGATCTATACATACAGAAG
This sequence comes from Mythimna vitellina, assembly GCA_949316375.1. Lineage (NCBI taxonomy): Eukaryota > Metazoa > Arthropoda > Insecta > Lepidoptera > Noctuidae > Mythimna > Mythimna vitellina. The sequence goes on along the minus strand of OX438708.1, from coordinate 5,833,023 downwards.
TTTTTAGTTGTGCGCGCATCACGTAAAATGTTTCAAAACGATGTAACTTTTATACATTAAAATTGTATGTAACTTGATATATAACTTAGGCTTTATTTCATCGCAATCTGTTGGCTGTATCGAAAGATATACTACAATTATTGATTTTAAGCGGCCCAAAGTTCGCCGGGTCAGCTAGTACATAATAAAATAAAAAGAGAAACAGACCAACTGACATATCAACGCACAGCCGAAACTACTGAGACTAGGAATGTGAAATTATGCACAAGGTTTCATTTTATGACGTAAGCGAGCTTCTCCCTTAGTAGAGAGAATTTTCTAAAATTCCCCTCTTAAGATGATGAAACGGGAGTCCAAAGTTAATATCGACGGCTTAGACGGCAATTTTAGGTAAATTTTATTTTATTATATTTCTGGAAAGAAAAGCTTGTAATGCACAATCTTGTATCACGCAAAATTTTGATACGATACTTGTAGCGTCATCTACGATGTTGAATGCAAATGCTTACTCGAGTCAGTTTGGTGTGGTATCTAGTTTATCATTATGTTGCACCTACCATGTTACATTTCTGCACCACCCTAAGGTCGACTGGTAGAAAATGCCTACGGCATTAAGTCCGCCTTTGTACAGTGTTTCTTACTAGTGCATAAAGTTTTAATAAATAAATAAATAAATAAACTCACAACGACGCGTCAATACTTGTCGAAAAATTGAAAAACAAGAGAAATAAGTGTATGATATAAATCAATATCTGTAAATATTTGGATAAAGCACGCAGAAGCACATTTAAATTTAAATGATAATCATCATCATCATCTTCCTGCCCTTGTCCCGTGTTATTTGGGGTCGGCGCAACACGTTTTTTTCTTCCACTCTGCCCTTTCACTCGTCATGCTATCACTAACTTCCTTTTCTTTCATATCACTCTTCACACAATCCATCCATCTTTTCTTTGGTCTCCATTCTTCATCAAATTTAAATGATAATAAAGATTTAATTTAGTTTATTTGTGCCTCCTAAAAAGTTACGTATTTCGTAATTACGAGGTATTCACTATATGCTATCGATATGGAGAAATCTATTTTCACGCGAGTGAAGCTGCCGGCAGAAGCTAGCTCTATTATAAAAAAATTAAATATATAATTTATTATTTTAAATAATTATGATTATGTGTTATTCATCCACCGTGTTAGGCTGTGATCTTAAACTGAATTATTGATTACATAATCCAAAAATATCGGTTAAAATTATTTCGCAAATTACTTATATCATTAACAATTACAAAAACGACACTCCAGAAAAAAAAAACTGTTTTCAAAGGAGGTGTCGATATAATTGTGTCCCGTTTCGTAGATTCTCATAATTAAAATTAATGATATCTCTTTAGTTATTTTAATTGTGTCAGCAAAGAATACAATCAGCTTTCTTTAATTAGTAAAAACACTTGATTATTTGTTTTAAGTAAACCTAGCCTATAAACTAGTAACCTAATTAAACGTATAATTAATTGCAGGAAAGTAGTTTTTTCAAAATCGTTTATAGGTTCCGTACCTCAAAAAGTAAAATCGGAACCCTTATAGGATCACTTTGTTGTTCTTCTGTCTGTCTGTCTGTCAAGGCCTTTATCTTGGGAACGCGTGGGGGTATCGAGTTGGAATTAAAACCATATACTTAGGTCTGCGGTCCCTTGAAGCGGTGAAAAAATGAAACATCGAAATAAAAATGGTACGGCCGTTTATGTCACTAAAAACATATTTAGACACTCTCAAGGGAATCAAAATTGATAGGGTACTTCCCGATGAACCAGAGTACTGAAATACGGTATAAAGCAAGGTCTTATAGCATAAGTCTAGAAATAAATCCGAAAACAATAATCTTGTTATTACATCACAAAAAAATATTGTGATTCGGAAAAATCTTCAAGAGATACAGGAATTGAACTATTTACATACTTGAGTTTGTACGGATTACTCAGAGCGCGAGTGCGACTCGCACTTGCACCGCACCAGTTTTTTTTAAATAGATTCTTTTTTTTTTCTAAAATAATCAAGAATCTTTTTAAAAATCCCTAACAAATCTTGATTGCGTCATTAGCGAATTTTTCTGTGCGACTATGCGTGTGTTACCAATACCAAAACGCTATCAATGTAGTACATTGATGTCCATATTATATATCAGCCTTATAATGTTCCTACTGCTGGGCCTCCTCTCTAGGAGAGGGAATGAGCCATAATCCATTACGCGGGCCCAGTGCGGATTGAGGATGCCCATATTAACACAACAGCATAGCATAATCAGCCTATTAATGTTTCCATTGCTGGAACTCAAGCCTCCTCTCTAGGAGAGGGAATGGGCCACGCGGGCCCAGTGCGGATTGGTGAATGTCACATGTCTTCGAATTTTTGGTTCTAGATACTTGGCCCATATTAGTTGCTTAGAATTGAAGGTAACTTCATCTTCTTCCTGCTTTTATCCCATATTACTTGGGGTCGGCGCAACACATTTTTTTCGTCCATTCCGTCCTGTCACCCGTCAAACTATCACTTACTCCCTTTTCTTTCATATCACTCCTCACACAATCCATCCGTTTTTTCTTTAGCCGAATAATTGAAGGTAACTAATTTCTAGAACCAAAAATTCGAAGACATGTGACATCCACCAACTCGCACTGGGCTCTTAGAGAGGAGGCCTGAGTCCCAACAGTGGGAACATTATAAGGTCGACTATGCTATGCTAATTAATTTCTTAAAAAACACTACCTAAGTATATTGTAAAATCTCAGTGCTTTAATTATGATTATAGCTTAATTTTCTAATAGGATTCTATAGGGGTGTGCGTTATTCCAGTTTCATTAATATATACCCTATTCATATTTCTATATCACAGATGTTTAAAATGTAAGTTTTTTTTTGAATTGTTAATGCGTTTAATTATTTATTATTTATTGGTCAATTTACAATTGTTTCACTTTATAACCTCAAGTGTACAATATTGTGCTATAGAGATGGTATGCATAAGTAATATTAATTCATTACACCCCAAGCGAACGCTGGCGTCGCTCTCTCATTGTCTTTCTATTGTGACTCTAATTACTGTATTCAAAAGTTAATTTATGTTACATACTGTTGCTATAGAGAAATAATTATATAGTGATATTTTAAAATAGTAATATCGCATATAAAAAAAATGTTTTTCGATATTTGTAATACATATATGAAATGCATTACATGAAACCCTCTTATAGATGCAGGCTTTTTATTTTTTTATTGTAATATAAATAAACTTTTATTTCTAAATTCTAAAATATAAACTTTTAACTAAATTGACATTAAAATATAGCGTCAAAATTGTTTCGATTTGTTTTCTAGTAGAAAATAATTATATATTCTGATAATTTCCGGATTTAATTAAGAAAGTCACGATAGTAATTATTAATCTATACAGGGAATAAATTTTTGCACTTTCTCTTTACCTATTAAAAATATATTATGAATTCACCAACATTACTTAAAAGGGTTTTAAATATTCTCACTCCACATAAAAGCTACTGAAATATTTGTCACGATTCTAAAATGGAATAAAAACTCCAACAAACTATTTAATGTAAAAGAAGCGTCTAAAACAAATTTCAGATTCCAACTTACCACTCAACACATTATCCGACACAGAAAATGCCTTGAATATTCAGCGAAAAAAAAATTCGAAACCAAACTTTTTTATTCACAAAACACTCGAAACTCAAAGTTGTCAAAACTTTTTCACTTGGAATTACCGTCACCTACTTTTGCGTCACTTTAAAAAAAAACACATCTGTCACTTGCACGTCACTTTTCGAGGAAACACTCTCGTAGTCGTTGCTACGCGGGCGCTACGAGCAGCGCTACGTGGTCCCGCTACGAGCGCGCATCTACAACTGTGCGTAGACCCCTATACGCCCTCTAGCGGCCATTTCCAGAACTTATCTCCGTCCGATTCCTCACAAGTTTTTTTCAAAGTTTTTTTTACCTTATTGATACATGAACCCTTCGGGAAAATTGAGGGAAACCAAATAGTGTTTGGGGATCATCGAATGAAGGGGGCGGGGTTTCTTATGTTAAGCGTGTGACATGTTCCGTTCGTATGAAGATTTTCTGAGGGTTTTCGGACGAACGAAATAGAATGGGAGACGAAATGTATCGGGTAGTTTTGCATAAGGATTAGGCATTGAACCTCCTTGAGGCTGACTTTAAACAACAACAACATTTCAAAGATTAAAGAGAAGAACCAGAGGATCCTACATGACCGACATACAGGCATAAAAACTCATCATCATCATTTCAGCTGAAAGACGTTCAATGTTGGACATAGGCCTCCCCCAAGTGTAGCCACAATGACCGGTCCTGTGCGTCTGGCATCCATCGGATTCCCGCGACCCTCACCAGGTCATCGGTCCACCTTGTGGGAGGCCTTCCAACGCTGCGTCTTCCGGTACGTAGTTGCCATTCCAGAACCTTTCGTCCCTATCGACCATCTTTCGTAAAAAATGTATTATGTGTTTGTGTGTATATACTACTAATTTTTTATTAGTACTTAGGGCTTATTAGAAAAGGTCTTGTTATTATTTAAGTAGTCTCAATAAATAATATTCATAAACGTTTAGCGTTTGTTTATATCCCAAAATGTCAATCAATTTATTGAAATATTGTACAGATTATGAATGAACAAATGACGATCAAAATGGAAAAATACTGCGCGTTGTATTTTCTAGTAGCAATTGTTATCAATGTTGATTCTATTATGAATTTACCAATTATGACAAAACCCCGTGGTCAATTTTGGGATTTCGTTTTTTTACTTTTGACTAAAAAAATATGATCAGTAACGGGTACGAATACAACCCCATTTTTTTATTAATTAAAATATTGGAGTGTATAAATATGTCACTCAATCAAGAAACTTCGCGTTACTCAAGGACCGCCAGCTGGTTTTACCTTGGACCTCTGTCCAAGCTGTGAGCCCCAGTCTTTTTTGCGCATTACCATGCAGTCGATAGCGATATGGAAGAGTTTTTCGACGCTGTATTTTAGTTGGTTTTAATTAGTTTAGTGCTTTTTTGTTATATTTTTTTGGTTTTAGTGTAATTAAAGTCAATTAAGGGTGGTATATATCATAAGCATTGCCATACAGCATGGCAATGTCGCCAGTCTTTTGGGCACGTTACCATTCGACAGCACTGTGGAGTAGTTTTTCGACGTTATATTTTAGTTGGTTTTAATTAATTTAGTGTGTTTTTATATTATTATTTTTTTTGTTTTAGGGTAATTATAGTCAGTTAAGGGTGGTATACATCAAAAGCATTGTCACACAGTGTGGCAATGTCGCCAGCCTTTTGGGTACATTTCTATTCAAGAGCAATGTGTATATGGTGTCGTGTGTATACTAAGCAAATTTAATAAATGATATCAAAACCTTATTATAACTGACGTAAAACGAAGTAAAAAAGAATGTCATGAAACTCAATTAATCCATTTTCGGTTTTCATTAAAAACACTCGATGAATTTGACGATTTTTCTGCCACTACTTAAAAAAAAAATTCTATGATGGACGCCAAAATATTGATAAAGGAATGGAAGGAGAATGATCAAAAATATATTGAGCTTGGTCCAAATACTCACGAAACGTATATAACAAAGTTATTATATGACTACAACCAAAAATATACTGTCAGTAAAAAGTTATGATTGAATGAAAAATCATGTTTTTTTTTAATCTTTTGATGCTGATTTAATGAAATGTAGTCATTAAATATCTACACCATACCAGAAGTATGAATTAACTTAAGAGAATTTTTCTACGTTTCAGATAAATGTCCCTTACCTTATTTCATATTTCCAGTATTGTATGTCAACATTAGTATGGTCTAGGTTGTTATAAAACTCAAAAAATAATTATATAAAAATTCGATGTCTGCTCAAAATCAATAATACTTGTTATTTTAGTTTTTGTATTATTTTATTTTAAGTGTTATTCAAAATAATTTCTCTTAATAAACCTCTTCAAAAAAACAGAATCACCCATTGTAATTTATCGCGCGTCTTGTCACTGTGTGCATGAGTACAACAACCTGTAGAAGGCTCCGCTCACTTACTCTACGAAACTCTTTTACCTATTTTCGAAAATAAGAATAAATTAAAAAAAAAACACAGTTCTTTTCATTATTAATTCAGGTCGAGAATCACTAACATTTGAAACTACAAAAAAAAAATTGGAGAAACCTAATTTTATATATATAGTTTGTAGATTCTAAACTTCAATCTGTACTATTAGTATGTTTCCTTGGAACGATTTCCGATAACCACCGCTGCGTCGCTTCGTTGACACTTATAATAAACAAGTTTGTTCAGTAGATATAATGTTCTTTAGACGAAAATGGATAAAGTGAGAAATGAATATATCAGAGGAAGTTTGAAAGTGGCTCCAGTGACTGAAAAGTTGAAAGGGAATCGTTTGTCTTGGTATGGTCATGTGAAGAGGAGGAATGAAACGCTTGTTGCTAAAAGAGATATGAGTTTACATGTGGATGGATGGAGAGGGAGAGGGAGGCCAAAAAAAAAATGGATGGATTGTGTGAGAAGTGATATTAAAAAATGGGGAGTTAGTGATAACGTGACGAGTGACAGGACAGAATAGAAAAAAAGAAAGTTTGGTGCCGACCGCAAATAAAACGGGACAAGGGCAGGAAGAAGGTATAATGTTCCTTAGCAAGTCATCGTTTAAAAAAGGAATCTATAACATCTTAAAATATCTATGGATGTTTTTTTCTTTATGGATTTTCGGTGTCCGAAATAAAACTTTTATTTTATTCACTTTATTTATTTAATATACATATAAATTACATTTTTAAATATTTTTTTAACAAAATCATATAAAAAAATATAAAAAATAGAGCAGGGAACCGGTAGTTAGGGCTCCAGAGACAGGAACCTCCTCACAATGCGAGCCGTATCGAGGAGTACTGCCTTCTGTATCAGGCCCTTGATCCAACTGCGTAACGACAGCTTCGACAGATGGTCGTCGAAGCTTTTGGCTATAAGGCCATTGGCGGTCGCGACAATCGGCACAATGATAGCCGAGTCTACATTCCACATGTCGACAACCTCGTGTGCTAAGTCGAGATATTTGATTTGTTTCTCTTTCTCAGCTTTCACGAGATTCTCGTCATGAGGGATGGTGACGTCGACTATCATTGCGCGGCGCGCTAATCGGTCTATCACCGGCTTATTGGCTACAATATTCTTTAATAATTTATTATAATTATTATTTCGTTTATTAATTAACTTAACATATAAATTATATTTTAAATATTCCAATAAAAAAATTAAAAACATTATTATTATTATTATTAAAAGTCCAACAGTAGTCAATAAGGATATGCATGCTGACTCGGTGAGTTGCTTAACTGCTTACAGTGTCCATTTATGGATAGATTACTTTTTTTCATAATTTGTATACTTCTCTTTCTTCTTATATTATAAGATATTGTCTTTTAACAGCCAGTTATTTTGTAGAATAATCTGTGGATAAGGTCGTTAGTATGTTCCTCGTATCTATATTATTTTTTTGTATACTGCTGTTTGTTATCCTTAAAAAAATAAAATAAAATACCACGGGTGAAACCACTGACAGGAGGTAGTATGATATAAAGCTACTATTATACTGCAGTTAGACACACAACGTCCGACGTTGAATAGTATTAGATAAAGCTACATATGTATCTACTGTAGTTGGACACACAACGTCCGACGTCGAATAGCCGAGCAGAGATCCTTCAAATTAATTCGTAACCCGTCCTTCGTTAGAGCGTAACCAAACCGATGTAATAACAAATGTGTCCGTTGGTTATGCTAAAGGAATAAGGGCTATATTAATTGAATATGCAGTTGATAGGGAGCGGTAACGGCCCCAACTTAACAGTAGTACGTCGTAATTTATTTTACCACTATCATCATCTTCCTGCCCTTGTCTCGTGTTATTTGGGGTCGGCGCAACACGTTTCTTTCTTCCACTCTGCCCTGTCACTCGTCATGCTATCACTAACTTTCTTTTCTTTCATATCACTCTTCACACAATCCATCCATCTTTTCTTTGGTCTCCCTCTCACTCTCCATCCATCCACATGTAAACTCATAACTCTTATAGTAACATACGTTTCATCCCTCCTCTTCAAGACAAACGATTCCCTTTCAACTGTTCAGTCACTGGCGCCACTTGCAAACTTCCCCTAATATATTCATTTCTCACTTTATCCATTCTCGTCACACCACACATCCATCTTAACATTCTCATCTCCGCTACATGCAATCTTTTTTCATCCGCCTTTTTACAGCCCAACATTCTGATCCATACAGTATGACAGGCCTTATTCCGGACTTCACGGAATTTATTTAACCACTACTGGTCTGAAAACGGTGAAGTGCAACATGTCCTAGCATCAAAACTGTACCGTTGGCGTAACTCTTTACTGAACCAACTTACTGTTCCGGAACATTTTAGTGTTCCGAAAGATTGGAACAGCAGTAATGTTTTAAATGCATCATTTGAAACACTGAAACACTCTTTACTTTAAGTGACCAGCAGTCATTTTAATATTCAAATTATAACGTTAATAATGTAAATATAGTTAATGACCTGAACTAAAAACATCTGCTTTAAATTATTCCCAAATCAAATTTCAATTAAATAAAACTTTTAGTGTATATGACTCAACGTAACAAATCACGATTCATAACAGTCAGTGTCTGTATCCTTTGCGCCGTTGTTCCCAATATTCCGTTTGTATCTTGTGAGTCGATGTTTCAAATGTTCCGTTTGTATCTTTTGAGCCGTTGTTCCAAATGTTCCGTTTGTATCTTTTGAGCCGTTGTTCCAAATGTTCCGTTTGTATATTGTGAGCCGATGTTTCTAATGATCCGTTTGTATCTTTTGGGCTGAGGTTCCAAATGTTCCGTTTGTACCTGGTGAGCCGATGTTTCAAATGTTGCGTTTGTATCTTTTGAGCTAATGTTCCAAATGTTCCAAATGATACATATCACTGAAATTGAATTTTAACTGAAAAGAATCCAATAAATATCTAATTTCGGAAAAGGTACGAGTAGTACGAGTACGACGACCTTTAATATAAAGTTTATTTGAACTTATAATTCCAAGTCAATCCAAAGATATAACACTTCAAAGCAACCTGTCATAAAAAACGGCAATTTCAGAGTTAAAGACCTAATAATATTTTAAATCTTCCAAGACGTCTCATGTTATGGGAGTATAAACTGTCGGGAGTTTAAAATCAGCTGCCTGTAGCTATTTCTGGTGCCCCAACTATAGGGAGCTTTAACACTCTTTTGAAAAAATGGCTTATCGAGCAAGCTTTTTATTCTTTTGACGGAAATTCGTGATTTAATTTAATTTAACTTTGACGCGAATATAAATTTGGACTGAAAATGATTGTGACTTTTAATAGGATTGTTTTTAATTTTAATCTGTGATTTGACTTCGATTTATTTGTTTTTCTTGTATTTTCTTTTATTTGTTTGACATTTTTTTATTATTTGACATTGGTAATCATTAATTTGTTGATTAAGTATAATTTAACATTCTGTATATGACTTGTAAGAATCCCTTACCAATAAATTACTATGACTATGATTATTACATCAGCAAATGTTCGTGTGTATCGTGTATGTTTGTTAATCCTTCCCGCTCAAGGTTTTTGATAAAATTTGGTACACAGATGGACTATGCCCTGGATAAGCATATAGAATTTGTTTTCGTAGGATTATTATCTACTTTAAAGCAGGCGAAGCTGCTGGCAGTAGCTTGTAAATGAATAAATATGGATAAAAGCTGCAAAACAAACAAACACAAATAGATTTAGACGCAAATTAAAATTATATTATTTAGAAATGATTTAAGTATGTCTAGAGACTCACCGACCCCACAGTCAAACCATTGCAACGGTTTTGGGGGGCTTATCTTATAATTTACTTACCTTTTTGGAATAAAGATAAATAAATAATAATAATAATAAACTGGTCTATACCGGCACGGATCTTGATCTTGACTTCTACAGTTCTACTTGTGCAGAAGCACGAAGAAGTGAAATATCGGGTCTCTTTAGTGGTATAAAAAAGATGCGGGGGCGGGGAGTGCAATCCTTGTACAGTGATTGGCACGCCGATGTGTACGATGCGCAAAGCGATCCCCGCTCTTTCGTTGAGCGCTCAAGATTCGTGCCGCTATCTATACCGGTCTCTAAACTATTCTAATACATATGTATCTAGGTATGTATCAATTGTTGAACACACAACGTTCAACGGTCAAATAGTGGAGAAGAGATCCTTCAAATTAATTAGTAACCCGTCCTTCGTGGACGTGTGACCGAACTGACATTTGTATTGTTGAATGATGAGGATTGTGTCAGTCTGTACTTCGCTAGTAATCAATATGAACTTCTGTATTTAATATAATAATGAGAGAGCGAATTCCATAAGTTTGAGTATACCTGTTTTTTTTTAACCTTTCGCATACCGTAATCAGAGACACAATAGAAAGACACTGAGAGCGAGAACCTTGGGGTTTAATGAATGAAGTTTGGAAATCATCTAATTACTACTCTCGCTCTAAGGCGGAGCGTAAGGGAGTGTCAGACTTTTACTGACTAAAATCACACATATGTAAGAAACATTTGCCCTTGCGTTCCTGGACCACGGTAGTAGGCTTCGGCTCTTTTGACCTCCTACGATTTTGCTGACATCTCTTTGAGTCGCGCGTGGAACACTACTGGACAGCTGGAAGTTGAGATACCCATTGCTCGTTCCCTCATACGTACGACTTTTTTCACTAGCATTACCGCTTCACAGAAGGAGACAATCGCCTGTCCTGTACCAGAACCCGGCGTGAGAACTCGTAGCCGCTGATCACCCCCACGAGGATACAGCGTTGCTCCACCCAAGCGGGGCACACTTCCACCGTATGCTCCACCGTGTCTTCCGAGCGGTCCGCACAATGGTGACACCCGGGTTGTGTATAACTCCCAATCTAAATTTATCAGTACATAATTATGTACTTTTATTTTATTATTTTATTTTATTTGGGTGGCTTACAGCTGACAATACAAAGTATACAACGATAAAGTAGATTACGATAAGCCATTTACAAGCCTCCACATATAATATGAGAGTATTGTTGAATGTTACAGTAAAAAACAAAAGTAATTGAGATATACAAAGTTTGGTAGGAAGATAATACAAAAGACAACAATGTAATGCAAAAACAAATCAGTGCTTTTAGACATAAAAATGTTTATGGATGCTAAACTGCTTGTAAAGTGATCAACTGAGGTGTGTTCTTTGACTAAATTGTTAAATGCTTTTACTGTGCGAATCAAGTAAGAGTTACTACGGTAGACTGTGCGTGAGTGAGGAGCGTGAAGATTTCTAATTCGACAGTGCCGGGGGCGACGTTCAGAGATAACTTTGACAATAATTCAGGGCCTCAAATCTGCTATTACAATAGTGTCAGAATGGTCTATCATTGACTTCATAATTGTTGATTTTGACCAAGTTTGGTAATCTACTAATATAATAGCGTCATTATGACTTTCCAATGGTCAACCACTGACACTCCATTGAAACAAATGGCATAGAATGGTAATCTCGTACATAATGACAAATGAATATTTGACGTATGCGGATAACTGCCAAAATTTTGACAGTTCCTTTGATCAGTGACCTACCATTAGAACGTCATTGTGCAGTCATTGCTTTTAATTTATTTCGAGACAGCTCGGTATTGTCATTCTATCACAAGACCATTGACCGATCAGTGATCGACCATTATGAATTATCAGATTACGAACTTTTAGCAAAATGACAATGGGCTCGTGTTGGAATAACGAATTTATAAAAATAGCAGACTTAGGCCCCAGGGCAATCTATCATAGAGTATATCTATCTTTTCTAAGTTTATCTACAACATTACTGACATACCGTACCTCAAAAAGCATGTAAGATCTCGGTACAGGTCGTTACAGGTAGTCAGATGCCAGAAAGTCTGACCATCAGTCTATCCAAGGAGTAAAATTCGGGTATTCAGCGCAGCCGGTTAGATTGAAAACAAACTCTAAGCTATTTGGGAATTAAAAGTAAAACACATTTTTAAAAACAAGCATTTAATTCATCATCATCATTTCATCCGATAGGCGTCCACTGCTGGACATAGGCCTCCCCGAAATTTTGCTACAAAGAACGGTCCTGTGCGTCTCGCATCCATCGGATTCTCGCAACCTTCACCAGATCATCAGTCCACCTTGTAGGGGGCCTTCCAACGCTGGATCTTCCAGTACGTGGTCGCCATTCCAGAACCTTTCGGCCCCAACGGCTATCTGTTCTGCGAGCAATATGCCTAACTTAAGTTTGGCAATTCGTCGTGCTATGTCGGCAACCTTGGTTCTCCTGCGGATATCTTCATTTCTGATTTCTGAGCTTTTAATATAATAATATAATATATAATAATATAATATAATATTCCACAACTATCACACAACGCCGTCTAGTCCCAAGCTAAGCAGAGCTTGTGTTATGGGTACTAGACAACTGATAAACATACTTATATATTTCTAAATACATACATATATAGATAAATTACACACAGACACAGAACAAATGATCGTGCTCATCACATAAACATTTGTCCTGGGTGGGAATCGAACCCACGACCTCCGGCATAGCAGTCTGGGCCACTGACCACTAGACCAACAGGCTTGTCAAAACAGGCTTGTCAGGCTTGTTTTAATGAAATGCGCTAAAAAGAATAAAACTTATAAAGTCATTACACAATTTCTTATGATGTAAATAAAAGCTTGTCGCGAGATCAAGTTATTTAATTTATTTATGTTTATTTATTTATTTTTTATTTAAAACTTTATGCACTAATGAAACATTGTACAAAGGCGGACTTAATGCCTTAGGCATTTTCTACCAGTCGACCTTAGGGTGGTGCAGATATATAACATGGCTGGTGCATAATAAATATATACTTAGATACATACATACAAATAAAGAATGATATTGAGAGAAAAACGAATACAACAAATCAAGAGTGTGATGAATCTACCAACTTCATCATCAACCAACCAACCTATCAACAAACTACCAACCACCAACCAACCAACTTCATTTCTTGTTTATCTACACAGGTGAAAACCCATTAAACCAGTTAACCCTTTAAGTCTTTAAGTCAAGAGTGACTAGGTTACTTCTAGGTAAGCGCGTTCCATCGTCGACCGCATCGTCGCTTTCCATCAGGTGAGATAGCGGTCAAGCGCGAACTTATCAAGGATAAAAAAATCATATAAACTGTGTAATGGCGTTATAAGTTAAAAGTAAAACTTTTAGAGGAAAATTTTATTCTTTTCAGCGCACTTAATCACAAGCTTGTTTTCAATTTGTGTTTTTTACTTTTAATTTTTTTTTTTACTTCTTAGTGATAACTTTTTTTACTCACATTTTTATTCTCATCAAGCCCTTTCATTTGATACCCATATTGTTGGAGTGCATTGAAAATAACTAGTACGCCATTTTAGATGTTCCACCATGTTTAAGGATTAAAAAATGACGTCACATAATTGGCTATGCGACGTATGCATTGTCGTCCAAAACGAGTGAAATTTGGTGTTTGTGCTCCGAAAACTATACCATCGTGTATATATTATATTAAATTATATATGTATGTTTATTTATATATATATACTTTTAAAAATCTTATTTTCGTAATATTCTTTTGTATGTTTATGCACCTGCCACATTTTCGCTTTACCACCCTAGGTTAACTGGTAGAGAATGCCTAAGGCATTAAGTCCACCATTGGACTATTGTGTTGCATGAACTTTTAATAAATAAATAAATCGTGTATGTGCATCTGTACCGAAGACTATAACCAAGTATGGCGCAAACCCTCCTTTAATGGCGAATTCTCTCTGATATATATATTTCGCTAAATTTCAAAAAGATCTCAATCTTTCACCTGAACCGCGCAAACAAAGATGGCGTGTTGTTTGGTCCTGTTACTTATTACTTCATTTCTAATAACTTTGAAACTATACAAAAAGTTTTCCAGGTAAAACACAGTTACTATTCAAAGGCAAATCTTTAGAACACAGGACTAAGGTTGGTACAGCATTAATAAATAATTCAACACGGTATGTACCAAGTCTAGCCTGACTTGTTTACCCGAGATAGCGGTGTTTGTATTCAGTATCGATATACAAAGGTTTCTTGAAAGTTCGTGAGAAGATGCGCAGAAAAGAGATGATTTTTAAACGTCTGGTTTAGGTTGAGGAGCTGATAAATGTATAGAGAATCTAAAGAGACGTTCGGCGCTCTGATTGGCCCGCTTCAAGTTCTTGACGAATCGCCGCGTTTGGGAGAGCCAAACGCGGTGATTCGTCGTAAACGTTTCGATTCCGTTAATTTAAAAACAGCTCGAATATGCTTTTTTATCCGACGGCCGAGAAAGGGTTATGTTTTCCGCGCGTATCTTGTATGTAGGTATTGTTCTATGTTTGTAAATTATTTTCTTATGTCATATCTTCCCAATGTATTGCCCTATCATCCTTAGTATTTATATTTATTTAAAAAGAAAATTAAAGTAACGGATATTTGGTGATAAATTGTAAGTCGTTAATATTTTTAAGATTCCGTGCCTCAGTCGGCAAAAACAGAACTCTTTTGGAACCATTTTTTTGTCCATCTGTCCGTTCGTCGGTCCGTCTTTCTGTCCGTCTGGCAATACTTTTTTACTCAGGAACGCGCGGAGAAATTAATAGCAAGCAGTGGATAGTTTAAAATTTAACTTAAGGCCCTAACTTTCGAGCAATGCTATGAAACAGTGACTTTCTGAAGCCTACTCCTTGGTAACGGCTAAGTCAAAAAAAATGAAATAGAAATAATGGATGAATAACAAGCAAACAATACCAGAAACACTGACTTCCAAAATTAAAGTTATTTTGATCGTTTTAGTGTTAGTGTCGTACCTAAAAAGAAAAAAAAGGGAACCCTTATAGGATCACTTTGTTGTTAGTCTGTCTGTATGTCTGTCTGTCAAGACCCTTTATCTCGCAAATGCGTGGAGGTATCGAGTTGAAGTTAAAACCATATACTCAAGTCTGCGGTCCCTTGAAGCTGTAAAAAAATCAAACTTCTGAGTTAATGAAAAAAAAAGATACAGACGTTTATGTCGCAAAAAACGTATATTTCGATACTCTCGAGAGAATCAAAATTCATAGGGTACTTCCCGTTGACTTAGAATCCTGAAATTTGCATGAAGCAAGGTCTCATAGCACAAGTATAGGAAAAAAATTAAAAATTTGTAGTTACGTCACAAAGAAAAAAATTTTTGCTATTCAGAAAAATCTTCGTAACTCAATTTTGGAATTAAACTGTTTTCATAGGTACTCAACTCAAATCATGTACTTATAAAAATTCACGTATACCTAAAATTCAAATGTACGATCAAAAACATCATATTAAGTAGGTGAGTAAATATTGGTCCTTTGGTCCCAACATTTGTGCCCAACGTCTTACACTCCAAAGGACAGAAAAGGTTCCGAAGGGATTACTTACGGTACGTTGGATACAGTAATAACTTGTAAGTAACTATGTAACATTCAATCAGAACGGTTAAAATACTTTCTGCCTACGGGAACGTAAAGGGCAACTGAAGAACACAGGTGTTGTTTTATTATTAAAGTGCGACACGCCCTCTCGTTCCTCAGAAACCCAGCCAGGCGCTTTACTTTATATAATTTATTTCATCACTACTGCTCTAAAAACATGGTTGAAGGAACATGTGATATTTTTCAACATGCACTGGACCCGCGTGTTTGAATACGGCCCATTCCTTCTCATAGATAGGCCAGAGCTATGGGAACAATATAAAGCTGATTGAAGGTCTACTAAGAAGACCGATGACATGACTCTCCATATAATTGGACATAGCATAGCATAGCAGGCCTTATAATGTTCCCACTGTTGGGACTCAGGCCTCCTCTCTAGGATAGGGAATGGGCCGTAATCCACCACGCGGGCCCAGTGCGGGTTGGTAGAAGTCACATGTCTTCGAATATTTGGTTCTAGGACATTCGTCACGATGTTTTCCTTCACCGTTTTGAGAGCAGTGATGATAAAATAAATTACACAAAGTAATGCGCCTAGCTGGGTTTGAACCCGCGACTTACCACTCGTAAGTCGGGGCCGTTTCCACTCTGCCATCACTGCTCCGAAATATATCACACTATAATCAAGAAAAATAAGTCTGATTTTATCAAACCATCGGAGAGCCTTTCGCAGCCTTTGGACACAATTTGCCATAACCAACGTGGAAAACTCTAAACAGACGCCGTATCCAGGTTGGGTGTAGCAAAGGCAATATCCATAGATCGGGGGGTTCTCGGACGGTTACGATTTTTTTTAAATGTTATAAACTAGTACTTACCTGCAATCTTACCTAATGATAAGCAGAGATGCACTCGTTGATGGTGAAGCGCACTAGTTTATTAAGAGCCTATTCACTCTAGTCTTGAAGACACCTAAATTATAATCGGACGGGAAGACCGCAGCAGGCAAATTGTTCCAGTCCTTTGATGTACGCGGTATAAACGACGGCGCGACGAAGCGAAACGTTTGGTCCGGACCGTAGAGATGTTAACAACGAAAGGTGGACACTCGCTGTACGTTGGGTTGTACGATGGTAGAAAGACGATCTTCAGTGTTTGTACGGCGTCTTTCCGTAGACCATGTCCCACCTTCCATCCTGCGTGACGTGACCTAAAGACTGCGTCAGCAGATGACATTGCCGTGGCGGAATACTGGACTAGACAAGGAATTTAACCTGAAAAAAAAAGGAACGGCCAAGTGCGAGTCAGGCAGGGGCAACAAGATTTCCGTACCATTATCTATAGAACTTTTGCAACAGAAATACATCATCTGTAAAAAATTCAACTGTCTAGCTATCACGGTTCATGAGATACAGCCTGGTGACAGACAGACAGGGCAATGGCAATGGGTAGGGCAAATTGCTCGCAGAACGGATAACCGTTGGGGTCGAAAGGTTCTGGAATGGCGACCACGTACCGGAAGACGTAGCGTTGGAAGGCCTCCTACAAGGTGGACCGATGACTTGGTAACGGTTGTGGTAGTCCGATGGATGCGAGATGAACAGGCCCGTTCATTTTTAACACTTGGGGGAGGCCTATGACCAGCAATGGACGTCTTTCGGCTGAAATGATGATGATGATGATGACAGACAGACGGACAGTTGAGTCTTAGTAATAGGGTCCTGTTTTTACCTTTTGGGCACGGAAGCCTTACTAGTTTTCCATCGACACTTTAAGAAGAAGTCAAGGTAAACCATGTTGAGGAGGACAATGGGTTCAAGGTCAAGTCAAACATTATGTCTTACATTCTCAAAACAGATCCCAAGGGTCATGAAACTTGAATGTCAAGACACAAAGCTAAGAATAAGAATAATTTACTATCTAAGAAGTACATTTATATAGATTGATTTCCTGGAACTCACATGAGGATTCCATGATTCCTTGTATCGTGCGATCAAAGCTCCTATTGTTACGTTTACATTTGTTCCTTGATATAATAGCAATAATGTTAAAAAGGTTAATGAAAGCCTGTATATCTACTCTTTCCTCGCCGTTGTTCTTTAGCACACGGGTAGAACATATCCTAGCACACTGCACATGAGGCACTTTTTATCCCGGGTATATGTTCTATTGGTATATGCTGTTGGGGTTGCCGCGCCACTGTAGTGCGTCACAAATGTTCGCAAAAGCGCGCGTTGACAGCTTTCACGCTATAATACGTAAGAAAGTGGCGTCATTATTTCAAAGGCTGCGCGGTAGCATCAACAGCATTTTGTAAATGATTGCATCCTGACACTACTGTCCCATACAGGTACACTGGGTTTTTTTTTTTGGGTGGAAAAGTCATCTTATGACAAATCCCGCTTTTGGGCGGAGCGAGAGATAGTGTCAGACTTTTACTGACTAAAGACATCCACTCCTGTTCCTTAATTGCCTTTCGCACCAGGGCCGAGTCTTACTTTCAGAAGCAGACCCTTGGCCCCAGTACGCTTCGACCCTGCTGGGCCCCTACAATTTGCTGACATCACCTTGAGGCGCGCGTGGAACAGTACGCGCCGTCGACGACTTGGGCTCGGTACGGACGGTTACCGGACGGTCGGACGGTGATTCACCCATTGCTCGCCGTCCGCAAGCCCGCGCCTGCGGTGGCCGGAAATCGGTATCAGAATCCCGGCGACGGTTTGGGGCGGGAGGACCGTTGCCTCACGCGATCGGCCGCCTCCTTTGCTAGCATTACTGCTTAGCACAAGGAGGCGATCGCCTACCACTCCTCCTCGCTCCGGACCATGGACTATACCAAGGTCCGGCGCTAGAGATCGCCCCCATGAGGCACACCTCCAGCGTGTCCTCGGGGCGGTCCACACAGTGGCGACACCCGGGCGTCGCTTCCGCACGATTCCGATGCAGGAACTTCCCGAACTTTCCGTGTTCGGAGAGAACCTGCGTCATGCGGAAGGTGAGGACGACGTGAGGTCTTTCAAACCACGCCTCAAAGAGGGGACTTACCGCAGGCACACTGGGTGGAAATAGTTACAGGAAGGTTGGAATAGATAATATTAAACTATGTACCTACTAACATAGAACTTAAGAATATTGTTACTAACACTCATATGGATCTTAATCCGAAATAAATCGATATTATTATTATTATTCCATTTATTTTCTATCTAAACATATTATTTATATTTTTAACACTTATTTAAAAAAAGCATAGTAAAAAAAAACCACCCACCGGCATCGGGAACAGGGTCCAAGCTACCGGCGGTCAGGGCTCCAGAGAAAGGAACCTCCTAACAATACGAGCTGTGTCCAGGAGTACCGCTTTCTGGATCAAGCCCTTGATCCAGCCGCCTAACGCGAGCCTCCTAAGGTGTTGGTCGAGGCTCTTGGCTATTAAGCCACTGACTGACACGACTATCGGCACAATGACTGCTGTGTCCACCTCCCACATGTCGACAACCTCGCGAGCCAGGTCATTTAGTTTGTTTATCTTTCTCAGCTTTCACGAGATTCTCGTCATGAGGGACTGCTATATCAACAATCATTGTGCGACGCTCTAGTCGATCTGTCACCACTATGTCAGGCTTATTATTATTATTGGGACAATTATCTACTACCATGCGGGCAAAGCCGCTAGCAGTAAATAGTATCAAATAATTTTAAGTTCCCCACGCATGCACGCTTCCATTGCTAACACATCCTGAGAATCCAACTTAGGACTTCCCCGATCTCAACTTAGTCCCATTAACCCAATCGATAAGCCCCGCTAACCTACTTTCACACTTTATTCTGAGTAAACAACATTGCGTTGATTCGATTACATTTTAATCGATTCCTTTCTCGAATCTCTACGACATAATCGAATAATCTTGTGTAACCTTCAATTGCGCGTGAGACTTTTTTAAATCTTGAATTTTTTTTATTACCAAATTATGTGGTTTTTTCTTTGTATCAAAGTGTATGTTAGTGTATTTTTCTCTTTTAATTTTTCTAATTTTTTAACGTGGAAAAATAATTAGCTAATGATTTCTCCCCCTCTAGGGTGGATCGAAAGGGCGTATCAGACTTTTATTGACTAAAACTACACCTATGTTATGGTGTGTTGTGTTGTTGTTGTTGTATGTTGTTGTTTTTTTGTATTGTTTTCTTTTATTTTAAGTTAAATATTTTTAGATTAAGTAGTTACTTTTTATTTTATTGTTGTTTGTCCTGTGCGAGTCTCAAATAATTTTTTTCTTTCTTTCTTTCCTATGTTCCAAAGCTGATAATACATCAGCAAATCAGTGAGTCAGATCTTCAGCAAAAATAACTCCATACATTTCATCGTCATCGCCATCTTCATTCCAGACGAAAGACATCCACTGTTACACACAGATCACATGGATAAAAACATGTCAGTGGGAACACACCCCAGGGACAAACATCTTAGGTGCTATTCGAGGACATGGTCCACCCTTGTGCCAAATATCATCTAAATTCCACCAGCAGTTACAGCGTAACGAATTCACAAACATACACACTCACAAACTTTTGCCTTTATAATATTTATAATAAAAAACAGGGCAAATGCGACTCGGACTCGTACAGTCAAATTTACGATTTTTGCGGCATAAATGGCCGTATCTTTTTTTCGAAGTTTAATTTTTTCACAGCTTCAAGGGACCGCAGACTTGCGTATTTGATTTTAATTTCAATTCGATACGCGTTCTCGAGATAAAGGATCTTGACAGACTTCTTGGTTCCGTTTTTTCCTTAACTTTAAACACAATACTACCCAGTTGTGGGTTAAGCTCGCCTATGTACATCAACTGTCCTATTTTTAGTTGATCGTATAATATTTTGTGTACAATAAAGAATAAAGAAAGAAGAATAAAGAATACTTTTTAAATGGGGGAAATAAAGGAACACCATTTATTATAGGCTACTGTATCTGTAATCGAATCGTATCAAGATACAGTCATCCCTGAAGGACTTTAAGATAAACTGTCGAACAGTTTATTGAACAGAGTAGAATAAAGATTTAATACAATAATCGAAATCGCACACGAAGGGTTCCGTACTATATTAAATGGTACAATATTAAAATCGAGCCAAAACACCACCGACAAAATAACGATCTTTTATGGGAGCCCCATTGAATTTTTAACTTTATTTTAATTTTAGTCACATTCTGTGAAAATTTCAACTCTCTACCTCTTACGGTTTATTAGATACAATTCGTTAACAAATGGATAATCAGAGGAATGGATTATTATAAAGCCGAACACGTTTTTCTTTAAAAAAAAAGACAATAATTCTACTGGAATCACTTTTAATTACCAAAATACAAAAATACAGACACACAAGTTTTGATACACGTTTTTGTCAATGTCCCTCTTAATTGCCGCCTTTATTTGGGCACAATAGATACGCGGCAGTGTTCAGTATCTAATTAACTAAATGATTCATATTATTTTTATGCATTGGATAAAAATACAACATCAGTATAAACAGTAGTACATTAGTATTCAAAGGAAAAGTACATCTATATATATACTCGTAAAAGGAGAAACTGACTAACTGACATATCAACGCACAGCCAAAACTACTGGAACTAGGTGTGTGAAATTTTACTCAAAGATTTATTTTTATGACGTAGGCGAGCACTAAGAGAGGATTTACCAAAATTCATCCCCTAAAGGGATGAAACGGGGGTCTAAAGTTTGTGTGGAGAAAAATACTTTCACACGGGCGAAGCCGCTGGCAAAAGCTAGTGGTTTATAAGTAAAAGCTGATTTATGCTTTATTGCCTTGTAATAAGGGTTATAACAGGACACACAGTGGACGCTTAGTAATAGGATCCCATTGGCGCCCTTCGGGTACATGACCCAAAAAGATTTTTTTTTTCAAATTATGGCCGCGCCGACGAAAATTTCAACCACTGCAGGGTTCATAATGAAGACTTGCAATTCTTATCACAATGATAAATAAGGACTGCCATTATTAGTTTTTCGAAACTACCCTTAAAATACGATCCGAACTAAGCGTTTCGCCTCATAATTTATACCGCGTACATCGAAGGATTGGAACAATTAGGCAAATTATTGCTGCGGTCATCTCGTCCGATTATAATTTAGGTATCTTTAAGGCCAGAGTGAATAGGCTCTTAATAAACTAGTGCGATTCACTATCAACGATTGCATCACTGCTTACCATCAGGTGGGATCGCAGTCAAGCACTGGTTCATATCATTAAAAAAAATACGTTTTAAGGGATGTTAAAGTTTTTACGAAAACATGCTCTCGTGAACGAAGTCACTGGCAAAGTGCATGTATCTACATACAAAATATAGTACTAGTATCTTCACCCACAATTCACAAGTTTTGTTTAAGTGCCTTTGTGTAAGAGCCATTAAACCAGACCCCGGGCTATAAATAACAAATTCCACACACACACATATACACACATGCCTGACACGATAATCAAATCCAAGACCTCATGCTCAGTCTTGGCGTTAGTGACGACTAGCCTAGAAAAAGAGACAGTTATAATTATTTTATATAATGATATTATTAAATACACCTCTAGTTTATAATTAGTATTAATATATATAATATTTAATAGTGTACTCATTGTTGAAGAGCCAAATAAGGTAAATAAAAAAAATTGAGTGACATTTTGGGATATAAACAAACGCTAATAACTTTGCTGTTTATGAATATTATTTATTGAGACTTTACTTAAATAATAACAAGACCTTTTCTAATAAGTCCTTTAAGTATTTGTACTAATTAAAAACTAGTATAATATAGTAGCTGAAAAAGTCTACATATTATGTAGATTCGGACACAATATGTTCAGGACACAGTATCCGAATTGGCTCATTTAAAACATTTTTAATAAATTTGGTGGTGTCCGAATATATTGTATCCGAATCGTCAGCAACTCAAAAATTTTATTGAAAAAATGTTTTAAATGTGCCAATTCGGATACTGTGTCTGAACATATTGTGTCCGAATCGTCAGTCAGCTAATTATTTAAAGAATTCTTCCATAAGTTTGTTTACTAAAAACTATTTAATTTAGTAAATAAAAAAATTGCATACATATTCCTTATTCGAAAAAAAAAATCGCAACTAAAACGTAAAAATTTCGTACCCCTAAAAAGTTTCCATACTATGAGATAATATTCCATAACAATAGAAGATAAATGTGAGCCATAACTATGACAAATGTTGTAGTGGTCAAATAGCTACTATATCGCTGCGCATACATATATCGTGTTAGAATATGCCAAAGAGTGTCATACATTCTTATTCGCATTATGGGGTACATTTTTCACTCTTGTACCGTTTGAAAAGAGTGAAAAATGTACCGTGAAACGGGGTAAATAGGAACGCAGGGGTTAATAGGAACAAAACTTTACCTAGGTTTTTTACATTGGTATATGTTTATATTATTGATTTCTATCAAAGCATCCGTTTTTATTACAATTCATGAATAAATAGGAGTACTTAAATTCTGGAAAAAATTGTTCATTAACGGGAAGATCCCCTTCAAACTTTTGTTCCTATTTACCCCTGCGTTCCTATTTACCCCATTTGACTGTAACTCTTTTTCACTGTTCTGCCGTTTTATCACAACATGACATCAAGCATATTACGCTGCACTGAAGATTTTTTTTTTACTTTCTGCTTTGAACATCAACGTCGAGTTGCTAGCCTGTCGGTTTTTTATCGTTTATATTTAGGGGAGTGTGCACTGGAATTGCACGATTTATTTCCGCCAAGCCCGTTTCATCATCGGATCACTATACGTACGGCGTTGCGCCACTGGTATATGGTGGACATCCCACCCATAATAAAACGTTTTAAGAACACATTTATTTTAAGTACAGCCTTCTAAGAAGTGGAATTCTCTGCCGGAGTCTGTGTTTCCTGGTAGCCTACTAAAAATATGGATAAGTATTGCGTCCAACCACAGACACGTCCCTAAGTTTCCTACAAAGAACAGGCTGAAGAATAATAGAATTTGGAAGTAGTCAGGTACTCACAGGATGCTGGGAGCCGAGAGATCACCACGCTGTATCACTAGCAGTAGTATTTCACGATATTTTTTTCTTTAACCCCGCGCACGGGTTGAAGTGCTGTTAAGTTCGAACTGTGCTTTTTGAATCCGCCGTCACATGTCGGTGCGATGGGTGTGCGAATAGCGGCGAATTCAAATAAAGGAGGTACAGGAAGGGATTAGGGAAATCATGCCAAAGCCGGTTCATATCGCCTAGGGTGTCCTAAGTCAAAGAGTAAATAGGTAACTTTTAGGTAAGCGTGCTCCACAGTCGCTTACCATCAGGTGAAGTAGTGGTCAAACGCGAGCTTATCAACAATAAAACACCGGAAAAGTCGAGTCGGAATCGCGCACTGAGGGTTCCGTATAAACTTACCTGTGAAAACAGTTCAATTCCCAAATTGAGTTTTCCGAAGATTTTTCAAAATCGGAAAAATGTTTTTAACTAAAAATTTACAGTTTTTAGATATTTTCCTATACTTGTGCTATAACACCTTGCTTCACACCAAATTTTAATTCTAGGTCAACGGGAACTACCCTATGAATTTTGATTTCCTTGAGAGTGTCAAAGTATGCGTTTTTTGCGACATAAACGGCCGTATCTTTTTATGTTCATTTACTCAGAAATTTGATTTTCAGAACTCATAAGCCTATCTGAAGCCACAAATCCCAACGGTACACCTTTTAATGTTTATAGACTCTCAATTTCATTTATTCACCAGTATATAAAGTTTGCTGAATTACCTATTAAAATAATATTGAACATCAAACGATTCCATCATGCGCATAAACAGGCGCTCCAATATTTACATTCATTTACAATTTAAATAGAAAATTAGCTCATTTTAAATTAATGTTTAAAGTTAATTAGCGATACGGGAATTTATTTATACTTTACACTTCTATTAATTTATACAAATTGTATGGTTCCCTCCGTCACCCTTCGTCTGTACCTACTTGTGTCTTTCTATTGATCCTTTTCGGAAAAACATTGTAAGCGACCGTCAGCCACAATTAACGGTCTTGTGCGTCTCGCATCCTTCGGAATCCCGCAACCCTTACCAGGTCATCGGTCCGCCTTGTAGAAAGCCTTCCAACGCTGCGTCTTCCGGCACGCGGTCGCCACTCCAAAACTTTTCGGCCCCAACGGCCATCTGTTCTGCGAGCAATATGCCCTGCCCATTACCACTTAAGTTTGATGATTCTTGGTTCTCCTGCAGATGATGAATCATTCCTGATTCAATAACGCAAGGAAACTCCGAGCATAGCCCTTTCCATTGCCCTTTGGGTGACTTCAAGCCTTCTGATGAGGCCTCATTCTCGATTAAAATATTTAAAACGTTCAACAATCTGTAACTCAAAAGTGTACGTCTTCCGTATTAATTTATTTGCCAACTCGATATACCTAATATTATTTTCACAAATCTTTAAACGAAATGACAAATTGGTAAACTCTTTAAAACACCATTGCTCAGCCAAAATGTCTGGAAGCCGTTTCACATTTCATTTTCTTATCAAATAATAAACGGGACCAACTAGACTCGCTACAAATATATAAAGAGAAGTTTGTTGGCAATCTTTCACACTACTACACATAAATATTAAGGCTCAATGCACATTAGTGCAGAGTCGAAACGTCGTGATGCGTCATCTTTTGTCGCTTATAGCATATTCATCTCTATTTTCCCGTTGTTAAGGTACATAATGTTATGCAAATAGTTACTGAATCAGCATACGTCGACGCTTGATTTGGGTCGGGTAGATTCGAGAATCGTCGTGCGATTGGCCTACTCCGTTCGCTCACTCGTGCGGCCGTCTCCTTCGCTAGCATATAACTGCTTCGCAGAAGGAGACGATCGCCTGCCATTCCCCTTCACTCAGGACCATGGCCTGAACCAGGGCCCGACGCGAGTGGTCACCGCCACCGATCATCTCCACGGGATCAAAGCAGTGCTCCGTCTAAGCGGGGCACACCTCCACCGTGTCCTGGTAGTCCACACAATCCGGTGTAGGAACTTCCCGAACTTACCATGTCCGGTAAGGACAAGCGGAAGGTGAGGACACCATGACGCCTTTCCAGCCACTCCTCAAAGGTAGCGGGTTGTAGGCTTTTATTCACTAAGGCCGACACAGTCTAGTCAGGTCAAGTCAACGATAACGTCATTGATCTACCTTAGAGATCACTCACAAAAATAAAAACGCTTCGACTCCACTGTGAGGTGACCCTTACGCTCGCTGTCTTTGTGACTGTTTAATAGCAAAAAGATGACTGTAACATTTGCCAAAGGAGCTCGTGGTGAAATTATAACGACCATATGAGTCAATCTTCAAGTCTAAGTTAGCTACGTACTCCAAGGTAGTTACCCTAACTACCCTGGAGTACTTCTTCTTCTACGACTTGTGTCTTACGAAAATATGAATCTTGTGAACTCACAAGATTCAAATTTTCGTATGACACACGTCAAAAATAGCTAAATATAACAATGACTTTTTTTTTTCATTGGGAAATCATTCAAAAACTTCTCACGCTCTAAGAGGTGCGTTTTAGACTATTAATGACAAAGCCTTTTTATCCAGGGTCACAGGTTTCTCTTTCGGAAGGAAACCCATGGCCCCAGACGTGTTTTTGGCACCGAAAGTGCTCAAAACACCCCATTCTCAATTTTATTTGAAAAAAAAATGGCTTTGGTTGTGAACTGTGAAAGAACGAAAGGAAATAATTCCATAGATATGTACCCACATCTTTATGTGTGTGTATTTGACACCTAACTGCTCCTAAATGGCTTGACCGATTTGGATGTAATTTTGTGTGTATATCTGAGTAGGTCCCTGGATGGTTTGAAAATACAATAAAACCAAGTAGGTCATACTGCAATCGGGTTCTCAATTTTTTATACTGGCAAAAAGTTAGCTTGTGGGCAGGACAATGTGTGTCAAGATCGCTAGTATAAGCATATTTTGTTCACAAAAAACATCTCACTTCAACCAATGGGTCGTTACATAAAAACAAGACAATTGAAAATCGCGAAAGACGATACGGATATCGCTACACAAAAGATTTGGAACAATCTCTTGAGGGTTTCTCTCGAAGCGATTCTCCATTTTAGGCACTTCATAGACCGAGCAACTTTAGTTGATGCAACAACTCAAAACTGTTGCGAGCTGCAGCAAACAAAGAAAAATACCACCGAATTGAGTCAACGTTAAGCAAGACTGCGATTAATATGGAGAAAGTGAAGCGTTACTGCCACTGCTGGTTGCGAAAATCAACTACTTTACATAAACGATCCAAACTATGAGTTGATTTTAGACTGAATATATCACACAGTGTAGCAACCGAAAACCTTTATCTATCACCGAAATTTCAATCGCTGTACACTGTTTTTAAATAGAAGATTATTTTTTTTGGGTTCGTTACCTAAAAG
The DNA here is from genome assembly GCA_949316375.1 of Mythimna vitellina. Lineage (NCBI taxonomy): Eukaryota > Metazoa > Arthropoda > Insecta > Lepidoptera > Noctuidae > Mythimna > Mythimna vitellina. Next base: position 5,805,866 of record OX438708.1, on the reverse strand, counting down.
GAAAAAACGGAATCCTTGTTGGATCACTTTGTTGACCGTTTGTCTGTCAAGACCCTTTATCTCAGGAACGCGTGGTGGTATCGAGTTGAAATTAAAACCCTATACTCAGGTCCGCGATCCCTTGAAGCTGTGAAAAATTAAACTTCTAAATCTAAGTTACGTAAGGTGGTTTGCTGGGAGAAATCTCATTGTTGAGTTAAGTTCGTCTTTGTACATCATCATATTCCTACCCTTGTCCCATGTTAATTGAGGTCGGTACAACACATTTTTTTCTTCTATTCTGTCCTGTCACCCGTCACGCTATCTCTAACTCCTTTTTTTTCCAATCACACAATCCTTCCATCTTTTCTTTGGCCTACCTCTTCCTCTCCACCAATCTCGTCTTTGTAATTGAATTGTCAAATTACTGTGTTTAATTTTTAGATAAAATAAAGAATTGCAATATTTGTAACGCTTTTAATATAAATTACAGATTTCTCACAGCGAGTTGCTAGTGACGGCAACTCGAAGATAAAAGTTGTCCCATCTGTGGAACGCCTTACGTCGAGAAAGCTCAACGATAATCATGCAGCGATGACGCAGCAGCAATCGTCTAAATTGAAAAAGCGATGTAGCGCTCTATGTTAAGATGTTCACCAATATAAAAGGAACACCTTTGTCTTTTCTTTTGCCTCCCTCTTCCTCTCCATCCATCTAGTCTTTGTACTTGAATTGTCAAATTACTGTGTTTAGTTTTTGGGTAAAATAAAGAATTGCAATATTTGTTCCGCCTCCAATATAAATTATACATTTCTCACAGCGAGTTGCCAGTGACCGCAACTTGAAGATAAAAGTGGTCCCGTCTGTGAAACGCCTTACGTCGAGAAAGCTCAACGATAATCATGCAGCGATGACGCAGCAGCAATCGTCTAAATTGAAAAAGCGATGTAGCGCTCCATGTTAAGATGTTCACCAATATAAAAGGAACACTTTTGTCTTTTCTTTTGCCTCCCTCTTCCTCTCCACCCATCTCGTCTTTGTACTTGAATTGTCAAATTACTGTGTTTAATTTTTAGATAAAATAAAGAATTGCAATATTTGTAACGCCTTTAATATAAATTACACATTTCTCACAGCGAGTTGCCAGTGACCGCAACTCGAAGATAAAAGTTGCCCCGTCTGTGAAACGCCTTACGTCGAGAAAGCTCAACGATAATCATGCAGCGATGACGCAGCAGCAATCGTCTAAATTGAAAAAGCGATGTAGCGCTCTATGTTAAGATGTTCACCAATATAAAAGGAACACCTTTGTCTTTTCTTTGGCCTCCCTCTCTCTATCCATCCATCAAGTCTTTATACTTGAATTTTCAAATTACTGTGTTTAGTTTTTGGGGTAAAATAAAGAATTGCAATATTTGTTCCGCCTCCAATATAAATTACAAATTTCTCACAGCGAGTTGCTAGTGACCGCAACTCGAAGATAAAAGTTGCCCCGTCTGTGAAACGCCTTACGTCGAGAAAGCTCAACGATAATCATGCAGCGATGACGCAGCAGCAATCGTCTAAATTGAAAAAGCGATGTAGCGCTGTATGTTGAGATGTTCACCAATATAAAAGGAACACCTTTGAGTTAAACATGATTCGTGTTTTTTTTTTTTGTAACGATTTTGTAGAGATTTGTGTCGTGGATATGAAAATCCGAATCTGGATACAGATACGGATATAGGCATATTAATAAGTCCACTTAAGCCTATCAAAATAACCAAAAAAAAACAAAACTAATATGTACTAGCTTTTGCCCGGGACTTCGTTCACGTAGAAGTCGAAAATGGTTTTATTAGGTTTTTTGAGATACGAAAATATGAAATATTATTTATTATCTTCGTCGTGTGTGATAGTTCATTGAATTGTATGGCGTATCTTAGCCGTGTGCAGCGCCCCTTATTGAACTCCACTGCAGGTGACGTAACCTACGACAAACTTATTATTTAAGTTTGGTACAGTAATCAGGTCTAGGGATCAACCCGCAAAATTAAGTTTGTTTTTCATTGTACATACTTTTCCGGGATATAAAGTACCCAGTGTGGTGTCCAGGATATTCAAGAATAATTATACCAAGTTGCATCGTAACCGAACCTGTAGTTTTTGCGTGATGCCTGAACAAACAGACAGACAGACAGACAGACAAACAAAAATTTTTTGAATCACGTATTTGGGTTCGGTATCGGTCACAACCATTTATTTTTTTGGTATTTTCAATGTACAGAATTTTCACTTCTACAGATTTATTATAAGTATAGATAATAAGTCAATTCAAGGCAAGATTTCTTTTTCTAGCCTAGATTATTATTTGTTTAGCCGGGCCAAAACCAACAAAAAACCTTTAATAACTGTCATTTAAATTCCACTTTTACCAATACGAAAATATCCGCAATTTTTATATCGGTTTCAGTTCATTGAGCTCCATAACATGCCTGGAGTTGAGATGGATACTAGTCTCTATATATTATGTACATAATATGATGTTACTCCTGTTCCTTCTTTGCTATTTTTCCAGGGCCCTGGGGATCTCCTTCGCATCACCCATGGCCCTAGTAGGCAGTTGTTGACATCTCCTTGAGGCGCGTGTAACAATACGCGCTGTCGACGACTTGGGCTTTTTCCGGACGGTTACCGGACGGTCGGACGGCGAGCTACCCATTGCTCGCCGTCCACAAGGCCGCACCTACGGTGGCCGGAAATCGGAAACGGAATCCCGGCGACTGTTGGGGCGTGAGGACCGTTGCCTCACACGGTCGGCTGCCTCGATCGCCTTTGCTAGCATTACTGCTTTAAAAATAAAAATAAAAAGCATTTATTTCAGGCAACTAAGCTTTGCAGAAGGAGGCGAACCACTCCTCTTCGCTCCGGACCATGGCCTGTACCATGGCCCGGCGCGAGAGATCGCCGCCGCTGATCGCTCCTACGAGGACACGGCGTTGCTCTATTCAAGCTGGGCACCCCTCCACCGTATCCTCCGGGCGGTCCACACAATGGTGACACCTGGGCGTTTCTTCCGCACGAATTCGGTGCAGGAACCTTCCGAACTTACTATATCCGGTGAGAACCTGCGTCATGAGGAAGGTTAGAAAACCGTGAGGTCTTTCCAGCCACGCCTTAAAGAGGGGATTTACCGCCATAATTATGGCGTGCCCAACAGATATTCTGGTTCAGATATTGTTCCCTTTTTTTAAGGCAAAACATAGTCAGCTACGATATATATTTATATCACAGAATTACTGGTAGCTGACAAGTCGAGCCAGGAGGTTGTCGCGGAAATCTTTGCCTGATAACAGCGAGTCTCACCCGCCAATTTTCAGTTAAAAAATCGTGCGCGAAACAAAAAATAAATATGGCCTCCTCCTTGTAATGTTTCGTGATTTTCACCGAACGCCCACCCTCACCCCACCTCCCTCACGTGAGACTAGAAAGGGGTTTCCTCACGTGATTAATGAACGATCAAGATTCACGTGATTGAATCACTCAACAGTCAGTCTGAAATTGCCAACTCGCCTGCAGCCTATTTTCTTAAAACATTTTCTTTAAAGAAGGCCACAATAGAATATAAAAATCTTTGTATAAAAATATTTAATTCTTTTATTTCAAAAGGAAAATACGGAACCCTTATAGGATCACTTTGGTCTCCGTCTGTCTGTCTGTCAAGACCCTTTATTTCGGGAACGCGCTGAGGTATCGAGTTGAAATTAAAATCATAATCTCAAGTCTGCGGTCCCTTTAAGCTGTGAAAAAATCAGACTTCTAAATATAAGTTACGTAAGGTTGCTGGGAGAAATCTCATTGTTGAGTTAAGTTCGTCTTTGTACATCACCATATTCCTACCCTTGTCCCGTATTTGGGCACTCCATAAATATGGCGGTAAGTCCCCTCTTAGAGGAGTGGCAGGAAAGGCAACACGGCATCCTTACCTTAAAAAACAAACTTCTAAGTTAGGGCCATTTATGTCGCTAAAAACGTATATTTCGACACTCTCAAGGAAATCAAAATTCATAGGACACTTCTCGTTGACCCAAAATTCTGAAATTCGGGATAAAACAAAGTCTTAAAGCTTATAGGCATACATCTGAAAACAGTGTTGTTATGTTACAAAAAAATAATTGACTTGTTCCTTGCTTAATAATGTGATTTAACAGTTGAGATTAACAATCGCTGAATGAGAACACATTTTTGACATAAAATGGCAAACTGCTATAAAATTGTGCTCCTTCATCATCTTCCTGCCCTTGTCCCGTGTTATTTGGGGTCGGCGCAACACGTTTTTTTGTTCCACTCTGCCCTGTTACACGTCATGCTATCACTAACTTCCTTTTCTTTCATATCACTCTTCACACAATCCATCCATCTTTTCTTTGGTCTCCCTCTCCATCCATCCACATGTAAAATTGTGCTCCTTCATATGTACTATTCTTTTTAGCATAGTTTGAATGTATCTTTGCCAGAACAAGTAAGCTAGATTAACGAAGACTGCCTTTAGATATTAGATTATTTTTGGAAAATATTTTTTTTGATTTATTTAAGTTCTAAATCGCAGAGTGCAGATAATATTTTATGCTAAAAACAACAAAAGCTTTTAATGGCTTATATATATTATATAGCTAGGGAGTTCGGTATAAATCCATATCCATACTAATATTACAAATGTGAAAGTAACTGTCTGTCTCTTAGGTTTTCACGGATAAAGTGCTGAACGGATTTCGATGCACTAGCTTCTGACGTTTTTTAAGTGGCCATGAAGGCCTCATGTAGGTTTGAAATAAAAATATTCTAAATTTTGTTTTTTTTTTTAATTGTGGTGGAATTTGGTATGGATTAGGTTACCTTGAACTCCAAGGAAGGACACAGACTACTTATTATATGGATACTACTTATTATCTGGCTTCTACTTCGACTTCGCGTTCGTAATAACAGACATTCACGCGAACAAGCCGCTGGCAGAAACTAGTAGTAATATAAATAGATTTAATAGTACACAAACGTTGGACTTTTTGGTTTTACTGACTAAAACCTGACTGTGTTTCTTCAGTTACCCTTTATGTTCCAAGGCCGTAGTAAAGCTAGAATTACATTAGACCGACACACACGTGTAACACGCCTGATTTGTACGTAGAACGACGTCGCGTGGCGTGGATCAAGTGTAGCTCTACAAGTCTAGTTTCCATTTAAAATGTATGGAGACCGACGCGCCCAGATCGGCGTGTGTCGTACACGTGTGCACAGTGTAGTTATATCTAGACTCTTTTGAACCCGCGGCCCTGAACTCCGTATTAGTTAGAAGAGACAAGCCCATCTGTCTCTTTATATATCAACTTAATCAAATCTACAAGGACAACGGAACAAGCTTTCAAGAATCTCCATTATATTAAACTTCAGCTCAAAATCTTCAGTCTATATACAGTTTGGAATTCTAATTTACTCGTTCCAAATACCCCAATTTAGGCAAGCACCATTGATCAGCAGTAATGTTGTACTAAACATAGAATTAGAAGAATGGACGGAGTGATAGCATAAGCATTGAATAATGTTCCCTCTGCTGGGACTCACGCCTTCTTTTCTCGGTTATGGAGTGGTCTGTAATCGACCGAATACTCGATTGTAAGAAACTACGATTGACGGTAATATCTGTCTCCTATTCTATCTTGTACTTCAAGGAGACGAAGGTTACATATATTATAGAAGTTACTGGAAAGACGTCACGGCGTCCTCACCTTCGACATGGGAAGTTCGGGAGGTTCCTGCACCGGATTCGTGTGGAAGAAACGTCCGGGTGTCACCATTGTGTGGACGGCCCGGAAGACAAAGTGGAGCACACGATGCTTTTAGCGATAAGACCGGCCATTGTTTTCAGTTTCTATTGTAATTTTATTTTTGGTGTACAATAAAGAGTATATTATCTATCTATCTACGGCGGAGGTGTGCCCCGATTAGGCGGAACACCGCGCCATGTCCTCTTAGGAGCGATCGGCGGTAACGACTTCTCACGCTGGGCCCTGGTATAGGCCATGGTACAGAGCAAAGAGGAATGGCAGGCGATCGCCTCCTTCTCCAAAGCAGTAACGAACGTGAGGGAACGGACTTCCACACGCCCCAGCCGCCAGGACCCCGATACCGATTTACAACTAACGTATGCGCCCCTATGAATACTTTTATAAATATCAATACATCGATATATCGATATTTTTAATCACTGCCGACATCCGTATTGCCTAGCTGGGCCGGATAGAAAACGCTCAGTCCATACCAATAAGTCTAAGGTTCCAAACTACTCAGATTATTGATGGATTACAGAATTTTCTCCCGATTTCCCGAGGCTTTGTGCGTACGAATTAGGCTTGATTAGGTTCTTGATGTAAGTAAGGAGCATAACTTGGCGGTTTTTCTAGAGATCTTATTTTAGGGCAAAAGGAATTTTCTTTTAAAATGGAAGTATAATTTTGATTTAATCACAAAATTTATCCATTCGTTGTGATTTTGTAAGTAAGAGAATCTTAGATATCACTGTAATGAAGAAAAATCCTTTGTTTAATGATATAAACCGGATGGTCGATGGGGCCGAACGGTTCTAGAGTGGCGATCGCGCACCGGAAAACGCAGAGTTGGAAGGCCTCCCACAAGGTGGACCGACGAGCTGGTGAGAGTCGCGGGAATGCGGTTGATGCGAGACGCACATGATCGGTCGTTGTGGCGACGCTTGGGAGAGGCCTATGTCTAACAGTGGACGTCTTTCGGCTGCAATGATGATGATAATGATGATAAACTAGTGCTTGACTGCGATACAACCTGTTGGTAAATAAAGGGCACTAGTTTATTTAGAGCCTATTCACTCTAACCTTAATGACACCTAAATTATGATCGGACGGGAAGACCGCAACAGGCAAATTGTTCCAGCGAAACAGTCTGGACCGAAGAGGTACTCGCCGTACGTCGGGTTGCTTTAAGCTTGTATTGCCCCATTGTTAGACATAGGCCTTCCTCGATTTCTTCCGCCTCTGTGCCAGTTCTAGACCTCTCTTCCCTTTTTGTTTTAGGTGGGAAAATCATCTAATGAAAAATCCCGCTTTTGGGCGGACAGAGAGATAGTGTCAGACTTTTACTGACTAAAAACCCACTCCTATTCCTTCTTTGCTTTCGTCCCAGGGCCCCGGGCTTCGTTTTCACACTACCCATGACCTCTCTTCCCTTGGGACAATTTTCTTCTATCACGCGGGTTAAGACGCGCTGACAGCAGCTAATGAATAAATAAATATTTCGTTCACTGGTAAGATGGGCAGACAACATTATAGTCGTCAAGGGAACCTGAAGACTAACACAGAAATATGGGAACTGGCATAAAAACCAAGGCCTTGTCAATCCACACGGGTCTCATATATATAGAACAAGACAGATAGACAATAGATTGTAATGTATACACCCCTAATTTTTAATTAATACAAATAAGTATTCCGTGAAGTCAAGGGCTTATTAGAAAAGGTCTTGTTATTAAATAAATAAAGTCTCAATAAATAATATTCTTAAACAGCAAAGATATTAGCTTTTGTTTGTATCCCAAAATGTCACTCGCTTTATGGAAAAATGGAAAAACTCTGCGAGTAACAATTTCTATAAGCAATTGTTATGAATAATTGATTCATTTATGAATTTAACAATTATGACAAATATTCATAAACAATTTTGGGATTTCGTTTTTTTTTTCACTTTTGACCACAAAAATATGATCAGTAACGGGTACGGATAGAGCCCCATTTTTTTGTACTAATTAAAAAATAGTGGTATACAATGTTTGATTTTGCTTGTATACCAAATACGCCGAATGACCATAATCTATCGGTAACCGAATAATCCCTTAGGCTAAAGCTAATCAGTACACAATAATCGTAACTAAACAATTCGATACTGTCGGTTCGTGTAATACCGAATAACCCGATCAAATGGCTTTAGTCTACACTAATTCCCTGTTGCGAGCTGCTACTAACTATAATACCGATTGACAATTCGACTATCCGTTTGGCAAGCTATTCGACTAACTCGGCTAAGTGATTTAGTCGAGTATACCATTGATCTAATCGATATTTTAAGGGTGTAGGTAAGTTAGCTGTAAGTTTATACTGTGATATCACATTAGCATTGTTGTTTTTTAGGATTCCGTACCTTAAACACATTACACGCAAATTACATTTTGTTGTCCATCCGTTTGTCTATCTGTCTGTCTGTCTGTCAAGACCCTTTATCTTGGAAACGCGTGGAAATATTGAGTTAAAATTAAAACCATATACTCAGGTCAACGGTCCCTTAAACGGCTATGAAAAAATGGCCGTCTATGTTGCAAAAAAAAACGCATTTTTCGACACTCTCAAGGGAATCAAAATTCATAGGGTACTTCCCGTTGACCTAAAATCCTGAAATTTGGCATGAAACGATTTCTAATGGCACAGGTATAGGAAAAAAACTGAAAACTGTAAATTTGTAGTTACGTCACAAAAAAAAAATATTTTCAAAAATCTTCGTAACTCCATTCGGAAATCGAACTGTTTATATTGGTAATTTTGGAAGTCGGTGTAAAGAGTACCCCTCAGCCAAACTTAAATAGTATGCAAGTTCTAAAATAAGTTACCTAGAATTTAATAATTAAAAAATTGCATAACCATCCCAATGAGCTAAGCCCAGGCCTACATTCCGGCATCATCATCAGAAAGAAGAAGAAAAGAAAAGATCAGTTCGGTGTATCTCCCCCCCCTTTTTTTCAGTCAGTCATCGACTACACGTATAAACAAACCAATTTTACTTATTACGACAGTTCTACTGTCCGATCCCATGAAGAGTTCCGTTTCATATCTTCGAAGTGTATCATCAGATCATAACAATATTTCATTGGGACCAACTTGGAAGCATAACCAATCAATAAAAATAAAATCAAAATCGGTCCTCAATTGACCGAGAAATCTGTGAACATACATAAAAAAAAAGCACGGACGTGGTGACAGTCAAACTATCAACGCAATCGATTAATCGGTATTTCAATTTAGTCGATTAACTTGCAATAGTCGATTCCCCATCACTATTCGCGAATGGCTCGCTTTAACAGTAATTATATCGTAGTGAAACTGTTGATGGTGGCATGCCGTAAATTGTTACAAAACATAAACCCTCATGGTAAGCTTCATTCAATTAGTGAACCGATGTGTGAATAGTTTCCATGTTGATGCACGATGGGATGTTTCGGTTGTGGAGATCGCCACGTCATTTGAGTGTATTATTATCGCTAAATCGTAATAATCGCTGACATAATGTATCCAAGTATGTATTTATTAAGTAGGTGGTTGCAAGGGAATTGTTTGAAAGGAACGTGAAAAAGACGGATGAAAAAAGATTGCATGTAGCGGAGATGAGAATGTTGAGATGGATGTGTGTTGTGACGAGAATGGGTAAAGTGAGAAATGAATATATTAGAGGAAGTTTGAAAGTGGCGCCAGTGACTGAAAAGTTGAAGGAGAATCGTTTGTCTTGGTATGGTCATGTAAAGAGGAGAGATGAAACGCATGTTACTAAAAGAGATATGAGTATACATGTGGATGGATGGAGGGAGAGGGAGACCAAAGAAAAGATGGATGGATTGTGTGAAAAGTGATATGAAAGAAAAGGGAGTTAGTGATAGCGTGTCGAGTGACAGGACAGAATGGAAGAAAATAACGTGTTGCGCCGACTCCAAATAAAACGGAACAACGGCAGGAAGATGATGGTTGCAAGAGTGAGGAGACGTACATCCTCACAGCACAGCCGAAGCGACAGAAGACGCCCCGGGCATCACAAATCGCAGAGCGATCTCCAGTTACCATCGGTGCGGGCTTGCTGACGTCGAGCAATCGATAGCTCGCAGTCCACTCGTCCTATAAAGACCGAGCCCGAGGCATCGATGGTATTCCACGCGTGAATCGAAGAGATGTCAGCAAATCGTAGGGGCCCAGCAGGTCTGATGCCTGCTAGGGCCATGGGGAAAAGTATGAAAGAGATCGCAGGTCTGCTGGAAGAAATTTCTTTTGAAATAAGCAGTACCTTTGTACAAATTTTTATATTAAGATACCTGTCTTCTTCTGTATATTTGTGTGTACGTAAATAATAAAATAAATAAATAAAGATACTCATGGTCCTAGAACACAAAAGGCAACTGAAAGAATAAAGGTGTGGTTTTAGTCAGTTAAAATCTGTCACACCCTCTCGCTTCACCCTAGAGCGGGAGAAGTCTTTAGATGATTTCCTAACTTGAAAAAAGTATGTATTTATTATTATACTTATTTCTTTTCCATACTTACGAGTATTTACACCCTAAAGTCGACGTTTAGAAAATGCCTCATACATTAAATCCGTCTTTGTACACTGTTTTTTACTATTGCATAAAGCTTCGATAAATAAAACAAAATACAGGCAACTACTAAATCTAAACATCCAACCTGTCCAGAAGATAACTTCGCATAAAAAGAATGAATAAATTTTACGTGAGCCAAAAAGGCTTCAAGGATAGCCTTACACAGTTTGTATTACTTTTAGGGTACCTTCTCACCAGCTACGTTAGCGGTAGCTAGGCGAAGCGCGAGGCAAATTATCCAAGGGGGTCACTTCATTTTCCTAGCCAGGCCTATGCCTGGCTAGGAAAATGACTGAGCTGTACTATTACAGCTCTGGTGTTCAAGAATGCTAGCAGAGAAAATGTGCTAGAGATGTGTGCGATCAAATAAATCCACTAAGAAAAATCATTCGTACCGTATCACAGCTTCGTTTCACATCTTTTTTTTTAAGTAGAATCATCAAATTAATGACACCTTCCAACCGCTTTGGGTTGGAGATTGTCAGACTTTTACTGACTATAACCCACCTGTGCCTTTTAGTTGCCTTTTGCGCTCCAGCACGGCAAAATCTTCCGAACATTGAAGCAGTTCTAGCAGTTGCTTCGCTTCCTCGCACCGAGATCGCACGAGTTTGATGGAAAAAATCACACATTTTTACGACGCGCCGCTACACATCCTCGCACCATACAAGCTCCTCGCTCAGCTTTGGTGGAAACTATCAGACATTTTTACGACGCGCCGCTACACTTCCTCGCACCATACAAGCTCCTCGCTCAGCTTTGGTGGAAACTATCAGACATTTTTACGACGCGCCGCTACACATCCTCGCACCATGCAAGCTCCTCGCTCAGCTTTGGTGGAAACTATCAGACATTTCTACAGCGTCGTTTTACAAGTGCGCAAGTTCCTCGCAAGATTTGCTTCAGAAATTTCAAAAAATCACACATTTTTACTGAGCTGCTACACATGCTCACACCGCACAAGCTACTCGCAAGCTTTGGTTCAAAAACTTCCAACAATTATATATTTATACTGAGCTTCTACATATCCACATACAGCGCAAGCTCCTCGCAAGCTTTGCTTAAGAAATTTCAAACAATCTCACATTTTTACAGAGCTGCGACACACCCTCACTCCGCGCAAACTGAGGAGTTTACCAAAGCTTGCAAGGGCAATGTTAGGTTCAAAAACTTCAAACAATCACACATTTTTGCAGTGCCACACATCCCTACACAACTTTGATGTAAACAATCAGACATTTTTACAGCGTCGTTACACATCCTGGAACCGCGCACCGCCTAGCTACCTCGTACATTTCTGGTGCAAAATCACCCTTATCGAGCAAGATAACGTTTGATATAAGGAAAAGAGCTGTGCTACAGCTGTAAGAATGAGAATTCTCCGAAAATTCAATACACCCTTAAGATTTGTTCAGGCGGAAAAAAAATACAGTTCTACTTACTTTTTCCTGTGTAAGGATTTGAATTGTGAATCCATGTCTGTCTAGGGAATGTTTAATGTGTCTGTGTGATTGGATTTTTTCGTACCTAAAGAAGATTTAAAGAGTTTTAGGAGTTGTGTTAGTGGATACAATGGACCAGGTTTCGTAAGTCTTACATAATCTTTAGTAACTAAAGATTCGAGCCTTTTCAAGAAGAATATCGTAAGTGACAATTTACTTTTATTGCAGGAATGGGTTTTCTTTTTCATGTGTGAAAATTCTGTACGTTGAAAATATCAAAAAAAAAATGGCAGGGAGTGTTACTAGACCGACACCGAACCCAGAAATGTGATTAAAAAATTTTTGTGGTGTATATTTTTATACCTAAAATCGCAGAGTCTGTTTCACGCTGACCTCAGGAACGACTGGTTCGAATTTAAAAATGATTTTAGTGTTTTTTTTTTATTAATGTGAAATCATACAATGACTTCTCGCGCTCTTTCGTGTAAAATAAAACGTTTTACGTAAAGTTTCGTGTCAAACTTTTACTGACTAAAACCCACTCCTATGTTTTTTCTTTGCTGAGCGATCAAGGGACCAAGGTTTTCCTTGCAGATGTGTACCCATGGCTTCAGTAAGCTTCGACCCTGCTGGGCTCCTACGATTTTGCTAACATCTCCTTGAGGCGCACGTGGAACACTACTCGCCGTCGAGGACGACTCGGTCCAGACGGTTAATGATTTTAATGTTGCATAGCCTATTTATCTAGGAAGGCTATATAAGAATCCACGAGAGCGAAGCAGTAACTTAAATATAACCCAATTAATTTAATAAACAAGCTTAAATTTAAATTAACTAAACTAAACATAGATACAAAGTCAGATACAACAAAAATATGTAATTGCTATCAACTTGCCTTAAGAAACGATACGTAATGAGTTCCTAATACAACAAATATGTACTTTTTTTTCTTGTTACCCTCATGACATTGTAGAATTTTTGTGTTTAGATAATTTAATACTTACTAGTTTATTTGAGTGCCTACATTTCTCATGTCAATGTATTTAGTATTTAAGAATAACTTGTATTTCACATGTTAAGTGAATTGTATTCTTTTAGAGATATAAATGTCTTAAACCGTAAACCGTAAAAATTCTAGTGACACCGCGAGAGACAGCTAGTCTTTTATAACTGTACAAACTCTATTAAAAACAAAAAGACTAACAAAATCAAGTCGCTTAATTCAACATTTCACTTTTAACTTCATTCTCATCAATACAAAAGTTCAATACAATTTATTAAGCCGTTCCGACTACGTTGACTGTTTATCTTCATGATTTGTTGCCAATCCTTTCTCGATTAAAGTCGGCAGTCGAGTTTTAATCGATTGAGCAATTATTTCCGAGTTGGCGCTGGATTTTATTCGATTATTTGTTCAGGCGATTATTGTTTTTCCACTGCAGTTCTGCCTACGGAATATTTAAAAGAATTTTTATTTTAAATTCAACCTATCAAAATAATTAAAATGATTTTTGTTAATGTTTTGTTTTTTCCTTTAAGCAATGTCTTCGTATGAATGATCAAATTCCTTTTCTTTTTTCAAAAATTCATATTTCAAATATTTTTATTTCACATAGGCCTATATGGACACCTATAAAACGTCAGAAGCTAGTGCACGGTTCCAAATTGGTCGTTTCCTATGGAGAAAAACCGGCAAGAAACTTCAAGGTAACACTTTAAAAAAAAGTGTTTGAAAGGGTTGATTATACAATATTTCCATATTACAGTATTAATGGATTTTATGTAAGAACAGTGTAGACCAGTCAATATTGTACCCAAAAGCACAATAAAAATAATCATATTAAAAAAAGTGAGTCGTAATGGGAAGTACTCTAAGAATACTTGGAGTCTACAGTGTTCTCACGTTCACATCGTAAGAAAGAGGCTATATAAAAAAAAGCAAGAAAAACATGAATAATTACAACTATCAATAAATGAGATGATCTACCACAAAATAAATTACTAAAGAATTTAAGGTAGTTGAAGTCTAAATAATTTAAAAAATATTACAAAAACGCGCAAAAAAAGTATATATTAAAACAAAGATGGAGCAGTTAATAGACAGAATATTAATGCGTTAGCAGGGGGCTATGTGCAGAAGTAGTCATTGCCAAACAAGCGTGTCTTCGACATAGTCTTTAACATTATAATACGCTTTTTTGGTTATAACACGGTTAAAATGAGTTTTGAATTTTCCCTCGCTAAGTTCAGTTGCCACCTTTGGCAGCTTATTTTAAAAGCGTATGCTGTTTACTAAGAATGATTTGCAGGTCTTAGCTAATCACCATTTGGGTAATACAATTTCGTGTTTACTACGCGTATTTTGTTGTGAAAATCGTTTCTAATTTGAAAGAGTCCTAAGTTTTTACGAACATACAAAATGCTTTCTAAGATATAAAGAGAAGGCAGAGTTCAGTATATCGATTTCTTTGAATTTATTTCTGAGGTACCTACTCTGGACTGGGTTTACCATTAGAATATGGATATACCTACATACATGTTCTAATGTTTTTGTAGTTTTTAGCAGCAAATATATCAAGTCAACTTTGGGCATGCCATAATTATGGTGGTAATTCCCCTTTTTGAGGAGTGGCTGGAAAGGCAACACGACGTCTTTACATTCCGCATGACATAGGTCCTCACCGGATATGGTAAGTTCGGAAGGTTCCTGCACCGGATTCATGCGGAAGAAACGCTCGGGTGTCACCACTGTGAGGACACGTTGGAACATACGGTAGAGGTGTGACCCGACTGGGCAGAGCACCGCCGTGTCTTCGTGGGGGCGCTCGATGATCTCTTACGTCGGGCCTTGGTACAGGCTATGGTCTGAAGCGAGGAGGAGTTGCAGGCGGTCGCCTCCTCCTGCGAAGCAGTAATGCTAGCAAAGGAGGAGGCCGCACATGCACGCGCGAGGCAATGGCCTTCGCGCCCCAGCCGCCGGGATTTCGATCTCGATTTCCGACCGTCCGGTGACCGTCCGGACCGTAACCAAGTCGTCGACGGCGCGTAGTGTTCTACGCGCACCTCAAGGAGATGTCAGCAAACCGAAGGGGCCCAGCAGGGTCGAAGCCTACTGGGGCCATGGGTGATGCGAAAGAGATCCCCCGGGGCCCTGGAACAATGGCAAAAAAGGAACAGGAGAAAGTTTTTAGTTAGTAAAAGTCTGACATGCCCTCAAGCTCCGCTCAAGAGCGGGGGATGTCATTAGATGATTCTCCCACCCGAAAACAAAAATACATCAAGTCAACTTTCTCGTCACACTTTGCTGAAGATGTCAAACCAACAATAATATTTCCCAGCTATTTTACCTCGCAATATACACTAGGAATCAATTTACGAAAAATTTGAAAACATCCACTAAATTTCAGTCGAAGAAATCCCGCCAAAAACTCTCAAATGAAAAAAAAATATAATAATAATAATAAATTAACTTATTTCAGACTTGGAATACCCATAGTTAAATAAGAACAAATAAATTACCTACATTACATTAAATTACATTTCATTTACAATTTTTTTGTTATTCTTGATAGGTTGGTCCGAAAATATCCGCACCGCTCTTGACTCTACGGTATACAATGCCCTTCACATCGCCAAAGACAAAAACAGATGGGAGAATATCGTATGAATGAAAGTGATGAAGCAGAGAGGTCACGACCATTGAGGAAGGAGTACGACGCAAGAAGGAGGCGAAACGGCAAAACAATCAAAATGATTGCTTGTACATTATTCCGGCTTTTAATCGATAATAGTATTTTTTAGAGGTATCTTCATAATTTTTTTCTATCGTAACAATTTTGCAGTATTTTTTTCATTTTTTATTTTTGATAGGTTCGCGCTTGACCGCTATCTCACCTGATGAAAAGCGACGATGCGGTCGACGATGGAGCGTGCTTACCTAGAAGTAACCTATTCACTCTTGACTTACGGGTTGATTAATTTAAAAATTTATTTGTGCTACAATTAAAATTTGGGAGTTACAAAAATCTGTGTTTATTCGAAAGAGTGGTAATGTGGCGAAGCTCTTATTTTGTGCATAATCTTGTACTATACTGAGTACTGTATATAAAAATAGATAAGTTGAAACTAATAGGTACCTATTTATTATTGTTTTGATTAAAACAGCTCATTGTTATGATTTATTTGATTTATGTATTGTTTAAGGGGCAGATGAACATTTCTTTAAAAACAACATTGAAAAAAATAATTATTATTTAAATCTTGGATACTTACAGCATTCCTTTCTGTTACTTCTTTGCACTACTACACGTGGACCACGCCTGATTTGTAGGTAGCGGCGCGTTTCGTGGCGTGGATCTAATGTAGCTCTACAAGTCTAGTTTCCATATGGTAGAACTACACTGCGCACACGTGTGCCACACACGCCGATCTGGGCGCGTCGGTCTCCATACATTTTAAATGGCAACTAGACTTGTAGAGCTACATTAGATTTACGCCACGCGACGCTACACGACGTCGTTCTACTTACAAATCAGGTGTGGTCCACGTGTGCGTCGGTCTAATATAGTTCTAGCTTTAATTTTGAAATGACTGCAAGAGGGTTTGAAAGAGTTACAGTGGCCCAGGCACGAAAAGGGCAACTAATGGAAAACAAGTGGGTTGTAGGTCCACGCTAAAATCCAGCGCCGTAGACTCGTCGCATTTTGCGTGTGGTCATGGCATTATGCTGAGCGTTCGGCCGATAATATACTTATAATTTGTTAGTCCTAAAGCGCCTTGTTCCGCCATATAAAATGTATTACTTTCTTTCTTAGTCAGCAAATTTGCCTGCTGCGGTTTTCCTGTCCGATTATAATTCAGGTGTCTTCAAGGCTATAGGCTCTTTAGACTAGTGTGATTGACCGTCAACGAATGTATCACTGCTTACCATCAGGAGGGATCGCAGTCAAGCACTTATTCTTATTCTTATTCTTTATTGTACACACAAAACTTAACTACAATACATGGATTTGACAATTTATGTACAAAGGCGAGCTTAACTCAACAATGAGTTTTCTCCCAGCAAACCTTTGAGCACTTAGTCTATATCATTTAAAAAAGGAAGTTTATTTCGCCCTTTTGCTCTACTCTGATTGTTCTTACTCATCATTGCGAGCAGCTTTTATCAATCCTGAAATTGCGAAAAAAGCAATCCTATTCCTTTTTTTTTTGGGGCGGAACATCATCTTATGACAAATCCCGCTCTTGGGCGGAGCAGGAGACAGTGTCAGACTTTTACTGACTAAAAAGCCACTCCTGTTCCTTCTTTGCCTTCGTCCCAGGGCCCCGGGTTTCACTTTCACACTACCCGTGGCCCCAGTAGCTTCGACCTTGTTGAGCCCCTACAGTTGCTGACATCCCCCCCCTTCAGTATTTTCGGTTCATGTGAAAGTACTTTTACTTATAATAATATTATTTTATTTCTGAAAAATAAACATAGAAAATTCAATTGATAAATCATATAGCTACATGCCATATTGTTATAAGTGAAATTTAATGAAAATTTAATAATATTTCATATATGAAATACCTATCTCCCGTTCTGGGTGGAGCGAGAGAGAGTCAGACTTTTACTAAATAAAACCCACATGTGTTCCTTCACGCAGCCCACCTATAGGCACCATACCTACACATTTTGTTTCAAGTACCTCGATCTTCGACCTAGATTAAATCGGTCTGACGACTTGGTGAGGGTCGCGAGAATCCGATAGATACGAGACGCACAGGACCGTTCGTTGTAGCGACACTTGAAGGAGTCTAACAGTGGACGTCTCTCGGCTGAAATGATGATGATCCTCGATCCAACCTCATGCATTAAGGCATTAAGATTCATTTAAAATTTATTCTTTATGCACACAAAAGTACAGAGGCGGACCTCTGTACTTTTGTGTGCATAAAGAATAAATAAATAAATCGATGAGGTCGACGATGGATCGAGCATAGCCAGAAAATGCTTAAGAAGAGGGTCTTTTTCCACTCACCTATCGTCAACAACCAAACATGTTTTAAAAGCTTGTTGCTTCATCTAACGCGATCCAACGCGATGTTTGATGAAGAAGCAATGGAAAAAAGAGAGATAACGCCTGAAAACGTTGGCTTTTGGTAATTTCGTGATTTACTCGAATATTTCACAAAACTCGGTCCAAGAAATATGTGTTTTTTTAAACCCTTAAAAGTTTTTAAAAAATTGTCGTCATTCAGAACCTAGATTAAATGTGCAAGGCTTCTACTGATGTACTTTTTCATATTTTTAATATATGAGTACACTAGCTTTTGCTCGCTACTTCGTCCGCGTAGAAGTCGAAAAAGGTTTTAGGTTTTTTGAGATACGAAAATATGAAATATTATTTATTATCTTCGTCGTGAGTCAATTGAATTGTATGGCGAGCGATATTGTATCTTAAGATAAAATATTATAGTATCTTAGCCGTGTGCAGCGCCCCTTGGTCAATTCCACTGCGGATGACGTAACCTACGACAAACTTATTATTTGCGGTTGGTACAGTAATCGGGTCTAGGGATCGAACCGCAAAATTTAGTTTGTTTTTTATTGTTTATACTTTTCCGGGATAAAAAGTACCCAGTGTAGTGCCCAGGATATTAAAGAATAATTATACCAAGTTTCATCGTAATCGAACCGGTAGTTTTTGCGTGATGCCTGAACAAACAGACAGACAGACAAAAATTTTTTAATCACAATTTTGGGTTCTGTGTCAGTCTAGTAATACCCTCTGCCATTTATTTTTTTGATATTTTCATTGTACAGAATTTTCACTTCTAGAGATTTATTATAAGTATAGATTATGGAGAGCCAAAGATCACGTAAAATAGCACATTCTCAGAGGTCTTTACTAGATTAGTTTATATATTTACATAAATTTATATTTGGATTTCTATAAAAGCCTAGATAATATCCACAAAATAGCTGTGTATCCAAAATATCTAGAGAAAGATGTGTAATAACACCATAATCACGTAAGAACGGTTTAAGTGCCTGACACAGTTAGGGTGTTCTTGGGTACATTAATAGATACGTACCTATCTACCTAATTAGTACCTGTGCTAAAAGCCAACTGCAGTCTTCCTCCTTGAATATTGCAAGCATTATTAGTAGGTGCTTAGCTACTTACACAAACACTGAGTAATCGCATTACTTTGTAAGGCTTAAAACGTGCCAGCTTTTAAAGTAAACTTGCTGCTGCCAGCGACTTTGCCCGCGTGATAGTAGGAAATTATCCCAAAGATTACTCCCAAAAAAAAAGTATATATCCTATTCCAGGACATGGTCTACCAGTGTACGGAGTTTCATCGAAAACCGTTCAGCCGTTTTAACACATTCATACTTAACTAACTGCATTGAAATTCTGCAAAAAGGCAGTGGGTAAGTACTTTTCGTAATAAGCATGACAAACGACCGGTATAACAGCCTGTTCACGACTTCGATCTTAGCGGCGAGCGGGGCGGCATCGGTACGCGGGCACGTGGCGCTATGAGCGGCCTTTCGTCGCGCGCTTTAAACATTTTCATACTTTTGATCTTGCCGCTCGCCACCCTGCGCTTAACTACCGCTCACAGCGGCCAGGTCGTGAACGGGCCGTAAATGTAATGGACTTTAACGTCGGAGTCCACGTTGGACTTAATTTTCTAACCAGTTTTGAAACCCAAAACTTCGTTGTTAATAAAGATATATGTACTTTTGCTACCTTTCATATCAATTTCGAAGGACTGGAACAGTTTACCTGCAGCCATCTTCCCTTCCGATTATAACTTAGGTGTCTTCTGGGCTAGAGTGAATAGGCTCTTAATAAACTAGTACGCTTCACCATCAACGGTTGCATCACTGCTTAGCTTGCCATCAGGTGAGATCGCACTAGTGGTTGTATCTACATAATTTAAAAAAAAATACATGTGATAATAATTTTAATTAGAACATAAAAAAATACGAAACAACATCTTTGTGTTGGCCGATAACATTTTAATACTAACTCATCAATACCTGCGATTACATTGCCCGCAGCGAGTCAGCTTTTCAGTTCATTAAGAAACCTTTTTTTTATACATGAAAAACACCAAAATTACCTTCTCGAGCTCTGGAAGACTCTTTTACAGACTTTTTTACTAAAGCCTGCCTGTGTTTCTCTGTTTCCCTCTCCTAGAGTGGAGGCCTGAGTTCCAGCAGTGGGAACATTATAAGACCGACTATGCTATGCTATGCTGCCTGTGTTTCCTTGGTTGTCCTTTGCGTTTCAAGGTCACGGTTAACTCTTTCTAGTTAAGGACGCTTTTATATTTTTCGATAAATATCTCGGTTTTTCGCATACTTACCATTTTAATGCACTAGGCATCATAACTATGAGGTTGTCATGGTATCAAATAAAAGACAATATATTCATCTCCAGGATGGTCTAAAAAAAATATTGTAGTCTCGTATAAAATTTTCATGTAAATACGATTTTACCAACACACTAATCTAAGAAAATTACAAAAAAAGATGGGGTCGGAACTGGTGCGCGTAGGCTAAATCTAGTGAACATTTTTAACTTCAAAATCATAAAATAATATAGCTTATATATTCTTCTATACATATAGCTAATTATTTTGAATCTACATAAATCACTTTATGATTTATGACCAAAATAAAACCACTCTTAAAAATTCTTCATACATTTTTCATCATTGAACGCACGACCTCCAGAGTATTTCAACATCTTTTTCAGTGATGGCCACATTCTAAGATTCATCAATACCTGCGATTACAGTGCCTGAGGCATCCGAAGCGAGTTAGCTTTTCAGTTAATTAAGAGACAAGTAGAGCTTTAGGGCGTGTCAGGCTTTTACTGATTAAAGCCCACCTACAGTACTGTTTCCGTAGTTGCCCTTTGCGTTTCAAGGCCACGGTAACTCTTTCTAGTTAAATATAGATAGATTATTTGCAGGATTAAAAATGCGGGATTACTCGTGCGGGATCCCGCGACTGAATTTTTTCTAAGAAAAATGGGTTTCGACGACGCGCCGTTCTGTTTTTATTTATTTCTTACCCAGCTTAAATCACATGTGATTTAGAAACTTTACATGGACTTTTCTGTGGAACTTGTATCGAGGGCCGATTGTACATACGTTTGTACAACTTGAATGACCTTGAAATACGCTTAATTGTTGTACTGTACTAACACGTTTGTACGAAATTTATTTGGCCGAAAATTTTGGTTCCACAGAAAAGAGATCCAGAATTTTTGTTTCTGGTGATTATACGTAAAAACACGCAATTACGTAATAAAAATACCTCCCCCCCGCGCGCGCGAGGAATATTTTGGTTTTCTTTTTTTATTGCTAATTAATACACTTCTCATCAGAAAAATCGAAATACCTTGCAAGTAAATGTTTCGTAAGGATTATCAGAAAAAATTGTACATTTAGGAATTTAAGTCAAATGTCGATTATTAGTATGAGGTTTTCAAATCCTAATGTTAATGTTCTAAATTCAAATTAAATTTTCATAAGTTTCGTATTTTGTTGTCATTTTTACCCTGTATGGAGTATGAAGGGAATTGATAAAACAACACACGTAAATGAAAAAAAAGCTAAGAAACTTTTATTTAATAACTTGTATTCCCTCCCCGAGCTCTTATTACTGCTTCCATACGGTTCTTCATCGATCGGGTGAGAGTCACAATCAAATGTTGTGGCATTCCATTCCATTCCTCTTGGATTGCATTTTGCAGCTGGCTAAGTGTTTCTGGGGCAAAATCTCTTGCACGAATTCGTCTCTTTAATTTATCCCATAGATGTTCAATCGGATTCATGTCCGGGCTTCTTGCTGACCATTCCATAATGGAGATACCGACTTCGGTAACATAATCTCGTACGACGCTCACGGTGGAAGCCGTGCATAAATATGAAACCGTTGCCAACGAAATGTGCGTAGGGCATCACGTGAGGCTCCAGACTCTGTTTGATGTACCGATGACTGTTTAGTGTAGGCAGACGTAGCCCAGACACAAAGACAAGCTCTGTCTTACCGTCGACGCTGATTCCTCCCAAAATCGTCCACGAACCGCCACCATAGCTGACCTTTTCTTTAATGCAGCAATGCGCAAAGCGTATGGAGAACGCTTTGCACAATGCTGCATTAAACTTCTGTAATAATAATATATCATTTATTTATCTCATATAAATTTGTTACAATGTACCTTACATTGTAACAAATTTATTTTACAAATTTTGCCTGAAGGCTAAAAACCTTTGTGAGTCTGAACTGTGGCCTGAGACCTGTATGACAGATCTCCAGGCTCAGACCCTTTTAATCATAATCGCATTTTGCAGCACATAAACATGAATGATTATAACAGGAGAGATTTATAAAATTACATGTTTAGTGTAAAGGAAAAGTGATATTTTTATTGAAATGTGTGCAGTGTATAATGTATGTGTGTGTGTTCTGTAGACCTTGCTCCTTCTGTCGTTAATATACAGCATAATTTTACACTCATCAGAAAAGAGGACTTTGTTCCACTAGAGGTATGACCAATTTAGACGTCCCAAAGTCACAGTAAACAAATGAAGAACAAAACATTTTTAAAATACGCGCAAATTTTTAAGTTTGCAAAGGTGACACATCGTCCCTTAGCTTACAACACCGCTCAAGTCGAAAATTGGCGGTTTTCACATTTGAATGCCTTTAGATGGAGCTGCTCATTGCTCATCTAACCATTGGTCACATGATATAGATTTTAGACAATCAGAAGCCATAATTCAAAAAGTAGTGATATCGTGCAAGTCGGCTGGCCTCTCAACACCGCACAGTTTTTTTCGTTTCTTGTAAAGTTGGTAAAAATTACTTAAGCGGTGATGTTAGATATGGGACGACATTTGTCTCAAAATAGTGAATCTTTCATTTATAGGATAAACAAATGAAATTCTAATTTTGAATTTTCGCTAATCACTGTAATGACGAAACTGCCAGCTATACAATCATGTGATTTTTTTCATGGAATAAAAACTCTTTTGTGTTAAATTATGACAGAAACCATTAAAAGAGAAGTGTGTCGATTTTTCTGATGAGAAGTGTAATTTGAGTTTCTAGTTTGTGTTATGCGAGTAATAAATCGGAAGTGGAAAGGAACGTAATCAATGTTAGTTAAAATACTCTATCTTCCTAAATATTTTATTTTATCGTTCCTAATTATTTATACGTCTGCGAAATTCAAATTGTGCAGTTTAGAGTGGCACTGTAACCTGTATAATGCAAAAAACTTAGGAAAATATGAATTTTGTGAGCTACTTTTCAACCCCCTTAAAATGATATATAATATTTAAAATATCCCAATCCCGCAAATCCCATCAACTAATCGCAATCCCAGTCAACCATAAAGTAATAGGGCGAGCATCATTCTTTACTAATAATACGCGGACCTTGAGGTCCGCGTAGTCTTTGGTTCGCGTAGGCTAAAAAGTAGGAAAAAAAAATATATAGTTAATGCTATTTACAGTATTGTTATATAAATATTCATGTGCAGGAACCCCTCCTCAGGCGAGGGTGAAGGCCTCCTCTAAAGAATTCCATATATCTCTATCTTGGGCTATTTGCATCCAGCAGGGCCCAGCTATTTTTATTATTTCATCTGCCCATCTCGAATGTGGTCTACCTTTGAGACGTTTGCCGTATGGACCCTTTTACTTTGTTACCCTGCTAGTCCACCTGTCATCCTCTAGCCTCGCTATATGACCTGCGCACTTCCATTTTATTTATTTTAGCGTAGCTTAGAGCATCTTTGGTTTTGGTGATTAAAAGGTTATTCATTTGTAATTTTAAACATTTTAAATAGCTGGTCTTATTTTTTCATAGCCAATTTTTGTTCTGAGTAGCCTAAATGGCGACAAATCGCCTACGTTGGCCACACTGGCTCCTAGATATCGTATCCATGAGTGGTGTCTATGTCTGCGTTGCTCGAGCGCGCTTTGTATGTAGATTGACTTCTGTACATTGGTGTTCTGGGCCCCCATACTCGAGAGGCCCCCTAACCTGGGTAACAAACCTATTAATTAACTAGTCAAAAATTCTCCCATCTTCCAAATCTAAATAAATTAGGGTGTAACATTAATTATGGTATCTCATTTTAAGCAATAAAAATCTGACACTCCTTCCCACTACATCCAGAGCAAAAGACTGAAGTTATTTGATGATTCCCCACGGAAGAAAAGAGGCCCCAATTTGTTTTTACTCCAGGGCCGTTTGTCATCTAGCTACGCCACTGAACATAAGTACTCACACACGCACACATGCACAAACTTACGGCTTTAGGTAAAAAATTCTGCCGTCGCAATTAAAAAGGGCACAACAAACATTTTTTTCCGAAATTGTGTTAAATAAATATTCGGAATTAGAAAACAAAAACTGTTTTAAATTACGACGGCTGAATTAGTGTAATCAAATTCAACTTCCCCTTAAACAATGACTAATTAAACCATCACGAATATTGCGCACACTTTTAAAACTCAGCAAACAGTTTTATCATCGACATTGACACAATTAAACGTGTTTACATCAGAATCATGAGATTCTTTTGCTTCTGTGCATTTCTTATCTCCATATTTTTTGTGATTTCGTGTTACGATGTCATCGAAGGCCAACAGTTTGGTGCGCGCATGACTTATAGGCAAGTCAAGAAGCAAGGCCTCCTGTTCTTCAAGCGAACGGCAGTAGTAGATCTTGAATATCCAAAAGGAACTAAAATAAAAGGAATCGCAATCATAGATCTTGATCCTGAGAAACGAGGGACAGTTACTATTCTTGCTGGAGGGTTGAATTTTAACTATGTGTATATCATATTGGAAAGCGAAAGAAGTGCTGGACTTAAATACACTATTGAAATCTATCAATAGAACTTCTTAAAACCCCAAGAACATCACCTGCCTGGACGTGAAATGCAGTGAGTTATATTGAAAGCACTAAATTGGTTGCACACGCAGGTAGGCCGCTGCCAACACAACTTGGCGAAATGAGGTTTTATGAAGAATGTGAATGCGGTGCCCCTGTTCAAAACATGACTGCCCATACACCTTCACAATGAAGGATTTTATGAATGCCCCCTTTTACTGGGCCCAAACAGTTTAACGACTTTACCATCGATTCGAAAAGAAGAATAGATCTCGACATGCTGAGGCCATCAAGATGGCCGCGACTGGAAAGTCGACCTCATGGATTTGGTGCTGAAATGAGTGATGATAGAATACCTACTAAATGTTTTGTGCATTATCATTCTTGATATTTTATCTTATATGACCTAGTGATGCAATTCTTTATCAGTGTGTACCTATTTTGTGTAGGTACAATATTTGTTTTGTTTTCATCCAAACATTTTAGTTGTGATCTTCTAAATATTATAAAACAGTAGAAATATGGAACATAAGTAATCCTTATAAGTCTAGTCAACATATAGGCTATAAATTATCACGCTATTTGCTATAGGAGGTGAGCAATGTTGCATTATGTCTGTTTTGAATGACATTTTACCGCAAGTTCGATAGTCAACTAAAGTTACCGGTTTTTTTTTTTGTTAATGGTGTGCGATAATGTTTCCAAATTAATAAAAAAACAGATTTCTGCATATCTTTAACATAACACCGAAATTAGACTTTTTGTAGAAACTAGTCAAAACATATTATAGTAAAATCGTAGCAGCAACAAAAATGTACCTACACTTTTTTTTCTAAATTACTGTATGTAGTTACAAACTGAACTTCAAAATGTAAATCATAACGCTATCATCTTCAAGGAGTTAAGCAGTCTCTTATTACTACTATCTATGGATGATTATTTTTATCTTATGTCTGAGAAGGTCGTTGCGCGGTGGTTTCAAGACTGACTTGAAAATAGGGGCGTAGCTACCGCAGTATCAGCTTTATCAACTATACGGGGCCCCCGGACTACTGGGGCCCCCACTTGTCATCTCCATTGTGGGTTATCGTGACTCCGTCTTACTGTCTACGTGCAAGGGCCTACTTTATAAAAAGAAAAAAATAACGCTTAATATTTTTTTAATGAATTTGAAAACCTAAGAATAGGAATTTGAATCTTATTCTATTATTATTTTTTATTTTATTCTCCAAATATACAATTTATACACAAGAAAATATTGTTTCTATTAACAATTACCACTTAACACAGATTAACGACCTCTAGCACCCAAGTTAAAATTAAACTTGTGCTATGGATTATTCCAATTTGTGCAAACATGTTTGATTATTCAATTCAACTATCCATTAATACAATCCTTTAAAAAGATTATCCATAAAATTATACAATCAAACTATTAAATCCAATTATTCAATTAAATACAATCATTCAATATTCCAATTATAAAATCAATCCATTAAATTCAAACCCTAAAATAGGGAGGTGGAAGTTTGTATGAGACTTCAAAATATTAGGTTTCTTACTTTCCTTTACTTATAACTTTCGCCCCCATCCCCTAAAATTGGGGTATGCGGGGAAAGGGGCACGGGCAGGGGTGCTATTTTAGCTTTGTATTTTTAATTAGTCTATTATTGACATCATATCCTGAGAATATGAACTGTCTGGTACATCGGAAACCAACTCTATGAGGGTTCAAAAAAACGACGAAACACTTCGAGAAAAGGTAGGTAGTGCCCTTGCGCTTTGCTTGGCTTATCTTGGCGGGGGCACTACCGTGCCGATTTAAATAATGTTTGCGGTTTTTATGTTTCGAAATACAGATTATATTATATATAAAAAAAATTAACCACTAAGGCCTCATTTACAGAGACGCGGGGCATCTCGCGTTGCGTGTGGCGTGGCGTCTCGCGGCGCGTCGGACGTTTTTTCTGTTTACGGTGGGGCGGCGCGTGAAGCGGCACGCATCATCGCACGCGTAAACACAAACTTATAGCAATATACGACCATGTTCATAGAGAAGCGAGACGGGAAGCGTGGCGGTGCCCGCCGCGGCGCCCGCGGCGAATCCTCTAGCGTGTAGCGGAGCACGCGGCGGGCATTGCGGCGGCGCACGCTCGCCTCGATCAAATCGACTAGTTTTATGTTGGCGAGAGATGGGAGCGCACGTGTCGCAACTTGCAGCATGAATGAAGAAAAATTGGAACGTGCGCCGCCGCGATAAACGCTGCGTGGGACGCGTCGGTGCCATCCGCGGGCTCGGCCGCAAAAAACGCCCTAATTCAAACAAACGCGTCTAAAATCGCTTCTCCGTAAACACTCATACAACGCCATATATTTGAATTCAGTGCGGGCCGCGCCGCTCAACGCAACGCGCGACGCCCCGCGTCTCCGTAAATGAGGCCTTAAAAGTACTTACGACTTTATGACTTCATAAAATTGCTACATTTTTTGATAAATTTAAATAATTATTAACTGAAATTGTTCTGGTATTAAAATAATATTAATTTAAAGCAGTTTCTTTTTTTTAATTCCCAGGATGGATGAAATAAGTATCAGTCAAGTTACTCATATTGGATATTACAAGAAATTTAAAAAACATACCTACCACTATCTCTAAGGTCAAATTATAAGATATCTTCCATAGGCTTCTAGTAACTTCTGACCCGTTTATAACAGGAATAAGAAACTACTAAAAAAAGTAAATTCTTATCCATTACCTCAAGCGGCATGAATGTTGACTGAACCACTAAATATTTATAAATATGGTGTTTTCATTTTATTCATATACTACTGTCTATTGTCTCCCGTAATTTATATGCTTATTGCTTCAGTCCCGTGAGTTATAACGTGATTTTATATAAAATATAACCTTCTTCTCCTTTTATAACTGAGTTATCCAACATTAAAAGATTTTTTTAATTCGAATTAGTTCCCGAGACTAGCGCATTTAGACAAACAAACAACTCCTTAGCTTTATAATATAGTAAGTCAAAAACAACAAAGTCGCCAATTTTAATATTGGCAGGTGTAAAATCCTGCCAATATTAAAATTGGCGACTTTGTTCATATTTTACTACCTAGTGTATATGTTATAAATATGACTTTTAATAAATATAAATATGTTGACATAGAAAATCTATACTATATTATAAAGCCATATTTCGCCTGTGTGCGCGAGTGATTGCTTCACTCGTGACAGAAATCTAATATTATTTTAAAAACATAAAAAAAAATTACATTTTCTTGAATACGAAAGCATCCAGCATTCAAAAAAGAAGAACATTTCTATTGAACGCAGTTTAATGTTTACAACCTGATTGGCTTATGTTTACGCAAGTAGATGTCAACCAATCACAGGCGACCAGCCATTTTCGTGCACCTGTCAAACGCAAATGTCAAACAATTCTGAAACAAATCTTAGGAATTTTGCGATTATTCTAACAAAATTGTAAGAAATATTAGTCAAATTCCATTTTAAAATGTCGGAAAATGGGCACGATGCGTAAGAAAACTCAAGTGTCGTTTGTGATAAGAGATGAGGAAGAACGGCGGCATAAAAATGGTGTTAGTTCATTGCAACTCGATCCGATACAGGGGCGATTGTATTCGGCCGGTCGGGATGGAATTATTCGTGTGTGGAGTACCGCAACTGGTGTGCAGGACCGGTACATCCAGAGTATGGAGCACCATACTGACTGGGTGAACGATATCGTGTTATGTTGCGGCGGTAAGAACTTAATAAGCGCTTCGTCTGATACGACCGTAAAGGTATGGAATGCTCCGAAAGGTTTCTGTATGTCTACGTTACGAACACATAAGGACTATGTACGTACTTTAGCGTACGCTAAAGACAAGGAGCAGGTGGCTAGCGCGGGTTTAGACCGCGCAATCTTTCTTTGGGATGTCAACACATTGACAGCTTTGACTGCCAGTAATAATACTGTTACCACATCGAGCCTCGTTGGTAACAAGGAGTCTATATACAGTCTGGCTATGAATCCTCCTGGGACCATCTTGGTAAGTGGTTCTACAGAAAAAGTACTCCGGGTTTGGGATCCTAGAAACTGTTCAAGACTTATGAAGTTAAAGGGTCATGCTGATAATGTTAAAGCCTTAGTAGTAAGCAGAGATGGAACGCAATGTGTATCCGGCAGCTCTGATGGCACAATAAAATTGTGGTCTTTATCACAGCAGCGGTGTGTTTCTACTATAAGAGTACATTCTGAAGCAGTATGGGCATTATTGGCTACCGAAACATTCACGCATATCATTTCGGGTGGAAGAGATAGACTAGTTATCATAACGGAACTAAGAAATCCAGATAACTTTATGATAGTATGTGAAGAAACTGCCCCTATACTTAAACTGTGCTTTACAGCAGACAATACAGGAGTTTGGGTGTCAACATCCGAATCTGATGTCCGTTGCTGGAAACTGCCTCCTTTAAATTCCTTAGATATGTATAACCAAAATAACTATAATACGAGTAATGTATACCAAACGCAGCCTACACATCACATTCCTGGCGGTCCTGCGATCAAGCACTACACAGTATTAAATGATAAGAGACACGTAGTAACAAAAGATACCGCTAACAACGTAGCCCTATATGATGTGTTAAAAGCTTGTAAATTAGAAGATTTAGGTGAAGTAGATTATGAAGAGGAAGTGAAGAAAAGATTTAAAATGGTTTATGTACCGAATTGGTTTAATGTAGATTTGAAGACTGGGATGTTAACAATACATTTGGGACAGGACGAAACGGACTGTTTGAGTGCATGGGTTAGTGCAAAAGAAGCAGGATTGACTACTGAAAATGATCAAAAGGTTAACTTTGGTGCGTTGCTGTTGCAAGCGTTGCTGGACCATTGGAATCATCCGAATAGGGTAAATGAAGCAGGACAGAGAGTTATTGGAAATAATTACTTTAGCGTACCACAACATACTCCTCTTATTTTTAGTGAAGTGGGTGGACGGACACTTTATAGGCTACAGGTTAGTGAAACTTTATAATTTTTTTTTCTAATATACTTTAAGCAGATTTTTATTAGTGATTTGCCAGTAGACTGCTATTCAGACAGGGCAATTACTCTAAGATGTAGCATATTATTGTATGTCGAGCTGTTGTCCACAACTCCATGTCTAAAGAAGAGTGTATTTTGCTTGCGGAAGGGACAATTGATAAATACAGTTCATCAGCCCATAGTTCATTAAACCCCGAGCGAACGCCGGCGTTCGTTCGGTCATTGTCTTTCTATTGTGTCTCTAATCACGCTATTCAAAAGGTTAAGGTAAGGATATAGCGCTATCTTATCTTATCGTGGGGCTGGCCCTGGGCTAGAGCACTTCAATCCTTCTGGATCTTTTGTGCTATGCCCCTCCTGTCTACACAAGTTACTCCCTAGCCCTCCGTACACCTCCTTCACGAGAACCAGTATGGCCTAGATGGGGCTGAATCTGTAGTCCTCTGGTCTGGGGAATGGTTAACCCGGACACTCTCTCTAGTCTTTTAGAGCTTAGTGCTGCACAGTCGCACAGCAAGTGTAACATAGTCTCCTCTGCATCTCCACAAATCCTGTAAGTTGGGTTGCTTGCTGACTAGCAAGCCACCCACAAACAGGCCCACAAGATGGGACTCCATCTTGTGGGCCTGTTTGTGGGTGGCATAGTGCCCCGTGAAGAATCCTGTGATTGTTTGGAGCTGTAATCTGCTGTAGCTCTATAATATTTGGGTCCAGACCCTACCTATGTTATTAAGAATCAATAGCTTTGCATGCTTCTGGCCTATTGTGTTGCACAAGCGTGTGCTGTGTATCTCTAACACAGCCCGTTTCAATGCTTGGTTGATAACCCGCACGACGCGCCGCCTCTCCGTAAATAAGCACTAAAAACAAAATAATTAAATAATAATAATCAAATAGATTTCGAGATAAATAAAAAAAGCGAGCAAGTGCGAGTCGGACTCACGCACTGAGGGTTCCGTACAACCTATGAAAACAGTTTAATTCCCGAATTGATTTACGAAGATTTTTCTGAATCGCAAAAAGTTTTTTTGCGACGTAACAATCACAGTTTTCAGATTTTTTCCTATACTTGTGCTATAACACTTTGCTTCATGCGAAATTTCAGGATTCTAGGACAACGGGAAGTACTCTATGAATTTTGATTCCTTGAGAGTGTCGAAATACATGTTTTTTTGCGACATAAACGGCCGTATCTTTTTTTATCGTTAACTAAGAAGTTTGATTTTTTTCACACCTTCAAGGGATCGCAAACCTAAGTGAATGGGATTAATTTCAACTCGATACCTCCATGCGTTCCCGAGATAGAGGGTCTTTACAGACGACAAAGTGATCTTATAAGGGTTCCGTTTTTTCCTCTTACCTCAACGGAACTCTAAAAATAACTCTGTTAAATTCCCTTACCTGAATTCTAGCTGCTTTTTTGTGTGTATCTTAAAATATGATTTACTCTTATTTTACCCTTACTCTGTCTTAACACTATTCCTATCAGCTATAATTTCTGTAATACACAATTGTTTTTCATGATTTCCAGGTAGGCGACGCCGGCGGTGAAACGGAAGGCAACCTCCTCATAGAGACAGTGCCGTCTTGGGTGGTAGACGTCGCGATAGAGATGGCAGCCCCCAAGCTAAACAAGCTGCCTTTTTATCTGCTCCCACATTCAAGCTGTCAGAGCAAACAGGATCGGCAGAAAAAGGTATGTTATTTTTTTACAATACATACAGTATTGTACTTGTATATGTTACCGACCAAAACCGAATTTTAGGATAAACTAGTTTCGCCTAGGCCAAACCATTCTCCCGACACGAGCGAAACCTTAATACGCGAGGCACCTACGGATGGTTATAAAAAATAACACGATGGTTAAGGCGGGAGCTCCTCTCCGCTCCCGCCTTAGCCTTCTAACCTAACCTGTCCGTGCCGGAGCGCCCTAAAATTCCGAGCTTGCTTCTCACGCTTTCACAAACTAGTAGAAAATACATTATTCTAATTGCGGAAACCATAAAACACTTGATAAAGTACATTTAATTGATTTAAGAATTAGAAAGTCATAAATAACAAATACCCAGTCCAAACACTTTTAAAAAACATAAATTTGTGTAAAACTAATCTAGTAAAGACTAGTAAGACTCTGAAAACCTTCTATTTTACGTGAACTTTGGCCCTCCATAATGTAATCATATATTAAAAATTTAATAAAGTACATCCATAGAAGCCTTTCAAATTTAATCGAGATTCAGAACGAGGGCAATTTTTCTGAAAAACTTTTAAGGGTATAAGAAAAAACACGTATTTTCTGGAACAAGTTTTGTGAAATATTCGAGTAAATCACGGAATTACCAAATGCCAACAAAGTTTTCAGGCGTTATCTCTCTTTTTTCGCATTACCTCTTCATCAAACATCGCGTTGGATTGCATTAGATGAAGCAACTAGCATTTAAACCATGCTCGATGTTAACGATATATAATAATAGGACCCTCTTAAACTAACTTAAGAGCAGTGGTGGCCCAGTGATTATGGTCCCGATTTACGAATTGTAGCTTGTAGGTCGCGGGTTCAAACCCAGCCAGGCGCATTACTTTGTATAATTTATTTCATCACCACGGCTCTCAAAACGGTGACGGAAAGCATCGTGAAGAAACCAGCAGGACCTAAAACGAAAAATTCGAAGACATGTGACATCAACCAACCCGCAATAGGCCTGCGTGGTCGATTACGGCCCATTCCCTCTCCTAGAGAGGAGGCCTGAGTCTCATTAGTAGGAACATTATAAAGATGATTATGCTATGCTTTTATACATCACTAATTTTTAATTAATCTAAATTTTAATTAAACAAATATTTAAAGGGCTTATTAGAAAAGGTCTTGTTATTATTTAAGTAAAGTCACAATAAATAATATTCATAAACAGCAAAGTTATTAGCGTTTGTTTATATCCCAAAATGTCACACAATTTATGGAAATCATTCATGATGAATAGTCTGTACAGTGACTATTCATCATGAATGAATAAATGATGATCAAAATGGAAAAACAACTGTGCGTAGTATTTTCTTGTAGCAATTGTTATGAATGATTGATTTAATGATGAGTTTGCCAACTAAAACAAGTTTTCGTGGACAATTTTGGGATTTCGTTTTTTTTTTCTTTTTACTTTTGTCAACACAAATTACGTGTACCATTTTTTTTGTACTAATTAAAAAATAGTGGTGTATTCTTAAACTATGTCCCTTCAAATTGCCAGGACCGCCTCGTAGCAAACGACTTCATCCAATGCCGTAAAGTAGCAGAACACGTAGTCGAGAAGATTGTGGGAGGAGGCGATGTGAACGGAGCGAGTGCGGGCAGCGGACGAGGCAGTGCTGATGAGAACAGTGGCAACGACGCCCCTGAAGAACGGGTTGAACTGCTATGCTGTGATCAGGTAAGAGCTACTTAAAATAAGCTATTGGCGGGGCAGCTAATAGATGGGTCTCGAGTAACAGCGCCCGTTAATGGACCAGACGCGTATATCAGCACCACTTAGCTCAACTGTTTTGAAGAGTGAATGATCCAACACACGCGCCACCATCAGTGAGACATTTGAGTGAGTATGGTCAGAGCTACTGTCACTTCCCTAAAAGGTATTAAGACCGGGTAAGATCAATTGTGTATGGATTATTGCCCTCAACTTTGACATGGATCAGCCAGATACCAGGTTGATACGCTTAACTCAATTGAGAATGTATAATGTTGAGTCGATGCTACATTCCAGAGTAACGACGCCGAGTTGCTAGCCTGTCGGTTATCTACCGATTGCATTTCAGATAGTATGCGTCAGAATTGCATAATTTAATTCTACCAAGCCAGTTCCATCATCGGATCACTAGACAGAGGTTCAAGGTGGACATCCCCCATACATACAAAACGTTTTGAGGACTCATTTAATATACGCGCAGCTAAGGAGTGGAATTCTCTGCTCAGGAGTCTTTGTTTCCTGATAGCTATCACCTGAAGGTCTTTGAGACAAGTGTGTATAGGTTACTTATAGGCAAACATGCTCCATCGTCGACCATATCATC
Organism: Mythimna vitellina; assembly: GCA_949316375.1. Taxonomy (NCBI): domain Eukaryota; kingdom Metazoa; phylum Arthropoda; class Insecta; order Lepidoptera; family Noctuidae; genus Mythimna; species Mythimna vitellina. The sequence continues at coordinate 5,771,990 of OX438708.1, read as the reverse complement.
GCTTGCCATCTGGTGAAATAGTGGTCCAACGCAAGCCTATCATTAATATTTTTTTACAGGCTTTTATTTAGGTTCACCTGTTCCGATGTTTGCTTGTCTGTAATCAAATCTTGTAAATTAAATTTGATCCACTTTCTGGTTACCGATTGAGCTGAAATTTTGCATGCATGTATAAATCAGATGACAATACAAAATGATTATGACATGGAGCTGATCTGATGATGGAACCGGGAGGTGGCTATAGGAACTCGGTAGTTAAACGACACAACCCCATTGAGTTTGGACTCGTTTGATACGTCTTGATGAGTACTTTGGTGCTAGATGGTAACCAGTGTCTGATGATGGAGCTGGAAGATGGCCATAGGAACTCTGTAATAAGCGCAATAACATAACCCTATCGTGTTTGAACTTTTTGGAATGGACTTGATTAGTATTAATTATATAGGTACAGACCGCGCTATATAAGCTTGCCATAAAAAATGATTTCCATTGAAAACTTGTTTTTAATTATAATATTACAATAATAATAATATTCCACAACTATCACACAACGCCGTCTAGTCTCAAGCTAAGCAAAGCTTGTGTTATGAGTACAAGACAACTGATAAACATATGTACTTATATATTTCTAAATACATACATATTATAGATAAATTACACCCAGACACAGAACCAATGATCGTGCTCATCACACAAACATTTGTCCTGGGTGGGAATCGAACCCACGACCTCCGGCATAGCAGTCAGGGCCACTAACCACTAGACCAACAGGCCAGTCAAACATAACAATTTATCATTCCAGGTACTCGACCCCAACATGGACCTGCGAACGGTCCGACACTTCATATGGAAGTCCAACGTGGAGTTCACTCTTCACTACCGAGTGCTAAAGCAATGAGACGTGCCCTACTTCTCTCGGACCCAGTTCAGGAAGTACTGCACCTTCCATTGTATGTATAGACTGTGAGAACGGTAGTTATAGCGATAAGTGATTGAATTTGTGGTTAGTTTTGGTATAAAATGCTAAGTTGATTTTTGTGTTTTTTTTTTGTTGAGTTTCTATAAGGTGAATGCTCCAGGGTAGACCGAAAATTCAAAATTTCGGATTATTTTTTTAGCAATTTGCAGATCAGTATCAAGGAATCGAAGTAATTGTTTCAAACTAGCTTTTGCCCGCGGCTTCGCCCGCTTACATAAAATATAGCCTATGCCACTCAGGAATAAAGCAGCTTTCTATCTGTGAAACAATTTTAGCAATCGGACCAGTCACACTTTCAGAGATTACCTCGTGCAAACAAAAAAACAAACTTTACCTCTTTGCTATATTAGTGTGGAAAAATCATCTACAGGCACTTTTAAATTACAATACAGAACTTGAAAGACGTTTATACAGGTCGCAACGTATTCTATACTACAACTCGGGACCGTTCCATCACCCACTTGCAACCCACTAACATCGATCATCGCATCTTAAGGGTTGACCAGATGGTTGCAAACCAACGTCCCAACCAAGGTGACCTTGCTAGTTTCAATCCGTGTAGACAGCAGTTGTAATCCATGACCTTCAACGCCCTTGGTTGGGAGGCGCGTTTTCCCTACCGCCGAATGTGTTGGCGCGTGGTTTACATCCATGTAGCCGCAACACAAACCAAACACATAAACAAGGTCATCTTGGTTGGAACGCTAGTTTGCAACCGTCTGGTCAGCCCTTTACTCGTGACGTAATGCTTCAAACTTGCCACCTACCACTACCTCCCACCATTTAAGCGGCGCTGTTACGAAATATTCTGTCAGCAATTACCGACATTGTTTTCGACTACGAAAAAGTCAAAATGAAACTTAATCCTTTTCATGGAACACATAGCTAAATGTATGTTAAAAATCAATTTTCGAATACTCGGCGAATTATCTATTTAAAGACTTTTTGCTTTTGCGAAGTCGAATAATAATTTCTTTTCAATTGCGGCGTCGTGCCACCTGTACATGGTGGCTTATGAAATATTTATCCTTAATTAATGTAAGGGGGTGTACCGTTTTAATTAACTATAAATAAAATAAATAAATAAAATCCTTTTTAGGAAGAACATCGTAAGCGCCAATTTGCATGTTTTGCAAGAATGAGTCTTCTCTCCCCTAATACCATAATACCTTTTGACAAAAGTATGATTTGTTATTCATAAAGCTACTGATCTCAAACTCAAACACAAAATTATTTTATTTCACATAGGCCTACATAGGCACTTATAAAAAGTCAGAAGCTAGTGCATGATTCCAATTGGTCGTTTCAGTCAATGTATGGAACAACGGATTTTTTTTTTTGCGGTTTCAGAGTTGGTCGCATAGAAAAAGTTATTCAATTACCACTTTTAAGAAAAGCCCATCTGTCATTTCAACGTTGTATTAAGTCTAAGGGCTCTGGGATTATGGACTATATTATTATGGAAAATGAAATGAAAAAGATTTCAAACGCCTTTTTTAAGCGATTTGCTAGATAACTCCTTTTAAAGCTTAAATATTATCGAAAATGACTGTAAAACCAATACACAACAAAATATACTAGGATAAACTGTTTTAAGATACTGTTTTTAACTAACTACGAATTAGCTATGACAAATAAATGTCTTTTTTATAGAAAAGGTAGCCTTTCAAATATGTGCATATTTCGGATACCAATAATAAAGTATCACGCCTAAAATGATAAATAAAATACGCTAAACCAAATGTATTAGGGTAGCTAAACATCATACTTTACTATTTCCACAGATTATAGATAGTTAGCAGTGTTCAAGTCCATAGATAAAAAAATAGTTTCTGTTTTAAATATTGTTCTGGTAAGAATTTTTCTAGTGATCTAGCCGATAGTTATTGTAATAAAGAATATTTTGAAAATGAATCCCAAATAATAATATGATGACTCCTATTAATTATATATGTACGTATGTTGTATCAGATTTTATATAAATAAGAAAATAAATGCTTAAGAAATCAAATTGATTAGAAATATTACTGTCACCAGATTATTGCAAAGTTCGTAAGTTAGTAATAAATCTAGCGAGATTATAAACTGCCGGTAAAGTGCGAATAGATTTCGAATACAATAAATCCCAACCAAGTTCAATAGTTTACAAACTTTACTCTATATCCGTGTTTATCAAGCAGTAAAAATTTACAATATCACGCGTTTTTTTATAAACTTACGGATTTTGCAATATTCCGGTTACATAAAAAAACCATGCGTGTTACTTGTGAATAATATTACTGCCATGTCAAAAGTTGAATCAATTACTTAAAAGGTGCTTTAAAACAGCTTGTGTATTGAAATAATATTCCTTCTTCCTTCCTTTTATCTCTGAACAAGAAATCTATATCCAAACGCCGATTTGGTTGGGTAACAGTCAAAATGCAAGTTTGTTCGAGTTATCCATGCAAAGGGTATCTGCAGTTTTAAAAAAAAATTGAGCCATATAATACTGCGATCGGCTTATGAAGCGGTTACCCCATCAACTCAATCGTGCCTAAATAGGTTGTTAAAACCCCAAAACTTTTGATAGGGTTAATAAAATGTAAAAGGTAACCAATTCAAAAGGTTAGCATTATGATTGGATAACGGTTTCATTGGGTTTGAAAAGGTTTCTATTAAAAGGTGTTATCCTTTCGATTAGGCTCACCGAATGTATAGTTTATCTTTTCATCGAGAAAACTCTTAGGGTCTTTTTTAAACGCGCCGTTTTAAAAACGTGCGTCGACGGCGCGCTTTTATCCCATTAAAGGTCTACAGGCTGCGTCTGACTTGCGTGCGTATCGCGTCTGTATTGCCACAAACACGCGTCAATAGCGCGTTTAAAAAACGTGGTGTACACAGGCCTTTAAGGGCGCTTTCAATTTATGCTACTGAAACCGGCCGGCTGCCGCACGTTTACCGTGCCGCAGCCGGCCGGTTGCAGTACGTTAGCAGTCCGTCAACAAGCGCCTAAATTGAAAACGTATCTGGCTGCCGCGTGTTTGTAAATCAGTGATGCGCTATTCAACCTCGCACTATTAAACACCGAATTGAACACGTGGTGCTTACGACGTTGCCGTCCTGTTGTCGACCGTTCGCCGCACGGTTGCCGCACTGCGCGTTTTGTATGAAAAATACGATCGTCCGTAATCAGTACGACTAACGCACAGCATCCGCATCACAGCAGGCCGTCAAAACACGCATAAATTGAAAGCGCCCTAAGTAAAGTTAAATGAATAGACTTTCGAAAAGCAACAAAAATTAAGTGTTTGTCTAGTTACTTGTACCAATATACCCTCTGACTTGTTCGTATGACAATGTATAGCACACATTTATACTATTAGAAAATGTATTATTATAATTATTTGAAACTATTAAAAAAAAAAATTGTCTGTCCCAATTTTGAAATTTTTAGTGGCTTTTTTGTATCTTAATATAATTTTGATGCAAACATAATTTCCAGTGATAACCAATGTAACTATCAGTCGATTTTGGAAGAAGCAAGAGGGATAGCGATACTTCTGTATAGCTCCATTTCTTTCTCGCACACTCTCGACAAGGATCAGCCCAACGCGATTGACAGTGCCAAATGAATATTTACGTTACAGACCTTAAAATTAAGTCGAAAATAAATAGACTGACTGGCGTGAGGCGTGCACGTGCCTGTTTGATTTGTTCGCTCTCGGCCTAATGGAAATTTATTGGTTTTCAACATACTTTAAGTACGTATTTATTTGACAGTGACAACCGCTCTGCGCTGGTTTTAATACGCCATATTAGACCTCGAATTCGAAGATGAGTATTGCATAGGTTCTATCAGAAGCTATTTCCTCGATCGACCGCTAGGGGCGCTGCAGTTGTCTTAGACTTAGTAATCTTTTAGCAGCTATTACAGCAGTAAAAAACCCACGACCATTGTTCAAATGGGTTCTACCAACTAAAATAATGTTCTTGTCAAATAGTTTTAAGTCACAATTATACTTAACTGAAGTTGATGACGCGAAAGATAATAAATTGTAGATGCTCTAGAGATGTCTACTGTAAATTGTGACATGCTTGTAATTATACTATTTGAAATAAAGTTGTTAATTTAAAATTTGATGTCTATTTATTTCTAACTACATATACCAGTGGCGTAGCTAGACCAACAGCCATGGGGCACAAAAAAATCTGTGGCCCCGTTTTTACACGTGGGCCCAGCCACGGCCAATCAACATACCTAGCCATTGTTACACCAGTAAGTTAATTTTAGTTTTGTTATGAAATAAAGTATCCATATTTTAAGAAATAACATAATCATGTGAATAGTACCTATATAAAGTAAAAAGAAAAATGAGTGGGCATGTAATAAATAAAGTAAATATGTATCTTTTGTAAATATTAGATAGTAACTAATATTTTATTTAAATAATATTTGTATGCCACTTTGTGGTAGAACACAGAGACACTAACACATTTTGTAAGAACTAAATTGTACCTGTGTACACAAATAAAGTTTTTGTATTTGTATTTTGTGTAAATGGGGAAACCTCGTTTAAACAATGGCGATTGACCGAGGCTGGGCCCACGTGTAAACGCACCATTAGACTTTTAGTGACTAAAATGAGTTGCCATGATTAAATTAGTGTTGCAATCTATTTTACTTTTTCGAAGATGGAATTTTTTCCTTATTCAATAAGAGGTTTGCTAATCATGTTTTAGGGGCTCCCGAGCTTAAGGAGTCCGGGACACTACCCCGCCCAGCCCTTGGTTACTACGCTAGAGCATAGACTTACACATCAGTCCTGCTGCGAGATAGTTCGAAAGAGTTACCGCTGCCCTGGAACGCAAAATGTTAAGCCAGTAAAATTCTGACACCCAGGGCATGAGGAATTACTAGATGACTTCTCACCAAAAAAATGCCAGAATTCGTGTAACTTAGGACTCCCTGCGTTCAGTGTGAGTAAGGCTTGATAAAGCAGCTGAACCAGCAACCAAAGTATACATAACATTTTTTTCATAACGGCTGTCAAATTATAGCGGTGGTCATCGGCTTACATGCTTTTCGAGGCACGGTGTGTAACTAATGATTACCCATCTATGGACTGACCTTGACAAGTGTTATTTAAGCTTAAAGATCGATTCCAGTGGCTGTAACAACTTAACCAAGCTTATCAAAAGAAGGTAAATGTAAATACTTTTTTTTTTTATTGGGTGGGAAAATCATCCTTATGACATCCCCGCTCTTGGGCGGAACGGGAGATAGTGTCAGACTCTTACTGACTAAAAACCCACTCCTGTTCCTTCGTTGCCTTCGTCCCAGGGCCCCGGGTTCTGCTTTCACACTACCCGTGGCCCCAGTAGGCTTCGACCCTGCTGGGCCCCTACGATTTGCTGACATCTCCTTGGGGCGCGCGTGGAGCAGTACGCGCCGTCGACGACTTGGGCTCGGTCCGGACGGTTACCGGACGGTTACCGGACGGTTGGACGGCGAGCCACCCATTGCTCGCCGTCTGCAAGCCCGCGCCTACAGTGGCCGGAAATCGGGATCGGAATCCCGGCGGCGGTTGGAGCGTAAGGACCGTTGCCTCACGCGATCGGCCGCCTCCTTTGCTAGCATTACTGCTTCGCAGAAGGAGGCGACCGCCTGCCACTCCTCCTCGCTCCGGACCATAGCCTTGGTTCAAGGCCCGGCGCGAGAGATCGCCGCCGCCGATTGCCCCCACGAGGACACGGCGTTGCTCTGCCCAAGCGGGGCACACCTCCACCGTGTGCTCTACCGTGTCCTCCGGGCGGTCCACACAATGGCGACACCCGGGCGTCATTTCCGCACGAATCAGGTGCAGGAAAATCCCGAACTTACCGTGTCCGGTGAGAACCTGCGTCATGCGGAATGTGAGGACGCCGTGAGGTCTTTCCAACCACGCCTCAAAGAGGGTACTTACCGCCATAATTGTGGCGTGCCCAAAATGTAAATACTTCAATTCTTTTAGATCTGCTAACTTGTTGAAATAAAGTTTTAATTAAAAATGCATTTCCGAACGAAAGATTGTGAATAGTTGTGATTGATCAATTTCCGAACGAACTAGTTACCTTCGTATTGGCAGTATCTGTCATTTGTCAAATGATAACCTAAAAACTTATCTTCCTCAATGAAAAACTAAATATTTACAGAAAAATGAGTGGAAGACTCATTCTACGGTCCTTATATTGTAGTTTCACAACAAAAGCACCTTTGAAACATAGTTTCCTTCCCACAAATAGGCTATGCGTCGGAATATTGCATGTTTCCTGGAATGGCTATTGTACCAAACCTGTGGCTGCATTTGTTGAAAAGAAACACTGTAACATTGGAACTATTGGTCATGTGGACCATGGCAAGACTACCCTAACAGCTGCTATAACGAAAGTATTGGCGAACGATGGACTGGCAAAGTTTGTATCTTATGATGAGATTGATCGAGCGCCGGAGGAAAAAGCGAGAGGTAAGGGCATTTAGTTTGCATAAAATAGTCTTTATTTTGTAATTGCAAGTAGTTTTAAACATACGGATCGTATCTTCAAACTAACTGGAGAAAGTTTCACCGGAAAAAAAAAATCAAAATGTTTAGTTTGTTGGAATGAAGGTCGCCATAGCCCACATACAATGGTCAAACAAGGAGTACTCAAACCAGCCCACAAACATAATAAGAAGAAATCAAAATATTTTTATTGTTTCTCATACATTAAACTGTATTACATAATTAATTCTTTAAATCCCAAGCGAACACCACTATTATACATATTACGGTATTCGAAAAGTTAAAGGCAACCTGGTAACCCTAGTAAATGATGAAATACTCTTGTGTTGGTGCTATCTCACTATTTCCCACAATGTCTATTTTATAATGTGGAGACCTTTTACTTAAGAATAACACTTAACTTACAATTTAACCTTTTGAGTACCGTAATTAGAGACACAATAGAAAGACAGTGAGCGAGCAAATTGGCGTTCGCTTGGAGTAATAATTCTACCATAAGTAATAAAAAATTTAATTATTTTTTAATAATGATTTAAATATAGATGGCTTAGGAAGAGCTGGTAGAATAATCTGAATGTGAACCACGAGGACTGGTTTGAAATGGCACGGGAGAAGAATGTCTGGAAGGACTTGGAGTAGACCTTTGCCCAGCAATGGAATAGTAAGGATTAGTAAAAAAAAATTAAATTAGGCAATACATAACGCATAGGACATGCATACGTATAGGGAGGAGTAACCTCTCCGAAACTTTTTAACTTATATGTTAATAACCTGATAGATGGCCTCAGCAGCATGCAGATCGGCTGTTCCATAGACGGTATCTTTGTCAATAACTTGAGTTACGCAGACGATATGGTGCTGCTGGCGCCATCTGTCAGCGCACTTCGAAAATTATTAAAGTTTTGTGAGACTTTTGCTTTGACCAATGGTTTACGCTACAATGTTAAGAAAAGCGAATTCATGTTGTTTTCAAAGGGTGGTTTAGGACCCGACACTGTGCCACCCGTGATGTTGAATGATGTTACTCTTATAAGAGTTAATAGATTTAAATATCTAGGTCATGTCGTAACGGCAGATCTAAAGGATGATGCTGATATTGAATTATTGATAGGGAACGCAGGGCGTTGACGGTGAGAGTGAATATGTTGGTCAGAAGATTTGCAACTTGCTCGAAGCAGGTTAAGATTACGCTGTTTAAGGCATACTGCCAAAACTTCTACTGCTGTAGCTTGTGGGCAACGTATTCGCGAAGAACTCTCGACGCCTTGCGCGTCCAATACAACAACGCCTTTAGGATGTTATTGCGGCTACCACGGTTTTGCAGCGCATCTGGAATGTTTATGGAGGCGCGTACAGATGGATTCGCAGCCATTTTACGCAAGAATGTGGCCTCCTTATTAAGCAGGGTTCGTGCGAGCGGCAATGGCATTCTGGCGGTTGTTGTTGATAAATTTTGCTGCCCTATACTGAAGCATCAAATTAAGGTGCTGATGGAATAGGGTTAAACTAATTATATTGTGACATTTTTAATCTTTTTAATTTACTAACACCTAGATGATAAGTTTTCTATTAACCATTGGATCAATGATGTCTGAATGAATAAAAATTATTATTATTAATACATGAAAATAAAAAAAATATTGTAAAATACATACATATTATTATCTTTTTTATTCATGAAGAAACTATCCGCCAAGGTTATTGTTGATTAGTGTAGCACATATGTATATATACATACAGATGAATGTGTTGCCATCAAATATTATTATTATTATAGCTAGCCCATGTTGTCTCAATGCTGGGCAAAGGTCTCCTTCCATTATTTCCAATGATCACGGTTCCTTGCTTTCTCATTCTAGTTCTTGAGGAAGCCTATCTACGTTGTCCCGCCATCTCCTTCATGGTCTGCCAAAGCCCCGCGTTGCTGTGTCCGGGCACCAATTCCACCATTTTATGGATTCACAGCTTGCTATACATGCCCCTAACATGTCCTGCCCAGTCTCATTTAAGTTGGACAGCCTTTTGAACCACATCAATGATCATCAATCAGAAACGTTTATTTCAAATAGACAAATGACAGGCAATTTTGAATCGTCAAAATGTCAGTCAGTCAAAAAAAAGTGAGGCTAAATTGCACATTCCAAAGTATAGATGTCTATGGAGAAGAATGTGCAAGAAACTCCATGGACACTCTTTTATAACATGTTATGAGTTACATAAATCTTGGTTTCCTACATATTTCTTGTTGCTACTATTATTTATCATTATTATTCATCAAATATAAAAGATAAATAAAATTAATAAAATAACTAACATGGAGGGGCCATGTTAGTTATTTTATACTCCCTTATTAACGAACATATCGTCGTATCCTACGAATAGTGCCCTAACAAACAAAGAGGCTTTATTTTTTGATTGCATAATTTAATTTTGCTCAGCATCCCACATATAACCAATTCAACAAAATATTTAAAAATGGTACACGTTATCAATTTATTAGGTTTTCTAAAAAGCCACGATTTTAAGCACTACGTTTTCAACGAAGATTAAAACCACAATTGCTGTCGCGCCCTCTTTCTTCGCGAGTAGTAGAGGTGTACGGGCGCGGAGAGAGCGTGCTAGCGCCGCTCGACCACTATTCGGCGGAACGCGTTTTGTTAAATTGTAGCACTGAGGGACATTGAATTTTGATGATATTTTTATAAGGACAAATGAAGCCCTTTCAAATGATATCAAACACGATGTATTTATGTTAACGTTTTTTTTAACATATTACTTTTTGTCTGCTAGAGGGCGTCACTTCAAATTTGAGTAATATTTTGGAAACACGGCGTATTTATCTTATTTTTCTTTTTTAACTCATTGCTTTTGTCCGCTAGAGGGCGTCATACGTAACGTAGCCTATGTTCAGCGACCGATTAAGACGGTTCTAATGATACCTCATTTGTCGACTTTCGATAAGTACTTTAGGAGCTGTGAGGAACAGATGAACACACACACATACATAGCCTGTCAAAATCAAAATTTACCCTCCTTTGGCTTTGCCGTAGTCGGGTAAATTTTTTTTTTTAACTTTCAGTACAGTCGGACTTGGCAAAACTAGTAGTCAGTGATCAGAGGTTCAGCAAGTAGTTAATACGTCTTCAATGTAACTTAATTTGCAGGCATAACAATAAACGCAGCACACATCGGTTACAGCACGACACTACGTTCATATGCACACACAGACTGTCCCGGCCACGCAGACTTCATCAGGAACATGATATCAGGAGCCTCACAAATGGATGCAGCCGTACTTGTAGTTGACGCTAACGACGGACCGATGCCACAGACAAGGGAACATCTGCTTTTAGCCAAGCAAGTCGGAATACAATATATTTTGGTATTCATTAATAAGGCTGATCTAGTTGATAATGAGGTGAGCATGGTTTTCTTTATTAGGTTAATTAAAAGAGACACAGAATCTTGGAACTCGGCAATATAGGAGCCTGTATTATATAGTATGGAGGTTACTTCTAATGAAAAAAAAATAAAACCCGACTACGACAAAAAAAAACAAAACTGAAAAAGTATGAAACAAGATTTTCATACTTCGAACAGAACAAAAAGAATAGCCGCAGTCACACGTTATAGGTATCAACCGAAACACTTTAATAACGTGTAACTACGGTTTTTCTTCGATCGATTCGATCTTTCTATTTACTATTTTGGATAAAGTTACTTTTAAAAAAACATTTAAAAAAAAATAGTTAATTACCCAATTCTTTCAAACCAAATCAAATCATCTCTATTGTGGATCATAGGTAATTGTACATAATACAGATGGTGTTAATAAAATATTCTACGAGCGGCTATGTCCTACCCTTAGGGCAAATACTTTCGAATTTCGAATAATCCCGCAGCCCCGTGTAAAGCTACCTAAGTCTTCATAACTTAATGTCAATCATCCTTTTTCAGTTACTAGAACTAGTAGAAATCGAGATGAGAGAACTGATGACAGACTTCGGATACGACGGTAATACTGTACCCGTGATTTGTGGATCAGCACTAAAGGCATTGAATGGAGATGAATCTGAATTCGGTAAGATTTATAGTGCAGTACAATTTTTATTTTATTTTTATTATTGATAGAATCGCACTAGATCAATATCTCACCTGATAGTAAAGGGGCTATTACACTACGCGATATTCAGCACACGATATTCAAACTGTCTTATTTTTTGTTCTGAGTAAGACCGGTCTAACCCTTATTACACTACGCGACATCGACTAAGACTGTCTGAATGTCGAGTAGTGTAATAGGCCCTTAAGCGATGATGTGGTCGACGATGGAGCACGCCTGCCTCGAAGTAACCTACTCAGTCTTTACTTTAAGACCTCTAGGTTTTTTGAGGCTTGATGTCTGATACAAATTCAGATTTCGGCAGGAAATTCCACTCATAGCTGTACGTTCTCAAAAACGGTGGCGCATCGCCGTACGTATGGTGGTCCGATGATGGAACTGGCTTGGCGGAATTAATTTGTGCAAATCCGAAATGCAACTAAAAGAACTGTACTCATTGAAACCATCGTTATAACTCTCTTACTTACTTACTTACTTCTCTTACTTGAAAGTAAAGTCAAAGTCAAAGTTTTTTATTTCACTTAGGCCTACATGGGAACTTATAAAACGTCAGAAGCTAGTGCACGGTTTCAAATTGGTCGTTTCCTAAGGAGAAGAACCGGCAAGAAACTCCATGGTTACTCTTTTAAAAAAAAAATTGTTGTTACAATATTTCCATATTACAGCTTATGCAGATATTATGTAAGGACAGTGTAGACTGGTCAATATTGTACTATAAAGTACAATAAAAATAATCATAATAAAAAGGAACCTAAGAATTCGCGGAGTGAATGTGTTCTCACATTCACATTATAAAAAAGAGGCTATATAAATAAAAGCAAGTAAAATAAATAATTAAAATTATTAATAAATGATACGTTAACAAAATAAATAATAATAAATATTGCAAAAGCAATGTGTTAGAAATAAAAAAAAATATATTATAACAAATGTGGAGCAGTCAATAGATACATTTACAAAATATTAAGTTTTTATTAAAATTGGAACATTTTAGAAGAGTTATGTTAATGGTTTTAAAGAGTATTTGTGTAAATACAGATATGTCATTACAGCAAATATGTATATATGTTTTTTACCTTACTATTCAATACTTCAGCTGCTAATTGTAAAAAAAATGTACAGAAATTTAATTTCGTCCCTACTGCGCCCCTACGGTTTTGCTGACGTGAGTGTTCCACGCGTGCCTCAAAGAAATCTTTGAGGCACGCGTGGAACACTACGTGCCGTCGACGACTCGAGCTTGAACCGGTCGGTTACAGGACGGCGAACTACCCTTTGCTTGTCGTCCGTAAGCCTACGCCGACGGTAGCTGGAAATAAGCAGTGGGGTCCCTACGGCTGGGGCCTGAGGAAGTCCGTGCCTCCTTCGCTAGCATTACTGCTTCGCAGAAGTAGCTGGTCACCTGCCATTCCTCCTCGCTCCGGACCATGGCCCATATCAGGCCCGGCGCGAGAGGTCGCTGCCGCCGATGAAGACACGGCAGTGCTCCGCCCAAAGGCTACCGTGGAACATTCATCTCAATAACCAGCACTCTCTTATACTTACTCCATTCTCTTTGATTTCCAGGTGCACCGTCAATCCGCAAACTGCTATCAACAATGGACGAATACGTTCCCCCCATAGTAAGAGACCTAACCTCCCCCTTTCTAATGCCCATAGACAACGCTTTCACAGTCCCGGGGAGAGGGACAGTTGTCGTTGGAACAATCAAAAGAGGTATAATGAAGAAGAATGATGAAGCTGATTTATTGGGCTTTGGGCATAATATTAAGACTACAATTTCTGATGTGCAGATATTTAAGCAGAGTGTGCCTGAGGTTGGTATTTGTTTTAACTACAGTGGACCCCCGGTAGTCCGACAAACATTTTGCAGGGCAGTGTCGAACTATCGAATTTGTCGGATTATACAGTACGGCCTAAGACTCCCTATAGTCCGGAATTTTTTACAAAAGAGTACCTTGTAATCCGACAAATTACAGTTCTAATGATAAGATTCTTTATATTATACTAGCGTTTGCCCGCGGCTTCGCTCCCGTCTATATTCTACTACTCTACCCTACTCTACCCTACTCTACCCTACTTTACCCTACTCTACCCTACTCTACCCTACTCTACCCTACTCTACCCAACTCTACCCTACTCTACTCTACCCTAATCTACCCTACTCGATAAAATGTATCCTATGTCCGTCCGTCGGTTCTGAACTACCTCCCCACCAATTTTCAGCAAAATCGGTTGAGCAGTTCTTGAGTTATAAATAGTGTAACTAACACGACTTTCTTTTATATATATAGATATATGTACTCTGAAGTACAAATCATACTTCATTATGTATGTCAAATTTATTAAATTAAACACACAATAGAGAGCTTACATTTTATTATAAAATTAACGTCATTAAAGCTATAAAACTTGCAAAAAATATGCAATAACATTAGGAAATAATTGTGTACAAACAAATGTACATACTAAAATAATCAAAAAATCATATATATATATCATTAGCGAATATTATCAAAAAAATAATAAATTATAGACCATGTCGGATTACAGGGGGTGCCGGATTAGACAGGGGCCGGATTACCGGGGGTCCACTGTAATTTAATATATAAAAATCTTGTTTCATAGAAGTGCTCTGAAACAGTTTGACCGATTTTGATGATTCTTTTTTTGTGTTTTCCTGATAGATTTGAGAATATATCGTTGGCTTTTTTTTTCCTTCTACTCCCACTCCTCTACTTTTTTCTTTCAGCCAGGTCAGCTACTAATTTATAAAACAAAGTGATTACCACTCTCTCTCACACACACACACACACATACTGCTCGGCTTACATCAAGGGTCGGCTCTCAGCTCTTACCTATTCCTGATGATAAATCGGGACGGCGAGCTACCCATTACTCGTCGTCCGCAAGGCGTTTTCAGTTTATTTTTCTCCCTTTTTTCAGGCTTTAGCCGGTGACAATGTGGGCGTCCTACTACGTGGCATGAAAATAAAGTCGGTAGAGACTGGAATGCTGCTCACCGCCGCAAAGAGCTGTTTCCTGAGCAACCATTACAAAGCTAAGATTTATTTCTTAACGAGGAACGAGGGCGGGAGACGGAAGCCAATATTTTCGAAGTATTCCCAGCAAATGTTTAGTGGGACTTGGAATATTGCTGTGAGGATTGATTTGGGTTAGTGTTGAGGAATTAATAAATTTGTGCGCTTCACTATTAAGGGTCGCCGCACACGGACCACCAGCCACAACCACAAAACGCTGCCACCGGCATATTTTCTGTAGATTTCATACATTTTATATGGACTCGCCGCACACGGTTGACGCTGGAAGCCGCCACACGCTACAAAATGCCGCTGCTCGCTTCTTGTGGCCCGAACTGGCCACTAAACGCCGATACAAAACTCTGTCACACGCCACTCGCGCATTTAAACCTTCTTCGACAGAGTCCATTATACTACTGCGCACATGGGTTAAAAAAAAGTAGCAGCCACTGGCCACAAGTGGCTTGTGGCCGCTTCTAGCTTCTCGTGGCGGCGTTTGTGGCTGTGGCATGTGGCCCATTTGCGGCGACACTAACGGGTGTAACGCTGCTTACCATTAGGTAGGATTAAGGATTATGCACTAGTTTATATCAATTAAAATCATAACCCTTCTTGCAGTCGGGTAAAAACATTGTCTGCTGGCCCCTACGGTTTTGCTGACATCTCTTTAAAGCGAAGTGCCGTCACCTTTAGAGGTATGCGGTACAGCGTGTTTTTTTTTTTAGGTGGGTAAATCATCTTATGAATAATCCCGTTCTTGGGCGGAGCTGGAGATAGTGTCAGATTTTTGCTGACTAAAAACCCACTCCTGTTCCTTCTTTGCCTTCGTCCCAGGGCCTCGGGTTTCACTTTCACACTACCCGTGGCCCCAGTAGACTTCGACCCTGCTAGGCCCCTACGATTTGATGACATCTCCTTGAGGCGCGTGAGGAACAGTACGCGCCATCGACGACTTGGGCTCGGTCCGGACGGTTACCGGACGGTCGAACGGCGAGTCACCCATTGCTCGCCGACCGCAAGCTCGCGCCTACGGTGGCCGGAAATCGGGATCGGAATCCTGGCGGCGGTTGGGGCGTGAGAAACGTTGCCTCGTGCGATCGGCCGCCTCCTTTGCTAGCATTACTGCTTCGGAGAAGGAGGTGTCTGCCTGCCACTCCTCCTCGCTCCGGACCATGGCCTGTACCAAGGCCCGGCGCGAGAGATCGCCGCCGCCGATCGCTCCTACGAGGACACCACGTGGCACACCTCCACCGTGTGCTCCACCGTGCCATGTCCTCCGGGCGTCCCACACGGTGGCGACACCCGGGCGTCGCTTCCGCAGGAATCCGGTGCAGGAACATCCCGAACTTACCGTGTTCGTCATGCGGAAGGTGAGAACGCCGTGAGGTCTTTTCAACCACGCCTCAAAGAGGGGACTTACCGCCATGAATGTGCCGTGCCTAAACAGGATGTAAAGTATCGCATACCTCCGTTGAAAAGGGAGATTCCTCTGACCGGACGGGTGTGGTGTCTGGTCCCACAACTGCCCGGTAGTTAATTTTGGACTGTCGTATAATATTCTAATCGCGTGGAGAATTCTTTTACCGCGATGCAGGGTTTTTACACGTTTCCTGCACGGAACAAATATTAATTTCGCAGCCGACCGGTTGCAGTACGTTAGCAGTCCGACAATAACTGCCTAAATTAAAAAAGTCTCTGCCTGCCGTGCGTTTGTATGCCAGTGATGCGCTATTCAACACCGCACTATTCAATACCGAATTGAATAAGTGGTGGTTGTAACGTTGCCGTCCTGCTGTCGACCGTTCGCCTAACATTTGCCGCACCGTGCGCGTTGTAAAAAAAATATGATCGTACGCAGTTCGACTAACGCACCGCATCGGCACCGCAGCAGGCCGTCAAAAAACGTAAATAATTGAACGCGCCCTTACTGTTAGGTGTTTCATACGCAGTATGACTAACGCACCGCATCGGCACCGCAGCAGGCTGTCAAAAAACGCATACAATTGAAAGCGCCTTTACAGTTAGGTGTCTCGTACGCAGTACAACTAACGCACCGCATCGGCACCGCAGCAGGCTGTCAAAAAACGCATACAATTGAAAGCGCCCTTACAGTTACGTGTTTCGTACGCAGTACAACTAACGCACCGCATCGGCACCGCAGCAGGCCGTCAAAAAACGCATACAATTGAAAGCGCCCTTACAGTTAAGTGTTTCGGTTCTGGGTGTTTTGTGTATGTGAGTTTTCATATTTGTGAACGCATCCACGATACAGACACATTATTCCTAGTGCATTGTTTATTTTTTTGAAGTAGGTAATCATTAAATAAGTCCTCGCGCTCTGAGTGGAACGAGAGAGAGTGACAGATTTTACTTACTTAAACCCACTTGTATTCCTTCAGTTACTCTTTACATTCCACGGCCACTCATACTGATAGGTAACTCTTTCGACCAATACCGCAGCCCTAGCAAGTTATTCCTAGTGTAGGGCAACGTTTTAAATAAAAAAAAATAACTACAAAAATGATATTCTTCTTTTTCCAGACCCATCACTCCATATGATGATGCCAGGTGACCACGGAGAGGTTTACCTAACTCTCCTAGAAGACATGGTGATGACTGTGGGCCAACCATTTACAGTAAGAGAGAATAATGTGACCGTAGCAACGGGAATCATCACTGAAACATTGAAATCTATAAACGTGCCTAAAGGAAAACTTGGCAAGGTAGTGTTGAAGGTGGAAGACTAAGTGTATTTTATGTGCCTAGTTTACTGTAGATATTGTTAATAAATTATTTATAAAAAGTAAAAGGTTTTTATTTAAAAAATGTCCATCCTGCACTAACACCCGCAGAGTTTAGGATCTATTCGAATCCAATAATAGCAGCTCTATTATCTACAGGTTCCCAAATACTGGTCAGAAAAAAATTAGTTTAAAAACAACGACACGAAAAGAAGAAGAATAAAAAAATACCGGGCAAGTGGGAGTCGGACTCGCACACTGAGGGTTCCGTACAAACTTACCTATGAAAACAGTTCAATTCCCGAATCGAGTCTCAAAGATTTTTACGAAGAATTTTTTGACTCCCTTGAGAGTGTCGAAATATACGTTTTTTTGCAACATAAACGACCGTATCTTTTACCCATGGTATCAGTAGGCTTCGACCCTACTGGGCCCCTACGGTTAATGACATCTCCTTGAGGCGTGCGTGGAACAGTACGCGCCGTTGACGACTTGGGCTCGGCCCGGGATGCGAGACGCACAGGATCGGTCGCTTGGGGGAGGCCTATGTCCAACAGTGGACGTCTTTCGTCACCGGACGATCGGACGGCGAGCCACCCATTGCTCGCCGTCTGCAAGCCCGCGCCTGCGGTGGCCGGAAATCGGAATCCCGGCGGCGATTGGGGCGTGAGAACCTATGCCTCACGCGATCGGCCGCCTCCTTTGCTAGCATTACTGCTTCGCAGAAGAAGGCGACCGCCTGCCACTCCTCGCTCCGGACCATGGCCTGTACGAAGGCCCGGCGCGTATAGTTTTATAAATAAATACCTACGTGTTACGGCTGCTAATCATATTTTAATCAACATACAACTTCACACTGAACTGCAAAACGCAAGATTTGCATTGGATTAGGTTGGTAGAAATTGTCTGCAGCGGTCTTCACACCCGAGTATAATTTAGGTGTATTCAAGGCTAGAGTGAATAGGTTCTAAACTAGTGCGCTTCAGCATCATCGATTACATCACTGCTTACTATCAAGTGGGATCGCAGTCAAGCACTAGTTTATATCATTGAAAAAAAAGCGGGATTTCTTTGAGTAAAGTTCAGTGTCTGTTTTATTGATTCCCAAATTGATTCCTAATGGATATTGTGATGTAAAATTGTGTTGACTATCTGAATGAAGTTTGCCGAGAAGGTTGACTTGATACATTAGCTGCCAAATACTACAAAAACATTAGATTATGTAGATACATCCATATTTTAATGGCAAACAAATTAACTATTTATATGAAAGAAAAAAGTGTTTTGTTGATTCCTGTATTTGGATTCAGGAATTGAGATTATTTTAAAAAGGACAACATTCTCTTTATAGGTTTTACAGTGGAATATTCAATTTCAATTGCAACCAATTCTCTTTTTTTAGGGTATATTATAAAAATGGTCTTCTAGAATAAATTTGGAGTACAACACTAACAGCCTGTTCACAACTTCGATTTTAGCGGCGTCCGCGCCGGTGGGCGGGGCGGCATCGGTACGCGGGCACGCGGCGCTAGGAGCGGCGACTCGTGACGTGCTTCAAACATTTTCATATTTTTGTTTTTAGCGCTCATCGCCCCGCGCTTAGCTTCCGCACGCAGCGGCAAAGTCGTTAGCGAAGGAGGAGGCCGCACGCGTGAGGGAACGAATGTCCTCATGCTCCAGCCGCCGAGATTCTGACCCCGACTACAAGCCACGGTAGACGTGGGCTTGCGGACTTCGAGCAACGGGTAGCTTGCCGTCCGGCCGTCCGATAATTGATCGGACCGAGCCCAGTCGTCAACAGCGCGTAGTGATCCACGCGCTCCTCAACGAGATGTCAGCAAACCGTAGGGGCCCTGCGGGGCCCAATTAGGTATACCTTTTCCTTGACTTTATGATAATGCTCCTATGATACATTATTCCATAGACAAAATAAACCAACATGTTTAGTTCAGCGTCATCTAGCGAAAACATGGCCACACTCGTATGGTTTTAGTCCATTTTAGTACCTCCTTCACTCTCGCTCTAAGAGAGCTATTAGGACGCATTACACTATCCCACCACCACAAGTGAAAAGATTTCAAATATGCTTATTTGAGTGTTACTATCAGGCACCCTCACTGCTCAGTAGTAGCGCTTGGGCTCTTTCAATTACTAGAATTACGAGTATTCCGAGTGTATCGAGTTACCGCGAGGCGTATTCGAAATTCGAATGAAAAAATTACAGAAAACATATTTCCCTACGCCACACGGCGCCTCTAGGTGCAGCTCGACGTCGCGTTAATATTCTATTGCAATCTCGTCTCGCCTAGTGTCTCGGTGTGAGCTGACCCTTATGTTTTTAATGTGAAAAACTATTTACCTACCCGTAGCGACATCTATGGTGCCACATAAGAACTAAAAACATTAAAACCTTACATTGCGCAATTTGAGTTTTCCGCGCAATTTGAACATACACAACAGCTGTAGCACTCCGAAATCAATCTATCAGACAGTGGGTCGGATCAGATATAACATCAGTCGGAGAATTCTCCTTTTTAAACGGTGGTAAGTATGTAGGAAATGCCTTTTGTAACTCCATCTATCTGGAGGCGAGAATTACTTCGAACCTGCCATCTATCTACTTTTAGTGTTAGCTTTTGCGCAATGGTACTAGTATACTTATAAGTGAATAGCGCAGTCAGAGATCTTAAATGTCTAATTTATTCAATAAATGATATGCAGCTTTTTAAACAAATATTTTTAAATTGAAAACTGATAAATTCCATACAAAAGTTATTCGCGATGTTTTGTAACCCAAACAGAGTTGCCATTCGCGGATTTAAAATTCTACACTTTGGACTCATTCAATAAATAATACATACAAAATATTTACATAGTTTTGATACTCTGCTAGTAAACTTCTTTCTAAAAATACTTTTTAAATCACTATTAAATTTATTGAAATGCAGGTTTTTTATAGCTTAATTCTTATGCTTCAAAAATGATGTCTGGTTGATATTAAAAAAAAATAAAGACTTCAAAATTATTTAAAAGGGCGGGAAATATGCAAAATTAAAATATTCACTCGAGGAAGAAATAATATTTTTCACTGAAAATTGACGATAACAATGTAAGTTTAAGCACAAAAGTCCTTTTAAATTTAGTTTTCGACAAATCAGACGTTATTTTCTAACTAAATTGTCGCTTCGTGACAGCAACACCGTTGCGAGTAAGCACGTATAATTTTATACACATGTAGGTCAATGGAAAAAATGGCTTAGCACCGAAGTAAGCTCATATGTATCGTGGCAAGAAATAATTTTATAATTTAAATGGCCTTCAGTGATTTATGTCACATAGGTAATGCGTACAAAACCGTCGAAAATGAAACAGATCAGGTAAGTGAGTGTTTTTGTAGTGCCATTATTCAATGGGTGTTGTAAATGTCTTGGACTGTCAATCTGACCTGAAATCCGGGTGATATTACACGAAATATTTGTTACAAAGTGCATTATTTTACCTATGTGAATTAATATAAGTGCGAAATATGGTTTTAGTGAACATTTGTTGTGATATTTTTGTGCCGAATTTCGATATTTTTTTTGACAAAGTGTAGGTAATGACATCGGGGAATGCACATAATATTTTTAGAATTATGTAGTTTGTACGTTAGAGGACAAAATAACAAGGTAACATATTATAAATATACTACTTTAATGTGTATGACGACATTTGAATGTTATGAAAGATGTTGAGTAGAAGGTTTTGCTTTTATGGACAATATGCTAACACCTACCCACTTTCTATAGTAATGAGCTTCAAAGCAAACAGTTACAATTCCTGTCTAAAGCTGAATCATTCGGCTGAGTTAGTAAATATCTCCAAAGGTACAATTTGAGACCTTGTAATAACTGTAATTATAGAAATCAAGTAAGTGTCAGATTCTACTAAGAAAACAATTAGAATGTCCTTGATTGAACAATTCCTAAATAACAACACTTATTTATTAATGTATGCAACATCTGTCTTCATAATGTTTGGGTTTGTTTTTAAGTTATAAGATCTTTTGACCTATTTTGTCTTGTCATTATTTTGTATTTCTAAATACAAGGACTTTGTAATAAAAGTGTAATTCTGGTAGGCATTCTCAAAACAGCCCACTTACATATATTGAATTATTCATGTTGCTTTGATTTTTGATGTAAAACCTCATCATGTGTGAGTTACATGTTGACATCATCAAAATATTTTACAAAGCGTTCAACTATCAGACATTAATATTCCCAATTGCTACTGGAATTTGGATCCAAGCATTATAATTCAGCTTAGTTTTTTAAATTATTTATTAACCTGTCGCAGCTTCGCATAGATAATATAATAAAAATATAATATAATATTCCACTACTACGCTGTCTAATCCCAAGCTAAGCAGAGCTTGTGTTATGGGTACTAGACAACTGATAAACATACTTATATATTTCTAAATACATACATATATAGATAAATTACACATTACATGTTACAAACTTAAAAATTGTCTGCTTTTCTCTATTATAATATGTATGTGTTATACACCTAAAGCTTCCTCATGAAGCACTCTATCTAATGGTGAAAACTGTATGAAAATCTTGTCAACAGTTTTTGAATTTATCGTGCTCATACAAACAGACAGATATGGTGGAGGACTTTGTTTTATGATGTGTAAGGATAGTCTCTCATTTGACCACTATCTCATCGAATAGTAAGCGATGATGTAACCAATAACAGTCTCACACAATGGGTCAGTCTCTTTTATGCACATTAGCTTTTGCCTGCGCCTTTTTCCACTTAAAATTAACCCTATGTCATGTGCAACAGTGTAACTTTCTACCAGTGAACCATTTGTTTATAAATGGATTGGTATTTCCACAGATTATAATTTGAAAACATATAATAAACAAATTGTTTTAGCCCTTGATGATAGTAGAAATTGAGAGGGAAAGGAAGGCCAAAGAAAGAATGTATGGATTGTGTAAGGAGTGATAATGTTAAAAAGGGTGTTAGGGATAGTGTGACGGGACAGAATGGAAGAATAAAATGTGTTGCACCAACCCCAAGTAAAATGGGACTAGTAAGATGATGATGATGATTTTAGAAACAGTGTTTCTGTTTTGCACATATGTTACTAAACAGTGGAATCCCTATTAGAGAGCAGTGTTAGATAATAAAATTGTATAACGTTGCATTTCAAAGCAGAACTTTGACTTGCCTTTGGTCCCTTGTTAGTTGATTTTGATGATTTTATCAATGAGCTCGATTGACTGTTATATAAAGTCTACCTTGAAATACCATACTGTTACTGTGTAGTTGTTGGGGAAGGCCCTCTTTGCATATAAAAAGGGCACAACCATTATTCACCATCCTCAAATCAGGATGGCAATTTACAGACTTTAAATAACAAGTCTATGTTTTCTCACAATCGGCTGTGGGATTGTTTAAAATGCTCCAGGGCCAGGGTAACTGGCCCTGGAATGCAAAGGGCAACAAAAATACAGGTGGGTTTTAAAAGTTAAAGGTCTGACCCCCTGGCTCCACCCAGATCGAGAGAAGTTATTTAATAATAATAATTTCCGACCCTGTTCCCGATACCGGCATGACACAATTTTTTGTATTTTTAAATGTTTTATTTTTATTGAAATATTTAAAAATATAATTTATATCATATGTTACTGAATAAATGGAATAATAATAAATACATGTCGAATTGTTAGAAAATTCATGCAAATAGATGAAAACAAATTAGGTCCCCATCATAACACACCCTCAACATAACACACCACACGCTACATTCACTTGGTTTCGGCTCGAAATCTAGTTAAAAACCAGCCAAAGAGCTGAGAATAAAAAACACTTTCCAAAAATAATAATAATAATACTTTATTGTTCTAAGTATCCTTTTATTTGATTTGACTCACAATGTTTTCTACACTTATGTCAGTGATGTTGATTATATGCCAACATGATGCAAGTGTGTGATGGCCCCTGTAACACTTTTATAACTAGATTTGTTCAAATTATGACAAAAACGTTTTACTTTAATTTTGATGTAGACTAAATAGGGTCTGGTTATTTTTAAGGTGGGAAATTCCTCCCACTGACTAAAGTAAGAGGGAGTGTAAGATATTTACTTGTTAATCCCAACCTGTGTTCCTTCAGTAGCCTTTAGCGATTTTCAGAGCTGTGGTGACTCTTTTGTACAGTCCTACAGCTTTAGTTCAATGTTAGCTAATGCAAAAGTCTGGAAAATCATTGGAATTAGAATCAACAATAATGCTAGAACTACATGAGACCGACGCACACCTGATTTGTACGTAGACCGACGTCGCGTGGCGTGTATCAAGTGTAGCTCTACAAGCCTAGTTTCCAATATAAATGTATGGAGATCGACGCGCCCAGATCGGCATGTGTGGCACATGTGTGGGCAGTATAGTTCTACCATCAATCAATAACCTATCGGTCGTAGCATGAAGCTACCAATCAAATGGGCTATACAAAACTGAAAAAAAAATTATCTCAAAAATTCGAGCTTGTTGTTTCTGAATTTACCGCATTTAATCAGACACAGCAGTGATGACCGAGTGGTAACGGCCCCGACTTACAAGTTGTAGGTTGCGGGTTCAAACCCAGCCAGGCACATTACTTTGTGTAATTTATTTCATCACCATTGCTCTCAAAACTTCGAAAGAAAACATCGTAAGGAAACCGGCATGTCCTAGAACCGAAAATTCGAAGACATGTGACATCCACCAACCCGCACTGGGCCCGCGTGGTGGATTACGGCCCACTCCCTCTCCTAGAGAGGAGGTCTGAGTCCCAACAGTGGGAACATTATAAGGCCGACTATATTATATGCTAACCAAACACACTCTTCAGCTTTATAATATTAATATAGATTAGTGTGGCAGGGTTTGTATATACAAAGACATACAATTTTGTAGAACCCCATGGTGTGAAAATATTTATCTATCAATTTTTTTGTGCAGCTAGTAGGTATTATTGAACCTGTAGTGCAATCTGTGGAATTTTACATACCTACAATATTTAATCTAATATTAAAGAATTCTTATCAATCCGATAAACTAATTCATTCACTGAACAAAATATTGCTATCTAGCATCATTTGTTTGTTTACTTTGGTGTCGGTTCTGATAAACAGGTAAATATAAAATGGATAATAAAATTGATTTGAGTGTAAAAATTAAAAATTTTCAAATAAGTTTATTTGTTTTTGGAAGCCATGATTATGTGTTGGATTTAGGTATTCACTAGAATGACTAATAAGGGATTCGGGTTTATAATTAGAATTTACACAAAAAATTGTCAGAGAGTAGATACAACAACTCTAGGTGGAATGCTCCTGGGTAGCCCGGAAAATTTAATTTTTGGTATGTTTTTTGCAATTTGCAATTTGGTATCTCCTAGTGAGATAACAAAAAAATATTTATGGTAAAAATACATGTATGTATTTTTTTTTTGTATTTACACTATTTAAAACCGTTAACATAACTATCTAACTTAGATAAGAGCTAAAATGTGTTATTTTAATAAAAACTTGACGTTTTACATTGTTTTTAGGTGAGAGACTTATGATGATGGTTTTTATGAGTATAGTTGTGTAAATACATGCACACGTTACCGCAAATATAATTTTTGTTATCATAATATCCGATATTGAGATGCAAATTGCAAATTCTAAAATCTGGGGGCACGGTAGTGCTCTTGCCAAGTCGAGCAAAAAAGCGGCACAGCCGTACGCCCGTACCATCTTTTTTCTCGAAACAGTTCAAGCCATTTTCGACCCCCTATAACTTCGTTGTGTATAAAAATAGAATCCTGAATTTTCAATAACCAAGCAGGCATTGTATAAATACGGTATATTTCAAATTTCATTCTATTTGAACCTGTAGATTTGTGTTACTACTGAACATCAAATTCTATTTATTTTACCTGCAATCACTCTATAACATTATATATATGAAGAGCCCTGGTTGGTCATCATCAGGTCGTATAGGCAGACTTGTGAAGTGAATTGAAAACAACGACCTTACAGCCACTAGACGCCTCATGCTTGGACTAGCGCACCAAATCAATTTTGTGAACTAGCCGAGGTACGGTCAGCGGAGTTCTACGTTCTGATTGGTCGAGACATCAGATCTATAATCATATGTGTTGACAGATATGCGTCGCCTGTTATTAGACGTCTAGTGCTTGTGAGGTCGTTGATTGAAAAGCATTGAGGCGGCTAATAAAAACCCATCAACCTAAGAATTAAATTGTTCCTTTTACACTACAAAACACTATTTATATGGTACCATTTTGATTGCCTCAGTTGCATTTAACAGGCAATTTAAAGTGTTAGTAGACCTTGATTGCACCAATAAAATATTTACTTTGTTGCATCTGGCACGCTCATGCCTGTAAATAAACCAAACTAGCTTTTTTCAGCGGTTGCACTCGCGTGATTGTGGGGCATTATCTGAAGACAAAGTATATTAGTATATAGTATTGTAGTATTGCTATATTTTAAGTTCTCTTAATTAGAATGATTTCCTATGTATCATAGTATTTATTAGTTTATTATATTAGCATATATACGTATTTTATTATTATAAGCCACTTAATTTAATGATACTACATTCTATTTCAAAATATCTGTTATTTATTTATTGTGCACACCTACCACAGTGTTGTCTTTTTAACCCAATGGTTGACTGGTAGAGAATGCTTTGTGGCATTAAGTCCGCCTATGTACCACCACTGTACATGAAGTTTAAATAAATAAATAATCATTGCTTTTTTTTTCTCCATACAAGTTTTAGCTCTCTAGGGGCTGAATTTTGAAAAATCTTTCTTAGTGTTTGCCTACGACATAAAAGGAAGCCTTGTGCAAAATTTCACGCCTCTAGTCCTGCCTGTAGTTTCAGCTGTGCGTTGATATGTCAGTCAGTCAGTTTCTCCTTTTATATAAATAGACTAGCTTCTGCCAGTGGCTTCGCTCGCTTAATAATGTTTTTTCCATACAAACTTTGGACCCCCATTTCACCCCTTTAGGAGGTGAATTTTGAAAAATCCTCTTAGTGCTCGCCTACGTCATAAAAGGAAACCTTGTGCAAAATTTCACGCTCTTAATCTCAGTAGTTTCGGCTGTTCATTGATATGTCAGTCAGTCAGTTTCTCCTTTTATATATATATAGATTTAAACCTATTTATCCCGAAGGAGTTGTAGGCGGAGTTGGGGGAATAGGTAAAGTACACCCACATTTCACAAGTCATCAAGTCCCTCATAGAATTTTATTTTATAAAACTCTCAAACCTAATCTACCATATTGTCTATACATATAGTCAAGTTAATAGATTGATCTTTTAACAAAGCCACTTGCTTATAAACTTTACAAGGGATATAAAAGGCAACTAGAGGTTATTCGGAAATTTTATGACCACACTAAAATTAATTTGTCTACTGTTATAATGTTACAATGTGTATTTAAAGGTCTATGTGTTGGTTTAGACGTGGCTGGCGGTAGGGAAAGGTAAATCGTATATTCGAAAGAGTTTGGCCCTGGAATTTAAAGGGCACAAAAAGAACACAGATGGGCTTTAGTCAGTAAACGTCTGAAACGCATATCCGCTCCACGCAGAGCGATACAAGTTATTTGATGATTTTCCAAGTCAAAAAAATAATACTCAAACTATCCGGAATCTGGCCATACTGGGACTCATGAAGAAGGTGCACGGAGGGCTAGGGGTTGAGTATACAGGAGGGGAATAGCACAAAAGATCCAGAAGGGTCGAAATGCTCTAGCCTATGGCCAGCCCCACAACAAGATAAGATAAGATCCGGAATCTGTGTTTCCTGATGGCTACAACCCGGGAATCTTTAAGTAAAGAGTGAATAGGTTACTTCTAGGTAAGCGCGCTCCATCGTCGACCGCATCGTCGCTTTCCATCAGGTGAGATAGCGGTCAAGCGCGAACGTATCAAGAATAAGAATAAAAAACGTAAGATACGTGTGGCTGGCTAATAGCGGTTTCGGTGTCTCTCTACCAGTCAACCAAGGGTGTGATGAAACAACACATTATCAGAAAGCGAGAGACAGTAAGAGTAGTGCCACGAATTATCGCTTCGTGTTGCCACTTAACGATCTTGACTAAAATATTAACATGCAACATTAGTAGTATAAATAGGGCTACCAGCCGTCCGGGTTTCCCTGGATTTGTCCTAGTTTGAAGGGCGTCCGGGGGGTGTCCGGGCGGGGTTTTTAAAAGTGTCTGGGTGAAACCCGGACTCCCGAACAGTTAGTTTTTACAATTAACCCTGTATATACTTAGTGTTTAATTTTATTACTAAAAATGTCTATTGATTGTTGCGGTTACATACGTACCTATCTAATTCGGTTTTATTAACAACCGGTATAAACAATTAAAACGATGTTTTCATTTTGTTACAAAAATTATTTTTTCCGACGTGTCTGGGGAAAAAAACCATATTTCGCCCAAATGTCCGGGATTTTTGCCGTGTTTGTCCGGCGTCGGCAAATTAGGCGATGGCAGCCCTAAGTATAAAGTATTGGTCACTCTAGCCCGAAAACGTTCAAACTTTTCCTAATGGCGGGTTTGACATGTTCATACTTCCAAATATTCAATTCAGAAACTTTCCCAGATGTATACTTTTCGTGGCTTCTCAAATAAAAGCTACGAAAAGTATGACGATTTTCGATAGTAGTAGTACAAAAAGTATGGATCATTGAATTGAACTCGAAGCGCCTTTTTTCAAGCCATCGAGGCTCACAACGGAAATAAGTTCAGTCAATACTTAGATATTGGCCATATTTCCCAAGTACTTACGTTCAAACGTGAACCAGAACGTCGGAGTTTGTCATAAGTAGGTCAACGTGAAAAATTTAGATCCTGATGCTATTATTAAGGTTCCTTCGAGCTTGCATGACCAGAATGTTAAAATGTCTTTGGCTTACTCAATTTGATTCTTATTACTTTATGTAGTTTATTAGTCACAAAGTGTCGAAATTTTTCAAAATGCAGTGTGCATTTTCAGTCTTCCAAAGGATGAGTGACTCGGATAGCTAATGCAAAATATCATTGTTTAAGTTCTGGTTCTATTGGTATACACAATCCTCCTTTTTATGATGAAATAGAATAGAGTAGAAAAATCTTTTATTCTGTACAGACATGGCGATGGTTACAAACAGAAAGTAAGAAAAGAATAAAAGCACAGAATGCGCCGAGCGTGCCCGCATCGAAAGGTTTACCATCACAGTATTGGCTGGGCGTCAAAAGAAACTGTTTTTTGAAACACTACATTCCTAAACGGTGTCGTTCAAATGTTTAAGAAAAAAAGCGGATATAAAAGACCTCGATAGTAATTTTGTTAGTTTGTAAGGTACCTTGAACGTAAACGGCAAAGTTCAATGCTAAAGCTCTATGCACAAAATTAGGTCGGGAACTTACATTCTCAGGGACGTACGGGCTCAGAGTTCTGGAGCACTCTGACGTACGTACACGAAAGTCCCTGACCTGGGCCTGTCTGGATGAAGCTTAATACTGGAAGGTTTGCATTTTCCCAGTACAATATTTTTTTTGATGTACACAATTATGAAAGGTCTAAGGGCGGTTCTGTAAGGGCTGTGGGATTGGTCGAAGGAGGTACCGTGGCTCTCGCAAATAGCAACTGTATAAACACAGGTGGGCTTTATAGTCAGTAAAAGTCAGACACTCCCTCTCGTTCCACCCAGAGCTGGGGATGTTATCTGATGATTTCGCACCACAAAAAAGGCTAAAAGCGAATTTCGACATGAATGAAAAAAATATCTGGAACCCAATAGCTGCCAGTTTCATCATTGTTGGAAATTGATACTGACAGTTCTAATCGCATTCAGTTTTATCATGACGTCTTAAATGCCAGGCGTGCGAGCGAAAAAGAGGGATGCAGCTATACACCCTATGTAGCTCCATCCCTTTAACAGGTCAGTTTAGATCGTCAAATGGACCGCGATAAGGGCTCGTAGTAGGGTCACTGATCTTATTGAGTTGTGGAGGGCAGATACACAGTCGCTTCATGTAGAATACTGGTATTTAGCTACATCTGGTTAGTCTTGACTTCGATACTGTTATAGAAAGGCTATGCAGAAAATAATGATGATACTAACTATATTGTTTTCTTTGCAGTCGGAACGCATTATGGAAGAAAATACGATCGTCCGTGATCTCATCACAAAAATTCTCGATGAGACCGGACCTTCAGATGGGTGCAGGTAAGTTTAGATCTACATTAATTTGTCTAAAATCTCAAAAATGGAGCTTGTACATTTTTTTATCAGCGTTTTGTGTCCCACTGTAGGACAATTGCTTCCTTCCTTACCAACTGAGCCCTATCTATTGCTGTCTATGGGCAAACTTTATGAGGCGATTAAGAAAATAGTCAAGTTCGTACCGATTCTTCTGAGCCTGCCACGTTGCAATTAGTAGCAAAAAGAAGCCAATAAGTCTAATTTACACGATGTTTGTTCAACAGCTAAAAATGGTTAATTGTTAGGAAAGAGTTATCAAGAAAACACAAAAAAAAAACATTGGCACAATGCTTTGATGTCAGATGCATAATCGTATAAAAAAAACTAGAATGGTTTTTTTGTTCCATTGCAGTATGCATCAGAAGTGACACTGTATTACCGCTTGTGTTCAAATCAAGAGACTCATGTTTTTGGTGTGCAATCAAGTGCAATATGTATGTACATATATAAATCAAATAAAACAGCTCAACCCAAAGTTGAGCGAGTATATGCTTGTATTCCTTCAATATATGATCTAAAGAATATTTATTTCGGGTCTGGGGGTCTTGTGTAAGTTTACATGTTTGTGAACGCACCCATGATACAGGACTCTCTTCTATACTCTTTCGGAACAATTCCGCAGCCTATCAGGAGACCAAAGCTAATCCATCATCAGTTTTAATTCACCCTAATTTCTCAGCTATGATTTCAATTCTTTCTTGTTTTGAATTACTTATCTAGTTTTCGTTATTCCAATCTGTACTGAATATAGGCCATTGTATAGTGATTATAAGGATTTAGAACTCTGTCGACGTCAATGCAAGCGAATCTGTGTCGCACAGGAAAATATATATTATCGTGATATGAAGAAATTGATCTCGCGTTTGCATATGCATTCTCAACTGTTTCTTGCACTCCAAGATGCAATGCCTCGAGTAGTATCTTCCAATACTGCTGTATCTTCTATTGTTCTTATATTTATCGAGGTCATCGACTATTTAGTCGACTCTAAAATAGTTAGGAAGTCTAGGTGGATGATAACCCTGGGTCGACCGCACATTGTGTTTACACGAAAGAAATGTCAGCACAATTGCCAGGGTCCGCTTTGGCCGAGACCTGCCGGGGCTGTGGGATGGTTCGAAAGAGTTACCATGAACTGGAACGTAGGGGGGCGATCGGCGGCCGTGACCTCTCGCTCCGGCCCTGGTTCAGGCTATGTTCCGGAGCGAGGGGGAATGGGTGGATATCGCCTCCTTCTGCAAAGCAGTAATGGTAGCGAAGAAGACGTCCGCACGCGTGAAGGGACGGACATCCTCACGGTCCAGAAGCCGAAATTCCGGCTCCGATTATCAGGCAGGTTTTTGTCAGTAAAAGTCTGGCACTATCTCTTGTTCCGCCCAGTACTGGAAGGATTATTTGATGATTTTCAATAAAACCTCTGGACACCTTTTAATCATCTGAAAAATGTCAAGAATCATCTTTTATTCCTTCGCAGTATACGTCACCACATAACGTTTAGGTTTGCTTTAGTGTCGACTTGTTTAGCGTTCCTATTAAGAAAACAAAACTTAAAGTGATGACATAAGTTGAATCGTCGATGGGGTACCAAATTCTATCACCAAAATCGATTAAATACCTAAGCTTTGTAAATAAGAAAATCAGACTAAGTCTATTCAATAAACCCGTTGTAAAGACCTATTTTGTAGTTGTTTCAACTGAAATAATCATTGCAACGAAAATGAGAATTGATAACACGAGTTCAATGAAACATTGATTACTTAAAAATTGTGATTTATTAAGATAATATTATCAAAATATATAATTCTGCCATTGGTGAATCCCTATTTACTTCGAATAAAAGAAAAAATGTAACTAGGAAAGCTCCTAAACGATAATATTTTCTAGTTAGTTATAATAACTTGGCTTGGTTTTGACTGTCGCTTTCAAAATCGGTGGGTCATGTCTTGTGTAGGTGTGGCCAGTCATGATAAAGAAGATTTAAAAAAATATGTACTAAGTTAAGGTTTCTATGAGTCTATGCCACCCTAAATAAATCAATAATCAATCATTTAATCATTTGTTTAACATAGGTAAATATTCGTTCTTAAAATAGTTAAATAAGCTTGCTATGTTAGGTCCGAGAGCGTACAAATGTAGGTATTTTATTTATAAAGTTATTGATATTATTAAAATAGCCTATCACGTTCTCAGCGCTAGGCTCCAAGAGGAGGCTCTTTTTGAGAAGGAACGGAATGTAATCATTACGCGGACCCAATGTGGGTTGGTAGCATTGCTTATCGGCAACAATAATCTAAAAACCTTATTTAGTTAAAAAAAAAATATTTTGTAGAAAATTAGTTTTTATGATATATTTTTTTTCATTTTTTTTTTTTAAATTAACTGTACTTTTTACTGTTAGTGGCGACACGACTTAAAACAAGAAGAGAGATAGAAGCCATACAAAAGCGCCCATGCTCCTTTAATTTTTTTGACGGCGCGTTTGGTGCAGTGGTTGAACGATTGGCTTCAGCACTGCGTGTCGCGGGTTCCATTCCCGAACGGAACAAATGTAATATGACCTACAGATAGTTGTTCCGCGTCTGGGTGTTTTGTGTATGATTCTGTGTTTGTGAACGCAGCGATACAGGTGTCATTCCTAATATTTAAAAAAATAATATCTACACAAATATTATAAAGAGTTAAAATTTGTTTTTCTGGTTTTTTTTTGTTTTTAGGAGTTACTGATCTCTGGAAGTACTGGTACGATTGCAAAATTTTTTTCACAGATAGAAAACTGCTTTATTCCTAAGTGATATTTTATGTAAGCGGGCGACGTCGCGGGAAAAAGCTAGTTACTTATTTTCTTTATTGTGTATAAGAAAAAAATACAGGACGACAATTATAAAAATAGGTGTACAATGGGCGTTCTTATCTTACAAGGCAATTTCTTACAGGAAAAAATTTGGATGAAATATTTGTCGAGTCAGCCAACAAGAGAAAAGTTTCAACGGCTAATAATTATATGTTTAAAAAATCTGCAAGAATACTCGACAATCGCTTTAGACAATGCCAACATATTTACGTAATACTCTTTTTTAAGAACGACACTCTGAGGGCACCGCGACCTCTACTTATCTATCTTTATCAAATATCAAATTGGGCATAAAAAAATATATGAATGTTGCATTGCAAGTGATATTTTTTTTTTTTTTTAAATTGATATAAACCAGTGCTTGACTACGATCCCACCTAATGGTAAGCGGAGATGCAATCATTGATGGTCAGGCGCACTAGTTTATTAAGAGCCTATTCACTCTAGCCTTGAAGACACCTATATTATAGTTGGACGGGAAGACAGAAGCAGGCAAATTGTTCCAGTCCTTCGATGTACGCGGTATATTATAAGTAGCATTCTCTGTGTGTTTGCTTCCGTGCATTTTTTGACAAATGTTTATGACACTAGTTACCTATACTTATAATAAATCTGTAGAACTGAAAATTCTGTACATTGGAAAAATCAAAAAAATAAATGGCAGGGGGTGTTGCTAGACCGACACTGAACCCAAAAATGTGATTTAAATAATTTTTGTGTCTGTCTGTTTGTTCAGGCATCACGCAAAAATTACCGGTGCGATTACGATGAAACTTGGTATAATTATTCTTTAATATCCTGGGCACCACACTGGATACTTTTTATCCCGGAAAAGTACATACAATAAAAAAACAAACTTAATTTCGCGGTTCGATTCCTAGACCCTATTACTGTACTAACCGCAAATAATAAGTTTGTCGTAGGTTACGTCACCCGCAGTGGAGTTCACTAAGGGGCGCTGCACACAACTAAGATACTTTAAAATTTTATCTTAAGATACAATATTGCTCGCCATACAATTCAATGGGCTATCACACACGATGAAGATAATAAATAATATTTCATATTTTTGTTTCTCAAAAAACCAAATAAAACCATTTTCAACTACGCAAACGAAGTCGCGGGCAAAAGCTATTAAGTAATAAGGCTATTATTATTATTTTTTTTATTTTTTTAAATTGATATAAACCAGTGCTTGACTGCGATCCCACCTGATTATTAGACAATAGGCTTCATTGTAATTAGGCAATATACATTTCATCACATTAGCTACCTGATATTTTGATAACAGGAAGCCATTCAGATTATAATAAATCTTTGTTATTTGTACTTAGTTTATAATATTTAGAATTAAATAAATCTAAGTCTTAATCTACTCTTCAAGCGGAACACACTTATTGTTCCTTTTTAAAAAGCCTTTCGCCTCAGCCCACAACCTTACTCACTCGGCGATAAAGTTTTCTATTAGTGAAAAAAAAAAATCCTTCCAGAGAATAATAATATCGTGTAATTTTCGTGTCTTAATATCACTTTAAAGATCTAAACCTTCCGGAGAAAATTACCTGAACGATAGAGGAAATTGTTACGAAGAAATAAATAATAGTACATAGCTAGCAAAGGAGGAGGCCGCACGTTCACGCGCGAGGGAGCGGCCCTCACGTCCCAGCCGCCGTGATTCCGATCCCGATTTCCGTCCACCGAAAGCGCGGGCTTGCGACCGGCGAGCAATGGGTAGCTTGCTGTCCGACCGTCCGGTAACCGTCCGGACTGAGCCCAAGTCGTCGACGGCGCGTATTGTTCCAAGTACGCTTCAAGATGTCAGCAGACCGTAGGGGCCCAGCAGGGTCGAAGCCTACTGGGCCCAAAGGTAGTGTAAAAGTGGAACCTGTGGCCCTGGGACGAAGGCAAAGAAGTAACAGGTGTGGGATTTAGTCCATAAAAGTCTAACACGCCCTCGCGCTTCGCCCAAGAGCATTTCATTCATTCAACCGTTTGAGCGTGAAGGAGTGACAAACACACCCATTTAATCACACACATTTAATAAACTTTCATCTGTATAATATTAGTGTGACTAAAGAAATAGCATCGACCTAACACGAGTATGTGTGTCATAATAATAAATTAATGTATAATTTTAAATATAAAATTATAATATTTTATTTGGCCTAGTGACCTGACCCCCTCGGATTGTTTACGTTCACTATCTTTGGTTAAAAGTCCAAGAACAAAAAGTTCCCGTGCGGAACAAAATAATATTTGTACGGCTAATTGTTCCGGCTTAGCTTAATTGTAGCTTGTCTGTATGAGTTTAAAGGGCCTATTACACTACGCGATATTCAGCACACGATGTTCAGACTGTCTTATTTTTTGTTCCGAGTAAGACCGGTCTAACCCTTATTACACTACGCGACATCGACTAAGACTGTCTGAATATCGAGTAGTGTAATAGGCCCTTTAATGTCTTTGAACGCACCTACTTAAGAGACCCTATCACGAACTCTTAACGCGATCCGTTTGACGACCTAACCTGAATTGTTAAAGGGATGAAGCAGCTATATAGGGTGAATCGCTTCATCCTTCTTTCTCGTTTGCACGCAAAATTCATAGGGTACTTCCCGTTGACCTAGAATCCTGAAATTTGGCATGGAGTAAGGTCTCATAGCAAAAGTATAGGAAAAAATCTAAAACTATAAAGTAGTTACGTCACAAAAAATTTTTTTTTTGTGATTCGGAAAAATCTTCGTAACTGAATTCGGGAATTGAACTGCTTTTATAGATAAGTTTGTACGGAACCCTCAGTGCGCGAGTCCGACTCGCACTTGCCCGGTTATTTTACATTGAAGTCGTTTGTATTTTTTTTATTGTTTTGTGTATATTTACTAGGTCTGAGAATAGGTCGTAGGCTTTTTTAACCGTCATACCACCAGCCCCCATTTACTTTTTTGATATTTTTTATTAGCAGAACTACGTTTACTTGATCAGCTAGTAATAAATAAGAAGGTATTGTCACTACACTGCAAATTGATTGAATTAAGTTACCGATCATAACCTGTATGTGAAAGTTCATCCATTGGATAAATCTAATATATAAAATCGAGAATTTTGTCACATGTGATGTCACAGTTTTCGTTGCCATACTCCTCCGAAACGGCTTGACCGATTTTGATGAAATTTTTTGTGCTTATCCGGTATCTATGAGAATCGGACAACACCAATTTTTATTTTTATTTTAGATAATTTTTTTATATACATAGCAAAACAACGTTTGCCGGGTCAGCTAGTGATAAATGATATTTATTTTGTAAGTAGGTTTAAAAAACACTTTTACACGTAAATTTTTTTTTCGTCACCCTGAGAAGAAACACCGAAACAAACTCAGGGGTATAAAAAAAGTTTTAAAAGAATAAAAGAAAATTGCAAAGAATCATCATAAAGACAGTCTTTGCAGCAAGTTTTATATATCAAAACTATTGTACGTACTTGTTTAAAGCTGATTTATCGGTAAGATTAAAGTCGTGTTGCAAGCACGACATGATATTTTGACTTGTTGCTTATTCTTTGTATGAATAAATGTCGTGGCTTTGTTAGAAAGCCATCTGTGGAACGAAGTTGCCGTAGCGTAGGTGTTACTCAGGACAAAAAATGTAGTCAATGTTTCTGGCTTTGTTTTGCTATTTAACACTGATTTCCTGCGGAACTCCGTCCGATCGTCCGGTAACCGTACGGATCGAGCCCAAGTCGTCCACGGTGCGTATTGTTCCACACGCGCCTCAGGGAGATGTCAGCAAATCGTAGGGGCCCAGCAGGGTCAAAGCCTACTAGGGCCATGGGTAGTGTGAAAACGAAACCCGGGGTCCTGGGACGAAGCCAACGAAAGAACAGGAGTGGGTTTTTAGTCAGTAAAAGTCTGACACTATCTCTCGCTCCGCCCAAGAGCGGGATTTGTCATAAGATGATTTTCCGAACCATCATCTTCCTGCCCTTGTCCCATCTTATTTGGGGTCGGCGCAACACGTTTTTTTCTTCCATTCTATCCTGTCAACCGCCATACTATCACTAACTTCCTTTTCTTTCATATCACTGTTCACCCAATCCATCCATCTTTTCTTTGGCCTCCCTCTCCCTCTCCACCCATCCACATGTAAACTCATAACTCTTTTAGTAACATGTGTTTCATCTCTCCTCTTTACATGACCATACCAAGACAAACGATTCCCCTTCAACTTTTCAGTCACTGGCGCCACATGCTTTTCCCATCCAATAAAAAAAAAAACTGATTTCCGAAATGTAGTTGTCTTGTACTTTCTACTTGTACCACTCCTCAGCTAGCTAAACCTAGTGTGCAAGTCTTACAGTAAGGTGCCACTAGAATATAACAGTTACAAGTGTATCTTTAAATTAGATGAGATCCCCCGATTTCTCCAGGATCTCATCATCAGAACCTTGAGACTGTGGGACTACCTGGGAAGTATATCTTGACAAACAAAAAAAGAATTTTCCGACTCGGACCAGGTGTGTACGAGAAAGTGGAATTTCGATTAAAAATCACTACTTACACAGATTTCTTCCTACAAAAATGTTGTCTCTATAATATTACCTAGTAATGGTACGGCAGGGTGATGTAACGTCGATCTAACATAATATAATAATATTCGCTTAACATCCATTATAATGCAACGTTCCATTGCCCTTTGAGGGTAATCTTGAATTTGGTCTTTTCGAGGTCGATTTCGTCGCAGTTGGCAAATTTGACCAAAGATCGCCCTAGATAAAATGGTTTGGAGGGAAGTCAAGGGGAAGGGTGGTCTTTGCCCACCAGTGGGACACATTATAGGCTAATAAAAAAATATTCGTTTAGATTTTGCCCGCAGTGATTACTCTAAACTAAAAAAATAATTCTTTGTGCTTTTCGTTTTCAGCTCTGTACAACCACTGGAAAAGCCTCTAAACAGCATACAAACGAACAGCCAGTATCCTAAAAACGAAGGAAACGCATTCTTACCACCGACTTTCAACTCGTATCAGAACAACCAACTGTTTAACTTCAACCCATCGGACCAAAACGGATTCAATTACAACTTACAAAACGGTTACGGTAACACGAACGGTTTTGTTAATTACGAGAACGACGTGAACGCGTTACTCGGTATCGATACCTTACCCGATGCCTCCACTGAAAATGTAACGCAAGAACAGCTAAACCTACTAAGACTTGCTGCTCAAGAAATCGGTGGTGCGCAATTCACAACTCCCCCTACAAACAAATACGACGAAAAATTCAACAATTACAATTTCTTCGAACCTAACCAAAGAAATTCGTTGCCTGAAGCCAACATGTTCTCAGTAAACAACTTTAGCAGACCAAACAGCTTAAACCTTGATATGAATTACAACACGAATTTTGAAACCCCGTTCAATAATACACAGAGGTTTCCAAACAAATACGAGAATTTCATAAAAGATCAAAACCAGGAGACAGAAATATTGTCATATTTGAATCAATTGAACATGTCTTCAGATAGACCTCGTGAAGAAAACGGAATTAATAACATAGATTTGAGGATGCAAATGGATTTGAATGGTCATTTTCCGAACGAGGATTTTCGACAAGAAGAAAGAAACAAGATGTTCGTTAACAGGAACTTCCAACAGATGCCGCCTAACAGAAACTATGGGGAGAATAATTTCTACGATAATATGATGGCCCAAATGAATGATAGGAGTCCGATGGGTCAGAACTTCGATTTCTCGAATCAATCGACGCCCGTTTCGGCTGGTAACTCGATGAACTACAATCGATCGAATGGGTATAACCAGAACGATATGATGCAGCGTCGTGATATGAATCCTATGATGCCTCGTGAGAACTTCCAAGGGAATGGTAACATGAATGATAGGACGAACTTTGAGAATCTCGGTCGGGAGAATATGCAGCAGGCAGCTATGATGAGGCAGAATCAGGAGTTGGCGCGGCAGATGAGTCTGTTGATGCGGAATAGGCCACCTCCTAGCCAGTTGAATGTTGATGTGTCGTTTCTGCACGAGAATAACCCTTTTAACCTCGGTAAGTTTAGTAATAGTTACTGTTTACTAAATCTTCCATTCAGAGTCAGAGTCGGTTTCGCTCTTGTGGACTTTCCCACTTTTGTCACCGAACGGTAGCATGGCATTCTATCAATATTTCCAGAAAAAAGCAATCATTTTTACTTCTTTATGATAAAAGTGATTTGTAATTGAATATCTATTACAATGAGTAGTGTTTTTATATATGTATCTACTTATCACCACTTGTTATAAATAGCTTGCATTTCATAGTCATTCCCATTACTTTAATTCTTTCTCTTCATCAGTCAAGGGCTGGGAGGGTTAAGAATACTCCTTCACTCACATTATATTAATATATTATTATAGATTTCTTTTGATAAACTGCCAGTCATGCTGACAAATCTTCGTGCCGCAGAAACTACACCAAACTCTTAGATTATTATCGTATAAATTTTTCACGCAAGAAAACATAAACGTAAGACTTGGCAATATGATCAAAAGACTATAGGGAAGGCTATAATTTTGCTAGGGGTAAATAAAAAAAAAACTAGGTGCACGCAGAAAACAGATTTAATTTTTTACCGCCATGTCACAAAATATTTTACTAGCTTTACTGTTGTAGTAATAGTTAGTTAAATGGTTTTTCTTCACAAGTGTATTGAAAAACATCGTATATTACACGTGGGTAATTGGTGATTACCGTCCTTGGCTCTCTTAAGACCCTCGCTACGTCTCGGGTCTAAATACCGCCTCGACGGTAATCACCAACATTACACACTTGTATCATAATGTACTATTATCTGGCATATAATCTTTATTAACAGATGAGGAAATATATTTCTAATACCAGATCTAGCGCAGAAAATTTTACATCTTAAATCTAGGCAACCATGGATTTACACCATTTTTGGTAAAGCAACCTAATACGGTTGAATTAGGAATAAAATTACCTTTCAATTTCATTTGATATATAATTCGACTAGCTTCTGTTCAAACTTTGAACCCCCGTATTATCCTTTTAGGAGGTGAATTTTGAAAAATCCTCTCTTAGTGCTCACCTACGTCATAAAAGTGTGCAAATCCTTGTGCAAAATTTCACGCTCCTAGTCCCAGTAGTTTTGGCTGTGCGTTGATATGTCAGTCAGTCAGTTTCTCCTTTTATGTATATAGATTAAATAACAGATGAGGGTATATTATGGCTTTTTGCTTACCTCTTTATACGAAGCAACCCCCATAGTTGCACCAAAAAAAAGTAAGCAACCAAATTTTTTTCAGTTCCTTGGGGCACATTCTTTCAGTTGATGCTCGATTTTCACAAATAACTATCAGGGTGGTTGAAGAAAAAATGTAATAACAAATTTTATTATTTTACATCATTGGCATCAGATTTAGCTAGGCAACCTATTTGCAATGTCATCATCATCATCATCATCTTCCTGCCCTTGTCCCATCTTATTTGGGGTCGGCGCAACACGTCTTTTTCTTCCATTCTATCCTGTCAACCGTCATACTATCACTAACTTCCTTTTCTTTCATGTCACTGTTCACACAATCCATCCATCTTTTCTTTGGCCTCCCTCTCCCTCTCAACCCATCCACATGTATATTCATAACTCTTTTAGTAACATGTGTTTCATCTCTCCTCTTTACATTACCATACCAAGACAAACGATTCCCTTTCAACTTTTCAGTCACTGGCGCCACTTTCAAACTTCCTGCAATGTGTCAATGATAAATTATATTTATTTTGCAAATAGGTTTTTTAAAAACACTTACACGTCAATTATTTTTTGATTTTCCTAGCTGACTAACCTGAGAAGAAATTTCGAAACTAACTCTGGGGTCAAAGTCTCTTTTAAAGTCCATACAGCAAACATGTAATGATCAAATCATATGAAAACCGCGCAGGTTGGAGTCTGAGACGGTCTTTTAAAGAACGAACTACACAGTTCTGAGCGTATCGTAATAAACTCATTATCTAGCATATAATATTCATCATAATTACAGTCGAGGGAAGGTATTTCTTTTACCGGATTAAGATCCGGTAAAAGAAATACCTTCCTTGATCTAAGGATCAAGACGATAATTTGTTGAATGGCAATTGTAAAAAGCATGAGAGTAAGGCCTAGTGTCCACGGACGTGTTTCATAGACGTGTATTCGTCATTATACACTTCGTGTACAGATACCGGCACGAATCTTGCGCTTTGCGCATCGTAGACATCGGCGAGCCAATTACTGTACAAGGATTGCACTACTCGCCCCCGCGTCTCACTTCATACACTACTAAAGAGACCCGATATTTCATTTCTGCGCAAGTGGAAATCAGTGTCATGCCGGTATCTGTACCTACGCCTGCTCACAGCTTACATACTGAACTATGAAACTGTCGACGAAGCGGCAACGAAACGACGGCACGACGTTGCCGTTTCGTCGTCAGAGTTTATGCCTACTTTAGTAGCGTTATTGAATACACAGGCTACACAGATATACTATTAGTATGTGAACACACGCATATACAAGCAGAGCGCTGGTGGTCCTCGACACCAGGATGCAGGCAGGCCAAGGAGGCCCTGCCACATCTCAATAAAGCCCTCACTAAAAAGCTCATAAGACTGGATAGAGGCGGCCTGCGTCTGGTGACGGGGACCATTACCGGACACTGCACGTTGAATAATGTGCAGCATGCTTGGAGCTGCGCATGTTTGGAGGGGGAGGAGACGATTCCACATGTGCTCCTAGACTGCACAGGCGTAACTGAAATACGTACACGAACCTTAGGATCCCTGTACTCCCTTAGTGATGCCCTGAAAAACCTAAGAGGCCTAATTTGTTTTTGGTGAGAGGTGGGCTGGTTGAAATGAGCCCACCTAAGGTTATGGCCCCCATGGCCCACGTACAATGGTCCACATAGGACTAAGTGCGGAAACCATACCTAAAATAGAATAGATAGAATAGAATACTATTAGTATCGTCACTGTTTCGTTTCTACCTATTCAATAAAATACATAGAACAAGTCCCATTGAATATTTGCTGAAAATCATTGCTTATTCAATAATAAATAGCCTTGGTAAATATTTTTGTTATTCAATGAATCGGCAGCGGTATCTAATGAACCTAAATACGCAAGTTCTTATAATACTTAAGCTCCTTCAAGGTGAAAAATATGGATTTTTTACCATTGAATAGACCGTATTTTTACGATGAATGGATGAGCAATAAATAATAATTAAAATAATCACAATTACAAATAAACCTGACGCAAAAGGTAGGCTTATTGAGACTTAAAAAATACAGAATACTACGATGTGCGCAGCCCTCAAGGCTTTACACACTGAATGCCAACAAACATTTACGAGGACATTCCCTCAAGTTAAGGAGAAATGCAAACAGTATCGTAACAGCTTAGAACATGCTTCCGGAAAGTGTTCTGAAAGCTCCTACATTGAACTGCTTTCAAATTCAAATTATATGAAACACATGCATCAGCTAATAGCTGCTAGTGTGTCTTACCAAATAATAATAATAATAACCCCATCGCCGTATCTCTACGTTGACGTCGAGGTGGGGCTTGCGTGCTCCAATAAATCCTAGGTCTGCAACGGTGGAGTGTGCTTTGCCGTAACATGGGCTAGGGTGAGAGGCCAGACTAAGATGGCAATCCGCAGGGTAGTTTTGTGGCGGCCTGATGGGCATTAGTGACCCCATGGACCCGAACTCCCAGGAGAAATCTTGTTCCTTATCCCCGGCTTGCCTTTGTTGGCCAGCCGTAGTGAATACTGACGAGGAACGGAGCTCCCTCCTCTCTCTTGCCTTTATTGGCAGGTTTGAGTGGAGATTCGCAAGAGCAAACTTGCTCGGGAGAAAGATGTATAATCGCTAAAAAGTAAACTGCTGGTAGGGATCTTGACCGTACTTCCGGGATTGTCCTGATAGCCGTGGTATACTTCTCCACTCCTTAAGTTGAAAATTGAGGTTGCAAGTCTCTTTCGTTTTTTCTATAGAAAACTGTAATTATCAGGATATCCTAGCTACAAAAATTTTAGTTGTGTAACCTGGCTATATCATCTAACCCATACTATTTTTTTAAATTTATTCCTTGACCATGGATATAAATCCTTCAAGAGACTACATAAAATCTAAATATATTTGTTTACCATTAGAATATGTATGTACACATTCTAATGTTTTTGTAGTATTTGGCAGCAAATTTATCAAGTTAACCTTCCCGGCAAACTTCGTTAAGGAAGTCAACACTACAATAAAATTCTTAGCTCCATTTTACCGAGCTGGCGTCTTTTTTAATGATTCCACATATTGTCCAGTTACGCAGACAATTGAGATACAAAACTACACTAATTTTACGTCACAATATCCACTAGGAATCAATTAGCTAATAATTAAAAACTGCCACTGAATTTCACTCGAAGAAATTCCATCAAAACCCCCTTACAATGCATACCCATTTATAGTGTTGTCAGCATTAAAATATTATGTTTTCCCACGTTTCCAGGTTTGGGCGCGCTATTAGGCCCAAGTCCACCGGTCCCACCGCCAGTGTTGCCATCACCAATGCTAGATCTACCTCTTTTGGCTCCGTTTTACGCTATGAGGAATATGAGGTAAGATCTTTTGTGCTGTGTTCGTAGAATAAATAACAAAAAGATATACTAGGAATCTGAAGGACGCCTGACGCACAGGACCGGTCATTGTGGCAACTTTTGGGGAGACCAATGTCCAACAGTGGACGTCTTTCGTCTTTCGAAAGACAGAAATATAATTTAATCTGTCCTAAAATATTATCAACAGAAGCGCAGCAACCTCATCTGGCATCCTGCACGCCCGCCTCGACGCATGCTATGAACAATGGCGTCAACTAGAACGTGAACGTAAACGTACCGAAGCGCGGTTAGCGTTAGCGTACCCCGGGCGCGCGGTGTCGTCGTCTAACTCTATACCTGTGCCCCGACTACCGCCCTGTCCTACCAGGGTGGACCGCCTTACTGTGGATATGCTGAGGGAGCACACAAAGGTAAGAGGTTTAAATCTTTAAGTAATTTGAAGCAAAAACCAGTGTGTCAATTGACTCCAGTATCTATCTATCTATGTATTGTGGTCTGGTTTCCGCACTTAGTCCTTGGCGGACCATTGTGCGTGAACCATCGCGGCCTTCACTCCAACCAGCCCACCTCACTCTAGAAACAGATGAGTCTTTTCAATTTTCTCAGGGCATCTATGAGTGAATTCGGTGCTCCCAAAGTTCGTGTTCTTATTTCGTTGACGGCTGTGCACTCGAGGAGCACGTGCGCGACGGTTTCCTCTGACATAGAGTCATGATAGTCCTCTGTGCAGCCTCTGCATAGAGGACTATCCGTGATATTCATTGCAAAGAAGTGTTGGACTCCATTACCTATAAGAGCAATGACGCAAGTTATGACGGTGTCAGCGGTTCTAATCTCACTA
This sequence comes from Mythimna vitellina, assembly GCA_949316375.1. Lineage (NCBI taxonomy): Eukaryota > Metazoa > Arthropoda > Insecta > Lepidoptera > Noctuidae > Mythimna > Mythimna vitellina. Next base: position 5,727,904 of record OX438708.1, on the reverse strand, counting down.
GTTCGTGCAATGTCTTATCAGATCGTAATGTAAATGTACTGAGACGCGGTTATCATTAGCGTGCGCTCTCAACCTGGTCTCACCAGGCTGGGTCGCCTTAATGTGGATATGCTGAATGAGCACACAAAGGTAGGGTCATTGATTCTATAAGTAATTTGAAGCAAAAACTAGTTTATAAACTGGTGTTAATATCTTTAAGAGCAATGCCAGCAGTTTAGGCAGTTTTAACAGTTCTATTCCACTAGTTTGCGTAGGGTCTCCAGTCAGAACGTAACGTAAATGTACCGAGACGTGGTTATCGTTGGGAGCGAATCCGAGAGAAAAAGCTAGTCTTAAATATTTCCTGTGTATAGAATTTAAATGTTCACGTGTCATGGTCATTTACAATCAGGTGAAACGTCATTTGGGACTCGTTCAATCAAGTGAATAATTCTAATAACAGACATAATACATCGGTGCTTCTTTCGCTGGCGGCAGCTCCCGCGTAAAAGTCTGAAATCATCCCTAGAGAGCATGCTACTCATAAAAAACATCCTATGTCCGTATAGACAGTTAGGATATAATCTATTAGTGTGTCAATGTTCACCTAAATCCAGTAAGCCGCAAAATTGCAGTTAAATTTTTTTCAACCTAACAATTAATATACTTCAGTCTAAAAGAGAAAACATCGATTTTCTTCAACAGGTACTAACACTAATGGGCAAAATGGAGACATTACGCGCAAGCGTCTGCGTAGCACAAAACAAGAAGCCAAATAAACCTGAAGACACTAAGATCACAGTACTGAAGCGTGGTCAAGACGTGTGCGATAAGGAGAGTGGAGTGGACCCAGCGACCTTCGACCCTTCCTCGTGGCGGGAGGATGTTAACAACTTGTCCGAGATGTAAGTTACAAACAGAACACAGTAATAAAGCACGGTTAGCGCGTGTGCCTGCGATTTTTTTTATTTTAAGACATGCCGGTTTCCTCAATGCTTTCCTTCAAAGTTTTGACAGCAGTGGCCATGAAATAAATTATTCAAAAGTAATACGCCAGCCTGGGTTTAAATTCGACGGTTTGAATTTGAGTTCAAACCGGGTTAACGCTCTTAATGTAGCAATAAACAGTTAATAATAAATATGTATGTGTTCGGTCCGGTAGCGCGCCGCACAGCGAGGTGGAGAGCGCGATGCTGGCGTGGCGCGGCGCGGTGGGCGCCGTGCAGGCCGCGCGCCGCCGCGAGCTGGCGCCGCACCAGGCGCACCGCGCGCCCCGCCCCGACCGTCAGTATACATCACTTACTTGTGTTGGGTCCGGTAGCGCGCCGCACAGCGAGGTGGAGAGCGCGATGCTGGCGTGGCGCGGCGCGGTGGGCGCCGTGCAGGCCGCGCGCCGCCGCGAGCTGGCGCCGCACCAGGCGCACCGCGCGCCCCGCCCCGACCGTCAGTATACATCACTTACTTGTGTTGGGTCCGGTAGCGCGCCGCACAGCGAGGTGGAGAGCGCGATGCTGGCGTGGCGCGGCGCGGTGGGCGCCGTGCAGGCCGCGCGCCGCCGCGAGCTGGCGCCGCACCAGGCGCACCGCGCGCCCCGCCCCGACCGTCAGTATACATCACTTACTTGTGTTGGGTCCGGTAGCGCGCCGCACAGCGAGGTGGAGAGCGCGATGCTGGCGTGGCGCGGCGCGGTGGGCGCCGTGCAGGCCGCGCGCCGCCGCGAGCTGGCGCCGCACCAGGCGCACCGCGCGCCCCGCCCCGACCGTCAGTATACATCACTTACTTGTGTTGGGTCCGGTAGCGCGCCGCACAGCGAGGTGGAGAGCGCGATGCTGGCGTGGCGCGGCGCGGTGGGCGCCGTGCAGGCCGCGCGCCGCCGCGAGCTGGCGCCGCACCAGGCGCACCGCGCGCCCCGCCCCGACCGTCAGTATACATCACTTACTTGTGTTGGGTCCGGTAGCGCGCCGCACAGCGAGGTGGAGAGCGCGATGCTGGCGTGGCGCGGCGCGGTGGGCGCCGTGCAGGCCGCGCGCCGCCGCGAGCTGGCGCCGCACCAGGCGCACCGCGCGCCCCGCCCCGACCGTCAGTATACATCACTTACTTGTGTTGGGTCCGGTAGCGCGCCGCACAGCGAGGTGGAGAGCGCGATGCTGGCGTGGCGCGGCGCGGTGGGCGCCGTGCAGGCCGCGCGCCGCCGCGAGCTGGCGCCGCACCAGGCGCACCGCGCGCCCCGCCCCGACCGTCAGTATACATCACTTACTTGTGTTGGGTCCGGTAGCGCGCCGCACAGCGAGGTGGAGAGCGCGATGCTGGCGTGGCGCGGCGCGGTGGGCGCCGTGCAGGCCGCGCGCCGCCGCGAGCTGGCGCCGCACCAGGCGCACCGCGCGCCCCGCCCCGACCGTCAGTATACATCACTTACTTGTGTTGGGTCCGGTAGCGCGCCGCACAGCGAGGTGGAGAGCGCGATGCTGGCGTGGCGCGGCGCGGTGGGCGCCGTGCAGGCCGCGCGCCGCCGCGAGCTGGCGCCGCACCAGGCGCACCGCGCGCCCCGCCCCGACCGTCAGTATACATCACTTACTTGTGTTGGGTCCGGTAGCGCGCCGCACAGCGAGGTGGAGAGCGCGATGCTGGCGTGGCGCGGCGCGGTGGGCGCCGTGCAGGCCGCGCGCCGCCGCGAGCTGGCGCCGCACCAGGCGCACCGCGCGCCCCGCCCCGACCGTCAGTATACATCACTTACTTGTGTTGGGTCCGGTAGCGCGCCGCACAGCGAGGTGGAGAGCGCGATGCTGGCGTGGCGCGGCGCGGTGGGCGCCGTGCAGGCCGCGCGCCGCCGCGAGCTGGCGCCGCACCAGGCGCACCGCGCGCCCCGCCCCGACCGTCAGTATACATCACTTACTTGTGTTGGGTCCGGTAGCGCGCCGCACAGCGAGGTGGAGAGCGCGATGCTGGCGTGGCGCGGCGCGGTGGGCGCCGTGCAGGCCGCGCGCCGCCGCGAGCTGGCGCCGCACCAGGCGCACCGCGCGCCCCGCCCCGACCGTCAGTATACATCACTTACTTGTGTTGGGTCCGGTAGCGCGCCGCACAGCGAGGTGGAGAGCGCGATGCTGGCGTGGCGCGGCGCGGTGGGCGCCGTGCAGGCCGCGCGCCGCCGCGAGCTGGCGCCGCACCAGGCGCACCGCGCGCCCCGCCCCGACCGTCAGTATACATCACTTACTTGTGTTGGGTCCGGTAGCGCGCCGCACAGCGAGGTGGAGAGCGCGATGCTGGCGTGGCGCGGCGCGTGTTTCTATGATTTAGATGTTAGGTGTCATGTGTTTTTAATTATTATTTATTGTCACATAGAAGTCGGGCTTATTTACTTGTATTGCTGGCACGTCCCTGAAAGTAATAGCTTGTTTTTCTTCCACAGCTATCCTGCAATTGGCAGAAGCAGTAAAGCAGCTTAGCATATCAGCACGCCGGGCTCGCTGCGCCATGTGGTGCGACCTGACGCTGACAGTGGCGCTAGCGCCGCCGCACCACGCGCAGCAAGCACACCACGCGCTCGCCAGCCAGGATGTACTGAGGGTATGTACTTCTGTAGCCTTCCTGCAACTAGCAGAAGCGATGAAGCATATCAGCGAGTTGGGCTCAGAATGAACTCCCGTTTGTAAAGTTACATTTTCCACGGTCCGGTCTTTAATGTTTCGCCCCGTCGTTTATACCGCGTACATCGGAGGACTTGAACAATTTGCCTGCTGCGGTCTTCCCGTCCAATTACTATGGAACTCTTCCCCAACAATATTCAGAATGCAGATTTATGACATATGATAGCTTTTTAATGGTATTTTTAAATAACTAGATTTAACGACATATAAAGCACGGGTTGCACGGGGGCCTGCACGAAGACAGTCGTTAAGTAGTCGTATTAAGCGATCCCCAAAAAAGCCAGAGCCAAAAACCACGCACGCTTAGGGATACCATCAGGGCCTGACCCTGTGTTCACACTCGTCTTATGGCCCTTTCAAGCTCGCCTTCAGTCACCTCCATCTCGGCAGTCCAGTCCGGGGATGATCGAACTGACGAGGGGCTGTCTGTAGCTACTGGAATAAGCGTGCTTACGACTATTTCCAGTAGAGCCGGCTCAATTGTTTCCGTGATGGGGGAACCCATGGACCATAACCAATTTGTAAGGTTTTCCCCCATGGATTCCTGTCCAGCCCCGCAAGAAGTTCTCCCAAAGACTTTGACCTGGCATCCGCGATGGCGTGCTGAAGTTTCATAGTGGCCTTCCGGTACGCTCTATAGGTTCTGGCAATCTCTTCATTTGTATATCTTGGCTGCCTCCTGCGTCGAGTGCGTTGATACCGGCGTCAGGAACTAAGACAGAAAACTCGTAATTGCGCAATGTCTTCCGACCACCAGTAAACTGCACCAGGACGTTGAACGCATCTGACCCGGGACATGGAAGCGTCACAAATCGACGTCATCGGAACCAAACCGCCTCTTCTTCTGGATCGGGCGAGAACACTTAGGAACAATCATCCTCTGGCCATGCCACGACGTTGGCAGCTGCAGTGAGCATATCTCTATCGAGTTGCTTGAAGGCCCAACGTCGAGCCGGAGGACTAGACTGGACGGCTAAGGCCATTTGAGGGGCGCAATGACACATCAAATTCAATGTGGCGATGGTCGGAAAGTGTAACCATCTCTTCCGCTACCCTCCAATCTGACACCACGCGAGCAACAGAAGGAGTTGCCCATGAGAGATCCACAATTGTACTACCCCTGAACGCATGTGGACATAGATCCCCGATTAAAAAGTCGGAGGTCAAGCAACGTCGCCCAGTCTTGTATCGTATGTTCCCTTGACTTGTCCCGAGTGTTTCCCTAAGCTCTGGAATGAGCATTTATACCGAATGCAGTTTGCAACCTTGTCCAGATATACCCCGAATTCAGTGAGAGAAATGTTACACTATTCCACTGCAACAAATCCAGCCAATAAATGGCGACGGAGTCCACAGTGTCCCGGAACCAGCGAGAATGATCCTTAAAACGGTATGGCTCCACTACCACCGCCAAGGCAACCGACTACTCCGCAACAGTGCAGAAAAAGATTCTGTGCATTACGGCAATGGTTCAGGTTGCACTGGAGAACTTTAATGGTTGGGAAGGTAAGGTCTCCATTTCCTCCGGGGGGCCCGCACCCAGTGGTTTTGGCATCGATCCCTGAATTGCGACAGGAGTAAGTACACACGTATTGCGTGGAGTACAATTTTTACTACATAGCCCGTGATCCGCCGGGAGACCCTGGTCCGCACACAACGGACACCGCATGATCGGCAACGTGCTCGGTCTCGCTTTGTGGGCTTCATCACAGGCATAGCAGTGAGTACTCCGATCAACTGCACTAGTGCATTAGCACCGGAAACACATAATACGACGCGCTCCCAAAACTTGAACCCTCACTGCCGTCCAGCCTAAGTGTATTTGCTTTTCGGACGCCAACTTCTTAATTGCCGACAATGTGCCGCGGACACAGACGTGCGTGCCCCAGAGAAGCATGTGATTGACGAATTTCACCTACTTAAACGTCTTCGGGTGAACAGACTCCTACTTCGGCAATAGCAGCTGCCACATCCTCAAGTGTGATGGCATCGTCAAGATCCATGATCTTTGCCTACTATCCGTGGAAATGTAGTATACAAAACTATGAAACTCTGTCGACAAAGCGGTAAAGTCGTGCTGTCGTGTCGATGCAGCTTTGTCTGTTGTCAGTCGACCTTAATTTACCTAAGCTATCTTAATAATATATTTTTAGGTGTTTTCTCATATAGAGTTAAATACCCTATTGCTATAGGATAGTGCGGGTGACAGTTGTCGGATTCATATTATGTACAATACTGCCAACGTATCTTGTCGAGCCCGAACTTTGCGCAGAAGGCTGCGCACAAACGTTTTTTAGGAACCAAATGGTGGCATGAGACGACGTGCGCGGGGCGGAGGTGTAGGCTAGAGATTGACTCTATGTAAACACAATCGACCCTTTATTCAATCAAATCTCGCAATCGATTTTTATCGATTTGGAATTTTTAATTTTTTGTATAAATGATATTGAACGAAATAGATTTACAAACATAGTTAATGTTATAGTTAGTAAACGATATTTTACTTTAATGAAAAAAAAAAACATAAAAATTTATTTTCTTGCTTGAAAGACATGATTTAGTTAAATACCAGTTATTTATAAACGACTACTAGAATAACGACTGTTTGAGAATATTTTAAACTTCCATAGAAAATTGAATGTTTTTATAACTCAATTTCAATCAATTTGAAAAAAAAAATCGACAACACCCTCAGACACGCGTATTGGACATCTCTCTTCGGTAACTTCGTAAAGCTTCGTACTTATTCGGCAATGTTCGGTTCGCAGTCATATGTCTCACTCACACGTTAGCTTTGGTGTTATTTTCGTGTCACTGTCTCTGTCTTGAGCACAAGCGGCGACAAAAGTTTTCATTGGTTTTTATTAATACATTGTTAAGTTTTTTGTGTAGTGTTAGGTTTGTTTCTTTAATTTATAAGTTATTTTTGTAGCTTTCTGTCTCAAAGTGTTTTAATATTTATTTTATTTGTACTTGGTCCCTGTATTAGTCAATTTTTATTAGTATTTAGGTTTAAAATAAAATAACGTCAATAACAGTTTTTTTACGAGTGTACATGCCGCTAAAGTTCGCAGAGGCTATGTTTACGCTCGCCAATTTACGTCGGCCGTATTGTAGCTACCTATCCTTAACTCTCATCTTAAAAATGTATATTTTCGTCCTGCTGCCATTGTACCCATGCTGTGTAAAAAAGACCAGTGTTCCTTAGAACGACTATCAATACAGTTTAAGGTACTTGAAGAAACCTACCCACCTCCCGGGAAGTGTGCGTGCATCTTGATACTTTGCATTGCCCAAGGACCGTTTATTGCCGTCCTTAAAGAAAGATAGCCGTCGATAACGTTTGATGGTTCGTGAAAACAATGCTTCAGTTCGTGGTAGGCATGCGCCAAACAGTGCTTCACGAAGTGATATGATATGTCATTACGTTTCGTGTCAAGTAATATTACATTTTTTTTTTCAATTCATACATCACGTTATTCCCGTAATATTGTAATATATTGTTGTGTTGTATTGTATATAATATTTATATGTTTATATATTGCCTTTGTATATAATTTAAATCCAATATTTACTGTTTAATTTAAAGTACACCGCAGACTACCCCCCTTTTTCTATTTCAAGTTCTTACAGTCCATATTAAGGTTGTCTGGTAAATATCGCTGACAGCGATAAGACCGCCTTTGTACCCATAGATTTATGATAGTGAAATGAAATGAAATCATGTAAGAGAATGATCCATAGAAGAATTAATTATGAAATAAACTTAAAAAATGAAATACTTAACGTGTATCAAAATATTAAATAGTCAATAAAAATATAAATCATTCAATTTGTAAGTTCATTCTGTGGTAAACAATGTTTATAATAAGTTAATAATTAGTCAAAAATACAATGTCAATAATAATATAATAAAAAGTTAGTCAATAATCATATTGATTTGTCATTAGCCGGGTCCACACCGGACGATCCATCGCGCTCCGATCGCGCGCGGCAGCAGCGCGATCCAAAGATGCAGGCGGTGTGGACGTGCCGCGCGCGATCCATGCGCACGTATTGGAGCGCGCGCTCCCTACCTCGCGCGATCCGTGTGCGGTCGGTTTTACATGCCAGCCTCAAAGGTGCCTCAGTTGCGTGATGCGCGCGGTGTGGACGGTTGTGTTGGTTCGCGCGATCCACCTCGCCATGGACATCTCAGAAAGTCGCCGTTTGATATCGCTTTATAAAGAATTTAAATGTTTATGGGATCCCAAAGATTCTAATTACACCAATAGAGGTGTTAGAGATGATGCTTGGCGTCAGATTTCTCGTGAAATGGGGAATAAGTCGATCGAGAACCTAAAGAAAAAAATGCGATCTCTGGCGGGAGGCTACAGAAGGGAGAAACACAGAGAGAAGCAAAGCCGTATAACTGGATCCGGTAAGAAAACAAAGCTACTTTTTATCTGTAGGTATTAAAATTATATATTTTAGTATAAGTAATTACATCATAATATTTACTGTGGATTTCACGTGATTTCGCTTTTTACATTTAAGCTGTTAGAAATACACGTGGTTATTTTAATGAGTAACTTGTTTATTTCAGGTGCTCAAGATACATATAAATCAAAGTGGTTTGCGTATGATGACTTCGACTTTATGGCGGATAAAAATGAACCCGGAACCACACGCGATACATTGGAACATGTGAGCTATTAGTTTACTGATATTCATTTTGCCAAACTATTGTATGGTTTGTAACAAAGTGTCTTGCTAAGTGGGACCGTATTGTAGTGGCATTTTCTGTTGCTCTTCTTGGTACGACGGCCATCGGTTGTAGCGATTGTGATGGCGGTTCATTTCGCCAGCTTCCAGGTATTACATCTCCATTCTCCTGTACTGTATCAAACGTTCCTGGCGATATAAAGTTAGGATTACTGCGTAAGTAGTTATATAGATGAACCGTTGCCAGCACGACTTTAGTCGCAGTTTCTGGTTCCAAAAGCATAGGTTTACGCAGGACTCTGTAGACAGAACTAAGTACTCCAAACGCGTTTTCAACTACTCTACGTGCTCTTGACAGTCGGTAGTTGAAAATTCTTTCACAAGAACCCCTTTCCCGTGTACCATCGTATGGTTTCATAGTATAATCATTAAGCTGAAAAGCTTTATCACCTAGTATATAATAGGGTACCTCAATTTTATAGGGAACTTGCAATATCTCCGGTGGAGGAATATTTAGCTCTTTTTTTTCAAGTTTTTTATATAAATTTGTGCTTTTGAACACGCCTCCATCTGATATTCTGCCTTTAGTCCCAACATTCACATACAGGAACCTATAATTTGCATCTACTAATGCAAAAAGAACAATACTAGGAAATAATTTGTAATTATCAAAGTCGTTGCCACTATTAAAAGGCGATTGTATAGCGACGTGTTTGCCGTCCATCGCTCCTATCACGTGTGGGAAATTCCACTTATTCTCGAATTGCTGAGAAACTGTACGCCATTCTTCTTTAGTTGACGGCACCTGAAAATAAAGGAGATCTTAATTATAATATAAAGCTGAAAATAAGAATAAGCAGTAAATAGTAATAATAATTGTTGTTACAGGTAGAATCTGATACGACTGAAGGGGAACTTGAAGTTAATACTACAGTGAGCGAAAACGAGAACAGTAACAGTACTAGTGACACACAACCGGAGAGAGCCAACCACCACACAGATCAGAGTAGAGAGCAGAATGATCAGAATGCACAATCCAGTGTCCAAACAACAAACAAAAGAACAAAAAAAAAGAAAGAAAACTACTTCTAATAATGCAGATGACATATCAGATGAAACTCTTTCAGAGGCTTTCCAACTTCTGCAACAATGTGCTCAGCCACCACAACCGGAAACTGATTCTTACATTGCTTTCGGGCAGTATATATCTACTGAATTGCGGAAATATGATGCAGTAACATTAGTTAATGTCAAAAATGCTATATGCCAAGTTATTTTTCAAGCTGACACAGGAAGATATGGGGATAGCAATTATGGATATTACACTAATTCATATCCTGGCACACCAATAGCATCCACTTCATCACAGTCCCAGTCTCTACAACCTCAAAATTATCCAGCTCCAATTCCACAGACATCACCGTCTGCTCATCTAGCCTCCAATTCATCGCAGTCCCAGTTTCTGAAACCTCAGGATTATTCACTTCCACAGTCACCACCGAATTAAATAAGTACCTACCTATATCATGTTTTCAAAAAATAATTAATAATTGTAAACATGTTACTTCTTTAAATTATGATTGTAATACACTACTTTTTTATTGAGTAATAAAGTATGGTTTTACTTACCTTTACATAATCATTTAACAGGTCAATGATGGCTTCACAAACTTCAGGAATAATTATCGATATAGACTGTTTGGAAATGCGGAACAGATACTGCAAACTGACGTACAAATCTCCAGTTGCTAAAAATCTCAATGTTAGTAATAATCTTTCCTTCACAGTAATGGCATCTCTATAATTTGTATCATTCTTTCTTAGCTTGTTATTTAATAATGAACACAATATCTCAAATTGATTAGCATTCATTCTTGCAAAATTGTGTTCAACTTTATCTGACACTAACTCTGCGTACAGCTGAGTCCCAGATTCCAAGCGATTTTTGTAAATTTGTTTCACCCAAAACCGTCGTTTTCTTTTTTGTGATTTTTTGCGCAAGCATTTAAGCAAAATAAAAGTTACTGCTGCAACGGCAAGACGCCGCCGTTGTACGTGTGACTCCATATCGTACAAGAGTTAGACTGGCTGAATCACGGATCGCCTTAGGATCGCTTGGAGCGCATATTTGGGATCGCAAGTTTCCAAGAGTGGATCGGCCTAACACGATCCACGATCCACGCTCTGCGATCCTGGATCGCGGATCGCGGGATCGATGGATCGTCCGGTGTGGACCCGGCTATTCAAAAATTCATCAATTGTATAATAACATTTTTCAAGAAGCAATTTATTTAATTTTCTTTTTAATTGTGTAAAAGTTAAAAAAGTGTAAAAGTGTTGTTACTATTTTGAGGTACAATAAAGTTTATTCTATTCTATTGCATGTGTGCATATATTTGCTATTTTTCGGGTGACTTCTCGCGTTTCGCAATCTCGCACCTTTTTTTTTTAGGTGAGAAATCATTTAATGTCTTCTACTTTAGGGCGGGTCAGACTTTTACTTACTAAAACCTACTTCTATGTTCCTTCTTTGCCTTCTGAGGGGCGAGTAAAACACTACGCGCCAAAGACGACTCGGTTTCGGTACGGACGATTACCCGATGGCCGGACGGAGAATTAGCCGTTGTTCGTCGTCCGCAAGCCCACGCCTGCGGTGGCTGGATATTGGGGTCAGGATTCCTACGACTGGGGTGTGAGGAAATCCGTAACCTCGAGCGCGCACTTAAAGTGATCGGGATTAACCCTGCGATAACTGACGCCCAGGGCATCTCTGGCAGCATTTAAATCGTAAACTCATAATTAAAAATTTTAGTAGTTAATGGTTTTCAATCACTATTGCAGGTGGACACAGCGTCTCCAATCTCTCCGGCGACACCGGCGCCTAAGTCCCCCGACACGCAGGAGCTCGCCGCGCCTGCAGCTGCTCCTGCTGCCGACACCACTGAGGTAAGGACTCCACTATCCACCTAGCGATGCGACACCGACAGGGCCATTTAATGTGGCCACTTGGAGGAGGTCTATGTCCAACTGTGGATGTCTTTTAGATGAAATGATAATAATCCTCTGTAACGTTATCCTAAGGTCGGCTTCCAGTCTGACTGAATAGGTTTAATTCTTCCGTCGTTCTGGATAACGTAGCACCCACGTCATAAAAGCAAAAGCGTGCTCTCAACGCTAACGGTCAACTCGGCGATTTAAAACTTTAACAATACAAATAAGAAACAATACTTTTTAGGGCTCCGTACCACGAACAGGATAAAACGAACCCTTATAGGATCACTTTGTTGTCCGTCTGTCGGTCTGTCAGTCGGTCTGTCTGTCTGGCTGTCAAGACCCTTTATCTTGGCAACGCGTGGAGATATAGAGTTAAAATGAAAACTCAGGTCTGCGGTACCTTGAAGCTGTGAAAAAATCAAACTTCTAAGTTAAGGAATAAAAAAAGATACGACTTTTTATATCTCTCAAAGGAATCAAAATTCATAGGGTAATTCCCGTTGACCCAGAATCCTGAAATTTGGCATAAAACAAGGTCTTATAGCCCATGTATAGGAATAATTCTAAAAAAGTTTTGTTCGTAAGTCACAAAAAGTGTGATTCGGAAAATATCTTCGAGAATTGAACTATTTACATAGAAAAAGTTTTTACGAAACCCGTTGAAGTGCGCGACTCGCACTTATCTAGAGTTTTTATAATATTTACTAGCGTTTAAGCCTGTCATGTAGTCGTGACCGTGGCTTGATGGACACATTTGGCTGTGTCATGCTTACATTCCGCTTCAAAAGATTAATATCTAACCAATATCTTATTCGTAGGAAAAACCACCCGCCGAACAAGCGCAGCCCTCAAAACCTGAAACCAAAAACGAGGCAGCGAAACCTCAAAAACAGACTGAGAAAAACGAAAAAAACCCATCGAGGCGCCCACAGCATTATAGGAAGCTAAACCAACGCAGCGACTTCTACCAGAAGAACCAGAGGTACGACACTAGGTTCATGCATAACCGACACCCTTACCACTATCTGGCTACCGGACCTATTAACTAAGGACCTCTTTGTGACATATTGAACCTTATTTGATCGAAAGAAAAAGTTTGACAGCTGTCATTTGTGGTTTGAAAATGGAATACAAAACTTTTTATTGAGACATAATTTATTAAAAAAAAAAAACTGACTGCCAATATTTGGGGCATTGAAAAACAAATCCTTTTTTGAAATAACTCGTCTTGTTTGTCGTAGAAACATGTTCAATATAATACTGAAAATGGAATTTAAATTAAATTAAAACTTGATTATATTGATTGATTGAAGTGATTGCTTGATGATAAAAGTATGATGATATATCCGTGAGGATAAAAATTCTTATGATAGATTTGTATAGAAATTGGAGAACACCTTTATGTTAGTAAATAGAGTGATTGCTATGTGTGTTGCCTATTCTTAAGAGTTAAGTAACTTTCAAGTCTAAGTAGAGGTGATTGAAAGGATATTTGGCCCACGTCTGATATATTCGACAAACTCTCTCGCGTTTATTCTGCCAAGGTCGCAGATTCATGACCAAATACTCCATCACGTCAGCTCTTCTGTCACCTATGGAGATTGAAGAGCTAAACAAGATGAAGGACACAGTCGCAAATACACGACGCTGGCGAATAGGACACGAAAACTCTCGTCAGACCAATCTGATGAAAGCGGTGAAAGGGTAAAAATGTAAAATTTCATATTGCCACTTTGCCACCATTTTGACTTGCTTTACTACTTTTTCTTGTCAAGACTTGGCTAAGATACAAATAAGGTTCAATATCGCGCGATGTATTGATGTGAAAAAGACCTTTATAATTTGATGTAAGCGAGTCTGTTTACGCCCTAAAATCGTGACAACTGCAGATGTATTGAAATACTGGAATTGCCAATAAACTTTAAAGAAAGGTTTGTATTGCCATGATTAAAAATTACAGTATTATTATAGTCGCTTTTAGAGCGTAAAAACGATGGTTGAGCAAAACATGGTGAGTTGAGCAATTTACCTTCGAAACCCATGCTTCGTTCAATTTATTACCGACTTCAAAAAGAAGGAGGTTCTATGTTCGGCTGAATGTATTTTTTTTTTCATAACATAAATTGTTATGTCAACTGTTTGACTAAGTAATAGAGTCTATTTTAACACTTTTTTAAATATTTTCTACTAAAGAAAAACACGCTCAAATATCTTCACAATGTTATGCTCAGTTTTCTTCATATGAATCGCTCAGTTTGCCATGTTACACTCAACCATCGTACAGACAAGAACAATAAGCGAAAATGTTTTCTAAGTCGTTTGTAATAAGGTTTAAATCACCATTTTAACGCATTGCTCCGTAGCCTAATAGCAACGCAAAAGCATTTTATCATGATTGATATTCAGAAAAAATGAATTTTAACGCGCCTAGAGTAATAAAAGTATGAAACATAGTTCAAAAATATATTTAAACTTAAAATAATTCAGCTATAGTCATATTGAATGTTGAGTAATAGATGAAGTTTTTAAAATATATTGGTGTTCTAGATTTTAATAATAATATCAGTGTGCTTGGTACCTTTCCGCGTAGTTTTTGGATCAGCAGTATCGAATTATGAGCTTATAAATGTACCCTACTTGTACCTTTAGACCAATTTTGTCTTATGCCATATACACAGTTTTAAACGAACTATAATTCATACTTTTGTTACCAGAACATTGGTGAATTTGCAAGGGATCGTTGCAATTATAATGATATCATATCAACATACAAATATTGTAGGGATTAGAGATACACTTTTTATTATTGAATTCGCTATGCATTTATGTGCGCCTAGTACATGATCGCGGTATATTTTTGAATAATAACCCTAAAATACTAGAAAATTGGCAAAATATTTCTCTACATAAGCTTTTTGTACTTTCATAGATTTCGATAATTTCTAGTACAATCTAGAAATAAAATTTTTAATTAATTTTTAACACTCCCTCTACAAAAAATTCGCACACAAAACATGAAGTCGACAAAAATTATTATCAGGAAATCTTCAAAAGTATACCGCTCATGCGAGCAAGGCGTACAAAATAAAAAGTGTACCCAAACAAAGACTAAAACAGGTATATTAGAGACCATGATTATTATATGAGTATATAATAATGAATAAACTACATAATTATTACTCTGTGTAGGTTAAATAATTGCCAGTATCAGAATTGCGTTATTTATTCATCGTGCTTAGCTGGATTAATGTTTAAAGTATTATGAAGGGGTGGTATGTGGTGATACTTGCCAAAATATCGGTGTGAGCGAAGGGTGGCAACCCTGAAACGTGAATTTAGGGAATGGTAGGACGCTTTTTGAATTAAATGTTTAGATGCATTAGAATAGTTGTGCGAGTAGCTCGTGTGTGAGCAAAGTCGAGGGATCGAATAGTTTATTTATTGGAAATCTTTAAAAAATAACAATTTCCCGTGAAGGTTTTCGTTATATTTCCAATTTCTACAAACACTTAAAGCAGTTTCTAGTCACACATTAAACAAAGTATTTTTATGAATGAATCGTTAGAAATGTACGTAGTCGCTCACACCGACTTCAGAATAAAAAAAAACCCTTTGAAAATGTGATGTTTCTACGTTATTTCTAGTTGACACTATTTTAATATATCACGTTCGTGCGAATAACAGAAAGTATATGAAATGAAGTTATGAACTACTAGCGTATAAGTGTACCACTTTTTATTTATTTAATTGAGAAAAAGAAAAATAAAAAACAATGAATTTAAATTCGAATGAATTTGTATAGTTGATAGTTAGTGCTTATTTGGATGACGGGACGTACTGAATCGATTTTCGGGGTGGCCATTTGATATCGATTGAAAAAAAAAAGTATAATTTATGCCCATTACAGCTTGGTATTTAAATAATTGCTTAACAATGTAATGGGTATATATTTTATTTTTAATACATTCGATGATTGATTGCTACTCTATTTGAATAAGGATGAAATGCTTCATAAGATGGATTGGCTAGTTTTCGTCAATTCTTTATAAATTTTAATTTGTACCGTAGCATTTTAACCCTTAACTCACTGCTGCGGTGCAAAAAACGTTATTATTAGTAAAAATATATGCACCTGTGTTCTTATAGTTAATGTACGGCCAAACTGAATTGACTTGCTGAATTGTCAGTTCAAAGTAATATTAGGTTTAATATTTTTCTGTAGTCATTTTTTTGCGTGGACGCTCAGAATCACTAAAGTTTAACGCAAAAACCCGGTTCTCAAAACGGATCTCGTGAAAATCCGGTTTTTTGAAAACGGATTTCGTGAAATTCCGGTTTTCAAAATGGATTCCGTATAAATATTGTTTCCAAAACGGATTTTAGTAATTCGTATAGAGTTGTTTCTCGAAACGGTTTTCGTATAAATCCGGTTTTCATAACGTATTTTGAATAAAAACAATAATTATACATACAGTGCACAAACTGCTTCGGCAGGACGTAACCAAAATGATAGGGTAACATGAAATCTTCCATCTTAAGTTTGTTAGTACGTAAGAACAAATATAATTAGTTATTTAAATATTATTATTTTTCACATTATTATTAATTGTTTAAAACTATAGTAATGCCGGTTTCTGTATGAAATGCTTAACACTTAATAATATACTCATTTAAATGAGATGATGTAATCACTAATAGGTTTGTTGTCCACCAAAATATATCTTCGCTTATATCAAATTGACAGAAACCGGTAGTTACTTTAAAGAGTTATTTAATCAATTAAAAGGCTATAGATTTTTTATTAGTATTCGTTGATTGTAGTGCCTTTCTATATAAATGTGCATGCATTTTAAGCCCTATGCATTGTTGTACAAGCATTCAATAAGTTGTTTGAAAAACCGTTGAATTTTTCATAGTTTTTTTTTTAGTTATACCTTACTTGTGATGCATTTCGGTGTGCAATAAGCTTTATTTATTTTTTTAAACGCACTTGTAGTGCTGATTGTCGAGTGGGGTCGAATTGAAAATTTCAGTGATATTGTTAGATCAAAATTTAAAATAAAAAGACACAATTTTTTGGCTTCTTGTTCCGACTGTTTTATCGCCTGAAGTTGTTCTCAAAGATAAATATTTCTGAAGCCAAGTGACTTTAGGAAGACCCAACCGACCCCAAACGTTAATGCTTCCAATAATTGATATATTTAACGGATATTAGTACAATCAATTCGCACTTAGCGTTTATAGCATGTAGTCAAAGATATTCTTCTTAAAGAAAAAAATATTTAGCACAATATATAAAAAATAAAGTTTAGTTTTTTAGCGAATTAGTAGATAGTTAATTATTTCAACGTCCTATCGAAAGCTGACTATATTTAATACTGAGAAAGAAAGATTTTTTACTTCACTGTTTTCCGATGTTGCCATATAGTAACTATTTACCTCAAATCACTGTCTTGCAAAGTAGAAAACTTTTCTATATATTTTCTTTTCTTTTTCATGCTCAAATTGAAGGTACTGAAGTGTTTAAAAAGTTTATTATTTGTTACACGAATTCTTTAGGTCTTGGCTACACTGAAATGCGATGCTATAATATGCGGCGCTAGAAAATTATATGATATATTATAACTAAATGAAATGGACTTTAATATTTAAAGAATTATTTATTAGATTTTAGGCAGCTTAATGAAATATCCTAAAACTGCGCTGCTAAAAAGATTTAGACTGAGCGAAATTCGCGTTTCGTTTGTGCGAAAAATAAAATTTATTTACATTAGTGCAATATCGCCTTACGAAAACTTATGTAGTATTGAATCGCTTCGCTCGTATATTCAGTGTAGCCGACACTTTATTTTGTTTGAGTTTCCATTGGACATATAAAATAATTTATTTACCTAGAACATTACTTTAATATACCAGAGAGCAACAAAACGCCTCGGCGGTCACTTCTTGAAATGGAATGGAGAAGTTTCATGATGTTTTTATAATATTCAACGAAATTTACTTAAAATAAATATACATATCGCTCACCTAGTAAAATATTGGCACATCTACAATAAATGCGAAATTCAGTTTTAACAGCCTAAGTGTTTAAAAGTATTTAGATTATTTATATCCTTAATTATATCTATTACGGTCTATACTATTAGTCAACTTCCCAATTTATATTAACAATTATATAAAATGAACTCAGAACTTCATTTTAGAGATTTGTACAATGTTTGATACTAGTTTCTGTAAACTAAGAAAAATGTAGATTGGCAATATATTGCTAGGCGAGCAATATGTTGATTGATATTTGAAATCAACAAATGGCTGAAAAATGAATGGTAAAGTCGCGTTACTTTAAGCTTAGCCCCAAGCTTATAAACCAATAGGATAAATTTCTATCGGTGAACAAGGTTGGGCCAAAGCAACCTGAACTGACGGTATTCGAGATATCGCATAACGATTGCGGTAATTTTACTCGAGTTTGACGTTATTTTACCTAGATAAGATAATCGCACTACAAATCACTCAATTGCACAATGTGTTTCTGGCACGTGAGGTCTTGCCTCTCTCTATACTTCATTCGAAATAAAATGAGACATTTTAACAAACCTATTTTACTGTCCGTTCAACCGATTTTCACTTCTATTCCCTAGGCATAAGGATGGTATTAAAAGTAAAAAAGTGGTTACAATACCAACTATTTACTGGAGTCGCCATTTATCATGCCACCAACGCAATGAAAGTCAAAATCGGTCGAACACACTGTAAAGAAGTTTTAATTATTTATCTATTTTAAACAGAACGGCCGAAGCCAATTACATCATTTTAACACATACAATAATTAAAATTAAAAACAGAAGTCAAAACTCACGCAGGACTTTTATTGGGACCTATTCAATAAATATTACACACAGTATCTAATCTTGTTACGAATGGAGTTCTTATTTTACGAGTACGGGTCGTGTGACGTCACAGGAACTGATATTAGTTTTGCAAGTATAGTTTCAGAACTTTTTCATTTGTTGATATATTTTAATTACTCTTTCATATAAACAACTGAAAACTTCTCCATTTTCAAAACTATACAAACTGAAATGACGTATCTGACTATGAATCTGATAGACTGGTGACCATGGCAAATGCACTTTATATTTGGCAATCGCATTTCAAGTCACTGCCGTCGCGGCGTTCCATGCTCTTTAATATAAAATGGCTATGAGTTGCTTACCTTCTGATTATTCTTAAGAATGAGAAATCTTTAAGTGCCACATCTAGCTTCATTTAAAATAATAATTTGTCGTAATTTGGGGCGTTGTTTCGATACAATTGAAATGGAACCAAATAATGATTTGTATACGTAATTTGAACTAAAGATTATGTGTATTCAATAGCGGAATCAGCCTGTACTCACTGCTGGGGCACAAGCCGTCTGTCTATCATAGGAAGTAATAAACCCACCCCACGGGCCCAGAGGGGGTAATAAACCCACCATAAGGGATCAGTGGGGATAATAAACCCACCAAACGGGTCCAGTGGGGATAATAAACCCACCACGTGGGCCCAGTGTGGGTAGATCAGTAAAATAAATAAATTTAATAGGTTGGTCCTACTCGTTTAAATACAGATAAAACTTTTTGGCGGGATTTTTTCGACTGAATTTCAGTGGCTGTTTTTAATTATTCGCAAATTGATTCTTTATGGATATTGTGGTGTGAAATTGGTGCAGTTTTGTATCTCGAAGTGTCTGCACAATTACGACAATATGTGGAATAATTGAAACAGGCGTGATCTTGGTAAAATGGAATTGAGTTTTGTTTTGTAAGGTTGACTACCTCAGCGAAGTTTACCGAGAAGGCTGACTCGATACATTTGCTGCCAAATACTGCAAAAACATTACAATGTGTTACATCCATATTCCAATGGTAAACAGAGTAACTGTATTCATACAAAATCATGGCTCAAAGGACTTAGTATCCAAGCCAAAAACAATTTAAAAAAAACGTAAAGGACACGAGCAGTTTTCAATCTGTTTCTAGCTAAACTCTACGGATAGTGTTAATGCGAGTCACAGATTTCACCAAATATATTATGTAAGTGTTGGGTAGTCACTTGTGTCAACGCCTAAACATCTTACTGACGTGCTGCTAATCATAAACAGAAAATTACTATATCAAAGTCATTTTACCGTTTACGTTTGAGAGGTTACACCAAAATAAATATCTTTTTTTTTATTATTATAAACTTGCTTGACCTTGCACCTGATGGTAAGCAGTGATGCAATCGTTATTGGCGAGGCGCACTAGTTTATTAAGAGCCTATTTACTCGAGGTTTGAAGACATCTATATTATAATCAGACGGGAAGACCGCAGCAGGCAAATTGTTCGAATTGAACGACAACTTGATGTCAGCTGACGTAAATTTTATTTTGAACGTATGATTTTGCCGTGTAATATGGCCTGTAATAATACCTATATCAGCTTTAATATTCAATGGCTGTGACAAGCAACGCCCCAGCGACAGGCTCTCCATCAAAGCCCAATTTATTTTAGCTCAAACGTTTCCTTCCGTCCATACTATATTGGAATTTTTCATAGCATAAGCTTCCCTTTTAACTGCATTTTGTAAAAACCAATCTCCATTTTCGAAATCTGCTTTTTCATTTTCTTTCATAATTTTTTTTTCTCGTCCTTCCTAAAGGGTAAATGTACGCTAATTTTTATTTAAAAAAAATTATTATATTACATATAAAATATAATTTCAGAATTTCAATGACCAACGCTTATAACAGCATATCTTTAAGAATATTGTGTGATATAACCTAATTATATTTAAAAAATAATGTCCTTAGTCCTTAATCGAGAAAAAAATTGAAAAAAAAATTATACCAAAACTATTCAGTACTTAATTTAAAGCCAGTAATTAATGCTTATGATAAGTAAGAAGAATGATTCTAAAGAGAAGAAAAATCCTAAATTTTATCAGTAATTCGTCCTACAGCTCCTTCTTATGCCATCCGCTATTTATATTCTCTCAAAGGCTTAGGACGCGCTTAAGCGGAAAAATGCAGCGTAATTCCGCTTAAAACTGCAACGAAATTTCGCACGCGGAATTCTATGGATGCCAACAAAGCTTCTGTATTCTGGGAAAATTGCAAAAACAAATATATTAATGATCGGGCGCATTGTGTTCGCCCAGAAATTACACTTACTGACATTTGAACTTGCGGAATTTACGCTTGCGTTTTTCCGCTCAGATATCTCCCTAGCCAAAGAGTATACAAAACGGTGCTAGATCGCTCGATGAAATAAATGACTGACTGAATATATGTAGCGGGTTGCTCTATATAGTAACATACTCAATGATAGCTTCAAATAATCTTAACTATACGTAAAGTTTGAGTATTTTACTATTAGGCTTCGATTGAGGGTTGTTTTTAGAGTTATTTGACCTTTGCCCGACATCCCGGCTGTATAGCTGGGGTAAGCAGAAAAAAAAAAAACAAAATAATACCCGTATTACGCCTTTTTTAACGTGGGAAGCCAACATATGACTTCTCCCGCTCTGGGTGAATCGGGAAGGAGTGTCACACTTTTACTGACTTTATCCTTCAATTGGCCTTTGCAAGGACCACGGTAAATCTTTCAAAAAATCTTGCAGCCCTGGCAGACCCATATTACGGCTGGTCTCGAATTTTAGTCTTTAAATACATGGAACTAAGTTCAAAGTCGAATGAATGACTGTTACTATACTTACCTTAAAGGTCATTTCTCTCCAAAAACGAATCCTCAAATGTCAGGCCAGCCAATACGCATTAAACCTAAGATACCTTACAAACGCTAGAATGTGTAGGTAGTAAAAAATGCATGAATAATCATAATAGCGTTGTTAATTATTATTTTTTGTTTTGTTCTTTTATTAGTCAATGTTTAGATCAATTTGAGATTTTAGTCTGTGTAGACATGTTCGCATATATTTTCGTACGTAATATCGATGTTATAAATATCGACCACCTTGTGTCTATGTCCTTTATGTAGTACTACTACACTTTGGAATGAAACGGTGTAAATTTTAAGTCTTAAGTCAATATTAATATTGAACAAATTGGGTTTGAATCCCAATTTTGGGCGTAACTGAAAAGATACTTTTGTCGTAGAATGGTGTAATAATAGACCGTAATGAATTAGGATATGATAAATATATTGTTACAATGTGAAAGGTCAGAATTTTATCGTGGTGATCTAAATAGTTTAATTCTAAAGAAATTGAGGAAACGGCAAGTAAATGATGGTCCCTAAATTCGTATATATATTAACAAAGTATGTAAACAATTTGTAAGTAAGAAATAAAGGATATAATGTACTACGTAAAGAACATGACATTTATTTAGAAACATCTGGGTTGACAAGCGGTCGGCTTTTTAAATGTTGCTCAAGTCCTTTTTAATATAGGGAATAATCGCTTTTTTTTTTAATTAAATTAGCATTTTCTGCATTTTTATATGGCCTAAACATATCCGCAATCCATTTATTTGATAAGTTTTTAAATTGATGTTTTAAGACCTTTCTACATTTTTTATTACGCTGATCATTGCAATTTTAACATAGGGATTTGTTACTTTTGTCTGTGAAATGTAATGTCACTATACTCTGTTTATTTAATAGATGGTGTATAAATTCAAAGTAGGTAAATCGTTGGATTGTCGATTGTGCTTCCAAAAAGGTATGATAAAATAGTAGAAAATATTTGGTTGACTTGAATAAGCTGAATCGGAACTTTATAATAATATAAGGAAAAGGAAGGAGGAATTGAGCCTATCCGATGGTCCTTCGAGCCGGATTGCTATCCTTAGATCCGCCTTCCCGGTTTCTTAACGCGCACGTGTGATGCGCCGAATACTTATTCATCATAAAATTAACAGTGTTAAAGTAATTAGAATGCAAACGGGTCTTAAGATGATTAAAAAATATGTCCAAAATTATTAGGCTTCATCCCGGCAACAGTTTACCCAGTGTTTCTAAGAAGGTACTCAAAGATTTTCCCTCTCACAAAAGAAAGTTTTTGCTCCTAAAATCCTGTATGTACAAATCGTGTGTCTCATCACGTTAGAGAATTCAGCTAGATATGTATTTTTTTTTTAGGAAAGTGTAGTCACACCTAGCAAGACTGGATTACGGTTCTCTTTATTATTTAATTCTTATGTAGCTTCGCGGTCAGGTCTCGACTCTGTCGATTACTTAGGGGGGTTGTTACGCCCACGCTGCTGTCGATTGATCGATAGTTGTCAGTCAACAGAAAAATCGATGAAAAAATTTAAAATTGAATTCAATGATTGATCGATTCTCGTTTCGAGTGTTTCTCCAAATTTATGATATATTCATTTGAAGTATTTCTCAAACTTTAACTTCAGTCTGAAAACCTGGGGCCCAATTCTGCTATTTTTTTAAATTCGCTATTCTAACACGATCCCATTGTCATTTTGCTAAAAGTTCGTAATCTGCTAATTCATAATGGTCGATCATTGATCGGTCAATGGTCTCGTAATAGAATTGTGGTAGAATGACAATATCGAGTTGTCTCGTAACAATTTAAAAGCAATGACTGCACAATGACGTTCTAATGGTAGGTTACTGATCGAAGGAACTGCCAAAATTTTAGCAGATTCTCGCAAACGTAAACATTCATTTGTCATTATGTACAAGATTACCATTCTATGCCTTTTCTTTCAATGGAGTGTCAGTGATTGACCATTGAAAAGTCATAATGACGCCATTACATTAGTAGATTACCAAACTTGTCAAAATCAACAATTATGAAATCAATGATAGACCATTCTGACACTATTGTAATACCAGACTTGAGGCCCTGTTATGAGGCATGACGTTCTTAACTCCTAAATCCCGACTTCAAGAACCCGCCCTTTTATCATCTTCAGTAATAGATCAGTCTAAGCGATCGATGACGATCACGTGGGTGTAATGACATCCCTAAAATAATTCCCGAGTTTTATATTTAAGTTTTTAACAATAACGTTCCTCGAATTTTAATGTCGTGTCACACTAAGCGACGGTTTGCTATAATGTCGCATTTATTAAAATATAATGACAGCTCGTCACACATATTTATTGGGTTCGAATTTTTTTCGGTTGTGGTCAAACTTTGACGTTCATAACGCTTCAGTGTCTCTCGGTACCTCCGAGTATTTTTTTATGTGAATGTGGATCAATCTTAGAGCTTTATCAAATTTGATAATAATTTACGGATGGATATTTATAAAAAAAAAAAATAATAGAACAAGAAAAAAAAACTCGGTAGGAAATACATAAAGGTCACTGTTTAGATAGATAGATATTCCTGCAAATTGTGTAATGTAGTTGGTTTTTATCTATTTTAAATGATGCTAGTTACGTAGAAATCGGTCGATGAGCGTTCGCCTTTAGGTGAGGATAGTTATAGGTGGATACGGTCCTAAAGCTTATAGTACGAATCTGATAGTTACATGTTTTTAAATATAACCGTATAAAGAATCCTCGTTTAGAAGAAAATGTAACTTTAGCATAATAATTGGTGTGTCGTCGGTCCTTTCCTAGGTGACGGGTAGTTAGTAACCGCCATTGCGCCCGTAAGCACAAAATACTCTTAAATAAATCTAAACAATTCTTATTAAAGGAGTTTTAATCACTTTTTGATACTGTGGATTCGTAGTTCCGTTGGGTGTGAAGCTATAATGGAATGTTTAATTTTTTTTTAAATATTAGTTGCAAATGATAGTATTTTATAGTTGAATGAGTGTGGACAATAACGGTGGTTAGTCCTATTAGGTAGTTTATTGTGATATGTTTGAGCCAGAGTCGCTTGTCGACGCGAACGGTCAACCACCATTTTTAATCTTACTCTATTAGATTCTTAAGTTTAACATTGCTTCTACGAGGTTTTGCCGTAACACGTAGGCAGATTGTTTTTTTTTTTTTTATTGGGTATTTAGTGGATTTGATATTTTGAGCCATTATTTAGTGTGCATAGTCTACTAATATTTTTGCTACTCGTCAATACGCATACAGTGAATAGTTCTGTCCAATTTATAGGAATGGCATCATGAATTTTATACTTGAGGACCAAATCTGGTTTTATTGTATTCAATTGTGAGTTGAATAATAAAAAAAAATGGTTATAAAGAAAAAAATATTGAAAACGGAAAAAATACAGGATTTATTTTGCCAGTTCCTCTTAAATGTAAGTGAGAATTTCTAAAATATTTTTCTAGTTGATAAGTGTTGGTGAATTAATTTTTTACATATTTTAGGTAATTGGTGTGCGTACACAAGTACTAAACGCAGGTTTTTGAGCACAGAGGAAAAATTGTTTATTATTTTCTCTATCCTTTTTTTCTCTGAGGAATTGAAAACGCCACTTGGATTTGTTAGGGCATACGTAATTGTATAGTTTGTAATGTGGTGCTAAACACTACTTGTCGACACCAATAAGTATATTTTTATTATTATTTAAGTTATAAGTGACAGTGTTTTATTCAGTTAAACAAGACAAAATGTAATGGGATATTTTGTATTAAGTCATTATTTGTTCAGTGTTTGAAATCTCACTACATTTAGTCCGATTACAGTGAACGTCGACTTTCAAATAATTTTGCCATAAGAATGTATTAGAAATACCAAAACATTGTGCTTTTAAACGTACCCGCTCTCGCATTCTGAACTCCGAGAGATCGCTTGATATAATTCAATGCAACTATTTTTATTAAGCATTTCTCAAACACTGCCACTGTTGAAAATGCCCATATTAACTGCATTCTGTTTTTATTATCATAGTTTCTTGTTATATTTTTGTTGTTTTTAGCAAAGCTTTGTAGGCGCGAACACTATTATAAATAATATTTAAAAGAAACATAGAATGATGATCGCTAGTCCTTATCTCATGATTGTATAACTTTGGATCTGTCCGTATAAATGAAAAAAAAAGTAATAGGTGTTTTTTAAGATACTTAATGAATATATATTAATGGATACAAAATATTACTGTCTGTGGTGAATATCGAATTTTATGAGCTTATTAAAACTTAATTCCGTGGTATCGGTATTGATGGAAATCGTATAGTGTGCTAAAAGTTGTATAATTTGATAATGCACGTCTCCAAAGCCACCTTATTGTACCACAGTTATCATGGGAAACAGTGCTAAAATAATTAAAAAAAATACTTCATACATATGATACAGTCCAATTTTAAAAAAGAATAATTTTATAAAAACTGTTTCCTCTGGCAATGTTGGTTAAGCACATTTTGAATGTAACTCAAACAGCTTTAAGTATACGAGATGTAAATATATGTTTATCCAAATGTTAGCTTTGTCTTATAGAAAATGCACTGTTTTGTAATCAAAAATTATCATAGGAAAGTCGATGGAAAAATGTTTTTAATTGTATTGAGTGTAACTCGCGACGATTTCTTTCCTATGGTAAACTTTAGCATCATGTTACCACGTGTAATTAAATACGTATATTAAATGTCCAACCTTTATAGCTAATAATAAAATAAAATGTCCTCAAAAAAAAAAAAATATAAACTATTTTATAATTGGCTCATTTTTGTACTTGCTTGTAAAATTTCGACATTTTTGCCTCGGTAAGTCGAATTATTAGATATAATTTTATTTTTATAAAAACGGCCGCTTCTTATAACTAGAGTAGTTGAGACGCGCATTATCGAAAAGCGGGTAAAACACAAATTTTTCAAGAAAAAAAAAGAAGGTTTGTAACGATGCTAATAATGTATTACTTAAGATGCCAAGTTATGCTCGCATTGGACCAAGGATATAATAAGATTAGCTCACATCTCATGCTAACGGTACCTATAGCATTTTACATAGATGGTTTAAAATAATAAAATATTTTGAAGATGTCTTCTGTCTTTCTTCATGTTAGAACGTGTATACATACAGTAATTTTGTGATTTAATAAATGTTAGAATGACGCGGCATGACGATCAAGCGACAGACTGATTTTAGGAGCAGCGGCGGGCGCTGCGCAGTATTATATAGTGTTGGTAGTTATGTGCACACGGCTTTCTTAGATGTACTTTTTTTTAACTTAATGGTTATGACAGTGTCGGGTGTGTTATGTCTTCGAAATATTGACCAAAGCATATCTTACAAGAGGATTTGGATGACGAATGTATTGGGAAGAAATTTGATTGGTTAAAACTGTAATGTTATGATTTATGTAAAAAAAATATCAATTAAAAATGTACATAGATCAATTATTTTGTGATGGTTCTCAGTAGTATGACAGAGCGAGATAGGCTAAAATGGCTACTTAGCGCTAAAAAGAGAAATTATTTAGAAATGGCCCACTTAAAAATTATTATAGTAATAACTGTCTGTAAATCGGCCATTACTAAATAATTTTCTTTTGCTGTAACTTTTTCAGAGAAGAAAAAATCTAAACTATGTTACCTGTTATCGGCACATCCTTGTAAAGGAATTGAAAAGAGTTTAAATACTTAGAAACTTTTTATTCATTTACTTTTCTGAATAAGTTACTACAATAAGGGCTTCGTCAGACAGGCGCGACGAGACAATGCGACAGTGACGCACCTATCATTTCCCATACAAATTGTTCTAAGAGCAAAATATACGAAGGATAATTCCAAACAGTTCGCTTTGTTGTCGCATTGTCGCTTCGGGTCTGTCTATGAGAATCTTAATAGGTAAAACCAGTATTTTGGACATAAAAACAAAACAAAATGAACTTCACTTATGACATGATTTATACAACTTTATTTAATGAATTTAACATAATATTTTATGACTCACGTAAAATGAAACAAGGATCTTTTTGCGCTTGTATAAAAAATTTTAATATTGTCTCTGGAAATTGTTCTGAAAAAATAAAAGGTGGCGTCGTTAAACGTTCGCAGTTATTTTGTCTCTGGTTCTGTATCTCAGTGATCTTTATTGTCGTTTCTATAAGGTTGCTGTTTGCTTTCTGTCAGAGGTAAGATAATGGCGGACTGACTGGAGTTCCAATAAATAACAAGCGCTAAAAGTATCTTTGACAACCCTATAACCGCGTCGATTTAGTCCGACGAATGTTTTCGTGTCCTATTCGCCAGGGTCATGTATTTGCGACTCGGTACTCAATCTCGTTTAGCTCTTCAATCCCCAGTGACAGAAGAGCTGACGAGATGGAGTATTTTGTCGTGGATGTGCGACTTTGGCGGAATAAACGCGAGAACGTTTGTCGGATATATCCGACTACGGTTAAATTGGTAACGCTTGAAAATAGTAATAAACACACGCACATGACTACCTTCCTGATAATAATGTAGAGAAAATAAATATCCATTAGGCGTATCGGTGTTATGAATCTAGTTCACAATTTATATATTATTAAAAAAATAAATAATAGTTTAATATGCCAACTGTCTTGTTCAAATGTTGTGAAAATATAAGTGTTAAATGTTGTCCTCCTATCAACATAGGATATTGTTTATATCTGGGTATTGAGTAGTAAATGCTAGATGCATTCTTGATTTTTTTCGTACTAATGTTTTGTTACTGTTTTGGCACTGTATTAATTACCTTCTGACAAAAAATATATAATGAATAAAATGTTTTGTGCAGTTTTATTTATTTGGACCTAACAGCATCTGACTAGGTACTTATTTTTTACGTGAGACGACTTTTTATTTATTGACTCCTCTCGCTCTGGGTGGTGGAGCGAGAGAGGTGTCACACTTTTGCTCACCCACCTGTGTACCTTCAGTTATATGCGGTAACGGCGGCGATTAGTTAGTATGCGGTATAAACGACGAGGCGAAATGCTTCTAGACTAACTGCCCGTTCACGACCTTGCCGCTACGCTGTGAGCTTAATAAACTAGTGCGGCTCACCATCAACTATTGCATCAAGTGCTTACTATCAAGTGGGATCGCAGTCAAGCACTAGTTTAAATCAAATTTAACAAAAAGAAAAAAAGAGCGGTAGCTCAGTGCGGGGTGGCGAGCGGTCAGAACAAAAGTATAAAGAACGCCACGAGCCGCCGTGCGGCCCGCTTACCGATGCCGCCCTGCTCGTCACTAAGACCGAAGTCGTGAACAGGACCGTATGCCTTAGCCGTAGAGACGTCAACATTGTAAGGGCCGAGTCACACTGGAATGGTATTGACGCGGCGAGCACATTTAGCGTGAATAATTTTAAAAATTATCTACATACATAAAAGACCAGTATCGCTTGAAAAGCATGAAAAGGTCGCGAGGCCGTCCGCGGTCTTGTCGGTAATTCTGCCTAGCTGGCCGCTGCCATTCCGGTGTGATTTGGCCCTAAGGGTGGACATTCGCCGTACGTTGGGTGGTCCGATGGTAGAAAGGTGATGGCGGAATCAAGTTGTATATTTCCTGCGCACTCTACAAAATGTATCCTGTAAAATAACGAAAGGTTGGCTACCCTGCGCCTATGCTCCAGGCCACAGAGTACTATAATGATCCAGGCTTTATACATTGGTCTTTAACCTAACCTGGATCACCAATTAGCCTCTTAGCACGCCTTTCCACCGAGTCCAAAACTGCTAGGTGGCATTTTGCAGCACCGGTCCATATGTGGCTGCAGTAGGTACTCCATACACGATCGGATCTGTGTTTTCTATAACATTAGAAGTTGCCCCGGAATGAAGTACCGGCCCTTTGTAAGAACGCCGAGATTTTGAGAGCCGCCGAAAACTCGGAACAATTCTGCAGCCTTGGCAGGCATCGGCCATATACATCGGATGTATGCTTAGTCCTTTCCGGACGCCCGCAGCTTTGGTGGTCAGACAGGAATCACCCTGTGACTCTCAAAACCCGGGGATTAAACCCCCTCCCGTCCAATCTGAGTTAAGCGACAATTTATAACCTCCTCCTTTTTGAAGTCGAGTAAAAATATTATGTTTAAATTGTTACATGTCTATCAAAAAATTTTTTTTAATAAAAATACAATCGACTTCAATGCAAAAACACTGGGCGAGTACGAGTCGGACTCGTCCTCTGAGGGTTCCGTACAAACTCACCTATTATATGAAAAGAGTTCAATTCCCGTATCTCTCGAAGATTTTTCCGAATTGCAAAAAAAGTATTTTTAATTTTGTGACGAAACAACAAAATTACTGTTTTCAGATTTATTCCTGTACCTATACTATAAGACCTTGCTTTATGCCAAATTTCAGGATTCTGGGTCAACGGGAAGTACCCTATGAATTTTGATTCCCTTGAGAGTGTCGAAATACGTTTTTTGCGACATAAACAGCTTTTTCGTTAACTTAGAAGTTAGATTTTTTAACATCTTCAAGGGACGACTTCCTAGCTTGCTGTTGCAGTATTTTATATTTAGCGAATTCTTATTTGACCATCAAAGAACTCGACGTACGGCAAGTATACACCCTTACGTTGTTGAAACCTCTACGGTCCGGACTAAGCGTTTCGCCTCATCGTTTATACCGCTTAAATCGAAGGACTGGAACAATTTGCCTGCTGAGGTCCGATTCGATTATAATTTGGGTGTCTTCAAGGCTACGAGTGAATAGGCTCAAAAATCTTATTTGACCTCCATAACCCAGCAAATGGGTATATTATACCCCTTGTTCACATGGGTTCAGACTTCCCGTATCGATTTTCAAAGATACTTAGACGAATTACAACCGACACCAAGGCCGTCAAAGCTACAGTGGGGCATCTCGACGGACATCGTCTGGGTGGTTAAGATTTGATTAAGATTTTTTATGTTACGCCACATCACCCATCGGGATATAAAATTAACATTTTAATACTAGTGGAGAAACGTCATAAAATAATATTTTTTTTCATCATCATCATTATCATTTCAGCCGAAAGAAGTCCACTGCTGGACATAGGCCTCCCCCAAGCGACGCCACAACGACCGATCCTGTGCGTCTCGCATCCACCGCATTCCCGCGACTCTCACCAGGTCGTCGGTCCACCTTGTGGGAGGCCTTCCAACGCTGCGTTTTCCGGTGCGCGGTCGCCATTCTAGAACCTTTCGGCCCCATCGACCGTCCGTTCTACGAGCAATGTGCCCTGCCCACTGCCGCTTTAGTTTGGCGATTCTTCGGGCTATGTCGGCGACCTTGGTTCTCCTGCGGATATCTTCATTCTTTATGCGATCACGCAAGGAAACTCCGAGCGTGCATAGCCCTTTCCATTGCCCTTTTGGTGACTGTAAGCCTTTTGATGAGGCCCATTGTAAGCGACCATGTTTCAGTACCATATGTCATCACTGGCAACACGCACTGGTCATAGACTTTTGTCTTGAGACACTGTGGTATGTTGGACGAGAAGATACCGCGCAGGCTTCCGAACGCTGCCCAGCCGAGTCGGATTCGACGATTGACCTCTTTCTCAAAGTTAGACCTACCCAACTGGATTGTCTGTCCCAGATAAACGTAGTCGTCCACAACTTCGAGTGTCCCTGATCTTGATAGGAGTGGGTGCTACATGGCTGTTTACCATGACTTTGGTTTTGTCCATGTTCATTTTAAGTCCCACTATTTCGGAAGCTCTACTGAGGTCACTAAGCATTGTACTGAGCTCCTCCGTAGTCTCAGCCATGACTACTATGTCGTCGGCAAACCGAAGGTGAGTGATGTACTCGCCATTGATATTAATGCCTTGCCCTCTCCACTCCAGAACCTTGAAGACATCCTCCATTGCTGCCGTGAACAGTTTCGGAGCAATAACGTCTCCCTGCCTCACGCCCCGCTGCAAGAGGATAGGTTTCGAAGTCTGGTCTTGTAGTCGGACTGACATAGTGGCGTTTTTGTATAAACACTTCAGCACTTCGATGTACCGATAGTCAATTTGACACCGTTGGAGAGACTGCAGTACAGCCCAAGTCTCAATCGAATCAAAGGCTTTCTCGTAGTCCACAAACGCTAAGAAGAGAGGCTGATTATACTCCTCAGTCTTCTGTATAACCTGCCGCAGCGTATGTATGTGGTCCACGGTGCTGAAGCCTTTTCGAAATCCGGTTTGTTCGGGAGGCTGGAAGTCGTCGAACCTGCGTCGAACCAACCTGGAAAACAGCTTGTAGACATGATTCAGAAGCGAGATGGGCCTGTAATTCTTAAGCAGGGCATTATCGCCCTTCTTAAAGAAGAGTACCACCACGCCCCTGCTCCACGCCTGTGGCGTTTTTCCTTCGAGTATGACGAAATCAAATAGCTTCTGAAGGGCCTTAAGGACCGGTTTTCCACCCGCCTTCAGAAGTTCAGCCGTAATTCCGTCCTCACCCGGCGCCTTGTTGTTTTTCAGCTGCTTTAGAGCCATCCTAATCTCGTACAGGCTGACGTCCGGGATATCTTCGGTATAGTGTCGAGTTAATCTAGCTCTTGGGTCGTTTGCTAGATTCACAGTGGGTTTGGTAATTGACGTGTACAATTGTCCATAAAAAGTCTCGATCTCTCCCAGAAGCTCCGATTTGGCGGATATGACTCTGCCATCGTCGGTCTTCAGTTTCGTGAGATGGCTTTGCCCAATAGACAGATCTCGTGCCAATACTTTAGAACCCTTATTCCGCTCAATTGCATCCTTAATCCTTGCGGTATTAAAGCGGCGAAGGTCTCGTTTCAGAGACTTCGAGATTTGTCTATTGAGCTGCCGGTACATGCACGCATCGTCTGAAGACTTCAGAATCATCTCACGCCTCTTCTTCATTAACTCGAGGGTCGGATCAGAGAGCCTTTTGTTCTTATTTGTACGGTGAGTCTTGAAAAACTTAGACCCGACCGTATGGACAGTTTCCACGAACCCATCGTTATATTCGTCCACGTAGCTTCCTAGGCACTCGAAACGAT
The DNA here is from genome assembly GCA_949316375.1 of Mythimna vitellina. NCBI lineage: Eukaryota > Metazoa > Arthropoda > Insecta > Lepidoptera > Noctuidae > Mythimna > Mythimna vitellina. Next base: position 5,695,741 of record OX438708.1, on the reverse strand, counting down.
TGTGGAGTTCGAGCTGAAAGCTCTCAGGGTTTTGGACCTGGATCTGTGCTGGACGGAGCGTAGACTTCATCAGTCGAGATGTTTCAAGCTTGATATTGATATTCAATGTGCCATGCGGTGATCACTTCCAGTTTTCACCGCGTTGATCACAGAGACATCATTGAATATTTGCTTCTTCGTCGACATGATGAAGTCAATCTCATTTCTGGTCGCACTATCAGGGCTTTGCCAGGTCCACTTCCTACGCTCACGTTTTTTGAAGCAGGAATTCATCATATAGAGGCCCTCCTTCTCCATAAAACCAGCCAATAGGTGTCCCCGGCGGTTCCGATGTCCAAATCCAAATTGCCCCACTCGCAGCTCATCACCGTCTCGTTTGCCCAGTTTCGCGTTAAAGTCCCCCATGACCACGGTGAAGTGAGCCTTAGAACCATGCATGGCTCTGGATATATCCTCATAGATGGACTCCACTTCGTCGTCGGGGTGTGTCGAGGTCGGGGCGTAAACCTGTATGACCTTCAGCGAATATCTTGATGATATTCTGAGTATAAGGTACGCCACCCTGGTCGACACACTCTCGATCTTCACCACATTGTTCACAAGGGACTTGTGGACGATAAACCCGACACCACCCTGCGACTGCTGGTCACCCTCCCGGAAATAAAGCAGGTTACCGGATTTGAGAATTATCGTGTCCTCCCCCTGTCTTCGGACTTCAGATAATCCCACTACACTCCATCGTAACCTGCTCAATTCTTCTTCAAGTTCGGTGATCTTCTCGTCAGACCGGAGTGTACGCGTGTTGTATGTTGCCAGGTCCAGTCGTCGTTTTCTAAAGGGGTAGCCGGATACCATCCGGAGATTCTTCGCACCCCTTGCCTCGCCGTAACCGTGACCGCTATCGGAGTCAAGGGTAGACGGGCTGCCGGGTACTAGGGGCCATTTTTTGTTTGTGCTTACCATTTGGGGGGTTTTGCCATAATCGCCACGCTTGGCATGCGGGTTGGCGATCGCAGTTGGTTGTTGCAATTCACAGAGGATGCTGCTGCCCATTCTCTGGTATGTCCCTTAGTCGCCTCTTACGACACCCACGGGAAGAGATGGGATGGTGTTATTCTTTACGTCCGGACACCATACGGACTAACATATTTTTTTTGCTATTCGGAAAAATGTTCGAGACTCGATTCGGGATTCGAACTATTTACCTAAGAAGGTGAGTTTGTACGGAATCCTCAGTGCAGAAGTCTGATTTGCACTTGACCGATTTTTTTTCTTTTGGCTTCGCAGTTTTTGTGAATTTAACCAGTGTCAAGTTGAACAAGTATTAAGTTTTTGATAAAGAATAGATACATTCAATTGTTTTGAAATATTTAACAGAAAGTGTATAGCCTCAGTCAGGCTTCACGGCAAGCTTAGCTGAAGTAGTGAATAGGTACTGAAATAAAAATCTGATCAGCTCTATTTTATACAGAGATTTATTATATTGTTTTTTGTAGACCACATAAATAAAAATACAGGACAAACATAATTAAAAATAAGTGTACAGTGGGCGGTCTTATCGCACAGGGCAATTTCTCACAGACAACCTTAGGACTGAAAGAAAGGAGATAGATTTAGGGCTTTCAGTGTACTACATCAGAAAAATACTAATAAGACATAATAACACAAAAACATACATACAATAAATATTAAATATATAATTGAGCCAGGAGAAGAAACAATCAAAGTGAAAGCTAATGCTCCGTCACCATTTTTTTAAACGTAGGTAGCGACATTGCACTTCTTTAATTGATTCCACGTGTTGTCCAATTGTGTAGACACTTGGGATTTAAAACCACCAATTGTACACCTTAATATGCGCTAGGAATCAATATGCGAATAATTTTAACTGTCTCTATACTTCACTCAAAAAATCTCGCTAAATACTCTTAAATGAATAATTATTTTGATTGATTTCAAAGAAGCAAAAGCAGTTGCTTGTGTCACTGAAGATGAGTGAGGTACCTAGTTTTGCGGTGAAGCTGAGCTACGAAACTATATGTCCCCTCATATTACAAAGTACTCTGTGGTCCCGCTCCTCTAGAGTTATACTTGCATAGCTGCGTAGTATTCGCAGCGAGCTGGCGTACCTACTTATATCAGGATCGCAGAAGGTGGCGGTCTGCGATTCTACTCATGGGAAAAAAAGTCAAGAAATAGTTTTTTGATTATTAATAAGTAAGGGCTTGACCACTACGTCATCTGATGGTACGATGACGTGGTCGACGATGGAGCACGCTTGCCTAGAAGTATTATACGTGGGAAACTCAGAAAGTTTTGAAAAACTAACTTTTATGGATAGAATAGTTTTATTAAATCTTTTCAAAGAACTCTCCACCAGCCTCTATACAAAGTTTCATGCGTCTGAACCAATTTTTGAATCATTTTTTCTAGTCCACCGCAGACACTTCTTCCACGGCCTTCTTCTGGCAGGCATTTTGAGGTATGTGTTAGAATTGAAATTAACCCCGTCAAAGTGAAGAAACTAGCGATCAAAATTTTCCCTGCGCTTCTCGATCTCTTGACTTTCGTAAGCGTTGGTTTGTTTTGAAACAGCCAAACTGTCGACTGGCGCTTTGTTTCTGGATCGTATTGATTAATCAAGAATTCATCACCTGTCACAAAGTCGTAAACGCGACTCTGCTTGCAGACGAGTCTGCTTAAAATGTTTGAATCTTATCACGGCACCACTCCACACGGGTCTGCTTCTGAGCTTCGGTGAGGTTCTGCGGCACCCAACGGCAAACTAAACTCCTCACGCGAAGATGCTCGTGTAGAATCTTGTGAACGCTTCCTAAACCAATCTGCAGCGTATGCTGAATCTCTTCGTATGTAATTCGCCTGTTTTATTGAATTACTGCCAGAACACTATCTTCCGTGACAGCCGTCTTAGGACGACCACTCTTTTGTTCATCCCCCAAAGTAAGGCGAACTCGCTATACCAGCGGTAGATGTTACTTTTCAAGGTCTTTCATCCATAAAAGCAATCTGAAGTAAATCAAATGACTCATCAGGTTTTAGGCCCCATTTAAAATCTTAGAAAATCATCGCATGAAAATTTTCTCGATTCAGATCCATTTTTAAATAAGACACGATAATTTGATTTGGCCCTCGAAAAAATGTGGAGGGAAAATCAAAATTCGAACAATGGTATTTTTACTTTTAAATAACCAAAATTTCCAAAATAATTATAAGTGGCCAGTGCCTTAAATATAAAAAAACATTTTTTCGCAAAACTTTCTGAGTGGCCTGGTATGTATAGACGAGTAGGTACCTATATTTTCGAGACTTTAAAATTCAACCTATCTTCCCAAGACATAACTACACAAGACCATACTAGGATGAACACGGTCCACTTAGCCCCTCATTTACATACGCCTATCTACATACTTTAAACTTGAAGATCGAATCGTGTGGCTGTTATTATTTAGTCACAAACTTCTCAAATTATTACGAATACAATTCAGAAGTATTCATTTACGCAACGAAATCCTTGTCCTTTTAAATATTATTAAATAAAGTCCTCCACTGCATCTGTCTGTCTGTTCGCGATGAACTCAAAAAGCACTGAACGGATTTTCATACGGTTTTCACTAATTGACAGAGTGCTCTATGAAGAAGGTTAAGGTGTATAAATATATGATAGATAGATGTTACATATACTCTTTATTGTTGTACAACTTAAATAAAATAACAGTAGGGTGTCACAAAGGGCAGTCTTGTCGCTAAAAGCGATTTTATACAGTAAATTTTTAGTACATTCATATTAATGTAGAGAAAATCCAAAGAGAAAATCCAAGAATTTCCAAAGAATTCTCTAACACCCGTGTGAAGCAAGGGCGGGACGCTAGTTACGAAATAAAACAACCCCTAATCAAATCAAAATACCTAACAAATCCAACTCAACAAGCCGTACAATGAACAATACAAAACCAACCTTTTATTAGAGAAATGTCAGTAACAGTGTTTATTTTAATCATCGCGTTTTGAGCACAGATAAATTGGATAATAAGCACGGCGGGGCGCCTCTACGGGCGGCCGATGTCAGGGACAGGCATTACTGGCCCACGGAGAATATAGAGATGTCTGACGCTAGTGTTTTGATGTAGCGTTACCTACCTATGGAGATTCTTTGTTTGAATTTTTATTCGCGCGATTTGTACATTTATTTTTTTATTACAGTTAAAGGATCCATATGTTAGTAGCGTAGTTAAATTGACTCAATACTACAATAAAATTTTTAATTCTATCCTAGTTCAAGTGCGGATCCCGCCCTCAAAAAAAATTATGGTCGCAACGAATGTCGCAACTGACAGCCACCGGAAAATCGACCAAGTTTGAATTGGAGTATGAACTTGCTTTAATCTATATAGTAAAATGTTGGGCTGTAAAAAAGATGAATAAAAAAAGATTGCATGTAGCGGAGATGAGAATGTTGAGATGGATGTGTGGTGTGACGAGAATGGATAAAGTGAGAAATTAATATATTAGAGGAAGTTTAAAAGTGGCGCCAGTGACTGAAAAGTTGAAAGGAACTCGTTTGTCTTGATATGGTCACGTGAAGAGGAGGGATGAAATGTATGTTACTAAAAGAGTTATGAGTATACATGTTGATGATGGAGAGGGAGAGGAAGACCCAATAAAAGATGGATGGATTGTAAAGAGTGATATGAAGGAAAAGGAAGTTAGTGATAGAATGACGAGTGACAGGGCAGAATGGAAGAAAAAAACGTTTTGCGCCGACCCCAAATAAAACGGGACAAGGGCAGAAAGTTGTTAGTAGCGTAGTTAAATTGACTCAATACTACAATAAAATTCTCAATTCCATCCTAGTTCAAGTGCGGATTCCGCCCTCAAAAAAAATTATGTTCGCAAAGAAGGTCGCAACTGACAGCCACTGAAAAATCGACCAAGTTTGAGTTTTTTTTTTTTTTTATTGGGTGGGAAAATCATCCTAATGACATCCCCGCTCTTGGGCGGAGCGGAAGATAGTGTCAGACTCTTACTGACTAAAAACCCACTCCTGTTCCTTCGTTGCCTTCGTCCCAGGGCCCCGGGTACCAAGTTTGAGTTGGAGTATGAACTCGCTTTTATGACAGATATACGATAATACGTTAGGTTTAATATAGGAGCAGTGGTGGCCGAGTGGTAACGGCCTCGACTTACGAGTTGTAGGTCGGCGGTTCAAATCCAGCCAGGGGCATTACTTTGTGTGATTTATTTCATCAACACTGCTCTCAAAACTGTGAAAGAAAACATCGTGAGGAAACCGGCATGTCCTAGAAAATGTCCAAAAATTCAAAGATATGTGACATTCACCAACCCGCATTGGTCCCACGTGGTGGATTATGGCATTCCCTCTACTAGAGAGGAGGCCTGAGTCCCAACAGTGGGAACATTATAAGGCTGACTATGCTATGCTATATTAGTGATTACTAATAGCCTGCAACAACTCACTGCTAGGCAAAGGCTCAACCTCCCCAGGACTCTCAGGTTTTTTAATCCAGACCTAATGTGATCGTTTGCTGGGACCACTGTTGGGAGTGGGAACATTGAAAGGCTGCTTATGCTTATAGTTTAGTTTCGACTGGCCTGTTGGTCTAGGAGTTAGTGACCCTGACTGCTATGCCGGAGGTCGTGGGTTCGATTCCCACCCAGGACAAATGTTTGTGTGATGAGCATGTTTATTTATTTATTTATTTATATGTCGGAGAAGTCAATAGTACGGAAGCTTAAGAACGAATGAACGAGCTGAGTGAAAAGTGACACACGTCACTTTGACAGAATCCGCACTGACGTTTGCACGAACCGAGCAGATAACAGTGCCGACCGCAGAGGGGCAGTGCTCTTTCCTGTGTCGGCAGTCGTGCCAGCAACATCGTCTCTCGGAGACTGTTTCACGGCTCGTTGTGTGAAGTGAATACCTAAAGCTTGCATTATAATAAATCACTTGTATGATCTGGAATAGTTTGTTTATTGCTCGATACCCAGTCATCGCCCACAAAACAGAGTCCCTGGACAGAGCTTCAATGATGATCGGCATCCTTGCGCCGACATATATATACTTTATTGCATACCAAGTTACAAATTTAAGAAATTGAATTGTTATACAATAAAAAACATACAATTGGCGGCCTTATCGCACTCGGCGATTTCTTCATCTTCATGTTTGTGTCATTTGTTATGTGTCTGGGTGTAATTTATCTATAATATGTATGTATTTAGAAATATATAAGTCTGTTTATCAGTTGTCTAGTACTCATAACACAAGCTCTGCTTAGCTTGAGACTAGACGGCGTTGTGTGATAGTTGTGGAATATTATTATATAATGCTTATACGATAATTCGAGTAGCGGCATTCCTACAAAGGAGATATATATTTTCAAAATATATGATGGCCTGACCAACATTTTGTATAGTTCCACAGAGGCAAGGCCAGGGGTGAACACTAGTACATTAATAAACCTGTAAAATTTAAATTTGTTCACTCACGGAAATTAAAAAATCAGCATTATCAGCATGATGATGTTACTTCTTCTCGTCCAATTATTATTTAGGTGTCTTCAAGGCTAGAGTGAATCGGCTCTTAATAAACTAGTGCACCTCACCATCAACGATTGCATCACTGCTTACCATCAGGTGGGATCGCAGTCAAGCACTAGTTTATATCAATTAAAAAAAAAATACCGTAATAATTTGACGTCATCACCAGCTTAAGTATACGTGATAAGGTTTGTGGGAAAGGTCATCGTGCCCACAACCGTAGATCCGCGCTTGTTTTATCTAGATCGCATTTGTTTTAATGATAATGACATTCATGAAAACGGACTTCAGAAGTTGAGTAGGAAAGTTTTTGATCTATTGTCTAATAATTAATAAATGTAAAATAATTCTTCTTTTTTACAACACCAGCTAAATATTCTTAGTCCAAGAGCGAACGAAGCGAGCTCGAAATTGGAAGGCACTTCTACACGGACAGGTTAGGTTAGAAGGCTAAGGTGGGAAAGAAGCGGAGCGGACCTCCCGCCTTAGCTTTCGTGGTTATTTTTTTTATAACCACGCAGAAAGTTACTTATTGTATAAAAGAGTGGCTAAGATAGTATTATTCAGACACTCGTTAATTGTGACTGACTTAGTAATTTAGAAGGCAATGTATATTTTTAAAGGTGAATAATGTTATTGAAAAGAAGTCTGTTTAGTTAGCACCCAAATATAACTGTACCTTCTATTTATGAAGTATCAACGCAACTCTACAAAATAACGTTTATAAGTACCTAAAAAAGTACCAAAATCGTAGTGGCTTAGCAGAGCTTAAATCTACTGGGGCCATGAGTTGTGCGAAAGAGATCCCCGGGGCCCTGGAACGAAGACAAAGAAAGAAAAAGAATATATTTGATACAGCACAAGGCACAAACACAATATAGGGTGAACACGAAACAAAAATAAAAAAGAAGCAAAATGTAGTTGTGTGCCTCACGGCTGCACCAAAATAGGTCCAGTTCAGCATGAATGTCAGACAACTAGTGCCTGACGCTGGCTGGTGGTGGCAAAGAAGGAACATAGGATTGTGTTTTAGTCAGTAAAAGTCTGACACGCCCTTCCGCCCTGTGGAACTCTACATCATAACGTTAATAAGTATCTATTATACCTAAGCTACCTAACAAAGTACCAACATTATCAAACCAAAGTACCCAATTTGTGCTCAGCCTAACACAAAGTGCATTACATAGGGTTGTCCAACGCTCAATGTCCATAGACACACAAATGGACTGATGCAATTGCACCCCTTGCTGATCACAAAGGGATTCGTCACAGTCCAGTACAGTGGGATGTAATTCACGTGTATGTGATTATTACCTATTCCGATTCGATTAATTCGCTGTTGGATGTTCGTATTAATTGTAGTCAGGTAAAGATACCTACATATCGATGGTTTACCTAACAAAAGTACTTACAAACTATACCTATTTGCGGATTTTAAAAGAAAGCATTAGTTTAGGCATAAATAGCTAAAATACTTATAGCCGACAATGTCAGTATAAGATAGTATTCAAACGACTTAAATCATTAACTTTATTGCAAAATAAGGTTTTCCTGAAAAATTCTCTTCTTGTTTTACATCTATCACGTAGGAGGCATCGATCATTTAGTTGGTTCATTTAGCTGCCAAAAAGTGATTATTTTTCCTAATTAGTACAAGTGCAACTAAGCCAATGAAACGCTTTATGCTATAGGTACTCCTAGTGAAGGTGGGTTGACCTCTGGTGATATGTGTATCGATTTGACACCGAGCAGCGATGTAAGGTCGCCTATATCCCCTCAAAGGCCGATTGCACATATGTCTGTACAACTTGAATGACCTTGAAAAACGTTTAATTGTCGTTTTGTACACACAATTGTACGAGATTTTTTTAGCTGAAAATTTTGGTCTATATCTTTGTTTTTGCTAGAAATATCCATAATGTTTATTTTTTTGGTGATTTACGTAAAAACGCGCAATTACGTAATAATAATACACCGGGGCGCCCGAAGGGATATAGACAAAAAAGTGAAACACGTTTACGTAAAAAAAACACACGATTAATATCTAAAACTTTCGATAGATGGCGCTAGCAATAGGTTAAAAACGCTCCAAGATAGTTAAATTTTTTTGGTCACGTGATATGTTTTAATATTGTATCTTGTTAATATGGTGTTAAAAAAATCAAATGAAAAATATTATAAATATTTAAACTTAAGAGTCATTATTCCTTTCATTGAGTAAACCTACTTCTATTCTACTTAAAAAGTTATTTTTATATGTACTTAGGTATTAAAAATAACTAAAAATAACTATAGCAATAAATAAACCACCAAACCAAACACTAAACAAATTTCTACTTTATGTAATTATTTGGTTGAATATTCGTTTGACGCCGACTCAAAATTATCGTGTTTCATAATTTCAGTAACTGTCCCACGCGGCTTTACCTGCATCTTTGGTTACTGCTCTGCCCCTATTGCCCATAGTGTGACTATATCCTATAGCTTTTCTTGATAAATGGACTATTACAACATTAAAATATTTTTCTCATTCTAACAGTTTGTTTGAACGCGGTAATCTCAGCTAGATTACCGCGTTCAAAGTTTTATAACATTATAGATTTCACAATTCCTTCTTTTTCGGTGGCTTATATTTTTTCTTGTTTTTAGGGTTCCGTACCTCAAAAGGAAAAAACGAAACCCTTATAGGATCACTTTGTTGTCTGTCCGTCTGTCTGTCTGTCAAGCCCCTTTATCTCGGGAACGCATGGAGGTATCGAGTTGAAATTAGGAAATTAAAATCATCATCATAGAGATTGATTTAGGACTGTAAAGATGGTGCCTCAAGACTCTGACCGGTGTGATGTCCAGGAAGTGACTCTTTTTGAGCGCTGAGTGCGCGGGCGTTGTCATGGTGAAGCAGTACCCCGCGGAGCTCGGTGTTCGGTCGCTTGTTGCTCATTACAGACAAAACTTCTGGCAGGTATACCCTTCGGCGTCGATGCTGCTTTGGTCTCGTAATGGAATTTAAATCATATACCCCGTCAAAATGAAGAAACTAGCGATCAATATTTTCCCTGCGCTTCTTGATCGCTTGACTTTCGTAAGCGTTGGTTCGTTTTGAAACAGTGAAACTGTCGACTGGTGCATTGTTTCTGGATCGTATTGATAAATCCAGGATTCATCACCTGTCACAATGCCGTAAACGTGCCGAGACAAAGTCAAAGTCAAAGTCAAAGATTTTTATTTCATAAGTGCCCATGCACTTATAAAACGTCAGAAGCTAGTGCACGGTTCCAAATTGGTCGTTTCCTATGGAGAAGAACCGGCAAGAAACTCCATGGTTACTCTTTTAAAAAAGAATTTGTTGATACAATACCTTCTCTTTACAATATATTGGATTTATTATGTAAGGACAGTGTAGACTGGTCAATAAAGTACAATAAAAATAATCATAACGAACGAACGACGAATGACGAACCTTCTTCAAATTTTTGAACCATATCACGGCACCACTCCACACGAGTCTGCTTCTGAGCTCCGGTGAGGTTGTGCGGCACCCAGCGGCAAACTATCCTCCTCACGCGAAGGTTCTCGTGTAGAATCTTGTAAACGCTTCCCGAACCAATCTGCAGCGTATGCTGAATTTCTTCGTATGTAATTCTCCTGTTTTTTTAAATTATTTTTTTTACTGCCTGAACACTTTTTTCCATCTCTATTATCAGATTAAGTTCTATAGGTACGTTCTAGTAACATAAGAACTATAGGTACATATGTTCCTATCATGTTTTGACGGAATTGACCCCACAGGTGAAAATTCAGTGGATGGCATTTCGCAAACTCTTAAGAGACCACTTTCGAAGCCTTTACTCTGTAGGCTATACTATACCCTGTCCACTAATGAAAGAATTATATCAAATCCACACGGTGGTAAACTTGACTCTGAGCTGGCGTAGCGTACAATTTTAACAGAATAAGAGGTCAGCTTGTACCGGTTAATTACCACTGGTGTGCGTAATAATATACCTACTCACCTACGTATTTTTGGGCATGCACGTGACAATAATCAATACCTGAAAATATTCTATTCTGTCAGTACATTCGCAGGCGTGAAAGTAAAAAAAAAGTACAAATATATCCCAAGAGAACATATTGCCGGGATAAAAATTTGAATTCCAAGACATGGTCTAATCGTGTGCCAAATTTCATCCAAATCCGTTCAGCCGTTTGTGCACGAAGGAGTAACCAACATACACACGTTCATATACACAGTCGCCTATATTTATAATACTAGCTTTTGTCCGCAAATTTATCCTCGACAACATTGGTTATTACGGACAAAAAGTCAGTCAGATAAAAAGTAACTTATTTCATACCAAATTTCGTCAAAATTGTTTCAGTAGTTTGTGAGTTTGACCGTGAAAGCGTAACAGACAGACAGAGTTACTTTTATATTTTGGTATAATATAATATTATAGTATGGATTAATGGATTCAAAGGGAACATCCGAACAAACACAACGACTGAAATAAACTGAACAAAGGGAAAAAGATTTACTACTTTGTAATTACAGTACAAGCTCACTATACATTCCTCAACCACTGTGACTTCTGAAACCCAGGATCAACAGTAGGTAATGACCACCAGAAAATCGACGAAGTGATGAAGCTCAAAGAACCTCGGAGACAAAATTCAGCTGTTTTGCATTCAATCGTTTTCTAAATCTGACCGGTAACTAATACAAAAACACATTAAGCTTAGAATTATTTCAGTATTAGGAACGAATTTCGCCCTCTAAAAATCCTTGCTCCAATACCCAAAGCCTTTTACATTTAATTCGACAGAGAAAAAAAAACAAGCAGTTAATATTATCAGAGACATGCCTTTTCAACGAAGTGAAAAACAAAAGAAAATTCGTATAAAGAATTCAATCGAAATCGAATCAAGAATCCGTCTACCGTGCGTTAGAACAAGACGGATAGATACGTAAAGCAATACGCCAGCAAAGGACGCGCATAGCGTTAATCCTATTGGCTTATACCGGGCGACGTTTGCCGCGATTGGTCGCTGTGCCTTATTGAACTGTCACTGAAGACCGCGGTTTAGGGGGCGACCGGTAATTCGGGGGCAAACGTGGGGTGGATACCCCCCGGTTGGGTGGGGGGGAAAACTCGCAGTTTGGCGATTGACTTGTGGGTAGTTTTCGGGGTTCCTTTGGCACGGATTTTGTGCGAATCGAATGTTGAAATTTTATTTTGTTCAAGATGAGTATGATGTTGGGTGATATGGTTGGATTTTATTACATTATAGGCAGGATTTTCTTTACAAAACTGATGTTTTTGAAAACGGAAAATAAATACAGATAGTGAGCGGATTTTTATACCTTATTTAATCGGTTAGGTTAGAAAAGAAAACGCTGAAGATAAGGTAAACTATCCTATCCTACTAAGTATACCTAACATCAAATAGTTATCCCCCACGGGTAGTATGAAAGTGAAACCCGGGGCCCTGGGACGAAGGAAAAGAAGGAACAGGAGTGGGTTTTTAGTCAGTAAAAGTCTGACACTATCTCTCGCCCAAGAGCGGGATTTGTCATTAGATGATTTTACCACCTAAAAACAAAAAAAATAGGTAAAGGTAAAAACGTGATCAATTTTTGCGTTAAAATCCAAAACAAAAACAAAGTTATTTTTAGTCTTAGTTACAATATTAAGCTGGTGTATTTTAAACGCATGAAATACTTAAAGACTTTTCATTAAGTCCTGTACTCAATAAGATAAATGATCGAATTACTATTACCTAAAACAATAATTCGTTTTGAAATAAGAAGGCATTCATTTAAAAATAAGGTATTCATTTAAAAAAGAACAGTCTAGTTATAGATAGAGCTTTAATACCTATTTTACTTACCTACTGCCGCACGACATCAAAAAGCATCCAATCTTGACAGTTACATCTCGCGCCAAAATCACGGCGCGCCCAATGAAAACACGGGAACTGTTGACTTTTCGTCTATGACGGTTGTTTTCTGCGGGCAAAGGCAACACGCCACGCCCTGCCAAATGTGTGAATTCTTATTGGGTGATATCAAATGTCACTTGATGTCATGTACGTAAAGCTTTTTGTCGTATATATGGGAATATTGTGCTACATAGGTATTTATTAAGCACCTAAAAACCAAAATAGATTTAAAAAAAAAATCTACTACAATAAGGTTATGGTTGATGTCGAAATCTTAGTAGGTCTAAATAAAATTCGTCTAATTTAAGTTTCTTATTGTTCTTTTAAAAAAAGCAGGCATTCAATATTTCTCGTATAACAATTACCATGCCATTCCGATGTTATGTGTGCCTATCGTCCCATGGGTACACATTTGGTTCAAAGCCTGTCTTATGCCAATGTAATCTTGGCGATATTACCAAACTAGTACCTAATGTGAACATTGCTTAGCAGGCTTAGCGTTGTAAAATAACATTTTGACGACAGCACTACTACACTTTGCTTTCTAAATTACATTCCAGTAGCATCAATACCTAATGTATCTATAGGTATAATCTGACCACCCTTCATCAAAACTAAAATAGTGTGTCTAGTAAGACGAAAAAAGTAACTAACATAACATTGAAGACGGATCGGCTGGCTAGATTGATCGAACGTGGATCATATGAAAGAAAAAATGGGTACCTACAAGTTATTTTTCAGTTCATTATAAGAACTACCCGACTCTATGAAAGGTGTCAAAAAGAGAAAATTGTATTCCTTAGTAAGACACAGTCGATTCTGTGCAAGAAAAATGCTCAGGCTTATTTAATCGTGTTTTTTAAAGAAAGAGAGATTTTATTATCCCAGTAAAATACTGCGAAAAAAATCCAGTCCATGAACGCATAAAAACGAACTCGCTTCTAACTGTTTCCATATAAATTCAAACAACCATTCCACGTTGTAATTGGAAAACGGAACGTTCAATCCACGCTAAAATGTACGACGGTATTATTCTAAACGACAGGGCCGACGCAACAGCGGCGTAATGCCACAAATTAAAGCTTAAAACGGCCGGTTAACAGCTGACCCAAAATCGAAGTGTCCCCCCGTCTGGGGGACAGAGTCAGACGCGAAAAGCAACGGGGCGGAGCCATGCCACGCCTTCAAGCTCACAAGCAATATCGCGTCAAAAGTTCCCAGGCCGTGGCATAACGCGCGCGCTCCTGCCCGTCCGTGCTTAAAAAATATAAACGTCAAAAGTGAAACGTCACGTGTTTAACTGTCAAATTTTGGAGGGAATTCGTTGGGTTTTTTTAGTGTGAACGGTTTGAATTTTTTGTCTTTATTATTTGGGTTTTTAATTATTGTTATTTTTTTTATTATTTATTTCATATTTTTTTAAATAATTACAGAAGGACGTACCTACTGCAGTAGCTTTCTGTTTCTTAAAAGCAACTTAAATCCACAATTAATTACCAAGTAAATACTTACAAAACTTTACTCTATTATTTTTATGAAAATTTTATAAAGTTACACACATCTGGAAAATAAGATTCTCCATATTTAAACACCATAATAAATCTGGTAAAGACCTTGTTCGATGATATTGCTCCTACATAACTAATTTCTATTTTTTTTTCTTTGATTAGGACAATCATTCTCCAGTTTATTTGCATGGACGATCTTTGATTTCTCGACCATTAGAAAACTAGAGTTTGTCTCGAATTATCGCAATCACCGTGAAATATTGATAATATATACCGATATATTGTGAATGAATTATTTCAAATATTTACAACAAATCCCATCAACTTTACACATATCAACTTTAGATCTATACTAATAGGTATTATAAAAAGGAATAATTTCTTAGTTTGTATGTAGAGGTAATCTAATCTCTGAAATAACTGAACTGATTTTGAAAATTCTTTCACTAATATGTAGGTAGCTGCTCTATCCCCGAGTGCTATACTAAGGTTATAAATAGTCTTTAGGATAATTGTCTACTTTCAAGCGGGTGAAGCCACCGGCATATGCTATTGTGTTATTTTTACTTACGGTGCTTGCTCAGTAACATTTATAATATATATAGAATCATCATCTTCCTGCCCCCGTCCCATATCACTTGGGGTCGGCGCAACATGCTTTTTTCTTCCATTCTGTCCTATCACCCGTCATGCTACTAACTCCCTTTTCTTTCATATCAGTCCTCACACAATTCATCCATCTTTTTATCGGGGTTTCCCACTCTTTCTCGATCTATCTACATGTATATTGTATACTCATAACTCTTTTAGTAACATGCGTTTCATTCCTCCTCTTCACATGACCATACCAAGAAAAACGATGCCCTTTCAACTTATAATATAATTAATAACTCACATATACTTAGTAGTGAAATTGAGATCTTCGCCTTCAGGACCAGAAGACTGAGGAAAAAAGAGAGGGAGACTTCCTCTTCCGTCTCCACACTTCTGTTCTCTGTCTATGATATTGGTCGTCAATTCGTTGAGCTCCTTAGTAGTCCTGAGTTGAGCTACACCTATACTGACAAATGCTTACACTGACTTGACAGGTCCAAATCCAAAATTTGACCATTACATATTTACTGTATGGACTTTAAAATATTGACCTCTGGGTTTGTTTTGAAGTTTCTTCTCAGGATAGTCAGCTAGGAAACACCGGCCTCATCTAGTTTAAAATGACGAAAAAATTAACGTGTAAAAGTATTTTTTTAAAACCTATTCGTAAAATAAATGTCATTTATCATTTATTGCGATTATTGACGGCCAGTTCTTTTAGTAGGAGTCAAGCTTGAGCAGTGGTGGCCGAGTGGTAACGGCCCCGACTTACGAGTGGTAGGTTGCGGGTTCAAACCCAGCCAGGCGCATTACTTTGTGTAATTTATTTCATCACAACTGCTCTCAAAACGGTGAAGGAAAACATCGTAAGGAAACCGGCATGTCCTAGGACCAAAAATTCGAAGACATGTGACATCCACCAACCCGCACTGGGCCCGCGTGGTGGATTACGGCCCATTCCCTCTCTTAGAGAGGAGGCCTGAGTCCCAACAGTGGGAACATTATAAGGCCGTCTATGCTATGCTATGCAAGCTTGATTCTCCGTCTTCATTGGCTTTATTTGATATTCATCATTATTTAGGTGATATACTTCTGTACTCATGACCTGTAACATTTGATATCACGGCGGTATTTCGACAACATCTGTATAAATATTGAAAAATATTGAATTGGTAATGTTATTGATCTTTGAAACCTGAATAAAATTACGTACGAAAAAAAAATTGACATGGCCGAATTATTTAGTATTTTTCATTTTATTAAACACTAGCGTCTGCTATGTATTTGTCCGCGTAAATGTTGGTTATTGGTTATTGCGGACGCGAAGTTGATGTCGGATATAAAGTAGCCTATGTCCATTCTTGGAGTTCGAGCTTCCTCTATACCAAATTTTATCAAAATCGGGTCAGGAGTTTAACCGTGAAAGCGTAACAGACAGAGTTACTTTCACATTTATATTATTAGTATGGACTCAGTCTAAAAAGTAAGGAACTTCGTATTTTTTAAATAAAGATAGGTAGCGCAACTCGTTCCTGACCAGAGCGCAAATCGGTCGGAGAAGGCACACCAATCACAATGAAAATTTAAAAAAATATTGTGAAAGATCTATGCCCAGCGTCTTACTACTGGCTGGTTTAAAAAGTCTCCTTCACTAGGAACATGGATAAGAAATAGCGCCTGGTGATTCCTCCATCATCTTCCTGCCCTTGTCCCATCTTATTTGGGGTCGGCGTAACACGTTTTTTCTTCCATTCTATCCTGTCAACCGTCATACTATCACTAATTTCCTTTTCTTTCATATCACTGTTCACACAATCCATCCATCTTTTCTTTCGCCGCCCTCTCTTTCTCCACCCATCCACATGTATACTCTTTACTCTTTTAGTAACACGCCTGGTGATTCCTCATTAGGCTTTTTTATTATGGATAGGCTCGCGTTTGACCACTATCTCACCTGATAATAAGTGATATTGTGGTCACCAATGGAGCAACCTTGCCTAAAAGTAACCTATTCACTCTTGACTTTAAGACTCTTAGGTTGTAACTATCAGGAAACACAGACTCCGGCAAGGAATTTCACTCCTTAGCTGTACGTACCTACAATAAATATGTTCCCGAATTGTTTTTGTACTTATGGGTGGGATGTCCACCATGTACCGATGACGCAATGCCGTACGTCTAGTAGTCCGATGATAGACCGGACTTGGCGGAATTAAATTGTGAAATTTCAATGCAGTGACTTTGACTTTCTCAAAATTATCTACTAGATATCTAGTGAGTGAAAATATGATTAAGGATCACTACCTTTCCTCTTGAACGTCGTCATTAAGTTCATCATTTCTTTGCTTTCATAATTATATATATATTATATTATTTGTATTATATGCAATTTATTAGTTTATGTATTGTATATATGTAAATAGTACAGCACGAACTACCTGCGTATCTTTTTTTCTCCTTCTCTGTCAAATCCATTCAAAGGTTGTCTGTAAAAAATCGCTTTTAGCGATAAGACCGCCCATTGTGACACCCTATTAATGTTAATTTCCTAATGTAAATTGTATTTTTGGTGTACAATAAAGAATATCTATCTATCTATCTAGTGAGATAATTGTAGTGCGTAGATACTCGTTTCTTCTTTGTGTTAGAAGAGGGATTTATCCTGAAGTGTGGATCATCTTTATCAGTAAAAATTTGCCTATTAACTTTACGAATAACCTAGCTAAATGAGTATATATGAAGTCTGCAGTCGGTTGTGGTTCTTAAAAACAAGCTTCTGCCTGTGGTTTTGCCCACGTTAAACTAGAAAGTGCCTAGGGAAAATATTCCCGAGATAAAAAGTATTCTATGTGCTATTCCAAGACATGGTCTACCCGTGTGCCTAATTGCATCTCATTTCGTTCAGTCGTTTGAGCGTGAAGGAGTCACAAACGCACACAGACATACGTACAAATTTTCGTCTTTATAATATTAGTATATTATAGTAATGTGATTAAGAGTTATTTTTTTTTTGTCTTTAATAATTATGATTCATCTCTCTGTAGGTATGTCCTTTTGTACAATTGTTATAACTTCTATGTAACTTCAGCAGTAAAATCTGTGAGAAATAAGGAGGAAAAACTATGAAACATCTTACTTTATAAGACTCGAGATAAGTAAAATAAGACTCCAGTGGTATAAAAGTGAATTTCGCGTATAAAATAGACTAAAATGGAAGTGGCTCAAACTCCTCTGCAGCTGACCCAAGATCATTCAGATGGGAGAATGGCAGGTAAGAGAACATCTTAATTTATTATTCCGTACCTCAAAAGGAAAAACCGGAACCCTTATAGGATCACTTTGTTGTCCTTAAGTATGTCTGTTGATCTGTATGCCAAGACCCTTTATCTCGGGAACGCGTGGAGGTATCGAGTTGAAATTAAAACCATATACTTAGGTATGCGGTCCCTTGAAATGTAAAAAAATCAAGTTTCTGAGTTAATGAAAAAAAAAGGTACGGCAGTTTATGTCGCAAAAAACGTAAGTATATTTCGACACTCTCAAGGGAATCAAAATTCATAGAGCACTTCCCGTTGACCTAGAATCCTGAAATTTGGCATGAAGATAGATCTTACAGCAGGAAAAAAACTGAAAACTATAAACATGAAGCATCACAAAAAAACTTCTATTGCGATTTGGAAAAATCTTCGTAACTCAATTTGGAAATTGAACTGTTTTTATAGGTGAGTTTGTACGGAACCCTCAGTGCGCGAGTCTGTCTCGCATTTGCCTGGTTTTTTTTTTACTAGATTCTGCCCACGCCTTCGCCCTCAAGATATTCCCAGGATGAAAAGTATCTTGCGTACTCTTCCAGGATATGGTCTACGCGTGTGCAAAATTTGATCTAAATCCGGTTAGCCGTATGAGAGTAAAGAAGTTCCAGATGTACATACAAACTTTCGCCTTTAGTATGATTATATTGATTATCTGTAGGCTCACGCTTGATCACTACATGCCAGCGCGGGCTTGCGGACGACGAGCAACGGGTAGCTCGACGTTCGACCGTCGGCGTCGGTAAGGTCCGACCCCTGGTTGGCGTTGCGACGGCGTGTCGTGTTCCACGCGCGCCTCATAGGGATATCAACTAAACCGTAGGGCATTGCACGCTAGGGCCACGGGAATTTCTGAAAGGGATACCTTGGCCCTGGAACTCATAGTGGAAATAGAAGCGGTTTGCAGTCGGGTAAAAAACTGATGGCCATGCAGGCAGTCGTTCCCAGGGTTAATTTCCGATAGTGATATAGACGACGCAGCGACGGCCTATGTATGGGGTTCGTATTGGGGACGCGGTTATAAGCGCCGGCGGGCGCGCTGAAATTGAAAATAGTACAGATGTACCGTCAAATTTTTGTAAGATTTTACTTACTATAACCTTCATCATTTCTAAAGAGAAATGATTAACAAGAATTTTTAGGTAAGATTTCAATTTCCTATAACGTCTACTCGCGTGTGCAGGCGCAAACGCTCAAACTTCTATTTTTCACTGCGTCGAAATTCAAACTACTAGGATATGTCTCACTGTTTCAAGTGCTGTTGTCAAGAATTTATAGAGCACCGCTAGGAGCTAATGAATTCCATATTTTTAAAAGAACAGTGCTCATAGTAAAAAAATGCTACAGCAGTACTTATTGGAAGCCAAAAACATAAAATTAAAAAAAAAACATTGGTAGTCGTACAAATCGGTTACAAATGGTAATTAACGTTGTCGTCTTATATCGGCCATAATTAATAAGCTCAGACCTAAAACAAAATCAAAATTTATTTAAAACAATTAGGAATGCAATGAGTCAAAAATTCTATTTCGAGAAAATAAAATAGCTACAACTATTATTGGAAACCCTAAGAAAATCTGTTTCAAACTGCAAAAAAGCATCTAAAATTTAATAAAAAGAAAAACAAAAATGACATTCAGTTTGAATGGGTCAAACACAAAGCAAGTCCAACTACAAACAGAACGAGCAAAGTGATACATTTCCCCAACCGAACAAAAGAATCCAACCTTCTCAAGAGTCTATTCTCAATCAAATGTCTGCTACGCTTTTACATAATTCGCTGAGCGAGCGAAGCGAGCTCATTAACAAACAGAGCGATCGCTGCGATCCTACACACGGGTTTTTTTTCGGCTGGAAAAACATCTTATGACATCCCTCGCTCTTGGGTGGAGTGGGAGACAGTGTCACACTTTTACTGACTAAAACCCCACTCCTGTTCCTTCGTTGCCTTTCGTACCAGGGCCGCGTCTTGCTATCAGAATTAGACCCTTGGCCCCAGTAGGCTTCGACCCTGCTGGACACCTACAGTTGCTGACATCTCCTTGAGGCGTCTACACACGGGGGTTTGCTTTTTCCGTTTTAGTTTGAGCTGTCTTTGCTCAATGGCGGTTCGTAAGTAAACATGCTTTTTTTTTAGGTGGGAAAGTCATCTTATGACAAATCTCGCTCTTGGGCGGAGCGGGAGATAGTGTCAGACTTTTACTGACTAAAAATCCACTCCTGTTCCTTCTTTGCCTTCGTCCCGGGGCCCCGGGTTTCGCTTTCACACTACCCGTGGCCCCAGTAGGCTTCGCGACCCTTCTGGTCCTCTACGATTGCTGACATCTCCCTGAGGCGCGCGTGAACAGTACGCGCTGATGACGACTTGGGTTCGGTCCGGACGGTTACCGGACGGTCAGACGGCGAGCCACCCATTACACGCCGTCCGCAAACCCGCGCCTACGGTGGCCGGTAATCGGGATCGGAATCCCGGCGGTGGTTGGGGCGTGAAGACCGTTGCCTCACGCGATCGGCCGCCTCCTTTGCTAGCATTACTGCTTTGCAGAAGGAGGCGACCGCCACTCCTCCTCGCTCCGGACCATTGCCTGTACCAAAACTGGCGCGAGAGATCGCCGCCGCCGATCGCCCCCACGAGGAAGTAAACCTGCTCTGGCATCACAACGAACGGAACGTCCTAGACCATACTTAATTTTGGCAGATTTTCAAGCTAAAGTGGAGTTTGAGAAATACTCAACTTCAAATGCTTAAATCAGGAATCAGATGTTAGACTGTTTACATTGTATTATTTTGTCTCATTCTCCTAAAAAGGCACCGTTTCAGTTTTGTACGCCTAGGGCGCCAGGTTCTAATGCTCGGGCCGGCACTGGTCGTTCCATGTGAGGGTACTCAGCTGTATCTGGTTAAACTAGAAGCCGATCTCAACATGGCTAGTTAAGTTGGAAGCCTGATAAAATTTTATGAACAAAGGTAAAAAAAAAAAAAAAACTTTTTTTTTTCATTTATTTATCATTAATACAAAAGAATACAGGATTTTCTAAGTTAAATAGCAACCAAAAACCACTAAGGTCTAAACTTGTGCTATCATGAATCTATTCTCAATATCAAAACTATACAAAAGGATTTGTATCCGTTTGTTTTTGTTATAGACGTTGTTGTAGATTGGGTAATGGAAAAATTTTACTAGGGGTAAATTAGCCGTCTTACCAACCTAGAAAAACTATGTTGTATCGTGTAGGTTGTTGAATACCGTCCGAATCAGGAAAGACTTCAGAATAAAGAATTCTCAAATTCTTTTCTTTCGTTTCGTTCGACGCGTTCAGTTCGGATAAGTGTGCGTTCACCGTAAAGAAGAAGAACATAGCTGAAACGAAGAAATGACTTTTGGTACGATATAACGATATATAATCGACTAATATGTACTGCTTCGTCTACTTCTTTAAATAGATTATCTAAATTGTCACAAAATGATTGATTAATCTGCTTTTTAGCATTTCATACAGTAATTAGATCGCAGATAGGTATTCTTTAAATTCTAGTTCTAATCGGCTTTTGTTGATAACCGTAGATACAAACGGAAGAAATTAAATGAGGCTAAAAATAGTTACCAGATAATATAGATACCGGCACGGATTTTGAGCGCCGGCTTCTACAGTTTTACTTCCGCAGAAGCACGCAGAACTGAAATATCGGGTCTCTTTAGTGGTATGAAGAGAGACGCCGGAGCGGGGAGTATAATCGTTGTACAGAGATTGGCTCGCTGATGTTTACGATGCGCAAAGCGATCCCCGCTCTTTCGCCAAGCGCTCAAGATTCGTGCGGCTATCTTTACTAAAAAACTAATAGAAAATCCCAACACTAGTAGTAATAGCTATGCCTTATGTCTTGTGCCTACAACGTAATAGAAGAAACTCTTCCCGACCGTCGGCGTCCACATCGGCACGACCAGTATGGCTAGGACACAGAGTACCTTGGCTAGGATCTTCTGTAAAACACTAGAAGATAAGGACAGAACTATACCTACAATCTCTTACTTTTGCTGTTCGATTGAAAATCCAGTGACAAACAAAATTTGTTGCAAGACATCGAGTCGGCAAAGTTTCGCAAAATTTTTAACAATGAATGGAAAATATTCTGTAAAATCTGTAGGTAATAAATACAAAATCATCGACATAATAAATAATTCAAAAACACTAAAGCTCCGCCATATTTATTCACTCCATAGTCAACATAATATTTTACCGCCATTTCCCGCGCGGCGGCCATACTTTAGCTACATTTTTTTCAACAGGCAAAGGCGACATTAGTATTCAGTCCCATACGGCCAGTAACTCGGGGGTCTATTTGACTGATTTTCAGCCTCTCCATGATTTGCCACTTTACCCGGTCAGATTGCACGTTGAATACAAAATAACCAATACTGTGAAGGGGGATTTGAAATTTCATTTTCGCGTAATGGCGTCGGGATTTGAATATTCGGTATTTTATTAACACTGTGTGTGTGTATTCTGTGTATAGGATAATTTTGTGAGCGAGTAATGTAATGGACTTAGCAATTTTGTTTGGCAATTTTAGCGTTGATAGATTAGGTTGAAGTTCGTTACTTTTGGAAAGGTATTAGACGTAAATTGGGTTGAAACACCTACGCTGGGCTATAAAATGTAGGTCCCTTAGGCTTAGGGCTGTGGGATTGTTTGAAATAGTTACTGTGCCCTAGAACGCAAAGGGCAACTGAAGGTCTGACTCCCTCTCGCTCCACCCAGAGCGAGAGGAGTTATTTGTTGATTTCCCACTTCAAAAACAAAGATAGATATATTATATTAGGCTAGGATATAAATTAGGCTTTTTAATTATTAATGATGACTTGGTAACGATTGCGGGAGTCCGATGGATGCAAGACGCACAGGACCGTTTATTGTGGCGACACTTGGTGGAGGCCTATGTCCAGCAGTGGACGTCTTCCGGCTGAAATGATGATGATGATGATGATATATATTCAGCTAGGACTTACCAGACAAATTTTATCTAAAGACAAAGTAAGTATGTATTATCAGCAATTATGATTGGCGAAAAATCAAAAAGTAAGGGAATGATGAACGTGACATTTCGGTAGCGCAAGACAATGCCATAGATTTCGACGCTAGTCTTATTTATTTATTTTAAACTTCATGCAACATAAAGTACAAAGGCGGACTTAATGCCTTAAGCATTCTCTACCAGTCAACCTAGGGTGGTGAAGAGACAATATGGTAGGTGAAAAACTAGATTAAAAAAAAAGTATACATATAATTAAAATGCACATACATATATATTTAATATAATATATATTAATATAAAGTAAAGAAAGAAGTTTTGAGACGATTTGCTATTGATGGAGCAAATGATTCCGCACCTTCCGCTTAAATGCATATCGACTTTCGGCCGTCCTGATATCGAGAGGAAGCGCATTCCACAGAAGGATGAATTAAATATAGAAGGAATAAACACACAAGGACAAAATCAGAAGTATGAGAAGGATTATGGCGGTAAGTCCCCTCTTTGAGGCGTGGTTGGAAAGACCTCACGGCGTCCTCACATTCTGCATGACGCAGGTCCTCACCGGACACGGTAAGTTCGGGAGGTTCCTGCACCGGATTCGTGCGGAAACGACGCCCGGGTGTCGCCACTGTGTGGCCCACCCGGAGGACACGGTGGAGCACACGGTGGAGGTGTGCCCCGCTTGGGCAGAGCAACGCCGTGACCTCGTGAGGGCAATCGGCGGCGGTGATCTCTCGCGCCGGGCCTTGGTTCAGGCCATGCTCCGGAGCGAGGAGGAGTGGCAGGCGGTCGCCTCTTTCTGCGAAGCAGTAATGCTAGCTAAGGAGGCGGCCGATCGCGTGAGGCAACGGTCCTTACGCTCCAACCGCCGCCGGGATTCCGATCCCGATTTCCGGCCACCGTAGGCGCGGGCTTGCAGACGGCGAGCAATGGGTGGCTCGCCGTCCGACCGTCCGGTAACCGTCCGGACCGAGCCCAAGTCGTCGACGGCGCGTTTTGTTACACGCGCGCCTCAAGGAGATGTCAGCAAATCGTAGGGGCCCAGCAGGGTCGAAGCCTACTGGGGCCAAGGGTAGTGTGAAAGCGGAACCCGGGGCCCTGGGACGAAGGCAACGAAGGAACAGGAGTGGGTTTTTAGTCAGTAAGAGTCTGACACTATCTCTCGCTCCGCCCAAGAGCGGGGATGTCATTAGGATGATTTTCACACCCAATAAAAAAAAAAAGAGGTTGAACAACGCCTATAAAGTTTTCGCATACAGCTAGTACCTACATCATCAGTGTTGGTATTTTTTTTAATATTATTATTTTTTACAGTGGTGAGTAGCAAGTGTTACTAGTGTGCTGCTGTGTCTAGTAAAACTTACTTCCCTCCTCTGTAAAAAATAGTAATATTTATTTAATCATTCATTTTCAATTCATTTAATCTTCACTGATGACGTGACGTACGTATTGGCGTTATGCAACCTCTAAATATTCACCGATTATGGTGATTTTAGCATATGAACACTGCATACCTAAGCGTTATCAAGAATACGAACAAAGTCAAATGAAAATCAAAAATTAAAAAATAAACATGAGGCACCCCACTATACACCTTGTATAGCTCCATCCCTTTAACAGTTCAGTTTAGTTTGTCAAATGGATCGCGTTAAGAGTTCGTAGTAGGGCTCTAAGACGTTGTTCTCGTTCAAAAATTAGTTGGTCTCTGTCTCTAATCTTCGGGAGCGGTCGGCAATTTTCGAAAGCAGTCATGTACATTTTCCGAAACGAAGCCACGTCTAGCGGTTGTGTGACATAAAGGCCAATGCAACCTATTGACATGATTTACATTTTTCTTTTCGCCAGAAATGAAACCTAGGCTATATTTTAGAGGCCAAAACGAAGAATCAATAGCAAAAAGAACCAGGTCTTTATACCGTAACCGAACGAAGATACGTATAGAAGCATTGCTAGTATATTTTTGTCAGGCGTTATCTATTTTCGTTATATTGTAATGAAATGGAAATATAATACGTAATATTTTGAGGTTTTCATTGATAAAATAGATTAAATTGGTTATTACTGTTATATTTTTTCACACTCGCAGTTATTCAACACTAAAACTAGTAAAAGAATAAATAAGTGATAAACAAATCGAAAATATACGCATTAGTGTTGTGATAGTGATTGACCCTATTAAATGCGTACTCACCATAAAAATCGAAGCTAAAACTATATTTAACAATGGGAAATTTAAAATATCAAACATACAGTATTTTTATTCAAGAAAAAATAACGCCTGATAACAAACTATAGAAATATACTAAATAGTTTCTAACTTCATTTTGGTTACGGTTGGTAGACATATGTAATTCTTTTTGCTATTGATTTCTCACACAGTCCTTCGCAATGTACTAAGGGAAAAGTATAGTTCTCCTTTGAATCGGCGCGCTATAGTTGTATTGATAAGATTCTAAAGTTTTTCTTTAAAACCTCTATAATATCAGCCGCTTTTGCATGGTTACGTCGCAAGAACACATCTTGGTTCTAAGAAGTGGCGATAGTGATCTCTACACATCGTAATCTATATGGCCGTTAATCACTAAAATGGCCGACTGTATTTTTTTATTCGTATCAGTCTTTTTTTAAATTAAAATTTTGTAGCTTGGTAGGTAGGTGTCAAACAATACTATACGTTTTTTATTTTATTTATTTATTTAGACTTCATGCAACATAAAGTACAAAGGCGGACTTAATGCCTTAGGCATTCTCTACCAGTCAACTTAGGGTAGTGAAGAGACAATATGTTTACGTACGTTTTTTGTCGATTTAATTAAATTATATTATTAAAAACATATTTTGAAATAGTGGCGACCTATTAATGCATCATGACTGTTTTAAAAAAATAACAATGTTTGTGTTGTTTATAAAATAATAATTTTTATAAGTGTAGGTACAAACTTTTCGAACGCATCGACTACCGTCGGTGAAAAATTCAAAAGCGAGGGCAACGCGACGTTGCTACACATGTGGCTCTTACCAAAAGCTACGCTAAAGTTTCCGAAAATCGCATCAAAATTAGTTATAATGTGAAGGAATTGCTATTTTAGTTTATAACAGCATTTCAAATATTTTTATGAGGAAGAACGGGCGCGTACGGAAACATCGAATGACGTCACATTGTTATGATTTATTTATTTACAAGCACTTGTACAACGTTACAGAGGATGTTCAAGACGTTGTACAGTAGAAACTTACAAACTAAAAAAAATAGATTTAATAAAAACAATAATAACCTAATAAAAAATCCATACACGTTGAAGAAAAAAAAAACTTACTAACTAACATATAATTTAGAAATAAAAAGAAAATACATATACATGATGATAGTTTATGCCAGTTCATTCTATAACTACTCTATAAACGTGTCTCCTCTACGCGGCGATATTACAGCGGCGATTCGACGAGTGACATTGACAAGTAAACCGTCATTTCGTGACACTCACTTACGGAGGTGGTGCCTACTACTTTTTTTTTCTCTGTTTCACTCTTACGAGTTTCTTTCATGTACTAAGTACATAGTCATAGTCTGTGGTCTGGTCATAATGTCGGTCTGCGTCTGCGAAGAAATCCTTTTATTTTGAACTTTAATGTTTAGAGATATATATTTATTTTACTATTAATTCACGCTAAATACTCTCCAGCGTTTGATGGTCTATTAATAGTTTGCACGTGTTATTTGCAAAATTGTAGTATCTTTTCCACAAATGCCATTAATGAAGAGTTGAAGTTGAAGCCTAGGTGTTCATTCAAAACAAGAACTACCACCACACTAGACAAAATCTACAGTTCTACCAACACTTCAAGAGGAACCATTCCACGTTTAAATCAAAAAAAGAACACCAACAAAATCCGTTATTCCGGCGGCGGGCCGGGTACTTCTAACCTACCCTACGGGGTGGGGGTGAAATTAATCAGGGCGGCTCAAGAGCTGCCGCCTGCCGCGTCAAAAGAAAACCAAATAAAACGGCAAGCGACAAAGTTTCTACTGCGACGAGATAAGAAAGGAATGGAGACGACTTTGATGTGCAGAAAGCGGAAATCGACTTGTTTTCTAGCTTTCAAGACGACATCACATGAATGCGTTTATTTTAGTTTTTTTTTTGAGGTGGGTTATTAATTATGAAATAACTTTTCGCGCTCTAGGGTAGACTTTTACTGACTAAAACCCTGTGTTCCTTCAGTTTATCTTTGCTTTACAGGGTCATGGTAACTGTTTCGAGTATTCCCGCAACTTGTAGCCCAAGGCGACATCACACGAACTTCAGAGTAGCATTTCGAAAAATCGATGGCCAAGTTTGATTTAATTCCAGCCAGTTTCTTAATTTGAAGTTCAAAAAAAGAATTCCAGAATTGGTTTAACGATTCGATTACGATCATCATCATCATTTCAGCCGAAAGACGTCCACTGCTGGACATAGGGCTCCGCCACGTGCCGCCACGATGAACGGTCCTGTGCGTCTCGCATCCATCGGACTCCCGCAACCGTTACCAGGTCATCGGTCCACCTAGTAAGAGCCCTTCCAATATATGATCTCTGCATAATATATATACGAGTATGATCATGAATATGAAATTGGTATGATTTTTAGCTTCAATTGTTTTTGCTGGAATTCTATTTTTAATTTACTAGAATAGAGGAGATTCTGAATTATTTTGTGATTACACAATGAACTTCGATGTTAAACTTACAGAAATTGGTATTTGCTTGTGATTAATTTTGTACACATTTTTACACTTTTAAAACACAATTATAAGTATTTTTCTGAAGATCGCATCAAAATTGGTTATAACATAAAGTGGCAATCAGCCTGTCAAAAGTGGGCGCGTGCATCTTTCTACCTCTGTTCTTCGCGTGTAACCGAATGGTGGTAACGTCACATTATAGTTTGCGCATCTTTTTTCTGATATTTGGAAGTTTCCCCTTCCACCAGATTCAAAAAGGTTTCTAACTAACTCAATTTTGAACGGATATAAAACCACCTCCTTTTTGAACTCGGTTAAAAAGTATATGCGATTTTGATAAAGTTACTCTTTTAACACTAACAATAAAAAAAAATTATGACGTTCCCAGTCGTTTTTTAAAACTTATATCAAAATACAACCCAAAAAAAATAATAATATACCTCGTTGTTTATATCCCACAACTCAAAAAATATATATACCAACCTCACAACCATCGACTCAACATTTTCCGTACCCCAGTAAGTGGCATTCTAACGCAAACAAACATTGATTTATCCTGATACCCGGCTTTAGGAGCGGCTTCCTCCTTCCCGCTGACTTCCAATTTTGTGCCCAGAACTTTTTATGTCTTATAAAATCTTCTTTTATGGCCCTCCGTCGTTCCTCGTGATATGTATTGTGACATAAATCGGGATATTTGTGGAGGCTTCAAGTTTTGGGCTGGAAGCTGTTGAGTTTTTGGAGAAAGGATTTTTTTTATTATTATTGATTGGCTTGATAGATAGATAGGTATATACTTCTTGTTGTATAACATAAAAAATACAGTAAGAGCTTAAAATTAATAGGGTTTAAAAATGGGTTTTCTTATCACTAAAAGTGATTTTTTACAGCAAATTTTGGGATAGTTTTGACAGAGAAGGAGAAAAGATACGCAAGTAGTTCTTAGTGTACTATTTGCATAGGTATATACAGTACATAATCCTGATATTAGACACATATATCTGTATATGTTGTATATGTACCTACATATACAACATTTAACATCCGCACACCCTGAAAGCAGTATATTCATAATCGGTTACTAAACAACTTGTTATTGTCCTGCAAAATGCAAAAATTTGAAGTAAATTTGAATTCCGCGGGCTGTAATAACTGAAGCTTCTTTCTTAAGAGGGTCCTTTTCCAATCGCCTATCGTCAACATCGAGCATGGTTTAAAAGCTTGTTGCTTCATCTAACGCAATCGAAACGTGAAAAAAGAAAGATAATGCCTGAAAACTCTGTTAGAATTCGGTAATTCGGTGATTTACTCGAATATTTGACAAAACTTGTTCCAGGAAATAGTGTTTTTTTTTTTAATATTTAAAAAAAGTTTTTGAAAAAATTTGTGGTCATTCAGAATCTTGATTAAATTTGCAAGGCATTGTTATATTTTTTTGAGTAAATTGTGAAGTTCAAAGTTATTGCAAAATAGCTGATTTTCAGAGGTCTTCACTGGATTAGTTTTACACAAATTTATAAATTGATTTCAATAGAAGCCTAGATCATTTCCACAAGATACTGTGTTTCGTAATGAAAAATGAAGAGCGGTTGTATGAAAACAAAATGTATGTTGAATTGGATGTCCTTAAAGTATGTTTGAAATCGTGGATATGGATTGCATTCCCAGATCCACAGATTACGATGGCGCATCGCCGTACGTCTTTTTTCCGATGATGGAACGGTCTTGACTAAATTAAATTTTGCAATTCCAACTCCGAAATTTAAACGACGAAAAATTTGACGGAGGCACATGAGTTTATCTACTCATGTGACGGAGGTTGGCACCGTGACTTGGCGATTGACTTAATTTTGATCTAACATCAAAAAATTAATATCGATATTTAGGGCTGTTTTTCAAAAACATTACTTAACTATTCAAATACTACTGCGTCCGCATAAAACTGCACAAATGTAAGAAATAATTCTGTGATTTAATTCAAATCATAATTTAGATATCTTCATGGTAAAAGTGAATAGGCTCTTTATAAACTAGTGCGATTCACCATCAACGATTGCATCACTGCTTACTATGAGGTGAGGTCGCAGTCAAGCACTCATAGTCATCATCATCATTTCAGCCGAAAGACGTCCACTGCTGGACATAGGCCTCCAAGTGCCGCCACAATGAACGGTCCTGTGCGTCTCGCATCCATCGGACTCCCGCAACCGTTACCAGGGGCCCAAGTCTGTTATTTTTATAAATTCGTCATTCCAACACAATCCTATTGTCATTTTGCTAAAAGTTCGTAATCTGATAATTCATAATGGTCGATCATTGATCGGTCAATGATCTTGTGGTAGAATGACAATATTGAGATGTCTCAAAAAAAATTAAAAGCAATGACTGTACAATGACATTCTAATGGTAGGTCACTGATCAAAGAAACTGTCAAAATATTGGCAATTATCCGCACACATCTAATATTAATTTGTCATTATGTACGAGATTACCATTCTATGCCATTTCTTTCAATGGAGTGTCAGTGGTTGACCATTGGAAAGTCATAATGACGCCATTATATTATTAGATTACCAAAATCAACAATTATGATGTCAATGATAGACCATTCTGACACTATTGTAATAGTAGACTTGAGGTCCAGGTCATCGGTCCACCTTGTAGGAGGCCTTCCAACGTTAGGTCTTCCGGTACGTGGTCGCCATTCCAGAACCTTTCGGCCCCATATCATTTAAAAATATAATTTATATTTCACATAAAACGGTTAAAGGCCAAAATTACCTTCAGAAAATACGTGTATTAAGTTGTATTAAGTCCACATGTATGAAAGACAAAAAAATTCAAACATAAGTCATTGGTTTATAGTTGCATAATTTGTTCTTTTTATTAGTTGTTAATACTGTTAGTTTTCCGATTACAATAAAATAAAATAAAATAACCATTTAAGAACACCTATAGATTATACAAGCTACACTTCGTCTAAACAAAATAATCTGAATATCTCAGTCTGGTAGGGTCAACCATACCGACCCCAAACATCCGCAATCCACATCATACTCTTTCACAGCTCTCTCAACCCAAAAATCTCGGTTTAACCCAAATCATAATATCAATATACCGTTTGAACCCCGCCTAATATGAGGTCCCATGTGCGACGATCCTCTGGGAGCAATCTTGACTGATATTGATTTTGTATTGCTCACATATTGTAGCTGTGGGGATCGTGTGGCGTGATTCGAGCTCGGGTACGCTTCAATGTAGGTATGGCTGCAAAGGATTTTGTATTGTACCTATTTCGTTTGAAGTAGCGATGTTACAGATGTGAATTTTCGGATCTGGACGCGGATACTGATATAGAAATAATATTTAGTATTATTTTTATTTTTTTATCTTTATTCCAAAAAGGTAAGTAAAATATAAGATAAGCCCCACAAAACCGTTGTAATGGTTTGACTGTGGGGTCGGTGAGACTTAAATAAATGTACTTAAAACATTTCTAAATAATATAATTTTAATTTGCGTCTAAATCTATTTGTGTTTGTTTCACTCTTTATGTCTGCCGGCAGAGTGTTCAATAGGTACGGTATTCTCTTTCTTTTATTATACCGGTATTGGATACGGTTAACTTATATGTGAGGATACTCCTCACATATAAGTTAATATTGTAATATGGAAATATTGTAAAATATTTTTTTTTTTAAAGAGTGGCCATGGTGTTTCTGGCCGGTTCTTCTCTATAGGAAGCGACCATTTAAAACCATGCACTGGCGTCTGACGTTTTTTTATAAATGTTCGTGTTCAATTTTAAAATTGAATTTTCAAAAGCTGCGGATATTTTTTTTTAAACCTTACTTCCCATCAGGAATTACTCCTGTATCATGGGTGCGTTCACAAACATATAAACTCACATACACAAGACACCTAGACCTGGAAAATCTACCAAATTCATGCAAATATTTGATCCATTCGGGAATCAAACCCGCGGCATGCAGCGCAGTGATCAATTGCTCTACCACTACTTCAACCGTGACGTAACTATTTAAAATTCGGTCCAGTAGTTTAAAGGTTTATTTATTACAAACAATAAAAACTTTTTACAAAAAAAAAAATAACCGAATTCCCTCGATTTCGCCAAGATTCCATCATCAGAACCCGACTTGGTGACTATGGGACCATTTGGGAAGTATACCCTTTCCAACAAACAAAAAATTTTTCAAATCCGTTGACAAGCGACGAAGTTATGAGCGAAAAAACATTAAAAAAAAATACATACATCCGAATTGGGAACCTCCTCCTTTTTTAGAAGTCGGTTAAAAATACAAATCAATGAAAAATGAAATGAATTTAATTTAATTACGAAAAGATTACTCAAACATAAGCTTTTGACCATAACCAAACTTTTTCTCTCTTCCATCTTTTCAAATCACAAAAGGTCAAAATCCACTCCCTAGCACTTCCAACAAAAATTGAATTACCAATCAGTGACAATAGCAACACTGTGCAGTTACAATTAATTGCTGGAATGCAATTGAAGTGCACCGCGTCTATTTATTTACCTATATTAAGTGTCCGGGGCAGTTGACACGTAGGTTCCATAGAGTTAGATGTGGAATAGAGAAGGCATTCAGCACTTTTATTTTAAAAATTGAATTACCAATCAGTGACAATAGCAACACTGTGCAGTTACAATTAATTGCTGGAATGCAATTGAAGTGCACCGCGTCTATTTATTTACCTATATTAAGTGTCCGGGGCAGTTGACACGTAGGTTCTATAGAGTTAGATATGGAATAGAGAAGGCATTTAGCACTTTTATTTTAAAATACTATTATCTTGACTACCCTAAAGTTCCTACTTTTCAAAAATATTTAAAAATCGTCAGAAGTTGAACATCTCCGACACTAAGTACAACACAGTTCACGGCAGGTCATAGCGGGCATTAGGCGACAGCGCACAGCTGGGTGCGGGAGCAAATCAACCCCTCCGTCGCTCGGATGACCCTGTGACCATGTGTTTGTGCGGAAAACCTTATAATTTTGTGATTTTTCATGATACAGTTATGAAATTTTGTACATAGATACTTTACATAATAATACTAGACACGTGTTTCGGGTTTCGCATATACTAAAAAATAATGTTGTATGATAACAGACAGGTTTTCTATAACATAATTATCACACTAATATTATTTATAAATTCAAAAATTTTCTTTACACTTGAACGGCCGACCCGATTTGGATGAAGTTTGGTACAAGGATAAACCACGTCCTGGCACAAAGGACAGTATATCTTTTGTCCCGGGAGCATATGAGCCCATGGGACAATTTTTTATTTTCACGCAGGTGAAGCCGCTACTAAAATTTCAATCGATACATTGTCTAAAAGCTAATAGTAATGATTCAAATTTTTGTAATGATTTAAAAATATCAATTTTATTTGGTCTAGTCAAGTACGTACGTACTCTAACGGCTCGATATGCCCCTACAGCTCAGGCGCTCAATCTACTGATTACCCTGATTGCTCAAGAACCTAAATTTGACAAAAATTTTTTATAGCAATAAAGAAATTATAAAAGTTTGTATAAAACTTTTTAGTTCATAGATTGTTGGTTTGCTGGCTTGCTATACGCTATGGTGCATACTGTAAGTATAGCAAGCAATGGATAAATAAATAATAATTCAGTGGACTTAACCAAATACTACATTACACGTCCATGTTAGTGCAATTCAATATCCATCAACTAACGAACACCAAAAAGTCTCTATTCATCTCTTTCCTCCAAACTAAAGTTACCTCAGCCACGTCTATCCACTCAAAACTCTGTGTCAAACAAGATAATTCGTTGGGGAGATGTCACACACACACTCTCTAACTATATTTGTACCACTAGTGGGTGCTAATACAATTGTGTCGACTGTACCGCCTCTCGTTATTCCCTCTATGCTCTTTTAATCATTAAACCTACGAGTTTTTTTATTTGGTAAATGATTTAAGTTATTTTGGAAATTCAGCTTGGTTGATTATTGAGTTGTTAGTGATAGTGTTTTTTTTTTAACTTGGTTTAAAATTTGTTCCTTCCCCAAGTGCTTCTAGCATAGCATAGAATAGTCGGCCCCATAATGTTCCCACTGTTGAGACTCAGGCCTCCTCTCTAAGAGAGGGAATGGGCCATAATCCACCACGCGGGCCCAGTGCGCGTTGGTGGATGTCACATGTCATCGAATTTTTGGTTCTTGGACATGGCGGTTTCCTCACGATGTTTTCCTTCACCGTTTTGAGAGCATCTAGGCTCGCAATGAATTCAATTTGGCAATCATCTGAAAAAGTACGATGGCCATCCATCACCACATTATTTTATTAGAAATTTGCGAGCCATTTCTCACAATAAACTCATTACTAAACATTTTTTTTTTGAGAATATATCGGTCTCCTAGTAAAATATTGGCACATCTACAGTAAATGCGAAATTAAGTTTTAACGGCCTAAGTGTTTAAAATTTGATAATTTATATCTTTGAATATCTATTATGGTCTATAGGTACTAGGACTAACATCACAATTTCTGATATAAAATGTAAAATGAACTCAAAACTTCGTTTTAAATATTTGTGCAATCTTTGACCCTTGTATCTGTAAAATATGAAAAATGTAGATGTGCCATTATACTTCTAGGTGAGCGATATGTTGAAAAACGTTTTTACGTCATTTGTCATTACAACCGAGGCGGACTCGCATCAAAATGTACTAATTCGGGGTTGGGCTGAATTAAAAGCGAGGTTAGACTTTACTGGACGTTATAAGACTGTTTGTATGTCATTGAGCGCACGCCTTGTTCTTGAATTTATAGTTTTTTTTTTAACCAGTGCTTGACTGCGATCCCACCTTAAGGTAAGCAGAGATGCAATCATTGATGGTGAGGCGCACTAATTTATTAAGAGCCTATTCACTGTAGCCTTGAAGTCACCTAAGTTATAGTTGGGGCGGAAAGACCGCAGCAGGCAAATTGTTCCAGTCCTTCGATGTACGCGGTATAAACGACGAAGCGAAACACTTAGTCCGGACCGTTGAAGTTTCAACAACGTAAGGGTGGATACTCGCCGTACG
This sequence comes from Mythimna vitellina, assembly GCA_949316375.1. NCBI lineage: Eukaryota > Metazoa > Arthropoda > Insecta > Lepidoptera > Noctuidae > Mythimna > Mythimna vitellina. The sequence goes on along the minus strand of OX438708.1, from coordinate 5,660,944 downwards.
TCGGGTTGTCCGATGGTAGGAAGGAGATGGCAAATCACTTGTCATTTGTCGTGACAAGAATCTTTAATATTCCTTTCAGAAGACATCAACGCGATGGCGTATATGCTATACATTACCTTAGTGTTGTATAAAATGCCGGAATATACAGATTGCCGGTGACATATATTTTACCATTTTCATGATGTTTCTATTCAATTTTGTTTTTTTTTAATTACACAGATATATTCTGCAAACAAGCGCGAGCCCATATTCAGCCTTCATATCGCTCACCTAGTAAAATATTGGCACATCTACAATAAATGCGAAATTGAGTTTTAACGGCCTAAGTGTTTAGAAGTGGATAATTTATATCTTTGACTATCTATTATGGTCTTATACTAGTAGCCAACATCACAATTTCTGATATAAAATATAAAATGAACTCAAAAACTTCGTTTTAAATACTTGTACAATCTTTGATCCTAGTTTCTGTAAAATATGAAAAATGTAGATGTGCCAATATATAATTTGGGGGAGGCCTATGTCCAACAGTGGACGTCTTTCGGCTGAAATGATGATGATGTGCCAATATATTGCTAGGTGAGCGATATGTATTTATTTATTTATTGAAAGATCTTAACTTATTCATTTAATTCAAAATAGGATCGATACCAAAATTCCTCCAAATTCTAATCCTACAATCAATTTGTCCGGCTCTCCAATCACTTAATTGATTCGACACATTTGGTCTTAATCTATGCATTATATTTCCAAATCACCGTCTTTATTTTCATTCAAATAAGGTTCGAATTCGTTTACTTTTAGTCCTTTGTTAAGGGGTGTTTCCCCTTATACGTAAATTGGAAAGCTATTAAGGGAAAGGGTGTGATTTGCAATGGTTATTTTATTAGCTTTATTGAGATTAAATATTTTGAGGGTAGTGTGATGCCATTAAACTATTGTATGTTCTACAGGGTTGATACAGTACGTACTATATTGTATAGTGATATTGTAGTAACTTTTAGTTATCCATTTTCGTACTGTACCATCATCTCCATCGCTAATATGGACTATATTTTGAAGTAATATTTCTGATCTCTTGAAAGTTCCACGGGTAGTGTGAAAGCGAAACCCGGGGCCCTGGGACGAAGGCAAAGACAGGAGTGGGTTTTTAGTCAGTAAAAGTCTGACACTATCTCCCGCTCCGCCCAAGAGCGAGATTTGTCATAAGATGATTTACCCACCCAATAAAAAAAAATCTCTTGAAAGTTTGCCCAGTCTTTTTTCAAGTATTTCGAAAAAAAAGTTTATAATAGGGGTTAAAGTATGAAATTGCCGTTTTTTAAAACGGATTGCTTTGAAGTGTTATGTCTTTGAATTGACTTGGAATTATAAGTTATTTAAGTTAAGGAGGCCACGCCTCCGATTCCTTTGTTCTGACCACGTAACTGAACGTTAAGATGACGTCAGAACAAAGGAATCGGAGGCGTGGCCTACTCGAGGCGTTCGACGCAAGAGAATCGAAACGAAACGGTCGTAACTTGACTAGGGAGGCTGGAGACTGCATAACACAGTAAATTATTCAGGTCGATACAGTCAAAATTGAGTATGTTTTACATCAGTTATTTCTCTCCACTAGGTGAAGGCAACACCTCTCCGCTCCGTTGGTCACCTCCATCATCAGCAGCCTTAGTTGCCGCCGCTCTCGCACCACCAGCTCTGCGACCTTGGCTACCAGACCCGCCCACCAAGAAGACCAACCACTTGGGTAAGACAGGTTGGCATCAGTCATCCTTCAAAGATATTTTAGGTGTAAGGGCTGAAACTGCATAAAGCAGCACGCACGCGCGGTCCCATACAAAAGTACTCCGTTGCAGGGAGTCGGGCCCCTTGGCCCCTTTTTGCTACATAATAAATATTAGGTTCTCCATCGATACGACTACATGCACACCGTAAAAGTTGAACTAGTGACACTGCGCAGGTAATAATCCGGTTTCCGAGACGGGGACCGTCGCATACGACACACGCCCTTAGTCACGCGACAGGTGCCCGTCGCGGGCGTCCGCTTAACGCAGTTTCGGCCCTAAGATTTAGTAGTCGTTCCGCTTGCACTACCAGCTCTGAGACCCTGGCTACGAGACCCACCCAGCAAGAAGAACAACCACTTGGGTAAGACAGGTTGGCATCTGTCATCCTTCAAAGATATTGATGTAAGATTTAGTAGCGGCTCCGCTTACACCACCAGCTCTGAGACCTTGGCTACCAGCATCTGTCCAGCAAGAAGACCAACCATTAGGGTAAGACAGGTTGGCATCTATCATCCTTCAAAGTTATACTAGTTGTGAGATTTAATAGCCGCTCCGCTTGCACCACCAGCTATGAGACTCGGGCTACCAGACCCGCCTAGCAAGACCTCCAGCCTTTTGTATCGTATTGCATTTCGGGCTGGTATGCACAACTTAGACGTGACTAAAGCGCGTATTTTGCGTACGGTTGGGACAAATGTGTCATTCGATCTACCCCAGCTCCTCAAGGAAGGCTAGCAGTGCCTTGGTGTTACTGACCATTTCACGCAGGGTACCTGGAACACCAGCTATTTGGGTGAGACAGGTTGGCATCAGTCATCATGTACTGAGATTGAAGTGTCTACAATTTCTTTGTAGAAGGCCAATGGTTTTTGACTGATTTAATTTGTAGCATAGAATATAAAGTATTGAAAAAACTGGTTGTGGACCATAAAACTACTACTACAAATCAATTTTCAATACTCGAAAAGCCACTCTTATCCCTATCATTTTTAGGCACTTAATTTACTGTTTTCCGCACAAGTGTGAAAAAGTGCATGACCCCGCCCTCGCCACAATTTATTGTATTTACTGTATCAGGCTAAACGACAAGCGACCCCCACAAGTCACGCGTCAATCCCCGTTTATTTATATCTTCGTAAGTGTATTGAAAAACATCGTTTGATATACTTAGAAAGTTGGCTTAATAACACCCTTGCCTACGGCTCGGGCGAATTCCGACTCGGTCGCTATGACAAAGTTTTTCCACTTGTATCAAAATGTACTATTAAGACACTTTAGCATCAGTATAGTGCAACTGCACTTTTGCCCTTTACTGGACTTACCTAGTATTTTTTGGACAAAGATAATAGTATATTTTCTTCTAGGATTGATCTGCGTGGTCTGCGGAGACACCAGCTCTGGTAAACACTACGGCATCCTCGCTTGCAACGGTTGCAGCGGTTTCTTCAAGAGATCTGTAAGAAGGAAACTTATATACAGGTCAGTTTCTGTGTTTGATATTACTGTTTTTTTTTAGCGTTTGTGTTATCTGACGTTTATTTAATCATTTATTTTTATAAGAAATCATTGTTGCCCAGAGGATCACTGACAGATTTTTATTTAATTGTATTATTGTGATGATTTTTTATTAGAAAATGTTTTTAGATTTTTTCAATTTTATATTAATTATTTCTCTTTTTTGTGAAATTAATTAATGACACGGTGGAACTCACTTTGGAGGTCTGCCATTCTTGGGTTGAGCACTGCCGTATTCTCATGTCCATAGGCGGCGGCGACCTCTCGCGATTGGATCTGGTCCAGGCCTATGTCCAGCTGTAGACGTCTTTTAGCTGAAATGATGATGATGATGACAATTGTTGTCATGTCATCTTCTTGGTCAATGTTATTTAGTTCCGGTTCAAACCGTTAATTTTCCTATTTTTCTCTAACAATTGTCTCGTGTGATAACACCGTGACAATTATTACCATAAGGTAAGTCAGTGTACTAAATAAAATATGTATGTGTCATTAAGATGCGTTTCAAAAAAATGCTGCAATGAGCTCCTCATATTGTATTATTGTATCAATCTTCGTCTATAAGGATAACAATTGCTGTTCATTATGTCTCGCTAAAATTCGTAAAAAGCTTGATCAAATTGATTTCTTTTTGTTTTATACCGACTTCAAAAAAAGAAGGTTCTCAATTCGGTTGTATTTTTTTTTATATCTGTTAACTCAGAACTCCGTCGTTTACCGACCGATTTGCAAATTTTTTATTTCCCCTGGAAGGATATACTTTTACATTGGTACTATTTTTTTTTAAATCCAGTACTGATGATGAATCCTCAAATATTACAGGCAACCATATAGTGATTTTAGTATTTTCACCGAGAACTTAAGCATTTAAAGTCAAAAAATAACATTTGATGAAGTGGAACTTGTGAAGACGACCAGAATTGGCCAATAGAAATTCATCCTCACATAGGTCACCACGAAGATAGTTAAGCAACTATGACAATACAAATAAATAAATGGTTTTGAATAGACATGTTGAAAATGGTATCATCGAAGCGATCTGATGATGACGATGGAGCCGGAAGGCACCGGAACTCCGTAATTAATCAATGTATCCTAGCCGTGTTTGGGATTTTTAGAATTGTCATAAGATGCACTTTAGCTATAAGGTACTATCGAACTGATCTGATGATGGAGCCGGAAGGTGGAAGGTAGATAAGGGGCCTTCATAATAAAACAATATTTTGAGTTAATTAGAATTGTCATGAGAAATAGGTACCTACTTACTCTGGCTTTAAGTGTACCACAACTAAAAAGAGTAAAATATAAAACTTTTTACAAAAAAAAAACGACTTCACTACAAAAAAAGAAAACACTAAAACGATCAAAATAATTTTAATTTCGGAAGTCGGTGTTAAAAAACAAACAAACAATACCAGAAACAAATTGTTTTTGTAAAAAGTTTTTTTTATATTTTTATGGATTAAATCAAGTGGTGGAAAAAAAAAATAGGGGAACAACTCCTAAAAATTTTTGGAAAACTACAGAAAAACCCCTAAAAAATAGTTGAAAAATACAAAAAATGGCAATTTTGTATGGGAATCGCCTCTAAATGATGGAAAGAGGCCTCGGGTGGCACCCAGTTAGATATTAAAATTAAGTGTCAAAACCTGTTATTTATACTTAATCGTATAGTAATAGTAAAGTAGTAAAGGAAATATGCGAACTTAAAAAAGAAAACATTGAATCCACACAGTAAATTTTAAGTTACAACAAGTGAAACGCCTACAAAATTAGATCCCTCAAACATTACTAGTGTTGTTTGAACAATTGTATAGCTGTACCAACCTGTAGGTACCAATATTGCACTAGTCAGAAACTACCGTTTCGTCATTTATTTGTGTTATATTTCGTATTTTATATGGAACTGTGTGAACTGGTTTTTGGAAAAGGTTGATTGCTCAACTGTATTTTATATGAGCAATATTTGTTTTGTCATGTGTCTCTTTATCATAATTTTTAGCAGAATTTTTTGTTAACTCTTCTGTGATACTTTATATTTACTTTAAATGAGTCGTCATCATTTTATGTCGCTCAGTTTGCTTCAAATAAACGTTGACTGCAATCAGTTTTTTATCATCGTTATTTCACGTCCACTGCTGGACATAGGTCTCCTCCAAGTATCGCCACAACGACCGGTTGAGTGCGTCTCGTATCCATCGGATTCCCGCGACCCTCAATAGGTTATAGGTTCACCTTGTTAGAGGACCTTCCAACGTTTTCTTCCGGTACGCAGTCGCCACTTCAGGACCTTTCGGCCCCATCGTCTATCTGTTCTGTAATACAACTTACCCACTGCTATTTTTTTTACGCTGGAAATCATCCAATGACCGCTCTGGGTGGGGCGGGAATTCGTGTTAGACTTTAACTAACTAAAACCACACCTGTGTCCTTCAGTTTCCCTTTACGTCCAAGCTAGCGAGCATCGGCCCTGCTGGGCCCCTACGGTTTGCTGACACCTCTTTGAGGAGCGCATGGATCACTACGCGCTGATGACGACTGGGCTCGGTCCGGTCAATTACCGGACGGCAACCATTGCTCGACGTCCGTAAGCCCGCGTCTACCGTGGCTGGTACTCGGGGTCAGAATCTCGGCGGCTGGGGCGTGAGGACATTCGTTCCCTCACGCGTGCGGCCTCCTCCTTCGCTAACATTACTGCTTCGCAGTAGGAGGCCGCCGTTTGCCATTACTCCTCGCTTCGGACGTGAGAGGTCACTGCCGTCGATTGCCTCCACTAGGATATGATGGTGCGACGCCCCAGCGGGGCACACCTCCACCGTATGCTCCACCCGGACGTTTCTTCCGTCTAAATCTGGTGCAGGAACCTCCCGAACTTGCCAAGTCCGGTGAGGACGCCGTGTTGCCGCACGACTACTCCTCAAAGAGGGGACTTACCGCCATAATTTTGGTGTGTCCAACTGCCACTTAAATTTGGAGATTCATCTGGCTATGTCGGTAACATTGGTTCTTTTGTGGATATCTTCATTTATGATTCGATCACGCAAGGAAACTCCGAGCAGTCAGTGTTTTTCCCTTAGATTATGTTAATTATTGTTGATAGATTTGCGTTTGAACACTATCTCACTGATGGTAAGCAATAATGCAAAACGCCTAGAAGTAACCTATTCATAATTGATTTAAAGACCTTGCAGATTCCAGCGGGGAATGGCACTTATAAGCTGTATGAATGAATGTATTCATAAATAAAATGTTTGGTACGTATAGACGTCTACATGTCGTACAGATATTTTAAGGGTTCCGTACATCCGAAAGAAAAACGGAACCTGTATAGGATCACTGGTGTGTCTGTCCGCCTGCCACAGCCAATTTGGTACGCATCTACCGAAACGATCAAAATAAATTTGATACACATAGATATGAATTTCTGTGACCGAAACGGGGACGTGTAACGAAAACAAATGAATTTTGAATATGGCGGTGACGTTTGAGAGCCAATATAGAACAAATAAAAAAATGTTTTGTACCTTGTAGGTACTGCAAGATATATCGAATGCAGCTTGATATGAGAATGAAATCAAATCAAATCAAATCAAAATAGCATTTATTCCAAATAAACCATTTACAGGCACTTTTGAAACGTCAAGAAGTCAGTCAGTCAGAAAAATAAAAATAAATGATGCTAATTGCACATTCCAAAGCGTAGATCTCTATGGAGAAGAATGTGCAAGAAACTCCATGGACACTCTTTTCAATCATATTTTGTAATTACAAATATCTCTGTTACATGTTTCTTGTCGCTATCATGTGAGAACAATGTAAATAAAAATAAAAACTAAATATAGATATTAAAATAGCAACTGGCAGCTAAGAGATGACCAGCCTCAACTGACAGCGCCCGTTCACGGACATGAGGCTAATATTAGCACCACTCAGCTCAACCATTTTGAAGGGAACCGAATGATCCAACATCCGCGCCACCATCAGTGAGACATTTGAGTGAGCATGACAAACTCTCAACTGCCATGCTCATTTCATTCAAATACAAATAAAAATAAAATAAATGTGTTTTAACAGTACACACTTACACGAATAAATAGTTATTATAGCAGAGGACTGCAATATTAATTTTAAGAACAAATCAATAACTAAAATAACGGAATATCTTCCGTTTGATCTTATTATTTTCACCACTTGATCTTACACCACGAACTCAAGACAATACGACAAGATAGAATCAAAAACCGGACTGTATATTTAACAAATTTTGGTCGGATAAAAAAATTACTATGGTAGTTAAATTCGTCATACAGAACCATCTCCATGTGAGTGTGACTCGTACTTGGTTTTTCTAATATGCCAGACAGTTTGTTAATATTCGGTCATTCCTTTTTTTAGCATCTTGTATACCACTGCCCTAACATATGATCATGACACTTTGAGCTGTTATAACAAAAATCTACTGCTCATTTGTTAGTAGTTCTAAGTCCAACTATTTCATTTATACTGAAAATAAAACGACTTGTCTTAGATTTCATACAAAAATGAATAAAATTAACTACATAAAAGAAAAAAAATTCTAAGAGACAAATGAATAACTAATTTCAAAAAAGGAATATCATGCCTTAAAAATAAAATTAATTCGAACTTATCATTCCAAGCCTATCCGAAGATATGGCAGCTAAAATTACCCATTTTATAAAACACCATTTCCATAATTATCTAAGGACCTTATAAAGAATATCCAATATAAAGAAATGGTGGTAACCATTTCTTTATGTGCCACCATTAGTGTTTTATGGCCATAATTATGTCTATATTAATCCTATCAATGGAAACCAACACTAATGCTGAAAACTATCTCTTTGATAATATTAAAGGTGGAAAATCCAACATACCACGAAAAACAGAATACTGCAATCGTAAAGAGAAAGTCTCAACAAACTGAAGGGTCACATCTGTGGCACAGTTCAACCACGGATGTCCACCAGCTAAATAAATATTATATGAGCCAAAAACTATAATACATGGTGACATAGTATTATGGATAACAAATGAGCAAATGAGTCAGTGTGTTGACTAACCTGAAATTTGTAATTTGGGACGTTTCAAACAATGACAAATTGAGTATATGGCATAGATAGAAGTGGAAACTGTTGATGATGATGACGTAACAGAAATTGAAGTAGGTTCTGATTAGGAATTGAATTTAGAATACAGCAACAGGTATTGAGTTGAGAAACGAATAGTGATTGTGACGTAAACAAAAATGATGGTTTTTAGTGTTACAACATAAGATCAATGTTAATTGCATCGATATATATGTACTACATAATACACCTGCCTATTGCTAGAATATATGTCAATGGTCATATATTCTAGCAATAGGCTATATATGTTGTGTATAATACATAATGAAGCTTTTTGAGGTAACCAAATGTTTTCAGAGAAGTTAATTTAGAAAAACTTATAACCACGTCTTAGTAAACAAATATACATAGTCACGGAACTATATATATATAAAACAGTAATCAATTAGAAGTAGCAATCAATACATAAAAATTTTAATCAATTAACAAGGTTAGATTGATTAGGCTCTTAATAATAGTTTATTAAGAGCCTATTCACTCTTAGTATTAGTGCATAATAAATGTGATGCATTTGCATCACTGGTGAGATCGCAGTTAACACTGATTTATATCATTAAAAAATATATCTTGGGTTCCATTGACGTAGACAAAATAATTATAACCAACAAAATACCAACAAGGTAAAACCCAACATTCATGAATCAAAGTCAGTAATAGAAGATACAAAAATCAAAACAAACACACATAATCCAAAAATCTCTACCAAAAATTGCAACTAGACAAAGATAAACATGGCGACTCATCTGCGATGCCGTACCAAAAATGACAATAGAAAGAACAGGGATGTTTGAGCACTTGAACCCAGTTAATCCTTAACAGAAAAGAATGCTTCTGTAATTTTTGGTACATCTGTGACCCGGACTGGAGTGTGGATCGAGTAAGAGAAGGAGCGATTTGATTGGATGCGATTTTGGATATTGATAATACTGATGACAATTTTAAAATCATCTTGTTTTAAAAAATACAGAAATAGTTTATAAATATGTAATTTTTTCATTTGTTTTTAGGTATTAGTTAAATACAGACGAAACCAACCAAAATACTAAACAAATACGGGATAAAAAACGAAAACTTTATGAACCTAGAGTCAATAAGAAACTGTCACATATGTCAATTAACCAGGCAATATAAGTTAGATCTGATAGTTATGATTAAAAAACAAACCATTATAGTTATAACTTTCAATTTTCAATTTCACTATAGTGTGCATTGTATTAGAGTATCTAGCGGGTTTTACCAAACTCATCATCGCTGCTAAGTCTACCTATGTATATATCTATTGGTTTCTCAATTGCTTCAAACTTTGCTTGATCTGTACTCATTCACTCAGTAACTCTTATAAAATAATTATCTAATAAATCGCTATCGCCCGTGCTCTAAGCCCACAGCATAACATCGCCAATCGAGGGGTATTTAAATATGATGTAAATTCATTCTGAGTTTTTATTATCCCTGAATTTTATTTCAATTATGTTGTATTACTTTGCTTGGATTTATAAATATTTTATCTGCAAGAAAAATAAACAAAGTTGTTCATTTTGCCAACTGTAATACTGCTATATTTTCAGAAATCATATATGCCCTAGCATCCTACTATTCTATTTTGTATCTGTAAATATCTGTATGCTTGGATGTTTGATAACATCAATCACGTCTAAATAGATTTGGATTAAAGGTACCATATAACGGCAGGTAGATCACTGTGTGTGAAGTGAAAACCCACCTATGTTCTTTCAGTGGCCCTCTGCGTTCCAGGACCACGGTAACTCTTTTGAACAGAAACAAACAATTTGAGACCATGGCTAGAAAACGCCGGCAAAAGCTAGTTAATGATGTGATATTTTTCCATATTTTTTTTAGCTGGCGTAAATAATTCATACGATTCTCTGTTCTTGTAACATTTTACTAAACAGACAAGCAGAAACCAAATTTATCTCATATAAATCGACTTCCTAACACTACTAAACACCCACAAAAAAAAGCCCAGATATCACAGATAACATTAAAAACTGTTTTAACATTTGGCCCTCTCCCCTTCTTAAGTGGCGATTCAATTAATTCGCTACCCGGCCTAATGTTATTAATATTGTCTGCCACCCCTTATGATAGATGGTCAAGTGTGACATGTGTACCAGCTTTACGATTCGCAAATTGATTTTCTGCACTTTCTTTGTGTCTATGTTCAACGATTTTTTGTGGGGTTTATGCTCTATTGATTTTTAGAAGTTTAATGATTGGTAAAAGTAATATGTTGGGTTTTAACGTATAATAAAATGTAATAATTGTATGTAATTGTTTACTTTATTAATAACAGTCCTAGTATAATTAGAAAGCATTTCTAGTACTACATTTAAAACAGCAGTATTTTAAAATGTAACAAATAAAAATCTTTGCATAGCTTTTGACACACTAGACAATAGTAACAAAACCTAATTACACTTCTTCACTACAAAAACATACCATATTTTAACCATGATATACTTTCCTCACAACAAAATATCATAAAACCTGGCACCTACCGCTTAAACCGCTGTTAGAAACTCAAAAGCTAAAGTGGCGTATAACAGGGCGCTATACTCGACCCGGTCTTGTCCCTTTTATATAGAATTGCAACAAATGTCAACGAAGCCGTAAGCCTATTACAGATAGGATTATCGGTAATGAAATATCTTTAATCTGTATTAGTTTCTGTGGTAGCAGATTTTTGTGGGGTATAAAGGTTTAGATGTAATAGAGGCGAAGAAGGAGCAAATTGGAATCTTGGTAAAGCGTCGAAGATGATCAAAGTTTTTTTTGTGTTTAATTTTTGTAAGAAAGTGAATCAGTCTTTAGTCTAATATCATTGCAAAGTCAGAGAAGATCTATCTCAATAGCTATGAGCCAGTTTCTAGAACAAAATTTACGATCAATAGTTTCTTTTTTTTTAAGACATAAACTAGTGCTTGACTGCGTTCGCACCTGATGGTAAGCAGTGATGCAATCTTTGATGGTGAAGCGCACTAGTTTATTACTCTAACCTTGAAAATACCTAAATTATAATCGGACGGGACGACCGCAGTATGCAAATTTTTCCAGTTGTTCGATGTACGTGGTATAAACGACGAGGTGAAATGCTTTTCTATTATGTCAAATTATCAAGCTCTCGTTAATAAATAATTATTAGTTATCTAGTTCGTTTAATCAATCACAGTGTTTTATGTACGCTTGCTACAATTCGTCACCTTAAAACATTATAATTTTCGTTCCAGAATCTGGAGTGTATATAAATACGGACTAACGCTGCATATTGCTCATCCCATGACATTTTGTTGGCAGATGTCAAGCAGGCACCGGGCGCTGCGTGGTCGACAAGGCTCACAGAAACCAGTGTCAAGCTTGCAGACTCAAGAAATGCCTCGCCATGGGAATGAACAAAGACGGTGAGTGTATTTTAATTAGTAGACTTGTAATCGTGAAGTTGTAAAGTTTTTCCGAAAGATTTGAAGAAAATTGAAGCTAAAAACAAAGGGATGGTGGGATTGCAAAAGCTCAAGTACTTTTTTTTTTTAAATAATAATATGGTGAAGGTATCCTGTGTACTTGTTTTGGAAGTAGAAAAGATAAATGATAACGAAAATAAGTTTGTAACAGTTGCTTTTTATTTCACTCTTAGTGTAAAAAATAATTAAAGAAAACATTATAGTCATAGTAACTTCGAATGTAGTAATCATATCCAGTATCAATAAAAAAATCTTTCATCTAGATTTAAGTAAAATTGTAAAGCTACATGTGTCGTCTAACTAAATTTACGTGAATATACACACGATAGCTTCACCACGTGATTAATTTGCAATCACTAATTTGCCGCTCTTGTAAAGTGATTAAACCACACCTTAATGAACATTGATTCCTTAGAAGATTCTGAACAGAATAGTGTGTGAATACTTGCGATCTAATTAGGTATACATATATTTAGCTACTTGTATTTAAGAGGTGTCTCTGTATTTTCGTAGACTTTGGTCTGACTTTAAATCAAAGTAATTTATTTCAATGAGACCGTACTGCGTCTCACTGCACAGGTAAAGGCTAATAAGTCTCTCCGGTTTTTATGGTCTCCGGTGATCTTTAAACAAGATGTCCACCTCGATTTACCTTATATTACCTTATATTACCTACCTATAATTACTTTTATACATCTGGTTCCTCCATCTTTTAACCATATTCAATAACGGTTGTAATTTTACATTATATAATATCTTTTTTCTAGAAAGGACCACATGCTTACCACTAGTGGCTGATGATATGCATCCACTATACTAACGAGACATTTTCTAATTTTACTACTACAATAATGGCAATATTGTTGCCTTCGACAAACTTAATTACCTTCTACTACTTCTTCTTTTAAGTCTCATTTATCCCTTTTATTAATCAACTTATAGATCAGATCTAGTCCAATGCAGTCTTTTATATTCCTACCAACTCCAAAAACAACATATCTTTCTATCCAGCTTCCCACAGACCACGCAAATCCCAATATTTGCTAAAGAAGATTACACAAAGTAAACACCAGTTCCCACGTCCCGACGAATCCAAACATGTCATAACATTTCATATTGCTATAAAAAGCTAACAGATCCGTTGTACGCTCCCTGTCGCACGCATACAAGTCAATTAGGCGTGAAGGTATTCATATAGACAGGCCACCCTTGTGTTTCATTGTTAACAGTGGTTGGATTTTGTTTCTAGCTGGTTAGGGTTCGATTTTGATTGAATATAGGTCTTGCGAATCATTTGATGAGGTTATATTTTAGGTGGCTATGGTTAATTTTGGGTGAAGTGCTTAAGCAATTTATTTTTGTGACAGTTTTACTGGTAGGTATTGTAATAGCCTGAGCTAATGCTTAGTAAGTAATCGTAGTCATTTTCATATTTTAGAACCCATGTATTCATATTTTTCAAGGTTCTTGAGCAAAAATAACTTTTCACCCCAAATAATGTTAGTAAGTACGAAAACCGTGTATGTAGTGTAAGACTAGTCATAAAACTGGGCTAGCAACAAAAGTTAATATATTTTATTTAAAATTCACGCAACCCATTTATATTCACAGGCACATATGAAACGACCAAGGCTAGGTTCGATACGGTTGCAGTAGAAAAGAATCATTAAGACGCACCTCAGTTACTCTTTCAACATAATTATGGTTATTCTTATATTAAAATGTCCACCTGATAAAATAATCATCTACGTAAAAGAAAACTTGTTTTAGTTTTGAAGATACTTTCCTGTAAAGTAAACATTTTTGAATTTATCAGTTTAATAAAACAAAAAATTAAACTTTTCCACATGACTAATACAGCAACCAGAAAAAATAAAAACCGTGAACCTTAAACACCAAAGAAAGAAGGGGTTGATCATAATAGAGACAATTTATTAGTCCACGTGCCGCCACGCCACGCGGCAGAACCCGCCTCGTATACAAATTATGGCTTAGCAGTTAGAAGTGTAGTTTTTATTTTACTAACTAAGTCGTGCATACGTTTGTTAGTTTAGTTCGGGAGATTGAATGTGGTGTAAAAATTTAAATGCTCTTTAGGAGTGTCTAATGGTTTGGTGAAGGACTCGACAAGCGTACGGTCGTTTGTAGGGATTAGAAATTTCGGTCCTTCTAGATCACGATTATTATTATGATGTTAACCTGATCTACATAGTAAATGTTGGTGGTGTAACACCCCCGCACCTCGGAAAGTATGTAAAGCCATTCGTCCTGCTCCTGATCTCTCTCCAAACGTGTTGTATTACCATGCTTGATTGCTTAAGGCAACTCGACTACTTCTCTAGTTATATTAATAGCTCAAATAACTCATTTTTGTGTGTTGTGTGTGCCGTTGTGACCTGTGTTGCTCCATTTGCCCTTGGCGTTTCAGGGTCACGGTAACTCTTTGGAAAATTCCCGCAGCCCAAACTTAAATACCTCTATCAATTTATTTTAACATCAAGCCTATTTTCCTCAAAAGACCACTGTACAAACAACCATATCCATGTCCGTATTCTATATCTGGACTACAATAGTCCAGATATAGAATAGGGACAATATGGGCTATTGTAGTCCAGATATATTATGTTTAATTCCATAAAGTATATTGAAGTAAAATAACTTATACGATTAATCTCTTCATTCTCTTTTCAAATTAGTTCACATATCAACACCACCCTCTAGTAACTTGTTCTATTGTAGTAGAAGCTGTATGTTATTTGACTTTTATATCATCGACACAAGATTCAAATTGCAATGATTGATGCACACTCGTAAGTAATATAATAGCTTTACGTCTGCTGCTTGTTACTGCACTATAGTGTCTGTCGTCATTTCATTTTGTTTGGTATTATTAGGGAAAGTGACATTTAATGTAATATCTCGTACAATATTGTCCCTGTCATCTAGAAATTATTGGGAGTTCCTCTCTTTAAGATTCTATTCTATTATGTATTTTATTATCTTTATGATTTTGATTAGTGGTTCCACTATTTGTAAAACACAAATAACTGTAGGTACTTAAATTAAGAAAATATTTTATTATATTGATCCTTTGCTATTTCTTTTATCACCGTTGATCATCTTTGTTAATAATAGACCCTAGAAAAAAAGGAAAAACATTTATTGGTAACCTTATATAAATTAGGTATCTTGAATTTGTTGATCTAACTACCTACGGCAGTATATGACTGACTGGTTTAACTTGAGGAGCATGAAAGATCTAAAGCAGTTTTAACGTCACCCTTGACTATATTTTAAAATGTATTTTTATACACTTTTAATATTAACAGCTAGCTTTTACCCGCAAATTCGCCCACGTGCATAAAATATAGCCTATGTTACTCAGGAATAAAGCAGCTTTCTATCGGTGAAAAAATTTTAGCCATTGGATCAGTACTTTCAGAGATTACCTCCTACGAACAAAAAAAAAGAAATTTTACCTCTTTATAATATTAGTGTAGGTGAAGGTGCATGAATGTTTTGATGCCCAATGAATTCTTTTTATACGCATTTACCTATTAAGCAATTTTTGATTTTTTTCTAGTCATTCAATTGTTTTATGTGATTGATAATTTCACGAGATTTAATGACATTATTAACTAGCAGAGACACTTTTATACTCTCTATCATATCGTGAATTAGAATAAAGTAACTAATCAAACAATGCCCAACTAAACAATAAACGCAACGAAATCCCACAATAACAATAACGACCACAGAACTAAAGCATAAAATCAAAACCGTTCACAAATCACGTAATGCCCTTAAGCAGAATCTAATAAGGCGAAACTCAGTACGCAGTAACACGCCCACATTTTAATGAGTGGGAATCCGCAAACAGATATAATTAAGGAAAAACTACAAAGCGATGGCCCCTAGGCGACCGCTCACATTCAAATGAGCACCCTTTGTTATGAAGTGAGATGTTTAACCGCGTGAAATGCAACTAGATTTAATAATAATTTGGACAAGCGATGCAATGGTTATACAATATTTTTAAGGGTTGAATCCATTTGACTAGTCATCTAAACGTATATGTTGCTGAATTTAGAGAAGTGTAATCGTATTCAGTACGTTAATCCATTGAGCATTTTTCGCCCTCAGAAAACAAATGTTATAATTTTCCAAACTATGGAAGTTAAACGTAGCGTAATGTAGCCCAGTATTTGCACTACCTTCCTTCACCTACATGCATACAACCGCAATTGGAAAGTATTGCCTCAAGATCGTGAGCGGCGGCAAAATACTCGCCGCGCGAGCACTTCAGGGATAACTGGTTCCGAAAAATAAACTAATTAGATAGAAAAAAGGTTGCGATACATAAAACTCCATTGCACTTTAATTTGAAGACTAATTTTATTTATTTTAGACGAAATCAGAAACTAATTTAGCATGATTGATTGATGATGATAATAGGTATGATCAGAAGCAATCTAAATATGTACTGTTTTCCTAAAAGTATGAATACTTCAGCCAAGTGGTTAAGTAGGCAGTCGTTATATGGATCTCCATATAACGACTGTTAGAAACTGAAATAAAATATTCCTATACTGAAAGAAAATTAAGCTTAAAATTATGCTTTCTCAGTTATAAAAGTATAATTTTGCAAATAAATGTTGTTAAAATATTCCTAAGACTTAAAGAGTTAAGTATAATCATTTTATTTCGATTAACTCTTAAAACTTGCCCTAAAATGAGCAACTGATACATTCAATTTTTTCTTTGGTTCCCAGATCTGCATGGAATCTACTCAAGATACAGTTCGTATAAAATACATTAATATAATTTTATCTAGCTAGTCACAAACATAGGTATTTAATTTGAATTATTCTATTTATTTTACAAATCAACTTTAAACATCTCTGTCTCAATAAAACTTGAAAATTAAAACAACACTCATTAATTAAATCATGCTGTAGAACATTGGGAGGCTTTTGACAAGGTGAACCTACCACACCAGCCGAAAATAATTAGATTGTCGCGTCGACATCTCAAAGCGTAACGAAATTACACTTTCCTTTTCATACCGGGGGTCCCAGAGACCAAAATAATACAAAGCTTAAAGTGGCAAAGGCGTCCTCGTCTGGCGTGCCGCAGGGCAAAACGTCGGGCCCCTCGTTACCTCGGTACCTTTATCTTTTTGACACTTTCTTTCCTCGCACAAATTGGATCACATTTTCATTGTTCGTTGTTCATGCGTTATGGTAATTTTGTAATGGATGTTTCTGGGTTTTATTAAGTTTATGTTTAGGAGTTACAATTGGTTTTGTTTTGTTAATTTTGTTTTGACTTTTTTATTGTACTTTCGATTTTGGGTTTAGTGAACTTTGTTTGGCTTTTTGCTATACGTTTAGAACATACGATAACTTTACCGATTTTTTATTAGTATTTTTTATTGAATCAGATCTGTCTGCATCAACTGAGGTGTGGTTGACAAATTTATATCTCGCTCCTCGTCATTAATGCAGGAAGAAAGTTTTTTTGCTATATTTCTGATGGTGTCATAAAAAAAATCTGCTATTTAAAATAAATCTCGGGATTAGAGGCATATCCACTTTATTCTTTCGCTGTATGAAATCGGTATAAGTACCTAAATAACTCTACCTTATTTCGACTTCTGGTAATAACTGATGAAATGATGTTAATAAAAGTATAAAATCCTTTTAAATTTCCTTATCTTAGTACCCACCACGTCTGACTGTCTATGAGCTCGCGATATACTTAAAAACGTATACTGAACAGATTTTCATGTGGTTGCTGTGTTTAAATAGGCTGCGTGATTCATGAGGGAGGTTTAAGTGCATAATATATGTATATTATAGTAGAGCAAAGCCGTTAATTTAAATGATTTGTAACACCCGTAATAACATAATGTTCATACAACTATCACACAACGCCGTCTAGTCCCAAGCTAAGCAGAGCTTGTGTTATGAGTACTAGAAAACTTATAAACATACTTATATATTTCTAAATACATACAAATAATAGATAAATTACACCCAGACACAGAACAAATGATTGTGCTCATCACACGAACATTTGTCCTGGATGGGAATCGAACCCACGACTTTCGGCATAGCAGTCAGGGCCACTAACCAATAGACCAACAGGCTAGTCAAAACTTAAACCCGTACGAAGGTGCTATTATTGAAGAAGAAGAATAATTCTAAATGCGAAAGTCTGTACACATGGACGTTATTAATCAATCACGCCACGAAAGGATGAACGGATTTGGCTGACATCTATTACATAGTCAATAAAGACACAGCATAATTTTTATTCTGGTAGTACGATCCTTTGTAATAAATAACAATTCAAGCATGTCTGTCTGTTTGTACACATAGGTCGTCAAATTATTGCATAACCCCATTTTATATTAAATCTCTTATAACTCTGCCCTCAGAGTAAGAAAATCCACGGAATTTTCAATTAAGGGGTTTTTTTTAGGTGGGTAAATCATCTAATGGCAAATCTCGCTCTTGGGCGGAGCGGGTGTTCCTTCGTTGCCTTTCGTTCCAGGGCCGACGCTTCTTTACAGAATCAGACCGTTGGCCTCAGTAGGCTTCGTCCCTGCGGGGCCCCTACGGTTTGGTGACATCTTCTTGAGGCGCGCGTGGAATAGTACACGCCGGCGACGACTTGGGCTCGGTCCGGACGGTTACCGGACGGTCGGACGGCGAGCTACCCATTATTCGCCGTCCGTAAGCTCGCGCCTACGATGGCTGGAAATCGGGATCGGAATCCCGGCGGCGGTTGAGGCGTGAGGACCGTTGCCTCACGCGATCGGCCTCCTTCTTTGCTAGCATTACTGCTTTGCAGAATAAGGCGACCACCTGCCACTCCTCCTTTCTCCGGACCATGGCCTGTAGCAAGGCCCGGCGTTAGAGATCGCCGAGTGGCGACACCCGGACGTTTTTCCGCACAAATCTGGTGCAGGAACCTCCTGAACTTACCATGTCCGGTGAGGACCTGCATCATGCGGAACGTGAGGACGCGGTGAGGTCTTTCCAGCTACACCTCAAAGACGGAACTTACCGCCATGATTTAGGCGTGCCAAGAACTGGATCGCGACAGTCGCTGTCTCCACTTCACCATGAGATCCCGCCGGTACTCTGTCCGCCATGCCGCAACTTGTCGCGGCAGCGGAGTTTCGCCCCGGCGTTACATCTCCACGCGCAAATCGTGCATGCGTGCAAGGACTTTTCAGTTAAGGGTTGAAAATATATAACCAGGTCCAAGATTGTATGAAAACGTATCCATTTCCGTTATATTTTTTTAATCTAATTTAATTTAATACCTATATTAAATAATGACAAATGTTACAGGCGGCGTACACTTGTAATTGATATATTTGCATAGATTTAAACTACTGTATAATTTGGTACTTGACGCATTTTTTTTTAAATTATTTGTATCTAAAAGTAAAGTTACCCAAAATCGCAAATACAAAGAAATTTTCAAATTCGTTCTATATCAAGTTAGTAACCTTTCGAACCTGGTGGAAGGGGAACTGTCAAATAACCGTATAAGAATGCACATATTGAAATGTGACGTCATCGCCATTAGGTTACATGTGCTTAAAAAAGATAGCGAGATTTTTCCACCACGCCCCCACTCTTCATCATACCAATATTTGGAATACTAGTGGCTGCTTCATTTAATAAGCAATTTTGATGCTGTCTTCAGAAAAAAAACTTTTTAGTGTTATTCATTGTTTAGGCTAATAATAATAATAATCATTTATTATCAGGCAACTAAGGCCCATAGATAAAATACACAAATAATGTTACAAAATAATAAACTAATACATATGTATAAAAGAAACTATAACAATTATTAGGTACTATTTGCACACGAAGTGACGGCGTCGTGTTCCGCTGCGAGGTCGGTATCCTTCCACGAAATCGTCGATACACGACACCCTTCGGCCAAAACTCTCCTTTGAGGAAGGTCTCCAAATGGTGAGTCGGCACCCGAACCACAAACGACTTGAAATTAGTGTTATGGCGCGGCTCCAACTGCACGACTCTCAAAGTCCAGTTTGTCTTAACGCGTACATACTCCACGATCTCCTCAGCCTTCGTGGTGGCTAAACCAGGCATACGCTCCCCAGTCGGTAACGTGTCTCACTTGCAAAACTAAGACACGCATTTAAAATTACGCAAACTATGCAACGCAAGTTAAACTTGCATTGTTTAGTTTACATCGCCATCATATTTATAAACTAACCAGATCAATTCAAATAAGTGGGGCATGTATAAAACTATGGTTTATAGTTTGCCATAGTATAAAATATCGTCATCAGAAGACTTAAAGTCACCCAAAGGGCAATCTAAAGGGCTATGCTCGGAGTTTCCTTGCGTGATCGAATCAGAAATGAGGATATTCGCAGGATAACCAAGGTCACCGACATAGCACGAAGAATCGCCAAACTTAAGTGGCAATGGGCGAGGCACATTGCTCTCAGAACGGATGGCCGTAAGGGCCGAAAGGTTCTGGAATGACGACCACGTACCGGAAGACAACAAGGTGGACCGATGACTTTGTAGGGGTTGCGGGAGTCCGATCGATGCAAGACGCACAGGACCGTTCATTGTGGCGACACTTGGGGGAGGTCTATATCCAGCAGTGGACGTCTATCGGCTGAAATGATGATGATGAGTATAAAATATTGTACAAAAATAAGGTAAATACCCAATTTTCTAAATGTAAAAACTCTTGTAAATATATCGTTGGTGTTTCTAATAATAAATATCTTCGACATTCTGACTTACATAGAGCAGAAGAGAGTAGAAGGCAGAGAATTAAAGATTCATTTGTAAAATTAAATGCTAATGGCAGTGATTTTGCGCTTTAATCCGCGACTGTACCTCCTCCTTGCGACTGTAAGCTTGGTATTATGGCGGGCAGTCGCCGTCAGAAGTGTTTTGTTGGTTCGTTGTTTTATAAAATACTGTTAGGAAATTTTTGAATCACTTGAATGGTTTTTATTAATTGCAAAGAATACTTGAATTTCATCATCGTTACATCAACATTCATGTGACTTGTTCTATTCACCATCATCATCTTTTCAGCCGAAAGACGTCCACTGTTGGACATAGGCCTCCCCCAAATGTTCTCACAATGACCGATGCTGTGCGTGTCGCATCCATCGAATTCCCGCGACCCTCACCAGGGCATCGGTCCACCTTGTGGAAGGCCTTCTAACGCTGCGTCTTCTGGTACGTGGTCGCCATTCCAGAACCTTTCGGCCCCAATGACCAATTAACTAACTACCTAAACAAATGAAGTATAAAGATTGGCGGTGGTATTTACCCCCGGGTACACCCGGGTTCGGTATTTTTTCGTAAATATCAAAGATATTTACGATATTCATTGAAATACGATTCCCTGCCGTTACAAAAGTGGCTTTATTGAGTTATAATCAGTATAATTCCGTAAATAAATACATATTACGCCTGCCAATCACATTTCAATCAACATACATCTTGACACTAACCTGCAAAATGCAAAAAACTAAGAAATTAAAAAAAATTCGCGGCTTAACTTTGACCGTCCTCTGATTCTTTTATGGTGATGTTTTTGGCTTGGATACTAAGTCCTTTAAGCCAAAGTGTCTTCGTATGCATATATTCTAATGTTTTTGTAGTCATCATCATTTCAGCCGAAAGACGTCCACTGTTGGACTTAGACCTCTCCCAAATGTCGCCACAATGACCGGTCCTGTGCGTCTCGCATCCATCGGATTCCCGCGACCCTCACCAGGTCCAACTTGTGGGAGGCCTTCCAACGCTGCGTCTTCCGGTACGTGGTCGCCATTCCAGAACCTTTCGTCCCCATCGACCATCTGTTCTGCGAGCATGTGCCCTGCCCACTGCCACTTAATATTGGCAATTCTTTTGGCTATGTCCGTAACCTTGGTTCTCCTGCGGATATCCTCATTTCTGACGCGATCACACAAGTTCCATTCACTGTTCCATTTCCATCCAGCATATTACAATAATATCATCATCTTTCTGTCCTTATGTCCTCTTTCACTTGGGGTTGGTGAAACTGATTGTCTTTTTCCACTATGCCCTGTTAGCCATCATGTTATCACTGCCCCCTTTTTCATGTCATTGTTCACACAATCAATCTATAAATATACACTATAATCAAAAACTACTAGCTAAAATATGGCGTCAAAAAACTCCTCCGCATCGCTGTCGACTGGAAGTGTGCCCAAAAGGCTGGCGGCATTGCCACGTTGTATGGCAATGCTTAATCTCTGACCGAGGTAAAAGCCAGCCCTTGGGTCACGCGAAGTGTCTACTAAGCGTTTGGATAATTCTTTGAACAGCTTATGAGCACTCGGACCCCACGGCCCGAGTGTATATATAGTTTTAATTAGTTAAGTGTTTTATGTATTCATTTTACCTGAAATATATTGATCACTTCATTAAAAAAAAAACTATAAATATACTAATCTATCAGAACATACTCTACCCGTACGCCAATTTTCTTCCAAATCCATTCAGCCGTTTGAGCGTAAAGGAGTAACATGCATGTAGAAACATACAAATTTTCGCCCATATAATGTTTGTCTGATTCTACCTTCAAAACATTGCTGGTTGTACCAGTCCATTCAATCCGTTGTACCCTAACACTTAACTGTTTATACCGAGAGTTAAATCTGCAGTAACAGACACTGATTAATGCGATTTTAATCCGCCTATAAAACCCAAAATCCAACCCTGTATTAATATTCAACCGAACTCAGAAGGTCACAAGTCCTTTCCATTCTACAAACGAATTTCATCTTTATTTACGAAAGGGTAGAGTGTTAAATGTAAATGGGTGGGGAAAACGAATGTTTGGCACGAATTTCTAACTTTTAAAGTGAGAGTCCAAACTCAAAAGGCCCGGCTGTGGCCAGGAGAACAGCGATTTAGAATGATGTGATTAATTTCGTTACAGTTTATCATTTGTTTTTAAAAACATTGTGAGGAAACCGGTATGTTCTAGACTTAAAAATTCGAAGACATGAATGATAATGACATTCTGTAAGTCAAGTGTGAATAGATTACTTCTAGGCAATTGTGCATATCAGCAATTAAAAAAACCGGGCAAGTGCGATCGGACTCGCACACTGAGGGTTCTGTACAAACTTATCTATGAAAACAGTTCCATTCCTGAATTGAGATTACGAAGATTTTTCCGAATCCCAAAAAAAAAATAATTTCATTACATAACTAAAAATTTACAGTTTTCAGATTTTTTCCTGTGTTATAGGGCGTTGCTTCATGCCAAATTTTAGGATTCTAGGTCAACGGGAGTACCCTATGAATTTTAATGTCCTTGAGAGTGCCGAAATGGCCGTTTTTTGCGACATAAACAGCCGTCTCTTTCTTTTCGTTAACTCAGAAGTTTGATTTTTTCACAGCATCAAGGGACCGCAGACTTGAGTATATAGTTCTAACTTCAACTCGTTACCTCCTCGCATTCTCGAGATAAAGGGTCTTAACAGACAGACAAACGAACAACAAAGTGATCCTATAAGGGTTCCGATTTTTCCTTTTGAGGTACAAAACCTTAAAAATAACCAATGTGTCATCAACCAACCCGCACTGGGTTGTGTATTACAGTACATTCCCTCTCCTAGAGAGGAGGCCTGAGTCCCAGTAGTGGGCACATTACAAGGCTGATTATGCGTTATCTTTTGCTTAACCTATAACCAACAATAGCTTCCTATCTAGCTAGATGCTGTTGAACACCAGTATTTCTTCACATTGCGCCTCGGACCTCCATGACCCAGTTATATGAAGAGACTTAGTGATGGTTATTATTTTTAATCGACTTTAAAAAAAGGAGGAGTTTCTCAATTCGGTTGAATTTTTTTTATCATAATTTTTTTATATTTGTTACCTCAGAACTCCGTCGTTTATGGACCGATTTGCAAAATGTTTTTTTTAACTAAAAGGATATGTTTCTAGACTGGTCCCATTTTTTTAAGTCCATTTCTGATGATGGGATCCATCTAGGGAACTCCTCAAATATTCTAGGCAACTATGTAGTGATTTTGGTATTTTCATCGAGAATTCGTCATGAGATGCATTTTGGCTATAAGGTACTATCGAACTGACTTTATGATGGAGCCGGAAAGTGGACAGGGACTTCATAATAAAATAATGTAGTTTCGTAATAGTTTTTGAAAAAAATTGTCGTCATTCAGAGTCTTGATTAAATTTGCAAGGCTGTTGTTATATGTTTTGACTTTTTTAATTTTTAAGTAAATAATGAAGGGTCAAAGTTCATACAAAATAGCGATTTTCAGAGGTCTGTACTGGGTTAGTTTTACACAACTTTTAAAAATTGATTTCAATAGAATCCTAGATAATATAAAAAAATTCTGTGTTTCCAAAATATCTAATGAAAAATGTGTATTAACGTCATAATCGCGTAAGAGCGGTTGTATGAAAAACAGTGAAAATGGATCCCCTTAAAACGACTCCAGAATAATTTTAAACAACTTTTTTTTTCAAAACTTCAAAGCCATCACGTCCTTCCCATTATCGCTATATTTCAGGCCTGAAGAGTCTATGTTCAGCTGGCTACATAAAAAAAAAAACATTCGAACGAAATTGATCCTACCCATCATAAAAATACAGTTCAAATCTCCTCGCCATTAAATCGAAATCAATAACCATTAAGTCGCCAGTTTGACAGAAGTCGTTTATAAGTGAAACGGTAATATATTGACTACGTGCGGGTAGGAGGGAGACAGCGATGTTTTTATTAGTTCGTTTCACTTTAGGGTTGGTAGCGCGCACCTGATCCTTTATTTTTAAATTATGATTGTTCTGTGCAAATGTGTAGTGTGGATTATGGTGTATTTGTTTTTATTTTATATTCAGAATGAATAATGTTTTAGGGTTCATTGCATAGTAGAGACCGATTGAAGGTTCAGTTTCGGCCAAAAATACGCCGAATATTCGGTTTGGCCGAAACTAGGGTCTTTGAGCTGTCAGACTGACTCGTTTACATAGGTATATTATAAGTTTTATATAATCGTCGATTTATTTGATTATTTAGAATTTTATGAAAGTTATAAGTTATAACCATAGAATTAAGTACTGTATAGAAATAAAATTAGAATTAAATCTTTTTTTGGGGTGTCCGTGTGTAGCAAGCAAGGAGATCTAGTACTATTTTTCCATGTGCTTTGATGATGAGTTTCTTTAAAAAAGCATTAGCATAGCATAGCATAGTCGGCCTTATAATGTTCCCATTGCTGGGACTCAGGCCTCCTCTCAGTCCAACTGCTGGGACTCAGGAAATGGGCCGTAATCCACCACGCGGGCCCAGTGCGGGTTTGGGAATATCACATGTTTTCAAATTTTTGGTTCTAGGACATGCCGGTATCCTCATGATGTTTTCCTTCACCGTTTTGAGAGCAGTGGTAATGAAATAAATTACACAAAGTAATGTGCCTGGCTGAGTTTGAACCCGCGACCTACAACTCGTAAGTTGGGGCCGTTATCACTCGGCCACCACTGCTCGCAAAGAAAAGCATTACTCATTAGTAAAAACGTATTCTGTAAAATTTCTAGCTGTAGCACTCTTCTACTTTGTGAATTGTTATTTATATTTTCGTCAGTTTTTCTGTTACCGCGTCAGTTTCTTACTGGCCTGTTGGTCTAGTGGTTAGTGGCCCTGACTGCTATGCGATTGATTTCCACCCAAGACAAATGTTTGTATGATGAGCACAGTCATTTGTTCTGTGTCTAGGTATAATTTATCTGTGATATGTATGTATTTAGAAATACATATATAAGTATTTTTATCAGTTGTCTGGTATTCTTGGCACAAGCTCTGCTTAGTTTCGGACTAGAGAGCGTTGTGTGAAAGATGTGGAATATTATTATTATTATTATATTTTCGGTAAAGGCCGAAACTGAGGAGCCGAATATTCGGTTTCAGTTTCGGCTGCAAATCGTGTATCGGTCGGTCACTATATTACAGTAGACCATCTCAACTCTCAATTTCTCGATATTATTATCTCATATTATATCTGAAAGACGTCCACTGTTGGACATAGGCCTATCCTAAGCGCCACCATAACGACCAATCCTGTGCGTGACCCATCCATCGGATTCCCGCGAGCCATACCAGGTCATCAGTCCGCCTTGTGAGAGGCTAACGCTGAGTATGCGGTGCCAATCCAGAACCTTTCGTCCCTATCGACTATCTGTTGTTGTGTGCAATGTACCCTGCCCACTGCCACTTATTACGTCACTTTCCTCGTCTCTGTGTTTATCCGCTAACTCATCCCAAACCACAAATTGGATTTTAATGTGGTTTTTACTAATAGAAAGAACAACTAACAAGGAAGTTGAAATAAATTACACAAAGCAATGCGCGTGGTTGGGTTTGAACCCGCGACCTGCTACTCGTAAGTCGGGGCCATTACCACACGGCCACCACTGCTTTAAAAATATAAAAAATAGTATCACACCGGTATCAGGAACAGGGTCCAAGCTCAGGTCAGGGCTCCAGAGAAAGGACTTCCTTACTATTATTACAAGGGTTTTCTACAATAATCTTTTAAACAATAGACACAATATGAAGAATAAAAGATTTTTATTTCATACCAGCTGGCCACCGGGACTTCGTTGCCATTAGACAACAAAGCAGAACCATTTCAAGAAGTTTTTCTTTGGCACGGAACCCTATATCTTTTTCTAAAATAAAAGTAGCTTAAGTTACTTCTTACAACATCAACTATTTATTTAAAAAAATCCCGTAACAATCGTTTCAGGCGTTGCGGCGATTAACTGAAACTAACAGAAAGACAGACTGATAGATAAAAATTTTAAAAATTGCATTTTGGTTCATCATCATCATCATTTCAGTCGAACGACGTCCACTAATGGACATAGGTCTCCCCAAGAGTCGCCACAATAAACGGTCCTGTGCGTCTCGCATCCATCGGATTCCCGCAACCCTTATCAGGTCATCGGTCCACCTTGTAGGAGGCCTTCCAACGCTACGTCTTTCGGTACGTGGTTGCCATTCCAGAACCTTTCGGCCCCAACGGCCATCCGCTCTGCGAGCAATGTGCCCTGCCCATTCGCATTTCGCATTTTGGTTACTGGTATCAAATATACTTTCTAATGCATTTAGTATATGATATAATGTTGTTTTGATATTACAAAGTACACTTTGGTTTTATTTATTTGTGAAAGTGCAACCAACCTTTTCTACCTACCTCTTTTAGAGTAAGGCTCTTTCATCCTGACCCATAAAACAAAATCAGTCAATCTGCATCGAACCAACAAAATGAATTCTGCTCAATGATTCCACTCGTGGAAGCTCTCTCAAAGCTCTATACAAATTCGAAAATAAATCAAAAATCACAAACCTCTACCCATCTCGCTCACTCTTACATAAAACTATAATAAATCTGTCTCGTTCACTCGTGACACCGGAAGTGAGATCTCAAAGATGGCTGCGGCCGGATATGGGAGGGGCGATGTGATTTATAGTGTAGGTGTAGTGGGGGTGTAGTATGGGTTAGTGGAGGGTGTGTGTGTGTGAGCATGAACATTAATTCGTGCTCAACTTTTAGTTTGTCTGGCAACGTAACTTTGGTTGTATCTATGTTCAGGGTTTGTATGCAGTTTTGTAGGTAGAATGAAGAGGATATTTTGGTAGGAGGAGACATAAGCAATGCTTGCTGTAACCTTTAACGTGCAAGCACCAAGATAGCCCTCAGAATTCAAATTGTCGTAAGTTTTTTACATTTTGCTGGTTAGTGTCAAGTTGTATTTTGAGTAAAGTATCATCATTTCAGCTGAAAGATGTCCACTGTTGGACATAGGCCTCCCCAAAATGTCCCGTCTCGCATCCATCGGATTCCCGCAACCCTCACCAGGTCATCGGTCCACCTTGTGGGAGGCCTTCCAACGCAGCACGCACGCAAAGTATGAATAGTGACTATTTAAATCGGTTCATTCGTTTGTTTGAGACACCGTAAGAAATTGATTTCGACACGATTGGCGCAATGTTCAAGTGATTAGCTGCAGCCTGCAGGGCTGCAGCTCTGTGTGTAGCGGGGTCAATTCCCGCAGGGAACATTATTCTCCAGCCTACAGATAGTTGTTCCGTGTTTGTTTGTCTTGTTACATGCATTTACATGTTTGTGAACGCACCTACGATACAGAAGTAATTCCTAGAGTGACGTAACAAAAAAAAACTCCAGTCATGACAGCGTGTACTCAATTAAACAAGAAATCAGAAACATTTATTTCAAATAGACCAATTACAGGCACTTTTGAATTGTCAAAATATCGGGCAGTCTAAATTGCACGTTCTAAAGCGTAGAGATATCTCTATGGAGAAGAACGTGCAAGAAACTCTATGGACGCTCTTTTAAATCATATTATGAGTTACATAAATCTTGGTTACATATTTCTTGTCGCTTCTAATATGTGAGCACATTGTAGATAAGTAATAATTAAAAAATAGAAATTGAATTAAGCCACTGGCAGCTAGAGATGACCAGTTTCAACTGACGGCACCCGATCACGAGCATGAAAAGTTTACAAGCATAACCAGTCGATCAAATCACGCAAAACGCAAGCAAACCCTCACTAGCCCGCTAGTCTATAACTACATATAGTATGTAGGTAATCAAAGCTACGGGGGCAATAAAATGCAACGGCGCCTCTCCAGTGCAGGAACACTGTATGTGACATTTTTGTTGCGAGTTTAAATATTAAGAACTAGCTTCTGCCAGAGGCTTCGCCCACGTGAAAGTAAGTTTCTCCATATAAACTTTGGACCGTTTCAAGCAGTTAGGGGGCGAATTTCGGAAGATCCTCTCTTAGTGCTCGCCTACGTCATAAAAGGAACCCTTGTGCAAAATTTCTTGCTCCTAGTCCCAGTAGTTCCGGCTGTGCGTTGATATGTCAGTCAGTCAGTGTCCTTTTATATAATCCTTAAATAGATAATATTCACACAACTATCACACTACAACGTCTAGACCGAAGCTAAGCTTAGCTTGTGTTATGAGTACTAGACAACTGATAAACATACTTATATATTTCTAAATACATACATATTATAGATAAATTACACCCAGACGCAGATCAAATGGGGCTTTCTCGACCCATCCCACTCAGTGCCAGTATGGAGCCATTGGACAGGACATGCGTCACCTTCTATACTGCCCATCCTGCACAACACAAGCCAATAACAGAGTTGTACACGTTGCCAAATACTGGTAAAAATAATCTGAGTCCATCGACACGAAAAGAATAACAATATCATTTCTCATTCCATGACCATACTACCCAGTAATAGGGTGGGTAGGTGGTAAAAGGAAGTTAGTGATAGCATGACGGGTGACAGGATAGAATGGAAGAAAAAAAAACGTGTTGCGCCGACCCCAAATAAGACGGGACAAGGGAGGAAGATGGTGATGATGATGATGACCCTATTACTAGGTATATCTAATGTTTACTCACATAGTCAGTATATAAAAATATAACAACCTCGTCGGCAGTTATATTTTTGAGCCGTTTGGGGTTGAAACTCTTAGGCCGTGGGGTCCAAGTGCTCATAAGCTTTTCAAAGAATTATCCAAACGCTTATTAGACACTTCGCGTGACCCAAGGGCTGGCTTTTACCTCGGTCAGAGATTAAGCATTGCCATACAACGTGGCAATGCCGCCAGCCTTTTGGGCACACTTCCAGTCGACGTCGATGCGGAGGAGTTTTATGACGTCATATTTTAGCTAGTAGTTTTTGATTTAATTAGTTAAGTGTTTTATGTATTCATTTTACCTGAAATAAATTAGTGTGAATACATTGATGTAATACAGCTATTATACTTAAAAGACAATATATAAATATATATATATATACAAATACATTATACGTAGTCAGTAAATATAACTTCGAAATAAAGTTAGGTGCAATCAAAAACTATTATTAAGTTGTGATACAATTATACTGCCTTCGATATTAATTGTCGCAACAAAATAATTAAATCGACACAAGTTACCGTGTTCTAGCTCTCAGCAGAAACGTGGGACGGACGGACGGGACTAGGGTTGTCGAAGCTAAGTAAAATGTTTTCATGTACGGAGAAATTTTGCAGTACAGTAACATGCCTATTGCGTGATCGCGTCAGAAATGAGGATATAGCCCGAAGAATCGCCAAATTTAAGTGGCAGTGGGCAGGGTACATTGCTCGCAGAACAGATGTTCGATGGGGGCGAAAGGTTCTGGAATGGCGTCCATATACCGGAAGACGCAGCGTTGGAAGGCCTCCCGCAAGGTGGACCGATGACCTGGTGAGGGTCGCGGGAATCCGATGGATGCGAGACGCACAGGACCGGTCATTGTGGCGACATTTGGGGGCGGCCTATGTCCAACAGTGGACGTCTTTCGGCTGAAATGATGATGATGAACATGCTTATGACTTAACAGTAAAAATATAAATTTATTTATTTTAACTTCATGTACAGTAGTGGTACATAGGCAGACTTAATGCAACAAGGCATTCTCTACCAGTCAAGCTTTGGGTTAAAAAAGACAATACAAAAAAAATTAAATCACTAGGTTTTTTCTCCGGCTTCGCTTCCGTACCCAATTCCACAGGTGCAGTGCATTTTTCCGAGATAATAATATTTTACACGACACTTAGCGATAATCTAGCGTTCTAACAATGTGTATCTACCTAAAAAAATATGTTTTAATTGGCTAAGTGGAACTTAGTAAGACATGAGAGTGAGAAACCATCAAATAAGTATCTTCTCCCACTCTGGATGAAACGAGAGAAAATGTCAGACTAACACCCACTATTATTCCTTCAGTAGCCCTTTGCGTAGATGGGAAATCATCTAATGACATCTCCCGGGGCGGGTATCAGATTTACTGTCTAAATCGCACTCCTGTTCCTTCTTTGTCTTCGGTCCAGGGCCTCGAGGTTCTCTTTCGTACGACCCATGGCTCCAGTAGGCTCCGACCCTGTTGGGCCCCTACGGTTTTGCTGACATCTCCTTGAGGCGCGCTTGGAAAACTACGCGCCGTCGACGATGGATCGATCCGGACGGTTACCGAACGGTCGGACCGCGAGTTACCTATTGCTCCTGCACTGCGAACCGACTGCTGCAGTGACCAATTTCCACGTGTATCAAACGACATTTTTTAATACACTTACGAAGAAATAAATCAATGGGGATGACGAACGACTCGTGGCGTTCGCTTAGCGCCTAGCCTGATACGATAAATACAATAAATTGTGGTTGGGGCGAACTGGTGCATTTTTCTGCACTTGTGCGGAAGACAGTAAATTTTTGTGCCTAAAAGCGGAAGGGATAAGAGCGGATTTTCGATCAAGTTTTTCGAAAAATACTTAGATTATTCAACAACAACCAGGGCCATTTTTTTCCGAACTTAAAACCTTTCACATTTATTTGCCAACCCTACCTAGAAGGGCGACTGTCGTGAAAGCCTTTTATTTTGCAGACCGTACGTGTGTGTCTCTACTCTGGCTTCCACAGATCCCGTTATCAATCATAACTTGTATAAATAGGTTTGATAGAGTACGGACATAATACGTATACATAATAGGTATATACACTTTATATCGAATAATGGATAATGTATACACGATATTATCGATAGAATAACGTGCTGAAATGAAAAAGATTATTCATTAACACGTTCAGTGCGGAACGAGGTCTAAAAT
The DNA here is from genome assembly GCA_949316375.1 of Mythimna vitellina. Taxonomy (NCBI): domain Eukaryota; kingdom Metazoa; phylum Arthropoda; class Insecta; order Lepidoptera; family Noctuidae; genus Mythimna; species Mythimna vitellina. Next base: position 5,629,239 of record OX438708.1, on the reverse strand, counting down.
GCCTCGTAAGTGTCTTACTTGCAGTGCGGGTAAGAAACACATGGTTTTCTTTGCCATACGGAGGCCATAACTTCAATTTGGTTTAGTTTAAGGAAAGAGATGAATATACACCATTAATTTTTAGTTAGTACAAAAACTTAAAGGGCTTATTAGAAAAGGTATTGTTATTATTTAAGTAAAGTCTCAGTAAATAATATTCATAAACAGCAGAGTTATTAGCGTTTGTTTATATCACAAAACATCACTCAATTTATGAAAATATTGTACAGGATCGATTATGAATGAATAAACGGCGATCAAAATGGAAAAACACTGCACGTAATATTTTCAAGTAGCAATTGTTATGAATGATTGATACAATTATGAATTTACCAATAATGACAAATTTTCGTGGACAATTTTGGGATTTCGTTTTTTTTAACGAGTACGAATAGAGCCTCATTTTTTGTACTTATTTAAAAATAGTGGTGTATATCTAAGATATCTTATTAAAACAGAAAGCAATGGTGTATCTAGTTTAATACGGGGTCACTTTGACCTCGTACCGTACTAAAGAAATATTTTTTTATGTTTTCTTTTAATTTAGCCAAAAAAAAGCTTTTAGTTTTTTAAACGGTACGGAGTCTAATAAACCCCTTACCGCCATAATGATAGTTTTCAAACGAGGTCTTGAACGCCTCGTACCGTAGGAATGGAAAAAGCTAATACAAAAATTATTGCCAGACAGCTTGAGCAGCACAGTATACTGAACCCTGTCCACGAGGCGTATTACACGCGTACGTTTTCAATCATTTGTGACAATGCTGTCGGATGACGAAGATTTTCCTGCAAAAATAAAAAAACGTGCTTTCGCTCAATGTACGCCCCTATGTACGTACATGCGGTACGGCAGGCGTCATGTGAAGCCTGCATGCCGCTCCATCTATAGAATTTTATAGTTTTGTATGTAAGCTGTGAGCAGGCGTTACACCAAGTGTTTAATGACGAATACGCGTCTATGAAGCTCCGTGTCCGTGGACAAAGTAGACCTTAGTGACCATTGCGCCTACGGACTACGGCGTAGGCGCGTTGCTACGAGCGTAGCAACCGATTTTTACTTACAGCTACAGCGAGAAGAGTATTTCCAAAGATTTCATATGATACTAAGTTGCACACTGTGACTATTTCTCGGGATACCGAAACAGAGAAAATAAATAAAAATTATGAGAAAAGTTATTAAACATTTGTTCGGCGAAACTAGACTTTTCACTTCTGTTAATCAAGCATGGAAACTCTTAGAAACGTATTAAAAGTATTACTAGATAAACTTTGTTTTTGTGCTTTAGAATATGTGATTACTTAATTTTGCTTAAAAGGGCAGATGCACATCTGCAATTATTCCTTTGAACGGTATTAATAGATATAGCAGATAACTAAAGTGTTGATTCTGTATCTAAGATATTGATTCTAAGTAACAAGGGCGGATTCAAGGGCACGTAGGCACGTGCTCCCCAGACGATATTTTTGTGTACTGTGGAAATTTCATCACAGTACATACTTAGAAGCAAATGAAACTATCAGAGCTGTTAAAATATATGAATAAAAACTTGTAGAAATAAACTTAGAGTATGATGCTTCAAGTTTATTTCTAACATTTATTGTTGAATTTTTTGACCCTCCCAGAAAAAAAAAATCCTGGATCCGCCCTTACTAAGCTAAATTCCCAACGGGCATTGGAAAGGGCTATCCCTTTCCAATGCCTTTTGAGTGACTTTAAGTCTGATGAGGCCCATTGTAAGTGACCACGTTTCGGAGCCATATATCATCACAGGCAACACGCACTGGTCATTGATTTTCGTCTTGAGACACTGCATTGCGTATATAATAAAGTATATTTAAATAGGTAAACTATTACTTTTTCCACAGCCGTCCAAAACGAGCGCCAACCCCGGAACACGGCCACCATCCGACCAGAAGCACTACGAGACATGGACCAGGAGCGAGCGCTCAGGGAGGCAGCCGTCGCTGTTGGTGTGTTTGGGTAAGCGACACTTGATAAAATAATAGCAAAGCATCATCAGGTTACAACGGTCCTACTTCTGGGATACAGCCAGATATCCACTCTATGAGAGCTAGCTAGCGTAGTGCAGGTTAGTGAATACAAAATGTCTTTGAATTTTCGGTTCTAAGAGATACGCCGGTTCCCTTGCGATGTTTACGTTTAATGATGATACAATAAATTACACAAAGTTATAATTTTTTATTGGGTTACTAATTAAATTGTAATACTGGTATTGGTGGCGGTGGTATTTAATGGTGGTAGGGTATGGTGGTATTGGATGGTTGGTTGGATGGTTAGTAGTGCGCCTCAACATCAATGATTGCATCACTGCTTACCATCAGATGAGATCGCAGTCAAGCACTGATTTAAAACAATTTAAAAAAAAATTGTTAAGTACATGATTATTATTAAATGCATATAGACGAATTTATACAACTAAGCCTTAAAAAATGAATACATAAAACACTTAACTAATTAAAACTATATATACACTTAAATCAAAAACATATGTCTAAAACGTCACACGTCAATATACAACCCGCCCCTGATCGTTCCCGGTGCAAAAGTGCCCATAATACTGGCCGCATTACCTCGCTGGATAGCGATGGCCATCCTTTGCACCAAGAACGACCCGGACCGGGAGTCACCCGTTGCCTCCCCGAGCCTACGGCCTAAATCCCCCACAAAACGCTTTGCCTCCGTACTCCAACTACCCAGAGTCTCCACAGCAACAGGCACAAAATGGTAAAGCTGCACCAAGGAAGCGTACTTCAGCCTTTTTTTAAAGCAGGCGTCTTCAGCGGCGGCAGAAGCAGTGTGCATGGTGCGACTCAGGTGACTGGCGGCGACAGTGCTGACGCAAGTTGCGTCCCAGATCAGGCACTTCCCGTTCTTCCACGGCACCAGAGTCAGCCCATCCGGCCTCTTACCGTCAGACCTGCTAAGACCTGGAGGCTCAAGCACGCAGGGGATGTTTGCCGATATAAGGGCTCTCCGGACAATGTCGTTCAAGGCGTGGTGACGCGGGAACCTCCCTGTGCAGCGCCGACAGCTCAGTGCGTGGTGGCCATCGGCCTCCACCAAAGAACCGCAGGTGCATATATGAGGCTCGCACACCTTACAGCCTAGGCGGAGAGCCACCGCCACACGCAAAGAGTCATTGTCGAGTAGAGTGCCCAAATGAGGCGAAGGAATCGCCTGTAACCACGCCCCGGACTCGGGTTGCGACACTGCTCGTAGTCTGGTCTTATCGACTCCCAATGCACCCTCTAACAATTGCTCTTGAAGCAGCTTCACCCCAATGTCATCCCACGCCCGCTGAACATGTTCTGATTCGGGGATTGTCGCACCCGAGTTGAGGGTCAACCAAGCTGAGACAGCATCTGACGCAAAGGGCATGCTTCCCACGTCACCATTAGTATTGAGTAATACAGTGACTAGGTTGGCAACCCCATGCGCAGACGCCAACAAAGCCGGCAGACCCACATCCCGTGCGCACCGCACCCCGAGACCACCACAACGGATAGGTAGAGCTGCCTGCCTCCACTGGGGCCCATCTAGGGAGACATTGAGAACAGACTCCACCACCACCTTCAAGGCATCGTCAAACGAGGAAACTATTATTATTAATTCTATATATGTACATATGAAACTAAAATACTAACTAAACTTAACTATTTCCATATATAATACAAAAACACAAAGTACACTCAGGTGTCGAAGTACTCTACCACATCGCTGTCATCTGGAAATGTGCCCAGAAGGCTGGCATCATTGCCACGTTGAATGGCAATGCTAATTCTTTGGGTGAAGAACAAGCCAGCCCTCTTAATTATGACTTGCATGAGGAAATTATAATTAAGTTGATTTTGCTTGCTTTGCATTTCTTACATTTAGTAAGAAATAAAATAAAAAAACCGGCCAAATGCAAGTTGGACTCGCGCATGAAGTTCCGTACCGCCCGTAGCAAAAAAACGGCAAAAAAAATCACGTTTGTTGTATAGGAGCCCCCTTAAATATTTATTTTATTCTGTTTTTTAATATTTGTTGTTATAGCGGTAACAGAAATACATCATCTGTGAAAATTTAGCCAAAAATCTATATATATAAAAGGAGAAACTGACTGACAGAAACTACTGGGACTAAGAGTGTGAAATTTTGCACAAGGTTTCCTTTTATGACGTAGGCGAGCAATAAGATAGGATTTTTCAATATTCACCTCCTATGGGGATGAAACGTCTCAAATTGGTATGGGCAAACCTACTTTCACGTGAGCGAAGCCGCTGGTAGAAGCTAGTCTAATTATAAAGACTGTCACTATTACCATAATAATACCATAATCAGCTTTTTTTAATGTTCCCACTATTGGGACTCAGGCCTCCTTTCTAGGAGATCGAATGGGCCGTTGAGCGAATTCATCACGTAGGCCCAGTGCGGGTTGGTGAACACACATGTTTTCGAATTTTTGATTCTAAGACATGCCGATTTCCCCGCGATGTTTTCCTTCACCATTTTTAAGAGCAGTGGTGATGAAATAAATTACACAAAGTAATGCGCCTGGCAGGGTTTGAACTCGCGACCTACAACTCGTAAGTCGGGGCCAATATCACTTGGCCACCACTGCTCTCCGTCTATTAGCAGCATATGCTGAGTTAGGCGCCTTTTTGACCTCGCACAGATTTTAAAGTTTTTTTTTTTTTGCTTTCTTAAAATTCTACCGTATGTTTGAGGTACGAATAAACGTTTTTTCTTTCTTTCTTTTATTAGGTTTTCAAAACTACCCTTAAAATACGGTTTAATATTAAAGGTTTTATGAAAACTTTCTCGCGAACGAATTCGCTGTTAAAGTACTAGTACTTATATATTCGCAAAGCATCTTCCTTTCGACCCAATGATTTTTCTCTTTCACAATTATTTTCGACTTGGAAGTGGCACAGTTCCTTTGGAAAGCCAAGCGCGAGCTACTGAGGCTAAAGCAAAAACAAACGAACGTAACTTTTCAAACACTGATAAAGTCTTTGACCTGTCTCTTGGAAACTGGGAGCGTTGAGCCTCGAATGGTCACGAATCCACGGTGTGAACAGCTCTGTTCTCTATTAGAAGAATTTTTCATTGAAGCTGTGTTGTGCGTTTGAGGAGACGTTTTGTACTTTTGGCAGTACGGTTCTGTCTGTACCCAACTAGCAAAGTAATAATAATAATAATATTCCACAACTATCACACAACGCAATCTAGTCCCAAGCTAAGCAGAGCTTGTGTTATGAGTACTAGACAACTGATAAACACACTTATATATTTCTAAATGCATACATATACAGATAAAGATAAATTACACCCAGACACAGAACAAATGATCGTGCTCATCACACAAAAATTGGTCCTGGGTGGGAATCGAACCCACGACCTCCGGCATAGCAGTCAGGGCCACTAACCACTAGACCAACAGGCCAGTCAAAGCAAGTAATCCTATAAAGAAAGATTATAAGTCTGTTAGTTCTAATAACGTTCTTGTAAAGGCTTTGCGGTAGACTATTTAACTTACAATAGAATTTGCCAAGCCTTAACATACTTAAGTGCATTAGTTTTATATCTCAGTCTTATAGTTCGCTACAAGACTGACCTATGAACTGACTCAGACCTCCTCTCTAAGAAATGGAATGGGCCGTAATCCACCACGCGGGCCCAGTGCGGGTTGGTGAATGTCACATGTCTTCGAATTTTTTGGTTCTACGACATGCCGGTTTCCTCACGATGTTTTCACCGTTTTGAGAGCAGTGGTGATGAAATAAATTACACAAAGTAATGTGCCTGGCTGGGTTTGAGCCCGCGACCTACAAACTCGTAAGTAATGCCAGGGCCTTTACCACTCGGCCACCACTGCTCTAAAATAGAAGTACAATTAATTAATTAATATAATCCTATTTCATGTTCTACAAATGAAATATCTTTTAAATTATCTTTGCTTATATAGTTTGGATTATATTATCTTCCGTTCGCAATATCATTTCTCTACAATAAAAAATAATAATAAAATACTTCACCTTACACCAATTTCGCCAACCACTTTCTCCATCTAAACTGTAAACATAATAATATTTTGAAACTCTCACCTTGGTTCGCCCCAATCGCCATAAAACTCTATGAATTCATCATAAGTATGAAAGTAATATACTTCACTCACTCATTCACTTCTTCACCGAACATGATAATGCACTCTCCTGATTGGCTATTTGAATGTCAGATTTGAATTTGAATGTCAGATTTTGTTTTTATTGGCTGAATAGTGAAGGTGGTTTTGTTATTGTGATTAAATTCGTTTTTTGATGGTGTTATAAATATTGATTTATGGATGGGTTCTTTGTTTTTAGGAAGGCGTAAATACTTAGGCAGTTTATGAAATGTGTTTTTTAGATTTGCTGAGATATTAATATTACTTCGCCTTTTTTTTGGTGACCAATCATCAAATGACTTCTCCTGCTCTGAATAGAACGAGACTGTCAGAGTTTTACTGAATAAAACTCACCTATTTATTTATTTATTTATGTACACACAAACACTTCAAATCGAAAAGAACAAATACCTAAAAGAGTACAAAGGTCCTGCTTATTACCTATGTTCCTTCCTGCCACCCTGCAATGTGGCTACCATTTTAAAATATAGCCAAATAAGTAGAACAATTAATTCTTTCTTAAGGGCCTATTACACTACGCATTATTCAGCACACGATATTCAAACTGTCTTATTTTTTGTTCCGAGTAAGACCGGTCTAACCCTTATTACACTACGCGACATCGACTAAGACTGTCTGAATATCGAGTAGTGTAATAGGCCCTTTAACCCAGCGCCGATCTTAAGGAGTTCAGAATAAGACCGGTCGGTCTTACTCGGAACAAAAAATAAGACAGTCTGCATATCGTGTGCTGAATATCGCGTAGTGTAATAGGCTCTTTACCCCAACGCACCTTACCTACCTATATTTTGGCGCCGAGTTGTCGCTTCTAACATACCGCTGCTTTTAAACCCGCGATGGTTTGTGCTTGGTATGTTAATACTTTAACATGATTGTGACAATGTTGTTTAATAAACGTCAAAAAAAACAACCAACTTCAACTTCAACTCTTCATTAATGGCATTTGTGGAAAAGACACCACAATTTTGTTAATAACACGTGCAAACTATTAATAGACCATCAAACGCTGGAGAGTATGTAGCGTGAATTAATAGTAAAATAAATATACATCTCTAAACTTCTTTACGACAGCGCTTTCTGACACTGTGGTTCCCCAGTGTCAAAAGAACTTTTTAGCACCATAAATAGGTACCTACATACTTAATTTTATCTACCTAGCAACAAATGCCTAACATAACGCCTAAATACAAAATAAAAAACATCTAACTAGTAACAACGTCATCAATCCGACAATCAAAAAAATGTCTGCCTAAGTGCCCATTCATACAAAGTATCACGAACATAAAGCGGGACCTGCTAACGAGTGAGGTTGATAATTATGGTTCATTATATTACACTTAGGACATTCCTTTAAAAAACAAATTATAAATTGGCAGATTTTCGCAGATTGTAAAGCGGGCGGCGTTACATTTTTGGCGTCAAATAATCGGAACATATCTACTTCCACAATTTTTTACCGTCAGCGTTTTCTGACATAAGTATTGTCAGAAGTTCGTTCCAAAGTCAAAATATCTTTGTAGCATTAAATTAGGTACTTAGTTAATTACACCTAGCAACAAATACCTAACATTATATCTAAATACAAAAACTATATTTAGAAACAAGGTCATGAATCCACCAATCATCCAAGCTGAAACGGTAAACAAAATGGCTGCCCAAGTACACATTCATCTCACGAACATCAAGCGACGACCACCGAGTGACCAGTAATAACCTAACATCAAATCATCATATCATAAGTATGGTTCATCATAATAATATTATATCTAAGACATTCCTTAAAAACAAATTAAAAATTGGCAGATTGTAGAACGGCGCTACATTTTTGGCGCGAAAAAATCGGAACAAACACCGCCATCTTGGTTTTCAATACAAATTACCATAGCCAATTCAGCAATTTTTTACCATCAGTGTTTTCTGACAATGTCGTTCTAATTTAAAAAGATCTTTTTAGCACTATAATTAGGAACCTACTTACTTAATTATACCTAACACAATACATAAATACAAAATAAAAAAACCTCTTTTTAAACAACGTCATCAATTCACCAACCATCCAAGCTGAAAACGGTAAACAAAATGGCTGCCCAAGTGTCCATTCATCTCACGAACATCAAGCGACGACCAGTGACCAGTGAGGTTGAACCTTTGATCATATTACAGCTGAAGCTTGATCGACACGGCTGGGCAGCTTGACGTCACCGTTATTTATTTATAGGCTAGGTTCTTGATCCTACACAACGTAAATACAAAAGATATGAAAAGCAAAAAGAATGGAGAATGATTTCAACGGTGCGATGTCAAATGTCAAAACTATCAATGTCACTTTGTATTAAATACGTCTCTTTTTTGTCGTATATAGTAAGAGAGCTTTTTGCTAAACTCATGAAACAAAGAGTCAGTAGTGTTCATGTTGAATGAATGTCATACGTCTAAAGAATTTTCAATAGGTACATAATTTACTGTTTTTCGTTTGTCTTTTGATACACGTAGAAATTTGTCACCGCAGCACTCGATTCCATAACATCCTCGATTAAGTGTCCCAGCGGATGTGGTGTCGCTTGGGGAAGGCCAATGACTAACAGAGGATGAATTTTGTCGAAATTGGGTAATTGCGACTGACGAGAAATTCGTCCGAGCCGTAGACGTGTGTGTTTTGGAGCCGCAGTGACAAATCTGCACGTGTATCAAACGACTTTTTTCAATACACTTACGAAGAAATGAATAAACGGGGGTTGACCGGTGACTCGTGGGGGTCAACGCGCGCCCTGCCTGATATGATACGATACAATAAAATTGTGGCGGGGGTGAGCACGCGCTCTTTTCTGCACTAGTGCGGAAAACAGTCTATTGCGTGCCTAAAAGCCGTGGGAAAAGAGCAGGTTTTCGAGTAAGTGTATTGAAAAACATTGTGCGTACGAGTGGGATGTCCACCATGATTTCAGATTAGCGCGTTCATACAAACAAACTCTACAACTTTATAATATTAGTATAGTTACAAATATACTCGTAATAAGAGAATTGACGTCAATCTGTCACAGATATAAATAGTTTGATCCAATATTAAATACGTAGGTAGGTCAGAATGATGACAAAGACGCAAACTCCTTAAATAGATCTACCTTGTTATACCGTACGTATAGTCAAAGGTTAATGTGTTTCATCTGTTTATATCCGAAGGACCGAAAGACCAATTTTTTGTATGTCGGTATAGGGGGCCGATCACAGTGGAAGTCCTTTCAAGAGACTCTACTAGAGATTTTCTGGGCGATGAGACAAACTATTCTAGTCCACGCTATTGTTTTATCATGATGTAAGCTTTAGGCATTCACTGCACAACGAACCGTGAGACAGTCCCCCTCCCCAGACTAGATGTTGTTCACACGGCTGCAGACTGAGAAAAGTCTCTGTCAGCAGCCGTGTAATTTGTTTATTGCTCGTAACCCACTCATCGCCCACAAAATAGAGTCTCTGGAAAGGACTTCCACTGTGATCGGCCCCCTATACCGCCATACCCGTACAAGAAAATTGATTTTTCGGTACTTCGGATCTAAATACATGAAACGCATGATGAACGCTTGAATTTTGTTGTATTGACATACAACAAAATTGACTTTCGGTCCTTCGGATCTAAACGCACGATCCGACCGCAGAGACACGGTGCTAAAGAGCACCCGGTCTCTGCGGAACTTTAATCTGTTCGGTTAATGAGAATCTGGGTTAACGTTTCTGTCAAATTGAGAGTGACACTTCGCTCGTTCATTCGTTCTCAAGCTTCTGTGCCTTGAGTACAGAACTTCTACTACTACTACGAACTACGTCGACTTTACCGACATATATTATTTGTATCGTCATTCTTAGCCTTTTTCCCATCTAGCTTGGGGTCGGTTTCCAGTCTAACCGGATACGGCTGAATACATGTGTTTTAGAAAAGGAAGAATTCTCCGACCAGACGGCAGTTATGTCAGTTCCAGGCAACTACCCGGTAGTTGATTTCGGACTGTTGTATATCTTCTAATCTTGCGGAGAACTCTAATATCGCTAGGTATGCAGGATTTTGAATTTTAGTTCTTAAGTTACGTCATAGATGTCGCTACAAGTAAACCCTGTAATGAGCAAGTTTAACCTTATAACTTTTGCAGTTTTCAAAAGAAGAGCGAAAGCACACTATCTTTCTATTTCGTCGTAGAAATAACCGTCACCTTTGTACATATTTTTCTGTTTCCTTTTTTTTATTTTATATAAACTAGTGCTTAACTGCAATCCTACCTGATGGTAAGCAGTGATGCAATCGTTGATGGTGAGGCGCACTAGTTTATTAAGAGCCTATTCACTCTCACTGAAGACACCCAAATTATAATTGGATGGGAATACCGCAGCAGGTAAATCATTCCAGTCCTTCGACGTACGCGGCATAAACGACGAGGCGAAACGCTTAGTGTGGACCGTAGAGGTTTCAACAACGTAAGGGTGGATACTCGCTGTACGTCGGGTTGTCCAATGGTAGAAATGAGATGGCGGAATCAAATCATGCAGTTCCCGCGCACACTCTCCAAAATACGACCTGTAAAATACCGAAAGGCTGGCTACCCCACGCCTGTGCTCAAGTATTTGAAGATTAGACTTAACCAAATCTGAATCACTAATAAGCCTCTTCGCACACCTTTCCACCGAGTCCAAAGCTGCTCGGTGGCATTTTGCAGCACCGGCCCATATGTGACTGCAGTACTCCACTCACGATCGGACCTGTGCTTTGTATAACATTAAAAGCTGTTCCGGTATGAAGTACCGCCGGACCGTTGCAAGAACGCCGAGTTTCCTAGCAGCTACCTTGGCTTTGGACTCAAACTCACTCTTTCCTTCTTAATGTATTTTTGTTTTATGTATGTATATGAATTGATGAGTAAATAAATAGTATTTCTATGTCTAACATTATACTCTTATCCACAGCCCGCCGGTCTCACTAGCCATGGCGCTATCGCCAGCACGCTATCCACTGCTCTCTCCACACTACGCGCCGCTGCCGCCGCCTCAACCGGCGCAGCAAGCTCTGCCGGACTCCTCGCATGATCACAATGAAGACGGGCACGTTCATACAGACAGTGATGGTAAGGGAACTTCTTTGTTTTTTTTTTATATATTAACCCTCGACACATTTGACAACTACTGCAACTTCTGTTCTGAGATAATGAAGTGGCAAGACCCAGAGAAACGATCATCTTGGCTCCCGCAACGAAATCTATATATATAAATAAAAATGAATTATATTTTTGTATTATCCAAATATATTTTTTTTACTATGAATATGATATGAAAGTATAGAATAGAATATATTTTTATTGTAAAGCATAAGTATACATCATCTCTTTTCCGTATTTATAATATCAATAAACACTTCGTTTCTTTCTTTCTTTCTTTCTTTCTCTCGGTTTCGCAGAAAATGCGCTCCAATAAATGTTTTACATCAAGAAGATGTGATAATTGATTCATCTGATTTAAGCAATCCCCTTAAGGGGATGCAACTCAAAATACATTTTCACTGTTTTTCATAAGTACACCCGCTCTTACGCGATTATGACGTTATTACACATCCTTCACTAGATATTTTAAAAACACAGTATCTTGTGGATATTATCTAGGCTTCTATTGAAATCAATTTATAAATTTGCGTTAAACTAATCCAGTACAGACCTCTGAAAATCTGTTATTTTGCTTGAACTTTGACACTTCATAATTTTCTCAAAAAATAATTTTATTAATTGTTAAAACAAAAATCATAGTTTAAATTTAAAAAAAAAATTAAAAAAGTATAACAATATAAGCCTTGCAAATTTAATCAAGATTCTAAATGACGACAATTTTTATCAAAAACTTTTAAGAGTTTAAAAAAAAAACATATTTTCTGGAACAAGTTTTTTAAAATATTCGAGTAAATTACAGAATTACTGAATGCTAACAGAGTTTTCAGGTATTATCTCTCTTTTTTCGCGTTGTCTTTTCGTCAAACATCGCGTTGGATTGCGTTAGATGAAGTAACAAGCTTTTAAACCATGTTCGATGTTGGCGATAGGCGAGTGAAAAAGGACCCTCTTAATCAATAATTCAATGTTATTACAGATGACAGTATTGACGTAACTAACGAAGAGGACTCCACGTCATACTCGCCACCAGCTGTAGTGCGTTACCAACAGAACTGCACTTCTTATAGGTAAGAATAATTTAGGAAGCATAGATACATCTGAGTGGCACTAGTGATCGACTGGTAACGGTCCCGGCTTACAAGTTGGAGGTGGGGGGTCAAACCCAGCCAGGCACTTTGTGTAATTTATTTCATCACCATTGCTCTCGGCGGCGGCGATCTCTCGCGCCGGGCCTTGGTACAGGCCATGGTCAGGAGCAAGGAGGAGTGGCAGGCGGTCGCCTCCTTCTGCGAAGCAGTAATGCTAGCAAAGGAGGCAGCTGATCGCGTTAGGCAACGGTCTTTACGCTCCAACCGCCACCGGGATTCCGATCCCGATTTCCGGCCACCGTAGGCAAGGGCTTGCTGACTGTTAGAAATTCACTGATTTTATGTCTAATTTTTCAGACCATTGGGTGTTGAAAGTGCAGCAGAGTCAGCCGCCCGGCTGCTCTTCATGGCAGTTAAATGGGCCAAAAACCTGCCTTCCTTTGCAAGCCTCGCTTTTAGAGATCAGGTACTTTAAACAATCATTTATAATCATAATACCTATTGTTATTAATCAAGAACCCGCCGTCCAGCTTTCCAAAAATATAAGCGTGATTTAAAAAACTTTAAAGAGAGTCTGAAAATGTTTCATTCTTCATCAACCTGACGGTCGGAAATTTTTTTCCCAGTAGAACTAGATAGTGCCGTAACTAGTCTCTTATACGCCTGGTGCTAGGTTTTATAACTGTGCCCCTAGAAAAAAAGTACAATACAAATAAAAAGGACTAGATATAAAAAATTTGCACCCCTCCAGGGACTGCGCCCTGTGCTAAGACACTGCTAGCAACGCCCTATTTAAGGCACTGGAACTAGCCACTAGACAACTGTAGTCGCTTAGTTTTAAGTTAGTATAAGTAAGCCCTGGCTGGAGGCTTTGATTCTCTAATCGAGGCCGCCACAGGCAAGACCGGTTAAGCAGCCGACAACCTCCTAGGTTGACCTGCGAGAGGCCATTCACAAAAAAAAACCACTAGACAACTCATGCTTGAACTAGCTAATTCTGTCAACTAGCCGAGGTACGGAGCGGGGTACTACGTTCTGATTGGTACGGGAGTGCGGAGTGCTGCATTCTGATTGGTCGAGACATCAGATCTATAATCATATGTGTTGACAGACATGCGTCGCCTGTTATTAGACGTCTAGTAGCTGTAAGGTCGTTGTTAAAAACGAACCTTTTTTCCAGGTTATTCTCCTAGAAGAAGCGTGGTCAGAACTCTTTCTTCTCAACGCTATACAATGGTGCTTACCCCTTGACGCCGCCTGCGCCGCGCTATTCGGCAGTGATCAGATTGATCAAGGTAAACTTCACTTCAGTGTCAGCCCATCATCATTTCAGCCGAAAGATGTAAACTGTTGGACATATCTTTTTAAGCGTGTGATGGGCGAATAATGCCTCTTATCAATCCTCCTCCTTTACGAGAAGCTTGTTGCCCTTATTGACGTGATCATTGTGTAAAGACCAGAGCGGATTTTTGTTGTCTTTTTTATTGTAATTTTTTTTTATTCAAGTTTTGTGAAAAAAAATCTCTAAACAACAATTTGCCAACCAAACTAAGACCAAAAATTAAACCAATTGAGCAACATGAACCAACCCTGCAGTTTTACATAAACACTGCAGGCCCACTTAATTTTTATGCATGTTTTAATTTTGTACACAGAAAGAATTCTTCTACGTCTACATTGCATCACTATAAATGGTTTTGCAGAGAACGGCGTAGATTCGGCGACTCTGCGGCGTCTGCGTGAAGTGCTAGCAAGATACAGGACTGTTCTCGTCGATCCTGCTGAGTTCGCTTGCATGAAAGCTATCGTGCTGTTTAAATCAGGTAAGAAAACAGATTTTTCTTAAATATCACAATATGGGTTTGTTTAACAATATCTGTATTAAGCTTGAGGTTCACTAATCGAAAAAAAAAATGATAATTTTAAATCAAACTTTCGCTTGTTCAAATGCATTAGTTCCCACAGCAACTTTTAGTATTGAGAGATTTTCTGGTAAATTGACAAACGTGGGCCACAAGGCACATAAATGGATTTGGATCATATAAACTAATAGAAATAACATAAATGGAACAAATACTTTTTGTGTATTACTTTTCTTAATACTTCATGAATTTTTAAATAACGATTTACACCATTATTTTTCGGATTTCTTGAGTAAGGTGTATGCGTAGGTACATTTTAATTCCTACAAATCCGGCTGCACAAATTATTACCTATATCTTCTTTGACGTCATTTTTTGTTGAAAGCTAGGATTATGCAATTATATACAGTTCTCCGTTTTTATTTGTTGCTAATATTATTTCAAGCTTGTAATACGACATTTAAATTTTCTTACAATGTATTTGTATTGTATCCTATTTACAGAAACTCGAGGCCTAAAAGACCCTCTGCAAATCGAAAACCTCCAAGACCAAGCTCAAGTGATGCTCATGACTCACGCTCGAACAGCCCATGGTACTGCGCCTGCAAGGTTTGGTAGACTCCTTCTCTTGCTACCACTATTACGTCTAGTCACCCCTCAACAGTTAGAGCTTGAATTTTTCGCAAAGACCATCGGACAAACGCCTATGGAGAAAGTCTTAGCTGATATGTATAAGAATTGAAGAGCTCTGCAGATCACCTTATGGAATTGGTTGGGATTTAAACTCTGCAGGTTGAATTATGTGCTGAGCTGAGTTTGCAAAGTCACCATTAACATTTAATGTATTTGGTTAATCATTAAGTTTTGTTGTACTACGCATGAAAGATACAAGTCAAGCTTAGTCAGCTATGATTGTACCAGTGTTAGTTTAATGTAACTTTCATACAAATATTATGTAAATAAGCTTTCTAGTGATTATATTTTATAGTTTTAATGCAGTGTAAATATTAGCAATGCCGCTTTTAATATAAGTACGGTAGTAAAACAAAGATGACGAAAATAACTTTCAATATGTCCAAAAATGAATAAATATTGTTGTAAATGACGCTACATTACTTAGAATATTCATTTAACATTATATTATAAAATTTCGCATACTTAATTAAGAAAGAAGTTATTTCTTCATTCTTAGACTTAGATTTATAAGTCAGTAAAATTGTAAATACATAGTGGTTTAAGTATCTAGTCTGCAAAACTACTTATCTATCAACTCTGCAATTTAAAACAAACTCTGCATTTTCACTTATAACCATTAAACTCCAAAGATTAATTATAAATATTTCAACATCTTCAAGAATATAATTATTGTAATATTAATTATTTTGTTTAGTATTAGCTCGTCTTTAAAGTGTAAATAATAGTGTAATATAATTTTATATAAACGAATAGCAAAGGCCTCGGTGTGAAAGAGTTGGAGATAGATAAGTACATTTATAGATACCCTAATTGTTTAGGTTTTCATGTTCAGCTTGCAATGTTTTAGTTATTAATTAAACTATATTTTATGTAGAATAGACACTATAATATTAGGTACGTTGCGATGTGAACAACCTAACAATTTGTTAGGGAAATTACTGGTAATTTATAAAATAACACTAGCCCGCGTGAAAGTCTACCCATGTACAAAGTTTCTTCCGAATCCGTTCAGCTCTTTTATCATGAAGGAATAACAAATATACATAAGTATATACAAACGTTCACCTTTATAATATTAGTTTTTTTTTTTTTTTTTAATTGATATAAACCAGTGCTAGACTGCGATCCCACCTGATGGTAAGCGGAGATGCAATCATTGATGGTCAGGCGCACTAGTTTATTAAGAGCCTATTCACTCTAGCCTTGAAGACACCTATATTATAGTTGGACGGAAAGACCGCAGCAGGCAGATTGCTCCAGTCCTTCGATGTACGTGGTATAAACGACGAAGCGAAACGCTTAGTCCGGACCGTTGAAGTTTCAACAACGTAAGGGTGGATACTCGCCGTTCGTCGGCTTGTCCGATGGTAGAAAGGAGATGGCGGAATCAAGTCATGCAGTTCCCGCGCACACTCTCCAAAATGTAACCTGTAAAATACCGATAGGCTGGCTACTCTGCGCCTGTGCTCGAGGCTTTGTAGATTGGACTTAACCAAATCTGGATCCCCAATTAGCCTCTTCGCACGCCTTTCCACTGAGTCCAAAGCTGCTAGATGGCATTTTGCAGCACCAGCCCATATGTGACTGCAGTACTCCACACACGATCGGACCTGTGCTTTGTATAACATTAGAAGCTGTCCCGGTGTGAAGTACCGTCGGACCTTTGCAAGAACGCCTAGTTTTCTAGCAGCTACCTTGGCTTTGGACTCAATGAACCGCCCGAAATTGAGATCAGAGGAAATTTCAACTCCTAAGAGTTGAAGGCGGTCGGTGCACTCCAGGGATACATTCTGAAAAACGGGAGCCAAGGTGAACGGGCTCCTTTTAGCGGTGAACAGACACGCTTGTGTTTTGGCGGCGTTGAATCTTACCAGATTGGTTTCGCCCCACTTGGAGACTGCCTGAAGTGAGACATTCGTACGCTCTACCATAGCCTCTCGTTCGGACCGAATTTGCTCCTTACTGGCCCGAGGACCTGGCAGGTACCTCTCTACAACTGTGCTATCGTCTGCATACCCATAGATACCGGGCATCAGCAGATCGTTAATATGCAGCAGGAAAAGAGTTGCAGAGAGAACTGACCCCTGAGGAACTCCGGCATTAGTCGTCGTGAGTTTAATAATAAAATAACAACAACGGGAATATTGTTTGGCTTTCTGAACTTCTAACTTTGAGAAAGAGGTCAATCGTCGAATCCGAATCGGCTGGGCAGCGTTCGGGAAATTGCGCGGTATCTTCTCGTCCAACATACCACAATGTCTCAAGACGAAAGTCTATGACCAGTGCGTGTTGCCAGTGATGATATATGGTACTGAAACATGGTCGCTTACAATGGGCCTCATCAGAAGGCTTACAGTCACCCAAAGGGCAATGGAAAGAGCTATGCTTGGAGTTTCCTTGCGTGATCGCATAAAGAATGAAGATATCCGCAGGAGAACCAAGGTCGCCGACATAGCCCGAAGAATCGCCAAACTAAAGTGGCAGTGGGCAGGGCACATTGCTCGTAGAACGGACGGTCGATAGGGCCGAAAGGTTCTAGAGTGGCGACCGCGCACCGGAAAACGCAGCGTTGGAAAGCCTCCCACAAGGTGGACCGACGACCTGGTGAGAGTCGCGGGAGTGCGGTGGATGCGAGACGCACAGGATCGGTCTTTGTGGCGTCACTTGGAGGAGGCCTATGTCCAGCAGTGGACTTCTTTCGGCTGAAATGATGATGATAATGATTTCTGAACTTTAGACGTCACTGGTCATTTGACGGATAAAACAAGGAAATATAAGAGTCCCTAAAAACAAAACATTATTATTACAATGGCAAATTATTAAAACTGAGACAACACGAAAAAACGTACGGAAAAGTCATTATCATAAGTACGTCATGATACATAATAAACATCGCTAATAAAATAGTACTGATTTTAATGACGCGTCAAACTAATTAATATTGTGCAAGAAATATAAAAACAATGACGTAATCTAATACGTAAACAATGTATTTATTATATAGGTATTTAAAATCAGGCCACTGTACTTTTTGTAATATTACAAGTTATTTTTCTTAATAATTTCTGGTGTCGTCATCATTATAATGTCATCAATGTTATGGATGATCACCTTATAGTGTCATCGTAAATACGTAGTATTAGTGATGAATGTTTGTCTCCAGGTAACAATGGTGAGTTTGAGTAGACATTCCATTTGAATATAAAGATCATTCTAGGATTACATTTTATGTTCAGAGTGCCTATGACCTGTACCATGACGTTTAAAGTAAGATTGTTTCATTCTTATTTCGGTGTGGGTAAGAGACAGAGCTATGCAGGTTTAGCAGGTTTACTTTGAACGTCATGGTAACCCCTTATGTCTAGTGTGAATTTATTTTATGTTAATGCGATCGACACGTTCATGACGTTCTCTGATTGGCCCACTCCAAATTTTTAACCAATCAGAGAGCTAAACGCGGTAAACGTTTCGATTCATTAACATAAAAACAACTTGCACTCAGTGCACTGTACATGCAGCCCATTTTCAATCATAATCCAAGCATTCCTGATAATGGAACAAGAATTTCATTCAAAGGGATTCCATTTCAAAAAATTCCTTCGCTCGACGGTGTAAAAAAAGATCAATGAATGTTGTGTATTGTCTAAATTATAAGCATTGCCATAGATTGTGTTATGTCATTACAATGTGGTGCATCATCGGTCTACCATCGTTTTCAGAATTGTAAGTCTGTTTTGCAATATGCTTGATGTAACTGTAAATAAAAATGCTTGTAGATACTTAACTGTACTATTTTTGTTATTAGTTGTATTATTATATTAAAAAAAACTGCCAAATTGTAACCTGTGTAGCCAAAAATGTAATTATTATAAATAGGAAACAATAAATGTGATGTCTAAAATAATCGACTAAGTTTTATTTAAATTGTCTTCTAGAAAGAGAAAGCTTCATGGTTCCCAGAAAACAGAAAATCAACCAACTCATAAAAGAAGTATTGTAGATAAAAGCGATTAAATTTTTTTCTCGAGAACGCGTGGAGGTATAATACGGCCGTTCTAACTTGGCGCCCGTGAACATAGGCTCTGCGAACTTTAGCGCATGTACAGTCGTAAAAAAAACTGTTATTGACGTTATTTTTTAATAACCTAACTACGAATAAAATTTTACTAATACAGGGACCAAGTACAAATAAAATAAATATTAAAACACTTTCAGACAGAAAGCTACAAAAATAACTTATGAATTAAAGAAACAAACCTAATACTACACAAAAAACTTAACAATGTATTAATAAAAACCAATGAAAACTTTTGTCACCGCCTGTGCTCAAGACAGAGACAGCGACACGAACACGACACCAATGCTAACGTGTGACTGAGACACATTACCGCGTCCCGAGCATTGCCGATTATGCACGAAGTTTTACGGAGTAAAGAAAAAGGGATGTCCAATATGCGTGTCTGAGGGTGTTGTTTAATCGATTATTTTTCAAATCGATTGAAATCTAATTATAAAAATATATTTTATTAAATTTTATAAGGAGGTTTAAAACATTCTCAAACAGTCGTTATTGTAGTAGTCGTTTATAATTAACTGATATTTAAGTAAATCATATCTTTAAACCAAGAAAATATGTATAATATTATTAGTTTTTTTATAATTAAAGTCGAAATCTCGTTTACTAACGACAACATTTACTATGTTTGTAAATCTATTTCGTTCAATATGTCATATAACTAAAAATCAATAAATTCCAAATCGATAAAAATCGATTGCGATATTTGATTGAATAAAGGGTCGATTGTGTTTACATAGAGTCAATCTCTAGCTTACACCTCCGCCCCGCGCACGTCGCCTCATGCCACCATTTTGTTCCTAAAAAACGTTCGTGCGCAGCCTTCTGCGCAAACTTCAGGGCCGCCAAATTAAAACGGCCGTAGTGTATCGAGTTGAAATTAAAACTATATACTCAAGTCTGCGGTCCCTTGAAGCTATGAAAAAATTTAACTTCTAACTTAAAGAAAAAAAACATACGGCTGTTTATGTCGCAAAAATCGTAAATTTGACACTCCTAAGGAAATCGAAATTCATAGGGTACTTCCTGTTGACCTAGAACCCTGAAATTTGGCATTAAGCACGGTCATATATACCAAAAAAATACTTTTTTCTATTCGCAAAATTCTTCGAGACTCGATTCGGGAATTGAACTATTTACATAAGTTAGTTTGTACGGAACCCTCAGTGTGCGACTCCGACTCGCACTTGCCCAGTTTTTTTTATGTAATTCAGTACGGTGTATTTTTAGAAATTTTGAAAACTGTAAGAGGTGTTTCTTAGGGACTCTCTTCTTAAAATTTGTCAATAGAATCTAAGATTAACCGAGCTGTATAGTAAAAGTACAAACTGAACTTCTGTGCGACCGTACCATTGCAATTGTTAAAATTAAAATGTTAAGCGTGAGAGCGAGAAAGAGGTATAGAGCTATAGGTTATACATTATTCTTTTGTATTTTTATGCACCTGCCACATTTTCTCTTCCCCACCCTAGGTTGACTGGTAGAGAATGCCTAAGGCATTA
The DNA here is from genome assembly GCA_949316375.1 of Mythimna vitellina. Taxonomy (NCBI): domain Eukaryota; kingdom Metazoa; phylum Arthropoda; class Insecta; order Lepidoptera; family Noctuidae; genus Mythimna; species Mythimna vitellina. The sequence continues at coordinate 5,608,645 of OX438708.1, read as the reverse complement.
AGTCCGCCTTTGTACTATTGTGTTGCATGAAGTTTTAATAAATAAATAAATACATCCTGTATACAGGTACAGCTGAACTGTTAAAGGGTTCAGGGTTCAGTTTAGGTCGTCAATAAGATCGCATTAAGAGTTTGTGGTAGGTAGGACCTCTAGACCTACTGTTAAAATTTCAAATTTCGGACTTTTTTCTAATACTCACTTAGTAAATATTAGGTTTTACCACCAAGACATTAAATGTGAAAAGTAAGTAGTCATAGCAATGTTCCTAAATAAAGCCATTATTTTCCTTGTGAGCTTTTCTTGGGCTGCGGGATTGTCCAAATGAGTATTTTTACAGATTAAAAATAACCTTAAAGTCACCCAAAGTGCAATGGAAAGGGCTATGCTCGGAGTTTCCTTGCGTGATCGAATCAGGAATGAGGATATCCGCAGGAGAACCAAGGTTACCGACATAGCACGAAGAATCGCCAAACTGAAGTGGCAATGGGCAGGCACATTGCTCGCAGAACGGATGGCCGTTGGGGCCAAAAGGTTCTAGAATGGCGACCACGTACTGGAAGACGCAGTGATGGAAGGCCCCCTATAAGGTGGACCGATGACCTGGTGAAGGTTGCGGGAATCCGATAGATGCGAGACGCACAGAACCGTTCTTTGTGGCGACACTTGGGGGAGGCCTATGTCCAGCAGTGGACGTCTTTCGGCTGAAATGATGATGATGTTGATGAACAATAACCTGTTGGTAAACATAAATATCTTTTCATTTTTCTCTATGAGTTCTATCGTACAATTATTCTGTTTTATTTTATTTATTTTGTTAATAACATTGTTTAACAATGTTTTCACTAACTTTATATTAGACCACTAACTTTATTAATGACTTAGGTATTACCTATTGTCATTTAACTACTTAATTATGTCATTTATTTTAATTAGTGCAAAAAATGGGGCTCTTTCCGTACCCATTAGGTACCTACTGATCATATTTTTGTAGTCAAAAGTAAAAAAAAAACGAAATCCTATAATTGTCCACGAAAATTTGTCATAATTGGTAAATTCATAATAGAATCAGTCATTCACAACAATTGCTACTAGCAAATACTACGCGCAGTGTTTTTTTCCATTTTGATCGTCATTATTTATTCATTCATAATCAATAGCCTGTATAATATTTCCATAAATTAAGTGACATTTTGGGATATAAACAAACGCTAATAACTTAGCTATTTATGAATATTGTTTATTTAAGCTTTACTTATTTAAAATCAAAGTTATATTTGCTGACTACACGAGTAAACATTGAATTTACCCAGTAATATTGTCATCATCATTTTATCACCTTCCTGCCCTTGTCCCGTCTGCGCAACACTTTTTTTTCTTCCTTTCTGTCCTGTCACCCGTAACACTATCACTAACTCCCTTTTCTTTCATAACTCTTCTCACACAATCCATCCATCTTTTCTTTTGCCTCTCACTCCCTTTCCATCCATCCACATCTATACTCAGAACGTTTTTAGTAACATGCGTTTCATTCCTCCTCTTCACATGACCATACCAAGACAAACGATTGCCTTTCAACATTTTAGTCACTGGCGCCACTTTCAAACATCCTATAATATACTTATTTCTTACTTTATCCATTCTCGTCACACCACACATTACGTGTGCAGAATTAATATCTCCTCTATCATGTATTTAAAACTGCTAGTAATTTCAATGATGACATATGGTTCCGAAACGTGGTCGCTCACAATGGGCCTCATCAGAAGGCTCAAAGTCACCCAAAGGGCAATGAAAAGGGCTATGCTCGGAGTTTCCTGGCGTGATTGAATCAGAAATGAAGATATACGCAGGAGAACCAAGGTTGCCGACATAGCACGGAGAATTGCCAAACTTAAGTGGTAATGGGCAGGGCACATTACTCGCAGAACAGATGGCCGTTGGGGCCAAAAGGTTCTGGAGTGGCGACCGCGTACCGGAAGACGCAGTGTTGGAAGGCCCCCTACAAGGTGGACCGATGACCTGGTGAAGGTTGCGGGAATCCGATGGATGCGAGACGCACAGGACCGTTCTTTGTGGCGACATTTGGGGGAGGCCTATGTCCAGCAGTGGACGTCTATCGGCTGAAATGATGATGATGATGAATAATGTCACAGAACAAAGGGCCTATTACACTACCTACTCGATATTCAGACAGTCTTGTCTATGTATTTCTATGTATCTCGTCGTTCTGTTCCACTCCTTTACACGACATTGACGTAAGTTGCTCTTTTTCTTGTGCGACGCTACATAGACTAAAGACTGTCTGAATATCGAGTAGTGTAATAGGCCCTTTAGTAATAGTACAAGTGTAATGTCGCATCAAATACGGGTCTGAAGTAGTGGCGCAGATAAATATAAAGAGGAATAGCAATTCAGGCTGATTTTTGCACTGGCAATTTGCAATTGTAAATGAAATTTGTAATAATGAGCCTTCTACACCGCTTTCAGAAGCACCACGCATCTTCACTTTCCACCTGACGCAGGTACTGAGGTCACCAGACACGGTTGTTTCGGGAGGTCCTTAGATTTATTAATTGTGACTAAGCTAGTCCCAATTAACTAATAAACTAGGGCACAGCAGCAGCAGTTTACCTAGCCAACAAAAAATGACCCGACCAAAAGCTATCTTATCCTGTATCTATGAAGATTTTGGACACCACACCTGGACATAATTTGATGGAGTATTAGCAAAAGAGCGCCATCTATGAGTGAAATGTCAAACCAACGTAGTTGCAACGAAACGCAATCTGACCCAACCAATACAATCCCCGCATAAGTTTTGTTATCTTGCCAATAGATGACGCCACACGCCGATAAGCACACGTACAAGATTACTAGCATAATTTTTTGCCCATGAAGGAAAACAATTATAATATGAATGAACAATCGACACAACATACAACTTATATATACTTTTAATAGTAGGTATACAGACACTGACGAAGCTACCGACAGGCTGGGTAGAGCTTGGGGGAGGGGGAGGCAAAACCTCATTAATACACCTCCGAGAAATTCTCCCACCTTCGAAATCTAAATAAAATAGATTGTAACCCTAATAAGTAAAGTCTAATACTCCTTTCCCCTACGCCCAGAGCAGGAGAGATTATTTGATGATAAATAAATATAAAAAAAAGATTTCTTACGCAAAAAAGGGGCCCCAATTTTTTTTGGCCTAGGGCCATTTTCACCTAGCTTACAGAACTTTGCCGCTCAACCAACTGTGATGAGGCTAACACGCATATAAAATATGTAGGTAGGTACTTATATATCTACCAACAATAATTATAATACAAATAAAATTTATATCGATCTTGTTGACTGACTGACCATTACAAATATACCAGCGAACAAAGGAAAATGAATCATGTTAGTTTGAAATAAGGCTTATTCTTGCGCAACAGTGTTATTCTCGTTGGTTTTTCCCAGTTCGCTTACTCGGAGAGGTCTCGACGTTTAATGACCTAGGTTTGTCAAACTACTTAGCTTTGATGACGTAATTGTTTGATGAATAATATCGTACGCAGACAGATTTTTTATAGAATATCCTTCTTTGTTCTGGATTTCTGAGCCTATTGCAGAGCTTAGGCTCGTATTAAATTATGACTAAGTAACTATTTGTTTAACAATAAGTAAATACCTACATACTTATAATATATTAGCTGACTCGGCGAACTTCGTACCGCCTAATAATGTACTGGGGCCACGGGTAGTGTGAAAGCGAAACCCGAGGCCCTGGGACGAAGTCAAAGTAGGAACAGGAGTGGGTTTTTAGTCAGTAAAAGTCTGACACTATCTCCCGCTCCGCCCAAGAGCGAGATTTGTGATAAGATGATTTCCCCACCCAATAAAAAAAAATTGCATAATAATGTGATAAATGAAGAACTGCTCGACCGATTTTGTGCAAACTTCTCATAAATCATCTACTAAATAGTCCGAACAAAGCCTAAACATTTGGTTTGGATAGGTGAGCCTGTTCTTGAGTTATAAAATTACAACGAAAAGTGGCATTGATTTTTATATATATAGACTAACTAAAAATATATATATCCCTTCGAAACACCTTCGAAATACTAAACTGCACTCCACAACGCAGATCATTGACGAGGCTCAGAAGTAGTGTTGCCAGGCGTCCCGATTTGCGCGGGACATCCCGGTTTTTAGGTGTCTGGGGACGTGTCCCGATTTGCACCTGATCGGGACGCTAAATGTCCCGATAAATACAATTAAACAAATTAAATAATCATTATTACAATAAGTTAACCTATTTCACATTCGCTTCACTAAGTCAAGTGCGTACAAAATGTCACACGGGCCACGGCACATCACTGGCTAGTTGTCTCTCTCTCGCTCATCATCATCATCATTTCAGCTGATAGATGTCCACTGCTGGACATAGGCCTCCCCCAAATGTCGCCACAAAGAATGGTCCAGTGCGTCTTGCATCCATCGGATTCCCGCAACTTTCACCAGGTCATCGGTCCACCTTGTAGGGGGCCTTCCAACACTGCGTCTTCAGATACGTGGTCGCCACTACAGAACCTTTCGGCCCCTTTCTCTCTCGCTTAGAGTCGCATTATCTTCGACTGTGTATCTTCAAATATCTTCTGTTTCATTCAATCCCCGTAGTTATAAGTAATCTATGACACAATTAGATCAATCTCGTTCAGCCATTCCATTCATAAATGCAGTAAATTGTAACCAACAACATAATTTTAAGCGGTAATAAATAAAAATAAAATCATTCATAAATTCAATTTATTTTTTGTCGTTTTTGTCTTTATTAACACGGTGGAGCTTACAGTGGAAGAGTGCCCTGATTGGTCGGCGCTGCCGCCGTATCCTCGTGGAGGCGTTTGGTGGCGGTAACCTCTTGCGCTGGTCTTTCGTTCTAGCCATGGTTCGGAGACCCCTCACGCCCCAGTCGACCCCAAAGGAAATATCCCGGGCGTCGGGAGTCGCACAGCGATTTCCGGCTACAGTAAACTTATTGTTTACAAACGACGAGCAATGGGTAGCTCGTCGTTCGCCCGTCCAGTAAGCACCAGGCCCGAGTCGATGTCGCGTCGTGTTCCACACTCTCCTCATAAAGATAGGTACTAGAATAACTTAAAAGGCCCAGTATGGCCTATGCCTGCTAGGCCTGCGGGAACGTTTGACATAGTGACCGAGGCCCTGGAACGCACAGTGAGACTGAAGAAGTCTGGGCTTTACTTAGTAAAAGTCTGACACTGAGTGGGAAAAGTCATTGCATGATATTGCTCCTAAAAAACAAACTTTATTTTAAAAAAAATGTCCCGATCTAAAACCCTAAATCCCGATTTGTTTTACCATCTGTCCCGATTTTTATCCAATTGGACCTGCAACACTACTCAGATTGCAGGACTGGGCGGGACTTGTCTGCAGCATGCCGATCGAACGGTGGGCCAGTAAAACACACAGTTGGTGCCCTGAAATCGCACGACGGGGTCGCGGCAGACCAAGAAGGAGATGGCGCGACAACTTAGATGTCTTCCTTAAGGTGAATGTTCCGCTGGCCTGTTCATACATTTTTCGTTCGAACTATACTCCGTACATAGACACTTTTTGCTCAAAACGAATCACTTTATCACTTTTCTACAATGAAATAGTTCCGCCTGTAACTTTTTGGTAAATAATTTGCATTATATATTGAGAAAAACAGTCTAGAAAACCGGGTCAAAGTCGAGAACAATGGAAGGAATGGAGAGAGGCCTTTGCCCAGCAATGGGACAGTACAGGTTAGATATAATAATATGTAATAATAAAAAGCAAGGTTATTTTGTAAAAACTTTTAGTTAAACAGAATGTTTAACTAAAAGTTTTTACAAAATAAAAAATCTAATTATAAAGCTGAATAGTTAAAGAAACGATTTTCTATGGCATTTTTTAAACTGAGGCGGGTGACAAGTACGCGCCGTCGACGACTTGGGCTCGGTCCGGACAGTTAGTTGATTTGACTTGTCGCGGCTGCCGAGATTCTCCGGCGTTGCATCTCCACGCGAAATTCATGCACGCGTGCAAGGACTGTTGCCTCCAGATTCCATGGTGGCATGCCAACATGGAAGCTCGACGCTACGCGGGAAACCGTGCGGTATCCCCGCACTATCCATATGGCCATGACCCTCTGGTATGTGTCCACCTGGCACACCGGCGCCCTATAAAGGGCCATGGACCGAACGATGCCTGCGTAGAGCCTCCGGCAAAAGGCGTCTGGACACTCTAGGTTGGGCAGGAGCCGCTTGAGGGCAGACCCAGTCCGGTCCAGTTTGGGAACCAGACGTCGAAAATGCTCCTCGAAATTCCTTCGGCTATCGAGGACGAGTCCCAGCTGGTACTTATACACTTCCCCAACCTAGGGGAGGTTGGGCAGTAGCCGCTTGAGGGCAGTCCCAGTCCGATTCAGTTTGGAGAAGTACCAAGCCATGGGGTTCCAATATAGCCGTAACACCGACGGTGAAGGAGTGCGTCATTTGATGACGTTAATATCCACGTGTCACGCTATGCGACCTAGTAGTACCCTTCGGTTTTAAAGTACTTAATTAATTTCAGGAATAGGAAGTTAAGGCGCCACCTTTGCCAATTTGCAATAACAATGCTAAACTCATTTTACTTTCTCCGGCCAGAGACCCTACCACGAGCTATTAATGCGATTCATTTGACGACCTAAACTGAACAATTAAAAGGAATAGAGCTTTAAAGGGTGTATAGCTCCATCCCACTTTGTCGCTCGTACGCCTGACATATCATGCTAAAAATCATATTGTCAGCGTTTTCTAGACTTCAATCAATAACGACACTCCGTCGCTCCTCTTCTGGCTTCCAATGTGTGACGATTGGTTCTGCTTGATAAAATTTAATTAAAATCGTATTAGTCGTGAAGTGGAACAATTAATGTTCCACTTCGCGACTAATACGATTTTTTTACGTTACCTACTTAATCGACATAATTGGTAACACATGGGTGTCATTTCCCATTACTGAATTGATTGTTCAGATAAACTCTATTTGATTTTATTTTTCTTTTTCTTTTTTTTTTTTTTTTTAAGAAAATGGCGAGGAAGAGGGAGGCCAAAGAAAAGATGGATGGATTGTGCGAACAGTGACATGAAAGAAAAGGAAGTTAGTGATAGCATGACGGTTGACAGGATAGAATGGAAGAAAAAAACGTGTTGCGCCGACCCCAAATAAGATGGGACAAGGGCAGGAAGATGATGATGTTAAGAAAATAAAAATCACGTTTAATTTATCTGTTTCGAAGATAAAACGAATTTCACTTATCTAGCTAGAAAGAGCCAGAAGGGATGTGGTGTCCTACTTCTGCCAAGCTCAAACAACAAAGACATCAAGTGGAACCCTCTGTATCTGACACGCTCGAGTATCTCAAGGTCACTTTTTTTTACATTTTCAAAAATCAGCCATGACTTTTGGTCACGTCCGAATCTTCAGTCATTTAAATAGGACACTTTTTTAGCAACGGCGTTATTGTTAATGTCAATTTTTGTTGGCCATATCATCAAATGCAACCATTTCATGATATGGCCGGTCACATCACATCATGAAGTGATCAATTCTACGATATGGCCACGACACATATAAAAGGAGAAACTGACTGACAGACATATCAACGCACAGCCGAAACTGCTGGGATTAGGAACGTGAAATTTTGCACAAGGTTTCCTTTTATCACGTAGGCGTGCACTAAGAGAGGATTTTCCAAAATTCACCTCCTAAAGTGATGAAATGGGGGTCCAAAGTTTGTATGGAAAAACCTACATTTACATGAGCGAAGCCGCTGGCAGAAGCTAGTATTTATAATACCGGAAGATGCAGTGTTGGAAGGCCTCCGACAAGGTGGATCGATGACCTGGTCAGGGTCGCGGGAATCCAATGGATGCGAGACGCACAGGACCGGTCGTTGTGGCGCCGCATGGAGGCGATCTACGTCCAACAGTGGACGTCTTTTGGCTGAAATGATGATGATTATATTTATAATCTCTCCGATTTCCTGCACCGACTTCCTAATTTCCCTTTCGTTTAACAGTTAGTTGTAAATTATAATAATTTCACCGCGATTTAGGAACTGTTATCGTAAACTTAATTCGATTCACGTTTAACTGTGAAGCAATAATCAATCACTTGCGTGTACTGAGAAGCGGTTTTGGTTTTCCCAAGTTTGTTTTGTTCAATGACCTTGCGCGTAGTCGTGGTTCTGTAGAATTGTAGATCCAAATGGATTATGTATATTATCTGACCCACCAAAAATTGTCTGGCCCTCCGGCATGATAATATCACTTTTTTAAACCATTTTAAGGATTAACCTGTGGATATGTATAGGTATATAGAGAATGACGGAAAGGTTTGTTTATTTTCGATATTTACTGACTACTTTGTGAATAACTTCTTATTTATGTACTTGGATAAATACCCTATATATAAAACTCTCAATATTTTATAATCTATGCGGACGCTAGCGTTTATCCTAAATGGCGCGAAATCACACGCGAGCGCAGGCGTTCATTTGGGGTTTGAGTGATTTTCGTAGCTTCGGCTTCGTATCTGCTGAAATCTGCTCATTTTTGGCATTTTCATCTTTACCAACGGCAAGATAATGATTAAAATGGTCTACCAAGAGGGCAGGTGGTCATACCTACAATTCTAGGTTGAGTCTGGTCGTCAGTACGAGTCTATTTTATACCTACCTGTTAGGTTTTTTCAAGGTGGGTCTACCCTAGAGGAGCAGAGCACGAACGTGAACCGAGCACAAATTCGTGTTCTCTAGATTCGGTCCACACCAAGATCTTTCTTACTAGGTAGGATGACAGCAGGATCAAAATATGCATCTGGATGATGAGAGAAAAGGATAGGTAGCTACATTGTATGAATCTGACAGCTGTCATCCGCACCATTCTATAGCTATTGTAGAGTACACGAATTTGAGCTCTGTTCATATTCGGATCCAATATCGTAGACATTATGACTCTCAAGTTTCAGTATTTGGAACTTTGGGAGCATGATTTCTGTTGGGCCAAAGTTATCTAAAGCCGTTACTTTAAAATTTATTTTACCACAGTAACATTGAATTTGTATAGGTATATGTTTGCATGTAAAAAAAACACCTGACTGACATATACCTATTTATTATGGGTGTGTGTATATTTATTTGGCTGTTCTGTAGCCTAAATAGATTGACTAACTTAATAATTTCACAAATATACGAGTTCGGACCAACCAACTACTGGAACTATTCTTAACAAGACATGGCTTAAAAGACTTTGTATCCAAGCCAAAAACATAAACAAATGGCAAGCGTCAAAAGTTCAATAACCCCTTTATCATATTCGAGTTATTTCAAATTGGGCAGACCAATTTATTTTTATTTTTAAGTGTTGCAATCTCCATTCCGGAGACAACGACAGATACTTTAACAGGATTAAAGGTTTATTAATTATATTGTGCAATTTATATATCTACACTACAATGCGTTCCAAATAAGAATAGGATCGATTGCCATGTTGTGACGTGACGTCATACTGTCAAATCGAAGAATTAGTATGATGAGAAAACCAAGAATTTTTTAAAATTTAATTTATTTACGAACTGTGAACGAAAAAGGTTTAATCAGAATCCAGTTTTTAAATTTTGCTCATCTCAGTTCATCAATTTGCCCAATTTCTTGCGATTTGACAGTGTGACGTGACGTCACAACATGGCAATCGATCCTATTCATATTTGGAACGCATTGTATATAACTACCTACTTTGTGAAGCAAAGTTGATTAACTAGATATATGTCAGTACTATTTCGTATTTGGCAGCTATGGTGTCGCCACGACGTAGGTAACTTAGACATGAGGAAAACAAAGAGAATACAGGTTTGTACCAAAACGTTTTTAATCAAATATTTTTTTTCTTAAATTAAATATAATTTCAGATCTATCACAATCACAACAATTTTGTGAAGTCTTTTACGAGTTTTAGACTGCCTTCATGGAGATCAATATCACTTAAAAATAATTTGAATACCACTACAAGAAAAGTCTAAATCTTTTTACTCAAAGATATTTTTCTGTATGCAATATTCTTATACATTAAATCCGTTGGGTATGGTCACACTTATTTAGGCTTTTGTAATTGTTCTGTAGCGACCACTTTTTTAATAAAAATTACAAGCCGATAATGGAAAAAAAAAATTAATAGAATCAACTGCTATAAGTACAATTTCCAAATTAAATGTGCACAAATTCTTTTGAAAGGATTTTTGTGCTAGCAATTTCTTATAAATAATATGTTTTCTGTTATTATTTCTCATGTTGAATACGAAGCTTGGTTTAATTTATACAATGAAACTAGTTCAAAAACCAGTTTTATCGAGACAAGAATCCTTTCAAAATGGATGTAGCATTTTTTTAAATTACTAATACTATATACAAAGGACTTTAATATTAGCTAATCTATGACACAAAATTGAAAGTAACATACACCTATACTCCATTCGAAATAAGATAAGCCAGTTAAAGAACCCTCTTTACAGTCCGTTCAACCGATTTTGACTTCTATTCCATAAGCATAAGGATGACATTAAAACCAAAAAAAGTGGCTATAATGCCAACTACTTACTGCAGCCGCCAAAATCAGTTGAAAGGACAGTACAAAAAGTTTGGTTTATATTTATATATATATATCTCATCTCGAATGCAGTACACTTCTTTGAAAACAAATAATAACAAGAAAAAATAAATATTTACAAAAATTACAACCACAGATGATGGTGAGGTTTACCAATGATTTACAAATCGGAAGGTCTCAAGGTTTTTAATAAGGTCACAAGCTGTAAAATCCCACATGAGGGCAGTCCAACACTATTAGTTATAAAATAAAAACAAATTAATTCTTCCAATAAGTTGTCTGCCTGCGAGTCATTAAGGAAAATGACACATTTTTCCCTAAAATGTATTGAAATGATAAAACAACTTATTTACACAAGTTAATTAGAGAGCATTTTGTTAAACAATGAACAACCCTATTACAATATGCAATGAGTAGTTTCTTCAACAGCAATTTTTACTGGACATATGTTAAGAATAATAGAATATTGTATTCTTTACTTACATTTAAATGCAATTAAGTGTAACTAAATGGTCCAAGATTTAAAATGTAATATTACATATACACATTACATTGTATACACATAAGGTAAACAGAAAAATTACTAAATGTCTTAAGTTTGTATAAATGGCCACAATTCTCAAGAAAAATAATAATCTCATATTCATAAGGTCATGATGTGACATTAAGATTTCAAGAACGTGTAATTCTTCCTATCTACGTGTTTAATTATGTACTCAATAATGTTGATAATTTATATTTTGTAGTCGTTTGTTGCATGCAAGTTTCCTTATTAAGCTATGGAATTAACCATGACAATTCACAATTGCTATTTTCTTGTTTCGGTTAATTGAAAGAAAGGTTTTTTTTAAAGAATTAGCAACCAATGAGTTTCTAATATTAAAATGCAGACTTTGTACATTCATATTCATCTTTTTTAACTTATTGCGTTCAATATAAGGAAGGCGTTTTATAGAACCCTCCAAAAACAATTGAATTTGTAACCTTTTCAATAATTAAGTATGTGAACGGTCTATTCGCTTGGAATTGTACAACTCCTATTCTGTTACTGAACTCTGCAGCGGTCACTGCCGCGGCTTCAGTACCCTCTTCTGTGACTTCAATCTCAGCCTTATGAATTACTTTAGATACATACATAGGAGTTCTAGACATAAGTGGTAACTGAGCTCGTGACTGGTCAAATAGCTCTTCAATACCCATGCGGTTCTTCAAAACATTTGTGAGATCAAGATCGGACTTAATTTTAAAACGAGGAATGAAGCAGTCCACTTCATCATCTGAATATTCTTCTTTGGATACTCTTAATTCTTCAAAGAAAGTATCTAGGTTAACTTTTTTGAAGTTAGCGAACATGTCTTCTAGGGAAACTCCTGGGTTTGGTAACATGATAACCATTGACAGCCTGTTTTCATTACCATATGACAGTTCAATAACTCTTGCTTGCAGTTCACGAATGTTGGAGAATGGATATGTGTGTCTATTGTACATCATGTTGACATCTCCAATTTTCTGTCCGTTTGTGTCATAGAAAGGCATCTTCAACGTTGATGAAGCATTGAATGGCATGGACCACTGACCCTTGAAGTACAGTGCACTTGTCAACACCATCTGGGTGTCCTGGAAGTAGCTAGGGTCAACTAAATTAGGAATCTTTCCGCGAGTAAAGTTTGCAATATATGCATTAAGAAGATTTGCAGATTGAACACTTTCTTTGAAATCCAATGTAATCATTTCTGTTTGATAGTATTCTTTAGCGATTTCCTGGAAATCGTGGATCGGGAGACGGTCTTTGTCGACAAAAATGGCATTTACTTTAGCTAGTTTAACCGTATTTGTGTTGACTTGTAGCCATTGGGTGATATTTTTGAAACCAGTTCGTGTAGAATCCCGGTTTCGGACAGATAGTCGAAGCAAGTTGTTAATCTCGTTTCTTGTGTTGCCCGCAGCGCCTTCAGCGATCACTGCTAGCACGCTCCACACTGTAATGGGCGACATGATAAAATTCTGCCCATCTTGTAACGTTTTCGACGTATGGAACAACACTTCGATAGAAAAGTTTCCTATCTTCTCCGTCAATCCATCATGGAGTTCCGTAGCATTTTCTATGGGTCCCTGCACTGGTATTTTAACATTTTGTCCGTAACACAACGCTGCACCATACACTAATATCACTATTTTCAGCATAATATTCGTTTTATTATAAACTTTTTGTGATTGTTTTAATAGGTAGTTGAGGAACAAAAAGCTGTTTCGCTTGAATTTTTAGAACACTTTTAGCACGCGCTAGACATTTTTATAATTATAATGACTAAACTCGCGCACTGCCGACGCTAGTTACGCGAAACAAGGAAAACTACTGACTGACCGGTAAATACGCGAGTCCGACGTATTTATATAGTGACCTTATAAAGCCGGTTTATTTATCATCCGTTTTACACATCGAATGTTTACAATACTATGTATTTCTAAATAAGACTTGGATTGAGACTCGACTCAGCTTCTTTATTCTTAAAATAAAATGAGGATTATGAAATTGAGGAATTTGTTTGATTAGAACTGTTCGATTTTCGAAAATTTCAAAATTTTCTGTTGTCTTGTCAATGTCATTGCCCAAATTTGACATTTGTTTGGCGTAGCGTAGATTACATTTTGTTTTTTTTTTATTATTTTGTATAATTTACGGAAGTAGGAATACTGAGACTCTAAACCAAGGCGGGTTGTATGCATCATTATTTAAAATTGACCCAGCAATTCACTAAAAGGTAACCATAATTCGAAAGAAGAAAAGACGCGGTACGAGAATGCACGAACTACCTATATGCCGTCGGTCACCTTCCCTATTTCTGGGACTTGAGTTAGTGTGAAGGAAATATGCTTACCTTGATCAAACTCGGGAAAAATAAACGTATTATAGGTAGGTACCTACCTACCTAGAACTGGGTCTTTATACCTAAAAAAAATTACTTATGTACTTTTACATTCTATTTAAATTCTTTCTGTAGGTGTGTGTCATGTTTTGTTTCTTCTAAATTCAAATGAGTCTTTAAATTCTGCCAGAACTCATTATTTTTCTGCCAGCCTGCATTCTATAAGTTCCCTTTTGCAGACCAGCTTAGAATTAAGAAGTAAGGCCCAGACCTATGATATCTACTTTCATAGTTCTTATACTTACTTGTATGTAAGTCCCCAATCTATTTGACCTGCTACGTAGATTTAGTAGGTAACGAAACATGTAACAATGCTGCATAATTGTTTAAGACTTTTATGACGTATTTTTGCCCGACTTCAGAATACATAACTCTTCTATTGCCCCGTGCGTCAGAGTGACGTGGTCGATGAAATCCAAAAAAAAAAAACAGTGTGACGTGTTATCTACACTAATATTCTAAAGAGGTAAAGTTTGTTTTTTTTGTTTGTAGGCGGTAATCTCTGAAAGTACTGGTCCGATTGCAATTTTTTTTTCACTGATAGAAAGCTGCTTTATATCTGAGTGACATAGGCTATATTTTATGAAGCCGCGGGCAAAAGCTAGTTCTATAATAAATTGATTGATCAAAATGAGTTTACCTTAATTGGATATGCAATATTATTTATCATTTGTTATCTCAGATACTAATTTTCCTACTGTTTCTTCACAGGGAAAAATCGATTATAAATGGTATTTATACTACCTATGACGAGATTGTTTTTATTAAAAAAAAGATTAATATAGCTTGGGCAGGATGTCAGCAGGACGAAAAATGCATCTTTGAGATGAGAGAAAAGGATATATATTATGAGATAAGGCTACATTGTATGAATCTGACAGCTGTCACTCGCACCATCCTATAGAAAAGTGTAGTAAAAATATATGTCAAATAATTTTGCAAGAGGATAAAGTTTAAAAAAAAGTGGCAGTCTTTTTAGGTATTTTGTGTTTTGTATTTACCTTCTAGGCAACATACCTACCTAATAACTTCTGCGCATGATAGCGTGATAGAACATGTGGCCCCCTGTTAACTCATTAATTCGTTAGTAATTTATTTTATTATCATCTTTTTTATATACATATGTTATTTACATCAAATAACCTACTTCTTAATAAAAAAATATATACATAGCCTCTTTTTTACAATGTGAATGTGAGAACATTGTAGACTCAGCGAATTCTTAGATTAAGTACTTCCTATTATGACTCACTTTTTTGTTATTATTTTTTTATTGTGCTTTTGGGAACAATATTGACTGTCTTTACATAATATAATATTGTAAGATCACCCATTTTTTTTTTTAAGTTCCTCCATGTATTTTCTTGACGGTTCTTCTCCATAGGAAACGACCAATTTGATGTTTGACGTTTTATAAGTGCCCATGTAGGCCTATGTGAAATAACACATGTTCGAACTTGGTACGACGAATTTGGTCCGCCTGTAACAAGTTCGAGCGTGACTCAGCATAATTAGTATTACAGTAGTAGTACAATGATTCTGTCGCTCTAGGGCGGAGCGAGATGGCGTGTCAGATTTTTACTGACTTAAACCCACCCTGGTGTCTCCTTTGGATAACCCATTTCACGCTCAAACTTGATACGACGGACTAAACTTACGCCGAGTCACGCTCGACCTTGGTACGGACAGACCAAATCCATCGTACCAAGTTCAAGCGTGTGTTAAGGCCCTAGCTCCCGAGCAGTGCCATAAAACAGTGACTTTTTAACGGCTAAGTCAATGGGTTTGACATAAACCAAACATTAACATTATTAACATATGATTTTTCGTGTGACTAATACTTTAGCGAAAAAAACAATTTTTTAACAACATGATATTTTATCGTTTGTGTTCCCTACTTCTTTCAAACGGCTTTGATCTAAAGAAATATGTTTACACAAAAAAAAATGATGGTATGTTGTTAATTGATATGTAAATCAATCAATATTTCGCAAAGAAAATAGATTTAAATATTAGCGGGGCTCTATCCGGGTGCAGCTGGCCGGAATTAAATGCATACATACTCGTCATGTTATGTGTACATTTAACTCCGGCCAGATTGTCAAGGGAAAATAGGCCCTAAGGGCCTATTACACTTCTCGACATTCAGACAGTCTTATTCGATGTCGCGTAGTGTAGTGACGGTTGGACTGGTCTTACTCGGAACAAAAAATAAGACTGCCTGAATATCGTGTGCTGAATGTCGCGTAGTGTAATAGGCCCTTTAAAACTATTACCGTTAATAGGGGACATTAGTAGAAATGTTGCGCCGACCGCAAGTACTGACCGTCTACAGTTATTTTAAAAGTGATGCACAATTAGAGGTAAAATATCTCTGTGAACAAAATGCATCGTGGGACAAGAGGCCGTACCACGATTTCTTAACGTGATCCATTTGGCGACCTAAACTGAACTGTTAAAGAGATGGAGCTATGTAGGGTATATAGCTCTATCCCTCTTGCTCACACGCTTGACTTTTTAAACGAGTAAGGCCCAAGGACAGGAATATGATGACATAATAGGTACATCGTACCGCAATTTTCCATTATTATATGTGTACTTACTTATAAAAAGAACACCTCTTTCGCCGTGTTCATCATCTTATTTATTTATTTATTTAATACTTTATGCACAAACGTACAGCGGTGGACTTAATGCCTTAGGCATTTTCTACCAGTCAACCTTAGGGTGATGCAGAGATAAATAGTGGTAGGTGCAATAAAAGAGAGAGAAAAGGCGAATAGGTACAAGAATAGATATACTAATAAACCATAAATATCATACAATTATACAATACATACACAAATTAATAAACTATCTACATATATATCTACACCAATAAAGTCAAACAATTGGTTCAAATCGACAATTTAAAAACATTAACGCTGTGATGACACTACTGCCAACTTCTTACGAATTAGCTCGCGAACATCTTCATAACGTTTTCCAGGTAACAAGGAAAAATAGAACTCTCACTAAAATATTTTTTTATCAATGAGCCAACGAGGATAAAATAATGCAATAACGCAATATCATTCTGTTAAACAATTCCAAGAATATTTAATTTGTGAACAATTAACATGAATATTGCTAAATTTTACAACTGAATAGTTAACTAAATTGTTTTATTCATAATTTTAATTATACTTAAGTAATGATTTCTGGAATATTAGGTACCTACTTTGTGTTATGTCCTGGGTACAAAGTGCAAAACGTTGCGTGTTTATGTGACAAAGCTATCAGTAGGCCAGAGAAAATTTATTTAGTACTGCTTCTGCCAGCGACAGCCCAAATGCCTATGTTACTCTGATAAAGTAGCATTCAATTGTTAAAAAAAAAAAAATTAATATCCATCCAGTAGTTTTTGAACAAACAAAAATATCTAAGCACATACACACAAAAATACAAATCTTTTCTCCTTATAATTTTAGTACCTATCGATTGCTATTTAGTTTTTAGTTTAGTACCTTCTATGGCTTTCGTCTGGGCTGACAATCTATTAATAACACCTCTAATTTTCAAAATTTTGACATTGTCGCTGTGATGATATTGCATCTTGTGTTTTGAATTGTAACGAATTTTATATAAGTATGAGATCGATGGCCTTCTTAAGAGTGCTGCGCAACTCGTTCAGGGTGCGTGAAGTAGGTACTACTGTTGATGTGGGGACGTGTGGGCTGGCCTTTCTCCAGTTGTGGACGTTTATCTACTGAAATGATGACAATTGTACGATCTCTTGCTAGATCACACACTAATTTTAGATGATGTGGGCGGAATAGAATAAAAGATGGTAAAATAATTTAACCTTTTGAGTAGCGTAATTAGTGACACAATAGGAAGACAATGACGAGCGAACGCCGGCGTTCGCTCGGGGTTTAATGAATCTACTATATTGTTCCAAAAGTTAAAGGTAAAGTGAGCAACTGAACTGTGAAATGAGTGACGTGGCCCTTGCTGGCCGTGATGAGATCGCCCGCCTTGATGGCTCGATGCGAACTGATGATTATTATAAAGTAAAATGACTTTAAGGCATAATTATACATATTGACTTGCAGCATGTGCAGTTGCACCGTACAATAATACAGCTATAACTGAACTAACTACCAATGCGTAAGACTATGGAGTCATTGAATTAATTTTTTGTGGTTTCGTACAAAAAAGGAAAATCTATCTTGGTTTTTAAGTGAAAAATCATCAAATGACAAACAAATGAGTGGGGCGCGAGGGCGTGTCAGACTTTTACTAACTAAAACCCACTCCTATGTTCCTTCTTTGCTTTGCGTTCCAGGGCCCCGGGGTTCACTTTCACTTAACAGATGACCCCGGTAGGCTTCGACCCTGCTGGGCCCCTACATTTGCTAAAATCTCCTTGAGGCACGCGTAGAACACTACGCGCCGTCGACGACTTGGGTTCGGTCCGGACGGTCGCAAGACATGCCATCGGCACATGGTGGACATCCCAACTATACGTACAAAACGTTTTGAGAACACATTCAGTGGAATTCCTTGCTGGAATCTGTTTTTCCTGATGGCTACAACCCGGGAATCTTTAAACCAAGAGTGAATAGGTTACTTCTAGGTAAGCGCGCTCCATCGTCGACCACATCGTCGCTTTCCATCAGGTGAGATGGCGGTCAAGCGCGAACCTATCAAGAATAAAAAAATAAGCAACAGTAGGTAACTAATATTTAAAAATGTTTAATCGTACTGACAATTAATGTGGCTATCAAGAGCAATGACCAATCGAGATTAATTGCCTCCCCCCCCCCCCTTTCAGAATACGAGAGGCAGACCAAACTCATGGGCCCTAGTAGGCTTCGACCCTGCTGGGCCCCTATGGTTTTGCTGACAAGATGTCCGCAAAACCGTAGGGGCCCAGAAAACAGAAAATCGTCTAATGACAAATTCCATTCTTGGATAGAGCGGGAGATAGTGTCAGACTTTTACTGACTAAAAACCCACGCCTGTTCCTTCGTTGCCTTCGTCCCAGGGCCTCAGGTTTCGTTTTCACACTACCCATGCATGGCCTCAGTAGGCTTCGACCCTGCTGGGCCCCTACGATTTGCTGACATCTTCCTGAGGCACGCGTGGAACACTACGCGCCGTCGACGAGTTGAGCTCGGTCCGGACGGACGGTTACCGGAGGGCCGGACGGCGAGCTACCCATTATTCGCCGGCCCACGCCTACGGTCAAGATATCCACAGGCTTAGTAATCTTATCAAAACGATTTTCTAAATCATTGTATTTTCCTACAAATCTGGTAAAAAAAATAATTATAAACTGCAGTTACGTTGCGTGTCGGAAAACCACTTTCAAGAAGCAATTTTCCAATACGTAGGCATCACGAATTTGTTAGGGAAAACCTAATCGATAAAATTAGAAACAGTTAGACTTTCCTATAGTGATTATATTGAGTCATAATAGTGAGTCAACTGAGTTAGTAAACCTATATTTCGAGGGTTAGTGCATTAATTATAAAACAATGACTTTCTGAAGCCTAAACTCCTTAAGGTAACGGCTAGGTCAAAAAATTTGAAAAAAAAAAAATCTTTACCATAAATTCATGGACAACATTACACTATTAACTATATTTAATTAATCTTGCAGAGCAGTGGTGACCGAGTGGTAACGGCGCCGACTTACGAGTTGTAGGTTGCGAGTTCAAACCCAGCCAGGGCCATTACTTTGTGTAATTTATTTCATCACCACTGCTCTGAAAACGGTGAAGGAAAACATCGTGAGGAAACCGGCATGTCCTAGAACCAAAAATTTCGAAGACATGTGACATCCACCAACCCGCACTGAGCCCGCGTGGTGGATTACAGCCCATTCCCTCTCCCAGAGAGGAGGCCTGAGTCCCAGCAGTGGAAACATTTTAAGGCCGACTATGCTATATAATTAATATTTGTATGTTTTTATACGATTTTTGTTTTAAATAAAAAGACTTCAAGGTTGTTTACGTTTAGTTAATTAAGTACTGTCGCACTCTGCGACGGGGTTCCTTCAGGAATCGGGGCTTGATCACAATGAAATGCTTTAAAAACTTTATACTTGTATTATACTTTTCTTCAATAATTCAAAATATGTACATCGCGACACAAAGGTTATGTCAGAACTGAAAAAACTAGACATTTCTTTGTTCTACTCAATTTTTAAACCTATTCTAGAACAACAAAATCCTTACGAGTATATTTTACAAGCCAGTTCTTTAATTTAACTCATGCGATCTCCTTACGATATCACAGTACCTACCTAAACGAATGGAGTATAGAGATGGGCCGATGGCTGGATGGCTGGATGGATGGGATGGTATGGGATAGATGGGATGGAGATGGGTATTTACCCTGCAATGGGTACTTTGGGTATTCATCTGGTAGAAACTTATCTATAGACACACCCAGTTTAACCCTTTACCCGCTCGCGTCGGATTAGTCCGACGATTGTTTCCGTGCCCTATTCGCCAGGGTCGTGTGGTTGCGACCGAATACATCTCGTTTAGCTCTTCAATCCCCATAGGAGAGAGAAGTGCTGACGAT
Source organism: Mythimna vitellina (assembly GCA_949316375.1). NCBI lineage: Eukaryota > Metazoa > Arthropoda > Insecta > Lepidoptera > Noctuidae > Mythimna > Mythimna vitellina. The sequence goes on along the minus strand of OX438708.1, from coordinate 5,588,460 downwards.
GGAGTATTTGGTCTTGGATGTGCGTCGTGCGACCCTGGTGAAAGCCCGAGTAGGTAACCTGCAAAATTCAATTTTTGTTAAGTTTTTCAAGTCAGTAACAAGTTCTATAATCCATATTCATTGAAATACGATTCCCTGCCGTAACAAAAGTGGCTTTATTGAGTTATAATCAGTATAATTCCGTAAATAAATACATATTACGCCTGCCAATCACATTTCAATCAACATACATCTTGACACTAACCTGCAAAATGCAAAAAACTAAGAAATTAAAAAAAAATCGCGGCTTAACTTTGAAAATTCCCTGATTTTTTTTTGTTAATGTTTTTGGCTTGGATACTAAGTCCTTTAAGCCAAAGTGTCTTCGTATATTTATTCTAATGTTTTTGTAGTATTTAGCAGCAAACGTATCACGACAACCTTCTCGGCAAACTTTGCTGAGGTAATTATCAACACTACAATAAAATTCTCAGCTACATTTTACCGAGAATGAGCCTGTTTCAATGATTCCACATATCGTCCAGATGTGTAGACACTTGAGATACCAAACTACATTGATTCCTTCTGGATATTATAATGTAGTCGAGCAGTGCTGGCCGAGTGGTAACGGCCCCGACTTACGAGTTGTAGGTCGCGGGTTCAAACCCAGCCAGGCGCATTACTTTGTGTAATTTATTTCATCACCACTGCTCTCAAAACGATGAAGGAAAAGATCGTGAGGAAACCGGTATGTCCTAGAACCAAAAATTCGAAGACATGTGACATTCACCAACCCGCACTGGACCCGCGTGGTGGATTACGGCCCGTTCCCTCTTCTAGAGAGGAGGCCTGAGTCCCAACAGTGGGAACATTGTAAGGCCGACTATGCTATTATAATGTAAAATTGGATTTACATATTAATATCCACAAGAAATCAATTTGCAAATTATTAAAACAGCCACTGAACTTCACTTGAAGAAATCAGCAAAAACTCCCCCTTAACGTGATAATTTGAAGTCCGTGAAGGGCTATTAGTTCTAAATAAATCGTAATGCCATGCTTTAAACTATAATAAAGAATTATTTCCAAGAAATTTCAAGACTACCAGATTATTTTGTCTACATGTTGGTTAATAATTGTTTTGTGTACCTATAATGTTCCTACGAATCTTTATTACAGTAGGTAGGTAATAGTTGATTCATTCATTTACATGTAGATGTAAACAAACTATACATCTTTATAACATTATTAGCACAGTATTGCTATGTACATTAGCTCGTACTTACACTAGCTAATTTTATAAAGAGGTAAAGTTTGTTTGTAAAAAGGAATCTCTGGAACGACTAAACCGATTTTGAAAATTCTCACCTTTCTCACCACCATTCCTGTGTGGCATTGGCTGTATTGGATTATGATGATAAAATGAAAAACATGAAAATTTTCACTTTGATGCGTAAAGATTCAAATTGAGTGAAAAATATTTTTGTTCCATCAAAATCTGAACTAGTGTGATTTTATGCATAATTAACATAACGTTCATTATTTTATTCAAGTTTTATCTAAATAAATACGTTTTATTCTATCAGGTCATTATTTTTGCTACAGTCAAATGGGGTGAATAGAAACTCAGGGGAGAATAGAAACAAAACTTCAAAGGGTATTTTCACGACATTTGAATATTTTTTGCAACATTTTATATCATTTTATTAATGAATTGTTATTCTAAAAAGTTGATGCTTTGTTAGAAGCCGATAATATGGTATCAAAGTGAAAAACCAAACCAAAGTTTTGTTTATATTTACCACTGCGCTTCTATTCACTCCGTTTTACGATACTGTATTTAAAAAAAAATAGATTACATATTTGGAAATTGTTTTTCTTTTTATGCAGCCTTTTTAACAGCTGGCGAAATCACCCCAGGACTGGAGCAGAGTTGTGGTGGTACTCTTCTGGTCGACAATGCCCTGCATAAGAAGAATTACAAACCTCTGAGCCACGTCTCTACAAGTTGTTTTCCAGAGTCATCAAGAACCGTTTCGCGCGCAGGTTTGATGACTTCCAGTCTCCCGAACAAACTGGATTCCAAAAAGGCATCAACATTCAGCTCTATAGACCACAAACATAACCTGCCTCACTGCTTAGTGTTTGTGGACTACGAGAGTCTATGATACGATCGAGATGGGCTATACTGCAGTCTCTCCACCATTGACTATCTGTACATCGTAGCACTAGTTTTTGTACGAAAACACTACCATGTCACTACGGACTTTAAGACCAGACCTCGAATCGGTTTACGTTCAGTCCAGAACTTTAAAAACATTCTTATAAAACAAAACCTCTTATTTATTTTAAACATTCTTTGTTGCGACCGCAATGAAGGATGTTTTTAAAGTCACGACACGACTTTCACAATACAATTATTATTATTATTTCTTCTTTCTTTTTCAGGACATGGTCTACACCAGGTATATTATGACGCTCCGTAACCCTCACCGAAACTATCGAATATCCGAAATAAAAAATATCCGTAAGACGGACTCTAAATGCCAGGTTTTCGTTTGTTTTGTCCGACCCAACAAATAATTATGGAGACTAGAAACATAAGTATCTATTTGAATTCCAATATCCATAACCGAGATTATCCGAATTAATTTGATATCCGTGGCCGAAACCGAAATCGGAATAATATTATTGTCCATATCCGTACGCGGCCGATTGTTAGAAGAAGTTATCGCAGCCCTTACAATAAAGGTGGTGTTTTAATTATCGTGCGGATTTCATCACGCATGCGGAATTTCCCCGTATGCAGAAAATTGTGGTTGTGTACAAGGGACGACAAATGCGCGTCCTGTGTGCGTATTCTAGGCATTACAATAAATACTTGTATGAAAAGGACCTAATGTCCTCAAGGGGGACGCGTGCGGGGCAATCCCGCATGCGTGATCAAAAAACACGGCGGAATTGCATAACCTAATTCCGCCTAGCCCGTTCCATTATTGGACCACCAGGCGTACGGCAACGCGCCATCGGTACATGGTGGACATTCCACCTATACGCACAAAACGTTTTGGGAACACATTCATTGTGCTTACAGCTCAGGAGTGGAATTCCTTGCCGGAATCTGTGTTTCCTGATAGCTACAACCCGGAAATCTTTAAGTCAAAAGTGAATAGGTTACTTCTAGGTAAGCGCGTTCCATCGTCGACCGCATCGTCGCTTTCCATTAGGCGAGATAGCGGTCAAGCGCGAACCTATCAAGAATAAAAAAAAAGAAAACCCTTAAGGGCAACTGAAAGACCCAGTAGTCCTTCAGTTTCATTTTTTTAGTTAGTTTTAGTCAATAAAGGTCGACACTTCGTCCCGTTCCACACAGAGCAGAATAAGTTATTTGATGATTTATCACGTAAAAATAAAATCACAATCTCGGGGAATAACATTACACTTTTATCAGACATTCTGTACTCGCTTTTCTCAGATGCTGTGACGTAGATACGCATAACTTATCTGATTTATGAGAATCTAATGTTTATTTGAATAAATAAAGAATGAGGGAATTACTTCTTTTATGATATTGATTAGTTATAGAGACTTGTTGTCCAATATTGACCTGTTGAGTGTTTGGTAGTGCGCTTTACCATCAACGATTGCATCACTGCTTACCATCAGGTAGGATCGCAGTCAAACACTAGTTTAAAATTATTTAAAAAAAGAAACGCCTTTTTTGAGGTGGGAATCCTTTAAATAACTCGTCGAGACATGGGTGAAGCGAGAGGGGGTGTCAGACCATTGCTGACTAAAACCTATCCGTGTTCTTTCAGTTTATGGTTGCGATCTATAAAATCTGACAAGTAAGACAAACAACAAGGAATGTAAAAAAACCTCAGAACCCGGAACATATGTGCGAGTCCATCACTTTTAAAACTAAAATATAGTTCGGTTGATCGCAGCATTCGCAGCGCAGCGTGTGAAGCTGGCTTGGGAATGAGACCTAGCCCGCGCCCGGACACTCCCCAGACGCCCGGGGAAAACCGGACAGATGACAACCCTACTTGTACAGTTGCCCTTCAGGGCCGTGTTTCTTTCGATCAATCTCCCAGCAGTAACGGAGCTAGGACTGAGGCGGCCCTAGGGCATTACGGCCCGTTATTTTTACGTCAGAAATCTTTAAATAACTTCTTCTCTGGTTGGAGTGGGTGTCAGTGTCAGACTTTTACTGCCACACTCAGAGACGTTTAATGATTACTTATATCGGTTCTTAGTATAGATTAATAAAAGTACACTTTCAGAGTCAGTTAACGATTCATTAGCGTTCCTTAATGTCCATTAAAGTTAAGCATAGCCAAACCTTCACTTAACATCTAAACGATCCATTAAGACATTGTCAAATTGACAGTTACCATTGTTGGGGTTTATATACAACTAGCTTCTGCCAGCGGCTTCGCCCGCGTGAAAGTAGGTTTCTTCTAACAAACTTTGGTAGATATTTATAAGATCTACAATTAATTAGAACATTTTATGGTTCTATCATTTATAGTTTAGGCAGCGTACGCAAAATAAGTAATTTTTCTGGTTGACTTTTTACACCTTGTGCCCGAAAAACTCAAATATCTTACGGAACCCTACTTTTTTCCAAAATAAAATATAGCCTATGTTACTCGTGGATAATGTAGCTTTCGAATGGTGAAAGAATTTTTAAAATCGGTCCAGTAGTTTTTGAACCTATTCATTACAAACAAACAAAGTTTTCCTCTTTATAATATTAGTGAAGATGAATTCCAAACAAGAATAGGATCGATTGCCATGTTGTGACGTCACGTCATTCTGTCAATTAATTTACTGTCGATTAAACTTTTTTCGTTCACAGTTCGTAAATAAATTAAATTTTAAAAATTTCATGTTTTGCTCGCCATCGATTTGACAGTACGACGTGACGTCACAACATGGCAATCGATCCTATTCTTATTTGGAACGCATTGTATTTTGTGTTATTTTACTGAGTTGAGATTTTATTAAGTTTGTGTAGTATGCCAGAAAGTATAGAGATGTGGGCCCAAGGCGGTATTTACGTGATTATTTCGATCCCTTTACAAAATTCTCCGTTCAAGATTTTTTTGCTTCGACGACGCTTCGCCCTATGAATACTTAAAGCTGTCATTAACTAATGAACCCTTAAAGCTGTCATTAACTAATGAACCCTTAAAGCTGTCATTAACTAATGAACCCTTAAAGCTGTCATTAACTAATGAACCCTTAAACTATGATTCTAAGATACGTCGCTCGTTAACAGATTAAATGCTAATTAGTTAAGTACTCATTAAGGTTAATTTAATGAATATTTCTGAGTGCGGCAGTTACTAACTAAAACGAGTTGCCGTGATTAAACTGGTGTTTCTATCTATTTTATTTACAATTCGAAGATGGAGCATCTTTCGCTAGTTCAATAGGGCTGCTAATCAGGTTTTGAGGGCCCCGGGGCACTGCCCGCCGAACCCTTTGGTGCGTCAGTGCTCCTACCATCAGGTTAGTATTCTATGGCAAAAAAAAAAACATAAAACCTGAACCTTGTACAAATTTTTATAATATGATACCTGATGGCCGTTGGGGCCGAAAGGTTCTGGAGTGGCGACCGCATACCGGAAGACGCAGTGTTGGAAGGCCCCCTACAAGGTGGACCGATGACCTGGTGAAGGTTGCGGGAATCCGATGGATGCAAGACGCACAGGACCGTTCTTTGTGGCAACGTTTGGGGGAGGCCTATGTCCAGCAGTGGACGTCTGTCGGCTGAAATGATGATAAGATACCTACCTTTTTTTATATTTGTGGGTACATAAATAATAAAATAAATAAATAAAACCAGTCTTTTCATAAATAAACTTGTTATATACCAACACTAAGAAAAACCCAAAACGTAACACCTGTTTTAACAAGTTTTTTTTTTAAATCAAAATCTTCAAAACCAATCAAGTTTTTATGAAGTCCCTCGAAGTTATTATCTCGATCGAACTAAACTGTTTATTATTAGTATAATCGAACCGTTATTATTATTATCATACCCGTTATTATTGTTATTAAACCGGTTTTCGAATGTCTTGGTCAAACTTTGATAAGACATCATTTCATCATTAGGAATCCATAGCAAGTTATGGCATTGTTGTGTTGTGGTTGCCCCGGCCCTGAATAGTTATGACATTGTTGTGTTGTGGTGGCAGCGGCCCTGGATAGTTATGGTATTGTTGTGTTGTGGTTGTCGCGGCCCTGGATAGTAATAGCATTGTTGGTTGTGGTTGCAACGGCCCTGGATAGTTATGGCGTTGTTGTGTTGTGGTTGCCCCGGCCCTGAATAGTTATGGCGTTGTTGTGTTGTGGTTGCCGTGGCTCTGAATAGTTATGGCGTTGTTGTGTTGTGGTTGCCGCGGCCCTGGATAGTGTTGGCATTGTTGTGTTTTGGTTGTCGCGGCCCTGGATAGTGTTGGCATTGTTGTGTTGTGGTTGTCGCGGCCCTGGATAGTAATAGCATTGTTGTGTTGTGGTTACCGCGGCCCTGGATAGTGTTGGCATTGTTGTGTTGTGGTTGTCGCGGCCCTGGATAGTAATAGCATTGTTGTATTGTGGTCGCCGCGGCCCTGGATAGTTATGGCATTGCTGTGTTGTGGTTTTCGGCCCTGAAAAGTAACCGACAACTAAAGGAACACGGGTGGGTTTTAGTGAGAAAAAGTCTGACATTCCCTCTCGCTCCATCTAGAGCGGAAGTAATTATTTCATGATTTCCCAACCTAAAAAAAGGAGTTCTACATTTTAGTTTTTTTTTCCAGATTTTGAAACCAAGTTCCGAAATCAACGTTTTATTATTATTATTACTGACCTTAATCGCAGAACAGACGAAAGGTTCTAGAGTGGCGACGCTTGGAAGAAGCCTACGTATGTCCAACAGTGGATGTCTTTCAGCTGAAATGATGATGATTATGATGATGACTGGCCATACTGTCCACAAGTGTGTCGATAACTCACGTAGCGTTCAATTCGAAGTTAGGACTTCCTACTCAGTTTCTCGATAGATACCGGGGACCCTTCAAGTCTCGTATACACACCTAGTTTACTTTTAGGGAAGTACCATAAGTTTAATCCGCTATACTTGTTTCATCATTGGAAAACAAGACGTAGGTACGGTAATGCGCCATTGGTACACGGTGGACATCCCACCCATACGCATAAAACGTTTTGGAAACATATAAATTGTGCGTACAACTAATGAGTGGAATTCCCTGCCGGAGTCTGGTTTTTCCTGACAGCTAGGACCTTTTTTTTTGGGATTGATAATCTTCGCCACCGCGGGCGTCGCTGCTCTGCACGCCCCACGTCTCCGTATACAACATCATACATTGCTATATGTTTGTGCACGCGTTGCTTCTTTGTAAACAGTAAAAACGCCCGACGTGCTGCGAGATGCTATGCTGTACGCGACGTGCGACGCTCCGTGTTCACATAAACAAGCACTCAGAGACGGCAATATGCCTTATTATTTTTTATTATATTATTATTATTACCTTTTTCTAGATTTAAAAGTAGCTTGACGAGGTTTTTAATCGAAAAGTGTTTCTATAGTGTACATGAGTTCTTAGGTTACAAATTATAAGTTTTGACATGATTATTATAATTGACATGGGTATTATTGACATGATTATTATTGACATGATTATTATTGACATTATTATTATTGATAGGATTATTATTGACATGATTATTATTGACATTTGTGATTATTATTTTTTTTATTAGTTTTTATTGTTAAATTGTCAATTTTTTTTTTTAAATTCTACAATTCAATTTTAATTTTAATGAAATGGAAATCTGTTTAATGAGTGCATGATTTTAATCAATAATTAATTTAATCTCAAATACGATGTTTATATTTGCACGCCGAAATTAAAGGCAGAATAAGAGTCTCTATATAAATAAAGTAATCAACTTTATTTATATTGTCAACCTTTTGTACCTTATTTACGCAAATAAACGATTTATTTATTTATTTATTATTAATTTATAATAGTTATCAAGTTCATGGCACCAGAACACGTGTTATTTTCTATCACGGACGCCATTCTAAGGAAGTGAAAGAGACACCATGCAACTACAATCATCATCTTCTGGCCCTTGTCCCATCTTATTTGGGGTCGGCGCAACCCTTTTTTTCTTACATTCTATCCTGTCAACCGTCATGCTATCACTAACTTCCTTTTCTTTCATATCACTGTTCACACAATCCATCCATCTTTTCTTTGGCCGCCCTCTTCCTCTCCACCCATCCATATGTAGGTATACTCATAACTCTTTTAGTAACTAATGAACTAACCATACAACTAATGAAGTGAAAACTAACAAAAACCGGCCAAGTCCGAGTCGGACTCGCATACGAATTATTCCGTGCCATTCTAATTGTATGACGAAAAGATAAGAGTTGAAAAAAAACCTTCTCCTAAATATCGATAGACGTCATAGTAAATTGTTTGTGATCGCAAAAAAAATATGATGAAACTAGGGACTTTTTCTTTACTTTGCTTTACTTCTTGCAATGATTATGTTAATTTTTTAACACCTTATGTGTTAAAAAATTAACTTTAAGAATTTCGAGGGTACATTGTACTCCTCATTTTGAACAACTTTTACTATGGGACCAAACCTGAAATCGCGAAAAAAAAATCAGCTGTTCCTTAGGTTTATGTTCGCATAACTCGTCAAAATGTATGGAGCAGCAGATTTTTTTCGCTATTTCAGGTTTGGTCTGACGAAAACGGAAACGGAAAGTACCCAGGTTTTGATTCCCTTTGTTTTTGAGTTGAGAAGTTATTTAATCATTTCGCCACCAAAAAAATAAATACGAAGAGTTGTCTCCGTTTTCTATATTAAGAAAGAAAGAAATAAAGAAGATACCATTTATTTATTACACATACACACAAACTGGCTGCTGTTTCTGGGAGTCGTATCGTCCGTCTGCCACAAAGTATTTTTAACCGACTTCAAAAAGGAGGAGGTTCTATGTTCGGCTGAATGTATGTTTTTTTTTGTAATTATACCGTCGGCATCGCCCGAGTCCTGTCTCCTAATCCCTCTCGCAATATCCGCGCTCCACTGGAGTTTTGTGAGATGAGCACTACACGGTTAGTTATATCTCATTACTATTTTGTTCATATTTTATATCAAAAACCATGTCTTTAACTAATGTATTAGGACTTTCACCGTGCTAAGTTAAAGTAAAATAAATAAATACAATGAACTGGACTGGTCCAATCAAATCTGCATTGATTCTTACCTCAATAGGCACCAATCTGCATAGCTCTCAGATGATCGATCTTCATCATCATCATCATTTCAGCCGAAAGATGTCCACTCTTGGACATAGGCCTCCCCCAAATGTCGCCACAATGACTCGTACTGTGCGTCTCGCATCCATCGGATTCCCGTGACCCTCACCAGGTCATCGGTCCACCTTGTGGGAGGCCTTCCAACGCTGCATCTTCCGGTACGTGGTCGCCGTTCCAGAACCTTTCGTCCCCATCGACCATCTGTTGTGCGAGCCATGTGCCCGATGTGATCGATCTTGCCGTGATAATATCTGGGGACTGTGAACTCTAAATTTATAGATTATCCGGCCTCGCAGAGCAAAGAAGGAATACATTATGTACAGTCAGGGGTCAAAAATGCAGTTGCAGTCCATCAATGTTAAAGAGTCTACCGTCTTTGTAGAAGAGGGTCAATGTTTCATGTCTGATTTGATTTGTAGCATAGAATCTATAGTATTGATTAAACTTGTTGTGGACGATGAAACTTCTACTACAAAGAAATTTTAGACACTTTAGTATTGGTAGAGTGCAGCTGCACTTGACCCCTGACTGTACATATGTATGTTTATTTTGTATATATATATACTTTTAAACTCTTATTTTCGTAATATTCTTTTGTATTTTTATGCACCTGCCACGTTTTCTCTTCACCACCCTAGGTTGACTAGTAGAGAATGCCTAAAGCATTAAGTCCGCCTTTGTACTTATGTGTTGCATGAAGTTTTAATAAATAAATAAATATCTTTGTTCCAATACGGTACTCTAGAGACCAAAAGCGTCGGCCAATTTTGATGGTTGTTACGTCCATCGATTTATCTTAATCTCTTGTGAGAAGGATATGATATTAAATAAAATTCATTGCTGCGATAACCAGACGCCATTATGTGAAAAAAAAGTCGACGAACTACCTACGTCAACCAACTGGGGTATCATTGAATGCGTATTTGAAAATCATATTTAGGTGTAGAAAAAAAAGAAATAAAAATATTTTATTTGCCACACAGATATACTTACACTGCCTGCTTCTGTCTTCCCGTCCGATTATAATTTAGGTGTCTTCAAGGCTAGAGTGAATGGGCTCTTAATAAACTAGTGCGTCTCACCATCAACGATTGCATCACTACTTACCATCAGGTGGGATCGCAGTCGAGCACTAGTTTATAACAATATGTAGAAGCAAATCTCAAATCATTTTAATTATGAATGGATAACCATTTAGTGAGAATGATTATCTCACTTTTTTTTTGTCACATGATCTTGTTGGGTCCAAGACTGTGCCATGACGTTTAAAGTAAGATTGTTTCATTCTTATTTAAAGTCTGGGTAAGAGATGGCGCTAGACAACCTGTATAGCTCTGTCTCTTACCCAAACTGAAATTAGAATGAAACAATCTTACTTTGAACGTCATGGTAACCCCGCAAGAGATGGTACGAACAACATACAACACTGGCAGGAAATATAAAAAAAAATCTAAGAATCAAATGTACAAAAAGCAATTTGTCAATAAACTAAGGTAAATGCCACCAACTGCATCTGGGTGCTTAAAAATAGACTTGTTTGGAACTTTTTAGCGGGTTTATTTTTTTATTTTATTTTTGTTATTTCTTCTCTGAGAAGACCGCATAACACTAACCTATTCTAAGTTTACAAATATTATTTTATTGATTAGAGTTAGTTCACTAATTAGCAGAAATAAAAATAATACATTGTTTGTGGCGAAAATATCAGGGCGTAAAGAAAACAATTTAATATTTGTCCACGTTTTTATTCATCTTAACTCTTCAACATCATCGATCCTAGATTTCGCCTCCACATATTCTCTGTGACCTTCAACTAATATTCGTCCAATAGCTTTGATTAGCCTAACTTTGAATCTAGACACTTTATCATTATCATCATAGTCTAGTGTTGACACGTTTCTTTCTATGTAATATTCAAATGTTTTCCATAGCATTTCTCTTGCTTTTAATATGCTGTCAGCTTGGCTGGAACAAAAGAAAAAGTATAGTTATTCACACTGATATTAAAAGTCTAGGGTTTTCACGGCCGCCTTTAAGGCAAGACAGCCCGTGATCGTTCCCGACTCGTTGGATCGACCTTATCATCAAGACTACGCAGTCGACCGCAGTACATCATCATTTCAGCCGAAAGAAGTCCACTGATGGACTCTCCCCCAAGTATTGCCACAATGAACGGTCCCGTGCTCGCATCCATCAGATTCCCGCAACCCTTACCAAGTCATCGCTCCACCATGTAGGAGGCCTTATAACACTGCATCTTCCGGTACGCGGTCGTCACTCCAGAACCTTTCGGCCCTAACGACCATCTGTTCTGTGTGATATGTGCCCTGCCCATTGCTACTTTAGTTTGGCGATTATTCGTGCTATGTCGGCAACCTTGTTTATCTTGCTGATATCTTCATTTCTGATTCGATCACGCAATTACTCTTTGGGTGACTTCAAGCCTTCTGATGAGGCCCATTGTGAGCGACCACGTGTCAGAGCCATATGTCATTACTGGCAACACGCAGTGGTCATAAACTTTCGTCTTGAGACACTGTGGTATGTGGTATGTTACCGCAGTACAGTGTGCGCCTGATGCCAATAACCGTCAGAAATTAAGAGACATCGCTCGGAGGCAAACAAGGACAAGAGTGCTCGACTAAGAAGAGAATAATAAAAGGCAAAAGTGTGTTTGTATCAAGGCTGCAAGGTGGCTTTTCCTATTGTAAAATGTTTGCGAAAATATTCAGACATTTTAATTAAGCTACAATAAAAACACAATAAATTAAGACAATTAGTGGGCTGTTTTTGAGGTAGGTAATCATCCACCACCCCGTCAGACTTTTACTCACTAAAAGGCACACGTGTCCTTCAGTTTGCATTCTATGACCTGTCCCTTTGCATTCTATGAATACGGTATCTCTTTCAAAAATCCTGAGGGCCAGCGGCCAACTAGGCTATTACGGTTTTGGTGAAATCTCCTTGAGGCTGTTGACGACGGGGTTCGGCCTTTGCCGGATGGCTGGACGTCGAGCTATCCATTGCTTATCGTCAGCAAACCCGTGCCTACAGTTGCCGGGGATTGCCCTCGGACTCCCGACTCTCGGGGCGTCTCCTGTGGCGGCGGCTGGTGAGGATATCCGTTCCCTTACGGTTGCGACTATTTTTTTCGCTAGCATTACTGCTTCGCGGAAGGAGGCGACTACATCCCATTTCTTATCGCTTCGGACCATGGCCTGAACCGGGGCCAGGGGCAAGAGGTCACAACCGCCAATGAAGATGGTGACGTCATAAAAAGGTGTGACGTAATAGGCACATAAAAGATTGTAAGATGAAGCTTGAAAAGCCTGTTAGAATATTTTCCTTAAGTCGGGTCGGTTGTCAAAAACCGGTCCCTATATCTACCTGACTAATTACGTGTAACTACTGGTATTTCCCAAGTGGGTTTCTCCTGTCAGCTGTTTAGTCATAAATGTTTCGATAACGTATCGAACTGATTACGTTGTACGTACATTTCAATAATGTGTATTTTGCCGTTGAATTACTTGCTGTTTTTCGCGCGTTGACGTCACTTCGATTTGGAATCATTATTGTTACACCTACACGATTATTATGAATCAAAACTTACTTAGCTGCGTACCGTGAAGTAAGATTATTTTGGCTCAAGCTCTTTAACCAATAGAAACAGTGAACACAGAGTCCCGAGTTCCCATTCCCATGTTACATGGAATCGGCGCAACACATAATCTTGTTTCATTCTCCCTTGTTAAGCTTTCGTTAACTACTTTATATTTATCACTTTTCAACATCATCTTCTTACCCTTTAGGCAGTAGACGGTAGCCCCCTTGTCTTATGTTGCTTGGGGTCGACCCAACATGTTTCCTTCTTCCATTCTCATCATGAACCGTCACGTTATCCTATTATACTCCCTCTTAGTATTCACTATTTTATCATCATTGTCATCTTCCTGCTCTTGTTCCATGTTACTTGGAGTCGACGCAACATGGTTTCTTTCTTCCATTCTCTCCTTTAACCCGTCAAATTTTCATATACTCTCTCTTAGTATTCACTATTTCATCATCATCATCTTCCTGACTTTGTCTTGATTTTTTTTTTTAATGGAACGGCCGAAGCGAATAACCTAGTTTTTTTAACTCAGTCATGCATCCTTCTCACAAAAATTCAAACATTCTGATATTATCGTCTTCCATTCATCCGCAAACACATCAAGATCTGTGTTTGAGTTCAGGAGGGCGTTAATGGCTGCTATTGTCCGGGAAATAGTGTTTTCTGCCAAGACAGTAATTGTCTAGGACAATTTCTGTCAGGGTACTGTCTGGGATTTTATTATGCAGATCAGGATCATCAATAATCCCCCTAAGAATTTTAAATACTACAGTCATCTGATCGCGCGTCCATCTTACTTACTTTACTTATGTTACTTGGGATCGGCGCAACATGTTTTTCTTTTTCCATTTTCCCCTGCAAAACATTCGTCTTCTTGTCGTCGTCCTATTACCTTATATTTGTCACTTTTTCTTGTTATTTGGACTTGGCGTAACACGTTTCCTTCCACTCCAAATTTTTCCGTAGCAGGTGGTCACGGAAAACTTTACGTATTTTCACCACATTCGAACTACTTGCAGTCAAAACAATTACTCATCTACATAAATATATTGCGTAATTGTTTATATATCGTCATGCCTATATCTATTTGCATATATATGAGTCCATCTAATGACATAATTATGCCGATTCTGTTATGTACACAAGGCAGTGTACTAAAGCTTAACAAGGGGAAAATGGAACAAGGAATACATGTTCCATCGATTCTAAGTAACATGAGACAAAGTCAAGAAGATGACGATGATGATGAAATAGTGAATACTAAGAGGGAGTATATGATAATGTGACGGTTGAAAGGAGAAACCGGAAGAAGAAAACGTGTTGCGCAGACCACAAGCAGCATGGGACAAGGACAGGAAGATGACGATGATGATGAAACAGTGAATACTAAGAGGGAGAGTATATGATAATGTGACGGTTGACAGGAGAGAATGGAAGAAAAAAACATGTTGGGTCGACCCCAACTAACATGGGACAAGGGTAGGAAGATGTCGATGACGATGAAATAGTGACCCAAAGAGGGAGTATAATAGGATAACGTGTCGGTTGACAGGCGAGAATAGAAGAAGAAAACTTGTTGCGCAGACCACAAGTAGCATGGGGCAAGGTCAGGAAGATGAGGATGATGATGAAACAGTGAATACTAAGAAGGAGTAATATGATAATGTGACGGTTGAAAGGAGAGAATGGAAGAAGGAAACATGTTGTGTCGACTCCAAGTAACATGGGACAAGGGCAGAAAGATGATGATGATAACAAAGTGATAAATGAAAGCCAGTGTACTAAAGCTTAACAGGGGGAAATGGAACAAGGAATACATGTTCCATCGATTCTAAGTAACATGAGACAAAGTCAGGAAGATGACGATAATGAAAAAGTGAATACTAAGAGGGAGAATGTGATAATGTGACTGGTGAAAGGAGAGAATGGAAGAAGAAAACGTGTTGCGCAGACCACAAGTAGCATGGGACAAGGGTAGGAAGATGTCGATGATGATGAAATAGTGACTACCAAGAGGGAGTATAATAGGATAACATGACGGTTGACAGGCGAGAATAGAAGAAGAAAACGTGTTGCGCAGCCCACGAGTAGCATGGGACAAGGTCAGGAAGATGAGGATGATGATGAAACAGTGCATACTAAGAGGGAGTATATGATAATGTGACGGTTGAATGGAGAGAATGGAAGAAGAAAACGTGTTGCGCAGCCCACGAGTAGCATGGGACAAGGTCAGGAAGATGAGGATGATGATGAAACAGTGCATACTAAGAGGGAGTATATGATAATGTGACGGTTGAATGGAGAGAATGGAAGAAGAAAACGTGTTGCGCAGACCACAAGTAGCATGGGACAAGGTCAGGAAGATGAGGATGATGATGAAACATTGCATACTAAGAGGGAGTACATGATAATGTGACAGTTGAATGGAGAGAATGGATGAAGAAAACTTGTTGCGCAGACCACAAGTAGCATGGGGCAAGGTCAGGAAGATGAGGATGATGATGAAACAGTGAATACTAAGAAGGAGTATATGATAATGTGACGGGTGAAAGGAGAGAATAGAAGAAGAAAACGTGTTGCGCAGACCACAAGTAGCATAGGACAAGGTCACGAAGATGACGATGATGATGAAATAGTGACTACTAAGAGGGAGTATATGATAATGTGACGGTTGAAAGGAGAGAATTGAAGAAGAAAACGTGTTGCGCAGACCACAAGTAGCATAGGACAAGGTCACGAAGATGACGATGATGATGAAATAGTGACTATTAAGAGAGAGTATAATAGGATAACGTGACAGTCCACAAGAGAGAATGGAACAATTATATGTGTGCCGCCGATTCCATGTAACATGAGACATGGGCGAGATGACGATGATATTAAATGAAGCAGCAATTAATTTTTCAAAAATTGGGATGAAGAAGACCGAGGTTGAGGTAGCAACACCTCGCTATATCATTTGTAGGCACGTAACATAAAGGTAGTGATGTCACAATTCAATTTATGCATCCTTTTTCTATTAGTTGGAAGTTTCCCCTTCCACCAGATTTGGAAGTTTTGTAACTTTGTTTAATTGGAACTGAATCGTTTTTTTTCTATCTATGATTTTGCAGGAAATTATTATTCTCTACTAAGTCAATGCTGGGCAAAGAGCTCCCTCCATTCCTATTGTTCCTGACTCAATTTTTAAGATAGACCGACCACCAAGGCGGCCACGCCTTGCGATTTCGGGACACGAAACTTGTATTTTCCGGGTCCACTGCTCGTTCATCTAGTAGCAAATATATTCAGCCTATTCCTATTTAAACTCGGCCTTCTTAGCCAAGTCAACGATACCCTTTTGGAGCAAAAGATAGCGTTTTTTAAAATATATGGTGTTAAAAAATTAACTTTAAGAATTTCGAGGGGACATTGTACTCCTCATTATGAACAACTTTTCATTGCGGGTGTCGACAAGTGGAATAGCCTTAGTTGCCTTTTAAAGACCACGGAATAAAATTACATGAATAGATCTTAAATTTTGAAGACTTAACTACAGAGAGCAGCAGTGACCCACTGACCAGTGGTGGCCCAGTTGTAACGGTCCCGGCTTACCGAATTGTAGGTCGCGGGTTCAAACCCAGCCGGGCGCATTACTTTTTGTAATTTATTTCATCACCACTGCTCTCAAAACGGTGAAGGAAACTGGCATATCCTAGAAACAAAAGTTCGAAGACATGTGACATCCACCAACCCGCACTGGGCCCGCGTAGTGGATTACGGCCCATTCCCTCTCCTAGAGAGGAGGCCTAAGTCCCAGCAGTGGAAACATTATAAGGCTGATTAAGCTATGCTAGATCTTAAATTTTGAGGATTTACTTACATTTGATTCCAATAATAAGTATCACAAGAACGTTTGAACGCACGAAATCATTCAAGTTTCAGTTGAAAACAATAACAAAGTCTAATAACATATTGACGAATCAACAATCAAACGGCCAAAGGTTGGGTTCAACATAGCTATAAACGGAAATATGGTTTATCTGCATAAACCGTATCGCGTAGGAGGAAAACATCGGGGATTATCCGAATAGCTTGCGTATGGGTCAAAACCACAGAATATATAGGTACAGAAGGTCAACTTCGTACAATGAGTGAAAAAGTACGCACACATAGACAACGCTTCACGTACAGCGTGTAAACATGAACAGCTATAAGAAAGAAAGAAAGAAAGAAAAAATGTTTATTCGTGCCTCACACAATCATATAAACTAAAATTACACAATAAAAAAGAGAAAGGTACGAGTATAACAGTGCGAGGCCAAAAAGGCACCTAACTCAGCATATGCTGCGTTCTTTAAAAATAATAAGAACAAAACGCCACCAGCATATTTTTTATAGACTATCTATCTATTTAGGTATGGTTTCCGCACTTAGTCCTATGTGGACTATTGTACGTGGGCCGTGGCGGCCATAACCTTAGGTGGGCCCATTTCAACCAGCCCACCTCTCTCCAAAAACAGATTAGGCCTCTTAGGTTTTTCAGGGATCCTAAGGTTCGTGTACGTATTTCAGTTACGCCTGTGCAGTCCTATAGTTCCATACATTTTATATGGATTTGACGAACACGGTTGACGCCGGTGGCCGCAAAACGCTACAAATCGCCGCTGTTGGCTTCTTGTGGCCCGCAACAGTGCTAAACGCCGTCACATGCAACTTGCGCATTTAAACCTTCTTCGTCAGAGTCCGTTATGATACTGCGCATATGGGTTAAAAAAGTAGCAGCCACTAGCTACAAGTGGCTGTCGCGTGCTTCAGATAAGTCGCCACATGAATGTGTGGTGTGACGAAAATGGATAAAGTGAAAAATGAGTATATTAGAGGAAGTTTGAAAGAGGCGTCAGTGACTGAAGAGTTGAAGGGGAATTGTTTGTCTTGGTACGGTCATGTAAAGAGGAGGGATGAAGCGCATGTTACTAAGAGTTATGAGCATACATGTGGAAGGACGGAGAGGAAGAGGGAGGCCAAAGAAAAGATGGATGGATTGTGTGAAGAGTGATATGAAAGAAAAGGAAGTTAGTGATAGCATGACGAGTGATAGGGCAGAATAAGTGCCTTAGGCCTCCTCCCCGGGAGAGGGTATGGGATTTTATCAATTAATCACATGGCAATTTATCACACGGGTTCAGTGCGAGTTGGCTGTTCGAACGTTTGGATCTAGTACATGCCGGTTTCCTTACGTTGTTATCCTTCACCGTTTTGAGAGCAAAGGTGATGAACCTAACTACACAAAGTAAAGTACCTGGGAACCAGCGACTTACTGATTAGGATAATAACATTTAGTTCTATGTGTCGGCACAAACGATTTGTCGTCGATAGTTTTTCTGTCTTATGTAGTTATGATGTACCTTGGTCATCATCATCATCATCTCAGGAGGCCTTCCAATACTGCGTCTTCCGGTACGTGGTCACCATTCCAGAAATGTTCGTCCCCATCGACCATCTGTTCTGCGAGCAATGTGCTGTCTACTGCACCATAACGAGCGAAATCAGGTGGCTTCTGTTTCGAAGAAAATTCGCATTATAATATCCATATATGTCAAAAACATCTTCACTTTCTCTCCACATTTTGAAGTTTAAGTTCGAGTATTGGCCTTCTGTGAGTAATTTATTCCGTTACTCTGCGTCACATTCACAACTTTGAAAACGTCGCGTCGCAGATTCCGATTTCAACCGAATTTCGACGAACATTAGGTATGTTACGTGCAAAAAATCACATAGCACATGTGTGTAATATTTACTCAATAAAACTACGTATTTATTGAGTAAATATTTAGTTTCGGTTCCGGGGAAAGAACTCATATTTATGATATTTACATAATATACGATTCTGTTTTTGTGTTAGGGGACTTTTTAGTGGCGTCTGACAATTTTGTACAGGTAATGAGGAAAATGAGGTTTGTAGTTCTGAAAATTGTTTTTGTAATTCTACCAGGTAATGCGGTAAATGAATGGGAATAATTAGGTAGGTAATTAGTGTCAGATTGTATCCCTTTTCCCAAAAGTTGTTTAGGAATAAGGAAAATTTATAGTTGTCTACTATGACCTTTTTTTTATTGGGTGGGAAAATCATTTTATGACAAATCCCGCTCTTAGGCGGAGCGGAAGATAGTGTCAGACTTTTACTGACTAAAAACTCACTCCTGTTCCTTCTTTGTCTTCGTCCCAGGGCCCCGGGTTTCGTTTTCACACTACCGTACTGGCCCTAGTAGGCTTCGACCCTGCTGCAGCTTGGGCCCCTACGATTTGCTGACCCTGAGGCGCGCGTGAAACAATACGCGCCGTCGACGACTTGGGCTCGGTCCGGACGGTTACCGGACGGTCGGACAGCGGGCTACCCATTGCTCGACGTCCGCCTACTGCCTACTATGACCTGCGGGATTTGTTGATAGTTACCGTGGCCATGGAACGCAAAGGGAAACCGAAGAAACATGATAATATTCCACAACTTGCACGTGCAAGTTGAAGTGTGGAATATTATCATGTTGATGTATATTGTAAAGTTTGATGATATTTCAATCTTCGTTTGGCCTACTTTCTTTAGATCTTTTATTATCATTGAAATCTTACATCAATGATATGGCCAAACGAGGATTGACATATCATCAAATGTTAACGTTTTTTGGAGGTATGTGGAATAGAGAGTAAAGTCCCGCAAACCTCCGTTGAAAAGGGAGGATCCTCCGACCAGACGGGATGTTAAGTCTGGTGGGCAGCTGCCCGATAGATGATTTCGGGCTGTTCTATATGTTCTAATCGCGCGGAGAACTTTGATTGCGCGATGCAGGATTAGTTCTTATGTGACGCCATAGATGTCGCTACAGTTTAAATGGTCTGGCCAGTTTTAGTTAGCCATATCATGAAGTGATCAATTCTAAGATCTGGCCACGACATATATATAAAAGGAGAAACTGACTGACATATCAACGCACAGCTGAAACTACTGGGACTACAAGTGTGAAATTTTGCACAAGGTATCCTTTTATGATGTAGACATGAACTAGTTAGTTTTTTTTAATTTTTATTTGCATTGTTCTCACATGATAGCGACAAGAAACAGACAGTAACAGAGATATTTGTAATTACAAAACATGATTGAAAAGAGTGTCCATGGAGTTTCTTGCAAATTCTTCTCCATAGAGATCTACGCTTTGGAATGTGCAATTAGTACCATTTTTTTTTCTGACTGACTGACTTCTTGACATTTCAAAAGTGCCTGTAAATGGTTTATTTGAAATAAAATGCTTTTGATTTTGACTAAGAGAGGATTTTCCAAAATTCACTCCAATATATCCAAATCTCATAGGGTTTCACACAGGCAAAGTCATTGGGAGAAGCTAGTATATTTTTAAATACATATATATTATAGATTAATTACACCCAGACATAGAACAAATGATCGTGTATCACACAAATATTTGTCTTGGGTGGCAATCAAACCAGAGCCATTGACCTCTACACCCACAGGCCAGTCAAATACAGGTAAAATGCATTCCAAATAAGAATAGGATCAATTTTTACGCCATGTTGTGACGTCATACTGTCAAACCGAAGAAATTGGGTAAGGTGAGCAAAACATGAAATTTTTAAAATGAAAAATATTTACGAATCATGAACAAAAAAGTTTGAAAGTGGCACCAGTGACTGAAAAGTTGAAGGGGAATTGTTTGTCTTGGTATGGTCATGTAAAGAAGAGAGATGAAACGCATGTTACTAAAAGTTATGAGTATACATGTGGATGGGTAGAGAGGGAGAAGGAGGCCATAGAATGAAGATGGATGGATTGTGTGAACAGTGAACATATGAAGGAAAAGGAAGTTAGTGATAGTATGACGGTTGACAGGATAGAATGGAAGAAAAAACGTGTTGCGCCGACCCCAAATAAGATGGGACAAGGGCAGGAAGATGATGAACAAAAAAGTTTAATCAGAAACCAGTTCTTCAATTTTGCTAATCTCTGCGTCACTGTGTGAAATGTCTGAGTAGTGGCAAATGGAAAAAGGCGAATTGTTCCTATAAATGTAAATAAGAAAGAAAATACCTTTTTTGTAAACTAATTATATCTTGAACAACATATGTACTTAGCTAATTTAGATTAAACAATAACGTGTTTACTTCACCAAAATTTAACTCTGAAAAAGTGAAACAAAGCAAAAAAAAAACCGTTATTGCAACACAAATAAGTTTTCTTTGCAAACCGTACTTTTCAATCAAAATTTGACAGATAGAATAGAATAAACTTTATTGTACTCCAAAATAGTAACAAAACTTTTACACTAACTTAAATCTATGGGTACAAAGGCAATCTTATCGCTGAGAGCGATATCTACCAGACAACCTTAGGGTGGAATGTAAGAATTTGAAATAGAAAAAGGGGGTAGTCTGCGGTGTACTGCAAATTAATATTGTAAATATTAGATTGAAATTATATCGTATCGTGTTCCGGTCACCGTAGGCGCAAGTTTGCGGACGGCGAGCAATGAGTAGCTCGCCGTCCGACCGTCTGATATCCGTCCGGACCGAACTCAAGTCGTCGACGGCACGTACTGTTCTACGCGCACCTCAAAGAGATGTCATCAAACCGTGGGGCCAAGCAAGGTCAAAGCCTACTGGGGCAAAGGGTCTGCTTCTGAAAGGAAGACTCGGCCCTGGTATGAAAGGCAATGAAGGAACAGAAGTGGTTTTTTAGTCAATAAAAGTATGACACACCCTCTCGCTCCGCCCAAGGGCGAGGTAAGTATGTCATTGGATGATTTTCCCAACGAAAAAAAAAACAGTATAAGTATAAGTTGCGGTTTTAGTCAGTAAAAGTTTGACACGCCCTCTTGCTCCGCCCTAGAGCTGGATACGTTATTAGATGATTTCATCCTAAAAAAAAACCCTGCAGGCTATGCTGCCGGTTACGTCGGTTGACGGTTGATGTAATAATTTATGGTTAAAAAAATCAATAGCTGTGGCATCGTCATTGGGTATTTATTTATCAAAAAACTATTTGGTATCGGGAGGTTTTATTTCACTTTTCCCTCTAGGTTTTTTCATCTGGTCTTGACGGATTCAGAGTGCCTAAAGATTAAATTGAAAGAAAACATATTTATTTGAGACTCGCACAAAACAAACAACAGAATAAAATAACCATGTTAACTACTCTTTATAGAGTACCTAACTTATAATAAAGAATGCTATATTACAAAATCCAAAAAAAGAGAGCATGTGAGCATTGGTGGCTGAGTGATAACGGCTCCGACTTACCCAGTTGTAGGTCGCGGGTTCAAACCCAGCTAGGCGCATTACTTTGTGTAATTTATTTCATCACCACTGCTCTCAAAACAGCGTAGAAAACATCGCGAGGAAACCGGCAAGTTCACCAATAATTCGAATCCGCACTGGGCCCGCGTGGTGGATTACGGCCCATTGCCTCTCCTAGAGAGGAGGCCTGAGTCCCAGCAGTGGGAACATTGTAAGGCTGATTATGCTTTTATATAAAGTAAAAAAGAAAAGTTATAAAACACCCTTACATATATAATTCTTCTGTACGTTTGTTTGCCACTGAACTCCTTCTAGACGGATTTGGATGAAACTATGTGTATATTTGAGTGAGTCTCTGAATGATTTGAAAATTCAATTGAACCTGGTAAGTACAATCGGGTTCTCATTTTTTTTTTGTGACGAAATGTCAACTTTTTGGCAGGACAACGTCTGTCGGGACCGCTACACTATAATTGCTATAGGACGGTGCGGGTGACAGCTGTCGGATTCATTCTATGTAGCTACCTATCCTTTTTTCTCTTCTCAAAGATGCATATTTTTGAGAAGAGAAAAAAGTTGCTTGCTGTCATCATTTAGGAACCCATGCTATGTAAAAAAACTGGGCAAGTGCGAGTCGGACTCACGCCCTGAGGGTACAAACTTACATTTAAGTAAACAATTCAATTCCCGAACGGAGTCTCGGAGATTTCTTGTTGTGACGTAACAACAAATTTACAGTTTCCAGATTTATTCCTATACCTGTGCTATAAGACCTTGCTTTAGGCAAAATTTCAGGATTCTGGGTCAACGGGAAATACCCTATGAATTTTGATTTCCTCGAGAGCGTCGAAATACACGTTTTTTGCGACATAACTTAGAAATTTGATTTTTTCATAGCTTTAAGAGACCGCAGACACACAGGTATATAGTTTTAATTTCAATTCGATACCTCTACGCATTCCCGAGATAAAGGGTCTTGATAGACAGACAGACAGACACAGACGGATTGACAACAAAGTGATCCAGTAAAAGTTCCGTTTTTTCCTTGTGAGGTGCGGAAACCTAACAGACCTTAGTTCTTCAATAACCATAGTTATTATTTCCATATTATGAGATTTGCAGGCGAAGTCGCTTGCATAAACTAGTCAATAACAAAGTAGGTACTTACTTAGTAGGTACGTTGATTTGCAACCGATGCTTTGGTAAAATGAGTATTGTACTATCGCCATCTTCTTCCTGAAACAAATACGAGTATTAACACATTAATTTATTATTTATATTAATTAATTATAATAGTTGGACAACCAATTACAGTAACTAAACACCACGCGACCACGTCCCGGAAGACGCAGCGTTGGAAGGCCTCCCACAAGGTGGACTGATGACCTGG
Organism: Mythimna vitellina; assembly: GCA_949316375.1. Lineage (NCBI taxonomy): Eukaryota > Metazoa > Arthropoda > Insecta > Lepidoptera > Noctuidae > Mythimna > Mythimna vitellina. The sequence continues at coordinate 5,564,837 of OX438708.1, read as the reverse complement.
TGAGGGTCGCGGGAATCCGATGGACGCGAGACGCACAGGGCCGGTCATTTTGGCGATATCTGGGGGAGGCCTATGTCCAACAGTGGACGTCTTTCGGCTGAAATGATGATGATGATGATGATGAAACAACATGTACATCAATGCCTCTCACAGGAATGAAATGCCAAGAATTGAGTGGAATTCCTTGCCGGAGTCTGTGTTTCCTGATAGCTACAACTTAGGGGTCTTTAAGTCAAGAGTGTAAAGGCTAATTCTAGGCAAGCGTGCTCCATCGTCGACCACATCATCGCTTGCCATCAGGTGAGATGGTGGTTAAACGCGAGCCTATCATTAATAAAAAATAAAACATCTGGATTTTTCCTTCGTTATTTAACACCGAATTCAGAATTGTAGATAGTTTGGACTTTTTATTTGCTCCACGTTGTAGCCAAAGATGCAGATTTTTTTTTAATATGCATAGCCTAGGTAAACGATGATGTGATGTGGCCGACGATGGAGCACGCTTGCCTTGAAGTAACCTATTTACTTTTCACTTAAAGACCCCAAGGTTATAGCAATCAGGAAACACAGATTCCGGCAGGGAATTCCACTCCTTAGCTGTACGCACAACGAATGTTTCCAAAACACTTTGTACGTATAGGTGGGATGTCCACCATGTACCGGTAGCACAACGCCGTACGTCTAATGGTTCGATGACGGAACGGACTTGGCGGAATTAAATTGTGCCATTCGAATGTACAAACCCAAAAATGTAAACGATAGAAAACCGACGGGACAGGATGAAACTTCGGTGTTAGTAGGCGTGGGCAAAGTATGTCATCTTTGAGATTGGAACATTTGCATCTGAATCACTGAAATGTTCCGAAACAGTGATATGTATCATTTGGATCTGAATCACTGAAATGTTCCGAAACAGTGATATGTATCATTTGGAACATTTGGAACATCGGCTCAAAAGTTACAAATGGATCATTTGAAACATTGGCTTACAAGATACAAACGGAACATTTGGAACAGTGGCTCAAAAGATACAAACACAGACACTGACTATTACGAATCGTGATCTGTTACGTTGCGCCATATACACCAACAGATTTATTTAATTGAATTATGATTTGAGAATAATTTAAAGCAGATGTTTTAAGTTCAGTTCATTAAAATTCACACTATTTACGATTTAATTTGAATTTTAAAAATACTGCAGGTCACTAAAAGTAAAGAGTGTTTCAGTGTTCCAATTGTTCCAAATGATGTATTTAAAACATTACTGCTGTTCCAATCTTTCGGAACACTAAAATATTTCGGAACAGTGAGTCGGTTCAGTAAAGAGTTACACACGCCTATTACTTAGTTATAACAAAAACAGGTTATTATCTAATTCCGTTTAAAACTTGTATTCAGCTGCTGTTCTATATTCATGCATTTTCCTGCCAGTTTCGTGACGTCATACGATCCTATCGAACTAATTTGTGTCGAGCGTCTTCCAACTGACCTCTACAACTATATTGAGGAAAACCGGTGCTCTTTGTTGGAACTGGTTGTGAAACTTTCTGGTTTTTAGGGTTCCGTACCTTAGTCGGTAAAACATCAGGAACGATTTTGGATCGCTTTGTTGTCCGTCTATCTGTCTGTTAAGAGCTTTTTTATTAGGTAAACCTAATTACTACTGGTAATTTGTTGAAGAAATAGTGACGTGTAAATGTATTTATTTTATGCTAATAAATATGTTTGTCTGTTTATTAATATCATATACTCAGGTCTGCTACTCCTAGCAGCAGTGAAAAATATAAAACTTCTAAGTAAACGCAACCTAAAGATAAGGGCGTTTATTATCCGTTTAGGCGCATATTTTGACACTCGCTAGGAAATCAAAAGCTATAGGGGACTTCCCGTTCACTTAGTATTCAGAAATTTGGTATTGAAGAAGAAAATCAAAACCTATTGGGGACTCCCCGTTCACTTAGAATTCTGAAATTTGGTATGAAGCAAGAAAATCGAAACCTATTGGGGACTTTCCGTTCACTTAGAATTCTGAAATTAGGCATGAAGCAAGGAAATCAAAATCTATTGGGGACTTCCCGTTCACTTAGAATTTTCAAATTTGGTATGAAGTAAGGTCTCTTCTGTCTATCTGGCAACTGTAAATTTGTAGTAACATCACATAAAAAAATAATCGCGCGATTCGAAAAAATCTTCGAGTTAGGATTAGGGAATTGAACTATTTATATAGGTATATTTGTACGGAACCCTCGATATGTCAAGATGGTCGCCCATCCACAGACTAGCTTTGGCAAGCGTTGCTTAACCTCGATAATAGATCTTTGAAACTTGAATTTTTAATGATAAAAAATAATATATTTTAAAATGGTATTTTTTTATTTTCTGTTCTAATATTTAAAATTTTATTAATATGTTAGAAAGATGATAAACGGAATAAAAATAAAGTTAATATAATAAAATTATGAGGCAATTTGTGTTTGTAAGTTATAATAACCCGTCACTGCATAAATCCAATATGGATTGCATTTAACCGCAAACTATAAGCTTCAGTATAAAAACATAATATTTAATACGTATAGTAGGTAAGATTTTAACCACAAGATCAATTAATACCCAAGGGTCTGAACACACAAGGACGCGACGCGAGGCGACGCTGCTCTTTTAAAGGTGCCATTCGAATTATGGCTGCAGGCTGCAGGCAGCACATGCGGCGGCTGCATGAAGCCGGCTGCAGCTGCACGACTGGTTTTCTATGTAGTAGTATGGATTTTTGTGAAAACATATCCGAACGCAGCTGCAGCCGCATGTGGTTTTGAGTTTCAGCTGCGAGTGCTACCGGGACCTGCAGCCGCAGCCGATTGCAGACCAGTAGTGCTGCGGCCGCAAGTCGATGCGCACACAGTTACGTCACTCCAACCAATTTAGACAAGTCCGAAATAATCGCTACTCGGAGCCGATAGCGCTCATATTGGATTGAATCGTAAATTTGCGATTGGCAGCACGTGCAGCCAGCCACGGAATCACTCCCGGCTGCGGATGCAGGCAACGGCTGCGTGTGTTACCTGTGTTAGCAGCCTGCATCCGCAGCCTGCAGCCGAGGTTCAAATGGCACCTTTAGGGTAGTGATACAATATGGAACTTTATGTATAGGTACTACACTACTGGTGAGTGTCGTGATGGCCCAGTGGTTAAGTTACCCTCCCCTCATGCATGAATTCAGATACGAGGTAGACGATTTCCTCGTCTTTGTGCTCCACAGGCGAAACACTTGGATGTCTTCAAGGCTACAGTGAGTAGGCTCTTAATAAAGTAGTGCGCCTCACTATCAACGATTGCATCACTGCTTACCATCAGGTGGGATCGAAGTCAAGCACAAGTTTAAATCGATTAAAAAAAAAACAACCCTGGTTTTTCGCGTCGCCTCTCGATGTGATCTGACCCTTACTACTAAAGTATCCTCAATGCCTTGTCACTAAGGAAAGTTGACCTTTGAAACAATTACATCATTCTATTGCACTGTCATTATAATACTTAAAACTACAGACTGGAAAGGACCAAAAGGAAATAGAGTAGGCAGAGCGAAGCGTGCGGCCGTCTCCTTCGTTATCATTACTGCTTCGCAGAAGGATGCGACCGCCAGCCGTTCCTCCTCGCTCTGGACTATGGCTTGTACAAAAACCCGGTGCGAGAGTTCCCTGCCGTCAATCGGCAGCACGAGCACACGTCGGAGCTCTGCCCAGGCGGATCTGCAGCCGTGTCCCCCGGCCTGTCCACACAATGGTGACACTCGAGCGTTTCTTCGGCACGAATCCAGTGCAGGAACCTCCCGAACTTACCATGTCCGCTGAGGACCTGCGTCATGCGGAAGGTGAGGACGCAATGACGTCTTTCCAGCTACTCCTCAAAGAGGGGACTTACTGCCGTAATTATGGCGTGCCCAAGACCTAAGAGAAGGTGGGCTGATAATTATAATTTATCAGATACAGCAGCTCGTCACGCTCATCACACTCGTCTTTACACAACTAGGGCGCGGTGCTCAGTGGAGTGAAGTACCCCAAAGTAACACAGGAGAGATGGTCCGGGGTTAACACCCTCACCTACGGCTCGGGCGAATTCTACCTTTTCACTTCTAAACTTTCTCCAATTGTATCAAAATGTACTACTATACCTTAGTAACATCTCCAATGCTGAACAACAGCGGCGTATGGGGCGGTACCAGGCTCGTCTTGTACACTACAAGGGCGCGGCGCTCAGTAGAGTGAAGTCCCCCGAAGTAGCACAGGAGAGATGGTCCGTGGTTACGTTTTTGTATGTCCTTGTTGACGCTCTCTGTGCCTATGTGGGCTCGGTCTCCGGTACTGTGGATCAAACGGTTTGGTGAATAATTTTGACAGAACAAAAAGACGGACAAAAATAAATGAAAAACTGCAATTTTTTAGTTATCGGATTTGATACTGGGAAGCGTGTTGCCGGTTTGCAGAGCTACAAACACATAGACTAACAATAAATACACACTATTACCTACACATGCATTTTAGCAACAAAAATTAAACTTTAGCGATTACATTAGTCAATATTTTTAACCGATTTCTAAAAAAGGAGGAGGTTCTCAATTCGGATGTTTGTATTTTTTTTTCTAAAACTAATTGCTTACATATGATATGTTATCACTTTTTTTTGTAAATTTACAAATATTGATAGAATTTCCGCAGTTGGATTTTCTGAAAAACACCTTATTTATCTCTCCGCGTCCCAAACAACACTAGTTATCTCAACAAACGCTCCACGCACACTTGTGTTCTACCATACACATGCGCGGCGACAAGGTCACGTCTTTGCGACTTCTATTGCCTTATTATTAAAATTTCAGCCCCCCTAGCTGAGTTACGATCGTTTCGTTTGCGTCGAACGCCTCGAGTAGGCACCGCCTCCGATTCCTTTGTTCTGACGTCATCTCAACGCTCAGTCACGTCGTCAGAACAAAGGAATCAGAGGAGTGGCTTGCTCGAAGCGTTTGACGCAGACGAAACGATCGTAACTTGGCTGTGGTGTGTTCTTAAGTTTCTGTAAAATTGTCAAATTTTTGGTGACTCCATTCTACTATATTGTGTTAGTTTCAGCCAGCAGTTTCGCACGCGTGTAATTAGGTTTTTCCATACAAACTTTGGACCCCCATTTCATCCCTTAGGGGGGTGAATGTTAGAAAATCCTGTCTTAGTGCTTACCTACGTTTTAAAAGGAAACCTTAGGCATAATTTCGCGCTCCTAGTCCAAGTAGTTTTGCTTGATATGTCAGTTAGTCAGTTTCTCTTTATATATATATGTCATGGCCAGATCAAAGAAATTGATCACTTCATGATATGGCCAACTAAAACTGGCCAGATCATTTAAACGTTAACATTTGATGACATGTCGATCCACGTTTGGCCAAATCATTGATGTAGGATTTCTATGATAGTATGAAGTCTAAACAAAATAGGCCAAAAGAAGATTAAAATATCATCAAACTTTAACGTTTAAAACGATGTGGCCAGTTTTACTTGGCCATATCATGAAGTGATCAATTTCTATGATCTGGCCACGATATATGTAGATAGATTCTAACGTGGCTTACCTAGTAACCACATCAACAGCGGTCTTCAGCTTCCCTTTCGTCTTGACCGTCTTCCTCGTGGTGAGCAGCGCATCGGCGCCGGACAGCATGACAGCGCACGCTAGCTCATCGATCTCAGAGAAGCGCCGCAGCTCGTCAGCTTCGGTCGTGGCCGCCACCACGCCGCACGACAGTAGTTGCTCCAGGTGCAGCTCAGAGAGAGCTGGAAGATTTAATGGCTGTTAGTATATGTTTTTTCACGTTGACGTAGAGGGAGCTCGCTGGACGTCATTAAGGACATATTTCTCCGCTTTCATATATATCATCATCATCGTCATTATTTCAGCTGAAAGAAGTCCACTTTTGGACATAGGTCTCCCCCAAGCGACGCCACAACGACCGATCCTGTGCATCTCGCATCTACCGCACTCTCACGACTCTCACCAGGTCGTCGGTCGGCCGTCGGTCTTCGGTTCATATATATATATATTATACTAGCTTCTGCCAGCGGCTTCGCCCGCGTGAATTTAGGTTTCTCCATACAAACTTTGGACCCCCATTTCATCTTCTTAGGGGGTGAATTTCGGAAAATCCGTTCTTGACGGATGACTACACCCTATAAGGAACCTACCTGCCAAATTTTAAGTTTGTAGGTTTTATAGTTTCTGAGATTTCGTCATTAATCAGTGAGTGTTATTTCGCTTGTATATGTATACACGGATTATTTGTATAAAATCAATTTGACAAAAAACAGTTACTTAATGTTTTTTTTTTATTTTTTTTTGGTGGGAAAATTATCCAATGACATTGCCCGCTCTTGGGCGGAGCGAGAGATAGTGTCAGATTTTTACTGACTAAAAACCCACTCCTGTTCCTTCGTTGCCTTTCATACCAGGGCCGAATCTCAAACTTAACACAACTTAAACACAACGCGCTGTCGACAACTTGGGCTCGGTCCGGACGGTTACCGGAAGGTCGGACGGCGAGCTACCCATTGCTCACCGTTCGCAAGCCCGTGCCTACGGAGGCCGGAAATCGGGATCTGAATCCTGGCGGCTGGGGCGCGGGACGTATTGTTGCCATGGGAATAAAACTGAGTTACACGGCATTGCTGTATCTTTTCCGTTCAACACTGACACACGTATTGTTTCGATGTTAGATGACGCGTTACCATTGTTTCACATCCTCGATTCCTTATTGTATGACGTACGTACCGTATTTTGTCAAAACATGACCTACATGGTGTATTAAATTCGAATTGCGGTAAAAGTGCGGAGGTAATAAAGGTTGACAAGAGCCGCAAAAATGATCCAACTGTTTTTTACTGAAGAACATATTTAATTAGAAAATAACGGCGGACGAGTAAGAAAAGTAGGAAAGGCTAAACAGATGTTGTTATCGACAACGCCCCTGCCCCCACGATGACACGGCGGTGCTCTGCCCAAGCGGGGCAAATCTCTACCGTTTGCTCCACCGTGTCCTCCGGGCGGTCCACACAATGGTGACACAGTCGGGCGTTTCTTCCGCACGAATCCGGTGCAAGAACCTCCCGAACTTACCATGCCCGGTGAGGACCTGCGTCAAGCGGAAGGTGAGGACGCCGTGACATCTTTCCAGTCAATTCTCAAAGAGAGGACTTACCGCCATAATTATGGCGTCATCACCATGAACAGTTAGCCTTAGTAAGCTGTCAGTTCGCAAGTTCAGGAAAGCTAGTTCAAGAACGCAAGTTCAGAAACGCTAGTTCAGAAACGCAAGTTCAGAAACACGTTTGAGAACGCCACTTCCATGGCAACTCTTTCAAACATTCCCGTAACTCGAGCCGGTGTCCTAATACCGCTTATCATCATCAGCATTTCCAGCCAAAGAAGTCCACTGTTGGACATAGACCTCCCCCAACTGTCGCTACAATGACCGGTCCTGTGCGTCTCGCATCCGTCGGATTCCCGCGACCCTCACCAGGTCATCGGTCCACCTTCTGGGAGGCCTTCCAACGCTACGTCTTCCGGTACGTGTTCGCCATTCCAGAACCTTTTCCATCATTCCATCATTTTTTTCTTTTGCCATCCGTTCTGCGAGCAATGTGCGCTGCCCACTGCCACTTAAGTTTGGCGATTCTTCGTGCTATGTTGGTAACCTTGGTTCTTCTGTGGATATCCTCATTCCTGATTCGATCACGCAAGGAAACTCCAAGCATAGCCCTTTGGGTGAGTCTTCTGATGAGGCCCATTGTAAGCAACCACGTTTCGGAGCCATACGTCATTACTGGCAACACGCACTGGTCATAGACCAATAATTATGGCGTGCCCAAATAAGAATGCTAGTGGTAGCGTTATTTTTTGTCTTTTGAAAATAACAACAAAATTAAACGTATAGTGGTGAATAGTGTCCAATCGTTTTAATTTTTACTACAATACGAACATCTAATAAATGAAAGTCTGTCCCCCCTCAGGGCGTGCTTTTCGCAGTATCTGTCGGACGCACCACGCCCATGGATGGGTGACCATCCATTACTTACGGAGATCCTTCAGTGTTTCGACAAGCACGATAAGCGGTTATGGCTGCCATTCGTAGATCTTTGACAGTCGTAAACGAATAATTAAATCCTCAACGTAGTCTTACTTGAGAGTATCGAAGTAATTAGGTTGTGGACGTCTGACAGGCAGTCACTTCGTGTAATATTTAGTTGCATTCGGTTAGATGGGAAGCCGCACCAAGCAATGCTATTCAACAATCTAATTGTCTTGTAATCCAAAACATAATTAATCAGAACAGTGGAGGAGTAAGAAAACAAAGCTTCAACGTAGTCTTACTACAGAGTATCAAACTAATTGGGTTGTGGAGGTCAGACAGACAGTCACTCCTTGTAATATTCTAGTTGATACGTACATCTAATAAATGCAAGTCGCTCTCCCCGCAGGCCGTGTTTCTCGCAGTATCTGTCGGACGCCACGCGCCCACCTTCCTGAGAAAGTCTCTCGAACTCACACTGTAGCCAGTACAGCGCCGAGTAATCTGATGTGGGACTGTAGTTGCATTTTATTTCACGGATTTCTGAAACAATAATAATGAACATTTTAGATTTATTTTGTAGCGACATCTATGGAGTCACATAAGAACTAATCCTGCATCGCGCAATCAAAGTTCTCCGCGCGATTAGAACATATAGAACAGCCCGAAATCATCTATCGAGCAGCTGCCCACCAGACATTACACCCGTCTGGTCGGAGGATCCTCCATTTTCAACGGAGGTTTGCGGGACTTTACTCTCTGTTCCTCCTACCTCCAAAATTTATTAGCGCCAACGTGCACCTAAATAAGTTCGTTTCTCACCATCTCTCCTGTCAGCAGCGTTAACAAACATTTCAGTGTTGCTCGCACAGTGCGCCACCATATTAGCGACTGCCAGCACGTTGCCTACGACTGCAGAGTGTATCAAGCTGCGGCCTAGGCGTGGGTGCAGAGTCAGTGATGATAGGAGGCTGCCGAGGCGGGTTAACTGCTCTTGAGGTGTTAGGGCGCCTGGGGAAAAAAATACAGATATAATTATGCTATTTATCTATACATCCCTATTTTTTAAATAGTACAAATAAATGGAGCTCTATCCGTACCCGTTACTAATCATATTTGTGTAGTCATTTGTCTACGAAAATTTGTCATAATTGGTGAAAATTATTCAAAAAAAAACCTACAAGAAAATACGAGTACTACGCGCAGTGTTTTTCCATTGTTTTTCATTCATAATTCTAGTCAATACAATATTTCCATAAATTAAGAGTTAATGAACGACAGACAACGAGCAAGAACAAATACCACCAATGCCAACGAGAGATCAACCGAACAATTCAACAATATTATAGCTCACACCCGTCCCGACCCCATCAACTCGGGGAAAATCTTAGCACAAAGTAGCCCAAAGTACAACACCATCTCTCGGGAAATTGGGTTACTAATTTATAAAAACTAGACAGGTTTATGTATGTTGGGTTTTCGTTGGTAATTTTGGATTGCGTGAAACGATTTCAATAATTCTTTTTTTATTAAAAAGAAAAAAAAAACGGTCAGGACAATTTATTGATTCTATTTTCTTTATTTTCATTTGTACCTTGTTATTATTTATTAAATGTGATTGAACAATTGATTCAAAATATAAATAATATTAGTTTACTAAATTCTGTAAGTGCTGTGCACACCTTTATGTGAAGAATTCGCTGTGATAATTGTTTGTTGATAAGATTATTCTTTTGTAAATGTTTTTGCGAACTATTCGTTGGAGTGCCGTAATAAATAAATAAATGCAGGGACGAAAAAAAAAAGTTTTTATAATTTTATAAAATTTGTTTTACATATTTTATTAGGTCACAAAAAAAAATTGAGATTGGTAAAAATCTTCGTGACTCCATTCGGGTGTTGAACTATTTACATAGGTGAGTGTAATAGGTGTTTTTGTATTATATGTACATAGTTAGGTTTAGTATAGTATTTATAGTTTTTATGTACATATTTAGAATTTAGTATAAATAGTTTAGTTAATATTTAAGTTTCATAATAGAAAAAATAAAAGAAATTATTTACATAGGTAAGTTTGTACGGAACCCTCAGTGGGCGAGTCCGACTCGCACTTGCTAAGTTTTTTTTTTAATTGATCGACTCTAACAATTTTATCGATATGTAAAAATAAATGCACACACGCTGAAACAAGCACTTCACAATCTACATACACACTTTTTCATTCACGACAAGTTCAAATCTAAATCCTTGTATTTAGATGGCTGAGATTTTACACAGAAGTTTTGTTTTTGACATGGCCTAATTAGTCTTAAAATGTTCCCACTGCTGGGACTCAGGCCCCCTGTCTAGAGACAGGGAATGGGCCATAATCCACTACGTGAGCCCAGTTCGGATTGGTGGATGTCACGTCTTCAAATTTTTTGTTTCTAGGATATGTGTTTGCGAACGAATGGAATAAAATAAGACGTGTTTGTCTGGTGTTCTGTGAGAGACAGCATGCAAGGGTGTCCACTGTTCCATGTTAATGTGTAGTATTGTATTTAATCTTAAATTATTAATTTATAATTATGTGTTATTGAAATAATCCTATTGTAAAAATCAAAACCAATTATTTTCTAAAATTGCAGACAATTTTGTTGTTAACATTATGTATAATTGTTTTTTTTATAAGTTTTTAAAATTCTATGTTAATTAATGTAAGTGGGCATGTACCGTTTTAATTAACTATAAATAAATAAATAAATGCCTCACGATGTTTTGTTTTACAGTTTTGAAAGCAGTGGTGATGAAATAAATTACACAAAGTAATGTGCCTGGCTGGGTTTGAACCCGCGATATACAACTCGTAAGTCGGAGCTGTTACCATGGGTCCACAACTGCTAAATAATCTTAGACTTACCCAACTCAATAAGGTCATTGACAGCAAAATTGATAGATTTTTGATTAGGAGGCTCCGGTAGTTGAGAGAGGAAGTTCGCTATTTTCTCATTAGGAGCATACGACTTGCAATCTAATACTGTTTGCACGAGGGGTATCCTGGAATATAACATCAATGATATTATTCAAAAACATACAATAATCATACTAACCCTTATAGTGTATGTATGTAAATATAGGTAGTTAGAGACATATTTACCTCAATATTTCAGGCGTTGTATGCGGGGCGAATTCAGCTTCTTTCTCACGGGTATACAATCTATAACAATGACCTGAAAACACACAGTAAATAAAAATCATAAAAATCGTAAATAATAAAAAAAAGCGAAAATTTATATGTATTTGTGTGTGATTGTGATAAAAATGTGTATTCTGTTACTCCTGTGTGCTTGCGCCTAAACGGATTTGGCACAAAGCTAGACGAGCATATTTTCTTGGTGAAATTTGACACAAGGGTAGACGAGCATATTATCTTGGTATAATTTGGTACAAGGGTAGACGAGCATATTCCCTTGGTATATTTTTTTACTACCATGCAGACGAAGTAGTTTGCAGAAGCTAATAATATTGTAAGAGCGTAAATTTTTATGCATTTTATTATGTGTGTTTGTGCAACTGACCTCTACTATTTACCACAATGGACTGGCGGCCGTCAAAGTGCTTTTGTGCCCGTTTGATATTCGTCATTTTGGCACTGTCGGCCAAAGCGACTGTCTACGGTATTAAAACAATGTCGCGCCGCTTAAAATATACGCATGATTTAATTTTCTTTAGGTTTTATATAATTTCTGAAGCAGGAATAACACGGAATTTGAACGAAATTAATTAAAAATTCAAAAATACTTCAGAATACTGTACACTTATTTTGCAGTCAATTGCATTATATGTCAATATTAGTTCTCTGGACGCTCGCGAGTGGCGCTTCAGATAGGCATAAAAATTGCTGTCAAACGTATGGAACAGCCAGTGGTGTACCTGTCCAGTGGTAAATAGTAGAGGTCAGTGGTTTGTGTATATTTGTTACCACTTCAAATAGCTGATTTGGATGACACTTTAGTGTAATATAAAAGCGGATTTTTGGAGAAAGAGTTACGTTGAGAGAAAGAGAGAGAATTTTGTCAGTAAATCCGTCTCGCTCCACCCAGAGCTAGAGGTCATTCGATGATTTTCCACGTAAAAGAATAAAGTATAGAATATAGTTCATTCATCAGGTGTAGCGACATCTATGACGCGATCAGAATTCTCTGCGATTAGAACATATACGTCAACCCCAGTGGCGTAGCTAGTCCTACTGGGGCCCCATATCAAATATTTTTGAAGTTTGTTTTTCTTTTTTTGTACAAAATAGCTTCTACTAGCATAGAAATAGTGCCTTGAGATGCCTTGAAAATGAAAATGAGCTCATTTAATGGATCATTCAGAATGTACCTACTAAAATAAGTTGAGTTTTTACTGTCGTCTTGTATGTAAATGCTAGACAGAGAGGAGCGTGCTAAAAACTATTTACAGAGTATCATATAGTCATTATTCATTCACTCCTGGCCTTGTATCAATAAGTAAGGGAAATTATGATTGTGGATAACATGTTACGAATTTAGGCATATGTCGGGGCCCTTGTAGCTCGGGGGCCCCGTATTATTGATACTGCTGATACAGTGTATGTACAGTGTAGCTACGCCTCTGTTCAATACGAAATCAACTATCAGGCAGTTGCCAGTTGCAGTAGCAGGTAACAGCCGTCTGGTTTGAGGGCCCTTCCCTTTCAACGGAGGTTTGCAGTACTTTATATCTCTAAAACGGCATGAAAAATTGACGTTATACCTGGCTGTACTCTTCCAGCGCGACCCATTCTCTGCTTGGAACTGGCCTGGGACACCCAAACTGTTTCTAAACTTGCTGTGCCTATAATGAAAAAAAAAAAGTGTGTTTCAAGGATGTTGTGAAGCTTGTTACGTGCCTTGCCTACACCAAAACGGCTGAATAGCGAGATGGCTAGCTATTTATATCAACGGATGTTTCCATACAAAATTGCAACACCAAGACTGCTGATCCGACTCCTCGTGTCGCGGCCGATCACCTACTTCAATCTGCTGCTGCTACATCAGCACTTCGCAGTCGTATAGAATATTGTATTTTTATTTTTATATACGTTTTTTGCGACGTAAACGACCGTATCGTTTATGTCGCAAAAAACGTATATTTCGACACTCTCAAGGAAATCAAAATTCATAGGGTAGTTCCCGTTGACCCAGAATCCTGAAATTTTGCATAAAGCAAGGTCTTATAGCACAGGTATAGGAATAAATCTGAAAACAGTAAATTTGTTTTTACGTGACAAAAAAAAAGTTCGAAAGATTTACCGGGGCCCAACTGAAGGAAAACGGGTGGGTTTAATAGTCAGTAAAAGTCTGTTAAGACTTAAAGTCAGCCAAAGGGCAATGGAAAGGACTATTCTCGGAGTTTGAGTGGCTATTTCAGTTGAAATGATGATGATGAAAAGTCTGATACTCCCTCTCACTCTATCCAAAGCGGGAGGGGTCATTTGATGATTACCTACCGAAAAAAAACGTAATACATACCTGTGCCATCTTTGATTCTATTCTCCTTATGTGCTCCACTGTCTATTACATAGACAACATCGGGTATAGTGATAGATGTTTCTGCTACATTTGTGGCTAGTACTATCTTGCGGATACCTCGGGCTGGGGTCGAGAACATTTTAGCTTGGTCAGATGTTGATAATCTGCAAAAAAAAAAAAAAACATAAGACTAGGTTAGAGACTCGTCATAGTCATCATTGCCACCTCAAGAATCGATACATCGGTACGTTTCGTATTAAGCGGAAGCGGATTCTAAAGAAAAAACAGAAAGAAAGAAAGAAAAGAAAGAAAATAAAGAAAAGAAAGAAAAGAAAGAAAAGAAAGAAAAGAAAGAAAAGAAAGAAAAGAAAGAAAAGAAAGAAAAGAAAGAAAAGAAAGAAAAGAAAGAAAAGAAAGAAAAGAAAGAAAAGAAAGAAAAGAAAGAAAAGAAAGAAAAGAAAGAAAAGAAAGAAAATAAAGAAAAAAGAAAGTAAGAAAGAAAAGAGAGAAAAGAAAGAAAGAAAAGAGAGAAAAGAAAGAAAAAAAGAAAGAAAAGAAAGAAAAGAAAGAAAAAAAGAAAGAAAAAAAGAAAGAAAAGAAAGAAAAGAAAGAAAGGAAAGAAAAGAAAGAAAAGAAAGAAAAGAAAGAAAAGAAAGAAAAGAAAGAAAAGAAAGAAAAGAAAGAAAAGAAAGAAAAGAAAGAAAAGAAAGAAAAGAAAGAAAAGAAAGAAAAGAAAGAAAAAAAAAGAAAAGAAAGAAAAGAAAGAAAAGAAAGAAAATAAAGAAAAGAAAGAAAAGAAGGAAAAGAAAGAAAACATTTATTTGAGACTAGCACAGGACAAACAACTAAAATAAAAAGTAACTACTTAATCTAAAAATACTTAACTTAAAATAAAAGTAAACAATATTCTTGTTTTAGAGTTCTAATTTTTTTTTATTCTAGTTACTCTCACTATGTGGAGGAATTCTAACGGTACGTTAGATCTATATTATTATAGTTGTCATCAAAGGCCAGGTTCGACAAAAATTTTAATATTCTTTATCATATCCTAAATGTGTGGTACCTTGACGATGGCACTATCGGGGGCAGACCGGAAGATGTTTTTCAGGACTTAGAGGCTCTAGTCCCTCGCCTCAGAGACCTGGGTCTGGAGTTGAATCCCTCGAAGTGCGAATTTTTCCCCTGTAGTATTGAAGCTCGTACACACTTTTCTCGCTTTAACTCCTTTCTTCCTGGCCTCAGAGAACTTTCATGCTCCGACTTCTATCTCTTAGGATCCCCTATCTTCCTTAGTGCAGTTCCTGAAGCCATTACGTCTCGAACTCGGCTCCTCCTTTCTGCTCACGAGCGTCTTAAAGATCTTTCCGCGCACGTTGCGATTGTCCTATTGCGCATGTGCTTCGCTCTCCCAAAAATCACATATATGTTGCGGACCACCCCTACTTGGTTATGTCCCGAGGAAGTTTCCTCGTTTGACGATGCCTTGAAGGTGGTGGTGGAGTCTGTTCTCAATGTCTCCCTAGATGGGCCCCAGTGGAGGCAGGCAGCTCTACCTATCCGTTGTGGTGGTCTCGGGGTGCGGTGCGCACGGGATGTGGGTCTGCCGGCTTTCTTGGCGTCTGCGCATGGGGTTGCCAACCTAGTCACTGTATTACTCAATACTAATGGTGACGGGGGAAGCATGCCCTTTGCGTCAGATGCTGTCTCAGCTTGGTTGACCCTCAACTCGGGTGCGACAATCCCCGAATCAGAACATGTTCAGCGGGCGTGGGATGACATTGGGGTGAAGCTGCTTCAAGAGCAATTATTAGAGGGTGCATTGGGAGTCGATAAGGCCAGACTACGAGCAGTGTCGCAACCCGAGTCCGGGGCGTGGTTACAGGCGATTCCTTCGCCTAATTTGGGCACTCTACTCGACAATGACTCTTTGCGTGTGGCGGTGGCTCTCCGCCTAGGCTGTAAGGTGTGCGAGCCTCATATATGCACCTGCGGTTCTTTGGTGGAGGCCGATGGCCATCACGCACTGAGCTGTCGGCGCTGCACAGGGAGGTTCCCGCGTCACCACGCCTTGAACGACATTGTCCGGAGAGCCCTTATATCGGCAAACATCCCCTGCGTGCTTGAGCCTCCAGGTCTTAGCAGGTCTGACGGTAAGAGGCCGGATGGGCTGACTCTGGTGCCGTGGAAGAACGGGAAGTGCCTGATCTGGGACGCAACTTGCGTCAGCACTGTCGCCGCCAGTCACCTGAGTCGCACCATGCACACTGCTTCTGCCGCCGCTGAAGACGCCTGCTTTAAAAAAAGGCTGAAGTACGCTTCCTTGGTGCAGCTTTACCATTTTGTGCCTGTTGCTGTGAGACTCTGGGCAGTTGGAGTACGGAGGCAAAGTGTTTTGTGGGGGATTTAGGCCGTAGGCTCGGGGAGGCAACGGGTGACTCCCGGTCCGGGTCGTTCTTGGTGCAAAGGATGGCCATCGCTATCCAGCGAGGTAATGCGGCCAGTATTATGTGCACTTTTGCACCGGGAACGATCAGGGGCTGGTTGTATATTGACGTGTGACGTTTTAGACAAATGTTGCGCTATTTATATGTTAAAATGTAATAAATAAGGAATTAGTTTTTAATAGGATATTCTTTATAAATATAATATTATTATATACACTTCTGGACACATCTATTGGCCCACCTTAGAGTTTAGGTTTCGATGGCCCCTACCGAAATATGATTGCTAGATTGAACAAAAACTGTTGATGCAGTTTTAAACCTGATACATTTTACCATCTTTTTCGATCGTATTGTTTTAAATTTGAATTCAGAATACCATACGACATGGAGCTACGCCTAACAAGTCGGATATGCGCCTTGTTAAAGGCAATTGATTTTTGAATAAAAAACATGTTTTATCCAATAAAGGTTTAATTTAATAACGCGTGTTGCCTCCATGGGCATCTACCACGGCTCTCATACGATTAGGCATAGATTTTATCAACCGCTCTATGAAATTTTGAGGGATCATCTCCCATTCCTCTTCTATGGCAGTTTTCAACTCCTGCATCGTCTGGGCAACTGGCTGACGAGCCCTAACACGTCTTTTTAGCTCGTCCCACATGTGCTCAATGGGGTTCATGTCTGGGCTTCTGGCTGGCCAGTCCATAACTGTGATGTTCACATCCCGAAGATATTCCCTGACGATGCCGGCCGCATGGGCTCTTGCATTATCATGCATAAAAAGGAAATTTGGGCCCACATAGTCCGCGTATGGTATCACGTGAGGTTCTAAGCACTCACGAATGTACCTTTCAGCATTTAATGTTGGCAGCCGTGGTCCTGTAACAACCTCAAGTTGAGTTTTGCCGCTCGCGGATATACCGCCCCAGACAGTCCATGAGCCACCGCCATAAGAACCCTCTCTTCAAAGCAGCATTGTGCGAAACGCTCTTCCTTACGTCGGTAGACCTTCTTCCTTCCATCATTGCCATGTAACACAATTTTAGACTCATCAGAAAAGAGTACACGGCTCCAATCTTGCTGTGTCCAATTTAAATGACTGCGTGCGAAATTAAGGCGTGCTGTTCGGTGGGCTCGCGTTAGTTTGGGCCCATTAGCTGGCTTGTGTGGTACCATATCGCGTTCTTTTAACCTTCTCCGAACAGTTCGAGCGCTCACAGATACTCCGTGGAAGTCGCAAAGTTGGTTTTGTATCTCAATGGAGGTAAGGTGACGATTTTCAAGCTGGTCGTCACGATGAATCGATCCTTCCTTTCAGTTGTGACCTGAGATCGTGGCCTTCCTTGGCGACGAACAAAGCCGCCAGTCTCTAGGTACCTCCGATAAACATTTCGGACCGCAGATCGACTTAAATTAAGTTGAGCACTCACGTTTCTTTGGCTGTGTCCGGCCTGAATAAGTGCCACAGCTTGGGCGGCGACTTCAGGTGAAGTATCCATAGATTATTGATAGAACCTCACCTTAATGTTAAGAATAAGTAATGTTTGTTGCAAAACCAAAGATATCAATCACTTTTTCAAGAATTAAATCCAAGTAAACCAATAAAACCAAGTTTTCTTAGTATTCGATTGTTTGATATCAACAAACAGGCTCCAAATTGTCTTTTGTTTCTTTAAATTCTTTGTTCGAAATTCAAAAAAAGACTATTGAATGAAATTGTGAATGTGCCAGGTTCAAAACTGCATAAAAACTTTTTGCTCGACCTAATATAAAATTTTAGCTAGGACCAAACGAAACTGAAAATACAAGGTGGGCCAATAGATGTGTCCAGAAGTGTATAAGTATTTTTACAATCACAATTTTTTTTAACCTTTTTTACTATTCAAAGTTTTTTTTAGAGTTTTTTTACATGGAAGTTTATCATAACTTCTTTGAAGCGTGGTGAATGTAACAAAATAATGTGTAAAATGATAAAAACTTTAACAATAAGAAAAAAAAATCGTATTGTAAAATGGATTTTGTAATTGGTAGATCTCATAGAGTCTAGTTAGTAAACACTAGTTCGTGGGTCAAATTAAGATGGCCAACCCTGTTTTTTTTTTCAGTCAGTTAGACAGATGGACAACAAAGTGATCCTATAAGGGTTCCATTTTTTTCCTTTTGAGGTACGGAACCCTAAAAACTAAACTTAAATCTTACCTAGAATGTACAGGCAATATCATATGCATGGAAGACTGCCCATAGTGTTCATCTAGCAGTTGTTTCGTCAATTTGATGTCAGACCAGCCCGGGAGGAAAACTAGTATAGCGCCTTCTTTCTCCGTTTTGTCGATAGCTTTAATTACTTCGGCTACCTGAAATAGAACGATTTGCATGGTAAAGACTTACGAGTTGTAGGTCGTGGGTTCAAACCCAGCCAGGCGCATTACTTTGTGTAATTTATTTCATCACCACTGCTCTCAAAACGGTGAAGGAAAACATCGTGAGGAAACCGGCATGTCCTAGAACCAAAAATTCGATGACATGTGACATCCACCAACCCGCACTGGGCCCGCGTGGTGGATTTCGGCCCATACCCTCTTCTAGAGAGGAGGCCTGCGGCCCAGCAGTGGGAACATTATAAGGCCGACAAAGCAAAGCATGGTAAAGAGTTTTTTGGGCACATTACCAGTTTATTCGCACTAATACATAGAGAGTTATCAGAGTTACTGTAGAGGCATATTCATGCTAGGGTAATAATAATCATTAAAAAATGTATAACACAGTACATTTAAATAATAATTTTAACTAAAAATATTTTAAAATTATTATAATATACATGCATACGCTACTCATTTTTAATTAGTACAAATACTTAAAGGGCTTATTAGAAAAGGTCTTGTTATTATTTGTGTTAAGTTTCAATAAATAATATTTATAAACAGCGAAGTTATTAGCGTTTAATTTATGAAATATTGATTATGACTGAATGAATGGCGATCAAAATGGGAAAACATCGTGCGTAGTATTTTCTACTAGCGATTATTATGAATGATTGATTTAATTATGAATTTCCAATTATATTTTTTTTTTTACTTTTGACTACTCAAATAAGATCAGTAGTGGATACGGATAGAGCCCTATTTTTTGTATCAATAAAAAAATAGTGGTGTACTTAAATACATAATAATAACTTTATTAATATCCCCTCGTGCGCCGATTGTACATACGTCTGTACAACTTGAATGATCTTGAAAAACGCTTGATTGTCGTTTTGTACACACGTTTGTATGATTTTTTTTGGCCGAAAATTTTGGTTTTTATATTTTTGTTTTTCCTAGAATAATCCCGAATTTTTTTTTGTTTTTTTTTTTTATTATTTTCGTAGAAACGCGCAATTACGTAGTAATAATACCTGTGCTTAATAGGCTATGCTTACCTCTTGGCATTTAACAATAGGCTTGCTGTTAATTTTGTTACAGTTCTCTGACGTAAATGACAAGTTTAGTCCAAAATTCTTCTGTATGTCTTCTAAATACGAGATCTCTACTGGAAACGTTCTGCCGGGAACCTCTATAACTGGACAGGGATCGAAATAGCTGTGGAAGTAAAATTAGCATTTTTAGTGTGATATAATATGTATAATGGTAAAAGCCTTTAAAAAACTGGGCAAGTGCGAGTCGGACTAGCATGCTACTGCTACGACTAACTGAGGGTTCCGTACAAACTTACTTATGAAAACAGTTCAATGTACGAATTGAGTTACGAAGTTTTTTCCGAATCGCAAAAAAACTACAAATTTAAAGTTTTCAGATTTTTTCCTATACTTGTGCTATGAGACCTTGCTTCATGCTAATTTTTTTTTTTATTCTGAATAGGTTCGCGCTGGACCGCTAACATACAAAATTATGAAACATGGTCGAAAAAGCTGTATCCACACGGCAGCACGACGTTTTAATTAAGTTATACGTCTGTGGCCTTAGTGAGCTTTCAGTTTGCAAGTTCAGGAAAGCAAGTTCAGGAACGCTAGTTCCGGAACGCAAGTTCAGGAAAGCAAGTTCAGCATTAACTCTTTCAAACATTCCCGTAACTAGAGCTGGTGTCCTAATACCTCTAATCATCATCATCGTCATTTCACTGTTGGATATAGGCCTCCCCCAAGCGTCGCCACAACGACCGATCCTGTGCGTCTAATATCCACCGCATGCCCGCGACTCTCACCAGGTCGTCGGTCCACTTTGTGGGAGGTTTTCCAACGCTGCGTTTTCCGATGCGCGGTCGCGACTCTAGAACCTTTCGGCCCCATCGACCATCCGTTCTACGAGTAATGTGCCGGCTGCCCACTGCCACTTAAGTGACTTAAGGGCTGACGTCGGGCCCAGAGGTCGTCGAAGGCTCCCCTTTCTTACTTGCCCTTCACGTTGATTTCTGTACCATCTGATTCGACCTCGCCAAAGATCTCACTGCCGAAATACCTGGTATGTGCGGTGGAAGGGACGTGGGAGTCCCGTCACGACAATCAATGATGATTAAAGCAGTTATCACTAAGGACAAAGGCACATGACTGGGCCAAAATAGTTTCGCGATTCTTCGGGCTATGTCGGCGACCTCTAATACCCACCTAGTAAAAACTCCAGTATCTAGCGTAGCGCTCATTACAACAACTTTGAGTTCACGATTGACATCCAAAGCCCTCTTCAGTAATAACAATGTAACGTCCGTATTTACGTCACGTTCATGAGCCTCGTCTATGATGACGTGGGTACATCCTTCGAGACCTGGAGAAAAAGAGTTCAATTTTCAGCATTATGTGTATGACGATAGAATTGATTTTAGAATGGCAGGTGCATGAGATAAGGTCGATTTTAGAATGACAAATGTTGTTGGGTTATACTAGCTCTGGTTGCTATATAAACCGGGCAATGTGTGATTGTAATTTATATAAATATAAACTTTATAGTGATCGCAACAAGGTTGATTTTAGAATATTATTAAAGGTTATAAAACCAATTTGTGAAGATACATTTTAGAACGAATTAAAGACAGTTGAAGTTGCATAAGAAACTGAATTCTGTCTTATGGGGTTAAGGTTTATTTTTCTTTGTTTTGTGAACATACCTGGATTGGTCTGTAGCCTCCTTAGTAAAACTCCAGAAGTACAGTAAAGTATAGAACCTCCAGGTGGTTTCGGAGGTTTCGAGTGTAATCGCACTTGATAGCCTATTGATTCTCCTACCTGAAAAAAAAAAGAAAATATAATAATAATAAATCTTTATTGCAGACCATATCCCTTGTTGTTACAATTATAGCTAAACAATTTGGGTACGAAGAATCGCCAAACTTAAGTAGCAGTGGGCAGGGCACATTGCTCGCAGAACAGATGGTCGATGGGGCGAAAGGTCCTGGAATGGCGACCACGTACCACGTACCGTGCACCGATGACCTAGTGAGGGTCGCGGGAATCCGATGGATGCGAGACGCACAGGACCGGTCATTATGGCGACACTTGGGGGAGGCCTATGTCTAACAGTGGACGTATTTCGGCTGAAATCACTGCTTACCATCAGGTGAGATCGCATTCAAGCACAAGTTTATATCATTTAAATTTATATATATTTATGTTGTCCCAAAATTAACTCAAGAATTTAATTATCTATTTAAGAAAACAGTTTTTATTTTTGGGATTTCCAACATTCCTGCACAAATGGCGGCAAATTCAAATCTTTCCTTAATTTTGGGTCATCCTTTAGTTAATGATTCAATACAAAAATTAACCTTGCCTTAATTTTGGGACACCCTATGGATAAAATTGCAGGAACTTCTCAGGAATTTTGGAAATTAAAAAATGAGGATCGTAGCTTGCAGTGTACCAGTTTAATTTTTCCAATCATGACATTCAAAATCATGGAGGTCGTTAATAGTTAACGCATGATAAAAATGTTATAGCTACAACTTATTACTAATTTAATTATTGCAAACTTAAAGTGAGTCAACACCCTATACATACCTCTTCCCCCATTTCACTGGCAACTCTTTCAGCCAACCCCATGGCGGCCACGCGTCGTGGTTCCGACACTATCGCCGAAGTCTTAGCGCCGTACTCACGAAGTATGGCGGCAGGCGCGCGAGTCGACTTCCCGCAACCTGCCGCTCCGACTATGACTGTCACCCGGTTTTCCTCGATCGTTGATGTTATTTGTTCTCTGGAATTATAAGAAATGGTTTCTTTTCTTAAGTACATACCAAACCTTCTCAGGAAGAATGTCATAAGCAGGAGTCGGAGTTAGGTAGAGTTATTCATGTACTTGCATCGAAATGTTGATATTAATATGAATCTTCGCAGGATTTTTAATGAAAATTCCGTGTGGACAACAATATTACAAATATTTTTTTTTAAAAAAAACCTCGGAGATAGATAAGACAAATAGAACAAAGATAATATTAACATATAATTTTTATTAGTATTTTTCTGCTATTTTTCTGATAAGGTTAAAATTTTCTGCTCTTTAAAATTAATCTCGGGATTAGAGGCACATCCACTTGATTCTTTCGCTGTATGTACATGTTTAACTCTACCTAATTCCAACCTCTGCTTATAAGCGACAATTCGCTTCTTTTGCAGGAATGGGTTGTCTTTTATATAATAAAAAAGTATTTATGAAAATACTAGCTTCTGCAAGCGATTGCGTCCGCGTGAATGTTGTATTAGTTATTGCGGACGCGAAGTAGCCTAAGTCCATCATCGGAGTTTAAATTTTATCAAAATCGGTTAAGTAGTTAGGAAGTTAGTTTTAGAAAACATCGTCAGGAAACATGTTCTAGAACCAAAAATTCGAACACATGTGACATCCATCAATACGCACGGGGCCCGCGTGGTGGATTGCGGCCCATTCCCTCTCTTAGAGAGGAAGCTTGAGTCCCAGAAGTGGGAACATTAAAAGGCTGATTATGCTACGTGTAAAATTGCCCCAGAGCTTGTGAAATATGAAAAAGTGATAATGCCATCCATTGCAGCTGCTCTACATAATGAAAGCGCAAGTGTATTTAAAAAGCAAAAGTGAACATCCACTTTCGACCACCAAAAATCTTAACACTTTTACTTCGTCTATACGTCATTTTGACGTATGCGGGAAAGTTTGGCGCAGCAAACGAAACTGAAAGTGATCGCGAAAGTGAACGATGACGCTATTTACGTCGACGAAAACGTATGACGCGTTCTACGTCGCACAGACGTAGTATACGTAATATCAGCTGACAATCGAAAGTGAAACTTTCGATTTCATTTCGCTTTCGTTTGCGTGACGCGAATGACGTTGGAGTCACTATTGCACCGTTTGAAGACGTGACGTTTTTACTACGTAGTATGTTTTTGTGTTCGACTTTGTGAATAGAGAAGGAGAATCAAGAATCAGAGCATTTATCTATCTAAGGGGAAACTGACTGACTGACATATCAACTCACAGCCGAAACTACTCGGACTAGGGGCGTGAAATTGTGCACAAAGCTTCCTTTTATGACGTAGGCGAGCACTAAGAGAGGGTTTTCCAAATTTCAAAGTTTGTATGGAGAAATCTATTTTCAAGCGGGCGATACCGCTGTCAGAAGATGGTTACAAATAAACCATTTAAAGGTACTTTTCAATTGTCAAGAAGTCAGTCAAAAAATAAATAAATAAGCTAATTGCATATTCGAAAGCATAGATCTCTATGGAGAAGAATGGGCAAGAAACTCCATGGATACTCTTTTCAATCATGTTATGTATTAGAAATATCTCGTTTAAAAGTAGGAGATTGGTGAAGTGTTTTTTTTTACTGGTATGACCGCGTTTGACCACTACCTTTTCCAATGGTAAGCGATGATGTGGTCGACTTTGGAGCTCGTCTGCCTAGAAGAAACTTATTTGCTCTTGACTTAAAGACCCCTAGGTTGTGGCAATCAGGAAAAACACAGTCCGGCAGGGAATTCCACTCCTTAGCTGTACCTACGCACAATAAATACGTTCCTAAAAAGTTTTGTACGTATGGATGGGATGGTAGACATCCCATGTACCAGTGGCGCAACGCCGTATATCTAGTGGTCCGATGATGGAATGGGCTAGGCCGAATTAAATTGGGCAATTCCGATACACACTCCCAGACAGTGGCGGATTTACCAGCAGTCTGAGTAGGCGAGCCTAGGGCGGCAGATTTTTGGGGCGGCAAGTTTGGGGACAGATTTTTTTTTTTTGCCACCTCTTAGAAATTAAAAACAGAGTCTGCAGAACATTTATCCGAACTTGGACATTTCCCTTCGTATCCAGCGATGAATTGTTCGGGTTATAAATATTTTTTTTTCTTTCTTTCTTTTCAACAGAGACAGTTTGTCACGCTCAAGTAACCCCCTGCAAGAAAGCGACCACCAACTTTCCCCTTCTCACCATTTTCAAGACGAAAGCCAAAGTGAGCGGCGATATAACCTCAATACAATATTAAGAAAACATCGTAACCTCCTTTCATACAAATTGGACCGACCATACGGCCCGTTCACGACCTTGCCGCTGTGAGCGGAAGCTAAGCGCGGGGCGGCGAGCGGTAAGATCAAAAGTATGAAAATGTTTGAAGCATGCCACGAGACGCTACTTATAGAGCCGCGCTTCTGCGTACCGATGTTTTTTAATATCGGCTCAGATTAATTATGATCTGTTACACACACACAGATGATCTGTTACAGTGTGCGTCATCGTCACACTGAGACAGAGAAATGTTAAATGATACGAATCATTTGGAACATTTGGAACATCGGCTCAAAAGATATAGACACAGACTGTTATGATCATGAATCTTGATCTGTTACATCGCGTCGTACCTATACACTAATAGTTTTGTCTGATATTTTTAGTGCAGTCATTAATTATATTTACACTATTTACGGGTTAATTTGAATTTTTAAGACTGCAGGTCACTTAAAGTAAAGAATGTTTCAGTATTCCAATTGTTTCAAATGATGCATTTAAAACATCCAATTACTGCTGTTCCAATCTTTCGGAACACTAAAATATTTCGGAACGGTGAGTCGGTTCAGTAAAGAGCTACACACACCTACTATCTGACCTCCACAACCCACTCACTGGTAAATACGGTACCCCTTGGCAAGACACGTCATCTTATTTTTTTTCTGTGGGAAATCATCAAATAACTACTGCTACTGACTACAATCCACCTGTATTCCTTCAATTGCCCTTTGCGTTCCAGGGCCGCGGTTACTCTTTTCAACAATGCCGCAGTCTTTGCAAACATCGGACCCGTCACTTACGCTGTCATGTGACATTTCTTTGAGGCAATACATTTAGCCTAGTATTACCTTAAAGCTAAAACTATATTAGACCGACGCACACGTGTAACACGCCCCTGATTTTTACGTAGAACGACGTCGCGTGGCGTGGATCTAGTGTAGCTCTACAAGTCTAGTTTCCATATAAAATGTATGACGACCGACGCGCCCAAATCGGCGTATGTGGCACACGTGTGTTCAGTGTAGTTCTAGCTTTATATTTCGCACGTGTTATTGACTAAATTGTGGTGTCTCTTCCACAAATCGTCCCTTAGCTAACAACACCGCATAAGTCATTTTTATCAATTTTACAGGAAACGAAAAAAACTGTGCGGTGTTGAGAGGCCAGCCGATTTGCACGCTGTCACTATTTTTCGAATTATGGGTTCTGATTGGCTGAAATCTATATCATGTGACCAATGGTTAGACGCGCAATGAGCAGTTCTATCTAAAGGCATTCAAATGTGAAAACCACAAATTTTCGACTTGAGCGGTGTTGTAAGCTAAGGGACGAAATGCCATTAATAGAGTTGAAGTTCAATTTGAAGTTGACCTAGTATTGTGTTTCGAGAGATTATTTTGTCCAAAGAACGGATGAAACCTAATTAAATTCCATATTTTGACGCTAAATTATAATGTCATCTATTTCCTCAAGTGTTAGAGATATATTTTTGCTCTCAGTGTTTTTGGGCTTCATAAAATTTTATTTTTCCTTATGAATTCCTTGACGAAATTTTATTTTTTTCCTTATGAAAATAACCATAAAGTAAATGACATTAAAAAAAATAGAACTGAATTATTAATTTTAAAAATAGAACTGTATTATTTAAGTTTGTACATAATCATCAAAATCACACTATGTTTGTTGCTTTTTCACGCTTGAATGGCTGAACGGATTTCAATGAAACTTGCTACACAGGTAGACCATGACCTTGAACAGCGTATAGATCATTTTATATAATCCGGGAGTTTGTTCCCTTGGGATAATTTTCTACATCTTGTGGGTTAAGTCGCTGGCAGTAGTAGCTACTTTACATATAATTTGTTTAAAATTATTGATTAAGAGCGTCCTTTTTGAGGTAAATTTTCATACAACCGCTCTTACGTGATAAATGATGTTATTAAACGGCTTTCTCTAGATATTTTGGATACACGGCTATCTTGTGGATATTATCGAGGCTTCTATAGAAATAAAAACATAAATTTGTGTAAAACTAATCCAGTAAAGACCTCTGAAAAACTGCTATTTTACGTGAATTTTGGCCCTCTATAGGCCCTCTGCACTCTATATATTAAAAACATAAAAAAGTACATCAATAGAGGCCTTGCACATTTAATCGAGATTCTGAATGGCGACAAATTTTCTGAAAAACTTTTAAGGGTTTAAAAAAAAAACACGTCTTTCCTGGAACAAGTTTTGTGAAATATTCGAGTAAATCACGGAATTACCGAATGCAAACAGAGATTTTAGGCGTTATCTTTCTTTTTTTGCATTGATTGGTTGGCTTTAGATGAAGCAACAAGCTTTTAAACCATGCTCGATGTTGACGATAGGCGAGTAGAAAATGAACCCAGTTAAGTACCCAGAAACAACATATTTCCCTCAAGTGACCTACATCCAAAATCTAACCTAAATAAAACGTATCTGTACCAAATTCTGTCTACAAAGGTCACGTAACGTAATGTCAAGGACACTTCCCGGGTTTTGAGGGCACGTTATGAGGTCGCAGCAACGAAACGAGGTCTCAAGGTCATGTATTGTAGGTTACGGGACATCGAGGTTACTTTGGAACGGAAATGGTCCAAGGTTTTCGAAAGTGGGACGCTGTGGGATATTCGGATGTGTCTATGTGTGAGTTATTGACGTCATACCTATAGAATGGAGGTTGGGATAGGTCAGTGTTTTGCCCTCCTTCTCCCTATTTTTTTTTTGAGAGTATTGCGTAGGTATGTACCTATATCTCCAAAACGACGAAGTCATTCCTCACCAGGTCATCGGGCGACCTTGTCCACTAAATTTGTTAATACTTTTTTAAAAACTTTCTGAGATTCGATTAAGCTAATACCTACTTGTTTTACTTATCTATACTGACATATCAATGCACAGCCGAAACTATTGGGACTAGGAGCGCAAAATTTTGCACAAGGTTTCCTTTTATGACGTAGGTGAGTACTAAGAGAGGATTTTTCAAAATTCACGCCCTAAGGGAATGAAACGGGGGTCCAAAGTTTGTATGGAGAAATCTAGTCTTCTTACACGCGGGCGACGCCGCTGGTAGAAGCTAAGTGTAAGTAATAAATAATACGGAACTATTTTAGGTGGGAAAATCATCTAATGACAAATCTTGGGCGGAGCGGGAGATAGTGTCAGACTTTTACTGACTAAAAACCCACTCCTGTTCCTTCTTTGCCTTCATCCCGGGGCCCCGGGCTTCGCTTTCACACTACCCGTGGACGGTACCATGGATATGGAGCTGGGCTGATGTTGCACCCGGAAGGTAGCCATAGGAACTCCTCAAAGAAACTAGATGCCAACATCATGTTTGGTCTTATCGTCAATTAGCGATTTTTAATTTTAATACAAGCTTGTTTTGAAGATGTTAACTTCTAATTTATTTTTATGCGAATGGGAACTGAACTAAGTTTTTAAGGTTCCGTACCTCAAAAGGAAAAAACGTAACTCTTATAATTACAATTGTCTGTCCGTCTGTCTGTCAAGACCACTTTATCTCGGGAACGCGTGGAGGTATTGAGATAAAATTAAGGCCATATAATCAAGTTTGAGTTCTTTTGAAACTGAAAAAATCAAATTTCTAAGTTATCGGAAAAAAAGATACGGCCGTTTATGTCTCAAAAAACGTATATTTTGATAATCTCGAGGAAATCAAAATTCATAAGGTACTTCCCGTTGACATAGAATCCTGAGATTTTGCATAAAGCAAGGTCTTATACAAAGGTATAGGAAAAAATCTGAAAACTTGTCTGTAAATTTGTTGTTACGTAGTTCTGAAATTTTGCATAAAACAAGGTCTTATACTACAGCAAGGTTTTCTTTCAGGTATAGGAATAAATCTGAAAACTTGTCCGTAACTTTGTTGTTACATCACAATAAAAAAAAAACCATTCGGAAAAATTTTCGAGACTCGGGAATTAAAATATCTATATAAGTAAGTTTCTACGGAAACCCCAGTGCGCGAGTCCGACTCGCACTTGACTAGTTTTTTTTTATTGTGACGCTTGGAATATAGCTGTCATTGTGTGGTAGTTTGCGGTCGTGTAATAGGTTGTATTGGATAAGGATTTAATATTCTAAGTCATATCCTACAATTTGACTCCACCTCGAATCATCAAACTGAAAGCTCTCTAGCTTCTGCCAGCGGCTTCACTCGCGTAAAAATAGAAAATCATCCCAATGGAATATAATCCCGGGATAAAAAGTATCCTATGTGCCAGTCTAGGAGATGGTCTGCCAGAGTAGAATGTGTTTCAAATAAGAATAGGATCGATTGCCATGTTGTAACGTCACGTCATACTGTCAAATCGCAAGACATTGGACACGATTGAAGAACTCAGAGATGAGCAAAATTAAAGAACTGGATTCTGATTAAACTATTTTCGTTCACATTTCGTAAATAAATTAAATTTTAAAAATTTCTTGTTTTGCTCACCCTGTTAATTCTTCGATTTGATAGTATGACGTGACGTCACAACATGGCAATCGATCCTATTCTTATTTGAAACGCATTGTATTGAATTTTTATGCAAATCCATGCAGGCTTTTGAGCATGAAGAAGTAACAAATAAATTAGTGCGATTGACATTAATTGAGGATATTATCCGTATAATGGTTTAGAGGTCCAGAGTAGATTGGAGGTGTGGTAGGCACAGAATGGAGAGTGTTGGCCTAAAATTGAGCAGAACGAAAACTGAATAGGTACTTGTTCTGTAATTTCGGCGGTCTCACCGCCGTGCCCTCAGTTCTCGCTGGAACGCCCATACCGATCTGCCTCGACTTTCGGTACCTCGGGTCGCTTATCCAAGGAGATGGCAAGGTAGACCGAGACGTAAAACATTGGATCAATTCAGGTAGGATGAAATGGCGACAGGTCATTGGAACAACTTGTGACCCACGGATGCCCCTCAAGTTGAAGGGTAAAATCTACAAATCCTTGATAAGACTTGTCATACTGTATAGATCAGAATGTTGGGCTGTGAAAAAGACTGATCATGAAAAGAGATTGCACGTAGCAGAGATGAGAATGTTAAGATGGATTTGTGGTGTGACGAGAATGGATAAAGAGTATATTAGAGGAAGTTTCAAAGTCTGGCGCTACTTTGGACTGAAAAGTTGAATCGTTTGTCTTGGTATAGTGATGTAAAGAAGAGGGATGAAACGCATGTTACTAAAAGAGTAATGAGTATACATGTGGATTGGTGGAGGGGGAGAGGGAGGCCAAAGAAAAGATGGATGGATTGTGTGAAGAGTGATATGAAAGAAAAGAAAGTTAGTGATAGCATGACGAGTGATAGGGCAGAATGGAAGAAAAAAACGTGTTGCGCCGACCCCAAATAACACCAGACAAGGGCAGGAAGATGATATTATCCGTATCGAGATCCTTCAAACTGACATTGAATGTAGGCACGCTAAGATGCCCCAAAGTGTAATGCTGGATTATTTGAAAGAGAGACTGTGGCCTTGAAATGCGAAGGGTAAAGCGAGAACTAGACCTACGCAAACGTGGACCACGACTGATTTGTACGTAGCGGCGCGTTGCGTGGCGTGGATCTAATGTAGCCGGTGGGTTTTAGTCAGTACAAGTCTCTGTCACTCTCTCTTGCACCACCCTTCGGGCTATGTTGATTGTTTGTATGTGTGTGTAAGTAGGTTGATTATTTGAAAGAGAGACTGTGCCCTTGAAATGCGAAGGGTAAAGTGAGAACTACACTAGACCGACGTAAACGTGGACCACGACTGATTTGTACGTAGCGGCGCGTTGCGTGGTGTGGATCTAATGTAGCAGGTGGGTTTCAGTCAGTACAAGTCTCTGTCACTCTCTCTTGCACCACCCTTCGGGCTATGTCGATTGTTCGTATGTGTGTGTAAATAGGTTTGGGAAGGTTGGTATTTTAATTTTATTCTTTTACGAATGAGGATATATGTAAGCTGCTTACACATATTTCATTTGGGTTTTTTTCGTATATTTAGTCGTTAATGGCATGTGGTTTTTCTTGTTAGAGTGAGCAGCTACTGTTTGTTTAGTTGGACAAATAATGGATATTGTGGTTTCCTAATAATATATCCAATCACTCACGACCCAGTCTTCCTCAAAAAAGCGTGTATGAAAGGAACATAGCTGGTGACGTTATGTAGTTTCTGCTTACTTCCTCGGGAAAAAGTGGGGGGTGTATGTTTATATATCAATAAATTATTGTATTTTTCACGTAGCAGCACACGTAACGCGGGCAAATTATCCAAAAATATGTCCCGCGTCACGACCCCAAGGGTGTTTTTTATATTGTGCGGATTTCATCACGCATGCGGGATTGTCTCGCACGCAGAAAATTTCAAAATGCAAAAAAACGCGTCCCGCGTGCGTATTCCACGCATTACAATTAAAACTTGTATGAAATGGACATTTGCGGTGGTAACGCGTGCGGGGCAATCCCGCATGCGTAATCAAAAACCGCACGATATTATAAAAATCCTAAATGCGTTGTAAAATGTTGGGGACAAGTTGCGGGACACTGGGCAATGCTGCAACATCACGTAAATTGAGCGTTGCGCGCCATGTTGGGAGACCTTTTTTCCTCTATACATTAGAAGCTTAATGTTATATTTACCATTTAGAGTGGAATTAAAGGAGACGTTCAATAAATGTATGGAGCACGGGCTAAAAATAATTAAAAAATTAAACAGCAATCTGACTTATACAACTAATTGACTTGTGTTTAACGAGTTTTAAAGTCCTTCGTTATTTTTAAAGTGAAGTGCAAAAGATATAAGCTTGTATCACTATGCATTATTTTATAGGGTTAGCAACACTGTAGTAATAAACGTGATAGCGTAACTTTGTATGTGTTTTGTGTGTGTATCGCAATGATGTATAGTGTATCTGTGTGTGTGAAAAATCGTCAATCAGACATTTACGGACTTCTCTTGACACCTTTTGATATTGCATTATCAAGATAATACATAATGTTTTGTCTTTATTTCATAGGAATGAATAAACAAAAAGATTATCAGCTTTTTACAAATACGGAGGATTGCAAAAATTCATATTTAATCATGATCGAGTAGCGTAATAAATAAGCGTTCTTCATTGGTGTTCAAATTTCTCGGAAAATAGCCCATTTTTAACCTCTCTTTCTACAGGAAAGAAAGAAATAATCAAGTGAGTGAATTGGGGCCGTTGAAGACAGTTTTGTATGTGTCAGTTTTAGGGCTAGTATTTTAGTCTGTATTTATCTCAACGTAAAAAAAAATACCATTTACTTAATTGTCAAAGTATGCTAAATAATAATGTCCATATATTTTCTTTTTTCTTCTTTCTCGACTAATATTTATTAAACAATTAAGTGATAAATGTGTGCATTGGAATTTAATCATTGCACAATTTAATTCCGCCAAGTCCATTCCATTATCGGACCTCTTGCATGACTTGATTCCGCCATCTCCTTTCTAACATCGGACAACCAGACGTACGGCGAGTAACCACCCCTACGTTGTTGAAACTTCCACGGTCCGGACTAAGCGTTTCGCTTCGTCGTTTATACCGCGTACATCAAAGGACTGGAACAATTTGCCTGCTGCGATCTTCCCAACTACAACTTAGGTGTCTTTCAGGCTAGAGTGAATAGGCTCTTAATAAACTAGTGCGCCTCACCATCAATGATTGCATCTCTGCTTACCATCAGGTGGGATCGCAGTCAAGCAGTGGTTTATAACAATTAAAAAAAAAAATATAGGACCACTCGACGTACGACATTGCGCCATCGGTACATGGTGGACATCCCACCCATTACATACGTACAAAGCGTTTTGAGAACTCAGTACAGCTGAGGAGTGGAATTCTCTGCCAGAGTCTGTGTTTCATAATAGCTATAATCTAGGGGTCTTTAAGTCAAAGAATGAATAGGTTAGATACTTCTAGGCAAGCGTGCTCCATCATCAGCCGATAGTGGTCAAACGCGACCCTATGCATAATAATAAAAAAAAACAACGCATTGAGGACAATCTTATAAAATAAAGATTATTCGAAAATATTTGAGAACATTCCAAGAGGAAAAAGTATTAGCAATATCAGTCAAATAAAAACACCAAACTTTAACTCCACATGACCAAAAATAAATGAACATTTTTGTCAATATTTTGTTTTTATTAACAACGCCATCTATATTTAACAAAATGAATTATCTTAAATGGACTTCCTTAATAATGTTACTTACATACGCCGATAGATGTCACTGTAAGTAGTTACGTTTAATTTTGCAATTTCGTCCAAGACCTTTTTTATCGTAAGTCCTATTAATTTTTCATATTATGTTAGTTACTTACCTATATTCATCAATAGGTAGCGGAGTTAACTCTTCGTCGTACTGTTGAAACTTTTGCATCAGTGTACGGTTTCTTCTGTCCAGAACATTTTGTGAAGGGGGCTTCACTGTTCTACCGTATACCGGGTGGACGTGGTACTTCAATTCTGTTAAGTACAGAATTTCAGATTAATATTTGCTTAATAAAAATCTTTAAATAATAATGATACTTCTTTATTTTGCAAACAGGTTTTTAAAAAACATTTACACGTAATTTTTTTTTGTCATTTATACAGTGGCAATGCGGCCACTGACGCTGGCACACTAGTGACAGCGGCTGAACGCGATTATGCGAGCGAAACGTTAAAACGCGATTAGTTTTATTGGTGAATTCCGCCCTTAGTTTATCGCGTTCACAGACAGACAGACGAGGTAGAAAACTTGGTTTTCTAATATAATAATAATAATAAGATTTATTTTCTCACCACAATATAAGGTACATTTACATAGTATAAAGAAAGCAATACATAACTGCAGTTTTACAATTACAATATTACATTTTGGGAGACTGGTGCCTAAGCTAGACGTAGGCCTGTATTTCAGGACACCAGGACTCCCAGGAGGAGGAATATGTAAGGAATCAGCAGCACATTATGATAGCAATAATCTAATGCTTTTGCAGTACTTGGCAGTAAATGCCAACAGCCTTCCCGGCTAGCTAGCTCAAGAGGCGCGCATCGAATTCGCGGCAGGCAGGCCACTCGAATTACACACACGAACTACAATTTACCTACTACCTTAATTTAAACTTAGAAGATAATTAGTATTTCTTTATTAGATGCGCAAAGTCCTACAATAATTTGATTGACTTTTCTGAACTTGACTTATTCACTACTAAGCCGCGTGTATTCAATCGAATACTTACCAAACATTGGTTCGACAACTGTTTTATTTTGCAGTGTAAAACGTAAATCATGATTGTGTCATATTGTTAAAGTGTATATCATCATTGTTATTAACTTTTTTTTTTTTCTCTATCAAGCATGCTCTTCATAGCGATTTAAATGCGAAAACAAGGCATTGGTTTATAGTTGCATAGCATAGTCGCCCCGACTTACGAGTTGTAGGTCGCGGGTTCAAACCCAGCCTGGCGCATTACTTTGTGTAATTTATTTCATCACCACTGCTCTCAAAACGGTGAAGGAAAACATCGTGAGGAAACCGGCAAGTCCTAGAACCAAAAATTCGAAGACATGTGACATTCACCAACCCGCACTGGGCCGGCGTGGTGGATTACGGCCCATTCCCTCTCCTAGAGAGGAGCCCTGAGTCCCAGTAGTGGGAACATTATAAGGCCGACTATGCTATAGTTGCATAATTTGTTCTTTTTATAAGTTGTTAATACTGTTTGTTTTCCGATTACAATAAAATAAATAAATAATATTATACTTGCCTGAAGTTTCACTGAGACTAGTCAACTCGTTGTCATCTTCAGAAAAATCATCTGTAACAAAAATACTGTTAAGGTCTTTCTGTTCTATCCCACTCCGCAAAGGTCTTCGTCCACTTGCTTGCAGCCCACTTTGAGGCTCGCGTGGGACTCGCCGCCAGCTTGAGTATGGTCCTCCCCTCGAGAACCGATTGTACGTCTTATTATACGTCTGTACAACTTGAATGACCTTGAAAAACGCTTAATTGTTGTTTTGTACACACGTTTGTGCGATTTTTTTTAGCCGAAAATGTTGTTTTTTATATTTTGGTTTTTCCTAGAATAATCCCGAAAAAGTTTGTTTTTTGTTTATTTTTTTGGTGATTTACATAAAAACACGTAATTACGTAATAATAATACCCCGGGGCGCCCGAGGGGCAGCCGGACTGCAAGTTACTCGTTGCTCGTCGTCCGCAACCCCTCGAATGCCCTGTTACGTGGCCGGCAAACTACGCAACTACCATGGCAAACCTCTCCGTAAACATCGTACGGTCTTCATTCTAACGTAATTTTACTTTAGTAAAAGCTAGCCATTCATATTTCTTTTAGTAACACACATGTTACTAAAAGAAATATGAATATCGATATGGAGGGATGAAGAGAGACCTAAGAAAAGACGTGATGAATTGGTGTGATGATTGATAATGAAAATAAAGAAGACAGTGATAGTGTGACGGTTGACAGGATAGAAAGGAAGAATATCTTGCGCCGATCCCTAGTAACATTATAACATGGTCGTTTATACCGCGTACATCGAAGGACTGGAACAACTTGCCTGCTGCGGTCTTCCCGTCCGATTATAATTTAGGTGTCTTCAAGGCTAGAGTGAATAGGCTCTTAATAAACTAGTGCGCCTCACCATCAACGATTGCATCACTACTTACCATTGGGTGGGATCGCAGTCAAGCACTAGATTATAAAAAAAAAAAATATGACGAGGGCAGGAAGGTGACGATGTTATGGACGCAACAAACGATTCAGAAAAGTCTTACTCAATACTCAATTATTTATTGCATTCTAAAATGTGCAAACAGCCATCAATTCAGAACGGCACCGGCATCGGATCAGGTCATCGGTGTTCTTCACATGATTCAAAACATTTTATTTCAAATAAACCATTTTACAAGCTCTTTTGAAATGTCAAGAAGTCAGTCAGTCAGAAAAATGATGCTAATTGCACATTCCAAAGAAGAGAGAGAAGAAACTCCATGGACACTCTTTTCAATCATGTTATGTATTACAAAATGATTCTTGTCGCTACAATTATGTGAGAACAATGTTAATAACAATGCATACTGATAACCATACACAATCAAGTTTACCGGATACCGCATCAAGCGCGCTGCAAACATGACAGTAAGGCTCGGCGTAAATGGGCCACCGACCACAGCCACGGGTGGCCAGCGACAGCGACTTAACACACTTTTTCATATATTTTGTATAGACGCACCGCACACGTGTAGCCGGTGGCGGCCACTCGAAACAGCGGTGTCCGCGACTCGCCACTTGTGGTCGCTACGGGCCAAACAAAACGCTGACACTGCCACACAGCTTCACACCCCGCACAGTTAACCGTTAATACGTTCTACGTATCGCTCAAGTCACCATAGAGCACGATGCCTCAATGCATGTTGATACATTCATATCATTCATCGTACGACTGCGCAGTAGGGATCGGGTTATAAAATGTAACGGCTTCCGAACACCGGTGGCTGTCACTCGCTTCTGACACTGTTACAAATGAGGCGGTAGCGCGCGACAGCCACCGGTGGCTGTGGTCGGTGGCCCGTTTGTGCCGAGCCTAAACTGGATCGTGTGTGGCGTCCATTAAGCTTACCATCATCAATAGTAGAATCTTTGGTTAAAACTGCAGGCGTCTGCAATATTCTTTGTCTAGCTTCTTTGAATGTGTCTTCATAGATGTCCTCTGAAACAAAAATACATGAAATTACTATTTGTTTTATGACTACCTGTGATCGATTGTGACGAAGAGCAGTAGTGGCCTAGTGGTGACGGTCCCGACTTACGAGTTATAATAAAAAATAAACATTTTATTTACAGAAGGGTAAAATCTACAAATCCCGTGATAAGACCTGTCAGGATGGACGAAATGGCGATAGTTCACGGGAACAACTTGCGACCCACGGATGCCCCTCAAGTTGAAGGGTAAATTTTACAAGTCTGTGATAAGACCGGTCTAAGTATGGATCAGAATGTTGGGCTGTGAAAAAGGAGTATGAAAAAAAATTGCATGTAGCGGAGATAGATGAGAATGTTGAGATGGATGTGTGGTGTGACGAGAATGGATAAAGTGAGAAATGAGAATATTAGAGGAAGTTTGAAGGTGGCGCCAGTGACTGAAAAGTTGAAGGAATCGTTTGTCTTGGTATGGTCATGTAAAGAGGAGGGATGAAACGAATGTTACTAAAAGAGTTATGAGTATACATGTGGATGGGTGAAGAGGGAGGCCAAAGAAAAGAATGATGGATTGTGTGAAACGTGATATGAAAAAAAAGGAAGTTAGTGATAGCATGACGGTTGACAGGATAGAATGGAAGAAAAAAACGTGTTGCGCCGACCACAAATAAGATGAGACAAGGGCAGGAAGATGAAGATGATGATTCCTTCTGTTTGACTTCCTACGGCAACTCTTTTGAATATTCCCTGCAGCCATTAGTGTCGGATAGCCTATTTATAAAAAAAGCGGCAATAGGAGCGGAGTAGTAACCAAAGTCGCGGGTGAATGAGCAGGGGACTGCTAGTCTAAAATAATACAAAGACAAACCTACTTATCCCATTTTCATAATCACTCCAGATCTTCTGTACGCGTTCCATAGACTTCTCACTAATAGAAGCATTTATGGGTTCTTTTAGAGTCTTCTTTATGTCTTGTAGAACAGTTTCCTCATATATGGGGTGACCTTTACTGTCTATTTTGTTTTTTGTATAGAGCCAATGGATTGCTTGAGTTGCTGCCTTTTCTGCCGCTTTGCGTTTTGATATTGCTGTGCTGTGAATAAAGGAAATTAAATAATAATTAGTTACGGTTTGTTCACGACTCTTAGCGGCAAGCGGAGCGGTGAGCGGAGCGGCGAGCGGGGCAGTATAGGTACGCGGGCGCGCGGCGCTATGAGCGGAGTCTCGTGGCGTGCTTCAAACAGTTTCATACTTTTGATCTGCCGTTAGTCAAGTCATTTTTTATTATTATTATCTAATATAAAAGGAGAAACGGACTGACTGACATATCAACGCACTAGGCTTCCTTTTATAACGTAGGCGAGCACTAAAAGTGGAGTTCCCAAAATTCAAACCCTAAGGGGATGAAAAAAACGTCCAAAATTTGTATGGAGAAACATACTTTCAAGCAAGCGAAGTCACTGGCAGAAGATAGTTGCTTTACTTAGAATAACATTTTTTTTTATACAACGACAGTTTTAGTATATGCGAAACCCGAAACACGTGTCTAGTATTTTTATGTAAAGAATCTATGTACAAAATTTTATAACTTTATCATGAAAAATCACAAAGTTACAACCTTATTATGTTACCCGGTTGTCCGCAAAAATACATGGTAACCGGGCCATTCGGGCGACTGAGGGGTTATTTTGCTTCCGCATCCAGCTGTGCGCTGGCACCTAATGCCCGCTATGACCTGCTGTGACCTGTGTTGTACTTAGTGTCGGTGGTGTCCAACTTGACCTTTTTTAAATATTTTTTAGGAAAAAATATAACATGGTGTAAAAATTATTGGAATCGATTCAGTTACTGATTCTGAACAAACTATATTCAGGTTTCACATATACTAAAAATTGTGTTATATTTATATCTTGCAATCGGTTGGATAACCATTAGATTTTTTGTGGGAATTCACTGATGCAAAGGTTCATTCTTCCAGCGAAAATCTTACGGACAAAAAATACGGGCGCGACAAGGACATGGCTTTTGACTTCACAAGCCCATGTCTGGTTCTCTTCCTTATTAGCAACTTTGAAGCTTTATAACTTCTTTATCGATGAAATTTTTTTTTTTTAATATTTGTTTACTAGAGTCAAAAATTTGGCAAATAAAAGTATTACTGGTACATTTGTAATAACTAAATTGTACCTGTGTACACAAATAAACTTTTTGTATTTGTATTCAATAACCAATTTTGATGCTATTTTCTGATTTTTTTGTTGTTTAGTCTAACATATTGTACAAAAATAAGCACAGGACCAAATTATGATAAGACAATATAATCAAATCAGACGTGTTTCCTATGGTTTTCCTGTTGACTAAAATTACGTAGGAACATCCAGGCAGTTTAATTCCCAATTTAACCTATTTAGAGGATGAATTTTCAAAACTGTTTCCCTAGTGCTCACTTTGGTCATATATGGAGGAACCCGCGTGGAAAACTGTGTATTTTCCCGTGTTTATTAGTGATTGATATTGGTATGCGGAAGAGTGATTTTTTTTACGGTGGGAAATCATCCACTGCCTTCTCTCGCTCTAGGTCGGAGCAGGAAGGCCTGAATTAAACCACACCTGTGTTCCTTTTTTGCCTAGCGTTCCAGTACCTGCCTAGGGTTTCTTTCTCGGAAGTCAACTAGGCTTTGAGACATGCGTGGAACACTACGCTCCATCGACGACTTGGGCTAGGTCCGGACAGTTATCGGACGGCTGGACGGCGAGCTACCCATTGTTCGTCAACCGCAAACCCACGCTTATGGTAGCTGGAAATCGGAGTCAGGATCTCGGCGGCTGGGGCGTGAGAATGTCCGTTCTCTCACGCGTGCGGCCGCGGGAAAAACTTGCTATACCTTTTGTACGCGCGTAACCTAATGATTGATTGAATCGGTTTTTAACATCGTGCATACCCTTTATAATATTCTGTGCGGAAATCGACCTCGCGACACAAAGCGCAGCAGCTACCGTGGCCTAATTGTAAAACTAGCACGCCATTAGGGTATTTTTAATATCGTGCGGTTTTGATTACGCATGCGGGTTTGTTCCGCATGCAGAAAATCTCGAAATACAAAAAAAAAAACCATCCAGCGTGCGTATTCCACGCATAAAAAAAAAATATATATAATTACTCTGCATGAAATGGACATTTGCGGAGATTACGCGTGGGGAGTAATCCCGCATGATATGCGTATCATCATCTTCCTGCCCTTATCCCGTGTTATTTGGGGTCGGCGCAACACGTTTCCCTCTTCCACTCTGCCCTGTCACTCGTCATGCTATCACTAACTACCTTTTCTTTCATGTCCCTCTTCACACAATCCATCCATCTTTTCTTTGGTCTCCCTCACCCTCTCCATCCATCCACATGTAACTCTTTTAGTAACATGCGTTTCATCCCTCCTCTTCACATGACCATACCAAGACAAACGATTCCCTTTCAACTTTTCAGTCACTGGCGCCACTTTCAAACTTCCCCTAATATATTCATTTCTCACTTTATCCATTCTCGTCACACCACACATCTATCTTAACATTCTCATATCCGCTACATGCAATCTTTTTTCATCCGTCTTTTTCACAGCCCAACATTCTGATCCATACAGTATGACAGGCCTTATCACGGACCCGCATGATACGCGTATGACTTGCCATTATTCGTAAACTTATTTTTTTTTTAAATTTATATAAACCAGTGCTTGACTGCGATCCCACCTGATGGTAAGCGGAGATGCAACCATTGATGGTCAAGCGCACTAGTTTATTAAGAGCCTATTCACTCTAGCCTTGAAGACACCTATATTATAGTTGGACGGGAAGGCCGCAGCAGGCAAACTGCGCTTACCTTTCAAATTTCGCCTTTTCTGGCCAAACAAACGCATAAGTGCAAGTCCAGTCATTATTCAGCGTGCTCTTCTTTCTTCCTTTAGGAGCCACACTGTTCTGTTTGTAGTGTATCTCGAATATCTTGCTTGGAGTCTTGGCCGTCAGCTCGTTCAACGTCACTCGTGGTTGAGGGAAGAGTTCTGTTATGTTCTTTTGTACTGGAATGTAGACAGAAATGATAATAATATAATAATAATATTGTAAAACTTTCTCACAACGCCATCTAGTTCCAAATTAAGCAGAACTTGTGATATGAGTATTAGACAACTGATAAACATATTTCTAAATACATACATATATATTATAGATAAATACCACCGGTGGGAATCGAATCCACGACCGAAGGCATGCTCATGATCAATGGATTCGAAATCTTTTTATTTGACGTAAGCCTACATGAGCACTCATAAAATGTCAGATGCTAGTGCATGGTTCTAATTGGTTGTTTCATATGGAGAAGAACTAACTCTACAGTTACTGTTGAAAAAAAAGATTGATTTTATAATATTTTCATATATTAGTATGAAAATATTATAAAATCAATCTTTGAGTGAGAGCCCATGCTTCTGAAAGGAAGACTCGGCCCTAGTATGAAAGGCAACGAAGGAACAGGAGTGGTTTTTAGTCAGTAAAAGTCTGACTTACCCTCCCGCACCGCCCAAGAGCGGGGGATGACATTGGATGAATTTCCCACTGAAAAAAAAAAGTATGGCATCCAGACTCGTCATTTTATAAAAGCTGATAGTTTGTCTCTGTATGTCCTCAGCACAGGTTTTTTTTAGGTAGGAAAGTCATCTAATGACAAACTCCGCTCTGCGGCGAAGCGATTGTGTCAGACTTTTACTGACTAAAAACCCACTCCTGTTCCTTCGTTGCCTTCGTCCCAGGGCCCCGGGTTTCGTTTTTACACTACCCATGGCCCCACTAGGCTTCGACCCTGCTAGACCCTTTACGATTTGCTGACATCTCCCCGAGGCGCGCGTGGAACAATACGCGCCGTCAACGACTTGGGCTACCCATTGCTCACAGTCCGCAAGCCTGCACCTACGGTGGCCGGAAATCGGTATCGGAATCCCAACGGCGGTTGGGGCGTGAGGACCGTTGCCTCACGCGATCGGCCGTCTCCTTTGCTAGTATTACCTATTGCTTCGTAGAAGGAGGCGACCGCCTGCCACTCCTCCTCGCTCCGGACCATGGCCTGTACCAAGGCCCGGCACGAGAGATCGCCGCCGCCGATCGCCCCCACGAGGACACGGCGTAGCACAGCCAGCCAGCATAACTGAAACTTAATAAGTTTCAGTTATGCTGGCTTTGTCAAGTAACAGGTAACAAAGGTGTGTAGGTATAGCAACCAAAATTCGTTAAATTATAAAGATATTTTTTTTTTTAATGTTCTTCTGGTATTGGTAATCATAGTCAGCATTTATAAAATGACGAAAGTTTGGCAGCCACAGACTCTTAGGGCTATATTTCACAGGGACACCATGGCGGCGCGACCAGTCGCCGCTACCAACAAAATGTATACAGCTCTATAGAGAGTTATCACCTGGTGTCCGCGTGGTTGCGCAACCAATTTGGCGGCGCGACCAGCTCGGACGCGTGCACCTGATTGACCTCAAGGTCCATTCTGATACTGTTTTAGTGTGGTGCAGCGACTCTGGTGTCTGTATGGTGTCTGGTTTGGTTGCTTAAGGACACCATGGCGGCGCAACTGGTCGCGCCCCCATGGTGTCCCAGTGAAATATAGCCCTTAGGCTATGTTATCAAGACGAAAGTTGTATTTATGTGTGTTTCACTCCACTCTCCATGAGAGGAGTTATATGATGGTTTCCAATCGCAAAA
Organism: Mythimna vitellina; assembly: GCA_949316375.1. Taxonomy (NCBI): domain Eukaryota; kingdom Metazoa; phylum Arthropoda; class Insecta; order Lepidoptera; family Noctuidae; genus Mythimna; species Mythimna vitellina. Next base: position 5,522,786 of record OX438708.1, on the reverse strand, counting down.
AAATATAACTTGGTTTTTACCTTTTCCATGTTGAACAGTAAAATCATTAACATCATCTATTAAGCCTTTGGAACACCATTTTCTATGTAAATTTGATAATAAATAATTTGTGGTATTGCAAGTATTTTTAATGCCTCCATGATTCAAAAGAAACTTATTTCGAGCACAAACTGGATGAACGAATAAACCTGAAAAAAAAGAAAATCACAACAGTATTATAAAGGCGAATTTTTTTAGAATAATCAGATTTGGATGATTTTTTTAGTACACAGATAGATCATGTCCTGGAATAGCACATGGGTTACTTTTTCTCCAGTCTGTATGTTTCTTTTATTTTTTTTACTATGAATGATTACGTTTTCTTGGGATAGATGGTCCAGTTAGGTAGGTCTAAAGGGCCTATTACACTACGTGATATTTAGACTGTCTAATTTTATGTTCCGAGTAAGACCGGTGTAACCCTTATTACACTACGCAACATTGACTAAGACTGTCTGAATATCGAGTAGTGTAATAGGCCCTTTACTTTGTGAAGGAGGTCAATCAACGAATCCGAATCAACTAGGCAGCATTCGGAAGGCTGCACAGTATCTTCTCATCGAATGTAGCAGTTTCTCAAGACAAAAGTTTATGATCAGTGCATGTTGCCAGTAATGACATAATGGCTCTGAATCGTGGTCATATACAATGGGCTTCATCAGATGGCTTAAATTCACTCAATGGGCATTGGAAAAGGCTATGCTCGGAGTTTCCTTATGTGTACATATCAGAAATAAAGGTATCTGCAGGAGAACCAAAGTTGCCGACATAGCCCAAAGAATTGCCAAACTTCAGTGGTATTCTGCAGGGCACATGGCTCATCGCAGTACAGATGGTCAATGGGGCTGAAAGGTTCTAGAGTGGCGGCCGCGCACCAGGTGACGCAGCGTTGGAAGGCCTCCTGATGACCTCACCGATGACCTGGTGAGGGTCGCGGAAAGCCGATGTATACGAGACGCACAGGAGCGTTAGTTGTGGCGACACTTGGGGGAGGCCTATGTCTAGCAGTGGACATCTTTCGGCTAAAATTATGCTGATAAAGAATAAGAATATTGATACATTAAAATATTTTAAACTTACCACTATACTCAGCATGTAAAAAACATATATTTGATGCTGCATTATTTACTAATAATCTTTTCCATACATTTGTTCTCGTAAGAAAGTTCTTACACAAAAACATTTTAAAAAATTTATGTAAACAATACTAGTTTGAGGTTATGTTTTGATCTTTTATTTTAGAAATAACTTTGCACATAATCGTTTTCCAACACACAGCGAATGAGTTGTGTAATGTTGAAGCTTTGAAGAACAGGTTATAAATTTTCTATACATAGAATGTTATAAATACACATATTTATCGGTAAATTCCCGACCACAGAAAATCAGACAGGATTTTTAAGGTTACTGAAACGTCAATGTCACGTTTTTCGTATTGTTTTTTAATTTTTTTACTCCTTGGGAAAGGCTATAGTCGTTTCACTATATCACCTAGTCTTTCGTCCATGTTTTCTTGCGTGAGTTTTCAAAAATAATGTCTTTCGTATTCGAATATCATAGTAGTGAAAAGAATGCGGATGTAACACATTCTAATGTTTTTGTAGTATTTGGCAGCGAATGTATTAATTCAGCCTTCTCAGCAAATTTCGCTGAGGTAGCGAAAACTACAATGAAATTCTCAGCTCCATTTTACCGAGATCGCGCCTATTTCAATGATTCTACATATTGTCCAGTTGCGCAGACACTTAAGATATAAAACTATACCAATTTTACATCACAATATCTGCCAAAGCCAGCAGCCGGTAGACATCATCATCATTATTTTCCTGCCTTTGTGCCATCTTATTTGGGGTCGGCGCAACACGTTTTTTTCTTCCATTCTATCCTGTCAACCGTCATACTATCACTAACTTCCTTTTCTTTCATATCACTGTTCACACAATCCATCTATCTTTTCTTGTCACAAGACACTTAAGATATAAAACTATACCAATTTTACAACACAATATCTGCCAAAGCCAGCAGCCGGTAGACAACCCAGTGTAAATGACCCATTACTATCAAGACATCATCACGGTGTTGACAATTAATGAAACACTAGTAACACTATTGAACTTGGTACGTAATATAACACAAGAGAGGTTTACCACTGACATCACGGTGACCTTGCAACTTGATTTTATGATCAAGTCATGCTAGGGTCAGCTCGCACCGAGACGCAATGAAGCATGCGCTTAGTAAGATATTGTGATGTAATTATGGTTAAAGAACTTTCAACTTCAACACATAGATACCACCAGATGAAATAGTGGTCCAACGCAAGCCTATCATATCATCACTACATACCTAGTACAAAACAAAGTCGCCGCTGTCTGTCTGTCCTTACGTATGCTTAGATCTTTAAAACTACACAACGGATTTTGATACGTTTTTTAATAGATAGATTGATAAAGGTTTATATGTATAATAAATGCATAATGTAGTAGAGAAACACTGATAACTTTAGAGGTTTCTAATGTGATGTCGTAAATAAACACATTTTTGTGCTTACATTGCAAACACTGGCTGAACTCTATGAGATAGATCAAAATAATGTACTACAGTATTATACACCTTAAAAAGGTCTACATAAGTTGGCAATATTATGTGTCTATCTCTTTCTTCTATAACCCACAATAACCATTTTTTATCCTTTACTTTTTACGAGAAATTTTTTCTCTTGACGAAGCGATTTAAAGCAATACAGCATTTATCCTTATCCAAGTAAGTACCTTAAATACATTTTTCATATAATATAAATAATAATAATAATAAGTCAGCCAATGGCTTAATAGCCAAGAGCCTCGACCAACATCTTAGGAGGCTCACGTTAGGCGGCTGGATCAAGGGCTTGATTCAGAAAGTGGTAATCCTGGACTCGGCTCGCATAGTTAGGAGGTTCCTCTCTCTGGAGCCCTGACCGCCGGTAGCTTGGACTCTGTTCCCGATACCGGTGGGCTACTATTTTTTATGTTTTTAAATGTTTTTATTGGAATATTTAAAAATATAATTTATATGTTATGTTGAAGGAATAAACGAAATAATAATAATATTCCACAACTATCACACAACGCCGTCTAGTCTCAAGCTAAGCAGAGCTTGTGTTATTAGTACTAGACAACTGATAAACATATTTATATATTTCTAAATACATACCTATTATAGATAAATTACATCCAGACACAGAATAAATGATCGTGCTCATCACACAAACATTTGTCCTGGGTGGGAATCGAACCCACGACTTCCGGCATAGCAGTCAGGGCCACTAACTAATAGACCAACAGGCCAGTCAATGTGGCTCTCAATAATATTTTCGAAGATATTACAGATTTAAAATGCAGGGATATAGCGGTTGCGGTGGTATCAGCATTGCACCCGTGCGAAACCGGGGCAAATTGCTAGTTAATATTATAAAGGCCAAACTTTGTGTGTTTGTTACTTTGTGAAGTTCGATCGACTGGAAGGATTTGGATGAAACTTGGTACACAGGTAGACTATGGCCTAGAATAGCATAAAGGATACTATTAAACCCTGAGAATATGTTCCCTTGGGATAATTTTATACATGACGCGGGTGAAGCCGCTGTCAGCAACTATTCAGTAATAATACAAAAACACAAAAGGTTTCATTTCCGTCAGACATAGTGAATATCGAAGTATCTAGAGGTGCAGTGCAACACACGGTGCTTCGCTGGTAGGTAAGTAAGCGAATAACCTGCTAAGGCCTTTTTGAGGTCCTTCTACGAGCTCCCATTTGACGACTTCAACAAGACTGTTAAAGGAATGGATTTTTAAATAAAGTGTTAAGGTATAGCTCCATGCCTCTTCCTCGCTCGCACACTTGACATTTTTAAAACATTATGGTAACCCTTGCAAATTTGAATACAAAATCCACGGCTTCACGATGCGCCTGTTTGCGTTGTGATGTGTTTCGCAGCACCACCAGTTCACCGTAATCGCGACTTAGTGTGAGCTGACCCTAAGTAATACCCTAATAGGTACTAATTAAGTTGTTATTTTGTGTTTATTAATTGATAAGAAGAGAGAATTCAAGGCCAGTGTTCAGCTGGATGTGGCCAAGACTAGCGAAAGACACATCTTGAATATTGTTTCATCAGAACTCAGCTTCCGCTTCCGCTTCTGCAGAACTTCTCAAACTTTTTCACTTCCGTTTCCGCTTCTGCTTCCGCAAAATTTATAACAGAACGTTAATTGGAAGAATACAGCAAGGAGCGCGGGAGTGGGGGGCGCGTGGACGACTGGACACATCGGAAGAGATTCGGAAGGGTGGGGAGGGGGGGACGGACGGTAAACAAACGTGTCGCAACGAGTTTCTTTCCCTGACCTGGAGTAGCATTAGGAGGGCACTCCGGTGTCACCGGCTGCCTGACTACCTCTGTCATGTTGTCGAGGCAGGTACATTATCTACCCTGGCCACCTGGGAGAGTGGAAACGGCGAGAGATATCGTGCGGTGTTCCGCAGGGATCGGTACTAGGACCACCCCTGTGGAACATCGGGTATGACTACGTGCTGCGCGGCGATCTCGCTGGTCTGCTACGCAGATGATACGCTGATCTTGGCGTAGGGAGAGTCGTACCAGGCGGCGGTCGTACTAGTGACACGCAGGGTTGCGACAGTCGTGGAGAGGAGAGAGTTGGGACTCGAGGTGGCATTGCACAAGTCCGAGGCCATGTGCTTCGATGGCCCTCGGAACGCGCCACCATCGGGTTCCCAACTAACGGTAGGGGAAGTTCACATGGGCGTCGAGTCGACGATGAAGTAGCTTGGACTCGTCCTCGACAGCCGATGGAATTTCGAGGAGCATTTCAGACGTCAGGCTCCCAAACTGGATTGTACTGGGGCTGCCCTCAAGCGGCTCCTGCCCAACCTAGGGGGTCCAGACGTCTTCTGCCAGAGGCTCTATGCAGGAATCGCTCGGTCCATGGCCCTTTATGGGGCGCTGGTATGGGCGCCATCGCTAAGAAAGCGACCGGCGGCCAAGCTGAACGCAAACCAGAGGGTCATGGCCTATCGGATAGTGCGGGGATACCGCATAATTTCCCATGAAGCAGCGAGCCTCCTTGCCGGCCAACCACCTTGATTTGGAGGCAGTAGTCCAGGGCGATCGGCGGCGGCGATCTCTCGCGGCGGTCCTTGTTTCAGGCCATGGTCCGGAGCGAGGAGGAGTGGCAGGCGGTCGCATCGTTCTGCGAAACAGTAATGCTACTATGAAGAAAAAGCACAATTTTATTTTTTTAAAACAACAGAAGGTTTACGTCGTAATCACGTCATAAGGCGCTGATACGCAGAATGAACCAAGAAAATATAATACCTACTAAAGAAACTCGTTTTTTTTTCGGTTGGAAAAATTATCACCGACTTCCGAAATAATAATAAAGTTATTTTGATCCTTTTAGTGTTTTTTTTTTTAGTGAAGTCGGTTTTTTTTTTTTGTAAAAAGTTATTTTCGTTTTTAAGTTTGCTGGTGGCCCGCCATTAGTTCATCATTTGCCCTAATGGCCCATAGTCACAATAAGTCTGTGCTTCCCTGCCATAGAGGATTAGTTCACTATTGGTTAGAGATATGCGCCAGTTACCGGGTCCAAATGTATTTACAAACCATCCAGGAACCCACTCAAATATACACACAAAATTCCCTTCAAATCGGTCAAGCCGTTTAGTGACAAACTCTTTCTTGGACGCAGCGATGGAAAGCCTACCACAAGGTAGACCGATGACCTAGTGAGGGTCGTGGGAATTCGTTATGGCGACACTTGCTAAAACGAGACCTTGGACCTCCACTGTTGGACATAGGCCTCCCATGTCCAACAGTGGACGTCTTTCGGCTGAATTAAGATGACGCGACGATATATCATCAAACTTTAACGTTTAAAACGATCTGGCCAGTTTTACTTGGTCATATCATGAAGTGCTCAATTTCTAAGACAGGACCTGTAAGATTGTTTCATTCTTATTTCCATTGTGGGTAAGAGATGGCGCTAGACAACCTGTATAGCTCTGTCATACCCACCCACACTGAAATAAGAATGAAAAAATCTTACTTTGATCATCATGGTAACCTACCAAGCCATGACATGTATAAACATAGTAATAGTAGGTATGTATAGTATGGTATAGTGCTATGTTTATACCTATTCATATTCATAGTCATGATGAATGATGTGTTTTGTTTTAATAAAACGTGTAAGAATCTGCTGTATTTATAGTCTCAACTCAATTCAGTCTATTATCTGAGATCATGAAGGTTATTTATTATAATGTTAAATATAAATAGCATTTATTATAAGACTCCAATGATATAATCAAGGAGGTTAAAAACTTTACGACGTAGGTACTTTTAACATTTCTGTTTGATATTTATTTGAACTTTAACCTATTCCGATTTTTGACAATAATCACGTGTATAGGTAGTCAATATTAAAAATAAGTGGTTATTAAAGAAGTTTCCAATTGGTCTTTCAAATAAAATATGTAGATAAAACCATATATATACACTAAAGACAAAATATAACTTCTTGCTAAAACACTGGCCCAGGGCGGGCAATGCCCCGGGGCCTCCAAGCCCGGGGGGCCCGAAACCTGATTAACATTAACAAACCTCTTATTTTACTAGCGAAAAATTATCCTACCTTCAAAATCTAAATAAAATAGGTTGCAACACTAATTTTAGCAACTCGTTTTAGCCAGTAAAATTCTAACACTCCCGCTACACCCAAAGCAAAAGAAGTTATATCAAAAATAGAGTGCCAGATTTTTTTCTGGCCCAGGGCCCGTGGTTCTTGTTCATCTAACTACGGCACTAGTCAAAAACTTCCTTCGCATTGCTGTCGACGGAAAGTGTGCCCAAAAGACATACCATAAATATAATTGTATTTATAAAAAAAAAAAATAGAATTGAATTTCGAATAGATTAACACAAGTTGACAAATATATGGATGAAAACTTGCTAGATAGGTATTAATATTTGAGGCAAATGACGAACAATATTATTTCTAAATTGAAAAGCAATTATTTAGTAATTATTCATTGACGCACACTGACTGCCCATTTATGTCCAGTTTTAGCAAACAATTGGTAATAGGAGGAAGGAAAAAATACGGAAAACCAATGACAATCAATAACACTTATAATTTTTAAACTCACATAGACATGTTAAGGCTTAACACAATGGTTCATATTAACAATGTTTCTAATCCATTTCTGTTTTTGTTTTATCTAATATCGTTGAAAAATTATACTAAACAGTCAATGAAAACTAAAATCTAATTAATATCCACCACTATTTAAACCTTTACACAATAATAAATGCCTTTCTATATTTAAAAGATTTGTTTCCCTTTCGCCATAAAATTTCACCATAGTAAATTAAAAAAAAAAATGACTTGTGTCAAATGAGGAACAAACCTTTTAAAAGTTTATGATTAGCGGAACTTTGTTCTTAAAATTAACATTTTCTTATGGCCAGTATCCTACAACGATGTTTAAAGAATAATTAAGATTCGCGATCAGACATCGTTGTAGATTACACGCAAAAAGTCTTGAATAAATTAGTAAACTGTAGGTTTAGAATAAATGCCACTGAATATCACAGTCGTCGTTGTTTTTTCCATAATGAAGTAGATAAACGGCCGATTTGCATGGAAATATGGCGCAGAGATTCTGTCAGAGAAAGTAGCTGTCGTAACAGCGGATGCCACAGTTCCTGACTCTGTCACTTCAATATCAGCCTTATGAACTATGGCAGAAACGAAAATATTGTCCTTTGAAACTCGCTCGAAACTCGCTAAGTCTGGCTGGAATATGTCATACACACCCATGTCGTTCAGTGGCTTGTTCAACACAAGGTTTGTGCTTATATGGAACCTGGGGAGTTTCACATCAACGTCCTCCATTCCAAATGCATCAACATCGTCTTGTAATCTCTTGAAGATATCCTTCAAACTGACTTGGGCGAAGTTCTTGTACATATCAGCGATTTTAACTGAAGGATAAGGCAGGATCACAATCATAGAGTACTTGCCATTGGTTCCGTAAGGCAGTTCTACTACAAATGATTTCAAAGCCTGCATATTTGAGAAGGCGAACTGACCTTTTTGGAACATCATGTTCACAGTACCGGCCACTTTTTTATCTTCATCGTAGAACGGTTCCAAAACTGTGTCGGACTTGTTGAAAGGCGAAGCCCACAATCCTTTAAACGAAATCACGTTTGTTAATATCATTCTCGATTCACGGAAGTCGTCTGAACGTAACACATTGGAAACTCTTCCGCCTGATTTTTCGATGTACGTGTTAGCAATGCGGGCGGAATTGGGGTCGTCGAAATCGAGGACCTTTAGAGAGGCTCCAAAATCGTTTTGCAAAGCTGATCTGAAGTTTTGATACACTGAGAAATCGTTGTCCAAAAACACGAAGTTTCTGCTCGCGAGGCTGACTCCATTATCCCCTTGCGCCAGGACAGTGTTTGTCAATTCCCTATACCCTTTTACGAGGGTGTTTTGATGTTTCGGCAGGATGAATGCCGTCGCCAGTTGGTTGTAACTGTTGCCCGTCGCTCCAAGGGCAATACCAGTCATCAAAGTCCATATTCCGAACGGTGATATCACAACGTGTCCGTTAGTTTCCGCTTGCGTGTAATACAATAGCTCTATACTAAAATTCCGGGGTCGTTCATTGAAATCGGTTTTACAATAACACACTCCGATAAATAATAACACTAACGCAACTGATTTCATTGTGATCTCGACAAAGTCTCGCAGTACACTGAACAATTATAATGCGAAACGGGAATATGACTAATTTATAGACATTTATACATTAAGCATGTACAAATGAAATCCAACTGTATCATTGGCAACATAAAGTCCAATTTCCCTGATGATGTTACGTTTAATACTAACGAGTTGAGTTGGTTTGTGAAGAAGCTCGAAACCGGTATTTTTGCCCATTTTGTAAAATGTTTTTGTATGTAGATGTATATATCAAGTCAACTTGTAGTCCTCACATATGAGCCGAAACATAAAAAACGGCTCCGTTGGTCGTTAAATGAATTAATTTCATAATAAAATTACTGTGGATCGAATAAAGAACTCGTTTGTCTATCTGTTTCTGCGACGAGGTCAATTTACTGGTTTTTGTAAATCCAGTTCGGTACACTAGTCTTGGCACCACACATTCTGTTATTGTGATTATGAAGAATTTCAAAAATGATTGATTTCGTGTTTCAAAAATGTTATGTATCCTAGTGTTTCTATTGGTGTTTTTTTTTTTCATCTAATGTGGGCAGGACACGATTCCAAATTCAATACAATGGCCAGTGTCAATTTGTATTTGTTTTAGAAGATTATTGTCACCAGTTCTTTGACCTTTATTGACTCTTCTTTATATGCAACTGAAAAAAAAAATGTTTAATATTTTGCAGAATCAAATGTAAACAAAATGTTGCAGAAAACGTCCGTGGGATTATTCTTCGGTATGCCAAGTATCCTGTTGATTGAAATTGGTTTTTCCCAGTTGGTCAGAAGCACAACCCTCTCGCATATATGGCGTTTACTGGCCATTGGCCTTTTTTATTGCCTGGTTAAGCGAGTGTTGCCACAATACATAGGATGGTTTTTAAAAATTTTACTGTTCAAATAATATTGTATCAATGAGATTCAAATTTAAAGGCACGATTGTCTGACTGTCCTTTATAATGATGGCAGTCTATATCCTCTTTTTATGAGTGACTTATCGCATAGTTCAACCTATGAGGTTGTCGTCTACTTAAGTGGTTTTGCCTGTGGCGACCTTAATAAAATTAAAGCCTCCTGATAGGACGTATAAAACCTAAAATTTCATTAAAAAAAAGTACAGTCGAAAATAATAATCTTCTTTTTTAAATCGTTTAATAAATAAGTAACTACACGTTGTCTTCTTGCCTTTGGGGTAAAGGCGTTGCGTCTCTGGGGGTGGATAGCGAGGGATGGGTTGAATCAAACATTGATATTATTTAGGGAAATCTCGGCGTCTATTATATATCTTTTTATAGTTACTCCGTTGTCCCCTTCTTTTTAACTGACTTCTAAAAAAGGAGGAGCTTCTCAATTCGGATGTTTGTATTTTTTTTTTAGGTTTGTTCGCGCATAACTTCGTTGCTTGCCAACCGATTTGAAAAATTCTTTGTTTGTTGAAAAGGGTATACTTTCCAAATAGGCCCATAGTCACCAAGTTGGGATCTGATGATGGAATCTTGGCGAAATCGAGGAAACTCCTCAAATATTATAGGCAACTGCATAGTGATTTTGGTATTTTCATCGAGAACTTAAGTTACACTTAGCTTACAGTCAAAAAGTAACATTTGATGAAGTGGAACTGATGAAGAAGACCAGAAATAATCAACGGAACTTCTTATTCGCATAGATATCACAATAAAGATAGTTAAGCGACTATAACAATACAAATAAATGAATGGTTCTGAATAGTTACGTTGAAAATGGTATCATCGAAGTGATCTAATGATGATGATGGAGCCGGGAGGTAGGCACTGGAACTCCGTAATTAATCAATGTAACTTAACCGTGTTTGGGCTTATTAGAATTTTCATGAGATGCACTTTGGCTATAAGGTACTATCAATCTGATTTTTATGATGGGGCCGGAAGGTGAAAGGTAGACACAGGAACTTCATAATAACACAATGTAACCTAGCAGTGTTTGGGTTAATTGGAATTATCATGAGAAATAGGCACTCTGTTTATAAATGTATCGCAACTAAAAAGTTTGAAATAAATAACTTTTTACAAAAAAAGAATACCTACCGACTTCACTAAAAAAAACACTAAAAGGATCAAAATAACTTTAATTTCGGAAGTCGGTGTTAAATAAGATACAAATAATACCGAGAAACACCGACTTCCGAAATTAAAGTTATTTTGATCCTTTTAGTGTTTTTTTTAGTGCAGTCGGTTATTCTTTTTTTTGTAAAAAGTTTTTTTTAACCACATAGAATCTTATTTAAAAGAAAGAAAAACAATTTATTTGTGACACGCACAGGAAAAACAACAATAAAATAAAAAGTAAATAATCTATAAATACTTAAAAATAAAAATACAATAAAAATACAACATTAAAAAAATAATAAAAAACCCAACTGGGTAAAAATAACTTTAAATAGAAACTGAAAAGAAAAAAAAAACCAATTCAGTCCAGTAGCGTAGAAACCAATTTAATTGCATCAATTTAAACACATAAAATAAAACAAATAATAAATTCTAATACGGAACATACAGACTGCAACAGTCGGGACCCACATAAGATGGGATGATTTTAGTTTAGATTATTTTAATGGGTCCCGACTGTTGCAGTCAATGTTGTGACGTCACAGCTGTCAAATCGAAAAATTGGGTACGGTGAGCAAAACAAGATTTTTTTTAAATCATATTTATTTACGAATCATGAACGAAAAAAGTTTCATCAGAATCCAGTTCTTCAATTTTGCTAATCTCTGCGTCACTGTGTGAAGTGTCTGAGTAGTGGCAAATGGAAGAAGAAGCGAATTGTTCCTAAAAATGAAAACAAGAAAAAAAGTTTTTTTTTTGAACTGATAATGGCTTAATATATTATGCATAGCTAATTTAGATTTAACAATAACGTTTTTACTTTCCCTAGGTTTAACTAAAACTCAGTAATACAAAGCAAAAAAGAACCGTTATCAATACACAAATAAGTTTTCTTTACAAACCTTACTTTTCAATAAACATTTGACAGATCTAGGTTATTGACTTTCCTATTCTTATATGGAAGGCATAGTACGCCTATATGTCATGGTACGGTCCTAGGTGCCTTAGTCTGCTATTTTTATAAATTCTTCTTTCCAACACGATCTCGTTGTCATTTTGCCAAAAGTTCGGAATCTGTTAATTTATAGTGATCGATCATTGATCGTTCAATGGTCAATGACAATGTCGAGCTTATTAAAAGCAATGACTGCACTATGAGGTTCTAAAGGTAGATCACTGATCAAAGGAACAGTCAAAATTTTAGTAGATTACCGCATATGTCAGATATTCATTTGTCAATATGTACGAGATTACCATTCTATGCCACTTCTTTCAATGAAGTATCAGTGGTTGACCATTGAAAAGTCATAATGACGCCATTATATTAGTAGATTACTAAACTTGTCAAATACAACAATTATGACATCAATGATAGACCATTCTGACACTATTGTTATAGCAGACTTGAGGCTCAAGTCTAATATTATTTCCACTTGTACAAAAGGAGGTTCTAAGATAAATTGTCGTTCTAAACAATGAACTGTCAACTTCTATACAATGTTAAGGTCTTTGAACTCAAGTGATTTGTAGCGTTGTCAAGTTGGTAATACTTCACTTTTTTTTTCGCTTAAATTACTATCGATAATAAATATTGTTCTTTTATATCATTGCACAAATGAAAAAGAGTTTGGACAAACTGAAAAAAAACTGGGCAAGTGCGAGTCGGACTCGCACATTGAGGGTTCCGTACAAACTTACTTAATTAAATAGTTTAATTCCCGAATAGAGTCTCGACTTTTTTTTCGAATCGATCAAAATTTGCTGTTTTCAGATTTGTCCCTATACTTGTGCTATAAGATCTTGCTTCATGCCAAATTTCAGGATTCTGGGTCAACGGGAACTACCCTATGAATTTTGATTCCCTTGAGAGTTTCTAAATATACGTTTTTTACCACATAAACGGCTGTATGTTTTTGTTTTCATTAACTTAGAAATTTGATTTTTTCACAGCTTCAAGGGACCGCCTTGAGTATATAGTATTAATTTCAACTCGATACCTCCACGCGTTCCCGAGATAAAGGGTCTTGACAGACAGGCAGACAGCCAGACAGATAGACGGACAAACGGACAGATAGACGGACAACAAATTGATCCTATAAGGGTTCCGTTTTTTTCCTTTGAGGTACGAAACCCTAAAAACTGGGATATCGATGGAAATTGTATATTTTGATACAAGTGGAGAGAGTTTGTCATTGCGACTGAGGTGGAATTCGAGTGCTATGGAGTCGAGTTCTGCAGTGACAAATTTCCACGTGTATCAAACGACGTTTTTCAATATACTTACGAAGAAATAAGTAAACGGGGGTTGACGCGCGACTCGTGAGGGTTGCTAAGCGCCCACCCTGATACGACAATTGTAATAAATTGTGACGAGGGTGAGCTCGTACACTTTGCTGCACTAGTGCGAAAAGCATTGAATTGCGTGGCCTAAAAGCAGTAGAGATAAGACTTTCGAATACCTAGTATACACTACGAAAGTCTTATCTACTACTGAAAAACTGTTTTTAATTTTGGCTGTATCTATAATATAACATTTAGGTTAATAATTGTTTGATTAATAAATCCATTAAGTTAATTAGGTACCTGGTGAGATTGAGTTATATATAGTTAGTCACCGGAAAGAAGTACTTATGTGTGTGACGGAATCAGATTATTTGTAAACAAAAAAATGAGTCAGGCAGTTGTAAATATGTGTAAATCAACATAAGATAATACTGGCTTCATGTGTGAACATAGAAAATTTTCCTAAAGGGGGACGAAGGCAAAGAAGGACCAGGAGTGGGTTTTTAGTCAGTAAAAGTCTGAAACTATCTTCCGCTCCGCCCAAGAGAGGGATTTGTCATAAGATGATTTACCCAACCAATAAAAAAAAAATGTTGAGCAGAACAAGAAATTTTTAAAATTTAATTTATTTACGAACTATGGACGAAGCTTGCTTATCTCGGAGTTCTTCAATTTTGCCCAATTTCTTGCGATTTGACAGTATGACGTGACGTCACAACATGGCAATCGATTCTATTCTTATTTGGAACGAATTTTACTTTATATTTTCACTGCTGTGACCCTGTAACCTCTTGCTCGTAAAAGTAAGCATGGAATTTTCACCATTCATCAGCTCTTAAGCTATAGTTTAGTAGGGAAATTCTTAGCTCTAAACCAAACTGCCCTACTGCCACTTTCAATCTGACTGCTCCGTACCAACTTGGATTCATCAAGAAGAAGATAATATTTAAAAAAAAATTACTTTCCGCCATTTTGGATTCATTTTGACGTACTTATTTTTTTTTCATATTCATGTCAACAAACTTTTTTAAGACAATTGACACCCATATCATGGTGGTGTATAAGAAAATAACTAAGTAAGTCCGCCATCTTCAGGAGTCCACTATATTGCATTTTGAACGAAGTAGCTAAGCATGCTTTGTCATCTTAATTGAACAGGTCATCAAAATTTCAGATTAGTTGGTGCAAAAACAGCCCAATTCATTTGCAAGATTCAACCAAACCAGTTAATAAAAAAAACTGGGCAAGCGTTGATGATATAACAAAAAAAATACTGTTTTCAGATTTATTCCTACACCTTAGCTATAAGACCTTCGTTAATTCAGAAGTTTGATTTTTTCACAGTTTCATGGGACCGCTGACTGGAGTACATGAAAGAAGAAAGAAAGAAATACTTTTATTCGGGACAGACACAGCACAACGGTTATAAACACAAAGTAAAAAAGAACAAAGTATAAAGTGCGCCGTGCGTGTGCGCACCGAAAGGGTGACCACCTCACCATTTGTTGGGCGTTAGACACCCAGCGCTGGTTTTCAGATGGCACCCCGCAGAGACGCACGGACTAGGGTAAACATACATAAATATAATACTTGTAAGCAATTGAATATGTTTTAAACAATTCGATATCTCACCACGTTCCCGAGATAAAGGGTCTTGACAGACAGACAGACAGATCGATAGACAGACAGACGGACAACAAAGTGATCCTATAAGGGTTCCGTTTTTTTTTTGAGCTACGGAACCCTAAAACCCTTTTATTATTAAGTATGCTAGTTCCTTTGCAACTTAACCAGTTTGTAAGCCCTGGGTTTTCCTAGACAATCTCTTTAAGTCATCGACCTGACTAATGACTAAGGTACAAGGGAAGTTATTTCTGGATCTAAACTAATGGCAACAAGAAGGCAATTTATTTTTTATAGAATGCCTGGACAGTAGTGAGGTAGGCGACCTCCTGATACGTGGTGGACCAGCATGATGAAACTAGTATCAGAGAAAGAACTGACTGAGTAGGTAATTTACTTCAGATTCAATCGCGGAAAAAGCATTGCTACTAATCATTAGTTCAATCAAACAGAAGAGGGGTAAATAATGACCTTGTGTGACGTACTGGGCTATTATCAGAGGATGAACTGTCCGACCCGGCAATCCATGAGAGATTATCCTGGTGCTACGAAATTAGGTTTATTTTTTTATTGGGTGGGAAAATCATCTTATGACAAATCCCACTCTTGGGCGGGCGGAAGATAGTGTCAGACTTTTACTGACTAAAAACTCACTCCTGTTCCTTCTTTGCCTTCGTCCCAGGGCCCTGGGTTTCGCTTTCACACTACCCGTGGCCCCAGTAGGCTTCGATCATGTTGGGCCCCTACGATTTGCTGACATCTCCTTGAGGCACGCGTAGAACAGTACGCGTCGTTGACGACTTGGGCTCGGTCCGGATGGTTACCGGACGGTCGGACGGCTAGCCACCCATTGCTCGCCGTCCGCAAGCCCGCGCCTACGGTGGCCCGTGTGAAAAACGTTAGCGACTGTTTGAAGAAACAGAAGAGGGGTATAGGACGACCTTCTGTAACGTGGTTATGAAGAAACTATTATCAGAGGACTAACTTTTCGACTTGACAACCAAAGACAGATTGTCCTGGCGCCACGAAATTAAAAGGTGAGAAAAGCATTGCTACTGCTTGAACAGAAGAGGGGCAGAGGACAACCTTCTGTGACGTGATGGACCAGAATGAAGTAACTGCAATCAAAGTATGAACCGTTTAACCCGACAACCTATGACGTATTGTCCTAGTACCATGAAGAAGTGAGAAAAGCAATGTTACTGCTTGAACAGAAGGGAAATATAGGATCCTTCTGTTACTTGGTGGACCAGCATGAAGAAACTGCTATCAGAAAAAGAACTATCCAGCCCGACAACTCATGGACAAATGGACCTGGCGCCACGAAATCAGGATATGAAAAAATTACAGTTACTGCTTAAATAGAAGAGGGGTATAGGACAACCTTCTTCCTTCCTTCGTTGTGAACCAGCATGAAGTAACTACTATGAGAGGATGAACTGTCCGACCCGACCACCTATGACAAATTGCCCTGGGGCCACGAAATCACGAGGTTTAAAAAGGAATCCTACTGCTTGAACGGAAGAGAGGTATAGGACCTTTCCGTGACTTGGTGGACTAGCATGAAGTAACTACTAGCAGAGGATGAACTGATCGCCACAACATTAGGAGAGTTGGACCCACAACAAGAAAGACCGAAGACGAAAAAGGTTGTTGAAAGTAATCTCTGAAAGATTGATGGCGAAGATTCTTTTAAATATAGAAAGCTACACTCCAGTCTGTTTGGCTGCTGGTGGTGGATTAAGGCCCATTGCAAATGTTATAGGGATTAGACTTCAGTCCCAGCCGTGGGAACATTACAAGGCTGATTAGGCAATAAATGATATTTATTTTACAAATTGGTTTTTAAAAAACACTTTTATAAGTAAATTTTTTCGTCAATTACGTGATGGATGCGAGACGCACAGGACCGTTCATTATGGTGACACTTGGGGGAGGCCTATGTCCAACAGTGGACGTCTTTCGGCTGAAATGATGATGATGACATGAGGCCCGTGCTTTTAGCTGACCCCTGAGAAGAAAAACCGAAACTAACTCTTTTGTAAAGTCCATACACCAAACATTTAGCGGTCAAATCATATGAGAACCACACAGATTTGAGTGGACCTGTACAGTCAGAGAGAGCATTTGTCAGTACTCGTGTAGCTCAACTTAGGACTACTAAGAAGCTCAATGGCTCAATAGTCTGCGTTTCGGGCTTGCAGATGGCAAGCTATGGGTAGCTCGCTCTCCGACCGTCCAGTAACCGTCTGGACCGAGCCCAAGTCGTCGATCCAGCAGGGTCGAAGCTTACTGGGGCCATGGGTTCGCTTTTCAAATGAAAACCCGCAGCCCTGGAATGCAAGCCAACGAAGGAACATAGGAGTGCGTTTTAGTCAGTAAAAGTCTGACACGCCATTCCACACCGCCCAAAGGCGGGAGATGTTATTGAATGATTTCCCACCTAAAAAAAAGACAAAATAGTCTGCGTTTATCCATAAAATATGCATGGTTTTTTTGGTACAGGCAATGGGGCAAACCGGCGGGAAAAATTGTATTTAATAAAAATGTTAGTTTGTTAGAGGTTAGTAAAGTTTTTTATGCAAAATAGCTAAAGGGTAATTCCAAAACCAATGATTTTTTTTTACCTTAAACACGTACGTACGATATGTAAGCTAAGTACTGTTGTTTTATATCAGGTATATTTTAAAACTGATATTTTGTTTTTAGTTATCATTTTTCATCATGAGCTCACGAACTCATTTGGACAGGTTTGAAGGCGAGGCACCTAAGCAAGTACTTCTTGTGTATTTTTTTTTCAAATCTAAATTTCTTTTTCGTTAAAAAAAAGCCATTTTTAGGGTTCCATAGCTCAAAAGCAAAAAAAAGGAACCCTTATAGGATCACTTGTTGTTCGTTTGGCTGTCTGTCTGTCTGTCAAGACCCTTTATCTCGGGAACGCGTGGAGGTATCAAGTCGAAATTAAAACTATATATCTTTTAGTGTTTAAGTATACTAAGTGTGTAATATTATTAATAATTTAATTTTTCCCTATTTAGAGACTTTGAATGTTAAATATTGCTATGAATTTTACTGTCCAACAAAACCATAGTGCAAGTGCTTCTACCGCCTGGTGGTGGTGGTGGATACAGGATCCACCACCACGTCCAGGCACTTAACATAGCCATATAATTATTCCTAAGATTTTATATAACTATTTTACCAAATTTTAACTCTAAATAAATATATTATTATTATATAGGTACTCTGGCCTGCGGTTCCTTGAAGCTGTGATAAAAATCAAACTTCTGAGTTAACGAGAAAAAAGATACGGCCGTTTATCTCGCAAAAAACGTATATTTCGACACTCTCAAGGGAATCAAAATTTATAGGGTGCTTACTTCCCGTTGACCTGAAATTAAGCATGCAAACCCGACCTTTTTTTAAGTTGGGAAATCGTCTAATGACTTCTTCCGCCCTAGGGCGAAGCGGAGGGCGTATTAGACTTTACTGACAAAAACCACACTTATCTACTCCTTCAGTTGACATTACATTCCAGGGCTACGAGTAACTCTTTCAAAAGTCGACCCATGGTTCTAGTAGGCTGCGTAACCCTCACCTGTGGAGATTTTCTTTGACAGCATAGAAAATCTCCATAGATGGGGGTCCGCAGTCGTGTGGACGCAGTCGTGTGGACGCAGTCGTGTGGACGCAGTCGTGTGAACGTAGTCGTATGAACGCAGTTGTGTGGACGCTGCAGGTGGGGGTGCGGAGTCTATTTAAAATTTTCTAGGTTGGCCATGGAAACTTGTATCCAGGCTCTCCGACGGCTCGATGAAATCATCAGGAGGTATTAGCGGCTCTTGTCAAAGGTCGCATCTCTCCGAGGTGCAGTTACCTTGAGATGGACTCAAGCTTACGACTTTTAAGTATAAGTAAATCTTAAGTAAGACAATATTTAAGTCGTCGTGCAGTGGCGTGCCTAGGGTTTCAAAATAAGGCAAGCCCAATAAAATTTTAACCAATTTCAAAAAAAGAAAGTTCAGTTTTCGACTGAGAATGTAGGTACCTACGTATGTATCATCGCAATTTTCTCATAAACTACTGGTTAGGTACAATAAATTAAAAGTGAATTCATCCATCTTCTTCTTTCCTCTTCTTCAATTTCACTCTTGCTTGTCGTGCGGTGAATGTGGTAACCAAAGCTCACTGAAAGCATGCTAGTGCTAGATTGAATATAATAAACATATCTGCAATTGCATACCTCCGGTGGCTTTAAAAAAAGCCGTTTGGTTTGCTTCATTGCTTGAGGGAACAAAGTTATGGTAAGTAGTTGCTTGCTTTGTAACAGGACTAACGGGTTACAGACAAAAACAAAACAGAAAGTTACAAAACGAAAGTTAAAAAATAGCTAGATAAAATGTAATAAGGAATTTAAATGAATTATTTATATTCTAATTGGAATCGTCTATCTTTATTAAGAAATGATTTAATTACATCAGAGTAAAATGTTGGTGATCGTTTTAATTCTACCAACAGCTGTTTTTCAATAGCTATCATTGATAATTCGGAAAGACGCTCTTGACCTTGTGTATTTCTCATGGAAACGTTTAAGAGACGAAAAAGCACGTTAAAATAGTTACAACAAGATACGCTAACTTTAACAGCTTGAATAAATATGCAGCACCAGCAATACAACTTAATAGTGTGCGAACAGCCAACAATCCAACTAGTTTTATACACTGATCTATTTTTCGTTTATGCGATTTACTAGTCTGAGAAATACACAGATTAGGCGTCGTTTTTAATGAAGAAATTAACTGTTTTTTCTGAGCAAAGTTTAAAGATTTTACCTTATCTTCGCCAATCAAAACTAGAACGCATTTTAAGTCCTCACAAGGTACAATTGCCTCCATTGTTGTAGGTAAGTCACCAAAACAACTGTATCACTGAGAAAATCTAAGAAAACACGAAAAACAACAAACAACAAAAAACAAAAAATCTATTTTCCACTCAAGTAAATAAAACTGAAGTGAGTTGCAAACAGAGTTGCAGTGTTGTCATTTAGGCAAAAAAAAGTCGCCAGGTATATGAAAAATCTAGCAAGATGTCGCAAATTTTTTATTTTTAAGATATTGCTTGAATATTTAATTTCATTGTTTTAAAAAGTCGCTAGTTTTATTGTTGCTAAATCTTAAAAAAAGTTTCCAAACTCGTTAAAAATCTCCAAGATCTCACAACGTTGCTAAAACGGCAACACTGCAGAGTTGGCAATGTGACGAGGTCACGCATACGCGAGCAACTTCATACGAATGCCCGGCTTATATCTTCCATACTGATCGATTTGTAGACGCAAAAGGTCCTAACTCGTTATACGGCACGTCGCCATAGGTGCGAAAGAGACGGATATAGTATTTGAAAGCCCGGCAAAAGCCGGTGCGTGGAAGCGAGATAGCTATATGTAGATGCTGCAAATGCGAAACTCTGCGCGCGAACAATCGCGATGTGTAGTAGTGTGGCATAGGTAGATACTTTGTGTTATTTTGATAAGAATTAAGCGCGCGAACTTTTAAATAGTTCGGGTTTGATATTGATTCTCTATCGAGCATTTTAGTAAGGCAGGCTTCTCGGCATGTATGAAGAAACCGCCACTGTCGTCGTGTTATCTCCTTCGTCTACCAATAAGAAGAACGAAGAAGAAGGAAAGAAATTTAATAAAGAAGGAAGGAAAGGAATGAGGAAGGAATGAGGTGGAGGTAAGGAATTTTAATAGTATATCTTTTTTTGCTTGTTAAATATATAAATATTTCACGCCGTCTGATCGACACTGCGTGACCAGAGGGCTGGCTCGTTCTTTGTCCAAAGAATTAGCATTGCCATTCAACGTGGCAATGCTGCCAGCCTTCTGGGCACATTTCTGGATGACAGCGATGTGGAGGAATACTTCGACGTCTGAGTGGAATAGGTACTTTTGTATTATATGTACAAAGTTAGGTTTAGTATTTATAATTTTTATGTAAATAGTTAGGTTTTAGTATAAATAGCTTAGTTAATATTTAAGTTTTATGTAAGAGAGTGTTTACAATTTGCAAAATAAAATTTTGTATGAATTTTTTTTCCTATTACTGTTACACACGGTGTCTACATATCTATTTTCTTCCAACTCCTCTTTCGCAGGTGTGCTGGAAGAGATTTCTTTAGAAATAAGCACCACCTCTGCACAGTTCCTTAAAATAAATATCTACCGTATTTACTAATTACGAATTCGCTACCTAAACTGCGTATGACTAACAAAAACATTGTAAATGACGCATCGAACTAATCAGGTAAGTAGGTAGGTAACTCCTTTTTTTAGCATTCACTAATGCAAAGCTACATACCTACACGGGTATGGTAAGGTACCAATGGATTTAAATGTCACAATATGTATTGTATGCAAATCATGAACACAATGGACTATCTTGTGGCGTATGCATTTGGGTTTCCATAAAATATTACACATACACGTATATAATACACACGTATTTTTCCCATAGCGTTGGTTCTGTTCTCATTGATACTGTTATTTTTTAGAAACCAGGTCACCAGTGGCGCTTTACTTCGGCGACCTCTCTGACGGGGTCAGCGTGGTCTGTTACGCAGACGGCACGCTGGTCCTGGCGCAGGGAGAGTCGTACCAGGCGGAGGTTGAACTAGCGATACACAGGGTTGCGACAGTCGTAAAGAGGATCCAGCAGCTGGGACTCGAGGTGGCACTGCACAAGTCCGAGGCCATGTGCTTTCACGTCCCTCGGAACGCGCCACCATCGGGTTCCCAAATAACGGTAGGAGAAGTTCACATCGGCGTTGAGTTGACGATGAAGTACCTAGTAAGACGACGCGTGGTGGATTGCGGCCCATTCCCTCTCCTAGAGAGGAAGCCTGTCCTCGTGGGGGCGATCGGCGACGGCACCGGTACAGGCCATGGTTCGGAGCGAGGAGGAGTGGCAGGCGGTCGCCTCCTTCTGCAAAGCAGTAATGCTAGCAAAAGAGGCGGCCGATCGCGTAAGGCAACGGTCTCACCCCAACCACCGCCGGAATTCCGATCCCGATTTCCGGCCACCGTAGGCGCGGGCTTGCGGACGGCGAACAATGGGTAGCCCGCCGTCCGACCGTCCAGTAACCGTCCGGACCGAGCTAAAGTTGTCGACGGCGCGCACTGTTCCACGCGCGCCTCAGAGAGATGTCAGCTAATCGTAGGGCCCCAGTAAGGTCGAAGCCTACTAGGGCCATGGGTAGTGTAAAGACGAAACCCGGGGCCCTGGGACGAAGGCAACGTAGGAACAGGAGTGGGTTTTTAGTCAGTAAAAGTCTGACACTATCTCCCGCTCCGTCCAAGAGCGGGATTTGTCATTAGATGATTTTCCTGGGCCCCGAAACCATAGGGGCCTCGTTGTGTACAAAAATTCGCAATGTGTTCTCAACAATCTTAAATTCTCTTTTTGATGCCAATAGTAAATAAATAATCACCACAAATTGAATGTTTCAATTTCACTGCACGCTCTGCTCGTTCTAGCATTCTCTGCATAAAATCACAATAAAAACTTGACCTATCTTAATCTAGAATGCTATAATAAACGAGCTCATTTTCAATCAAGTCCTGTATACTAGTCAGAGTAATGGGATTACTCTGAGAGTAATTCCAGAATTTTTCCAAGTGTTTGAAACCAATAAATAGGATCACATCTTTCTTAAAGCAACGGGTGTAGTTTTAAGCTATAACTACACTGCGCACACGTGTGCTATACACGCCGATATGGGCGCGTCGGTCTCCATACATTTTATATGGAAACTAGACTTGTAGAGCTACACTAGATCCACGCCACGCGACGTCGCATAGTCGGCCTTATAATGTTCCCACTGCTGGGACTCAGGCCTCCACTCTAGGAGAGGGAATGGGCCGTAATCCACCACGCGGGCCCAGTGCGGGTTGGTGAATGTCACATGTCTTCGAATTTTTGGTTCTAGGACATGCCGGTTTCCTCACGATATTTTCGTTCACCGTTTTGAGAGCAGTGGTGATGAAATAAATTACACAAAGTAATGCGCCTGGCTGGGTTTGAACTCGCGACCTACAACTCGTAAGTCGGGGCCCTTACTACTCGGCCACCACTGCTCTCTCGACTGCTCTCTGCTCACGCGACGTCGATCTACGTACAAATCAGACGTGTTACACGTATGCGTCGGTCTAATGTAGATCTAGCTTTAGTTTCCTTTTGTATGTGTAATGGTGTACAATAAAGTATTTAATAAATAGCATTGCCATACAACGTGGCAATGCCGCCAGCCTTTTGGGTAAACTTCCAGTCGACAGCGATGCGGAGAAGTTCTATGATGCCATATTTTAGCTAGTAGTTTTTGCTTTTAATGTACATATAGTTTAAACAAAACACTTAACTAAGTGTTTTTATTGAATTATATAAATAATATAAATTATTTATTTGTTTATCTTTTTCATTTTCACCTTTTTCTCTCCTTTTTATTGCACCTACCACTATTCTTCTCTGCATCACCCAAATATTGACCGGTAGAAAATGCCTAAGGCATTAAGTCCGCCTCTGTACCTTTATGTGCATAAAGAATGAAATCTATACTTATAATAAATCTGTAGAAGTGATAATTCAGTACATAAAAAAATAAATGGCAGGGGGTGTTACTAGACCGACATCGAAACCAAAAATGTAATTAAAAAAATTTTTGTCTGTTTGTTCAGGCATCACACAAAAACTCCCGGTTCGATTACGATGAAACTTGGTATAATTATTCTTTAATATCCTGGGCACCACACTAACACTTTTTATTCCGGAAAAGTATATACAATAGAAAACAAACTTAATTTTGCGGTTCGATTCCTAGACCCGATTACTGTACCAACCATAAATAATAAGTTTGTCGTAGGTTACGTCAACCGCAGTGGAGTTCACTAAGGGGCGCTGCACACGGCTAAGATACTATAATATTTTATCATAAGATACAATATCGCTCGCCATACAATTCAATAGACTATCACACACGACGAAGATAATAAATAATATTTCATATTTTCGTATCTCATAAAACCTAATAAAACCATTTTCGACTTTTCGCAAACGAAGTCGCGGGCCAAAGCTAGTATGAAATAAATAAATAAATATTTATTGGGGTTGGTTGGCTCTCGAGGGGCCGGAAGCAGACTAAAAGAAATAAATGACATTGCAGCAAACTGACTTTAGTTAATCTAACCAACAAATACTGGGAAACCAATATCCTCAAGTGAAACCAGTCAGTTACCTACCTATTCGATTGAAAATAAAATCATTGATAGATATTTAAATGCATCGGAGAATACGAGAAGCAACCTCGTACATAGAATTAAAAAAAAACGGTCAATTGCGAGTCAGACTCGCGCACGAAGGGTTCCGTACCCTCTGTAGCGAACTCGCGCCGGGCCTTGGTACAGGCCATGGTCCGGAGCGAGGAGGAGTGGCAGGCGGTCGCCTCCTTCTCTGAAGCAGTAATGTTAGCAAAGGAGGTGGCCGATCGCGTAAGGCAACGGTCCTTACGCTCCAACCGCCGCCGGGATTCCGATCCCGATTTCCGGTCACCGTAGGCGTGGGCTGCGGACGGCGAGCAATGGGTAGCCCGCCGTCCGACTGTCCGGTAACCGTCCGGACCGAGCCCAAGTCGTCGACGGCGTGTATTTTTCCACGCGTGCTTCAGGGAGATGTCAGCAAATCGTAGGGGCCCAGCAGGGTCGAAGCCTACTGGGGCCAAGGGTCTGATTCTGAAAGGAAGACTCGGCCCCGGTACGAAAGGCAACGAAGGAACAGGAGTGGGATTTTAGTCAGTAAAGGTCTGACACTATCTCCTGCTCCGCCCAAGAGCGGGATTTGTCAAAATATGATTTTCACACCCAATAAAAAAAAAGGTCATAGTAGGCAACCATAAATTTTCCTTATTCCTAAACAACTTTTAGGAAAAGGTATACTGACACTAATTACCTACCTAATTATTCCCATTCATTTACCGCATTACCTGGTAGAATTACAAAAACAATTTTCAGAACTACAAACCCGATTTTCCTCATTACCTGTACAAAATTGACAGACGCCACTAAAAAGTCCCCTAACACAAAAACAGAATCGTATATTATGTAAATATCATAAATATGAGTTCTTTCCCCGGAACCGAAACTAAATATTTACTCAATAAATACGTAGTTTTATTGAGTATTTATTTGAGTGTTTTTTTTTTTTCCCGAGGAGTATAATCTGCCTCTGTGCCTAGCGTTTGTGGACTATGAGAAAGCCTTTGATTCGATCGAGACTTGGGCTGTGCTGCAGTCTCTCCAACGGTGCCAGATTGACTATCGGTACATCGAGGTGCTGAAGAGTTTGTACAAAAACGCCACTATGTCAGTCAGACTACAGGACCAGACCTCGAAACCTGTCCTCCTGCAGCGGGGTGTGAGGCAGGGAGACGTTATTTCTCCGAAACTGTTCACGGCCGCAATGGAGGATGTCTTCAAGGTTCTGGACTGGAGTGGATTAGGCATTAATGTCAATGGCGAGTACATCACTCATCTTCGGTTTGCCGACGACATAGTAGTCATGGCTGAGACCGCGGAAGAGCTCAGCACAATGCTAAATGACCTCAGTAGAGCTTCCGAAAGAGTGGGTCTCAAAATGAACATGGACAAAACTAAAGTCATGATAAACATCCATGTAGCACCCACTCCGATCAAGATCGGAGACTCTGCACTCGAAGTTGTAGACGATTACGTTTACCTGGGACAGACAATCCAGTTGGGTAGATATAATTTCGAGAAAGAGGTCAACCGTCGAATCCAACTCGGCTGGGCAGCGTTCGGGAAGCTGCGCGGTATCTTCTCATCCAATATACCACAGTGTCTCAAGACGAAAGTCTATGACCAGTGCGTGTTGCCAGTGATGACGTATGGTTCCGAAACGTGGTCGCTCACAGTGGGCCTCATCAGGAGGCTCAAAGTCACCCAAAGGGCAATGGAAAGGGCTATGCTCGGAGTTTCCTTGCGTGATCGAATCAGAAATGAAGATATCCGCAGGAGAACCAAGGTTGCCGACATAGCACGAAGAATCGCCAAACTTAAGTGGCAATGGGCAGGGCACATTGCTCGCAGAACGGATGGCCGTTGGGGCCGAAAGGTTCTGGAGTGGCGACCGCGTACCGGAAGACGCAGTGTTGGAAGGCCCCCTACAAGGTGGACCGATGACCTGGTGAAGGTTGCGGGAATCCGATGGATGCGAGACGCGCAGGACCGTTCTTTATGGCGACATTTGGGGGAGGCCTATGTCCAGCAGTGGACGTCTATCGGCTGAAATGATGATGATGATGATGATTGAGTATTTATGGATCATTAGATGATTTTCCCACCTAAAAAAAACCATTAATAGGTCAATAAATATAAACATTGTGTAAATTAAACTAGTTTTTATGTAATTAGGTAATTAAGTACTAATAAGTATTCATAAGTTTGTTATATGTATTTCTGTGTAAAAGTACTTAAATAAATTATTATTATTTATTTTTATTATTACCGTCTACTGTATGAATCTGACAGCTGTCACCAGCACCATCCTATAGCAATTGTAGTGTAAATATGTATTTTATTCTGTTTTTAGTATTTGTTTTTATATCGGCAACAGAAAAACATCATCTGTGAAAATTTCAACTGGCTGTAGCTATCATGGTTCATGAGATACCTGCCCCTGCCCTGTTTGTTGTTGTTTGTGGTCAGAACAAAGAAATCGGAGGCGTGGCCTAGTCGAGGCGTTCGACGCAAACGAAACGATCGTAACTTGGCTAGGGGGGCTGGTGACAGGCAGACGGACAGCGGAGTCTTAGCTTAAATGTTTTTACCCTCTGGGTACGGAACCCTAAAAAGTCTAGGTAGATGACGTATGATAAAAGATGCTAACTCATTTCCTGATACTTACGTACTACGTTTTCTGAGAGTAATCCATCCTCACTGGAAAATGCATTAATATGCAAAATATTAAGAATGTCAACCGCGAATAGATTACTAGCCGCTTGCCCTGGGTTTGTCCGGATTATAGGTATATTTTAACAGCACGGTTACGGAACAAATATTTGTATGGCCAATGGCGGGGAAGATCTGATGTGGGTAAGGTACAATCTGCAAGGCCTTCTGTCGACGTAAGAAGACGGATTTTTTAAAAATCACATCCGAACAACGCAATACTGCAAGCCTGATGCGAACTTGAAAAATTATAACATGAAAATTACCATTCATACACTAAGCAATAACAGTAACTTTGTTGTCTCGTGCAAAAATGATTAAGAACCAAGAATACTCAGGCTGTAAGAGAGTAGCCTTTTAAGTAATGCATTTTCAAGACATGAGCGAGGCCTTAGGCGGTGGCCCACGTCGCCCACACTCCACGCTCGCACTGCCTCTGTGTATGGTCTACAAATATATTATTTGTTTCAGGACTGGGTGTCTTATGTATGTGAATTTACATGTTTGTGAATGCAAATAAAATTAACCTATGTGCTATTCTAGCACATGATAACCATTTGATGGTGAAGGAGCGTCTGTGTTTATTAACACATTTTTTTTTCAGCAGAATAGCATAGCTTAGTTCCATATAATGTTTCCACTGTCGGGCCTCAGGCCTCCTCTCTCTAGGAGAGGGAATGGGCCGTAAACCACCACGCGGGCCCAGTGTGTTGGTGGATGTCACATGTCTTCGAATTTTTGGTTCTAGGACATGCCGGTTTCCTCACGATGTTTTCCTTCACTGTTTTGAGAGCAATGGTGATGAAATATAGTAAATTACACAAAGTAATGCGTCTGGCTGGGTTTGAACCGGCCACCACTGCTCAGCTGTATTTCAGCAGAATATTGATGTTAAAACTTAATTTTAACAATTTCAACGCGTTGTTGTATTGTTTTAACGATCCACGGTCAAATGTTAAGACTACTAAAACCAGATATCGCTTAACTAAGATAACCATTAGGTACCTATAAGTTGCCAAAGTTTGAGCGTACCTATTGAAAAACCCTATAGTAATCGGTTCAGGGATATCCTTTATAAACATACAAACAAAGAATTTTACGTCTCTAAAAGGTATAGTCAGATGATATGATTAGATCATTGTCATAATTGATTGAATGATCATTGACCACAACTATATGATCTATACATATAATAAAACAGTAAAATTCTTTTGGGATGGTATTAATTGGCGCAAAAACTACTGAACCGATCCTGTTCAAATTTTGCATACATAATCCTTATAGGTCAGGGCAACTGATAGGCTATAAACTATCACGCTATTTGCTATGGGGGGTGAGCAATAATCCAAAATAGCTTGGAATCGAACTCGCGGCAAATGTCGTTCAATACCTACTTGAACGACATTTGCCGCGAGTTCGATTCCAAGCTACAGTTAAAAATTTTGTCATTATTTTGTCTTATTTTTTTTGTATTAAAATAACTTTTACCATTTTTTCAAAATAAAATTGACATTTCTATTCGATATCTTCTAAATATTTTGTACAAACTAATCAAAACACAGCAGTGGTGGCCGAGTGGTAACGGCCCCGACTTACAAGTTGTAGGTCGCGGGTTCAAACCCAGCCAGGCGCATTACTTTGTGTAATTTATTTCATCACTACTGCTCTCAAAACGGTGAAGGAAAACATCGTGAGGAAACCGGCATGTCCTAGAACCAAAAATTCGAAGGCATGTGACATCCACCAACCCGCACTGGGCTAGCGTGGTGGATTACGGCCCATTCCCTCTCCTAGAGAGGAGGCCTGAGTCCCAACAGTGGGAACATTATAAGGCCGACTATGCTATGCTAATCAAAACACATAATAAAATCAAAGCGACGAATAAAATCACGTACTATAATGTTACATTATTCCATTTAGCTGCAAATTTAACTTCTAAAACGAAAATCATCACGCTATCATCGTTAGGGAGCCAACCAGTCAATTATGACGTTTATATAAGAACGTCTATTTTATAGTTTATCCATCGAAGATCGCAGCGCAGTGGTTTCGCATCTAGACTTTAATGTAATGTGAAGGTGGTTCAAATCCCGTACGGCTCTCTTAGGAGAAATTTTTGTTCTATTTTGTCATCGTGAATAAGATTTTTTTATATATTTTTGCATGCTTACAATTTTTTTTTATAAATCTACGTATATAATATATCTGTAGAAATTTTTAGTGAAGTGCGTATTATTAATTTTAGAAATCGATGTAGATAACTTTTATACATTTAAATTGTGTGGAACTTGATAATTATCTTACTTGGACTTTGTTTCATCGCAATGAATAAAAGCATATGAAAGACAAACGGTATAAAATCAAAGTTTTCGAGAAGTAAAATATGACACCACACGCAACTCGCAACGCCATCTAAAGACTCAAAGTAGAAATAATGATGACAATGACGGTTGAACTTCATATTAAATTTGATAGATGGCATTGCGTATTTTACGTAATTTTCTGAGTGGCAGAAGAATGGCCATCGCCCACGATTACAGTTATGGTTAAACTGGTGTTAGACGGAGGCATTTTTAACAATCATACAGCTTATTTTTATTATATTTTTCGCATTATAGTAACAAGCTAATTGACCGTGATTATTCAAGGGATACCATCCAAAGACGATAAAAGTAAATAGCTATATGTATTTAATTATTCACTTTAAAATAACACGGCCACATTTTCGGAAGGGGTTACAGGGTACCTTGCGTTGGATGGTCCCCAGGTGGACCGATGACCTGGTAAGGGTCGCGGGTATCCGATGGATGAGAGACTCACAGGATCGGTTATTATAGCGACACTTGGGGAGGTCTATGTCCAGCAGTGGACATCTTTCGGCTGAAATGATAATGATGATGATGGCACCTCTTTTTTCTTTTTTTAAGGGTGGAAATCATCCAATGACTTCTCCTGCTCTGGTTGGAGCGGGAGGACGTGTCAATCTTTTACCGACTAAAACTACACCTGTGTCTATCACTACGCGCTGTTGAGGATTGGGCTCGATCCTGTCAACCACAGGACGGCTAGCTACCCATTGCTCGATGTCCGGAAGCCCGCGTCTACCGTGATTGGTAGTCGGGGTCGGAATCTTGGCTCGGCGTGAGGCCGTTCGCTCCCTAACGCGTGCGGCCTCCGCCTTCGCTAGCATTACGGCTTTGCAGAAGGAGGCGACCGCCTGCCACTACTCCTCGCTCTGGATCAGAGCCCGGCGCGAGAGGTCACTGACGCCGATTGCCTTCACGAGGACACGGCGGTGCTCCGCCCTTGCAGGGCACATCTCCACTGTGTCCTGTGTCCTCCGGCATGATGGCACCTTGCGGATTAATAATGGTGTGTTTTATTATTTGCAGTCACCGCTTCATATAAAACGGGATCGAATGTGTTTTTCTGACCACAGTTCGACAACGTTTGATGTATCTCAGATTCCTTACAGCCTTACGTCGATATCTGGACGTTACCTCTTTGCAATGAGTGGTGACCAACACTGGAACAACCCTCTAAGGGAGGCCAGTCTCAGGGATAACACTTATCGGCTGCTACATTTGTTAACCATAATTTCATTGTTTTATGGATAAGCTCAGGACTGTTGTGGGTGTTTCGAACGGTTTCTGTTCTGGGTTCGGTTGAAAGTACCCTGATATTACCATTTTGTGAATCACCTGGAGGACTCGGTGTAGCATGCGGTGGAGGTCTATCCATCTTGAGTGAACCGCCTTGTCCTCATAGAGGCAATCGGCGTCAGTAATTTCTCGGTTTGGCCATCAATATGCGATTGAACGGGGATACACGCGCACAAGGTTTCGCCGTAGTTTCATTCATAAGTTGGAGACTCTTCATATGGTAGTTCCTACTATGGAAAAAACATTTGTCTTATATACGGGGTTGTCAATTAAATACACACCAAAATATCCTAGGTAAATGAACAAGTAATTCTAACGCCTAAAATGATCGGGTAGTGTGAAAGCGGAACCCGGGGCCCTGGGACGAAGGCAACGAAGGAACAGGAGTGGGTTTTTAGTCAGTAAGAGTCTGACACTATCTCCCGCTCCGCCCAAGAGCGGGGATGTCATTAGGATGATTTTCCCACCCAATAAAAAAAAAAAAAAAAAAGCCTAAAATGATCAAACTGCAACAATCAATGCAAGCATGCTCTCGCCAATTCATAAGTACTGTTGTGGAAGAAGATAGTTGATGATTTATTTATTTATTTATTTAATCCTTTATGCACAAATGTACAGCGGCGGACTTAATGCCTGCCGGATGATGATGGTAGTTTTTGGATTCACTTAAGGCTTTTCACTATCAGTGCACGTTATCCAGCTGAAGGTCGGTGTCCCGATTATGCTCCTTCGTTTATCTCTACCAAAGCTGTCTAACTGCTTAAACTCTTCAGTGAAAAGTTATTGAGGCGAAAATTGTTATGAGAGATAACTCTTTCGATCAATCTTGCAGCCCTAGCAGACATCCGTCGATTCAGGACTGCTTTGACCAGACGGCTGGACAGCACCACCGCAATCCCGTGTTTGCGATAGCTGGGAATTGCCTTGCGGCTTTCAACACCCGGAGCATCCCTTGCAGCGACCGCTGAGAAGTCAGGATGTCCTATCCCTCATAGTTTCAGCCACTTTCTTTGATCGTAGTGCTTCACTGAAGGAGGCTACTGGTTGTCATTTTCTCCACCAATCGCCCCCATAAGGACAAGGCGGCGCCGGCGCTCCGACCAAGCGGGACTGACTTCCACCGTATGCTCCATCGTATTCTCCGGGCGTTTCGCAGAATGGTGAGACCCGAGTGTTTCTTCCTGCTGAATTCGACACAGATACCTTCCGAAATACCCACAACCGGTGAGTCCTATACAAAGAGAGGATGCCGTGACGCTTCTGTAGACACTTCTCAAAGACAGGCATTACCGCTGCGATTTGATTGTGGCGTGTTCACTGTGGCGAGGGGTTAAAATCATGCAATGATGTTTTACCAGAACATAAACCAGAAACATACATAATTGCCCATGCATACATATGCCTTTTCCCTTGGGCTAGGCAGAAATGACCACTGCTACGACCCATACATGCTCTTTCTATTCATTGACGGTCATACATCTGGATCTGGACGAGTATATATCATGTTTCCTGAAGGTAATTTGCGTGTTTAACCGACTTCTAAAAAAGGAGGAGGTTCTTAATTTGGATATTTTTACCTTTAACCGTTTTATGTTAAAGTACAATAAATTATTGCGATGCTTTCGGAATGAATTGCAAGCACAGAGTGATTGTACAGTTTTACGAACTTAACGCGGACGAAGTCGCGGGCAACAGCTAGTCTGTAATAAAAATCAAAGTGTACTTGGACCGGGTCAATTAAAATTCCTTTTTCAGGGATGTCGAATGACCACCAGTGGATATGAAAAATGAAGGAGGGGACGTCATTGTATAGGCATATGTCGTGGCCAGATCTTAGAAATGATTACTTCATGAAATGGCAAACTGAAACTGGCCAGATCGTTTAAACGTTAAAATTTGATGATATGTGAATCCTCGTTTGGCCATATAATTTTATTGATGTAGAATTTCTATGATAATAAAAGGTCCAAAGAAATTAGGTCAAACGAGGATTGAAATATCATCAAACTTTAACTATTAAAACGATCTGGCCAGTTTTACTTGGCCATATCATGAAGTGATCAGTTTCTAAGATCTGGCCGCAAGATATACATAATTGTTATCTTATTATATTAGAACTTGTGTTATGAGTACTAGACAACTGATAAATATCCTTATATATTTCTAAAAACATACATTATTATAGATAAATTACACTCAGACACAAAACCAGTGATTGTGCTGATCACATAAACATTTGCCCTGGGTGGTTAATCGAACCCACGACCTCCGGCATAGCAGTCAGGGCCACTAACCCCTAGACCAACAGGCCAGTCAAAGTATGGAGTTTATAGATGTAACATTATATTGAACTAAGTAAGTTGAGAGAAGTAGAGACCATTTAATAATTGTAAAAAGTCTATTAATATTTGGTTAAAATTTTGTATTTTTAATGAAGAATAAAAATTTTGATGCACGGTTACAAATTTGGAGGTAGGCGGAACAGAGTGTAAAGCCCCACATACCTCCGTTGAAAGGATCCTCCCGATCCTACGACCAGACGGGTGTTATGTCTGGTGGGCAACTGCCCGATAGATGATTGCGGGCTGTTCTATATGGTATAATCGCGCGAAGAACTTAGGATCAGTTCTTATGTGAAATATTCCTTTTCTTTTTTCTTTTATCTCAACAACATCACAATGACATTCACTCGACACATTCACTACACTAACTTTTACTTTTTTTATTTCAATGGGAAATCTTCTGCCGCTCTGCGACTTGCGAGCGGTACCGTAGCGTAAGACACTTAGACATTTACTCAATTTTACGAGGTCCCCATGAATCATCATTTGATTGCGTCAAGGGCGGATCCAGGATTTTTTTCTGGGAGAGGCACAAGGGGCGGACGGGCAAAAAATCAACAATAACTATTACAAGTCTACAAGTCTTTATTCATATATTTTAAAAACTCTGGTAATTTGATTTGCTTCTAAGTATGTAGGTACCTACTGTAATGGAATCTCCACGGTATACAAAAATACCGTCTGCGGGGCGCAAGTGTCCCCGTGCCATATCCTTAAATTCGCCCTTGGATGGAGGGACAAGTTACTAAACTATTTTGTGTAAACTATGAATATATATTTTTTTCTTTTACCAATATAGCACTCCCACTTTCATTCTAAGGTGCAGCCCCGGAGAATTTCTAAAAAGGAAGCCCGTGGTCCTAGAACGCGAACGTTAGTAAAAGTCTGACACGCCCTCCTGCTCCTTCACAAAGAAGGATACGCAAGCAAGAAGCTAATGATACGCAAGTGCAAGCCCTATGTCACAATACTTATACATACCTAATCAAACAGCAATAATATTCATTAATAGTGTTGGTTTTACCCAGAAGTTATAAAATCGTGATCTTCGACAAACACGTCATATGAATA
This sequence comes from Mythimna vitellina, assembly GCA_949316375.1. Taxonomy (NCBI): domain Eukaryota; kingdom Metazoa; phylum Arthropoda; class Insecta; order Lepidoptera; family Noctuidae; genus Mythimna; species Mythimna vitellina. The sequence continues at coordinate 5,488,868 of OX438708.1, read as the reverse complement.
AAAGAATTTCTAATGAACTGAAGTAGTAACCTAAGTAACTACCTAACATAATTAGTTAAAGATCCTATATTATTAGTGGCGGTTTACGTTTACTAGGCTTGAAGTAAGGGAATGTTCGAAGAGTCACCGTGGAACTGGAACGTAAAGGGCATTTGAAGGAACACAGACGGGTTTTGGACAGTAAAAGTGTGTCACCCCCTCTTACTCCAATCAGAATGGGAGAAGTTAATTGATGATGATTTCCCATTTTAAAGAAAATGTTAACAGGATCACCTATCCTCAGACTTACCTCGGCGACTGTTGCTTAACCTTGAAGGTCGACCCGTACGGCTGTTATTACTTTAACCACGTGCTCCTCTGGTTTTTTTTAAAATAATGTAAACTAGTTGACTGCGATCCCACCTGATGGTAAGCAGTGATCATAGATATAAGAAAGGAGGAGATCTGTTATGTAGTAAAAAATGTAACGGAACACGATGCCTCCAGTTTGGCCCTACCACCACCGACACTACTACACATGCAGCAATAGTTGTCGCGCACACATCCACAATTCATAAATCAGACCATACAAAAGCAATTTAATTTACATTTAGGCTAGTGATTGACAAAATAGAAAAGCTATCGTTGATGGTGAATCGCACTAGTTTATTAAGAGCCTTTTCATCCTTTACTTAAAGACACCTGAATTATATTCGGACGGGAAGACCGCTGCAGGCTTTTATATCAAAGGCCCTACCACGAGCTCTAAACAGAACTGTCGAAAGGGATGGAGCTATATAGGGTGTAGCTACATCCTTCTTTCTGGCTCACACGCGTGACATTTTAACATGTAATGTAAATAAGTATTAACTTCCAAAATTAATTCCATAGGACTCACTTTTGTTATACAATATTAAAGTTAGAACTACATTAGATCGACGCATACGTGTAACGTGCCTGCCAGGTTACAACTGTTTCGTTTCGATTCTCTTTTTATCGATCGCCTCGAGTCGGCCACGCCTCCAAATTATATTTGTTCTGACCACGTGACTGAGCGTGGAGATGACGTTAGAACAAAGGAATGAGAGGCGTGGCCGACTCGAGGCGATCAACGAAAAGAGAATCGAAACGACACGACTGTAACTTGGCTAGGGGGGCTGATTTGTATGTAGAACGACGTCACGTAGCGTCGCGTGGCGTGACAAGTGTAGCTCTACAAGTCTAGTTTCCATATAAAATGTATGGAAATGTACGCCCAGATCGGCGCGTGAGTGGCACATGTGTGAGCAGTGTAATTCTACCTTAAAACGACGGAGGGGCTTTCCTTAAAAGGCACGCTGCTCCATACATTTATTTTCACATAACTCGACAAAATATGTGGAATAGCTAAATTTTTTTTCGTCATTTCAGGGTTAGTCATAAATGTTGTTCATGTTGATAAATACAATAAACCCTTTTAAGGGGAGCCGCTCCGCCGTTTTAACGTTGTATAGGGCCCAGCGGTTTAGAAATTTTACTAAGTTGAATATTTCCTCACCAATGGTAAATTGGTGACATCAGTAGAATTTAAATCCTAAATTAAGCATGACATATAAAGAGACAGGAAAAAACCGCTGACTACCCTCATGACATAATCCCTTAGTCAATCAGTCAGTCACCCATTTTCAAACCACCAGCAGAAGCTTGTGGTTATCCTACTCTAAATTCCCAAGTAACCTACCCAATTCCTCCAGACAGAAGATAGAAATATAGAATATAGAAATATACGCTGGCCGTTTTGCGCAGATGTGACGTATGCGGCCGTTGCCACTTGGCATGCTCCCAACTTATGTAGTTTAACATAATGTTAAGTACATCTATAAACTCCATTAGAAAACTTTATTATTCTGACTTCGGCTCAACTCAGGGGGTAATTTGACTGCTTAGGGCCTGCGCACACTTGAAACAAGACTGTCTTCGACAGACTTGTCTGCGACGTCGCAGACTTGTCCGCGAAAAGACTTTTGTCTACGACACGGCGCACACCAACAACAAGACAAGTCTGTCTAAGACAGTCTTGTCTCTTTTATTTTTTTTTTCGTTGATGGAAATAGTGTCTCTCCAGCTATACCCACCTGCGGCCTGCGGCCCTGTGACCCGTCAAACATTTCTGAATGGCACTGCAGCCGCCTAGCACAATATTGGTGGCATTTTATGTTATATTCGGTGTCTCAGTTTCATCATCAGATCATCACTTCAATGATATCATTTTCAATATAACTATTCAGAACCATTTTATTCAATGTGATATCTATGTGAGTATGAAATTCCATTTCTGGTCTTCTTCATCAGTTACACTTCATCAAATGTTGACTGTAAATGCTTAAGTTCTCGATGAAAATATCCAAACCACTTGTTGCTTCTAATATTTGAGAAGTTACCTTGATTCCTCATAGATTCTAACATCAGAACTGTATTTTGAAAACAATAGGACGATAGATAGGTATCTAGAAGCATATTCTTTAAAAGGAAAAAAATATTTGCAAATCGGTTCATAAACGACGGAGTTCTGAGGTAACAAACACTAAAAAAAATACAACCGAATTGATAACCTTCTCCTTTTATAAGTGGGTTAAAAACTAACTCACACTACGCACTCGGAATGAAGACCTGTACCATGACGTTTGATGTAAGATTGTTTCATTCTTATTTCCAGTGTGGGTAAGAGATGGCGCTAGACAACCTGTATAGCTCTGTCTCTTACCCACACTGAAATAAGATTGAAACAATCTTACTTTGAACGTCATGGTAACTCCGAAGTTCAAACATCCTAGTATAAAGACTGCCTGACTCACTGATTAAAGTAACAAAACAAAAGAATACAGACGCGTGAGCATAATCATAAATTGGTCATCATTTAGTCACGCATTCTCATATAGACGCAAGTTAGACCGTATCACTTGCAGGGACCGTACAACCCCGAATATAAGTTAATTCTTTCAAAAGGGTTACAGATTGTATGCCTACAGTAATGGAAAATGTTACCTCTTCGTAGTGTTAGCCCTTTCATAACACTAACGTTAGGGTAACCCTATCAATAAGTTAACTAGTTCAAGATGTTACCGGTTCCAATTGAAGCAAATAACCCTTTGAAAGGGTTTGTCGGGGTAATCAAAGGGTTTTAAATAAAATCATTTTAAATTACGTTGGAGTGGAAGAATAGATTTTGATCTTCCCTTCGGGCACTAAATGATGAGTGAGACGATCGAATGACATTTATGATTCCGTAAAAAAGACAAGATTATACATGAAACAATCCCGACTATTCCAGAAAAAAAAACATTTAACTTTAAAATCACTGCAATAATAACCATAAAATAATCGAATGTGTATGGACTGTGGAGTCGCTAGGTCCTAGATTGCGTGTTGCGACTTGACGCGTACCTGCCGAATGCATGCAGTTTAGTACTTTAAAGTAAGGCACGAGAGATAAAATTACAATATTTGTAGTCCGAATGGGTAACTCTGTTACAGTCGTTGAAGGGGTAACCCGTTCAAAACGTGTTACCGTTAAAAAGTATAAACCACCAAGAATGGGTTTTTGAATATACAGGTAAACAAATCGAAAGGGTTTGGAAGAGGTTATCCATTGATGAGGGTTTTCGTAAATAAGTGTAACCAATATGAAATGGGTTTTAAAACAACACTTTGTCAAAACCCTATCAAAAACCCTTTCAATGGGTAACCAAAATGGTCCCTGATCACTTGGCATGACTCGCTTTAAATTTAAAATCCTGAGTCAGGAGTGGTGATGCATTAAATTTCGAAGTTTTAGTACAGTCAGTATTTTTGTTTTTTTTTTAGGTGGGTAAATCATCTAATGACAAATCCCGCACTTGGGCGGAGCGAAATATAGTGTCAGACTTTTACTGACTAAAAACACACTCCTGTTACTTCTTTGCCATCGTCCCAGGGCCCCGGGTTTCTCTTTCACACTACCCGTGAGTAAAAGTCTGACACTATCTCCCGTCCCGCCCAAGAGCGGGGGATGTTGTATGATGATTCTCCCACCGGGAAAAAAAAAACCCGTGAGTACGGTCGGTACTTATACTTACTTATATATTTATTTCTACTTTTTAACCGACTTCGAAAAAGAGAACATCTCAGAAACTTTATTTCAAAGCACTTTTGAATTGTGAAATTGTCGGTCAGTCAAGAAAAGTGAAGCTAAATTGCAAATTCCAAAGTGTAGATAGATCTCTATGGAGAAGAAAGTGCAAAAACCTCTAACGCAATGGGCATTCTTTTAAATCATGGTATGAGTTACAAAAATCTTTTTTGCATATTTTTTGTCGCTTCTATTATGTGAACAACGTAAATAAATTCTCAATTCAGTTGTTATTTTTTTATGTTTGTTACCTCAGATTTTCGTTCAACGTGTCATAATAGCCTAGTGTTTAAGTCACCCTACTCTCATGCTTGAGGTTGCGGGTTCAAAACCGGACAAGTCCAACCATCAATTTTTTTTTAAATGTTTGTGTATGTACTTTCTAAGTTTATCTCGGATATTACTGACTTCGTGTGCTTCGGAAAACACGTATAGCCGTCGGTCTCGATTATCATTCGTAGATTTTTGACAGTCATTCCAGGTAGTTAGACGACAGAGTCTGACCATCAGTCCATCCAAGGAGTATCGTGTTGTCCAGTAACTGGCTTGTGGAGGTCTGATAAGCAGTCACTCCATATAAAAATTTATTTGAGATGGTGCGATATTTCACTTCTGGTTTCCGTCATCTCGGGCAGCAGATAATAAAATCCAGGGATTCCGAATAATCTCGTAATCGTAAGATCTATTCTATTCTATTCGTAAGGGAAGAGTATTGAAAACATGTTCGAGATTGGATTCTGTAGTTACCCCTAATATCCCTATGTAGTTAGACCTTCACACAATCTTACCAAATGCTTTTGGTCTTCTATTCTATAACTAACTAAGTTCATTCTTAAACCATCTGTAATTAAAGGCGATGTCCTGACCAGGGACCATTTTGGTTACCCATTGAAGGGGTTTTCGACAGGGTTTTTCTAAGCAGTTAATGAAAAACCCATAAGATATAGGTAACCCTTTTGAATGGCTTAAAGGACCATTTTGCTTATTTATAGAAAGGGTTTTCGATAGGGTTTTTCTAAGCAGTTAATCTAAAACCCATACGATGTAGGTAACCTTTTAAATGGCTTAATGGACCATTTTGGTTTAAACAAAAACCCATACGATATGGGTAACACTTTTGAACGGCTTAAATTAAGTCGTTGAAAAAGGTTCCTTACGTTTTCAACTCTTTTGAAAACGATAACAGCGTAACATTCCAATTCGGAGGAATGTAATATGATCTCTCAATGGTAGGCATACGTTGCAAAATGGCATAGCAAGCGTTAAGCATCAGCGGCGGCGCGGCGGCGGCGCCTTTGTGGTTACTTTCCGAGAGCCTTGCAAACAGGGATCTATGATCAATAATGCATGTAATATAAAGTTCTTTTTAGCATTGCTGGCCGAATATCGAAATGACTTATTATTATGATTTTTTCATGTCTGTACTTGTTTACTATTTTATTGTCGTTTTTGTTGTTTGAGTTTTTGCTTCTGCGATTTTATTTTTATTAATCTGAACAATTAATATTGAAAACTGCCAAAAATGAAACGAGACGCTGTACATTGCTATTATTTATATGATGCATAACATCTAATAATACAAGTAAATGTACTTTATGTAGAAATTTCTTAAAGGTCAGGTTATGTTCTAATACCGCAGCCATGGCTGTCGATTTCATGGTTTTCGAGGGTTTTAAATCCGATAGTGATGTCAAAATGGAAATCCAAGATGGCGGCTGGAAAAAAAATCATTTTTTTGTCATGGGTGTCGTTTTCGCGGTTTTCGAGAGTGTTGAAGCTGATAGTGCTGTCAAAATGTAAATCCAAGATGGCGGCTGCAACAAATTATCAACTTTTTCAATATGGGTGTCGTTTTCATGGTTTTCGAGGGTGTTAAATCCGATAGTGGTGTCAAAATGGAAATCCAAAATGGCGGCTGCAAAAAATGATCAACTTTTTCATTATGGGTGTCGTTTTCATGGTTTTTGAGGGTGTTAAATCCGATAGTGGTGTCAAAATGGAAATCCAAAATGGCGGCTGCCAAAAATTATCAACTTTTTCGTCATGGGTGTCGTTTTCGCGGTTTTCGAGAGTGTTGAAACCGATAGTGCTGTCAAAATGTATATCCAAGATGGCGGATTCCACAAATTATCAACTTTTTCATTATGGGTGTCGTTTTCATGGTTTTCGAGGGTGTTGAATCCGATAGTGGTGTCAAAATGGAAATCCAAAATGGCGGCTGCAAAAAATTATCAACTTTTTCGTCATGGGTGTCGTTTTCGCGGTTTTCGAGAGTGTTGAAACCGATAGTGCTGTCAAAATGTATATCCAAGATGGCGGATGCAACAAATTATCAACTTTTTCATTATGGGTGTCGTTTTCATGGTTTTTGAGGGTGTTAAATCCGATAGTGGTGACAAAATGGAAATCCAAAATGGCGGCTGCCAAAAATTATCAACTTTTTCGTCATGGGTGTCGTTTTCGCGGTTTTCGAGAGTGTTGAAACCGATAGTACTGTCAAAATGTATATCCAAGATGGCGGATGCAACAAATTATCAACTTTTTCATCATGGGTGTCGTTTTCATGATTTTCGAGGTTGTTAAATCCGATAGTGATGTCAAAATGGGAATCCAAGATGGCGGCTGCAAAAAATTATCAACTTTTTCGTCATGGGTGTCGTTTTCGCGGTTTTCGAGAGTGTTAAAAAGGAGTTAACAATAAAACTTCTGAAATACTTCTGAATTTGCTTTTATGGCGGGCTGTGATATGGTCGTCTTTTGCTAAGGTTAACTGATGTCATAAGATTACGTATTTAAATTTTATTTGTAATTCATTTCTGTTCGATTGAATGATCACTACAAAACACATTTTTTTTTTTCATAAAAATAAACAATATCAAAAACATTAAGCAACAGTGAACTAGGCTTAGTTTCTATACTGTTCCATATTTATACTGTGCTAATACTTAGTTATCCTGACAACTTACTTAATTATTTGTTATTTATTTTATTTTAGCTATATGTTAATGCCTTCACTGTAAAGCCTTACAATAGTCAGGTACTTATGTTACGTAATTTATCAATCTAAACTCAAAAGAGCAATAAGGTTTTTTTTATTTTTTCGGTGGGAAAATTATCTTATGACAAATCGCGCTCTTGGGCGGAGCCGGCGATAGTGTCAGACTTTTACTGACTAAAAACCCACTCCTGTTCCTTCGTTGCCTTTCGTACCAGGGCCGAATCTTCCTTTCAGAATCCTTCAATCCAGACCCTTGGCCCCAGTAGGCTTCGACCGTGCTGGTCCCTACAGTTACTGATATCTCCCTGAGACGCCCTGGCCGCCTGGCGCCCCATAAAGGGCCATGAACTGGACAATGCCTGCGTAGAGCCACCGGAAGGAGGCGTCTGGATCCCCGAGGTTGTGCCGGAGCCGCTTGAGAGCAGCCCCAATCCGATTCAGTTTGGGAACCAGACGTCGGAAGTGCTCTTCGAAATTCCACCGGCTATCGAGGACGAGTCCCAGGTACTTCAATGTCGACCCGACGCCGATATGAATTCCTCCTACCGTTAGTTGGGAACGCTGAGGCGGCGCGTTCCGAGGGCCGTGAAAACACATGGCCTCGGACTTGTGCAGCGCCACCTCGAGTCCCAACTGCTGGATCCTATCAACGACTGTCGCAACCTCGCGTGTCGCTAATTCAACCGCCGCCTGGTACGACTCTCCCTGCGCGAGGACCAGTGTGTTGTCTGCGTAGCAGACCACGCTGACCCCGTCAGGGAGGTTGCCGCGCAGCACGTGGTTGTACCCGATGTTCACAAGGGCGGTCCTAGTACCGATCCCTGCGGAACACCGCACGACATCTCTCGCCCTTTCCGCTCTCCCTGGTGACCAGGGTAGATGATGTACCTATCCGACAGGTAGGCCTCGATCACACGACAGAGGTAGTCGGGCACCCGGCGATACCGGAGTGCCCTCCTGCGCTACTCCAGGGCAGGGAGTTGAAGGCATTGGCGGAGGGATCGCAGGACCGGCTCCCAGCCCGGTGGTCGGCCGGCTTGCTTGCCGCCGCACATGCGTAACAGTGCGGCGTTGCACGGCACTCAACCGCCTTGTGACCGGGCTGACCGTACTGGAAGCAGCGGTCACTGCGGTTCACCTCCGCGGCGCAACAGGCTCCCACGTGGCAGCGATAGCACCGCAGAGGTCTGGGCTCCAGTAGTTTTATCTGCGCGGAGATCCAGCCTACTAGGAGCCGTCGGACTTCCCTAGTGATGGTCTTGGCCGCCGGCACGGGACAGCTTACCGTCACGGCTCGCATGCCCGTGCTGTCAGCGTGGATGGTGCCCGCCCGAAGCTGTTCGGCAGTGCAGCCTCCCGCCTTGACGATTGCTGCCACCACCTCGTCCACCTTGACGGAGTCATCCAAGCCCACGATGGACATATCAATGCACTTGGTGGGCCTGGACACTCGGGCCTCTTCCGCGTCCAGGGTCGCCCTTATCCTTGCGGCCAAGGCATCCGCGGCAGGGCCACTGGCCGCACCAGGAACCTCGAGCATTCGGGCCCCGGTTACGGTGCCCCTCATGCGGAAGCCCCCAGAGGCTCCGAGCTCGCCAAGGTAGCAATAGGTAGGTAGGTATATGGTAGACTTATAAATAAGAAAGTTCTATAATGTAGCTATGAATTCGAAATGAACATTCAGATAATGGTTTTTAGTAGGTAAGTAGTAGTAATTTAGTTAAGGGGTGGCCAGACGGTTGTAAACCGACGTTCCGACCGAGGTGACCTTATTAGTTCAATTCGTGTAAACAGCAGTTTTGTAATCCATGACCTTCAAAGCCATTGGTCAGAAGACGCGTTTTCCCAACCACCAAACGTGTTGGCGCGTGGTTTACATCCATGTAGCCGCAACACAAACCAAACATATAAACCAAGGTCACCTTGGTTGGAACGCTAGTTTGCAACCGTCCGGTCATCCCTTAAATTGGCAAGTAGGTAGGTTATAGATACTCCGTACAATGCGCAACAATTTACGTAGGTATGGTAATATACCTTCACTTGATTATTGACTGATTGATCATTTGTGATTTGTGTCACAGATAGAATATTGGTCACTAAACGTAAAAATTGTTCATAAAATTGACTACAATAACACTGCCAAAACAGGTCACACAAGACAACAATTGTCGCAAATACGGGAGTTCAAGACACACACCTTAATATGAGAGTATCTAAAATCTAAATATTATAGGTAACACGTGTTTCGTCTACAAATCTGCAATGTCTAGTGAAATAAAGTCAGTACGCTAGCGATAGTGTGTTCATCCAGCACCTACTTAGCACAAGGTTATTGAATAACCATAATAATATGATAACCCGAAAAAACCCTTAAATATAGGTTATCTTTATGTAAGGGTAACCCTTTCACTGGGTTTTAAGTATAGAACCCATTCAATGGGTTATCCATATTGAAGAGATAACCCTTTTAATGGGTTCAAGCCTAAAACCCATTCATGGAGTTACATCATGATAAAGGTAACCTCATAAAAGGCTTACCCTTTCAAAGACTTAACTCTTAATCGGGGTTGTACGGTCCCTGGTCCTGACAGACTCACTCACTCACTGAATTTTTACCGTCTGGCCCAGTCTTGGATCTAGAACGTTGAAATTTTGCACAGAGGTTCCTTTTATAAAGTTATTTTTTATATTCTTGATAGGTTCGCGCTTGCCCGCTATCTCACCTGACGGAAAGCGACGATGCGGTCGACGATGGATCGCGCTTACCTAGAAGTAACCTATTTACTCTTGACTTAAAGATTCCCGAGTTGTAGCCATCAGGAAACACAGATTCCAGCAAGGAATTCCACTCTTTAGCACGAACAATGAATGTGTTCCCAAAACGTTTTGTGCCTATAGGTGGGATGTCCATGTACCGGTGGCGCATCGCCGTACACCTAGTGTTCCGATGATGGAACGGGCTAGGCGGAATTAGGTTAGGTTAACGCGATCAAACCTTATTGCGTTTGGCACTCTGATTGGTTAAGAGTTTGGAGCGAGCCAATCGAAGCGCCGAACATCATAAATGTGACGATCACATTAACGTATAAAAAACCGACCAAAACAACCGACTTAACTAAAATAAAAAACACTAAAACGATCATCATCATCATCCGCAAGCCCACGCGTACTGTGACCAGAAATCGGGATCGGAATCCCGGCAGCTGGGGTGCGAGGGCCATTGCCTCGCGCGTGCGGCCGCCTCCTTTGCTAGCATTACTGCTTCGCAGAAGGAGGCGATCTCCTGCCTCCTCGCCTGCACCAAGGCTCGGCGCGAGAGATCGCTGCTGCCGAGCACCTCCACGAAGACACGGCGGTGCTCTGCCAGGCGGGGAACAAATCTACCGTATAGTCCACCGTGTCCGCCAGGCGGTCCACACAATGGTGACACCCGAGTGTTTCTTCCGCACGAGTCCGGTGCAGGAATCTCTCGAATTGACCATATCCGGTGAGGAACTGAGGACCTGCCTCATGCGGAAGGTAAGGACACCGTGTTGTCTTTCCAGCCACTCCTCAAAGAGGGGACTTACCGCCATAATTATGGCGTGCCCAATACTAATTGTGGTTGTGGGACCAATCGAAAGTATAGTAATTTATTTAGATAGGCTGCTACTTTTTTTCCATGCGCGCAGTATCATAATCGACTTCTATGTATTAACATATTTAATACATAGAAGTCTAGTCTGGATATCTTTAGGTTGAAACATTGAAACTTTGTTACAAACGGAACCTTAAATTAAATAATCTTAATGTAATAAACATAGGTCTGCAGCTAATTGTGCGCTTCAAGTTTTGTAGTATACAGTGGTCCCTAAACTAGGCGGCGCCTGTATCTTGGGGACCGGAGTTGAAGATAGTAACAATAATACTATTTTTGCCACTGGAGAATATAACAAAATGTACATAAAAAGAATATAAAAAAATAAAGGTTTTTCTGATGTGATCACGCAATGAAATTCCGAGCATAGCCCTTTCCATTGCAGTTTGGCCCGTGTGCGGTGACCCTAAAGACACCAAAATATCGACCAGTTTAACAAAAGTGTAAAAACATACGATTCGATTCGTTAAAGCCTAAAATGAACACATCAAACCGCTACGCTATTAAGATCAAAACAGGAGCAAAAAATGAGTTTTTCCAACGCTGAAATACTTGTTTGCCCTTGACCTTGAGTTAGAGCATTATGCTAATATCCCAAGGTCAAACATGATTTGTTTCGTACTGTGTTACATCCTAGGTAGTGTAAATAAATTATTGGATTTGAATGTGTATGATTGTTTTTTTAATGCAGACTATAATGTTGTAAGCGGCGAAATTTTTAGAAAGAGCTACCTAGGCCTTGAACGCAAAGGAGTAGAAGTTTTTGGTTCCTTATAACTACAACCTGGGGATCTTTAGGTCAAGAGTGAATAGGTTACTTCTAGGCAAGCGTGCTGCATCATCGCTTTAGGGCCTGCGCACACTTGAGACAAGACTGTCTTAGACAGAATTTTCTACGACGTTGCAGACTTGTCTACGACGTCGTAGACTATTCTGTCTAAGACAGTCTTGTCTCAAGTGTGCGCAGGCCCTTACATAAGGTGAGATAGTGGTCAAGCGCGTGCCTATCAACAATTAAAAAACTGGGCAAGTGCGAGTCGGACTCGCGCGCTGAGAGTCCCGTCCAAACTTACCTATGTAAATAGTTCAATTCCCGATTAGTCTCTAAGATTTTTCCGAATCTAATTTTTTTTTTGTAACTTTACAACAAAGAGTGATGGTAGTCTCTCGAACAAAATTTTGCTGGCATATTTTTTTAACGTCAAGTGATGAAATTTATAATACTAAAGTATATAGATTAAATTTCTAAACAATTTTTTCTAAGATATTACTATTAAAATAGAATCCTCGTATTAAACATATTCCAGTATAAAGTTGGTGAAATTACGAATATTAGTCAATAATATCTACGTATTTCCTTCTGAATTTTAAAAATCATTAAGTATACGCATTTTTGAACGAACAAGCTGGGTTACCATGACGTTTAAAATACAAAAAAAGATTGTTTTATTCTTATTCCATTGTGGGTAAGAGATAGCGCTAGAGAACCTGTATAGCTCTGTCTCTTACCCACACTGAAATAAGAATGAAACAATCTTACTTTGAACGTCATGGTAACCCACCTAATGTTAGGTCATGTTTTTTTTATAAGTCATTAGGCTGGATGGCAGTTGAAATGTCTTAATGCTATGCTTTTTTTCTGGTGATTCTGCTTACTACGATGTCATTTGTTACATTATATCCGCTATATTGTAAGCACAAACAGTTATTTTTATGATTATTATCTAATGCGAAAATGTATTTCCTAAGTACATTAATGCAATACAGAAAGCAAAGCATATTATGTTACTTGACCATGATTTATATTAGTGGCAACCTTAAAAGTTCAATTTAGCCAAAAGTCATGAAGTCAAGCCAACAAAAAAAAAACTTAGCCATCATTATACGTAAGTAGCCATAATTATACGTTGATACGTAAAAAATCTTGTTCACTGAGTTTCCAATTATGACGATTTTTTTGCGATACTGAGACTGGTCATTAACTTAATTTGATAAAACGTAGTAAATTAATTTGTATACAAGAAGATCACCTAAAATGGGAATTCTACCTACGCGATGGTACAACAGGTTCATGGCTAAATTGATTTAAATAAAAAGTAATTCGTTACTATTGGTTGGTAGCACATAGGAATAATCCTGGAACGCAGTATCAGAATTTTCCGAGCGTATAAGAATGACAGTTCAAAACCAACTGTCGAGCAGGTGCTTGGACTAGACACAACACCCGTCTGGTCGGAGGATCCTCCCTTTTTCATGGAGGTTTACGAGAATTCCACACCCAACCCTTTCACTCTAAGGGTCTTTTACCCAGTAAGTCTGATTCAGGGCTGAAAAAAAGAGGAAGTACCAGAAAATCAATAAAATATAATAAAAAAAGACACACATACAAATCTCATACGTAGGTGTCTCAGCCACGAAATTTGAATGAAAGTGGTTAGGTCATTTCTGCTGCATGTACTCGTAGCAACCAAATTGTGTGAAGGGACCACCTCTAACTGGATTCCGAATAGCAGAAGCCGGTTACGCGGTAGGACCAGAAGGAGTTGGTGTGACGAGTGGGACACCTAAAGGATTGGCCAGATGTAGCTAGGGACAGAGAAGAGTGGAAGTATGAAAGGGAGGCGTTTGCCTTCCTCCTTTGATGTGTCCCACATCAGGCTCATAATAATGGTTTTTGGACGGGATTTTATTCGAATAAAGTTACTGAACTTTACTCGAATAAAACCCCAAAATTAAAACAACCACTGGGTTGTTTTAATTTTATTTTCAAATTGATTCCTAATGGATATTGTGATGTAAAATGGGTGTCGTTTTGTATCTCAAGTCCCCATACAACTGGTCAATTTGTGAAATCACTGAAACAGGCGCGATCTCCGTAAAATGGAGCTGAGAATTTTATTGTAGTGTAGACTACCTCAGCGAAGTTTGCCAAGAAGGCTGACTCGATACATTTGCTGCTAATACTACGAAAATATTAAAATGTGTTAAGGTACTCTACGCTAAAGCAACCGAGCACGTGTCGATCACGAGCTCAAAATCGTGCAGTTTCAGTCATGCTCGAGATTCAGTCCACACGACTTCGAGCCCGGCTCGTAGAATCTTTAATTCCGTATTCTAATGGTATACAAAGTAACAAGGATTTAGTATCACAGTCACATTACGTTATAAATGCTCATAATAAGTAAAAGAAGTCGCGGTCAAAACTAGTGCTCCACACACAAGGACCTGTATCATAAAGTGTAAAGTAAGATTGTTTCATTCTTATTTCCAGTGTGGGCAAGAGATTGCCGCACTGGGCCCGCGTGGTGGATTACGGCCCGTTCCCTCTCCTAGAGAGGAGGCCTGAGTCCCAACAGTGGGAACATTATAAGGCCGACTATGCTATGCTACATATAGTTGTTTCGTGTCTAGCAGTGTATTATGAATTTACCTACATATTTTCAAATGCACTCACGATATCGGAGTAGTTTATATTGTAGACAAAAAAATTGTATTTATGCCTTTTTGTATACACGTTTCATCGTTCCTCTTTACATTCCATACCAAGACCTGTACCATGACGTTTAAAGTAAGATTGTTTCATTCTTATATCTAGTGTGGGTAAGAGATGGCGCTAGACAACCTGTATAGCTCTGTCTCTTACCCACACTGAAATAAGAATGAAACAATCTTACTTTGAACGTCATGGTAACCCCGAAGGTCAGCTATACACAATGCCTTCTTTTTTCTCCCATACTTACGTTGATAATTCACATTATGACTATTGTGTAGTAATGAATACAGCTCTGTCGACAGACTGATTGGGTCGTTGATTCCTTGCTTCATCTTCATATTACAGATGTATATATATATACGTAACTAGCTTCTGTTAGCGGCTTTGCCCGCACGAAAGTAAGTTTCTCCATACAATCTTTAGACCTCGGTCTCGGTTGTGGGTTGATACGACAGTCAGTCACTTTTTACAAGATTATTTTTAGTATATACGAAACCTGAATATAGTTTGTTCAGAATCAGTAACTGAATTGATTCCAATAACTTTTACACCATGTAACCATGTTTACATTTTTTCCCAAAAATATTTTAAAAAGGTCACAAGTTGGACAGCACAGACACTAAGTATAGCACAGGTCACAGCTGGGTGCTGGAGCAAAACAAACAACTCAATCGCTCGGATGGTCCGGTGACCATGTATTTGTGCAGACAATCAGGTAACATAACAAGCTCATAACTTTGTGATCTTTCATGGTACAATTATGTTTTGCACCTAAATTCTTTACGTAAAATTACTAGACACATGTTTCGGGTTTTACACATACTAAAATTATTGTTGTATATATCTAGTTGTACTCCAAGAATGCGTAATGATCATGACAATGACTTGTAAACGTTACAAACTTGAAAAAAAAACGAGGAAACGTACTCTATAATGCGATGTTAAATGATTTGAAAAATGAAGACCGTTTGTGAGAATGAATGATGTGTTGTTGTAGATATTACTCATGATATTGGACCACTAATATTACATAACTGACGCTCTACTACGAGCTGTCAACGCGATCCATTATACGACATAAACTGAACTAGCTGTTGAAGGGATGGAGCTTATATAATAATAATAATAAATCTTTATTGTAATAAAGCCGAAGTACAAATTAACTTAATACTACATCAAGAGAATGAAAAAAGATGTTCACAAATTAAGGTTGATTGATTGATTGATTGAAGAGTGACGGATAAAAAACTCAAGTGGATAACGAAGCAAGACCCAGTCCCAAGCTAGGAGTAAACCTGTATTACGGACACTAGGGGATGCTCCATCACCTCACTAGGATTATTACACATACACACACTGTAGTAAAAAGTTTTAGAATCACTGGATTAGCCATTTAGGTATATATAGGGTGTGTAGCTCCATTCCTCTTTCTTGCTCTACGCCTGAAAATTTAACACGTCAAGATAAGACAATGGACCTCATCATCATCATCATCATTTCAGTCGAAAGACGTCAACTGTTGGGCTTAAGCCTCCCCCAAGCGTCGCCACAACGACCGGTCCTGTGCGTCTAGCATAAATTGGATTCCCGCGACCCTTACCAGGTCTTCGGTCCACCTTTTGGGCCTTCGAACTCTGCGTCTTCCGATATGTGGTCGCCACTACAGAACCTTTCGTCCCCATAGACCATCTGAAGGCACATTCGTGGTGTGAACAGATGACAGCGATGTGGACAGTGGCGTAACTAGTAACGATATATGACTCACACGACGGAGACGAGCGGCGCCTGCTGGTGGAGCCACGCGGTCGGACCAACCTTTTAAGAGAGGAGCCACTTACGCATGCACTTCGCACGCTCACCCTAACTGCCAATGTGACGGACTTATTTGGTTGTACTCGGGGTGAATTTATAAGGAATGAAGGAAGGAATTTATAATTAGTTACAGATGTTAGTATAAATAAGTTAAGGTAAGCGCATTTACCGCATTGGGGATAGAAAAACCTGTAAAGATAGTTGCAAAATGAAGGAATAAATAAATAAATAAAATAAAATAAACTAGACATTGTTTAAAAAAATGTAGGGATTTTTATATCATTAAGTTTTTATTGTGATCTTATTTAGAGAATCCTTGAATGAGCAGAGCGAGTTTTAAAATTGGAACATCCAACATTATAGTCATTATTAATTATGTTATGTCCAAAAAATAAATTAAGGTTGTGGATAATATATTTTAAATTTTTGTACAAATTGCCAATTTACGGGAAACCCGGAGTTTTGCCAAACCCTATAGACCGGGGTCCCGTATTATTAATATAGCTGGTACGGCGATAGTTAACTCCCTGAATGTGGAGCAGTACTTCAATACCTAGGTATTAATAATAATCATTTATTATCAGGCAACTAAGGCCCATAGATAAAATACACAAATAATCTTACAAAATAATAAACTAATACATATGTATAAAAGAAACTATAACAATTATTAGGGTCTATAGCACACGAAGTGACGGCGTCGTGTTCCGCTGCGAGGTCGGTATCCTTCCACGAAATCGTCGATACACGACACCCTTCGGCCAAAACTCTCCTTTGAGGAAGGTCTCCAAATGGTGAGTCGGCACCCGCACCACAAACGACTTGAAATTAGTGTTATGGCGCGGCTCCAACTGCACGACTCTCAAAGTCCAGTTTGTCTTAACGCGTACATACTCCACGATCTCCTCAGGCTTCGTGGTGTGATATAACCTCGAAACGTACAGCTGCGTCGTAGGTACTGCTGGACGCAGCAGCATGTTGGGTACAGCACAGCCAGCGCGGTACCGCACTGGTTCTGACAAGTAGGCTTCTTCCTCTTCTTCTTCTCTACCTTAGTGAAGCCATCCTCATCGCTCCTTCAATACCTAGGTATTGAAGTACTGCTCCACATTCAGGGATTTGTATATTTACATAATTATGTCTGTATGTAGTTCTAGTTTATAAATACTCGTAGATAGTTAATATTTAAGTTATTTATATATGTACCTACATAGGTGTGACATAACGGTGTGTACCTACAATTTTTTATATCATAATAAACATTTTTGTTGTTGTAGACTGCATTGATTATATAATAAAAAAATATTGTCTAATACAACCAATAAATGAGTATCCTCAAATGCTGGGGTTTCCCAATCAATGTAAAGCACAATGAAAACGAAAAAAAAAAGCAAAACATATCAAGGCAGAGTTTTTGCATACCAATTCCAACTTCGAAAAACCCACACTTAATTATGATTTATTTTCTGATAATACGTGTTTGAGCTACTTACGTCAAAATATAATCTTGACAAGCGAAAAGACCTTTTCCATTAGTGTTTTATCGCTGCGTTTAATTTTCTAGTTAGGTAGTAAGATTGATATGATAAATGGTTGTGTTTGAAACCATTTATTTAGCTATTATCAGCAACTAGTTTTTCCCACAGTTTTGCTCCCGTGATTTATTCCCCAGGAATGATCTATTTTCGGGAATAAAAATAGGGTAGGATAGTTTCAGGCATCACGCAAAAACTATCGGTTCGATTAAAATGAAACTTGTTATAATTATTCTTTAATACACCTTATTGGGTATTTTTTATCCCGGAAAAGATACTATAATATTTTATCTTAAGGTATTTAGTTTTTGAAATAGAAAATTAATTATCCCAAGTGAGAATATTCCCGAGGTAAAAAGTATCCTATGTTGCTATTCTAGGACATGATCTAACAGTGTGCCAAACTTCAACCAAAATTGTTCAGCCAGTATGACCATGGTCACATAAAATACAATTTTTAGGGTTCCGTACCTCAAAAGGAAAAACGGAAACCTTATAGGATCACTGTGTTGTCCGTCTGTCTGCCTGTTGGTCTGTCAGTCTGTCAAGACCCTTTGTATCGGGAACACGTGGAGGTATCGAGTTGAAATTACAACCATATACTCAGGTCTACGGTCACTTGAAGCTGTGAAAAAATCAAACTTCTGAGTAAACGAACAAAAAAGATACGGCCGTTTATGTCGTTTATTTCAACATTCTCAAGAGAATCAAAATTTATAGGATACTTCCTGTTGATCTAGAATCCCGACATTTGGCATAAAGCAAAGCATAGCATAAGTATAGGAAAAAAATCGGAAAACCGTTTTTTTTTGTAGTTACGTCACAAAAAAAAAACTTTCTGCGATACGAAAAAATCTTCGTAACTAAATTCGGGAATGGAACTGTTTTCACAGGTAGCAGGCGAGTCCGACTCGCACTTGCCCGGTTTTTTTATCATTGCTACTTACTTGGAATTGCTCTTATATCGTGAATGCTTCACATACATAGAAACTCACAAACATAAGACACCACTTTTTTTTTGAGTCTTATTTGCCATTGAAGGCCCCATTTTGGATTTATTGAAATCGAAATCTGCGAAAATAAAACTAAAAGATTCGACTTTCTTCCGTGACTGTACTTATTATAAAATTGGGCAGTGGGTCCAGTCGACCCATTCAGAATAGTACTGGGTCGAGTGATCCCGCGGACCCATTTCGAGCGGGTCCAATTGACCATAGACTCGTATTTTGCGAGCTGCTAAATATTTGTGATAAAATGATTTTTGAATTGTGCCACATTTAACCTTCGAAACACAAACAAGTTTTGGAAACCAGATTTGATTATTGCTTGTTTTGTTTAGGACCTGCCCTAGCTTTGCACGGGAGTTAGAAATCTTTGAAATTCTCGGGTTTTCTCTGTTATACCTACTATGTATGTATAGAATAGAATAAAAAAGAATAGAATAGAATAGTATTTATTCGATGCAGGCAATACAATAGGCAACAACACAAAAAAAAGTACAGATTTACAATATAGTTGCGCTGAGCGTGCCCGAACCGAAAGGGTCGCCAACTCAGCAATTGCTGGGCGTTAGACACCCAGCGCTGATTTTCAGCTGGAACCCCATGGTATGTTAAATAAAACCTCTACAGTCATTTATTCCGCGTACATCGAAGGTATGGAACAATTTGCTTACTGCGGTATTCCCGTCCGATTATAATTTAGGTGTCTTCAAGGCTAGAATGTATAGGCTTCTCATAAATTAATGGGCCTCACCATCAACGATTGCATCATTGCTTACCATCACAGTCAAGCACTAGTTTATAAAAAAACTGGGTAAGTGCGAGTCGGATTCGCGCCCTTAGGGTTCCGCACAAACTTACCTATGTAAACAGTTCAATTCCCGAATGGAGTCTTGAAGATTTTTCAAAATCGCAATTTTTTTTTGTTGTTGTGACCTAACAACAAATTTTCAATTTCAGATTTATTCCTATACCTGTGCTATAAGACCTTGCTTTATGCAAAATTTCAGGATTCTGGGTCAACGGGAAATACCCTATGAATTTTGATTTCCTCGAGAGTGTAGAAATCTACGTTTTTTGAGACATAAACGGCTGTATCTTTTCCTTCGTTAACTTAAAAATTTGATTTTTTTACAGATTTAAGAAATCGCAAACTTAGTACATGGTTTTAATTTCAACTCAATACTTCCACGCGTACCCGAGATAAAGGATTTTGGCATACAGACAGACAGACGGACAATAAACTGATCCTATAAGGGTTCCGTTTTTTTCCTTTTGAGTTACGGAACCCAAAAAATACAATTTAAAACTTTCCTCATTAATCCTCACTAAATCACTCTGTGTGTTCGTGAGAACCGCTTGATATTACGTTTTGTAGTAGTTTTTGAGTTTATCACGAACAGACAAACAGACGCTGTGAAGAACTTTATATTATGTATGGTAAGGACATTTTAAGTTCACGGTGACAAATTTTTATTGATAGGTAGGTATGTCCTTATTCGTGTCAATTTTTTTTAGTTGTACTTAAACTTTGTCATGTTTTTAGGTTTCTGGGCTGGTAGTCGGGGTAAAAATCTCGGCGGCTGGAGCGTGAGGACATCCGTTCCTTCACGAATGCGGCCTCCACCTTCGCTAGCATAACTGCTTTGCAGAAGGAGGCCATCGCCTGCCATTTCTCCTCGCTTCGGACCATAGCCCGAACCAGGGCCAGACCCGAGAGGTCGCTGCCGTCGAATGCTTCCACAAGGACACGGCGGTACTCCACCCAAGCGGGACACACCCCCACCGTATACTCCACCGTTTCCTCCGGGCGGTCCACACAATGGTGACACCCGGGCGTTTTTTCCGTCTGAATCCGATGCAGGAACCTCCCGAACTTGCCATGTCCGGTGAGGACCTGCGTCATGCGAAGCTGAGGAGGCCGTGATGCTCCAGCCACTCCTCAAAAAAAGAGCGCCAAAATTGTGGCGTGCTCAGTGTTGCTTAACTCTTAAGATTGTTTCACGCTTATTAAATATTATTACTTTACCACGTGCTTCCTTTACATATTATGTCTACCATTATCCCTCATTACAATTATTTCAATTGTCTTCGCCACATACTTATTCCATTGTGTTTCATTCATTGAGTTCTATAACATTATATTCCACGGAATATTTTATAACATGCTTCTGCCAGTTGTTTTACACGTGTGAAAGTAGAAAATTGTCTCATGAGACCACACTCACTGGTTAAAAAGAATTATTTGTGCTATTTTTGCTGTTGTTTCTATTTTTAGGTTTCCGTACCTCAAAAGGAAAAAATGAAACCCTTATAGGATCACTTTGTTGTCCGTCGGTCTGTCTGTCTGCCAAGACCCTTTATCTCGGGAACGCGTGGAGGTATCGAGTTGAAATAAAAATTATAAACTCAGGTCTCTTGAAGCTGTGAAAAAATCAAACTTGTAAGTTTACGAGAAAAAAAGATACTTAGGTTTATGTGACAAAAAACGAACATTTCGACACTCTCGAGGAAATCAAAATTCATAGGGTACTTCCCGTTGATCTAGAATCCTGAAATTTGGCATAAAGCAAGTTCTTATAGTATAGACATAGGAATAAATCAGAAAACTGTAAATTTGTAGTTACGTCACAAAAAAAACTTTTTTACAATTGGGAAAAAACTTCGTAACTCAATTCGGGAATCAAACTGTTTTCCTAGGTAAGTTTGTGCGGAACCCTGAGTGCGCGAGTACGACTCGCACTTACCCGGTTTTTATGTTTATATTTTCAATACAGGTTTGTTCATTATGTGGCAAATAAACAGATTTTCTTTCTTTCTTTCTTAGTCCAGGATATGGTCTACCCGTGTGTCTCTTTTAAATCCGTTCAGCCATTTAAGCGTGAAGGAATAACAAACATAGATACACATATACAAACTTTCGCCTTTATTAGTGTGATGTGATATGTAGGTATTGCTTACATGCATTTCTCATAATTCTCTCTCTTTCTAGATTAATTAAAGTATCAAGAAATCAAGCGAAAGTTACGTTCACTTTCAATCTGAGATAACATGATCAAGTTTTCTTCGAGGAACGTAAATATAAGTCGTCGATCAAAGCAATTTAAATAATTTACCACCAGTCACCAGTTTGGAGGTACGCGGAACAGAGTGTAAAGACCCGCAAACCTCCGTTGAAGAGAGAGGATTATACGACTAGACGGGTGTTATGTCTGGTGGGCAACTGCCCGATAGATGATTTCGGGAACTTTGATTTCGCGATGCCGGATTCGTTCGTATGTGACGCCATAGATGTCGCTACAGCTATTTCTGGGGGACTAAAAATTCGAAATCTTGCTGCGCGGTATCAGAGTTCTCTGCGCAATTAAAACGTGTACAACAGTTTGAAATCAACTATGGACAGTTGCATGGACCAGACTCAAGACCTGTCTGGTCGGAGGATCCTTTTTAACGGAGGCGTGTGAAACTTTACACTCTTTTCCACATACCTCTAATGTCCATCTCACTTAATCAGATGAATTTCGAAACAAAATGAGATCAAACAGAGATGGTAATTGCTAGTCATCTTTATTATCAACTCAATGCATATTTCGTGAACAGATCTTAGAATTGATAACTTCATGATATGGCCAAGTTAAACTGGCCAGATCGTTTTAAATGTTAAACTTTGATGATATGTCAATCCTCATTTGGCTACTTTCTAGACCTTTTATTATCATAGAAATCTTACATCAATGATATGGCCAAACGGATTGACATGTCATTTATTTATTTATTAAAACTTCATGCAACACAAAGGTACAAAGGCGGACTTAATGCCTTAGGCATTGTCTACCAGTCAACCAAGGGTCATCAAATGTGCTTTACAAAGAGTAACTAAGAGAGAGATGAAGTCGCGATAAGCAAGGATGAAGATGGTCAGTGGATAAAACAATACGATTTTTTGCAAACGTTGGGGCTACTGGAGCTGGGGGGGCGGAAACATTGATACGCCGGTAGCTAAGCCTCTGTAAATGGCTACTGCGCTGCGTGACGCGGTTTCAAAATCCGCACTGAACAAATATTAATTGTATGGCCAACAGATAGTTCATCAACCAACCCGCACTGGGCCCGCGTGGTGGATTACGGCCCGTTCCCTCTCCTAGAGAGAAGGCCTGAGTCCCAACAGTGGGAACCTTATAAGGCCAACTATGCTATGCTATGCTACAGATAGTTGTTTCGTGTCTAGCAGTGTATTGTGAATTTACCGACATATTTTCAGACGGACTCACGATACCGGAGTAGTTTATATTGTAGACAAAGAAATTGTATTTATGCCTTTTCGTAAACGTGTTTCATCATTCCTCTTTACATTCCATACCAAGATCTGTACCATGACGTTTAAAGTAAGATTGTTTCATTCTTATTTCTAGTGTGGGTAAGAGATGGCACTAGATCTTACACACTGAAATAAGAATGAAACAATCTTACTTTGAACGTCATGGTAACCCCGCAAGACAAACAATCCCTTTTCTACTTTCCAGCGGATACACTATCATTGTGTGCCGCTTGTATTAGCCGCTTAATGCTAATAACATTCCCATTGCTTTTTCACACAGTTCCCAGCCTCTGTCGGCTGGTCTGACTGCTGGGAGGGTTTCACTGAACACTGAAATTTTTATACATTCCATTAAGATACCTTTTTGATATCTTTGTTTAACATTGTTAATTTGTATGTACGAGTATGTATCTAAGTATATATTTATTATTGTATTTCTAATCTAGTTTACCATTATGTTGCACCCAGCATGTTATATTTCTGCACCACCCTAAGTTCGACAGGTAGAAAATTCCTAAGGCATTAAGTCCGCCTTTATACAGTGTTTCTTACTAGTGCATAAAGTTTTAATAAATACATAAATAAGTACCTATTAAATGTACAGTTAGGGGTCAAAAGTGTAGTTCCACCTTACCAATGCTAAAATGTCTGAAATTTCTTTGTAGAAGAGGGTCAATGGTTCATGACTGATTTAATTGGTAGCATAGGATCTAAAGTATTGAATAAACTAGTTGTGGACTATTGAACTTCTACAACAAAGAAATTTTAGACACTTTAGCATTGGTAGAGTGCGACTGCACTTTAGATTCCTGACTGTATGTGACTCTTATCTAAAACTACAAAAACTGATCTTTAAAAGGAAAACATCATCTTCTTGCCCTTGTCCCGTGTTATTTGGTGTCGGCGCAAAACGTTTTTTCTTCCACTCTGCCCTATCACTCATCATGCTATCACTAACTTCCTTTTCTTTCATATCACTCTTCACACAATCCATCCATCTTTTCTCTGGTCTCCCTCTCCCTTTCCATCCATCCACATGTAAACTCATAACTCTTTCAGTAACATGAGTCTCATCCTTCCTCTTCACATGACCATACCAAGCCAAACGATTCCCTTTCAACTTTTCAGTCACTGGCGCCACTTTCAAACTTCCCCTAATATCCTAAGATCTCCAGAAGGAAACCATTGCAAAAAAACCCAATACACTCGTATAAGTAAAATTTCATCTGCGTCGGTCAGACATGACAATCAGACAAATGTATTTATGTCACGTCGCTAATGAACGAACGTCTTGTCTACAGGCTATCAAAGTAAGAAGATAAGAGTAAAGCAGACGCATCATTATTTTTATCGCCAGAAACGTAAAGTGATGCTTTCAAACCACGAACCTCGACCAATGTTAATGGTTCGGTATAACAGCTTGATGCGATCGAGTCAATTGAAAAAAACGAGCCAAGAGGATCATTCGGAGTCGAAGCTTCAAAGTCTGGATCACCGATACCAAGTTTCTAGCATGTCGATTTTCTACGGATTGCATTTCGGGGATTGTGCGGCATCAGTGGCCAGTGCGTGTTTCCAATGGTGACATATGTCTCTGAAACGTATGGCTCATCAGAAGGCTTATTCACAGCCCAAAGGGCAATGAAGAGATTGCATTTCGGGGAGTGTGCGTTGGAATTGCATAACCTAATTCCGCTTAGCCTGTTCCATCATCGGACCATCAGGTGTACGGCAATGCACCACCGGTACATGGTGGACATCTCACCAATACGTATAAAACGTTTTGGGAACACATTCATTGTGCGTACAGCTAAGGAGTGGAATTCCTTGCCGGAATCTGTGTTTCCTGATGACTACAACCCGGAAATCTTTAAGTCAAGAGTGAATAGGTTACTTCTAGGTAAGCCCGCTTCATCGTCGACTGCATAGTCGCTTTCCACCAGGTGAGATAACGGTCAAGCGCGAACCTAAATAAGAATAAAAAAGGGGACTATGCTTGGAGTTTTCTTTCGTTATCGAATCATTCGCAGGAGAATCAAGGTAGACACTGACATAGGCCGAAGAATCGCCAAACTTATGTGGCAGCAGGCATAACACAATGCGCGTAGAACGAGTGGAGACTGCCTACCAGACGTAGCGTTAGAAGGCCTGCCACAAGATGGACCTTGTCAGGACTGTGGGAATCCGAAGGATGCGTGACGCACAGGACTGGACGATGTGGCTCGTTGTGGTTGGACGCTCGGGAGGGGCCTATTTCCAGCTGTCCAACTGAAATGATGATATAATGAAAGTTTTTAAATAATTTGACAGTTCAATGTATACTCCACCTTATCTCAAACGCCGTTATTCAGATAAATGAGGTATTAAGAGCATAGGGGCTGGTTTAAGTGTTCGTTGTCACTGCGGGTTTTACCTTCAAGGCTGTACTAACTGTATGATAGGCCACGCTATTTGTCATTTGCGATTTTCCTATTAGTAATTAATTGTTCTTAATTTAGTCTGTGGATTGTGTTATTTCTGGTTTAGAAAACATGACTTCAGCATTTAGGTTCGTGTCATTAAAGTATAATTGCACCAAGTTAGTTTTCTTGGCCCGTAATGCCATAGGAGCCCCCTAAGCTAGATCTCGACTCTGACTACCAGCCACCGTAAGTGCAGGCTTGCAGACGAAGATCAATGGGTAGCTCACCGTTCATAAGCCCGCACCCGCCTTTAAACCAAGACCGAATAAAGACAAAGACAATTACATAGCATTTTATTTCAAATAAACCATTTAAGTACAGGCACTTTTAAAATGTCAAGTCAATCAGTCAGAAAAAATGATGCTAATTGCACATTCCAAAGCGTAGATTACTATGGAGAAGAATGAGCAAGAGATTCCATGGACACTCTTTTCAATCACGTTTTGTAATTACAAATATTTATGTTACATGTTTCTTGTCGCTATCATATGAGAACAATGTAAATAAAGTAAAAATAAAAACTAATTATGACGATGATGACCAGTCTCAACTGACAGCGCCCGTTTACAGACATGACGCAAATATGAGCACCACTCAGCTCAACCATTTTGAAGGGAACCGAATGATCCAACACACACAATAGGTGGCTTTTACCTTTATTTTAGATGTATTAGGAGTAGATACTGTAGAAATCGGAGACAGCAAAAATGTTTATTCGTGTAAGATAAAAGAGAATCTGTACAGTATCAAAATTTTATAGATTTTTTTTTTTTTTTAAACCACGCCTGAGTAAACTGAGAAGAAGTTTGCGCGCTTACTCACCCCTCCTTCTTATCTTATATCAAACTTTCAATCTCTTTGTTCTTACTAAGCTAAGAGTCTGCGTTCTTCTAACAATCTTCTACCGCTTTGTCCTTCTTATACTTCTGATTTTATTCATTCTTCCTTTCATATGCAGTCCATACTTCTACTACTAATGCCCTCATTTTTTTAAGTTGAGAAATTATCCAATGACTTCTTGCACTCCAGGGCGGAGCAAAAGGGCGTGTCAGAGTTTTACTTGCGTTTTGCGGCGTTAGCCCTTGGCGTTTTAGGACCACGAGTATCATTTTCATACTTTACCCCATGGCCCTAGCCCACTGCTCTCATACGTTTATTGCCTGTTTTTTTTCCTCTTAGCTTAGCTTTCAGTGTACAAAACCTTTATTTGTGAAAGTTACATTAAAGTGCAATGCGCCAAAACTGACCTGAATAAAACAAAACGTGAAAAACACGTGATTTTTAATGGTCCATCATTATTTATCTTTGGGTTTTTTTCGACTACCCACAAAAATGGGCTGCTATCTCTTCTTGATGAAATGATTTATATAATTATTTAGTCATTCTGTGTAGTGTTGCCATAGAACTCTGCTCCGCTACCGCTTATGCAGAAGTTCCGCAAGCTTTTTAACCGACTTCTAAAAAAGGAGGAGGTTCTCAATCCGGATGTTTGTATTCTTTTTTTAATGTTTGT
The DNA here is from genome assembly GCA_949316375.1 of Mythimna vitellina. Taxonomy (NCBI): domain Eukaryota; kingdom Metazoa; phylum Arthropoda; class Insecta; order Lepidoptera; family Noctuidae; genus Mythimna; species Mythimna vitellina. The sequence goes on along the minus strand of OX438708.1, from coordinate 5,461,973 downwards.
TCGCGCATAACTTCGTCGCTTGCCAACCGATTTGAAAAATTCTTTGTTTGTTAGAAAGGGTATACTTTCCAAATGGTCCCATAGTCACCAAGTCGGGATTTGATGATGGAATCTTGGCGAAATCGAGGGAACTCCTTAGTGATGTCGGTTTTTTTTTTTATAATTTTTTTTTCAATTCCGTTTCTGGTTCCCCAAACTTTATAACAGAAAAAAAGGCGTGGAGGGGGGCGAGGCGGTACACAAACGTGTCGCAGCTACTTTCTTTGTTTATATATATAATAATATGTTGTATATTTTTTGGTTAATTCTGCGCATCACCGCGCCTCGTAACCTTTAGCGTGAGCGCGTAAATCTTCTGTTGTGTTTTTTTTATGTTTTTTTGTTTGTTTTGTTCTTAAATAATACTTATCAGCTCCCTCCCGAAGTGCAGCCAGTGAGCAATTATTTCGCGGAGCTGGTTTAATATATGAAGAACACCGAAATAGACTTAAAAGTGTAAAAGTGGGCAAATTACTTTTTATTAAATGTAATTTTCCTCTGTTTAATTTCAAGTAAGTACTGTAGTAAGTAAAGTACAAAATATAAATTTAATTAAACTAATCTTTAAAAACAAAATTGTGTTTTTTCTTCATAGTAATAACACATCCGCTTCCGCTAAGATTTACTTTTGACATCCGTTTCCGTTTCTGCTACCGCGTTGAGACACTTCCGATGCATCACTAATTCTGTTTTAACTTGGGTATTTCAACAACATTATCAAATGATCCTCATAAGTTTAGACCGTTGACCTAGTGAAGGTTGCGGGAATCCGACGAATACTCGACGAGACGCATAAGACAGCTGATGTGAAGACACTTGTTATTGTACTTTTTAGTACTATATTGACCAGTCTACACTGTCCTTACATAATATCTACTTATACTGTAATAAGGAAATATTGTAACAACAAATTTTTTTAAAAGAGTAACCATGGAGGTTCTTGCCGGTTCTTCTCCATAGGAAACGACAAATTTGGAACCGTGCACTAGCTTCTGACGTTTTATAAGTGCTCATGTAGGCCTATGTGAAATAAAAAACTTTTGACTTTGACTTTGACTTTGACTTTGACTTGACTTTGACTTTCACTTGACTTGACTTTGACTTTGACTTTGATTTAGAGGAGGCCTTGGTTCAGTAACCTCGAAAGGCCCATCGCCCGACTAGCTCCGCACCGCTCTTGACTCTCTACGGTATACAATGTCCTTCACACCTTTTAACTAACTAGTTAACTTTTTAGATCATTCTGCCCAGCATATGGCTACGTTGTTAGCGTCATCAGTGGTGCCCATAGAAATAAGAATATCTCTATTGTGGTGCCCCTCTAGGGTTTGCACCCTGTGCTTGGACCCCTTTGACATTGCCCTAGTTACGGCACAACTTATGTTGACAAGTATTTAAATGGTGTAATTTGGACATTTTCATTATTATTTTAATTAATTTGAAGTAATTTTATTTTTATTATTGTATTTTAAATTGTATTATTGTATTTTCGCCTTTCTAGGCAAAATATGTTAAAACTTTTTTTTGTTTTTGTAATCGTTTCAACTGATTTATAACCTACACATATTTTTATTTCAAATAAAATTTATCTAATATCTACTTTTAAATACGTAAATAATAGCAACACACTACTCACTCGAATGTTATTCCAATAATAAAACATGGTAATACAAACATAATAATATTAATTGCTAATGTATGAAAGGCTAATTTGAATTTTGATTGTTATTTCCTTAATGATCGCGATGAGGTTGGGAAAACCCATGGCTCACGGTTGGTATTGGTTTAACTCAGACATTCATACTAAATTAGATGTTATTTAAGGTCCAGGCCTTATAATATCACACCTAGTTAAAAATACCCAAAAATTTAAAAATAAATCGTGATGCGATTTGGAAGCGCACCGTTTCCGAAGTTCACCACTATCCCTAATAGACTAGTTTAGGAAACATAGCTAATAATATAAAGCATGACGTCTGAATTCGAGGAAGCTTTTGGATTTTTTTGGTTTAACTTAGCATAAGCATAATCAGCCAAATCAAAACTGGGTAGGCTATATTTGCTGCATGTCGCAACCAAATTGGGTGAAGGGACCACCTCTGACTGGATTCCGAACAGAAGAAGCCGGTGACGCGCTAGGCCCAGAAGGAGTTGGTGTGACGAGTTGGACACCTAAAGGATTGGCCAGATGTAGCTAGGGATAGAGAAGAGTGGAAGTATGGAAGGGAGGCGTTTGCCCTCCAGTGAGACACATCAGGCTCATAATAATGGTTTCTGGACGGGATTTTATTCGAGTCAAGTTCAGTTGTTGTTTTAATTTTATTCCCAGTGGATAAAGCATAAAGCATAATCAGCCTTTTAATGTTCCCACTGCTGGGACTCAGACCTTCATTCTAGGAGAGATATTGGGCCGTAATCCACCACACGGGCCCGTTGCAGGTCGGTGGATGTCGCATGTCTTCGAATTTTTGGTTCTAGGACATGCCGGTTTCCTTACAATGTTTTCCTTCATCATTTTGAGAGCAGTGGTGTTGAAATAAACTACATAAAGTAATGTTACCTGTCGGGGCCGATACCATTCGGCCACCACTGCTTCCAAAAACTTAACTTTTTTAACTTAATAATGTATTGTTATATTACAAAACCCTTTACTGTATCTTTTGCAATTACCTGGCTTTGATTTTAACTTTGAAAAGAAAGTTAGACTAACATTATAAGCGCCAAAATTGTTTATTGCTCCTTCACGCTTAAACGGAGGAATGGATTTTGATATAACTAGGCACATATATAGTTCAGGTAACCCGATTGAAATGGGTACTTTTACATGAAATATCCATTTAATAGGCAAACTAAGAAATCAACACAACTTTTGTCTTGATGATTTTAATGACTATAATTCTGTAAATAAATCGTATTTGAATCAATATACAACGTGAAAAATAAAATACATATTTCATTTTGTATATAATTTTGTAATATTTATTGTCTAAATAATATTTTCTTTTTTTATGCACCTGCCATATTGTCTCTCCACTGCCCTAGGTTGACTTGTAGAGAATGCATAAGGCATTAAGTCCGCTTTTGTAACTTTTGTTGCATGAAGATTAAATAACTAAATAAACGTGATAATAAACTGTAAAATGTGACATAAGAAAATTTCGCAGGCTACCCTGGCAATTTTACAGATTGTTTTCGTCTAAACACAGGCGAAGCCAACAACATGTCACTAGACAAACTGTCCATACAAACTTCCAAACCCCGTTTTACCCTCTTAGGGGTTTTTTTTTTTTATTGGGTGAGTGAACGGGAGATAGTGTCAGACTTTTACTGACTAAAAACCCACTCCTGTTCCTTCGTTGCCTTTGTCCCAGGGCCCCGGGTTTCGTTTTCACATTACCCGTGGCCCCAGTAGGCTTCGACCCTGCTGGGCCCCTACGATTTGCTGACATCTCCTTGAGGCGCGCGTGGAACAGTACGCGCCGTCGACGACTTGGGCTCGGTCCGGACGGTTACCGGACGGTGGGACGGCGAGCCATACATTGCTCGCCGTCCGCAAGCCCGCGCCTACGGTGGCCGGAAATCGGGATCGGAATCCCGGCGGCGGTTGGAGCGTAAGGACCGTTGCCTAACGCGATCGGCCGCCACCTTTGCTAGCATTACTGCTTCGCAGAAGGAGGCGAACGCCTGCCACTCCTCCTCGCTCCGGACCATGGCCTGAACCAAGGCCCGGCGCGAGAGATCGCCGCCGCCGATTTCCCCCACGAGGACACGGTGATGCTCTGCCCAACCCTCTTAGGGGTGGAGTTTTGTAAAATCCGTTCTTAGCGGATGTCTACGAGGAAAGGAACCTATCTGCCAAATTTTAAGTTTGTCGGTGTTATATTTTCTGAAATTTCGTGATTAATCAGTAAGTGGCATTTCATAATATTTCAATATAGATAGATTTGTGATCAAACAACGCCATCTACCATGCATTGAGCAAACGTATCTTTATGATTCTCGATTAGGTTTTGCGCAAAAATATCTGCGCAGTCGCAACGGCAGCATGCATGATACGAAATGATTTGTTGAACGCTAAATAGATGGCGCTGAAACAATATCACTCATAGCGTTGAAGTTCATTAGAATAAATTGTATTTTTTTTTTGTCTCATTTGAAGTCCAACACAAGACGGCTTTTCCATCTAGATACAGTGTTTTACACCAAACTACTAGTCTGGTAGGATTCAATGTCGCCAAAACACAAGCGTGTCTGTTCACCGCCAAAAAGAGCTCGTTCACGTTGGCTTCTGCTTTTCAGAATGTATCCCTGGAGTGGACCGACCGCCTTCAGAACTTAGGAGTTGAAATTTCCTCAGACCTCAATTTTGGGCGGTTCATTGAGTCCAAAGCCAAGGTAGCTGCTAGAAAACTAGGCGTTCTTGCAAATGTCCGACGGTACTTCACACCGGGACAGCTTCTAATGTTATACAAAGCACAGGTCCGATCGTGTGTGGAGTACTGCAGTCACATATGGGCTGGTGCTGCAAAATGCCATCTAGCAGCTTTGAACTCAGTGGAATGGCGTGCGAAGAGGCTAATTGGGGATCCAGATTTGTTTAAATCCAATCTACAAAGCCTCGAGCACAGGCGCAGGATAGCAAGCCTAACGGTATTTTACAGGTTACATTTTACAGGTTGCAGTCAAGCACTGTTCTTACATAATATCTACTTATGCTGTAATATGGAAATATTGTAACAACAATTTTTTTTTTTAAAAAGAGTTTCCATGTAGTTTCTTGCCGGTTCTTCTCCATAGGAAACGACCAATTTGGAACCGTGCACTAGCTTTTGACGTTTTATAAGTGCCCATGTACTATGTGAAATAAAAAACTTTGACTTGACTAGTTTATATCAATTAAAAAAAAAACTATTGGTCAAACGGCGGTACGGATCTTGCGATAGGTAGAAACCAGGGTCTATATGATCTCTTTTCCTTAGTTTTCCAGTTAGACTTTCATACTTCATACTTTTAGTAGTCTTTTTTTTTTGACGAGGGAAATTGCCAACTAACTCCTCCGACTCAGAGTGGAAGGAGAGGTAATTTCAGGCTTTTACTGACTAAAAACCGATCTGCAAATGACTGCCGGAACTAAAATACGGACCGGAAGGGTCCCTCATTGGGTCACCAAGGTTTCAATATAAAATGGATGGGCGACCAGACACAAGCCTGGACATTTTCTGTAATTACAGTGCCTCTCTGGAACTCTCTGCTACACTCACTTCGCGACAGCCCTTCTCTGGATGTCTTCAAGAAGACTTAAAGAGCTACATAGCTCGAAGAATCGCCAATCTTAAGAGGCATCAGGCAGGTGCCGTAACCTTGGTGACTATCCTAATTAATCACTTGTTACTTTGATTCTTCAGATCCATGTATCGCTTGAAACTATCGAAAAGGTCTAATTACCTCCCACGCAAGCCTTGCGAAACTGTTACAATTGTGTTACCTTTTACGTCCAGTAGTGTACGCAAGGAACATATTTCTCAAACGCCTACAGTGTAAGTACACACATTTATCGTGATTTAACAAATTGGAACCGTTCCCTTTTCAATGGCCTTTGTGGTTACCGGTAGGTAGTTGTATAAGAGCTAGTGCATCGAAAAACTACTTCACCTATTTATGGTGGGTGTACAATTATGACAAAGCGAATAGCATACAATTACATAACTTAATTCCGCCAAGCCCGTTCCATCATCGGAACACCAGATTATTTGTTATTTATTTATTTATCTTTATTCCCAAAAAGGTAAGTAACTTATAAAATAAGCCCCACAAAACCGTTGCAATGGTTTGACTGTGGGGTCGGTGAGTCTCTAGACATACTTAAATGTACTTAAAACATTTCTAAATAATATAATTTTAATTTGCGTATAAATCTATTTGTGTTTGTTTCACTCCTTATGTCTGCCGGCAGACAGTTCAATAGGTATGGTATTATCTGTAGATCTATGGTGATTCGCCACCAGTATGTGATGGACATCCCACCCATACACACAAAACGATTTGGGAAAACATTAATTGTGCGTACAGCTAAGTAGTGGAGTTTCTTGCCAGAGTTTGTGTTTCCTGATAGCTACAATCTAGGGGTCTTTAATTCCAGAGTGAATAGATTACTTCTAGGCAAGCTTTCTGCATCGACGGCCACATCATCACTTACCATCAGGTGTGATAGTGGTTAAGCGCGAGCATATCAATAATAATTAAAAAAACAGGGCAAGTGCGAGTCAGACTCGCACTCTGAGGGTTCCGCACCGCACAAACTTACCTATGAAAACAGTTCGATTCCCGAATTAAGTTACGAAGATTTTTCCGAATCGTAAAAAAAAGTTTTTTTTTCGTGACGTAAATTTACAGTTTTCAGTTTTTTTTCCTATATTTGTACTATGAGACCTTGCTTCATGCCAAATTTCAGGATTCTAGATCAATGGAAAGTACCCTATGAATTTTGATTCCCTTGAGAGTGTCAAAATACATGGTTTTGGTGACATAACAGCCGTATTTTTGCTTTTTTTTTTGGTAACTCATAAGTTTTATTTTTTCACAGCTTCAAGAGACCGTAGACCTGAGTGTATGGTTTTCATTTCAACTCGATACCTCCACACGTTCTCGATATAAAGGGTCTTGACAGACAGACAGACAGACGGACGGTCAGCAAAGTGATCCTTTATGGGTTCCGCTTTTTACTTTTGAGGTATGGAACCCTTAAAATACCGATAGTTTGTTTGATCAAGTGTTCAATGCATCGCATATTTATTATGTTGAAATAACAATATTCTGAATACTTTTTATATAAATAGAAAACAAGAAAAACACAAAATTGAGTGTACGATATATTGAATGTTTATTTATTTATTTAAACTTCATATACAGTAGTGGTACATAGGCGGACATAATGCAAAAAGGCATTCTCTATCAGTCAAACTTTGGTTAAAAAAGACAACACTGTGGTACGCTTGCACAATAAACAAATAACAGATAATTCAAACAGAAAAATAAAATAAAAAATAAGTTATTTATAATAATAAAATACATATAAATGCTAAAATTATAAACTAATAAATACTATGAAAATGTTCGATTTGTTAACCGTAGAGTATTTTGTAGTTCGATTTCTAATGGTCGATCAATTGATATTTGATTTGGCATAGTACACCCATGTATGGTTGGGCTACGAGATCGTTTGAAAGAGTTCCCTTGGCATCAGAAAGCAAAGAGGAACTGAAAGAACAGGGGCCCAAGTCTGCTATTTTTATAAATTCGTCATTCCAACACGATCCCATTGTAATTTTGCTAAAAGTTCGTAATCTGCTAATTCATAATGACCGATTAGTGTCAATGGGCTCGTACTAGAGTTGTGGTAGAATTACAATATTGAGGTTATTAAAAGCAATGACTGCACCACGACGTTCTAATGGTAGGTCACTGGTCAAAGGAACTGTCAAAATTTTAGCAGATTACCGCATACGTCAGATATTCGTTTGTCAATATGCACGAGATTACCATTCTATGCCACTTCTTTAAATGGAGAGTCAGTGGTTGATCATTGGAAAGTCATAATGACGCCATTATATTAGTAGATTACCAAACTTGTCAAAATCAACAATTATGAAATCAATGATAGACCCATTCTAACACTATCGTAATAGCAGACTTGAGGCCCAGGGATGGGTTTTTTTTATATTCCTCCTGATTTTATTAAATTATTTAATTGTGATATTTGTCATTGACCGTAGTTTTGAATTCTTATCATATGTTTTCCATTTTATTTATATATTAATTTTTTTCTAATTGTATCAATTTGTTAACAAAACTGTAATAACAATATGGGGAATGCACTGGCTCCTGTAATACGGTTCCTAAGGTATTGTCGCACTCTGCGACGGGTTGTTTGGGGATCCTATTTGTTTTACAATGAAATGCTTGATATTCGTATAGGATGTTTGTATTTTTCTTAAAGAATTCAATAGTAGCATATCTTGCTACAATCGTTCTGTCAGATCTCCCCAACTAGACATTTTTGTTTTCTACTTAATATTTAAACCTATTATATAACATCAAAATCCTTACGAGTATATTTTACAAGCCAGTTCTTTAATCTAACTCATGCGATCTTCTTTCGATATCACAGTATATGTATATCATTTCTAATATTACTCACTATACACCATAAATAGTTACTGCACGAGCTTAAAATGAATAGGGTGTAGGTAATATTGGACAGTCATAAAGCTAAAAACGATCCTTTACAGACAAGCTTTGGATTTAAGAGAAGTATTTTATAATTAGGATACGAAACTTAGATTATTCTCATACGATCTGACTATAATGTTTGACTGTAAAAGTGAGACTTCTGTTTTCTTAATCTGGTGTTCCTTCTCTGACCGTTTGAAATAAAAACAGTGCTGATCCAGTCTTAAAATGCATTTTAACTTGTGCCTTTTTCAAAAATCCTTTTTTTACAAAATAAATATCATTTAGTTACAAACCCTCTAATATTTTTTTTAGGTATATTTAGTATCATGACTGGATATTTTGAAGGATTTAATCGATGTCGTTTAAAAAAATAAACTTTCATAATACGAGTATTAAGTACTCGTATTATGAAAGTTTATTTTTGATGTGAAACAGAATTTTACTTTAACATTTTACTAAAATCTTATCAAAACAAAATGATGCCAGTTGTGCCTTCATAACAATAATCATATGCTTGCACAAAATAAACATTATTATTTTTTACATTTACGTACTAACCTCTTTAAGTCCTTACGTAATTCCATCATACTTCGCCGTACAGCCTACACTTGGCTTTTTTACCCGCAGAATACCTAAAGATAATCAGTCTATTTTGTACGCAAGCTCCTCAACCATAACTGTTAATAATATTGTAAAATCCATTTTTTTTTGAGTAGTCACCAATTAACTTCTACTGCTTTCGGTGGAGCCATAGAAATTTTAAAAAAATCTGTGGGTGGAGCAGTGGTGGCCGAGTGGTAACGGCCCCGACTTACGAGTTGTAGGTCGCGGGTTCAAACCCAGCCAGGCGCATAACTTTGTGTAATTTATTTCATCACCACTGCTCTCAAAACGGAAGGAAACCGGCATGTCCCAGAAAGAAAAATTCGAAGACATGTGACATTCACCAACCCGCACTGGGTCCGCGTGGTGGATTACGGCCCATTCCCTCTCCTAGAAAGAGGAGGCCTGAGTCCCAGCAGTGGAAACATTAAAAGGCTGATTATGCTATGCTATGCTCTGGGTGGAGCGAGAGGGCGTGTCAGACTTTTACTGTCTAAAACCCAGTCTTTGGTCAACTACACCCACTCGAAATGGACCTACAGCATCAATCAATCCAATCACATTTTGAATGGGTTGACTGGACCCACAGCCCAATTTCATTATTAGTAGGTACAGCCATGGAGTAAAGCCAACAACAATTTTCCAACGGCAGAATTAAGTTTCTTCCTCGCAGTACAGTTTATCTTTTGTTAGAGAAATGCTTAGATTGATTCGGGAATTGAACTACATATTACATAGGTTAGTTTCTATGGAACCTTTGGTGCTCGAGTCCGACTCAGTGGGTCCAGTCGACCTGTTCAAATACGATTGGGTTGAGTGATCTCACGGGTTCATGTCAAAAGGGTTCAGTTGAACAGAGACTCCTAAAACCAACCTGTATTTCTTCAGTTGCAATTTTTTATTTATTTAAGACTACATAGGTCCAATGGTTTGTAAAAAACTTATCAACTAAAGGGTTAGTAAAAAGCTTAAACTAATGCCGCAATAACATGTGCTTGATCACTGCCGCATCATGTTTATCAGCTAAGGTTCGAAGAATGCCATTGGAGCTGGTCCTAGATCTGTTTAGCAGCGAGGCAGCCTTCTTTCTTAGTATAGCGTGGAAATCATATACACGCGCTAAAGCGAACATGCCCGATGCAATGCAGTATCTAGGCAGCCCCAACAGCACCAGAAACCATTATTATATTGGCTCCGCAAGGCATCTAGAGCTTTCCGCGTATAGTTAACCCACAGAGCGCCCGTGTAGAATGATTGATAAATGATGTTTATTTTGCAAATAGGTTTTTTAAAAACACTTTACACGTCAATTATTTTTGTCAATTTAAATTAGATGAAGCCGGTGTTTCCTAGCTGACTACCCTGAGAAGAAACACCAAAACAAACTCAGGGGTCAAAGTCTGTTTTAAAGTCCATACAGCAAACATGTAATGGTCAAATCATATGAGAACCACGCAGGTTGGAGTCTGAGATGGTCTTTTGAAGAAAGAACCACACTCTGAGCGGACCTGTCCAGTCAGTGTAAGTATTTGTCAGTATTCGTGTAGCTCAACTCAGAACTACTAAGGAGCTCAACGACTTGACGCACATTACCAAAGATAGAACATTTAGGTAGGCCGCAAAAAAATAGTACAGATTGGAAAAAGCTTTAAATAATGTAATTTTGACCTCATTACAACGAGCAAACCTGTGAGCCATCATATTGCATCTTACTGCTAGCATCCTGCGTTCCCGTTCAATATCAACAATTTATATTCATTTTGTTGTTTTTTTACGAAGATACTTATTCAATTTCGTACGCAAGCTCCTCAACCATAACGACTAACAATTGTAAGATAATGCCCTCGTAAAATCCCATACCTTTTGTTTTTAAGAGATCTACGTTTGTGTAGATAGCTTTGTTTTGCATGTACTTGCTAATAAGTGAGATCAATTCGAGAGGATTTAATAGCTCTGTTAAGGAAAGCAAATGATTTATGACTGGTAGCATCTTTTATTATGTCATGTCAAAAATATATGGCTTAAATGGAACAGAGTATAAGATTTTTTTAATGATTTATACTTGTGCTTTCCTGCGATCACATCTGATAGCAAGTGCTGCAATCGTTGATGGTGAATCGTACTGATTTTTTAAGAACCTATTCACTCTAGCCTTGAAGATACCTAAATTATAATCGGATGGGAAGACCGCTGTAGGCCGATTGTTACAATCTTACGATGTACGTGATATAAACGACGAGGCGAAACGCTTAGTTCGGACCGTAGAGATGTCAAAAACGTAAGGGTAGACACTCGCCGTACGTTGGGTTGTCCGATAGTAGAAAGGTGATGGCGGAATCAAGTCCTGTAATTCCCGCGCACACTCTCCAAAATGCATTCTGTAAAATACTAAAAGGCTGGCTACTCTACGCCTATGTTCGAGGCTTATATAAATAAAAAGCAACGTTCAAGCATAAAGCAACGTTCAAGCAGCCAAATCTGGTTTTTAACATCATGATGATTATTTCGAGTACCTTTAACCGCATAAAAAATTAAAAAATCGCTTTAAATTAAATTGGATTGAATTTAATTGAATTAAATTGAATTGAATTGAATTGAATTGGATTGGATTGAATTGAATATATTTGTGTGTAATGACAATGTTTGCAATATAAATAATTTAATAACACGAGAGCTACATCTGCCAACAAACTGCTATGCAGTTTGGCAGAAGTATTTATTAATTGTAAAATTGTCTAAAATACTAATAAAGCATTTTATTATTATTATTAATATAGGCGGTTAAACTTTGAACTTGAGCTGGCTTAGCACAAGTCTAGATCACCAAAGTAACCAGATGCCAGGTAATGTTAGTTTTGTCACTATTGTTTTGCGTCTTTTTGTAGGACAGTGACTATTTTTAAGGTGAAAGCTTTATGAAAATCTTCTGCTTGGAAACTCTAGACGCAGCAGTGACATACAAAGTGGTGGAGGCGTCAAGTATAATTTAGGTCCGGAACTTTTACTTCAATAAAATACTAGGAAAATTAAATATATTTTACTTATACTTTTCTTCAAGATTCAATCTCAGCACATCGCGCTACAATGGTTATGTCAGAACTGAAAAAAACTAGACATTTCTTTGTTCTACTCAATTTTCAAACCTATTCTAGAACAACAAAATTCTTAAAAGTATATTTTACATGCCAGTTCGTTAACCTAACTTATGCGATCTCCTCTCGATATCACAGTATCTACCACTGTGGCTATACTAAGATTATGCATCATTTTGAAGCTCTGGGATCTTCATTGGAAAACAACCACCTTGTGCTATATGAGTGTTCACCTGCTTTGTCTGCCCTTATTTTCAAAGGCTAAGAAATAAGATAACATTTTAGGTAACCATTATTAGCATGTCATGAAACTTCATTTTATTTAAAATCTATTTATTGTGTATACATCTGCCACATTGTTAACCCAAAGGTTCGCTGGTAGAGAATGCCTTGTTTCTTTAAGTCCACCTATGTACCACTACTGTATGTGAAGTTTAAATAAATTAATAAATGTCATTCAGTATTCAAACTAAAACGCTTCATCATTGTTTTTGGTCCTTCGAGCCGGATACAAAGCAAGTTTGGCCCTGTTGAAAAAACCCTGAAAATATTTTTTTAACAATTAGTATTTTTGCATCGTGGTGTATGTATGCGCGTACACACGTGCTCAAATATCAAAACCCGGAACAATTTTATAATATGTAGGCCATAACGATATTTGATCAGGCGTTTTGTGTAAAATAGTGACATTCAGCTGCGGTGGTTAAACTCTAAATTAGCTGCAAGGTCATGTAGTTGTATGGTTATCAGTACAATTGTTTTTGGAATAAATAAGAATTTGCTTTGACTGACATAATAACAAGATATCCGCAGGAGGACCAAGGTCGCGAGACTCATAGGATCGTTCGCTGTGGCGACACTTGGGGGAGGTGGACGTCTTTCGGATAAAATATTTTTAATCATTGAAATTCTGACATTCCCTCTCGCTCCACTCAGAAAGGGGGAAAATAAGGGGGTTTATATCCCGTATAAATTTTCTTTTGAAGATCGGATTACTATTTTCACTTTTCTTGTTTGACGGTAATATTGTCATCACTTTAAGGGCCAACGCTGCGTTAGTCGGGCGTGCGCGCGGTCGCACGGGTGGGCACCCGTCGCGTGACGTCACACGTATTTCGTGACCGAGGGTCCTCGTAGCGGAAACCGGATTATTACCTGCACAGTGTCGCTATTTCAATTTTAACGGTGTGCATGTAGTCGTGTCGATGGAGAACTTTATTGTATTATTACGTAGCAAAAGTAATAATACAATAGCGGGGCGCGGATCCCCGTGACGGTTGCCCGCGCGGGTCATAGCGAAGGAGCACTTTTGTATGCGACCTCATAGCGAAGGAGCACTTTTGTATGCGACCTCATAGCGAAGGAGCACTTTTGTATGCGACCTCATAGTCAAGGAGCACTTTTGTATGCGACCGCGCAGGCGTCTGCTTAACGCAGCGTCGGCCCAAAGACAATAAGATATTATTGTTCTTCTTTTCGACGATTTCCCACCAACCAAAAAAAAAATATAACAGTTTACATGATTGTGTACGTAGCTACCTGAGTTAACTTCTTTTTTCATCCTCAACAATCCAGCAACTGTGTAACCAAATCCGGCCAAGCGCGAGTGAGACTCACGCACGAAGGGTTCTGTAGCGTCAGTAGCAAAAAACGAGCAAAAATAATCAAGTTTGTTGTATGGGAGCAGAGGCATAGACCGCCGTATCAGCCGTATCGATACGGCTCCCCTGAGCTCCTCAGGCCCCGATGCCTAAATTCGTAACATGTTATGCACCATCTTAAATTCTCATATTGATAAAAGGCCTGGAGTGAATGAATAATTACTATAAGATACTCTGTAAATAGTTTTTAGCACGCTTCTCTCGCTCTAGCATTCTTTACATATAAGACGACAATAAAAACTCAACCTATTTTAGTAGGTACGTTCTGAATGATCCATTAAATGAGCTCATTTTCATTTTAGAGGCCTCTCAAGGCTTTATTTTTATGCCAGTAGAAACTATTTCGTACAAAAAAGAAACTTCAGAATATTGATATGGTCCCCATTAGGACTAGCTACGCCACTGTATGGGAGCGGCCTTAAATGTATATTTTTATTAAATTTTAAGAGCAGTGGTGGCCAAGTGGTAACGGCCACGACTTACGAGTTGTAGGTCGCGGGTTCAAACCGAGCCAGGCGCATTACTTTCTGTAATTTATTTCATCACCACTGCTCTCAAAACGGTGAAGGAAAACATCGTGGTTGTCTGGTAGATATCGCTGTCAGCTATAAGACCGCCTTTGTACCCATAGATTTAAGTTAATATAAAAGTTTTTGTTACTATTTTGGTGTACAATAAAGTTTATTCTATTCTATCGTGAGGAAACCGGCATGTCCTAGAATTAAAAATTCGAAGACATGTGACATTCACCAACCCGCACTGGGCCCGCGTATTGGATTACGGCCCTTTCCCTCTCCTAGAGAGGAGGCCTGAGTCCCAGCAGTGGGGACATTGAAAGGCTAATCATGCTTATGCTTACTACGTTCCTTAAAATATGGGTCCCTCCACGAGTGAAAGCCTCCTCCAGTTTCTTCCATTTGTTCCTATTACTTGCAATGTTCTGCTAATCTGGACTATACATAACGACATTTAAATAAAATGATGACACCTACCATGACTGCAAACACGTATTAGCTGTTGATACCATATACGCCATTGAAATTACCTAAATTAAATATGAATAATCATATTTCATTTAGGTAATTTCAGTGGCGTATTTAGCGATAGTCTATAATTAACATTGAAATTGTATAATTACATTACGTGCGTGATTAATAGGCAAACCTAGGCCCTATCATGATGTGTTACCCGTTAGGTTACGAGTGGTCCTAGAAAGCTAAGGGCAACTGAAGGACACAGGTGTGATTTTAGTTAGTAAAAGTTTGACACGCCGTCCCGCACCACCCAGAGCGCGAAAAGTCATTGGATAAATTCCAAACTTAAAAAAAAGAAAATAAAGGTGCCATCATCATCATTATCATTCCAGCCAAAAGACCTCCACTGTTGGACCGGTCCTGTGAGTCTCTCATCCGTCGGATTCCTGTCAAGTTATTGGATAATTTCCAAACTTAAAAAAAAAAATCATTGTGTGTTAAAAAGGGCTAAACACCCTATATAGCTCCATCTCTTTAACAGTTCAATTTAGGTCGTCAAATAGATCGCGTTAAGAGTTCGTGGTAGGGCCTCAGTATTGTACATAAAGTAAATTGTATTTACGACATAAATAGTTACATGGAAACATTATTATGCGTGTGTTAATTGAGGAATTCAATTGTTTTGTTTATATTCTTGCTTGGTGAAGGCTGATATTTATTGACTCGTCTACAATTGTTACATTTTAATAACTCAATGATATAATGCTATTATGGAAACCAAATGTATATTGTTATGCGATAAATACAGAATGTAAAAACAATATTTTTTCTACAGCAAAAATGGTTTTATTTGGTTTTCTGAGATACGAAAATATGAAATATTATTTATTATCTTCGTCGTGTGTGATAGTCCATTGAATCGTATGGCGAGCGATATTGTATCTTAAGATAAAATATTATAGTATCTTAGCCGTGTGCAGCGGCCCTTAGTGAACTCCACTGCGGGTGACGTAACCTACGTCAAACTTAATATTTGGGGTTGGTACAGTAATCGGGTTCCTAGACCCGATTACTGTACAATAGTACAGTGCAGTGGTTAGTTATTTTATGTGGACTCAGCGCTTGGATTGATAAAGGTAAATTAAATATCTATACTTTCATCACAATTATTGCGAAGCCTATCCTATAAAGTCTTGGGATTGGGGCGTTAGACCCCTGAATACGTAGTAGTTTGAAAATGAGTGCTGCGTTTTTCGAGTGTACCTATATATTTATTTTAATTTTTTCTAGACACTTCCAAAGTCAACTCCAAGGACCATGAAGAAAAATAATATACCTAGGTACTTATTTGTTCCTTTCTTTTGAGGATGAATACAATTTTGAGTAGGTACCTAATCCTTACCATGAAATTAACGCCTCCTAATGGTTCTGTGGTTTCTTTAAACTTTTTTATGACATCCTAATTTCTGACGGAAACACAAACTCTGCCAAGGAATTCCACTCCGTAGTTGTACGCACAACGAATGCGTTTCCAAAACGTTTTGTCTTAGTAAGCCATCAATTATCACATACATGTCACTCCACAATACAATCGGAAACAAACAGTACATCACATACAGGAAGTATACAAACCTGTCGTACTTAATACGAACGTGATAAACGCTATAATCAATGATGACTCATCATCAGACTGTAACAATGCGATGATTGATTACATCAATATATTGCAAACGTCTGTAAGAACAAAACTATAGGTAGGTAGGTAAATACCTGCCTATAAATCTATTGATTACGATGATCTGTGTGAAGGACGAATCGAAATACTTATATGGTTTTAAAACACGTGCCATTTTTGAGGAAGGTAATGAATAACTTGCATGTGTATATCTGACACACAATGGGCCTCATTAGAAGGCTTAAAGTCACCCAAAGGGCAATGGAAAGGGCTATAATTGGAGTTTCCTTGCGTGATCGCATTAGGAGCGAGGAGGATGAACAAGGTTATCGAAATAATGTCCAAACTTAAGTGGTAGGGTCAGAGCACATTGCTCGCAGAACAGTTTATCGTTGGGGCCGAAAGGTTCTGGAGTAGTGACCGTGTACTGGAAGATGCAGCGTTGGAAGGCCTCGCACAAGTAGATCGATGATCTGGTGAGAGTTGTGGGAATCCGATGGATGCGAGACGGACAGGACCGTCCGTTGTGGTGACACTTGAGAAAGGCCTATCGGACATCTTTCGGTTGAAATGATGATGATGTGTTGGCTGTTGGTGAGCCCAAATGACCATAAAAGGGAAATTCTGCAGTTGCATGATAACAGTGAAATCAAACACAAAATCATAAATAACTCAAAAATATCTAGGGTGCTGTTTCAATACAAGAAATGTATATTTGCAGAGAAAGATACAAGTGTCATTGAGATTAATATTTATTATTATGCTGATGCTTTCAAAAAGTCAAAGATCAATTCCGGAAAATACTGCATTACATAACATCTCAAATCCGGCATTCAAGGTGCGCTGAAATTTGTTAAAAACTTAAAACACGCGGATTCGTTTTTGTATAATGATGTCATAACATAATTGGCGTGTGAAGTAAAAAACACAGACAATCACATATTTGTGTGGCTTAAGTATTTTATAAAATTTTACATTGTATCAGATTTTTTTCAAGTTCACCGCGCGTTGGGTTCATGCCTATAGGTAAGTAGATTTAAGTGTGTGCAGAAGAGTATGCCTTCTTTGATAGAAAAATAATACACCCAACATTTCTACGACACTGTTCCCCTCAAACGCCGATTGTACATACGTCTTTACAACTTGAAAGAGTGACCTTGAAAAACGCTTACTTGTCGTTTTGTACACACGGCTGTACCAAATTTATTCGGCCGAAAATTTTTGTATCTATATCCTAGAAAAACCCAGAAAAAGCTTTTTTTATGGTGATTTTACGTAAAAACGCGCAATTACGTAATAATAGTACCTCTATACACGCGTTGCGATATGAAATATTTTATTTTTATTTATTTGTTTATTCTCACATCAGAACGCCTTGCAGCAATTACACCAATGGAGGTCAATTAGTTCAGAATCTGCTACTTTCTAACATCATGTGTGCGTTGGAGTCGTAGTCATCAAAGGAGCGGCGCGGTGTGGTGGTGGGTCACGTACGCTCGCTCACGCAGCATCAGGCCAGCGTTCCTCCAGAAATCCACATGCACCGAATCCCACATCGAAGACATTTTTTAAATATATCTTTGCAGAGAAAGATAAAAGTATTATAAGTCAGGTCTAGATTTTTTATCTGAAAAGAATGCCCGTCAAAGTCGGTTAATATTTGGCAAAGATATCGCTGAACAAGATACTGGCCAAGACTGGCCTGTTGGTCTAGTGATAAGTGGCTCCGACTGCTATAACGTGGTCTGTATGGTATGGGTACTGGTCGTGGGTTCGATTCTCACCCAGGACAAATGTTTGTGTGATGAGCACGATCATTTATTCTATGTCTGGGTGTAATTTATTTATAATGTGTATGTATTTAGAAATATATAAGTATGTTTATCAGTTGTCTAGTACTCATAACACAAGCTCTGCATCGTGAGATGTGAGATGGTTGTAAAATATAAAAAAAAAACAAACTATTTGAGAATTTTGGAAGTCAGTAAACAAGGGATGGCAGAATGATATTGATAATGTTGCTGAGATGATATTTACCGAATGAGGTGTCGGTACCTACATCACAAATCACAACGCTCAAGATGAATAATATTTTTTTTTGTTACTTTCGGCCTTTTTCCCGTTGGTAAAAAAACATAAAAATATGCTCTGAATTTCTAGTCGGGGTATGTTTTGGATCGGATAGTCTAGAGTGCGACCGCTCACCTGAAGACGTAGTATTGTAAAGAAGGAAACCGATGGATGCGAAACGGACAGGACTGATCATTGTGGCCACACTTGGGGGAACCCTTACAATGAATTTATTTTGACAATTATATTGAAATTATTTTGACATTCATAATGAATTTAGTTCTGACAATTGAAAGAATGTTTTTTGCCATTTAATGAAATTATGATGTTAAACTATTTTTTTTAACTATTTAATTTGAGTTGCATAGTATTATCCGATTTTTTTCTAATCATAACTTTGTTCTCTTAAAATATTGTACTTCTACCTACTTACCTTAATGAAATTGCTGTGTCCGACAGGGTCCATGTGCACTTGTTTAACTATTTTTAAGATCTTATGTAACACATGTGACATAGCAATAAAGAATTGAATTGAATTAAACCCTCTGTCCAACAGAAAACGTCTTTTTTGCTGAAATGATGATGATAAATCCTACAAATTAAAAAGACTATCATCTTTTACCTCCTCAACCTTGAACAGCTCATCGTAACTGGCACGGTTGATGGCAAACGAGCAAGAGGCCGCAGCCCAAAAAGATGGGCAGATCAGGTCAGCTCCATACTGGACACCCAATTGCACGTCGCACTTCATGACGCTAAGAACCGTCACAGATGGCGAAATACCATCAGAAAAAATCTAATCCAGCGGGAACTTCACGACACTCAGTAATGAGGAATACGACTCGAGGAGGAGGAGGGGATCATCTTTTACCTACAAATATAATAATAAAATTAAAATAAACAATACACAAATTCTACATGTTACCTACCTTCACAAAAGCAGTGATCTTGATCTTTCTCAAAATTGTTTATTTTTTATGAAGTTGTCAGTGAAGTACATGCGACATTTAGTTAAATGCTAACCACTTGATAATACCGCTATCGTATTTAACCACAACTGATTAAATTGGTTTATATTAACTTGTAAATAGTGTCTGGGCCCTCGAGGATCAACTCTGCAAGTAAAACTATTTATTACCTTCATCTTAAAGGAGATTTCATCTAAAAGGACATATATATGGACTATAAAGGAGAAACTGAGTGACTGACAAATCATTGCACAGCCAAAACTACAAGGTCTAAGTGCATGAAATTTTCCATAAGGTTTCTTTTTATGACGTAGGCGAACACTAAGAGAGGATTGTTTTAAATTTCCCCCTTAAGGGGTGGGCACGCCACAACATGGCGTCCTTATTTTCCCCATCCCGATTACCGGTCACCGTAGGCTTGCGGACAGCGAGCAATGGGTAGTGTTGTGTGATGAGCACAATCATTTGTTCTGTGTCTGGGAGTAAATTATTATTATTTTTTTAATTAAAAAAATATTCAAGTATGTTTATCAGTTGTCTAGTACTCATAACACAAGCTCTGCTTAGCTTGGGCGTTTGTTATCATCATTTTAGCCGGAAGACATCCACTGTTATACATAGACCTCCCCCTAAACTCACCATAACAATTGGTCCTGTGCGTCTCGCGTCCATCGGATTCCCGCAACCCTCACCAGCTTCAGTCCACCTTGTGGGGGGCCTACCACCGCTGCGTTTTCTGATACGTGTCCAGAACCTTTTGGCCCCATCGACCATCTGTTCTGCAAGTAATGTACCCTGCGCACTGCCACTTAAGCGATTCTTCGGGCTATGTCGGTAACCTTGGTTCTCTTGCAGATATCTTCATTTTTGATGTGATCACGTAAGAAAACTCCAAGCATAGCCCTTTGAGTGACTTTAAGCCTTCTGATGAGATCCATTGTGAGCGATCACGTTTCGGAGCCATATGTCAATTAAATAATTAATTAATTTTGTAGATCTCTAGAATTATTCTGATTCGTGCAATTTTCATTAATAATCAACTAAGCATTTTTTGGTCCTTCGGTACATAATGAGATTTTTTGTACAAAGATGCAGTTTTGCAATTTGCTCACAAAAAAATCGTGTTGATATACTAACAGTCATTTTCTCGTTCACCTTTGATGACTTGTAAATCACGTTTTAGTCTGACATCTGTCTGACGTCTAAGTCACGAAGGCGATGCAGTAATGAGACAAGATCGTAAATAGATAGACTAGATAATAGTTTTGCCATTGAATCATTTCGTTTAAAGTTCAGTAGATCATTCGTGTAGAATGTTAAAAGAAAAACTGGGCAAGTACAAGTCGGACTCGCGCACTGAGAGTTCCGTACAAAATAGTTCAATTCTCGAATGGAGTCTTGAAGATTTTACCGAATAAAAAAATAAAAAAAATGTTTTATAAATTTACTGTTTTCAGATTTATTTCTATTTTTCTGCTATAATGTCTTGATTTATGCCAAAGTTTAGGATTCTGGGTCAACGGGAAGTACCCTATGAATTTTGATTCGCCTGAGAATGTCGTAATATACGTTTTTTTGCGACATAAACGGCCGTATCCTTTTTTTGTTATCTTAGAAGTTAGATTTTTTCGCAGCTTAATTTCAACTCGAAACCTCTACGCGTTCTCGGGATAAACGGTCTTGACAGATACACAGAGAACAAAGTGATCCTATAAGGTTTCCGTTTTTTCCTTTTGAGGTACGGAACCCTAAAAATGTAGCTCTGAGCGATGTTAAAGTTCGGTAGTTTCTTTAAAGGTCCGTCCGGTATATTTTTTTTTCTGAGGTGTTAGCAAGAGAGGGTGCCAGACTTATACAAACTAAGTGTTCCTTCATCGCCTCCTTCTGCGAAGCAGTAATGCTGGTGAAGGTGATGGCCGCTTGCGTGAGGGAACGGACGTCCAAACCCAAGTGATCCACGCGCTCCTCAAAGAGATGTCAGCAAGCCGTAGGCGGCCCAGCAGGGCCGAGGCCCGATAGGGCTGCGGGGATTTTCTGAAGAGAAAACCCATGGTCATAAAACGTAAAGTACAACTGAAGGACACAGGTGTGGTTTTAGTCAGAACAAATCTGACTCGCCCTCTCGCCCCAGTCTTGAGCTACATTATTAGCTGTCTTCAGCTGTCTGTGAAATCGCACAATCATAATAAAAAATAGGTCAAGTGTGAGTCGGTCTCGCGCACCGAGGGCTCCTTACGAATTTACCTATGAAAACAGTTCAATTCCCGAACCCTAAGTATATGGTTTTAATTTCAACTCGATAGCTTTGCGCGTTCCCGAGATAAAGTGTCTTGACAGACAGACAGACAGACAGACAGACAGACGGACAACAAAGTGATCCTATAAGGGTTCCGTTTTTTCCTTTTGAAGTACGGAAAGCTAAAAACGATAATGCATTTCGGGATATGTAACTCCGTATTTCACTAAAACATGAAAACCATTCACGGGCTAAAAAAAAAAAAAAAAAAATGCAGCAGCGATACTAAGATAAAGATACTACTACTACTGCCCCCCTAGCCAAGTTACGATTGTTTCGTTTGCATCGAACGCCTCGAGTAGGCCCCGCCTCCGATTCCTTTGTTCTGACCACGTGACTGAGCGTTGAGATGACGTCAGAACAAAGGAATCGGAAGCGTGGCCTACTCGAGGCGTTCGACGCAAACGAAACGATCGTAACTTGGCTAGCGGGGCTGGACATAACGGAAAGCAATTCAAACTGCACATTAGAATTTAAATTGGTGACCTCTTGATTATTTTTATATAAACTATATTATTCTGCATATACTTAGCATAATAACTATTGGTCTGCAACAAACAAATCCATATTTGTAATTATTTTGAAATAATGATAATTTAAAAATGTATGAATTAATTTCGAATGTTAGGTCATACATAAATAATATTCTCGGACAAATCGATTAAAATTATCGATATTTAAGTGCTTGGATATAAATCATGTCTTTAATTAAATATGTAGCCTTATCACGTTTGAAATAAGTCAAAACATTGGCTGATTTTAAGGTCTTCAGGTCTATAAATATAAATATGAGGTGTAATTAAAGGAACACGGGTGGGATGGACTGTGAGAATCTTTGGAATAGTTTACCGTGACCTTAAAAGGCAAAAAGTACCTGAAGGACACAGTAGATTTCAGTCACTCTCGCTGCTACCCTAGAGCGGGGTAATCATCAAATGATTTCTTGATTAAAATTTGATGATTTTCCACCTTAAAGAAATATACACGGGTAATGTGAAAGTAAAACCCGGGGCTTTGGGACGAAGGCAATTAAAGAAGGAACAGGAGTGGGTTTTTAGTCTGTAAAAGTCTGACACTATCTCTCGCTCCGCCCAAGAGCGAGATTTGTCTTAAGATATTTTTTCCACCCAAAAAAAAAAAACTTTAAAGAAATAATAATAATAATATTCCACAACTATCACACAACGCCGTCTAGTACCAAGCTAAGCAGAGCTTGTGTTATGGGTACTAGACAACTGATAAACATACTTACATATTTCTAAATATATTTATTATAATATATATAATATATTCTAAATATATTATATATTTAGATAAATTACACACAGATAAACACAATTTGGCACTACAAATCAGCCCTTTCGGTTTTTTTTTGTATATTTGATATACCCAGTATCGTTTTTACAACTAAGACAAATCTAACGACACCTTACAAGCTAAAACTTTTTTTGGGCTCTAGGACATGCTAAAAAAATATACATACATACACTTGAAAAACATAATTAAAAAAAACTATTTCTGCTTTGGAAATGAACAACTGTCTATAAGGAGGTAAGACGAGCGGCAAGTATCCATCCTTACGTTGTTGAAACCTCTACGGTCCGGACAAAGCGTTTCGCCTCGTCGTTTATCGAAGGACTGGAACAATTTTCCTGCTGCGGTGTTTTTTATTATTTTTTTTTCGGTGGGAAAATCATCTAATGACATCCCCTGCTCTTGGGAGAAGCGAGAGATAGTGTCAGATTTTTATTGACTAAAAACCCATTTCTGTTCCTTCTTTGTCTTTCATACCAGAGCCGAGTCTTAATTTCAGATCCTTGGCCCCAGTAGGCTTTGACCCTGCTCGCGCGGAACACTACGCGACGTCGACGACTTGGGCTCGGTCCGGACGGTTACCGGACGGTCGGACGGCGATCTACCCATTGCTCGCCATCCGCAATCCTGCGCCTACGGTGGCCGGAAATCGGGATCGGAATCCCCGCGGCTGGGGAGCGGTAGCCATTGCCTCGCGCGTGCAGCATTCCTGCTTCGCAGAAGGAGGCGACTGCCTGCCACTCGTCCTCGCTCCGGACCTTGGCCTGTACCAAGGCCCGGCGCGAGAGATCGCTGCCGCCGATCGCCCCGCGGAAGACCTTCCAATGCTGCCTCTTCCATTACGCGGTCGCCACCCCAGAACCTTTCGGCTCCATCGCCCATCTTTTGGGCAACCTTGACTAACCATGGTTCTTTGTGGCTATCTTCATTTCTGACAAATGTAGCATCGTGCAGTGCATCCATGTGCAGATGTAAAATCTATGTGAGCATGTACCAAGTCTGTCCTGTCTGTACCGTGTGGATGCATCATTAAGCAAGATAACTAATTAAAGTTTTTATGACTAATAAGAGATAAAATCTAAAATTTACTAATGACTTTTTAACTGCCCTTGTAGAGGTCAAAATATTATGCAACTCGCATTGTTAGTTTTATTCAATGTCATAAAGAAAAAAATCTCTGAAAAGTGTTAAAAGGATGTTGTAATTATTTGCAAATGTTGTGTAATAGGTGGTATAGAGATTTTTGAGATTGATTGTAAAAGACTTTTTTTTGTTTCGGGTGAGAAAATCATCTAATGACATCCCCGCTTTTGGGCGGAGAGCAGGAGATAGTGTCAGACTTTTACTGACTTAAAACCCACTCTTGTTCGTTCTTTGTCATTTATCCAGGGGCCCAGGGATCTCTTTCGCATCGCCTAAGGACCCAGTAGGCTTCGATCCTGCTGGGGCCCTACGGTTTGCTGACATCTCCTTGAGGCGCGCGTGGAAAAGTAAGCGCCGTCGACGACTTGGGCTCGGTCCGGACTGTTACCCAACGATCGGACTGGCTGCCACTCCTCTTCGCTTCGGACCATGGCCTATAACAAGGCCCGGCGTGAGAGATCGTTAAACGTTAACATTTTATGATTTCGATCCTCGTTTGGCCATATCATTGATGTAAGATTTCCATGATAATGAAAAGTCTAAAGAAATTAGGCCAAACGAGGATTGACATATCATCAAAGTTTAGGTAACGTTTAGAACGATCTGGCCAAATTAACTTGGCCATATCATGAAATAATCAATTTCTATGATCTGGTCACGACATATGTACATGTATAATGACAATTAAGCATTTTTTTAAATAAATTTGTAAATACTTGTGAAATTTAAGTAAATAATAAACTAGAAATAAAAGTTTCTTTACACAAAATGACGAGATAACATGTTTTCATAATCCTAGAAGGTAATCTACACTAATAATATAAAGTTTGTGTTTTTTTTGTTTGTAGGAGTACTGAAATTACTGGTCCGATTGCTAAAATTTTTTCATCGACAGAAAGCTGCTTTATTCCTGAGTAACATAGGCTATATTTTATGTATGCGGGAGAAGCTGCGGGCATAATCTTTAATAATAATAGCTTCTAGCGGTGGTTTCGCTCGCGTGGTTTTTGTATTCCGTTCCCTTTATAAATTGTAACCTGTATGCTATTCTGGCTAGACTCAAATGGGATTGGGCAGGTCACATCAGCTGCATATACAAAGCCGCAGGTCAAGAATCGCCACGCAGTGGATTCCTGCAGAAGAAAAGCGCCGTCGAGGGCGGTTTAGAAAGAGTTGGCGAGATGATCTAGGATGCGTACCACGAGGACTGGTTTGAGACGGCGCGGGAGAAGAATGGAAGGACTTAGGTGAGGACTTTGCCTAGCACTGAAAGAGTAAGGGTTAGGTTAAAAAGATCGGCCAAGTGCACGATAACCCACGAAACCCTTTCCGTAAGTACCGGGTCCGTAGTAAAAAAACAGCAAAAATATCACGTTTATTGAATGAGCCCCACTTAAATATTCATTTTATTCTGTCTTTAGAAATATATCATCTGTAAGATTTTCAACGGTCTAGCTATCACGGTTCAGATACAGCTTGGTGACAGACAGACAGTGGAGTGATAGCAATAGGCTCCCGCTTTTAACTATTTGCTATTCTGATAGCTATAATAATGTAAAATTCATATGTTTGAGCATAAAAGAATATTAACAAAAATATCACTAAGTATCAGAAAAACGTAATCATCATCATAAAAACTTACCAAAGTCCGTCTCTAAAGACCGATTAAACCCTAAAAATACTATAAACAAAAAAAAAAACACACGTTATAAATAATATAACGTTTAATAACTTAATGACATACAATTATAATTAGTTAAAATTATTATTCACAGTATTTATGCTTATCTTAGAAACTGTGCAACGTGGCAGTTTAATTTATGGTGTCATTATAAGTCATGGCTGTTAATTAACATAGTATTTCGTAAAAGATCTTGATTTTTATAAGATTTCACGATTCACCTCATTATGCGATTCATCTTTTTAATTCATAATTGAATACCACAGAGCTCCGTAACCGAAACCGAATCCGATATAAAAGATTCGGATAGTTTCAGATAAAAGCGAAGTGTAAATGATAGGTTACAACTGGTTTTGTTTGTTTGACCCGGTCAAATAAATGATGATGATGATGATGATGAATAAAAAGTCAAATCTTGCTATTTGAATTAATATTTTTATAATTTTCAATTTCTAATATCCGTAATCGAAACTATCCGAAAATTTGCGGATAACCGTATCCGAAACCGATATAATATTAGGACCCTTAGTATAAAATGGCACGTAGCCGTGTCGAGCCAGGTATGACATGCAATGTTGAGCGGATACACGGTACGGTGCCGCGTCCCGTAACGTCGCAAAATCATTTGATTCAAGTCTGATCGCGAAATTTATGATGACACAACGCCTGAATAACGTGGAGTTGCGTGTACAACAGGGCACCCATGTCTGTACCAGGGATGTAATAGATATGAATTTCGGATCTAGATTCGGATACTTACCGATATATGAATAATATTACACTAGTTTTAGATACAATTATGGATAAGAAATACTTTCGGATTATCCGATAGTTTCGGATATTTTCGGTTGCGGATAAATTTTAAAATTACAAAAGTAAAATACAAATAGCTAGATTTGACTTTAATTTTTAGTCTAGATTCTTATTTGTTTGATCGGGAAAAATAAATAAAAACCTGTTGTAACCTGTCATTTACACTCCACCTTTATACGAAACTATCCGCAACCTTTATATTGATTTCGGTTACAAATATTTTTTATTTCGGTTATACGATAATTACGATTACGGCAACATGTTTCCTCACGATGTTTTTCTTCACAATTTCAAGAGCGTATATTAATTGTAAATTATGTTTCTAGTCGCTGTCAGCTCCAGCGATTTCGAGCTCTGTGATATTTAAAAAATTCGGTAGCATTGAAATTATAATTATGTTTCAAAGTTACTTTGACATTTAATACCACTTCAAGAATTGATTTGCGAAATTATTTTACCGTCATTACAAAATCGCTATTTGACATATTACAATTACTGATAATCCAGTTGATATGATAATGCTGTGAAATAATTATTTTTATCACACTAGTGCGTTTCCCGTTCAGATTCGACACAATGTTTTCATGAAATTATTTACGTCACAATTGTAAGGATAAAATGTTGTTTATTGGATTGTTTAAAATATTAATATTATTTAATGCAATGATATTACTAATTCAGGTTTTCAATATTAAGGAAATAGAAAAATCATTCAAATAAAATCCTCGTCTCAAAGGACCAATTTTACCTGTTGAGAATCAATTTTTGACGAAAAATTTATGACCTAGAAAATTATATTGTTTAGCAAATTTTATGATCTTGATTTTTAATGATCTGTTGACATTTAGTGATGAAAAAATCGAAGAAGTATCATCAATTCGTACTAGGCTACCGCGATAGACGTTAGCCCCCTCCCTTATATATGAGCAGTGGGAATATTATACACTGATAATGCTATACAAATGTATGGATACCTCAAACACTTAGTTACACGAGACAATGATGATTTTTAGGTAGCATTTGTTCTGTCTCAGTACTGCGTTTCTCGAAGGTCACAGTTCTCCCATTGTTTTATACTTTGCATACAAATACGAGTATTACACTGCATTGTTTGATAAATTCCGCATTTATAATTTTGAAAACTGACTATTTTAATATTATTGTCTTTAATTTTCATCACGACCTTAGGAATGTCATTTATTTTAACACCTTTTTTGTACTATGAATACGTATCACAATTTGTAACCACTTATTAACTCACACTACAGAAGGTTCTCCGTATACTCCTGCAAACAAAATCACATTGCAACTTCTCTGCATGATTAAAAATATGAATTCCTTGTTTGCCTCAAACCTTTGTCCTAATATCCTGTCTTCTAAGCCAACGACTGTGGCTGCTGCTGCCACTGTGCCTTCTTCTGTCACTTCAATATCTACATTCTGGATTGAAGATGTCACGTATAGAGAATTGTCTGCAATACCAGGCAGCTTTGCCTTTGTCCTGTCGAAAATCGAGTGTATTCCCGAGTACATCAGCGGTGGGATTAAATCTTGTCTTGATGATATTCTAAATCTTGGAATATAAGTGTCTATAGCTGGCGAACTGCCATCGATTCTGAATTCTGTTATCCAATTTTGTGACTTAGTCGCCAGGTTTTTAAGTACAGTCTTCACTGATATGCCATCGTAAGGAAGAATGATCATCATTGAGAAATCTTCGTTCTTCCCGTACGACATTTCTAGAACTTGGGCTTGTATTTCATCGGAGTCTCCAACAAAATGAGGGGCTTTGTGATACATCATGTTGACAGATCCAATTTTCTTCCCTTGGGAGTTGTAGAAGGCTTCGACTTTAGTTTGTGTCGGGTCGAAAGGATGCGTCCAGTTAGCTTTGAAAAATAAAGCGTCGATCAACACCATACGTAAATTCTCCAAGTCTTGAGGTTTTACTGCATTCAGGATTCTTCCATCAGTAGCGTAGCAGATGAATAGATTTATATCACGAGCTAACTCAGTTGTATTCTGAGTTTCAGATGAATATATCGACATATCGTATCTTAATGCCGACTCACAGAACTCATCGTGTACTTTAGTCGAACATTCCGTAAACATAGCCGACTGCCCTTTTACTATGACATCCTGGTATTTCGATTTCAACACATCTGTTGCCGCTGAATGCAAACACTGAGTTTTACTCAAATCCTTTGGTAATCTCAACGCACTCACTAATTCCGAAAATGTCTCTCCCGAAGATCCTTCTGCTAATAACGCGAATATACTCCATACGGATAGAGGTGACAAAGCAATGTTTTTAGTTCCGAAATTTTCTTGGAACGCGTAAGTATTTTCTAGTAGTTGTAAAGTGAATTCGTTCACAGGTGTGAAGTCTATTGGGGACGCGGACCGCGCGGTTGCGGCGCCTATGAAGGCTAAAATCGTCCACGCAACGATCATCGTTCCGCGATCTTTAGCGAACACTGATCGTTCTCACGTCCGGACTGCACAATGAGTATAATTTAACTGGTTAGGTAACGTTTGTTTGTACCTTTATGTATAGTATAACATGAGACGTTCCGTAGAGGGATAGTTTGGCAGTAGACTAGCGGTTACGGTGTAACGTGGTCATTTTCAATGATTATGACTGGTTAAGAAACAATAACAGAATGTGTAAATGAAGATTGAAAAATAAATTAAAGACGGTTCTCTTTAAGACAGTGGTCGAAAGATGTGAAAATACGCACTAACTTATTTATTATTATTATTTAACGGTTTATTATTATCAATATTTAGTAAGTAAAATTACGGAGGGACCTTGAAAAGATTTATGGTCAACGTTAAATTACGGTTGTGTATATTGGTCCTAAGTTACTCGTATTTGTCACGTTATAAATTCTAATGTGGGAAATTATCTATATCACAATATTGTCCTCGTATTTATGTCACATAAAACTGTTTACCCGCTATGAATGTTTGGGTTAATTTAATGGTTAATTATATGGCTGTGATTTTCCCTTCGATTTCATGATTATTTTAATTTCTATATTTAGAACTTTTGTCACTGTAAGACGGATTATTTTACTTTATTTACATTGTTTTCTCAAATAATAGTAGCGTAGCCTTCGCTCTTGGGCGGAGTGGGAGGACTTGCTAGAGTTTTACTGACTAAAAACCCACGCCTGTTCCTTATTTGCCAATGTTTCAGGGCCTCGGGGATCTTTCGCATCACCCATGGCTCCAGTAGCCTTCGACCTTGCTGGGTCCCTACGGTTGCTCACATCTCCTTGAGGCGCGCGTGGAACACTACGCGCCCTCGACGACTTGGGCTCGGTCCGGACGGTTCCCAGACGGTCAGACGGCGATCTAGGTACCCATTGCTTGCCGTCCGCAAGCCCGCGCCTAGGTCGGAAATCGGGATCGGAATCCCGGCGGCTGGGGCGCGAGGGCCATTGCCTCGCGCGTGCAGCCGTCTCCTTTGTTAGCATTATTGCTTCGCAGAAGGAGACGACCGCTTGACACTCCTCCTCGCTCCGGACCATGGCCTACACCAAGAGCCGGCGCGAGAGATCGCTGCCGCCGATCGCCCTCATGAGGACACGGCGGTGCTCTGCCCAAGCGGGGCACAACTCTACCGTATGCTCCACCGTGTCCTTCGGGCGGTCCACACAATGGTGGCACCGTTTCTTCCGCACGAATCCGGTGCAGGAACTTTCCGATCTTACCATGTCCGGTGAGGACCTGCGTCATGCGGAAGATAAGGACACCATATTGTCTTTCCAGCCACTCCTTAAACAGGGGACTTAATGCCATAATTGTGGCGTGCCCAATTCAAAAGTGCCTGTTAATGGTTTATTTGAATTTATATAACATAAACCATTTACAGGCACTTTGAATGACTTATGAGAGTTGTTTTTTTTAAAATGGTAAATCATTAAATAACTTCTTCGGCATTGAGAAGTGCGAGAGGCAATGTCAGACTTTTACTGACTAAAACCTGGGTGGGTTTTTCTTCAGTTGCTCTTTTTTGCGTTTCAGGGCCACGGTACTCCTTCGAACAATTCTACTGCCCTGAGTTATGTAACTTCATATCGTGTTTCAGATATCTTAGAAAATTCATTCAACCATTTTTTTGCAATTAAATCCTGTACTGTCTTTTTTTCGAAAGTCATTTTTTAAATATTTTATTTAAGTACCATACAAAATATTGTAATTTAAAACAGTTTACATCAGTCAGACCATCTTTACAGCCACTGTCTGTACATTAATGATAAAACTCTTAGGAAAATCTAGAAATAATCATGATAATGATGAAATAACTAAATATTTGCTAATTGATTTTGATTGCATTTAGATTTGATATCGATTTAATTGAAGCATCATTACAAACATTGCTCAGACCTTCAGTCAAAATTGAGAGTGCTAATGATTTGCTTTTGTCCATCCTTTTCATGAATGTAAAGATTGCAAATCATATCTTGAACCACGGCAAAGTAAAACATTTCTTAATTTTATTGTTCATTTTTATGGTACTGTACCTCAAAAGGAAAAATACGGAACCTATATAGGATCACTTTGTTGACCATCCGTCTGTCTATCTGTCGGTCTGTCAAGACCCTTTATCTCGAGAACGCGCGGAGGTATAGAGTTGAAATTATAACCATATACTCAAGTCTGCGTTTCCTCAAAGCTGCGAAAAATTCAAACTTCTGAGTTAACGAAAAAAAAAGATACAGCCGTTTATGTCGTAAAAAACGTATATTTCGACACTCTCGAGGGAATCAAAATTCATAGGGTACTCAGCGTTGACCTAGAAATTTGAAATTTAGCATGAAGCAAGGTCTCATAGCACAAGTATAGGAAAAAATCTGAAAACTGTAAATTTGTAGTTACGTCACAAAAAAAACTTTTTTTGCGATTCGGACAAATCTTCGTAATTCAATTCGGGAATTGAAACTGTTTTCACAGGTAAATTTGTACGGAACTCTCAGTGCGCGAGTCCGATCTCCGCTGCTGGACATAGGCCTCCCGTAAGTGTCGTCACAATTAAGGGTCCTGTGCGTCTCGCATCCATTGGATTCCCGCAAACCTTACCAGGTCATCGGTCCACCTTGTAGGCCTTCGAACGCTACGTCTTCCGGTACGTGGTCGCCATTCCAGAACCTTTCGGCCCCAACGGCCATCCGTTCTGCGAGCAAAGTACCCTGCCCATTGCCACTTAAGTTTGGCGAATCTTCGTGCTATGTCAGTAACTTTGGTTCTCCTGCGGATATCCTCATTCTTGATTCGATCACGCAAGAAAACTAAGAGCATAGCCCTTTCCATTACCCTTTGGGTGACTTTAAATCTTCTGATGAGACCCATTGTAAGCGACCACGTTTCGGAGCCATATGTCTTCACTGGCAACACGCACTGGTCAAGCTGAACCTTTGGTCGGTCTCTAAATTAATAATTACGACATTTTTACGCCTTTGAAGGTGCTGGGTAGATAGTGGCTTGGAAATTGGTCAGGTTATTCTGGTCAGACAAGTGTTTTTTTTTTTAAATAGCCTGCAAATAATGATTAGCGATTTAAATGACTAACTGGGTCAAATATGTTGACTGTTTTTGCTAAACAAACTAGGTGTTGTGTGAGAAGGCTGATATGTCCTCGAATTTCTTTGATAATTACGATGGTAAATAATTCAACCACCTGATTGGTCGGTTCAGTAAAATAACTATTAGGTAGAAGTGTGGAAATCATCTAATGACTTCTCGCGCTGTGGGTGGAGCGTGAGGGCGTGTCAGACTTTTACTGACTAAAACGACACCTTCGTCCTTCAGTTGCCCTTTGCGTTCTAGGACTACGGACGGGTTTCCTTTTCAGAAATTCTCCGTGGTCCTAGCTAGCGGGCATCGGCCCTGCCGTTCCCCTACGGTTTGCTGACATCTCCTTGAGGAGCGCGTGGATCACTACGGCCGTTTCTTCTGCCTGAACCCGGTGCAGGAACCTCGCAAACTTGCCATTTGCGGTGAGGACCTGCGTCATGCGAAAGGTGAGGAAGCCGTGTTGCACTACAGCCACTCCTCAAAAACGGAAAAAGTCCCCTCTTTGAGGAGTGGCCGCCATAATTATAGCGTGCCCAGATTATTAGGTAGCTAGTAGGTCCTTTTTTTAACGTCATCATCAAATGACTTCGCCCGCCCTGGGTGTTGTGAGAGGAATTGTCAGACTTTACTAACTAAAACACACCGTTTCTTCAGTTGCCTTTTGCGAGAGCCACGGTTACTCTTTAGAATAATCCGCAGCCCTGTCAGTAGCTGTTAGGCTCGTTTTTTTGAGGATTGGGAAATTAGCAAATGACTTCTCGTGCTCCAGGATTCCAATCCCGATTTTTGGCCACCGTAGGCGCGGGCTTGCAGACGGCGAGCAATGAGTAGTTCGCCGTCCGATCGTCTGGTAACCGTCCGGACCAAGCCCAAGTCGTCGACAGACGTACAGTCCACGCGCGGAAGGAAATGTCAGTAAGCCGTAGGGGCCCAGCAAGGTCCAAGAGTCTGCTTCTGAAAGAAAGACTCGGCCCTGCTATAAAAGGCAACGAAGGAACAGGAGTTTTTAGGTTTTTAGTCAGTAAAAGTCTGACACTCTCTGTCGCTCCGTCCAAGAGTGGGAGATGTCATAGGCTGATTTTCCATCCTACAAAAAAAAAAAACCATATTTAGTTACTTTCCTCTAATTAATTTTTGCTATGCGGACCTTAGCAACTAAGACAAAAATCGTGATAATCGAGAATAATTATATCATAATTAAAAAACAATCAAATTAACTTTATTACACTCAATAGCGTCAAAGCGGATTCTATCAGCATCGAGTTATAAAGTTTTTATTCCAAAATTACAATCGATTAAAATATTTAACAAAATATCGATGAGCGGTTTTTTTGTGACGCAAATTATAGAGTATATTCTTTAGCCAAATATATGGGTAAATCGTGCGCCACAATTTCTGGCTAATTGATAGAAAAAAAAATTGTGGCTGTCCATATAGCTCTACTGTTGTGGGTTCAGTATGTTATAATTTAATGGAAGATGCTCCAAGATGGCTTGCGAAATTAATTTTCACGTTTTCTTAATATATTTTTTTTCATTTTGCAGGTAAGTGTCATGTTATGATTTTTTTTTTAAATAGTCTTTTTAACGAAATAGTCATTCAGTTCAATAGGGTAAGACAAACCAGGGCTTGTTAACGTTACCAAATTCACACTATAAGTTTCGTTAAGTAACGTTATTTTCATAAAGTTAACATTTTAACGGTAACACGGGTAACGATACTTTGGTATCGATTCTATAAAATAACGTTACCAATTAACGTTACAAGTATCGATACTTTTATCGTTACTTAATGCGTTGTTGTCAACCCGCGCAACCTAAACGGCGCGGCCGGCGTGGCGCGGGCGGCGGCACACTACGGAACGGCAACATCGCCAGTCAAGCGATGCTTGCTAGTTGCTACTAAAATCTAAACTAAATATGGTACGGTTTCACAAACGACCCGTGCGGTAATGGATTTGGTCCCAGTCAAGAGTTATTTTCTTAATTCTTATTGTAATTTTGATTCATTACTCATTCGCTTAAAAGTTTTTCAGAAAAATTGTCGTCATTCAGAATCTCATATTAAAAGTGCAAAGCTTGTATTGTGTACTTTTTATATTTTTAATATGTGAGTACATTATGGGTGCCAAAATTCATGTAAAATAGCAGATTTTCAGAGGTCTTTGCTAGATTAGTTTTATACAAATTTATTAAAATAAAATTACTTTGTAATTTTTTTTTTCTTTAAGTAACATAGCAAAAGTTCTTAATCAATAATTAAAACTTAGGGGTTTTATTCCCACTACTCACTTTCCAACTATGGGTGGTGAGAGTTCGGCCCCGCTTACTTCATACCTTCTGTTTACTGTTTAATGCAATGTACAGTCGAGTGAGAAATTAAAAAAGTATTTTCTTTTTATTTTACTCCAGTGAAGCCAAAATCGTGTTTCAACAGTTTAAATATGTATGAATCTATGCATATATGTATTTGAAGTGCTAAAAATGATTTGATTTGTAACAAGTATCTATCGCCTATCTACCTTCGCCTGATAAACCACGCCTTATTACGAACCGCATTTCGAGGTTACAGATCCGATTAACATAGCTGAAAAGGCCTAAAAACCTTTACATATACATAAAAAAAAGAAAACTAATAATGTTAATCTCTCACGGCTGCGCCAAATAGGTCCAATTCAGCAAAAATGCCAGACAACTACTACAACAACAAGTTGCCAACGCTGGTTTTAAACTGAACCTTATTTGTATGTATGTATGTACGTGTATACGTAAATAAATACATAGATAGAATAGATACGAAGATGCATACATAGACTGCCAAAAACGACCATTTGGCTTGCGAAAAGATCAAATACAGATAAAAGAGTACAAAGGTCCTTCTTATTTATAACGAATTTTTTTCCAGCAGACCTGCGACAGGAGAGTTGGATGAGAGATGTAGACGCAGTGTGTATACAAAAATATAGAGAAGAATTAAATAGACTATATTATCTAAATTAAATCATATAATACATACATATATATCAATAACAGTAAATAAATGTACACATAGATAGATACAAACATAAATTAAATTATAAAAATATATATAACTATATTATATAACATAGGAGATGGTAGATAAGTAACGTTCTTTGCCTAGATTTTTGAAGACAGATATATTTTTAGCATCACGGATCTTAACTGGAAGTGAGTTCCATAGTCGTATCGCGTGAAAAGAGAAGGAGTTAAAATAAAAATGGGTTTTATGGGCTGGGAAATTGAGATGGTATTTGAGGTGGGATCTGCATGGTGCATCGGCAGAGCGAGTGAACGAAAAACGATCACATAAGTAGCCAAGATAAGCAGAGTTAGACACACAAATACGTATAAAAAGTAAAGCTAAACTGCACGTTCCAAAGCGTAGATCTCTATGGAGAAGAAGGTGCAAGGAACTCCATAGACACTGTATTAAATCATATTAGTCGCTTCTTTTATGTGAGCACAATGTAGTTAGATATGAAATGAAAAAGAAACTAATAACAAAATAGAAATTGAACGAAGCCGCTGGCAGTTAAGAGATAACCAGTCTCAACTGACGGCGCCTGTTCACGAGCATGACAAGTGCATCAGCCCCACCGAGCTCAACCCTTTTGAAAATCGAACCGAATGACCCAATAACACGTACCACCCTATCAGCGAGACATTTGAGTGGGCATGACAAACTCTCAACTGCCATGCTCGTAATGTCAAACAAGTTGTAAACTAATAAAAATGATCCAGAGTACTTCACATTCTTATACAATGCCATTGTTTTAAATACAAAATGTAATAAATTATCACATCATCATCATTTCAGCCGAAAGAAGTCCACTATTGGACATATACTTCGCCCAAACGTCGCCACAACGACCGATCCTGTGCGTCGTCATCCACCGCATTCCCGCGACTCTCACCAGGTCCACCTTGTAGGATGCCTTCCAACGCTGCATTTTCCGATGCGCGGTCGCCACTCTAGAACCTTTCGACCCCATCGACCATCTGTTCTACGAGCAATGTGCCCTGCCCACTGCCACTTTAGTTTGGCGATTCTTCGAACTATGTCGGCGACCTCGGTTCTCCTGCGGATATCTTCATTCCTGATGCGGATTCTCGGAGTTTCCTTGAGTGATTTCAAGGAAACTCCGAGAATAGCCTTTTCCATTGCGCTTTGGGTGATTGTAAGCCTTCTGAAGAGGCCTATTATAAGCGACTACGTTTCAGTGCCAAATGTCATCATTGGCAACACGCACTGGTCTCAGACTTTCGCCTTGAGACACTAGTATGTTCGACGAGAAGATATCGCGCAGCCTCTCGAACGCTGCCCAGCCGAGTCGGATTCGACCGTTGACCTCTTTTTCAAAGTTAGACCTACGCAACTGGATTGTCTGTCCCAGGTAAACGTAATTGTCTACAACTTCGAGTGTAGAGTCTCTGATCTTGGTCGGAGTGGGTGCTACATGGTTATTGACCATGACTTTGGTTTTGTCCATGTTTATTTTAAGACCCACTCTTTCGGAAGCTCTACTAAAGTAATCGAGCATTGTAATGAGCTCCTCCGTAGTCTCAGCCATAACTACTATATCGTAAGCAAACCGAAGGATGTACTCGCCATTGACATTAATGCCTAGTCCACTCCAGTCCAGAACCTTGAAGACATCTTCCATTGCAGCTGTAAACAGTTTCGGAGAAATGACGTCTCCCTGCCTCACACCCACCATCCACCATCCACCATCCACCATCTGGTCCTGAAGTCGGATTGATATGGTTATGTTTCTCGTACAAACACTTCAGCACTTCGACGTACCGATAGTCAATCTGGCACCGTTGGAGAGATTGCAGTACAGACCAAGTCTCGATCGAATCAAAGCTTTCTCGTAGTCCACGAATGCTAAGCAGAGAGTTTCATGATATTCTGGGAATATCTTGATGATATTCTGAGTATAAGATACGCCACCCTGGTCGACACACTCTCGATCCTCACCACATTGTCCACAAAGGACCTGTGGACGATAAACCTAAAACCATCCTGGGACTGCTGGTCACCCTCCCGGAAATAAAGCAGGTTTCCAAATTTGAGAATTATCGTGTCCTCTCCCTGTCTTCAAACTTTAGATAATCCCACAAGACTCCATCGTAACCTGCTCAATTTTTCCTCAAGTTAGGTGATCTTCTCGTCGAACCGGAGTATGTGTACTCGTATAAAACAACAATACAAAAAGGGCAGTAGTAACTCTTCCAATATTTATAAAAATATAAAAGGAAAAAATATTTCAGCGTTTAGCAAACATTTTTATCAAGGATATAATCCTCCAATTTATAATTTGCTTGCTTGTGTTATGTACACTTTTTTTCTTCTGTCCGTACAACTAAACTGTTACTGAATCAAACTGCTAGTTCAAAAAATAAAATAATTACAAATTAATTATAAACAAAACAAGAAACCCGACTGCCTTAAAAACATTAACTGAAAACATACTAAATATAAAATAAATAATAATATAAACTACTAAATAACAGTTGCTCATGTGTATCACAAGCCATAAACACACACAAACGCTCGAAATATATTATCCTCCTTACTGCCGTTCATTAAGGGAGAGATCATGATTATTGATGATTTTAAATCCAACATAACGTCCACAACCATCATCACGTCCAACAGACACAAAAAAACGAAGATCAGTCAAAAACCATTGGGTGTATTTTCATGAAACTTTCCCAAACTAAAAGATAATTTAATTACCAATCTTTTGATATACTGTTTTGTTTCATATTGTGTTTAATAAATGAAGGACATGTTATTATTCGAATAATCTTGATGGGCGGTGAGTGACGCTAGCTTCTCGTTTGTTCGCTCAAGGTCGCTGACATTTAGTGTCGCCTTAACTAAAAGACCGCAAAGCCACAAATATTTAACATATGAGCGAAAAATTTATGACTATGTCACGTAATCGAAGGTTAGAGAAAGATTTAGGTAGGTATAGAATTTATTTATCTCTAGATACTGAATCAGATCCATTATTATTTTTATATAAACCCTGAAAATCGTCACAATGATTGCGAAAATAATCTTCAGTGTCCGTTTCAGTTTCAGGTACCAAATTACGTAGCCTTTTTTTTCATTTGAATATAATAAATGTACGTAATTCCTATTTAAAATGAAAAACGTTGCGCAGCACAAGTGTGTTTTATTTGAATACCTACGCGATCAAACCAGTACTGCATTAAAGTAGAAGAAAGAAAGAGATGAAA
Organism: Mythimna vitellina; assembly: GCA_949316375.1. NCBI lineage: Eukaryota > Metazoa > Arthropoda > Insecta > Lepidoptera > Noctuidae > Mythimna > Mythimna vitellina. Next base: position 5,423,556 of record OX438708.1, on the reverse strand, counting down.
GAAAATAACGTTATTTAACGGTACTTTTCGTATGTATTTGGTAACGTTATCAGGCCGTGGGCCATGGTAACGTTACTATTTAACGATAAAATCAGCGATAACGTTAAGTCAGTTTACCGGTAAAAGTTGTCCCAAGTATCGTTACCAAGCCTAACGTTACCTCTGCTAATAACGTTATCTTCGTCCGATGAAAGTAACGATACCAAATTTTTAACGTTATTCAAAGCCCTGAGACAAACTGAGTGGGTTGTATTGATAATTTTGATGATTATATTTTTTTGTTCTATTTTTCTGTTTGCAAATATTGATTTTGTAAAGTGTTATCGATATTTTAAAAGTAAATTAACAAAACTGTAAAAATTAAATAAAAATTTAAAACGAAGTCAGGATCAGGTTAGGCTAGGATAACTTATAGTAAATGATTTACTTTTAATTTACTTGAGACAAGTAAATAAAGAAATAACAATGAATTTATCAAACAATTAATAAATACATACTTACTTTAATAATTTTTTTTTCATAAAAAAAGATTATTTGAGTCTATGTTCAACCGTCAAGGTGACATATCAAAATTTTCCGTATTTTTCAATTTAAATCAATTTCCTTTGAAAAACTCATAGAAAGAGCTTTAAAATTTAAAAAATGTCTTCGATGTAGGATTTGGTACATGTGGATTCCTGGAGGAGCGCTGGCGTGATGCTGCGTAAGCGAGCGTACGTGACCCACCACCACGCGCCGCTCCTTTGATGACCACCACAAATTAATTAATTGAAAGATAAGTAAACATATAAATTCTTAAATAAATATTGACAATGTGTTTTATTTACGAAACCCTAACAATTACGGATGTGTATGAAACGTTTTTTTTTTTTGCAAAAAGATGCCAATTTAGTGAATCAGCACTATATTCATCCAGTCACACTTTAACACATGTGTTTATTTATACATAACAAAAAGTTGTGTATCGTTTTACGTGCAAATCTTCGCTTTTGGAAGTAGGCTCATTGATAAACAGAAATAATACCATTTAGCAGATAGAGCGATTGAAAACAATCACTATTTATTTATTTATTTAATACTTTATGCACAAACGTACAGCGGCGGACTTAGTGCCTTAGGCATTTTCTACCAGTCAACCTTAGGGTGATGCATAGATAAATGGTGGTAGGTGCAATAAAATAGAGAGAAAAGGCGATTAGGTACAAGAATAGATATACTAATAAACCATAAATATAAATAATAATATAAATAATAAAAATATATAATAATATAAATATCATACAATTATAAAATACATACGGGATAAGGGCAGGAAGATGATGATGATGATGAATTATAAAATACATACACAAATTAATAAACTATCTACATATATATCTACACCAATAAAGTTAAACAATTGGTTCAAATTGACTATTTGAAAACATTAACGCTGTGATGACACTACTGCCAACTTCTTACGTATTAGCTCGCGAACTTTGGTTTTGAATGTATATCGATTATTAACTACATATAGCTGAGGATAGGCAGAGCACACTGCTCGTAGAACAGATGGCCGTTGAGGCCAAAACCAAAGTTACTAGTATAACTTTAGTTTTGATATTTCTATTTCCCTAACCTTTTCGCAAATAATTCTAAACTTCTAGTCTAGCAGGATGCGACTGAATATACGTGTTGAACTTTCAGCGACTGCCTATCAGACCTCCACAACCCAGTTACTGGGCAACTCGATTCTCCTTGGATAGACTGAGGGTCAGACTTTCTGTCTGTAATGACTGTTAAAGATCTACGAATAACAATGGAGACCAACAGGTTTAGGTGCTTTCCGTAAGGGGTGTCAGTAACCGTCCGAGCCTAAGTCGTCGACGGCGCGTACTGTTCCACGTGCGCCTCAGGGAGATGTCAGCAAATCGTGGCGCCCAGTAGGGTCGAAGCCTACTGGGGCCATGGGTAGTGTGAAAACGAAACCCGGGGCCCTGGGACGAAGGCAACGAAGGAACAGGAGTGGGTGTTTAGTCAGTAAAAGTCTGACAATATCTCTCGCTCCGCCCAAGGGTGGGATTTGTCATTAGAGGATTTTCCCACCTAAAAAAACGGGGTGTCAGTAATGCCATAGTTAAATTTAGAGAAGTATGTATACAAAAAAAAAAAACAAAAAAAACGAAATAAAAAGAAAAATAAAAAATGACGGTACGGACACGGGACGGTCGGTGGTGGTGACGGTGAGTGGTGTTCAGTGATGTAACGAATAATATGCGAACATTCGCATTCGCGAATGTTCTCATATTTTTTGACACTCGCATTCCTATTCGCAAGAAACAAGCGAATGTTTGGCGAATGTTTCTGACAACCAAAAAGGAAATAATATATTGAGTGAATGGATATAGACTGACAATACAACTGATATAATTTTTCAGTTTTATATTGACTTTAATATTTTGCATTTCACATTTGCAGTTTCACAAATTGTGAAACAACATGTTAACTTCAAATCATAAGAAATCTTTTAGAATGAACTTAATGAGATAAGCTTTATTCATTCAATCTGTAACAGTTCTGTTATATTCAGTTTAAACTTGGCTGACACGAAATGTCAAAACTGTATGACATTTTGCGCGCATTTTGTTTGAAAGTCAAAATTCGTATTCGCATTCGCGAATATTGTATTTGAATATTCGCATTCGCGTGAGATGCGAATGTGAGAAATCTAACACTCGTTACGTCACTAGTGTTGATGTAAATTGAAAAATTCACGTTGATACTTTAACCGGTTTCGAACCCGTAACCTCATGTACGAGATGCGGTTGCCTTAACCACTGGCCAACTATGGAAAACGATTATATTATATTATTATAAATGGCTTCATAGTCATCTCTCATATTCATCATCTAGCTAGCCTACTGCTAAGCATAAGCCACACTTTTATTCTGCTAATGTAATCAATCTATCAATCAATCTCATTCAGGTCCTATCCACGATTGGCTGTGATTGAAAAATTCAAAAGACAACTGAAGAAACACGGGTAAGTCTGACACTCCCTCTTCTACCGGGAAAAGTATTTCTTGAAAAGAAAAGTCATTTGATAGGTCTCCCTTCCTCTCCCAAAACAAAATCGTGATGATCACAACTAGGGAATCCAATCCCGTAGGCGGAGGATCCCGCACCTGTTTTGCGGGATTAGAAATGCGGGACTACTCATGCGGGATAGAATTTTTTTTCTAAAAAAATGGATTTAGACGACGTAGCGTTCTGATTACTTATTTCTTAGTCCTAGTATAGCCCAATTTACAAGTGATTTAACAATTTTCTAAGGAATTTGTCAGTTTTCTGTAGATATTTTTTCTTATGAGTTTCCTTTTCTTTTGAATTTCTATTATGTGCTGTGCGAGTCCTAAATCGGAAGTGGAACGAAACGTAATCTATGCCTGAAAAATGAAGCATTTAATATTTAATTTTATCATTCCTGATTATTTATAGATACCTCCAAAAAAACATTATATTTACTTAATTTATACAACATTTTTATTATTTTATTTATTTTATATTTATTTATTTTCATAGAGCAGTGGTGGCCGTGTGGTAACGGCACTGACTTACGAATTGTAGGTCGCGGATTCAAACCCAGCCAGACGCATTACTTTGTGTAATTTATTGCATCACCACTGCTCTCAAAACGGTGAAGGAAAACATCGTGAGGTAACCGACTGTCCTAGAACCATAAGTTCGAAAACATGTGACATTCACCAATCCGCACTGGGCCCGCGTGGTGGATTACGGCCCATTCCCTCTCCTAGAGAGAGCCTGAGTCCCAGCAGTGGGAACATTAAAAGGCTGATTATGCTATGCTATGCATATTATGCTATGCTATACAACATATTTTGCAATTAACTTGCCTTTAATCTTTGCAATAACTTTAAGAAAATTTATATTTCGCGGGATTGCTTATTTCAATCCCGCAGGCTTGCGGTATCGCGATTTTGATGCGGGATTGGATTCCCTAATCACAACGTTATCGGATCATCTCGTTGCCGCTGTCGGACGAACCACTCTTTGATTTTAAGTCGTTTCAATAAGTTTTTTTTTTTTTCGTGTTGGAAAATCATCTAATGACATCCCCGCTCTTGGGCGGAGCGGGGGATAGTGTCAGACTTTTACTGACTAAAAACCCACTCCTGTTCCTTCTCTGCCATTGTTTTTTTCCATGTCCCCGGGGATCTCTTTCGCATCACCCATGGCCCCAGTAGGCTTCGACCCTGCTGGGCCCCTACGGTTGCTGACATCTCCTTGAGGCACGCGTGGAACAGTACGCGCCGTCGACGACTCGGGCCCGGTCAAGTCGTTTCACTAAGTAAAGCAAACGTCACACCAATAATTTTGTTTTTTACATAGTTCCACGAAACATTTATTTCCTAAATCAAACACGGCTTCGACAGTTCAACTTGCTTCACAGTAAGGAAGTTCCGTTTACCCAAATAATGTAGTCCATGACATACAAAGTTTATATTTGATGACATTATCGTTCCCTTTCTACTGCAGCCTTGATCGAACCACATTCATTCACTGTGGGTGATGCTACTTTGTTATTTTTAGTTCAACAAACTTTGCTTATAATTCAAGTAGCGTGTAGCGAAAATAACTTTAACTGATCTAAACTTCTGCAAAAAAATCTGGGCAAGAGCGAGTTGGACTCGCGCCCTGAGGGTTTCGTATAAACTTACCTATGTAAAGAGTTCAATTCCTGAGTGGAGTCTCGAAGTTTTTTCCAAGTAGCAAATTTTTTTTTTGTGACGTAACGACAAATTTTGTTTTCAGATTTATTTCTATAATTGTGTTATAAGACCTTGCTTTATGCAAAATTACAGTATTCTGGGTCAACGAGAAATACTCTAGAATTTTGGTTCCCTTGAGTGTCGAAATACGGCCATATCTTTTTTTTTCGTTAACTTAGAAGTTTTATTTTTTCACAGCTTTAAGGGACTTCACACCTAAATATATGGTTTTAAATTCAACTCGATCTCCACGCCTTCCCGAGATAAAGGGTCTTGACAGAAAGACGGACAACAAAGTGATCCTATAAGGGTTCCGTTTTTTCTTTTGAGGTACAAAACCTTAAAAATGATCAATTTTTATTTAGTTTTAACTAGCTTGTGTTCACGATTTCGTACGTCATTTTAGTTACAATTTCAAGGTTTATTTTTGCGCGGAACCCTAATTTTTTTTTCTAAAATTAAAGTAACCTCGGAGATGGCGAGATGATTTGTACTCCTACCAGAAAGAGTGGACGGCGAGCCACCCATTGCTCGACGTCCGCAAGCCCGCGCCTACGGTGGACGGAAATCGGGATCGGAATCCCGGCGTTGGTTGGGGCGTGATGAACGTTACCTCGCGCGATCGGCCTCCTTTGCTAGAATTACTGCTTCGCAGAAAGAAACGATCGCCTGCCACTCCTCCTCGCTCCGGACCATGGCCTGAACCAAGGCCCGGTGCGAGAGATCGCTGCCGCCGATCGCCCCCACGAGGACACGGCGTTGCTCTGCCCAAGCGGGACACACCTCCACCGTGTCCTCCGGGTGGTCCATACAGTGGCGACACCCGGGTTTCACTTCCGCACGAATCCGGTGCAGGACCTTCCAGAACTTACCGTGTTCGGTGAGAACCTGCGTCATGCGGAAGGCGAAGACGCCGTGAGATCATTCCAACCACGCCTAAAAGAGGGGATTTACCGCCATAATTTTGGCGTGCCCAAGTCCTTATAGCCCATAATTACTTTTTGGCCTCCCTGTCCATCCATCCACATGTATATAAGGTGTTAAAAAATAAACTTTAAGAATTTCGAGAGAAAATTGTACTCCTCATTATGAATAACTTTTACTATGGGACCTAAAAAAAAAATCAGCTGCTCCGTACATTTTGACGAGTTAAGCTAACATAAATTTAGGGAACAGCTGATTTTTTTTCGCGAATTCAGGTTTGTTCGCATAGTAAAAGTTTTTCATAATGAGGAGTACAATGTCCCCTCGAAATTCTTAAAGTTAATTTTTTAACACCTTATATAAACTCTTTTAACAATGTATGTATCATCTATAAGTCACACGATTCCTTTTCAACTTTTCAGTCACAAGTGCTGCAAGATTAGTCATATAAATTGCCTAATAATTCATCATTAGACGATAAGAAACATTTGCAACAGCTGTTGGCGTTGAATTTAACGCAACCAATTAATTTTGACATATAAACACAAAAGCTGGTTTCGCATTGGATTCCGATATTTGTCAACACCTCTCCTTCGTTCGGCGCTTACATGAAAGGTTTAAGTGGTAAGTCGCAAAAATAACGATTGATATTCCATCCCAAACACACATCAAAATTATAAAATTATATTATTTAGAAATGTTTTAAGTACATTTAAGTATGTCTAGAGACTCACCGATCCCACAATCAAACCATTGCAACGGTTTTGTAGGGCTTATCTTAGAAGTTACTTATCTTTTTGCAAAAAGATAAATAAATAAATCATGGGTTATCCAAAAGGGAACCAGGACCGGAACCGGAACCGGAAGTCCTGGAACGCAAGGTAAAGAAACATAATAACATAGGAGTGGGTTTTAGTCAGTAAAAGTCTGACACGCCCTCGCGCTCCGCACTACAGTGGGAGAAGGGTTGGATTTCACACCTGAAAAAAAAAAACTCCAAACACATACACACAACGCACCTTAACATTTTTTGTGATCTTCATTATTGTTCTCAGTCTCATTATCATCATTTCAGCCGAAAGACGACCATTGTTGGACGTAGGCCTTCCTCGAGTGTCGCCATAATAACCGGTCAGTGCGTCTCGTATCCATCTAACCGAGACCTTCACCAGGACATCGGTTCACCTTGAGGGAGGCTTTCCAACGCTGCGTCTGTCGGTACGTGGTTGCCATTCCAGAACCTTTCGTCCCCTTCGACAATCTGTTCCGCGAGTACTGTGCCCTGCTCACTGCCACTTAAGTTTGGCGATTCTATGGCCTATGTCTGTAACCTTGGTTCTCCTGCGAATATCATGATTTCTGATGTGATCACGCAAGTTCTCAGTCTATATTTAGCTATAATCAGCTTTAAGCCATTGTTAAAACCAGTGGTTTCATCCACATGACTATCGGATATTGCAGCAGCATATTAAAAGTAGCCTATGTCCGTCCTTGGGATTCAAGCTTAGTACATACCAAATTTCAGACCGAGCCCGAGTTGGCAGCAGCGCACGCGCGCCTCAAAGAGATGTCAGCTAAACCGCAGGTGCCCAGCTGGGCGGAAGCCTACTGGGGCTATGGGTTCGCTTTCGAAAGGGAAACCCGGGGTCCTGGGCACGCCACAATTATGGCGGTAAGTCCCCTCTTTGAGGCGTGGTTGGAAAGACCTCACGGCGTCCTCACATTCCGCATGACGCAGGTCCTCACCGGACACGGTAAGTTCGGGAGGTTCCTGCACCGGATTCGTGCGGAAACGACGCCCGGGTGTCGCCACTGTGTGGCCCACCCGGAGGACACGGTGGACCACACGGTGGAGGTGTGCCCCGCTTGGGCAGAGCAACGCCGTGACCTCGTGGGGGCAATCGGCGGCGGTGATCTCTCGCGCCGGGCCTTGGTTCAGGCCATGCTCCGGAGCGAGGAGGAGTGGCAGGCGGTCGCCTCCTTCTGCGAAGCAGTAATGCTAGCTAAGGAGGCGGCCGATCGCGTGAGGCAACGGTCCTTACGCTCCAACCGCCGCCGGGATTCCGATCCCGATTTCCGGCCACCGTAGGCGCGGGCTCGCAGACGCCGAGCTATGGGTGGCTCGCCGTCTGACCGTCCGGTAACCGTCCGGACCGAGCCCAAGTCGTCGATGGCGCGTTTTGTTCCACGCGCGCCTCAAGGAGATGTCAGCAAATCGTAGGGGCCTAGCAGGGTCGAAGCCTACTGGGGCCACGGGTAGTGTGAAAGCGGAACCCGGGGCCCTGGGACGAAGGCAACGAAGGAACAAGAGTGAGTTTTTAGTCAGTAAGAGTCTGACACTATCTCCCGCTCCGCCCAAGAGCGGGGATGTCATTAGGATGATTTTCCCACCCAATAAAAAAAAAAAAAAAAAAAACCCGGGGTCCTAGAACGCTAGGCAAAGAAGGAACATAGATGTGGTTTCAGTCAGTAAAAGTCTGAACCGCCCTTCCCCTCCTCTCTAGCGCGGGAGAAGTCATTGGATCATTTCTAACTTAAAAAAAAAAACAAATTTAATCAAATTCGGTTCCATAGGTTCATGGTTACATGAAAACGTAACAGACGGACAGAGTTACTTTCATATTTATAATATTAGCTTGTTCCAACCAATAATATAATATAACTAGCTGACCCGGCAAACGTTGTTTTGCTATGTATATAAAAAAAAAAATATCTAAAATTAAAAAAAAAAAATAGATGTCCGATTCTCATAGATACCGGATAAGCACAAAAAAATTCATCAAAATCGGTCAAGCCGTTTCGGAGGAGTATGGCAACGAAAACTGTGACACGAGAATTTTATATATTAGATAATTTTAAAAAACCCTCTTATCTGATGACCGCCAGTTTTCGTGGCAATATGCCATAGCAATATTTTTCCTACCAACAATGCCATTTACTTACAAGGTTTCTTCCTGCACTCATCATTTTCCTCACATTATTTTCCTGTCTAATAAGTTAAATTATTCCATACATGTCTTTATGTGGTAGCTGACAATATGATTCATCATTACATTCATTACCTACTCATCAAATTGAAGAATAAATTTTTCGTGTGTATATTGATATGTAAGAGGGAAGCAAAAATACACATTAAATGTAGATCAACTGAAGTGTGGCGTCGTGGGCACTCTCGATCTGCCCCCCTAGCCAAGTTACGATTGTTTCGTTTGCGTCGAACTTCTGACGTCTTTGTTCCGACGTCATCTCAACGCTCAGTCACGTGGTCAGAACAAAAGAAACCGGAGGCGCAGCCTACTCGAGGCGTTCGACGCAAACGAAACGATCGTAACTTGGCTCTGGGGGCTGTTCCCAAGAACGACTAGATGTTATTCTCAAGTTGTGTCTACTTACTGATAATTTTGTTGTTTAATTTATGAACCCGAATTCCTAACTAGTGATTTTAGTGAACACCGCAATCAGTTCTTATAATATGTCTTAAAACTTTGGCCTCACTCTTGGAATTACTCCTGCATCCTAAGTGTGCTCGCATTCCGGTCTTCTGGTAAAGACTAAACCCGAGCCTTCGATGGCGCTTAGTGTTCCATTCTATCCTCAAAGAAATTTGTGAGCAAAAATCAGGGGCGGTTTTCTAGCAGCTTTCCAGAAAGCCGATGCCTGAACTGTGGAACCGTGTTTCTAGAATGCGTCAAATAGTTGCCCCATGCAACTGATGGACACAGGTGGGTTTCAGTCAGTAAATGACTGACACTTCTGGTCTCACCTCAAAGCTTATCTGAAAATTTCCGAACTAATAAAAAAAAACCTGGCTCATACAATTGTTGAGGAAGATAATGGATGATGAATGTGTCTACCTAATTTTGATACAGATTTCCCGCGCCTAATCACAGAAATATCGTATAGTTACAAACTACATATAATAAACGCGACTGGTATATGTATGGCTTAAGAAACATTATTATAAGTAATTGAAAAGGTAATTCACGTTATTAATAAATACATTAATATAGTCTTTAATTTACTTATATACATTTATTTTCCGTCATTATCATTGGCAATGATTTCCATCCGGAAGGTCTTTACTTCAGAGCGATTAAAGTACTCGTAATTGCTATGATGTCATGGTTGAAGGGTATCTAGCGGTTTGAAGTTATTTTTCCTCCAAGTGGCATTATTAAACTATAAAAAAAAAACAGTCGTGTGTTAGTATTCAATAGTGTTTTCGTGCGGTAATCGATTATACTGTTGACATACATAATCTAACAATCACGAATTCATCAACATAGTTCAGCACCATGTTACTTAAGGTCGGTGCAATACGTGTTTGTCTTCTTTTCTCCAATATTAACCAACCAGGGGCTTAAGTCTGTTATTTTAATGAATTTGTCATTCCAACACGATCCCATTGTTATTTTGCTAAAAATTCATAGTCTGCTTAATTTATAATGGTCGATCATTGGTCAGTCATTGGTCTTGTAATAGAATTGTGGTAGAATGACAATATCGAGCTTTCTCGTAACAAATGAAAAGCTGTGCAACGACGAGGACACTGATTAAAGGAATTAGCAGATTACAGCATAAGTAGGTACGTCAGACATTAATTTGTCGCTATGTACGAGATTACCATTCTATGCCATTTCTTTCAATGGAAACTCCAGTGGTTGACTATCGGAAAGTCATAATGACGCCATTATATTAGTAGATTACCAAAATTGTCAAAATCAACAATTATGAAGTCAATGATAGACCATTCTGACACTATTGTAATAACAGACTTGAGGCCCAGTTATCATTCATTCCTTTTCATTAGTTACTTTTCCATTATCTTCCTGCCCTTGTTCTATGTTACTTGAGGTCAATGCGGTACGTTTTCTTGTTCCACTCTCCCATGTCAACCGTTCATCTATCAGTCACTCCCTTTCATCTCTTTTATTTGTAATTTTATCATCCTTGTCATCTTTCTGCCCTTGTCTCGTGTTACTTGGGGTCGGTGCACTATGGTTTCTACTTTTACTCTTGTCAATAGTTGAACTATCTTAAACTCAGTCTTAGTGTAACTATAATTTTTCCCACCTTGTCTCATGTTACTTGTGATCAGCGCAATATGTTTTGTTCTGCCATTCTCTCCTGTCAATCGTCATACTATTATGCACTCCCTTTAACTTCATATCATACTTCATACACCCATCCTTCCTTTATTTTTCTTGCCCCTATATCCACCTACATTAAAATTTATGTTTGTTAGTTTTTTAGTAACTATCGTCTCATCCCTTTGTAACACATGCTTATTACCAGATAATCATGATTTAATTGTATATTTCCATTCTGTGTCCATTAGAGATTATTGATTGGTAGTAGCTCCGTATAAAATATAGTATTCAGCTCCATAAACTTGAAGCTATCTCCCTAATTAGGCAGGTTGCTTAAAGAGCAAAAGCCGACCCCTCTTTTTTTCACTCAATTCTTTCTTTAATGCAGACTAGTCCTGTAGGTGTCAGTTTCGTCTCGCTATCTTCACCTTAGTTTGTTGCGATGTCATTAAGTTATTTTATAGGTGTCGTTGGTTCTTTTAATTTTGGTTTTAAGGTTTGTGTAATCCTTCATATGCTTAACGACTTTCTAAGTAACGTCAACAACCTTCGTGTTGTTTGGCTTTTATTCAATTACAAAGATTGTATGTTTGCCATTTTCGACAGAAACAGTAAAAATCCGGAACCTAAAAATATATATTGCAGTCGTCCGGAATTTCCTAAGTACTTGACAAATCAATTGACGCATTGTGAAAAGCCCACTTTCTGAAACCAGGGTCGCTTGCTCCAACATCCGTTTCTGAAGGTCCAAAAGGTATAAAAATATAGCACTAACAGTTTTGTTATCCTATTAGGGAATTACGTTGACAATGAATGTGTAATACTCAGTTGCTTGACCTAAGAATAGATTGTACGGAATTTCCTTGCATTGATTACCTACTAATGGTTTTGATTTTAACTGAAAACAAGGATTTAAAATTTTGTTTTTATATTAATAAAATTATCATCTTTTGCTGTCTTGGTATGGTCTTGGGATCCGCATATCCAGATATTTTTGTTATAAAGTGTTTTTTTTTTTGTAACAAATTTCAGTTCCATTCTATCAACTATCTTTTCTTTCAGATCATTCTTCACGTTATCCATTATTTTTTTCTTCGGCCTGCATATCCATCCAACGTTATAGTCTTATAGACAGCAATTTATTAAATCATTAGTTTGTGAAAGAAAGTGTTCGATATGGAATTTGGTTCATATGGAATTTTAGAAGAGGTCTGATGTTGCGTAAAGGAGCGTATGTGACCGAGCCACGCCACGCCTTTGATGACTACTCCTTCACCTCACACTTGATGTTAGAAAGTACTAAATTCTGAACTAATTGTGCTCCATTGGTATAATTGCTGCAAGGTGATGCGATGTCCAAATAAATAAATAAATCATCACCTTCCTGCTCTTGTCTCGTGTCTCAATCTGTCCTGTCAATCGTCACGCTATCACTGGATCCCATTTCTTTTAAATCACTTCTCGCACAATCCATCCATTTTTTTTATTTGGCCTTACACGCATAACTCTCAAAGCAATTGATTAAATTCTTATGTGGTTTGTTGAGATGCCTGCTGGCGCTTATGTCGCAACCACAAATAACCGTCATTGCTCATAAGTCACATAGCAGTAATGCATATGAGAGTAGGAAATGACGTCATTCTCTTTCAAAATGTTTACTGAGGTGTGTCTGAGAAATAAATAAAGTGAGGCTATGAGGTGCGAATTTTTTCGGTAGCTGTTACTTGTAAATTTTATTGGTCTTGAAGGTCGTGTCTAAAGTTGTTTAATGACTTTATACATAGTTGATGTAAATACTAAAAGGAATCGACATAATGTGATGTTTGAATATCAATACTTATCGTGTCTGTCTATATTATTTAAATGTCCATACGATTTTAATTGCATATTTTTATTAGAATGCAGACTTTATATCCGCCTAAGAGATTTATTTTATTTTTTAAGGTTATGTTTGTTCTTACAAGAGCAGTACATAAGTTTCAACTTTGTTCTATATTATGTAAAGATGAAGATAAAAATCGTCCCTTAGCTTACAACACCGCTCAAGTCGAAAATTGGTGGTTTTCACATTTGAATTCCTTAAGATGGAGCTGCTCATTGCGCGTCTAACCATTGGTCACATGATTTTAGCTAATCAAAATCCATAATTCGAAAAATAGTGACAGCGTGCAAGTCGGCTGGCCTCTCAACACCGCACAGTTTTTTTCGTTTCCTGTAAAGTTGGTAAAAATGACTTATGCGGTGTTGTTAGCTAAGGGAATAAATAAACAATTGTTAATAAATTACTGAAAGTAAGAGATGTTGAGTTGTTTAGTTTTTTTTTTTTGTGTAGATAATTCACAATTAGCATGATATAGACGTCCACTGCCGACCATAGGCTTCCCAAGTGTCACCACAAACAACGACCGGTGCTGTATGTCTCGCATCCATTGGATTTCCGCAATCCTCAACAGGTCACCTGTCTACCTTGTGCAAGTTTTCAAACACTGCGTCATCCGTCGTTTGGGAGCGTCACTCAGAACCTACCGGACCCATCGGCAATTTGTTCTTCGAGTAATGTGTGTTTGTGATTCATCGGTAAACTTAATTCTCCTGTGGATACCTTCATTCCAAAGCGTAGCACTCTTCATTACCCTTTGAGTGTCATTAATAAAAGCCTTCAGATAAGGTGGTACAGTATGTGGGAAGATACCGCACAAAATCCGATTAACTCGAGTGTTGAATTGTAGTGACCGCATCCAGGTACTTGTATTTACCAAATAATTATTAAGGTAGAACTACATTGCGCATACGTGGTTCACGTACGCCGATCTGGGCGCAACGGTCTCCATACATTTTATATGGAAAAAAGACTTGCAGAGCTACATTACATCCACGCCACGCGACGCCACGCAACGCGTCGCTATGTACAAATCAGCCCCCCTACCCAAGTTACAATCGCATCGTTCACGCCGAACGGCTCGAGTAGGCCACGCCTCCAATTCCTTTGTTCTGACGTCATCTCAACGCTCAGTCTCGTGGTCAGAACAAAGAAATCGGAGGCGTGACCTACTCTTGTCGTTCGACGCAAACAAAACGATCGTAACTTGGCTAGGGGGGCAGAGGGGTGGGGAGATCTTTGCTTTGCTTATTTTTGATTACATGGGGAATGGGGATCTAGATGGTGATTACATCAACAGTATATATTTTTTCTAGTTTTTTAAGTGGCCTACTCGAGGCGTTCGGCGCGAACGAAACGATTGTAACTTGGCTAGGGGGGCAGGCGTGGTCGACGTGTGCGTCGGTCTAGTGTAGTTATCGCTTTCTTATTTTTGCACATTTTTTTTATGACGATTTCGTTCGTTTCAAGTGGAGCGTAAAGGAGTGTCAGACTTTTAGTGACTAAGAGCCACCAAGAACTACTAAAGCTTATCTCATTTTATAAATGAACTAATACTAAGGTGTTTAAAATCCAAAATGCTATTTTAGCACCAGATTAATGTTTCATTGACTTAATCATGAGTTAAGTGTGGGTGTCCAATTCAATGATTCATAAGTACTACCATTTTGGTCTCGATTGCAGTAGGTATGTATTGCTTTATTATTTCATAATAGAATTCCGAAATTACCGAAACAGATTGAAGCAGCTCCTGTTATAGTGTTAATTAAAAGATATGGGAAGAAGTGTGGGTGAATAAAATAGCGGATACCTATTTGATTAAAGACTAGTTGATTTCCGCGACTTCGTTCACATCGGACTTTTAAAACAGCACAAAGCCATTTAGTTCTTTTTGCGCGGAACCCTAATTTAATTCTTTTCTAGAATAAAAACCATGTTACTCCTCTTATCTGTTTTTATTTTTTATTTGATATAAACCAGTGCTTGACTGCGATCCCACCTAATGGTAAGCAGAGATGCAATCATTGATGGTGAGGCGCACTAGTTTATCAAGAGCCTATTCACTCTAGCCTTGAAGACACCTAAATTATAGTTATTAATTTGTTTTTTCTCTGTTTGTCTATCATGCTTCTTTTTACTAAAAACCCTGTATTTTGAGGGATCTGGCTTTTGTGATACAGAATACCCTAATACAAGAGCCCGATCACCACTGATGTTTGTGTATATAGTGTGGTAAAATCGAAAGTCTCATTAAAATCGGTCTAGCTATTTCAGAGATTACTCATAACAAACAGACAGAACAACAAAAACTGAAAAAATATGCCTTTCTGTTATAAATACCAAATATAGTTTCATATAATTATGCAATAAGTAAAAAAAAAATGTTATTTTGATATATCGCTCACTTAGTAAAATATTGGCACACCTACAATAAATGCGAAATTGAGTTTTTACAGCCTTAGGGCGGAATTCACCAATAAAACGTTTTAACGTTTGGCTCACATAATCGCGTTTAGTCGCTGTCACTAGTGTCTCTTGTAAAAATACAACAAAAAAAAAATACAGACATGTGATGTGACACTAGTGACAGCGGCTAAACGCGATTATGCGAGCCAAACGTTAAAACGAGATTAGTTTTATTGATGAATTCCGCCTTAAGTGTTTGAAAGTGGATTATTTATATCCTTAATTATATCTATTATGGTCTATACTATTAGTCAACAACCCAATTTATATTAATAATGATATAAAATGAAATCAGAACTTCTTTAATAAATTAATAATTTCGGATTGCCGATAGTTTCAGCTACGGGTATGAAACTCCATAACATCCAGGTGTCTTGTATATTTGAGTTTATATGTTTCTAAGCATACCAACGATACAAGAGTTATTTTAAGAGTGAGGCAATTATTGTTATTATAGTTAGCCCGTATTGAGAGCAGCGGTGGCCGAGTGGTGACGGCCCCGAGTTGTAGGTCGCGGGTTTAAACCCAGCCAGGCGCATTACTTTGTGTAATTTATTTCATCACCACTGCTCTCAAAACGGTGAACGAAAACATCGTGAGGAAACCGACATGTCCTAGAACCAAAAGTTCGAAGACATGTGACATTCACCAATCCGCACAGGGCCCGCGTGGTGAATTACGGCCCATTCCCTCTCTTAGAGAGGAGGTCTGAGACCCAGGAGTGGGAACATTAAAAGGGTGATTATGCTAGCCTGTATTGTTTCACTGGTTTGCAAAGGCTATCCTTTATTCTTGACAACGATCACAGTTCCTCACTCTTTCAATCCAATTTTTAAGGAAGGCATTCAGGTAGTCCTGCCATCGCCTTTCTTCACCACCACGAATTGGAAAATACTTATTTGAAAAAATAAAATACCCGTATTGAAAGACTAGAAGCTCAAAAATCCCAAATCTCTCTTGTTTAAAATAAAATGTAATCTGATAGTTATTCCTTGACACATATTAATAAAAATAATTATGCATAGGTTAGCAACAATAGCAACGCATTTTAATATTATTCATCGATTGCTATATTTCTAGATATTCACACATTTGCAATCTCATTAATTAATTTAAATGTATTGGTGTTATACAATAAGAATAAGGCTGCTTACAGACGGTGCAACTTAATTTTATACAGAAACTAGTTTTTGGCAACGGCTTCGCCTTCGTGAAAATAGAAAATATATTCCTGTGTTACTCATTGATAAAGTAGCTTTCTACTGGCGAAAGAATTTTGAAAATCGGTCCAGTAGTTTTTGAGTTAAATTGTACAAACAAACAAAAAATTAAATCTTTCCTCTTTAAGGTGAATGCACACTTATCCGAACCGAACGCGCCGAAGCAGCAGTGGACGTCTTTCGGCTGAAATGATGATGATGACGATGAAACATCACAAATATTGGTTTCTAGAAAATTATTATTAACTTATTCAGCCAACACCCGTGACGCTAAATATAATCTGCTCCTTTCTGAAGTTGGTTAAAAATTCACTTTGAAAAGTTAGTCAAAGAATAAATATTTATTTTTATATAATAATTATCATAAATATGTATCTTTGTAACTTATTTATTTATGTGTGGGTAGGTACGTTAATAACTGTTATTTTATATATACTTGAATTAAGTCAAGTTATTATAGTCCATATAAAATTTTATAATCTATTTGTTACCGCGGCCCTAGAATGCAAAGAGCAACTGAAAGAACACAGCTTGGTGTTAGTCAGTAAACGTTTGACATCGTCTCTCGTTCCACTTAGATAAGGAGGACTTATTTAATGAATGAACACCCTAAAACAATCCTTAGTCTTTTTCTCTTCCCTTAAAAAAATTATATGAATGTGCAGGTTGCACATTCATATAATTTTTTTTATTAAGTGTAAAAAAATCAAATAATTCATAATTATAAATCAAGTCATTCAAATGAAATTGAAAAGCAACTTAAAAAATGTCAATGAAACTAAATCCACGAATGTTACTTTTAGTCTTAGGATTCAAGAAACTGGCCCAGTGAAACTAAATAACCAGGACATTCCTCAAGATTATTCCAAATATCTACAAATCCACTATAAACTACTAGTTTTTAATTAATACAAATACTTAAAGAGCTTATTAGAAAAGGTCTTGTTATCATTTAAGTAAAGTCTCAATAAATAATATTCATAAAAGTTATTAGCTTTTGTTTATATCCCAAAATATCACTCAATTTATGGAAATATTGCACAGGCTATTGATTATGAATGAAAAACAATGGAAAAACACTGCGCGTAGTATTTTCTAGTAGCAATTGTTATGAATAATTAATTCAATTATGAATTTACCAATTATGACCAATTTTCGTGGACAATTTTGACTACATAAATATGATCAGTAACGGGTACAAATAGAGCCCAATATTTTTTTGTACTATTTAAAAAATAGGGTTGTATACACATGAACATGGCAGAAATATATTTGTACCAAATGCCAGCAACTCACACGCAGAACTGCTTCAAAAATCGGTTGGTCAGAAATTTCTCCAAATTATTCGAAACACACGCATTAGCTAATGGTAATCAGATGACTACGTTTTTCCATTTAGTTTCCAAGAGTTTGTTCACCAATCGAACTTACAAAAATGCGAGACCCAACCTTTTGTAATACTTATCCCACTTAATAAAATAATAATATTGTCTTCGAGGCACGAAATTCTACTTAAGTTCGAAGTCGTCTCGACGTGTAAACATTAAGCATTCAAGCTCAAGCCGTCATCAATCAGTACTTGGTCACGTCAATATTGCTTAACATAGAGCCATCAATCAGTATTGGTCATAGAGTATAGAAACGCCTCAGTGGCCGCTGCCAAAGGCGGGATTGTCAACATTTTCTATTCATAGCAATTTTTTTTTTTTTGACGTGGGAAATGATCAAATGATCAAATAACCTTTTCTACTTTGGGTAAAGCGAAAGAGAAAGTCAGACTTATCTGTGCCCCACAGTTGCCATGTGCAAGCTAGCCCCCCTAGCCAAGTTACAACCGTTTCGTATCGATTCTCTTTTCATCGATCGCCTCAAGTCAGCCACGCCTCCAATTTCTTTATTCTGACGTCATCTCAAAGCTCAATTACGTGGTCAGAACAAAGGAATAGGAGGCGTGGCCCAGTCGAGGCGATCAACGAAAAGAGAAACGAAACGGTTGTAACTTGGTTAGGGGGGCAGGGCCTACGTAACTCTGACAGTAACTACCTACATAGTCGAAGAAGGACCAGACACGGCGAATCCATGCTCTGTGCTAGCAATTAGCCCCTTTAGTATATCATTTCAATACTTTATTTCCTAACACATAGCCTTTGCCTTTGTTACCTAAGTGACAGAATAGCAGCAATTTATATCTGTCGCATCTTCAAAGTCGTGTCGTATGTATTCATGGTAATAAGTTGCGCAATATTATGTTGCTATACACAATGTTACTGACCTATAGGGTTGTCAACCGTAGAGGTCCAGTTGGGCCAAACCCGTTAAAGTCACGGGAATTTTTGAAAGAGAAAATTGGTCCTGGGAAGCAAAAGGGAACTAAGGATTCAGGTGTGTTTTAGTCAGTATAGGTCTAACTCGGCCTCTCACGCACCCTAGAGCGGGAGATGTCATTGGATAATTTCACCACTTCAAAAACAAAAAGATCTAGATTTCCATGTAAAATGCGTACTAGAATAAAATTTTTCAGAAACAAATTTACGAAATACACTATTATATGTTAGCTATCAGTCTATGATAGATCTATCCAGTTGGACTCGGGCTTTCTCTCTGTGGCAGAACGAAGACACAGTAATCTTGTGTCTGATAGCTACAGTCTGGGACATCAATTTAAGGCGTATAGTCCCTTGAACATCTGGTGGTGGTGAGTTTCCTGATCTAATGAAGAATACTAAAAAAATTCCAGTGTTCAAAATGGGTAGTATCTGACCCCACGAATTACTGACCCATTTCAGTGTTACCCACTTTTAGAAAAATATTTGAAAAACTTATTTTAGAGCAACTACAAAGATTTCTTAATAGACATAAATTATTGCTTATCAAACAGTTTGGTTTTACAAGGTTCAAGGTTGTTCAGCGACCGATGCGTTGAACTTTTAGAACATTTTTTATAATGCATGGGAAGACAAATGCGATGACCTGGGCATTTTTTGCGATTTGTCAAAGGCCTTCGATTGCGTTCTCCATGAAACATTAATCAGGAAACTACACTATTACGGAATCCGGAACACCTTCCTGGATCTTCTTATATTTTATCTGAGTAAAAGGATTCAGAGAGTTGATGAAAACGGAAAAAGATCTTCCGGATCTGTAGTAAAATGGGTGTCCCCCAGAGCTCACTTCATGGCCCATTTTTGTTTCTTATATATTATATAGACGACTTACCTTACCTCATAAAGGATTATGGTTATCCATGACAGGCCTGTTGGTCTAGTAGTTGGTGGCCCTGACTGCTATGCCGGAGGTCGTGGGTTCGATTCCCACCCAGGACAAATGTTTGTTTGATGAGCATGATCATTTGTTCTGTGTCTGGGTGTAATTTATTTATAATATGTATGGTTAACTTGGGACTAGATGACGTTGTGTGATAATTGTGTGAATATTATTATTATTAAATTTAGTGTAGACTAGCTGCTACCAGCGGTTTAACCCGCCTGAAAGTAAAAATTGTCCCAAGGTTGTTACTTCCGGGACAAAAAGTATCCTTCGTGCTTTTCCAGGACATGACCTTCCTGCGTGTAAGCAGGGACAACCCAAGAATGACGTCTAGTCGTCCTCCGGGAAGGATCAAGACTGCCACCGAGTCACCGGCCACCGTCACTACTTGGTTTGCCTCATCTGTTCGAGCGTAAAGAAACAAACAAACAAACACACGACTGGCCTGTTGGTCTAGAGGTCAGTGGCCTTGACTGCTATGGCGGAGGTCGTGGGTTCGATTCCCACGCAGGACAAATGTTTGTGAGTTGAGTACGATCATTTGTTCTGTGTCTGGTTGTAATTTATCTATTATATGTATGTATTTAGAAATATATAAGTATGTTTACCAGTTGTCTAGTACTCCCACCACAAGCTCTGCTTAGCTTGGGACTAGACGACGTTATGTGATAATTCATATAATAAAAAAGTAAAAAAAAAACATTTAAAAATATAAAAAAAATAGTTGCCCTCCGGTATCGGGAACAGAGTCCAAGCTACCGGCGGTCATGGCTCCTGAGAGAGGAACCTCATAACCATACGAGCCGTGTCCAACAGTACCACTTTATTATTATTACACACAAACTTGCAAACACCTATATAGTTAGTTGTGAATAAAGTTATGAAAAGGTATAGAATAGAATAGAATATCGTTTATTTAGTAATAAAAAAGCGGCACATTTAGATACATAATAACAATAATATCGCATACATTGCATTTGTGTTTGAACTAGGTTGGACCTGTATGGACCTGGTATAAAGTGGCCACGTTTGCAGCCATCCTAAACAATAAGCATCCACGCAAGCCCTAGATTCTTTGCTATCAAGAATAACGTTAGTGACGGGAAAAAAACATATGTTTCGAATAAAAATTAGCATAAATATTTGTTTTATACGGGCGTAGTTTCAAATTACAATAATTTGCATGCTTATCTTAATTTACAAATGTTTGTTGTTTTTTTTTTTAATCATTATGTCAGAAATTGAATGTTGCATTCTTAACCGATTTGATAATGCGTAAAAATGGTAGTGATTCAATGTAAAGATCTACAGTTTTTTTTTTGTTGGGTTGGAAAATCATCTTATGACAGATCGCGCACTTGGGCGGAGCGGGAGATAGTGTCAGACTTTTACTGACTAAAAACCCACTACTGTTCCTTCGTTGCCTTCGTCTCAGGGCCCCGGGTTTCGTTTTAACAAAAATCATCTAATGACAAATCTCGCTCTTGGGCGGAGCGGGAGATAGTGTCAGACTTTTACTGACTAAAAACCCACTCCTGTTCCTTCTTTGTTTCATCCCGGGGCCCTGGGTTTCGCTTTCACACTACCCGTGGAAAGATTTACAGATCTAACCGGGTGACCTGCCTACGTCATCATCTCTCTAGCCGTTTCCCAGCTAGCTTGGGGTCGGCTTCCAGTCTTAGAACCGGATACGGTTGAATACCTGTGTTTTACGTGGAACGACAGCTTGTCAGACCTCCTCAACTCTGTTACTTGGCAACACGGTACTACTAGGATAGACTCATGGTCAGACTTTGCCTTCGTGAAAGTAGAAAAAAAACTGGACCAGTGCGAGTCGAACTGGCGCACTGAGGGTTCCGTACAAACTTACCTATGAAAACAGTTCAATTCCCGGATTGAGTTACGAAGATTATTCCGGATCGCAAAAAAAGGTTTTTTTTTTGTGAAGATGATAAGACCTTGCTTCATGCCGAATTTCAGAATTCTATGTCAACGGGGAGTACCCTAGAATTTTGATTTTGAGAGTGTCGAAATATACGTTTTTTTGCGACATAAACGGCCGTATCCTTTTTTTTTTCGTTAACTTATAAGTTTGATTTTTTACAGTTCGCGCGTTTCCGAGTTAAAGGGTCTTGACAGATAGACAGACAGACAGACGGGCAACAAAGTGATCCTATAAGGTTTCGGTTTTTCCTTTTGAGGTACCTACGGAACCCTACAAAACAACGGAACTATCTTATGACCTGTTCCGAGTCGGCCATTTGAGCGTAAAGGAGTAACAAACATGAAAGCTTGAGGGTTTAAATATTCTTATGCTCCAGAAGCGGATAGAAAATCATAACACTCCAGCTGCTGCTGCAGGAGAGCTCCAGGCATCGGGAGTCATAGGGTGATTCCCGACCACAGTAAGCGCGGACTTGCGGACGCCAAACAAAGGGGAGGTCGCCATTCTGAGAGATTCAAGCTCGAATCGACAGCGGCGACGCGTTGATTCCACGGTTCCACGAGGTGTAAAACCATCAAAGAAATCCTCTCGCTCTGGGTGGAGCGAGAAGGATTGTCAGACTATTACTGCCTAAGAACCTACACGTTTTTCTTTAGTAGCCCGTTGCGTTTCAGAGTCACGGTAACTCTTTCGCAATCCCGCAACCCTAGCGGGCCCTAGAAGGCCCTAGTGGGCCCCCGTCCGTTTTGCTGACATCTCTTTGAGGAGCACGTGGAACACAACGCGCCTTCGCCTAGAGCCTACCTATCGTGGAAATCAAATATTCATTTTAATATATATTAAAAAAAGTTGCGTACTGGAAAATTTTCATACATACGCTAGACACCCGGAGCTACTATCTTTATGGAACAAATATTTGTTCCGTTAGGGAATTTATCTTACGAAATGCTGGGCTGCAATTAAAAGCTCCAACCACTGCTTCAACCGTGTTCAAGTAGACAACGGTACTAGAAGCCGACTTCAACATATTTGTGAAAGAAAAGGCTGCGCAGATTGATCTATCAGCCTTATTTATTAAGCTCTATGAAACTAATATTGGTTAACATCCTTGAGTTCAAGAAGTAGATAACTTGTCCAAAGTAAGCGCAGTTTCTTTTAACTAACACATTAGCGCCACCTATGCATCTAAATAGATATTAAAAAGAAAGCCAGAAAGGCAATCTGTTTAAATAGTACCATTGGTTGTAGATAGATGGCGGTGATGTAAATTTATGAGATTTTGCAAATAAATTACTGTTTATTATTAAATTTTAAGTAAATTGGAAGTAGAAGAACTTACAGGCTACAAGAAGATCATTTCTTTCTGTAGCCTGTAGGTTCTTCGTCTTTTTCCTGCCTTTATCCCATATTACTTGGGATCGGCGCATCATGTTTTTTTTTTCCATTCTGTCCTGTCACCCGCCACTAGTTGATTTAAAAATAACAACGGATCTATCACCTGTTTTTAATCAGATATTGAAAAGATACCTGAGTGTTGTTTAAACAGTACTATTAATTGTACATAGATGGCGCTGATATATATATTTATGTTAAGTCACAAAAAATACTATTTCTTAAGAAGTTTTAGTTAATTGTTAGTTTTTTTAGCTTGTTAGTCGTTTTATGACGACGGATCTTTCGGTCTTTGTAGGCTAGGATAACATCCAATGATCGCTTAATTTAGGTATTTTTTTCACCTAAAATGATGGTCTAGTAATACTGCTGTTGAGTACCTACTTTTAAGTTCCTAGGTTCCGTTTTCCTTTTCCCATTGGCAATTTCTTAGTAGCAGCAGAGGCGTAGCGTGGGCTAATTTTGACGTGGGCGAAGGCGCATCAGCGAGATCTTTTTCTTTCACAAATTCGAAAACGAGACAGCGCCTGTCGCAACCACATCGTCGCTTACCACCAGGTGAAATAGTGGTCGAACGCAAGCCAGTAAGTTATAAAACAAAACCCTCGTTGTTAAAGATCCCTCGCACACGCGATGCTCCTTTGGATACGAGGCCGTAGGCGAGGGCCCACTTCGCCCACGCCTAGCTACGTAGCAGCACTGCACAGTGTTTAGGTAATGTGCTTGGTTACAATAAGTTCGCTCTCTATTACGTATGTAAGTTTTACACATTACTAATACCTATTATGAAGGCGAAAGGTTGTAACTGTGTGTATGTTTGTTACTCTTCACGCACGAAAGGCTGATCGGATTTGGATGTGGGCAAAAAATGTCCTGGAATAGCACATAGGATATTTTTGGTCTTGAGCGTATGTTCCCTTGGTACAATTTTCTACAGGACATGGTGACATTTGGGGGAGGCTTTGCCTAACAATGGACGTCTTTCGGTTGAAATGATGATTTATTTATTTTTTATGTATTAAATATTTTATGCACATATAAGTACAGAGGCGGACTGCCTTAGGCATTTTCTACCAATCAGTGCAATCAAAAACGAGAAAGGGCAAATATACAAGAATATATATATCTGTAAGTAATAATAAACCATACATATAATATAATTAAATAATATATACTCAAACTAATAAACTACATACCTACACTAATATAGTCAAACAATTAATGGTGATGACGATGATATGACAATTGACTATACAACTCAGTTCTAATTTGTAATATTTGGGCTTGCGGACCGTGAGCAATGGGTAGCTCGCCATCCGACCGTTCGGTATCCGTCCGAACCGAGCCCAAGTCGTCGACGGCGCGTACTGTTCCACGCGCGCCTCAAGGAAATGTCAGCAAACCGTAGGCAGCAGGGTCGAAGCCTACTGGGGCCAAGGATCTGCTTCTGAAAGGAAGACTCGGCTCTGGTATGAAAGGCAACGAAAGAACAGGAGTAGCTTTTAGTCAGTAAAAGTCTGACACACCCTCGCGCCCCGCCCAAGAGTGAAGGAAGTTATTGGATGATTTTCCCACCGAAAAAAACACTAATAACATTAAATTAAATATTTTTATAGAAAATATGATAGAAAAATAAGTTAGTAATAGTATGACGTTTGACAGGATAGATAGAATGGAAGAAAAAAACATGTTGTGCCGACCCCAAATAAGATGGGACAAGGGCAGGAAGATGATGATGATGATTTTTATAGGAAATAAAACAGATGGTGAAGTTTACAAATACGAAGAACCCAGAAAAAGTAAACTCATGTTGGGCTGAGTTGATTGATTCAAATTTGATTCAAATGGCTAATAAGTTGTAATAATAATAATATTCCACTACTATCACATAACGTCGTCTAGTCCCAAGCTAAGCAGAGCTTGTGTTATGAGTACTAGACAACTGATAAACATACTTATATATCTCTTAATACATACAAATTATAGATAAATTACACACAGACACATAACAAATGATCGTGCTCATCACACAAACATAGCATAGCAGTTGTATTTAGCCTTTTAACTTTTAAGCCTATATCAGCACCCCTAGCCAAGTTGATAATCTGCAATCGTTAACGTTAGTCGAAAAGTAATCAAATGTATGGGAATGATCATGTGAATCATCTCAACGTTAAGTCACGTGGGCAGAACAAACGAATAGAAAATTCGTAGCCAATTTCACATCGTTCAAAATCATAGAATGAATTGTTATCGTTTCTACAATGTTCAACGCTACATCTTTTGTTATTGTAGAACGACATTGTAGAACGAACGGTCGACTTAGGATAAGTTGGTAGCCATGTTGACGCAACATGGCTACCAACTTATCCTTTTCTACAATTGCTGACACCGAGGCGGTACCGATTTGAGAACGGAATTCAACACGAAACGGTTGTAACTTGGCTAGGCGGTCGTTTATACCGCGTACATCGAAGGACTGGAACAATTTGCCTGCTGCGGTCTTCCCGTCCAACTATAATTTAGGTGTCTTCAAGGCTAGAGTGAATAAGCTCTTAATAAACTAGTGCGCCTGACCATCAATGATTGCATCTCCGCTTACTATCAGGTGGGATCGCAGTCAAGCACTGGTTAATATCAATAAAAAAAAAGATACACCCGATAAAACACTAGCGTTTATTCCACCAGGGTCACATGTCGCACATCCACAACCAAATACTTTACCTTCCGTGGTTTATTAATAAAAATGATGTCATGTATCATATAAGTAATTTTAATCTACAAAATCAGTGCCTCGCGCCAATTTATGCGCGTGCACTCACGTTTCTTGTTATCAATGCCGCATACAATAACAGCGGTGGTTAATTAACTACTACATGGTTACGACAGCTAGTTACATGGGGGACATACGGGGGGATATTTGGGGGAGCTTGTTGGACTTTCAAGATCCCCTGATAAGGCAAGAGAATGAAGGAAGTTTTGTGAAGTAAGTAGGTACTTTTATATGAGGGGTTTGTGAAATAAATACTTTATTATATTTTGCAATGAATTAATGAATGATACTAGTATGTTTATATGTGTTTCTGTGTATTTGTATTTGTGTTTACCCTTGGGTTATCTTACCTGAAACAAATATTTATTTCTTTATTAATTTTAAATAGGTACATATAAATTACGGTCAGGGCTCCAGAAAAAGGAACCTCCTAACAATACGAGCCGTGTCCAGGAGTACCGCTTTTTGAATCAAGCCCTTGATCCAGCCGCCTAACGCGAGCCTCCTATGGTGTTGGTCGAGGCTCTTGGCTCAAAAAAAGAAGAGCTTATTCACCTTATCTGTAGTGCCATCGATGTCGCCGTATAGGAATTATAAAATCAAAATCCTGTATTGCAGTATAGGCGCGATTTGAATTTGTACAAGTCCGAAACCAACTATCCGGCAATTATCTGAACCAACCCCCCTAACAAAGTTACGATCGTTTCGTCACGACGTCATCTTAACGCTCAGTCACGTGGACGCAAACGAAACGATCGTAACTTGGCTAGGGGGGCAGGTAAAACACCCATCTGATCGGAATAGAGAATTTTACACCCTGTTTTGCATCCCTCTAAAACTGTAGGATTTATTGCTAACAAATTATCAACTGTTTTACAAAAGTTAGCGTTGGTATAGTTATGAACTTATCATGGATAGAAAGATCTAAACTAATATTATAAAGAGTAATTTCTCTAACGCCTGTTAAATAAGACAGCAATATTGACTGACGTTAGAACTAAGGCGTCCATTACACGATAGGTTTTGCTGTCAGTTTAGCCACAGACAATGTTTTGATTGTCGAATTACCTACCGTCTAATGCGATGATTGACGTTTGCATGACGAAAACCTAATGGCGATAAAACTCCATCATTCAAACATCATTCATGATTGATGGAATTGATTGACGCCTGCATCACCGCGTGTACTGGACGCCTTAGTGTAGCTGGCAAGATTTTTAAAGGGTCAATTTTTAAATGACTCATCTCTCTCGCTTTAGTTGAAGAGAGAGGGCGTGACAGAATGTTACTAACTAAAACCCATTTGTGTTCCTTTAGTTACTTTAGTGGGGGCCCCGGTAACTTTTTCGAACAATCTTGCAACCTTGGTAGGCATCGGTCCTAATACGATCCTTGACCGATCTTGAACCTTGCTAAGATCTTTTTTTGGCGCCTATAATCTCTTCCCTAGTTAAACTATTTAACCACCTACGCTAGATATATCCGACAAATACTCTCGCGTTTATTCCGCCAGGGTCACACATCCACGAACAAATACTCCATACATACTCCATGTCGTCAGCTCTTCTGTCACTTATGGGGATTAAAGAGCTAAATGAGATGGAGTACTCAGTCGCAAACAGCGAATCGGACTCTAAAACACTCGTAGGACCAATTCGATGCTAGTGGTTAAAGAGCTTAAGTCTAATCTAGCATCCCAATAGAGGTGAGGTGCGAAGAGGCTAATTGGAGATCCAGATTTGGTTAAAACCAATCTATAAAGACACGAGCTTAGGCGTAGGGTAGCCAACCTTTTGGTATTTTACAAGATGCATTTTGGAGGGATGACTTTTTTTTGTAAGTGGGAAAATCATCCAATGAATTCACAGTTTGACACGCCCTCTCAAGAGCCCCCGCTCTTGAGACCGTCTGCCACTCCTCCTCGCTCCGGAACATGGCCTGTACCAAGGCCCGGTGCGACAAATCGTTGCCGCCGATCGACCCCACGAGGACACGACGGTGCTTTGCCCAAGCGGGGCACACCTCTACCGTATGCTCCACCGTGTCCTCCGGCGGTCCACACAGTGCTAACACCCGGGCGTTACTTCTGCACGAATCCGGTACTGGAACTTCCTGAACTGACCATGTTCGATGAGAACCTGCGTCATGCGGAGGGTGAGGACGCCGTGAGGTCTTTCCAGCCACTCCTCAAAGAGGGGACTTACCGCCATAATTATGGCGTACCCAATCTACATGACTTGGTTCTGCCATCACCTTTCTACCATTAGATAACACGACGTCCAACGAGTGTCCAGTTACATCGCAGTCCATCGTCACATTGTTGACACCTCTACAATCCAGACTAAGTATTTCGCCTCGTCATTTATACCGCATAGATCAAAGGATTGAAACCATTTGCCCGCTACAGTCTTCCTGTCCGAATATAATTTAATTGTCTTCAAGACTAGAGTGAATAAGCTCTTAATAAACTAGTGCGCTTCGCCATCAACGATAGTATCACTGCTTACTATCAGGTGGGATCATCATCATTATTCTTTCAGCCGAAAGACATCTACTGCTGGACATAGGCCGCCCCAAGTGTCGCCACAATGAACGGTCCTGTGCATCTCGCATCCATCAGACTCCCGCAACCGTTACCAAGTCATCGGTCCACCTTGTAGGAGGCCTCCAACGCTACGTCTTCCGGTACGTGGTCGCTATTCCAGAACCTTTAGGCCCCAACGGCCATCCGTTCTGTGAGCAATGTGCCCTGCCCATTGCCACTTAAGTTTGGCGAGTCTTCATGCTATGCCGGCGACCTTGATTCTCCTGCGGATATCCTCATTCCTGATTCGATCACGCAAGGAAACTCCGAGCATAACTCTTTACATTGCCCTTTGGGTGACTTTAAGTCTCCTGATGAGGCCCATTGTAAGCGTTTCAGAGCTATATGCCATCACTGGCAACACACCCTGGTCATAGACTTTCGTATTGAGACACTGTGGTATATTGGACGAGAAGATACCGCGCAGCTTCCCGAACGCTGCCCAGCCGAGTCTTATCCGACGATTGATCCCTCAGGTGGGATCACATTCAAGCAATAGTCATAAAAATAGTAGTTTTCACTCTAGAAGCGAAACTGTCAGTGTGAATACAACCCCGTATATTCCGAACTTAATAATAACATATAATATATATGTATCGACCGCCCGTAGACCGCATATAGTCGTTAATTAAACCAAAACAACGTTGCAAGCACTTATGATAAGGATGCTGCGTCAATATTGTGCTATTAAGGATATTTCCTTGCTCTCATGCCTCTGATAAAACTTGCTATAAACAAAAAAGTAAGGTGTGACTTGAGCTAAGCGACAAGTCTAATACAAAACTTAGGAGTAAAATCACAATTTTTTTTTAGGATATCTACTACAGGACATAGGCCTCCTCAAGTGCCGCCACAATGAACGGTCCTGTAAGTCTCGCATCCATCCTACTCCCGCAACCGTTACCAGGTCATCGGTCCACCTTGTAGGAGGCCTTCCAACGCTACGTCTTCCGGTACGTGGTCGCCATTCCAGAACCTTTCGGCCCCAACGGCCATCCGTTCTGCGAGCAATGTGCCCTGCCCATATATATGCTTTATAGCATAGTCGGCCTTATAATATTCCCACTGTTGGGACTCAGGCCTCCTCTCTAGGAGCCCACGTGCGTATTGGTGAATGTCACATGTCTTTGAATTTTTGGTTCTAGGACATGCCGGTTTCCTCACGATTGTTTCCTTCACCGTTTTGAGAGCAGTGGTGATTAAATAAATTACACAAAGTAATGCGCCTGGCTGGGTTTGCACTCGGCCATCACTGCTCTCCAAAAAGTGCCAATGGGACTTTATTACTAAGCAATCGCTATCCGTGCGTTCGTCTGTCTTAATTCATAATTTTATTCATTCGGCTGTACCTAATTCATAAACCATAAGAGAAAATTGTTACAGTCAGTGTGTATTTCCGTTGCCGCTACAACAGTAAATTAATAATAAAATTAAAATAAAGTTGGAAATTAAGAGGTTCCGATAAAAGAAACGTTATTTTTTCGGCGTTTTCATAAAAATCTCGTGTCACAATGTTTGTTCAACAAAGTTCTCCGAAACGACCGATTTTTATGATTTTTTTTTTGTGTAAGTATATTTCTTAGGTTTGAGAATAGGTCGTACACTATTTTTTACCTACTTACTTCAACCTCCCATTTATACGGCATAACAATTTTTGCCAGGTCAGCTAGCAAGTAAAATAAATCAATATAGATCCATAACATGGCTCATGATAAATGATATTTATTTTGCAAATAGGTTTTGTAACACTTTTGCACGTCAATTTTTTCGTTACTTTAAACTAGATGAGGCCGGTGTTTCTTACCTGACTACCCTGAGAAGAAACACCGAAACAAACTGAGGGGTCAATCTATATATATATAAAGGCGAAATACCACTCACTGATTAATCTCTCTAATTTTCGTAATATTCTTTTGTATTTTTATGCACCTGCCACATTTTCTCTTCACCACCCTATGTTGACTGGTAGAGAATGCCTAAGGCATTAAGTCCGCCTTTGTACTATTGTGTTGCATGAAGTTTTAATAAATAAATCACGAAATCTCAGAAACTATAACACCTACAAACTTAAAATTTGGCAGGTAGGTTCCTTGTAGGGTGTAGACATCCGCTAAGAACGGATTTTCCAAAATTCACCCCCTAAGGGGGTAAAACAGGGCTTGGAACTTTGTATGGAGAAACCTATTTTCACGCAGGCGAAGCCGCTGGCAGAAGCTAGTAGTTTTATAAATGCATGTTCCAAAGGTACAGAACCAGCAACCATGAGAAAACCAAACGATATGACAATGTTAAAAAAATGTTAAAATCAAAATTAAATTAAATTAGACTGCATTTAGGATTATCATTAAATTACATTGGATTGTCATTAAATTAAATTTAATTTTATTACAACGTCAGTCAGTCAAAAGAATTGTATAAAATATTAAAATAAATTGTATAAAATTAAGATTCAAATAAATGTCATTACTATATTAAAATATATTAATTGATTAATTATTAACGTGAAAATTGCTCCATTAACGTTAGTGTAGCTCCTCCAGCTATCAATAAGTCGACCTAATTGACTTGTCATGTTACCTGATGACAACATTGCTGGTGACACGATCAAATTGGAACATCATCACTAGTGCGACAGTATCTCATTTAGTGGATAGAAACTGATTACCTTCCTGGAAATTACTTTAAATTGGGTCATCAGGAGAATTATGATAAGAACAATTGATGTTCTTTAAATTGCATGAGGTTGCGGTTTCGAAACCAGATAAGTACCAAATTTTTCAATCTATCCGTGATAAGACCTGCCCCTCTAGCCAAGTTACAATCGTTTTGTTTGCGTCGAACGCCTCGAGTAGGCCACGCCTCCGATTCCTTTGGTCTGACCACGTGACTGAGCGTTGAGATGACGTTAGAACAAAGGTATTAAAGGCGTGGCCTACTCGAACTGTTTGTCGTGAACGATACGATTGTAACTTGGCTAGGGGGGACTGTCATACTGTATGGATCAAAATGTTGGGCTGTGAAATACTGATGAAAAAAGATTGCATGTAGTGGAGATGAGAATGTTGAGATGGATGTGTCGTGTGACGAGATAGATAAAGTGAGAAATGAGAATATTAGGGGAAGTTTGAAAGTGCGCCAGTTACTGAAAAGTTGAAAGGGAATCATTTGTCTTGGAATGATCATGTAGTGTAGAAATGAAACGCATGTTACTAAAAGAGTGATGAACATACATGTGCATGGATGGAGACGGAGAGTGAGGCCAAAGAAAATATAGATGGATTGTGTGAAGAGTGATATGAAAGAAAAGGAAGTTAGTGATAGCATGACGGGTGATAGGGCAGAATCGAAGAAAAAACGAGTTACACCGATCCTAAATAGCACGGGACAAGGGCAGGAAGATGACGATGATCTATACATATAATAAATCTGTAGAAAATTTTAGGTGTGCGCGCATCACATAAAATGTACGGAATCGATGCAGATAACTTTTATACATTAAAATTGTGTGCAACTTGAGTTTTATCGCAATCGGTAGACTATTTCAAAAGACTATAAGTATTACATCCATTAAGGTTTAGTTAACTACCTAAACAAATAGAGTATAGGAGATAATTGTCCTCATTATCTAACACCCCATGGCTTACGCCCGGGTGTCGCTACTGTGTGGACCGCCCGGAGGACACAGTAGAGCACACGGTAGAGGTGTGCCCCGCTTGGGCAGAGCAACACCGTGTCCTCGTGGGGGCAATCGGCGGCGGCGATCTCTCGCGCCGGGCCTTGGTTCAGGCCATGGTCCGGAGCAAGGAGTAGTGGCAGGCGGTCGCCTCCTTTTGCGAAGCAGTAATGCTAGCAAAGGAGGCGGCCGATCGCGTGAGGCAACGGTCCTTACACTCCAACCGCCGCCGGGGTTCCGATCCCGATTTCCGGCCACCGTAGGCGCGGGCTTGCAGACGGCGAGCAATGGGTGGCTCGCCGTCCGACCGTCCGGTAACCGTCCGGACCGAGCCCAAGTCGTCGACGGCGCGTACTGTTCCACGCGCGCCTCAAGGAGATGTCAGCAAATCGTAGGGGCCCAGCAGGGTCGAAGCCTACTGGGGCCACGGGTAGTGTGAAAGCGGAACCCGGGGCCCTGGGACAAAGGCAACGAAGGAACAGGAGTGGGTTTTTAGTCAGTTAGAGTCTGACACTATCTCCCGTTCCGCCCAAGAGTGGGGATGTCATAAGATGATTTTCCCACCCAATAAAAAAAAAAAACACCCAATGGCTTGGAAGGTATGTACGTAAAGCAGTTGGTTCCAGTTGTCATTAGTGGATCTTTGACAGTTGTTACAGGTGGTCAGACGCCAGAAAGTCTGACGATCTCCAAGGTTGCGGGATCATTCGTAAGAGATACCGTGGCCCTGGAACGCAAAGGGCTGCTGGAGGAACACGGGAGGGTTGTTGTCAGTAAAAATCTGAGACTCCTTTTCACTCCGCCCAGAGTGGGTAAGAGTGAGTGAGATGATTTTTCTATTTTTATTTCTTTTTCTATTTTTTAACCCCTCGCGCGTATCCTCCTTCTTGCATCATATTCCTCAATGCTGAGGTTCGTGACCTCCCTGCTTACAGGGGCGCGAGCGTATAGGGGTATTATTATTACGTAACGTAGTCACCAAAAAAATAATCTATTCTGGTTTTTTCCTGGAAAAACGAATATACTTATAGAAACCTAAATTTTCGGCTGAATAAATTTTGTACCTTTTTTAGTTTTTTCCTGGAAAAACGAAGATATAGAAAGCAAAATTTTCGGTCATTCAAGTTGTACAAACGCAATCGGCGCGCGAGGGAAAAAGATCTAACCCGGCAATCTGTCTCTTTACCGATACAGATATGCTCTTGAACGTATTGGAAAAAGTAATTTTACATAAACCATAAACTGGCTAAGCGTTTGAACCCACTTCTTAACCTCTCAGTCCCTAAGACAATTTTGAATCAACTCTTCCAAAAAAAGTTTACTAATCTTATACAATCTAGTTCAACAGAATCAAAACCAGCCAAGTCTGTACTGTAAAATAGAGGCGGCGTTACGAGAACGTTCCTGTCCCGTACAATTAATTATGCCGACGCTAGGCGCCGGTTACACGAGCGAGAGTATCGCAGCGATGTTATCGTTATTTTTATCATTGACTAAGCTTTATATTAAAAAGTATCATTGTGTACTATATTATACAAAAAAGAAGAAAATATAATCACAAAAATATTCATTTATTTATATAATACTTTATGCACAAACGTACAGCGGCGGACTTAATGCCTTAGGCATTTTCTATCAGTCAACCTTAGGGTGATGCAGAGATAAATAGTGGTAGGTGCAATAAAAGAGAGAGGAAAGGCGAATAGGTACAAGAATAGATACACTTATAAACCATAAATACACATACTGCTCGTAGAACAGATGGCTATTGGGGCTGGAAGGTTCTGGAGTGGCGACCGCGTATTGGAAGATGCAGCGTTGGAAGGCCTTTGGGACTTAGGACCTTGGGCTCCTGCCCTAGACTGCTATTTTAATAAATTCGTCATTCCAACACGATTCCATTGTCATTTTGCTAAAAGTTCGTAATCTCGGTCGATCATTGATCGATCAGTAGTTTCGTAATAGAATTGTGGTACGAGCTATCTTGTAACATATTAAAAGCAATGACTGCACAGTGAAGTTCTAATGGGAGGTCACTGATCAAAGGAACTGTCAAAATTTCAGCAGATTACCGCTTAAGTCAGACATTCATTTGTCATTATGTATGAGATTATTATTCTGTGCCATTTCTTTCAATGGAGTGTCATAATGACGCCATTATATTAGTAGATTACCAAACTTATCAAAATCAACAATTATGATATCAATGATAGACCATTTTGACACTATTGTAATAGCAGACTTGAGGCCTTGGTAAGGGTTGCGGGAATCCAATGGATACGAGACGCAGAGGACCGTCAATTGTGGCGACACTTGGGGAGGCCTATGTCCAACAGTGGACGTCTTTCGGCTGAAACTAATCAAACTCGCGGCAAATGTTGTTCAATACCGACATAATGGAATATTGCTCACCCCTCATAGCAAATAACGTGATGATTTATAGCCATATTTATAGTTGGCCATGCATATGAGGATTATGTGTACATTTCAACAGGATCAGTTCAGTAGCTTTGGCACCAATTGTAAACATCGCTCCACATTTTTACTGTTTTATTATATGCACAAGGGTCGCCCCCCCATGGATCACCGGCCACAACCACGGCCACCCCTATAGTTCTCATACATTTTATATGGACTAGCAGCACACGATTGATGCCGGTGGTCACCACATGCTACAGATTACCGCTGCTCGCTTCTTGTGGCCCGCACTGACCACTAAACGCCGATACAAAATGCTTTCACACGTCACTCGCGTATTTAATCCTTCTTCGTCAGAGTCCATTATGATACTGCGCGTATGGGTTAAAAAAAAGTAGCAGCCACCGGCCACAAGTGGCTGTCGCGCGTTTTAGCTTCCTTTGTGGCCGCTTCTAGCCTCTCGTGACAGCGTTTGTGACTGTCGCGTGTGGTCCATGTACAGCGACCCTTAGATGTGCCATTAACCCTATTTTGAAGAGGCATCGATAAAAGAGGATTCCTAAAGTACTATCGTGGCTATGGACGAGTGTCAATGACGAACAAAACGACGACGACTCGCTGCACGATCACCGTGTGACACGACCTACATATTGCAGTGTTCTCGCCACGAGACGCGACGTAGTTACCTTTTCGTTTTTTTTTTTGTAGTCCGAGGTGCAGTATCAGATTTTTACTGACTAAAGTCCGCGTGTATTCTTTTACTTGCCTTTTGGGATCCAGGACTGCAGTAACTCTTTCGTATC
The DNA here is from genome assembly GCA_949316375.1 of Mythimna vitellina. Classification (NCBI taxonomy): domain Eukaryota; kingdom Metazoa; phylum Arthropoda; class Insecta; order Lepidoptera; family Noctuidae; genus Mythimna; species Mythimna vitellina. The sequence goes on along the minus strand of OX438708.1, from coordinate 5,388,353 downwards.
GGCCTTAACAGTCATTCTGATATCACTTTGAGGTGCGTGTGGCACACAACACGTCATCGTCGAATGGCGAGCTACCCATTGCTCGCCGTTTGCAGGGCGTTTCCGTCTTCCAAAGCATTAAGGCGTAGTTTGCTTACAGTAGAGTGAAGAGCAGAGAGTTGTAGAGCAGTGGTGGCCGAGTGGTAAAGGCCCTGACTTACGAGTTGTAGGTTCCGGTTTCAAACCCAGCCAGGCGCATTACTTTGTGTAATTTATTTCATCACCATTGCTCTCAAAACGGTGAAGGAAAACATCGTGAGGAAACCGGCATATCCTAGAACCAAAAATTCGCGCACTGGGCCCGCGTGATGGTTTACGGCTCATTCCCCCTCCTAGAGAGGAGGCCTGAGTCCCAACAGTGGGAACATTATAAGGCCGACTATGCTATGCTATGCGCTTACAGTGTACTCACTGCAAAAAAATTTTCAACAATAGATTTGTGCAACGATTTGCTACAATTAATACTCGTCGACGGTAAATGAATTATCGTCTCTTGAAGATAATTCGACGATAGTATGTAGCGATAGACTCGCTCGTGGAGGTGACGCCTATTTTCGCGGCTCATTAAAACTGTAACGCAAACCTCGCAACACTGACACTTTAAAATTGTGAGCAATTATTTATTTTATGAGTGATGGTTTGTTATGAAAATTTTGTAGTCATCCATTTTATGTGAATTTATGTAAAATGTTTGTTGCCTTTGTTGGTGTGAAGTCAGCCCAGTGTTTATAATATCGCCTCCTTCTGCGAAGCAGTAATGCTAGCGAAGGAGGATGCTGCACACGTGAGAGAACGTAGGTCCTCATGCCCTAGCCGCCGTAATTCCGACCCCGACTACCGGCCACTGTAGACGCGGGCTTGCGGACGTCAAGCAATGGTGGCTCGCCGTCCGGCTGTTCGGTAATTAACCGGACCGAGCCCAGTCGTCAACAGCGTGTAGTGATCCACGCACTCCTCAAAGAGATGTCAGCAAACCGTAGGGGCCGATGCCCGCTAGCTAGGGCCGCGGAGAATTTCTGAAAAGGAAACCCGTAGTCCTAGAACGCAAAGGGTAATTGAAGGACACAGGTGTGGTTTTAGTCAGTAAAAGTCTGACACGCCCTCTCGCTCCGCCCAGAGCGCGAGAAGTCATTTGGATGATTTCCCACCTCAAAAAAAAGTGTTTATAATTTAATATAATATAATATAATATAATATTCCACAACTATCACGCAACGCCGTCTAGTTCCAAGCTAAGCAGAGCTTGTGTTATGAGTACTAGACAACTGATAAATAGACTTATATGTTTCTAAATATATACATATTATAGAAAGATTACACCCAGACACAGAACAAATGATCGTGCTCATCACACAAACATTTGTCCTGAGTGGGAATCGAACCCAGGACCTCCGGCATAGCAGTTAGGGCCACTAACCACTAGAATAACAGGCCTATACTTATGCTCCTACTTAGGAGTTTTTATCTAGTCGGTTTAAACCAGCCAGGTGCTTTACTTACTTAACTGGCCTGTTAGTCTAGTTGTTAGTTGTCCTGACTGCTATGCTGGAGGTCGTGGGTTCGATTCCCACCCAGGACAAATGTTTGTGTGATGAGCACAATCATTTTTTCTGTCTCTGGGTGTAATTTATCTATAATATGTATATATTTAGAAATAAATAAGTATGTTTATCAGTTGTCTAGTACTCATAACACAAGCTCTGCTTAGCTTGGGACCAGACGACGTTGTGGGGTAGTTGTAGAATATTTTATTATAAGAATATTATTACTTATCAATCGATCAAACTTACTAAAAAATATTCTATCACAGTTTAAGAAACACTAACCAAATTAAATTACGAAGGCATATACTTAACTACGCAAAAAAGACTATCACATATGAAACAGCACAATTATAAATATATAATAATCTACCTAATAATAATAAGGATAGTAAATCGCTTGCGGTGTTTAAAACAAAATTAAAATAATACGTTTATGATTAAATTTACTACAAATTGCTCGATCGCTGTATGTTACATTATACTTATTATTTTTATAAGTCATGATCATCATCATCATCTTCCTGCCCTTGTCCCGTGTTATTTGGGGTCGGCGCAACATGTTTTTTTCTTCCACTCTGCCCTGTCACTCGTCATGCTATCACTAACATCACAGTGAAAATTCTGTACATTAAAAATATCAAAAAAATAAATGGCAGGGGTGTTACTAGACCGACACCGAACCGAAAACCAATTAAGAAAAAAAAAAGACAACCGAAAAAAAATTTTCGACTGTCTGTCTGTTTGTTCAGGCATCACGCAAAAACTGCCAGTTTGATTACGATGAAACTTTGTATAATTATTCTTTAATGTCCTGGGCACCACATTGGGTACTTTTTTATCCCAGAAAAGTATATACAATAAAAAACAAACTTAATTTTGCGGTTCGGTCCCTAGATTCGATTACTGTTTTAAGGACATTAACATAATGACGGTGCCTTGTCAATATATTTATGCAAACATAATGTATGTTAGAAAAAATCTTAATCTTTTTAGCAAAAGAGGCGATAGACATAATTATGTTACAAGAAATAGGGAACAATTAGTTCAACTAAGTTTCAGATTAGCAAAAGTGGCCTCTTCTTTTATGGGGTACTGTTTGAAATGTTATAATAAAATACCTTCACAAATATTAGAACTCAATGAAACGAAATTTAAATCTTGTATTAAACGCACACTATGCAGGCAAGCATATTATAAGTTGGAAGATTATATTCAGGATAAAAATGCTTGGCTCAATGCTGGTTCAGCTCCATTACCACCGGGCTGTACAAATTGATTAGTATGGAAATTATTTTTTAATGTTTTTTTTTTTTAATTGTAAAATATAAGTATTGTATTACATGTATAGAAGCATTTTTTTCCACAGTTTGTAAATGTGAGTACCATGGAGCTTTTTATGGTTTTTATGTTGCTACTGGACTTGTTTGACATAAATGAGCATGGCAGTTGAGAGTTTGTCATGCTCACTCAAATGTCTCACTGATGGTGGCGCGGGTGTTGGATCATTCGGTTCCCTTCAAAATGGTTGAGCTGAGTGGTGCTAATATTAGCGTCATGTCCGTGAACGGGCGCTGTCAGTTGAGGCTGGTCATCTCTTAGCTGCCAGTTGCTATTTTAATATCTATATTTAGTTTTTTTTTTTTTACATTGTTCTCACATGATAGCGACAAAAAACATGTAACAGAGATATTTGTAATTACAAAACATGATTGAAAAGAGTGTCCATGGAGTTTCTTGCACATTCTTCTCCATAGAGATCTACGCTTTGGAATGTGCAATTAGCATCATTTATTTTAATTTTTCTGACTGACTGACTTCTTGACATTTCAAAAGTGCCTGTAAATGGTTTATTTGAAATAAATGCTATTTTGATTGATTTTGATTTGATTTGATTGTACCAAACGAAAATAATAAGTTTGTCGTAGGTTACGTCACCCGCAGCGGAGTTCACTAAGGGGCGCTGCACACGGCTAAGATACTATAATATTTTATTTTAAGATACAATATCGCTCGCCATACAATTCTATGGACTATCACACACGACGAAGATAATAAATAATATTTCATATTTTCGTATCTCAAAAAACCTAATAAAACCATTTTCGACTTCTACGCGGGCAAAAGCTAGTTCGTAAATAAAATAATTATTTAAAACATTTATTCTTTTGCTCACCCTACTCAATTTTTCGATTTGACAGTTATGACGTCACAACATGGCGTAAAAATCGATCCTATTCTTATTTGGAACGCATTGTATATGTACCGTGCGAGCATCAAACCCGTGTCACTCGCTCAACCACTGCTACCGTGCTTTAATAAAAAATAATAATTACCTACACACATCAACAAACTAATAATAATAATAACTGGTACCTTTTCGAGAAGTTCAAAGGCTTTTCTGTGCAAAATATAATAATACCATTGTCGTCGCAAGTTTAATTCGTACCACACCTGAAAGGTTCGCACGAGTGATAAAGAAGAGAACGTACTATTTGAGTGAGTGAGTTAAGAGTGATATGTGAGTGAGTTACTAGCGGAATCTTTAAAGGGCTTCACTGTGTCACTACAGTACTTCAGATAGATTTCCAGTTCTCTCAACTGAGGCCAAGGATTTATTTATTTATTTAAAACTTTATGCACTAATGATACATTGTACAAAGGCGGACTTAATGCCTTAGGCATTTTCTACCAGTCGACCTTAGGGTGGTGCAGAGGTATAATATGGCAGGTGCAGCTTACTATAAGACTGACAGAGAGGAAATAAGAACAATAATAAATATATACTTAAATACATACATACAAATAAATAATGATATTGAGAGAAAAACGAATACAACAAATCAAGAGTGTGTTGAATTTACCAACTTTTTGCGAAAATGTTCTCGTGCTTTCACTTTAAAGGACAACCGACTGGTTGCCGTCCTGATGTTCAGAGGGAGCGCATTCCAAAGGGAGATCGCCTGGACAAAGAAAGAGGAATGGACAAACCCAGAGCGGTGCGTCGGACATCGTAGAAGACGATTATTTGTAGATCGAAGATTTTTATTGTGCGCAGAGTAAAGAAATTGATATTCTGAAGTCAGATAAGAAGGAGAGAAGGGTAGTTAACCCTTAAGGGTAGAAAAGAAAACAGGGTTGTCAAGGCCCTTAACGCTCTACGCTGGCGAATGGGTAACCATTTTAAAAGTAATCGATGCGTTGATACATGATCATACTTACGAAGGTTGAAGGCGAATCGAATGCAGTTAAGGATGGCCGAAGAAATAATCAGACCGAAGGATCTTTGACCCATCTCCAACCAGAGCTATGTATAGAGTCCTTTTACAAGCTATGCGTTTTGAGCTGTGGAATTGTCAAAAAAAACCCTAAAACAAAACCTTCGGATACAAAGAGTAACTAATTGTCTTTTACTTTTTCTTAAATCAAAAATTCAAAGACTTTTGACATTCACCCATCTGCACTGGCCCAGTGCCTCTCCTAAAGAGGAACATCTTCTAGCAGCGGGAACGTTGCAAGCTATTACGGTTCTTAAAATTTGGATACCCGATTAAATTTTGACTGGCCTGTTAGTCTAGTGGTTACTGGCCTTGACTGCTATTTCGGAGGTCGTGGGTTTGATTCCCACCCAGGACAAATGTTTGTGTGATGAGCACGATCATTTAATCTGTGCCTGGGTGTAATTTATCTATATAATATGTATGTATTTAGAAATATATAAGTATGTTTATCAGTTGTCTAGTACTCATAACACAAGCTCTGCTTAACTTGGGACTAGACGAAGTTGTGTGAAAGTTATGGAATAAAAAAAATAACAATATATATTTAATCTAAGAGTAGCCAACCCGTGATATCAATATCCACACATTCGCTCTTACGAGATTATGACTATATTGTTCATCTTTCTCTAGATACTTTGGAAACAGATATCTAGGTTTCTATTGAAATGAAATCATAAATTTGTGCAAAACTAATCCAGCAAAGACCACTGAAAATCTGCTATTCTGAATGATGAATTTTTCTTATAACAAGTTTTTCTGAAATATTCGAGTGAGTGACGAAATAATAATTATATATACTGCAGGTATAAGCCCGACTCAGTTCTTGATAATGGTCATATCACTTTGTACTAGAGGCGGCCCATCATCACTGACAGGTCTATTGTGGCCAATAAGCCTGATATGGTGGTGGTGGATCGAAGCGAGAGACGTGCAATGATTGTTGACATATCCGTTCCGCACGATTAGAACTTCGTGAAAGACAGGAAAGATAAAAAAATCAAGTATATTGACTTGGCTTGCGAGGCTGTCGACATGTGGGATGTGGACTTGGCGACCATTATACCGATAGTCGTGTCAGCCAATCGCTCAATAGCCAGGAGCTTCGACCAATACCTTAGGAGCCTCTCTTTAGGCGACTGGATGGCTTGATTCAGAAAGCTGTACTTCCGGACACGGCTCGCGTAGTTAGGAGGTTCCTCTTTCTGGAGCCCTGACCATCGGTAGCTTGGACCCTGTTCCCGATACCGGTGGACTACTATTTTTTTTTTATATTTTTAAATATTTTTTATTTTATTTTTAATGAAATATTTAAAAATAAAAGTTATATATTTAAATGAATAAACGGAATAATATATATATAACTTATTTCGCATTGCCCCTTTATCGAAAAATGTGTTGGATTACGTTGGATGACACCACAAGTTTTGAAACCGTGTTCACTTTGACGATAGATTGATTTGAAACTCATACAAGACTAATATTGTTTAGAAACAAATGGTAGTGGATTTCGTGGGATGTTAGAGCAAGTTGCCTCCTATAAAATGATAAGCGCAACTCCGAAGACAAAACGTTGAATCTTCTAATGCCCCCTACTTTGTTATTGTCTAAAAGTATTACAGAAATTATAATTATTTCTGTAACGTTCTTTTGTTTTCAATTTCTTTATGTTTAATTCATGAAAAGCATGACTTGTTTTGTAAATGACATTCAATTTGAAATTGAAAATTTTTTTAATCATAGAGTTAGGTTATTGCATTTTGGAGCAGCTATGGTATCTGTGAATCCGATGGATGCGAGACGCACGGGACCGGTCATTGTGGCGACATTTAGGGGAGGCCTATGTCCAGTAGTAGACGTCTTTCGGCTGACATGATGATGATGATGGTGTCTGTGTGCGTGTCATTTAGATGCTGATATATTTGAAAACGGATCACACATTTAGGTTAAGTTGGGCTTTCAACTCATAAAATTGACAGTTTATTTTTTTATATAAATTTAATAAAATGCTTACATCATTCTCCTTTAGCTTGTTTATCACCAAGGGATGTACCCAAAAATACTATTATTCGGACTGTGCCCAGAATTTCTTAGAGTCCTATACCGAGTCCACGGCGATAAGCTTGCCCCATATTACTTGTAACATTAAGATAAGGCTAAATTAATGGATGCTAAGTGAAAATAAGATATCCTACTAAAAATATCGTATTCCACAAAATGAGAAATGTTTCCAAACATAAAAGTACCAAAAAGATGGTGTATATGAATCTATGGCACACTTAAAAACTAAAAAATTCGAAATCTTGCATGACACAATTATGGTCCTCCGCGGGATTTGAACATATACAACTGCCCGAAATCATCTATCGTGCAATTGCTCAAATCAGATTTAACATACAGCTGTTCGAAGGATCCTCCCTTTTCAACGGAAGTTAGCCTGACTTTACGCCCAAAAGTGTAAATTTGTAAAAAAAACCGGGCAAGTGCGAATCGGACTCGCGCACTGAGGGTTCCGTACAAACTTACTTATGAAAACAATTCAATTCCCGAATTGAGTTACGATGATTTTCTCGAATCACAAAAAAGTGTTTTTTTTTTGGGCCGGAACTACAAATTTACGGTTTTCAGATTTTTTCCTGTACTTGTGCTATGAGACCTTGCTTCATACTTGCCAAATTTCAAAATTCTAGGTCAACAGGAAGTACCCTATGAATATTGATTCTCGTTAGAGTGTCAAAATACACGTTTTTTTTTTGCGACATAAACGGGCGTGTCTTTTTTTCCTTAACTCAGAACTTTGATATTTTCACAGCATCAAGGGACCGCAGACCTGAGTAATGATTTTAATTTCAATTTCACGCTTTCCCGAGACAAAGGGTCTTGACAGACCGACAGACAGACGGACAACAAAGTGATCCTATAAGGGTTTCATTTTTTCGTTTTGAGGTACGAAACCATAAAAAGACATGTTCTTAGTATTAGAATATCAAAAAATTGTAGATAACTAGTTTCACACCGTACCCGTCAAAATGTGGGTGTCATGTACGCAGATAGATTTACCTCTGCTAAACCTTTAATGAAATAAATGCGTGATTTTATCTTATGTCATAGCTTAATGCAATCCTATTTCAGCATCATCATCATCTTCTTTCTTGTGTTCCATGTTATTTGGGGTTGATGCAACACGTTTATTTCTTCCATTCTGCCCTTTTCTGTCGTCCATTCATCTTCTCTTTGGCGTCTCTCTCCCTCTCCATCCATCTGCATGTATACTCATTACTCTTTTAGTAACATTTCATCTTTCAGTATATTACAAAGTGTATATTACTCTGTAGTTTCATCCATTCTCTTCAAATGACCGTACCGAGACAAACGATATCCTTTTAACTTTTTGGTAACTGGCGCCACTTTCAAATGTTCCCATTTTTCTCTTTATCCAGTCTCTTCATACACACATTTGGATATTCTTATCTCCGCTACAAGCAATCTCTTTCATGCGTCATTTTCATAGCTCAACATTTTGACTCATATGGCATTACAGGTCTTATTACGGACTTATAGATTTATTTTTTATTTTTACCCTTCAACTCCAGGGCAATTCATGGGTCGCCAGTTGTTCCCGTGATCTGTCGCCATTTCATCCATCCTGAGTTGATCTCATATCCTGTCTCGGTCTAACTTGGCATTTCCTTGTACAAGCGATCAATGAGATGTAACGATATTAACAAAATATGTTTATCACAATAATTTTTTACTTCGTTTAGATTTTCAAACGGTCTTTTTATCGTGGGAATATGAACATCTGCCTCTTTCTACTTCATCTTTTCATCTCTTGCTTTAAAAAGAATACATTTAACACTCTGAATCTAAACAAAATGTTTATGGTTATGAAAAACATTTTTTTTTTAAATTTCATAGCTAGATACTTAATCATCGGTTTTCAAAGCCGTGATCAAGTCAGTAAATTGCCTGTTAAATCTTTTGTTAGTGCTTTGTGATTGTTTGAATGAAATAAAAAAGTAACTTATAAAGAGGTGTAGGTACATCACCTGCTCGATAATGCTCTTTTATATGACATATTGCATCACATAAAGCAAGTTATTCTGTCCCTAGGGAGATAATGCAGTATGGGCGATCTCATTATTCCCATATTGAGATTTGAGTTTGGAACGCCAAAAACCTTCAACATTAGATGAATTAAAGCAACGTGCATCAAACAAGTTTATTCAAATTTCATACTGGCCACAAACAAAGAAAAAAAAAACAATAAATCGTGATTACTGACGACTGACGAGTCTCTGAAAAAAAAAAGTAATGTAGGAGAGACAGCGTTATAAAAAACAAAATTGAAACTATAGAATCTTATAGTAGTGAATTTTGTTTATTTTAAATCTTAAAACATGTTGAGTGATAGTTAAGATTAACTTGTATATAATACGTATATTTCTCTAACATATGATTTTTTTTGCTAAATTGGCTCTTAATTATCTCACAGATGGTGTAAAAAGTAGTGTATCCAACACGGGGATAAAGCTGTCTTTGTCTCGGGCGGCTTGAATTCCTCACTTCACTCAGGTTTCTTTATTAACTCCCTCGCCTTCCTCGGGAGTTGATGATATAAATCCCTCACTAACGGTCGGGATTAAAATTAGTAACCTTCGTTTTGTTCGGAATTCAACATACCGCCCTTTACTTAAAGACACTGCCCTAGTCACATAATCTACTATTATATGTCATACAACAATCACGAAAGCAAGTCATTCTGTCTCCAAGGATTAAATGCAGTATGGGCGTTCGCTTCCGCAAACATGCCCTTTTTAGGGTTCTGTATCCAAAGGGTAAAACGGGACCCTATTACTAAGACTCCGCTGTCCATCCGCCTGTCTGTCTGTCACCAAGCTGTATATCATGAACCGTGATAGCTATATAGTTAAAATATTCACAGACGATGTATTTCTGTTGCCACTATGACAACAAATACTAAAAACAAAATAAAATAAATATTTAAGTGGAGCGTCCATATAACAAACGTGATTTTTTGCCGTTTTTTGCTACGAACGATACGAAACCCTTCGTGCACGAGTCCGGCTCGCACTTGGCCGGGATTTTTCATAGAACAGCATAAAGGTTGATTATACACAGAGATCACACAGCACCTTCCAAATTCAGTTCAACAACGCGTTCCAGGTGTTAAAGGAGCTGTTCTGTTTCTGTAGCGAATCAAAGATGTTTGCTGAAGCTCTCGTCGATTGCTTTATCACTACGCGAAAAAGATGCGTATAACAGTTTAAATCTTTGTTGCTAAGTGAGCACACACTAAGCTTCCTTGCGTGATCACATCAGAAATAAAGATATCCACAGAAGAACCAAGGTCGCCGACATAGCCCGAAGAATCGCCATACTCAAGTGGCAGTGGGAAGGGCGCATTGCTCGCAGAACAGATGGTCGATGCTGACATAAGGTTCTGGAGTGACGACCACGTACCGGAAGACGCAGTCCCACAAGGTGGACCGATAACCTAGTGAGGGTCGCGGGAATCCGAAGGATATGAGACGCACAGGAGCGGTCGTTATGATGACACTTGGAGGAGGCTTATGTCCAACAGTGGACGTCTTTCAGCTGAAATAATAATAATTATAATTTTTTATTCATCTTCCACAAATAACGATAACAGCGACAAACTAAAACTTAAAATATCGATGTGATATTTTTTTTTTAATTCTGTACAATAAAGAATAAAATAGATGGTGAAAATCTAAAAAAAGTTAACTATTTTTTTCAACTTATTTACATTTATTGGAAGAAAAAGCTAAAAGAAAAACTAAAACAATAAAAAAGTTAAATTTGTGTAAAGTCTAATGAGGTTTTAGATGCATGTGAGTGTGTGATGATGAGTTTAAGTGTAATGATGATGAATGATGGTGATGAGTCTTTGTTACTAATCACTACATAGTATAAAACAAAGTCGCTTTTCGTGTCTGTCTGTCCCTATGTATACTTACATCTTTAAAATTTCGTAACGGATTTTGAAGCGGTTTTTTTCAATAGATATAGTAATTCAAGAGGAAGGTTTACATGTATAATATCCGCACAATATAGTAGAGGAACACTGATGATTTTAGAGGTTTCTAATGTGATGTCGTAAACAAACACATTTTTTGCGCTTACATTGCGAACGCTGGCTGAATCATAAGAGATAGATCAAAATAATGCACTACAGTATTGTACACCTTAAAAAGGTCTACAAAAAAGTCTGCAATGGTATATGTCTATCTTTTAGGTGCAACCCACAATGATCAGCATTGCACCCGTGCGAAGCCGGGGCGGGTCACTAGTAGTAAATAAAATAAATAATACAAACGTTCCTTCGACAGATTTTTATTCTCTATTTATCTAGTTTCATCTCCTGTTATTACCAGACCTATTTCTTACAACCCAGCCCAGCCTATCCAAGAGAAATGGCGTGAGGATACTTACTTACGCTTTGAAAGTTAACTGAAGCATAGAGGTTCAGGATGCGATTTGTATTCACTACATTGGTTCCGCAGATCAATATGGACTTCACTACCTATGGTGTACAGTCAACGGCGTGTTTGTGGTTATCACATTAATATTATAAAGGCGAAAGGTTAAGAATTTTAAGGATTAGCACATTTATAATACTTTTGATCCAGAGAATATATCGTACCCTTATTGCAAAAACGAACTATCTGCAATTTTTACCCAAATTAAAGTTAAATCTATTCATCCATTGAAAGAAAGAAAAAAAGAAATACTTTTATTCGGGACTTTTTTATGTGGATGGATAGAGAGGGAGAGGGAGACCAAAGAAAAGATGGAAGGATTGTGTGAAGAGTGATATGAGAGAAAGGGAAGTTAGTGATAGCATGACGTGTGACAGGGCAGAATGGAAGAAAAAAACGTGTTGCGCCGAGCCCAAATAAAACGGGACAAGGGCAGGAAGATGATGATGATGACTTTTATTCGGGACAGACACAGCACAGCAGGTTATAAACACAAAGTAAAAATGAACAAAGTATAAAGTGCGTCGAGCGTGCCCGCACCGAAAGGGTGACCACCTCAGCATTTGCTGGGCGTTAGACACCCAGCGCTGGCACCGCTGACACCATTCGTCTAATCAAGATGAATCTACAGGTAAAACCCGGTTATTAGCTACGCGAAGCTTACCAAAGCTACTTATTACCAAAGCTAGCTTCGGCAAAAAGTAAATAACCTACAAATTTGATTGAATATGAAAGTAATCTAAACTTATAATAAATTTGTAGAAGTGAAAATTCTGTACATTGATAATATCAAAAAAATAAATGGCAGGGGGTGTTACTAGACCGACACCGAACCCAAAAAATGTGATAAAAAATTTTTTGTCTATCTGTCTGTTTGTTCAGACATCACGCAAAAACTACTGGTTTGATTACGATGAATAATAATAATAATAATAAATCGTTTATTTGCGTAAATAAGGTACAAAAGGTTGACAATATAAATAAAGTTGATCTCTTATTCTGCCTTTAATTTCGGCGTGCAAATATAAACATTATATTTGAGATTAAATTAATTATTTATTAAAATCATGCACTCATTAAACAGATTTCCATTTCAATAAAATTAAAATTGTATTGTTGAATTAAAAAAACAAAATTGACAATATAACAATAAAAACTAATAAAAAATAATAATAATCACAAATGTCAATAATAATCATGTCAATAATAATCCTATCAATAATAATAATGTCAATAATAATCATGTCAATAATACCCATGTCAATTATAATAATCATGTCAATAATACCCATGTCAACTATAATAATCATGTCAAAACTTACAATTTGTAACCTAAGAACTCATGTACACTATAGAAACACTTTTCGATTAAAAACCTCGTCAAGCTACTTTTAAATCTAGAAAAAGGTAACGTTTTTAAAGAGTTTGGTAATTTATTATACATTTTTATACACATAATATAACTATTGTTACCTGTAATTGTGAGATTTGTCCTCGGTTGGAATAACTTATTAGTATACATAGATCGTGGAGCATAGTAGCTTGTCGCCTGCTCGAAAAGTCTTTTGTGTTTGAAAACAAATAAACAGGATTCTAATATATAAATACATGGCAGTGTTAATATTTTATGTTCTCTAAAAAATGGTCGACATGACTCTATTTGCTTTAATCCAAATATGGCTCTCACACATTTTTTCTGCATTATAAATGCTTGATCAACCTCTACACAACGACCCCACAGGATAATACCATATCTTAGAATGGAGGTTATATAGCCATGGAAAGCCGTTATTGCGGCATTTCTAGATACCTCGCAGCTAATACGCCTCAACGGGTATATAAAACTATTTATTTTGGCGCAAACATCAGTAATATGATTTTTCCATGAGCAAAATTTATCTAGAGTTATTCCAAGAAATTTAACTGAATCAGTTTCTGTCAGTGCGACCCCTTTATAGGATATATTTAGATCCAGTGGTTTTGATCTATAGGTATGAAATTGAATAAATTTTGTTTTATTAATATTAACTTTCAAATTATTAGCCTCTAACCACTCTATAGTTCTTTGGAGAGCAATGTTAATTTCGGTTTCGTAGGAACTTTTATCATGTCCCTTGATTATAATTGTAGTATCATCGGCAAATAGTACACATTTATGATTTATAATGTCTGGGAAATCATTTATGTAGAGCAAAAACATTGGTGGCCCTAAAATACTGCCCTGTGGCACACCATATCTATTAAACATCAACAAAGATTTGAACGCTTCCATCGTTTTAGTTTGTTTATTATAGTTTGTAACTTCTACTGATTGTACTCTGTCAGACAAATATGATTTAAGCCAATTATGTGCTATTCCCCTAATTCCATATCTTGAAAGCTTTTCCAATAATCGTTCATGAGAAACATAATCGAATGCTTTACTCATATCCATAAATAATACTGTAACAGGTATTTTCTTATCAATGCAGTCTGTAATTTCCTTTATTAATTGAAACGCTGCTAAAGATGTACTTCTATTTTTACGAAAACCGTTTTGTTCATCTTTAATAATCTTGTGCTTTTCAATAAAGTTTGACAATTTATTATGAAAAACCTTTTCAAAAATTTTTGAAAATATAGGTATTAAAGTTACGGGCCTGTAATTGTCCATTTGAGTGCTATCTCCTTTTTTAAATAGTGGTTTTACTACTGATTTCTTTAGTAAATTAGGAAATATTCCTTGTTCTAGTGAGAGGTTTACAACATGTAGAAGTGGTCTTACAATTAAATTGACTGACAGTTTTATGATGTCGGTGCGAACTTCATCATAACCACTCGCCTTGGAATCATTTAGAGACATCACTATTTTTTTAAGGTCACTGCAATCCAGTGGGTGCAAAAATATTGAATTACTGATTGACTCAATATGCTCCATTTGTTTTAATTTAGAATTTCCTTTATTATCAAGGCTATTATTGGTAACCGTGTCAATGAAAAAACTATTGAAATAATTTGCAATAGAGTCGGGATTTGTACAGTCAATGTTGTCAATAATAATTTTAGAAATACAGGACCGTTTTAAATCAGTGCCGGTATGTTTTTTAATTACATTCCATGCTGCCTTACACTTATTTTGAGCTTTATTTATGTATTTAGTATTATTATTTTTCCGTGACGTTAAAATGCATTTTTTTAATAAATTACAATAGTTTTTGTACTTGGTTTTATGAGGTTCATTGTGTTTATATTTTAATTTATAGTGTAATTTACTTTTATTCTTACAGCTTATTTTTATACCTTTAGATAGCCAGTTTATTTTACTTAAAGCTTTATTTGTAACTTTTACGCGAATGGTAGGAAAACATAAGTTATAAAATAGGAGAAACGTGTCGATAAATTTGTGGAATGCTTCGTTTGTTGAGTTTTCTTCAAATACGTCACTAAAAGACAGACATGAAATTGAATTTAAAAATTTTTCCTTATTCTCATGACTATAGTCACGTTTAAATTGATACCACCATTTTAAAACTGGTTGATGTAATTTGGTAACAGCCCAAGTATATGATTGCGCTGAGTGATCCGATAAGCCTAAATTATGTATTTTTGCGCACCCTTTTTCCATGTTGGTTATGATGTGATCAATGCAAGTTTGTGTCTTTTCTGTTACCCTAGTAGGCGTCAAGATAACATGTTTTATGTTATAACTTTGTAACAAATAATTATACTCCCTACTTTCCTTCGATTGTTTTAAAATATCGATATTTGTATCTCCACATATAATAATTTTCTTTCTTGTATTACGACACAATATTCTCAATAAAGTCTCAAGTTTACTAAGAAATACCGTTACATTTGACGAAGGGGTTCTATAAACACATATTAATAATATCCCGTATTTAGTCAGCTCTAAACCACAACATTCAAACACACATGTTTCACTTATTTTTTGTATTTCCTGTATAATTTTAAATTCAATTTCGTTTTTTATAAGAACAATTGCACCTCCTCTTTTTGAAGTTTTCCTTGAATAGTAAGCTGCAGTTGTAAAGCCTTTCAAGCGAAAGTTTTTTTCAGTACCTTCAAGCAAGAATGTTTCCGTAAGACATAGTACATCTACACTGGTCTCGTTATTTAATAAATCAACTATGGCAAATGAAATTTCATCACGTTTGTTTAGTGCCCCAGCTATATTTTGGTGTAGAACTGTCAAGTGTAGCTCATTTTTAGTCACGAAAAAAGTTATCTGGATTTGAAGTCGCTATATTAATATTATCCGTTTGTACACTAACATCATTTAAACTACAGGTCTGTACAGCAACATCTTTGGTGTGTGGTTTTTGTTTACTCCGAATAATCATGTTTTCGGTGTATTTTTGAAAATTATTTTTATAATTTACATGCAATATTTGTCTGTGAATCAACCTACAGGCATTCAACATTGTCATATATTTTGTTGTCATATGAAATTCATGATGTAATTGTACAAAAGATGAATGCTTACAATTATTACACACAAACTTTAGCAAATTATTAACATTTTTTTCATTCAGGGTTCTATTTTTGTAAATTTGTACGACTAACACATTGGTGAATTTTAGTTGACTTATTGTATGGTGTAAATAAGTTTGGATGTCCATAGGGTTTATGTCATTTGAACCTGTTAATATTATTACAAAATCTGATTTGCTAAAGT
Source organism: Mythimna vitellina (assembly GCA_949316375.1). NCBI lineage: Eukaryota > Metazoa > Arthropoda > Insecta > Lepidoptera > Noctuidae > Mythimna > Mythimna vitellina. Next base: position 5,372,296 of record OX438708.1, on the reverse strand, counting down.
CCTTACAAGTATTTACGCAGGTTTTTAGTACTTCTTCAGTAGTCGCATTTGGTTTTAAATATGATGTCAGCGCAAATTTTTCTCCAAGATATTCCTGTAGAGTGTTTCGGACTCCATATCCAGATTGGTCGGCAAAGATCATAACCCTCTGGGTATCACTTGTCTGCGTCTGGAGTTTTAGTTTTTCCTGCTCTTTATTAGATGTCTGTATATTGCTAATTTCTAACTTTTTATCTAAGGTCAAAGAAGTCTGTTCAATTAGTTTGTTGTTGTCCGCGATGTGGTCAATTTGGTTTATCGGCGAGCCGTATTTTTCGTCATTTACGTCATTAATTGGTTTTATTTTTGTATGGAGTATTTCATCAGTGCTGCAAATTGATCCGGCTGTATTAAATGAACTGTCACCTACGTCTAACGTGGTCGCGCTCTTGACAGATTGATGAGTTGGAGGTGAAAAACACTTAGTCGGGGTAGAAAAACAGCTTGTTTGAAGAATATGTTTTTTCCGAGCAGCAATCGGCGAGAACCTTTTTGGTTCTAGTAAATTCACCTTTTTATAGGTTTCAATAATTTTCTGATATTGGCCTATATCCATTTTTAAGCGAAAATTTTCACTATTTAAATTGTCGATCTCTAAATGAGCACTTTCCAATTCCATAGTTAACTTTTTTATTTCTTCTTTAAGGTTTGAAGAGTCGCTATCATTTAGTGAGGCATTTGGTAAGCTCATCATTGTGGCGTCTAGTAACGTGGAGCTAGTGCTTAAATTATTGTTCAAAATATTGTCCACTGACTTTGCTCTTGATGTTTTACGGACAGTAATATTTTCACTTTCAGAGTTCTCCATTGTGATATTATTGATTTAGAAAAAGTATTAATCAATGATATTTGAATCTCAGCGGTTTAATTATTTTTATTAAGCAGTTTGTGAAGGAAAAAAAAATCAAAACACAAAAGTTCTTAAAATGCAAAAAGTGGTTTGACGAGATTTGAACATGCGCCTCTTCGTTTACACCTGATGTAGATGCGCGTCGCTTGACCACTGTGCCACAGCGCTATGTTACGGGGTTGCCGAAATAGTGCACTAATTTATAAAGATTAGTAATTGACTTGCGCTCGGATGACCATTTAAGGTAATGGATCGTAAAACTGTCTGTCACGATGAGTCACACACTTCGAGTCACATTGAGTTCCAAGTCTATTAGAACAAATCTTTGTTGTCGTGATTTTTATTTTGTTAATTACTCACACACCGTTTGATTAAAATGGATTTTGTTTTTGATAACGTTTCACTCACACGTTTAACTTCCGATTAGTTTTAGTTGAAATGATCTATACTGACATTCGTAATTTATAAATATTTTTTTTAACGGAGCTCTTACTGTATGTGTGCGGTCTGCGAGACGCGCGCGCGCGGGGTCTCAAAAAAAACTTGGTATAATTATTTTTTAATATCCTAGGGACCACACTGGGTAATTTTTATTCAAGAACAGTATATACAATAAAAAACAAATTTAATATTGCGGTTTGATCCCTACTCCCGATTACTGTACCAACCGCAAATAATAAGTTTGTCGTAGGTTACGTCACCCGCAGTGGAGTTCACTAAGGGGCGCTGCACACGGCTAAGATACTATAATATTTTGTCTTAAGATACAATAGCGCTCGCCATACAATTCAATGGACTATCACACACGACGAAGATAATAAATAACATTTCATATTTTCGTATCGACTTCTACGCGGACGAAGTCGGTGGCAAAAGCTAGTAACATAATATGATAATGCAAAAATGTTGGTGCATTTAGTTGGTTTTTGCCAGGGACTGAAAGCGGTTACGGTTATAGGTTAAGATACCTCAAAAATATATCGGTACCGATTTAAAATTAAGGTTGAGCTATACCGGTACCTTTACAAATAAAGGTAGGACTAAATAGTTATTTAACCTTTAAACGATTTCGGTACCGAAAAACATGCAAGAGGCCTGGCGCGGGTGCACTGGGGTGTCGAACACGTTAGAACTAGTGTAGGTATTTGTGCATTTTATTCGCTGTAGGTACTCTTTTATTTATAATATCTTTGTTTGTTGCTGACTGTGTACCGGGTAGTACGTTATTTTTTTTCCTCAACTGCTTACTTTTGTCTACGTGATTTTTATAATTAAAATAATAAAATGGGCAGAGAGCGTCTAAACGCAGTTTACGCATTTTTTTTCATTTTCAAAGGAAAATAATTGCCTTGACTTGCCTAGTGATTAGATGTTCAGCTATTATAAAAGTAGAATAGAATAAACTTTATTGTACCTACACCAAAAAAGTAACACAACTTATGCATAAACTTAAATATATGGGTGGCAGTCTTAATGGCGGTATTATCGCTGACAGTGATATCTACCAGACAACCTTAGGATGAATCGTAAGCAGGTACTTAAAATAATACAGGGGTAGTCTGCGGTGGACTGTTAACAAATTAATCAATCTCTATATAAAACACAAAATATGACTATAAATATATCATCATCTTCCTGCCCTTCCTGATATTATATCCCATTTTATTTGGGTTGGTTTTTTTCTTCCGTTCTGTCCTGTCACTCATCACGCTCTAACTACCTTTTCTTTCATATCACTTCTCACACAATCCATCCATCTTTTCTTTGGTCTCCCTCTCCCTCTCCATCCATCCACATCTAAACTCATAACTCTTTTAGTAACATGCGTTTCTTCCCTCCTCTTCATATGACCAAACCAAGACAAACGATTCCCTTTCAACTTTTGAGTCACTGGCGCCACTTTCAAACCTCATTTTATCCATTCTCGTCACACCACACGTCCATCTTAACATTCTCATCTCCGCTGCGTGCAATTTTTTTTTCACCCGTCTTTTTCATAGCCCAACATTCTGATCCATACAGTATGACAGGCCTTATGACGGACTTGTAGATTTTACCCTTCAACTTGAGGGGCATCCGTGGGTCACACGTTCCCGTGACCTGTCGCCATTTCATCCATCCTGCGATGATCCGATGTGTTACGTCCCGGTCTACCTCACCGTCCCCTTGGACGAGCGACCCGAGGTATCGAATGTCGGAGCAGATCGGTATGGTCGTTGCAGCGAGAGCTTAAGGCACTGGATTTGAGAGACCGCCGAAATCGCAGAACAAGTATTCTGTTTTGGTTCTACTCAATTTCAGGCCAACATTCTCCATTCTGTGCCACCACACCTCCAATCTGTTCTGGACCTCTAAGCTACTCGCGGCAACCAACACAATATCATCTGTAAACAGCATACACCAGAGAGTCTCTTCCTGAATGACCGACGCCAGAGCGTCCATTATCATCAGGAAGAGGTAAGGGCTGAGAGCCGACCCTTGATATAAGCCGACAGCCACATTGCAGCTGCCAGTGGTGCCCACTGTAGACCGGACTTGGGTACTGCATCGACTGTACATCGCTCGGATCAACTGCACATACTTCCCAGGCATACCATTCTCTTTAAGGGTCCACCACAGAAACTCACGAGGTACCCCGTCGTATGGTTTTTCGAGGTCAACGAATACCATGTGCAAGTTTTTATGCGCACCTCTGTATTTTTCAAACAGCTGGCGTATGGCGAAAATGGTATCCGCTGTACCCCGACCGTAAAACAGAATTGGTTCTGTGAAATTTCACTCTCTTCTCTCAGTCACCTTTCAATAATTTTCTCCCAGGCTTTCATATCACGTGACATTAGCTTCCTCTATAATTGTTGCACTCAAGCACATCACCTTTGTTTTAAAAAATGGGCACCAAGGAGTTATTGTACCGCTCATCAGGTATGGTTTCTTCCCTCAACAACTTATTGAAAAACAAAGCTAACCATGTCCATCCATCTACTTGCAATAACTTCCAAACTTCAACTAGTATTCCATCTGGACCAATGGCTTTACCATTCTTCATTCCATTTACTGCTATTTTGACTTCATCCATACTAACAATTCTCACTTATCCCACATTCACTGGTTTATTCTTTAACACTCCACTCCAATTATTTTCCTCATTCATCAGTATTTCAAAATATTAATTTCACCTATTTTAGATTTTTTCATCATCCGATAGAACCATTCCAGTTTCATCTCTTATACATCTTACCTGACAAACATCCCTCGCCTTTCTCCCTTTTATTCAAGTAAGCCGGTATAGCTCTTTTTGGCCTGCAGGACTGTCCAGTGTGTCATATAGTTTGTCCTGGGCTTTTAATTTTGCTATTGCTACGGCTTTCTTCTTAAAAACGTATACTCATTCTTTTTTTCAACGTTTGAAGTAGCGTTTCCTAGCTCTACACGTTGCCATTCTTTGATTTTTTTCCTCTTTTCTTTCAATACACTCTGAATTTCTGTCAACCACCACCATGTATCCCTACCTATTATGCCCTTTCCTCTCGTCTCTCGCAAAATATCTTTTGCTGCATGCCTGATACATCGAGCCATCTCATTCCAGCTTTCATTTATACGTCGATCATTCATTTCTCTAATCTCTATCATTCTGTCCACCACTTGCTCCCTGAACTTCTTCGCACAATCATTTCTCTCTAACATATGCCATTTTATTTTAGGGGAAGTACGCTTTTTGTATTTGTTAGGCAGCATTTTGACCCCTGATATCATAACCAGGAGTCTGTGTTGTGAGACTAGGTCTTCTCCTGGCAGTACTTTACAGTCTTTGACGTTCTTTAGGTGGTTGCGCCGAATTGTAAAGTAGTCGATTTGGGTCTTATGATTACCACTTTTGAACGTGATCATGTGTTCGTCTCTTTTCTGGTATCACGTATTGGCTACTGCCAGTCATTTCAGTAGCGGATTACAGCAGTGTCTCTCCTTCACTAACTACATTCAACATTCACATTCTCTAACATAACTTTCACAACTATCTATAAATCTATCACCAATCCTTTGTACTTCCATCACGCTTTCTTTCAATTTACCGTCTAACACTATTCCTACACCATTTCTTTTTCCATCACTTCCACAGTAGTAGAACTTATATCCCTCACCAATTTCTCTCGCTTTTGTTCCTCTCCATTTAGTTTCCTGCAAGCATGATATATTTATCCGTCTTTTTTTCAATACATCCGCTAACTCTCTGGCCCTTCCAGTCTTAGACCCAACATTCCAACTTGCATACCTCAATCTTATTTTCCGAGCTAGCTTTTTACGTTGCACCCGCCCGAGGTGGTGCAACAACCCTGGTCCATTTCCCACAGGAGCCGGGTGCTGCCCCTGCGCGTCGCCTGTGGGTTACGCCCTAACCCTATCGCGCATTCCATTAAGACCGAACATGTTGCAAAGGAATTTGGCTAGATTTTTTTTAAAGTCGGCCGCCAGCCTGACACCAACCCTCCTTGGGAATGCTTTTATTGGTAGTTTACCCGCCACCACGGGGTGACCTAAGGTGCTGTAGTATGCACAGTCTCTAAATATCCCTTAGACGCCTCTTACGACACCCACGGGAAAATATGGGATGGTGCTTTTCTTTACGTCCGACACCATATATACATACATATTATAATATTACACAAATTCATTAAAAAAGGGACGAAAAAAAAGAAGAAAAAGAGAAAAAGTAAGAATAAAGTAGAGTTGGTGGAAGAAATTAAATTACGTAGAACCAGGATAGTGTTAAAGAGAACGGATATATTTTTATCTAGATTTTTGAATGAAACTTTTAACTGGGCTTGCATAATTGGTAGTGACAACGCGTTTCATAAACGCACCGCCTGGATCGCAAACGACTTCACGACGGTCAGAAAACTTGGTAGAATGTGAGAGCATCAAAAGGGTCAAATTCTCCGATGATCTCAAATGTCTAGAATGTGTGTCATGAATTAACTTAAAACGTTCTTTGAGATATGAGGGGGTTGTAGGAATAAACAGGACACTATAAAGCAACGATAAAATATGAGCATTCCGGCGAAAGCGGATTGTCAACCACTTGTGCTTAATACAGAATTGCGCAATCCAAATATGAATCTAATACAGAAGTTTTGAAATTGCTCAAGCTTAGCTAGCTGCACTTCAGTTAGTCCAGATAACTGACATCGGCATAATCAAGTATTGGGAGAAGGAGGGATTGGGCAAGCGCAGTTTTGGTAGTAGTTGGAAGAAAATTGCGCAGCCTTCGTAAAGACCACGCAGACGCAAATAACTTGCGGCTAACTTCCTGCACCTGAGGTCCCCACAAAAAGTCTTTATCAATAATAATACCAAGGTTCTTCACTGAGTCACTGTATGAAATCGTTGAGCCATCAAAAACAATCCGTGGGGGCCGCGTCCAGTCCATTCTTGAGCGCAACCTAGGGCTGCCGACAACAATGACTTGGGTCTTCAGAGGATTTACACACATAGGCCACACTCCACTCAGATATACGAGCTCAATCTTGGTTGACCATGTTAACTGCCTCGGATAGTTCATCAAACGGAGCTTGCGAATATATTTGAAGATCGTCAGCGTTAAGGTGGTAGGATGAGAGAAGTTCATTGGAAATTGAGTTCATAAAGATAGCGAAAAGAAGAGGAGAAAGAACGCCCCCCTGCGGTACGCCGGCAGAGGTAAACATATTTCTGAAGATCAAAGTCTGAAAGCAGTAGTCACTCACAATCAGTCTTTCCGATCGGAAATAAAAACCAATACCTACTTAGTTACAATGTGTAACAATCGGGAAGTGAACGACAGACGAGTGGCGAGGTGATGCATCAAAGAAAACCCCTATTTTTAAGGTTTAGGTTCTGCTACCGATTCATTTATAAAGGTTATGGTATTGCTACCGAAATTACTATAAAGGTTATAGTACTTCTACCGAAATATACCGGTATTTATTTTCAACCTTAAAATTCCGGTGATACCCCTATTTTACGATATCGAAATATTTCGGTAACCTTTATTTAACGGTATGACGTCATACCGAAATTTAAAGGTATCTTAATTTTTGAGTAATTCAGTCCCTGGTTTTTGCAATAAGGGTACGATATATGTTCTTATTTATTAAAGTTGAAAGGGAATCGTTTATCGGTATGGTCATGTGAAGAGGAGGGATGAAACGCATGTTACTAAAAGAGTTATGAGTTTACATGTGGATGGATGGAGAGGGAGAGGGAGACCAAAGAAAAGATGGATGGATTGTGTGAAGAGTGATATGAAAGAAAAGGAAGTTAATGATAGCATGACGAGTGACAGGGCAGAGTGGAAGAAAAAAACGTGTTGCGCCGACCCCAAATAACACGGGACAAGGGCAGGAAGATGATGATATGTTCTTATTTATTGGACTGATAATATTCGTTTTGTTATTAAGCATAGCATAAATAGCATAGTCAGACTTATAATGTTCCCACTGCTGGGACTCAGGTCTCCTCTCTAAAAGAAGGAATGGGCCGTAATCCACCACGCGGGCCCCGTGCGGTTTGGCGGATGTCACACGTCTTCGAATTTTTGGTTCTGGGACATGCCGGTTTCCTCACGATGTTTTCCTTCACCGTTTTAAGAGCAGTGATGATGAAATAAATTACACAAAGTAATTGTTATTAAGGTATCAGTTTATTCCTAAATTTAAAACTTCACGTGACCCAAGGGCTAGTTTTTACCTTGGGTAGAAGATGAGCATTGCCATACAGTGTGGCAATGCCGTGCCGGTTTCTTGGGTAACGACAATCAGACCTAACAACGTTAGTGAAGAGCCATATTTTGCTTTTAGTTGTTAAGTAGTATAGTATATGTCGAAGCTAAATCATAGAATTTGATCACTTCATGATATGGCCAACTAAAATTGGCCAGATTGTTTAAACGTTAACATTTGATGATATGTCGATCCTCATTTAGCCATATCATTGATGTAGGATTTTTATGATAATGAAGTCTGAAGAAAATAGGCCAAATGAGGATTTACATATTATCAAACTTTAACGTTTAAAACGATCAGGGCAGTTTTTTTATTTATTTATTAAATAAACACACTATTTTTACAGGGTGAACCTAATACAATAGTGGTTAGGCATGCTTTTTTTTATTCGATTGACTTTTTTTATTCGATAGACATGCATATTTTATTCGATCGACTTTAAAAGTTGATTGACAGACAAACGAATATGTAAATAAAATACAAAATCAGACTTAGTATAGTACAGTAACTAATATTTAAATATAACTAACAAAATTGAATAAAACTCTTGCGAATTCACTCTCAGGGCTCGAAAATAGGTCAATACTCTCTTGTACTTCATTTACTACACGTATTGTGCGGGTGAGGGGTACTTTTGACAGTAGCACCCTACTGTCAAAAGCACCCCGCACCCCTGTTCTGGCAGCAGGTTTTAGTTGACCATATTATAAAGTGATCAATTTCTATGATCTGGCCACGACACAATGTCTTGTTTGTGATATCCCATAACTCAAGGTTTATATTCTATCAGGAAAAATAATATTAAGTTCTAGAACATGTGGTCCAAAAATGCTTGGTGTCGAAGACATCATCAATCATAATTAACTTAGGTCAAAAATTGTCACCCGTATGACAAATCTTTACGACGACGTTGACAAACTTCGCAGTAGTGTAGTAAAGTTGTGAGACAAAAAACAAATTTCAAATGACATTACATATTTACGCTGTCATATTTCGCGTAAAGGTGCCTAAATTTATCGAATTATTTTGTATGAAATAAGAAAATAAAAAAAAGAAAGATAATTGAAAAATAATTCATATGCTAAATGATTCTTTGATATGATCTTATTATATACCTTAGAGTTATGGAATATAAAAAAAAACGTTGTACAATAATATACATAGTCAAGTGTTTTTAAAATATGTAAATATTGGGCTGTGGGGTCCGAGTGCTCATACGCTTTTTAAAGAACTATCCAAACGGCTAGATGACCCTTCGCGTGATCCAAGGGCTGGCTTTTACCTTTGTCAGAGATTAAGCATTGCCATACATCGTGGCAATGCCGCCAGCCTTTTGGGCACACTACCAGTCGACAGCGATGCGGAGGAGTTTTATGTCGCAATATTTTAGTTAGAAGTAGCCTTTAATGTATATATACAGTTTTAATTAGTTAAGTGTTTTTATATACAATTTTGTTTTAGTTAGGTGTAGTTTTTACAATAAAAAGGAATTAATTAATTTATTTATTAGTTTATTCTCACATCAGAACGCCTTGCAGCTATTACACCAATGGAGGTCAATTAGTTCAGCATCTGCTACTTTCTAAGGTCAGTTTAGTTTATTTATAGACTCTAGAAAAAGGAGTTTCATAAGGTAGTCTTTGTTAATGCCTGTTACCTCGGAACGGAGCCATTTACAAACCGATCCGAAAAAAATCTTTTTTTTATTATTTCTGTTTACACGATCAAAACCTGTGGTTTGATCAATTCAAAAATTCTTTACTGGTTTTGGCAGGGCTTTAACTGTGACCGATTTTTACATATTCGTTATACGATCTGCTGTAACGAAACCATAGCGCGATTTAATTCGATGCCAACGCCATCTATCGAGCGGTAGCACAACTTTGACTGACCTGTTGGTCTAGTGGTTAGTGGCCCTGACTGTTATGCCGGAGGTCGTGGGTTCGATTCCCACCCAGGACAAATGTTTGTGTGATGAGCTCGATCATTTGTTCTGTGTCTGGGTGTAATTTATCTATATATGTATGTATTTAGAAATATATAAGTATGTTTATCAGTTGTCTAGTACCCATAACACAAGCTCTGCTTAGCTTGGGACTAGAAGGTGTTGTGTGATAGTTGTGAAAAAAAAAAAAAAAACTCTGCCGTTCACGAGAGATAAAAAGAAATTGAGTCGAGTCTATAAATTCCTTAATTTAATATGTAAATATAACACGCAAATGTAGAAATACAAGTATTCATTTACTGCTTGCGCCAGGGTAGGCCGCTAAATTCAAATTTACTTAAAATTTTTTGAATGTCACAGGTCAGTGTCAGTTAATTAAATTAATATTTAATAACATTTTTTTTTTTCAGGCTTATAGATAAATACCTTACAGACTAACTAACTAATATAAAGTAAATTAAATACAATTTATTATTATTAAATAAGACTTACGACTACGTTAGTAACACTTCACACTGCACTTGTTCACTTTGTGCTGGGCCTCAAGTCTACTATTACAATAGTGTCAGAATTGTCTATCATTGATTTCATAATTGTTGATTTTGACAAGTTTGGGAATCCACTAACATAATGGCATCATTATGACTTACCAATGGTCAACCACTGACACTACATTGAAAGAAGTGCCATAGAATGGTAATCTCGTACATATTGACAAATGAATGTCTGACGTATGCGGTAATCTGCTAAAATTTTGACAGTTCCTTTGACCAGTGACCTATCATTAGAACTTTGTTGTACAGTCATTGCTTTTAAAAAGTTCGATATTGTCATTCTACCAAAACACTATTACGAGACCATTGACCGATCAATGATCGATCATTATGAATTAGCAGATTATGAACTTTTAGCAATATGACAATGGGATCGTGTTGGAATGACTAATTTATAAAAATAGCAGACTTGGGCCCCTGTACTGTGGCACTTGTCCGCGGAAGCGATGGAACACCACGCCCTGCCATCAAAAGTCTTCCTTCAACATGAGGGGCAGAAAAGTGTTCAGGACTCGCACAACGGACGCCTTGAAATTGATGTTACGGTGCGACTCCAGCAGCTGCACCCTCAGTGCGAACTTCGTCACATGGCGCACGTACTCCACGATGTCTTCCACCCTTGTAGTGTGATTTGCGACCGTAACATTTATTTGTTTACGAAATTATAGTCATTAAAACCAATACTACTACTGGCTAACTATATTGAATGACTTTTTCATTAAACGATACAAGCTATTCAATAGGGTTAGGCAGACTGAACTGCCCCCCTAGCCAAGTTACGATCGTTTGGTTTGCGTCGAACGCCTCGAGTAGGCCACGGCTCCGATTCCTTTGTTCGGACACCGACTGAGCGTTGAAATGACGTCAGAACAAAGGAATCGGAGGCGTGGCCTACTTGAGGCGTTCGACGCAAACGAAACGATCGTAACTTAGCTAGGGGAGCTGAGGCCTTACTACGTGTTAAAATAATAATAATAATATACACCACAAATTTTTAATTAGTACAATTACTTTAAGGGCTTATTAGACAAGGTCTTGTTATTATTTCAGTGAAGTTTCAATAAATAATATTCATAAACAGCAAATATATTAGCGTTTGTTTATATCCCAAAATGTCACTCAATTTAAGGAAATATTGTACAAGATTATGAATGAATAAATGACGTTCAAACTGGAAAAACACTGCGCGTAGTATTTTCTAGTACCAATGTGATGATGGTAGAATTATTGATTTTATTATGAGTTTACCAATTATGACCAATTTTTGTGGACAATGTTGGAATTTCGTCTTTTTTTACTTTTACTACAAAAATATGATCAGTAACGGGTATGGATAGAGCCCCATTTTTTTTTGTATTCATTAAAAATAGGGGTGTATAGCTCGTGAGGACTAGTTCTAGAACCAAAAATTCGAAGACATGTGACATTCACCAATCCGCACTAGGCCCGCGTGGTGGATTACGGCCCTTTCCCTCTCCTAGAGAGAAGGCCTGAGTCCCAACAGTGGGAACATTATAAGGCCGGCTATGCTATGTCTATACATACAGACAGCGAGCAATGAGTAGCTCACTGTCCGCACGTCCATTAACCGTCCGGACCGAGCCCAAGTCGTCGACGGCGCGTTTTGTACCACGTGCGCCTCAGGGAGATGTCAGCAAATCTTAGTGGGCTATCAGGGTCGCCTACTAGGGCCAAGTATGAAAGTGAAACCCGGGCCCTGGGACGAAAGCAAAGAAGAAACAGGAGTGGGTTTTTTGTCAGTAAAAGTCTGCCTCTATCTCCCGCTCTGCCCAAGAGCAGGATTTGTCTTTAGATGATTTTCCCACCTAAAAAAACCACTAAGGGGGTGAAACGGGGGTTGGGAGTTTGTATGGAGAAACCTATTTTCACGCGGGCGAAGCTGGGGCAGAAGCTCGAAGAGAGGAAAGAATCATTCAACCCATAGATTTGGAATTTATCAAAAACCTTTTTGTTTCTCGAAATAATTGATTATGAAAGTCCGACTCTAGACTTTCACAATCAATTATTTTATGAAACAATTATACAATGTCTAGACTAGACTGACTTGATAGAACACTGGTAAATAAAAAATCTGAAGCCTCAATTACTTTTTTAAAGTTAATTGGCTAGATTTTTGTCCACGGATTCATTTTTGAGATGAGAAATTTTACAATAATAAACGTGCGCAAACACTGCCTGTATTTAAAAGGCTTGTGAAGGATCATTACTTGTCACTGTGATCATGTCTTCGTTTCATCACTTATTTCTCTTGCTTATATATTTATATTTTGTATGTATGTATATGTGTATCTATTTTAGTATTAAGTTTTTGTTTACTTTTATATTTGCACCAAGTGCAACCCCATTTTGTGTCCAGGCAATCTCTATCCATTCTGGGTTGCCTGGAAGAAATCGCCGAGTGCAATAAGGCCGCCAATTGTATGTTTTATATTGTATTACAATTCAATTTGTAGATCTGTAACTTGGTATGCAATAAAGTATATATAAATAAATAAATAATCTCTGTCGCGTGTCACACTTTGCGTTCCAGGAACCCAGGTTTCATTTTCGGAAGTCAATTATCCATAGTTCAAGTGGGCTTCAACCCTGCTGGCGTCTACGATTTTGCTGAAATCACAAGCCGTTGACGACTCAGGCTCGGTCTGGATAGTTACCGGATGGCCGGACGGCGAGCTACCTATTGCTCGTCGTCCACAAGCCCACGCCTACGGTAAGTGGTTTTCTAGTAAGTGAGTTGCGAAATAAATACCTATCAGTGCATGCAGTACAACAGCCATCTTAAATATGCGGCCCACTGGACATTTTGTACGGCCCGAATTAATTTTGAAAACGGCCAGGGCCTCAAGTCTGCTATTACAATTGTGTCAGAACGACTGCACAGTGACGTTCTAATGGTAGGTCACTGATCAAAGGAACTGTCGAAATTTTAGCAGATTTTCGCATACGTCAAACATTCATTTGTTATTATGAACGAGATTAGGATTCTATGCCATTTCTTTCAATGGAGTGTCAGTGGTTGACCATTGGAAAGTCATAATGACGCCATAATATTAGTAGATTACCTAAACTTGTCAAAATCAACAATTATGAAATCAATGATAGACCATTCTGACACTATTGTGATAGCAGACTTGAGGCCCTGATTACGAACTTTAGCAAAATGACAATGGAATCGTGTTGGAATGACGAATTTATAAAAATAGCAGACTTGGGTTCCAGATAAAGTGGCCGGAGAGCATATTACCCTTTCTCGAGGTGGGAAATCAGAAAACAAATGTTCCGTTCTCTCTTTCGTTGTTGACTGTACACACCAAACAGGCTTGAAAGATGGTATAGTATGGATTTCGGATCGAAGTTAATCGGTGAGAACGGATGGTGTAAAGATATGAATTTCGGTTTAATTTTGAGATATATTTAGGCTATTTCTAGCACAGCCAAAAGCAGAACCCATTCTCGTAGGTACTTAAGGCCAGGTTCTACTCATTTTGAACTTTTTTAAACCTTTGGAAATCCACAAATATAAAAGAGAAAACCATGAAAAAATATTTTATTAAAATTGACTATATGGCAGAAATCAAAACTTGTTATAAATTAGTTGGCTCGATAAAAAATAAAAAAACCCCGAATCTAACCCCAACTTACGATTACAAACCTATATGTCTACGAGGTTACGTCACGGAAATATTGAAAAGATACAAAAAATATTGAAACTTGTTTTTTAAAAGGGCCTCGCATAAACAAAAATCTTGAATAGTTATTGTTTTTTTTTTTTATAAAAATAAAATCGCTGTAACGGGGCTGAGAATTTGACATAGAACCGAGTGGAGTTCATACAAAATACTCAGTGATTACAACCGGCTCTTAAAAAACGTTTACCTCTCATCTCGATAACAATCAATTGCGTAAAAAGTTTGATGTTTCGGAAAATTAAAGGACTTTTGACGAATTGAGACTGAGATTAGTATGTGAGTGTTCCTCCAAAAGAAATGAATTGAATTGCCCTATACTTATGAAAGAAAGAAAATGAAAAGAAAGAAAAAGAAAAGAAAGAAAAAGAAAAGAAAGAAAAAGAAAAGAAAGAAAAAGAAAAGAAAGAAAAAGAAAAGAAAGAAAAAGAAAAGAAAGAAAAAGAAAAGAAAGAAAAAGAGTTTATTTACGTCCAACATGGCGCATATCTTATAAATAAAAACAAATAACAATAACTTCCCTCTTCTTATTATATAACTTCTCTCGTTCCGGGTGGAATGAGAAGCAGTGTCACACTTTTACTGTCTAAAACCTGTGCGTGTTTCTTCAGTTGCCTTTTACTTTTTAAGGCCGCGGTGACTCTCTCGAATAATCCTGCATCCCATAGAATTACCCTCTCAATTCAAAGTTCATTTTTAGGGTTCCGCACCCAAAGAACAAAACGGGACCCTATTACTAAGACCTCACTGTCCGACTGTCTGTCTGTCACCAGACTGTAGATACAGTCAAATTTGAAACAATTTGACAGTTGAAATTTTCACAGATGATGTATTTCTATTGCCGCTATAACAACAAATACTAAAAAACTGGGCAAGTGCAAGTCGGACTTGTGCACTGGGGGTTCCGTACAAACTTACCAATTTAAATAGTTCAATTCATGAATGAAGTCTCGAAGATTTTTCCGAATAGCAAAAAAAGTCTTTTTTTTTAACGTAACAACAAATTTACTGTTTACAGATTTATTCCTACACTTGTGCTATAAGATCTTGCTTCATGCCAAATTTCAAGATTCTGGGTCAACGGGGAAGTACTCTATGCATGTTGATTCCCTTGAGAATGTCGAAATATACGTTTTTTTTGTGACATAAACGGCCTTATCTTTTTTCCGTTAATTAAGAAGTTTGATTTTTTTATAACTTCAAGATCTGAGTATATGGTTTTAATTTCAAGTCAATACCTCCACGCGGTCCTGAGATAAAGGGTCTTGACAGACAGACAGACGGACAATAAAGTGGTCCTATAAGAGTTCCGTTTTTTCCTTTTGAGTTAACGAACCCTAAAAACAGAATAAAATAAATATTTAAGAAGCCATCCAAAGGTGATTTTTTTGCTCGTTTTTGTTCGATATTATAGATAAGGCTACTGAACCTTTCGTGCGAGAGTCTGACTCGCACTTGGCCGGTTTCTAAAACCCTCGGCCGAAACCCGTCCCAAGTTATTTGATGCCGACGCAACACGTTTTTTTCTTCCATTCTGTCCTGTCACTCGTCACGCTATCACTAACTTCATTTACTTTTTTAATACTCCTCACACCTTTCATCCATATTTTCTGTGGCCTACCTCTGCGTCTCCATCGAAAAAAAATAAAATTATCACAATGATGGCCAATATTTTTTTAGTCATATTTATTAACATAAATGCAAATTATGTTCTTAAATGCATACCTACACACAAAAGCACATTTGTTTTCTTATTTGTTTATTTGAAATAAAATACTTTAAAACAATAATCATCTTCCTGCCCTTGTTCCATCTTATTTGGAGTCGGCGCAACACGTTTTTTTCTTCCATTCTATCCTGTCAACTGTCATGCTATCACTAACTTCCTTTTCTTTCATTTCACTGTTCACACAATCCATCCATCTTTTCTTTGGCCTCCCTCTCTCTCTCCACCCATCCACATGCATACTCATAACTCTTTTAGTAACATGTGTTTCATCTCTCCTCTTTACATGACCATACCAAGACAAACGATTCCCCTTCAACTTTTCAGTCACTGGCGCCACTTTCAAACTTCCTCTAATATATTCATTTCTTACTTTATCCATTCTCGTCACATCACACATCGATTTCAACATTCTCATCTCCGCATGTATACTTAAAATACTTTAAAACGATGTCAAAGAATAAACGGCTACGCTAAGCAATGAAAAATATACTTCAGACTTGTCAAAGTACCTACGACTGTCTTTGATATCAATTTATACTCCTCGATACTTCATTGGACTTCAGGTGGAACGGCGTTTAAAAATACAAGCTAAGCACTCGAGCACAAAGGTGCCCGCAGATACGATACAGTGAATTTTATTCGCTACATTAGTCCTGTTGCAATATATCAGAGGTGCATACAACTTGGATGTTACTAGAGTCGAGCGGTATTAGGCCGAAACTGGAAAATAATTTGGAGGACGAATTTTTGTATTTTTTTTTTCAAATCTTTGCAAATATCCGTACAGGCTAGACCCAATGCGATAATGAATTTTCTTCAGAAAACAGAAACGTTTATTTCAAATAGACCAATTACAGGCACTTTTGAATTGTCAAAATGTAGGTCAGTCAAAAAAAAAAGTGAAGCTAAATTGCACGTTCCAAAGCGTAGATCTATGTAAAAGAACGTGCAAAAAACTCCATTGACACTCTTTTAAATCATATTATAAGTTACATAAAATTGTAATTTTATTATATACTAGATGCTGCCAGCAACTTCGTCCGCGTGGTAGTCTTATTTTATCTTTTACCTCCTTAAATAGTGCCACTGTTTATACCGTAGCTAATTCTATATGTGGCTATTCTAGTGAATGTACTCACAACACAACAGCCCCCCTAGCCAAGTTACAATCGTTTCGTTCGCGCCGTACGCCTCAAGTAGGCCACGCCTCCGATTCCTTTGTTCTGACAACGTGACTGAGCGTTGAGATGGCGTCAGAACAAAGGAATTGGAGGCGTGGTTTACTCGAGACGGTCGGCGCGAACGATATGATTGTAACTTGGCTAGGGGGGCAGTTGTTCGTGCTTCGAGCATGCTTAGGCATGTTTAGGTTAATGCTCCAGGCCGTGGGTTGACTTCCAAAAGGGAAACCTGGGGTCCTCGAACTCTAGGCAAAGAAGAAACATAGGGGTGGTTTTAGTCAGTAAAAGTTTGAGATGCTCTCCAGCTTCGTCCTTGACAACTTGACAACGTAAAACGTCAAGTTTTTATTAAAATGACACATTTAGCTCTTCTCTTATAAGTTGTAGCACTTTTACTTATTAAAAACAGCCTGTGAGTATTTTACTGACTGAAACCTGTCGGTACTAGAAGAAATGAGACAGATATAATTAAAAAAAAAAACTTTATTCATGTTTTTTTTTTTAACTGTTTTTCGGTAAAACGTATTGCGTCGACCCCAAATAACACGGAACAAGGCTGCCCTTGTTCCGTGTCATTCATCATCTTCCTGCGAAGATGATGACGATGATGATGATACTGTTTTTCGGTTTCGGCCTGTGTTCGTCTGCCACAGAACGTATGCCAAGATTAAAGTTCATCTCTAGTTAGCGCCTTTTGTCCGCAAACTCATTCAACCAGGACCATCGACTAGGTAATGTGTTCCAATTCATAATAAAATATTTTATACTTGAAGATTTTAACCGCTTCTGAGAAGGTTTAATGTTTTATTTCGTGAAAGCTGTTAGCTTCCTTCATTAAAATAAATATTGTTTTTTTAGGGTTCGGTACCCCAAAGGGAAAAAACGGAACGGCGAAGCTGCTGGCAGGAGCTAGTATATAATAAAATTATACTTTTATGTTCATCATCATCATCACCATTTCAGCCGACAGACGTCCACTGCTGGACATAGGCCTCCCCCAAATGTCGCCACAAAGAACGGTCTTGTGCGTCTCGCATCCATCGGATTCCCGCAACCTTCACCAGGTCATCGGTCCACCATGTAGAGGGCCTTCCAAAACTGCGTCTTCCAGACGCGGTCGCCACTCCAGAACCTTTCGGCCCCAACGGCCATCTGTTCTGCGAGCAATGTGCCCTGCCCATTGCCACTTATGTTTGTGCGATTCTTCGTGCTATGTCGGCAACCGTGGTTCACCTGCGGATGTCTTCATTTTTGATTCGATCACGTAAGGAAACTCCGAGCATAGCCCTTTCCATTGCCCTTGCAAAAAAATTAGTTGTTCCAAACTGTTTGACGATAAATGTTTTATATTTAATTTTTTCAAGAATATTGAGCAGACATTGCCTGTATTAAATTATCATTTGAAAGCGCTTTATTTTCGCAATAGCACAGAATTTAATTATAAGTTTTAAGAGAAAAATAAAAAAAGTTGGTAGGTAGTACAAGTTGCACTAAAATGAAAGGCAAGCCTTTAAAAATAAATTCTCGTATTTCTGAAGTATATTTCGCTAAGTTTTAAATTAAAATACTGCAAAACTTTTGGAAATGAAAGGAACTTGGGTTTTAAAAATACTTTTCTTGCTAATTGTAAGATTTCTGATGGTTTTAATTGACTTACTAGAAACAGTTTGGGATTTAATTTAAAAGTTAGTATTTTCTGCATTATGACCCAAAGCTTATTTTCGTATTTGATTAACCATACTAGTATAGTAAAAGTATTCCAAACGCATGCACTTATGCGTTTGGAATACTTTTGAAAAACAATATATATTAACTTTGGATAAAGTGCAAAAAGCATTCCTAAGGAATCTTTATAAACGTCTTTATGGCTATTATCCTTTTTTATATCCCATGAAATTCCTGCTGGGTTGCTTGGGTTTCAATTCCTTAGAAGCTAGATGGTCACGCGACCAGATGATTGTAGCATTCAAAATACTCAGGGGAATTATAGATGCTCCTGATCTACAAAACCTTCTGTGTAATTTGTATGTGCCAAACAACTACAGCCGTGGCAGGAAGCATCGGCTCCTGGCAGTTCCGACGAGTCGTACAGTTGCTCACTCCAAATCACCCATACCGCGGACACTCTCTTAGCTTAATGCTCTCCTAGACAAAAACACCGATTTTGATATGTTTGGTGAAGAATGGAAGATGATACTGTTAGAATGTATGAAATTTTGTGAGATAAATGACTGTGTATAATATTTATTAAATAGGTCCCAACAAAAGTCCTGCGTGACTTTTTGACTTCTGATTTTAATTTTAATTATTGTTTTATATTTTTTTCTGTATGTGTTTAAATGGTGTAATTGGCTTCGGCCGTTCTGTTTAAATTAAATAAATAAATAATCCTTAATCCTATTTTTTTTACGTGTTTGTATTACACATACCCTTATTTTCAGTTTATCTTGGTATGATCATGCGAAGAAGAGAAATAAAACGCATATTACTAATAGAGTTATGAGTATATATGTAGATGGACGGAGATGAGGAGGGAGGCCAAAAAAAAGATAGAAGGATTGTGTGAGGAGTGATATGAAAGAAAAGGGAGCTAGTGACAGCGTGATGAGTGTCAGAGGACTGAATAGAAGAAAAAACAACTGGTCAAGTGCGAGTCGGACTCGCGCACTGAGGGTTCCGTACAAACTACAATTTCCGAAGTCTCGAAGATTTTTCCGAATTGCAAAAGAGTATATTTTTTTTGTGACATAGGTAACAATAAATTTATTGTTTTCAGATTTATTTCTATACCTGTGTTTTAAGACCATGCTTTATGCCAAATTTCAGGATTCTGGGTCAACGGAAAGTATCCTATGAATTTTGATTCCTTTGAGAGTATTGAAATATACTATTTTTGCGACATAAACGGCCGTATTTTTTTAGAAATTTGATTTTTTCACAGCTTTAAGGGACCGCAAACCTAAGTACATGATTTTAATTTCAACTCAATATCTTCACACGTTCCCGAGACAAAGGGACAGACAACACAGTGATCCTATAAGAGTACCTTTTTTCATCGTTTCGTTCGTTTGAGGGTTCCGTACGGAACCCTTGGAAGGAAAAATAGAGAAGCATATTGCAGCGCCACCTACCGGGTTCAATTATATTTTCAAACCATCCAGGGATGCACTCAAATATAAGTATCAAATTTCATCCAGATCGGTCTAGCCGTTTAGAAGGAGTTAGGTGACAAACACACGTACAAAAGAATTATATGATATATAAAGATTTATTCTAATAAAGAGACAAGATTTGTATTATTGTTTGTAATAAATAAACTCAAAAACTTTTGCTACTGTGAGTGACATTTTCTGCTTTCAAGCGGGCGAAGCTGCTGGTAGAAGCTAGTCATATAGAAATAAAACATCAGATATTTTATCAACTTTAAGAAAAACAAAAAATAAATTTTGGGTACTTCTAGGGTATTAGCGATTTTTGCGGACCTTTACATTTTGGGTCATCTATCCCACATAGAGGATTGTTGCCTAATCTATATAAATCACGTATGGAATAGATGGCCCACCGAAAAAACAGGATATCTATCCCGCATAAATTTTGATCGCAACTTGCCTTTAGCTTCCTTGTCGGAATCTGTGTTTCCTGATGGCTACCCGGGAATCTTTAAGTCGTGAGTGAATAGGTCACTTCTAGGTAAGCGCGCTCTCGTCGACCGCATCGTCGCTTTCCATCAGGTGAGATAGCGGTCGGGCGCGAACCCGTCAAGAATAAAAAAAAAAGCAATCGCATATCGGCATGCGAAATAGTCGATTTAGTAGTAATTGAAGAGTTCATCTATCTATATATATAAAAATGAACCCTATTTCTCCTAGTCACGCTATAATTTAAGAACGGCTGGTCCTATTATAATAATTCTTTTTTTGGTAGGGTAAGTATGTAGAGTAGGTAGGTAAGTAGCGTAGGGTAGGTCGGGTAGAGTAGGTAACTAGGTAGGATATGGTAGGATAGAGTAGGTTTCAGGGATGGCGTATCAGCTCCCACGATCCCCGGTCCAAGTGTGGGAGGGAACACCGGGGTGGTTTTTAGTCAGTAAGAGTCTGACTAAAAACCACCCTTCGCCTGCCCCAGGCGAAGGACATCCATGAGAATTTTCCACCCAGGCAACAAAAAAAAAGGATGGAGTAGGTTACAGTAAGGCAAATGCTAGAAGATAATTAAAATATTATGTATTTATGCGCAAAACTAGAATAATATATTTTCCTCATTATGTCTCAAAAGTTATCTCTATTTTTAATTATTAACCCATATTCGTATTATAATTCAAGATGAGAAGTGATTCAATGACTTCTCCCAGTCTAGGGTGGAGCGGCGGAAATCCATGGGCTACCCTGGAGCATTCACCTAGGTCTTGTGCATGCGATCACTCTAGAAGTCTAAAAGATAAAAGATATTATCACTTATCATCAAATCAGAGGGCGGTTAAGCGTGAACTCATCTACACTAATATTATATAGAGGTACAGTTTGTTTTTTTTGTTTGTAAGCAGGTAATCTCTGAAAGAACTAGTCCGATTGCTAAAATTTTTTCACCGATAGAAAGCTGGTTTTTTCCTGAGTGACATAGGCTATATTTTATACACGTGGGTAAAGCCGCAGACAAAAGCTTGTCAATAATAATAAAACACCGATCTCGTGGTCGGGTCAAGTTGTATCATCAGAAAAACGTGCTTTATTCTGTTCCACAGGGTTGTTCGGAAGAAAGAGAAATCTGTGCAGCCCTGGAACGTAAAGGGAAACTGAAGAAACACTGGTTTAAAAAAAAAAACTAGTGTTTTTTTAAGGTAGGAAATCGTCTAATGACTTCTCCCACTCTAGAGCAGAGCGAAAGGGCGTGTTAGACTTTTAACCACTAAACCACACACTTTATGTTTACAGTTAGTAGGATTCGGCCCTGCTGGGCCCCTACGGTTATGCGGACATTTTTTTTTCATTTCTTTGAAGCGCGCGCAGAACACTACGTCCCGCCGACGACTCGGGCTTGGTCCGGACGGACGGCGAGTTGCCCATTGCTCGTCGTAAGAAACACTGGTGGGTTTCCGTCAGTAAAAGTGTGACACTCCCTTTTACTACAGCCAGAGCGAGAGGAATCATATGATGATTTCACACCGAAAACAACTGTGTCTTTGCTATGTAAAAATATCATTGAATATTTACGATGGTAAGTCTATCTATGATCTACAATTATTAATACACGTACACAAAGCTTCAATAAATTAAAAGCATTGTCATCATCATCATTTCAGTCGAAAGACGTCTACTGTTGGACATAGGCCTCCCCAACTGTCGCCATATACAACCGATCCTGAGCGTCTCGCAATAACTACACTATGATCGCCAACCCGCTTACCAAGCGTGGCAATGATTGATTTATGGCGAACCCCCCCATATGAAAAGCACATCGAAAACATTACATACATACTCGGCCTTATAATGTTCCCACTGTCGGGACTCAGGCCTCCTCTCTCTAGGCGAGGGAATGGGCCGTAATTCACCACGCGGGCCCAGTGCAAGTTGGGGAATGTCACATGTCTTCAAATTTTTTGGTTCTAGGAGCATGTCCTAGAACCAAAAAAAAATCTGGTTTCCTCACGATGTTTTCCTTCACCGTTTTGAGAGCAATGGTGATGAAATAAATTACACAAAATAATGCGCGCCTGCCTGGGTTTGAACCCACAACTTACAACTCGTAAGTCGGGGCCGTTACCATTCGGCTGCCACTGCTCACGAATGCATTAATTCGTATTATATTTAAAAGTAAATAACAAACATAAATAGTATTCCAGTTTGGAAGCTGCACGTTGTAAAATACGCGGTGAATTTGTTGCTGGTACAGATAAGCGCGCCTCTTCCTGTGTATACCATCGCTGCCGGCGAGAATACAGTGTAGTTTGTGGAAACAGAGACTGCATTCATACTACTACTAGAATTAACGTTACTAGATTGGAAAGTTTCTGAAGATCGGGATAGGGTTTATGTTTCTGCAGCACCCTAAGGTCTCATCATCATCATCATTTCAGCCGACGATGTCCACTATTGGACATAGTCCTCCCCCAAGCGACGCCACAACGACCGATCCTGTGCGTCTCGCATCCACCGCACTCCTGCGACTCTCACCAGGTCGTCGGCCCACCTTGTGGGAGGCCTTCCAACGCTGCGTTTTCCGGTGCGCGGTCGCCACTCTAGAACCTTTCGGCCCCATCGACCACAACCCCCGACCACCCTAAGGTCTACTGGTAGAAAATACCGAAGGCATTATTTATATATTTATTAAAGTTTTAATAAATATAAATAATACAATGCAATACAATAATATAATACAATAATATAATATAATGCGCTCTGTTAGTTAGTGATAGCATGACGAGTGACAGGGCAGAATGGGAGAAAAAAAACGTATTGCGTCGACCCCAAATAACACGGGACAAGGGCAGGAAGATGATGATGAAATAATGCTCTCTATTGCAAAGTAGTGTAGAGTTACAAAGACAACACAGACTGCTAGAAAAAAATATAATACTTGGTAATAGATAAAAGTATAAAAGAAAGTATTGATTTGCCATAGGAAGGACAAGCGTTATTATCATAGATTTGTGGAGAATTCGAGGAACTTCAAATGATAGAATTTCTTTTTTCTCTGAATCTGCTTGATTATCTCTAGGTTAAGGGACCTTGTGTGGATAAAAAATTTGAATAGTTCGTTGTTTATTCATTTATTTAATTCTATAAGTACACATTGAGTCCGTCTCTGTACTTTTACAGAGGTGGACTTAATGCCTTAAGGCATTTTCTACCAGTCAACCTTTGGGTGATGCAGACACAAATTGTGGTAGGTACAATATTAAGCATTAAGTACTTATTTACAACACATTATATTTTATACAAATAAATACTACCACAATAATATATATATATTGTTGTGTAATTACCACTTTTAAAAGTGTAATTTACCTGTCCTAAAAGTGTCAAACCTCTACGACATTATTGTTCCATTCTGGGAATTCAGCCTGAACTTTCCAGTTGCAGTCTCTGTCTACGCCTACTCTGTGCACGTATACATTGTACGACTGTGTATCCAGCATGATATATGTCGCATAAAACGCTCCGCGCTGATTATAACGCTATTCGCTTTAAGAACATGTTGTGACATGACACTTTTGCTTTACTTTTCCAGGCATAATTCCGAGATAATCCTGTCAACTTTGATCCATGTTGTACGCATAAGTAACTCTCTGTATCTGTGTTGGTATCTAGAAGACCACGTAAGGAATAATAATGTTACGAAGAAAACAACGAAGAAAATTTGGTAAAAGTTTTTTTTCTGGTAAAACCAGATTTTTTTCAGAGACAGTATTATTTTTCATATTATTAGGGTTCCGTACCTCAAAAGGAAAAAAACGAAACCCTTATAGGATCACTTTGTTGTCCATCTGTCTGTCTGTCTTTCTGTCGTTCTGTGTGTCTGTTTGTTAAGGCCCTTTATTTCGGGAACGCGTGGAGGTATCAAGTTGAAATCTAAGGTCTCTTGAAGCTGTGAAAAAATCGAACTTCTAAGTTAAGGAAAAAAGAAAAATACGGCCGTTTATGTCGCTCTTAAAGGAATCAAAATTCATAGGATACTTTCCGTTGACCCAGAATCCTGAAATTTGGCACATCGCAAGGTATTATAGCACAGGTATAGGAATAAATCTGAAAACAGTAAATTGTTTGCTACGTCACAAAATTTTTTTTTATACGGAAAAGTCTTCGAAACTTAGTCTATTTACATTTTAGAGGTAGGGTTGTACGGAACCCCCAGTGCGTGAATCCGACTCGCACTTGCCCAGTTTTTTTGATGTCTAAAAAGTTTTCTTTATAATAAAATAACTCTAGCCAAGCATTTGTATAGGATTTAAAAAACAAAA
Source organism: Mythimna vitellina (assembly GCA_949316375.1). NCBI lineage: Eukaryota > Metazoa > Arthropoda > Insecta > Lepidoptera > Noctuidae > Mythimna > Mythimna vitellina. Next base: position 5,347,576 of record OX438708.1, on the reverse strand, counting down.
TCGAACTCTAACTAAATCCAAACAGAAAGATTTATACAGGTTGTTTTAAAAAACACACCAACCTTTTTCCAGAGGCAGATAAACTTATGAATGCCAACGCAACTTTTAGTGTTGCGAGGTAAAAAAATCCAAACCTCTATACAAACTTGCTACGTTTTTTCACAGAGCAACACCGCTTAGCGGGTAAGCCAACCGTGTGCTTGCTTATTAGAGCATTCATCCACACTCTAGCGTTAGTCTCACAAGCTTTCGGTGTCCCTTTTAAAACTCATTTGAATATGAATTTGAACGAAGAGTCTTTTGACAAGTGTTGAGTTTGTTTTTTGCATTTGCATAAAAGTTCTTTGTCAAAGGCTTGTACGGAAAGTTTTGCGTTTAGAATATCAATTTCTTGTATCAAGTTCTTTTTTCTCTCTCTATTTTGGTGTTTCTATCTCCGTTGAATTACTGTCTTGTTGGTTTCGTGGTCGTAAGCGCGACTGTTGAAGGGTTTGATTTCTTGGTCGGGCAAAAGTGCTGTTGGCCCTAGTGCAACCCATAGTTTGGAGGTGGTGTGACAACACGAAAAGCACGTAAAGCCATTGGCCATGCGCCTGATCTTTATTCGGTCGTGTTGGATTGTTAATTGTTCCGTCGGACTATAAGAGTAAAGAAACCTCTGTTTGTGCAAACCCTTGTGCACTATAATAATTTCTGCGTTAAGTAGAATAGATCGATATGTATGTGGGGTAAAATTATTGCAATAATCTGGCCCCCCTAGCCAAGTTACAAGGTAGTTGTAACTTGGCTGTTATAGTATGAACGCAGCTTTTATTTTTTAGAACGGAACGCAGTGGATGAAAGAGAGGAAAGTAGGCTGGAATGAATAAAAAGAAAGATGGAGAAATATCGACAGATTTCTCGGCGAAGGTTGCATATTTATTGAGTGCTTAGAATTATTAAAATATATACTGTTATAAATAACCTTTTCAATTATTTTGGAAAATATTGAAAGAAGAGCAATGGGTTTGTAGTTTTATATATTTTGTGGGTCATCCTTTTTATGTAGTGGTTCTAATACAGACAGTTTTAAGTCTTCGGGAAAAACACCATGTATACATAGGTTAGCAATAAAGCTAAAAACCGGTGAAATTTCCACAGCTACGCTTTTTATTGTCGTAGTCTCAATGTCGTCAAACCCAGAGCTATTCGTATTTTTTAGAGTCGTAATTATTTTATAAATGTCAATTGGTGCTGTAGGTGATAGGAATAAAGAATTCAAATAAAATACTATTAAAATAATCAGTTCGTTTATTTTGCCATGCACATGTATTATAAAGCGTATAGGCTTATCTCTATTGAGATTGTCTTCGGTGACCGAAACTCGGTTGGTCGGACGATTATTTATTCTTTTACCTTAAGTTATTAGTTCACGATACAATAAATAGACTTTGTATCTCTGAGGCTATCTTTAGGCATCAGTAACTAACGCATGATACAAAAAACATGTAAATATTTTAGAAAAATGAAATTCTTGAGGTACTGAAACTTTATACACCCACTCCAAGTGCCTCAAGGAGATGTCAGCAAACCGTAGCGACCCAGCAGGATCGATGCCTACTGGGGCCAAGGGTCTGCTTCTGAAAGGAAGACTCAGGAACAGGAGTAGGTTTTTAGTCAGTAAAAGTCTGACACATTCTCCCGCTCCACCCAAGAGCGAGATTTGTCATTAGATGATTTTCCCACCTAAAAACATAACCTACGAAAAAAAAGTCCAAGTAAGTTGGGACAAGAACAGCCAACTAAACATATAAACCGTCCATTTTGATTTACCACAATTAAAACTAGACTTGGTACTAAAACAATATATCCTACAAAAACCATACAAAATGAACATACAAACAGTAACAAAGATTACGATACATAAAACCAAAATTCACGGTTGTTTCACAACGAAACAATCAGGGTCACAATTAGTGGGGCCGATCATTTGACCCGAGAACGTCAATCTTGTGAGAATTACACGCCAGAGCCAGGCGGTTCGTTACTAGTTACATTATAGTACCCGGGGGATACTAACTATTTATGTAGGCTATGAAGTCTAACTATGTAGCAGACTAAGGGTAAAGCTAGCTGTCCATCAGTATTACTAGAGTAATAAGTTTGGAAAAGCTAAGCAAAACATTATGCAGATCATTTACTTAAACACTGACTTTAATGATTAGTGGTTAGTGGCCCTGACTGCTATGCGGGTTCGATTCCCACCCAGGACAAATGTTTTTGTGATGAGCACGATCTTTGTTCTGTGTCTGGGTGTAATTTATCTATATATGTATGTATTTAGAAATATATAAGTATGTTTATCAGTTGTCTAGTACCCATAACACAAGCTCTGCTTAGCTTGGGACTGGACGGCGTTGTGTGATAGTTGTGGAATATTATTATAATTTATTAATTAATTATAATTAATGATGGTCACAGTTGGGCGCCAACATGGTGTTGGCGCCCAACTGGGCCAAAAAGATAAGTCACAAAGGTAGGCAGGATAGGTCGCAAGTGGGGCTCGAAAAGACATGTATTTGTAATCAGGTTATAATGAGCCAAGCAACTGCGTTTAACCAAATCTTCCTATGTAGCAGAATAAGGGTAAATCTAGCTGTCCATCAGTATTACTAGGGCAATAAGTTTGGAAAAGCTAAACAAAACATTATTCAGATCATTTACTTAAAACAACAATTATGGTCACAGTTGGGCGCCAATATGGTGTTGGCTCCCAACTGGGCCAAAAAGATAGGACATAAAAGTAGGTAGGATAGGTCGAAAGTGGGGATCGAAAATATAAGTATTTGTAATCAGGTTATAATGTGCCAATCAACTGCGTTTAACTAAATCTTCTTATGTAGCAGACTAAGGGTAAAGCTAGCTGTCCATCAGTATTACTAGGGTAATAAGTTTGGAAAAGCTAAGCAAAACATTATGCAGATCATTTACTTAAACACTGACGTTAAGTTAATGATGGTCACAGTTGGGCGCCAATATGGTGTTGGCGCCCAACTGGGCCAAAAAGATAAGTCGCAAAGGTAGGTAGGATAGTTCACAAGTAGAACTCAAAACATATGTATTTGTAGTCATGTTATAATGAGCCAAGCAACTGCGTTTAATCAAATCTTCTGGAACAGTATTCTTGATCTGCAATATTACTTATTATACGTTCCGTCTTAGGATAAGATAGTGCTAGTACTTACAAAAAAAAAAATGTGGTGATGTAAGTGAAGTCACTTGCATCACCACATTTTTTTTTTAAACCAACCAACACTTCGTTATATAAACTGATAAAATAAAGCCGAAGTTTAAGCGCGATATTCCTTGAAATTACCAGATAGACTGGAAAAAAATCTGTGTATGGGATAGCCAGATTTACGACAAATATAAGTCACTTGCATCACCACATTTTTTTTTTGTAAACAAACCAACACTTTGTTATATAAACTGATAAAATAAAGCCGAAGTTTAAGCGCGATATTCCTTGAAACTACCAGATAGACTGGAAAAAAATCTGTGTATGGGATAGCCAGATTCACGACAAATATATATTGACTATTCAATATAACGCAACGACCCTCGGAAGTGGAGGAGTCACCAAAGATGCAGGTGGAATTGCAGAGAGGCAGCTTATCAATAATAACAATAATAGATAGTCGTGACGGCCAATGGTTTAGTTGCCAAGAACCTCGACCAACATCTGACGAGGCTCTTGTTAGGTTGTTGAATCAAGGGCTTGATTCAGAAGGCAGTACTCCTGGATACGGTGCGTATTGTTCGGAGATTACTCTCTCAGAAGCCCTGACCAATGGTAGCTTGAACCCTGTTCCCGATGACAGTGGGCTACTATTTTTTATATATATTTTTGAGTTTTGTTAAATATTTAAAAATGTAATTTATATGTCTATTCAATAAATAACGGAAATAATAATAAAAATTACCCTTAAAACTATCCAAAACTAAAATTATCTATCCGTAACCAATCTATCTCAAACTTGCGAGAACCAGTCAAGTTACAATACAGTTGTAACAACAAGACCTCTGGGAAATGATCACTTGTATTAGTAGCTCAGTTCAGACATCTGCAATAATATCTTCCGAAACAAGCTTAGCGGTACCGAGACAGATACAACTGTTGAACTGAAATTGTAACAATTTGAAGAATTTAAGTGCCAATTATGATAGCGACAAGAAACATGTAACAGAGATATTTGTAATTACAAAACATGATTGAAAAAAGTGTCCATGGAGTTTCTTGCACATTCTTCTCCATAGAGATCTACGCTTTGGAATGTGCAATTAGCATCATTTATTTTTATTTTTCTGACTGACTGACTTCTTGACATTTCAAAAGTGCCTATAAATGGTTTATTTGGAATAAATGCTTTTTGATTTTGATTTTTTGATTTTGATGATTGGCAGTTTGGATTAAGGCCAAATTGGGTGCCAAAAACATTTGAAAACGAAAATGATCAAATGTGAATAGCTCACTGCCAATAAGTTGGCCCGAGCAGATCCGCACTGCTCTTCACAGCGCCAGAGACAGAAACAGATGGATGAATATCATACGCTGTTTCCACCTTAAAACTCTGGAATGTGCTTCCCCTTGACACCAAAAAAGCTGAAAGTAAATTTTCCTTTAAGCGTAAAATCCGGAACTACTACTTGAAGTACTCTCAACTTTAGTTTGGTCTTCGTCAGAATTATTATTAAGTTCTCTTTTTGATTTGATATTTTTCATAGTATTTATTAGTTTATAATTTTAGCATATATATATATACGATGATGATGATGATGATGATGATGATATATACGAGTATATGTAATTTATTATTATAAATAACTACATTTTAATTTTATTTTTTCTGTTTGAAGTATCTGTTATTTGTTTATTGTGCAAGCCTACCACAGTGTTGTCTTTTTTAACCCAAAGGTTGACTGGTAGAGAATGCCTTGTAGTATTAAGTCTGCCTATGTACCACTACTGTACATGAAGTTTAAATAAATAAGACCGACATTGCACCCATAGGTATAACAGTTTTTGTAAAAAATTGTGTCACTTTCTTGTTGTATTATAAAGCTTATTTTTTTTTTCTATTGACGTATTTCATCAACATCTTTCTACCCATGTCCAACGTTACTTGGGATTGGAGCAAAACTTTTTTTTTCATTTTGTCCTGTCAACCGTCATGCTATCACTGACACCCCTTTTTTTCATATCTCACTCCTTATACAATCCATCCATCTTTTCTTTGGCCTCCCCTGTCCCTCTCCATTCATCTGCATGTATGCTCATAACTCTTTTAGTAACATGCGTTTCATCCCTCCTCTTCACATGACCGTACTCATTTCTACATACATATAACTCATCATTAAATAAATATAAATAGATAATAAACAAATGTTGAAAGGACGCGTGATGTCTTGTGAACCACCCAGTAGATTCGCTATAAAACCTGATATAGAAATTAAACAACTTCTAAAACAAGCCAAAAGTTAAACACGCCATCTGGCCGTCACGTCGGCGTCGCGTCGCCGAAATACAAACACTTTAAAAATACTATCGTTGTATCGCAAACTAGGAAATTGAATATCGAGTCCCGCAGTCACGTTCGAGATATTTAGGGGGACCGTGAGTATGACTTGAGGAGGACTTTTTAGAAGCTTCCGTACATAATATTATAAAATGGAAACTCCAACAACATGAGAACTTCTTATCTGATCCCTGACTGTTTTAAGTTTTGTTTTCTCTCTAAGTTTGACAGTTGACTGTACTCAAATATACGTACAATAACATTGTATACATACAATAGCATGCAAGATTGAGATTTATTGTTTGAGTCCAATCATGTTTGGCCGTCAGTGTCGGTAAATATTTATAACATTAAAAACAAAAAAAAAAACTACACTCAAAAGAATTACCTAGGATTTCAATTACGAAATTTATAACTTAGAGACCATTTATTTCGAAGTTAACTTTATCTTATCATGTCAACATTCAAAATTAACTAAAAACAGTAATTTAAAACAAATACAAGAACAATGTCTAAGCTCGACACGCTTAAAAGAAAAACTGAATTATGTCTCCACTTCTGGACAAGGGTTTCTCCCAGTGTCGCTACAATGGCTGGTCCTGTACAACTCGCATCCATCAAATTTCCGCGACCCACGCTAGATCATCAGTCTACCTTATGATGACATTGTGGGCCTTCCAACACTGCGTTTTCCGGTACAAGGTTTGCTATTCCAGAACCCATTGGACCGATCAACCATACGTTCTGCTAACAATGTGTCCTGCCCACTGCCACTTACATTAATATTTAAACTTTGTCATGTATTAGACATGACAAAGTTTAAATATTAATGTAACCTATACTTTTTGGATCTTCAAAATACAAATGGTTAGTTAAAAATCATCTTAATATACAGAGAGTTAAAGTTGATACTTCAGTGGGTTTTTTTTTTTTTTTTATTGGTTGGGAAAATCATCCTAATGACATCCCCGCTCTTGGGCGGAACGGGAGATAGTGTCAGACTCTTACTGACTAAAAATCCACTCCTGTTCCTTCGTTGCCTTCGTCCCAGGGCCCCGGGTTCCGCTTTCACACTACCCGTGGCCCCAGTAGGGTTCGACCCTGCTGGGCCCCTACGATTTGCTGACATCTCTTTGAGGCGCGCGTGGAACAGTACGCGCCGTCGACGACTTGGGCTCGGTCCGGACGGTTACCGGACGGTCAGACGGCGAGCCACCCATTGCTCGGCGTCTGCAAGCCCGCGCCTACGGTAGCCGGAAATCGGGATCGGAATCCCGGCGGCGGTTGGAGCGTAAGGACCGTTGCCTCACGCGATCGGCCGCCTCCTTAGCTAGCATTACTGCTTCGCAGAAGGAGGCGACCGCCTGCCACTCCTCCTCGCTCCGGAGCATGGCCTGAACCAAGGCCCGGCGCGAGAGATCGCTGCCGCCGATTACCCCCACGAGGACACGGCGTTGCTCTGCCCAAGCGGGGCAATACTTCAGTGGGTTGAATTTTTTATGATAGAACTTCGTGAAATAAATCCTTAGCGATTTCAGTGGTAAAACTTTGATTTGGTAAATCTACTACTTAGAACAAGACAAGTTATAATATTGTTACATACAGAAATTGATTTGACAGATTTTTTTGTGAAAGAATTTAGAAATAAAATATTTTCCAATATTTGTAGGTCTCCTACACACATATTTCTGATTTAAAAAGTTGATAAATTTTATATTGGTACCCGAGAAAGACCTTCGAACATTTTTGTACTGTAGGAGCCTTCCTGTAATCGTAAATATATTTTTTCTTATAAGCCCTGTATATTGAAGATCTATATTTTAGATTCTTTACCCAAGACCTAGACTAATTCTAGTAGCCTAATTTTGACGATTTTTTATTGTAACCAATAAAATTTAACTGTCAATGTGACGAATCAAAGGTCCTAACCACGAGCCCTTGACGCGATCCATTTGACGACCTAAACTGAACTATCAAAGGGTTATCCCTTTGATAGTTTAGTTTTAAGCTATACACTGTAAATTTTCAATTAGTACAAATACATAAAGGGCTTATTAGAAAAGGTCTTTTTAATATTCAACTAAAGTCTCAATAAATAATATTCATAAACGGCAAAGTTATGAGCGTTTGTTTATATCCCAAAATGTCACACAATTTATGGAAATATTGTACAGGCTCTTGAATGAATGAATGACGATAAAAATGGAAAAACGTTGCGCGTAGTATTTTCTAGTAGGGATTGTTATGAATGATTGATTCAACTATGAATTTACCAATTATGAAAATTTTTCGTGGACAATTCTGGGTTTTTTTTTTTTTTTTACTTTTTACTACACAAATATGATCAGTAACGGATACGGATAGACCCCCACTTCGTTCTAACCACGTGACTGAGCATTGAGATGACGTCAGAACAAAGGAATCGAAGGCGTGGCCTACTCAATGCGTTCTACGCAAACGAAACGATCGTAACTTGGCTTGGGGGGCTGGAACGCAAGGGCAAAGGATTAACATAGATACCTATGTTCCTTGTTCCTTCTTTACCCTTGCGTTTCAAGTTTTAGTCGGTAAAAGTCTGAAACGCTCCGAGAAATCATTGAACGATTTGGTACCTCGAAAAAAATAATCACAGATCGATATTATTAGAAACATAAAAACTCGGTCTTTCTAAGTTGTAACACGGCTAGTATTTTTACTTTTAAATTTTCGAAAGCAACATGTCCTAAAACAAAACAAATGCACACAAACCCTACAAAAACTGAAAATTGGTTGTTCTGCGCAACGAGTCGACATAACCGCTTGTGTGGTTTTAAAGTAAAGATATCGGGACTTGCGCCACACTTTGAGATTCAATCATTGGACTCGTGCCTCTGAATATAGAAGAACTTAATGATATTTTGATGTGCTGCCTTTTAACCAACATCTTTTAGCCTTCTTTTGCCTAAAAGCAGTGCATACCAGGGTTAACAGAATAGCATTTATGCCGCCACTTGCAAACTAAAGACTTGACTTCAAAGAAATCCTAGATTGCACAATTAAAGTTCTCTGCATAATTTGAATATAAAATATGAACATCACAACTGTTGGTGATAGACCGACGAGGTGTCGTGAATAGACGGCGCTGTGAAACAGAGGCGCTGCGACTCACCTGCTGTATACGAACAAGCAAATTCGCACATAGGCACGGTTTCACTATGAAGGTTCTGACAGGCTTTTTTTTCGTCCCAGGGCCCCGGGTTTCATTTTCACACTACCCAGGGCTCCAGTAGGCTTCGACCCTACTGGGCCCCTACGATTTGCTGACATCTCCCTGAGGCGCGTGTGGAACAATAGGTACGCGCCGTCGACGACTTAGGCTCAGTTCGGACGGTCGGACGGCGGCCTACCCATTGCTTGCCGTCTAAGAAGGGCTAACTACATAAAACACACGGAATACGGAAACCAGTTTGATGTTCTCCTATTTTGTTTGCTTCATCTTCGCCTTTAACACCTCTACCAACAGTTGAGTATAAAACATTTCATGTTGAAAGTATATTAAATTCTTTGCAAATTGGGTATTAAAAAGATTAGGTGATGCGCCCGTGCTCCGGAATATATACTAGGCTAATGAACTGCCGAGTCCTTGGCTGTGTTTTGAACAACATTTTGTGTGCTTTCGAGTAATTTTTAGTTGGATGTGTTGGTATGAGCAGTAGTGGCCCAGTGTTAACGACCCGACTTACGAATTGCAGGAGACTTCGTGTAATTTACTTCATCGCCATTGCTCTTAAAACGGTGAAGGAAAACATCGTGAGGAAACCGGCATTTTCTAGAAACAAAAAAAAAGGAGACAATTTGTGACCTCCACTAATTCACACTGGGCCTGCGTGGTGGTTTATATGGCTTACTCCTTCTCCTAGAGAGGAGGCCTGAGTCCCAGCAGTGGGAACATTATAAGGCTGATTACGCTTATTATTATGTGTTGGTATGGTATATGCAGGGCCTTGCGCGATCGAATCAGGAATAAAGATATTCGCAGAAAAACCAACGTTATTGAAACAGCCCATAGAATTGCCAAAAACGGCAACGGCACGTTGGGCGCAGCGGTTAGGAGATTGGCTGCTATGTTACGTGTCGTAGGTTTGATTCCCGCACGGAACAAATATTTGTATGACCTACAGACGGGTGTTCCAGGTCTGGGTGTGAACGCACCTAAGATATAGGAGTCATTCCTATAATGAGAGGCAACGCTTGTTTTTTTTTTTAAATCCATATGTTTAAAAGCGAAATACCACTTTCTGATTAATCACGAAATCTCAGAAACTATAACAACTAAAAACTTAAAATTTGGCAGGTAGGTTCCTTATAGGGTGTAGACATCCGCTAAGAACGGAATTTACTAAACTCTACCTCTAAGGGGGTAAAAAATAAATAAAACAAAATCCCAAAATTCTCCAATTATGAAAAAAAAATCATAATTGGTACATTCATAATTGAATCAATTATTCATAACAATTGCTACTAGAAAATACTACGCGCAGTGTTTTTCCATTGTTTTTCATTCATAATCAATAGCTTGTACAATATTTCCATAAATTGAGGGACATTTTGGGATATAAACGAACGCTAATAACTTTGCTATTTATGAATATTATTTATTGAGACTTTACTTAAATGATAACAAGACCTTTTCTAATAAGTCCTTTAAGCATTTGTATTAATTAAAAACTAGTGGTGTATAAATTGTTTATAGCTTCATCCTCTTTCTAGCTCGCACGACTGTCATTTTAAGATGTCATGGTAAGGCCCGTGTATTTTTATGCAAACTATAACTCGCGACTTTACTATATTGTGTATGGAAACTTTTTTTACAGACAGAAGGACTATGGTTTTCAAGTGTATCTATGTAATATAATATATTTTTACACTACCTGCTCGATAATGCCCTTTTATGTCTCATAGAACCATCACTTAAAGCAAGTTGTTCTGTCTCTAGGGAGATAATGTAGTATGGGCAATCCCTAGGAAATAAAGAGATTTGAATTTAGAACGCCAAAAATCATTATTTAGGAGAAAAAAAGGCAGTATTTGAATTAATTGTACGTGCATCAAACAAGTTTATTTAAAAATTGAACTGGCCACTAACAAAAAGTACTGACGAGACGACTACTTACTGACGAGCTTATAAAAAAGTAATGAAAGAGTGGGAGCGTTATAGAAAACTAAGACTATAGAGTCTTAGAGTAGTTAATTTCTTTAATTAATATATAATTGAATACATAGTAAATTGTCTTTTAATTATCTCACAGATAGTATAAAAGTAAAGCTGTCTTTGTCTTGGGTAGCTTGAATTCCTCGCTTCACTCTGGTTTCTATATTAACTCCCTCACTACGCTCGGGAGTTAATTTAGTAACCTTCGTTTCCTTCAGAATTCAACATCTTTAAAGAAACCCTCGATTTAAAGACAATGCTTTATCCCCTAGTCGCATAATGTTCTATTTTGGCACGCCCCGCCTTAGAGTTTAACAGTAACCAAAGCCGCGGGTGAAACCATGGGAGACAGAAGTCATTTTACATAACTACATTAACATACCAGTCTACCTAGCAACTATGTATGTATGTTCATCAAGTAAAACAAGACAAGCATTGTACCACTGACCCGTTTCCAGGTAATCTGTGCCATACGGTGAAGCCAGCGGACGGATCTCCCTCGAGAAATTATATGCGACCTACTCGTCGTGTATAATGTACTACGTGTATATAGATATATACTGTGTAACTCTGGATACAATATACAGAGTGCGGTTTTGGAGAGGAAGTTTGCTGAGACTAGAAAACTATGAAAGGAAAAATAAAATAGTCTTGCTTGAATTCTTGATGAAAACACCAAAATCACGGTTGCCTATAATATTTGAGGAGTTCCCTCGATTCCTCATGGATTTCATCAAAACTGGATTTTGATATCCTTTTAGGGAAAGAAAAATATTTGCAAATCGGTCCATAAACGACGAAGTTCTGAGGTAACAAACATAAAAAAAAGTTATGATAAAAAAAAATACAACCGAATTGAGAACCTCCTCTTTTTTTTAGGACGGTTAAAAAGTAGATATAGATAAAGCATGACACTCCTTCTCACTCCAATTAGGGTGGGAGAAGTTTTTCATGATTTCCCACTAAACCACAAAAAGTTTAGTATAGCGTTTTGCTTAAAGCGTAATTGTAGAATAGCGCAGTCTGAAAAGTGTGTCAAAAAATATTTGTTGAATATAGCGGAAGTGTAGTATAGCACTCTAAACACTATAGTTAGAGTCATGATTCCATGAACAGTCATAATTTAGTGAATTTTGAGGCAATCATTTTACTAATTTTAGTGCAGTGGAATGTCCAATTTTAGCGAATAACATTTCCTTGATTTAATAATGATCCCATACACTGAAAACAAATGAAACTAAAAAATATTGAGTTCGGCACCTTCTAGTGAGAACAGAGGTCCAACCAGCTTTTAACGTGATTCATTTGAACACCCTCATTCTCGCTCGCTATCTTGCATTTTAAACACGTCATGGTAAGGTCCTAGGTAAAGTTCATTTCCGGGAATTCTTGAGCCGAGAATTCCCGGGAAATCTGTGAGCTATATTCCTGGGAAATGAGGCTTGTGAAAAACTCGAGAAATCATTTGAGTCTAAAATATAGTTAAAGAAGGCTTTTGCCTTTGCCGTTTCGTTTATAAATGCGTACCGGTGGTCTGATGCGGTGGGGCACTGCGTACGTCCATATGTTTTTCGAATCTAGCCGTGTTCGGTCCGGTCGGAAATTATAGTTTTTGTTTTTAACAGCGTCCTTCCCGAGGCATCTTTCCCTTTTTGCTATTGATTTCTCGTATTGGCCTCTAACGTAAAACCTATATTTCATTTCTGGCAAAAAAAAGTAAAATATGCCAATAGTTTGCATCTGCCTTTCATTCGACCTTATTTCTCTCAATCCGAATTTTGATACACTTATCACCAAAACCCACCCTGTATATATGTGTGTGAGTAGTTGTAAGGAGTTAGTCTGATTCGTTTTTAGTTTTTACGAGATCTTCAGGGAGTAGAGAAACTTTTTCGTTGGATGGACATGAAATTGAAGTAAAATGTAAAGAAAAATAGACAGTAGATAGAGTTTTGATGAAAATGGACAAGTATTAGTTTTGGAGACGATTGACGATTTGTTTTTCGTTTTTGTCAAACTTCTGAGTCAACACAATTTAAAGATAAGTTCAATTATGGCGCGTATTTTGACGCAAAGAAATCAAAACCGATATAGAGTAATTCCCATTGACCTAGAATCCTGAAATTTGGCTAGAAGCTAGATCTCATAGTACTGTGGTGCGCTGCGACGAGGTACCTTCAGGAATATGGGTGTTTGATCACAATGAAATACTTGGAAGACTTTATACTTGTATTATACTTTTCTTCAATGATTCAAGATATGTACATCGCGCGCAACGGTTATGTCAGAACTGAAAAAACTAGACATTTCTTTGTTCTACTCAATTTTTAAACCTATTCTAGAACAACAAAATCCTTACGAATATATTTTACATGCCAGTTCTTTAATCTAAATCATGCGATCTTCTTACGATATCACAGTATCTACAAATAGATACATTATATCAGGCCCCCTAGTCAAGCTACAACCGTTTCGTGTCGAACTCCGTTCTCCAATCGGTAATGCCTCGGTGTCACCAATTGTAGAAAACGATAAGTTGGTAGCCATGTTGACGCGCCTGAGTCGGCCGCTCGTTCTACAATGTAGCGTTTGTATAACAAAGGATGTAGCGTTGATCATTGTAGAACCAATAACAATTCATTCTATAATTTTGAACAATGTGAACTTGGTTACGATTTTTCTATTAGTTTGTTCTGACCACGTGACTTAACGTTGAGATGATGTTATGCCCATACATTTTGACTAGCATTAACGTTTGCAGATTAGGCTAGGGGTGCGGAAAATAATTACCTTTTTTGCGATTCGGGTAAATCTTCGAGAATCGAATTATTTACATAGGTAAATTTATACGGAAGCCTCAGTGCGCGAGTCCAACTCGCACGTAACCGGTTATTTTTACGAGTGAAATCATGAAATAGCTTCTATCACTCTGGGTGAAGTGAGAGGGCGTGTCAGACTTTAGTGAGACACTAGCTCTTCTTCTTATAATAAGACAGTAGGTATGTATATGTTACTGCTAATAGCCCAAGTGCGGCCACACCTAGTTTTAGCCGGCTGCAACTTGGTGCCACATGCGGTTACACTTAGATGTATCCTACTTATATTTGTTTAGAACTAGGTTTAGCCCTCATTAAATCGGCTAGAACTAGGTGCAGCCGAATATCAGTGGTTGAACTTAGGTGTATCCTAGTTATAATCGGCCAGAACTAGGTTTTCAGTGTAGTTGCATTTTGGTTTTGTTTCGAAATTCTTATCTTGCGTTTCCCAATTGATTTGATGTCCTTTTATCACCGTAGACAAGACATTTTATCCTTGAAGCCATGTTAATCCGAAACAAGATTTATTATTTTATGTCGAATTATATTATGTACTGAAATGAAATTGCGCAGGTATTTAATGAAATTGTGTACTTAAATTTTAATGCGGAGTCCATCTGTGGTAAAAACTTAATGCACGCTTCAGTAAGTAGGTAAAGCATTCGGTATTAAAACTGCGTCAAAATGTTGTCTTATTTGTTTTAACGCAAAAATATGAGAGAAGAGTACAGAGTAAAACTTTATTTTTAGGTTCGATTTTTTTTCTTTTACTTCTGCAGAAAAGATATATCACATCAGGACGACCACCAGTCAATATGGATTTAAGCGGAAGTTGCGGCTTTTCTACACAAATAGCGGAGTAGTCTCAAAAATCCTTTCATTTTTCCTTATATAAATAATGTATATTTATGTATAGTATATGTAGTTTCATTATTAAATATTTATGTATGTTTATTTTTTTTATGTATAGGACTAAGAAGGACTGGCCCGCAATGACCGAAGACAGACTTGTATGGAAAAGGGAAATGGAGGCCTTTTGCTCAGCAGTAGGACATAAATGGGCTATAAATAAATAATAAATAATATATATACATTTGATCCCTTGTTTTCCTATTAATCTTTTCTTTTTTATTATGCAGCTACCATGTTTTCTCTTCACTACCCTTGGTTGACTGGTAGAGAATGCCTAAGGCATTAAGTCCGCCTTTGTACCTTAGTGTTGCATGAAGTTTTAATAAATAAATATATGATATTTTGAGTTTTATTAATTATTTATATTATGTAATTATAAATATCACTTTAACATCCCTGTCTTTTATTTTTTCAATATAATCGAATCAATTGGGAAACGATTGACTATATCGAGCTGTCTCGTAACAAATTAAAAGCTATGACTGCACAATGACGTTCTAGTGGTAGGACACTGATCAAAGGAACTGTCAAAGTTTAGCATATTACCGCATTAGTATGTCAGATATTCATTTGTCATTATGTACGAGATTACCATTATATGCTATTTCTTTCAATGGAGTGTCAGTGGTTGACCATTGGAAAGTCATAATGATGCCATTATATTATTAGATTACTAAACTTGTCAAAATCAACAACTATGAAGTCATACACAGTACATTGTAATAGGAGACTTGAGGCCCTGGTGAGGGTCGTGGGAATCCGATGGATGCGAGACGCACAGGACCGGTTCGTTATGGTGACACTTGAGGGAGGTTTATGTCCTACAGTCTGAAATGATGATGATGGCACTAAAATAACTTTCCCAGAAAAACTGTTTCTAAGCCAGTAGAGCAAAGAAATCATTATTCATTTCTACAATTCATCAAAAACAACTGGGTTATATTATATATTTAACCAGGGATAGTAAACTTACGACAGAATAAGTAAGTTACCAGGAATTATGATAAGACTATGGCCCCTGCCTGAACAATTTTTTTAATTTCCATTGATAAAAAGAAAGGGGATGACTTGCACACTCAACAAAAGGGCCCACAAAAACGGTCGCTAGCACGAAGTGACGATTATTATTATTATGCTTTTGGGTACAATGTAGACTAGTCTACACTGTCCTCTCATACCTATCAATATTGTAATCTGGCAATACTGTAACATCATTTTTTTATAAAGGTAAACATGGGATTTCTTGCCGGTTCCTCTCCATAGGTAACAAATTCCCAATTGGGACCGTGCACCAACTTCTGCTATATAAATTTAAATATTTGCATTTAAATTAAATTATGTTTTAGCGTTATGTACCCAGATAATAAAAACGGGACACTATTTAATTGTTAACTTATGAACCGTGATAGCTGGACAGTTGAAAATTTTACAGATGATGTATTTCTGTTGTTTCTAAAACAACTTAAACTAAAAACCGAATAAAATAATTATTTAAGTGGGGCTCCCATACAACAAACGTGATTTTTTTGCCGTTTTTTTGCTACGGACGTTACGGAACCCTTCGTGCGCAAGTCCGAGTCGCACATGGCCGGGTTTTAGGGTTCCGTAGCCAAATGAAAAAAAAACGGAACCCTTATAGATTCATCATGTCTGTCCGTCCGTATGTCACAGCCACTTTTTTCCGAAACTATAAGAACTATATTGTTGAAACTTGGTAAGTAGATGTATCGTAAACCGCAATTTACCTTTCAAGTTTGTATGGAACCCTGCGCGAGTCCGACTCGCACATAGCCGGTTTTTTTTAGTGGATTGTCCCAAAAGGTTTGTCATCTCTGTTTATACTGTGTAATATATGTGTATACTTGAAACTTAAAACAATAGCCCGCATGTTCCGCCCTATTCCAGCACATTACAGAACTTGATTCATAATTCAGAAGTTAAACGATTTAGCTTGAAACACGGAGTATTAAACTTGTTCTCTGTTTGAGATATTCTTTCTGTACACACCATTAAGGTCTGTGAAGATAGAGGGTTTGCTTTGTAGCGCATAAGGGTCTCACCGTTTTTTGCCTTCCTTTCATCCTTTCATTATTGACATAATATTAATATATATTAGTATGTATTTATATTATAATTATATATTAGACTTATGTATGTAATTATATTTTAGATTTAGTTATTGCAAGGATTATATTGTGCACTGGTTCTTACCCTCGAATGTATTCTCACTGTGTAACTCAAATGTGTGCTGGAAGAAAACTCATTGTTGAGTTAAGTTCTCGCCTTTGTACATAAACTGTATTATCTCCGTGTACTATGTATGTTTTTATTTTGTGTACAATAAAGAATTAAGAATTAAGAATAAGGGTCTCACCGTTTTTTGCCACGTAAATAAGTCATATGGAGTTTCCACTGTTTATTCTTGTACTTTTTAGCAAAATAAATATCGTACGGTTATAAAGAGACCTAATTCAAAGACTGGTAGTTGAAAATTGAATCTTAATACTTATGATTTTGGTTCAATTTTCAACATCCTTTTTTGACTTAGGTCTTTTTATGATATAGCGTGAGATATAAGAAAGACCATATCTTAAGTAATTTGGGAAAATTAAATTCATGTGTTGCTCTGTAAACAAAGAATTTTATTGTAAAAAGTCATCATCATCATCATCATCATCATTTCAGCCGAAAGACGTCCACTGCTGGACATAGGCCTCCCCCAAGTGTCACCACAATGAATGGTCCTGTGCGTCTCGCATCCATCGTACTCCCGCAACCGTTACCAGGTCATCGGTCCACCTTGCAGGAGGCCTTCCAACGCTACGTCTTCCGGTACGTGGTCGCCATTCCAGAACCTTTCGGCCCCAACGGCCATCCGTTCTGCGAGCAATGTGCCCTGCCCATTGCCACTTAAGTTTGGCGAGTTTGGCGAAGTTTGTAAAAAGTATACACAAGTAATTTTACCAGAAATAAATTGCAATAACTCATACCTGTAAACAAAGAAACGACATTCAATGTTTATAAGTACAATCCTTTATTAAAACTTAAATATTTCATGTTTTCTGACACAGAAGTTTGTATCAAAATACAAACATCCATCAAAAATGTACCATAGAAATGGCATAGACAACTAACTATACCAATGCACCTTTGTACATAATTATTTACATAAATATAAATTCATATCTTTATATATATAATTCTTTTTTTTAAATCTTTATTTAAGAGATGAGACGAGACGCACAGGACCGTTCATTGTGGCGGTACTTGGGGGAGGCCTATGTCCAGCAGTGGACGTCTTTCGGCTGAAATAATGATGATGATGATGAAAGTGACTTTTCGCAAGTTTAACCCAAAGGTTGACTGGTAGAGAATGCCTTGTTGCATTAAGTTCGCCTATGTACCACTGCTGTACATGAAGTTTAAATAAATAAGTGCGAATTTGTCACTCTGTTGATATACAAATATAACAGTTAAAAAAAATACAGTTAGCTTTTGGGTCGGTTTTTCAGAGCGAACTATATCATAATACGGTTAGTATTGATGATAGGGATTATTTTATCTGAAACAGCATTTCATAAATTAATATTGTGCGCGACAATTTGTGTTCTGAGCAATTGATTTCGGACACATTTCATTAAAATATGATATGTGTCCTCGTCTTCGTTACATGTACCACAAATAGGTAAAGTTTACTTTTTCATCATAAAACCGAATTTATTAAGAGACATATGACCCGAACGAAGCCTTAGTCATCATTCATCATCATCATTTTAGCCGAAAGACGTCCACTGTTGGACACAGGCCTCCCCCAAATGTCGCCACAATGACTGGCCATGTGCGTCTCGCATCCATCGGATTCCCGCGACCCCCACCAGGTCATCGGTCCACCTTATGGGAAGCCTTAGTAATATGGTTAAATCCTCCCTGGTAATAAAACACTTATCAATCCACGGTGAATACGAAGGTTGTCAATGGATTGTTCTATACCAAATGCCTTTTTCCCTCGAACGAAGATCAAAGTAATCTTTCCAATTTTGAAGACATATCTTTTTAAGAATGGAGACGAAGTCCATATAATATGGAACAACTATGAAATCAGTGCCATCCGAACTACCTTGTTTTGCCAGATAATCTGCCTTATCGTTACCATCTATGCCTATATGGGAAGGGATCCATTGAATAATTATTTGTTTATCTTGAGATTTAAGTCTTAAAATGGATAATTCTTCTGAACGTTTTTTTTTTTAATGTGACAAATCATTCAATGACTTCTCTCGCTCTGGACAGAGCTGGAGGGCGTGTCAGAACTTTACTGACTAAAACCACACCTGTGTCCTTCAGTTGCCTTTTGCGTTATAGGACTACAGGTTTCCTATAACGCACCTAGCATCTAGTAGCTTTGGTTTCATTGGAAAGGCGTGCGAAGAGGCTAATTGGTGATCCAGATTTGGTTAAATCCAATTTACAAAGCCTTGAGCACAGGCGTTGTGTAGCCAGCCTTTCGGTGTTTACAGGTTGCTTTTGGAGAGTGTGCGCGGGAATTGCATGACTTGATTCCGCTATCTCATTTCTACCATCGGACAACTCGACGAACGGCGAGTATCCACGCTTACGTTGTTGAAACGGACTAAGCGTTTCGCCTCGTCCTTTGTACCGCCTACATCCCATGAATGCCCTGAGAAAATTGAAAAGACTCATCTATTTCTGGAGTGAGGTGGGCTGGTTGGAGTGAAGGCCGCGATGAATCACGCACAATGGTCCGCCAAGGACTAAGTGCGGAAACCAGACCACAATAGATATATAAACCGCCTACATCGCAGGACTGGAACAATTTGCCTGCTGCGGTCTTCCCATCCGATTATAATTTGGGTGTCTTCAAGGCTAGAGTGAATAGGCTCTTATTAAGAAAATAGTGCGCCTAGGTGGCCACGTGGGAAGTCGTTTAAAAATGATGAGTTTTATATTTCTAGGCGGTTTTTTTTTAGGTGGGAAAATCAAATAGGTGACAAATCCCGCTCTTAGGAAGAGCGCAAGTTAGTGTCAGACTTTTACAGACTAAAAAACCATTCCTGTTCCTTCTTGGTTTTCGTCCCAGGGCCTCTGATTTCACTTTTACACTACCCGTGGCCCCAGTAGGCTTCGACCCTGCTGGGTCTCTTCGATTTGCTGACATCTCTCTGAGACGCGCGTGGAACAGTATATGCCGTCGACGACTTAGGCTCGGTCTGGACGGTTTCCGGACGGTCGGACGGCAAGCCACACATTACTCGCGGTCCGCAAGCCCGATCCCTAGGTGGGTTAGAATTTTTCCGATTTTTCTTTGGTTACCCTTCAACCAAAACAACAACAAAGAAATCATCTTATACCATTTATTTCCACGTCACATACAACTCATATTGCGCCACAGTGTCACAATAATCACAAGGCGTCAATAATATTCAGATCACGTGCATCGCATGGGAATCGAACGGGCGACCTCAATGTTTATTTCCATTTTGGGTGTGGGGTTCTGCTATAAATCTAATTTGTTATGTATTATGCTTTTTGATTATGGGCAGATTTGTTTACAACCAAGACAAGCCATCTTCTTTCTACCATCAGACAACCCGACGAACGGCGAGTATGAGACTGGAACAATTTGCCTGCTGCGGTTTTCCCGTCCAACTATAATTTAGGTGTCTTCAAGGCTAGAGTGAATAGGCTCTTAATAAACTAGTGCGCCAGACCATCAATGATTGCATCTCCGCTTACCATCAGGTGGGATCGCAGTCAAGCACTGGTTTATATCATTTAAAAAAAAAGACATACACGCCTTTTTTTGAGGGGACAAATAACCTAACAACTGTTTCTAGGACTAGGGTACGAATAGGTAAGGTAGGCATAGGCATGGTGGTCAGGACACCTTTTAAAGCCATGGTTGCTGGCTGTATGGCTGGCTGATCAAAAGCTTGAGGACATGATGAAGATTTGACGATGTACGAATAGTAGCCGCATGAAGGCTGCACTGACATTTATAGTCGATGGTCACCAGTTTGGAGGTATGCGTTTGGAGGTATGTTGAGCAGAGAGTAACGTCCCGCAAACCTCCGTTGAAAAGGGAGGATCCTCCGACCAGACAGGTGTAATATCTGGTGAGCAACTGCCCGATAGATGATTTCGGGCTGTTCTATATGTTCTAATTGCGAGGAGAACTTTAATTGCGCGATGCAGGATTAGATCTTACGTGACGCCATAGATGTCGCTGCATGCGGAACAAGGAGTAAAGTCACACATATCTTCGTTGAAATGGGAGGATCCTCCGAACAGACGGCTGTTATGTCTGATCTGGGTAATTGCCCGATAGATGATTTCGGACTGTTGTATACAACATTATTTTTAGTATATGCGAAACCTGAACATATAGTTTATTCAGAATCTGATTGATTCGATTCCAATCATTTTTACACCATGTTATATTTTTCCCAAAAAAAAAAACAATGAATTTGGACACCACTGACTCTAAGTACAACACAGGTCACGTCAGGCTATAGCAGAAATTAGGTGTTAGCACACAGCCGGGTGCAGGAGCAAAACAGCCTTTCAGTCGCCCGGATGGCCCGTGACCATTTTTTTGTGCGGACATTCAGGTAACACAACAAGCTTATAACTTTGTGATTTTTTATGTGTACGTAGACTCTTTACATGAAAATACTAGACACGTGTTTCGGGTTCCGCATATACTAAACCTAATGTTGTTTATTTCAAATCACGCGGCAAATTCAAATTACTCGATGTCGGATTTCGTACTTTAACCCCCGACGGAAAAGAGGGGTGTTATAAGTTTGACGTGTCTGTGTGTCTGTGTATCTGTGTGTCTGTGTGTCTGTCGGTGGCATCGTAGCTCTTAATGAACCGATTTTGATACGATCTTTGGTTTCAAAGGTGACGTAATTGAGATGGTTTTTAGGTACAATTTATACAGATCTGCCCAGGTGTTCAAGTTCATCAGCTCGTTTGTTAGTTAAAACATTACTCTTTCAGCCGTTTTTTTTTGGGGGACCGCAATGTGAAGAAGTTTATTTATTTAGCTTTAACTTGACAAAACGTTTGCGGTCCCCCGACTCAGCGACGCTCATCTTTAAAATATTAATAGGTTCTTATAATGAAGTGAAAACGTCTGAAAGAGTTATGCTTTAAGTTATTTTTTTACTTTTTAATAGTATTTTTTTGTGTCTTTGGGTTTTTATAATTTTAAATTTTATTTTTCAGTTTTATATGGCGCCATAGACTCGACACGGTGGTGTGACCAGGCGGGGCACACCTCCACCGTGTGCTCCGAGCGGTCCACACTTGCGTTTCATAGTTACGGTGACTCTTTCAAACAATCTTGCAGCCTTTACACGCTTCAGCCCTAGTGAGCCCCGTTCATTTTTGTGACATCTCTTTGAGGCGCGCATGGACTCACATGAATGACTTTATCATGAAATAACCTGACCCCTCTCATTTCCTAGCGACGGAGGTGACCACACGCGTGAGGGAACGGGCTTTCTTTCATCCCAACCCTGGCTTCCAGCCACCGTAGGCACGGGCTTGCGGACGGCGAGCAGTGGGTAGCTCGCCGTCCAGTTGTATTCATGATTTCAATGATTTTAATTCTGTAAACAAATACGTATTACACCCGCCAATCATATTTTACTTGACACACACACAACGTATTACTTACTTAGTCATCATGGCGACACTTGGAGGAGGCCTAAGACCAACAGTGGACGACTTTCGGCTGAAATGATGATGATGATTACTTGACTCTGACTTGCAAAATGCAAAAACTTAAGAATTTTTGGTTTTTAAATTTTGCACTACACTAGGAATTACTCTTGTATCGTGGGCGCGTTCGCAAACATGTAAACTCACATAGACAAGACACTCAAACCCGAAACATGTATCTATAGGCCAAACAATATGCACATCGATCACAACAACAACCAATATGCAATATAATGATAATATTCCACAACTATCACACAACGCCGTCTAGTCCCAAGCTAAGCAGAGCTTGTGTTATGAGTACTAGACAACTGATAAACATACTTATATATTTCTAAATACATACATATTATAGATAAATTACACCCAGACACAGAACAAATGATCGTGCTCATCATACAAACATTTGTCCTGGGTGGGAATCGAACCCACGACCTCCGGCATAGCAGTCAGGGCCACTAACTACTAGACCAACAGGCCAGTCAAATCAATATGGTGGAACAATATGCATATGTCTCTGCCCATCGATCGCTTCTAAAGTGGTTGCCCATACGTCAGTGCAGAGAGCAACGGGCGCTCACTACCATGTTTTCATTTCTTAATTCTCCCAATTCTCCTAGTTATTTAACCCCTCACTTTCAATACATTTGCGCCAACCACAATATCTACGCTCATCTTATGAGACGGTTATGACCGTCTTCTACTATGTCCTACTCATCGCACTGACTTTCTTCACTGTTTTCTCTTTGTTTAGGCTATTTCTTTGTGGAATGGTTACAAACCGATTAAGATTCAAGATTGAGGTTCGCGAGCATATTCGTAAGAAGTTGGCAGTAGTATCATCACAACGTTAATGTTTCTCTGTTTGCCGATTTGGACCAATTTTTGTTTTTTTTTTGATTATATATATTGAGTTCATTAAATTATGTATATATTATATTTGCCTACATTGTTTTGTATCTGTGATTCATTTGTATATCTTTTTTATATTAACCTTTTTTTTTCCTCTCTTTTATTGCAGCTACCACTATTCTTCTCGGCTTCACCCAAAGGTTGACTGGTAGAAAATGCCTAAGGCATTAAGTTCGCCTCTGTACCTTTATGTGCATGAAGTATGTAATAAATCAATAAATAATAAACAAATATTTTAGTTCCGTGCGGGAACCGAACGCGCGACATACAGTGGAGCAGTCAATCGCTCAATCATGGCGCCCACCAGGACGTCAATGAATTTCGCGGTCTACCTTTGATCACCCTTCCTAATAGATACTTTAAATAAAACAGGACCAAAATTAGTTTCCGCAATTTCCCATTCTAGAACAAACAAAATCATTATAACATTGATTAATATTAAGTTCGAGGCGCCGTTAAAATTAATGATATTCAAAAACTCGGTCCGTTCCTCCCCAACTTGGTAATTTATTGGAAAACAGTGGAAACTTAATAATATCCCGGAATAAGCTTGTACTCTCTTGTTGAGATACAATTTGTAGCTTATTATCCTGGGGATGGGTGCTAGGGATGAGGGTAAACCGAAGAATTTGTATTGTGAAATCGTAGAAACTGAAAATCATCTTATGACAAATCGCGCCCTTGGGCGCAGCGGCAGATAGAGTCAGACTTTTACTGACTAAAAACCCACTCCTGTTCCTTTTTTGTGTTCGTCCCAGGGCTCCGGGTTTCACTTTCAAACTACCCGTTGCGCCAGTAGGCTTCGGCCCCTACGATTTGCTGACATCTCCCTGAGGCGCGCGTGGAACAGCACGCGCCGTCGACGACTTGGGCTTGGTCTGGACGGTTACCGGACGGTTGGACAGCGAGCCGCCCATTGCTCGCCGACCGCAAGCCCGTGCCTACGGTGGCCGGAAATCGGGATCGGAATCCCGGCGGCGGACAGGGCGTGAGTACCGTTGCCTCACGCGATCGGATGCCTCCTTTGGTAGCATTACTGCTTCGTAGAAGGAGGCGACTGCCTGCCACTCCTCCTCGCTCCGGACCATGGCCTGAACCAAGGCCCGGCTCGAGAGATCGCCACCGCCGATTCACGAGGACACGGCGTTGCTCTGCTCAAGCGGGGCACAATCCACCGTGTCCTTCCGGCGGTCCACACAGTGGCGACACCCGGGCGTCTCTTCCGCACGAATCCGGTGCAGGAACTTCCCGAACTTACCGTGTTCGGTGAGAACCTGCGTCATGCGGAAGGTGAGGACGCCGAGTGGTCTTTCCAACCACGCCTCAAGGAGGGGACTTACTGCCATAATTGTGGCGTGCCCAATCGTTGAATTGACGTGGTTTTTTTTATGGTTGGAAATCATATACTGACTTCTCTCGCACTAGATCGGAGTGGGAGGGCGTGTCAGAGTTTTACTGGCTTAAAACACACCTATATTCCTTTTTTGCCTTTGCGTTCCAAGACCTCGGGTTCCCCAACCAATGGCCCCAGAAGGCTTCGGCCCTGCTGGCCTCTACGGTTTCGCTGACATCTCAGCTATCCATAGCTCGTCGTCCGCAAGCACACGCCTAAAATCAGAGAAGGTGAATCTTTAAATTAGCATTGTAAGAGTTTGATTGTAGTCAAAACATTTTGGGTAGACATTCATCGTTGACCGAAGAAAAGCCTAGCCCTCTGGTCACGTGAAGAGTCGACCAGTTGTTTGCACACAACTCGATAAGCGCTCGGACCCCATGGCCCTAGTGTTTCAACCCCAAACGGCTCAAATATATAACTTCCGATAAGGTTTTTATATTTATGCCGTTTGAGGTTTTCTGCACTTACAGCTACTGCCTCAGCACAGCCTGACGTACTCAGAAGATGAGATGGCGCAAGGGTGTCGAAACATGTTGCATCCTACACCAAAGGCCTACCCAGCTTCTACGGCATTATGTTCTTTCTGTCGTCACGTGCTAAGCCGTTGGGTTCCAAAACAGCTGATACTCCGGCTGTGACAAGAGCTAGGCGGATGATTTCATTAATGCTGGCATGCTGTAATGCCGCTAACCGACCAGCACTTCTACTGTAAGATAGGCCATGGTGTTCGAAGCGGTCGACTGCTTCATCGCATTAACAATTAAAGAAAAAGAAAGAAAGAAAGAAAGAAAATATGTTTATTTGGCACACCATGACACCGATGTGGAGCTCTACTAGGAGCACCTAGATGCAAGCATGTAGCGATCCGGAAGGTGGTGTCACTTAGCATAGTACCTATTTTGGGTGACGGTAGAGCCTGTTGCCAGAGACCTGAATGTCATTTGTTAAATAATAATGTCAAGACTTCCCAGAGACGGTGGGATGAGCCGCTCTGCAAAGTAGTCCAGGAGAACCTAATGCTAACATCAGCTACTACTGCGGAGCGTGCGCGCCTTTTGGCTGTGTGGAATTGGGAGTCAGGTCTTTGGTCACCTTGTTCGACGATACTACTTTCCGCCTAGCTGTTGCCCTACGTCTTGGCGCTCCTTGCTGTTCTCCTCATCGCTGCCACTGTGGCGAAGTTGTCAAAAACCTCGGTCACCACGGCCTGTCATGCAGTCGAAGCGCGGGACGCATAGTACGGCACGCGAACCTTAACGACATTATCCGACGTGCCCTTGTCACCGTCGGCGTTCCGGCTGTTTTGGAACCTTGTGGCCTGGTACGCGACGATGGTAAGAGACCGGACGGTATGTCTTTATTTCCGTGGAAGATGGGTAGACCTTTAGTGTGGGACGCTACCTGTGTCGACACTCTTGCGCCATCCCATCTTCCTAGCTCATCGTGCTGTGCTGGTGCTGCCGCTGCGGCTGCGGAGAACCTCAAGCGCCGAAAATATAACAACCTCGTCGGTAGTTATATTTTTGAGCCGTTTGGGGTTGAAACTCTTGGGCCGTGGGGTCCGAGTGTTCATACCCTTTTTAAAGAACTATCCAAACGCTTAGTTGATACTTCGCGTGACCCAAGGGCTGGCTTTTACCTTGGTCAGAGATTAAGCATTGCCATACAACGTAGCAATGCTGCCAGCCTTTTGGGCTCACTTCCAGTCGACAGCGATGCGGAGGAGTTTTATGACGCCATATTTTAGTTAGGAGTAGCCGTTAATGTATATATATAGTTTTAATTAGTTAAGTGTTTTTGTATATAATATTGTATATATATAAATATAATATGTAATTTCCATAATAAAATGTACATGAATTATTAAATAAAAAATAAAAAAATGTCAAGATACAATTGAGAATAAATGTCAAAGTACGATTTAGAGTAAAGTAGATAAAAATTATAGAGTAAAGGAACTAATAATTTCTTATCGTCTTATTATTGTCGTATCAATGGCAAATTTTATTTTTTTACGTTGAAAATAAATTAAAATATCGAAGGAGAAATTAACCGATTAGGCAAATACATACTTTTAAAGGGTTGTAAACTGCTGCGGGAATATTCTGAAGAGTTTTCGTGGTCTCACCGGCGCCCGCTGCGGTGGAGGAAGCAACAGCTGTTTTATTTTTAAACTCACGAGACCGAAATTTTGTGCGGTTACGGCTGTACCGACATCTATGGCGTTACATAAGAACTAATCCTGCATCGCGCAATCAAAGTTCTCCGCGCGATTTGGATATATAGAACAGCCCGAAATCATCTATCGCACAGTTAAAATGTAGCAGATATAAAGTGTTTTGCACTTGACTCATTCCAATGCATAACAAAGCACGAATTGGCTGGTAAGTAATTTTTTTGTTGGTTTCAATAAGTTGTCGTACGGTGTCAATATTCGAGTCTGTAACCGCAGTCACCGGCCGACCTTCACGTACCTTGTCAAAGAGATGATCACGTCCACGACCAAATTCTCTAAACCACGAATACACAGAGCTCCGATATGGTCATTCCCTCGCTCCACCCAGATCGGGAGTAGTTATTTGATGACTTACCCCCCCAAAAGTAAAAACAATTCTTGATTTCCAAAAGAGTACAGAAAACAACAACCAAATATTTACTCTATTAAAGTCGAAACACGGCCTCTTCAAACTTTTATGAATTTCAAAACTTCAAAAGAATCGGTATTCAATTTTCCGGAGACGAGCTTGTTGCTAAATGATAACAGCTACATTAGGTGATGTTCAAGATTACGATGAAAGTATCAGGGTAGCCCAAGATAAACTAAAAAAAATCCTTATTAAAAATGACTTTAAGTAAAAAAAAAAAAAATTCTTATGTTTAGTGTCACATTGTATGGCAATTTCATGAAAAAAAACATCTAATGACTTCTTCCACTCTAGGGTGGAGCACGAGGGTGTGTCAGACTTTTACTTACTAAAACCACACCTTTGTTCTTTTCTCCTTGTCCAGCAACCCAGGTTCTCGGAAGCAAACCCATGGCTCTAGTAGTTCTCAGCCCTGTAGGGACCCTACGGTCGATGACTCGGGCTCGATCTGGACGGTTACCAGATGACAGGACAGCGTTTTACCCATTGCTTGTCGTCCGCAAGCCCACGCTTATGGTGACTGATAGTTTATGCTAGTAGACATATACCGTGTGCTCCACCTTGTCCTCTGGGTGGTCCGCACAATGGTAAAAACCATGCGTTTCGTCCGCCATAATCAGGCGCAGTTACCTGCCGAACTTACTTGAAGCCCTGCGTCATGCCTGCATAATCAGGAAGGTGAGGACGCTATGACGCCTCTCCAGATATTCCTCAAAGGGCAGACTGGCCGCCATGATTATGGTGTGCAAAAAGCACGATTTTTAAATACATGAAGAATGCAAATTAAGCCTGCCTAATTCGCATTGTTCTCAAAATCTATTTTGGAGACAATAATTTGACCAAGTTCAATAAAGTGGAATGTCCAGTTCTGCGGATACCATTCCTTGATTTAGCAGTGCTCCCATACACTAAAAACGAAACAAACTGAAAATATTGAGTTCAGCGCCAGCTAGCATGCGTCAGCATGGTCACGTTCGGGCCTATAGCTTTCACGTTAAGCAACGATTGTCAAGGTACCAACCTTGTGGATGGTTAACCTTAACATGTGGAGAGTCCTCCGTGCCTCTGAAATTACGTCATATCTTTGATCTCGGCTGTAGTTTGTAGGTCTTTGACAGTCGTTACGGAGAGTCAGAAGCCAGAAAATCTTTATCATCATCATCATTTCAGCCGAAAGACGTCCACTGTTGGACATAGGCCTTCACAAGCGTCGCCACAACGACCGGTCCTGTGCGTCTCGCATCCATCGGATTCCAGCGACCCTGACCAGGTGATCGCTTCAACTCCAGAACCTTTTGGCTCCAACGACCATCCGTTCTGCGTGCAATGTGCCCTGCCCATTGCCACTTAAGTTTGGCGATTCTTTGTGCTATGTCGGCAACCTTGGTATATTGCAGATATCTTCAATTCTGATCCGATCACGCAAGAAAATTCCGAGCATAGCCCTTTCCATTGCCCTTGGGGTGACTTTAAGTCTTCTTATGAGGCACATTGTAAGCGACCACGTTTCGGAGCCATATGTCATCACTGGAAACACACACTCGTCATAGACTTTCGTCTTGAGACACTGTGGTATATTTAACGAGAAGACACCGGAGATAGGCAGTCGCTCCATATAAAATATTGATACTCAGCTGCATCCAATATGAAGTGTGGAAATCTTCTAATGACTTTCGTCGAGGGCGTGTCAGACTTTTACTGACTAAAACCACACCTGTGTCCTTTAGTTGCCCTTTGCGTTCTAGGACTACGAGTTTCTTTTTCAGAAATTCTCCGTGGTCCTAGCTAGCAGCATCGGCCCTGCTGGGCCCCTACGGTTTGCTGACATCTCCTTGAGGAGCACGTGGCGCTGTTGACGACTGGGCTCAGTCCGATCAATTACCGGACGGACGGACGGCAAGCTACCCATTGCTCGACATACGCAAGCCCGCGTCTGCCATGGCTGGTAGTCGGGGTCAGAATCTAGGCGGCTGGGGCATGAGGGCATTCGTTTCCTCACGCGTGCGGCCTCCTTCTTCGCAAGCATTACTGCTTCGCAGAAGGAGGCCACCGCCTGCCATTCCTCCTCGAGTTGGGAAATGGGTAGGAAGATTCGGGATTCAAAAATTCAGTTTTCTAGAGAAGGAACAAGATAGTATGTCTCATCACTAGCAGAGATCTAAAAAGTTTTTGGGTTGAGATAGAATTTGGGTGCCTAATAGGAATAATGAGATTATTTCATATTGAAACCCAATTAAATTAGTTCCTTAGAAATTAATACGCTTAGAAATTAATAGTATTGTGATGGGCTGGACTGATTTTAGGGTGTAGGTTCCTCGAATGTAGTGCTGATGAAGATAAACGCAGTTCACAATATTTCAATCTTTGTATTTTCGGTACTCTTGTCACATTTGTACAACTCTTTAAAAGTTTATTTGTCTAATCAGCTCGCAGGTTAATTAATTCCGTTTCTAAAGCGACCTCCTTCGATATTACAGTATCTAATTTAGATGATATATCATTCTAAGTTCAACGGCAAAATTTAATAATATTATGTCTGAAGCTGGGATTGAGTATATAAAATGAAAACTAAGGAGGGACGAAACGCATGTCACTAAAACTGTTATAAATGTAAATGTAATGTATATATACATGTGGATAATAGAGGAGAAGAGTGAGGCCAAAGAACAGATTGATGGATTGTGTGAGGAGTAATTTGAAAGTCGACAGGACAGAATGGAAGATGAAAACGTGTTGCACCGACAACAGGTGAGTGCGGTAGGACAAGAGTAAGAAGGTAATGTTGATAATGAAATAAGATTAAAATAAAATAATACATGCAGGTCAAGGTCATAGACATCTCTAGGATGCGAAATAATAAATGCATGACTGATGTCCTGGTGAAGGTCATAGACATCTGTCGGATGGGAAATGATACACGCATGACCGACGACCTAATGAAGGTCATAGACATCTGTAGGTTGCGAAATGATACGTGCATGACCAACGGCCTTGTGAAGGTCATAGACATCTGTAGGATGCGAAATGATACATGCATGACCGACAGCCCGGTGCAGGTCATAGACTTCTGTAGGATGCGAACTGATACATGCATGACCGACGGTCTGGTGCAGGTCATAGACTTCTGTAGGATGCGAACTGATACATGCATGACCGACGGTCTGGTGAAAGTCATAGATATCTGTAGGATGCGAAATCATACATTCATGACTGACGGCCTGGTGAAGCTCATAAACACCTGTAGGATGCGAAACGATACAAGCATGACCGACAGCCTGGTGAAGGTCATAGACATCTGTAGGATGCGAAATGATTCATGGATGACCGACGGCCTGGTGAAGGTCATAGACATCTGTAGGATGCGAAGTGATACATGCATGACCGACGGCCTGGTGAAGGTCATAGACATCCGCAGGATGCGAAATGCACAAGACCGGTCAATGTGGCGACGCTTAGAGGAGGCCTTCGTCTAGTAGTCTAGTAGTAGTAGTATTCTTATGACATGGTCACGATGATGATGGCATGAAATATCAAACAGAAAACCTTTTTGTCTTTTTATTTAATAATATAAACTAGTGCTTGACTACGATCCAACCTAATGGTTAGCAGGGCTGCAATCGTTTATGATGAAGCGCACTAGTTTGTTAAAAGCTTATTTCACTCTAACCTTGGATTAGAAACCTCGGGGTTATCATGGACTCGAATTTATCGTGGACTACCAATGTCGCTGAAGTCAGTCGCAAAGTGCACTACACTTTCCATTCGTTAAAATGCCTCTAGAGTTTTTTGCTCTTGAATACCAAAATTTCCCTTGCCCAAGCGCTGGTTCAGCCCATCATTGACAACGCTGATGCCTGTTATTTGGAAGCCACCGAGGAGCTTTTAAATAAACTTGAGCGTTCGCAAAAAATTTGTATTCGTTTTGTTTTCGACCTTAAAATGTATGATCATGTCTCAGGTTTTCGCAAGGTACTCAAGTGGCTCCCTATTCGACTTCGCAGGAACACTCAGATATTATGTCTGCTATTTTTAATCTATATATATAAAAGGAGAAACTGACTTACTGACATATCAACGCAACGCGAAATTTTGCACAAGATTTCCTTTTATGACGTAGGTGAGCACTAAGAGAGGATTTTTCAAAATTCTCTCCCTACATCCTTCACAACCCTAAAACTTCCTCTTACCCGCGGGAACGCTTTTCCTACTCCCGTCTTCCTGATGCACCTTGCAGGTCGCATCTTAATAATGTCCTTAAATCCGCTCCTCATTCCACTGAGTTCTACTCCTACTCCTTTCCAACTCACTACCGCCTGACATTACGGGCTGCCAAACTCCTGCAGTTTTCAAAAAAGGAGTGAAAGAACACCATCTTTCTATTTCGTCATAGTTGCTTATAAGCATGTATTTTTAATTCAGCATGTATTATAGTGATATTTATTCTACTATGTGTATGTATAAATTTATGATAGTATGTTTTAATATTGTATATTTTATTGATAATGGTTTTACACACGGTGTCTACATCTCTTTTTTAGATTTCCGTAGCAATAAGAATCACCTATATACCTATTTTTCTGTTTCTGTCTTCTTTTCTTTTATTATATAAGTGAGTACATGAATTGTAAAATAAATAAATAAAATAACCTTAAGGGCATCTAAACTATATATCTCTATCCTAGAACAAAAACTTTCAAAAGAATTTGCCATTACTCATCTCGCTCTTTTTTACGTGACCCAAGTTTGACCCAAATATTATCACCGTACCAACTAAAACTCAAAACAATATACAGAAACAGACATATTTCATTTGTGTAACTGTAGGCGGACTGGGTGAACAGTTGGCAAGTCCTAAGTTAACCGCGAAACTACAACACTTGACAATAACTTAATACTAATAAGTTTGAGATGTTACGTTGGCTTTGGAAGGTGTCCTCCACACTGTATGCAGGGAAATGCGAAGCGATATCAATGCTATAACCTTACCTTTAACCTTCCTTAACCTCCGTCCTAACTTCCCTTTTTTTACCTTCCTTAAGGTATCTTTTCTTACCTTTTTTAAGGTCTCGTAGTAGTGGCCCAGTAGTAACGGCTCCAACTTATTTATTTATTTAATACTTTATGCACAAACGTACAGCGGTGGACTTAATGCCTTAGGCATTTTCTACCAGTCAACCTTAGGGTGATGCACAGATAAATAGTGGTAGGTACAATAAAAGAGAGAGAAAAGGCGAATAGGTACAAGAATAGATATACTAATAAACCATAAATATCATTCAATTATACAATACATACACAAATTAATAAACTATCTACATATATATCTACACAGTTGGTTTTAATCGACAATTTGAAAACATTAACGCTGTGATGACACTACTGCCAACTTCTTACGAATTAGCTCGCGAACTTTGGTATTGAATGTTAATCGATTTGTTGCCATCTTAATCTCCTGGGGGAGCGCATTCCACAAAGAAATAGCTTGAACAAAGAAAGAACAGTGGAAACTAAATAACAAGGGGAATTAGGAGAATCAAGAAATTAAAACAAGGTAGTGAGCGCCCTTTGCGCTCTGCTCTGACGTATGGGTAAACACTAGTTTTAAGTCGCGGGTTCGAACCTATCCAGCTGTATTACTTTTTGTAATTTATTTCATCACCACTGCTCTTAAAATGGTGAAGGAAAACATCGTGAGGAAACCGGCATGTCTTAGAACCAAAAATTCTAAGACATGTGACATTCATCAACCCGCACTGGGCTCGCGTGGTGGATTACGGCCCATTCCACGTACATGAGCCCCAGTATTTTGCTGAGTGCTACGGGTGTGTTGAGATAGTTGAAATGTTATATTTTTTAAGTTACGTGCCATGTTTGTCGTAAATAAAATCATTTTCTTTCTTTCTTTCTTTCTTTCTTTCATTCCCTCTCCTAGAGAGGAGGCCTGAGTCCCAGCAGTTGGCACATTAAAAGGCTGATTATGCTATGTATGCTATATAATTTAGACACTGGTATGCATGTCTACTATAGGTATGCACAGCTTACGCTATATTTTCGCATATCTATAGCGTTCTAAGCAGCACCGGGGCTGTAGTTAGCAACAAGATGTGTATCTCTATGAAGTTTCGTGTTGAGAATGTTGTACCTACAAGTAATTTCTATTTTAAAGTGACTATGAAGTTAAGTATTCCGTTAGCGTTTAGTTAGAAACTTGAAGACTTGACAGGATAAGTTTTCAAATATTTGGTTTTATTGTTTTTGCTACTTGAAAATGAAGATTTGGGAATCTTTCTAAAATACGAGAAAAAAAAATTATATCCAATCAGTTTATCTATATATTTATGTATAAAAGAAGAAACTGTCTGAATGATACGTCAACGAACAGTCGAAATTCACTCCTAAGGAGTAACCGTCGGTAACTGTCCGGACCGAGCCCAAGTGGTCGACGGCGCGTACTGTTCCACGCGCGCCTCAAGGAGATGTCAGCAAACCGTAGGGGCCCAGCAGGGTCGAAGCCACCGGGGGCCAAGGGTCTGCTTCTTAAAGGAAGACTCGGCCCTGGTACGAAAGGCAACGAAGGAACAGGAGTGGGTTTTTACTCATTAATATTCTGACACTATCTCCCGCTCTGCCCAAGAGCGGAGGATGTCATAGGATGACTTTCCCACCGAAAAAATAAACCCTAAGGGGGTGAAATGGTGGTCCAAAGTTTGTATGGAGAAAGCTACTTTCACGCGGGTGAAGCCGCAGGCAGCCGCTAGTCAATAAATATATTATGTGCAAAAATAGAATCTAACTATGAAAACGAGATATAATAATTAAAAAAAAAATATCTGTCTCTAAGTCTATGACCAGTGCGTGTTGCCAGTAAATGACGTATGGCTCCGAAACGTGGTCGCTTACAATGGGCCTCATCAGAGTCAAAGTCACCCAAAGGGCAATGGAAAGGGCTATGCTCGGAGTTTCCTTAGCATAATCAGCCTTTCAATGTTCCCACTGCTGGGACTCAGGCCTTCTCTCTAGGAAAGGGGAATGGGCCGTAATCCACCACGCGGGCCCAGTGCGGGTTGGTGAATGTCACATGTCTGCGAATTTTTGGTTCTAGGACATGCCGGTTTCCTCACGATGTTTTCCTTCACCGTTTTGAAGAGAGCAGTGGTGATGAAATAAATTACACAAAGTAATGCGCCTGGTTGGGTTTGAACCCGCGACCTACAACTTGTAAGTCGGAGCCGTTACAACTCGGCCACCACTGCTCCTACGAACCGTCCTACGGAGTTTCCTTGCGTGGAGGTAATCCAGGATTGAGGATATCCGCAGGAGAACCAAGGTTACCGACATAGCACGAAGAATCGCTAAACTTATGTGGCAATGGGCAGGGCACATTGCTTGCAGAACAGATGGCCATTGAGGCCGAAAGGTTCTGGAATGGCAAACATGTACCGAAAGACGTAGCGTTGGAAGGCCTCCCACAAGGTGGACCGATGATCTGGTGAGGGTCGCGGGAATTCGGTGGATGCCAGACGCCCAGGAACAGTCATTGTGGTGACACTTTGGGGGAGGCCTATGTCCAATAGTAGGCGTCTTTCGGCTGAAATGATGATGATGATGATGATGATCTGTCTCTATCGCCAAAATGCCATTTTGTATATGGCAGGCGTAACCCGTATGGGCGGATGTGATGACCTTTGATGCCAAAGTCAGAAAAGAAATGTGATCAGTGACAAGTATTTTCCATATTTGAAAATGTTAAACCCTCAACCTGAAGGTATAGGAAGCTAGCTAAGAGTACAACAATAAAAATACCATGAATCTCAACGATTGATGTTTCAATCCTCAATTGAAATTCTTCATCGACACTCTTTACAAAAACATCGCCACCATAGATTACCATCTTTAGAAAACTGGTATCATTATGTCTCCTGTACAAACACCTCGCATAGGTGAAGCAATAGCAAAGGGTTGTAAGGGGGGCGGGGAGGGAGGGAGACATCATTAGTGACACCAATACAGCCCTCCAATTAACCTGTCTATCATCAATGGGAAGGAATTTTAGGGTTCCATAGAGGTTTAAATTATTATTACTTACCTACCATTGTGCTCACATATAAGAAGCGACAAGAAATAAGCAACCAACATTTATATAACTCATAATATGATTTAAAAGAGTGTCCATGGAGTTTCTTGCACGTTAGAGATCTACGCTTTGGAACGTGCAATTTAGCTTCACTTTTTTTTTGACTGATCGATATTTTGACAATTCAAAAGTGCCTGTAATTTTTTAATTGAAATAAACGTTTCTGATATCATATCTTCGAAGTTTTAGTTCTAGGACCCACCGGTTTCCTGACTATGTTTTCCTTCACCGTTTTGAGAGCAATGAGAGAAATAAATTGTACAAAGTAATTCGCCTGGCTTGGTTTGAACCCGTGACCTACAACTCGTAAGTAGGGGTTACCACTCAGCTACCACTACTCACTGCAGGACTGTATCATGACGTGTTAATTTGACAGCCCCCCTAGCCAAGCTACAACCGTTTCATTTCGGTTCTCTTTTCGTTGATTGCCTCGAGTCGGCCACGCCTTCTATTCCTTTGTTCTGACCACGTGACTGAGCGTTGAGATAACGTCAGAATAAAAGAATAGGAGGCGTGGCTGACTCGAGGCGGTCGACGAAAAGACAATAGAAACAAAACAGTTCTGTCTTGGCTAGGGGGGCAGGCGTGCGAGCGAGAAACAGGGATGGAGCTATACACAGTTTATTTACACTTTAGTTTTGATCATAAAATAGATTGCATTATGAGCTCGTAACTCTGGACTTACAGTCTCGATGTGTAATTCTAAGTCACTATTATGACATGACATCTGACTTTTTTCTTAGGAATTTGCGAGAAGTGGCCAAGAGCAGGTAAGGGTGGAAGGAATGGAGAGTGGCCATTGCCGCGTAGTGAGACAGTATAGGCTGGATGTAATCACATCTTGTTTTTATGTATGTTTGTGACTCCTTCACGCTCAAACCTTCGATAAAACTTAGTACACTTAGTGACTGGTAGAACATACCCTGTAATAGCATATTAATCATTTTCTGCCCTTGTTTCGAGTTATAGTGTAACACGTTTTTTCTTCCTTTCTGTCCTGTCACCCGTTACACTATCATTAACTCTCACTTCTTTCATATCAGTCCTCACATGAAAAACCTATCAATATTGGAGACTATACTCGAAGTTGTGGACGATTACGTCTACCTTGGACAGACAGTCCAGTTGGGTAGATCTAATTTCGAGAAAGAGGTCACCGTCGAATCCGGCTCGGCTGGGCAGCTGGAGTGGCGACCGCGTACCGGAAGACGCAGTGTTGGAAGGCCCCCTACAAGGTGGACCGCTGACCTGGTGAAGGTTGCGGGAATCCAATGGATGCGAGATGCACAGGACCGTTCATTGTGGCGACATTTGGGGGAGGCCTATGTCCAGCAGTGGACGTCTATCGACTGAAATGATGATGATGATGATGATAAGTCCTCACACAATCTATCCATCTTTTCTTGGGCCTCCCTCTAAACACATCCTTTTTACTAGATCTTAAAACCAAAATAGTGATGTAAATTAGTGCCATGAAAGACTTGCTTTATATTGAAGATAATATAATCCGATTTTGTCTCCTCATTTAGGTATCTAATTCAACATTCATCTAGGTCTTTATCAAGGAACCCATCTTTTTGAAGCACGACACACACTTGACAGACTTTGCCATCAAAGCCTGTTCAATGCATTTGCTTAGCTGTCTGATGTTTCGAGATCATGACTTGAAATTGATAATGATTGATTCAGAATTAATTGAAGTGACAATTAAGAAAATAATTAAGAGATGGATCTTAAAATTAATTGGAGTGATGATTAAGAACTACGAAGTTTTAAATCAAATAATAGAATCAATTAATTAAGTTTTCCTTTGATTTCAATTAATGGTAAAATTGGTTTATTTCAACGATCTTTATATTCAACTAGTTGCTGTTAGCGGCTCCACCCAAGTGAGAGAAGAAATTTGTCTCAAAGGAACTTACCTACTCCCGGGATGAAAAACTCACCCATATTCCTTTAGTTGCCCTTTGCGTTCCAGGGCCTTGGTGGTACTTTGGAGTGATCTTGAGGTGTGGCTGGATAGTCAACACAGCGTCCTTGCGAATCTTCCTTTCAGAATCAGACCCTTGGCCCCAGTAGGCTTCGACCCTGCTGGGCCCCTACGGCTGCCGACATCTCTTTGAGGCGCGCGTGGAACACTACGCGCCGATTAGGCTCGGTCCGGACGGTTACTGGACGGTCCTACGGGAAGCTACCCGTCCGGATTGCTCGCCGTCTGCAAGTCCGCGCCTACGGTGGCCGGAAATCGGGGTCGGAATCCCGGCGGCTGGGGCGCGGGGTCAGTATTACAGTAGTTTGACATTACCTTACCAGCTATGATAGCTTGACGGAGTCCCACTCCATGAGGCTCTTACTTTAGGGTGGATAAAAAAAAAACACGAAGGCTAAGGTTGGAGCGAAGCGGAGCGGAGCCCACGCGTTAGCCTTCTACATTAAACCTGTCCGTGTTGGGGTTCCCTAACATATATATGTTAATTCTTTTTGTCACACTAGTGTAATGTCGACCTTCGGTGTGTGAGTGTGTCACACAAGCATGTATCCAAACTATGGTGACTTGAAGTAAAGTTTTTTGTACAATCGTTAATAGCTGCTCATCTATTTGAAAGCTCACGTTGTATACTTGACATCTCTTGGAGGTGCACGTGGAACATAATGTACCGCCGACCGGAGCCTGGTCCTTTTCGGACGACAAGCTACCCATTACTCACCGTCCGCAGGCCCGTAGTAAGTTACTGCAATTATTAGAAACTTGCGAATAACTTTTTCATTTTAGGAAGAAGCGAAACGCACAACATCGTTCATTGTGGCGATACTTGGGGGAGGTCTATGTCCAAGAGTAGAAGTCTTTCGGCTGAAATGATGATTCAGAACTACCGGACGAGTAAAAATAACGAACCCAACAAATTTTAACTCTATAAAATATTAGTTTTAATTCAATCAAATTCCATTTACCCCGAAGGTTTCCCCCTTTAATCTCTGAGCCAAGCGTCCGTATTAAAATTACTTTATTGAAAACACGCCCCGAATAGTTGACGTTTACCGCGGACACGTGTAGGAGGCCGACCGTTACAAAAGCGAGTTTAATCACGACCGACCCGCGTTTGACGTGTTCACACTTTGAAATAGGGATGTAAGGATATCTTGACGGAAGCAGAGGTGGAAAATGAAAATAAAAATGTTTAAAAAGAATAAATTAAAATAATAAAAAAAAACTTTTTAAAAACAAGCTTTTAATTAACTACGCTAAAAAGAATAAAATTTTCCAGGGTTTTGTCGTCTTATTACAAGTTCCTATGGCGACCAGATTCCAGTTCCGTCATCAGACCGTGGTCACCATATAAGATCAAAGTACTTGTGAATACAAATCAAAAGAGCCCAAACTCGATGGGCTTGTGTCGTTTTATTGCCGAGTTCCTATGGCCACCTTCCAGCTCCATCATCAGATCAGCTCCATGTCATCATAATATTGCATTGTCATGCAATTTACATATGAATACAAAATTTCAGGTCAATCGGCTGAAGATATCTGCTTCAAAATTGGGTTGCAAGATTTGAGTCGAACATACATAGTTATTACATACATAGTATGTATATACATTGCAAGTTAATACAATATTTGTTAGTTGGTAAAAAAATAAAGAGAAACAAGCTCTACCAGTGGATTTGACCGATTGAAGGCCAATTAGTCAATAAAACAATCATTTATTTTATAAAACATAGTTTGGTTAGCAGATATTTAATTAACAATTAAGTTGACTATGTTTAGCCAAAAGAATGGCTTAAGAAATTAAGGCAAAAAGCCAAGCAAATAAAATAAATTGTTCAGAATATAAAATAGAAACAAAAAAAAAAAAATATTAAAATTATGTTATGGTTAATTAATTTAATTTCAAACTTATGAAAGACGGTTGGTCGTGGTCCTGAAGAGAACCATTTGAGTTTACCATCGTAGTGAAAGGATTAGTTAGCTAGACTCTGCGTTACCGAGTGCTAGCTGTCCAGGGTGCGCCGGGCGTTTGGAACCGCAGAACGATATATTTAACGCCACTCGTGGAGGCTCCTTTCATGCACCCCAAAAGTTTGACGAGTTTACCATCGAATCGAAAAGAAGAAGAAGAATTTAATTTCGAATTATTATTAACTAGCGATGCACTAACTAAGCTCGATTCTAATAAAATAACTCGCAGCCAGCTAACTAACGTAGTTTCGAAGATATCTGTGTTTCCTAATGGCTACAACCCGGGAATCTTTAAGTCAAGAGTGAATAGGTTACTTCAAGGTAAGCGCGCTCCATCGTCGACCGCATTGTAGCTTTCCATCAGGTAAGATAGCGGTCAAGCGCAAACCTATCAAAAATAAAAAAATAAAAAAAAATTATCATCGTTTAAATCAGATGCGCCAAATGAAGTGAAATTTGCGCGCGAATAATTCGCGAACTCGCACATGTGTTGCACTTGCGCAATTACAGCACACAGCCGACTATAAAAGGGCCTATTACACTACGCGATATTCAGCACACGATATTCAGACTGTCTCATTTTTTGTTCCGAGTAAGACTGGTCTAACCCTTATTACACTACGCGACATCGACTAAGACTGTCTGAATATCGAGTAGTGTAATAGGTCCTTAAGCCTGCAGAATAGAAGTCAAAATCGGTTGAACGAACGGTAAAAACGGTTTGTTATTAAAACAAACCGTTTTTACCGTCTAATGTAAATGCGAATGGAGTATCGTCACTCGTGAGTTATGAGCTGAGCAATAGTTTTAACCATTAATTTCATTTAAATTAATAAATCTACGAAAAAAAGTTGTGTTTTAGGCGTTTTCTTGGTGGTTCAAATAAACTGGCTCCACTAAAATGTTGTTCACTTTTCTTAGCGACGTGGACGGTACCAGTGCACTGGAGCACACTAGAAACTTCGATTTATTTCCTCACTACAATGTTTCCGTTTAGTTGAAGCCAATTTTCTTTATGAGATCTTAAAAAGAAATGACCTTCACTAGTATAACACACTATTGTAGGGAAATGTAAGATGGAGGCCTTGGCTCTGCAGTGGGGTCATTTAGTCTAGTAAATTAGTTGAACTCCGTTTACAATTAGCTACTGGACTATTTTTTTTTATAGAGCAGTGGAGGCCGAGTGGTAACGGCCCTGACTTACAAGTTGTAGATTCCGGGTTTAAACCCAGCCAGGCGCATTACTTTGTATAATTTATTTCATCACCACTGCTCTCAAAACGGTGAAGGAAAACATCGTGAGGAAACCGGCATGTCCTAGAACCAAAAATTCAAAGACATGTGACATCCACCAACACTGGGCCCGCGTGGTGGATTACGGCCCATTACCTCTTCTAGAGAGGAGGCCTGAGTCCCAACAGTCGGAACATTATAAGGCCGACTATGCTGTGCTATGCTATTTTTTTTATTGGTTGTAAAAAAGAACGGCCGGGCTCGAAACCGGACAAGTACCAAAAAGAAAGGTAAAGAAGCGAATAAATTTTTCAATTCATATGTGCTTTTCTAAGTTTATCTAGGACATCACAGACATCTCGTGTCTTGGAAAGCAAGTAAAGCCGTCGGTCAGGGTTGTCATTCGTAGATCAGATAGATCAGACAGTCATTACAGGTAGTCAGACGCTAGAAAGTCTGACAATCAGTCTAGTATAGATATCGGCACGGATCTTGAGCGCTGACTTCTACAGTTTTACTTGCGCAGAAGCACGCATAAGTATGCGTGCTTCTGCGGGTCGAAATATCGGGTCTCTTTAGTGGTATGAAGAGAGATGCGGGGGCGGGGAGTGAACACCTTGTACAGTGATTGGCTCGCGGATATTGTACGATGCGCAAAGCGATCCCTGCTCTTTCGCCGAGCGCTCAAGATTCGTGCCGCTATCTGTAGTGTCGCGTTGCCAAGTAACTGAGTTGAGGAGATCTAATAAGCAGTCATTCCATGTAACACAGGTATTCAGCCGTATCTGGTTAGACTGGAAGCCACCCGCAAGCTAGTTGGGAAAGGACTAGAAGACTATTTACATAAAAAAGTAACTGTATCCAAAATAATAATAATATTCCACAGCAATCACACAACGTCGTCTAGTCCCAAGCTAATCAGAGCTTGTGGTTGTACTAAACAACTGATAAATTGCTCATTACTATTCATACTTATATATTTCTAAATAAATACATCACAAAAACATTCGTCCTCGGTGGGAATTGAACCCACGGCCTCCGGCGTAGCAGTCAGGGTCACTAACCACTAGACCAATAGGCTAGTCGAAAATTGCTAATAAAATTAATTTAAAGTAAGTTAGAAACCTATCAAATACCTACGGTGGAAGGGGAAACAGTCAAATAACAGAAAAACGAGGCACAAACTGAAATGTGACTTCACCGCCATTAGGTAACGCGCGTAGAAAAGAGATAGCGAGATGTTCCCACCGAGTGCTCACTCACATTTTTTTTTTAAATTGATATAAACCAGACCAAAGTCTATGACCAGTGCGTGATGCCAGTGATGATATATGGTACTGAAACATCAGAAGGCTTACAGTCACCCAAAGGGCAATGGAAAGGGCTATGCTCGGAGTTTCCTTGCGTGATCGCATAAAGAATGAAGATATCCGCAGGAGAACCAAGGTCGCCGACATAGCCCGAAGAATCGCCAAACTAAAGTGGCAGTGGGCAGGGCACATTGCTCGTAGAAAGGACGGTCGATGGGGCCGAAAGGTTCTAGAGTGG
Source organism: Mythimna vitellina (assembly GCA_949316375.1). Classification (NCBI taxonomy): domain Eukaryota; kingdom Metazoa; phylum Arthropoda; class Insecta; order Lepidoptera; family Noctuidae; genus Mythimna; species Mythimna vitellina. Next base: position 5,305,527 of record OX438708.1, on the reverse strand, counting down.
CGACCGCGCACCGGAAAACGCAGCGTTGGAAGGCCTCCCACAAGGTGGACCGACGACCTGGTAAGAGTCGCGGGAGTGCGATGGATGCGAGACGCACAGGATCGGTCGTTGTGGCGTCGCTTGGGGGAGGCCTATGTCCAGCAGTGGACTTCTTTCGGCTGAAATGATGATGATGATATAAACCAGTGCTTGACTGCAATCCCTCCTGATGGTAAGCAGAGATGCAATCATTGATGGTGAGGCGCACTAGTTTATTAAGAGCCTATTCACTCTAGCCTTGTTGCTTCATTTAACCAACAATTTTGATTAGGTTTTTAGAAAAAGATTTATTTATAGTTCCTTGTTTAGTACAAAATATTGTACAAAAAACACAGGCAAGTATCGAATTTTTTCCCGTCAAAATTTTCCGCATATGATTTGTTGCGGGATTACTACATTCGTAGTTGCGGAGGCGAGGTTCCATCTCAACCCTAATTCACACTTTCAACCCCGTTGAATTTGCTTACACTAGTCGACGGTTCACCTCAATAGAGTACCGGAACGGGAGGTGACATGCATTCTATAACCTGAAGTTAACGGGCCTAAAATAATTCTTGTGGAAATATTTTACCTGTAAGTGCTTTTGAAATATTGACAGCAAGTCCAGCACTTCATGGGTGACATATTAAATTGAAGTCGGTTGTATTTCTTTATAAAAAGTTTTAGATATAATTAAAATTAAATATAAATGAAATAATACACGTTAACATACCAAATTAGACAAACACAATAATTAATACACACAGTCAAAAATAATACGTTCAAACAACATGAAGCTGCATCCACCTCTGCAACAGGGACAGGTCCCACCGCTCGGACAACATCCTCAGAAGACTGCCCGTTTGAGCTGCTTCGTACTTCCTTTGTCTTCTAGGGCCTCAGTAACTCTTTCGAATAACCCTGCTACAAACAGCCCTCTGAAAGTACTGCCTGCACTGTAATCTATATATATAAAAGGGGAAACTGACTGACTGACATATATATAGACACGTTTAGGAGCGTGAAATTTTGCACAAGGTTATCTTTTATGGCAAAGGCGAGCACTAAGAAAGGATTTTCCAAAATTCACTCCCTAAAGGGATGAAGAATGCAAGAATGGATAAAGTAAGAAATGAGTATATTAGAGGAAGTTTGAAAGTGGCGCCATTGACTGAAAAGTTGAAGGGGAATCGTTTGTCTTGGTATGGTCATGTAAAGAGGAGAGACGAAACGCATGTTACTAAAAGAGTTATGAGTATACATGTGGATAGATGGAGAGGGAGAGGGAGGCCAAAGAAAAGATGCATGGATTGTGTGATCAGTGATATGAAAGAAAAGGCAGTTAGTGATAGCATGACGGTTGACAGGATAGAATGGAAGAAAAAAACGTGTTGCCGACCCCAAATAGATGGGACAAGGGCAGGAAGATGATAATGATGACTCCCTAAAGGGATGAAGCGGGGGTCCAAAGTTTGTATGGAGATACCTACATTCACGCGAGTGAAGCCGCAGGCATAAGCTAGTAAATTAATAAAAAATAACCGAAACTCTTTCAGCAACACAAAAGAACATTGCACATACGAAAATACAATTTCCATACAAAATATAGACACATTGTCAGATGCACAGAGGATCTTCATGACCTATTTCCCAGCATTAATTGTCATCTACAGCCCGGACGTATCGCGTTGTGGCCAGAAATAATTATGTGTGGAATTCAACCAGACACAATATGTACAATGTGTAGGGGGCCATGGATGCGGCAGTTTTTTACTGTGGGGACTGGAGATAATAATAATAGTAATTAGAGGATACCGCAAGGCCACAATAGTGTGAGGGTTACGTACGTCTTGACGCCTAAGCTACCGCGACAAGACGCCCCGGGCGTCGGGACGATGACCAAAGGGTAGCTCGCCGTTCGCTCGTCCTATAAGAAACGCGCCAGAGTCATCGACGACGTGTAGTGTTCCACGCGCTCCTCAAAGAGATGTCAGCAAACCGTAGGGGCCCTGTAGGGTCGATGCCTGCTAGGATCATGGGATTCGTTCTGAAAAGAATATGTTCATGTGTTCTGAAAAGAATATCACATATGTGTGGTTTTACTCAGTAAAAGTTGGACACGCTCTCTAGCTTCAGCCAGAGCGAGAAAACTTATTTCATGATTTCCTCTCTCAAAAAAGGAGCTCCAACTTACTTAGAAAATACAACTAACCCTGTATTTCTTAGACATAAGATTTACGAACCAGTCTCACAATTTCAAATTCTATTTGCTCATTCTAGTCGTGAACGTTGCGTTCAGTTCAGAGAATCTTAACTGAGTTAATTAGAGAATTAAAAGAAGCTTAATCCTAGCTCGGTCCGGTTTCCTTGTAAAATGTTGCAGTCCATCGACTTGCTATTTTATGTTTCGCATTGTTCAAAAGAATTAGGCCCCGTGGCTCTGGACCACAAGGGGCAACTATTTTTTTTTATTGGGTGGGGAAAATCTCACGTCGTCAGACTTTTACTGACTAAAATGTCACTCCTGTTCCTTCTTTGCCTTCGTCCCAGGGCCCCGTGTTTCACTTTCACACTACCCGTGGCCCCAGTAGACTTTACGATTTGCTGACATCTCCCTGAGGCGCGCGTGGAACAGTACGCGCCGTCGACGACTTGGGCTCGGTCCGGACGGTTACCGAACGGTCGGACGGCGAGCCACCCATTGCTCGCCGTCCGCAAGCCCGCGCCTACGGTGGCCGGAAATCGGGATCGGAATCCCGGCGGCGGTTGGGGCGTGAGGACCGTTGCCTCATGCGATCGGCCGCCTTCTTTGCTAGCCTTACTGCTTCGCAGAAGGAGGCGACCGCCTGCCACTCCTTCTCGCTCCGGACCATGGCCTTCACCAAGGCCCGGAAAAGGCAACTATAGGAATACAGGTTGGTTTTAAAAGCCTGACACGAACTCTCACTTTGCCATAGAACAGGAGAAGTCATTGGATAATTGCCCACCTAAGAAAAAGACTAGATTGTACATAATCAATTATTTGTTTTGTTCTCAAAACATGAAAAAATGTTGTACAAAAAAACCCATTAGGAATCAATTAAGAAAGAAAAGAGGTTATTGCGCCAAACTTGGCACATACCATGGAAAATAAAAATAATAACAACTATAATATATTGGGAAGATATGCGTCACATCCACGCATGGCAAGAGCTCAGCAAAATGCTGGGGCTCGTGTGCAGGACAGAGCCACAGCAAAGCGAGCAATTGATTTGCGAATAATTAAAACAGCCACTAAACTTCACTTGAAAAAATCGTGCTGAAAACGAATCTAGCATTTTAAAATACCGCATCCATCACACTCCAGCTGCGTGTGAACAAAATGTCTGCATGTGACATCACAAATTGTCCCCTATTCAGTTTCGAGATTACAGGCGTCGACGCATGCCGAACTAATTTTCAACAAAATTTTCATCCTCACGATGACTCTTTTTAGAGTTCCGTACCTTAAAAGGAAAAAACGGAATCCTTATAGGATCACTTTGTTGTCCGTCCGTGTGTCTGTCTATTTGTCTGTCAAGGCCCTTTATCTCGTAAACGCGTGGAGGTATAGAGTTGATTAAAACCATATACTTGAGTACTTGAGAATCTGTCTGCAGAATCTTGAAGCTGTAAAAAAAATCAAACTTGTAAGTCAACAAGAAAAAAGATACTTCGGTTTATGCGGCAAAAAATGGATATTTCGACACTCTTGAGGAAATCAAAATTCATAGGGTACTTCCTTTTGACCCAGAATCCTGAAATTTGGCATAAAGCAAGATCTTATAACACAAGTATAGGAATAAATCAGAAAATTTTAAATTTGTTGTTACGTCACAATTTTTAGGGTTCCGTACCTCAAAAAGAAAAAACGGAACCCTTATAGGATCGTCTGTCAAGACCCTTTATCTCGAGAACGCGTGGAAGTATTGAGTTGAAATTAAAACCGTATACTTAAATCTACAGTCTCTTGAAGCTGTGAAAAAAATCAAACTTCTAAGTTAACGAATAAAAAAGATACGGCCGGTAAGATATTTATGTCGCTAAAAACGTATATTTCAGTACTCTCAAAGGAATCAAAAATCATAGGGTACTTTCCGTTGAACCAGAATCTTGAAATTTGGCATAAAGTAAGGTCTTATAGTAAAAGTATAGGAATAAATATGAAAACAGTAAATTTGTTTTTAATAACATAGCATAGCATAGCATAGCATAATCAGCCTTTTAATGTTCCCACTGTTGGGATTCAGGCCTCCTCTCTAGGAGAGGGAACGGGCCATAATCCACCACGCGGGCCCAGTGCGGGTTGGTGGATGTCACATGTCTTCGAATTTTTTGGTTCTAAGACATGCCGGTTTCCTCACGATGTTTTCCTTCACCGTTTTGAGAGCAGTGGTAATGAAATAAATCACACAAAGTAATGCGCCTGCTTGGGTTTGAAACCGCGACCTACAACTCGTAAGTCGGGGCCGTTACCACTCGGCCACCACTGCTCCACTCGGTCACCACTGCTCCACTCGGCCACCACTGCTCCAACTTTTAATAACAACGTCACAAAAAAAAAACTTTTTTGCAATTCAGAAAAATCTTCAAAACTCCATTCTAGAATTGTAGTTTGTACGGAACCCTCAGGGCGCGAGTCCGACTCGCACTTGCACAATTTTTTTTTAAATCTTGTATAAAAAAATTTTGAAAGAAATGATTTTGAGGTTAGGAAAAGTGGTTTCATAGTTTGAGGTTTTGATTTGCGATTAATTCCTTATTAAGGTCAATAGATTTATGGAACTCATTCACCGCCGATTCAGGCCTCGTAAAACGTGTATCTCTAATTTTATTTTCAATTTTTAAAAACAAATAGAAGTCGCAGGGTGCGAGGTCCAGGCTGTAAAGCGGATGCGTCATCAGTTCCACATTTGAAGCCTTGTATTTCAAGGCTTATGTTAGCATAGCGGAATGTGAGGATGCGTTATAATGGTGGGGGAGTAAAATGCTCCGAGGACGATATTTGCAAACTTTTTCTAAGACTCTTTGCAAGCAAGTGTTGACTTACCAATCTGCAGTCATTGTCCTTTGATATTCAAGCGATACTGTAGTGTAATGTCCTGATTTGCTAAAAAAAAGGCAACCATTTTTTTACTAGCACTTTGACTTTTCTTAACTTTCATCGGCAAATCTTCAAAAGGAAAGACCCACTCTGCCGACTGGCTTTTTTTTTCGGGTTCTAAGCAGTACACCCAGGTTTTGTCATCTGTCACATTATTATAGACAGCCAATGACTGTTTTTTCATTTTACGGTACCACTGGACACGTAGGCTGTTCTGGTCCTTTATTAAGTCATGTGGCATCGATTGAGGGCAAAGCTTCCGAGCCTTCTGATGCAAATGTAAAATGTTTTGCACTTGGCTCATTCCAATGCCTAACCAAGCATGAATTTGCTGGCAAGTAATTTTTTTGTCAGTTTCAATAAGTTGTCGTACGGTGTCAATATTCGAGTCTGTAACCGCAGAGGCCGGCCAACCTTCACGTACCCCACACCCCCATCATACCCCCCCCCCATCATAGCCCCTCATAGAGATGATTACGTCTAAAATCTCTAAACCACGAATACACAGATCTGCGGCATGGTGCTTCATCACCAAATGCGAATTGAAGTCACTTGTGGACTTAAGTCACAACAAAAACATAATAAAATCATTGAACGAAAATGTTCACGAGTTAAATTCATTTTAATAACGACACACAATCTTCGAAAGGACGCCACAATGAAAAATAAATGACAGTTTCGGAAATTAAAAGTAACATGCTCGCAAAGAGTTCCATTTTCGAATACTATAATTATTTTTTTCATTCGTTTTTTCTTTTTTTTTGATCCAGAGACTTTCAGTATGCCCCACTTATACTATTGTAAATAATTTATGTTAATATTTTTTCCAAATTATGTATGTATTACTTGTTAAAATCAATTAGATGTGTTATTATTTGCACATAAAGTGATGAAAAGATGTAAGTTAGCAATATACTTGTATAAAGTTTAATGCCATAGCGTACTCGTTGTTGAAAAGCTTAATAATAAATAAATAAAAACGGCTCTCTTGAAAAAATCTACTTCTTGCCTACGACCTTATACGTAGAAGGAATAAGCAAATAAAATCTATACTACTCGAGGCGAGGCATTGAAGATGCACCCTCCTAAAAGTAGTCCTGCTGGCACCCATAATTAGCATAACATAGCATAGTCAGCCTTTTAATTTTCCCACTGCTGGGACTTAGGCCTCCTCTCTAGGAGGGGGAATAGGCCGTAATCCACCACGCGAGCCCAGTGCGGGTTGGTAAATGTCACATGTCTTCGATATGGTTCTAGGACATGCCGGTTTCCTCACGATTTTTTTTTTATGCTTGATAGGTTCGCGCTTGACTGCCATCTCACCTGATGGAAAGCGACGATGCGGTCGACGATGGAACGCGCTTACCTAGAAGTAACCTATTCACTCTTGACTTAAAGATTTCCGGGTTGTAGCTATCACGATATTTTCCTTCACCGTTTTTGAGAGCAGTGGTGATGAAATAAATTACACAAAGTAATTAGCCTGGCTGGGTTTGAACCTGCGACCTACAACTCGTAAGTCGGGCCGTTACCACTCGGCCACCACTGCCCTCTACCCATAATTAACTTTAAACTAAAACGCTCTTGGTACTTTCGCGAATTTTCCAAAAATACTGACACCTAACCATTTTTAAACCCCATTTTTAAGCGAAAACATTCCTATATTTTACCTCTAAAACACGGAAACTTCTCGCTACGAACAGTTTTCAAGTAGCCGACTATAAAACTCAATACGTCAAACTGCATGTCCCGATATTAGATAAGGACTGGCCGCTATTTGCTGTGACTGTTGGGCGGCCATTTTAAATTTTTGTATTTGGAATAGCATGACATATGTATGGATTGGAATTCCAAATTTAAATTCAAAGATATTTTTATTTTATTAAGGACCGATTACTCATGTAGGTATCTAGATACTTACATGAGATACCCGCTTTAATTTGAATCTGGAATAATTTTATTCCAGATTCAAAATCTTGAATCGACTTTATCATTGTGTATTTTAAGTTGATTATTTAAGTGGCTATTTGTAATAAAAGGTCCTAAAAGTGGAATAGGAGTTGCAATAAAATTTAAACTTTGTCATGCATTACAAATAATTATATTTATATATTCATACAATAGTGTTATTAAAAACTTAAAAATTATATTAGCGTCCTTAAAATATAATAAAGTTCAGGTTTCTTTCAAAGGTCAAAGTAAGTTTTTAAACGACTTTAGGAACCAACAAAGTTTGTGGAAATATCGTTAATATCGATGCGGTAGCCGTAAACTAAATAGCTATATGTAGTCATTTTTTTGGTTCTAAAAACCAGCAATTGTTGAGTTTTTGCGGATGACAACGTCATAACATCCAAAAAAAAATCCGCTAGCCCAAATGACATCAATAACGCATTGGACATAATAAATATAAAATAAATTGCTTATTAAAATAAATTAATATTCCTATTTCAACATTACCTACTTAATAAATTCAGCTCTAAACAAGTCCGATTGACCTATAGATACCACAATTAATCTTTAGATACGTTTAACGTTAAACGAGTTTAAAAAATCGATCTGGCAATCTTTTGAAAATGACAGGAACAGTTAAGTGTCCCCGAAATGATTAATTGCTATTGGTAAATTTAACATGATAACGAAGAGACAAAACTGTTACAGAAACACTGACTTCCGAAATTAAAGTTATTTTGCACTTCTTGGTGTTTTTTTTTGTACTTTTTTTACATATTTTTTCCAATCTAAGAATTACTCTTGTATTGTGGGTGCGTTCAGCAACTATCCGGCCCATACAATGTATGTTGACTGATAACGGGCCTGTTGGTCTAGTGGTTATTAATCTTGACTGCTATGCCGGAAGTCGTGGTTTCAATTCTCATCCAGGACAAATGTTTGTGTGATGAGCACGATAATTTTTTCTGTGTCTGGGTGTAATTTATCTATAATATGTATGTGTTTAGAAATATATAAGAATGTTTATCAGTTGTCTAGTACTCATAACACAAGCTCTACTTAGCTTGGGACTAGCCGGCGTTGTGTGATAATTGTGGAAAAAAAATGTTTCAAGCGGGATTCGAAACTAAGACCCGTAGTGCAGCAGCCAATCGCTCAAATACAGCACTAACCGCTCCTTCAAACAAAAATATATATTATAAGTTTATTAGTGTTTGACTAAAATGATTGTCTTATGCTGTGATATCTAAAAACAATAAAAATTACAGCTTTGCTGAATAGCAGAGCTGTAATTTAGCTGTCATTAGCTGTAATTTAGACAGCGAGTCCTAATGGAATCACTAGAAATCGCTGTGATGCCACTGACACACTCACGGACCGTTGAATAGACTAAAATAAAATACGAAATCATCATCATCTCCCTGCTCTTGTCCCGTCCTATTTGGTGTCGGCGCAACACGATTTTTCTTGTATTTTGTTTTGTCACCAATCACGCTATCACTAACTCCTTTTTCTTTCATATCACTTCTCATACAAATCATCCATCTTTTCTTTGGTCTACCTCTCCATCCATTCACATGTATACTCATAACTCTATTATTACATGCGTTTCATCCCTCCTCTTTACATGGCCATACTAAGACAAAAGATTCCCTTTCAACTTTTCAGTCACTGGCGCCACTTTCAAACTTCCTCTAATATACCAATTTTTCATTTTGTCCATTTCAACATTCTCTTCTCCACTATATGCAATCTTTTTATAATAAAACTAGCTTTTGCCCGAGGCTTCGCTCACTCTACCCCACTCTACCCCACTCTACCCCACTCTACCCCACTCTACCCCACTCTACCCCACTCTACCCCACTCTACCCCACTCTACCCCACTCTACCCCACTCTACCCCACTCTACCCCACTCTACCCCACTCTACCCCACTCTACCCCACTCTACCCCACTCTACCCCACTCTACCCCACTCTACCCCACTCTACCCCACTCTACCCCACTCTACCCCACTCTACCCCACTCTACCCCACTCTACCCCACTCTACCCCACTCTACCCCACTCTACCCCACTCTACCCTACTCTACCCTACTCTACCCCACTCTACCCTACTCTACCCCACTCTACCCTACTCTACCCCACTCTACCCTACTCTACCCCACTCTACCCTACTCTACCCCACTCGAGTATCCTATGTCCGTCTCCTGGCTCTAAGCTACCTCCCTAACAATTTTCACCCAAATCTGTTCTGCCGTTCTTGAGTTATAAGTGGTGTAACTAACACGACTTTCTTTTATATATATAGATACAAAATAAAACAGGTAAAATTAAATAAATCTAAGGAAAAAAGCAATACACAATAACAAAAATCTACCTATCCATTTCTAATTTTACCTACACCAAACTATACCAGCCATAGTCGTCAAACAAACATTCACTAGCCAGTTTAGCTCAAGTTATTCACTGAAATGTCACAGCAAAATAGTGTTTCATTCTTATCTGACGTCCGACGCCCCGGTATGACGTATTGTGTTTTATAACCGACTACAAAATGGGCGCTTTGAAAATGGCTGCTGCAATGGAATCATTTTTGAAAATGTGTCTGTGAGAATGAAATTGTTATTATAGTAGTTATTTTTAGGTTTCCATGTCCAAAGGTTAAAATGGGATCCTATTACTAAGACTCCGCTGTCCGTCCGTCTATCTGTCTGTCTGTCCGTATGTCACCAGGCTGTATTTTATAAACCGTGATACCTAGACAGTTGAAATTTTCACAGATGATGTATTTCTATTGCCGCTATAACAACAAATAAAATACATTTTTTTTTATCTGTTTTTTATTTATTTTGCACACCTACCACAGTATTAACTCTTTTATTGGTAGAGAATGCGTTATTGCATTAAGTCCGACTTTGTATCACCACTGTACATGAAGTTTAAATAAATACTAAAAACAGAATAAATTAAATATCTGTCTCTCCCATACAACAAACTTAACCCTTCCTGCGCCAGTCTCAAACACACCGTTTTTTTCTGGTACTTTGTAGTGGGCCAAGGGCCTGCGCACACATGAGACAAGACTGTCTTAGACAGACTTGTCTACGACGTCGCATACTTTTCTGCAACAAGACGGTTTTGTCTACGACATGGCGCACACCTTCAAGATAAAACAGTCTAACAACGTACGGCTAGTGTTGCCAACTTAGTGGATTTTCCCCTGAAACTGGAGGTTTTAACCCATTTAGTTGCAAAATATTGGTTTTAGTGGCTAGAGGATTTTTCCAGTGCTTTAAGTAAAATTCGATTTCTTACTAAAATGCGATCACTCGGGTGTAAATCAGCATCATAGAATAGATAATTGATCATTCTGATTGCGACGATGATTGTGCAAAAAAAGATGCAACACTGGACGTGTCAAAACAGTCTTGTCGCAGACAAGTATGCGGTGTCATAGACTGCGACGTCGTAGACAAGTTTGTTTAAGACAATCTTGTCTCAAGTGTGCGCAAGCTCTTAGTATATTAACGTTTAGGTTAAGGCCCGCTTACACCACAAATCTTTAGATAAGTTTAACGCTAAACGAGTTTAAAATATTTTTCTGTCAATCTTTTGGAAACGATGGAAACAGTTAACCCGAAATGGTTAATTGCGATTGACAATATTTACGTGAATGACAATGTATGACGTTCAACTTCAATCGTTTAAAGTGAACAACCAATATTTGCATCAATTAGTGTCAGTCACGTAAAATTAAAGATTTTACGCTGTTCAGTTCTGATATCTCTCAGCCAAACTTGAATACCTTTCACCTTTCGGCTCCATCATCAGCTGTGTTCGATGGTAGGTAACTCATAGCCAGAGAGGATCTCATGACAATTATAATAATCCGAAACATGGCAAGGATATATTAAATTATTACAGAGTTCCGAAAGGTTCTGGAATGGCGACCACGTACCGGAAGACGCAGCGTTGGAAGGCCTCCCACTAGGTGGACCGATGACCTGGTGAGGGTCGCAGGAATCCGATGGATGCGAGACGCACAGGACCGGTCATTGTTGCGGCATTTGGGGGAGACCTATGTCCAACAGTGGACGTCTTTCGGCTGAAATGATGTTGATGATGATTACAGAGATCCGGTGCCAACCTTCCGGCTTCATCATCACATCAGTTCGATGTATATCTCCCTCTTTCTTCCTTCAGTCAGTCATTGACTACACGTATAAACAAAACAGTTTTACTTGGTACGACAGTTCTAATATGATCCTACAAAGAGTTACATTCCATATTTTCGAAGTTCATCATCAGATTATCAAAATATTTCTATGGGCCCAATTTAGGAGTAAAGCATAATAATAGAATAATCAGCTTTTTAATGTTCCCACTGCTAAGACTCAGGCCTCCTCTGTAGGAGAGGGAATGGGCCATAATCCACCACGCGGGTCCAGTGCGGGTTGGTGAATATCACATGTCTTCGAATTTTTTGGTTCTAGGACATGCCGGTTTCCTCACGATGTTTTCCTTCACCGTTTTGAAAGCAGTGGTGATGAAATAAATTACAAAAAGTAAGTCGCCTGGCTGGGTTTGAACCCGCGACCTACAACTCGTAAGTCGGGGCCGTTACTACACGGCCACCACAGCTCTAATTTATCTAAAAAAAAATCTAAATCGGTCCCAGAATTGACCGAAAAAACAATCACACATAAAAAAATACATACAGCCGAACAAAGTAACTCCTCCTATTTGAAGTCAGCTAAAAAAAAATTATTCTAGTGCCTATTTCCATCCTAAAAATGGAAGCTAAATTCACCCGTTTCAACCTAAAAATATCTCACACCCGTTATCTCATAACATTCAAATATACTCCGCAAATATAGTTCGTGGCGTATCAAAACGAATCGTTCACCAGTTGGGATGGGAATCGTTCATTCGTTCGTTCGATTCGACAAGACAAGCAGACGTCTAATCTACATAATGCCGACGTTGAAAATGGGTTATGGATTGAGTGGTAAGCGGAACGGGGAAGAAATGTGGTATAAATGTAGAACAAAAGAATGATCATCCTTCGCCTATCATTTGTTTGAACCATTATCTTCCTGCCCTCATCCAATGTTATTTGTCATCATTTCCTAATTTTATACCACTCGGCCGGCGTGTATTGTTCCACGCGAGTTCTCACAGAAATGTCAGCAAAACCATAGGAGCAGGGCCAAAGCTTACTGGGACGTTGGCTTCCGAAAGGGAAACCCGGTGTCCTGAAACGCCAGGTCAAAGTCAAAGTCAAGTCAAAGTCAAAAGTTTTTTATTTCACTTATGCCTACATGGGCACTTATAAAACGTCAGAAGCTAGTGCACGGTTCCAAATTGGTGGTTTCCTATGGAGAAGAACCGGCAAGAAACTATGATTACTCTTTTAAAAAAATTGTTGTTCGTACAATATTTCCATATTACAGTATAAGTAGATATTATGTAAGGATAGTGTAGACCGGTCACTATTGTGCTAAAAAGTACAATCAAAATATTCATAATAAAAAGTGAGTCATAATAGGAAGTAACCTAAGAATTCGCGGAGTCTACAGTGTTCTCACATTCACATTATAAAAAAGAGGCTTTAAAAAAAAGCAAGAAATAAAAATAACCACAATTATCAATAAATGAGACGTTAACAAGATAAATTATTAACGAATTTATGGTGGTTGGGGTCTAATAATATAAAGTGTTAGAAAAAAGAAAGTATATATTACAACAAATGTGGATTAGTTAATAGATACATTTACACAATTATGAGTTACATAGGCAAAGAAGAAACATAGGTGTGATTTTAGTCAGTAAAAGTTTGATTTCTCCCACTTCGCCATAGTGCGAGAAAAGTCATTGGATGATTTCCCACCTCAAAAAAATGCTCATATGCGTGGGTATCTATATCTATATATTATCGGGCGGATGTTTCTTGCGTTCCCCACACAAATGCTTTAAAATATTCGATAAGTAAAATGTCGATGGACTGTGGAGCTTACTGTGGTGTTGTAGTGCTAGATGGATTATTTATGAAATGCTCTAATAAACAAAGCGAGAAAGTGTAATGCTACATAGTTTCTGAGTTTTGGGTAAGATGAATTCAATTCTTTTTCCAAGAAATATCAACTTGAGTGGATATGTTCGGAGTGCGTTTGCTCCAAACCCAAAAACATTGATACGGTTACACCAGTTGGGAGCACCTTCCAGATTAAGACTGACTCGAGCCTACGGTAGCACTCAACAAGGAAGCGTTTTGAAAACAACAGCTGATGTATCGATCGTCAAGTGTGATTACGATGGCGTTTTGCTGACAGAGTTTAGACAGTTTAGACTGGAAATACTTCAACGTTTAGACGCTTAGACTAAGAGGAAGATGAATCTCTTCTGTAAAGACTTAATGTCTTCTCAAATAATGTCACAATTTTTAGAAAATTACTTTCACACAAAATCGATAGAAACACCAGAAATTATTAAAAAAAAACTTTGACAAAGCCGCAATAAGTCGCGACCGACTACGTTGAAGATATAACGATGAAATGGACAAACAAAAAGGTAATGATCCATATGCACACACATTTGAACAAAATGACTGTGAGGAAGGGAGGCATTGACCCAGTTTTTAAACGATGCAAGCTGACAGTTAACTAGTACCTGACCTATATAAGTTATGTGAAGGAAGAATTAGAAATAATGAAAAAAAAAGCGCTAAAGCCAGAATACATCGCAAAAGACCATGTTGAAGATAATGCAAAGAAATGGATTATATATTAAAAAAAATACTTATATGCATAAGTCCTTGAACGAAATATATGAAAGGTGGTGTAATGCTCCCTGCAATCCTGCAGTGTTGTTGAACGTTGAACACTGACGGTTGCGATCTAAATGAGCTATGTGACTAATGAATAAGAAATAATGAGCCAAAACATGTAGTATGAAGCCCTGGCAAAGTTAGAATGCATCGTAACAGCTCACGTTGAAGTTGAAGCAAAGAAGTGGGACAATACAAAGTAAAGCAATTATCTATATGCATACGCACTTGAACGAAATTTCTGAAAGAATCGTGAGGGGGGCACCCTAGTTGTGTCGGCAAGTACCTGACCTAAATAGGTTATGTGAAAGATGACTTATAACGAGCCAAAACATGTAGTATAAAGCCCTGGTAAAGCCAGACTGCATCGTGACTGACCACGTTGAAGATCTTCTTCTTCTTGCCCTTATCCCATATTACTTGGGGTCGGCACAATACGTTTTATTCATCTATTCTGCCCTATCACCCGTCACACTATCATTAATTCCCTTTTGTTTCACATAATCCATCCATTTTTTCTTTGGCCGCCCTCTCCCTCTCCATCTATCTACATGTTTACTCAGAAGTTTTTTAGCAACATGCGTTTCATCCCTCTTCTTCACATGACATTGCCTTTCAACTTTTTAGTCACTGGCACCTCTTTCAAACTTCCCCTAATATACTCATTTCTCACTTTATCCATTCTCGTCACACGTCCTATCCATCTCAACAGTCTCATTATAATAAAACAAATAAGCAATGACCCATTATGCACACGCTTTTGAACGAAATTGCCGAAATAATCAAGAAGGGTAGATTAAGTTGTTAAACGCAGACTGACAATTAACTAGTACCTGACCAAGACGAGTTAGATGAAAGACGAGACATTATTATTTACCATCAGGTAAGATAGAATAGAATAAACTTTATTGTACACCAAAACAGTAACAAAACTTTCAAACTTACTTAAATCTATGGGTACAAAGGCATGGAGATAGTGATCAAACACACAAAGAGAACTGGAAAACCTGTTGGGTATGGCTTAGCAGACAATAATGTACAGTAGTATACAAGTGACAATACAAGTCGAAAATATTTAAACCTTAAGCAAATCTCCCAAAAAAGGACTCCTAAATTATACAGCTGTACACTTCTCAAATCATTACCTATATCCCACATAACCATCCTCTTTGCAATATCCCGTATTCAGAATTCCGCATTCACACCCTCAAAATCCCCTAATACTTTAACCCGCTCCCTCCCATCAATACAGTCACACCCAAATCCACACAGACATCCTTAATCCTCATAATGGATGAAGATTCGAACATCTTCAGTTAAATTGTAAAAGATTTTTGTTCAATTATCAATTGATTTGATTTGTTGACGCCCGGCTTTGGGTGTACCAATTTATTTGCAATCATTTCTTGCCTCATCTTTATGAGAAATTGATGTTTTATCCAATTGTGTATTGATTATTTGGGGGGAAATTGTTGTTTTGTTTGGGAAATAAATGGTTCGTTGAGCTCCTTAGTAGTCCTAAGTTGAGCTACACGTTTGCTCTGATTGGACATGTCCACTCAAATTTGTGTGGTTCTTTCGACAAAAGACCTACTGATACACAAGTTTGCATGGTTTTCATATGATTTGATCATTTCATGTTTGCTGTATGGACTTAAAAAAGACTGACCTCTGAGTTTGTTTCGGTGTTTTTTCTTAGGGTAGTCAGCTGAAAAATTAGGCCGAAATTTTAATTGACAAAAAAAAAAAAAACTATTTGCAAAATAAATATCATTTATCATTCCGAAGTTGCTGGTTGGTCATCCAAAATGAATACCAACTTGCTTGAGAGTCCGAAGTAGATTTTTAGTCCAAAACATAATCACACAACACACACACAGCACACAGCGTTGATTTGTTGGATTCGTTTTTCATAAATAGATTGTTAATTTTTATGTATGTATCTAAGTATATATTTATTATTGTATTTCTTTTCTATTTCTTTACCATTAAGCTGCACCTACCATGTTTTGTTTCTGCACCACCCTAAGGTCGACTGGTAGAAAATGCCTAGGGCATTAAGTCCGCCTTTGTACAGCGTTTATTACTTGTGTATAAAGATTTAATAAATAAATAAACAATCATGCAGTTAAATTTTATTAGGATAAAAATGATTTCACTGATATGAAAAGTTGTACCCAGGATCAAAGAACTGAAATTTTGTGAAGGGAAATTTTTGCTCAGCATTGGGATCTTGCAGGTCAAGAGTAACCGAACAGAATAGAAATCCAACTTAAATTTTACGATAAAATCTCATCCACAAAGACAATAAGAGTTTTGTGGAAGCTAAACGTAGTTTACAACTTGGAGACGCGAAAAAATTGCTTGCAAATTTTGTTGCAAATTCAAATGGATTTGAATAAACATAAGTAGAAGTAAGACGCTTATTATAATTATATACTACTACTGTACCATGTTATCTTGCCAGAACAGCTACTGCCTTTTTTAACTTTTTATTTATTTGTTATTATTTGTGTAATTTGTAATATCAAATTAAAGATAATATTATTAATTGTGATTTTTTTTAATTATGATTGATATTGAATAGGAGTCTTACTTTTTGTACATTTCAAATACACATATTTGAAAAATGTGGAAAACTGATTAAGAAGCCATCAAAAAAATTACTTCCCTATAATGGTCTCTATGCCCTTTGTATGAAACATAGAGGTGAAGTATTGAATATATCAACAGGAGAACCAAGGATACCGACATACCCTAAAGAATCGCCAAACTTAAGTTGTAGTGAACAGATGGTCGCTGGGCCCGAAAGGTTCTGGACCGGCAACCATGTGCCGAAAGAAGCAAAGTAGCAGTCTTCCTCAAGGTGGACTGATGACCTGGTGGGGGTCGTGGGAATCCGATGTATGCTAGACACACAGAACCGGTTGTTGTGGCGATACTTGGGCGAAGTTTATATCTGGCAGAGGATGGACTGATAATAGATCGAAATGATATAATGAATGATGAAAGTTTGTATTTGGGATGGAATACCCGAATTTTTTTATCTATTCCCTAAACTATTTCCGTTATAGAAAGCTGTACACATAAATAGGTTGCGTGTAGGTAACGTTTGGACCCGAAAAAAATACGGTTTATTCCTAAACTAGCGCGTAATACGTATTGGATGCTAGATTTTTTTAGTTTGGAGTTTCATGCACGTTCTTCTTACAATTCAAAAGTGCGTGTAAATAAATATTTTTTTTGAGTTTATGGCACTGGGACTAATATCTAATAAAAGTTAGATGCTAGTTTTTTCTCGCTGCTTCTGATTCTTTTTAGGGTTTCGTATCTCAAAAGGAAAAAACGGAACCCTTATAGGAAAACCTTTTTGTACGTCTGTCTGTCTGTCTGTCAAGACCCTTTATCTCAGAAACGCATGGAGGCATA
Source organism: Mythimna vitellina (assembly GCA_949316375.1). Classification (NCBI taxonomy): domain Eukaryota; kingdom Metazoa; phylum Arthropoda; class Insecta; order Lepidoptera; family Noctuidae; genus Mythimna; species Mythimna vitellina. The sequence continues at coordinate 5,288,179 of OX438708.1, read as the reverse complement.
GAGTTGAAATAAAAATCATATACTCAAGTCTGCGGTCTCTTGATGCTGTGAAAAAATTGAAAAGATACGGCCGTTTATGTCGCAAAAAACGTACATTACAACACTATTAAAGGAATCAAAATTCATAGGGTACTTACCATTGAGCCAGAATCCTGAAATTTGGCATAAAGCAAGGTTTTGTAGTATGGATATAGGAATAAATCTGAAAACTGTAAATTTGTAGTTAAATTACAAAAAAACTTTTTTACAATTCGGAAAAAATTTCGTAACTCATTTCGGGAATCGAACTGTTTTCATAGGTAAGTTTGTGTGGAATCCTCAGGGCAAGTGCGAGTCCGACTCGCACTTGCCGCACTGTTTTTGTTTTTAGATCACATGACTAAACCATTGTCCATTCATACAAATTAAAGAAAAAAATACATGCACAAATAAGCAAAACGATGCACAGAGTACAACAATATTCTCAAGCCAACGTGTAAATTTAATAAGAATTTAAAATCCGATGTCGTAGCAACCGTTTTGGTATTCAGAATGTTGCGATCGCAGAAGTAGGACACGAATATCGATGAGCTTCAGTTTTTGTCGTAATATTTTAGATGGTATAGCAACTCCTTGATTTTAACCTGTGTTCGGTACGACCGTCCTTTGTTCGTCAACTTTCATATTGTTCAATTACTTGTTCGACAATTGAGGTATATTAATTATTGTTTAAATTATTTGTCTTGGTATGGTCATGTGAAGAGGAAGGATGAAACGCATGTTACTAAAAGAGTTATGAGTTTACATATGGATGGGTGGAGAGGGAGAGGGAGACCAAAGAAAAGATGGATGGATTGTGTGAAGAGTGATATGAAAGAAAAGGAAGTTGGTGATAGCATGACGAGTGACAGGGCAGAGTGGAAGAAAAAAACGTGTGGCGCCGACCCTAAATAACACGGGACAAGGGCAGGAAGATGATGATATTTGATCATGTAAAGAAGCTTAGTAAAGGTAATTATGTACTTTCTAGATGTGACTGCTATGCAAAGAAGAAGATGTCAAGAAGAAGAAGAAGCCCTGTTCCTGTAATCAGTGCGGTACCGCACCGAGTGGTCCGATCATGCTGCTACGTTGCTGTGCCTACGACGCAGTTATACATTTCGCGCCTGCATCACTACACGAAGGTTGAGGAAGTCGTGGAGTACTTAAAAGTGAAGATCAACTGAACTCTGAGGGTCGTAAGGTTGGAAGCGCGTCACGAGGTCAACTTCAAGTCGTTCATGGTACGAGTTCCAACTCAACAGCTTCAACTTAAAAGAGGACTTCTGGCCGAAAGGTGTCGTATACCGACGTTTCCGAGCACGGTTATGCGATACCAAGCAGCGCGACCCGACGCCGATCCCATTACGTGTATAATTATAGTTAAATATATGTTTTGTTTTTATAATATGTCATCATCATCATCATCATTTCAGCCGATAGACGTCCACTGCTGAACATAGGCCTCCCCCAAATGTCGCCACAAAGAACGGTCCTGTGCGTCTTGCATCCATCGGATTCCCGCAACCTTCACCAGGTCATCGGTCCACCTTGTAGGGGGCCTTCCAACACTGCGTCTTCCGGTACGCGGTCGCCACTCTAAGAACCTTTCGGCTCCAACGGCCATCTGTTCTGCGAGCAATGTGCCCTGCCCATTGCCACGTGAGTTTGGCGATTCTTCGTGCTATGTCGGCAACCTTGGTTCTCCTGCGGATATCTTCATTTCTGATTCGATCATAATATGTAATGGTTTATTATTGTTTAAGGTTATTTTATGTATTTCTTCTATAGGCCTCTAATGCCTGAATATAAAATGTTTATCATTATTATTATTATGCGCTATTTCCAAAACATGATATACCCGTGTGCCTTTTATCGAAATCTGTTCAACTATTTCGGCATGCAGGAGTAACAAATATACAAAATTTCGCTTGTATAATATTAGGGTAGAACATTAACTATGAAATGGACGTTTTTTAGGGTTCCGTACCTCAAAAGGAAAAAACGGAACTCTTATAGGATCACTTTGCTGTCCATCTGTCTGTCAAAACCTTTTATTTCAAGAACGCTTGGAGGTATCGAGTTGTAATTAGAACCATATACTTAGTTCTGTCGTCCCTTGAAGCTGTGAAATTCCCACAATTACCATTTTTTATTTCTTGTTCTGTATTTTTGTGTTATTATTACTGATGATTCTAATTATTATTTTTCTCCTTGACATCTTATGCAATGATAATTAACTAATCATATGTGTTTTAAAATTAAATGTTTTATGTTAATATTGTGATTGCCTCTAAGTGTATATATCTTGGCGATCCTAATAAAAAAATAAAAAAAAACTATGTACGTCAATTTAAACTAGATTTGGCCGGTGTTTCCTAGCTAACCACCCTGAGAAGCAACACCGAAACCAACTCAGGGGTCAAGCCACGAAGCCACGGGTGGTGTGAAAGTGAAACCCGGTGCCCTGGGACGAAGACAAGGAAGGAACAGGAGTGGGTTTTTAGTCAGTAAAAGTCTGACACTATCTCCCGCTCCGCCCAAGAGTGAAATTTGTCATAAGATGATTTTCACACCTAAAAAAAAAGGGGTCAAAGTCTATTTTAAATACATACAGACCTGTAATGGATAAATTATTCGAGAACTATGGAGATTAGTGTCAGAGTCGATCATTTTTTTCCTCCTTTTTTAACCGACTTCCAAAAACGGAGGAGGTTATCAATTCGGTTGTATTTTTTATTATTTTTTGGTTTTATGTTTGTTACCTCAGAACTCCGTCGTTTATGGACCGATTTGCAATTTTTTTCCCCTTAAAAGATATGCTTCCAGATTGTTCCTTTAGGGTTATGTACTTTAGGGTTATATACGTATGGACTGAGTGACTAAAGGAAAGACGTAGTTCTGGTAGTACCGTATATTCACGACTGGTGCTTATTTGACGGAGCGCAGCCGTCGCTATACACATACATACATCATACCTTAGCATACGTCACGCGATCATATTTCCTGTCATACAATGTGTCCCTACAGTATTCCCCCCTTTACAAGAAAAAAATATATTCCCCAATAATGCCCTAATCCCAATTTTTACAATATACTTATATCTAAAAACGCAACACTACATAGTCGTAGCGTTGTTGAGTAGCGGTGTCCTGTCGCGTTCCTTGCGAAGCGTACTGCGGCGTCATCGGCTGCTGACGAGGGACCGTCTGCACGCTCGTCAGCGGCGCGTCACTTGAGAACACCTGCCTGCGCACCCAGCTCTTCGCAGTTCCTTTGCAGTGGCGCCACACTAGGAAGCTTATGACGATACTGATGACGACGACCAATGCGATAACGAACCAGTTCATCGTGTCCAGCTTCTGAGTGATCATGGAATTGTTCACAGTTGTTTGGGCAACTACTGGGTCTTTGCTCTGTACTCTGCCCATGATGCTGACTATATCGTTCGCGCGTAACGTCTTAATGATGCTTAATTGTATACTAAATGCTATTTCTAACATAATTAATCTAGAGCATAATTAGTTGCAGTATATTTTGCAATACATTTTGTTACTTTGCGAACCTATAAAATATTTTTGCTATTTGTCAAAATAAAATGATGAAATATCATTCATGTTACATTATTGTTATTGGTAAATTTGCTTATTACAAGTTACATTTAGGTTCACATTCTTATTACATTAAATACAGTTGCACAATAAAATAATGACGCATATAATTGCACATAGTTACTGGACGCATGAGCCACCTGCAAAAATGTTTACGTTGCAAAACGTACCGGGCGTTTGATAACGCGGCCACTTCGCGAGGTTCTCGGATGTAGAACTTTGCTAGAAGGGTCTGCGTTATTTGATGCTAATTTTTCGTTATTTTTGTCAGGAAAATTATGGTCTGTAGACGATGGTTGTCCATCGATTAAATAGGCTGGTTTAAGTCTATCTACCGAAATAGTCGTTTCTTTATCACCTATTTTTATTACGAAAGTTTTTCCTCTCCTGCTTATGACGCTATACGGGCCATCATAAGGTGGCTGTAGAGATTTACGAATGGTATCATTTCTAACGAAAACGCTTTTGCATGTAGTCAGCTATAGTATTGCATGTAGTATGTAAAGGGGGGAATACTGTAGGGACACATTGTATGACAGGAAATATGATCGCGTGACGTATGCTAAGGTATGATGTATGTATGTGTATAGCGACGGCTGCGCTCCGTCAAATAAGCACCAGTCGTGAATATACGGTACTACCAGAACTACGTCTTTCCTTTAGTCACTCAGTCCATACGTATATAACCCTAAAGTACATAACCCTAAAGTGGTGACCCCGACTGAACAGTAACATATCCGTGCGACTTTTTATTGTTTTGTTGGACATTTGCCAAACAATGAATACTCAAGGTGCATATCCACAAAGTGCATACCCGCAGGCTAAACCAGAGGCCGGGACCGATGCACGTGCGAGCGACGACACATTGGCGAGCATCACAGTATCCTCGCGAATACCAGAATTTTGGGCGGACCAGCCACGACTGTGGTTCGTCCAATTTGAGGCCGCAGTAACGGGACAAAAGCTGAGTGACGCAGCGAAACAAAATTTAGTGGTAACCAAGCTCACAAAGACCGCCATACAACAGGTTAGTGACCTTTTATTGTCTCCACCGGAAAGTCGGAAATATGAGTCGCTCAAAGACCGGTTACTACAGGTTTTTGAGGAGTCAGAGACGAGACAGTTCCAGAAGCTTTTAGGGGAAATGGAATTGGGCAGTCAAAAACCTTCCCAATTGTTGCGCCGAATGAGAGATCTCGCTCGAGGGAAGATTCCGGATTCCACACTTCAAATCATGTGGAATAGCCATCTTCCATCACCAGTGCAGGCTGTTTTAGCGGTGACTGAGGTAAAGGACCTTGAGAACCTAGCAATAGTGGCAGACAAGGTTATGGAGGCATCGAGACCCGCAGAAGTAGCAGAGATTGCTGCACCCGCGACCACCAGTACGGACTCTAGCACTCAAGAACTGAGGGAAATGATTCAGAAGCTGAGCGTCGATGTAGCTGAACTACGCCGCTCGCAACGACCGCGGACAGACAGAGACAGAGGAAGGCGATTCAATCGGTCAAGGTCAAGAACTAGAGATTCAAGTAGGAACCGAAGGCATCCAGAATGGTTATGTTTTTATCACCACCGGTACGGAGTGAAAGCTACGAAATGTGTCGAGCCATGCAATTGGAAGGGAGCGAAACCAGCATCACAAGCGGGAAACTAGTGGCGATACAACCTAGAGCGGTGGATTGTGTCGGCATGCCTAATTACCGCTTATGTGTGACAGACAGGAAACCGGACTTCGATTCCTGATCGATACGGGCGCGGATGTATCAGTGATCCCAGTGTCATGTGTCACGAAAGAGTGCGTTTTAAAAAACATCGCGAGTGATACCTATAGGGTTTACGCGGCAAACGGTACAGAGATAAGAACATACGGCACACGTACTTTAGTTTTAGACTTAAATTTAAGGAGAGCGTTTAGATGGACGTTTATAGTAGCAGCCGTGAAGCAACCAATAATTGGTGCCGACTTTTTAGGTCATTATCGGTTGCTGGTAGATGTAGGCTCGCGGAAATTGAAGGATGAAATCACGCATCTAAACGTTCTCACATCAATAGTTGATACGAGTGTATATGACTCATCTGTTAAGACATTGGACTGTAATAATAATTGGCACGACTTATTACTCAGGTATCCGGAGGTTACCAAACCAGTATCATACCGGGATACACCTAAACATTCAGTATATCATGTTATTGAGACTTCGGGACCACCGGTATACGCGAAAGCTAGGCCTTTACCGCCGGATAAGTACGCAAAAGTGAAAGAGGAATTTCGGACAATGACAGAAATGGGTATCTGTCGACCGTCTAAGAGTGCCTGGGCCAGTCCTTTACATGTAGTGCCGAAAAAGAACGGCGAACTCCGTCCTTGTGGCGATTATAGACGGTTGAATGCAATGACCAAGCCTGATCGTTATCCAATTCCTCGAATACACGATTTTAAGTACTTATTAGCGGGTAAGAAAAATATTTTTAGCAAATTAGACTTAAATAGATCATATCATTTATCCCAGTGGTCCCGGAGGACATAGAGAAAACGGCAATTATAACGCCTTTTGGGTTGTTCGAGTTTCCACGAATGACGTTCGGATTGCGTAACGCAGCGCAATCGTTCCAGAGGTTTATGGATACGGTGGTACTGCGCGATTTAGATTTTTTATTCAACTATATCGATGACGTCATTATCGTGAGCGAAACTCCTGAACAACACAGAGAGCATTTAAATGCTGTTTTCGAACGGTTTGATAAATATGGTATTACGATAAATATCTCGAAATGTGTATTTGGTCAATCTAAGATAGAGTTTTTAGGTTTTGAAGTGTCAACAGACGGCGTTCGCCCACTCGACGACAAAGTGCAAGCTTTGAAAAATTTTCCGAGACCGGACACCATTGCGCAATTACGCCGATTCCTAGGTATGATTAATTTTTATAGACTGCATATACCTAGGGCTGTAGAATTTCAATCAGTACTTAATCAATATTTGCATAATTCGAAAAAAAATGACAAAACTCCTATAGAGTGGACTGATAAGGCCGACGAGGCATTTAAGAAATGTAAGGAGAGCTTACAAAGCGCCGCTACATTATCTTATCCATTGCCTAATACTAAATTAGCGCTGATGACAGACGCTTCGAATACCAGTGTTGGTGCAGTCTTACAGCAACATAGTAACAATACCTGGCAGCCACTCGGGTACTTTTCAAAAAGTTTATCGCAAACAGAAGCCAAATATTCCACATATGACAGAGAATTGTTAGCAATATATATAGCCATCAAATATTTCAAAAATTTAGTAGAAGGTCGATCACTAACCATATACACAGATCACAAACCTCTCATTTATTCTTTTACAAAATCCAGTAACGATAAGGAAAGTCCGAGAAGAATAAGGCAACTCTCCTATATTAGTGAATTTACCACGGACATACAGTATATCAGTGGTAGGCAAAATGTCGTCGCCGACGCATTATCACGCGTCCAGACTATACAGTGTCCCACGTTTCTAGATTACGTAGAGGTAGCAAAACAACAAACGGACGACGCTTATCTGCAGCAGACATTACAAACATCGGACACCAACAGCAAATTGCAGTTCAAGCAAATTTGCCTGCCTGACTGCAATACATATATATATTGCGAAACTTCAACAAAAAATATACGACCTTATACTATCTTCCTGCCCTTATCCCGTATTATTTGGGGTCGGCGCAACACGTTTTTTTCTTCCACTCTGCCCTGTTACTCGTCATGCTATCACTAACTTCCTTTTCTTTCATATCACTCTTCACACAATCCATCCATCTTTTCTTTGGTCTCCCTCTCCCTCCATCTGCAGTTGACAACTCAGCAACTGAGTTTACAGCTCATAACTCTTTTAGTAACATGCGTTTCATCCCTTCTCTTCACATGACCATACCAAGACAAACGATTCCCTTTCAACTTTTCAGTCACTGGCGCCACTTTCAAACTTCCCCTAATATATTCATTTCTCACTTTATCCATTCTCGTCACACCACACATCCATCTCAACATTCTCATCTCCGCTACATGCAATCTTTTTTCATCCGTCTTTTTCACAGCCCAACATTCTGATCCATACAGTATGACAGGCCTTATCACGGACTTGTAGATTTTACCCTTCAACTTGAGGGGCATCCGTGGGTCACAAGTTGTTCCCGTGACCTGTCTCCATTTCATCCATCCTGCGTTGATCCGATGTGTTACGTCCCGGTCTACCTCACCATTCCCTTGGATGAGTGACCCGAGGTACCGAAAGTCAGAGCAGATCGGTATGGGCGTCCCAGCTAGAGCTAAAGGCACTGGATTGGAGAGACCGCCGAAATCGCAGAACAAGTATTCCGTTTTGGTTCTACTCAATTTCAGGCCAACACTCTCCAGTCTGTGCCACCACACCTCCAATCTGTTCTGGACCTCTAGGCCACTCTCGGCAACCAACACAATATCATCGGCAAACAACATACACCAGGGAGCCTCTTCCTGAATGTCCGACGTCAGAGCGTCCATTATCATCAGGAAGAGGTAAGGGCTGAGAGCCGACCCTTGATGTAAGCCAACTGCCACATTGAAGCTGCCAGTGGTGCCCACTGTAGACCGGACTTGGGTACTGCATCGACTGTACATCGCTCGGATCAACTGCACATACTTCCCAGGCACACCTTTCTCTTTAAGGGCCCACCACAGAACCTCACGAGGTACCCGGTCGTATGCCTTTTCGAGGTCAATGAATACCATGTGCAAGTTTTTATGCGCACCTCTATATTTCTCGCACAGCTGGCGTATAGCAAAAATGGCATCCGTTGTACCATGCATACCGTAGGCATAAAACCGAATTGGGTTTGTGAAATTTCACTCTCTTCTCTCAGCCTCCTTTCAATAACTTTCTCCCAGGCTTTCATAGTATGTGACATTAGCTTTATTCCTCTATAATTGTTGCACTCAAGCACATCACCTTTGTTTTTAAAAATTGGCACCAAAGAGCTATTGCACCACTCATCAGGTATGGCTTCTTCCAGCAACAACTTATTGAAGAACAAAGCTAACCACGTCCATCCATCCACTCGCAATAACTTCCACACTTCTACTGGTATTCCATCTGGACCAATGGCTTTACCATTCTTCATTCCATTTACTGCTATTCTGACTTCATCCATATTAACAATTCGCACTAATCCCACATTCACTGGTTTATTCTCTAACGCCCCACTCCAATTATTTTCCTCATTCATCAGTCTTTCAAAATATTCCTTCCACCTCTTTTTGATTTTTTCATCATCCGATAGAACCATTCCAGTTTCATCTCTCATACATCTTACCTGACAAACATCCCTCGCCTTTCTCTCTCTTATTCTAGTAAGCCGGTATAGCTCTTTTTGGCCTGCAGGACTGTCCAGTGTGTCATATAGTTTGTCCTGGGCCTTTGATTTTGCTATTGCTACGGCTTTCTTAGCTTTCTTCTTTAAAAAGTCATACTCATTCTTTTTTTCAGCTTTTAAACTAGCGTTTCCTGGCTCTACGCACTGCCATTCTTTGAATTTTTTCTTCTTTTCTTTCAACGCACTCTGAATTTCTGTCGACCACCACCATGTATCCCTATCTATTATGCCCTTTCCTCTCGTCTCTCCCAAAATATCTTTCGCTGCATGCCTGATACACTCAGCCATCTCATTCCAGCTTTCATTTATACTTCGATCATTCATGTCTCCCATCTCTATCATTTTGTCCACCACTCGCTCCCTGAACTTCTTCGCACAATCATTCTTCTCTAACATATGCCATTTTATTTTAGGGTGAGGACGCTCTTTGTATTTGGTAGACAGTACTTTGACCACTGATGTCATAACCAGGAGTCTGTGTTGTGAGACTAGGTCTTCTCCTGGCAGTACTTTGCAGTCTTTGACGTGCTTTAGGTGGTTACGCCGAACTAAAAAGTAGTCTATTTGGGTCTTATGATTACCGCTTTTGTACGTGATCATGTGTTCGTCTCTTTTCTGGAACCACGTATTGGCTACTGCTAGGTCAAATGCAGTAGCGGATTGCAGCAATGTCTCTCCTTCACTGTTCGGACTACCGAAACCCCATCCCCCATGTACTCTTTCATAAACACCTTTCATTCTTCCCACATGTCCATTAAAATCACCTCCAACTATTAATTCTTCATGAACAGGGATGTTCATTAACGCTGTATCAAAATCCTCCCAAAACTTCTCTTTCACCGTTTTATCACATCCTACTTGTGGTGCATACACACTAACTACATTCAACATCACATTCTCTAACATAACTTTCACAACTATAAATCTATCACTAATCCTTTGTACTTCCATCACGCTTTCTTTCAATTTACTGTCTAACACTATTCCTACACCATTTCTTTTTCCATCACTTCCACAGTAGTAGAACTTATATCCCTCACCAATTTCTCTCGCTTTTGTTCCTCTCCATTTAGTTTCCTGCAAGCATGCTATATTTATCCGTCTTCTTTTCAATACATCCGCTAACTCTCTGGCCCTTCCAGTCATAGTCCCAACATTCCAACTTGCATACCTCAATCTCATTTCCCGAGCTAGCTTCTTACGTTGCCCCCGCCCGGGATGGTGCAACAACCCTAGTCCATTTCCCACAGGAGCCGGGTGCTGCCCCTGCGCGTCGCCTGTGGGGTACGCCCTAGCCCTATCGCGCATTCTATTATGACCGAACATGTTGCTATGGGATTTGGCTAGTTTTATTTTAAAGTCGGCCGCCAGCCTGACACCAACCCTCCTTGGGAATGCTTTTGTTGGTAGTTTACCCGACACCACGGGGTGACCTAAGGTGCTGTAGTATGCACAGAATCTAAATATCCCTTAGTCGCCTCTTACGACACCCACGGGAAAAAAAAAAAAAAAATATACGACCTTATTTACCAGAAAAGTTTAGGAAATTAGCATTCGAATCTGTCCACAGCCTTAGTCATCCTGGTATCAAAGTTAGTAAAAGATTAGTTAAGCAAAAATTCTTTTGGCCAGACATGGACAGAGACGTAGCACATTGGGCGAGATCATGCGTTCAATGTCAAAGAGTTAAAATTACAAGACATACGGTATCGGGCTCAGGAGAATTTGTGAGGGCAGATAAATTTTCACACATTCATATAGATATAATTGGCCCACTTAGCACTACTGTTGATGGTTACAGATATTGTGTGACTATGATAGACCGGTTTAGCGGGTGGCCAGAAATTTTCCCTGTACAAAATATAACTGCTGAGACTGTAGCTAGGGTGGTATTCGAAGGTTGGATATCCCGTTTTGGCTGCCCTGTTAAACTAACGAGTGACCAGGGCAGACAATTCGAAAGTGATGTTTACCAGCAGTTAATGAAGTATTTAGGAATCCAAAAGATGCGAACGACACCTTATCATCCAGAAAGCAATGGCTGCATTGAACGCTGGCACAGAGCATTAAAAGTGGCTCTGATGGCACGTCTTAACAGCAATAGTTCATGGGTAGACGAACTTCCATCGGTGTTGTTAGGATTACGCGCCGCTACTAGAAGCGACAGCGGTGTGAGCGCAGCCGAATTAACGTACGGAAAGACGATAAGGTTACCAGGCGACTTCTATGACAATGTTAGATTTTGTGTGCCGGACTCGGAATATTTGCAAAAACTTAGAGATAGCATTAAGAATTTAAAACCTAAACCGCCAAGCCACAGTAATTCACGTCCAATATTTGTGCCAAGCGAGCTGACTACATGCAAAAGCGTTTTCGTTAGAAATGATACCATTCGTAAATCTCTACAGCCACCTTATGATGGCCCGTATAGCGTCATAAGCAGGAGAGGAAAAACTTTCGTAATAAAAATAGGTGATAAAGAAACGACTATTTCGGTAGATAGACTTAAACCAGCCTATTTAATCGATGGATAACCATCGTCTACAGACCATAATTTTCCTGACAAAAATAACGAAAAATTAGCATCAAATAACGCAGACCCTTCTAGCAAAGTTCTACATCCGAGAACCTCGCGAAGTGGCCGCGTTATCAAACGCCCGGTACGTTTTGCAACGTAAACATTTTTGCAGGTGGCTCATGCGTCCAGTAACTATGTGCAATTATATGCGTCATTATTTTATTGTGCAACTGTATTTAATGTAATAAGAATGTGAACCTAAATGTAACTTGTAATAAGCAAATTTACCAATAACAATAATGTAACATGAATGATATTTCATCATTTTATTTTGACAAATAGCAAAAATATTTTATAGGTTCGCAAAGTAACAAAATGTATTGCAAAATATACTGCAACTAATTATGCTCTAGATTAATTATGTTAGAAATAGCATTTAGTATACAATTAAGCATCATTAAGACGTTACGCGCGAACGATATAGTCAGCATCATGGGCGGAGTACAGAGCAAAGACCCAGTAGTTGCCCAAACAACTGTGAACAATTCCATGATCACTCAGAAGCTGGACACGATGAACTGGTTCGTTATCGCATTGGTCGTCGTCATCAGTATCGTCATAAGCTTCCTAGTGTGGCGCCACTGCAAAGGAACTGCGAAGAGCTGGGTGCGCAGGCAGGTGTTCTCAAGTGACGCGCCGCTGACGAGCGTGCAGACGGTCCCTCGTCAGCAGCCGATGACGCCGCAGTACGCTTCGTAAGCAACGCGACAGGACACCGCTACTCAACAACGCTACGACTATGTAGTGTTGCGTTTTTAGATATAAGTATATTGTAAAAATTGGGATTAGGGCATTATTGGGGAATATACATATTTTTTTTTGTAAAGGGGGATACTGTAGGGACACATCGTATGACAGGAAATATGATCGCGTGACGTATGCTAAGGTATGATGTAGGTATGTGTATAGCGACGGCTGCGCTCCGTCAAATAAGCACCAGTCGTGAATATACGGTCCTACCAGAACTACGTCTTTCCTTTAGTCACTCAGTCCATACGTATATAACCCTAAAGTATACATAACCCTAAATTCCTATAAAAAAAAAACAATTCTAATGAAGGGATCCGTTAGGAATCGAGGAAACTCCTCAAATATTATACGGTAGAACATTAACTATGAAATGGACGTTTTTTAGGGTTCCGTACTTCAAAAGGAAAAATTGGAACTCTTATAGGATCACTTTGTTGACCATCCGTCTGTCAAGACCCTTTATTCAAATATATAGTGATTTTGATATTTTTATCGAGAACTAAAGCATTACATACAGTCAAAAGTAACTGTAATTTGATGAAGTGGAACTGGTGAAGAAGACCACAGTGGCCAACGGAACATCATACTCACATAGATATCACAATGAAGATGTTAAGCGATTATGAAAATACAAATAAATGATTTTTTCTGTTTATGTTGAAAATGGTATCATCAAAGTGATCTGATGATGCTGACGGAGCCGGAAGATAGGCACCGGAACTCCGTAATTAATCAATGTATCCTAGCCATGTTTCGCATATTAGAATTGTCATGAGATGCACTTAGGCTATAAGGTACTATCAAACTGTTCTGGAGCCGGAAGGTGAAAGGTGGGCACGTGAACTTCAACATAAAACAATGTATCCTAGAAGTGTTTGGGTTAATTGGAATTATCATGAGAAATAGGTACTCTGGCTATGTGTATCCCAACTAAAAAGTGTGAAATAAAAAACTTTTTATAAAAAAAAATAACCGACTTCACTAAAAAAAACACTAAAACGATCAAAATAACTTTAATTTTGAAAGTCGGTGCTAAACAAGACATAAACAATACCGAGAATCACCGACTCCTGAAATTAAACTTATTTTGATCGTTTTATTGTTTTTTTAGTGAAGTCGGTTAATTTTTTTTGTGAAAAGTTTTTTTTATACTTTCTTGTTTTCTATTATATTTTCTGATGACATTTGAGTAGACCTGTCTAGTCATTGCAAGCATTTGACAGTATCTCTCTTATTAAGTACCTATATAAAACAATAAAGAGTAAAAAAAAAACAAAAGAAAAAAGATAAAGAAAATATATAAACGTGAACCTGACATAGATGCTTCTCCGTAAAATTCCACACATTACAAAGTCATCTCTTTGTGTTGCCACATCAGAAACTTCAATTTGCGTATATCCCACAAGGTTATGGGACAACCAACAGACTGCCGCGTAAACAGCAATAAAGTGAAAGCATTCCGTTATTACTTGTAAGTGAACACGTAACGCGGGTAGGGTGACCAGGCTTCAGAAATTTCCTCGTCACGACTTAATACAATAATCGAAGGATTGAACAATGAACCTGCTGCGGTCTTCCCGTCCAACTACAATTTAGGTGTTTTCAAGGCTAGAGTGAATAGGCTCTTAATAAACTAGTGCGCCTGACCATCAATGATTGCATCTTCGCTTGCCATCAGGTGGGATCGCAGTCAAGCACTGGTTTATATCAATTTAAAAAAATATATGTGAATTCGGCTTTAGTCTTAAGAAAGAGAGAAAGAAAAATATTTTACACGTGCACAAATACACACAATGGAGAAACGACATGTAAACACTTAAGAAAAAAAAATAAAAATAAAAATAATTGTGTGTCTTGCGCCTGTTCCAAATAGGTCCAGTTCAGCAAAAACCCTCTCTCTTCTTCTGGCTGGTTCACTATGTGTTGCCACTAAGTACAGGTTTCCTTAAGATATTTTCTAATCTGCAACTGGTGACTGCATCACCTGATTGAAAACCTGCTACAATTTTTCATAGAGTAAAAAATCAAAAGTCGTCCTGGGGCGTGCAGGCCTTAATGGAGCTATTCATCCTTAAAAGCTCTATTCCTTTAACAGGTTAGTTTAGGTCGTCAAATGGATCATGAGAGCTCGTGGTAGGGTTTACTCAGGTTTTAAGTTTGTACAGTCTGTTTTAAGACGTTCAGTCATTTGTTAATTTACTACCTTCTGATAGCGAGTTTACTCACGTGAAAGTCGGAAATCATCACATTTGACTGTCAGAACGCGAAGGACAATTGCAACAATACAGGTGGAATTTAGTCAGTTAAAAAAAATTGACACACTTGCTCTAGCCACAAAAGAACTTATTTGTGGATTTCCACCCCAAAAAAAAACTAAAATACTTTGTTTCACTTATTTCCACAGTATTATGTCGGCATTGATCTGTGGGGATTTGGAGCTGATGTGTACTGAAATTTTCATATTTCAAAAGAGGGCAATCCGAGCTATTTATAAAAATAATGAGTCTCCGTGAGTCTCTTGTTTTTTTCCAGCCTGTAATATCCTTCTTAACCGGTTCATATGGTGTCCCTACACCTTTGAAGGCAGTGCACTTCGCCACATGAAGCGAATGACCCAGAAACTGCACTCTCGATATAAAACCTTGTACGTGTGGGGAATATATCTTACTTTTAAACTAATGTTGACTGGACCACCAACGAATGTTATCAATTTTGTGTAAGAATTCCAGAAATATTATTTTTGAAATCGAATTTTTGGTGTTGTAGAGTTTATTTGATTCTTTTGGGATTGGAAATGATGTCTGTTCGGAACGGTGAAGTTAGATTGGAATGAATCATGTAAATGAGCATGAAAAAGTTTTTCCAATACAATTACTCAAAAACCCGCTCTATCTAGGGATAAGAGCGTTACGCCACTTTTACTTACACAATTGATTATTTTCCGCATTAGTGTGGAAAAGTGCGCGAGCTCGCCCCGGCCACAATTTATTGTATTGATCGTATTAGGCTGGGCGTTAAGCGACCCCCATAAGTCGTGCGTCAACCCTTGCTTATTGGTATCTTCCTACCGCCATCGCCTGCGGCTCGGGCGAATTCCTGCCTGCATTTTTTTACGTGGTAAATAGTAGTAAATTTAAAGGCAAACTTTTTTATACTACCTTCTAGCAGCGGCTTCACCCGTGTGATAGTAAAAAAATCAACAAGGGAACATACTTTCAAAATAAAAAAAAGTACCCTTTGTACTATTCAAGGACATAGACTAATCATGTGCTTAATTTCGTACAAATTCGTTTAGCCTTTGGAGCGTGAAGGAGTAACATGCATATACACAATTACATACATTATACCTACATATAAACTTTCATCTATATAAAATCAGTATGACAAACTTGCGTCTCATGAGATTGTCCATATGCTAAAATTACAAACTTTCTTTCTAACTTCTTTCCCATGAGAATGAGTTTTTAAGAACCTTTCCATAAAGCTATGTAAAGATATATATATATATCTATCTGGTCCCCATTAAGACGACACGTTTCGTAAGCAGAGCATTCATATTTTTTTTAATGATATAAACTAGTGCTTGACTGTGATCCCACCTGATAGTAAGCAGTGATGCAATCGTTGATGGTGAAGCGCACTAGTTTATTAAAAGCCTATTCACTCTAGCCTTGAAGACACCTAAATTATAATCGGACGGGAAGACCAAAGATTCTAGTTACGCTTTCCATCAGGTGAGATGGCGGTCAAGCGCGAACCTATCCAGAATAAAAAAAAAAAAAAAAAAAAAAAAAAAAGTTACTAGGTAATTTAAGTTAGCTGTATGATTTTTATGTTATAATTGAACATTACTAGAGAGAACTTTGGAAAATGGTTGTTTTCATCTGCCACCTATCCTCAATGTCCTCATAGAATCATCATTATCATCATTAATTCAGCCGAAAGACGGCTTCACTGCTGGATACCGGCTGCTGATAGACCTTCCCCAAGTGTCAACACAACGAGTTATCCTGTGCGTCTCGCATCTATCAAGCTAGAACTGGTAACACACTATATTTATACGCAGAACGACGTCGCGTGACGTGGATCAAGTGCAGCTTGAAGGTGATCGGCGGCGGCGATCTCTCGCACCGGGCCTTGGTACAGGCTATGGTCTAGAGCGAGGAGGAGTGGCAGGCGGACGCCTCCTTCTGCGAAGCAGTAATGCTAACAAAGGAGGCGGCTGCACGCGCGAGGGAACGCCTCTCACGCCCCAGCCGATTCCGATCCCAATTTCTAGCCACCGTAGGCGCTGGCTTGCAGACGGTGAGCAATGGGTAGCTCGACGTCCGACCGTCCGTTAACCGTCCGGACCGAGCCCAAGTCGTCGACGGCGCGTAGTATTCCACGTATGCCTCAAGGAGATGTCAGCAAATCGTAGGGAGCCATCAGGGTCGAAGCGTACTGAGGCTATGGGTTGTGCGAAAGTGAACCCCGGGGCCCTGGAGCGAAGGCAAAGAAGGAACATGAGTGGGTTTTGGTTAGTAAATCTGACACACTCGCTCAGCCCAAAGACGGGAGATGTCATTAGATGATTTCACACTAAAAAAAAGTGGTAATGGCCTTGACTTAAGAATTGTAGGTAACATTACCAAGCGCATTACTTTGTATAAATTATTTAATTACCACTACTCTCGAAACGGAGAAGGAAAAGATCGTACCGAAACAGGCATGTATAGTATAGTATAGTCGGCGGCCTCATAATGTTCCCAATGCTGGGACTCAGGCCTCCTCACTAGAAGAAAGAATGGGCCGTAATCCACCACGCTGGCCCAGTGCGGGTTGATGGATGTCATATGTCTTCGAATTTTAGGTTTTAGGACATGCCGGTTTCCTCACGAAGTTTTCCTTCACCGTTTTGAGAGCAATGGTGATGAAATAAATTATTACAAAGTAATTCACCTGGCTGGGTTTGAACCCACGACCTACAACTCGTAAGTCGAGGACGTTACCACTCGGCCACCACTGCTCTAACCGACATGGCCTTGAACCAAATATTCGAAGACATAAGACTTCCACCAATTCACTTTAGGCCCGCGTGATGGATTACGGCCTATTCCCTTTCCTAGAGACGAGGCCTGAGTCCCAGCAGTGGGAACATTATAAGGTTGATTATGCTTATGCTATGCGTAATATATGTATAAGGTGATAAAAAAATTTCTTTTAGAATTTCGAGGGGACATTGTACTCCTCATTATGAACAACTTTTACTATGGGACCAAACCTGAAATCGCGAAAACAAAAAAACAGCTGCTCCATACATTTTGACGAGTTATGCGAACATAAACGTAGGGAACAGCTGATTTTTTTCCCGCGATTTCAGATTTGGTCCCATAGTAAAAGTTGTTCATAATGAGGAGTACAATGTTCCCTCGAAATTCTTAAAGTTAATTTTTTAACACCTTATATAAGTCAATATCTATGAACGATATTTTGTTACCAAGTGACCCCACAGGTTTCTTTCACCGTCTTGATAAAAAGGAAAAAAAATACACAAATCGAAAACCAATCAGTGTTCTAAATTTGTCACTATCAAATTTTTAACAATTATGTAAACAGATAACCAATAAACACATCATCCTTATAGTGATAACAGTCACTGATAAGATTGCATAGCTATGTTGTTTAGTATCATTTAAGTAGTTAGTGGTGATATACGCAAAATGGGTAAAAAAGATAAAAATAAAGAATTGGAAAAGAAAGAGTTGGTAAAGAAAGATGAAGGAACGAAAAAGGTTAAAGAAAGTAGTAATTTAAATGTAAGTAAGATTTTTTATTCTTATGTCTTAATAAATCACAATACCCTGCGTTTCTGGGGCCCAAGTCTGCTATACTTATTATAATTATAAATTCGTCATTCCAACATTTTAATTATCTATTTTAATTATAAATTCGCCATTCCACTACGATTCCATTGTCATTTTGCTAAAAATTCGTAATCTGCTAATTTATAATGATCGATCATTGATCGGTCAATGGTCTCGAAATAGAGTTGTGGTAAAATGACAATATCGAGTTTATTAAAAGCAATGACTGTGACGTTCGTTCTAATGGTAGGTCACTGATCAAAGGAACTGTCAACGTTTTTTATGTATTATGTACGAGATTACCATTCTATGCCAATTCTTTCAATGGAGTGTCAGTGGTAGACTATTGGAAAGTCATAGTGACGCCATTATATTGGTAGATTTTTAAATCAAATCAAAATCAAAATAGCATTTATTCCAAATAAACCATTTACAGGCACTTTTGAAATGTCAAGAAGTCAGTCAGTTAGAAAAATAAAAATAAATGATGCTAATTGCACATTCCAAAGCGTAGATCTCTATGGAGAAGAATGTGCAAGAAACTCCATGGACACTCTTTTCAATCATATTTTGTAATTACAAATATCTCTGTTACATGTTTCTTGTCGCTATCATGTGAGAACAATGTAAATAAAAATAAAAACTAAATATAGATATTAAAATAGCAACTGGCAGCTAAGAGATGACCAGCCTCAACTGACAGCGCCCGTTCACGGACATGACGCTAATATTAGCACCACTTAGCTCAACCATTTTGAAGGGAACCGAATGATCCAACACCACCACCACCTACCACCCATCGTGAGACATTTGAGTGAGCATGACAAACTCTCAACTGCCATGCTCATTTATGTCAAATAAATCCAGTAGCAACATAAAACTATAAAAAGCTCCATGGTACTCACATTTACAAACTGTGGAAAAAATGCTTCTATACATATAATAAAATGCTTATATTTTACAATTTCAAGAAAAAAAACATTAAAAAATAATTTCCATACTAATCAATTTGTACACCCCGGTGGTAGTGGAGCTGGACCAGCATTGAGCCAAGCATTTTTATCCTGAATATAATCCTCCAACTTATAATATGCTTGCCTGCATAGTGTGCGTTTAATACAAGATTTAAATTTCGTTTCATTGAGTTCTAATATTTGTGAAGGTATTTTATTGTAACATTTCAAACAGTACCCCATAAAAGAAGAGGCCACTTTTGCTAGTCTGAAACTTGGTTGAACTAATTGGTCCCTATTTCTTGTAACATAATTATGTCTATCGCCTCTTTTGCTAAAAAGATTAAGATTTTTTCTAACATACATTATGTTTGCATAAATATATTTACCAGATTATTTTATTTAATAGATTACCAAACTTGTCAAAATCAATAATTATGAAATCAATGATAGACCATTCTGACACTATTAGGGGCCCAGTAGGGCGGATGCCCACAAAGGCAACACGGTGGCTTAGAGTGAATACCTCGTAACTGTGAAATACGTAACTTTTCAGGAGGCACAAAAAAACACACTTGACCTTTATTATCATGTCATTATATGGGGCTTCGACGTGTATTATTCATATATGTAAAACTATTGCTTTATTTTAAACGCTTGTTTCTCTTGTTAAACTTTTGCGTGATACAAGATTATGCGTTACGAGCTTTTCGTTTCAGAAAAAAAAAAAAACCTAAAATTGCATACCCGAGGTTTTCACTCTAAGTCATCGTACAGTGAATTTCTGAAAGGGAAGCAACGGCAGGACACAGGTGTAGTTTTAATCAGTAAAAGTCTGACACGCCTTTTCGTTCCTCCCTAAAGCAAGAGAAGTCATTGGTTGATATACCACCTCAAAAGACGGGGGACAGAAGTCAACTCGCAGAGGCCCCGTTTGACATATTTTATATTAAAAACTTACTTTTGTTATACCCATGTCTTTCTAAATCAGTGGGCTTCTGTAAGCTTTTCTTTCAATTTCCAAATGTACTTTTTTTCGGTCGAATAATTATCTTATGGCTTTGGTCGGAGCGGGAGATGGTGCCAGACTTTAACTGACTAAAAACCCACTCCTATTCCTTCGTTGCCTTTCGTACCAGGACCGAGTCTTCCTTTTAGAATCAGACCCTTGGCCCCAGTAGGCTTCGACCCTGCTGGGCCCCTACAGTTGCTGACATCTCTTTGAGGCGCGCGTAAAACAGTACGCGCCGTCGACGACTTGGCCAAATGTACTTTTAACATAATATTTTCTTTTCAGGTTTCATCTCTTATATCTATTCTTGTACTAACAGGCATAACCATATTCGCTTACAACGTGTACCAAGATTTCATGACGGTACCAGAAATGCCTGAAATAGATTTGAACAAATGGTGGGGACCTAACACGACGGAACCTGTTGATACATCTATTAGACCGTATCGAATTGTCTTTTCAGAATCGGTGAGTATTACTCCAAAGACCAGAACACATTTATTATGTTAACTGTGGACCTACGGCCTGTTATTATTCAAGATAAGCTGAGAAGCCATTACATTGGGCTCCATATCTACTTTGTGTATCACAGCAATACGGTTCACTTTATCACTCAACTTCATTTTAATTTCACAAAAAAAAAAATATTAACACTGATTAACGTGAAAAAAAAAACTCGATGAATAATTTGAGAACAATGACAGATTCCAAATTCAAACGTAATATTATCTTTTTTTTTAATTGCATAAGTATTTATGGCCAGACTTGTATTAGTATAGTAGTAGTCGACTTGTATTTGTGAGTATTTTTGGCGCTTTTGCATGCTCACGCACCGACCGGCGCAGCTGCGTACATTTAGTGATCTGCCCCCCCTAGCCAAGTTACAATCGTTTCCTTCGTGCCGAACGCCTCAAGTAGGCCATGCCTCTAAATCCTTTGTTCTGACTACATGACTGAGCGTTGAGATGACGTTAGAGCAAAAGTTGCCTAATCGAGGCGTTCGGCGCGAACGATACGATTGTAACTTGTCTAGGGGGGCTGATGATGGAATGGGCTTGGCGGAATCAAAACGTTAATTTTCAACGCATACTCCCCGAAATGTAAAGGATAGATAACCGACAAACCAGCATCTCATATATGTCTGTCTCTCTTAATAATCATGTCAATTTTTCAGATGGACTCTGAAATCCGATGGCTTTTCGAGATGTACCGACGGGATATCAATAAGAAGAAAAGTTTCGAAGATACTGCCTGGACCTATGGAGTACATTCAGATGCCTTCTCCAAGATCTTCAGCTATTGGATCTTTAAATACAAGTTTCAGGAAAGAGAAAGGTTCTTTAACCAGTTTGAACAATACAGAACTAATGTTCAAGGATTAGATATTCATTATATTCATGTTAAACCGAAAGTGGACGTGAATGTGATGGTAAGTGATAAAAAAAACCTTGAACATTTTTTTTTATATACACACAAATACTTAAAATCGAAAAGAACAAATACAGATAAAAGAGTGCAAAGGTCTGGCTTATTTCTAACGAAATTTCTTCCAGCAGACCTGCAACAGGAGAGTTGGATGAGAGATGTAGACGAAGTGTGTAAAAATAACATAGAGAAGAATTAAATATACTATATTATCTAAATTAAATCATATAATACATACATGTATATCAATAACAGTAAATAAATTTACACATAAATGGATACAAACCTAAATTAAATTATAAAAATACATATTACTAATAACTTACGAGATGGTAGAGAGGTAATGTTCTTTGACTAGCTTTTTGAAGACAGATATATTTTTAGCGTCACGGATCTTAGCTGGAAGTGAGTTCCGTGTCACTCGGTATCGCATGAAAAGAGAAGGAGTTAGAATAAAAATGGGTAAAAATCATTTCAGCTGAAAGACATTCAGTGCTGGACACAGGCCTCCCTCAAGTGTCCCTAGATTGACTGTTTGGGGTTAGTTTTTATTCAGCAGTACTGGTAAATCAGGGATCTGTCTTCACAGGTGTCCTTTCTGTTTTTTTGAGTCATGTTTTTAATATTATATACGTGTTTCCTTTTTCGGAAAATCATCAAATAACTTCTCCTGCTCTCGATGGGGCGAGAGGGAGTGTGCGAGCAGTTGATCGCATCCACTTTATTTTTCTCATCACCGCACCGCACCCACGTGCAATTAGCCAGCGCAATTAGCGCCGCTTAGCTTCGCGATCGCGTCCACGTTGAATTTCTTGGTAGAACATCGCGTGAGAAAAATATAATTACGATTTCTTCGAATTTATGTACCTTTTAAAACTTTCAATTCAATTTCAAATCTAGAATTACGTTTTGATCCGGTTACCCGTTCAGAATTTTTAAAGATAGTTTCCACGTTCCTTCGAGCAATGAGAGTTAGTAGATAGCTAACGATTTTAGTCGGTGCAATCGCACGCTCCAACCCGGAATCCAGTTGAATTGGAACCTAGTAAAACTGATTACATGTGTCGCTCAGCAACTGAAAAATATTGGGATTTTTGAGATTGCTAACAGGATACAGCGGGTCTACAAATATTTTTCAGTAGAAAAGCTGGATTGTAAAAAAGGAACAGTGTTTTTGAAATTGAAAGGCGTTTCTTGTTTGGTTTATTTAGAATTTATGTTACTAAAAGTATCGTGAATTATTAAATAATTCTGGGGTCTGACTACTATTTAATTTCTTCCACCACTCTGCTGTTTTTCTTTTTCCCTTTTACAATGAAATAAATTATTGCAAAGTAATGTATTGTGTTTTATATATTTATGTAGTTATTTTATATATGTTTATACTACCCTATGTATTATTTTAAGTTCTAACGATCCACCCTAGGGATGTCTGGTAGATATCGCTGTCAGCGAAAAGACCATATTGCACACATAGATTTAAGTTTATGTATATGTTGTGTTACATTTTTGGTGTACAATAATAGTAAATTATGCGACTAGGGAATAAAGCAGTGTCTTTAAGTCACTGGTAGTATGTTGAATTTCGAACGAAACGAAGGTTGCTAATTTTAATCCCGAACTTTAGTGAGGGATTTACATAATTAATTCACAAGCATTGCGATGTAGTTAATAAAAAAAAAACTGAGTAAAGTGAAGAATTTAAGCCACCCACGACAAAGACAGCTTTATCTCCGTGTTGGATTCTCTACTTTTTACACCATCTGTGAGATGATTAAAAGACAATTTAGTTATACAAATCATACATTAGAGAAATATAAGTATTATTTACAAGTTAATCTTAACTATTACTCAACATGTTTTGTTATTTGAAACAAATAAAATTCACTATTCTAGATTCTATAGTTTCAATTTTCATTACTTTTTTTAAAAACACGTCAGTAACCAGGTTTTTTTTTTTTGTTTGAGGCCAGTTTGAATTAACTTATTTGATGCACGTAAATTTATATTCACTTAATGTTGACAGTCTTTGACGTTCCAGATTCAAATCTCATTATTCCCTAGGGATCGCCCGTACTGCATTATCTCCCTGTATAGGATTACTTGCTTTAAGTGATGGTTGTATGACATAAAAAGGCATTATCGAGCAGGTGGTGTAAAAAGTTTATTCTATTTTATTTTATCTGTAACGACTGTCAAATATCGACGGTGAAGTTCCAATTAGAGATGAAACGTATATACTGGAACAGGTTTTTGGAATAGGTCTGTGGCTGGACGCGCAAAGACTTATTCCGTGCGCACCACATAAACGCGTCTCGAGTATTTAGGCGTACGGCGTCTGATGCGTAAATACTTGATGGACTACCTATTGGATGAACATGATAAGGTGTAAGAAACGTACAGGAAACACTATTTAAAAAAGACAACAATAAAAAAATAATAACATATAAACCAAAAAAAACATAAAAAAGCAAAAAATAATAATAATCCTGTAAATATGAACCTAAATGATTAGAAATTCATTTTGTAAATAAAACGAATTGAAACCTTTATACGCCAGCTTTTCTTTGAGTTTCTATATTTTTTATTAAAAAAAAGCTATCAGTCCTAAGCTTGTTAAACCGAAAATACTTCATTACTTAATCGTTTCGATATTACTTCTACGTACGAAGACTCGCTAGATAAGGAAACGTCAATAAACTCGAGACGCCTAAATACTCGTGGCCCTAGTTTTAGGAATAAGTATTTCGGCGGACGCGTACGTTTAAGACTCAGTACGCATTCTACCTAGTATATCTCACCTCTAGTTCCAATAACTCCTAACTGTCGAAGTCAAAAATCTTCTGTCTTAAAAATGTCAGGAGGTAATACTATGAATTGACATGCTGGTTTAGTTAAGAGGTGTTTCCACAATTTAATTTGATGCAGTAGCAACTAATATTCGCTTCAAGAGATTTCACAAAAACATGCAGAAACACAAATTTGAATTAAGAGCGCTAAAAAGTAATTATCTCGAAAAATGTCAGTTAGAAGGTATTGGCACTTCAACGTCGATATGTATGAATGGCAACTAGCACTAACGGCTTTACATAAGCCAACAAACAAACAGTAATTATGTAGTTTTTTAGCGTGAGTAGTATGTAAGTGCCCGATATCCGAAAATTTTTAGTATTAGGTAAGGTTTGTATATTTAAGATTTAAATAATTAATATCATTTCATTAATTTTCATATTATAATGTGAATAAAAATTTTACAATAGGCTTAAAGTAAGGTACAGTTATGGACCCTGTAAGGGCATAGCAACAGAAATGGCATAAAAACAAAAATAAATAATTAAATCAAATCAAAATGATCAAATCAAACTTAATAATCAAATAAACATATTATCAATATAATAATAAAAATGATCAAATCAAACTTTATAATCAAATAAACATATTATCAATATAATAAATAATGTCAAATTTATAATTAAATTAAAATTGGTAAATTTAGAATCAATCTTAATTAAATATTTAAAATTTATTGCAATTCAGCCACAATTTATCATTCATGTATTCATTTAGATAAAAATAATTAAATTCGCTTTCATTTGCAGGTCCTTCCTCTGATTCTTCTGCATGGCTGGCCAGGGTCTTTCAGAGAGTTTTATGAAGCTATACCTTTACTGACTACAGAGAGACGAGGTTACAACTTTGTGTTTGAGGTTATTGTACCAAACTTGCCCGGTTTTGGGTTTTCTGATGTAAGTTTTATTTACATTTATATTTTAAACGAGCTGCCCGCTCCGGCTTCGCTTGAGTGCAAATTTTCTTTTAGTTCTTAACAATTTTTTTCAAATAAAACTTGTTCTGATAAATACGATCACAAAAAGTAAATAATTACAGCCGTTCTAAATTGATGAGAGCAGTGGTAGCCGAGTGGTAACGGCCCCGACTTACGAGTTGTAGGTCGCGGGTTCAAACCCAGCCAGGCAAATTACTTCGTGCAATTTATTTTATCACCACTGCTCTCAAAACGGTGAAGGAAAACATCGTGAGGAAACCGGCATGTCCTAGAACCTAAAGTTCGAAGACATGTGACATCCACCAATCCGCACTGGACCCGCGTGGTGGATTACGGCCCATTCCCTCTCCTAGAGAGGAGGCCTGAGTCCCAGCAGTGGGAACATTGTAAGGCTGATTATGCTATATTATTATGCTAAATTGATGCGTTTATGTACACATGCATTCGGCAATTAATGTTTATTTATAATATAGAATGATTATTAACGTTCATAAATTTACTTGATGTATCTTATTTACGTGTATTCTATTGTTGGTGAGCGAAATTAATAAAATAAATACATCTGGCCGTAAAAAATAAATTGTTTAAAACATATTTACTGGAGGTAATTTTCGTTTTGGCCTTTAACCATTTTATGTGAAAGTAAAATAAATGAATTCGATGCTTTTGTATGAATCACAAGCACAGAACTATTAGTTGCGTTTGCGAATTTTACGAACTTGACGCGGACGAAGTCGTGGGCAACAGCTAGTATAGAATATAATTATCATATGCTCACAAACAGGCTTGTCTAAACCTAAGCGAATATCGCTACCTCTATTTGTATCGAAATTTCCTATTTTGATTTTTTAAAGTGGGCAATCATCCAATGACTTTACGGTTTAGGGTGGAGTGGCAGGAAGTTTATTCACATTTTGGGTTACTTTCTTGCAGTTTTAATAGGGAACCCTAATGTTTTCTAATATATAATGGCCTATGTTACTCAGTGATTAAAATAACTTTCTAGTACTGAAATAATTTTCAAAATCGGTTCAGCAGTTATTGTGTTTATTCATTACCAACCAAAAAGCTTTCCTCTTTATAATATTAGCATAGCGTTGTATCTTCTCGTCCAATATACGACAGTGTCTTTGCTTCTTTTTTTATTTTTATTTCCTGTTTACCCTATATTGTGTTTGTGCCTTGTGCTGTACCACTTATATTATAAGTGTTTTTTTTTTACTGTGTGGGAAAATCATCTTATGACAAAACCCGCTCTTGGGCGGAGCGAGAGATAGTGCCAGACTTTAACTGACTAAAAACCGACTCCTGTTTCTTCGTTGCCTTCGTCCCAGGGCCCCTGGATTATAAGTGGTAGGACATACATCAAATCCGCGCAAAACAGTCAGCGCTCAGCAAAATGCCGGGGCTCGTGTAAGACAGAGTCTTAGCGCTGATTTTCATCACCAGCCAGTATAGTTCTTTGTGATACCTCAAGTTGCTTTATTACACACGAAAATGAGGGCAGTGTCATCTGCATATGTGTGTACGTCGTCATTAAGCTCATCATTTCTTTGCTTTCATAATTATATATATATTATATTATTTGTATTGTATGCATTTTATTAGTTTATGTATTGTATATAAGTAAATAGTATCCATCCAAAGGTTGTCTGTAAAATATCGCTTTTAGCGATAAGACCGCCCATTGTGACACCCTATTAATGTTAATTTCCTAACGTAAGTTGTATTTTTGGTGTACAATAAGGAATATCTATGTATCTATCTATCTATGTGATTATTTTACCATGGAATCAAATGAGTTTAGAAAAACGAGGTCGTATATAAAGAATGAGAAAAGATTTCCCAAAATTCAACCCCTAAGAGGATGAAACAGGGACCCAAATTTTGTATGGAGTAAACTTTCACGCGGGCGAAGCCGCTGAGAGAAGCTAGTAATCACACTAATATTATAAAGACGAAAGTTTGTGAGTGTGTGTGTATGTGTGTTACTTCTTAACGCTCAAACGGCTGAACGTATTCTAATGAAATTTGACGCATGGATAGATCATGCCCTGGGACATAGAACACTTTTTATCCCAGGAATAGATTCCTTTCGGATAATTTTCTACTATCATTGGCAAAGCCGGTGGCAACAGCTAGTACATATTTAACAATTAGTATAAACAGAATTTTGGAGAGATTAGCGCTGTGATGATAATACTGCCAACTTTTTACAAATATGCTCACGTGTAACCTTTCTTTGACTTTTTACCTTCACTGTTTCCAATTATTCCAATTTTATTATTTGTAACTTTGTAAGATGAAACAGTCGTCCATTCTCGAGTCAAAGATTTAACAAGAACCTTTATTTTCAGGGACCAGTACGTCCAGGATTATCTCCGCATCAAATAGCAATAATAATGAGGAATCTCATGCAAAAACTTGGCTATAAACACTATTATGTCCAAGGTGGCAACATTGGCCATATCATTGGTTCTCATATGGCCACTATGTTCCCTGATGAAGTGGTTGGCTTTCATACCAATTTCCCCGTTAATTTGTCCAAACAGTCGCAATGGACTTGGTTTTTAGGGTCTATTTGGCCAACGTTTGTAGCCAATGGCTATGCAGATCGGATGTATCCTTTCGTTGATAAGATCAAATTTTATTTGGAAGAATTCGGGTTTATGCATTTGCAGGGGACCAAGCCGGATTCTATTGGTAATTTTTTTTGTTGATATTTCTATTTTAAAGCGTCGTTTTGACATGTAAATATTTATTATTATTATTATTATTTATTATTAGACATACATACAGCTATCATTACAGACAAATCCAATGCGATAGTGTAGTCAAAAATATAAATTACAATTATGTTGTCATGTCAATTTGATCCAATTCATAACATTAAATTAAATTAGTCAATATATCAAAAATAAATTAGTCAATATAATAAAAATTAAAAATCAATATAACATACAATTAAAATACAATATAAGGCAATTAATTATCAGTACACATTATTTAATTCAATTAATTATTTATTATTATATATTTTCATTATAACATAAAAAATGTAATGCAACTTTTGCGAACTCGCTCAGTGAACATGTGAATATATCAACTCTATCAGCCACCAGGTTTAGTGTGCGCATTGCCCTCGAGAATGGGACGTTGGTCACCAGTTTGGTGCGACCGCGAGGCAGTGCGAACAAATCCGGCCGTCTGCGACGTTGAACGTACCCATCGGGTACGCACAATCTCATCTCCTGCAACACACCCGGATTGTTTGTGTAGCCCCGAAACACTCCCAGAATATACGATACCAACACTAGATCCCTTCTTGTCTCCAACCTGTTGTATCCCACCATGCCCAAAACGAACAAGGTTGGATACATCAGGGGATAGAAGGGGTATACCCCATAAAGTCGTAGGTACAGGTATCGCGTATATTTATTTTGTATGCGCTCCAACATGAGAGTGTATTTCGCCTCATTTGGAGCCCATATAGCTGCATTACTCTCTAACTGACTCCTAATTAGCGAGTCGTACAATACCGAAATAGCGTTAATATTGTTGAACTCTGCTGCTCTGCGAAGCACGAATCCCAGCCGCTTGTAAGCCTTTTTACAAACACTGACTATGTGATCCCGGAATCTCAGCTGTGTATCCATATGGACGCCAAGGTCTCGCACTACTTCCTCTCTTTTCAGAGGCGTATCGTTCAGTTTGTAGTTGTAGTGAAGTGGTAATCTTGCACGGCTGAATGTTAGAACTGAACATTTCGAAACGTTGAACTGCAGCTTGTTTTTCCGACTCCACTCAACTATACGATCAATGTCTCGCTGAAGGCGGTGACAGTCTTCCTCGGTCTCAATGGCCAAAAGCAATTTAAGGTCGTCCGCAAATAGCAGACACCTGGCGTCAATATGTATGAGAATACTCAGGGTGCTATTGGAGGCAATTTTTGTCTAATTTTGTCAACTGCAGATATGTTCAGATTAATTCCAGACACCTGGTGTATAGAACATTTTTTATTGTGGGATCCCACCAAATAGCTTTTTCCACTCTGAATGGGACAAGGACAAAGGACAGGACAAAGGCTGTGTCAGAATGTAAAAAAAAAAACACGGAATTTCAGTAACTCTGTTTCTTTATTAGCCTTTTACGTTGCAGGGCTGAGGTAACTCTTTCGAACAATTTTGCAGCCCTGGCAGGACCTGGTGGATAGAACCTACCTATGACTAAGGGCTATATTTCACCGGGAAACCATGGTGGCGCTACCAGTCGCCGCTACCAACAAAATGTATACAGCTCTGTAGAGTTTCTCAGCTGGTGTCCGTTTCGTTGCGCAACCAATTTGGTGGCACGACCAGCTCGGACGCCAGTCCAGCCGCTAGTGACGCCCCCACCAAATAGTATGTAACGGCTATATTTCACCGGGACACCATAGCGACGCAACTAGTCGCGTCGCCATGGTGTCCCAGTGAAATATAGCCCTTTCATAAGATAGATTTTCGTCTTACATACTCTTTGGTGGGGTCGTCACTTTTGGCGCGCCACCAAATTGGTTGCGCAACCAAACAGGCACCAGGTGAGTAACTCTCTATAGAACTGTATACATTTTGTTGGTAGCGGTGACTGGTTGCGCCGTCATGGTGTCCCAGTGAAATATAGCGCTCAGTCTGCCTATTTATCACTCTATTCATTAAGTTACCGGTCGTTGTGGCGACGCATGGGGAGGCCTATGTCCAACAGTGGACGTCTTTCGGCTGGAATGATGATGATGATGATACATAAAGTTTAAATAAATTAATCAAAATTTTACGCCTCACCAAAAAGTTTTCAAAAGCTGACAATTCACAGTTTCAGCACCAAAATACTAAAGTAGCCCGAACAAAGCGTATTAAACTTAGAGGGTGGGAAATGAAAAGAATGAAGAGGCAAAAAATAAAATGACAAATGAAACAGAATTAAATGTCTATTGTTCTCAATTTTCTAAGTGGGTGCTATAAATTCATCGGCGGTGGCCGAACAATACAGTCCATTCAAAAATGGAGTATATGCTGCATGTATTAGGGTGTAATTTATAGTGGGATAGATTATTGCGTTGTAATGATATTTGAATATTCTCATAGATTATTCTAGTGCAATTTCCACATTTTCAATGAATTTTGAGTTATTGAAAACTAAACGCGGGGTTGATGCGGTTCAATGCAATTTAAATTCATTTTTTTCAAGACTTATTTTTCGGTACATTAATCACAAACATTAGTTTTCAAATTACAATAAAATTATATCAGATAAATTAAAATACATCACAAATAATTAAATTAAATAAAATTAAAATTATTGAAATTAAATACATCACAAATTAACGGTCGATCAGTATTCTTTTAAAATGGCATAGTAAAATAAATTTCATAAAGTAATAGTGGATTTCCAAATTCAAAATATTATGGTGATTTTTTTGTTTTATGATATACACTATTATATTTCTTAGCTGAATATTGGAAATTATGACAATCTTTCTTTTTTCAATCTTATTTGGACTCCAGTTTAGATTTTGAATTTTTCAAGAAGCTCAGAGAATTTTTGGAAATAATTAAGGAAACGTCATTCCAAGATCAGTTTGTCGTTCTTAATTAAAAACGATTGACAGAAGCAGAAAAGTGTTCGAGAATAGATTACTAAGGAAAAGCGTTTCCATATTTTTTCACTTTTAATTATAAAAAATCTTTTTACAAAAAAAGAATAACCGACTTCACTAAAAAAAATACTAAAAGGATCAAAATAACTTTAATTTCGGAAGTCGGTGTTTCTCGGTATTATTTGTATCTTATTTAACATCGACTTCCGAAATTAAAGTTATTTTGATCCTTTTAGTATTTATTTAATGAAGTCGGTTATTCTTTTTTTGTAAAAAGTTTTTTATTTCACACTTTTTAGTTGCGATACACTTATAAACAGAGTGCCTATTTCTCATGATAATTCCAATGAACCCAAACACTTCTAGGTTACATTGTGTTATTTTGAAGTTTCTGTGTCTACCGTCCACCTTCCTGCCCTATTATCAGATCATTTTGATAGTACCTTATAGCCAAAGTGCATCTCATGACGATTCTAATAAGCCCAAACACGGCTAGGTTACATTGATTAATTACGGAGTTCCAGTGCCTACCTTCCGGCTCCATCATCATCATCAGATCACTTCGATGATACCATTTTCAACGTAACTATTCAGAACCATTCATTTATTTGTTTTGTCATAGTCGCTTAACTATCTTCATAGTGATATCTATGCGAGTAAGAAGTTCCGTTGACTATTTCTGGTTTTCTTCATCAGTTCCACTTCATCAAATGTTACTTTTTGACTGTAAATACTTAAGTTCTCGATGAAAATAATACAAAAATCACTATATCGTTGCCTATAATATTTGAGGAGTTCCCTCGATTTCGCCAAGATTCCATCCTCAGATCCCAACTTGGTGACTATGGGACCATTTGGGAAGTATACCCTTTCCAACAAACAAAGAATTTTTCAAATCGGTTGGCAAGCAACGAAGTTATGCGCGAACAAACATAAAAAAAAAAATACAAACATCCGAATTGAGAACCTCCTTCTTTTTTAGAAGTCGGTTAAAAATAAAATAGTCTCTTATTCTACTATCATATCTACAATAAGTAAACACATTCTAAATTCATTCATTTAAATCATAATATTGTAAATATTCGATTACTAATTATATTTATCTATTTATTACACATTTCGCTTTTACTCATACATATTTATATAGGGAAACATAATTGTAATATAATTTAAGTAATTTTTATCATTTTACATTCTTCCTCTTCCTCCTTAAATCGATTATCCTCAATGCTGAGGGTTTTAGACAAATACTCGTAACTTTCTTGTGGACTACATTTCGCCATGTTGCTTGGTGATGTGGATGAGGTCGCAGACTGTGGTATACAGTGTAGCACGGATTGGGTCTGACCAACATATGAGACTCCTGCCCCGGCCCATTATTTTACATTACTTATATTTTAATTATTCCACTTCTAATTACCGATTCACAATTTGATTCCAGGAATCGCTCTCCAAGATTCTCCCGTAGGCCTTGCGAGTTACATTCTGGACAGGTTCATGATCTTCACCGACCCCGCCAACAAGCTGGACCCTGACGGTGGTTTGGAAAAATACTACTCCTACGACAAACTATTGGACAACATAATGCTGTACTGGATCAGCGGCAGTATTACTACTTCCATGAGGATCTACAAGGAGGCCTTTGAGGACAGTCATATGGAAAAGACTTTTGGATTGTAAGTATTATGTTTATTTTTTTCTTTCATGTTTGAGTGGCGTGATCCAAATATTAGGTAGCCGTAGTTTGCATAGAAAAGTAAACAAATTTCAAGCCACATGCAGTAATGCATGCAGTTTGCATTTTTTAATTCGGGCACGCCACAATTATGGCGGTAAGTCCCCTCTTTGAGGCGTGGACGCAGGTTCTCACCGAACACGGTAAGTGAATCCCGGGACCCCAGGACGAAGGCAAAGAAGGAACAGGAGTGGGTTTTTAGTCAGTAAAAGTCTGACACTATCTCCTCACCTAAAAAAAAGCCCAAGATTCGGTTTAACTCTTTTTTTACGAGTGTTTTGTACATGAGCGGTTAGTTTCACAATTCTGTAATTTTTCTACGCTACTTTTACTTTACGAAGTAATTAATAAATAAATAATAATAGATCTTTATATCACCAAAACAGCTAAAATATATAGGTAGGTACTCCAACTCCTAAACTAGGCGTGGGCCTGTAACTTTGGAGTCAGTGACTCTTTGTAACAAACAATGCTAAATTTACAGTCATAACGAAACAATTCAACATAAAGTAATGTTGTAGAAAATGGTTTCTATTTAGAATTTACATTTTGCTTTAGAAAAAATAATATTTAAAGTTCCAATTTTTTTTTTATGAAGCTTTTCGCAGGAGAATCAATTTCACCAACATAGCACGAAGAATCGCCAAACTTAATTGGCAATGGGCAGGGCACATTACTCGCAGAACGGATGGCCGATGGGGCCGAAAGGTTCTAAAATGGCGACCACGAACCGGAAGACGTAGCGTTGGAAGGCGATGGATGCGAGACGCACAGGACCGTTCATTGTGGCGACATTTGGGGGAGGCCTATGTCCAACAGTGGACGTCTTTCGGCTGAAATGATGATGATGTGGTGTGGTGTGGATGGGTAAACCCTGTCGCACTATCAATTCTCTTCTCCTTCGTACTCCGCGTCATAATTCTAGCCGCTATGATGGCTCCTTTACTGTAACTGCAGTGCGTCTTTGGAACGCTCTCCCTTCGCGACAGCCCTTCTCTGGACGTCTTTAAGAGGAAAATTAAAGAGCACTTCCTTTCTCAATTGACATAATATTAGTATATATTGTTTTATATATTATTATCTGTATGTATATATATTAGCATTAGCGGGAGCAGTGGTGGCCGAGTGGTAACGGCCCCTACTTACGAGTTGTAGGTCGCAGGTTCAAACCCAGCCAGGCGCATTACTTTGTGTAATTTATTTCATCACCACTGTTCAAAACGGTGAAGGAAAAAATCGTGAGGAAACCGGTATGTCCTAGAACCAAACATTCGAAGACATGTGACATCCACCAACCCGCACTGGGCCCGCGTGGTGGATGACGGCCCATTCCCTCTCCTAGAGAGGAGGCCTGAGTCCCAGCAGTGGGAACATTATAAGGCCGTCTATGCTATGCTATGCTATGCTATATATATTAGACGTATTTATGTAGGCTTATGTTGAACACTGGATCCTACCCTCGATTGTGATCTCTCTCTGTCACTCAAAGGTTTGCTGGGACAAAAAAATCATTGGTGAGTTAAGCTCGCCTTTGTACATGAATTATCAAATCCATGTATTGTAGTTAAGTTTTTTTTTTTGTGTACAATAAAGAATAAAGAATGATGATGAAGTTCCAATTTAAGTTTCGATCGTGTGTTCCTTGTAAACAATACACTATGACTAGGTAGAACTTCCAACTGTAGATTATACGCAATAACGCCAGGATCATAGCTTGAATCCATCCCCGACAGTGATATGGGTTTAGGCATGACGGATGTTGTGTTATGTACTGTCACAATATCACACAAAGTCTGATGTAATTCCAACGCGAGAGAACTCGCGTTGGAAGAACTTGGCATGTAATGAAGATTAGTTTTAACCTCTCAAGTTTCTTCGTCCTCAATGTTGTCGTGGTTTTTAGGTTTTTCATCCACTCTCTGTTTGGGCAATAATTGCTTTGAGTTACTATATTATTTATCACGTAAATTTCAATGAATAAAAAATATATATCTTTAACTATACAAATGCATTTAAAAATTGTCGATAATACCAACTTTTTGTTTTGAGACTGGTACATGAAAATGCGTCTTCTAAACTCTCCTGGTTGCTCCTTTGTTGACAGGAATGTCTATGAAGCTAAGTGTCCTTTGATAGTAGGTCATACACTCCTTTGTCCGTCTATTTTTCATCAGGCAGTAGCATGCAGCAGTCTCATGAACCGTGAGAGCTAGACAGACAAATTTTCACAGATGATCTATATCTGTTCTCTCTCTTTGCCTAGCCTTATCCCATTTCAATTGGGGTCAGCTCTCCTTGTCATTTTTCGCCAGACATTTCGGTTCTGGGTCGTCGAGTCATTCACTTGGGCTTTCTTTAGGTCATTGCTAATCACAGACATCCAAGTCAGAAGGGGTCTACCTACTTATCTATATATCTATCAATCAACGTGTGTAGCTTCTTTGTATGAAAATGGGGGTGGGAATACCCGCTGCAACCCAAGGCCATGCTGCGCAACGCATGAACGCGTGGCTAACAAATAAATGAACCGTGCTGCTAACGTGGCATGGCAACCCTCTCCGTAAACATAATATGAAGCAGTGCACGGCCGGCTTCACTAATTTCAACAACAATTTTCAGCGGTGTTTGCGTTAAGTGCACCATTACTTATAAGGTTAAAACGCAGTGTACGTTCGTATCTTATTAAAAGTATTCACGTGATACGGTATATCATACGGACTCAAAAGAAAGAAAAAGTTTATTTGTGACTCTTTATTTCTTTCTTAACCTTAAAATAACCTTTTTTCTTTGCAAATTAACAATATAAAAAACTGGGCAAGTGCGAGTGGGATTCGCGCACTGAGAGTTCCGCACAAACTTACCTATGAAAACAGTTTGATTCCCGAATTGAGTTACGAAGATTTTTCCGATTTGTATAAAAGCTTTTTTTGTGACGTAACTACAAATTTACAGTTTTAAGATTTATTCCATATAGGAATAAATCTTAAAACTGTAAACTGTAACTATACTATAAGGGTCTGGGTCAACGGGAAGTACCCTATGAATGTTGATTCCTTTGAGAGTGTTGAAATGTACGTTTTTTGCGACATAAATGGCTGGTTCTATTTTTCGTTAACTTGGATGTTTGATTTTTCCACAGGTTCAATCTTCAATCAAGGGTCCGCAGATTTGAGTTTACGGTTTTAATTTCAACTCAATACCTCCACGCGTTTCTGAGATAAAGGGTCTTGACAGACAGACATACAGACAGACAGACAGACAGACGGACGGACAACACAGTGATCCAATGAGGGTTCCGTTTTTTTCCTTTTGAGGTACGGAACCCTAAAAAACGGCAAAAAACTCACGTTGTTGTATGGAAGCCCCCCGCAGCGTAGGCTGGCCTCCCACAGGGTCAGCCGAATACTGCTGACGGTCGCAGGTATCCGATGGAAGCGACAATTCCTTGCCGCGTAAATGTCATCTAATTTTAAAAATTAAATAAAATAGTATCCGGTGAGAGTCAATGTGTGTTTAATAATAACCTTTAAAAGTTCAACTTTATTTTCCAGAATCCCAACATCAGTGCCAACTTGGGGACTCCGTTTCAAGCATGATTTAGCGCACAGTCCAGACTTCATACTGCGTTGGAAGTACCCTAACTTACTGGGTACCTCAAATTATGACGTGGGCGGCCACTTTGCAGCTTTCGAGAGGCCAAAAGAATTTAGTACATCTGTTTTTAAAGCAGTAAAGGCGTTTTTGGCATTCAAGAAATAAAAGAATGTTTTTAAAAATGTTTTTTCTTTCTTTGATGTCGTTACTTGTAGTTTGGGTAAAGTTTTTGATGACTGGAAAAAATGTTTCGCGAAGTATTTTATTTTAATGACTTGGGATTTGAATAAATGTGAAGTTTTTTCTTGTCTGTTGCAAGGAGAGGTTCAGACTATTCGAAAATATGTTTTTTAGTTCGGGAAAACGATACCTCAAATGAATATGTCGCGTTGTTGAATTTAAAAATTTTGAGGCAGCATTAAGCCTTGAAAATTCAATGGTGCGTTTTTATTTGACATTAATTAAGTAAAGTGCTTCTAAAAAACCAGCCACAGCATTACTTTGTGTAATTTATTTCATCACTACTCTTAAAACGGTGAAGGAAAACATCTTGAGGAAACCGGCATGTCTTAGAACCAAAAATTCAAAGACATGTGACCCACCAACCCACTGGGCCCGCGTGGTGGATTACGGCCCATACCCTCTCCTAGAGAGGAGGCCTGAGTCCCAATAGTGGGAACATTATATGGCCGACTATGCTATGCTATGCTACTAAAAACACAGACATACAGACAGAGAGCTTCAGTGTGTCGCACAAGCGTACATTCGAACTATGGTGAGTTGCAGTATGGTTTTGTCGCAACGTAGTAGGTGTACTTCTAGGGATGAAACTGGAATGATTCTATCAGAAGATGAAAAAATCAAAGAGAGGTGGAAGGACTATTTTGAAAGACTGATGAATGAAGAAAATAACTGGAATGGGATTTTAGAGAGCAAACCAGTGAATTTGGGTCTAGTGAGAATGATTAGTATGGATGAAGTCAGGGTAGCTGTAAATGGAATGAAGAATGGTAAGGCAATTGGTCCAGACGGAATACCAGTTGAAGTGTGGAAGTTGCTGCGAGTGGATGGATGGATGTGGTTAGCTTTGTTCTTCAATAAGTTGCGGGAAGAAGCCATACCTGATGAGTGGTGCAACAGTCCCCTGGTGCCCATCTTTAAAAACAAGGGTGATGTGCTTGAATGCAACAATTATAGAGGAATAAAGCTAATGTCACATACTATGAAAGCCTGGGAGAAAGTAATTGAAAGAAGGCTGAGAGAAGAGAGTGAAATTTCACAGAACCAATTCGGTTTTATGCCTGGTCGGGGTACAACGGATGCTATTTTTTCTATACGCCAGCTGTGCGAGAAATACAGAGGTGCGCATTAAAACTTACACATGGTATTCATCGACCTCGAAAAGGCATACGACCGGGTACCTCGTGAGGTTCTGTGGTGGGCCCTTAAGGAGAAAGATGTGCCTGGGAAGTATGTGCAGTTGATCCGAGCGATGTACAGTCGATGCAGTACCCAAGTCCGGTCTACAGTGGGCACCACTGGCAGCTTCAATGTGGCTGTCGGCCTACATCAAGGGTCGGCTCTCAGCCCTTACCTCTTCCTGATGATAATGGACGCTCTGACGTCGGACATTCAGGAAGAGGCTCCTTGGTGTATGTTGTTTGCCGATGACATTGTGTTGGTTACCGAGAGTGACCTAGAGGTCCAGAACAGATTGGAGGTGTGGTGGCACAGACTGGAGAGTGTTGGCCTGAAATTGAGTAGAACCAAAACGGAATACTTGTTCTGTGATTTCGGTGGTCTCTCCGGTCCTATGCCCTTAGCTCTCGCTGGAACGCCCATACCAATCTGCTCCGACTTTCGGTACCTCGGGTCGCTTATCCAAGGAGATGGCGAGGTAGACCGAGACGTATCACATCGGATCAATACAGGATGGATGAAATGGCGACAGGTCACTGGAACAATTTGTGACCCACGGATGCCCCTCAAGTTGAAGGGTAAAATCTACAAGTCCGTGATAAGACCTGTCATACTGTATGGATCAGAATCTTGGGCTGTGAAAAAGACGCATGAAAAAAGATTGCATGTAGCGGAGATGAGAATGTTGAGATGGATGTGTGGTGTGACGAGAATGGATAAAGTAAGAAATGAATATATTAGAGGAAGTTTGAAAGTGGCGCCAGTGACTGAAAAGTTGAAGGGGAATCGTTTGTCTTGGTATGGTCATGTAAAGAGGAGAGATGAAACACATGTTACTAAAAGAGTTATGAGTATAAATGTGGATGGGTGGAGAGGGAGAGGGAGGCCAAAGAAAAGATGGATGGATTGTGTGAACAGTGATATGAAAGAAAAGGAAGTTAGTGATAGTATGACTTTTGACAGGATAGAATGGAAGAAAAAAACGTGTTGCGCCGACCCCAAATAAGATGGGACAAGGGCAGGAAGATGATGAGTAGGTGTACTTCTAATCAAAAACCACAAAAACCTCAACCTAAAAAAAAACCACATCAGTCGTTCCTGCTTACAAAAACTAATCTAAAAAACCTAAAAACAATTTAAAATCCTATTTTTCCCATTAAACAACAATTAGAGATACATAATACAATAAAAACTACAATTCTGACAAGAATTGACAGTCATAAAAGTTCAATAACACGCCAATAAGACAATCGAAATTTAAAATTCGCGCGCTCTGCACCATGTTTTCTAAAAGGAGCATAGAGTAAAAAAGTTTCATGCAAAAAAAAAAAATACAGGCACAGGCGAAGTTGCGGACGGACGGCGGGACGCGAATAATTCGATTTAGCGACGCTGACTCGATTGAAAACGATTACAGCGAAACATCGAGTTGAAGTTGTTTATTATTTTGTTTTGCGTTGTACCGAATTCGATGATTGAAGTGTAATGAGGTTATATTCCGAGATGAGGTTTTGTTTGTATTCTGATGTAAAGCTTTTGAGTCTGTTGTAGACAGTTAAGCTTCTGTTTGAGAAAAGTTGATTTGTTGAAGTTGATCTGATAATAAAGCAGTAATAATATTCTTGATATTCTTGGAGAGGTTGTATACTATTAATTTGTAGTTATTTTCCAATAATTATGCTGTAGAGCATAATTAATAAAGAATTAGGATAGTACTACTCACACATCCTCCTCCTCCCTTATTACCTCTCTACTTTCATATTGAACTTGACTTTCATTCTTCCACTACCTCCAGCATGGCAGTCAGGGCGGATAACCACTAGACTAACAGGCCAGTCAGCCAGTATGTTCTCTTGGGATAATTCCTACATTCACGCAGGCGCAGCTGTTTGCAGCAGCTGGTCTATGTAAGGAGAAACTGACTGATATATCAGCATTAAGCCGATAATACATATACCGGCACGAATCTTGAACGCTAGGTGAGAGTGGGGATCGCTTTGCGCATTGTACACATCGGCGAGCAAATCACTGTACAAGAACTGCACTCCCCACCCCCGCGTCTCACTTCAAACCATTAAAGAGACCCGATATTTCACTTCTGCCCAAGTGGAAGTCAGCTCTCAAGATCCATGCCAGTATCTGTACTTGTACGTACAATTTTGCGCAAGGTATCTTTTTTTATGACGTAAACGAACAATAAGGGAGGATTTTCCAAAATTTACCACCTGAAAGAATGAAACGGGGCCAAAAGTTTATATGGAGAAATGTACTATTTTGCAGGCGAAGCCGCTAGCAGAAGCTATATACACCACTATTTTTTTATTAGTACAAAAAAATAATTGGGGCTTTATCCGTACACATTACTGATCATATTTGTGAAGTCAAAAGTAAAAAAAAAACGACGTCCCAAAGTCATAATTAGTAAATTCCTAACTGAATCAATCATTCATAACAATTGCTACTAGAAAATACTAAGCGCAGTGTTTTTCCAATTTGATCGACATTCATTCATTCTTAAATCAACCTGTACAATATTACCATAAATTGAGGGACATTTTGGGATATATTCAAACGCTAATAACTTTGCTGTTTATGAATATTATTTATTGAGACTTTATTTAAATAATAACAAGACCTTTTCTGATAAGCCCTTTAAATATTTGTACTAATTAAAAATTTGTGGTGTACTACTCTGTCAAGAAAGTACCGGGAAAAGATCAATAATACACAAAATGACTGTTATTCATCCAAATTTATTTTATCACCTTCAAAGTATGCTTCCTTTAGAAACAATACACTTGCGCCAACGAAAAATCCATTCATCAAAACATTTTTTAAACGCTGCTTCCGGAATTGAGTTCAGTTCTCGCCGCGAATTCTCCTTTATGTCTTCTATCGATTGAAAACGGGTGCCACGAAGCCAGCAGGAGCCATATCTGGTGAATATGGTGGTTGTTGGATGGTATTTGTTTAGTGTTTGGTCAAAAATTCGTTCACAATGATAGCCTTGTGCGAAGGCGCTTTGTCGTGGTGCAAAATCCAAGAATTTTCTTTCCACAAATCTGGCCTTTTTCGTCGAATTCGCTCTCTTAAACGCCGCATAACGCTCAAATAATATTCTTTATTTACCGTTAGACCTTCCGGTAAGAATTCAGAGTGCACAACACCGCGATAGTCAAAGAAAACAGTCAACATGACTTTGACTTTTGATCGACTTTGGCGTGGTTTTTTCGGTTTCGGTTCAGTTGGAAGGCGCCACTCCGAAGCTTGTTGACTAGTTTGCATGTCAAACTCATAAGCCCACGTCTCGTCACCAGTAACAATGCGTTTCATGAATGTTGGGTCCGAACTGACTCGTTCTAGCATGTCCTCAGCGACTTTCATGCGATTGAGTTTTTGGGGAAAATTCAGATCTTTTGGGACTAGCCGAGCAGCAACATGTTTCATAACCAAATGATTAGTTAAAATGGTACGGATCGACTCGTGAGATACAGAAAGTTCGGCGGCTATCTCTCTCAGAGTTGAATGGGGATTTTCAGTCACTATTTTCTTCACTTTTGCGATGTTAACTTCAGTTGCAGACGTTGACGGCCTACCAGAGCGAGGCAAATCTTCCATCACATCTCGACCGCTTTTGAACGCTTTGAACCACTCATAAGCACGAGTTTTTGATAAAGTCGATTCACCGTAAGCCTTCTGTAACATTTTCAGTGACTCCGAACACGAAATTCCATTGGCGATGCAAAATTTAAGACAAACTCTTTGTTCGATATTTTTGTCCATTATGAAATTCGCAATACACACTATATATGATATTACTATTACCAACACTGTATTTAATATAAATAACAGATGCAACTCAAACTCCGCGCCAAAATGGAAAACAGTTGTGCCAATCTAATTACTACAAAAAAACAAAAATTTGAATTTGGAACCATAAACAAATCATCAATTCCCGATACTTTTTTGACTGAATGTATATACATGTATTGATGGCAGATTCCTGCGGGTGACGGTACAAGGTACAGAAAAAGTTAGAACCGCAGAAACTCGTCTGTTAAACTAGATTCCTCTACTGTGACTGCTTCGCTGCGGTAGTAGTTTGTGCATTTATTTCTTTTTTCTCTAAAGTTTCAGATTTTTTTGATTATTTTTAGTAAGTTGGTACTTTGTTTCTTGTTGTTCTTATTGTGTTATCCTGTTGTCATTTTTGTTGAAGATATTTTGAATAGCCCGGTTGTTGAATTTAAAAAGGGTTTTAATAAACATCAAGATTTTGGCAACAGGTTTAGGTAAAAAATAAAATCGCGCTTTGATTATGATTTTATTTATATCATACTAGCTGTTACCCGCGACTTTGTCTGCGTCAAGTTAGTAAAAATGCACAAACGTAATTTATAATTCTGTGCTTGTTATTCACGCCGAAAGCATCTAATTCATTTAACGAAAACTAATCCCAGTAAATATATTATGTAAAATGTATTTGTTATGTCCAGATATATAATTCATTTTTTTTTTTATTTGGCTCACCAATAATAGACTACTCGTAAATGATATACATCAAATAAACTTATGAACTGACACTGACTGGACAGGTCCACTCAAACCTGTATGATTCTTTCTTCAAAAGACCATCTCAGACAAATCTGCACTGTTCTCATGTGATTTGACCATTACATATTAACTGTATGGACTTTAAAAGAGACTTTGACCCTTGAGTTTGTTTCGGTGTTTCTTCTCAGGGTAGTCAGCTAGGAAACACCGGCCTCATCTAGTTTAAAATGACAAAAAAAAAATTGACGTGTAAAAGTGTTTTTTTAAACCTACTTACAAAATAAATATCATTTATCATTATCATTTATCATGAACGTCAATAAACAGAAACAAACATGTTGAGGTCGCAGTAGTTGATGTTCTAAGGTCCTGCCTACCCCTAAAAGGAAAAGGTGTTCGTTTAAGTTGGTTTTTGTTTTAGGCTTCGACCCAACACACGATGGTCCGATAAGGACTAAGTGCGGAAATTAGACCACAAAGGTAAGGATAAGGCTTCGACCCTGCTGGTCCCTACGGTTGCTGACATCTTCTTGAGGCGCACGAGGAAAACTACGCACCGTCAACGATTTGGGGTCAGTTCCGACGATTACCGGACTGTCGGACGGCGAGCTACCCATTGCTCGCCGTCCGCAAGCAGAATCCTGGCGGCTGGGGCGTGAAGGCAAAAGGCAGTTTATATCATATTTTCGTGCCTTTATGCAGTGTTCAGCCGTTTTGCGCGAATGTGACGCATATTTTCCATATAAAATATATGATTGTAAGCTAGTTTATAATTCACGCAAATACATTGTTTTATTTTCTTTTTCTTCTCTTTTTTTCTATACTTGAGTGAGCAGGACTAACTCTCAACTACCATGCTCATTTCTTTCAACTCTATTTTACCAGAACTTGTAACAAAAACAAGCCACTACAGTCAACGCCTAAACCTACAAACATCAATCTCAAATCATCACAAACAGTGATGACACCGTGGACAATGCAGAAACACATTTACAATTCAAAAGTAGCCCCCCATCGCCGCACCCCCTGGATGCAAAACAATACATACAGGGCTGGCACAAAGAGAATTATTAATGTGTGTGCATTGCGAATAGTGCAAGTTTTGAGGTTGTAATGGTTGTAATAAAGGGGAGTAAGTACAGTCTACAGCATTGTTTGAAAGAGTCCTCCGTGGTCTTCGAACG
Source organism: Mythimna vitellina (assembly GCA_949316375.1). NCBI lineage: Eukaryota > Metazoa > Arthropoda > Insecta > Lepidoptera > Noctuidae > Mythimna > Mythimna vitellina. The sequence continues at coordinate 5,244,685 of OX438708.1, read as the reverse complement.
CAAAAGACAACTAAAGAAACGCAGGACGGATAAAGTTTTTTTTTTTAAATTGATATAAACCAGTGCTTGACTGCCATCCCATCTGATGGTAAGCAGAGATGCAATGATTGATGGTGAGGCGCACTAGTTTATTAAGAGCCTATTCACTCTAGCCTTGAAGACACCTAAATTATAGTTGGATGGGAAGTTCGCAGCAGGCAAATTGTTCCAGTCCTTCGATGTACACGGTATAAACGACGAAGCGAAACGCTTAGTCCAGACCGTTGAAGTTTCAACAACGTAGGGGTGGATAATAGCTGCTCGTCGGGTTGTCCGATCGTAGAAATGAGATGGCGGAATCAATCTCGCGCACACTCTCCAAAATGTAACCTGTAAAATACCGAAAGGCTGGCTATCCTGCGCCTGTGCTCGAGGCTTTGTAGATTGGACTTAACCAAATCTGGATCCCCAATTAGCCTATTCGCGAGCCTTTCCATTGAGTCCAAAGCTGCTAGATCAGCAAAAGTCTGAAATTCATTCTCTCCACCATCCATCCAGCTTTCTGTCATTGAATACGTACGTCGCCTGTACAGAGCATGTTTGGAGGGGGAGGAAACAATTGCACATGTGCTCATAGACCGCACAGGTGTCACTGAAATACGCACATGAACCTTAGGATCCTTGAACTACCTTACTGATGCCCTGAAAAACCTAAGAGGCCTAATCTGTTTTTGGAGAGAGGTGGGCTGGTTGGAATGAGCCCACCTAAGGTTATGGCCTTCATGGCTCACGTACAATGGTCCACACAGGACTAAGTGCGGAAACCATACCTAAATAGATAGATAGACCCGACGTACGGTGAGTATCAATCCTTACATTGTTAACAAGTCAACGGCCCGGACTAAGCGTTTTGCCTCGTTGTTTATACCGCGTCCATCGGAGAACTAAAATAATTTGCCTGCTGTGGTCTTCCCGTCCGTTTATAATTTAGGTGTCTTGAAAGCTAAAGGTTCTTAATAAACAAATGCACTTCACCATCAAAGATTGCATCAAGGCTTACCAGGTGGGATCGCAGTCAAGCACTAGTTTATATATATCATTAAAAAAAAACTACCAAAAGCGGAAGACATTATTTGACAGTCATCATCATCATCTTCCTGCCCTTGTCCCGTGTTATTTGGGGTCGGCGCAACACGTTTTTTTTTTCCATTCTGCCCTGTCACTCGTCATGCTATCACTAACTTCCTATTATTATTATTATTTGACGGTCTCACCCTAAAAACAGTATAAAAGATTGATAATTTCACAGGACTAATTTTTTTTTTCTTGACAGAAATTGTCACATAGATTCAAAGCTATAAATGGATTCAAATGGAAAGTTAAAATAACTAGACGGGTAAATATGGAATCTTTTCACACAATCCATCCATTTTTTTTGGCCTCCCTTTCCCCCTCTATGCATTCACATCATCATCATCATCATCGTTTCAGCCGAAAGACGTCCACTGTTGGACATAGGCCTCCCCCAATGTCGCCACAATGACCGGACCTATGCGTCTCGCATCCATCGGATTCCCGCGACCCTCACCAGGTCATCGGTCCACCTTGTGAGAGGCCTTCCAACGCTGCGTCTTCCGGTACATGGTCGCCATTCCAGAACCACACGCATTCACATGTATACTCATTACACTCTTAGTAACATGCGTTTCATTTCTCCTCTTTACATCACCAACACACACATTATATATTTACCGAATGTAATTGGTGTTTTGGCATATAGCCGTATTATGTGAAATAGTGGAAGTAGTAAATTACTTATTATCCTTTTGGAATGGATCGTAAGCACGGAATAATTACCTAGTACGTATATATGTGTAGTGGTAGTAACAATTTGTGCAATGGTCGAGTATTGCGCGGACAAAGTAATGTAAACATATAATAGTGGTTATACAGGCTGTTTGGTGCATCGTGTGCCAAATTGAAATGGTTATCCAAATTGAGGGGCCAAATCCATTCCCCCACCCGTTCCCGTCTCTGAGCTTTAATTTAATTCATTAAACTCCTAGGGAACGCCGGCGTTCGCTCGGTCATTGTCTTTCTATTGTGTCTCTAATTACGCTACTCAAAAGGTTAAGTCCAAAACTTTGCGAGTAAATAAAAAAAAAAACTAAATAACTAATGTCACTAATTTTATATACAAAAGTACTCTAATACAATAAACATCTAAATAAAATTAAAATTCAGAGTCTACGCCTTATATATTTTTTAAAATTTGTATTTGAATGAAAAATTTTAGTCTCATTGTCATAAAACAATAAAAAGTCGATGAAAAAAAATCCACAGGGCATGAGAAGTGTTTAGGGGTCTGAAAGGATAGTAGATGACCCCTCCCGTCAACCATTTCAATTTGGCACACGATGCACCAAACACCCTGTTCTGGTTTATGTGAAGCAAGTTTTTTTTTTAAACTTTACAGTTTTTAAAAATCACTGAACGCGACCACTGGCATCATCATCTTGTCATACCATCTTAAGGTGCTATTAGCTATTGGCTGCAGGTTGCGGATGCATGGAGCATATGCAGCGACTGCACGAAGCCGGCTGCAGCTGCACGATTGGTTTTCTATGTAGTAGTATGAATTTTGTGAAAACTATTCAGAACGCGGCTGCGTCCTGACGCACGTGCTGCCGAGCAATCGTAGATCAGTAGAGCTGCGGCCGCAAGTCGATGCGCACATAGTAACGTCACTCCAACCTGTTTGGATAAGTCCCGAAATAATCGCTACTCGGAGCTGATAGCGTTGAATCATAGATTTGCGACTGGCAGCACGTACAGCCAGCCTCAGAATCACTCCCAGATGCGGATGCATGCCTGCATTCGCAGCCTGTATCCGCAGCCTGCAACTGAGTTTCAAAAGGCACCTTGACTCATCATACCAATATTAAAAATGCGAAAGTTTGTGTGTGTATGTTTGTTATTTCTTCATGCTCGAACGACTGTTTAGTCGATCGAGGGTGAAGAAGTAACAAATAGGATTCGAATGAAATTTGGCACAAGGCTAGAGACCTAGAATACCACATATGAAATTTTCGATCCCAGAGGAATGTTTCTGTGGGATGTTTTTTTTCTTTATCGTGGTTTAAGCCGCTGGTAGCCGCTAGTCACGCTAATATATATATACTTATAATAAATCTGTAGAAGTGAAAATTCTGTACATTAAAAACAACAAAAAAATAAATGGCGGGGCGTGTTACTAGACCGACACCAAACCCAAAAATGTGATTAAAAAAAATTTTGTCTGTCTGTCTGTTTGTTCAGGCATCACTCAAAAAGTACCAGTTCGATTACGATGAAACTTGGTATAATTATTCTTTAATATCCTGGGCACCAAACTGGGTACTTTTTATCCCAGAAAAGTATATACAATAAAAAACAAACTTAATTTTGCGGTTCGATCCCTAGACCCGATTACTGTACCAACCGCAAATAATAAGTTTGTCGTAGGTTACGTCACCCGCAGTAGAGTTCACTAAGGGGCGCTGCACACGGCTAAGATACTACAATATTTTATCTTAAGATACAGTATCGCTCGCCATAAAATTCAATGGACTATCACACACGAAGAAAATAATAAATAATATTTCATATTTTCGTATCTCAAAAAACCTAATAAAACCATTTTCGACTTCTACGCGGACGAAGTCGCCGGAAAAAGCTAGTTATAAATAAAAGCGAAAGTTTGTAAGTATGTGTATGTTTGTTACTTCTTCACGCTCGAACGGTTGAACGCATCATCATCTTCCTGCCCTTGTCCCATCTTATTTGGGGTCGGCGCATCACGTTTTTTTCTTCCATTCTATCCTGTCAACCGTCATACTATCACTAACTTCCTTTTCTTTCATATCACTGTTCACACAATCCATCCATCTTTTCTTTGGCCTCCCTCTCCCTCTCCACCCATCCACATGTATACTCATAACTCTTTTAGTAACATGCGTTTCATCTCTCCTCTTTACATGACCATACCAAGACAAACGAATCCCCTTCAACTTTTCAGTCACTGGCGCCAGTTTCAAACTTCCTCTAATATATTCATTTCTCACTTTATCCATTCTTGTCACACCACACATCCATCTCAACATTCTCATCTCCGCTACATGCAATCTTTTTTCATGCGTCTTTTTCACAGCCCAACATTCTGATCCATACAGAACGGTTGAACGCATTTGGATGAAATTTGGTACATGGGTAGAAGATATCCTGGAATAGCATATAGGTTCTTTTTGTTGCGGAAGTTCGTTCCTCTGGGACAATTTCCTATTTTCACGAGCGAAGCCGCTGGTAGCAGTTAGATTTAAAATAAATGGCAATTTTCTCGCCTTTTTAGTTAACGATTTCCATTAAAATATTCTAAGTCGTGCCAACCCTAAGCATGCCTCATTTGTTTAACAAATCCACCGGGACAAGACTTGTTCTTGCTCAAATAACAAGAAGTTTTTGCCGATTGATCGCTAGTAGATTTTTTTTCTTTGAATATATTAAACTAGCACTCCGGACTTAGTACAATTTAGTTTTTAAGTAAAGAAATTACGTTTTGTATCGATTATGTACGTACAAAATGATGTTGATGATGAAGTTTCTGCACCGGATTCGTGCGGAAGATATGGCCGTGTGTCGCCACCCAGAGGACACGGTGTAGCACACGGTGTAGGTGTGCCCCGCTTGGGCAGAGCGACGGCGTGTCCTCGTGAGGGCGATCGGCGGCGGCGATGTCTCGCGCCGTGTCTTGGTACAGGCCATGGTCTGGAGCGAGGAGGAGTGGCAGGCGATCGCCTTCTTCTGCGAAGCAGTAATGCTAGCAAAGGAGGCGGCTGATCGCGTGAGGCAACGGTCCTCACGCCCCAACCGCCGCCGGGATTCCGATCCCGATTTCCGGCTACCGTAGGCGCGGGCTTGCGGAGCAATGCGTGGAGGCAGTCCGACCGTATGGGCCCAGCAGGGTCGAAGCCTACTGGAGTCATGGATTAAGTGAATGTTCGTTCCGCCCAAGAGCGAAATTTGTCATGAGATGATTTTACCACCTAATAAAAAAAAACAAGACTAATAATAAAATAATGGCCACTCCGAAATCATATTATTAATATTAATCATGTTACATATAATCTTGGTTACATATTTTTAGTCGCTTCTATTGTCATAAAATATATTCCACAACTATCACACGAAGCCTTCTAGTCCCAAACTAAGCAGAGCTTGCACTATAAGTGCTAGACGACTGATAAACATACTTAAATATTTCAAAACATATCCATTTTATAAATATATTACACCCAGACACAGAACAAATGATCATGCTCATCGCACAAACATTTGTTTTGGATGGGAAACGAACCCGCGACGACTGGTGTAGAAATTAGAGCCACTAACCACTAGACCGACAGACCCTTCAAATGCTTAGACATGACACAATTATTTATAATCATTGTGTCTTGAACTTGAAAAAAAAGTTGCCTTACTACTGAATTACTGCCGTAACTAAGACCCCTCGCCCACGGCGACTTTTTGTAGCGACGCTGTAGCGCGTTCGCATCGATACAGTAGCACGTTGGCATTTTTTCTACAGCGCTTGCAAATGCGACTAACGCGCGTTAGAAGCGATGCTGTCGTGCGCTTACGAAACGCGCGACAGCATTGCTAAAAAAAGTCATTGTGGGCGAGGGGCCTTAGGTGAGTTCACAAATATGTAACCTCACTTACCTACTCAAGACCTGGAACATGCCGCGACACGTAAAAGCAAATCGCTTATAATTTTGTAATTATAATTTTGCGAGCAATTGATACAAAGAAATATGTGGACTGTAATGACTTTATACTATTTTTAAGGCAAATTAAGACAATATTTTGTCTCAATCACGACACGAACCGTATCGTCAAAATTACAACGTAGTTGATCAAGTCCAAAAACTTTCAACTGAACCTAAATAGCTCTAAAGTAAAAAATTGATGAATAAGACCCATTCATTTAAAATTCTAATATCTTCTACGACACTTTCCTGACGAAAGAAGAAAGAAAGTACACAGCAATCAATGGAATATGATTTAAGGTACATAAAACTCGGGGTTCGGTTACAGAAACGCTGGAAGCTACATAAATTTTAAACAAACCGAGTCTGTATAAAAATGGTACTGTAATCCGTCTGCGCGAAGTTCTGTAGCGGTTATAATTTTACTTAGAATCTAGAATGGTGGATACGAATCTACACTCTAAAATTATAAAGGCAAGAATTTGTGTGTATGTAAGTGTACGTGTTACTTTTTCACGTTCGAACGACTGAACGGTTTTCGACAAAACTTGATAATAATGTCTTTATCTGAGTATTTTACGGTTTCCGCACTTAGTCCTATGCGGACCATTGTACGTGGGCCATGGCGGCCATAACCTTATGTCCTTATGGCTTATTCCTACCAGCCCACATCCCCGGAACAACTATCTGTAGGCCATAAATATATGAGGGGTGAAAATATGAAATTGCCGTTTTTTAAAACGGATTGCTTTGATGTGTTATATCTTTGGATTGACTTGGAATTATAAGTTCAAATAACCTTTATATTAAAGGTACGTTATTTTTTTTTCAAAATTAGGTATTTATTGGTTTCTTTGTGTTTTGTGTTTTCTGTAATATCGCAGTACTTGTTACTATTTTTGTATGAAATGTAAGAAAACTCTAATTATTTTGTAATATGAGTTCTACCGTGGAAATAATGTGTTTCAAGCGGTATGCAATATTGATGATGTATATGGACTTAAAACTGCTAATGAATGGGATGTCTATTTTTGTTTCGATCACTTTCACGTGAGAAATTTTATTTTACTAATCACTTTTCTCCTCAGCGCGGCAACAAGACAAAATTTCCAAAACGAAAGCTATTAAACCAAGACACAAAGTTCATTTGTTAGAAGGAAGTCGTCAGTATACGTAATTGATATTACTTGCCCTTTGAAATGCACAGTTTTTACGTTGAAACTTTAAATATGAAAAAAGTTTTTTTATTAGCTTTTATGGTTGTAAGAACTGCGAATTTACAGAAAATACAAAACACAAAGAATCCAATAAATACTTAATTTCGGAAAAAGAATAACGTACCTTTAATACAAATTGTTATTTTAATTTATTTGAATTTATAATTCCAAGTCAATCCAAAGATACAACACTTCAAAGCAACCCGTTCTAAAAAACGGCAATTTCATGCTTTAACCCCTTTTATTTGTTCTAGTTTACTCCACTGCACCAACTGTGCCATAAATTATAAAGTGAGAGAGGTCAACATCAAATTCATAACTTCACAAAACTTTAGTATTTGATGTTGAAAACTTGTCAAACTCTACTTTAGCACGAAATCTTACCAAACTTAGGAATTGAAGTCCCTACTTCAAATCCATTGACAAATTTTGAACTAGAAATTTTTAATCTCAATTTACAAACTAGACCTAAAAGCTTAAAGTGAAAGCTCCGGGCTGTATCGTGGTCATATTTTCACTAGATGGCGCTGAAACCAAAATTTTTAGTCCATTTTATTTTTACGATGAAATGCCCAAAACTTTATTGCTATTAAACCCTATTGCTATCTATCACTCTACTACCGTCTGTTTTATTTTTTTTTAAGGATAAAAAAAAACTTTTTACCAAAAAACACCGACTTCAAATTAAAAAAAAAAACTTGTAAGCATACCTAAACTTTCAATCAAAAAAATAATTTTCAAAATCGGCTCACAAATGACCAAGAAATCGGTGAACATATATAAAAATAAAAATTACAGCCGAACAGAGAACCGCCTTCTTTTTGAAGTCGGTTAAAAACTAGAGCTTGACCGCGATCCCATCTGATGGTAAGCAGTGATGCTATCGTTGATGGTGAAGCGCACCAGTTTATTAAGAGCCTCTTCACTCTTGCTTTGACGACACCTTAATTATTATTGGTCTGTCTGTCATCAGGCTGTATCTCTTGAACCGGGATAGCTACACAATTGAAATTTACACAGGTGATGTATTTCTGTTGTCACTATAACCTGTGACCAACAATCCAGTTAGCTAGGTCTAATTTTGAGAAAGAGGTCAATCGTCGAATCCGACTCGGCTGGGCAGCGTTCAGGAAGCTGTGCGGTGTCTTCTCGTCCAACATACCACAGTGTTTCAAGACAAAAGTCTATGACTAGTGCGTGTTGCCAGTGACGATATGGCACTGAAACATGGTCGCTTACAATGGGCCTCATCAGAAGGCTTACAGTTACCCAAAGGGCAATGGAAAGGGTTATGCTCGGAGTTTCCTTGCGTGATAAGGAATGAAGATATCCGCAGAAGAACCAAGGTCGCCGACATAACCTAAAAAATCGCCAAACTTAAGCGGCAATGGGCAGGGCACATTGCTCGTAATACGGATGGTCGATGGTGCCGAATGGTTCTAAAGTGGCGACCGTGCACCGAAAAACGCAGCGTTGGAAGGCCTTCCACAAGGTGGACCGATAACCTGGTAAGAGTCGTGGGAATGCGGTGGATGTGAGATACACAGGACCGTTCGTTGTGGCGACACTTGGGGGAGGCCTATGTCAAACAGAGGACGTTCTTCGGCTGAAATGATAATGATAACCACGAACACTAAAAACAGAATAAAATAAATACTTAAGTGGGGCTCCCATACAACAAATGTGATTTTTTTGCCGTTTCTTGCTACGGACGGTACGGAACACTGTGCGTGGGTTCGATTCGCACTTGGCCAGTTTTTATTGTATGTCATTATTATCTAGAGAAATTAGCGTTTGCTAGAATCAGACATTCCATTTTGTTGAACTTTGTCAATTTACTCCCTCGAGTGTTCGGTAAAATGCCTTCGTTACAAAGAAATATTCAACTTCAAGTCTATTATAAACGTAAACATGGTTAAAAAGCTTGTTGATTTATCATGTGTGGTTTTAGTTAGTAAAAACCTGACACGCCCTGCCACTCCACCCTTGAGCAGGAGAAAGTCAATGGATGATTTTGCCAGCTTGCAAAGTGATTCAAATAATATGTTTACTTTACCTTTCCAAAATTTAAGCAAAATAGCAGATTTTCAGAGGTTTTTACTGGATTAGTTTCAGATTAGAGTGGTGGTATGGAAAATATCACAGACTGGGTGCTCTTAATTCACAAACAGAGAGGGGGGTCGGGCAAGTGGTCCACGTTATTATCCATATTCTTTTTCCATCATCATTTCAGTCGAAAGACGTCCACTGTTAGACATAGGCCTCCTTCAAGTGTCGCCATATGGACTCGTTTTTTGCGTTTTGCAACCATCGAATTCCTCTCCAGGTCATCGTTCCACCTTGTGAGAGGCCTTCATCTTAGCAGTTTTAGCCATATCATCTTTCGTATATTCTATCCATCATTACTTCGATCTCTCGCCTACTTAATTGATGATAAGACAACGGAAAAGGTGACGATTGTGATGGCGGCAAATAGAAAATGATGTATAGAATTAAAAGAAGAATGGGTTGTGCCAAAATTAATATTCTTCTTGCATGGAAATATAAACTCAACAATAAAAAAAAAATTGGATAGTATCTATCAACTCAACAAAATTACTGAAACAGTCTCGTCCTATCCTGTTTCGCCATAATCCACGGCAGTCTTCCTTCGCCGGAGCCCTCGTTGAAAAATGAATAAGAATTAATTCGGGAAAATTAAAATTCTTTAACAGTCTCCCACTTTTTGGGGGATTGGGGATTATGCTTCGCCTTAATAGGAGCGCGGTTTCTATTTATACACAAGTTGGGTGATTGGGTGCTTTTGTCGTTGTCGCTGAGTTTTGGGGAGAATTTGGGGTACTTCAAGTGGGTTGGGAACTTGAGAATTATGAATTTATGTGTAATTATGAGGTGAGAGAGTGGTGAATGGTATAATATTCTATGGGGAATTTGTACTTGTTGCTCAAGTATGGTGTTGGTTTTGTGCCTCTTTTAGATCCATATTATTATTATTTTTGGCTCAATTTTTGTTTTTTGGTGGTATATCGTCAAATAACTTCTGCCTCTCTGGCTGGAGCTAGAGGTACTGTCAGACTTTTATTGACTAATATTCACCTGTGGTGTTTCAAGCTGGACCTTAGCGGATCCCGTCAATGTCGCTGATGAGCTATCATCGAGTTATACAGTTTGAGATATTCGTTAAAACTTAAAACGCGCTATCGACCCAGGCTTGGTCCTTATCAGACGGCGATCTACTCATAATTTGCCACCCGCATATGTATACTGGTCAGACTTTCCATCCATCCAAATTTTCATCCTTGGTGCGCAGGGTCCACGCCAGCTCCAACACCATCCTGCCCCCCCTTGCCAAGTTACAACCGTTTCGTTTTGATTCTCTTTTCGTTGATCGTCGGTGGACCGACGACCTGGTGAGAGTCACGGGAATGCGGTGGCTTTGGATCGATCGTTGTGGAGACGCTTGGGGGAGGCCTATGTCCAACTGCGGACGTCTTTCGGCTGGAAATGATGATGATGGTGATGAAATTAGATTTTCAACGTTTTGAAATACTTCTCAGATTTTCACAAGAATTATAATCTATTAAATCAACTTATTTCAGGTTTAACTTCAAACAAAACAGTTTTATTGGACTACTATGTTCATGTAGGTAAGTTGAGTAGTCGAAACAACACTTTAGTCTGCCTCGAAGCAGACTCATGAATAATCCGTATAATTCACATCGCTTAATGACGAGCCATCGTAATTCACCGAGATATAGTCGAAGTATGGTTACAGTTACGGATGATGAGTTAGATCCTTTTTTTTTATTGGGTGGGAAAATCATCTTATGACAAATCCCGCTCTTGGGCGGAGCAAGAGATAGTGTCAGACTTGTACTGACTAAAAACCCACTTCTGTCCCTTCGATGCTTTCATCCCAGGGCCCCGGGTTTGCTTGAAGGAGAATGCTCATGTCCATAATTTTCCGTTTCAGGCATAGCGAGAGATGTCCTTTGAGAAGAACTTCATTGACCAAAAGCTCCTCCAGGCACTCTAAGCGCGTCGAGCTACTGCTTTATGTTGTCGCACCTGAAAGGAGACTATTTGGTCAAGATTTCTGGACATATATACAATCTCCTCACCCTCAATGTACTAGGTTACCAAATAATGGTGTACATAATAATGTGTAGTTTATTATTTTAGTAATATATTATGTATTTTATAAGTAGGCACTTAATCTTAAATGTATCAATATATCTGGGCCAGTCGAGTTAGACCAAAAAAAAAAGTGGCTATGCTTTGTTTTGTATTCAATATCCCTCAAGAGTTTATTAACGTCAAAATAATGGAACAATTTGAAAGAGTTTCCATGGGTTTTCCTGCACATTTTTTTCCATAGAGATCACTTTGGAATGTGCAATCAGCATTATTTTTCTCACTTATAGTTTTCTTGACAATTCAAAGAGTTTATCTATACGAATAAAAATAAAGGGCCGAAATACACGCATAAGTAACTAAATTGCTTCCTTCTATTTTTGGTCTTCGGAAAAAATTAAGGAAACGTTAAAATGAATTCATCGCTGCGAATTCGGGGCTTGAGCAATGAAGCTGAAATAAATACTTTCTAAATATATTCTTAAAAATAAATATATTCTTAAATTCTTTATTGTACATAAAATAAAAAAAAAAATATTAAAAATTGGACAGCTGATGTACAAAGAGGAGCTTAACCTAAAATTGGGTTTTCTTACAGCAAACCTTAATATATTTGTAATTATGAGGATAACTGAAACAAATGCAGAACAAAAATCTAAGTTAACAAATCAGATCAGATATAAAATTAACTACACAAATACGTGCACAGCACACATAGTATAGTATAGTGGCTTTATAATGTTCCCACTGTTAGGACTCAGGCCTCCTCTCTAGGAGAAGAAATGGGCTATAATCCACCACGCGGGCCCAGTGCGGGTTGGTGGATGTCACATGTCTTCGAATTTCGGGTTTTTGGACATGGCGGTTTCCTCACGATGTGTTCCTTCACCGCTTTGAGAGCAGTGGTGATGAAATAAATTACACAAAGTAATGCGCCTAACCGCGCACCGGAAAACGCAGCGTTGGAAGGCCTCCCACAAGGTGGACCGACGACCTGGTGAGAGTCGCGGGAGTGCGGTGGATGCGAGACGCACAGGATCGGTCGTTGTGGCGTCGCTTGGGGGAGGCCTATGTCCAGCAGTAGACTTCTTTCGGCTGAAATGATGATGATGATGATGAATACGCCTAATAATAATAATAGTTGGGTTCGAACCCGCTACCTACAACTCTCGAGCCCGTCGTAGGGCCGTTACCACTCGGCCAACACTGCTCTCACACAATACGTATAAAAATACTATATAGAATAAATAAAACCTATACATTATATATATATATATGGGCCATGTTGACATGAAATGTTCCCTAATTCTTTCCCTGAAGACCTCCAGCGAGAGGTCGATTTTGATAAATACTATGTTACCGTCAGTAATTTGCAAGACTTACTCAAAACAACAGACTCATTTGTAACCTAGCTCGAAAAACTTCTTCAACATAAAATTGCGCATCAAACGCCACCACCTAAACAGGAACCTTCGCCACCATGACACCGTCACATTACATATTCGATGTCGTTCAATATTAATGGCAATACTCCAATATGTAAATTGATTGATAAACGGATATTACAGCGTGTACTGTAAGCTGAACTGACTTACAATGCAGGAGTTGGCTTTAAATTATTCAGGAAAAAATGCTGCGTTCAAAATTTATAGGGGGGAATATTTGTGCAACATCACTTCTGCATTTCTATGCAGGAGTGATTTTGCATACATATTTAAGTTGCGTTGTAGGTAAATATATTATTTTTGGTTGGTGTGATTAATATCATCATCATCATTTCAGCCGAAAGACGTCCATTGTTGGACATAGGCCTCCCCAAGTGTCGTCATAATGCCCGGTCCTGTGCGTCTTGCATCCATCGGATTCCCGCAATCCTCACCAGGTCATCGGTTCTCTAATACACTCTCTTTTTATCTATTCTTCTCATCCCACGCATCCATTTAAACTGCCTTTTTAACTGGCCTGTTGGTCTAGTGGTTAGTGGCCCTGACTGCTATGGCGGAGGTTGTGGGTTTGATTCCCACCCAGGACTATTGTGTGATGAGCACGATCATTTGTTCTGTGTCTGGATGTAATTTACCTATAATATGTTTGTATTTAGAAATATATGACTATGTTTCTTAGTTGTCTAGTACTCATAACATAAGCTCTGCTTAGCTTGGGACTAGACAACGTTGTTTGATAGTTGTGGAATATTATATTAATATATTTCAACATTTTGGCTTCCCTCTCCATCCATACACATGTATAGTCATAACTCTTTGAGTAACATGCATTTCATCCCTCCTCTCTCCTCCCATGTCTTAACCAAGACAAAAGATTTCTTTCCACCTTTTTTTTACAAGCTTTTTTAGTCACTAGTGCTACAAAAATTGAATCAGACAGTGAAAACAAAAGAGTATCAGCGATAATTTGTGTGATTAAAAGCTACGTGATAATGCATAGGTACGAAAATAGACCAGAATTTATTATTTAGCAGTCTCTGTATTCATTACTCTGCGTCACAGATTTAATCGGAATCCAAGCGAAAATATTTGCATGTGTGAATTTTATTATGCGATTCAACTCGTAAAGATCACAGCGTTGAAATCGGGACATATATGAATAACAATGTGCATGTAATGCCTTGTTTTTGACTGTTATATTTTATGTCAATAACGACATAAATTTGAGGATGCAATGGACAATAATAACTGGCATTACCTGTCTAGATAGGATTTGCTATAGAAGGAAAATACTTTTCCTTGGACTGCTTTCCGTGCAAACATCTTAATCTTACGAAACTGAACATCAAGACTAGACTGACGACTACCTGTATTCAAAGATTAGTAAAGTTTGTTGGCCACATAGTCAGGAAAAATGGCCACAACCTTGAACAGCTCATAGTAATTGGCATGCGGCCGAATTGGTTTTCCAAGAGGCCGCAGCCCAAAAAAATGTAGCAACCTATACGGCGTCACTTAAGAACTAATCCTGTATCGCGCAATTAAAGTTCTACGTGCGATTTGAAAATATAGAACAGCCCGAAATCATCTATCGGGCAATTGCCCGACAAGACATAATACTTGTCTGGCCGAAGGATCCTCCCTTACCAACGGGGGTATGTGAGTATTTACTCTCTGTTCCGCATACCTCCAAAAAAATAAACCATGGGCGTCAAATCAGCTCCACACTGGACACCCACTTGGCTCACGTGGTATTTCATAACGTAAAAAAAAAACTAATTTAGCAGGAATTTCATGACTCTCAGTAATGAGAAACACGACTGAAGGAGGAGAAGGTGTTGGTAAGCCTATATTCCTCCATGCTATGTTTAGGTTCTACAGAGGAGTGACCCAATTACAAACCTATTGATAGTGAATCAAACGGCTGGGCAAAACTATAACTACATTGGGTTGCTATTGTATACATTTTTATTTTTTTGTTGAATATCATCATATACCTAATTTTGATTAGCGTTTAGTGAGAGACTGTCAGAATTATATGAGAGATTGATATGTCATTTACCGAGCCTACCATACCCTAAAAACGTAATGTTATGGCGGGATCTAATGGTGGAATGGCGACAGCGACTGTCATAACCCAGTGCTGGGCACGCCATAATTGTGGCAGTAAGCTCTTTCTTTGAGAAATGGCTGGAAAGATGTCACGGTGTCATCACTTTCCGCATGAAGCAGGGCTTCATCGTACATGGTAAGTTCGGGGGGTTCTTGCATCTGATTAGTGCGTAAGAAACGCCCCGGTGTCACCATTACGTGGACCGCCCGAAGGACACGATGGGATACACGGTATAGGTGTGCTCCGCTTGGCAAAGCACCGCCGTATACACTTGGGTGTGATCGGTGGCAACGACCTCTCGCGCCGGGCCCTAGTAAACGTCATGGCAAGTAGGAACGGCCCTCACACCTTAGTCACCGGGATCCCAACCTCGATTTCCAGCCGCCGTAGGCGTGGGCTTACAGGCAGCGACCAATGGGTAGCTCGCCGTTCGGCCGAGTCCGAGTCGTTGACGACGCGTAGTGTTCCACGCGTGCCTCAAAGAGATGCCTCGGCGAAATCGTAGGGGGCTAGCAGAGTCAAAGCCTGCTGGGGCCATGGATTGTGTGAAAGCGAACTCCGCGGCCCTGGAATGAAGGCAAAGAAGGAATATAGGAGTGGGTTTTTGTCAGTAAAAGTCTGAAATGCTCTCTCGCTTCAAGTGAAGTCATTGAATAATTTCCCACCAAAAAAAAAAAAACACTAAAAACGTGATGAGCAAGCTAAACTTTAAATCAACTTAACAAGTGTAATGTTGACATCCAAGTGAGATCCACTAATGAGGGATGTTCGCACTTCTGAGGTGAACTAATTAGCTTCGGTCGGGACACGTACTGCATATGTTTAGTTGAAATTAGTCACAAGTTTTGAGTTTACATGGATCAAACGTGATTTTCGAGACTAAAGTAAGTCAATGACGAGTTGTGCATTTGTTATTGATGACTTATTCTCGTCAGAATATAAGCCCCTTACCATCATAATTTTAAATTCGTAAAGTTGAAAATCTGTTCAGCGTGCCATCTGCGAGCAAAACACAACAACACACTAGTAACACTTGCTACCCTCCACTGTAAAAAACAATAATATGAAAAAATTAATGTACACTGATGGATGAGAAAACTTTATTGGCGTTGTGCAACCTCTAAATATGAACCGATTATGGTGATTTTTATATAAGGACACTATGCATGTGGTATCAAGAATTCGAGCAAAGACAAAAACTAAAAAAAAAAACAAAGCACTCTAATTGCACATGGTGTCCTTTTATGACGCAGGCGAACACTAAAGAAGAATTTTCCAAAATTGAGCTCCTAAGGAAATGAAACGGGGGTTAAAATTTTTTGTGTAGGAACCGCCTTTCGCACAGGCGAAGACACTGGCAGAAGTAAGTTTAGTATAAATAGTTAGGTTTCTTTGCATTGCAAAAATAAAAAGAAATGAGTATCACTTTCCACCATCCGACTTCTTGAAACTCCAAGAACATCTCCCGCCTGGACGCGATTTGCAGTGGCCATATGGAAAGCACTAAATCAGTTGCGCACCCAGGTAGGCTGCTGCAAACACAACTTGGCAAAATGGGGTTTTATAGACCCGTCGGATACTCAAGGTGAGTGCGGTGCTCCTGTTCAAAACATGATCCACATATTAGAATGTCCCAAGTGTCCATACACTTGCACTTTGGAAGATTTGATGAGTGCTGCCGATGCTGCTATTAATGTAACCACTTATTGGGCCCAAACAGTTTGACGAGTTTACCATAGAATCGAAAAGAATATTCTCAATAATAATAAGTTTGGAAAATGAATAGAGTCACAATAGTACCAATAGTAATATTAGCAACAGGTGTTATTCCAAAACAAATATTAAATAGTTTTAATGTTCTCAAACTATCAAAATACACATACAAAACACTACAAAAAGCGGCTATTTTGAACACTTATCGCATAATTACAAAATTTTTACAACTGGACTTAGATAATAATTTAAATTCAGTACAAAGTCTTATACCATCTTAAAATGTTGGCTTGCTATACGCTTTGGTGTATACTGTAAGTATAGCAAGCAATGGATAAATAAATAAAACAATAATTAGGATCTCACCTTGGTTCACACCCGTGAGATTCTAAAAGAACACCAGGTACTAGCCTGAGAAAAATTGCCTAAAAAACCATAATAATAATAATAATCATTTAGTTGCTGATAATGTAGGTATACAGATAAGGTGTTATAATTTTTGATTGTCCCAATACATTTTGCCTTACGGCATGCTTCTTCAATTTATCATTTAACACAAATCTTCAGAGATTTAGCCTATCTCAAATACTTTCTTTTCATCGTTAAATTCTATCTCCTACTAAAGTATACGTTGAAAAGCTCTAGAAATTCCTTCGTAGTATCGAGAATGCAGACATCTGGATTCCAAACCTTTTATCTGGATTGAATAGCCGACTCTTTATTTGATAACTCTTTTTACTGTCCCCGCTTCAACCCTAGTCGATAGCTATACTTAGATTGATTTGTTTTTGTTTTTGGAACAGCGATATGTAGTGTTTTATTTTTGAAGATGGAATTTTCGGATGAGAATCTTTTAGGTTGCAAAAAATTCAAGTTTCTTTTTTGAAAATGGAACGTTGAATAAAAAAAGAAAAACGTTTATTTGAAATTCGTATCTTAGGTGGTAGTAGGAAGCACAGAACATTGTTCATAGAGCATTCAACATAGTCAGGCCGAAAGGACTGGTGACCGGAAGACGCAGTGTTAGAAGTAAAATAACAATAATAAATTATTTATTTATAATATAGGGCACATTTACAATAAAGTATATTAAATATTAAAAAAATAACACAGTTGCTCATTTGCCTGAACTAGGGTGAACTTGTACTTCAGGCTAGAGTTCTTAAATACAAAATAATAAATTAACACTAAATATGACTGACTTAATTAAAGTTAAAGATAGTTGTTAAAGTGTTTTATATACATACAGCGAGTAGGTTTTCTGTCTCTACATAAGATATGCTTAGGAAATATTGGAGAATAATCTTTTTACAGTTTTATTTATTTCATTTATACATATTTAATTTGTTGGAGAGAAACTTTTTACAAATACATATTTTGATGATGCATTAGAATGGCAAACAATATCATCTATACTTATAATAAATCTGTAGAAGTGAAAATTCTGTACATCGAAAATATCAAAAAAATAAATGGCGGGAGATGTTACTAGACCGACACCAAACCCAAAAATGCGACTAAAAAAATTTTTGTCTGTCTGTTTGTTCAGGCATCACGAAAAACTACCGGTTCGATTACGATTAAACTTGGTATAACTATTCTTTAATATCCTGGGCACCACACTGGGTACTTTTTATCCCGGAAAAGTACGAAAAAAAAAGACGGAAAAAACAAACTTAATTTTGCTGTTCTATCCCTAGACCCGATTACTGTAACAACTGCGAATAATAAGTTTGTTGTAGGTTACGTCACCCGCAGTGGAGTTCACTAAGAGGCGTTGCACACGGCTAAGATACTATAATATTTTATCTTAAGATACAATATCGCTCGCCATACAATTCAATAGACTATCACACACGACGAAGATAATAAATAACATTTCATATTTTCGTATCTCAAAAAACCTAATAAAACCATTTTTGACTTCTACGCAGACGAAGTCGCGGGCAAAAGCTAGTTCCATAATAAAATGGTTAAAGAAACGCTGTTCTATAGCATTTTTAAATTCTGTCATGTAGCCAGTAGCAGTCAATTCGTTTTAGAGTTCTGTACCCGAAGGGTGCCAACGGGATATAATACTATACTAAGCCTCCACTGTCCGTCCGTCGATCTGTTTGTTCATTGATTTGTCAGCAGACTGTAGCTCGTAAACTTTGGGGAGTAAAGAGTTGAAATTTTCACAGAATATGTATTTTTGTTGCCACTAAAACAAAAGATAATAAATAATAGGTACAATCAGCCAATTTTTCGGTTGATCACCCTTAAGGCCAGTTTTGTGTGCAGTGTGCAGTGCAAGCCTCCGCCTTGGTCATTAACTCAGACCAATAGGATTTTAGAGTGTATTGATTTTTTTTTGTAATCTAGATGTTAAGACACGCCTCTTTTTATACTTCCTTAAATTGGTTCACAACATTTTTTTATATTTGCAGATCTTAAAAATAATACTATATAGCTGTAACTCTATGTTTGGTAAAATCTTGTAATTACAGGACATATTTTAATTTCTAGTTATTTGTGTTTAGTATACGGTTTCAGTTGAATGGTATGATAAATTTTAGAAAATAATTAACGTTGTTGTTTTGTTTAATTTACACTTACATGCCAAAATCAAAGGCAATGATTGTTTACAGCCGTAAAACAATCGCTCAGTATCGTTAAAAACAGATGGCTGGGCAATACGTGTTCCTTTTGTTTTGAAATGACAATGGCTAACAACTTACTGAGTTGTTAGTTCTTTCATTGGTCATTAAGAAAAGGGGATAGGCACGATGGTAACTTGCAAGGGATAAATTTTGAAAATGCTATATTTTAAGTTATAATTGCTATATTTTATGTTCTCTTAATTAGAATGTTTTCTTTTGTATCATAGTATTTATTAGTTTATTATATTAGCATATATACGTATTTTATTATTATAAGCCACTTAATTTAATGATACTACATTCTATTTCAAAAATATCTGTTATTTATTTATTGTGCACACCTCCCACAGTTTTTGTCTTTTTAACCCAAAGGTTGACTGGTAGAGAATGCTTTGTGGCATTAAGTCCGCCTATGTACCACCATTGTACATGAAGTTTAAATAAATAAATAAAATGATCAACTGAAGAATTGGCTGACCGTACATAGATCGGCTATGGAGTAAAGAAAATGAAAGAAGTATACTCAATACAATACAAGAAACTTTATTTTATCGGCGTTTTTTTTGCTCGATTTTGAACTTGTATGTGGACCCTTCGTGTGCGAGTCCAATTCTCACTTGGTCAGCTTTTTGTACCCCATAGCGCTTGGATAGCAAAATTTTCAAACATTATATTTCCTTGCAAAATTATAAATAATTTGTACAAGCAAAACAGCTGTTTACTCCTTAGAGAACAGTCTTCCACAGAACAAATATCTCTTGTTAATCAAAGATCCAGAACAAAGCACAAAATCCTTTCCAACTACCCTTCAAAATAATTAGAAGTTTAGTTTTCGACCCAACTGATTGGCTCCACCAAATCTCAAGGAACAGTGCTCCACACAAGTTTCGTAGTTAACTATTTCACTTGGTGAACTGTATCGATAGATATACTTTGGTTCGGGAGGGCACTGGTGCATCCAGTTAAGTTTCCAAGCTGATTCGGGATAGGATTTTGAGGTTTATTTCAGAACTTTGCTTGCGTAGCCATCTTCGACTGACGTGGTCTGTTTGGCAATTTCACTGATGTGTAATAAACTATACAGCACTTTGATGGTATATAGCTATGTGCCTGCCTTCTGTTGGCGCAAAATTTTCAGTTTAAATCAATGTTAAAAAAACTGGGCAAGTGCGAGTCGGACTCGCACACTGAGGGTTCCGTACAGACTTACTTATGTTAATTCCCGAATGGAGTCTCGAAGATTTTTTCACATCGCAAAAAGTTTTTTTTTATGGCGTATCAACAAATTTTTTATTTTCAGATTTTTTCCTATACTTGTGCCATAAGACCTTGCTTTATGCCAAATTTCAGGATTCTTGGTCAACGGGAGGTAACCAATGAATGTTGATTCCCTTGAGTGTCGAAATACAAGTTTTTTGCGGCATAAACGGCCGTATCTTTTTTTCCGTTAACGCAGATGTTTGATTTTTATACAGCTTCAAGGGACTGTAGACTTGAGTACATGGTTTTAATTTCAACTCGATACCTCCAAGCGTTCTTAAGATAAAGGGCCTTGACAGACGGACGGATAACAAAGTGATCCTACATATTAGGGTCCGTTTTTTCCTTTTAAGGTACGGAACCCTAAAAATTTTTTTTTTTAATATCTAGCTAGCCCTGCAAGACTTTATTTTGAACTATTTCGAATGATTTTACATTTATCAAAGACATCAATTTTCAAAATCTAAATTTTTATCTAAATCTAAATTTAGTGGCAAAAACAGGGCAAAATTTCAGAATTTACTACATGCTATGTCAAAGCAATATAATTGGAGTTGTTTTCTAGTTTGACGTCTTCAGCTGTAGCGTCCATCAGTTTCTGTAAGATGTAGGCATGCGGATATGATGTTGGGTAACATATATCTCTTGGTCGAAATCTAAATATGGATATGCACTTGACCAAGTTTATTTTTGCAATGGTATGTTATTGAGATATTGATAAAGAAAAACTGAAAATATCGTTTCGGAATCAAACCAAGGAATTTGTTCTCTGGTGGTCTGGTGTTAACTAAATCAAAAAGGCAGTCAAAAAGAAAATAATGTGTAAAACTAAATGTTCTAGAAATATATCTATAGAAAGATCTAATATTACGAAAATCATTATTGCAATCTATAATAAATATTTTAATGTACTCACTGAATTCAGAGACATTGACGAAAATATTCGACAGCCAGTTGTAATGTAACTAGTAAAATGTTTTTTAGTGTGTCACCATGTGTACAATTACATAGTGATACCACAAAATAGGTGATACTTTTCAGTAATTTTAACGTATGTCTGGCAATTTGAGTATATTCTGCGGCCTATCCAAATGTCCTTCCCTTGGTATTGTTCGTCAAATCGTTGAGCTCCTTAGTAGTCCTGGGTTGAGCTTTGCGAATACTGACAAATGCTTGCACTGACTGAACAGGTCCACTCAAATCTGTATGGTTCTTTCTTCAAAAGACCATCTCAGACAAATCTGCACTGTTCTCTTGTGATTTGACCATTACATATTAATTGTATGGACTTTAAAAGAGACTTTGACCCCTGAGTTTGTTTCGGTGTTTCTTCTCAGGGTAGTCAGCTAGGAAACACCGGCCTCATCTAGTTTATAATGACAAAAAAAAATTGACGTGTAAAAGTGTTTTTTTAAACCTACTTACAAAATAAATATCATTTATCACTATATAGACAGTTATTCGCGACGTTGCCAACTTTCGGCATACTCTTAAAACATATTTAAAAATAGAACTCTTTTCTAAAAAAAAAACAAAAGAACGTCCACCATATCACAATTGCATAACGTTTATCTAATAAACACAATACAAAAAGAAAATACAGAAAAGGCTTTGAGAATAAAAAAAAAGCAAAACGGTTATAGGGTACATAAAGAGTTAGTGTAAGGTTCACCTTATACAAAGACGCATCGCTACGCGTCGACGCTGCGTAGTATTCTACGAGCGTCTCGTACAACAATATTAGAAATCAGAAACGTTTATTTCAAATAGACCAATTATAGGCACTTTTGAATTGTCCAAATGTCACTAAAAAAAACACAAGTGAAGATAAATTGCACGTTCCAAAGCGTAGATCTCTATGGAGAAGAACGTGCAAGAAACTCCATGGACACTCTTTTAAATCATATTATGAGTTACATAAATCTTGGTTACATATTTCTAATTACGCTACAATAATAATTTATTTAAGTACTTTTACAAAGAATACATAAAACAAACTTATGAATACTTAGTAGTACTAATTTCTAAAAAGATTGGCTTGATTACCTAATAATATAAAATACAGTTTAATTTACACATGTTTGTATTGACCTATTAATTGTGTATTAGTACTGCCATAACAGCTTGTTGTTCAAAGAAATGTAAGCAAAACCGTAGGGGCCCAGTAGGGCTGACGCCCGCTAGGACCTCATGGAATTTCTGAAAGTGAAGCCGTGGTCCTGGAACACAAAGGGCAAATGAAGAACACAGCTATGGTTTAAGCCAGTAAAAGTCTGACACGCCTTGCTCCCCCTTAGAGTAGGAGAAGTTATTGTATGATATCCCACCTCGAAAAAAACGCTACGTGCTGCTCAAACATTTTTTATGTACATCATGAGAGTCCCGTACCTCAAAAGGAAAAAAATGGAACCCTTATAGGATCTCTTTGTTGTCCATCTATCTGTCTGTCAAGACCCTTTATCTCGGGAACTAGTGGAGGTATCGAGTTTAAGTAAAAAATATATACTAAGGTCTGCGGTCCCTTGAAGCTGTAAAAAACATCAATCAATTTTCATATTACAAAAGAGAGCAATCCGGGCTATTTATAAAATGGGTCCTCGCGAGTCCCTTAGAAATAAATTCGAAGAAATCGAAATACTGACTTTGCCTTCTCTTTATATCTTAGAAAGTATTATGTATGTTCGTAAAAACCTAGGACTCTTCAAAATTAGAAGCGATTATCATAACATAAATACGCGTAGTAAACACGAAATTGTGTTACCCAAATGGAGATTAGTTAAGACCAGCAAGTCATTTTTAGTAGACAGCATACGCTTTTATAATAAGCTGCCAAAGGTGGTGACTGAACTTAGCGAAGGAAAGTTTAAAACCCATATTAAGCGTGTCCTAACTAACAAAGCGTATTACAAGGTCAAAGACTATGTCGAAGACACGCTTGTTTGGCAATAACTGCTTCTGCACATGTGGCCCCCTGGTAGCTCATAATATTTTGTAAATTTATCTATTGACTGCTCCACATTTGTTGTAATATATACATTGCTTTTGCAATTTTTTTTTTATTTATTTATTTATTTAATAATAAATATATAAATTTATATTGTTAACGTATTATTTATTAATAATTGTAATTATTTATTTTACTTGCTTTTATTTATATAGCCTCTTTTTTATAATGTGAATGTGAGAACACTGTAGACTCCGCGAATTCTTAGGTTCCTTTTTATTATGATTATTTTTATTGTACTTTATTGACCAGTCTACACTGTCCTTACATAATAAATCCAATATATTGTAAACAGAAAATTTTTAAAAGAGTAACCATGGAGTTTCTTGCCGGTTCTTCTCCATAGGAAACGACCAATTTGGAACCGTGCACTAGCTTCTGACGTTGTATAAGTGCCCATGTAGGCCTATGTGAAATAAAATTTTTTGACTTTGACTTTGACTTTGAATCTTCTAAGTTAACGAATAAAAAAGATTTATATTTGTGCTATTACTTCATGCCAGTAAAATGTTACGCGTTCTAGTCTCGGTATGAGCTGCCCCTAAAGAGACAGGTATAAAACCTCTTCTTGTATATTTGTAGCGTACAACACTTGAATCTCTAATAAACCTTCTAATTAACGAGGTGCATTCATACTGCCGGGTTAGGGTGACCCTGTTGAGCGGAAAAGTTAGGATAGATCTTGAGGAAAATCTAGGGTATTTTTTTACTTTTATTACGTACAATTTTTTTTTTGTGATATGCATGAAAAAATATTTGTTAACTAACCAGTTTATCAATAAATATACAAACACAGAATTTAAATTTCTAAAATAATATCAAAATTGGTAGAAAAGTAAACGAGATATTACAATGACTGCGTCACTGGTTTATATCATTAAAAAAAAGAACAAATATATCTGTCTCGCCAAGACGCCGTTTTCTACGGCACGGCGACCGTACGAGTGACAAAGACCATGCCGGACTTCTTTTTCATATTAGCAGCTTGGAAACTTAATAACTTTCTTCGTTGTTGATCAAGATATATTTTTTTATATTTGTTGACCAGATCTACTATAATAAATAATATAACTCCAACTTATTATTATAGCAATTTGCACATTTGAACATGACCGTAGCACTGTTTTAGAGTTTCGTATTGATGGAAACACTTTGTTTATGTGTTATATGTATGCACAGCATCGATCACTATTCTGTACTAAGTTTAAACACTATATTGACTCAATACAGAGAATAGATTATGAATATATTATTTGGTTTCAATAGATGAAGAAAATCGACGTGACTGGCTTGACAATATAACATATAATATTCTACAACTATTAAACAATGCCGTCTAGCCCCAAGCTAAGCAGAGCTTGTGTTATGAGTACTAGACAACTGATAAACATGCTTATATATTTCTAAATAAATACATATTATAGACAAATTACACCCAGACACACAACAAATGATCATGCTCATCAAACAAAAATTTGTCCTGGGTGGTAATCGAACCCACGACCTCCGGTATAGCAGTCAGGGCCACTAACCGCTAGACCAACAGGCCAGTCAAACCCAATAAAACAGAGTTGCTTCAATAGGCATTTTTTATTTGTCGTAATTTTCTATGATTTTTAAAGAAGTCTTAAAGAAAGTGGTTTATTTTAAGCAGTATTTAAAATATGACTCCTCGTTTCTGTTGTAGGCTGATGATGTAAAAACCATAAAAAAAACAATAGGTACACTATCCAATAGGTAAACCATTTTGTTTTTGATTTTGTATACTAACGTGAAGCGAGTTTCACTTTTGCTAGATTGCATCAATTAAGTTTTTGTTGAATTTTTAAAAAAATATGCCCAGCTCTAAGGCTTACTCTTGTGTCGTAGGTAACGCACCCACATGTAAACTATTACTTTTATTATTTTATTTTTCTTTATTGGCCAATCAATAATTGTTCACACCATAAATTTTTAAAACAATAATCTACCATAATCTAAGGTTAGTATTTTTATTTCAAGTGGGAAAATCATCTTATGACAAATCCCGCTCTTGGGCGGAGCGGGAGATAGTGTCAGACTCTTACTGACTAAAAACCCACTCCTGTTCCTTCTTTGCCTTCATCCCGGGGCCCCGGGCTTCGCTTTTACACTACCCGAGGCCCCAGTAGGCTTCGACCCTACTGGACCCTTACAGCTGCTGACCTTGCCTTGAGGCGCGCGTGGAACAGCACGCGCCGTCGACGACTTGGGCTCGGTCCGGATGGTTACCGGACGGTCGAACGGCGGGCCACCCATTACTCGCCGTCCGCCAGCCCGCGCCTACGGTGGCCGGAAATCGGGATCGGAATCTCGGCGGCGGTTAGGGCGTGAGGACCGTTGCCTCACGCGATCGGCCGCCTCCTTTTCTAGCATTACTGCTTCGCAGAAAGAGGCGACCGCCTGCCACTCCTCCTCACTCCGGACCATGGCCTGTATCAATGCCCGGCGTGAGAGATCACTGCCTCCGATCGCCCCCACGAGGACACGGCGGTGCTCTACCCAGGCGGGGCACACCTCCACCGTGTCCTCTGGACGGTCCACACAGTGGCGGCACCCAGGCGTTTCTTCCGCACGAATCCGGTGCAGGAACCTCCCGAACTTACCATGTCCGGTGAGGACCTGCGTCATACGAAAGGTAAGGACGCCATGTGGTCTTTCCAGCCACTCCTCAAAGAGGGGACTTACCGCCATAATCAAAGAGGGGACTTACCGCAATAAAATCTAAGGTTAGTGTGATTTGTTTTTACAGGTTAGCATCGCATAAACATATTAAGTGTTACAGGAAAAAATCGAATTAACTAAAACTAACAATTTTATATTAACTTTACATGATGGAAAATAAAACTAGCTACTTACACAAAACACCCAATAATTTCTTTCCTTCCTGTATAAATCCTGTAAAAAAAATATTCCCATCTATATGTTAAATACGTCTGAATCGAACCAGCGACACACAGGCCAGAAGCCAATCGCCCAACCACAGCGCCAACCATGTCATCGAACATAAACATCAAAGGTTTATTTAACTCAATTAAAATCAGTTTGTTCTTTACAAACTCAAGTTGTTATATTTTCTTATCAGTTCTCAAACAAGCTTGCAACGAGTTTTGCTTACATCCATTTCAAGTTTTATTACACTAAGACTAACTTTGATCTAAACTTCCTGCAAAGTCATCAGAATGCAAAAGCAATAAAATTCTATGTTTCCTCTATTATTTGAAAAGAAAATATTAAAAACATACAGTTTTTATTCTTAGGTCAGTTTATACGTGGTCGGCGCAACATGTCTTTTTTTCCATTGGAACTCGTCCTCATCTGTACGCCATTCACGATAGCATTAGATAAAAGAGGTTCATAGAAGCATTCATGTTGTGCACACCGCACAATATTTATTTATAAGTTGAAAACAATTTTGATAAATAAAGGTTTCAATATAAAATTTTAACATTACCCACTTAGATAAATTTGATTATTTTAAAGTCAATATTAAATACTTAGATAGGTAAATAAAAAGAATTTTATTTTTAATAAACATAATTTTATTTCAAACAATTTTACTTTTTTTTTTAAATGGCGTATCAACATGTTTTCTCGTTACAAAACATATGAATTGTACACAATACAAGGCAACCAGATAATTATTTAACATTCATACAAATATAAATAGCTAATATTATTATAGAATAATGAAAAACGTTCCAGGTACTGACAACACCTGCGTCTTTCAGGTTTTAAACACGCTACACAAACAGACACTAGTAGTATAAGTAAGAATTAAATAATTAATTTAATTAAAAGCCACAAAAATTTGGAACATGGATAGTTCAAATGAATTCATTTAAGTATAACAGTTGGTATATAAGTTGATTATAATAAATTCAGCATCAATCTTAACTCAACACAAACACAATACACATATATTATATACTTATATTGTCCTTTTATTACAA
The DNA here is from genome assembly GCA_949316375.1 of Mythimna vitellina. Lineage (NCBI taxonomy): Eukaryota > Metazoa > Arthropoda > Insecta > Lepidoptera > Noctuidae > Mythimna > Mythimna vitellina. Next base: position 5,217,403 of record OX438708.1, on the reverse strand, counting down.
AGTGTACCCTAAAACCACCTTTTTTAACTTCTGTCTAATGCTATCGAAATAGAGTATAAGTCCATTTAAGTCAGTTTTCAGGTGTGATTAAATAAAAAAAAAACGTCCACGATAGACATCGGACACATAGGTACAAAATGATTTGGTTATGAATGATTTTGTTAACCAAACTAAGGTGTTGAATTTTGCACCGGAGTCTGTGTTTCCGTAGCTACAACCTGGGGTCTTTAAGGTGAATGCTCCAGGGTAGCTTAAGTTAGCTAGCAATATCGGATAGCAGAGTATCAAAAATTTAATTTGCGGTAGTGAAATGTATGTATTTACACAACTAAACTATCATCATAATCATCTCTATGACTTTGAGACCAAATGTCAAGTTTTTGCTTCATTTTAGCTCTTCTCTAAATTAGAGAGTTATGTTAATGATATATTTGTGTAAATAAATACATATTATTACTGCAAATATATGTTTTTACCGTACTATCGATACTGAACTGTTTGCAAAAAAACTTACGATGGTTTGAATTTCTCTGGTAACCCATTCATTAAGTCAAGAGTGAATTGGTTACTTCTTGACAAGAGTGCTCTATCGTTGACCACGTTAAGGACGATAATGTTATTTATTTATTTATTTATTATATCCTTTATTGTACACCAATACAAACATAAAAGGAAACTAAAACACATACGTACATACAATGGGCGGCATTATCGCATTCCTCGATCTCTTCCAGGCAACCTGGAATGGACAGTAATTGCCTGGACAAGAAATGGGGCTGTGATTGGTGTGATTTTGTCACACCAATGACAGCATTAAACAAATTATATTATAATAGATACACAGATATATACATATTCTATATAACAGATACACATATACATAACGAAACAAAACGACTTTCTCTTAAGTATGACAAAGTACAGTCTATACATTTATTTTAACATTATTTACTTAAAAAATTCTTCACTACATGTTCCCCCTGTATCCGCATCACATGCTCATACCACAAAAACCAATTTCCATACAAAAAAAAACCGTCCGAATTTATTCAGAATTCATTGTCACCCTACAAAAACGACCCGAGTGTGCAATTAGCGTGTACTTGTTGACAGATTATGAAAGTGTTCTATCTCTTTTACTCACACGTTAGTCTGTACGTTAGAGAGAGACAGAGGTATTGTTAAAGGATGCGTCATTGCATGTCTATACATTTTCTCAACTCATGCGGCATGAAATTAGAGGAGTTTTCTTTTGATTATGCTTTGAAAATAAATTGTCAGTTTTGTGGTACAGAAAGCTTTTTTGTGCTTGCTAAATACAGTTAAAAACAAACTTAAATGTTTACGAAACTATTTTCCTGTCCTATTCAATATCCTTATCACACTACTACTATGAAGGAGTTTATGAGCGTGTATGTATTTGCTATTTCTTTAAGCTCCAACGGCTGAACGGATTTCGATGAAACTTGGTACTTGGTTTTTTTTTACGTGGGAAATTATCAAATAATTTCTCTTGCTCTGCGTGGAGCAGGATCACTCCCTGTGTTTTATTTTTAAGTGGGAAAATCATCTTATGACAAATCCCCTTGGGCGGGGCGGGAGATAGTGTCAGAATTTTACTGACTAAAAACCTACTCTTGTTCCTTCTTTACCTTCGTAACGAGGCCTCGCTTTCACACTGCCCGTGGCCCCAGTAGGCTTCGACCCTGCTAAGCCCCTACGATTGCTGACATAAAGCTCGCGTGGAACAGTACTCGCCGTCCGCAAGCTACGCGAGCAAGCTCCGCCTACGGTGGCGCAGAAGGGAGTTTCAGAATTTTACTGACTAAAACCCACAGTATTTTTCAGTTGCCCTGTATTGCAAGGGCTGAGGCAACTCCTTCGAAGTTCCAGCTCTGGCAGGCGTCGGCCCTAACAGGCCTCTACGATTTTGCTGATACCTCTATGAACACAAAACGCTGTTGACTTGGTCTTAGTCCTTACCGGATGGACGGCGAGCTGTGGGTAGCTCGCCATCCGCAAACCCGCACCTACAGTGGCCGCGAGTCATCCTGTGACGTCTGAAGCCGGAGATATCTCCGGTGGGAGGCAGGGCGTGAGGCTTATCTCCACCTCATGGATTTGGCAATGTACAAGCCTCTTTCAACTTCGACCTCATCAACCGATCCTATACTTTTTAAACCTTTGTATTATAATAGCAGTATCAATCTTAGGACTCTGGCCTCCACTATAAGAGAGGAAATCAGTCTTAATGTACCATGCAATATTTTACTTCACCATTTTGAGAGAAATGGGGATGAAAAAAATTACAAAAACACACTTGACACTGATGATTCGAGGTCCGGCGGCGAGGCGGAGCTGAGCGGCAAGCCCGGGGGTGAATGACGTGCGCGACGGACAGCTGCTCCAGTTAACATATTGTAACTCATTTCTTCCGATTCATTCCATATCTTTCCAGTTTCCAATTGATTGTATTGACACAAATTTCAGCGCCTGGGTTTGAACCTACGATGTACGACTCAAAAGTCAGGATCGTTGCCACTTTTGTATCGCTCCGAGGAAACGTCATAGTCATAGTAGTCATAGTAGTTTATTGGTAAGGGATTCTTACAAGTCATATACAGAATGTTAAATTATACTTAGTCAACAAATTAATGATTGCATAACAATGTCTAATATTAAAAATGACAAACAAATAAAATAAAAACACATAAATCGAAGTCAAATCACAAATTAAAATAAAAAAAACAATCCTATTATAAATGATAATATTTTTTAGTCCAAATTAATATTCGCGTCAAAGTTAAATTAAATTAAATCATAAATTCGTCAAAAGAAGAAAAGGCTTGCTTGATAAGCCATTTTTTCAAAAGAGCTTTTAAGCTCGCTATTGTTGTGGCACCAGAACTTGCTTGCTTGTTGACTTGTTGCGGGTCATTTTGGGTAACACTTGAATTTATTAACTTTTTTCTACTTTAATTCAATACACTTCATCAAAATTATCTCCAACACCTACAAAATCCTAATCAGGTGCATCAATACGTAAATTATCAATTAATACAGTTGTTTCTGAGTTCACTTTCGTTCGCGTAGCTAGTTGAAAGTCGCTTCTATTCAATAGTTCTCCCGGGAGAGGATTTTATTCAAGTTCTTGAAGTTAGGAAGAGTATAGCTGGATGTTTTGATTAAGATGCGGTATTTTCTGTTCAGGGTTTTTTATCAGAACATTTAATTTCCATAATGATTAATAATAATTTATAATTAATATATTTATTAGCAAAAAATATTAAATGTAACATATGTAAAGTACACAAAACTGTCACAAAATAGTCAATTCAAGAACCCTGACTCCTATAATACTAGGAATATTCTAACTTAAGAGGCAGATTACCTCAGATTTAGTACCTTTTTCTTGGCAAAAAGAATAAATACGATTCTGGAAAAAAAAACTGCTCTAGAACGCAAAAGAGCACTCGGTAGAATTTAGTCAGTGAAAGTTTGTTAAATACCCTCTCGCTCCGCCGACAGCAAGGAGTCATTAGATGATTTCCCACGTAAAAAGCATGTGTATAGTGAAGCGGAATTAGTTGCATCACCTTCACCAAACATTCAAATAACTGAAGTCGAAGAAAATATTTAATGTGAACAAAAAATTATAATTCAGTTTTTGTGTATCAAAATTAACATTGGCTGAATGTGGGAATTTTGAACGCAGTGATATGAGAATATGTTGGTAATTGTAAAGAAAGAGATTCCTCTCTGATGATCTTGGATGACGAAAAGAAGATAACATTGCAACGTCAGCGTTGGTACGATGAATAATTGAAAATGTAAAGGGTACAGGCAAAAAACAGCCCCCCTAGCAAGTTACGATCGTTTCGCTTGCGTCGAACGACTCGAATAGGCCACGCCTCCGATTCCCTTGTTCTGATGTAATCCCAACGCTCAGTCACATGGTCAGAACAAAGGAATCGGAGGTGTGGCCTACTCGAGGCGTTCGGCGCAAACGAAACGATCGTAACTTGGCTAGGGGGGCAGGGGATGGCCACTTGAACTGATTTTGAGGAAAATGCATTTAAAGTTTAAAAGTTTTTTTTAATAAGATCTAAGTTTGCAATATCGTAGTTTTTATAAAATTTGTCGAGTTTTTGTGCAAACTAGTAGTTAAGAACGAAATAATATTACACATAGATGTGGTACCAGTAAAGAACAGGGAATGTTCTTATTAAATTATTTTGAGAAAAAACAATTTAAAGTTTAGAAAATTAATTGTTTTTATTGTGATCAAAGTTTGCAATAACGTAGTTTTAACAAAATTTGTTTAGTTTTTGTGGAAACCAATGGATGAGAATAAAATTATATTACAAACTAGCTTTTGCTCGCGGCTTCGCTCGCGTAAATGTAGGTCCAAAGTTGTCTCCATACAAACTTTGGACCCCCGCTTCATCCCCTTAGAGAGTGAATTTTGTAAAATCTTTTCTTAGTGCTCGCCTACGTCATAAAAGAAAATCATGTGCAAAATTTTTTTTTCTATGGCGCCACAAAGGAACTAAAATTCAAAATCCTGCATTGCAGTATTCGAGCTCTCCACGCAATAAGAACGTATAAAACAGTCTGAAATCAACTATCCGGTAGTTCCCCGAACTAAAGATATACGTAGGAAGTTGGTGTAATCATCACAACGTTGATTTGTTGGATTCGTTTTTCATAAATAGATTGTTAATTTGTATGTATGTATCTTAGTATATATTTATTATTGTATTTCTTTTCTATTTCTTTACCATTAAGCTGCACCTACCATGTTTTGTTTCTGCACCACCCTAAGGTCGACTGGTAAAAAATGCCTAAGCCATTAAGTCCGCCTTTGTACAGTGTTTATTACTTGTGCATAAAGTTTTAATAAATAAATAAAGACAACATCCGTGTTGGTTAGAAGATTTCCCTTTCAACGTTGTAAAGTCCTACATACCTCATGTAGGATTTTACAACCTGTTCTGCTTACATCTAAATGTGTCAAGGTATTTCATCATCATCATCATCATCATTTCAGGCGAAAGACGTCCACTGCTGGACATAGGCCTACCCCAAGTGTCGCCACAATGAACGGTCCTGTGCGTCTCGCATCTGTCGTACTCCCGCAACCGTTACCAGGTCATCGGTCCACGTTGCAGGAGGCCTTCCAACGCTACGTCTTCCGGTACGCGGTAGAATCGCCAAACTTAAGTGGCAATGGGCAGGGCACATTGCTCGCAGAACGGATGGCCGTTGGGGCTGAAAGGTTCTGGAATGGTCAAGGTATTTGATGATTTCAAAACTAAAAAAAAATGCCATATCCAAGTTATTCCCAGATTATAATCCACAAAGTCTTACAAACTCAAATCTCGTACTAGCAACAAATCGAATAAGCGGCAGACGCCTCACCCGAATACAGAGCGACGCTCCAACGCGAATTCAATTCCGATTTAAAAGCGAACTATCCACTATCTAGCTTTTACTGCCTCAGTTTGTGGTTAATAAGGACTAAGTTTAGTTTTATGCATATAAGTCTGAAACGACTGTGTGGAGATTGCTTCTTAGTTAACTAAGGGTTTTATTTATTGGTGTGAAATCATTCAATTACTTCTCCCGCTCTTAGGCAGTTCAGAAGGGCGTGTGAAACTTTTACTGACTAAAACTCAATCCAGTTCTTTATTTGTCTTCGTTCCAGGGCCCCAGGGTTGTCTTTCGCACAATCAAACACACACATCATTCGCACAGCCCCAGTAGGCTTCAATCCAGCTGGGCCCCTACGGTTTGCTGACACCTCTTTGAGGCGTGCGTGGAACACTACGCGCCGTAGGTAACCAAGGGTCAGCAGTAGTGAGGGATATGCTGGCGGAGACAGAAAATTGGAGAGAAATGGCGTCCTTCCTGGTCCAGAAGGAGGCCGCTGAGCGGGATCATGAGAGGACCGATCCCATTCCTAGAAGGAGGCGTCAGAGGGCCTAAAGCCTCGACGCCTAAAACGCTGAAACCCTGCTTGCAACATTTAAGATAGACGGTTGACCCCAAGGTCACGGGCTCTCAGAGTGGGGACTCTGTCCGCCCACCAAGTGACTTCAGCAAAGACAGTAGCGCAGTGATCACATGTTACCGTGCAGAACGAGGCTAAGGTGAGACCTCTCACAGTCTCCTCAGGTATGTCCTCTAACAGGCGTTGTATAGAGGGGGTTCCGGGGTGGTCTTTTAAGAGGCCACAAGGCCCTCTTCCAAGTGCTGATGGTGATCACCGGGGTGGTTTTAGTGAGGTAAAAATCCCACACTCCGTGGTTTTCCCCAAAAGTCCAGGCGACTTTTGAAGGTTTCCCCCCGAAAAAAAGGTAACTAAAGGTGGGTTTCTGAATTAAGTAGTCCCCTAGCTGGGGTAGAGGACGTCAACAGTAGTCACCCATCGCGACCGATCTTGAGCTTTACGCTTCATCTCACTCCATGTCAATCCAATGACTGTCGCTTCTGCCAGCACGGCTCGTCGCCAGGTTTGCCGAGGACGGCCACGCTTCCTTTTTCCTTGAGGATTCCAGTCCAATGCCTGTTTAGGTATGTGATTGGAATCCACAAATCCATCTCCATTATTACGTTTGATCTAGTGCTGGCTTTCGCGGCACTTCTCCAATAACCCTACGTTAGAGATAGTCTCGGGCCAGAAAATCTCGAGGATGCGACGAAGACATCGGTTTACGAAAACCTAGATTTGGCGTGAGATCTTCTTTGTCATCTTCCACGTTTTGCAGCAGCAGGGATTCGATGACGGACTTGAAAATTTTGAGTTTAATCTTTCGGGTCGATTTTTACCTCATCACCATCATCATTTCAGCTGAAAGACGTCCACTGCCGAATATAGGCGCCCCAAGTGTTGCCACAACGAACGGTCCTGTGCGTCTCACATCCATTGCATTTAGAGTCACGTGAATGTAAAGGACTGGAAGACGCAGCGTTGGCAGGCTTTCCAAGGTTACCGACACAGCCCGAAGAATCATCAAAGTTAGTGGCAGTAGGCTGAGCACAATAACCAGTGAATAGCACAAAAGTTAACAAAGTAGGTTAACGTGTTCGATTTTATTTCTCAACTGTTTAAAGTTGCGGCCTGGAGTTTAAGCGCTGCAGGCTGCCGTTTCACTTTGTTCGCAGTGAATTATCTAGTCACTGGTGTATTCGATGGGGGAGTCTTATATGTGTGAAACTAAATGTTTCTTTGGAATAGGTTTGGGCAGAGATTTGGATCTATGAATCTTATCTGTGCAAGAAACAAATGTTTTGTATGAATTTAATTTTACTTATTGCCTTATCACATTATTAGGGTTCCGTACCTCAAAAGGAAAAACGTAACTCTTATAGGATCACTTTGTTGTCAGTCTGTCTGTCGGTCTGTCTGTCAATACCCTTTATTTCTTTAGGTATTGAATTGAAATTAAAACCATATACTGAAGCTGTGAAAAAATTAAACTTCTGAGTTAACGAAAAAAAAAGATAGGGCCGTTTATGTCGCAAAAAATGTATATTTCGATACTCTCAAGGGAATCAAAGTTCATAAGGTATTTCCCCTCGATCTAGAATCCTGAAATTTGGCATGAAGCAGCCTCATAGCAGAAATTTAGGAAAAAAAAACTGAAAACTTCAATCTTGTAGTGACGTATCAATAAACATTCTCTTTTCGGGACAACTCAATTCGGGAATTGAACTATTTTCATAGGTAAGTTTGTACGGAACCCTCAGTGTGCGAGTCCGACTCGCATTTGCCTGTTTTTTTTTTGTATTGGGTACCTTTGTGTTTAGAGGCTAGGCTATGGGAATATTCAAAGAGTTACCGGTGGCTTTGGAAGACAAAGGTACATAGGTGGGTCATTATCATCTTTGTGCCCTTGTCCTGTATTATTTGAGGTAGCACAAAAAAATTTTTTCTTCCATTCAGTCCTGTCAACCGTCTGTCTGTCTGTCACTAACTTTTCTTTTTTCGTATCACTTCACCATATCTTTGGCTTCCCTCTCCCTCTCCATTCTTCCACATGTATGCTCATAACACATTGAAGTAGCAACACTGTCTTTGTATTCTGTTGTAATTCTTTGGTTAATCAAGTATTCTATGAATAAGAATGATTTTCGAATTTCTAAGATCAATATCTCAATAGTCAATGAACAGCGACTGAAGAAACTGGGCTTAATTATTTCGATATTTATTTATTTTTTCATTATCCTTAATTTGTGTCACAGTGCTCACCATGGAAATCAAGTCATGGCTGAAAAGCCATACATAGTTCGCCCTACAAACATAATGACAACTCGACGACCCGTTATCAAATATGAAAAAAAAAAAAATACATTTTATTGCACTTATGACAGGCAGGTTTTCAATCATTTGTGACAATCCCGTCGGATGAAGACATTCTTGAAATTTTTACAAAGATAAAAACGTGCTTTCGCTTATTGTACGCTCCGACGTATGATATGCGTGCAGCGACGCGAGCACGACGTTGTCGCTCATAGTTTCATACATATGTGAGCTGTGAGTAGGCATAAACCAAGCGACGAATACGCGTCTCTGAAGCTACGCGTCCGTTGTCAGTAGGCTTAAGGGGTTACAGCGTCGCTTGAGGGCTTCAGTACCCACAGCAGCAGTGCTATCAAAACCCGGAACAAGAGCCTAAACAAACTCTTTTATGGCATTATGATGAGTTCCCATAGGCGCGCCAACTCCTGTCTCTTGGGGGCCGTTCCTACTTCTAATGGTCTTGACTCTAATGGACATCCGACATTCTATGTGCTTACTCGAGTTTTGAAAATTAAACAGGTATTTACTCGGTGTTTCTAAAACAGTTCCATGACGTTAATTTCTTCGTTGAATGGTTTGGAAGCGAAAACGAAAACCACGAAAACCAGGCTCGTTTATTGTCTAATATTCCCCAATTTTCCTCAATGCGTCGGAGACATGGACTCTTCATGAAACCAAGAAGAAAAAAGTTAACGCGTTGGAGATGTGGTGTTGGAGACGGATGCTGGGAGTATCTTGGACAGAGTTTCGTACAAATGATTCCATATTAAAAAACTCAGCATCAGCCCCCCTAGCCAAGTTACAATCATATCGTTCGCGTTGAACGTCTCGAGTAGGCCACGCCTCCGATTACTTTGTTCTGACCACGTGACTGAGCGTTAAGATGACGTCAGAACAAAGGAATCGAAGGCGTGGCCTACTCGAGGCGTTCGGCACGAACGATATGATTATAACTTGGCTAGGGAAGCAGACAGTGCCTATCATCCACAGTGCAGTCACGTATTTTGATCTTCTTTGGCCATGTATCTCATCGTGCTAATGACTCCATAGAGCGTCTCGTAGTGCAGGGCAATGATGAGGGCACCAGACCACGTGGTAGGTCACCAATGATAGATAAACCAGATCGAGGCCGCAACTAAGTGCTCGGTTTATGAATGTACCCGGAAAGTAGCAGTCCACAAAGAATGGCGCCGTATTACCGGGATGATCATTCATCATGATTCACAGTGATGACCTCTGCAAAAGTGTACCGGCTGAGAAGAGGTTTGGAAGAAAATAATAAAAAAATAAGAAACATTTTTGTCGGTCAAATATTGTCGGTGATTTATTTATCTGAGAAGCTAGTGTTATAATTGCAAAATTAAGAAACCATGTCCTCCCACTCCTTAGAGCATTTCAGTTGTTGGATGATCTCCCACCTTAAAAATTCTTATCGCATTTATCATTACAAATAACTATAACTATCCATTTTTGTCATACCAATAAAAAAGAAACATAAAAAGTAATAGACGTTTTTAGTCTTTTTAGGGTTGTGTACCTAAGTCGACCCGGAACCCTTATAGGATCATTTTGCCGACCGTCTCGACTGGCAGACTGATAGTCTGCCAGTCTGTTCGCCTGACGGTATGTATGTAAAAGCCATTTTTATCAGAAACTCGTTACTGAAGTTAATATTAAATATTCTGATCTTGAGCAGTGGTGGCCGAGTGGTAACGGCCCCGGCTTATGAGTTGTAGGTCGCGGTCAAACCCAGCCAGGCGCAGTACTTTGTGTAATTTATTTCATCACCACTGCTCTCAAAACGGTGAAGGAAAACATAGTGAGGAAACCGGCATGTCCTAGAACAAAAAATTCGAAGACATGTGATATCTTCTAATGTTATACAAAGCACAGGTCCGATCGTGTGTGGAGTACTGCAGTCACATATGGGCTGGTGCTGCAAAATGCCATCTAGCAGCTTTGGACTCAGTGGAAAGGCGTGCGAAGAGGCTAATTGGGGATCCAGATTTGGTTAAGTCCAATCTTCAAAGCCTCGAGCACAGGCGCAGAGTAGCCAGCCTTTCGGTATTTTATAGGTTACATTTTGGAGAGTGTGCGCGGGAATTGCATGACTTGATTCCGCCATCTCCTTTCTACCATCGGACAACCCGACGAACAGCGAGTATCCACCCTTACGTTGTTGAAACTTCAACGGTCCGGACTAAGCGTTTCGCTTCGTCGTTTATACCGCGTACATCGAAGGACTGGAACAATTTGCCTGCTGCGGTCTTCCCATCCAGCTATAATTTAGGTGTCTTCAAGGCTAGAGTGAATAGGCTCTTAATAAACTGGTGCGCCTGACCATCAATGATTGCATCTCCGCTTACCATCAGGTGGGATCGCAGTCAAGCACTGGTTTATATCAATTAAAAAAAAAAAAAAAAAAATCTACCAACCCGCACTGGGCCCGCGTGGTGAATTAAGGCCCATACCTTCTCCTAGAGAGGAGGCCTGAGTCCCAGCAGTGGGAACATTAAAAGGCTGAATATGCTTAAATACTCAGATCTGCTATTTCTTGGAGCAGTAAAACAATGAAACTTCTAAATCAACGCAATTTAAAGATAAGGCCGTTTATGCTTAGTTTAAGTGCACATTTTGACACTCGCAAGGAAATCAACCTTGAAAATTTGGCAAGATGCAAGGTCTCGAAACTCAAGTAAAACAAAAAGTCTAAAAACCGTTTTGTAGTTATATCACAAAATAATTACTTTTATGCGATTTGGAAAAAAATATCGACGTCCTCGAGCTAGTTGGTAATCGCGAAAAATTGTTTTTTGATTATCGACTTTATTACCGGACAATCAGCCGCTAATCAAAAATATTTTTTTTTGCGATTACCGACTTATTGCCCGTGGATGTCGTTATGAGACTTGGTCCGGGAATCAACTATTTACATAGGTAAGTTTGTGCGGAACCCTCGGTGAGCGAACCTGACTGGCACTTGACCGGTTTTTTTCTTTAAGAAAAATTTAATGTGGCTCCCCATTTGATTGTTATCATTAGGACAATGGAACATAGGTACGGCATTCCTGTCAAAACTTTTTAGTAAAATTATACATTCTTTATTGTACAAGTACACTTCAATAAAAAAAACAAAGCCTTTAATATTTACGAAGAAAAATAGTAAACCATTTATACCTAAGTATATTTCATCGGAAAAAAATGAACATTTTCCTACATCTTTTTAAAAAACTGTTTCATAGAATATTTTTTAGCCCGAGGTTTTTAAATACTTCCTTGTTACTAGGCTTTCATAATCCCCAAGAGTTACTATCTCGACTTCACAAAAAATCTTAATCGCATAAAAATATCTCAAAGGAAAAAACTGTAGACTACACACAAATACATTTCTTTCATCTCCCAAAACTTTAGCTTTCAATGGCGGCATTTGTATGGTGACGGCGTCATCTTCCATTCCTTTTTCTCCTGAGTATCTGCTATATTGCTATCTCATCTCACGTTTCGTTTGTTCCACGTGACTTTTACCTTAAATCTTCTGATTCACAACTAGTTTTTCTAAAGGTACTTTGGAAGGGTCGTGTTGATTTTTGCATTTTTCTTTTCGTGAAATAAATTGTTAACAGTTACTAAAATATTCACAGTCGTGAAAATGGTTTTTTTGTATGCTTTTCTGAGATTAACTGTTTTGTAGTTTGCTTAATGGTTCATTTACATTATTACAAAGCCTCGAGCACAGGCGCACGGTAGCTGACCTATCGGTGTTTTACAGGTTACATTTTGGAGAATGTGCGCTGGAATTGCATGACTTGATTCCGCCATCTCCTTTCTACAATTGGACAATCCGACGTACGGCGAGTATCCACCCTTACGTTGTTGAAACTTCAACGGTCCGGACTAAGCGTTTCGCTTCGCCGTTTATATCGCGTACATCGAAGGATTGGAACAATTTGCCTGCTGCGGTCATCCCGTCCAACTATAATTTAGGTGTCTTCAAGGCTAAAATGAATAGGCTCTTGATAAACTAGTGCGTATCACCATCAATGATTGCATGCTTACCATCAGGTGGGATCGCAGTCAAGCACTGGTTTATATCAATAAAAAAAAACAGTTTGTTTTGAACGACTTGGTTGCGGTCCGTATTCGGTCATCGACTGGTATAAATGAGTTTTCGGTTAGCCGTATTCGAAAACAGACCGTTTTCAGGTGATTGAACACGGCTGTGAAATTAGCCACTCATAGTTAGAGAACACTGTAGACTCCGCGAATTCTTAGTTTACTTCCTATTATGACTCACTTTTTTTTACACGATTATTTTTATTGTACTTTTTAGTACAATATTGACTGGTATTAGCAGATATCATGTAAAGACAGTGTGCTAATACTTTAATATGGAAATATTGTAAGAATAACATTTTATTTTTTTAAAAGAGTAACCATGAAGTTTCTTGCCGGTTCTTCTCCATAGGAAATGACCAATTTGAAACCGTATACTAGCTTCCGACGTTTTACAAGTGCCCATGTAGGCCTATGTGAAATAAAAACTTTTGAATACTTTTTTTTATAAACAATCATTTGCTCCAGATTGAACCCGCGACACGCAGCGCTCCATCCAAGCGTTCCACCACTGCGCCAAACGTGCCATCAAATCAAGTCGTTATTATACTTAAGTAAATCTTAATTAAGATAAGCTTAATTAATGCATGACGTAACTTCCAACATCATTTGTGAAACTTGCGGTGTCCAAAGTTGGTGCAACATAAGTTTAAGATGTGCCCAACTTTATAAGTGTCAATTTAAGCAAGGTTTGCTGACAAAATCTGTTAGGATACTTTAATATTTACTTACATTAAGGTGGTTTTTTTTCTCGATGTGAAAATTATTTTATTACATCCCCTAGCTATTGGGATGAGCGGGAGATAGTGTCAGGCTTTTACTGGCTAAAAAACCTACTCCTGTTCCTTCGTTACCTTTCGTAGCAGGGCCGAGTCTTTCTTTCAGAATCAGACCCTTGGCCCTAATTCGCTTTGACCCTGCTGGGCCCCTACGATTTGCTGACATCTCTTTGAGGCACGCTTGGAACAGTACGCGCCGTCGACGACTAGGGATCGGTTCGGACGGTTACCGGACGATCGGATGGTGAGCTACCCATTGTTCGCCGTTCGCAAGCCCGCGCCTACGGCCGGAAATCGGGATCGGAATCCCGGCGGCGGTTGGCGCGTGAAGTCCGTTGCCTCACGCGATCAGCCGCCTCTTTTGCTAGCATTATTGCTTCACAGAAGGAGGCGACCGCCTGCCATCCTCCTCGCTTCGGACGGCCTGTACCAAGGCCCGGCGCGAGAGATCGCCGCCGCCGATCGCCCCACGAGGACACAGCGGTGGTCTGCCCAAGCGGTGTGCCGCGGTGTGCTCCACCGTGATTTATGTGGTGGTCAGAATTTTTTTTTTTTACCATTCCGCACTGTGCCCGCGTGGTGGATTATGGCCTATTCCCTTTCCTAGAGAGGAGGCCTGAGTCCCAACAGTGGGAACATTATAAAGCCGCCTATGCTATGCTATACGGAATTTTTTGGAATGTAAAACATAACTGCGGGAAGAAGGAAGAATAAATACTTCGTTTTGTATCACATACTCGTAAAACAGTATACCTAATACCATTATTTTGGTCTGAATTTCAAGTTTTTTTATTGCCCGGAAACCTAATTCATTTTCTCAAATGACAGTAGCATAAGTTACTTTTTATAACGTCAGCTATCTATCAATAAAAGTTTTGCCAAAATAGGTCCAGGCATTTCAGAGATTTGCCAGAACAAAAAGACAAAAATTCGAAATAATGCGTTTTTGTTATAGGTATCGAATATACTTGCATTATGCAGTTGAAATATCATTATTTTACTCATACATAGAACGACAACTGACCTCTGCCTAGTATCTAATTGACACAACGATTGGTGTCAGATTTTCTAGCGAAAGCAAATGATAGCGGGATGCCCATTGGTAAAACTGGTTGTTCAAAATGTATAGCATAGTCAGCTTCTATATAAATAGCATAATCTTCTATCTTCTTTTCTTCTTCATAGTCTTCCTAGCTAGACCTCTCGGTTTCAGTCCCAGCAGTGGGAAGACCCTAGAAGAAAGAACGTGCTGTAATCAGCTTTATAATGTTCTCACTTCTGAGACTCAGACCTCCTTTATAAAAGAAGAAATGGGCCGTAATCCACCACGCTAGCCTAGTGCGTGCCGGTGGATGTCATATGTTATCGAATTCATGGTTCTAGTACATGCCCTGGAATTGCACAATCTAATTCCGCCAAGTCCGTTCCATCATCACACCACTAGACGTACAGCGTTGCGCCACCGGTACATGGTAGACATCCCACCCACACGTACAAAACGTTTTGGGAATACATTCTTCAGTTAAGGAGTGGAATTCCCTGCCGGAGTCTGTTTCCTGATAGCTGCAACTTAGGAGTCTTTAAGTCTAGAGTGAATAGGTTACTTTTAGGCAAGCGTGCTCCATCATCGGCAACATCATCGCTTATCATCGGAGATATAGTGGTCAAACGCCTGACTATCTATATTACCAGTTCAGTTTGACTACTGATCATTCAAAATGTAATCACTCCAAATCATTTCCGACCAGCATTCAGTTCTGCCTACCCCGTCAAAGCGAGTGATCCAATATAAGGTAACCGCAGCAACAACAAAAGGTATTGTCTCATCTCTGATACCTCTTAATGCATCTACATTGATGGGATATGCGACTGTAGGTGATGCAGTGTTTTTGTTTCGATTTCGCTACATTATGGTAATCATATACGCTTTGTTATTATTCGTTAATGAACTTAAATGATGTATTAAAAATAGTTTTTAGCCTTTAGTGTACATATAGATGTACACTAAAGGCTTAGCTAAGCTAACCTAACCTAACTAAAATATGGCGTCATAAAACTCCTCTGCATCGATGTCAACTGAAAGTGTGCCCAAAAGGCTAGGCTAGGCATTGCCACGATGTATGGCAATGCTTAATGCACTTGGAGTGTGTATCTGAGTTAAGTGCAATCAAAGAGAATTATAATTTTTTACCCGACTGCAAGAAGGGTTATGTTTTTCGCGCGTATCTTGTATGTAGTTATGTATGTAGTATCTTTTATTACATAATATCTTCCAAACCACTGAACGCATTTACATATTTAATATATCGTTAGATTCGTCTTGGTAACCCAAGTGTTCTTAAATAGATGAATTTAAAAAGAATTAACATAATTACTGTGAGACACCATACCAACGTTAATAGATAAATTAAAAAGAAGACACTATTTTCAATTTTCAATGACCTAAAAAGTAAATATTTGAGTAGTTTATTTTGAAACTTAGATTATGATTATATCTTACATAACCTAAGCTTTAAAATAATCTAGTAAATAGGTAAAATTTATTAGCATAGATTGTAGGTACAATAAATTGTTGGGTTATGGCGCACAATGGGTTTTAGAATATTTCAACATTCTTACAGAGAAACACGGGAATAGTATGCGTTGGACACAGGTAGTGACTGTAATTACTATATAACACATACATCAAAGACAACCCAGTATGAAATTAGTTTGTTTAATCTCCAACAGAAATGAGATATAACAATAATTGAGTCAGCCTTGTGCAATCTACTATATATTAGGCCGTGCCGACCGGTAATTGATCGGACCGAGCCCAGTCGTCAAAAGCGCGTAGTGATCCACACGCTTGCGTTCAGTGGTTTGGAAGATATTAGATAATAAAGGAAACTATATATAAGATACGCGCGAAAAATATAACCCTTCTTGTAGTCGGGTAAAAATTTTAATTCTCTTTGATTGTAGATAGTCGGGAAACTCGAAAAAGTCAGTTTAACGTCACTTAAAGAGGAAAATTAGTCTAAGCTAAAAATAAAAAGCTTTCATCACTACATAGTATAAAACAAAGTCACTTACATACATAGAGACAGACAGTGGGTCTGTCTCTATGTATGCTAAGATCTTAAAAACTACGCAACGGGTTTTGAAGTGATTTTTTTAATAGATACAGTGATTGAAGAGGAAGGTTTAGATGTATAACAGATGCATAATATAGTGGAGAAACACTGATAATTTTAGTGGTTTCTAATGTGAGGTCGTAAATAAACTATTTTTTTGCGCTTAAGTTGCAAATAATAATACAACAGTATTGTAGTACATTACAGATTTAAAATGCAGAAACCAAACGGAGGGCCGGCGGCGGCGCGTGTCTAAAAACAGCGGGTCAAACTTTCAATGTTGCAGGCTTAGATTTGAGCATAATCCGACATTATAATTGGCAATTAATTTATATGTCGCTCTTTCAAGAGTAACATCTAAAGAAAACATGTTTGTTTGTATTGTATAATGACAAAAAAGCTGTGAACGTTATATACAAGGTGTTTGGTGCATCGTGTGCCCAATTGAAATGGTCGACGGGAGGGGACATCTGCTATCTTTTCAGACCCCTAAACACATCTCATATGGATGATTTTTCATCGACTTTTTATTGTTTTATGAAAATAGGACCCAAATTTTTCATTCAAATACAAATTAAAAAATATTTATAAGGCGTAGACTCTGAATTTTAATTTTATTTAGATGTGTATTGTATTAGAGTACTTTTAAATTTTAAACAGCTTTAATTTAATTTTAAAACTTTGCGAATAAATTAAAAAAATAACTAGATACCTAATGTCACTAGTTTAAAATTAAAAAATAGGATTTTTTTTTTTTTAATTTGTATTTGAATAAAAAATTTGGGTCTTATTTTCATGAAACAATAAAAAGTCGATGAAAAAAAATCCACAGGGCATGAGAAGTGTTTAGGGGTCTGAAAGGGTAGCAGATGATCTCTCCCGTCGACCATTTCAATTTGGCATACGATGCACTAAACACCCTGTATAAAGAAATTTTGTAATATATTTAGTATCAGCATTGCACCCGTGCGAAGCCGGGGCGGATCCCTAGTAACAAATAAATGACAAACTCAACGCAAATCATAATTACAAAAACCTTACAACTCTCATAAACATAATTATAATAATGAGAAACAAAAATTAAAAACCATTCACTCTTGTTTCGCGAACGAACAATACAGCTTACCGCTAAGGGGGTTGAATGAATGAGTGAACGAACGAACGAACGCAGTAAGAGCTATATTGTGTAAGGGATGAAACTTGGGCCCGCAAACAAATAACTATTGTTTTTCAGCCCCTTGTACGGCTAATAGCTGAGTGCTAAAGAAAATAGTTTGAAAATGACCGCGTTTAAAAAAAATGCTTTATTTTCTAGGATTAAAAAGAAATGCAGCGTTTGAGGGTTATTCTTTTTGTTTTTGCGAACAAAGTCAGTGATGAATGTTTAAAGTTTTGTTAATAAGGATTTGTTAATGCAAGGAAAGCTGTATAACTGGAAGCTTAATTTATCCAAGATTTTTTATTTATACTATAGCATGGTATAGTCGGCCTTGTAATGTTCCCACTGTTGGGACTCCAGCCTCCTCTCTACGAGAGGGAATGGGCCGTAATCCACCACGCGGGCCCAGTGCTGGTTGGCAGATGTCACATGTCTTCGAATTTTTGGTTCTAAGACATGTTTCCTCACGATGTTTTGATTCACCGTTTTGAGAGCAGCGGTGATGAAATAAATTACAAAAAGTAATACCGCTGGCTAGGTTCGAACCCGCGACTTATAACTTGTAAGTCGGAGCCGTTACTACGGGGCCACTACTACGAGACCTAATAAGAGGTAAGAAAAGATATAGCATTGTATCACTTCGCATTTCCTCCGTACAAAGACACATAAAGTGATGCGACTGGCCAACCTGCACTGGACCCGCATGGTGGATTGCGGTCTAATCCCTCTCCTAGAGAGGAGGCCTGAGTCCCAGCAGTGGGAACATTAAAAGGCTGATTATGCTTATTAATGCGCCTAGCTGGGTTTGAACCCGGAACCTACAACTCGTACGTCATGGCCGTCACCACTCGGCGACCACTGCTAAATCTCAATTTATACTATACTGTAATCTTTATATATGTCGTGGCCAGAACAATTGATGATATGATCAACAAAACTGGTCAGATCGTACAAACATTCATCATTTCTTCATTCATTTGACATTTTTAATGTTTGGTTTTATTTCATTTTAAATTTTATGACATTTTAAATTTTTACGTTGTGTAATTTTTATGAAATTTTTAATGTACCCACTCAGAATCTCCAGTGTACTTTTTACTTTTGTATGCCATCTGGTTAAATATGGCTGATGCTTATTATATTTTTATGTCACCGTTTTTTTTTTGTACCCATATTTGCAAAATAAATGTCTTATCTTATCAAACGTTAACATTTGATGATATGTCAATCCTCGTTTGGCTATATCTTGAAATAGGATTTTTATGATAATAAAAGGTCTAAAGAAATTAGGCCAAACTAGAATTGTAATATCATCAAACTTTAACATTTAAAACGATCTGGCCAGTTTTACTTGGCCATATCATGAAGTGATCAATTTCTAAGATCTAGCTACGACATATATATAATTCTTCCCTATGTGTGTTTGTCACCTGACTCCTTCTAAACGGCTTGGCTGATCTGGATGAAATTTTGTGTGTTTTTATTTTTATATTTTTGTTTGTAATGAATAAACTCAAAACTACTCGTTCGATTTTAACGGCATTTTCAAAAGTAATAACTGTGCTGATAAATAAGTAAATTTTTTAACTAAAATAATTTAATAATTGTGATCTTCTTTGTTGATGAATTAAAATAATAAACTTTTCAGTATAATAAGTAATCAACATCATTATCATCATTTCAGCTGAAAGACGTCTACTTTTGGACATAGGCATCCCCCGAGCGTCGTCACAATGACCGGTCCTGTGCGTCTTCCGCGAACCTCACCAGGTCATCGGACCATCTTGTCGGAGGCCTTTTGAGCACTAGTGGCCATCTTTTTATTGTGCTGTTCATGTTTGGGGGTTTTGCCATAATTGCCACGCTTGGCAAGCGGGTTGGCGATCGTAGTGTTGTAGTTGAAATGAACTGAGAATGCTGCTACGCATTCTCTGGTATGTCCCTTAGTCGCCTGTTATGACCAAACCACGGGAAGAAATGAGTAATATATTTAATAGATAGTAATTTTTTTAAAGAACGAAAAGTTGTTAACAACTCAAAATTCTGTTGATTCATGTGGAGTAAACTTACCCCACACTACCCCACCCACCCACTTACGACTTGGTGAGAATCGCGGGAGTGCGGTGGATGCGAGACGCACAGGATCGGTCGTTGTTGCGTCGCTTGGGGGAGGCCTATGTCCAACAGTGGACTTCTTTCGGCTGAAATAATGATGATGATGTTGAAACTTACCCCTAATACTGACCATAGTTACCCCCTAGTCACGCAAATGTACAATAGTGTTTTTAGTTTTTATTGAAATAATTTGTGTCAGCCTTCTCACTCCATTCTAAGGCGTGAAAAGTCATTCGATGAATTCCCACCTAAAAAAAAAAAAGAAAAAATGCAGCTCTTTTCATGTAATTTTTGTTTATACATCTTTATTCCTTCAATCGTCAACTTATCAACCACTAAAACTATTCTGTAATCTTTTATAACATAACAAAAGTTCTAAAACATATCTACAAACGCCTCAAGCATTAGAAAACTTTATATTCCCACTCAAACGACACGATATTCCTCTTAAACGCTAAGACTCAGTTAGACTACGGGAAGCCACACCATCTTGTACCTAAACCCATTCCAAAACCGACTCTATCTTCCATAAAACATGATTGAAATTCCTTTACAGTGTCGTTACACCATCATAACTGAGGAAACTACACCATCTTATCTTCCTATCTATTTAAATAACAACTCTAACGCGTCATAAACAGGGTTGAAATTTACTTTTCATGTTGTCATGCCATCTTAAAGTAGAGACCACAGTATCTTGTATCTGCAAGCAACGAAATTTCAATCCTGCTGCTTGAGGAATAATGTTGAAATTCTCTTGTTGTTGTTGTCACGCCATCATAAATGGTTACAGTTGGTTTGTGAATGCGTCCAGTCTGTCCTGCTTAGCGCAAATCGCACACAATTTAGTTAAAAAGAATCTACGCTTTTGTCTTTGCTCTCCTTTTAAATTGTTGGTTTATGGGGCCTTGGCTGGCCTTGGTAGGTGCCTCTAATTCAAATTTATAGTATAAGAAGGTATAATGGAGGCTTTTGCTGTGTTTTCTGGAATGGCAATTGACCACAAATGTGAGTTGGAAAAAAGATAGCATTTGTTTTTATTTTTCTTTAAACGTTTCTATTATTTTTAGAATTTGTCTATCACTTCTTTGATAATATGGTTGGCGAAGTGTTTGAGGGATCGGCTGCTGCGTTTTTTGTCCGAGGTTCCGGGTCTGAGTGTCTTGTACATTTATGTGAGTTTGCCATACACATACCAATGCGCATTACGGTGGAAACCGTAATGCGTCGATTCGCATATTATTTTCCTGCAATTAGGATAACTAATTTCTTAAAAAAACACTACCTAAGTGCATTTCAAGGAGATGTCAGCAAACCGTAGGGGTCCAGCAGGGTCGAAGCCTACTGGGGCCAAGGGTCTGCTTCTGAAAGGAAGTCTCAGCCCTGGTACGAAAGGCAACGAAGAAACAGGATTGGGTTTTTAGTCAGTAACAGTCTGACACTATCTCCCGCTCCGCCCAAGAGCAGGGGATGTCATTGGATTTTTCCACCAAAAAAAACCTAAGTGCATTTCAGGGTACAGTTGGCGCAGTGGTTGAGTGATTGACTGTAGCAGCTGCGTGTCGCGGGTTCGATTTTCGCACGGAACAAATGTTTGTATGGGTCAGTAACGTGCGTATGTGAATTCACCTGTTTTTAGACGCACCCACGATGCAGCAGTAATTACTAGTACGGGGCAAGGTTAAAAAAAATATCCGGGCAAGTGCGAGTCGGACTCGCGCACTTAGGGTTCCGTACAAACTTACCTATGAAAACAGTTAAATTCCCGAAATAAGTTACGAAGATTTTTCCAAATCGCAATAAAAGTTTTTTTTTTGTGACGTAACTACAAATTTACAGTTTTCAGATTTTTTTCTATACTTGTGCTATGAGACCTTGCTTCATGCCAAACTTCAGGATTTTAGGTCAACGGGAAGACTATATATTCTAGCTGTGATAATATACGTGCTTGTGCTTAGCTCGCTTGCGCCTTCTAACTTTCATTGTTGTAGTGTTGTGTGTGAGGAATATACCTGGAGATTCAGAAAGGACTTTTATTTATTCACTACTACCCAGTGAGTACCTACACCACACACACACCGTCCATACAACCAAACACCCTATGAATTTGATTACCTTGAGAGTATCGAAATACACGTTTTTTGCGACATAAACGGCCGTATCTTTTTATTTCGTTAACTCAGAAGTTTGATTATATTTCACAGCTTCAAGGGACCGCAGACCTGAGTCATCATAATCATTTCAGCCGAAAGACGTCCACTGTTGGACATAGGCCTCCCCCAAGCGACGCTACAACGACCGATCCTGTGCGTTTCGCATTCACCACACTCCCGCGACTCTCACTAGGTCATCGGTCCACCTTGTGGGAGGCCTTCCAATGCTGCGTTTTCCGGTTCGCGGTCGCCACTCTAGAACCTTTCGGCCCCATCGACCATCCGTTCTACGAGCAATGTGCCCTGCCCACTGCCACTTTAGTTTGACGATTCTTCGGGCCTGAATATGTGGTTTTAATTTCAATTCGATACCACCACGCGTTCCTGAGATAAAGGGTCTTGACAGACAGACAGACAGACAGACGGATGGACAACAAAGTGATCCTATAAGGGTTCCGTTTTTTCCTTTTAAATGAAGTATTTAAGTGCTTAAATTATATTTGTAACTTAATTTTCTAAACTACAATTGCTATATGATGGTGCGGGTGACAGCTGTAGAATTCAAAAAATTAAGCTACCTATCCTTTTCTCTCATCTTAAAGATGTACATTTTGGTCCTGCTATCATCTTACCCATGCTATGTAAGAAAGACCTTGACTTGTACCATGACGTTGAAAGTAAGATTGTTTCATTCTTATTCCACTGTGGGTAAGAGACAGAGCTATACAGGTTGTCTAGCGCCATCTCTTACCCACACTGGAAATAAGAATGAAACAATCTTACTTTCAACGTCATGGTAACCCCATTAACTGTGTTAAGCATGCGAATTATTCTAGTAACAATATATATATATACAAAACTGAACAGACTAGCAGTAGGGAATCAAATAAAGTTGCCCAAACAAAACCAACTAGTTGATGAACATTTTCCAACGATATCAATGGCGGTGGACATCGAGTAACTTTGGACAGTTGAAAACATGCAGATAAGTCGGATGACAGGTTTCAAAGCTAGGCCTTATCTATGAATTCTGTACAACTGGCTCCATGCCTTAGTTCAAGAACTATTGAATAGATGCTCAATTATTATTTAGTCGTTCAAAATGTTTATGTCATGACAAATGGCATGAAAAAACGGAATCCGTATAGTATCACTTTGTTGTCCGTCCGTCTATCTTTCTGACTGTCAAGACCCATTAACTCGAGAACATGTGTAGGTATCGAGTTGAAATTAAAACTATATACTTAAGTCTGCGGGCTTTTGAAGCCGTAAAAAAATGAAACTTGTAAGTTAACGAGAAAAAAAGATACTTCGGTTTAGGTGGAAGAAAACGTACACTTCAACATTCGAGGAAATCAAAATTCATTGGGTACTTCCCGTTGACCCAGAATCCTGAAATTTGGCATAAAGCATGTTCTTATAACACAAGTACAGGAATAAATCTGAAAACTGTAAATTTGTTGTTACGTCACAATTGTTTTTATATTGTGATTCGGAAAAACCTTCCGAGACTCCATTTCGGAATTGAACTATTTACATATGTAAGTTTTTAAATTAAGTAAAGAGACTGATTTTTTAATTATTATTTTATTTAAATAGAATTACAATTTAATATTGTCACCCTCACAATAACTTCTTTCTGAAACCACACAACACTGGAGACGGTTCTTCCACTACTAATAGCAGTACTGAAACTCCAATACTGTAACCGTAAAGAACCGTCAAAACCTGACGAAAGGTGGAGTGAGTCAAATTTAAGTCTTCCCCAATCATTCTCAATGTCAACAGACGATCAGAACGAACAAGATTCCGGATTCTGCCGACATTTTTATCGCTTTTTGAAGATGAAGGCCTTCCGCTTCGTGGTTCATCTTCAATTGACTCAGTTCCTTCTGGAAATACCTTAAGCCACTGATAAACTTGGGTTCTTGATAAAACACTGTGTAAGAAGATCTGCTGAAGTTTGACAAGAGTTTTCGTTGCACTATGCAAAACCGGATAGCACACAATTGCTCGAAATTGATGTCACTAATTTTTTGAACACAATACAAAAAATTGTTTCACCAAAAAAAAATAAAACGATACTGCGAACAAATGACTTGAGCAAATTCAAAACAGTACGGAAGGCGTATCACATGTTTCCAGATGGGAGAGAAGAGTCCAGCGCCTCAAGTGTTGCTAGAACTAACGCTACGTAATCAATCTCATTACTTAATTAAAGATCTCGTATGCTTATTCTCTTTCACGATTGGGATGATTTTCCACTTTTACGCAGGCGAATCCGCTGGCAGAAGATGGTACTATAATATTATAATGGCGAAAGTTGTATGTATTTGTGAATATATGTTTGTAACTCCTTCTCTCTTAAATAGCTGATCAGATTTGAATGAAATTTGGCACTCGGATAGACCTTGTCCTTTTTTTTAGGTGGGAAATCATCTAATGACATCTTCCGCCCTTGGTCGAGCCAGGAGAGTGTCAGTATTTCCTGTTCCTTCTTTGCCTTCCATTCCTGTTCCTTCTTTGCCTTCGTTCCAGGGCCCCGGGGTTCTCTTTTGTACAACCCATGGCCCCAGTAGACTTCGACTTTGCTGGGCCCCTACGGTTTTGCTGTCGACATCTACTTCAGGCGCGCGTGGAACACTACACGCCGTCGACGATTTAGGCTCGGTTCGGACGGTTACCGGACGGTCGGGCGGTGAGCCATTGCTAGCCGTCCGAAAGTCCGCGGCTAAGGTGGCTGGAAATCTGGATCGGAATTCCGGATGGACTCTTTTGATCACACCTTGAAAGTAGAAACATACCGTGTTATGGCTATGCTATTTAATTTGGATGATAGGTCATATTTATCCAAAATTATCACACAACCCAGTAATTATATTACAAAAACATTAAATTCTGTTTTATTCAAATACATAATATTTGAACACGGAACAATTGAAAATGTTGCAGCAGAACCTACAAAATGGCGAACCATTAATTTTCAATTTGCACTTCAGTGGAACATGGATGTAGTGTTTATAGGAAGCAACAGTTTTTGAAATCTTCCGCGGTTCTATTCTATGGCTCATTATCATCATTTCTGGCACTGCTGGATATAGGCCTACCCCAAGTATCGCCACAACGAACGCTCCTGTATATCTTGCATCCATCGCATTCCCGCGACTCTCACCAGGACATCTGGTCCTCTTGTAGAAGGCCTTCCAATGCTGCGTCCTTGCGTGAACCTTTTGGTCCACTTAAGTTTGGCGATTCTTTGGGTTATGGCAATGATCTGGGTTTTCCTGTGGCTATCTTTATTCCTCGGAAAAATATTCCGAGACTCCATTCTGGAATTGAACTATCTTTATTCCTGATCCAATTACGCAAGGGAACTCCGAGCATAGCGATTTCCATTGCCCTTTGGGTGACTTTAAGCCTTCGAATGAGGCCCATTTTATGACTACTCAAATTGAAATATTACAATATTATGCATTTAAATATTATCTGCTAGTTACGCTCGCAGCTTTGCTTATTCTTAGAATACAAGAGCAAAGCAACAATAGCAGCATTGAACCTAAAAATGACCAGACCTGAACTAAAAACGAAGATATCCGCAGGACAACATAGCCAGATGAGTCGCCAAACTTAAGTGGCAGTGGGTAGGGCACATTGCTCGGAGAACAGATGATTGATGCGGCCAAAAGGATTTGGAATGGTGACCGCGTACTGGAAGACGCAGCTTTGGAAGACCTTCCACAAGGTAGACCGATGACCAAGTGACATTCGTAGGAATTCGATGTATGATGTACTCAAATCAGAGTGATTCTTTCTTCAAAAGACCATCTCAGACACTAATCTATATGGTTCTCATATTATTTGCCCATTACATGTTTGCTGTATGGACTTTGACCTCAAGCTTTGTTTTGGTGCTTTCTCTCAATATTGTTATTATTTATTAAATGTGAATGAAAAATTTGAATCAATTTTTATATAAATAATATTAGTTTACTAAATTCTGTAAGTGCTGTGCACACCTTTAAGTGAAGAATTCGCTGTGATAATTGTTTATTGTTAAAATTGTTCTTTTGTTAATGTTTTTGCGAACTATTCGTTGGAGTGCCATAAAAAATAAATATAGTCTTCTAGGGAGCACCAGCCTCATCTAGTTATAAGTAACGTAAAAAATTGACGTGTAAAATGTTTTAAAAACCTATTTGAAAAGTAAATATCATTTATGCGAAATGCACAGGACCGGTTGGTACGGTGACTTGGGGATTTCATGTTCTCCCCTATTGGCTGAAGTGATGATGACGAAAAGTCAAGGCAATATCTTACTTGATATTTTTGGTTGTGCAACGCTCCAGTGACAGTCGAACGCCTCATGGAGAAAATCGTGGTGAGCCTTCTTGAAGACGTTTGTCTGGTATGTTTGGATGACGTCATTATAATGGGTCGAACTTTTAAGGAAAACCTGAGGAATATGGTGAAAGTGTCCACCGGATACGAGGGGCTAACCTAAAACTAAGAACAAAAAATTGTGTCCTGTTCAGGAGAGAGGTCAGTTACCTAGGACATGTTATTTTCGCCGATGATGCCGAGTGAGAACCGACCCTGAGAAGATAAAGGCTGTCCAAAAGCCCGTTCCAAAAAACTTATAACAAACCGTCTGTAGTACGTGGTCTATGAAAATATCTTTCAATACATCAATGAATTTTCAGGAACTGATAACTAGCAGTTGCCTTCGAATTCGGCCACGTGAATGTCAAGGATGGCGGATGAAAGTAGCCTATACCCAGCCGCAGTTGCAGTAGTGTAACCCAGCGCCGTAGACTCATCGCATTTTGCGTGTGGTCGCGGCATTATGCTAAGCGTTCGGCCGTTTTGCACGGATTTGGCGCATATTTTCTT
Organism: Mythimna vitellina; assembly: GCA_949316375.1. Taxonomy (NCBI): domain Eukaryota; kingdom Metazoa; phylum Arthropoda; class Insecta; order Lepidoptera; family Noctuidae; genus Mythimna; species Mythimna vitellina. The sequence goes on along the minus strand of OX438708.1, from coordinate 5,190,773 downwards.
TTTTTTCACAAATACTTATAATTTGTTAGTACTAAATTTGCGCCTTGTTCGACCAAATAAAATGTTTTTCTTTCTTTTTCTTTTCTTTTCTTCCTATGTCTTTCCTTGGAGTTCAAGCTTATTTCTTGCCAAATTACATTAGAGTCGGTTCTGCAGTTTGATCGTGAAAGTGTAACAGAGTGACAGAGTTACTTTCACATTTCTAATATTAGGATGGATTATATATATCTTTTATTACCAGCGACGCTGGGCCGCAGTAGGCCACGAAGGAAATGACCGGATGGCCTGAATGTCTTCCTTAAAAAATCGAAAGAAAAAACGAGGTATCGTGATCATTGGAAAATATGGAAGGAGATTTCTGCCATCCAAAAATCTTTTATTATATTTAGAATCCAAACCAATAACATTCATAAAACCATTACATATTTCAACTTACACCACAATGAATGAGCAAAATACTGTTTCCATTTTAAGCATAACCTAGCACCAGGGCAAAGGTAAGCATAGCAATTTATATTTTGTACGTCAAGCTAATTATTATGCGTCTCATGATTCAGTTTTCGCTCTAACTTTCCGCAACCAAGGTAAACCTGGAGCTAAACCACAAGCTGCTAGGTGCTAGTGATAAACGACTTGTATGAGCTGAATTTTTTAGTTACTGTCTTTGGGTTCTTTACGGTTCAAAATCGAAAGGGTTCCCTCTTCTTCTTTGTTTTTTTTTTTTGTTAGAAAATAATCATCCCACTCCAATCAATATCGGAGACTCTACACTCGAAGTTATTGCGAATTCCGTTTACCTGCGACGGACAATCCAGTTGGGTAGGTCTAACTTTGAGAAAGAAGTCAATCATCGAATTCGACTCGGCTGGGCTGTATTCGGGAAGCTGCGCGGTATCTTCTTATCTAACATACCACAGTGTCGAAAGACAAAGTCTATGATTAGTGCTTGTTGCCAGTGGTGACATATGGCACTGAAACATGGTCGCTTACAATAAGCCTCATCAGAAGGCTTACAGTCACCCAAAGGGCAATAGAAAGGGCTATGCTCGGAGTTTCCTTGCGTGATCACATCAGGAAGAACCAAGGTCACTGACATAGAATATAGCCTGAAGAATCACCATACTTAAGTGGCAGTGGGCAAGACATATTGCCCGAAGAACGGATGATCGATGGGGTCGAAAAGTTCTAGAGTGGTGACCGCGCACCGGAAAACGCAGCGTTGGAAAGTGGACCGACGACCTGGTGAGAGTCGTTTGAACGCGATGGATGCGAGACGCGCAGAAACAGTCGTTGTGGCGACCCTTGTGGGAGGCTCGTCTCCTTTTATTATGAATCATCCAATAACTTCTTCCGCGGTGGGGTGGTGCGAGAGGGAGTGAAGCCAGCTGTTACGACCGTTACAACTGGCTACGGGCCCTTTAATAAGCACATTTGTGTCATTGGAGTTACAGACGGACTACTCTGCCAAGCCTGCATGGCGGAGGAAGAGACAGCGTGCAGTCATCTGCTCCTAAGCTGCCCAGTAGTCGCTAAAGCAGTCAGTAACACCAAGGCGTTGTCGGCCCTCTTTGAGAAGCTGAGATGGATCGAATCAAAAATTTCAAAATTCAAAATCTTTTTATTTCACATAGGTCTAAATGGGCACTAATAAAACGTTAGAAGTCAGTAAACCTTTGAGTGATGCAGAGAAAAATAGTAGTATATAAAAAAAATATATAAATGGATCGTAGATACAATACAGTTGTATAATATACACCATTATTTTTTAATTAATACAGATACATAAAGGGCTTATCAGAAAAGGTCTTGTTATTATTTAAGTATAGTCTCTCATAAATAATATTAATAACCAGCAAAGTTATGAACTTATAAAAGTTTGTTTCTATCCCAAAATGTCACTCAATTTATGGAAATATTGTACAGGCTATTGACTATGAATGAATGCCAATAAGAATTTAAAAACACTGCGCGTAGTATTTTCTAGTAGCAATTGTTATGAATGATTGATCCAATTATGAATTAATCAATTATGACAAATTTTATTTCTTCTATTATTTCATACTTCATGCTCATAAAGGTACAGAGGCGGACTTAATGCCTTTGGCAGTTTCTACCAGTCAACCTTTGGGTGATGCAGAGAAGAATAGTAGTAGGTGCAATAAAAGAGTAAAAAAAATAAAGATTAATATAAAAAAGATATACAAATGAATCACAGATACAATACAATATAAGTAAATATAGTACATAATATAATTAACTAAATATAAATACAAAAAAAAAAGCACAAAAATCTGGTCCAAATCGACAAACAGAGCAACATTAACGTTGTGATGATACTACTGCCAACTTTTTATAAATATGCTCGCGAACCTCAATCTTGAATCTTAATCGGTTTGTAACCAACCTGATCTCTCGGAGGAGCGCATTCTACAGAGAAATAGCCTGAACAAAGAATGAACAGTGAAGGAAGTCAGTGCAATAAGTAGGACATAGAAGAAGACGGTTATGAGATGAGAGTAGATTGTTATTGTGGTTGGCGCAAATGTATTGAAAGTGAGGGGCTGAATAACTAGGAGAATTGGGAGAATTGAGAAATGAAAACAAGGTAGTGATGGCCCGTTGCTCTGTAAATTTTCGTGGTCAATTTCGGGAATCGTTTTTTTTTACTTTTGACTACACAAATATGATAAGTAACGGGTACGGAAAGAGCCCCATTTTTGCACCAATTAAAAAATAGGGAATGTATACAATTTAATTAACTAAATATTAAATACATCTACACCTAAAAATGGTCACTTCTAGCATTTAAATATCCGTGAACAATCGAAATAACTGTAATCGTCATAATTTGCGTCGCGAATCGGAATTTGGGGTAAATAGCCGAGTGCACAGCAACCAGTAATTCGTCGGTAAATCGCGACAATTTATCGCGTTTCCTATTAGCGTGGTATAGAAATTTCATGATTTATTCTGTCATCGTGTACTGTGGTTTCCTGGCTCCTAATTGTGGTTTTTGGTGCGTCATCTATCCAATCATGGGTGAGTGCTAAAGTGATATGTACTTCACGCATTGGTGGTCCAGTGATAACCACGATGTAGGATTATTCGAAATAATTACCGCGGTCCTAGAACACAAAGGGTAACTGAAAGAGGGCTCATTTAAGTACCAGTGATGGGTTTTAGTCAGTAAAATTCTGACATTCCCTATTACACCAGGGCCCTGGAACGCAAGGAGCAACAGAAAGAAGGGCTAATTGAAGTACCTGGGGTGAGTTTTTAGGCACGCCATAATTATGACGGTGAGTACCCTCTTTGAGGAGTTTCTGGAAAAACCTCATGACGTCCTCACCTTCCGTATGACGCCGGTTTTCATAGGACATGGTAAATTCAGGAGGTTCCTGCATCGGGTTCGTGCGGAAAATCGCCCGGGTGTTACCACTGTGTGGACCGCTCGGAGGACACGGTGGAGCATACGGTAGAGATGTGCCCCGCTTGGGCAGAGCACCGCCGTGTTCTCGTGGGCACAATCGGCGACAACGATTTCTCACGTCGGGCCTTGGTACAGGCCATTGACCGAAGCGAGGAGAAGTGGCAGGCGGTCGCCTCCTTCTGCGAAGCAGTAATGCTAGCAAAGGAGGCGGCCGCACGCGCAATGGAACGGCCCTCACACCCCTGATTTTATTCGGTAATAGTCTGACCTTTCCTGTTACACCACGGTCCTGGAACGTAAAGGACAACTGAAAGGAGGGTTAATTGAAGTACCAGGGGTGGGTTTGAGTCAGTAAAACATACACACTCCCCTTTACGCCACCTAAAACGGGAAGAGTTATTAGATGATTTCCCACCTAAAAATAAAGTGGTGGCTCAGGCATGCGAGTTGACATGGTCTCGGGGTTGAAAGCAGGACAAATAAATCATCATCATTATCATGAATAGACCACCTCATAAACATATCATCTACATAGTCCTCATTATAATACAATGCTTTAAATTTACTTTTTTTCGGGGTGGAAAACATTAAAAGTGGGTTTGGGTCCCCTTGCTCGTTTGCACCAGCTCTGTTCTGGTTTCAAGACGATTCTCACCTTCCTCAAAGTTACTTGGGGATAAGGTGTCTTTTTGATGGAGTTGCCATCTCTATATCTATCACCAATGATGACGCAGATTTGGTAGGCCTTCCACAAGGTAGACCGATGACCACGGAGAGTTGAGGGAATCCGATTGATGCGAGTGACACTTGGGGTAGGCTTTTGTCCACCTGTGGACGTCTTTCGGCTGAAATGATGAATGCATGCATGGAAAATTTCCCTATGTATTTTTCTGTCCATACACGGGTTCGTACGTTTATTTTATAACACAAATAACAAATATGCAGTACAGTTTATGTCAATGTTATTATAATTATGTGTCTATTGTTCCTACATTAATAATGAACTGTCGAGCGCAACGAGGTACTGTAAATAATAATTTAATATTGTACATTAAATTTAAAATTTTGTAATCACAACAATATACAAATTAGGGAGCAATTGGAAAATCCAGTTTCCAATTACTCCCTGATTTGTGTTTTGTTGAAGTGTCAATTAAATTGTAATATATTATAATGCACACAATGGGTATACACAGTTCTACTGTGGTATTATGAAAATATAATGTAATGTTAGGGAACGATGTAGGTTCGGAGGATACTGTGGAAGTCTGCTTCGCACGGGCAGAGCGCCGCAATGTCTTAATGATGGTGTTTGGCGGCAGCATCCTCTTGCGTCCGCTCCTCATTCAGGCCATAGAAAGAAAGAAAAGAAGAAAAGAAACCATTTTATTTGCGGGAAATGACATAATCTTAGTAGCTTACAAATTGTAAACATTCTATAAGGAAAATATGCGCCATATCCACGCAAAACGGCTGAACACTCACCATAATGCTGTGGCCAAACGCGTAGTCCGACAAGTCCACAGCGCTGGAGTGTGGTCCAGAGTGAGGTGCAATGGGAAGCGGTGATCTCCTTTTGCGAAGCAGTATCTAATGGGAACAAAAGTCGTGGCTGAAACCGTGTGGGAGAAGACATCCTCGCGTCAAAACCGCCGCTGCAGGAGACACTTTAGTTGTCAACAGACGCGGGGCAATTCCCGGCTACAGTAGGCGCGGGCTGTCCGGAGCAAATCCGCGTCGACGGTGTATTGTGATCCACGTGCACCTCAAAGAAAAATCAGCAAACTTAACGGAACCCAGTAGGGGCGATGCTTGCTGAGGCTATGGGATTGTTTGAAACAATAACTGCGGCTCTGAAAAGCAAAAGGAAAATGATAGAATACAGGTGGGTTTTAGTCAGTAAAAGTCTGATACTCCCTCTCGCTCTGCTCAGAGCGGAAGAAGATATTTGACGATATGGGCAGGAAGATGATGATTGTTATAAACTAGTGCTTGACTGCGATCCCACCTGATGGTAAGCGGATATGCAATCATTGATAGTCAGGCGCACTAGTTTATTAAGATCCTATTCCTCTAGCCTTGAAGACACCTAAATTGTAATCGGACGGGAAGTCCGCAGCAAGCAATTAGTTCTAGTCTCACGATGTACGCGATATATAGGATATGTTCTAATTGCTCGAAGAACTCTGATACTATGGTGTAGGATTTTGAATAGCATAAGCATAGCATATTCAGCCTTTTAATGTTACCATTTTGAATGTTTAGTTCGAAATCGCTAGACATTACATAGCACACATCTTCGACTAAGGAAAAAAAAGATCAGGTGTGGCTGAATATTAATATTTTTACATTGAGAAAGTGCTATCTGATAACTACATCCATATTGTCAATTAAAATTTGAAATAATTTCAATTTTAATAACCATAAATATCACTTTTAAACCATCCATAGTATTACTTTTACGAACGTAAAGTAAACCACAATACAAACGTTAAAATAATATTGCCTCGAAATACGGTCAGGTCTAAACACGCATGAACGCTTCCGGGTATATAATTGGGGCAAATTGGAAACAAACTAGAACGTTGCATTATATGGGTAATATAATATATGCCAGCTGAGGATGCCGATCATCATTGAAGCTCTGTCCAGGGACTCTGTTATGGGGACGATGGCTGGGTATCGAGCAATAAACAAACTATTGATCACACAACTGAGTTATTATGATGCAAGCTTCAGGTATTCACTTCATACAACGAGCCATGAGATAGTACCTGAGACTCGGCGTTGTTCGTACGGCTGCCGACAGAGGAAAGAGCCCCGCACCTCTGCGGTCGGCACCTTTATCTGCTCGGTTCGTGCAAACGTCAGCGCAGATTCTGTCAAAGTGACATGTGTCACTTTTCACTTAGCTCGTTCATTCGTGCTCAAGCTATATATATAATAACAATTTTCAGTTTTTTGTGTATAACAGATTTTTAGGGTTCCGTACACAAAGGATAAAACGGGACTCTATTACTAAGACTCCGCTGTCCATCCGCCTCTCACCAGGCATCTCATGAACTGTGATAGACACTTGAAATATTTACAGATGGTGTATTTCTATAGTCGCTATAAAAAAAAATTGAATAAAATAAATATTTTACAACGAACGTGATTTGTTTGCCGTTTTTTTGCTACGGACGGTACAGAACACTTCGTGTGCGAGCCCGACTCGAACTTGGCCGGATTTTTACTTTTTTTTGAGGTGGGAATTCAGCCTATGATGTCTTCTCTCGCTGTAGCTTGAAGAAGTCATGTGAAGTTTCTACCTTAGAGCGTCCGCGTCATCATCATTTCAGTGGATAGACGTCCACCATGCGGGACGCCTTCCAAAGCTGCGTCTTCCGGCACGTGGTCACTACTCCAGAACCTTTTGGCCCCATCGACCATCTACTGTGCAAGCAATGCGCTCAACTCACTGCCCAAGTTTGGCGATTCTTCGGGGTATGTCGGTAACACTGGTCCTATGGCGATACCCTAATTCCTGATCCCCCTTTAAAGTGTTAAATAGAATCAATACTTTCAGACAAAGAAAACTTTACTGCTTATTAACACATCACTTTAAAAATAATATAATGACTCAGTATATTAATTAATTATTGTATGATTTAATTACTTTTAACACTTAACTAATTAAAACTACTTATATACACTAAAATCAAAAACTACTAGCTAAAATATGGCGTCATAAAACTCCTCCACACGCTGTCGACTGGAAGTGTGCCCACAAGGCTGGCGGCATTGCCACGTTGCAATGCTTAATCTCTTACCGAGGTAAAAGCCAGCCCTTGGGTCACGCGAAGTGTCTACTAAGCGTTTGGATAATTCTTTGAACAGCTTATGAGCACTCGGACACCACAGCCCAAGAGTTTCAACCGCAAACGTCTCACACTAAAGGCCTACACATCTTCCACGGAAATAAAGACATACCGTCCGGTTTTTAATTTTAATTTTCATATTATGTTATTAACGAATAAATTCCTGCAAGTGTCCAGAACTGATAATCGGAGCGGAATGGAATCGTTTAACAATGAGCGCTTCATGCTGTGGATCCCGTTCTCGTGAATACGTAATTACGGATTACATTCGTATTAAGTTTTTGCAAAAATAGTTTTAAGGTTGATAAGGTTTCTAGTAAAAGTAAGAGGGCTGTGCTCCAAGTTTCCTTGTGTGACTGAGTCAGGAATGAAGATATACAGGTTGTCGTCACATTTCGCATGTCGCAGGTCCTCACCGGACATGGAAAGTTCGGGAGGTTTCTGCATCGGATTCAGGTGGAAGAAACGCCCGGGCCTGGTGGAGCATGCGGTGGAGGTGTGCCCCGCTTGGACGGAGCACCGCCGTGTCCTCGTGGAGGCAATCGGCGGTAGTGAGCTTTTGTGTCGGGCCTTGGTTCGGGTTATGGTTCGGAGCGAGGAGGAATGCCAGGCGGTCGCCTTCTTCTGCGAAGCAGTAATGCTAGCAAAGAAGAAGGAGGCCGTACGCGTGAGGGAACGAAGGTCCTCACGCCCCAGCCTATATAATTCCGACCCCGACTACCAGCCAAGGTAGACCCGGGCTTGCGGACATCAAGGAATGGGAGCAACCTATTGCTCGACGTCCGCAAGCCTGCGTTGCCGTTAGCCGCCGTCCGGCTTCGGTAATTAACCGAACCGAGCCCAGTCGTCAACAGCACGTAGTGATCCATGCGCTCCTCAAAGAGATGTCAGAAAACTATAGGGACCCAACAGGGCCGATGCCCCCTAGCTACGACCGCGGGGAATTTTTGAAAAAGAAACCTGTAGTCCTAGCATGCAAAGGGTAATTGAAGGACACAGGTGTGGTTTTAGTCAGTAAAAGTCTAAAACGCCCTCCCGCACCATCCAGAGCGCGTATGTTTGATCGGGCAATTGCCCAGTAGTTGATTTCCGACTGCTGTATTAATATGTTTCAATCGTGCGGTGAAATCTAATACTGTTATGCAAGATTTTATAGTTTAGTTCCTACGTGGCACCATAGATGTCGCTACATCGATCCCCTCCGAAGATCGGAGATCGATAGTTTTTTGATAAGTCATGATGCGTGCCAGGCTAGTTGAAAGTTGATGCCAATGCGTCGGAACCAGAAGTCGCAAGTTCTGGGTTAGTCGGAACTGTCTGATGTGATGACCCAGTGGGTCGGAGTGATGTTGTCCCAGTGAGTGGGGACGATGTTCCAGTGAGTCGTAGTGATGATGTCCCAGTTAGTCGGGATGATTTACCCATGAGTCGGGATGATGACTCGCTACTCGATAGCTCAAGGATGTAATGATGATGTCACGATGTCAGCTGCACGAAGACTGCGCAGACGTTCGTAGTCGAGGATCACCAGTTTAGAGGTATTCGGAGCAGGATGTAAAGTACCACATACCTGAAAAGGGAGGAGCCTTCAACCAGACGGATGTTATGTCTGATCAGAGTAATTTCCCGACAGTGATTTAAAAAATAAAAACGACAATGAATAAATAAAGAGGAAATACGATATCATATTATGTATAAAGTGGCTACATTCCTTTGCGTCTGTGCTAGGACGTGATTCTGTTTAGAGTTTATATAGTCTATGGACGCGATGACAAAGAAAGAGTGTAATCTCTGACTAGTATAATATAGTTATCTGTGGCGTGTAACGGATATGATGCATGCCATGACGCTACGTCATTGTGACGAGTGTTTCTACGGAAATGGTAAATCAAAATTTCAAAAAGATGCGATGCGTGATCGTGGAATGTTTGTGTTTTATTATTTTTTACAGTGTTCTAAGTGTTTGCGACGAAATATGAATCAGATGGATTCTTGAGAAGCCGACCTCAGGGCAGACATTATGTGATTTAGTGTTCATCCGAATGCTACATCTTGTGGAAACAATTTCCCAGAATAGAGGGCAAAAAACTAATTGAAAATGTGATTGATACAGTTTGTTGTGGATTGAATTGTAATAAATAGTGAATTAAAATATAGGCATTGTCAAAGGATTGTTATTATTATATATATGAATAGTATAAATTAAAATTAATAATTTTATCTTCTTATAAAAAGGTATGGTAAAAGGTCTGTATGACGTGGAAAATTTGTGTATAAACACACGCTGACAGCAGCGAACTAATACTCAGTGACAGTACTGAATGCCATAAAAACAAAAAACTTAGATTTTTTTTTACAGTTTTAATGGACCGCGGGCCGCTTTGCTGGCCGGCCGGTGGTTTTAATTTCAACTCGATACCTCCACGCGTTCCAGATATAAAGGGTCTTGACCATAGAAATATTGACAGACAGACAGGTAGAAAGACAGATAGTCAGACAAACAAACAGACGGACAACAAAGTGATCTAATAAGAGTTTTGATTTTTCCTATTGGGGTACGGAACCCTACAAAAAACGTTAGAAGGACTGTGTTGAAGACAAAATGTTGTATTGACTCCAATTATAATTGTTGTAGGTCCTTAGGTATGTTTACTCAGGTGGACCAACTGTTCGTATACCTAAGCGCAGCGTAGCGCAGAAAAAAGTAAGGAATAAAAGTAATGTCATAATAAACAAAAGATTCTAAGAAAAATATTCATTTCGGAAATAATGTACGGAAACACAAACGTGCGATAAAGAGATCTCTGACTGAACTGTAAGGCCGCGTGGGACCCTTTTGTCGTGACGTTAGATAATTGTGTAGTTTTAACTGTCGTGGCTTATATATATAAATGGAGGTTCACATATAGGACAATATGATTAATTATCGTCTACGACTATTTTAACTGTGACAGCAAATTGTCGTAACAGGTGGGAACAGCTAGTCGTAAATTTATTAAAACTAAACCATGACGGTAAAACAGGTGTCGTTGTTGCGACTATCTGTCGTGTCCACGACTATAAGTTGTTATAATCAGAACAGCTAAAGACGATAGTCGTCCGACGATAAGTTAACTGTTACGATATAGTGGGAACGCGGCCTTATTGTCATGAATGTATTTGCTTATTTTGTTAGACCGTTTTGGTTTCAGACCTTTTTTTAAGGTGGGAAATCATCCAGTGACTTCCCTCGCTCTTGAGCAGGGTGGCATGTCGGACTCTTCGGTTTAAAGAAATTTATTTCTCATAAGAACTTACAGTTCACTTATAATGAGATACAAAGTATAGTAAATACATTAAAAATACAATTTCCTCTGGAGTATTAGAAGTTAAAGTGACAATAATACGTGTTTCTTAATTTTTCGTGTCTCTTAATGAATAAAACCCACTCCTGTTCCCTCTTTGCTTTTGTTCCAGGGCCCTGGGGTTCTTTTTCGCATCACCCATGGTCCCAGTAGGTTTCGATCCTGCTGGGTCTCTACGCTTGCTGACACCTCCTTGAGGGAGGCTAGCTACTCATTGCTCGCCACCTGCAAGCCCGCCAAAAATCTGGATCGGGATTCTGGCGGCAGAGGCGCGAGGGTCGTTGCCTCGTGCGGGCGGCCGACTCCTTTGCTAGCATTACTGCTTTGCAGAAGGAGGCGACTGCCTGCCATTCCTCCTCGCTCCGGAACATGGCCTGTACCAAGGCCCGGCGCAAGAGACCGCTGACGCAGAGCGCCCCCGGTTTGGTTTTAGACCTAAGTTCATATAGCTGAAGTATTTTTTAATACTACTACTTAATACTTGTTTAGATTAAGACACAGTTTGCGGTCAGACAATGCCAGCTGTATGCTTAGCTAATGCTCTTAATAAATTTTTTTTCCAGTTTCCGCTTAGGGTGACGAGGAGGCGGAGAGTGTCAGATGTTTACTGACTAAAATCCACTGATATTTTTTTAGTTAGCCTGTTCGTTCTAGGGCTGTGGTAGAAAAGCCTTTCGAACAATCCTGCAATCATGATAGGCATGGCTTATTTGACTTAGACCTGAACCATGACGTTACCATGACGTTTAAAGTAAGATTGTTTCATTCTTATTTCCAGTGTGGGTAAGAGATGGCGCTAGACAACCTGTATAGCTCTGTCTCTTACCCACACTGAAATACGAATGAAACAATCTTACTTTGAACGTCACGGTAAACCCGTTAGATAGGCTACCTAACAGGGACAATAATATTCATACAAACTTGCAATGATAGACGCACTACAAAGCGAAACATAGATTTTCTGAAGAGGACTACTCTCTGGCAAGCCGTTTGTGCTTGCTCGGACACACGAAGATAACTGATAAGTGTTTCTGGTGTATAATTAATGTTTTAAAACGAGTTTAATAAATCGATACTTAACTGTTAAAGATTATTTAACATACGAATACGTGTACTGAGTTACGACGAAACAAAAAAAAAAAAAAATGTTAGCTTGATTAAAATACGAAGTGAACAAAATTAAAAAATAAACATAAACACATTTTGTATGATTCATAATAATATCCCATTAAAAAGTCGTTGACTTTTAAGCACTCGTGTTAAATTTATTTTCCCTTTTTAAATTTGCGTTTGGGTTCTGTAGATATATGAACGCAAAAATCATTGAATGACTTCATTCGCTCTAGGGCAGAGCGGAAGGGGGTGTCAGATTTTTACTGACTAACCCACTCCTATGTTCTTTCTCCTACCAGGGATTCAGCAAAAACGTGGGGTTAAACCCCTACGGTTTTGCTGAAATCTGAGTGTCAACCACTACGTACCGTCGACGACTCGGGCTCGATTCGGACGGTTACCGGACGGCCGGAAAATTACAGCTAGATTGTTAGAAAGAGTTACCGCGGCATTAGAACACAAAGGGCTAATGAAAAAATACAGTGTCGATGGTAAATTTCTTTAATTGTTTTAGCCCAGTGGTTATGTTAATCCCACATCGGTGGATCCACAGCGGTGGTGCATCACTGCACTTAAGGTACTCTAGAGTAAAATTCTGACTCTGGAGAAGGTGAACTCGGTGCTTTCTCACCACAAAAATAAAAATCGGTTCAAAAAAGCCGCGTACATTGAAGGACTGGAACAATTGGCCTGCTGAGGTCTTCCCGTCCGATTATAATTTAGATATCTTCAAGGCTAGAGTGAATAGGCTCTTAATAAACTAGTGCGCTTTACCATCAACGATTCCATCACTGCTTACCATCAGGCGGGATCGCAGTCAAGCACTAGTTTATGTCATTTAAAAAAAGGTGACTCTTGTGTTCTTTTTTTTTAATCTCATTCCTACTTAAAATAATCAATTTATTTGCGATACACTTATAACCAGTTCGATAGTACTTTATAGCCAAAGTGTATCTCATGACAATTCTAATAAGTCCAAACACGGCTAGGTTAAATTGATTAATTACGGATTTTTGGTTATATATGTATATATGTATCTATTATATAGCATATGTATGTATTTGTGTATCTATTATGTTTAATGCTGGTTCTGTCATACCAATGACAGCCCCATTTCTTATCCAGGCAATTTACTGTCCATTCCAGGTTGTCTGGAAGAGATCGCGGAATTCGATAAGGCCGCCCATTGTATGTACGTATGTGTCTTAGTTTAGTGTCCTTTTATATATATATTGGTGTACAATAAAGAATATTATAAATAAATAAATACGGAGTTCCAGTGCCTACCTTCCGGATCCATCATCATCATCGGATCACTTCTGTGATACCATTTTCAACACAAGTATTCAGAAACATTCATTAATTTGTATTGTCGTAGTCGCTTAACTATCTTCATTGTGATATTTGAGTATGAAGTTCCGTTGACCATTTATGATTTTTTTCTTCAGTTCCACTTCATCAAATCTTACTTTTTGACTGTAAATGCTTAAGTTCTCGACGAAAATACCAAAATAATTATATAGTTGCCTATAATATTTCCTTAGATTCCTCATGGAAACCATCATCAGAATTGGATTTTGAAAAAAATGGGACCAATCTGGAAGCATATCTTATAACGAGAAAAAAACTTTTGCAAGTACAGATGATAAAAAAAATACAACTAAATTAATAACCTCCTCCTTTTTTTTAAGTCGGGCAGAAATAATTACAACACTATTGAAATGAATAAAAATGGTAGTTTAGGCTGGATTTGTGACATGGCTATTCTGATTTTTTTTTCTAAAAAATGTTCATCGTAGACTTTGCTGTAAAATTTTGTGTTGGTTTTTTAATCAATAAACAGCAGCAGTAATTTTGCGCTAAAATAAAAAACTCCATTTACAATTAAAATAAGTATTTACCGAGAAAACACTAATATTCATCATTGCAATGAACTGTAAAACATCTATATTTCCAAGAAATAATAATAAGTTAAAATAATTATTCTATGAAGACATAACTCAAAAGACTCGATACCCGAGTAACAAGCATTAATAAAAAGAATAAATGACACTTAAACTGAAATATAATCAACAAACAATCTTATTTATAATTTTTTTTTATGGAGTGGGTTATAAGATTTTAAATTAACATCATAATTCTAAACATACTCGTAGTTATTTAGGATTGTTTAGTAGTTGAGTTTTTCTGCATTTTATGGTTATCAAATGGGCATGATTCTTTCCTTTCTAGTAGGTTTGGATACCATCTGTGAAAGAGATTTAAAGAGATACAATAGAGCGGCTATCAGAAAAAATGTCTTGGAAAAACTGTCATCCTTTGGCTCAGTGACGCCATCTGGCTTGGAATAGCAAACAAGCGAATAAAATTTGTCAAAATTTATAATGATTTAACTATCGCTCGGTAGGTGGCTAGGGGCCTTACCATGATAATGTTAAAATGTTAGTCGTACGAGCGAAAGAGAGTGATAGAGCTATACACCCTATATAGCTTCATCCTTTTAACTACCTGATTGAGGTCGAAAAATTTATCACGTTATAAGCTCGTGGTAGAGCCTCGGTGTGTGATAATGGAAAGGTTAAGCTTTTCAGCAATAGATGGCGTTAACACAAAATCCGAAAATGTTCTGGAACTATTTATAAAAATTATTGAATTATAATTAAATGTTTCGTAAATACCAAAAATATTTACGAAAATAAACCGAAGTTAGGTCCAGTCATTTTACCATAGCAAGATTTACAATAGCGTAATGCGTAGTTCGGCATATTTTCTCAGAAAATGATTTTCTTTTAGTGCATAGAACGGATACAAACACGACTTGACGTGTAGGTGTGTCATATTAGACTGAGTGACTTATGACCAACGTGGAATATGTATCGGATCACGATTTTGTTCGCTATGTCCGGTCTATTGGTAGTATATGTTGAATGTCTTTGCCATCTGTAAAATATAAGGTAGGTGGTAGGAGTTTTGAAGATTTTTTCTTTACCTCTGTCCACTCTACTTTCGTGTTAATTTTGCGTGGTGTCAATTTCATTTTCTTTAGGCTTTAATAGACGTATCCATTTTGTATCCTGAGCGGTCATTTAGGTTTCTTCGTAGCTTACATGCTCATTTTATTTTTCACAATAATATTTATATTTCTCTGATTTTTAGTCTCTGTTTTTTACTTTACTCTGTCTGTTTCCCAGAGCTTCCTGTTGCGAACTGATTAAAGAATATAAGCAGGAATTAACTTCGTTTTTAGGGTTCCGTACCAAAAAGGTAAAACTAGACCCTATTACTAAGACTCCGCTGTCCGTCTGTCTGTCTATCCATCTGTCACCAAGATGTATCATCTCCCGTGATAGCTAGACACTTGAAATTTTCACAGATGATGTATTTCTGTTGTCGATATAACAAAAATACTAAAAGCAGAATAAAAGAAATATTTAAGTGGGGCTTCCATACAATAAACGTGATATTTTTGACAATTTTTGGTACGGAACCCTTCGTGTACGAGTCCGACTCGCACTAAGCCGGATTTTTTTTTCTCCCATTCTATGGTCAAATGGGACGGTATGTCAGATTTTTACTAACTAAAATCACAGCTATGTCCTTCAGTTGCCCTTCGTGTTCTAAGGACTACCGTTTCCCTTTCAGAAATGCTCCATAGTCCTAGCGAGCATTGGCCCTGCTTAAAGTCTAAGGATTTTTGACATATCTTTTAGGCGCGCGTGTAAAACTAAGCACCGACAACTTTGGATTAACTTGACATTGCTTATCGTCCGCAAGCCCGAGCCCACGTTAGCCATGAATAAACCGGGAATAGAATAGAATAGAATAGAATAGAATAGAATAGAATAGAATAGAATAGAATAGAATAGAATAGAATATCAGCTCCGCTTACCATCAGGTGGGATCGTAGTCAAGCACTGGTTTATATCAATTAAAAAAAAAAAAAAAAAGAATAGAATAGATCTTTATTTGCACAGAAAGTAGGTACAGGTTAAAGGTCTTTGTCAAGTTTGATGATCCATACTAACTGCCTTAACTAAAGCATACAAAATACTGTTTACATAATGTTACCATAATATGCTTAGGACTAAAACACAAACCAAAAACAGATACAGTCATGTTTGTATAATACAGTTATCAAATCAATATAAGTTTATTATGTCTAAATGAAATAAATTAACGATGAGTCATCAATACAAAAAAAAATATAATAAGAAAATGTCAGATTATCGGTAAAAAATTCGCTTATTGAGTAATAACATTTATTCATTAGGAATTATGACTGTGGCCTTCTCCTTAGCTGGCATTGGTACTTCGCAGCAGGAGGCGATATCCCATTCTCTTTTACTTCAAGCCATAGTCTGAATCCAACCCGCACTGGGCCCGCGTGGTGGATTATGACCCATTCCCTCTCCTAGAGACAGGAGGCCTGAGTCCCTACAGTGGGAACATTATAAGGCCGACTATGCTATGCTATAGTCTGAATTAAGGGCATGAGAGTTTGCCGATCGCTTCCACGAATTAACTTCGCCTTAAAAATAATATTCGTCGTCTTAACTTGTTTATTATGGTGCATCAGATTTGGCGGCATTATTTCGATGCGTAAGCACTATACACTGTGATACGCGCGCGATCGCATGCAGAACAACTGTTCTCATAGAAAGTCAAAAGCAAAAACATTGTCGTGACAAAATGAATATTTTATTATTTTATTCAATGAAATAAACGGCGCTTTTGTCTCTTTGCATAAAAAATAAAATAAAAAAGAACATACACTACAAAACATTAAAAATAAATAAAATAAATCTGGCATACGAGTTCGTGTAAGCGTGTTATAAATTCAAACGGACGTTTTTGATATTGCAACCATGAAATTTTCACCTTTTGCCAAACAGGTAGGTGCTAAAATATTTTTTAAATTAAAAAGATGATTACATTTTGAGTAACTTTTATTGTAATACAATTGTTCGGGTTCTGGATGTCTTGTGTTTGTGATCGCTCCCACGATATAGAAGTGATTTAAAAAATAAAGTGTTTTAACAATAATAATAACCACAGGTAGCCGTGGACCCTGCTCCCAACATCGGTGGATAACTATTTTTTATATTTTAAAAGATTTATTATTTTATTTTTTTAAGAATGACGAAATAATAATTATAACTCTGAAGTTGAATTTGTTTCTGCTATTAATATTTATCACAGCATTTATTATTTTAACATATTAATAGTACTTTTGATAATTTTTTACACTTTTAAATCTTAAAAAAAAAATTGATTTAATCAAAATTCACACTTAGAGTCCAAGTTACCGGCGTTCCTCCTCACAATATGAGCCGTGTGGCTAACGGTTTCTGAATCATAAACTTGATCCACCCACCTAACCAAAGTTTTATGTGGTGTTAACAACACCACACTATTGGCTGACATGAGTATCGGTAGAATGATCTTTGACTCTCCATCCCACATGTCAACAATCTTACGAGCCAACTCAAGATACTTTATTTGCCTATTTTGCTCAGTTCTTTCGACGCACAAACGAATACCACGGATCCAGTACATGATTCTGGACCCTCCAGAGGTGGAATTTATCGTCGGCTTCTTCCTAAGTTTCTTTTTTCATCTTTGCGTTTTATTTATTATTTAAACTGTGTATAATCGTTATTCTAAAATTTTTAGTGAAAAAAATGAATGGTCATCGGGATTGATTAAAATAACCATTTTATCTACCCTCATGACTTATTACATTTTATTTTTCTTTTTAATATAAATATCATAGGGGTTGTTTAGAAAATGATTTTACACAGTTTAAATTTAAAAAAAACAACTACAGTTTTTTTTTTGAAAAATTAGGACAAAGCCGACGAAGAATGGGATCCAGAAACATGTACTGGATCCGTGGTATTTTTTTGTGCGTCGATGTCAAAGACACTGTATAAAGATTGGTACAATCAATGGGCTTCATCATCCTCCTACTCTTGTCCCATATTACTTGAGGTAGGCGTAACATGTTTTTTTTTCTATTTTGACTATCAGTGGTTTTATCGCTTAACCTCTAATAAAAACGTCAGACCAAGGCAATATGTTACTTTAATCACAATAAATATTAATTTTATTAATTTTCCACAGATGTTTGTGGCGGCAGCACCTCAACTGGCTGCGGTGTCTATGGGTGGCTCCTTAGGATATCCATGTGTCTTGCTGCAACAATTCCAATCCAGTAATACGACTATCCACACAGACTTGGATAATCTCACTTGGATCGGTATGTATTGAATCATTTCAAACGAAATTTGTTTTAAGAGTAGAATTTGCATCTAGATGCATACATACTTGTACTTTTTTACCATGAGAGTAGATAAATTAATCTCAAAACGGTGAACGAAAACATCGTGAGGAACGGTTTCCTCATGTACTAGAACCAAAAATTCGAAGACAAAAAAAAAAGTGACATCCTCCAACCCGCACTGGGCCCGCGTGGTGGATTACGGCCCATTCCCCGTGGCATCTTGGAGAGCCTGTATTGTTAATTTGTACATTGGCCCTTATACATAGTAACCATTGATATATTCAAGTCCAGAAATTCATATCTCCTTTATTGTATCATTTTATGCTACTCTTTCATAGATGACGTTTTTAAACGAAGAGGTTTTCAATTTGATTGTATTTTTTTATGTTTGTTACTTTGTGTCGTTGTTGAGTTGTGTCTATGTCGAATGTTCTATTTAAATATTTAAAAAAAAAACATAAAGTGAGGTGTTCTTTTGTTTCAGCATCAATGCATGGACTCGCTGGCATAGGAGCAACTGTAATGCCAATCATAATGCAACTGACAGGAAGAAAATACACATTCATTGGTAGCAGTCTTCTTCTCCTAATTGGTTGGGCCCTTGCGTTTGCAGCTAAGGACATATTGACAGTCCTTTTATCGGCTATATTCCACGGTTTATCTAGCAATTGCATCACAATAATCAATTATGTAACAGTCAGTGAAATGTTAGCTCCAAAATATAGATCGACATCAATGGTACTGCTATCTATAAATCAGACTGTTGGAATTGTAATAGTGACCACATTAGGAACTGTTTTGAACTGGCAAACTGTTGCTATGATCATGTGTGGACCTATACTCTTAGCCTTATTGATGGCCATAGTTTGGCCCGAATCACCATCCTGGTTGGCTTATAAAAAAAAATTTGAGGAAAGTGAAAAAGCCTTCATTTGGTTACGAGGTACAGACAATGATGAAGCAAATAAAGAGCTTAAAGCTTTGATAGCAGCCCAAAAGGAGACCAAAAGAAGTGTTTCAAAGAAGACAGTTATAAAAGAAACATGGCACAAAATTAAAAGAAGAGATTTTTATCTGCCAAGCTTGTACATGCTATTGGTATTAGTGAACTTTTATATTAGTGGAGCTCTTCCTTTATTTATATACAGCAAAGATATCTTAGAGACAGCTATTGGAGATTCTAAAATAGCTATCATAGGTTATTTAGTTACCATGTGTACTTCAATGATTGGATCTTTAACTTCTTTAATTCTTATAAGATATTTTAAAACCAAAACTGTATTGTTTACTTGTTTAGGATGTATTGCTTCTTTGTTAGGTTGCTCTTTAGTTTCCTACTTACAAACTGTTGAAATAATAGCTAAAGACTCATATTTATTTCTTTATTGCTTTATAGGCTACATGGTGTTTTGTTATTCAGGATTTAACCCTATCACTTATGCGTTAGCAATTGATTTGATGCCTGTTAAGAATAGAGGTATAGGTGGAGCATTATTTAATATTTTAACCTGTTTGTTTTACGTTATTACAGTTAAATCTTTTCCATACATAATATTGTATATTAACATGTCTTGGACGTTCTTCTTACTAGGTTTTTTTTGTATGATTTTTACAATACTAATTTGGATTTACTTACCAGAAACAAAAAATAAGACTTTACAGCAAATTGAAGATTATTATAATTATGGTAGTTTTATAAGGATAAGAGATTTAGAAGATAATGAGATTAATATGCCCATTGTTAAAAGTATGGAATGATTTTTTAAATTAACATAAAGTTTGCTTAAGGTAAAAAATGGTCAAAGTCTATAAATTAAGCTGATTTTATTGCTTTCCGTTTCGGTTCAGAAAGGTAATTTTGGATGCCATAAACCTGTACTGCAAGTATGCTGTTTTATTTTGGTGCCAACCTACTTACCCAATGATATTTTTAAACGAAGAGATTCTTAATTCAATTGTATTTTTTTATATTTGTTACGCCATCATTATTTTATGAACCAAGTAGCTTCTGCCAGCGGCTTCGCCCGCGTGATAGTTGATTTCTTCATGCAAAGTTTGGACCCCCATTTCATACCCTTTGGGGGTGAATTTTAAAAATCCTTTCTTAGTGCTCGCCTATGTTATAAAAGGAACCCTTGTGCAAAATTTCATGTTCTTAGTCCCAATAGTTTCGGCTGTGCGTGGATATTTCAGTCAGTCAGTTTCTTTTTAAATATATATATATAGATTGGAAAACGTGTTTTTTATTTATAAAAATAGGTCCTTTCAATTCATTATCATCATCATCTTCCTGCCCTTGTACTGTTTTATTTAGGGTCGGCGCAGTACGTTTTTTTTTCTTCCATTCTGCCCTGTCACTCGTCGTAAAGCTATCACTGACTTCCTCTTTTCATCTTTTCTTAGGCCTCCCTCTCCCTCTTCATCCATCCACATATATGCTCATAATTCTTTTAGTAACATGCATTACATCCCTCCTGTTCACATGACCATACCAAGACAAATGATATCCCTTCAACTTTTCAGTCACCGGCGCTACTTTCAAACATCCTCTAATATATTCATTTCTCACTTTATCCATTATCGTAACACCACACATTCATGTCACCATTCTTATCTCCGCTACATACATGATTCATAATATTTAAAAAATCGGTGTTAAATTACTTTTAAATTTTTGGGAAAGATCTTTCGTCAATGTCCAGATATTACCTCTTTAATAGTGAGTCCAGCATCAGAGCAAACATCAATAAGTTGTGAATTTCTGTTTTAGCGCGTATTTGTATTTTGTAGAGTCACAACTTATGACTGTTGTCGATAAAACATCGACATCATCTTTCCAAAGCCTTTTTCGAGCTCCAATAGCACAGATATCGTTTATTAGAAGAAAAGCGCAGATATATGTAGATACGTCGTTGATATTTCTTGATATTTGAAAAGTGTAGATTTACCTTGCAACTCTAGAAAAAAAAAACTTTTTGTATTAGATTCCATAGTTATAAATCCTATAATATCGCTGAAAACACAAAGAAACTAAAGAAATAACTAATGTCTATAAAAAAACTTGACTTTGAAGTTGATTTGAAATTATAATTACAAATTATTTTGAAAATATAGATAGTTAAAGAATTTCTATGTAAGGACTGTAAATAACCTTTAAACCTCAACCTCATAATTCAACTTGGATTCATTTTTTTTCTACTTTTTTGTACTGTATCCTTTCTGTATTTAGAGCGAGCTCTTTTTTCATCTGTAGTGAAACAGGTGATGAAACTCATCGGCGGTTGAAACTGATTTCAATAGGTTCTTCGCAATTTTTTTTTTATTATCTTGTATTTTTCCTGACATTTTGCATTATTTTAATTGATTTAATTTTGTCGATTTTCATTTGCTGACATTAGTTTTTTTTAAGAGATTTTTTACATTTTTATATATGTAATTAATTTAATTTTGATAGCATACACTAGCACCATTATCTTGTATAATAAAATAATAATAACATATATTCCGCCTTTCGGCGGAACATAGGTTGGGCCAAACATTTTATATATGATCATTTTAGATAGGTTAGATAGGTACCCTGTGTTCATGAAATTAATATATAAAGAATTTGAATTTGCTTGAGGTTTTAGATGTTGTTCATTTATCATTTATTTATTTATTTAAGGATTACCAACGAGTGTTACAAAATAATAAAACTTAGAAATTAAATTGGTACATTTAACCTAGTCCTATAATGCACACTCAATTATAGGCAACCACAGCTTATGCATAAAAACGAGTGAACATGGTTCCAAATATGAAAGTATTAAATAAAAGTAAAAGTTACAGTATTGAGCATGACATGAATATGAAATAGAAAATTAAACAATATAGGTCAAATAATAAAATAAAGTAATGTCAAAATTAAATTGTGATAGGAATGCGCATGTCAAACAAATTATATATAGTTGTTTATAGTTGTTTGAGGTTTTTAGATTTCTTTCTAACTTTCATTGCTCATTTTATTATTTTCCAGTTATGTTCTAATTAAAGATGATCAGTCCATTGTTATGTTTAATCTGATATTTCACAATGTTGTTTTATGCGGCATTATATTCACGTGTAAGCACTTTACACTTTTCTCTCAGTGCAACCAAACGTAAAAACATTGTCGTGACAAAGAATGATTTTATTTTGTTTTTAAAAAATATACTTTTGTTTCCTTGCAAAATTTTACTACATTGAAAATAAAAATAATAAACCTGTCATACGAAATCGTGTAACCGCGTTATAAATTCAGACGGACGTTTTGGAATTGCAATCATGAAGTTTTCGCCTTTTGTCAAACAGGTGAGCGATGAAATATTATATTTTATTTAACGTTAAAAGGTTTTTTTTTACCAACATTTGTACTTGTTTATGCAAGGATTATTTTTGACATATTAAATATATCTTATATTATAATCCCCTCAATATTTTTTAACTTTGTATTTTAGTTTATTGAATTTTAATTTATTGAACTTTGTTTTATTGAATGCATAATAATGATTTTATTTTGTTTATTTTTTTGTAATGAAATGCAATGTTTTGATAGATGATGATGGATGATTTTTAATATGGGTTTTATCTGAAATAAATGAATTTTATTATTTATTTTCTTTCCAGGAAATAGAGGTTTAATGTTATACTATACCATAATAGTCTTGCATAGTTCTTATTTTATGCTGTTTGTTATTGTAATAATATATTTTTATTTTGTGTGTTTTTTTTTTGTGCGAGGCAAAAATATTCTTCTTTTTTTTATTTCTATAATATTTGTTTAGTCCTTGTCTCATATCACTTGAGGTAAGCGCAACAAGTTTCCCAATTAAATTCTCTCTGTCAACCGACAAGTTATATGTTTCATATTAGTCCTCACACAGCTTGTCTTACTTTTTTTCTTTCTTAATTCACCTACTTGCCAGTTGCTCATCCTTTGCACCATCCATGCTATAAACGATTACAAAATACGTAACAGTCAAGTATAACAGGTACAGGTACAGTACTTGAGCCAAATCCCCTATCCCAAATATTATAAAAGTACAAAAAAAAATTGTGGAAATTGTTGTATAGAATCACAACGATGGTTTAGGTAACTACCATATTCATATTCATTTATTGACATTAAAATAAAGAAAATTCCATTCAATGGAAAATATAAATTCAAAATATGTTACATTATTTTATCTTATATTCTATTTAGCTTGCATATCGCATGTGAAGCTGTTTTTTTTTACAAAGAAATAGAGAAGAAATAGGTATTTAACAACAATAATTACTCAATCTTAATGTCTCTAAAATTTGGCATGCCTAATGTCAATTATATAGTATTTAGATACAGTCCAATACAATAGTAAGTCAGATATGTTATCACGTTAACCCCTCGAGCACCGATTATACAATGTCACTCTTTTACACGCAAACTATATGTTCTTTTTGTGAAATTTTTTACTCATATATTATTCCTGAAACCATTCATTTATGGAATAAATCATTTTTTTGAGAAGTAGCTCTTTAAGCACTTTATTAAACTTTGGAAAAGGAAGATCTGGATGATTGTTTGTAACCTATTATAAATTTTAACACATATAGCTGATCAATTTGTGTTAAACACTGCAGTCTTTGGTACAAATTCTAGCACCAGTCGTTGACAATGTCTTGAACTACGTGGATAATTAAATTATCACGTGCATAAAGGCCATAAGCTTTCACAAATAGGTTAGGATTAGATTTTACAAATATACAAATTTCGAATATATGCATACTAAGTAGGGGTAATAGATTGAGTTTTTAAAGTAAGGTTTACAGGACTCATACGGGGGAATGCCAACAATGGCTCTTATGCAACGTTTTTGAGATAGGAATGCCTGCTGGAAGTCTGTTGAGTTTCCCCATAGTATCAACCCATATCGTAACACGGTAGCTACATATCCATGATATGCTAACAATACAGCATGTTGGGCTGATATAGATCTAAGCCTATTAAAAACATACAAAAGAGTTTACTTTCTTGCAGATCTCATTAACGTGTGCTTTCCAATCTAGGTAGGTACCTATTGAAATATCATAACAAACAAGATATAACTCCAATCTTTGATATTTGCCATGATATCTTAGAAATGAATTATCCATAGAATTTAGACTGTGCATAATGTTTGCCTTTGACGAACTATTGGATATTCAATAAACATGAAAATATATTTTACTAGTTTCTACTACAGAAACCATATTGTAATACAAATTAATATTTAAAAGATAAATGACAAAACGTGTCCCTCTATAGTCTCCGATGTAACTAGTATCAGCTTACTTAGTAACACTAAGTATTTTTAAGTTTTTGTTTGGTTTGTGATGTACTACATTTTATAACCAGGACTTAATTAGTATGGTACCTATATTTATGTAGGTATATTTAATAAGCGGTAATTTAACCTGGGCCTCATCAGAAGGCTTACAGTCACCCAAAGGGCAGTGGAAAGGGCTATACTCGGAGTTTCCTTTCGTGATCGCATAAAAAATGAAGATAACTGCAGGAGAACCAAGGTCGCCGACATAGCCCGAAGAATCGTCAAACTAAAGCGGCAATGGGCAGCTAGTTAGTTTAATTTTTTGTGGGCAGGGCACATGGCTCGTAGAACGGATGGTCGATGGGGCCGAAGGGTTCTAGAGTGACGACCGCGCACCGGAAAATGCAGTGTTGGAAGGTCTCCCACAAGGTGGACCGACGACCTGGTGAGAGTCGCGGGAGTGCGGTGGATGCGAGACGCACAGGATCGGTCGTTGTAGCGTCGCTTGGGGGAGGCCTGTGTCCAACAGTGGACGTCTTTCGGCTGAAATGATGATGATGAATTTAATCTGTACCTACACAGTGTAAAACTATTTTTGTAATTAATATTTTTACGCCCAGGATGACAGTACATAGTGAAACTATTTTTATAACTAACACCGTATACTATAAAATCATAACTATGTGTGAGAAACTTTGAATTTTTGAATTCTAAGTAGGCTTTTAATAAAACATTAATATACAATGTTGCATTGAATCAGTTTTTAATTTGAAATCGATAGGTAAATCGAATTACAGAAACCAATTAAAAGCTATTAATATAATATTCCTTATCAAAAGTTACTGCAATGCAATACAAATTTAATTATTGATTATTATATATATTAGTATGTATTTATATTATAATTATATATTAGACTTATGTATAATATAATTATATTTTAGATTTAGTTATTGCAAGGATTATGTTGTGCACTGGTTCCTACCCTCGAATGTATTCTCATTCTGTAACTCAAAGGTTTGCTGGGAGAAAACTCATTGTTGAGTTAAGCTCGCCTTTGTACATAAACTGTATTATCTCCGTGTACTATGTATGTTTTTTTGTGTACAATAAAGAATTAAGAATTAAGAAAAATAAATGTAAGTTTTTCCCATATATTTATCGAAATAAACAGTAATTATTTAATCAAGAATGATGGTTACATAAAATCCATAAAACAGTTTATGGCTGAGAATACACCCTTGAAGTATTCCCTATAAATTTGAACTAGACATTTCTGCTTATTCCATTTCTATTTTCTCTCAATGGTAGAAAATTAAGGCACAAAACAAATAATTATCGTTAACTGATTATTGTTCTTGAAATAAACAGTTGTCTACACAAAACCGGAGTAATTACTGTAGAACACATGATTACAAAACGATTATTTACCAACAAATGTGCTGAGCAAATGTTATTGTTATGTACTTACATATTGATGTTCGTAGCTGAGTACGACATGAGTGTTTGGGATGACAATGCCCTTGGCTAATAAGAATATGAAGGGACCTACAACAAGACTAAATAGATTATATTATAGATATCATACTTTATTTTACACTAAGAGTCCATAGGTACTCTGCTAAAAGCACTAATTTTTTTTACTATTTTAAGAAGCGAAAGAAAATGATATTGAAAAATTTTGTTGAAAATATTCGTTCAATAACGCATAATAATTTATCACCAATTGCTCCCTTAATCTCAAATAAAATAAACAATAGATCAAGAAAATACAATAACGACAACAATTAGGTATAATAACAATTTTTTTAACAGATGTTCGTGGCGACAGCACCGCAATTGGCTTCGGTATCTATGGGTGGTACCATAGGATATCCATGCGTCTTGCTGCAACAATTCCAGTCCAGTGATACCACTATTCACACAGATTTAGATACACTCACTTGGATCGGTATGTAGTGAAGTACATATTTCAAATATAATTTGTTTTAAGATTAGAAGTTTCAATAATCTCTATCTTCTAGACACATACTTACCTACATAAACTCAGTTTTTTTTTTCCACGTGGTTAGAACATTTACAGAACGTCATCTGTGCCATCATTACATACTGCTCTTTTCATTTATTTTGTATTTATTGCTGTAATGTTTTGTGAGTGTCGAATAAAATAATGTTTTCTATGATATTCTATTCTTTTCAATTTCAGCCCAAACTAAGACTTGCCCAAATAAATTGAGATTTTCTTTTGTTTCAGTATCAATGCATGGTTTCGCCGGTGTAGTAGCAACTCTAATGCCAATCATAATGCAACAAATAGGAAGAAAATACACATTCATAGGTAGCAGTCTTCTTCTCCTAATTGGTTGGATCCTTGCGTTTCTAGCTAAGGACATATTGACAGTACTTTTATCGGCTGTATTTCACGGTTTTTCCAGCAATTGTATCACAATAATCAATTATGTAACTGTCAGTGAAATGTTAGCTCCAAAATATAGATCGACGTCAATGGTATTATTATTTATAAATCAGACTATTGGACTGGTAATAGTGACCACATTAGGAATTGTTCTGAACTGGCAAACTGTTGCTATAGTCATGTGTGGGCCTATACTCATAGCCTTATTGATGGTAATAGTTTGGCCCGAATCACCATCCTGGTTGGCTCATAAAGGAAAATTTGAGGAAAGTGAAAAAGCTTTCATTTGGTTACGAGGTATAGATAATGATGAAGCGAATAAAGAGCTTAAGGCTTTGATAGCAGCCCAAAAAGAGACCAGAAGAAGAGTTTCAACGAAGAAAATAATTAAAGAAACGTGGTCTAAAATGAAAAGGAGAGATTGTTACCTACCGAGCTTGTATATGCTATTAATATTGGTGAATTTTTACGCCTGTGGAGGTCTTCCCCTATTTATATATAGCAAAGATATCTTAGAGACAGCCCTTGGGGATCCTAAAATTGCAGTCATAGGTTATGTAGTTACAGTTTGTACTTTGCTGATTGGATCTTTCATTTCTTTAGTTCTTATAAGATATTTTAAAACCAAAACTGTGTTGTCTACTTCTTTAGGATGTATAGCTTCTTTGTTAGGTTGCTCTTTAGTTTCTTACTTGCAAAGTATTGGAATAATAGAAAAAGATTCATATTTGTTTCTTTATTGCTTCATAAGTAACATGTTATTTGGTAGTTCTGGTTTTAATTCTATCACTTTTGCGTTAGCAATTGATTTGATGCCTGTAAAGAATAGAGGTATAGGTGGTGCATTATTTAATATTTTAACCTGTTTGTTCTATGTTCTTACAGTCAAATCTTTTCCATACATAATATTACGTATTAGCATAACTTGGACGTTCTTTTTACTAGGTTTTTCTTGTTTGATTTTTACAATATTAATTTGGATTTACTTACCGGAGACGAAAAATAGGACCTTGCAAGAAATTGAAGATTATTATAATTATGGGAGTTTTGTAAAGATAAGAGATGTAGAAGATGCTGAGATTAATATACCAATTTTTAAAAGTATAGAATGATTGGTTTTTTAGTCAATGATTTTTCAAAGTAAAGAAACAATGAGTGTTAATTGAAAAATAAACCTTGAAAAAAAACAAAATTAAGTTGATATTATCGCTTTCCATTCGGTTCAAAAAGGTGTTTTCAGATAACATAAACCTGTTCTGCAAGCAAGCTGTTTTATTTTGGTGATAACCTACTCCATTTTTTTACCGACATCCAATTAGGAGGAGGTTTTCAATCTGAATCAATTTTCCTTTTCTTTTTGTATTTTTATGTTTGTTACCTCAGAACTCTCGTCATTTATGAACAGATTTAGAAACTGTTTCTTTTTTTATTTTAATAAATTTGTCCCATTTATATCAATCTAGTTTTGATGATGAAACTGTAGGAATCCTTATAGTATATTGATTTTTATTTAATTAAAAGTCAAGCACTTGCCTTCTAAAAGGTGCACTTCATCGAGGAGTACCCTCGATGAAGTGCACCTGATGAAAAAAACCACTGATGGCTACTAAAATTTCTCATACTTAAAATTCAATTCAAAATTTAAATCAAAATATAGGTATTAGTTGTTAACACAGATGAAACAAAAAAATAAATAAATGGTAGCCAGATTTCAATAAAACTAATATTTATTAACAAAGGGTAATCGAATTTAATAAATAATTTACATGTACCGATACTGTATACAATAAAAATGCATTGGCAAATCAAGAGAAAATATGAGAAGAATAAAGTTAGGGTAATATCTATTAATTCAAAGCATTTGAAATAAAAATTCTCTCTTGTGGTCCTTAATATTATTAGAAGCTTTGATATTTCGACGTAGAAATCAAAAAGCTTTATCTAGGTTACGTTCATCTTTGATTGTAGTTTGATATTTTGAAAAAGTAAGTATTTGTCGCCAGAGTATGCGCAAAACTAGCATACTGAATGATTTTATAGACATGATGTAAATTTAAGATTATAATGAATTTGTGAAATGGAACTTGAATGGAATAAATATTTTGACTGGATTATAAATATCTACGAATAAATACAATTTGCAATGCAGGGTTTTGATTACACTGGTCAACACAAGTCTTGTTTCCTTTATTTTTTTTTCTGTTATTGGGTATTTCTATGGCCCTGAATATGAAAAAATTACTGGAAGATTGCTAACAGCTTCAGTTTTTGAAATATAGAGTTTTATTATTTTGATAAATAAGTACAGAAAATTAATAAATGATGTTAACAAAATTTCTATTGAACACTATCAAATGATCTTTTATACGATTTTCTTAAATGAACGACTTTAGGTAGATCACGTTGCAAACTCCAGCAGTAGTCTGCCATCATATGTGAGTCCCACCGCCCCTGATACCACTCTTCCATTGTTCAAAGATCCTGATGGAATCTTTCACCCTGCTCCTCACTAAAATCACCTAGATTTTGTAGAAATCGGTCTAAATGTGAGTGCAGGAAGTGGATTTTTATGTTCATGTTGCACCCTAACTCTTGCAAGTTCGATAGCATGGACTCAACAAGCTCGATGTGGTTGTCAGATTTCTTTTTGCCTAGGAAGTTACTCATAACCAAAACGAATGACTTCCATGCTTTGGATTCGACTTCAGTCATTTAGCTTCTTTCGGTAAATTTAGATCTCTTACTAAGTCATTTAGTTCTTTCTGATTAAATGGTTGAGGTTCTTGGATACATTTGTAGTCTGAATCAGAGTCTTCACTTGATGTATTTCGTTCGGGTTCACAGGAATTTGGATCATCAGAAGATTTAGATGTGTTAGGCTGTACCTCTCGTGGTTTTAATTGAGGTCGTTGAGCAGAAGGTAAGTTAGGATATGACCACATATTTCGGTTTCCAGGGTTAATTCCGTTTATTTTCACTACGCAGAAGTAGCAATCGTCATGATGATTTCGAGGTTCTCGCCAAATCATGGGTGTTACGAACATTACTGCATCTCTTTTTCCACTGGATCATAACCGTAGACATACTACACATTTCGTGCATACAATATGAGGAACCCATGGCTTGTCCTGATTACACAATTTTATTTTAAAGTATTGATGATACGCAGTTTTTACAAAGTCTGATATAGGTTTTCGATATTTTGCAAATACATATTCATCACAAATGTAGCAAAAAGAATCAGGATTAAGTACACAACACCTTCTTGACGAAGCCATATCGAAAACAACAACAAAATATATTTCAATGTCCAATAAAAAACGCAACTATAAGTAAAAATAGTAATGGAGGGTAGTTAGCTGTAACTCAAAAACAAAAGCTGTGAGAGAAAAATTGTTACCATATTTAAAAAATACGCGTTAGTTTGAGATAGAAACAAAAAAAAAAATTAAAGGAAACAAACGATTTTATTTTTTTTGTTGACCAGTGTTATCTTTCTTCTACCCTCAGTTCGATTGGGTTTAGCGCAACCCTTTTTATTCCATTCATTTCCATACAGTATCATCTTAACTATCAGCTCATTTGGAGCCATATTATCTTTAGCACAATCAACATTCATATTGAAATTTTTTCTAAAGACCATGTTTCTCAATTATCATTCATCATTAAGCAGCTGCTACAACCACTCTTTGAAAATCGTCGCATCGCCTTCTACTCCAAAGGTGTCTGTACCTATTTTCAGTCTCCACGCGTGAACATTTAGATGTATATCACAGACAACAGAAGTCCCGCAAATCTTCGTTGAAAAGGGAGAATCCTGAGAGAATCCTGTCTGGTCCGGGTATTGTGTATTGTGTTTTAATTAAGCAGGGATCTCAAATCATGCAATGCAGGATTTTGAATTTTAGTTCGTATTTGGCATTATGGATGTCGCTACAAACGTATTGACTCACACGGTTATCCGTTCTATATTTTTTTTTAATTGATATAGACCAGTGCTTGACTGCGATCCCACCTGATGGTAAGCAGAGATGAAATCATTGATGGCAAGGCGCACTAGTTTATTAAGAGCCTATTCACTCTAGCCTTGAAGACACCTAAATTATAGTTGGACTGGAAGACCGCAGCAGGCAAATTGTTCCAGTCCTTCGATGTACGCGGTATAAACGACGAAGCGAAACACTTAGTCCGGACCGTTGAAGTTTCAACAACGTAAGGGTGGTTACTCGTCGTAAGGATATGGTGGAATCAAGTCATGCAATTCCCGCGCACACTCTAAAATGGAACCTGTAAATTACCGATAGGCTGGCTACTCTGCGCCTGTGCTCGAGACTTTGTAGATTGGACTTAACCAAGTCTGGATCCCCAATTAGCCAATTCTATGACAGATATGGCCGTCCCGATGCCATTTGCATTTTTTTTTATTTCACTTATTCTTTAGCCTATTCTTTTACTTTTTTTTATGGGTTATTGATGATGTTGATGAACATGAATCGTATACTTGAACTGGTACTTACCTAAAGCCTGAAAAAGAAATATTGGAAGGTAACAATGAAATCTATTTGTATTTGCTATAATACCACATCTACCTGGGCTCATTTTATTCGGATATCTCAGTACAAGAGGAATCCGTCGGCCGATTGGCGAAATAATCTGAAAGCGTCTGTTTAATACCTTCTGATAACGTTTGAGAAATCGGAATTACTCTAAGATTTGCTCCTAAATCTTATCTAGAACTAGCTGTTGCCCGCAACTTCGTCCGCGTTAACTTCGTAAAACTATACAATCATTCTGTGCTTGCAATTCATTTCGAAAGCATCGCAATAATTGATTGCACTTTGACATAAAACGGTTAAAGGGTTTATGTTCTGGTAAAACCACATTGTATGATTTTAAACCCTCGCCACAGTGAGCACGCCACATTCGCAGCGGTAATGCCTGTTTTAGAGGAGTGACTACATTGGCATCACGGCATCCTCTCTTTATGCAGGACTCACCTGATGTGGGTTTTCTGGAAGGTATCTGTATTGAATTCTGCAGGAAGAAACACTCGGGTCTCACCATTGTGCGGATTGCCTGGAGAATACGATGAAGTATACGGTGGAAGTCAGTCTCGCTTGGTCGGAACGCCAAAGCGATTGGTGGAGAAAATGACAACCAGTAGCCTCCTTCAGTGAAGCACTACGATCAGAGAAGGTGGGTTCCCAGCCATCGCAAACACGGGATCGCGGTGGTGCCGTCCGGCCGTCTGGTCAAAGCAATCCTAAATCGACGGCGCGTAGTATTCTACGCTCGACTCAAAGAGATGTCCGTAAATAAATAGGGCCCTCTAGAGCTGATGTCTGCTAAGACTGCGAGATCATTCGAAAGAGTTACCTCCCATAGCAATTTTCGCCTCAATAATGTGTCACTGAACAGTTTAAGCAGTTAGACAGCTTTGCTCCTTCGTTTACCTCTAGTAAACGAAGGAGCATAATCGGAACACCAACCTTCAGCCGGATAACGTGCACTGGTAGTGCAAAGCCTTAAGTGAATGCAAAAACTACCATCATAATCAACTATCTTTCTCCACAACAGTACTTATGAAGAATTTGGGAGAGAATGGTTGCATTGATTGTTGCAGTTTGATCATTTTGGGAGTTACTTGTTCATTTACCTATGATTTTTTTGGCGTGTATTTAAGTGACGTACACGTATATCACACAAATGTTTTTTCGATAGTGGGAACTACCCTATGAAGAGTCTCCAACTTTTGAATGAATTTCGGCGACATCTTGTGCGTAGATACACACGCATCCGTCCAATTGAACTCGCATATTGATGGCCAAACCGAGAAATTACTGACACTGATTGCCTCTGTGAGGACACGGCAGTTCACCCAAGCTGGATAGATCTCCACCGCATACTACACCGGGTCCTCCGGGCGATTCGCAAAATTGTAATATCAGGGTACTTCCAACCGAATCCGGAAAAGCAACCGTTTGAACACCCACAACACTCCTGAGCTTGTGCATCCATAAAACAATGAAATTACGGTAAACAAATGTAGCAGCCGATTAGTATTATCCCTGAGATTGGCCTCCCTCAGGGGGTTGTTCCAGTGTTGGTCACCATTCACTGCAAAAGGTAATGTCCGGATGTCGACGAAAGGCTGCAAGGAATCTGAGATACATTATACGTTGTCGAACTATGATCAGAAAAACACATTCGATTTCGTTCTATATGAAGCAGTGACTGCAAATAATAAAACACGCCATTATTAGGCCGCAAGGTGCCATTATCCCGGAGGACACAGTGGAGCATACAGTGGAGGTGTGCCCCGCAAGGGCGGAGCACCACTTTGTCCTCGTGGAGGCAATCGGCGTCAGTGACGGCCGGCGCGAATCGGCGCAAGAGGCGCCGGGCTCTGGTTTGGGCGAGATCCAGAGCGAGGAGTAATGGCAGGCGGATGCCTCCTTCTGCAAAGTGGTAATGCTAGCGAAGGAGTAGGTCGCAAGCGTAAGGGAACGAACGTCCTCACGCCAATCCGAGATTCTGACCCCGACTACCAGCCACGGTAGACGCGGGCTTGCGGACGTCGAGCGATCGGTAGCTAGCCGCCCGGCCGCCCGATAGTTGACCGGACTGAGCTCAGTCGTCAACAGCGCGTAGTGATCCCCGCGCTCCTCAAAGAGATGTTGCAAAGAGCAACTGAAGGACACATGTGTGGTTTTAATCAATTAAAAAAGATTGACACGCCCTCGCGCTCCCACCAGAGCGAAAAAAGTAATTGGATGATTTCCAACCTTAAAAAAAAAGAAAAAGGTGCCATCATCATCATTATCATTTCAGCCGAAAGACGTCCACTGTTAGGCATAGGTCTCCCCAAGTGTCGCCATAATGACCGGTCCATCCATCGGATTACGCGACTCTCACCAGGTTATTGGTCTACCTGGGGGCCTTCCAATGCAAGGTACCATGTAACCCCTTCCGAAAATTTGGCAATGTTATTTTAAAGTCAATAATTAAATACACGTAGGCGTTTACTTTTATCGCATTTGGTTACAGAAAAAGTTGTTAAAAATGCCTCCTTCTGACACCAGTAGTTTTAAAATACACAATGCCATCTATCAAATTTAATATGAAGTTCAACTGTCATTGTCATCATTATTTCTACTTTGAGTCTTTAGATGGCGTTGCGAGTTGCGTGTGGTGTCATATTTAACTTCTTGAAAACTTTAAATTCATACCGTTTGTATTTCATATGCTTTGTTTCATTGCGATGAAATAAAGCCTAAGTAATATATCAAGTTACACAGAATTTTAATGTATAAAAGCTATCTACATCGATTTCTAACATTTTGCGTGATACGCACACAACTAAAAACTTCTACAGATATATTATGTGTAGATATATAAAAAAAAATTAAGCATGCAAAAATATATAAAAAATCCTATTTACGGTGAAAAAATAAAAACCAAAAATTTCGCAAGAGAGCCATATGGGATTCGAACAACCTATAAATCATACGCAAGTCTAGATACGAAACCACTGCGCTACGGTCTTCGATGATGAAAATTTGAAATAGACGTTCTTATATAAACGTCATAATTGACTGGTTGGCTCCTTATCGATAATAGCGTGATGATTTTCGTTTCAGAAGTAATATTTGCAGCTAAATGGAATAATGTAATATTATTGTACGTGATTTTACTCGCCGCTTTGATTTTATTATGTATTTTGATTAGTTTTTACAAAATATTAAGAAGATATCGAATAGAAATGTCAATTTTGTTTCGAAAAAATGGTAAAAGTTAGTTTTATTACAAAAAAAAGGATAAAATAATGACAAAATTTTTAACTGTAACTGGGGATCGAACTCGCAGCAAATGTCGTTCAATACCTACATTTTCGATTATTGCTCACCCCCCATAGCAAATAGCGTGATAATTTATAGCCTATAAGTTGCCCTCACCTATAAGGATTATGTATGCAAAATTTGGACAGGATCGGTTCAGTAGTTTTTGCGCCAATTAATACCACCGCAAAATAATTTTACTGTTTTATTATATGTATAGATAATTTTAGATATGTATATCTGTTTGGTAACTGGTATTTGCATAATGAATATTATGTTAAATTCATTTGGCAGTTTACAAATTAAGTTCAAATAAATTGTTAATTTCATTGGTTTTTTTATGTTATAAATTATTGGGCGGAGCGCCGCCTCTTGGAGGTGATCGGCGGTAACGACCAATCGCGCCGATGCCTGGAGTTAAGTAATAAGTTTGGGCACGCCACAATTATGGCGGTAAGTCCCCTCTTTGAGGCGTGGTTGGAAAGACCTCACGGCGTCCTCACCTTCCGCATGACGCAGGTTCTCACCGGATACGGTAAGTTCGGAAGGTTCCTGCACCGGATTCGTGCGGAAACGACGCCTGGGTGTCGCCACGGTGTGGACCGACCGGAGGACACGGTAGAGCACACGGTGGAGGTGTACCCCGCTTGGGCAGAGCAACGCCGTGTCCTCGTGGGGGCAATCTGCGGCGGCGATCTCTCGCGCCGGGCCTTGGTTCAGGTCATGGTCCGGAGCGAGGAGGAGTGGCAGGCGGTCGCCTCCTTCTGCGAAGCAGTAATGCTAGCAAAGAAGGCGGCCGATCGCGTGAGGCAACGGTCCTTACGCCCTGTCCGCCGCCGGGATTCCGATCCCGATTTCCGGCCACCGTAGGCGCGGGCTTGCGGATGGCGAGCAATGAGTAGCCCGCCGTCCGACCGTCCGGTAGCCGTCCGGACCGAGCCCAAGTCGTCGACGGCGCGTATTGTTCCACGCGCGCCTCAGGGAGATGTCAGCAAATCTTAGGGGCCCAGCAGGGTCGAAGCCTACTGGGGCCATGGGTAGTGTGAAAACGAAACCCGGGGCCCTGGGACGAAGGCAACGAAAGAACAGGAGTGGGTTTTTAGTCAGTAAAAGTCTGACACTATCTCCTGCTCCGCCCAAGAGCGGGTTTTGTCATAAGATGATTTTCCCACCCAATACAAAAAATAATAAAAAATAATAATAATAAGTTTTTTTTTTTGAGCGAGGAGGAATGGTAGGCGGTCGCCTCCTTCTGTGAAGCAATGATAGTTAGCGAAGGAAGCGGCCGGAAGGAACAGACTTCCTCACTCACCAGCAGCTGGGATCACAACCTCGATTTCCACCTACAGTGGCTACCTCAGGCGTGCTAGCCCACGATGATGAGGATGGCAAGCAATGGGTAGCTCGCCGTCGGCTGTCCAGTAACTGTCCAGACCGAGTCCGAGTCGTCGACGGCGAGTAGTGGTGATGTTGATGTCAGCAACTGTAGGGGCCCAACAGGGTCGAAGCCTACTGGGGCCCTGGGTGATGCGAAAGAAATCGCCGGGGCCCTGGAAAAAAGGCAAAGTAGGAACAGGAGGTTTTTAGTCAGTAAAAGTCTGACACTATCTCCCGCCCAGCCCAAGAGCGGGGGATGTCTTTAGATGATTTCCCCATTCAAAAAATAAATAAATAAAAAAAGTACCTGCTATGTAATTTGCAAGCACTTTATCCAAACCTACGTAGAAAGATGTCAGCAAATCGTAGGGGCCCAGCGGGGCCGAAGGCAACGAAGGAACAGGAGTGGGTTTTTAGTCAGTCAGTCTGACACTATCTTCCGCTCCGCCCAAGAGCGTGATTTGTCATTAAATGATCTTCCCAACTAAAAAAAAAACCTACGTAGTAAAAAACTCAAAAAAAAATAAAAAATTTTACGTTTCGAATAAGGAAATGCAGTTTTGTTTGTAGAAGCCATGTTAACATCTACGTTAGCTACAACCTTAGTAAAGTTGTACTTTTTACTATTTTTCAAACTAGTTGATACCCGTAACTTCGTCCATGCCAGACTCGTGAAACAGCACAATATTATTCGGTCACTATTCCAATAAGTTGTTTTTTTGCGCCTTACTTTAATACTTTTAGAGGTTCCGTACCTCAATGATCCTTATAGGATCACTTTGTTGTCCGTCCGTCCGTCTGTCTATCGGTAAAAAACCTTTATCTCGGGAACGTCAAAAAATCATGTCTGTGGTCCCTTCAAGCTGTAGAAAAATCAAACTTCTGAGTTAACGAAAAAAAAGATACGGCCGTTTATTTCGCAAAAATCGTATATTTCGACATTCTTAAGGAAATCAAAATAGGGTACTTCCTGTTGACCTAGAATCCTGACATTTTTAAAGCAGGGTCATATGGCACAGGTATAGGAATAAATCTGAAAACAGAAAATGTTTTTTTACCTACGTCAAATGTCAAATCTTCGAGACTCCATTCGGGAATTCTAGTTTGTACGGAACTCTCAGTGCGCGTGTCCGATTCGCACTTGCCCATTTTTTTATTAAATCAAAGTAGCTATCAGTCACAGTCTCGTAAAAATCGGTGCTGTCGTTTCGGAGATTAGTCAGCACAACCAGATAGAAGCATACAAAATTAAATAATTGCATTATTGCTACAAGTATCTTTTTTATATGTAATACAGGACTGTGGAAGTTTTATATTTTTGAAATGTAAGTTTACAACTATCCAAGAACCAGACTTTATTTATAACTCAGATGAAATGTTTTTGAAGTTTCAAAACTC
This sequence comes from Mythimna vitellina, assembly GCA_949316375.1. NCBI lineage: Eukaryota > Metazoa > Arthropoda > Insecta > Lepidoptera > Noctuidae > Mythimna > Mythimna vitellina. The sequence continues at coordinate 5,153,409 of OX438708.1, read as the reverse complement.
TGTCGGCGTCGGTCGAGTGGTCTCACGTTGTACTGTGTATGTCCCAAATAAAAGTATTTTTATTCTATTCTATAGTAGATAATAATAGACATAATATTAGCATAGCATAGTCGACCTTATAATGTTTCCACTGTTGGGACTCAGGCCTCCTCTCTAGAAGAGGGAATAGGCCGTAATCCACCACGCGTGCCCAGAGCGGATTGGTGAATGTCACATGTCTTCGAACTTTTGGTTCTAGAACATGCCGGTTTCCTCACGATGTTTTCCTTCACCGTTTTGAGAGCAGTGGTGATGAAATAAATTACACAAAGAAATGCGTCCTACAACTTGTAAGTCGAGGCCGTTACCACTCGGCCACCACTGCTCTCCAGATATAATATTAACTAATCATAATCCCGCGGGATTCTGAAACCAGAGGCCAAGTCCGACAAGAAATTTATTTTTTTATCTCGCCAACGAAACAAACTTTGATTTGTAATTCATGAATTTATTAACAAGATCATGGCAAAGTTAAATTGAGTTCTCTCGTCGCCTTATTACTAGATGTCCGGTCCTGAATCTTTTGCATTTGTGCCGCTTCCATAAGCCCTAGTTGTTTTTTTTTAGCTGCGGAATGAAGAGAAAAAGATTTGCTAGGATTTATACTGTAGCTAATTAAGAGTTTAACTTTGCTGTTCTTAATAAAATATGTCTTTCTCATCTGCGGATGTTGGATGAAGAATTGTAATAGCTAGTATAAATTTGATAGGATTATTTTTGCATTGTTAAACACACTAGCATATGAAGTATGACCCTATAAAAAAAAAAACTATTATTATTATTCATCGTTTTTTTTATAATTGATATAAACCAGTGCTTGAGTGCGATCCCACCTGATGGTAAGCAGAGATGCAATCATTGATGGTGAGGCGCACTAGTTTATTAAGAGCCTATTCACTCTAGCCTTGAAGACACCTAAATTATAGTTGGACGGGAAGACTGCAGCAGGCAAATTGTTCCAGTCTTTCGATGTACGCGGTATAAACGACGAAGCGAAACGCTTAGTCCGGACCGTTGAAGTTTCAACAACGTAAAGGTGGATACTCGCCGTACGTCGAGTTGTCCGATGGTAGAAAGGAGATGGCGGAATCAAGTCACGCAATTCCCGCGCGCAGTCTCCAAAATGTAACCTGTAAAATACCGATAGGCTGGCTACCCTGCGCCTATGCTCGAGGCTTTGTAGATTGGACCTAACCAAATCTGGATCGCCAATTAGCCTCTTCGCACGCCTTTCTACTGAGTCTAAAGCTGTTCAGGCAGACACTTATTGAAATAAATTATTTTTTACAAAGTAATAGATGTGCGAGCAGTGGTGGTCTAGTGGCAAGGGTCCTGACTTACGAGTTGTTGGTCACGAGTACAAACCCAGCCAGGTGCATTACTTCGTGTAATTTGTTTCATTACCACAGCTCTCAAAACGGTGAAGGAAAACATCGTGAGGAAACCGGCATGATTACGACCCATTCCCTCTCCTAGAGAGGTGGCCTGGGTTCTTAAAAGGCTGATTATGCTTATGCTACTATAAATTACATAAATTAGATTAGATAAATTATTGAAATATATTATTAAAATTAACTAACGCCTAAGCAGATGCACAAAGCGAAATGCTTCAGACACTATCTGATTATTACACAGGGTCAGTTGAGTCAAGGAAGATGCGTTGAGTCTCCTCAAGAGCCCATAAAAATCAGTAACTCTGTTCTCAACGAACATGCCAGACACATAATACCATCGTTAAAGATATAATTATTATCATATAGTTTACAATAAATTAGTAATATTCTAGATTCTGGAATGGCGACCATGTACCCGAGGACGCAGCGTTGGAAGTTCTCCCACATGGTGGACCGATGACCTGGTGAGGGTCGCGGGAATCCGATAGATGCGAGACGCACAACCGATCATTGTAGCGACATTTGGGGGAGGCCTATGTCCAACAGTGGACGTCTTTCGGCTGAAATAAGAAAGGACGGCGGAATCAAGTTATGTAATTCTTGCGCACACTCTCAAAAATGCATCTAATAAAATACGGAAAGATTGGCTACAATATTCACTTTCCAAAAATTGCAATATCCAGTTTTAAATTGTAAATTGCAAATATGTATTTAATATCATGTATCGTGTAAATTAACCAGTCGTAACCAAATCAAACTAAAATCTGTCGTATCTCGATATGCTAAAATTGGAAATGTAATAATGTTACATCGACACTCAGAGGTTAGGGAGATTGCAGATTGGTGTATAGAAGTATGTTCAAGTAAATGGAATGCAGTAAAAATTTTAACATTCTAAAATATTATTTAAATATTATTATTAATTTTAAATATAATTATTAGTTTATTCTATTCTAACGTCGTATTTAATTGGTTATATGATTCCAGCCACTGTAGGCGTGGGTAGCTCGCTGTTCGGCCGTTGAGTAATCGTCTGGAAAGAGCCCGAGTTGTCAATATCGCGTATAGTAATTCACGCGCTCCTCAAAGAAATGTCAGCAAACCGTAGGGACCCAACAGGGACGATGCCCGCTGCGACCGCGAGGTTTTTCTGTAAAGAAAACCCGTTGTCCACAAGCCCGTGCCTACGGTGACTGGAAATCGGGAACGGGCGGCTGGGGCGTGAGGGCCGCTCTCTCGCGCGTGCAAGTGCGGCCTCCTCTTTTGCTAACATTTCTGCTTTGCACAAGGAGGCGACCGCCTACCACCCCTCCTCGCTTCGGACCATGGCCTGAACCAAAGCCCGGAGCGAGAGATCGTTGCCGCCGATCTGCCCCACGAGGATACAGCAGTGCTCTGCCCAAGTGGGGCACACTTTTACCGTGTGCTCCATCGTGTCCTCCGGGCGGTCCACACAGTGGTGACACCATTCACTCTTGACTTAGAGACCCTTAGACGGCTATGTTCAGTACAAACAATCCGTCTGACTTAGAAGTAAAGATGAACTGATATCCAAGTCAAAGTCAAAAGTTTTTTATTTCACATAGGCCTACATGGGCATTTATCATCGTCAGAAGCTAGTGCACGGTTCCAAATTGGTCGTTTCCTATGGAGAAGAACCGGCAAGAAACTCCATACTAACTATTTTCTAGGTTCGTTCGTTCCATTGAGATGTTGGGTTTCAGGGGTCTTTTTTAATCAGCGAACCAACTCGATTGAATGTACTTTAATGACTCTCCTAAGAGAATATGTATTACAATGCGTATTGAATTAAACTGCTTACTTAGCCTGAAATTAAACTTATATTCTATAGAATTGTGCTCACTATGCGTATGTGTGCTCCCTAACAGTGTATAACTGTATATCATCTATCGATTTCCGTGAGTAAGGATTGATTTTCACTAGAACTTTCGTAACAAGCCCGTTCTTGACATCGAGACTTTATCACGGAAACAGCAGTGTCTGTTCCAATTTAAGTATTTTTTTTAGTTATACGAATGTCAGACCCCAATTTCTTCCTCGATCCATCGGAAACGCAGTGGCTGTAGGAACCACCTTCACGAAACATGCGCCAGCTGTACTACAAGCTTTTTTTAACAAGAAAAAAGAAGAAAACCCCAAAATAAGTGAGAAAGGATAATGAAATATAGGTAGATATGGAATTGGAAGGTATTTCACAGAAGGCACATTAATCAGTTTTTCGACATAAATACCACAACATTAACTATCACAAAAAATATATATATATATAAAATTGCTCTAAATGTGTCCAAACGTTAAGCTTATTTACTCTGTTACCTCTAGTATTTTTCCACCCTACAATAATAGGTAATGTAAAACAAGTGAATAGGTGAATACAATACAATTTAGGTGTCTTCAAGGCTAGAGTGAATAGGCTCTCAACAAATTAGTGCGCCTCACCTATTGCATTACTACTTACCATCAACTGGAATCGCAGCCAAGCACTAGTTTATAACAATAAAAAAGTAATAATAATATTTAACATTAGTTCTATTATTTACAGATTCTTTTAAAATGGAACAATTGATACTCAAAAACCCACTTTTATTCGTACCACTTTTAGGCACGTAATTTACTGTTTCGCACTATTGCGGGAAATTGTGCGTGCTTGCCGTCGCCACAATTCTATTACATTTACCGTATAAGGCTGGGCGTGAAGCGACCCCACGCATTGCCGGTCAAACCCCGTTCATTTATATATTTCTTCGTATGTGTAATAAAAAACGTCGTTTCATACACGTGAAAATTTGTCACTGTGACACTCGTTGCCATAACACCCTCGCCTGCGACTCTGGCGAATTTTGCCTTGGTAACAATGACAATGACCAATGTTGAGGACATAGCACGAAAAATCGCCAAACTTAAGTGGCAATAAGCAGGGCACAGATGGCCGTTGGGGCTGAAAGGGTCTTGGGTGGCGACCACGTACCGGAAGACGCAGTGTTGGAAGGCCCTCTAAAAGGTGGACCGATGACCTGCTGAAATTTGCGGGAATCCGATGCATGCGTGACGCACAGGATCATTCATTGTGGCAACATTTGGGGGAGGCCTATGTCTAGCAGTGGACGTCTATCGGCTGAAATGATGATGATGAACAAAGACAAACTTTTTTCACTTGTATCATTATAACCGTCGCCATTAAAGCTTCAACCAAATCTATGCACCCCCTTACCCCACCCACATGCTGTGTACCAGACTCTAATAATTTGAGAGCGGGTTAAATCTCATCTCGACGCAAATCAAATATTTAGCTAAGACGGATCTCGACGTACAGATACACAAACAGATGTACATACAGCTGAGTAATATATTACGGCGTTTAGTTTGTAAATGAGTGTCGAACGCTGGTAGTGTTATGATTTTTGTAAAGTTTTTGGAAGGTTTGCGTAGAGTTTGTACAGATAAAATATAATCAACTTCCATAATTCATATCCATACTAATATTACCCCAACTAACCCAACTATAGAGAGCTTCAAAGCACGTTTGAAAAAATGACTTATGTAGCAAGCTTTTTATTCTTTTGACGAATTTATGATTTAATTTAATTTAACTTTGACGCAAATATTAATTTGGACAAATAATTATTGTGACTTTTTATAGGATTGTTTTTTATTTTAATTTGATTTGACTTCGATTTATTTGTTTTTCTTGTATTCTTTTTTATTTGTTTGACATTGTTATGTAATCATTAATTTGTTGACTAAGTATAATTAACATTCTGTATATGACTTGTAAGAATCCCTTACCAATAAATTACTATGACTATTACTTTGTGTAATTTATTTCATCAACATTGCTCTCAAAACGCTGAAGGAAAACATCGTGAGGAAACCGGCATGTCCTAGAACCAAAAATTCGAAGATATGGGACATTCACCAACCTGCACTGGGTCCACGTGGTGGATTATGGTCCATTCCCTCTCCTAGAGACGAGGCCTGAATCCCAGCAGTGGGAACATTAATGCATATGCTATACTAAACATGATTATGCTATGCTAATATTATGAATGTGAAAATAATTCTGTTTGTCTGTCTACCAGTTTGTTACGCTTTCACGGTTCAACTACTGAATAGATTTTGATGAATTTTGATAAGAAGGAAGCTTGAACTGCATGGATGGACATAGGCTTTACATTTTATGCGTCTTCGACTTCAACTTCGCGTCGGCGATAACCAACATTCAACAAACTCTTTGATTTTTGAACAAACTCTTCAAAGTTCATTCAGTTCCTCAGAGATCCAATCATCAATGTGACAAAAAAAAGCTAATTTGAAACTATCCGTTCAAGTAAAAAAATAAATTCAAATTTGTTCGTCTAATAATGACAAGTTCTGAAAGAACAGTAAAAGCTAAAAGTAAAAAAAAGCTAAGGAATTGAAAAATAATATTTTATGTACACTTTTACTTGATAAAAACAAAAAAAAAGATAAATGTACTATCAGCTTGTATATAAGACAGTATCAACCTTGGAAGGTTATCGATCCACATAAAACTGTCGATTACTTGTATTATGACCGATATTTGTTACCTTTCACCTAAATTCATCCATTATGTCTACCTTTACGATATGGCCTGCCTTAGACACTACGTCCACTACGTCGTATCTTCAAGATAGAAAAACCTCCTATCAACCTTGCTTTGACGCAACCATGTTGGGGACCTTTGTCTAACCGGTTGCAGATTAATTTCAGTATTTTTCACAATGGGATTTATCAGAAGGCTTAAAGTCACCCAAAGAGCAATGGCAAGGGATGTGCTTGGAGTTTCCTTGCGTGATTGTATCAGAAATGGCGAGTATCCACCCTTACGTTGTTGAAACTTCAACGGTCCGGACTAAGCGTTTCGCTTCGTCGTTTATACCGCATACATCGAAAGACTGGAACAATTTGCCTGCTGCGGTCTTCCCGTCCAACTATAATTTAGGTGTCTTCAAGGCTAGAGTGAATAGGCTCTTAATAAACTAGTGCGCCTGACCATCAATGATTGCATCTCCGCTTACCATCAGGTGGGATCGCAGTCAAGCACTGGTTTATAACAATTTAAAAAAAAAAGAAGTGAAGGTATACGCAGGAGAACCAAGTTTACCGACATAGCTCGAAGAATCGCAAAACTTAAATGGCAGTGGGCAGGGCACATTGCTCGCAGAACTGAAGTCAGAGGTTGTTAAAAACAACTAAACTAATAAACAACTTAATAGATACACCTAAACAATCTAAAGATATTGCCAAGCTTAAGTGGCAATGGGCAGGGCACATTGCTCGCAGAACGGATGGCCGTTGGGGCCGAAAGGTTCTGGAATGGCGGCCACGTACCGGAAGACGTAGCGTTGGAAGGCCTCCTGCAAGGTGGACCGATGACCTGGTAACGGTTGCGGGAGTACGATGGATGCGAGACGCACAGGACCGTTCATTGTGGCGACACTTGGGGGAGGCCTATGTCCAGCAGTGGACGTCTTTCGGCTTAAATGATGATGATGAATCTAAAGATAAAAGTATGTACAAACGTGTATAAAATAAAAAGTATTTACTGGGCATGAAAAAATTCATCCATGACCTATGTGATTTGAATTAAACTTGAAGGTCGATCCACACGCCTGTTCTTCGTTACCCAAGAGTTCCTCAAATACCTTGTGTCACATTTTTAGGGTTCTATACCTCAAAAGGAAATTAACGGAACCTTTATAGGATCATTTTGTTGTCCGTCTCTCTGTCTGTTTGTCCAGACCTTTTATCTAGGGACTGCGTGGAGGTATCGAGTTGATATTAATATCGTATACTCAGGTCTGCAGTCTCTTGAAGCGGTGAAAAAATCAAACTTCTTAGTCAAAGAAAAAAAAAGATACAGCCGTTTATGTCGCAAAAAACGTAAATTTCGATACTCTCAAGGGAATAAAAATTCATAGGGTACTTCCCGTTGATATAAAAAAAAAACAAAAAAAAAATTCGGACCCCCTTAAAAAAAACCGTAAATTTGTAGTTACATCACAAAAACAAACTTTTTTGGGCATTCAGAAAATTTTCGTAACTCAATTCGGGAATTGGAGTATTTACATAGCTAAGTTTGTATGGAACGCTCGCACTTGCTCAGTTTTTTTTTCTATGGTGAGAAATCTTTTAATAACGTGGCGCGAGAGGAAGTGACAAACTATTACTGATTAACGCATTGGGTTCCGGCACGATGGTGGCTTTTTCAAACAATTCCTTAACCTTCGCCTCACCATCTTCAAGATCACAACAAAAACTTTGTATGTCAAAGTTTACAAGCGAAAGAAGTCTCTCTAAATCTAAAGTAAACACCAGCGACATGTCAGCGAAACGTTGCGCCCTCAACTTTGATTTGTAATTCATGAAATCATTATGAACTTCCCGCCAAACTTAAATCGACTTCCCTTGTAGTTTCACGCAAATTTCTATTTACAGCTCGACAACTAGTTACACACTCGAATTTGAGATCTGTGTCTTCAGATATAGAGTCGAACTCATCTATAATTGACGCTTAATTAAGTGTAACGTTAACTTTGCTTTTATCTGACATCTACCAAGTTTGGGCCCAATGACAATTTGTTAAACGTCTTTTAGGTAATTTTTTTTTGTCTGTTTTTAAGTGGGAAGATTTATTGGCCACAACGTGGAAAGAGATTCTTTTCTTTTGAGTGGTACTTAAAAGTGTATCAGGTAATTCTTCACCGAAAAGTTTTTGTACTAAAGAGTTTTATCTTTTTTCTTTCATTTGCCTTTTTTGTAACTAATATGGTGTATAGCATAATCAGCCTTTTAATGTTCCCACTGCTGGGACTCAGGCCTCCTCTCTAGGAGAGGGAATGGTCCGTAATCCACTACGCGCGCCCAATGCGAGTTGGTGAACGTCACTTGTCTTCGAAGTTTTGGTCCTAGGACATGCCGGTTTCCTCACGTTGTTTTCCTTCACCGTTTCACCAGTGGTGATGAAATAAATTACACAAAGTAATACGCCTAGCTGGGTTTGAACCCGCGAACTATAAGTCGGGGCCATTACCACTCGGACGCCACTGTTCCATATATATTATAACATAATCTACTACATCGGAAAAATATATATTTACACAGTTTGTTAATAAATTAATTAAAATTACTCAAAGTAATGAAACACTGTAGTAGGATTTTATAAAACAGACTTGGTTTTTGACTAACTTTCAACAAACTTCCCAACTCAAGGTCGGCCAGCGTGCTATTATAGAGCGCAGCATACTATGTGTTGTATTAAAGTAGTAGCAATTAACAAAAAAACGGGGGAATTCCAAAAAAATGCCTTGTTTTTTCTATGGGATTTCCATAGCACTATTCCTGTTGGGTTAGCTAATTTTTAATATTACCCAGTTAGTATTTTCAGTGATAATCTAGATACCATTTCGCTTTAATACGTTTTGGAATGTGTTCCCATTGACGCAGTATTTTGAAAACGCTCTGTCATCGCTTCTCCATCAATCTTCTTGGTGTGTTATGGATATTTCAACATTGTTCTATAACATCCAAGGTCATGACACTTACACTGTGGTACGCTTGTAATTAATTAGTAACCTCAATACTGTATGGATCAGAATGTTAGGCTGTGAAAAAGACGGATGAAAAAAGATTGCATGTAGTGGTGTGACGAGAACGGATAAAGTGAGAAATAAGTATATTAGAGGAAGTTTGAAAGTGGCGCCAGTGACTGAAAAGTTGAACAGGAATCATTTGTGTTGGTATGGTCATGTAAAGAGGAGGGATGAAATGTAAGTTACTAAAAGAGTTATGAGTATACATGTGGATTGGTGGAGGGGGAGAGGGAGGCCAAAGAAAAGTTGGATGGATTGTGTGAAGAGTGATGTGAAAGAAAAGGAAGTTAGTGATAGCATGACGGGTGACAGGATAGAATGGAAGAAAAAAATTGTATGTGCGAACAGTGTTTTTAGTTTTTCTTACAGGATTATAGAAATTTATTTATTTCTTTATTTATTTTATTTACAGTTAATTAAAACGGTATACCCACTTACATTAATTAACATAGAATTTTTAAAACTTATAAGATATATGTCAAACTCAAACTCAAAATTATTTGTTTCACTTATAAAATGCCAGAAACTAGCGCACGGTTTCTATTGGTCGGTTTTTATGAAACAGAACTGGCAAAAATCCATGGTAACTTTTAAAAAAAAGATTGTTTCTACAATATTTCCATATTACAATATTAACCTTTTGAGTAGTGTAATTAGAGACACAATAGAAAGACAATGACCGAGCGAACGCCGGCGTTGACTCATCAGGATTTAATGAACTAATACATAATAAGAGGACACTGTAAACCGATCAACATTGTACCCAAAAGCATAATAAAAATTGTAATCTATGAATCCGCGGAGTCTACAGTACTTTCACATTTACAATATAAATAGAAGCTATACAAAAATAAAAATAAACCTATCCATAAATGATAGATGAAATTAAGGTGGCTGTAATTTAAATAATAATAAAAAAACATTGCAAAAACAATCTTACAGGAGAGAAAAAAGGTAACCGTATAAATAATGAAGTTAAAATAATTATGAATTAATTAATACATGATTATACGATATGCAGTTAATGAGCTGCCAGGGAAACTACATGTGCAGAAGTAGTCAATGTCGTATGTGAGTTTTAATTTACTCTAATTACAATAGAATAGAACCATGACTTCGAAACGTGGTCGCTTACAATGGGCCTCATCAGAAAACTTAAAATCACCCAAAGGGCAATGGAAAGGGCTGTGCTCGGAGTTTCCTTGCGTAATCGAATCAGGAATGAGGATATCCGCAGGAGAACCAAGGTTACCGACTTAGCACGAAGGATCGCCAAACTCAAGTGGCAATGGGCAGGGCACATTGCTCGCAAAACGGATGGCAGTTGGGGCCGAAAGATTCTAGAATGGCGACCACGTATCGGAAGACGTAGCGTTGGAAGGCCTCCTACAAGGTGGACCGATGAACTGGTAACGGTTGCGGGAGTACGATGGATGCGAGACGCACAGGACCGTTTATTGTGGCGGCACTTGGGGAGACCTATGCCCAGCAGTGGACGTCTTCCGGCTGAAATGATGATGATGATGACAATAGAATAGAATAAACTTTATTGTACACCAAAATAGTAACAAAACTTTTACACTAACTTAAATCTATGGGTACAAAGGCGGTCTTATTGCTGACAGCGATATCTACCAGACAACCTTAGGATGGATCGTAAGAATTTAAAATAATGCAGGGGAAAGTCTGCATTATGTTGCACTTTTCTCCTTTTTAAGGTTCCGTACCGTTAGCGCAGACAAATGAAATTTTCATAGAATATGTATTTCAATTATCGCTACAGAAATTAATCAAATTAAAATAAAGTTAAAAATTAAAAGGGTTCCGATACAAGAAACATTATTTTGTTAGAATTTTTTTGCTCGGTTTTTATATTTTGGTACGGAACCCTTCGTGTGCAAGTCTGACTAACACTTGGCCAGTTTTTTTATACACCACTTTTTTTAATTAGTACAAATACTTAAAGGGCTTATTAGAAAAGGTCTTTTTATTATTTAAGTAAAGTCTCAATAAATAATATTCATAAACAGCAAATTTTCGTCTTCGTAAGCGTTTGTTTATATCCCAAAATGTCACACAATTTATGGAAATATTATGAATAAATGACGATCAAAATGGAGTGTTTTCCATTTTGATCGTCATTTATTCATGCGCGTAATATTTTATTAGCAATTGTTATGAATGAATGATTGATTATGACTTTACCAATTATGTCAAAGGTTCCTAGACAATTTTGGGATTTGGTTTTTTTTTTACTTTTGACTACAAAAATATTATCAGTAATGGGTACGGATAGAGCTTAATTTTTTTTGTACTAATTAAAAACAAGGGGTGTATATTTTTGTCTTTGGCCATTGGTGGTCTGTTTCTCAAATAAGTCACTTATCGGGCCCAAAGCTTACCCGATATGTGGCAGATGAGTGAGACATGTGATGTTAGTTTTTACCCGATTACGGCAAAGCCAAAGGAGGGTTATGATTGTGACAGGCTATGTATGTATGTATGTGAGTATGCTCATCTGTTCCCTCATAGCTCCCAATCTACTTATCGGAACTTGACATATGAGTTATCGTTAGACACGTCTTAATTATTGTCTACTGAACATAGGCTACGTGATGTGTTATAAATCTTGATATGACGCCCTCTAGCGGGCAAAAGTAATGTGTTAAAAAATAACAATGGAGATAAATACGCCGTATTTGGTATCATTTGACAGGGCTTTAATTGTACATTTCAAAAATATTTTGTGATGCCCTCTAGCGGACAAAAATTCATTTGTTAAAAAAATGTTAAGATAAATACACCGTGTTTGATATCATTTGAAAGAGCTTTACTGGTACCGACTTATCAAAAAATATCATCAAAATTCAATGTGGCGCCCTCTAGTGGACAAAAGATTTGTGTTAAAAAAAGATAAACACGTCGTGTTTGGTATCATTTGAAAGGAATCCACTTGTACATACCAAAATAAATAGTATAAAAGCAAAGTAATTTAACACCAAAATTGTTTAAATAAAAAAAAGTAGACCCCGACTAAGACAAAAAAAACGACGCTGAAAAAATTTGAAACAAGATTTTCAGGATGTTAAAACAAACAAGGTAAATGGAAAAACAAAAACAGAACAAAAAAAAAGCTGTATTCACATGACTGTTATTAAAGTGTTTCGATTGGTACATATGTCGTGTGACTGCGGCTTTTCTTTTTGTTCTGTTCTTGTTTTTCCAATTACCTTGTTTATTTTAGCATCCTGAGAATCTAGTTTCATACTTTTTCACGTCGTTTTTTTTTTGTCGTAGTCGGGTTTTAGTTTTTTTATTTTTTTCTGTTATCTTAAGTTTCAGCATGTTTTTTCTACACTGTGTGTATCTATGTGTGCCAAATAAAATATTTTTCTTTTCTATCTCTTCTTTAGATGTGGTTTAAGTGACATACGGAAAATTTTGATTTTGAGTGTTATTAACATATAAATCGCCAAGACGAGCCAAGCGAAGCGCAAGGGCACTACCTACCTTTTCTCGAAGAGTTTCGTCGTTATTTTGAACCCTCATAGAGTTGGTTTCCGATGTACCAAATAGTTTATATTCTCAGATGTCAGTAATAGACTAATTAAACATACAAAGTCTCAATTGAATAGCTCTAATACTTTAGATTTTATTGACACACTCACTGTCACACTGATGATCATCAAAAGTTTAGTTACTTCCTGAAGTGCTAGATAGCTGAAATTTGGTATGTAATTTAAGTTTGGTATACAACCAACAAAAAAATTCATAAACTTATAACTTTCACCACCCATCCCCTAAAATGGGGAGGGGGGTGGAAGTTTGTATAAGACTTCAAAATGTTAGGGTACTTCCCCTACATTCCCTACAATTTTTACGAACTTGACGCGGACGAAGTCCCAGGCAACAGCTAGTAACTAATAGAGAAGTACGTAAGACGCCTAGGTGCGTGAACCCTATACACATTGAGATAAGAGCTAGCGAAAGGTTATGGATATAGCCCGAAGAATCAAAAACCAAATTTAAGAGGCAGTGGGCCCCTCACTGCCTCAGAACAGAACATAGCTCGCAGAACAAATGGTCAATGGGGCCGAATGTTTCCAGAAGTGGCGAGCGCGTACCAAAAGTTAAACAGTTGAAAGGAGGAACGTGGAACAGGATGTAAGTCTCACATACCTCCGTTAAAAAGGGAGGATTTTCCGACCAGACGGGGGTTGTGTCTGGTCTGGACAACTGTCCGTTTGTTAAATTCGATCTGTTATATTACTGGTATGTTCTAATCGTGCACGAAAACTCTGATTTAAATATGATGAATTTTTAGTCCGTACATGTTGGCTTGCGGCAATGCGCCACCGGTATATGGTGGAGATCCTGCCTATACGCACAAAACGTTTTGGGAACACATTCATTGTGCTTACAGCTAAGGAGTGGAATTCCTTGCCGGAATCTGTATTTCCTGGTAGCTATAACCCGGGAATCTTTAAGTCAAGAGTGAACAGGTTACTTCTAGGTAAGTGCGCTCCATCGTCGACCACATCGTCGCTTTCCATCAGGTGATATAGCGGTCAAGTGCGAAACTATCAAGAATAATACTAAAAAAACATAGATGTTGCTACAGACTGATGACTTGGTGATCGAGGGTATCTAAGTCCTATAGCAGTTTTTGGTTGAAGTGATGATAAAGGGCTAGCGTATATTGACGATCAGAAATATAGAGGAAAAATTGGGCAATTGCGAGCTACATATGTAAAGAGTTCCATTCCTGATTGGAGTGTCGAAGTTTTTACCAAATCGCAAAAAAAAAAAATAGTGACGTAACAACAAATTTGCTGTTTTCAGTTTTATTCCTATACTTGTGTTATAAGAACTTGCTTTATGAAATTTTTCAGAATTCTGGATCAACGGGAAGGAATTTTGGTTCCCTTGAGTGTCGAAATATACGTTTTTTTGCGACATGAACGGCCATATCTTTCTTTTTCCGTTAACTTAGAAGTTTGATTTTTTCAACTTCAAGGGACCGCAGACCTAAGTATATGGTTTTAATTTCAACTCGATACGTTCACGCGTTCCCGAGATAAAGGGTCTTGACAGACAGACAGACAGACAAATACAGACTGACGGACAACAAAGTGAATTCATAAGGGTTCCGTTTTTTTCTTTTTGAGGTACGGAACCCTAAAAATTAAGGTTACATTATTTTACAGACCTCACGTTTCTTCATGGACCATACCACCTTATTTTTTTTTTCGGTGGGAAGATCATCTTATGACATCCCCCGCTCCTGGGCGGAGCGGGAGATAGTACGCGCCGTCGACGACTTGGGCTCGGACTTGCATGGTGGACGGCGAGCTAGCCAATGCTCGCTGTCCACCATGGATATACACCATACCACCTACGATCTCTTATCAATTTCTTTATCTGAAAATTTAGTTTACAGGTATCGTATTGACGGAAATTTAACAACAGTCTGTCCAAAATTCCCAAGAGTTTACCAAAATAAACAGCGCAGAAAAACTTATATTTATCATAACCATATTCAATGAGAAACACCACATAATGCATGAACATGTATTAGATGATAAACTAGCAAACCGTCAATATTATACCGAAATGTTATTGTAGCACCATCCACGTTATCTCAAACGTCACTATAAAGGCAGATACAGAAAATCAATTCCGTACAACGAGTGAAAACAGGTGCACACACAGGGCATGTACGTACGGCGATCTTAAACAAAAGGCTGTAGGTTGTGAGTACGCTTGCACTCACTGTACGTAAAGCGTGTCTATGTATGTGTGCGTTGTTGCTTTATTATGAAGTTGACCTTCTGCAACTATGTTTTCTGTGTGAATGTATAGCCTGGAGCCCGGAGCACGTCAGTTCATACATATGCATCTTGTGGTAATACCGCAAGGAGATCCGCTTCGTAAGATGGTAAGTCTTCAGCGTTCTCAATGATCTGGATAATATTCTGGTGCTCAACGTTCATCGTTTTTTGGTTTTCGAAATAGGTATCGTATAATGTCGTCTTTTGTTTTCTGTTTCCAGTTCAAATTTGTATAATTTTGTCAAAATTTGGATTCGTTTTTATGTTGGCAACAAAGAATGCAGTAGACCTCTTAGTAGGATTCTTTTTTTATCTAGTTGAGTTTAATTTTAAATTTGGAAGAGATTTTTGGATTTGGAGAGAAGATGCCTAAATCTCAACAGTAGGAACATTAAAAGGCTGATTATGCTATCCATATTTTCATCAGGCTGTCTTTATCTAAGACTAGCTTTTAGTAAAACCCGTGTTAAAACCTTATGTCACTTTGTTTAAAGTATCGTTCTACATTTATAAGAATTTTTTAGATTAGTCCAGTCATTTTTGAGTTTATCCATTACAAATACATTTACAGTCTTTGATTCACACACAGTTCAGTTGGCATTCGAACCTCGTAATACATTTCTCTCTCAACACGCGAAACGCTGGTGACCCCGACGTGATTTTATTTATTGAACCCTACACATTTATTAATCAATACATCTATTATGTCTTTGACTATTACCAAATCTTAACTCTTATTCAAGATTTTTGAATTCAAAATGAAACGTTGAAGAAAAACAAAAACACGTAAAAACAATACTGAACAATTGTGGCAGAGTGGTAACGGCCCCGACTTATGAGTTGTAGGTCGCGGGTTCAAACCCAGCCAGGCGCATTACTTTGTGTAATATATTTCATCAACACTGTTCTCAAAACGGTGAAGGAAAACCTCGTGAGGAAACTGGCATGTCCTAGAAACAAAAATTCGATGACATGTGACATTCACCAACCCGCACTGGGCCCACGTGGCTCTCCTAGGGAGGAGGCCTGAGTCCCAACAGTGGGAACATTATAAGGCCGACTGTGCTATGCTATGGTCGGACGGCGAGCTACCCATTGCTCGCCATCCGCAAGCCCGCGCCTGCGGTGAAACGGCCCTGCTACTACAAAAATCTCTGCGCAATTTGTGTCACGGTACACAAAGTCTACGTATACACAGTCTCTAAACTCTTGGTTCAAGTTTGCCCGCATGGAACTTGCATTTCTAACTTCGCTGATAGAATTATCAGTGGTTTGATAACTAAGTTACCCGTGCTTCGTGTTTAGTTAGATTTTTGACAAGTAAAGGCGTTAAGGAGTTTTTGGCTTGTAATTATTCGCAAATTGATTCTTAGTAGATATTATGATGTAAAATTGGCATCATTTCAGTCGAAATACGTCCATTGTTGGATATAGATCTCCCCCAGGTGTCGTCATTTCGACTGGTCCTGTGCATCTCGCATCTATCGGATTCCCGCGACCCTCACCAGGTTATCGGTCCACCTTACAGAAGGACTTTAAACGCCTTCTTCAAATGAGTACAATTATGTAAATACATAAATGTCATTACCGTAAATATTTTTTTTTTTTACCTTTTTATCCAACACTGAACTCAAATTATCTACCTAGCTTTTTATTTTTACCTCAAAAAAAAAAAACGGAACCTTTAGGATCACTTTATTGTCCGACCGTCTGTCTGTCTGTCAAGACCCTTTATCTCATGAACGTGTGGAGGTATCGAGTTGAAATTAAAATTATATACTAAGGTCTGCGGTCCCTTGAAGCTGTGAAAAAATCAAATATCTGAGTTAACGAAAAAAAAGATACGGCCGTATATGTTGCAAAAAACGTGTATTTAGACACTCTCAAGGGAACCAAAATTTATAGGGTACTTCCCGTTGATATCATAGCACAAGTATAGAAAAAAATCTGAAAACAGTAAATTTGTAGTTACGTCACAAAAAAAAAACTTTTTTTGCTTTTCGGAAAAATCTTCGTAACTCAATTCGGGAATTGAACGGTTTTCATAGTTAAATTGTACGGAACCCTCAGTGCGTGAGTACGAGTCACACTTGCCCAGTTTTTTTTTTCTAAATACCTGTGTTAAATGAAGCGATTTCCTATCAGACCTCTACAACCCAGTAACTTAGCAACACGAAACTCCTTGTATAGACTGATGGTCAGACTTTCTGGAGTCTAACTACCTGTAAGGACTATCAAAGATCCACAATGGACAACCAGGACAAACGGTTTCACATGGTTTCTAAGGCACAGGGTGTCATGAATATCTTAGATTTTGGAAAGGACATATGAAGGGCAATGGAAAGGGCCATGCTCGGAGTTTCTTTGCATGATCGAATCAGGAATGAAGATATCCGCAGAAGAACCAAGGTTACCGACATAGCACGAAGAGTCGCTAAACTAAAACAGCAATGGGCAGACATTGCTCACAGAACGGATAGCCATTGGGGCTGCAAGGTTCTGGAGTGGCGACCGCGTTGCGGGAATCCGGTAGATACGAGACATACAGGACCGTTCATTGTGATGACACTTGGGGGCGGTTTATGTCCAACAGTGGATATCTTTCGGCTGAAATGATGATGATGACATATGAATTGAAAAATTAACTTTGGTACTTTCCTGATACCCGTAACCGCATGCATGAGTGGGCCACGCCACAATAATGGCGGTAAGTGTCCTCTTTGAGGCGTGATTGCAAAGACCTCACGGCATCCTCACCTTTCGCATGACGCAGGTTCTCACCGAACATGGTAAGTTCGGGAAGTTCCTGCACCGGTTTCGTGCGAAAGTGACGCCCTCTTGTCGCCACTGTGTGGACCGCCCGGAGGACATGGTGGAGCACACGGTGGAGCTGTGCCCCGCTTGGGCAGAGTAACACCGTGTGCCCGTAGGGGCGATCGGTGGCGGCGATCTCTTGCGCCGGGCCTTGGTTCAGGCCATGGTCCGGATTGAGGAGGAGTGGCAGGCGGTCGCCTCCTTCTGCGAAGCAGTAATGCTGGCAAAGGAAGCGGCCGATCGCGTGAGGCAACGGTCTTTACGCCTTGACTGCGCCGGGATTCCGAATCCGATTTCCGGCCACCGTAGGTGTGGGCTTGCGTCCGGACCGAGCCCAAGTCGTCGAGGCGCGTACTGTTCCACGCACGCGTTAAGGAGATGTCAGCAAATCGTAGGGGCCAGACAGGGTCGAAGTCTACTGGGGCAACGGGTCGTGTGAAATCGACACCCGGGGCCGTGGGACGAAGGTAAAGAAGAAACAGGAGTGGGTTTTTAGTCAGTAAATGTCTAACACTATCTTGCGCTCCGCCCAAGAGTGGGATTTGTTATAAGACGATTTTCCCAACCAATAAATAAAAAACCGCATG
This sequence comes from Mythimna vitellina, assembly GCA_949316375.1. Classification (NCBI taxonomy): domain Eukaryota; kingdom Metazoa; phylum Arthropoda; class Insecta; order Lepidoptera; family Noctuidae; genus Mythimna; species Mythimna vitellina. Next base: position 5,135,110 of record OX438708.1, on the reverse strand, counting down.
CATGAGAGGCGGTTGCCTTACCAAATGGACCAACACGTCACCTCAAATACTGAACTGCAAAATGCAAAGTTGAACTACCCTGGAATAAACATTGCGGGATATATTATTTTAACAGGATTTCGCAGGAACATGTGAAGTGTTCCTACAAAAAAGATGTCTTGATTGACAGACGGACGGGAAACGAAGTAATCCGATAGTGGTTGCATTTTCCTTTCTGAATACTGTGGCTGGACCCTAAAATCAAGTGGAAGAGAGTACAAATTCCTAGAACTTATCAAAATCTTCAATTCCCTGAAGCAACCATTTTCTATTTCGTTTACTGTTAAAGACAAATTGTTTTTTTTTCTTTAGTCTTCATTCGCATTTATTTTGATTTTTATCACTGAATCAATACTTTTACACTAATATTATTAACTCGAAAATTTGTATAGGTATCAGAATGTGTGTGTGTGCGCATATGGTTGTTAGTATGTATGTTTGCGTTTATTACTCCTTCACGCTCAAACAGCTAAACAAATTTTCATTAAACTTAACAGTTGTATAGCTTATTAATCAGGATAAGATATTGACTATAATTATTATTTATTTATTTATTACATTACAACACCTTTAGAGATTAGTCCAAGGCGATGTTATAACAAACACTTATTATAATAAGTATGTAAGTACATAGTTATATTAATTTAAAATTAATTAGGATGCCCGGATGTAATGTCCAGACCTTTGTCAATAATTATTTGAGCTGCTTCTAAAAATTTCAAAGCTAAGCTAAGCTAACCTTTTTAATTAAGCTAGTAATATTATAAAAGCGAATATAACTTTGTCTGTCTGTTCGTTACCTCTTCACGTCTTAATGGCGGATCGGATTTGGATGATACTTGGTAATCGGGTAGGCCATACTATGGTTTTAGGGTTCTGTACCTCAAAAGGAAAAAACGGAACCTTTTTAGGATCACTTGGTTGTCCGTCCGTCTGCTTGTCTATTTGTCAAGATTCTTTATCTCGGGAACGTGTGGAGGTATCGAGTTGAAATTAAAACCATATACTCCAGGTCTGCGGTTCCTTGAAGCTGTGAAAAAAACAAACTTCTAAGTTAACGAAAAAAAAGATACGGCCATTTATGTCACAAAAAACTTCAACTTTTTTCCAGGTCAAGCCGCTGGCTGAAGCTCCTCCTCCTTGCGTTGTATTCCTCAGTCTTGAGGTTCGTGATCTCCCCTATTTCATCATTTTCTTCCGTACGATGTTCCTCCATCTGTTTCTGTTTCTGGCAGTGTGAAAGGCATTGTGTACTGCAGTGACAGTTGAGTACTCGGTGCAAAGTCCGGTCGTACTCCATACCAGAACAGCTTCTAATGTTATAAATAAAGCACAGGTCCGATCGTGTGTGGAGTACTGCAGTCACATATGGGCTCGTGCTGTAAAATACCGTCTAGTGGCTTTGGACTCGGTGGAGAGGCGAAGGAAAAGGCTAATTCGTGATTCAGATTTGATTAAGACCAATTTACAAATTTGCAAGCATTTCGGACCAACATTGGATATGTTGCATTGCGCAACGTATCCAATGTTGGTCCGAAATGATGTCCAAGGGATACGGAGTTTCTTTTTTCAACATCACATCTCGCTTACGTATTTTGTTAATTAACAAACTATAATATTATAATAGAAGATAATTTGTCTACTTTACAGATATTAATACATTTGTATCGTAATATTGAATCCTTTTGATTATTTGTTAATTTTAAATTATTTTAGTTCTTCTCACCTAAAAACAGGATTTCCTAGTTCAAGCACAAAAGACTCAGAATTACAATTTCATAATGTATTAATTTACCCTGTAAAGAATCCATGTATAAATGAATAGCTGTCCGTTGTTCTCGCTAAACCTCGAGAACAGCTGGACCGATTTGGCTAATTTTGGTCTTAAAATATTCGAGATAATCCAGGGAAGATTTAAACGGTGAAAAAATATCTCTAATTAAAATGCCATCATAAAATGAATTATGCTGTTCTGGTAATGCCAGTAGATGGCGTTATCCTTACTATTAGCCGGTACGAAGTTCGTGGCGGTCAGCTAGTTTTGAATAAAAATTATAATTAATTATCTTATTATCTCAAAGGCGGCAATGCGTTTGCGGTCTGCAGCTTTCAGTGTCCAAGTCTTACCGTCAAGGTATAAGGTGGTAAGGTGGTTGTATAAGGTCGAGAAAACTAAAATCACACCAGTTTTAGTAGCAGAGAATAATGTAGAATAAACTGAAACCTCTGAATTTAAGTGATTTCAGTTTTCAGGATTTTGAATTTACAAATTTTATTATTTATATTAAATTAATGTGCATTAATGAGCACAATCGGGAATAAATTATGTCCAAACGCAACTCAATGAGGGACTGAGCGCGTGAAAATGCGGTCACGTGGGATTAGGGATGGGGCACAACGAGACAAGAGGAGCGATATGAAACTTTAATAATCTGTCGTTTATTGTAATTTTTAGAGTTTTTGTATGTAAATAGGAAACTTCCCTATCCTTGTCACGTACTATTTGATTTAAGCACTGAAACTTTCGAGTATTTTATTCAGCTGATTTTAATTTAAGACTTTTATAAAAACGTAATAAGCAATAATTTGTTACACTTACACTTATATTACTCAATCTCATAATAAACGTACCTACGTCAAGTAAACAATAAGATCTCTAACACGCTTTAACCTGACAAAGAAATATGTATAATTATAACTTCAGAATTATATATATTTATAAGAAACAAAAATTTATTAACCGTCGTGTTTAATATTGTCGTTTGATTTATTTAACTACACTTCTATAAAAGTCTGTACTATTATTTACTAGTCTGTATTAGTCTGTACTAGCCTGTACTAGTCTGTACTAGTCTGTACTAGTCTGTACTAGTCTGTACCAGTCTGTACTAGTCTGTACTACTTTATAATAATCTGTCAAAATTTGTAATTTTTGCATTGAATAAACTCAAAAACTACTGATTTAAAATTTCTTTCAGCAGTAGTATTTACTTTATCACTGAGTTACATAGGCATATATTTTATACGGTCACACTGGCGCAGGCGAAGCCGCAAGTAGAAGTTAATATTTATTATTTCCCTACGAACGATGTTTCAGAAACCATCATATTGCAATTGGTGAAAGAACTCATACGAAATTTATAAAATGTGTGAAACTTTCTCATAGTACTGTCTTTTGCTTTCTTTTCTATCTAACTTTCCACCACGAGTCTCCCACATAGTATTATAAAGAACACTTTGATCTCGAAAAGTGACAAAAATATAGCCCCAATTTCGCAACACCCTCATCCCCCAACACAAAGGACCTACCCTAACTTTTCAAACTCCGAACATCATTTGCAGCATCCAACCGCACAGCCAGTAGCTCTCAAACGACGGAAGGGGGTGGTCGCGTCCTTCCCTTATCGTGGCGGGAAAATTGTGACACATCTTTTTTCGAGCTCTCGTAAAAAGTATTTTATTTCCGGAGTGATTTTTTTTTCTGTATCGGACATTTTTGTGTTTCGAACTCTTTGTTGGTGATGAAAGGGGGAGTGTAAAACCTTTTCGGTAAGTATTGAAGGGGGTAATTTAACTTTGTTGAGTAGCAATCTAAGTTTCTTGACGGCTTCCTGAGTTCCTAGTGTTTGCTGACAACTTTTGTTTGTGAGGCATTAATTACTTGATAACAATCTATATTGGATTTTAGCTGAGAGCTGTTGTTGAGCCTACTTTAGAATTAAGTTTAATCGAGTCTATTTTGAGAACTGTCAACACAAAATTCAAAAGTAAATTTAATCGAGCTTTCACTCAACACTATCCTACAGATTAATAAAGAGAAAAAAGAGCAGATAAAATTTTCTGTAACTTTACTGGATGTGGTTCTGAAGTTTCTTTTTGTTTAGTAAATAATGTATGAAGTAAGGAGATAACTTAGACTCTTGTCTTGAGGAAGTTTCAAACTTGTCGATTATTTTGTTGGTGGTTCAGAATAAACTAAATACCTGTGTGCAAAGTTAATATTAACATGCATGTTTTGATATTTGAAGTTCAATAGTGTTTTTCTTCATAAATAATGATAAATGATATTTATTTTGTAAGTAGGTTTAAAAAAACACTTTTACACGTAAATTTTGTTTTTCGTCATTTTAAACTAGATGAGGCCGGTGTTTCCTAGCTGACTACTCTGAGAAGAAACACCGAAACAAACTCAGGGGTCAAAGTTTCTTTTAAAGTACATACAGTTAATATGTAATGGTTAAATCACAATGGATGTGGGATAGTGCTTACGAATAATTTTAAGCAAACAAACAGTATTTATTTATTTATACTTCATGCACATAAAGGTACAGAGCCGGACTTAATGCCTTAGGCATTTTCTACCAGTCAACCTTTGGGTGATGCAGAGAAGAATAGTAGTAGGTGCAATAAAAGAGAGAGAGAAAAAAGGTCAATATAAAAAAAATATACAAATGAATCACAGATACAATACAATATAGGTAAAAATAAAATATACATAATTTAATGAACTAAATAGATATAAAAAAAAAAAACAAAAATTGGTCCAAATCGACAAACAGAAAAACATTGATTTTGTAGTATTCTGTCATGAGTAAAAAATCTGTGGACTTATAATAACTCAATGGACTATCAAGGCCCTGCATATCCAGTATAATGATGGGTTCAGGTTGTTGATGGAGTAGCCTCGTTACTACAGTACATCAGGGGCCCACGCCTGCTATTTTTATAAATTCGTAATTCCAACACGACCCCATTGTCATTTTGCTAAAAGTTCGTGATCTCCTAATTCATAATGATCGATCATTGATCGGTCAATGGTCTCGTAATAGAGTTGTGGTAGAATGACAATATCGAGCTTATTAAAAGCAAAGACTGCACAATGACGTTCTAATGGTAGGTCACTGATTAAAGGAACTGTCAAAATTTTAATAGATTACAGCATACGTATGTACGAGATTACCATTCTTTGTCACTTCTTTCAATGAATTGTCAGTGGTTGATCACTTGAATGTCACAATGACGCCATCAAAATAGTAGATTACCAAACTTGTCAAAATCAACAATTATGAAATCAATGATAGACCATTCTAACACTATTGTAATAGCAGGAATGTTGACAGGCACACTTCGATGGTCTCCACGCTCTTTTCTTCTCTCATGACTCACTTTTAAGAGGGGTTATTGTTCGAAGATGTGTTAGCAAAAACAACTTAGTTACAAAATAATTCTATAATAAGTACGATGACCAAACTTTTCCTGGCTTACTAATGATAAAATAAAATACAATAGGCACCAAATAATGTCATTTGAAGAAATAATTGCGTTTAAATGTGACCTATTAATGCTTAGGTATAGTTTGACATTTTAATACACCTATTGGCGGTGTAACTTGAAAATAACACCTGAGATATTCAATGGCTATTCATCATGATCATTTCAGCCGATAGACGTCCACTGCTGGACATAGGTCCACTGCTGGACTAGGTGGTTAGTGGCCCTGACTGCTATGCCGGAGGTCGTGGATTCAATTCCCATCTATCAACTCGCACTAAGCCCTCGTGATGGATTACGACCCATTCCTTCTCCTAGAGAGAAGGCCTGAGTCCCACCAGTGGGAACATTAAAAAAGGCTAGTTATGCTGTTATAGTCTTCACCATCAGGAGCAGTGGTGGACCAGTGGTAACGGCCCCGATTTACGAGTGGTAGGTTATGAGTTAAAACCCAGCTAGGCGCCTTTGTATAATTTATTTCATCACCATTGTTCTCTGAGCGGTGAAGAAAAACATTGTGTGGCAAGCATGTTCTAGAACCTAAAATTCGAAGACATGTGACATCTACCAATTTGTACTAAGCCCTCGTAATGGATTACGACCCATTCCCTCTTCTAGAGAGGAGGCCTGAGTCCCAGCAGTGGGAACATTAAAAAAGGCTGATTATGTTTTTATAGTCTTCACTATCCGGAGCAGTGGTAGACCAGTGGTAAAGGCCCTGACTTACGAGTGATAAGTTGTGAGTTAAAACCCAGCCAGGCGCATTTGTGTAATTTATTTCATCAACACTGCTCTCTAAGCGATGAAGAAAAATATCATGTGGCAAGCAGTTCTAGAACTTAAAATTCGAAGACATGTGACATCTACCAAAGCCCTCGTGATGGATTACAGCCCATTCCCAGAGAGGAGGCTTGAGTCACAGCAGTGGGAACATATTGAGGCTGATTATACTCATGCTGGTCTCAATCATCACGGTTCTTGGAAAGGTGTAAACTGATACGACGATAATTGGTTGGCATAGCGGCCATTATAATTTTCCTACCACTCAACTTATGTTACTCGCGCACGATACGACGGATCGAATTTAAACGTAAATATATTGAGTTCAAATGTATACTATTTAACTTAATAAAAAGGTCTCTGTAATAATAAATTTTATTTAAACACATTAAACAATCATCCCGAATTTTCTGTATAAAATGAAAACATAATTCGTAGATAATGAAGGATTGATTACCAGGAACTTGAGATATCACGCTGCAACTGAATTAAAAAAATAATGCTGGCTACAAATAATTTTAATTAATTTTATTAAAGAGAAAACAAACAGTAACATAATAATAAATCGCCATAACAACTTAAATATTAAATCTTTTTTACAATGTACTTTGTTGTATTGTTAAGAGGACTATTACGTTTGACGGTCTCTTTATACATTAGCCAAATTTTGACCACTTTGACTTTAGATGGAGAACAGTAATTCCGCCTAGCCCGTTCCATTATCGGACCACCAGGCGTACGGCAACGCGCAACCGGTACATGGTGGACATCCCACCTATACGCACAAAACGTTTTGGGAACACATTCATTGTGCGTACAGCTAAGGAGTGGAATTCCTTGCCGGAATCTGTGTTTCCTGATAGCTACAACCCGGGAATCTTTAAGTCAAGAGTGAATAGGTTACTTCTAGGTAAGCGCGTTCCATCGTCGACCGCATCGTCGCTTTCCATCAGGTGAGATAGCGGTCAAGCGCGAACCTATCAAGAATAAACGTAAACAACAGTAATAATTAAAATTGTTTATAGCGGCCTCGCTTCTCGCATTATATTTTATCTATTAGTTTATCTAAATCAAAAAATTCCAAAGTAATGCTAGCAAAGGAGGCGGCCGATCGCGTGAGGCAATGGTCCTTACCGCCGCCGAGATTCCGATCCCGATTTCCGGCCACCGTAAGCGCGGGCTTGCGGACGGCGAGCAATGGGTGGCTCGCCTTTCGACCGTCCGGTAACCGTCCGGACGGAGCCCAAGTCGTCGACGGCGCGTACTGTTCCACGCGCGCCTCAAGGATATGTCAGCAAATCGTTGGGGCCGATCAGGGTCGAAGCCTACTGGGGCCACGGGCAGAGTGAAAGCGAAACCTGTGGCCCTGGGACGAAGGCAAAGAAGGAACAGGAGTGGGTTTTAGTCAGTAAAAGTCTGACACTATCTCCCGCTCCGCTCAAGAACGGAATTTGCCATAACATGATTTTTCCACCCAATAAAAAAAAAACCTTTATCGAACTAGTAGATTTTTTTAAATATTTTATTTTTATTTAATTATGCCCATCTAGGAATAAAACGTAATTAATGAAAGTTTTTTGTTTTATTTCATTTTGTTAAAACAATTTTTCAAGTAAACCGTGGTGGATATGGCTGGTGTTATTTATATAATTTTGATTCTAGCACTGAGTCCCAAGAAGTGGCACTAGTTGCAATTCTGTTTATTTATTTATTTATACTTCATGTAAATTAAGGTACAGAGGTGGACTTAATACCGTAGGCATTTTTTACCAGTCAACCTTTGGGTGATGCAGAGAACAATAGTGGTAGGTGCAATAAAAGAGAGAGAAAAAAAAAGGTCAATATAAAAAAGATATACAAATGAATCACAGATACAATACAATATAGGTAAATATATATATATATATGGTCTGTTGGTCTTAAGCCCAGGTTTCATACAAATTTGCCCATGATCCTTTACAACAGTAAATTTAACACTTTTTTTTAATGTACAATATTTTACGAAAATTCACAATTTTATGAAAGCGCCCGTTTCGTTTCTACGAATTGTTACTTTAGTAAAAAAAAAACTCAGAGTAACGGTAATTTATTAAATTACAGATTTACAGTGAAATTCATCAGTAATAAAACCATAAAATAATATATACTTTTTTTATTTCCGAAAGTAATTTTCGACTCAATGTAGATTTTAGTTTTTGCACTTTATTTAAAAACTATCTTCTACCACCGGCATCAGCCGAGTGATAGTAGAAAATATACAGCTTAAGCCATTCATTGAGGATACGGGGCAGCATACGGTGGAGGTGTGCCACGCTTGGGCAGAGCACCGCCTTGTTCTCTTTGAGGCGATCGCGGCAGCCTCACGCAGCGGGCCCTGGTACAGGTTATGGTCCGGAGCGAGGAGGAATGGGCGGTGATGAATGAGAAATATGTGGAGCAGTAATCCTACCAAAGGAAATTGCCACACGCATGGGAGAAACGGATATCATCAAGCCCCGGCCGCTGGCCCTACCAGCCACCGTAGGCTGGGCTTGCAGACGACAAGCAATGGGTAACTCGCCGTCGGGCCGTCCGATGACCGTCCGTACCGAGTCCTACCACACACATGGCAACAAAGGGACCACAGGTGTGGTTTTATTTGGTAAAAATCTAAGTCATTTCGTTCTAGAGCGGAAAAAGCCAATTGATGACTTCCCACGTTAAAAAAAAAACATAATTCGGAAAAGGTTCGGCAGATTGTTATTACCGTTTTAATAGACATTTTTATAACGAACGTTAATCTTTTTTTCCAAAAAAAACTACCCTTTAGTTAAAAATAATGGATGCAAGTAAAACAAAGCTGGCTTTTGAAAGTGCTTGTTAAAAAATATATATGGGAAAAATTGTTATTTCATGTGTGATGTGAAAACTGAAGTTTGTTGTAAATAAACACTAGTTTTTTATTATTATTAATAGGCTCACGTTTGCCCACTATCTTAGGGCGTGGACATGTGTCCATGCCCTAAGATAGTGGGCAAACGTAGCCATGTGGCTACGGTACGCCACCGGCCTGTAACGGCACGACGCCACTACCGGGTGACGGCACGGCGCCGTGTCGAGGCACGGTGTCCTGTACGGTGCACCGCGGACACAAGACAACAACTACCGTTCAGTTTTTGTCTTGATATGGATTGCATTTTATTTTTTGCCTTATACCCATGGTGCACCGTATATGGCACCGTGCCGCGGCATGATGCCATGACGTCGCCTGTTTGAGGCGTCGTGCTGTTACACGGAGGCCGGTGCCGTACCGTAGACCTGAGTCCACGACCTTACCCGATGGTAAGCGATGATGTTGTCGACGATGGAGAACTCTTGCCTAGAATTAACCTATTCACTTTTGACATAAAGATTAGCTGGGAATTCAACTCCTTAGCTGTACGTGCAATAAATTTATTGCCAGAATGTTTTGTACGTATAGGTGGGATGTCCAACATATACCGGTGACGCAACACCGTACTTGGGTAGGGCGTGAGTAAGCTGTCAGACTTTTACTGACTAAAACCTCACCTATATTCCTTTTTTGCTTTGCGTTCCAGGGTCCCGTGTTTCCCTTTCGTACTACCCAAGGTTCCAGTAGGATTCAGCCCTGCTGAACCCCTACGGTTTTGCTGACCTCTCTTTGAGGCGTGTATGGAACGCTACTTGCCAAAAGGAAAGGCCAGACGGCAAGCTACCCATTGTTTGTCGTCCGCAAACTCATGCCTAGGGAGACTGGAAATCTGGCTCGGGATCCCAGCGGCAAGAGCGTGAGGTAGTCCGTTCCCTCACGTGTGAGGCCGCCTTCTTCGCTCGTATTACTGCTTTGCAGAAGGAGGCGGCCGTCTGCCATTCTTCCTCGCTCCGGCCTAAAACCCGAACCAGGGTCCCACGCGAAAGGCCGCTGCCGCCGATTGCCTCCATGTGACACCAAGACACAGTGGTGTGCATCCTACCCCTAATTTCAAACACAAATCTCGAAAGGACTATAATCAACGACTTTGCTTGACGTCGTAAAGTAAAAACACACTACAGACGTTTATATACACACTAAATTAAGGGTAAACTCTCTACTAAGAAGAATAAAGCACACGTCTAAATAAAATACAAGCATCCACCCACGCATCAGTATTTTACCGGCATTATCTCGCTTGTTATAGAAAGGCTTATAGAACTCGACCCCAAACTCAAGAACGCGACGAAACCTACTAAACAATACACCCCTAATTCCAAGTCCCTACTCACAGTCCCTTCGTTTTGTAAATACTTCATAATAGTAGCTGCTGTCATAAAAACAGCTGACCCGGACATGTTGAATAACATAAACTTTTTGCAACCGGACCGAAACTTTTGCTATTTAGCGTAAACAGCCATATAATGTGAAACAGTGGTGACCGACGTAACGGCTCTGACTTACGAGTTGTGGGTTGCGGGTTCAGACCCAGCCAGGCGCATTACTTTGTGTAATTTATTTCATCACCCCTGCTCTCAAAGGCTAGAGTGAATAGGCTCTTATTAAACTAGTGCGTTTCACCATCAATGATTGCATCACTGCTTTCCATCAAGTAGGATCGCAGTCAAGCACTGGTTTATATAAATAAAAATGAAAAAAAAAAGAAGAAAAACATCGTGAGGAAATGGGCTTGTTCTAGAGCCAAAAAATCGAAGACTTGTGACATTCACCAATCCGCACGTAACGCACGTTACGCATTGCGACCCAATCTCTCTTCTAGAGAGATCTGAGTCCCAGCAGTGGGAATACTAAAAGGCTGATTATGCTTAAGCTTCCATTACTAGGACTCACTACTTTTGCTTGGGTGGAATTGGAAGGCGTGTCAGGCTTTTACTGACTAAAACCAACTACACTGATGTTTCTTCTTTACCTAGCGTTCCAAGGCCCTGCGTTTCCCTTTTTTTCCAAATATTTTTATTTCACAAAAGCCAGAAGCTAGTGCACGGTTCCAAATTGGTCGTTTCCTATGAAGAAGAAACGGCAAGAAACTCCATGGTTACTCTTTTAAAAAAATTGTTGATAGTACAATATTTCGATATTACAATATTAATAGATATTATGTAAGAACAGTATTGAACAGTGTTCTTTTTGAAGTCAACCCATGGTCCCAATAGGCTTCGACCCTGCTAGGCCCCTACGGTTTTGCTGACATCTCTTTGCGTGGAATACTACACGCCGTCGACAACTCGGGGTCGGTCCGGATGGTTACCGGACGGCTGGACGGGGAACTACCCATTGTTCGTCTTTCATAAGCCCGCGCTTATTGTGGCTGAAAATGGGGGTCGTAAAAATATATCTCAGAGTTTTTGCGTCTAAGACAGGCCGGTTTCCCCACGTCATCCTTTGCCGTTTTGAAAGAGAACAATGGTAATAAAAATAATAAGGTATATAAATTATAATATTACGTGATAGTCTAGGTTTGAACAACGTAAGTCATGGCTTGCCACTATTCATTACTATTCATTATTGCAGTAATGTAGCCTATAAAAACTAAAATGTCCATAGCTGGTTTTTTTATGTTCGTTGAATATATCTACTTAGTTCGTTAATTATATAAAAAATAATAATAATACCTAGGCATTATTATTATTATTTTATACAATACCTAGGCAATGTATAGAATACCTGGGGTGTCCACGGATTGTATGAAATATTATTGTCCATTACATACTTTTTCTAGGTAACGAACACAATTCCTAGGGTTTGTATCTAATCCAATGCAGTGTGTAAAATAAATTCTTGTTACATTATTATCAATGTTAAACGGGTTACCTATAAAATGATTCAACCTGTCCGTGTCAGGGTGCACTAAAATTACGTCACCTTTTCCTCCTCTCGTGGTATAGGCGTCCATTAAACGATAGGTTTTGCCACAGTCAAATATTTTGACTGACGAAAAACTTACCGTGTAATGCGATGATTGACGTTTGCATGACGAAAAACGTATGGCGATAAGATTCCGTCATTCAATCATCATTCATGACTGATGGTTTTGATTGACGCTTGCATGACTGTGTAATGGACGCCTTACATAACTTACCAGTTGCGCATTCGTTATTATACAGAATACCTAAGCAAAGTATGAAACAAATGGTATTTCATACATCACCCACACGTTTTGGGTATTCCATAAATTGCCCAGGTATTGTATAGAATACTGGATTATACAGATTGCCGGCAACATAAACAAAGAATAAAAAAGGATTTCTCGATCCCAACTTTATAAAAACACTATGCAAATGTTGAGTTCGGCTAAATATTTAACTTATTTTCAGTGGCTAAAATTTATTGCGCTGATATAAATGCCCCCTGATAAATGTTAGCAACCTTGAGGTCACGGTTATTTCTCTAGGGCCGTTTAATGTATTTAACTATTTCTTGGAAATAAATTAAGTTACAATTTAGGATTTCTCTTTTATCGTGAGTTAAATTACAGTTGAAAGATGACCACTTAATTATGAGAAAGTGTCCGAAATAAAATTATCAGGAAGTCTTACGAAACTTTAATTATTATCATCTTCATCATAATTTCCGCCGAAAGAAATTTATTTCATCACCACTGCTCTCAAAACGGGGAAGGAAAACATCGTGAGGAAATCGGCATGTTCTAGAACCAAAAATTCAAAGATATGTGACATCCACCAATCCGCATTGAAACCGCGTGGTGGATTACTGCCCATTCCCTCTCCTAGAGATGAGGCTTGAGTCCCAACAGTGGGAAAATTATAAGGCCGATTATGCTAATAATGTTCGAATGATAAGTGAGGACGCGGGCACCCAAAATACAAGTTAAATGTTACATCGGGTGCCAGAGTTCATCAAAAAATAGAAAACATTGTCATAAACTTTAGTTCTTAATAGACCTCCTTCAAGTGTCCTCATTACAACCAGTCCTGTGCGACTCGCATTCTTCAGATTCTCACGACCCTCACCAGGACATCGGACCAACTTGTGAGAGGACTTCCAACGCCTGCGTCTTCCAATATGCGGCCAGAACCTTTAGGTTTTTCGTATATAAGGGTTAAAGTACCACTCAGACCGTTGAAATGCTTCTAAAGAAAGGTGATACAATAAAACCAAATGGTCTAGCTGAAGCACCTACAGTAATCTTGATTGTAATAGAATTTGTTGGTAATCTAAGTAGAAGGATTTCTGAATCAAGATACAATCTATTACGACGCCGTTAAGAAACAGTGGCCCTATTTAGATAATAATAGATGGAAACACCTCATTGTCAAATTTTTTAAAATTGGTATTTAAGAATAGGGATGGAGTTTTTTTTTTTTAATTTGATATAAACTAGTGCTTGACTGCGATCCCATCGTTGATGGTGAAGCGCTCTAGTTTATTAAGAGCCTATTTACTGTAGCCTTGAAGACAGCCAAATTATAATCGGATGGGAAAAACTCAGCAAATTGTTCAAGTCCTTCGATGTACCCGGTATAAACGACGAGGCGAAACGGTTTTTTCAAGAATTTAAAAAAAAGATTGTTCATTTCTTGAAACTGTGCTTAGCTACTTATGAGAAATAGGAAAAGATCGTCTAAGCTAGGCCAAGGACCAAAATATGAGTAACAAAATTAGGACCAAATTAGAAGAGCGAGGAAGAAAATATAGAATACAACGAAATCGGTATTTTGAATCCGCTATTGTGTTAGCATGATCATAATGTTTCAAAATATTGTAAACTACCTAAGCCGAACCTAACGACGCTTTTTTTAAACAAAACTGTAACTATATGAAGTAAAATAAAGAAATACAGAATAAAACGAAATCTAGTTCTTGAATCCGCCATTTTAAATTTTGTTATCGAGCATGAGCCTAACGTTGCAAAATATTGTGGACTACCTAAGCAAAAATGCCGCTTTAGTACTTGCGCCAATCGAACAGTGAGCAAATTATAGAAAAGCCTTTTTTTAAGAAACTCATGGATATACTATAAGTTCATTAAAATCATTCACACAATAGAAACATCTTCTGGAGGTTCTAGAATGACGACCACGTACCGAAAGATGCAACATTGGAAGGCCTCCCACAAAGTGAACCGATGACCTGGTGAGGGTCGCGGGAATTCAATGGATGCGAAACGCACAGGACTGTTCATTGTGGTGACATTTGGGGGCCTATATCTAACAGTGGACATCTTTCGGCTGAAACTAAAAATATAAATCTGAATAATAATTAAAAATAATAAACACTAGAGACTAGTTGCTATAGTTGAAATTTCCCATTCAAACACTAGGGCAACGAAATCTAACGATACACTTTTTTCAAAATAAAACTGCTATTAATGCTGTACAAGGGGACCAAGAAGGTATAATTAATAAGGGAAACAATAAATGCAAGAGGGAACTCACAAAGGAAGGTGCAGTACTACTCATAATACTAGAGCAAATACCACTTCATATTACTCCTTGCATTTTCCGCCATCCTTACCTTGGTTAACCCTACCGCACATATAGCAGTACATATGAACATAGTCCTTGAGATTAGTAATTTTCTTTTAATTTTTTCCCGTGTTTCCTGCTAGCTACAATCCCTAGTGAATAGGTCACTTCTAGGTAAGCGTGCTCTATTGTTGACTCTCATTTACCATCAAGTGAGATAGTGGTGAAACGTGATCCTACTTCAATAATAAAACCCAAAAAACTAATAAACAGATTTGAATGTTTTTATTGTTTTGCTTGCTAATTTACAACTAACTAAAATATGGCGTCAAAAAGTTCTTCCACATCGCTGTCGACTAGTAATGTGCCCAAAAGACTGGCAGCATTGCCACTCTGTATGGCAATGCTTTTCCCCTGTCCGAAGTAAAAGGCAGCCATTGGGTCACGCGAACTGTCAACTAGACGTTTCGAAAAATCTTTATACAACTTATGAGCGCTCGGACCTCACGATCCGAGTGCTTGCTTTATTTTTTTTTTTAATCCAACCCTTATTTTTATAGAAAAAATGTAGGGAAAACTCATGAATACAGTTTGAAATATTCAAAATTCAATTTTGTATGGGAATCGCCCCTTAAAGGTACTCACAATTTCGCGAAGTCGACAGTTAGTTGATGTTAAAAATAGTAAAAAGTGTCAAAAATCTGACCGCACAAAATCGACGAAAAGGTAAGAAACAAGTCACTTTTAGCAGTCTGATGCAGTTGTTGAAATTCATTTTAGTTCAATCATAGATTTGACACTATCAACTTCATCAGACTACTCAAATTCACTGTACCCTATACCCTCTTTCTGCATAGTCGGATAGAAAATAATGCTGGGTACTTTATTGCATAGCCAATGGTGTCAGTCATGATGATTTTCAAATTCCTCAACAAAACAAAGTAATCCTATTCACTATCCCCACTGTTGTCTAGTTCACAACCCTCTATATCTATGCAATACCCATCGTCATTGTAGAGAATACCTGTAAATAATTATCATGTTATTGTTTTGATAATAGAGAGGGGTTTTGGGTAAACCCGGACTTGCCCTAATTTTGAATCAAAAGGCGTCCGGTTGGATCCTTTGTTGTTAGTTGCAAACAAGGACGCTGCGAGATCTATTGATGATTAATTATATCTTTGAATTTGATATTGTTACGTCCTCCTTTCCTTTTCTGTTTGAGTTGTTTAAATTAAATAAGTTCGTCTTCGAAAAGGATTGGGGATTCTTTTGTTTTTAATTTTCATATTCTTCATCATCATCATCATTTCAGCCGACAGACGTCCAATGTTGAACATAGGCCTCCCCCAAATTTTTGCCATAGTGACCGGTCCTGTGCGTCTCGCATCCATTGGATTCCCGTGACTCTCACCAGGTCATCGGTCCACCTTGTGGGAGGCCTTCTAAAGCTGCGTCTTCCGGTACGTGGTCGCCATTCCAGAACCTTTCATTCCCATCGACCATCTGTTATACGAGCAATGTGCCCTGCCCACTGCCACTTAAGTTTGGTGATTCTTCGGGCTATGTCTGTAACCTTGGTTCTCCTGCGGATATCTTCATTTCCGACGCGATCATGCATAGCCCTTTCCATTGCCTTTTGAGTGACTTTTAAGCCGTCTGATGAGGCCCATTGATATGGGATGTGTCAAATTCGTGGTGGTAGACATCCCACCCTTACGTAAAATAATTGTGCGTACGGCTTAGGAGTGGAATTCCCTGCTGGAGTCTGAGTTTCCAGATAGCTACAACCTAGGGGTCTTTAAGTAAAGAGTGAGAATTGGTTACTTCTAGGTAAGCAGGTTCTATAATTGGCCACGTCATCGCTTATCATCAGAGATTCTGATGAACTACTGTCAAACGCGAGCCTAGCCACAATAAAAAAAAATCAAATCAAAATATTTTTATTACACACACGCCTGTCCATGGGCACTTATAAAAAGTCATAAGCTAGAACACGGTTCCAATTGTTTGTTTCTTATAGAGAAGAATCAGCAATAATCTCTATGTTTATATTGTTACATAATAATAATACTTACTAAAATATTAATAATGTCCGATAATATGTTTAATTGACTGGCCTGTTGGTCTAGTGGTTAGTGGCCCTGACTGCTATGCCGGAGGTCATGGGTTCGATTCCCACCCAGGACAAATGTTTGTGTGATGAGCACGAACATTTGTTCTTGTGTCTGGGTGTAATTTATCTATAATGTGTATGTATTTAGAAATATATAAGTATGTTTATCAGTTGTCCAGTACTCATAACACAAGCTCTGCTTAGCTTGGGGCTAGACGGCGTTGTGTGATAGTTGTGGAATACTAGTACAGTCAAACGGGGTGAATAGGACCGCAGGGGTGAAGAGGAACAAAAGTTTGAAGGGGATTTTCGCGTTAATTAACAATTTTTCCCAGCATTTAAGTACTCCTATTTGTTCATTAATTGTAATAAAAACGGATACTATGATAGAAATCAATTATTTAAATACATACCAATGAAAAAACTTACCCAAACTTTTGTTCCTATTCACCCCTGCAGTCCTATTCACCCCGTTTGACGGTATTATTAGTATTATTATTTATTTAAATTGACAAATATACGTAATTTATTAGAATAGTAGCTTCTGCCAGCGGCTTGGCCCGCGCGATAGATGGTTTATTCATACAAACTTTGGAACCTCGTCTTGTACCCCTGAGGGGTGAATTTTGGAAAATCTTCTCTTAGTGCTCGCCTATGCCATAAAAGTAAGCTTTGTGCAAAATTTCACACTCTTAGACCCAGTAGTTGCGGCTGTGCGTTGATATGTCAGTCAGTTTCTCTTTTTATATACATAAATTATTCGTGTTGTCATTTCAATGACACTTTTTAATAGGTACCAATTCATATATTTTGATGAAGTTATACTACTGCAGCTCTACTTGCTTCTAGTAAACACAAGAAAGAAAGCAAGAAAAAGAGTTTATTTATGACAAACATGACACATAACTTAAAAAATATAACATTATAACAAAATCTATACAATAGAGTGAGTTATGCGACACATCTGCACAAAGCGGCCAGTACAAGTGGTATTAATTAGGAAATATGGCAAACAAGAGTTTTAACAATATTGACACAACTGCATAATAACAGAACTAAATGACAAATAATAATGAGACAACAACACATCTGCTTCTAAGCTGCCCATTGGTCGCTGGATACAGAGCAAAGTACTTCGAGAACCCAGGTACTCTGTGTGAAATGGTTAGTAACACCAAGACGCTACTGACCTTCTTTGAGCTGCTGAAGTGGATCAAATGACACATTTGTCCCACCCGAACACAAAATACGCGCTTTAAATGTTGCAGATACCACCCCGACTTAAAATGTGGGCTTGCAGACGGCAAGCAATGGGTAGCTCGTCATCCGCCCGTCTGGTAACCGTCAGGACCGAGCCCGAGTCATCGACGGCAAGCTTCAAGGAGATGTCAGCAAAACTGTAGGGGCCGAAGCCTTCAGGGGCCATGGGTCTGATTCTGAAAGGAAGACTCGGCCCCGGTACGAAAGGCAACGAAGGAACAGGAGTGGGTTTTTAGTCATTAAAAGTCTGACACTATCTCCCGCTCCGCCCAAGAGCAGGAGATGTCATAAGATGATTTTCTGACCGAAAAAAAAACAGGGGCCATGGGTTGTGCGAAAGAAGACCCCGAGGTCCTGGAACGAAGGCAATGAAGGAATATAGGAGTGGGCTTTAGTCAGTAAAAGTCTGACACGCCCTCTCACTGAACCTAGGCATACAGAAGGCAGCAGAAGAAATATTTTGATGATTTTCCACCTAAAAAACTCGACTTACAATACAACATACAAAAATACTTCAGATATCACTAAACAATTGCACCATTTTTAACAATAACAATATTGAATTTACACTGAGAGTTTAAAAAATCAATTTATAACTGTCCAATACTCATATTTCTGTAACTGTACCTGTAACCACTCTTATATAATTTTACAGTCTGATTTTATTTTTGTTGTTTTTATGTATATTTATGTATATTGACTGACATACAAAGAGCCTTTGAGTGCAGTGGATGTCAATATGATTCTATTTTCACTCGACCGATTTTTATTTTGAAATCGTAGTATTCAAAATCCTCATATTGTATACGATATCAAGTAAATAATAATAATAATATTCTACAATTACCACAAAACGTCGTCTGGTTCCAAGCTAAGCAGAGCTTGTATTATGAGTACTAGACAACTGATAAACATACTTACATATTTCTAAATACATACATATTATAGATAAAATACACCTAGACACAGAACAAATGTTCGTGCTCATCACACAAACATTTGTCCTGGGTGGGAATCGAACCCACGACCTCCAGCATAGCAGTCAGGACCACTAACCACTAAACCAACAGGCCAGTCAAGAAGAGAAGAGAAGTAGTGGGGAATTCGCAACTGTTTTCGCCTGCCGACTTTTCTTTTACTTGATGGCCACCATTTGGGATCCTTACTGTCAACCTGTGACTGTGTATCTGACTGTGTGTGACTAAAACCATCATCATCTTCCTGCCCTTATCCCGTGTTATTTGGGGTCGGCGCAACACGTTTTTTTCTTTCACTCTGCCCTGTTACTCGTCATGCTATCACTAACTTCCTTTTCTTTCATATCACTCTTCACACAATCCATCCATCTTTTCTTTGGTCTCCCTCTCCCTCTCCATCCATCCACATGTAAACTCATAACTCTTTTAGTAACATGCGTTTCATCCCTCCTCTTCACATGACCATACCAAGATAAACGATTTCCTTTCAACTTTTCAGTCACTGGCGCCACTTTCAAACTTCCCCTAATATATTCATTTCTCACTTTATCCATTCTCGTCACACCACACATCCAAGAGACTAAAACCAAGAGAGTGATTCAACGTATACAAATTGCCTATGTTCAATTTTGTGTTACAGTACCTCGTAGAAATCACATATCCGTTCATGAACTAGATAGAGTTGCTTAAGATGACTGCCAAAAGAAAGCTGTTCATTTAGCCTGCTTACTGTTTGGTATTATCAAAACCAATTAACCTCACTATTAATTTGAAAAGTTGACTTGGAAGCAAAACTACTTAAAAAACAAACTTCGATCCATGGTTAGCCCTTTAACCGTGCCAATGCACATGACTGCTGCTTTTAGGGGCTCCTTCATGTTTGCACACACGCATTGCTGGAATAATCTCCCGCTTCCACTAAGATGCCTGAAAACATTACAGTGTTTCAAGTTCAATATAAGAAGGTACTTATGTGTCAACAAATCCTCATAAGCTTATATTGTCTGGATTTGTTTCACTGTTCTGTTTATACCCCAAAGGTCTTAGCCATCAAGCACTAGTGGGGATCTCTAGTGATGCAAGTTGCTTTAGCCATTGAGTCTCATTTTCTTCCTGTTTCTTTTTGCTAGTTGGTCAGCTCATTTTTTATTTTACGGTCTCTTTCCAACATTTTCTTATATATCTCTATCTGTAAATAATATAATAATATTTGATTTAGCTACTGATTATTTTATATTCATTCGGTTTATTATTCCTATTGTTTTAATTAATTTAAAGTTTAGTTACGTTTTCAATGACATTTTGTTATTTTTTCATATTTATGTTAATGTATTTTCAGAATCTTATCTAATTTAATTTATACAGAATATCAATTTAATTTAGAAAATAATACTTTATATGTATTGTCAAATTGTATATGCTGGGGACATCTTTAATTGACATATATGCACCTGTAAAACATCTAGTTAATATGTCGTTGATGTTCCTCATAATAATAAGTAAGTAAATAAATGTCAATATTTTCTCAATGACATTAACAAAACAAAAAATCTTCACTGACTGAAAGTCAATTTACAATCCTTATGCTCGTGAGTATTTCTCTTTGAATCCTTTTGCTGGTTTGTCAACTTCGTCTGTCTGTTTTTGTCATCTGGGCGCACTCTAATTTCACTCGATTAATGCTACTTACAAAAATTCCACAACACAATTCACAAAACCATAAATTGATTACGTAAGTTGCGGAGGTCAAGAATCTAGTTTTTTTGTTTTTGTGTCTTACACACATATTCTTTATGCGTAGCGTATATATTATAATTTGTTTTCTTTTTTTACTTTTAGGTTCAATCGTTTATCGATCGACTATAATAATCATCTAAATATTGATTGTTAGTTTATTTTAATAATTTAAAAAATTATATACAAAAACACTTAACTAATTAAAACTATATATATATACATTAACGGCTACTCCTAACTAAAATATGGCGTCATAAAACTCCTCCGCATCGCTGTCGACTGGAAGTATATTCAAAAGGCTGGCGGCATTGCCACGTTGTATGGCAATGCTTAATCTCTGACCAAGGTCAAAAGACTGTGTCTGTGACAAAAGCCAGCCCTTGGGTAACCCGAAGTGTCAACTAAGCGTTTGGATATCATCTAAATTAATACTTATTTGCCGAGTGTTTTGTTTTTATGAATTTGTTTTTGTACCTCTTTGCGTATAATGGTTTATTGTTATTTATTCTTTAGCACGATTATTATATAATTTAAATAAATCCTTGCTGGCCGCTCAACGTCTTCCTGTCGGCGACGGCTGGCGATGAAAATCAGCGCTGTGTCTCTGTCTTACACACGAGGTCTGTAACGGTCAGCATTTTGCTGAGCGCTGGGCGTTTTTGATGCATATCGTCCCAATATATTATAGTTGTTGTTCTTGTATTTTTTTTTTCTTGTTACTTATTACTCTTATACTGCTTAAATAGATAAATATTTATTTATTTAAACTTCATGGAACACAAAGTACAAAGGCGGACTTAATGCCATAGGCATTCTCTACCAGTCAACCTAGGGTGGTGAAGAGACAATATGGTAGGTGCATAAAAGTGTAATATATTATTGTATTATATATTTTGCCGACCCCAAATAAGATGGGACAAGGGCAGGAAGATGATGATGATGATTATTGTATTATATATTTTTGTTATTATTATTATTATTTATGTATTATTATTTATTTTGTAAGTAGGTTTTAAAAATCACTTTTACACGTCAATTTTTTTTTTTCGTCATTTTATACTAGATGAGGCCGGTGTTTCCTAGCTGACTACCCTGAGAAGAAACTCCGAAACAAACTCAGGGGCCAAAGTCTCTTTTAAAGTCCATACAGTTAATATGTAATGGTCAAATCCCATGAGAACCATGCAGATTTGTCTGAGATGGTCTTTTGAAGAAAGAACCATACAGGTTTGAGTGGACCTGTCCAGTCAGTGCAAGCATTTGTCAGTATTCGAGATAATAGAGTCTGTGTTTCCAGATAGCTACAACTTAGGGGTCTTTAAGTCAAGAGTGAATAGATTACACCTTGGCCTGAGTGACATAGGCTATATTTTATGTACGTGGGCGAAGCCAAGGCCAAAAGCTGCATAATGACAAAAGTAAAATGATGTAGGCATTCTACTACACCTACGTTAAACTCGAACAATAGTTCATATAAAATTAGTTACAATTCAACAAAGGTTAACTGAAATTCTCATATTAATAAAGACACGAACCGAGTGTATGACAAATATTATATTATTCACTGTGAAGATAGGATCCTGTTACCACCTGACCTCATTTTTGAAGTCTAGGAATTAGAATTATACGACACTATATATGGTGGAGGCCATTTCTTCGTTGTGATTCTCATATACGGAGGAGGGGGAGGGGCGATGACCTGGTGAGGGTCGTGCCGTATGCAAGAAAACTAGAAGAATATTGAAAATAAAAATTGAACACAAACATTAAACACTACACACATATGTAAAACAAATGGAATCACACTGGTCGTTGTGATGACATTTGGGGAAGGTCTTTGTCCGGCAGTGAACGCCTTCAGCTGAATTAATTATGGTAGGCCTACTAGAGTCACTGTTCCTAAACCTGGGGATAGGTAATTACCCCTGTGGGGGTAAAACTAGCACCCTTAAAACGTAAAAGGCAACTGAAGGAACACAGGTGTGGTTTTAGCCAGTAAAAGTCTTACCCTCCCTCTGGCTCCACCCTAGAGCGAGAGAAGTCAAAATGATTTCCCACCTTAAAAAAGGTAGCTAAGTATATATAGTACTTACCTAACAATATCCAATTGAAATCCCAGGTATCCATAATTACGCATAACAATTTTATTTTATTTTACTTTTACGAAAAATATATTAAACAAAAAAGTACAAAGTTACTTGAGAAGAAAAATTGCTTTAGTTATTATAACTTATAGCAACAAACTAAATGATTAGGTACATATAAACAAAACAAGTAACAAGTATATTAAAAGATGAAATAATAATTATATTTATATAACAGTAAAGAAATCGTTATGAATACGAATAACTTAGCATAGCACTGTTGGGACTCAGGCCTCCTCTCTAGGAGAGGGAATGGGCCGCAATCCACCACGCGGGCCCAGTGCGGATTGGTGGATGTCACATGTCTTCGAATTTTTGGTTCTAGAACATGCCGGTTTCCTCACGATGTTTTCCTTCACCGTTTTGAGAGCAGTGGTGATGAAATAAATTACACAAAGTAATGCGCCTGGCTGGGTTTGAACCCGCGACCTACAACTCGTAAGTCGGGGCCGTTACCACTCGGCCACCACTGCTCTACGAATAACTTAAGGCCCTTGATTCCAAAATAGCGAATTTTTGAAGCCTACTCCTCGGTGACGGCTCAGTTAACAGATTTGAAAAAAAATGTTATAGACTAGCATTTGCCCGCAGCTTCATCTGCGTACATAAAATATAGCTTATGTCACTCAAGAATAAAGTAGCTTTCTACCGGTGAAAAAAATTTCGCTATCGGACCAGTATTTTCAGAGATTACCTCCTACAAACAAAAAAAAAATACCAAACTTTACCTATATATAATATTAGTGTAGATGGGCAGGGAAGAGGAAGGGGAGAGGGAATGCCTCTCGAGGGAAGAATGCCACAGGCATGAAGCAGAGGTGTGGTGGTACTCTTCTTTAAGAAGGGTGACAATACCCTGCTTAAGAATTACAGGCCCATCTCACTTTGAGCCATGTCTACAAGCTGTTTTCCAGAGTCATCACAAACTGTCTCGCGCGCAGGTTCGACGACTTCCAGCCTCCCGAACAAGCCGGATTTCGAAAAGGCTTCAGTACCGTGGACTACATACATACGCTGCGGCAGGTTATACAGAAGACTGAGGAGTATAATCAGCCTCTCTGCTTAGCGTTTGTGGACTACGAGAAAGCCTTTGATTCGATCGAGACTTGGGCTGTACTGCAGTCTCTCCAACGGTGCCAGATCAACTATCGGTACATCGAAGTCCTGAAGTGTTTGTACGAGAATGCCACTTTGTCAGTCCGACTTCAGGACCGGACCTCGAAACCTATCCTTCTGCAGCGGGGTGTGAGACAGGGAGACGTCATTTCACCGAAACTGTTTACAACTGCAATGGAGGATGTCTTCAAGGTTCTGGACTGGAGTGGACTAGGCATTAATATCAATGGCGAGTACATCACTCACCTCCGGTTCGCTGATGATATAGAAGTCATGACTGAGACTACGGAGGAGCTCAGTACAATGCTCGATGACCTTAGTAGAGCTTCCGAAAAAGTAGGTCTTAGAATGAACATGGACAAAACCAAGGTCATGGTAAATAACCATGTAGCACCCACTCTGATCAAGATTGGAGACTCTGGACTCGAAATTGTAGACGATTACGTTTACCTGGGACAGACAATCCAGTTTAGACTCCATTTTTTTCCTTTTGAGGTACGGAACACTAAAAAGATACCGAGTTAGTGACAGGTATCTTCTCGTCCAATATTCCACAGTGTCTCAAGACGAAAGTCTATGACCAGTGCGTGTTGCCAGTAATGACATATGGCTCTGAAACGTGGTCGCTTACAATGGGCCTCATCAGAAGACTCAAAGTCACCCAAAGGGCAATGGAAAGGGCTATGCTCGGAGTTTCCTTGCGTGATGCAATCAGGAATGAGGATATCCGCAGGAGAACCAAGGTCACCGACATAGCACGAAGAATCGACAAACTTAAGTGGCAATAGGCAGGGTACATTGCTCGAAGACGGATGGCCGTTGGGGCCGAAAGGTTCTGGAATGGCGACCACGTACCGGAAGACGTAGCGTTGGAAGGCCTCCTACAAGGTGGACCGATGACCTGGTAACGGTTGCGGGAGTACAATGGATGCGAGACGCACAGGACCGTTCATTGTGGCGGCACTTGAGGGAGGCCTATGTCCAGCAGTGGACGTCTTTCGGCTGAAATGATGATGATGATGATGATAGTGACAGGACATAATGGAAGAAAAACATGTCGCATGAATCCAAGTGTCGCAGGACAAGGGCAAAAATATAAAGATTAATTTTCAATCAAGAACAATTCGAGATAATTAATTCAAAATAATAAAGATAGCATAACTACGAATAAATTGGGGCTTTTATACCGAGATTTCTAAACAAAGTCTAACTAAAGACGTTACAGAAACATAAAATAAAATTTAGTATAAAACTCTATTTTCTATTAAAATGTCTATTTCAGTTTTGTTCGTGAGTTTCTTAAGGCGTATAGTCCCTTGAACATATGGCCGCAGTTAAATGCACACATATTCGTACTACCACCTGCGCCCCGCTGACCTTTAAATACATTTTATGTGCGAAATATTGGTTGATTTACATATGCTATGTACATTCTAAAGAATACTTAACCATTTTTTTTAAGTAAACATATTTGTAAAGATAAAAGCCGTTTGAAAGGACTAGGGAAAAGTAGCGAAAAAATATCATGAAAAAGTTTTAGTCAAATGAAAAAATCACACATTGATAGTGATGTACATAATCTATACTCATAATCATCATCATCATTTCAGCCGAAAGACGTCCACTGTTGAACATAGGCCTCCCCCAAGCCACTCAACAACGACCGATCCTGTGCGTCTCGCATCCACCGCACTCCTGCGACTCTCACCAGGCCGTCGGTTCACCTTGTGGGAGACCTTCCAACGCTGCGTTTTCAGGTGCGCGGTCGCCACTCTAGAACCTTTTGGACCCATCGACCATCCGTTCTACGAGCAATGTGCCCTGCCCACTGCCACTTTAGTTTTGCGATTCTTCGGGCTATGTCAGCGATCTTGGTTCTTCTGCGGATATCTTCATTCTTTATGCGATTACGCAAGGAAACTCCTAGCATAGCCCTTTCCTTTCCATTGTCCTTTAGGTGACTGTAAGCCTTCTGATGAGGCCCATTTTAAGCGACCATGTTTCAGTATCATATGTCATCACTGGGAACATGCACTGGTCATAGACTTCGTCTTGAGACACTGTGGTATGTTGGACGAGAAGATACCGCGCAGTTTCCCGAACGCTGCCCAGCCGAGTCGGATTTGACGATTGACCTCTGTTCCTTATGCGATCCGTAATCAAGAAAAACCGCTACGAAGCAAGGAAAATATGCATCATCAACACCGAATAAGTCGGGATAAAGGTAGGACGATGTAACAAATTCATATATCACCGTGTATAAAGTAAATCACCACTCAAAATACATTAATTTGATACCGACCTGCAATAATTTTAAATTGATTCGTCGCCTGTTTGCTGCATATTAATTCTTCTTGATGTTCACAGAATGATTAATTTATTTAATCGGAAAAATAAGACATGAATAATAAATAAATTACAATAATGCCTGACCGAACGCTTGTCATTGGTTGGTTGAATTGGTGATATAATTTATTGTTTATTGATTGGCGGAATTTTAAGTCTAGAGCGTTTTTTTTTTGTATGTGAGAAAATCATCCAATAACATCCGTCGCTCTTGGGTGGAGTGAGAGGGTATGTCATACTTATACAGACTAAAACTCACTAACAGGACTGAAGGACAATAAAGCACAATATACATATATTGTACTTTTATTACAAAGTGTACCCTAAAACAACCTTTTTTAACTTCTGTCTCATGATATCACGAATAGAGTATAGGCATATGACGTTTAGCAAGACCCATCATGACATCTGCTTATCCCTGTCTCAATTATACTTGGGTCGGCTCCAGTCTAACCAGATCCAGCTGAATACCACATTTTTACGTGGAATGGGTCCACAACCCACACTACGTGATACCACAAATTAAAGAATAGCATAGCATAGTCGGCCTTATAATGTTCCCACTGTTGGAACTCAGGCCTCCTCTCTAGGAGAGGGAATGGGCCGTAATCCCCCACGCGGGCCCAGTGCAGGTTTGTAGATGTCACATGTCTTCGAATTTTTAGTTCTAGGACATGCCGGTTTCCTCACGATGTTTTTCTTCACCATTTTGAGAGCAGTGGTGATGAAATAAATTACACAAAGTAATGCGCCTGGCTGGGTTTGAACCCGCAACCTGCAACTTGTAAGTCGAAGCCGTTACCACTCGGCCACCACTGCTCCCCAAATTAAAGAATACTGTAATGTAAAAAAACATTTTCAACCGACCGTTTTGCATATTAATATTTTAATTTTATTTATTCAAGTACCAATGATTTATAATTACACGAGAAAAGTATTAAACCCCGGATCTTACGCTCACCAATCACAATTGAAATCACTAAGCCTACAGGAAGTCTAAAAAACTTAATTAAAATGTCTATGAGGATTTTCACAAACATTTTATAACAGGAAACGCCGGGAGGCAGCCTTGATAGACGTTTACTTAGAGCAATTTTGTTTGAGATATTCTTTAAAAAGGTCAGGTAAAATACAAAATACTACAGAAGGTTGACTTCATAGAACGAAAGAAAATTTAAGCACATATTTTGCCAGGATTACTAGGTTTTTCGAAAATTGAAATAAGTCTTCTTTCTAGGGTTCAATACCTCAAAAGGAAAACATGGAACCCTTATAGGATCACTTTGTTGCCCGACCGTCTGTAACGCGTAGAGGTATCAAGTTGAAATAAAAAAAAGGTAAACTAAGTCTGCGGTCCCTTTAAACTGTTGAAAAATCAAACTTCCGAGTTAACGAGAAAAAAGATACGACCGTAATTATGTCGCAAAAAACGTGTATTTCAACCCTCTCAAGTGAATCAAAATTTATAGGGTACTTCCCGTTGACCTAGAATCCTGAAATTTGGTATGAAGCAAGGTGTTACAACACAAATATATCTGAAAACTGTAAAATTGTGGCTACGTCACAAAATTTTTTTTTTTGCGATTCAAAACACTCAGTGTGCGAGTCCGACTCGCACTTGCCCGGTTTTTTTTTCTTTTTTTGCCTTGCGTTCCAGGACTCGGGTTTCCCTTTTGAAAGCGAACCCATGGTTCAAGTAGGCTTCGGCCCTGCTGGGTCCTTACGGTTTTGCTGACATTACTGTGAAGCGCGCGTGGAACACTATGCGACAACTCTGACTGTTACCGGATGGCCGAACGGCGAGCTACCCATTGCTTATCATTCACAAGCCCACGCCTTCGATGTCTAGAAATCGGGGCCTGTAAAAGGTGTCAATTCAAAGCTGAGTGGGAGTGTCAGACTTTCACTGACTAAAACCCACTCCTGTTCCTACTTTGCCTTCGTTCCAGGGCCCCAGGGTTCTCTTTCATACCACCCATGGTCCCAATAAGCTTTGACCCTGCTGGGTTCCTACGGTTTTGCTGATATCTCTATGACGCGCGGGTGGAACCCGACGTGCCGTCGACAACTCGAGCTCGGTCCGTAAGTTTGCCTCGGCTAATCATACTTAAACTCAAGCTTGTCGTCCACAAGCCCACCACCTGTACCATGACGTTAAAACTAAGGTTGTTTCATTCTTATTTCCAGTGTAGGTAAGGGATGGCGCTAGACAACCTGTATAGCTCTGTCTCTCACCAACACTGAAATAAGAATGAAACAATCTTACTTTTAACGTCATGGTAACCCTGCATGACCCGTGTTCGTTCAGTTGTCTTTTGCGTTTCTGCGACGCAAAGTACATTTGTGTTAAATTATGATTATATTTTTTATAGAAGGACCTATTTACTCTAAATCACGTTCGTGTGTGACGAGATTTGTATGAACGTTGACAAAGCAAAAGGAGTGTGCCTAAGGATCGTAGCGTGCGGCACTCTGTAATTTCTCCTTACCTCCAGGGTGTAAAACATGAGTTTATGTACGTGTTTTTGAGCCCAAATTCTTTACGAAAACTTTCTGTGATAGATAGGATATTTTTATTTTGAATACTTTTTAAGAAAAAAAATATTTTTCTTTTAAAAAATTGTTGTTTTTCTATAAATATTACAGCGTGTTTTTGTACCTCCTGATGAATTCTTTCTTTTTTTAGGGTTTCGTACCCAAAGAGTAAACACGGGACCCTATTGCTAACTTCTAGGCATGCGTGCTCGATTGTCGGCCACATCATCGCTTAACATAAAAAAAAATTTGGGCAAGTATGAGACAGACTCGCGCACTGGGGTTTCCGTAAAAACTTACTTATGAAAACCGTTTGATTCCCAAATTAAATGGTCCACGGGAGGTACCCTATGAATTTTGATTCCTTTGAGAGTGTCGAAATACACGATTTTTTGCGACATAATCGGCCATATCTTATTTTCCGTCGACTCAGAAGTTTGATTCTTTCATAGCTTCAAGGGACTGCAGACCTGAGTATACGATTTTAATTTTAACTCGATACCTCCACGCGTCCCCGAGATAAAGCGTCTTGACAGACAGACAGACGGACAACAAAGTGATCCTATAAGGGTTCCGTTTTTTCCTTTTGAGGTACGGAACCATAAAAAAACACTAAAATCAAAGAAAATAAAATTATAAAGTGTAAAGAAGAATAAAAGAGTATCTGTATTTATGTACCGTCAGGTGAGATAGTGATCAAATGCGAGCCTGACCATAATAAAAAAAAAAACGTGCTTTTTTGCCGTTTTTAAAACGGACGGTACGGAACCCCTTGTGTGCAAATCAGACTCACACTTGGCCAGTTTTTTACCTATATCAAATGACTTCTCCCGCTTCAGGTGGGCCGGGAGTATCTGACTTTTATTGAATAAAACCCACTCCTAATTCCTTCGTTGCCTTTCTTTCTAGGGCCGGGTTTTCTTTTCAGAAGCGAATCCATGGCCCCAGTAGGCTTCGACCCCAGTTACCGGTTTTACAGGACGGTCGGACGGCGAGCTACCCATTACTCACCGTCACGTGCGGCCGCCTCCTTTGCTAGTACTCTAGCCTTAAAGACACCAATATTTTAATCGGACGGGAAGACCACAGC
This sequence comes from Mythimna vitellina, assembly GCA_949316375.1. Lineage (NCBI taxonomy): Eukaryota > Metazoa > Arthropoda > Insecta > Lepidoptera > Noctuidae > Mythimna > Mythimna vitellina. The sequence goes on along the minus strand of OX438708.1, from coordinate 5,105,281 downwards.
AGGCGAATTGTTCCAGTCCTTTAGGTTTAGTTCGGACTTACTGACATCTCTAAGAGATGTAGTCATAGTCATATTCATAGTAATTTATTGGTAAGGGATTCTTACAAGTCATATACAGAATGTTAAATTATACTTAGTCAACAAATTAATGATTAAATAACAATGTCAAATAACAAAAAATGTCAAACAAATAAAAGGAAATACAAGAAAAACAAATAAATCAAGTCAAATCACAAATTAAAATAAAAACAATCCTATAAAAAGTTACAATAATAATTTAGTCCAAATTAATATTTGCGTCAAAATTAAATTAAATTAAAACATAAATTCGTCAAAAGAATAAAAAGCTTGCTTGTTATGCCATTTTTTCAAACGAGCAGAATACAACAAAACAAGCAAACAAGTTCCCCTTCAAACAAGTTTCTTGCAACATATATTTTCAGATAGTTTCATGAAAATCATGTTGCATTATTTTAATATCTTTTCGGAAACACCGGAAATTCTGAAACAGGCCCTTAATAGGAAAATATGATACGCAAGCTAAAGCCATAAAGACTTAATATTGCCAATCATGAGATTGGTTATACTGTTAACCCATCATACTAATATTATAAATTCAAAAGTCTATCGTAATGGCAGAATTGATTTGGATGTATTATTTTTATTGTACTTTTTAGTACAATATTGACCAGTCTACACTGTCCTTACATAATATCTACTTATACTATAATAAGGAAATATTGTAAGAAAAACATTTTTTTTTTAAAGAGTAACCATGGAGTTTCTTGCCGGTTCTTCTCCATAGGAAACGACCAATTTGGAACCGTGTACTAGCTTCTGACGTTTTATAAGTGCCCATGTAGGCCTATGTGAAATAAAAAACTTTTGACTTTGATGACACTTGCATACAGGTGGACCATGTCCTAGAAATTTTATTCTGAGAGATATATACGAGGATGAAAAATAAAACCAATCTCTTAGTATTTAGTAACTGCTCTAACAGTAATAGGATACATAATTCTATCTATTCCATCTATCAGTGTAACCACTAAAAATCCTGGGATCGACGTCCAGGTATGAAAAACGTACTGGGTTTTCCCATTAAGAATTACTGTGTAGCTGCACGGAGTTTAAAGTTGAAGATGTAACACCCCGTGTGTATCACAGACAATCCCTTGTGCAGAGTATGCATGGAATCGGAAGAAACGATCTCGCACATGCTCCTTGAGGGCACGCCGCACAGCCCTCTGCGAAATACGCACACAAACCCTAGAAGCATCGAATTCGCTTCTAAAAGCCCTGAGTAAAATAAAAAGACTCATCTGCTTTTGAAGATAGGTTAGCTGGTTGCAAAGAAAGCCGCCATGGCCTTCGTACAATGGTCCAGTAAGGATTGAATGCGAAAAGCAGACCACAAAGATAGATACCACTTCCGTGTCTCTTTGAGGAGAGGCTGTAGAGGCGTCACGGCGTCCTCACTTTCCGTATAACGCAAGTTCTCACCGGTCATGGTAAGTTCCGGACGTTCCTGCATCAGATTCAGGCAGAAGAAACGCACAGGTATCACTATTGTGTGAACCGGCTGGAGGACGCGGTGGAGCGTAAGGTGGAGGTGTGTCCGTGGAGGCAATTGGTGGCAGCAACTTCTCGCACCGGGCCCTGTTTCAGGCTATGGTCCGGAGCGAGAAGAAATGGCAGGCGGTCGCCTCCTTCTGCGAAGTACCATCAGCCACGGTAGACGTGGGCTTGCGGACGTCGAGCAATGGGTAGCCAACCGTCTGGTATTCGACCGGGCCGAGCCCAAGTAGTCTACAGCGCTTAGTGATCCACGCGCTCCTCAAAGAGATCTCAGCAGAAGGGGATTTTCTGAAATGGAAACACGTAGTCTTAGAACGCAAAGGGCAACTGAAGGACAAAGATCCCACTCCACCCAGAGTGGGAGAAGTAATTGGATGATTTACCACCTTAAAAAAACCCCCGTGTCGATACATGCTTTACGTGCTTGTGTAAGTTTGTAGGGAACCCTCAGTGTGCGAGTCCGACTCGCACTTGCCCAGTTTTTTCGTTAAATCAGAAGTTTGATTTTTTGACAGCTTCAAGGGACTGCCGACCTGAGTATATGGTTTTAATTTCAACTCGATACCTCCACGCGTTCCCAAAATAAAGAGCCTTGACAGACAGACAGATAGACCGACAACAAAGTGATCCTATAAGGATACCGTTTTTTTCCTTTTGAGGTTTACAACCCTAAAAATTGAAAAAAATAGACATGTGCGAGAAAAAGTCTCCTCGCCGCCTCTCGGTTTGCACGTTTTTTATCATAGTCCAATGACCATGATAGTAAAGGAATAAACAGTGCACCTGTTTGCCCACACGCCTACACCCTATACAACTTTCTGCTTACAAAATTTGATTGAGAGAATTATTATTACAAATCCCCAAAGAATTCTTCCTACGAAATGACAACGTTGATAAAGTTCCTCTCGCGAGATCATACCGACGTCTCTTGCTTTGACGGATAAGATCCAAGATGTTTCACAATATATTGGACATGAGCGATTTATTAAAACTGATAAGAATCGTGGGTAGCCTTAGGGGATCTTATCTTGACATAACATATATGAAAGAAAGAAAAACAGTTTATTCGCGCGAAATGACGCAATCTTAAAACTAGATAACAAACATAACCAATTGATAGGTAAGATGTGCGTCACATCTGCGCATAACGGCCGAACGCTCTGCATAAAGCTGCGGCCTCACGCATAATGCGATGAGCTCACAGCGCTGGTTTTCAGCGTGGGCCGGTGGCGGTGTCGACATAAAGACGAAAGGACGGTGCAGTGTAAAAAAAAATTAAATAAAAAAAACAAAAGATTTGTATTGTAAAAGGAAATAAAAAATAAAAAATAGGTACATACGAATTCTAAATTGAAAAAATAAAAAAATTAAATAAGTAAATAAGGTGAAAATTTATTTATATAAAGTGGCAACACCACGATGCGCCCGATATATATAAACAGTAACTGACGTACGGCGAGTATCCACCCTTACGTTGTTGGAACCTTTACGGTCCACACTAAGAATTTCGCCTCGTCTTTTATACTGCGTACATCGAAGCGTGCATTGAGCAGTGGTGGCCGAGTGGTAAAGGCCTCGAATTACGAGTTGTAGGTTGCGGGTTCAAACCCAGCCAGGCGCATTAATTTGTGTAATTTATTTCATCACCACAAGTCTCAGAGCGGTGAAGGAAAACATCGTGAGGAAACCGGCATGTCTTAGAACCAAAAATTCGAAGACTTGTGACATCCACCAACCCGCACTGGGCCCGCGTGGTGGATTACAGCCCATTCCCTCTCTTAGAGAGGAAGCCTTAGTCCCAAGACTGGGAACATTATAAGGCCGACTATGCTATACTATACTATACATCGAAGGGCTGGAACAATTTGCCTGCTGAGGTCTTCCCATCCGATTATAATTTGGGTGTCTTCAAGGTTAGAGTGAATAGGCTCTTAATAAATTAGTGCGTCTCGCCATCAACGATTGCATCACTGCTTACCGTCAGGTGTGATCGCAGTCAAGCACTAGTCTATATCAAATAAAAAAAAACTTTGCGTCAGTGTTAGGCCCTATATAAGGATGTGATTATGTTAGAACTCAAATGGCAACTGAAGGACATAGGTGTGGTTTGTAAAAGTGTTAGAGTAAGAGACGTCATTGGGTGATTTCCTACCTCAAAAACTAAAATAGCATAGCACAATCAACCTCATAAAGTTATAACGTACCCACTGCTGGGACTCTGGCCTCCTCTCTAGACTAGGAGAGAGAATGGGTCGTCACGATGTTTTCCTTCACCGTTTTAAGAGCATTGCATTGATATAATAAAATGATCCTAAAAAAAAGCGCCTGCCTGCTTGCGTACATCTCTTAAGGCACTTGCTCTCAATCATCTCTCATTTCAAAAAATATATATATTGTAGCTTTATATATATTATCAACATATGTTTTTTTCTTAAGACAAGTAGTTTTGCCAAAAAACAAAAAATAACGATATGTTATTTTTTCGCTTGTTCTTCCTACTCCTTTCAAACGGCTTTGATCTTCAGAAATATGTTTAGACAACAAAAAAAAAATGGTTAAAACTTAGCATTCACCGCGTCGGAATCTACTGGTCTAATTGCGAAAAAAAATTCACTGATAGAAAGCTGCATTATTCCTGAGTGACATGGGTTATATTTTATGTATTCGGGCATAGGCGCAGTTGAAATGAAACACATGTTACTAAAAGAGTTATGAGTATACATGTGGATGGGTGGAGAGGGAGAGGGAGGCCAAAGAAAAGATGGATGGATTGTGTGAACAGTGATATGAAAGAAAAGGAAGTTAGTGATAGTATGACGGTTGACAGGATAGAATGGAAGAAAAAAACGTGTTGCGCCGACCCCAAATAAGATGGGACAAGGGCAGGAAGATGATGATGGGCGTAGGCGCAGTACGAGTATGTGTGCATTTAACTCCGGCCAGATCTTCATGGGACAAAAATAGACTTCGTATTATATCTGTTAGCGGCTTCGCCAGCGTGAAAATAAAAAATTAAAATAAATGAAAAGAGGAAGTAATTTCTGGATTAAAAGGTATCCTATGTGCTATTCCTGGAAATATTCTACATGAGTGCCAAAATTCATTCAAATCAGTTCAGCCGTTCGAGCGTAACGAAGTAGCAAACGTTTAAACCTCAAAATGTTCTGCTTTTTTCACGCTTGAGTAAAATCTCACCAGATGGTATGCCATAATTTGGTCGACGATGGAACACGATTGTCTAAAAGTTACCTTTTCACTCTTGACTTGTAGACACCCCTAGGTTGTAGCTGTCAGAAAACATAGACGACATCTTATTCGATATATTATTATATACTAACTTGGGACTAGACGGCGTTGTGTGATAGTTGTGGGATATTATATTATGGTTTTTTGAAAAGTGTTTTCTACTCGGGTTTTCTCCCGGTGGTTTTTCCTTGCTCCCGCCCTGAGACCTTCAGAGAAAAGGAGTTTCGGATCCCCTGCTAATGAGTTACAAATACTGTGTCCCCCAGTACTTTACTTAAAATATTAACTGTATGGATTGCTGCTTGTTTTTGTATTATATGAATGTTTATACCTGAATCTAATTTATCACAATATCTATGTATGCTCTTTGCTACTATTCCTGTCGCTCCTATTACTATTGGTATTACTTCTGTAGGTGTGTTCCACAACCGCGTTATTTCCGTTTTAAGCAGATGGTATTTGCTTAATTTTTCTATCTCTTTAGGCCCTATGTTATAATCTGATGGTACTGTTATGTCTATTAAATACGTTTTATTTTCTGTTTTATTTACATAAATTATATCAGGTCTATTATGTGTGACTGTGACATCTGTCTGAACTGGGATCTCCCACATTAATTTTGCTGTGTCATTTTCTTTTATCTGTGGCTGTGTTAGGACTTCCTGCCACCAAAGACTAGCAACTTCGAATTTGTGTTTTTTTGCTAATGCCCAGAAAATATACTGTACAATGTTGTTGTGGCGTTTGGTGTAGTAAGTGCCAGCTAGTTTCTCACACCCAGAGATGATATGTTGTGTGGTTTCGTCTTTTGACAAACATAGCCGACACTTGCCATCAATAGGTCTTTTCAAAATATCTCTTTCGAACTGTTTAGTCATAACAGCTTGGTCTTGTATTGCAAAAATTGAAGACTCTAATGTTGAGGAAACGGGTTGCTTTTTTAGCCAATCGAAAGAGAATTTACTATCTATATTTTCTTTTTCTAATACTGCTTTACAAAACTGCCCATGTAGTGGCTTGGCCCTCCATTTCTCTATCGCTTTTTGTGTAGTTGCCGCTTTTATTTCTTTATCTGTGTATTTATTGTTTTGTGTTAGTCCTATTTCCACTGCATTAATTCTAGATTCTTTATATATTGAGTATTTATCTTTATCTTTATCATGCCTAACTATCATTTTAACTATATCATCCTGCTCATTATCTAAGTATTGCTTGTATTTTATTATTTGTGTTTTATGTAGTGTTTCTACATTTGTTAGGCCTCTCCCACCCTCTTCTATCGGTAAATACAATCTAATTATATCTGCTTTTTGTTTCTGTGCTTTATTAATTGCTAAAAGTTTCCTAGTTTTAACATCTATATTTTTTAAATCACTATTTTTGTAATTAATTATACCAAATGAGTAGAGTAGAACCGGTACCGCATATGTATTAATCGCTTTTATTTGATTCCTAGCATTTAATTGTGTAGTTACTATTGATTTTATTCGTTTAAAGTATTCTTTTTTCAGTTGTGTTCTTATTTTGTTATGATCTATTTTGCCTGCCTCATTAATACCTAAATATTTATACGCTTCGTCTTTTTTCAGGTGTTCGAATTTTAATCCACTTAATAAAGTGTGTCCTTCTCCATGTTGTTCACTGACTCTACCGGCTGTTATATGTAGGACGTTACATTTATTTAATCCAAACTGCATTCCTATGTCCCGCGTAAATATTTCGGTACTATCTAATAAAATTTTTAAACTATTTTTATTATTTGCATAAACCTTTAGATCATCCATATATATTAGGTGATTAACAGATAAATTACTCTTTAGTTTATAGCCTTTTAATATGTATTTGTTAAGTATAGTTGAAATTGGGTTTATACCTAAACAAAAAAGTAACGGCGATAGTGAATCTCCTTGGAATATTCCGCGGCGAATAACTATGGGATCAGTGGTTACAGAAGCGTTCGCGCCACGGGCTGTCATGATAACATTCCATGTAGGCATGACCATCTTCAGAAAGCCTATGATAGCACTCGAGCACTTGTACAACCTCAATACCTGGAGAAGCCATTCGTGTGAGATGCTATCAAATGCCTTCCGATAGTCTACCCATCCCATACTTAAGTTTTTCTGGCACTGATGTGCATCTTCCAGTATGGCTTTGTTAATCATGAGGTGATCTTTGCAGCCCCTGGCGCGTCGCCTGCATCCCCTCTGTTCTGGAGCGATAATTTCGTTAGCTTCACAATGCTTGTATAGTTCGTTTGATAACACGGAAGTTAAAAGTTTATACATAGTCGGTAAGCATGCTATTGGGCGCCAGTTTTGTGGTTCTTTAGTATTCCCACACTTGGGTATCAGTATTACTTGTCCTGTTGTAAACCAATTTTCTACTGAGTCTGTTTTGTTAATAATTCTATTAAATAGTTTCGCTATAGGTTCGTGCGCGCTTGTAAGATGTTTTAAATAGTAATTTTGTATTTTATCTATACCAGGTGTTTTCCAATTATGCGTTTTCCTTAAAGCTTCTCTAACCATCTCTATATCTATTTCTTCAAACCTATGCTCTTGTATGTTTTCGGCCTCCTTTCGAATCTCTGAGATCCATGCCGCATCTTTATTGTACGAGACAGGCTGCGACAGTATCGACGACCAGAAATCTTGGATTGTATCCTTGTTTGGGATTTCTGTCGGAGCTTGTTGTTGATAGCCATTAAGAGACCGATAAAAAGAGTGCTGATTTTCGTTAAATCTTTGGTTTTGGAGTTTTCTATTATTCATATCGTCGTACCTTTTTATCCTACCTGCTAATGCTTTTACTTTTTGATTTAATATTTCTACCGTATTATCGAGATCTTGCTCGGTGAATATATTATATTTATGGAATAGATTTTCTCTAATATTTATCATTCTTCTAGTGTTGACTTCTCTTTTTATTTCTATGAATCTACCTAGCTCTTTCCTAATGCTTTCAATTTTATTCTTTATTCTTAACTTCCAAGGTGGTTCTCTTTTAGATTTTATTGTGGACGGCGGAGTGTATGGTTTTTGCCCATTAGTTGTTATCAGGGTCTTGGCTGCTGCGTATATTATGTCGTTTATTTCGCGGAGAGTATTATTAGTTATAAGTAGATTTTTTATGTAGTTATTTATTAATTTAAAATTAGTTATAAATTGTTTGTTAAATTTTAGTTTCGGTAAAAATTTTCTATCAGTAATCAAAATTTCTTTTGTTTCTGCTAGAGTTTGTAGGAACTGAAGGATGACAGGATCTAGGTTTTCATCTACTTCTACATGTTGCGGTGGCAAATCATTATCAAGTGGTAATTCTGGTATTATATGCATATCATGAGATATTGTCGTGTTAACATTGCCGAGACTCAAATCTATGTTAGGCGTGATAACTACGGTTGGTGTTTGATGTAAATCTGTTACTATAGTAGTATCGCTAATATCCAGGTTAATATTAGAGTTTGTCTGTAGTAAGGACTGTTCGGCTTTTAATTTAATTTCATCTAAAAGTTGAGTGGATATGAATTTACGGGTTATAACACTACGGGCTTGATTTGAAAGGGTGTTTCCAGTGAATCTATTGACTTTAGGGTTGTGTTGGTTCCTATCTTTAAATAATTTTTCAAATCTTTTTATATAACCTGGACCTTCAGCTTTTGCTCTATAGTAACAGAACATTAATTCGTGTAACTCTTCTTGTGACCACTTTCTTCTTGCATCACCGTTGTGTGAACTTGTCGTGGTCGCATCCGATGCACCGGCAGGACTCGTAGGACCATTTTGGTCCACGTCCTGCAAAGTATCATCGGCATCCCTGATAATTTCGGCTGTGATCTCTTCGGATTCCCCGACTCTCGCCCGCCTGTTCAGCGAAGAGCCACTGACGGTCCGCATGCTGTCACGTCCAGCGTCAGCTCCAGACATGCCCCGGCGATCGCCCCCGGGCAGCGGCATTAAACGTATACTATTATAATTGTTCTCCATATTGTTTGGGGTTTGCCAGAGCCCTGTTGGTCACCTGCGTAGAAACTTCATTGCAGGTGTCCGCCTCTCACGTGAGCAAAGTTGTTATACTCGGACGTAGGGTTGGCCTTCTGAGAGGCATATTATATTATATTATATTATATTATACTACTTATACTCGGGCATCTTATTCGATATTTTAGTTTTTTCCGATCTGTCAACACAATTACAAGTAATATTGTTAAAGAAATGTACTCTCAACAATTTCCAAGATAACATACAAATAAAAAGATCAAATACTACTTTCAAAAAGCACAAAAGCTTACAAAACTTTTCACTGAATTTGTTGACCGACTTCTTTTTGCCCCAAAACGGAAGTCAATTTCCCCTATGAATATGTAAAATGAGGGGCCTATAGACTCGCGACCTTTAGGATGTAATTATAGAATTCGGACCCTGGACTCCGGACCCTTCCGGCCGGTCCTATAAAAGTGTTGAATAAAATACGAAGGGGCAAATAGAAATTTTTGGATTTTTTTTCTTTTGGTTACATTTTTAGGGTTGACTTCGGAATTTGTGTTGTGTAGGGTTGAGAGCGAAGTCTTGGCTATCGTGTTCGAGTTTTTGACGGGATTTCTTTGAGAGAAGTTTAGTAGCTGTTTTAATTAATTTGTTGTCTGGGAACACATTCATTGTGTGTACAGCTAAGGAGTGGAATTTCTTCCCGGAATCTGTAAATCCTGATGGCTACAACCCGAGAATCTTTAAGTCAAGAAAGAAGTTACTTCTAGGTAAGCGCGCTCCATCGTCGACCGCATCGTCGCTTTCTATCAAGTGAGATAGCGGTCAAGCGCGAAACTTTTAAGAATAACAAAAAAAATATATTCGCAAATTGATTCCTGGTGGATAAATTGTGATGTAAAATTGGTGTAGTTTTATATCTCAAGTGTCTGCGCAATTGGAAAATATGTAGAATCATTGTAACAGGCGCGATCTCAGTAAAATGTAACTGACAACAATAAAAAACAATTTTATTGTAATTTTGGCTACCTCAGAGAAATTTGCTGAGAAAGCTGACTCGATACATTTGCTGACTAATACGACAAAAACATTAGAATATTGCAACATATTTTAGTGTTTTTGTCGTATTGGTCCGCATCTAATGATATACTAATGATCTATATACATACGAAGACATGGCTTAAAGAACTTAGTATCCAAGTCAATAAGCTATTGTGTTTTTTTTTTTTATTTTTATTTTAACACAGAAAATTAAAAGCGTAATTGTGATTGTGGCGTGCTGGACACATTTTGCAATGTCATGTATATGTCGTGGCTGGAAGGTAAATTAATGTAATCTAACCCTGTTTGGGATTACTAGAATTGTTATGAGATGCACTCGTGTATGATGCACGATGCTCTGGCTATAAGGTATTTAAGTTTGGCTGAGGGGTACTTTTTAGTAGTGGTACCATAGGCAAATAAAAACTGTAAAATAAAAAAATAAAAAATATCTAGTTGGTCATATCATAAAAAGATCAATTCTAAGATCTGGCCACGAAATATACATTACTTGCGGTCAAAAGGTTAATATATATACTTATATCTATTCTTATATTATGAAGAGGTAAAGGAGATCACCCATACTGGGATAATATTAAAAAAAAATGTTGGCCATCAATAATAATTATACATTTTTAAAGCACACGTATAACGCATTATTTTTTACAATTGTGTTTAAGGCGAAAACCATGTGGGTACGTAGATATATAGCGGTAAGTATTAAAATGATGACGATGGAAAACAATTTGTATTAGGGGTTTAAATCCATATCACACCGATTACATATGGGTTAGTTAGTAGTGTTGTAAGTGTCAACACTAACCACATCATTAATCCACTCATAATTGTGAAATAGTGGAATAATAATTATACGGAATTTTACGCAAAATGGTGGTGGTACATTTAAAGATCGATATATATCTTTGTTCCCAAATTCATTACAGAGGTAGTACAAAACAAAACAGGAAAAACGATATGATTTGAAAAATATTCCTGTAAGGGTCGCCTTACACGGGCCACCAAAAAAAATCATACGAAAATTTGAATTTCCCTGGAGCATTGATTGACCTTAATTGTTTACGGTATCAAAGGTACCTGCTGACTATTGCACACTTTTTGGCATACACACAATAGGCTTTTATGATTACTCCAAAGATGGAGACTTAAGGTTGCCACAGACGGGTCACCAGTCACAACCACAAAACGCCGTCACTGGCATATTTCCTATAGTTCTCATACATTTTATAGGGATTCGCCGCCCACGTTAACGCCGGTAGCCACCATACGCTAAAAATTGCCGATTCTCGCTTGTTGTGGCGCGCACTGGCCACTAAACATTGATATAAAACGCCGTCACATGCCACTCGCACAATCAATCTCTCTTCGCCAGAGTCCATTATGATATTACGCGTGGGTTAAAAAAATAAAGCAGCTAACAGCCACAAGTGGCTGCCGTGCGCTTCAGCTGTCTTTGTGGCCACTTCTAGCTTTGGCGGCGTTTGTGGCTGTGGCATGTGGCCTGTGTGCGGCGACCCTTAATCGTGTGGAACTCAAAATCGATATGGTCTAAGAAGTTTATCAGTTGAATTCAAAGAAATTGACGTTACCACACTATAAGGCGTAAGTTTAAATTCATGTGTGTTGATATATGTGTGTGTCTATATTTTTTACTTCTTCCGTTTCAAATGATTGCCTAGAATGACACATAAGATTTTTTTCACACATTTTATCCCAGCAAGATGTTCTCTTGGGATAAATATCGTGTAATATGGAGTGATTGTGTGAGCGACACTTACTCACCCACATAACCCATCATGACCAAAATTCGACTCCTGAAGATTGCGTGTGAGCATCACGTTGGTGATATCTCAATTCGCTTATTTTTAGCGTATCAATTGCTATATTTGTCTGGCCTTTATGGACTTTTTGACGTCTGTATAGACTTTTTTCAATAGTGCTATAATTATAACTGTATGTCTATTGTACTGTACAGTCACGAGCAATAAGATAATATATATACATTGTCAAATTTTCAATTTGTCATAACTTCTGCTTTCCAAGAAAATATAAGTGTGCGACAAATGGTTCTTAAGAATTGGTACCCTCAAATAGGTTACTTAGAACCAATTGTCGTAAACATACTTTTTGAATGGTATCTTATTGATCGTGAATGTACCTGTTTTAGTATCATATAATTTACATTATGTTAATGTGAAACGAGCTGAGCCGAGCCGTGGTCGAGTTATATAACATGAGTTAGCGCAGTTTCTGCTAGTACATGTACTCTGTATAACAAAAAAAATAAAAAATGATTATAATCTCAAAGATAAGAAAATGTATAAACATGATGTTTCAATGCGTGCAATTGTAAGGTATTGTAAGGTACTAACAGTTAGATAGGTCTTTATCTTGCAGTCTGTCCTCAGAACTCATAGAGGTATGCCCAGATCCAACCCAAATAAACGCACAAATGTCCCATCAGGAGTGACTCATAAGACTACATTTGCCAAACACCAATATTACGTCCTTGGTACTTATATATATAAAAAACTACACAAAATACTACACATTCTTGATTTAAACAGACACACGTTGAAATACAAAATCACTCAATGGTTACTACAACAGGACTATCCTACAACGGAGAATCTCCTAGCATTCATCTCGTAAAAAGTTGAATGAATAATTGTAAAAGCCACACACACACACAAACACACCAATACACATACACACACGAACTCTTACTCACTCACTCATACATACACTCACTTATATACTTTACATAATAACTACTTCAGTAATTTTAATTTTTGCTTGTGACACTGACACTGTTTTACTTGCAATAGAATGTCTTATTTAGATATTGTACCTATTTGGTTGAACCCTATCTCTTAGGATACAGGCTAGGTCTAGTTTAAGGGATAGAGTCAATAATATTGTTCTAATGTTAATATAAACAAATACTCTACTATGTATACAGTACAATTGTTCGTATTTTAAGAAATTAACATTATTATTATTTTCTTTATTCACTTTAAACACATATTAATTAAATTTTTAAATATTTTTCTTAACATAAATGATACAAAAAAAAAACATTTAAAAATATAAAAAATAGTACCCCACCGGTATCGGGAACAGGGTCCAAGCTACCGGCGGTCAGGGCTCCAGAGAAAGGAACCTCCTAACAATACGAGCCGTGTCCAGGAGTACCGCTTTCTGAATCAAGCCCTTGATCCAGCCGCCTAACGCGAGCCTCCTAAGGTGTTGGTCGAGGCTCTTGGCTATTAAGCCATTGCCCGACACGACTATCGGTACAATGATCGCTGAGTCCACATCCCACATGTCGACAACCTCGCGAGCCAAGTCAATATACTTAATTTGTTTATCTTTCTCGGCTTTCACGAGGTTCTCGTCATGTGGAACAGAAATGTCAACAATCATTGCACGCCTCTCGTTTCGGTCCACCACCACTATATCAGGCTTATTGGCTACAATAGTCCTGTCAGTGATGATGGACCTATCCCAGTACAAAGTGATATGACCATTATCAAGAACTGGGTCGGGCTCATACCTGTAGTAAGGCACTTCCGATTCCACAAGAGAGTATTTCAGAGCAAGTTGCTGATGGATAATTCTGGCTACTAGGTTGTGCCTATGCAAGTACTCTCCGTTAGCTAGACGAGAACAACCAGAGATTATGTGACGAATTGATTCTCCCGGACGGTGACATGCCCGACAGATGTCAACCGTGCCGTCCTTCACAATAAATCTCCGGTAGTTATTCGTCATGATAACTTCGTCCATAATTGCACAGACAAAACCTTCGGTTTCCCCAAAGAGGTCACCGAAACGCAGCCAGGCTACGGACGCCAATTGGTCTACATCGGGCCCGTGAAGGGCCCGGAAAAAGCGTCCGTGAAGTTCCTTGCTCTGCCATACTTCCCTGCGATCGTTAGTGTCAAGCACTACCGGTTTGCGCCAGTTCTCGTTAGCCAGGGAGAGCGGGGTAAGTCCCTTGTCCACTGCCACTACATCTCGATGCATACCCACGTCGGCAGCTAGGAAATATTCCCTGAGACTGCATACCTCGCGGTTGTGTAGGGTCTTAGCATTTAAGAAACCTCGACCCCCACACTTCCGCGGGATATACAATCTCATCACCGACGATCGTGGGTGGTGCATTCGGTATGCAGTCAGCAGTGTACGGACCCGCCTATCCAGGGCGTCAAGTTCCGTTTGAGTCCATTTGAGTACGCCGAAAGAGTACATCAATACCGGCATGACCCAACCGTTGAAGGCGCGCACCTTGTTTCCACCTGAAAGAAGGCTACTGAATACCTTCTTCAGGCGTCCAAAGAAACGCTCCTTCAACAACTGCTTCATGTCCGTGATATTGATGCCTAGAGCTTCCGACATACCCAAATACTTATAGGTTTCGGTTGGAGAGAGGGATCTCAGGATTATGGAATCTGTGAGTTGAGTACCCACTGATTCCACAACCTCTCCTCGCTTTACATGCATGACTGCACATTTGTCCACACCAAACTCCATCCTGATGGCACTACTGAAGGTTTCAGTTACCTTCAGTAGCTCCATCAGTTGCAGATTGTTGGGGGCAAAAAGTTTCAGGTCATCCATGTAAAGTAGGTGAGATATTACCTGACCACCTCTCTTCAATCGATAGCCTAGACCTGAATTCTCCAGCAGTGTGCTTAGAGGATTCAAGGCTAGGCAAAACCAAAGCGGACTCAAACTATCACCCTGGAATATACCTCGCTTGATCCTTACAGGTTCGGTATTCCTCTGGATATGTCGACATCCTGGATAGTGGAGGACCGTACTCCATTGCCTCATACACGACATCAGGAAGGTGCGTAGTGTTGCATCAATTTTATACAATTCCAGCACCCTCATGAGCCATGTATGAGGAGCAGAGTCATAGGCCTTCTTATAGTCTATCCAACATGTCGACAGATCCTTTCGGGAACGTCGAACCTGTTGGCTGATGGTCATATCAATGAGGAGCAGCTCCTTAGTACCACGGGACCCGTTCCTACATCCATTCTGAGAAGGTGACATGATAAAATTTTTGTCAATATGACTATTAATTTTGCTTCTCAGTATGGATGTAAGAACTTTATAGACCGTCGGCAAACACGTAATTGGTCTATAATTTTTAGGTTCCGCAGTACTACCTGACTTATGGAGCAGGTGGGTTATTCCTGTTGTTAGGAACTGGGGCAGCGACCCTGACTCTAAGGCAGACTGAAACTGATATGCCAAGCGAGCGTGTGATTATTATTATTATCATTATAATTAATAATAAAATTAATAATTGATTGTTTTTTTTTATTGGTTGTGATTTCTAATGTTATTTTAATGACCCATTATTTTACTAATCATATTTTTACGGATATAATGATCATAATATAAAATGCACTTAACAACTTTGTATAATAGTCTGATAAATAATGTATTCTATTCTATTCTAATTAAAGCCATACAACTACAGTGATGAACAAATAATTTTCCTAACTATATTTTACGTGCGTAATCCTTTATCTCACCCATCAACTCTAATAATATCTACTAAGAATATTCATATTTATGTTTTAAAGGGGCATAGATACGAAATATTCTGATATTTCGTATCTATATCGTTTAATATTTTGTTGAAATGATTCGACTTGGGTTTAAACTTAAATAAAAGTAATATTGCCATTTCAGCACCCACGGGCAATCTTCTATTAGCACATTCGCTATCTTTACCGACAATTATAATACCGAGTAACCTAATCAGTAGCTATTATTTCAACCTTGAAAATAACCTTTGACTCGAATAATTCCCGAAAGAGCAATATAATTTTACGGCAGACAGTAAACAGATAGATATCTTTATCAAATTCACAAAAAGACACAGAGTAAGGAATCGTATGGAGACACCTAACAATAATTAACAATAATGGATTAACCTCCTCTAACCTGGATTAACAATATTGTCAATAGTTTATATTTATATAGCTCTGCTAGTTTGGGACTAGATAGTCCAAAACTAGCAGAGCTTGTATTTTACTCATAATAATAGACTACTGATAAACATACTTATATGTGTATTTCTAAATACATTTATAAGGTGTTAAAAAATTAACTTTAAGAATTTCGAGGGGACATTGTACTCCTCATTATGAACAAATTTTACTATGGGACCAAACCTGAAATAGCGAAAAAAAAAATCAGCTGCTCCAGACATTTCGACGAGTTATGCGAACATAAACATATGGAACAGCTGTTTTTTTTTCGCGATTTCTGGTTTGGTCTCATAGTAAAAGTTGTTCATAATGAGGATTACAATGTCCCCTCAAAATTCTTAAAAGTAAATTTTTAAAAACCTTATTATACTTAAATTATACCCAGAAACAGAACAAATGATCGTACTTATCACACAAACATTTGACTTCGGTCACTTCGGTGGGAAACGAGCCCACGTCCTCCGGTAAAGCAGTCAGGTCTACTAGCCACTAGATCAACAGGCCAGTCAAGACATGCGTGGTTTGTATGGAAAGTATTGACAATACCCTCTCTACCGTCTCGCGTTTCAAGCTCTGTGGAATCTCATTTTACATAGAACAAATTAACTTGTAATAGTAAACTTTCGTTGAAAAGGTAGCTTGAAAGTTTGCCAAGGCAGGCACTCTGTTTATTTTTTTAATTATTATTAGATGATATTGGACTTTTTCTAGGAAAAAAAAGTAATTAAAAATGAGGATCTCCTGTTTAATTATCTCTTAATTAAAAACATGTGGCCATTACGTAAAATGTTCTTCTAAAATAACATATTTGGGAGAAACCAAAATAGGTGCCTACAGAATGTGGTAGACGTGGAGAAAGAAAATTATATTAAAATTTATTTTGCAAATTATTTAGAAATTCCGCTTTTTTAGCTAACTACTTCGCTATACTTAAAAAAAAATAATAAATGCAATATTATTTAATCTATTATGAGACTATTTTCACAAATATGACTTTATCAGTAGTACTTATAAATATTAATTTCCTAGCTTTTGCCCGCGACTTCGTCTGCGTAGAAGTCGAATGGTCGGTTTTTTGAAATACGAAAATATAAAATATTATTTATTATCTACGTCGTGTGTGATAGTCCACTGAATTGTATGGTGAGCGATATTGTATCTTAAGATAAAATAAAAAAAATAGCCATGTGCAGCGCCCTTTAGTGAACTCCACTGCGGGTAACGTAATCTACGACAAACTTATTATTTGCGGTTGGTACAGTAATCGGGTCTATGGATCGAACCGCAAAATTAAGTTTGTTTTTATTGTATATACTTTTCCGTGATAAAAAGTACCCAATGTGGTGTCCAGCATATTAAAGAATAATTATACCAAGTTTCATCGTAATCGAACCGGGAGTTTTTGCGTGATGCCTGAACAAACAGACAGACAGACAGACAAAATTTTTTTAATCACATTTTTGAGATCGGTGTCGGTCTAGTAACACCCTGCCATTTATTTTTTTGATATTTTCAATGTATAGAATTTTCACTTCTAGAGATTTATTATAAGTAAAGATTATTTATTTATTTATTTGTAATTAATTAAAACTGTACTTACATGCTCACTTACATGTATTACCTACAATACAAAGGTGAAAAAAGATAACAATTATACACAATGTTGTCAATTGTATGGAATTTTAATATATAATTGACTAGCTTCTGCCAGCGTCTTTGCCCGCGTGAAATTGGTTTCTCCATACAAACTTCCAACCCCCGTTTTACCCCCTTAGGGGTTTTTTTTTGGATGGGAAAATCGTCTTATGACAAATCCCGCTCTTGGGCGGAGCGAGAGATAGTGTCAGACTTTTACTGACTAAAATCCCACTCCTGTTCCTTCTTCACCTTCATCCCAGGTTTCACTTTCACACTACCCGTGGCCCCTTAGAGGTTTTTTAAGATCACGGTCCTTAGAGTTTCGTAAAATCGGATTCTAAATTTTTAAGGAACCTACCTGCCAAATTTAAAGTTTGTAGGTGTTATACTCGTAGTTTCTAAGATTCCGTGATTAATCAGTGAGTGGTATTTCGCTTTTATATATATCGATTTTGATTATTATAATAGAATTATTCAATAACGCATAATTAAAAATTAATAATAATAAACTTAAGATTGAATATAATAATACAAATAAACATTGAACCGTGTGTCCATTGTTCTACCTATACCCGTAACTGTATGCTAGGGTGTCCCCTAGCATACTGTGTCTCACAGAACATCAGGCTAGAGCCTCAAGTCTCCTATTACAATAGTGTCAGAATGGTCTATCATTGGCTTCATAATTGTTGATTTTGACAAATTTGGTAATCTACCAATATAATGGCATCATTATGACTTTCCAATGGTCAACCACTGTCATTCCATTAAAAGAAATGACATAGAATGGTAATCTCGTACATATTGAAAAATGAATGTCTAACGTATGCGGTAATCGGCTAAAATTTTGACAATTCCTTTAATCAGTGACCTACCATTAGAACGTAATTGTGCAGTCATTGCTTTTAATAAGTTCGATATTGTCATTCTGCCACAACTCTATTACGAGTTGAGTTGCGTCGTAAGTCTTGTGAAGTGTGGACGCGTTTTGCAAAATTATATTTTATTCTCAAACTAAAACAAATAATCTCACATAATATTGACCTTTATCTAAATAAGTACTAGTGTTATAGTCCAGTGCATATTCTAATAAAAAATAATTCATCCTTTTCGCGCTTCTTGGAAGAGCTCGCCGCGGCTGACGCAGGTGTGCTCGCTCAATTTCCAAGAATTTTGTGCCACCGATTTTTTATTAGATATCGTAAATAATAAACAATAACAATGGCCAATAACTGTGCATCTTGTCACAAAGCGCTAAGATCGTCGAATATAAAATGCGTGAAATGCGACCTTCTGTTTCACATAGTTTGTGCAAATGCAGGAAACCAGGCCAAGTTAACAGGTGATATGAAGTCAAGTTGGATCTGCCCAACCTGTCAAAATAAGGCAATAAGAAGAGTTGCTACCCCATCGCGCACTTCAGTATCCGAGGTATCGAAGTTGACCGACGCCGACGTCACGACGCCTAGCTCTGCGGATTGTTACCACTCTGCTTCGTCTCTTGAGTCATCCTCCACTACACCTACGGACTCGGAGATCTTACGTACACTTAGCTCCGAGATAAAATTACTTCGAGGAGACGTGGTAGATATAAAGTCCCATATTACATCCCTGACCGAACACCTCACACAATGTTACACGCGTCTCGATGAATATGACTCAAGAATTAAAACGCTAGAGAAACGTGAAGAAGAAATAATCTCCCTCAACAATACCATCGCTAATCTTCATGAACAGCTTAACAATCAAGCGCAATCGTCACTACGGAACGAACTCGAAATATCAGGCATCAACGAGCTCAAAAATGAAAACCCGCTTCATATAGTGCGCGTCTTGGCTCACAAAATAGGAGTGCCAATAGAGGAACAAGATCTAGATTTTGTAACTAGAGCTGGACCACGCCGACAACGTCCCAAGGATTCAGCTGAAATACCACCGCGAACACTTGCTGTTCGTTTTGTACGCCGCTATAAGCGCGATGAATTCTTGAAGGCTGCTAAAGTCAGAAGAACTCTCTCTTCGTCTGACATTGAGATAGCTGGTGCAGCAAGGAATATCTATATAAATGAGCGCCTTACTCAACGAAATAGGCAGTTATTTCGAGCAACCAAACTTGCTTCAAAAGAACATGGGTATAAGTTCTGTTGGATTAAAAATGGTGCAATTCTCATTCGAAAGCAGGAAGGCAACCCATCCATCCTCATACGTCACAACGAAGACCTGGAACGTTACCTGGGTGCGACCCCAGAGTGATGGAATGCGCTCACGTCAACTGCCCTGCAATGTGGAAACGACAACCCTGCCCAACGACAATCAATGTAAACTTTTTATAATTTTTATATCGTGTACTTTTAGATTTTATGATCCCTTTAGATCTCATTTATCTTTTAGATCTCATATTATTTTTAGATTTTTAAATTCTATATTATTACTTTATATTCCTTTTATTAATAGATATTTCTTTGTATGTTCCGTGCAATCTATAAACATACTGTGTACCTTTAGAACATCACCGCAACGCTTTAATATTAACACAAACACCATTATATCAAACACACAATCTCCCACTCCTGTCTACTTCAAGAAAACTATTAATTCTCTCTTACACATACATATAAGCATTTATAATTTCCTACACTCTTTTGCTCATGTAACACTTATAGTAACAATAACAACTTTAATAGTGTCTTCAATTAATATATTTTTTTATAACTACATAAATGGCTTTACTTGACATCTTCCAGGATATCGACAAAAACGTTACTATACAGTGTTACACATGTAATCAATTAGAAGATTGTAGGAAATTACTATCAACTACTAGTGATTTAAAAATTCTTTCACTAAACATTAGGAGTTATCAACGCAATTTTGACGATTTTTACACAGCTTTTCAGCGTCTTGATACCGAATTCGACGTAGTCATATTAACTGAGTGTTGGTTAACTGACATAACAATACTAGATCAGCTACCAGGTTACTCCGCATGTCGTACATATACACAACAGAATAAGAACGGAGGTGTCGTCATCTATATCAAAAACTCTAGGAATATTTCTGTATTAGATTCAAAAGTCGCGGAAGCGGACAATCTTCTTACAATAATAGATGACAATGTGGCCATCTTGGGAATATACCGTTCTCCCTCTTTCTCAAACATAAACAATTTTATGT
This sequence comes from Mythimna vitellina, assembly GCA_949316375.1. Lineage (NCBI taxonomy): Eukaryota > Metazoa > Arthropoda > Insecta > Lepidoptera > Noctuidae > Mythimna > Mythimna vitellina. The sequence continues at coordinate 5,084,583 of OX438708.1, read as the reverse complement.
TATCTTTAGACATGGTTCTTGCACAATTAAAAAAATACCCGACCATCATAGTAGCCGGCGACCTTAATATTGATATTCATTCCACCACAAACATTAACCATACTGAATATCTTAGTCTTATGGCTTCGCACGGTCTCCTTCCAGCGATTACCAAACCTACTAGAGGGCCTAACTGTCTCGATCACATCTTTGTTAAGTCAAACTTCAAATCTGTAGGCATTGTAGGAAAATCATCTATTACAGATCATGATATAATCATGGCTGCCATAGCACAAAAAAATACTCATACCAAAGTTAAGCAACGGTGGAAAACCAGAATTGACGAAGAGGCAGTTGCCGCAGAGATGAATAGCAAAGATTGGTCTAACGTCTTAAGCAGTTGTTGCACTATTAGTGCAACAACTGCTTAAGACCTCAGTTAATTCACTTATTGAAGCAATCTCTAGTTCTGTTGCTAAAAACTCACGTAAAATAACCATCAGCCGTAGTAAGTACAATCTTAAACCCTGGATAACGCCAGGGCTCATACGGTGCATGAGGCACCGCGATAAGCTTCATCTTGACTTAAGAGCACACCCAAACGATGAGATGCGACGCCTCGTGTATACCAGGTACAAAAATTTTTGCAACAACTTGTTACACAATCTTAAAAGTGACTACAACAGTCAACTCATTATAAAAAACCAAGGCAACGCTAAAAAACTATGGGATACCATCAAATCTATTTATAACCCAAATACTGCAAATAATGACTCTTCCCAGTTGTTATCTAACACCCAGAACCCTGCTGACTCGCTTAATAGGTGTAATGCTTATTTTACATCCCTCGGTAAGAATTTATCTGACCTCATACTGAATCGATTATGCGAAACTCAAGCATCCCTAGCGAGCAAATATAAACCACGCGAAACTCCCCTAAACTCTTTCTTCTTCCGTCCTACGGACGAAGACGAAATAGAGAAACTTATTGATCAACTTAAAATTGATAGCGCTCCCGGTTTGGATGAAATTAGTGTCAGATTAATTATTCTTTCAAAACAACTTTATTAAAACCACTCACTCATATTTTTAACTTAAGTTTGGAAAGCGGTATTTTTCCAGACTGTTGGAAGGTTGCCTGTGTACGACCAATTCATAAATTTGGTCCTAAAGAACAACCTGAGAATTACAGACCTATATCTCTTCTGTGTATTCTATCAAAACTTCTTGAAAAAGTTGTAAATAAGCGACTAGTAAATTTTTTGGAAGACAACTATCTATTATCCGATAGACAGTTTGGGTTTAGAAGTGGCAAGTCGACCGAGGATGCAGCTATATTGCTGACTAACTCCATAGCTGCCAGTGTCGAAAAGGGCGATCATGTCATGGCAGTTTTCTTTGACTTAGCCAAAGCCTTCGACACTATATCAATAGAACTTCTTTTGGCCAAACTAGAAAGTATAGGAATACGAGGAAACGCGCTGGACTGGTTTCGAAGCTACTTATCCTGCCGCCATCAATTAGTAAAGGTAGGAGGCTACTGTAGTGGGTTACTGCCAATAAATTTTGGTATTCCTCAGGGCAGCACTCTCGGTCCGACTCTTTTCGTCTTGTACATGAACGATGTATTAAGTACATCGTTCATGTACAAGACGAAACGCACCCCTTCAAAATGCTGAATTAATATCGTATGCAGACGACACGGCAATTTTATTTCACGGCAAAACTTGGGAAGAAGTGTACGAGTTTGGTGAAAGTGGACTGCTAACTATCTCTAAAACTCTTAATAGAAACCTGCTAACCCTTAACGTAAAAAAAACAAAGCTCATTGCTTTTTTCAAAACCATGGCATCTAGCCCACCCTGTCAACTAACACTCAAGTTCCACACATGCTGCAACGATCACAATCCACCTCTCACAAACTGTACTTGCACTCCTATAGACCGCGTTCCCTCCCTTAAATATTTAGGTATTACTATCGATGAAAACTTGTCTTTTAAACCCCACATACAATTGCTTGCTGGCCGCGTTCGTAAACTAATTTACGTCATGAAGAAATTACGAGACTGCACTCCTATTAAAATTCTCCGAACAATTTACCTCGGCCTGTGTCAATCAGTACTTCAATACGGAATCTCAATCTGGGGAGGAGCAGGGAAAAGCTCATTTATTGAAATAGAAAGAGCACAAAGAGCCGTAATCAAAGTGATGCTTAAAAAACCCTTCAGGTTCCCGACAGACTTGCTATATGATAAATTTCCGGTCCTCCGGGTACGTCAACTATTTATTCTCAGTGCCACACTGCATGCACACAAATCCATTAGAAATAGATCTGACTACCAAAGTTTGCTCTCAAAGCGTATCTTTCACGTCCCTCTTCCTACCGCAAACAGTCTTTTGGCCAGACGATGCCCCTCTTACTTACAGATACTCATCTATAACAACATAAGTAAGAGATGTGACATCAAAGTTCTTAGCACCCATTCATGTAAAAGGATGACAAAAAGCTGGCTTCTTTCCTCGTCATACAATGAAACTGAGGAAATATTAACTTAATAACACATTTTCACACACATACTTACACACATTTTTTCACAATTGATTCGGTAACATTGACTACTAATCCAAGTTTGACCGAAGCCGATAATGCTAACATCAGTACGCAGTCGAAATCCTGTTTATTTAATATAGTATAGTTGTTAGAATCTACATGATGCAGATCTAAACCACGTCAAAAAGCTGTCTTTTAAATCCAAACACAAGGATAGTAATTTTCTTTAATTGTTTTTTTAGGTTGGATATTATCAAGTAACTCCTCCCACTCTAAATTGAGAGAAAGGGATTGTCAGTCTTTTATTGACAAAAAGCCTCCTGTGTTAGTTACTTCAGTTGCCCTTCGCGTTCCAGAACCTGTGTAACTTCTACGAACAATCTAGCAGCTCTGACACTTAGCAGCAGAAGTAGGTTTCTTGAAAGCCTTATTTTCAATCAGATCAGATCCAACATCTCTTTGACTACAGAAATTTTAATTGCGGATATCTTCCGCAGGAAAACCAAACTTACGAACATAGCCCGAAGAATCGCCAAAACGTAAGTGGTAGTGGGCAAGACACATTGCTCGTAGAACAGATGATCGATGATTACGGCCTCATCGACCATCTATTCTGCGGTTCTTTAGTGGCGACCACGTACCGAAAGACGCAGCGTTGGAAGGTCTCCCACAAAGTAGTCCGACGACCTGGTGAGGGTCACGGGAATCCGATAGATGCGAGACGCACAAGGCTGGTCATTGTGGCGTTATCTACTTGGGGCATGCCTATGTCCAGCAGTGGATGTCTTTTGAATGAAATCGATACCTGCAACGAACAGTACGTCAGTATTTTTTCCAAAATGAACCAAAAAGTGATAGTGTCATGTTTGGACTGTAATCCTAGACACTTCATTTTTCGATGATGGCTTCGAAATGATGATGATAAAAATATTTAAAACATTAGTTCAATGTAAAATTTTCATCAGCTTAAAAACGGTGGTTTGAAAAGCCTCATTTAATACCAAACCATTATGTGCTCTCCAAAATATCCGCACCAATGAAATTTAAACAGTATTAAGGCTAGCACATACTATAAATCATGTGGCATATTTAGTGCGCAGTCAATAATTTCCCTAGGGTTGGCTTCAATACCAGCTGGCTTGATCCTTTGTGTGTTACGAGCTTTATCTGTATATGAACGTAAGTTCGACAGTGGAAAGGTGGACTCTAGATTATAATCACTATACGGGCTCCAATTTTGCTATTACGTGACAATATAAACGTATACATCGTCTCGAAATTAACTAACGAATGGACCTGTTCAAATTGAAGATTATGTTTCATATCCATCAGTAATGCGAGCGAAGGAGGTAACTGCAACCTTGAGGGAACGGATATTCAACATCGAAGGAGAAGTCCTGGGCGTCAGCCCCCCTAGCCAAGTTACGATCGTTTCGTTTGCGTCGAACGCTTCGAGTAGGCCACGCCTTCGATTCCTTTGTCATCCCAACGCTCAGTCACGTGGTCAGAACAAAAGAATCGGAGATGTGGCCTACTCGAGTCGTTCGACGCAAACGAAACGATCGTAACTTGGCTAGGGGGGCAGGAGTCACAGAGCGATTTTCTACAACTGGGCTTGCGGACGATGATCAATGGGTATCTCGCCGTAAAGCTGTCTAGCTAGACGGACGGGCGTGTGTGGAATATGCGTAGAGCCGATGCCTGTTAGGGCTACAGGAGTATTTAAAAAATGGCTGTGGCTTAAGACAAAGTTAAGTCAGCAAAAGTTTCACACAGACACAGACACGCTCTCTCGTTCCACTCTAGTGGGGGAATGTCATTTGATGTATATTCACCACAAAAATAAATGTGTGACATGCAGCTAACCTGCACTGGGCCCATATGGAGACAGTTCCAGTTCTGTTGGTTACAGTTCCATTGCTCTCACAGAATGGGATTGGACTGAAAAACCTGCTTTGTCCAAAAGAGTTACTGCGGCCTTGAAACGCAAAGAGAAGCTTAAGGAATGCGGGTACGTTTTCGTACGTAAGATTTTTGTTTTATTAATGACAGGCTCTCACTTGACTACTATCTCACCTGATGGTAAGGGCCTGCGCACACTTGAGGCAAGACTGTTTTACACAGACTTGTTTACGACGTCGTAGACTTGTCTATGGCACCGCAGACTGGTCTGCGACAAGAATGTTTTGTCTACTACGATGACGCGACGCACACTATTTGTGTCAATTCCAAAATAGAAAAATCCACTAGCCACTAAAACCAATATTGCAACTAAATGGGGGGTTACTACCACTAGTTTTAGTGGAAAATCTACTAAGTTGGCAACACTGGCAGTATGCTGCTAAACTATTTTGTCTTGTGGTGGAGACAAAACAGTCTTGTGGCAGACAAGTCTGCGACGTCTTAGATAAGTCTGTCTAAGATAGTCTTGTCTCAAGTGTGCGCAGGCCCTAAGTGCCCTGCCCACAGCCACTACAATTTGGCGATTCTACAGTCTGGGTCAGTATAAAATAAAACATGCAAAACTTCATGCCAGAACATCGCATGCTGTTGTAACATTCACCAATTCGAAGTTGTTTCAGCCCATTGACATGTAGCAAGCATGTACATGTACTAAGTATCTACTTTAGCACATGTACATGCTTGTGTCTATACAACATTACGTGCAGTAAGCATGACTTTTCTTCTTTTCTACATAAGTAACATTTTACTCTGCACTGGAGATAAATAAAACTTGGTTTAAACAATCAGCTGTTACATTATCAGTATTAATTGCTAGTAGATAGCTCACAGTTCATACTTCTTAATTTTGAAAAACTGGGCAAGTGCGAGTCGGACTCAGTACGTGACTCCGACACGCACTCTGGGTTCCATACAAACTTACATTTGTAAATAGTTCAATTCCCTAATAGAGTCTCGAAGATTTTTCCAATTCCCAAAATGTTTTTGTTTTGTGACGTTAAAGTAAATTTACTATTTTCAGATTTATTCCTATACTTGTGTTATAAGGCCTTGCATTATGCCAAATTTCAAGATTTTAGGTCAAGGAGAAGCACTCTACGAATTTTGAATCCCTTAAGAGTGTCGAAGTATACTTTTTTTGCGACATAAACGGCCGTATCTTTTTTTTCGTTAACTTAGAAATTATTTTTTTCGCAGCTTCAAGGGATCGCAGACCAGAGTATATAGTTTTAATTTCAACTCGATACCTCCACGCAATTCTAAGATAAAGGGTATTGATAGACAGGCAAACAGACAGATAGACAGACAACAAAGTGATCCTATAAGGGTTCCGTTTTTTCCTTTTAAGGTTCAGAACCTTAAAACTACAAAAAATAAATGTTTTTGTTCATCTGTTTTGTCCCACTCTTGGGCTTTTACCCTTGGGTAGCTCTTGAGCTTTCCACCATTTCTGCCATCTTTCAAGAACCCGCGCTCTTTCCAGCTTCGTAGGAATCTATCTAGTTAGTCCCGCGCCATCTCCTTCATGGACTGCCGCAACCCTGGGCAGGTTTTGAGTATTTTATTAATAACATCTTAAATCTTACTTAGATGCCAAAGGACTCGTTTTCATACTAAAATAGACTTTAAGAAATACTCAACCTAAAATGCTTAAATCAGAAATCGAGGGTCTGCCTCACATAAAATATTCATAAGACAAATATTTCAGGAGATAGTGAGCGTCTTGACTTTTACCGAATAAAACATAACAACTATGATTTATGACAGTTAATTATTTTGTTAGATTGACAGCTGTCAGGATTCAAAAGTACGTCCAAGTTTTTAGGGTCCCGTATTTAATATTGTTATGCACGTAGCTACGTTTGTGTAACAACGAACCCTTGTCATTTCGTCATGTCAGTCTGTCTGTCACTAGAATATTTGATGGTCAAACGCCAGGCTTGTGGTTTGTGTATTTGTGACAGGTTCAGCCTGTGTGTAGACCTGCCTTACACAGAATTTCAATTTAGATATGGAATTCATGATAGCGTGCAACTGAAAAAATTGGACATGTAATTTTGTAACTTGGTATATATTTTTATATTTGTATACATAAAACATTTTTGCCTACGAATAATAAGCATTTCTACAGGAAAACGCATATAAAATAAACTACATAATTATTGTATATTAACATAAAGTCATAACAAAATCCCTTTTTTCGTACACAAACTACATTAAAATGATGGAATACTGATCCGCACATAAAAGACATGGCAAAAACATTTCTAAGAGAAACACGTTGATATGATTTTTTTGTCAGGCGCCGGACATCTCGTTACAGAGACAAGATACAAATAATGTAAGGAGTGTGACAGACTATTATTTTGCAGAATGTCAGTTGTCATCATTTTTGACGTGGGTGAAGTCGGTTGTTATACGAATAAGTCCGTAGCGAAGCTTTCTTGTTCTTGTTTTATGAATAGAGAATGAATATTGTGTTTTCGGAGTGAATTTGTTAGAGTCCCCAGAGTGAACTATATTCTAGTTTTAGCATTATACTTGTATCAATCTTTGAATGGAGTCTTGTATTCATTTAGGAGCTGTTGTTACTATAGAAGCGACTTTTCTATTGAGCAATTTATTTATCAAAGAATGTCTATGACCAGTGCGTGTTGCCAGTGATGTCACAGAGAGTAATAGAAAGAGCTATCCTTTGAGTTCCCATGCATGATCGCATCAGGAATGAAGATAACAGGAAGATAAGCAGTAGAACCAAGTTTACCAACATAGCCCAAAGAATCTAGTGTACTACTTAGAGCGGAATTCACCAATAAAACTAATCGCGTTTTAAGGTTTGGCTCGCATGTGTTTATTTTTCTTTTGTTGTATTGTTAAAAGTGACACTAGTGACAGCGGCTAATTGCGATTATGTAAGCTAAACGTTAAAACGCGATTAGTTTTATTAGTGAATTTCGCCCTTAAAATTCGACAAATTGATGCGCGATTAACGCCTGTGCGACAAAACTGTACTACAACTCATCTTATTTTGAATGCACGCTTGTGCGATACACTGAAGCTCGATATCACACTGGTGTGACAAACGACTGGGCGACAGTAGTTCGACATTACGATAGTTCGAAACTAAGTACTGTAATTTGATAGTACTTTGGTGCAGTATTACAGTAGTTTGACACTATTCTATCTGCTAAGATAGCTCGACTGAGTCCGGCTTATACTTCTGCCCCCCTGCCCAAGTTACGATCGTTTCGTTCGCGTCGAACGCCTCGAGTAGGCCACACCTCCGATTCCTTTGTTCTGACGTCATCTCAACGCTCAGTCACGTAGTCACAACAAAGGAATCGGAGGCGTGGTCTACTTGAGGCGTTCGACGCAAACGAAACGATCGTAACTCGGCTAGGGGGGCTGGATGGTTATAAAACCTAACTTAACCTAACCAACTACTCAAGATAATTAGTTTAACCTAACCTAACCTGTCCGTGTCGGGGTGCCTTACATTATTTTAATTCTTCATGGCGCACTAGAGCAATGTCGAGCTTCAGTGTGTCGCACAAGCGTGCGTTCAAACTATGGTGATTTGCAGTGCAGTTTAGTCACCTCAAGGAGATGTCAGCAAATCGTAGGGGCCCAGCAGGGTCGAAGCCTAATATGGCCATGGGTGATGCGAAAGAGATCCCCGGGGCCCTGGAACAATGGCAAAGAAGGAACAAGAGTGGGTTTTTAGTCAAAGGTCGTGTCAGACTTTTACTAAAAAAGACGTTTTAGTAAAAGTCTGACACGACCTTTCGCTCCGCCCAAGAGCGGGGGATGCTATTAGATTTTATTTATTTTACTTGCTTTTATTTATATAGCCTCTTTTTTATAATGTGAATGTGAGAACACTGTAGAATCCGCGAATTCTTGGGTTACTTTTTATTGTGATTATTTTTATTGTACTTTTTAGTACAATATTGACCAGTCTACATTGTCCTTACATAATATCTACTTATGTTGTAATATGGAAATATTGTAACAACAATTTTATTTAAAAAGAGTAACTATGGAGTCTCTTGCCGGTTCTTCTCCATAGGAAACGACCAATTTGGAACCGTGCACTAGCTTCTGACGTTTTATAAGTGCCCATGTAGGCCTATGTGAAATAAAAGACTTTTGACTTTGACTTTCAGATGATTTTCGCACCCAAAAAAAAGTACAGTTTTGTCACACAAGCATTATTCATCTATCCATTTGTCAAGCTCACGTAGTACACGTTAAGAATCGCTATATGACACTTAAGTGGGCAGGGAACACTTCGTTTTTTAAGTCGATTAAAAACAGTGCTCCCTAAATTACTCCTCCCCAAAACCCTCGATGATCTCAATAAAACTAATTCTCCTGCTATTAGGATAGCAATAATTAATGCTTTAAGGCAGTAAATCGAATTTCCGATTCAGATAATTAGATATACTGTCCGTACATCGCAAATTAACTTCGTTACAGGCCATTTGAATACAGTGGTGGCTCTTTGTAGGATATTATGTTCTAATAAGGGGGGAGTGGTAGATTGGCTTTGTTTTGCCACGAAGTTGGCTATTTTGGGTCTTTTACTGGAGTAACATTGTTTGTTTTATTTGTCTTACGTGGTTTTAACACGACCCCTGTGTGTGCGGAGTAAAGAACATTTTCTTGTTTATAAAAATCTATTACTATTCGTTAGTCTTTAGATTCAATTTTTATAACTCTGTGAAGATATATTTTTATAGATCCACCTAGCTAAATAGGAAACTAAAATATTAACAAAATTAAGTAGATATTAATTTATATTGAACTTAACTATTTAGCATAGCGCATAGCATAGTCGGCCTTATAATGTTCCCACTGTTGGGACTCAGGCCTCCTCTCTAGGAGAGGGTATGGGCCAGGACCACGCGGGCCCAGTGCGGATTGGTGGATGTCACATTTTTTCGAATTTTTGGTTCCAGGACATGCCGGTTTCCTCACGATGTATTCTTTCACCGTTTTGAGAGTGGTGATGATGAAATAAATTACACAAAGTAATGCGCCTGGCTGGGTTTAAACCCGCAACTTACAACTCGTAAGTCGGAGCCGTTACCACTCGGCCACCACTGCTCTCATTTACTATTTACCTAGCTACAAATAATACAAAAACATTGGTTTTTGTTATGTTTATGTTTGCTTTACTAAAGGTGTATATGAAACAAAATAGGAAAAAAAGACGCTAGAATCTAAAATTGAATTAAAGGTAGAGGAAATCATTTCACGGATGCAAAGCCGCGGCCGGCAGCTAGTCTATAATAATATTTTTATCGATTTTTTGTCGTACCGAAGTTAATACCTACTTCACAAATGTTCTTTTTAGGACTTCGTACCTCAAAAGGAAAAAGCGGAACCCTTATAGGATCACTTTGTTGCCCGTCCATCTGTCTGTCTGTCTGTCAAGCCCTTTATCTTAAGAATGCGTGAAGGTATCAAGTTGAAATTAAAACTGTATACTTAAGCTTACGGTTCCTTGAAGTTGTGAAAAAATCAAACTAGTAAGTTAACGAAAAAAAAAGATACGGCCGTATATGTTGCAAAAAAACAAAAAAAAAGAACGTATATTTCGACACTCTCAAGGGAACCAAAATAATAGGGTACTTCCTGGAATCCTAAAATTCGGCATGAAGCTATGTCTCATAGCATAAGTATAGAAAAAAATCTGAAAACTGTAAATTTGTAGTTACGTCACAAAAATAAACTTTTTTCGGTTAAAATTACGGAAAAATTTTCATTACTCAATTCGGGAATTGAACTGTTTTTATTATACGTAAGTTTGTATGAAACTCACATTGCCTCGCGCACACACTCCGACACGCACTTTTTTTTTAATTCTTTTAAGGTCCTGGGTGAGGGCCTGAGTTTTTTTAAAGTCAGACCTTTGAGTTTATCAACGGGAATTTCTCAGTGATATCATTTTTTTAAGATGGAAAATCATCAGATAACTTCTTCTTCTTCGCCATCAAATAACTTCTACCGCTCTGGGTGAAGTGAGAGGGAAAGTCAGACTTTTACTGACTAAAACCTTCTTGTGTTCCGAACCACGGTGATTCTTTCGAATAATTCTGCAGCAATTTTTCCGACATCTCTTTAAGTTTCAGTTACAGCTTAAGACATCTGTACAAGGTTAATTTCAATGGGCACGCATCCTATTACTCGGACTGAAGTCCGAAATAAACCAATTAGGTGCCTACAGTCATGTTTTAAGCACACTCATTAGACTCATTACTATCGTAGACCTTATCAATTGCTTTTTATCAGGCAAGATTGTGGTCAAGAACTAGAACCTTGCTATGGCGTGTTAATACCTATCAGCCATGCGAGCGAGAAAAAGGTATTCCTCTTTCTCGCTCTATTGAGCTATAATAATAATATTCCGTAATTATGACACAACGTAGTCTAGTCCTAAACTAAGCAGAGTTTGAGTTTGGAGTACTAGACAATTGATAAACATACTTCTATATTTCTAAATACATACATGTTATAGATAAATTACACCCCGATACAGAACAAATGATCATGAATCGAACCTATGACCTCCAGTATAGCAGTCAGGGCCACTAACTACTAGATCCACGCTGAATCTGCGCTGAATCTGGAACAATTTGCCTGCTGCGGTCTTTCCGTCCGCTTTACACCTTATATATTTCTTATGCTCACTCAAATGTCTCACTGTTGGTGGCGTGTGTGTTAGATCATTATTCCTTTCAAATTCTATTAAAAAAAAAATCTATCTATTTCTTAACAGTATCGACAAGAAATATGTAACCAAGATAACACGGTGTCCATGGAGTTTCCTGCACATTCTTCTCCATAGAGATTTACGCATGCTAATCGCACATTCCAAAAATGCAATTACCATCATTTTTCTGACTGACTGCTTCATATTTCAAAAGTGCAAATGTTTTATTTGAGATAAAATACCATGAATGTTTAAATACATCCAACCCTTTAACAATTCAGTTTGGGTCGTAAAATGGATCGTGATAAGTAAAAGCGTGTAGTAGGCCCAAGTAGGCCTTTAGGTCTGTTCTTTAACCTTGTGAGCGCCACGGAATCATAAAGAAGACACAAATTTCCGTGCCCTCCACGCCACGACTTGATTAGAATATAATACGAGTATCTAATTTAAAATTTATTAATAAAAATACGGAAGAGCAGTGGTGGCCGAGTGGTAACGGCCCCGACTTATGAGTTGGTCGCGGGTTCAAACGCAGCCAGGCGCATCACTTTGTGTAATTTATTTTCATCACCACTGCTCCCAAACGGTGAAGGAAAACATCGTGAGGAAACCGGCATGTTCTTGAACTAAAAATTCGAAGACATGTGACTTCCACCAATCCGCACTGGTCCCGCGTGGGGGATTATAGCCTATTCCCTCTCCTAGAGAGGAGGCCTCAGTCCCAACAGTTGTACCATTAAAAAGGCTGATTACGTTATAATAAAAATACAATTAAAAAAGCTCTGTTTTGTTTTGTGCGTACGTTCACTGTTTGCCTAAAACCCTAACCATAAATTTTTATTAGAATCCCTTTGAACCTGTGTTTACTTTAAAAACAAGAAAAATATAGTAGTGTTCTTTATACATTTGACTGGCCTGTTGGTCTAGTGGTTAGTGGCCCTGACTGCTATGCTGTAGGTCGTGGGTTCGATTCTCACCCAGGACAAATGTGTGTGTGATGATCATGATCATTTGTTCTGTGGCTGAGTGTAATTTATCTATAATATGTATGATTTCTATATTTTAGAAATATAAATATGTTTATCAGTTGTCTAGAACTCATAGCACAAGCTCTGCTTAGTTTGGGACTAGATGGCGTTGTGTGATAATTAAAAAAAAAACATTTATAGCTTGACGCTAAATGACACAAGGTTTTTGACACGTTAGTAGAAACCACAACATCAGTGAACAAAAACAAAAAACAGACCAAAACATTACCGTCAAAAATTGAGTGAACGATCACCTCTGTCTCTTCAGGGAATACAGACGTAATGAGTTTTACCTTTACCATATAATTTTTTAACATCTTTTCAAGCTAAAACCATAAATTCATCCTTTACCGTGTCATAAACACCCATATCGCAAACATTACGCTACTCCACCTAATGACATAAAAAACGGCGCTACCAACCTATAACTACAGCATGTCTTAAAAAAAGTGGCATAAATTTATTCATGAGTCGCTGATCGCGTTCCAGATAGGTCCCTTGTGGTTTTATTACCGTGTTTACTGCGGTTACGCGCCGACAACGCTGCTGTGGGCACTAAAATTGTGGGCCGCAGTGTAATTGTAGATTTTGTGTGGTGCTTGGACATTGTGGACACTTTCTGGTTGATTTAAGTGCCAATATTGGTCGGTCAGTCTTTATAAGCTTGATGTGAACGTTTGTGTGAATTGGATAGGTTTTTGTTAGGTGATAGTGGCTATGTGGTTACTGATCGATTTGCTTAGTCACGTTTTTGGTTTGTATATATCAAATTTTATTGATGGCCCTACAAACCGGCCTTATCTAGTTTAAATTGAAGTGTTTCATCATCATCATTTCAGCCGAAAGACGTCCATGTTGGACATAGGCATCCCCCAAGCGATGACACAACGACCGATCCTGTGCGTCTCGCATCCACCGCACTCCCGCGGCTCTCACCAGGTCATCGGTCCACCTTGTGGGAGGGCTTCCAACGCTGCGTTTTCGGGTGCGCGGTCGCCACTCTAGAACCTTTCGGCCACATCGACCATCCGTTCTACGAGCAATGTGACCAGTGCCTGCCACTGCACTGCCACTTGGTTCTCCTGCGGATATCTTCATTCTTTATGCGATCACGCAAGGAAACTCCGAGCATAGCCTTTTCCATTGCCTTTTGGGTGACTTTAAGCGTTCTGATGAGGCCCATTGTCAACACGCACTGTTAAGTGTTTCTTAAAACTTATTTGCAAAAGAAGCATAGTGTATTCAGCCGTATAATGTTCTCACTGCTGGAACTATGGCCTCTCTTGGAGACGGAATGGACCGTAATCCATCACACGTGCCACGTGTGGATTAGTGGATGACTTATCATCATTTCAGCCGAAAGACGTGGACTGCTAGACATAGACCTCCCCCAAGTGTCGCCACAACGAACGGTCCTGTATGTCTCACATCCATCTGATTCCAAAACCCTCAACCCTGTTTTCCCAACGCTGCCTAACCGTGTCAGATTCGACAATTGACCTTTTTTTTTAAAGTTAGAACTACCCAACTGGACCGTATGTCCCAAGTCTCCGATCTTGATAGGAGTAGATGCTACACGGCTGTTTACCAAGACTTTCATTTCGTCCGTATACATTTTGCGAAGCTTTCTCTTTCAGAAGCTCTACTGATTGTGGTTATCAACCAATTATATTACGAGCTTGATTTCTTTCTCTTCTACTCCATAGGGTTCTAAGAATAGTAATGTATAATCTCGAAGCCCTAAGAGAGCTTGATACTTTAGCATCGATTATAATTCTGAAAGCGATTTCAAAATAAATTGACACAATGCGACAAAAAACGAGGCACATACCAACAGCCGGTTTAACCTCAACACAATGATAATGTCATACACACCACAAAATTGTGTCACAAATAAATGGTGCGATTTTTTGTTTTTTCAAGCAATAAAATCGATAAAAGGTATGCCATCAATGTGCCAATGTTATGGCCCAAAATATCATTTGTATACGAATTGCCTTTTCAAAAGTTTATAAATATGTGTATCTAAATGTATGTTAAATAATGTATGAAGTTAAGAACAAAATACGAAAGCCTATATAACTAAAGTGGGGCAAATATTTGTGAACTAGCTTTTGCCCGCGACTTCGTCCGCGTAGAAGTCAAAAAATGGTTTTATTAGGTTTTTTGAGATACGAAAATATGAAATATTATTTATTATCTTCGTCGTGTGTGATAGTCTATTGAATTGTATGGCGAGCGATATTGTATCTTAAGATAAAATATTATATTATCTTAGCCTTGTGCAGCGCCCCTTAGTGAATTCCACTGCGGGTGACGAAACCTACGACAAACTTATTATTTGCGGTTGGTAAGTACAGTAATCGGGTCTAGGGATCAAACCGCAAAATTAAGTTTGTTTTTTATTTTATGTACTTTTCCAGGATAAAAAGTACCCAGTGTGGTGTCCAGGATATTAAAAAATAATTATACCAAGTTTCATCGTAATAGAACCTGTAGTTTTTGCGTGATGCCTGAACAAACAGACAAACAGACAAAAATGTTTTTAATCACGTTTTTGGGTTCGGTGTCGTTCTAGTAACACTGCTGCGGCCATTTTTTTTTTGGTATTTTCGATGTACAGAATTTTCACTTCTACAGATTTATTATAAGTATAGATGATGCGTGATTATGTGAACGCATCGTGGATTTGAATTTTGTTGTGTGTGTTTTTTCTTTAGTGTTTATTACAAGATAGACAATTTTCATAGTAACACATTGTATATGCTTTTATATAAACAGATTTTAAAATGTTAGGCTATGAAAAAGACAGATGAAAAAAGACTGCATGTAGTGATGATAAATGAAGTAGATGTGTGGTGTTTAGATTACGTCCCATTCCCTCCCTAGAGAGGAAGCCTGAGTCCCAGCAGTGTGAAAATTGTAAGGCTGATTATGTATGTATGTTATTTATCCATCCTTCGAGGAGATATCCGATCTCCTTATCCAAATGTAAGAAAAACAAGGTATTTTAAACGTACTGCTTATATCATAGCATCTTAACTTATTTGTGAGTTTAAAGGTCTGTAAAATAGTACATTTTTATACAAGTGGAAGACTGTAGGGGAATTTGGAGCCGCAGGCGAGGGAGTTATGAAGTCGAGTCTGCACTGACAAATTTCCACGTTTAGGTATCAAACAACGTTTTTCTATACTAATCTATATATATAAAAGGAGAAACTGACTGACTGACATATCAACACACAGCCGAAACTACTGGGACTAGGAGCGTGACATTTTGCATATGGTTTAACTTTATTTCGTAGCCGAGCACTAAGAAAGGATTTTCAAAATTTAGCCTCTAACGGGATGAAACGGGGGTCTACAGTTTGTACGGAGAAACCTACTTTCACGCGGGCGAAGCCGCGGGCAAAACCTAGTACGAAGATATAAATAAAAAGGGTTGACTTGCGGGGCTCGCTTAGCGCCCAGCGTGACACGATAAATACAATAAATTGAAGCGTGGGCAAACTCGCGCACTAGTACGGAAAACAGTAAATGGGGATAAGAGCGGGTCTTTGAGTAAGAGAATTAAAAATATATTTGAGCCAAAATGAAAGGCAATGACAAAAGCACCAGAGAATAGAACATTCCGATTAGGTAAAAATACCACAAATTCCACAGTATAGAAATAATAGCATACATTCAATTCAAACACAAAAGCGAGTGAACCAGAACACAACAACTGAATGGAAAAACACCAGAACGTTTTTCATAAAGCAGTTTTGAAATAATCTAGGAAGCTGCCTTGAACCATACAGGTTCAAACAAAACACTGCTCGTTCAAAAAAATCTCTTCGGCTAAAGCATTTTGATTGAAAAGTCCACAAAGTTCGGAGTTTCGATTCAAATTGATTCCTGAATAAAAAGTCATTGTTATTTTGTGTTGAGACGCAACAAAGCCTGGGAACTCATTGGAGCCTGGTTGAAGTAATACGATTGTTATCGAAACATATCGATGGAACGATTACGTTTTCGCTTCGATAAAAGAGACAGTATCGATAAAATGAAATCGTTTTAATAGATGTACGGTTTTTTGCTATTATTAATGTTGTATTTTTTCCTGTCTTCATTTTTCATTTTTTTTTATGAGAAATGATAGATGAATGATCATCTTATAGATGAATTCTCATGTCCTGAAATTGAGTAGAACCAAAACGGAATACTTGTTCTGCGATTTCGGCGGTCTCTCCAATCCAGTGCCTTTAGCTCTAGCTGGAACGCCCATACCGATCTGCTCTGACTTTCGGTATCTCGGGTCACTCATCCAAGGGGATGGTGAGGTAGACCGGGACGTAACACATCGGATCAACGCAAGATGGATGAAATGGCGACAGGTCACGGGAACAACTTGTGACCTACGGATGCCCCTCAAGTTGAAGGGTAAAATCTACAAGTCCGTGATAAGGCCTGTCATACTGTATGGATCAGAATGTTGGGCTGTGAAAAAGACGGATGAAAAAAGATTGCATGTAGCGGAGATGCGAATGTTGAGATGGATGTGTGGTGTGAAGAGAATGGATAAAGTGAGAAAAGAATATATTAGGAGAAGTTTGAAAGTGGTGCCAGTGACTGAAAAGTTGAAAGGGAATCGTTTGTCTTGGTATGGTCATGTGAAGAGGAGGGATGAAACGCATGTTAGTAAACGAGTTATGAGTTTACATGTGGATGGATGCAGAGGGGGAGGGAGACCAAAGAAAAGATGGATGGATTGTGTGAAGAGTGATATGAAAGAAAAGGAAGTTAGTGATAGCATGACGAGTAACAGGGCAGAGTGGAAGAAAAAAACGTGTTGCGCCGACCCCAAATAACACGGGATAAGGGCAGGAAGATGATGATAGATGAATGACAAATGATATTTATTTTGCAAATAGGTTTTATAAAACATTTTTACACGTCAATTTAATCGTCAGTTTAAAATAGATGAGGGTAGTGTTTCCTAGTTGAATAACCTGAGAAGAAACACCGAAACAAACTTAGGAGTCAAAGACTCTCTTAAACTCCATACAGCACACATGTAAGGGTCAAAACACATGAAAACTATGCAGATTAGTGTCTGAGATGGCCTTTCTTTATTTTTTTTTTGGTTTTTATTGCACAAAACTTGGCGCATTGGGAGAAGACACTGGTTCTTGTATAAGGTCAGTCAGGGTCTCACTAGTTAATGTTATATCAAGAATTTATACATCACTATTTTTTTATCAGTACAAAAAAAAATCGAGTTCTATCTGTATCCGTTAGTGATCATATTTGTGTAGTCAAAAATAAAAAAAAGGAACTGACTAAAAACCCACTCCTGTTCCTTCGTTGCCTTTCGTACCAGGGCCGAGTCTTCCTTTCAGAATCAGACCCTTGGCCCTAGTAGGCTTCGACCCTGCTGGGCCCCTACAGTTGCTGACATTTCCTTGAGGCGCGCGTGGAACAATACGCGCCGTCGTAACTTGGGCTCGGTCCGAACGGTTACCGGACGGTCGGACGGCGAGCCACCCATTGCTCGCCGTCCGCAAGCCCGCGCCTACGGTGGCCGGTAATCGGGATCGGAGTCCCGGCGGCGGTTGGGGCGTGAGGACCGCTGCCTCACAACAACAACAACAATACCACAACAGTTACAACAACAGTTTATTAATAATAATGTGAACAAATAACAGTTTATTAATAATAATATGTTCTACATTACCGTCATCACACAGGGTTGTCTCTTCGCGTAATTTCACTCCACTTTTATAAACATCGTTTATAAAACAGAATGCTTTTAAAAATATAAGTTAATTGTTCGCAACCTATTAGGATGCTCTCTTTGATCAGTGAACGGGACGAATATTCAATCCTATATTTAGTACCTTCCCTTTGAACTGGGATATTTAATTAATTATTTTTAATGTCACCTTTTAGTAAAAAAGGTTTGTAGAAATAGGAGGAGCCAGTGTTTTTTTTTAATATATATTTTTAAATCAACCAGAGCTTATAGAAGTATCTAACTGTGCCTATATAAAGTCTACAGTGTATTTTTTTTTGAAGTGGGAAAACATCTAATCATTTCCTTCGCTGTAGGATGGAGCGAGAGAGTGTGTCAGACTTTTAAATAAAACCACACCTATGTTCCTTCAGTTATCTTATGCAAGTTGTGTGTCAATGTTTTAGAGTTATGCAGAAAGGAGGGTTAAGTCCCACATACCTTCGTTAAAAAGGAAGAATCCTTGGACTAGACGGGTGTTGAGTCTGGTCCCGGCAACTGTACAATAGTTGATTTTGAGCTGTTGTATACAGGGTGTAAGGGACAGGTCTCCGCAAACTTCAAGGGCTTGATCAGTAGACGAAACTGAACAGTCTTCCATATTTTTATTTTTTCAAAAAGAATGTTATGCTGTGAAAAAGACGGATAAAAAAAGTCTTCCATATTTTTATTTTTTCAAAAAGAATGTTATGCTGTGAAAAAGACGGATAAAAAAAGATTGCACGTAGCGGAGATGAGAATGTTAAGATGGATATGTGGTGTGACGAGAATGGATAAAGTGAGAAATGAGTATATTAGGAAAAGTTTGAAAGTGGCGCCAGTGACTGAAAAGTTGGAGGGGATTCGTTTGTCTTGGTATGGTCATGTAAAGAGGAGGGATAAAACGCATGTTACTAAAAGAGTTATGAGTTTACATGTGGATGGATGGAGATGGAGAGGGAGACCAAAGAAAAGATGGATGGATTGTGTGAAGAGTGATATGAAAGAAAAGGAAGTTAGTGATAGCATGACGAGTGACAGGGCAGAATGGAAGAAAAACCGTATTGCGCCGACCCCAAATAACACGGGACAAGGGCAGGAAGATGATGATGACTCTAGTCAATAATTAAAATTTTCCTTTTGTTTCAGGTCTCCGCTGAACATGTATCTCCTATGGATTTATTTCGCCTCTGCAATTTTATTTAATTCCTGTGAGTACATAGCTTTAATCATTATTACTTACTCATTATATGAACCTCGTTTTAAATTGTTCACTCATGTGGTCTTTTTCTGTTTCACTTGTTTTCAGATCGGTCAATGTTTACCAAAGAGTTGGTCCTCGATATTTATATAACATGTAAAATAATAAAAGCATATTCTGAACGTAGTACGTTCAGAACAGACTTATGAATCGTTTTCAACTATTTTGAGAATAGGTATTTTCCTATTCTAAAATAATTCTTGATTATTTTAGAATAAAACATTACGTATTTTACAATATGACTTGCTTACTCTACAAATAATCAATCAATCAATCAATCTTTATTTGTGAACATAGGTATTACAATAAAGGTCTTTAATAAACATTTTAGTCGTGCTCTATGTCCTACCAATGAAATTGGTGAACAAATATATCAGTCTTTTAGTGAGTAATAAGTCTGAATTCATACAATGCAATGTCAAATTATAGCAAATAATGTCAAATGAATGTAATATTAAAAACAAATAAATTATAATCAATTTCAAATAGATGTCAATGGTAATTGTAAATAGTAAAGGGCTGATAATGTCATAGTTTATCATTTAAAAATTCTTCAATAGAGTAATAAGTCTTATCTATTAGAAACAAAAACAATTTACTTTTGGATTTACGGACATTATCTTCATTTCTTATACATTTTGGTAATTTATTATAGAACCTTGGAGCCATTACAAAAATACTGTTTCTGTATAATGCAGTACAAGATCCGACAGTTTGTAACTGGTCATAACGGCGCTGACTAGTCACTCGAGCAAATTTATGTGGGTTTCTTTTGACGAACATAGAATGAATCTTAAAATAGGTACGTCAAAAGTCATTAATTCCGTTCGTAATTAGAGACACAATAAAAAGACAATGAGCGAGTGAACGCCGGCGTTCGCTTGGGGTTTAAAGAATTAATTTGTTTTAAAAACATATGAACCGATAAATCGAAGCAATGAAACCATTATATCTTCTATTTAGTTGACAAACGTTCAAACATAGTAACCGCGTCATACCATTATCATGATATCACAAAGTTTCAGATATACTAGGGGACAATTTGACCCCAAAATGACGTACAACGCTGTCAAGCTGTTGAACAACATGACCCGAGTCACATGAATACGTTGTAAAATATTGGGGGCCAAGTTTCGGGACAAGTGACAGCAGTGGTGGCCGAGTGGTAACGGCCCCGACTTATGAATTGTATATCGCGGGCTCAAACTCAGCCAGGCGCATTACTTTGTGTAATTTATTTCATCGCCATTGCTCTCAAAACTGTAAAGGAAAACATTGTGATGAAACCGGGCATATCTTAGAACCAAAAATACAAAGACGTGTGATATTTATCAACCCACACTGGGCCCGCGCGGTGGATTACAGCTCATACCCTCTCCTAGAGAGGAGGCCTAAGTCCCAGCAGCGGGAACATTAAAAGGCTGATGATAAGTTTCGGGACTCTGAGCATCGTTGCAGCGTCACATAGATTGAGCTTTGCCCGTCATATTGGGGGGATATTTGGTCCCCGAATGTATTTGAGACTTTATGGATAGTACCTATTTTAACAAGATAAAAAAATTGTGCAGTGGTTCAATTTATAAAGATACCATTTTTATAAATAGGTGTCGTACGGCATCGTAAAAATTATGTGTCCAACAAAACATGAAACGCGTCGCTTTAGCGAAAAAAATACCACAGTTCCACGATGAACTCATTCACAAACGTTCACCAGCGCTCCACCACTTTAAAACAATCGACACTGCGCCCGACATACGTCCCTAAACTACACAGAAACAGAATTAACGAATACCAAAACAAAACTAGCAACAAACCTATTATTTTTCTACACAAAACCCCGCGAAATTATCACGGATTCACGCTCAGTTACACCCATTCACTCGTTCACTCATTCACTCGGTCTTCCATTCACTCTTTGAGTTCAGTTCGCATAAAAATGTTGTAATGAGAACGAAATTTTTGTAACATAGCGTTGGGGTTAAGAATTTGTGCTATGTTTGGGATTTGGGTGACCCTAAAAGGGTAGGGTTGTCCCGTACATATTTAATAATATGGTTTTGGTATTTTGATACACAAGTACCCGTGATTTATAACGTGATAAGTATTGCTTTATAAAGTAAATTGTTTTTTAAGTAGATTACAATACGATCGTGAAATTCAAAAACATATTATAACTGAATTTTTGTATCTGTATAGTATCTATATTGTGTCTATATTCTGTCGATTAATGTATTCAGTATTTAAATTATTATTATTTATTTGTTTTAGCTTAGCTTAGCTTAGTCGGCCTTATAATGTTCCCACTGTTGGGACTCAGGCCTCCTCTCTAGGAGAGGGAATGGGCCGTAATCCACCACGCGGACTCAATGCGGGATGTCTTCGAATTTTTGGTTCTAGAACATGCCAGTTTCCTCACGATGTTTTCTTTCACCGTTTTGAGAGCAGTGGTGATGAAATAAATTACACAAAGTAATGCGCCTGGCTAGGTTTGAACCCGCGACCTACAACTTGTAAATCAAGGCCGTTACCACTCGGCCACCACTGCTCTCACGATTCTCTCTCTCTTGATTGCATGGTAAATGATTAATTTAATTAATTAATTTTGTAATTTAGATACAAGTTTCTTGTAATTGAAGAAATGAATCAAAATCAAAAGCATTTTATTTCAAATAAACCATTTACAGGCACTTTTGAAATGTCAAGAAGTCAGTCAGACAGAAAAAAAAATGATGCTAATTGCACATTCCAAAGCGTAGATCTGTATGGAAAAAAATGTGCAAGAAACTCCATCTCTCACAACACTCTTTTCAATCATGTTTTGTAATTACAAATATCTCTGTTACATGTTTCTTGTCGCTATCATGTGAGAACAATGCAAATAAAGTAAAAAAAAAACTAAATATAGATATTAAAATAGCAACTGGCAGCTACGAGATGACCAGTCTCAACTGACAGGGAACCGAATGATCCAACACACGCGCCACCATCAGTGAGACATTTGAGTGAGCATGACAAACTCTCAACTGCCATGCTCATTTATGTCAAACAAGTCCAATAGTAACATAAAAACCATAAAATAGCTTCATGGTACTCACATTTACAAACTTTGAAAAAAAATGCTTCTATATTACACAATACTTATATTTTACAATTTCAAAAAAAAATAACATTAAAAAACTAATAATAATTATTTCCAAACTAATCAATTTGTGCACCCCGGTGGTAGTGGAGCTGGACCAGTATTGAGCCAAGCATTTTTATCTTGAATATAATCCTCCAACTTATAATGAATGTGCTTATGATACTACTAATACAAATAAATGTAAATCTTTTGTGAATATGTCGTTAGTATTTCTTAAATAAACATATAATAAATCTGTAGAAGTTTCTAGTTGTGTGCGTATTACGTAAAATGTACGAAATCGATGTAGATAACTTTTATACATTAAAATTTAATATATTACTTAAGCTTTGTTTCATTGAAAGCTATACTACATTCATTGACTGTTAGGCGGTACGAAGTTTGCCGGGTCAGCTAGTAAAAAATAAATGTACAAAAATCCTACATACATATTGTGTATTTCTAAAAACAAAAATGAATGCCGAAACTTTGTGAAGCATGCACATAGTCGAACCCTCTGGCAGAAATAAGCATAATTCATAATTTTAACAAAATATCTAATATACAGAGTAATATTATTTTTCCATACCTATTTTATTTCTACTGTGTATGAATGTGTGAGGTAAGAATAAACCATTTTTTTCTTTTCTTAATATTTAACATAAATGCCAATGTTTGGATTACAAAATCAGGGATATTAATATTGGGCATCGCTTTTAATACAAACCTCAGGAAATTAAAACTTCACTTAATTTGAAACCATCGAAAATAACACTTTGAAAAATAAATCATGACGTAATCGTATGGTAATTCCAAATTTATTTACCTGTAATTTTATTTAAGCAGGTGGTAATGGTCCCGCCTTATACTTTGTGTAATTTGTTTCATCACCACTGCTCTGAAAACGTTAAAGAAAAACATGGTTTAGAAATCGGCATATGTGCTACAATAATTCGAAGATATGTGACATCCATTAATGCTAGGCCTACGTCACCCTCTAATCCACCGATTTTGGCCCTTTTCCTCTCCTGGAGTGGATGCCTGAGTCCCATCAGTGGGTTCATAAACACCGTTCACACCATCATCATCTTCCTGCCCTTATCCCGTATTATTTGGGGTCGGCGCAACACGTTTTTTTCTTCCACTCTGCCCTGTTACTCGTCATGCTATCACTAACTTCCTTTTCTTTCATATCACTCTTCACACAATCCATCCATCTTTTCTTTGGTTGGAGAGGAAGAGGGAGACCCCTCTTCCTCTCCATCCATCCACATGTAAACTCATAACTCTTTTAGTAACATGCGTTTCATCCCTCCTCTTCACATGACCATACCAAGACAAACGGTTCCCTTTCAACTTTTCAGTCACTGGCGTCACTTTCAAACTTCCCCTAATATATTCATTTCTCACTTTATCCATTCTCGTCACACCACACATCCATCTTAACATTCTCATCTCCGCTACATGCAATCTTTTTTCATCCGTCTTTTTCACAGCCCAACATTCTGATCCATACAGTATGACAGGCCTTATCACGGACTTGTAGATTTTACCCTTCAACTTGAGGGGCATCCGTGGGTCACAAGTTATTCCCGTGACCTGTCTCCATTTCATCCATCCTGCGTTGATCCGATGTGTTACGTCCCGGTCTACCTCACCATTCCCTTGGATGAGTGACCCGAGGTACCGAAAGTCAGAGCAGATCGGTATGGGCGTTCCAGCTAGAGCTAAAGGCACTGGATTGGAGAGACCGCCGAAATCGCAGAACAAGTATTCCGTTTTGGTTCTACTCAATTTCAGGACAACACTCTCCAGTCACACCAAAAACACCGTTCACACCAAACGTATTATAATTGTCCGCCGCCGACTGTCAGCCCCAGTGTGAACGTGGACTCAGTCTTTAGTATGTGTTGCTTGTGGGCTTGCTACGCGTGGTACAATAATTGACTACCGAGAGTCAGCGACAACGCTCTACGTAATAGAGTATAGTCGGTTCGGTATGAACGAGAAGTAAATATATTTATATTTACTATATATATAGATGGAAACGCGATAAACTGCGTAATGCGCGTTCTCAGTCTCCGGCCGACAATATGTTTGGTCTGAACAATGCCTTAGGTTGGGATTAATCAATCGTCGATTTATCTGTGTTTGAAAATATATTTACATGTTAAATCCATAATATTAGATTTACCAGGATTTAGATAACAATTTTAAGAGGTTAAAACTTTTGACAAAAAATAAATTGAAAACAAGCCTATTTTGTGTATTGTGATTGCTGGCGCTGAATATCTGCGCTGTGGCTTCGTCTTACACGAGCCCCAGCATTTTGCTGAGCGCTGGCTGGTTTTGTGTGGATATGACGCATATCTTACTACTTATTGTATAAAGTCGTTATTGTTGTGTAATTTAATATGGACGTATTCCATATTAGAGCAGATTTTCCTTCTTAGTGATAAAAAAAAATCTATTTTCATTAAATATGGAAGAGTAACTTCCTGGCAAATTTTCCTTATTACTAAGTAAATTAGTAAATAAAAATAAATATCTTTTTATTTCTTGCTTAGATTATCAAAAAATAATATGCTTATATATTATTAGGTACATGCAATCATAAAGGAGGAACTGACTGATTGGCATACATATCAGCGCACAGTCGAAACTATTAAGGCTAGGAACGTGAAATTTTCCTTTTATGACGTAGGCGAGCACTAAGAAGACTGTTTTTTTTAAATTCAACCTTTAACTTATCGATATCTACAGTTATATAGGTTTCCCTATATATACCTAGAGATAGAGCAGTGGTGGCCGAATGGTAACAGCTCCGACTTACGAGTTGTAGGTCGCGGGTTCAAACCCAGCCAGGCGCATTACTTTGTGTAATTTATTTCATCACTACTGCTCTCAAAACGGTGAAGGAAAACATCATGAGGAAACCGGCATGTCCTAGAACCAAAAATTCAAAGACATGTGACATCTACCAACCTGCACTGGGCCCGCGTGGTGGATTACGGCCCATTCCCTCTCCTAGAGAGGAGGTCTGAGTCCCAGCAGTGGGAACATTGAAAGGCTGATTATGCCTATATATACCTGTAGGTATCGACGAGTTAAAGGACGGAAAGGTTTGCTTTTTCCGATATTTATAGACTCCTTTATGAAGAACTTCTTATTTACGTTCTTGGATAAATTCCCTATAAAGGAAACGCTCAATATTTTATAATCTATGCGTACCGGCGTTTAACCGAAATGGCGCGAAATCACGCGCGAATGGAGTTCGCTCGCGTTCGCTTGGAGTTTGAGTAGGAGGGTACTTCGTTTGTAAGAAAAAAGAATAGAATAAACTTTATTATACACCAAAATAGTAACAAAACTTTCACACTAACTTAAATTTATGGAAACAAAGGCGGTCTTATCGCTGATAGCGACCAGACAACCTTAGGGTGGAATGTAAGAATTCGAAATAAAAAAAGGGGGGTAGTCTGCGGTGTACTGCAAATTAATAATGTAAATATTAGATTAAAATTATATACTAGCCTATACATAGATGTAATATAGCTATTATATATAAGACAATATATAAACATATATATAATAGATATTATAAGTTACACAATTTCATACAACGAGATGGAAAAAGAAAAGAACAATAAGATTAAATTCATTCTTTGTACGAACGTACATGAAAATTTGCACAAACCAAAAAAAAAGTTAGAATAATTGGGGTTGCCATTATTTATTTTCAAAACTACCGCAATAGCTAAAATTTAGGAGTAAAGAAAAATAAATTAAAACATAGGATTATAATATTATTAAGTCGAAAATTTGTATACACCACTAATTTATAATTAGTACAAATGCTAAAAGGTCTTGTTATAATTTAAATTAAGTCTCACTAAATATTATTCATAAACAGCAAAGTTATTAGCGTTGATTCATATCCCAAAATGTCACTTAATTTATGGTAATATTGTACAGGGTAAATTATGAATGAATGAATAGCTATAAAAATGGGGAAAATACAGAGTAGTATTTATGTATTTTAGTGTGTCTGTAGGTTTGTTACTTCTTCACACTGAAATGCCTGAATAGATTTAGATAAAAGGTACATTGGTGTAATAGGACACCATTGTTTTATTATGCCTATAATATAATATGATATAATATTCCACAACTATAACACAACGACGTCTAGTCCCAAGCTAAGCAGAGCTCGTGTTATGAGTACTAGACAACTGATAAACACACTTATATATTTCTAAATACATACATATTATAAATAAATTACACCCAGACACAGAACAAATGATCGTGCTCATCACACAAACATGTGTCCTGGATGGGAAACGAACTCACGACTTTCGGCATAGCAATCAAGGCCACTTACCACTAGACAAACAATCCAGTCAACTATGTGCCTTTCCTTTTTGAATGAATTCTACTTTCAAACAGGTGAGGCCGCTGGCAGAAACTAGTGATTGAACATTTCTACAGAGTAGACAACCCTAGTTCCTTCAGCAAATTTAGTAAGAAATTGAAACAAGTAAAGAAATTCCGGTCCTTACACTGATCGTCTGGGATGGACATCCAATTAAGAGAAAATGTTTTATTTTGGTAAAAAATATCGTATGGAGTAGTTGCCTCGGTATTATTTTAATTTGGTCCTTTGATAAAATACTTAGAACCAATTTTCTTTCGGATATTATTTTTTGTAAAAATATATATACGCAGTGGCGGATTAGGCACGTAGCAAGAGTAGCAAATGCTACAGGCCCCGCGCATTGGGGGGCCCCGCATGGATAAAAAATAACATGTCAAGATACCTGTATCATATGAATTCTAACCACATTCAGACTTAAATAAAGACAATGTACCTATGGAGCCATTGCTTCCTAAGTGCTTTGGAGCTTGACTGAAGGAGTTTTAATTGATGTCATTTATAAAGATTTAATGGCTTTTTTTAGGTGGGAAAATTATCTAATGACAAATCTCGCTCTTGTGTGGAGCGAGAGATAGTGTAAGACTTTTACTGACTAAAAACCCAATCCTGCTCCTTCGTTGCTTTCGTCCCAGAGCCCCGGGTTTCGTTTTCACACTACCCATGGCCCCAGTAGGCTTCGACCCTACTGGGCCCCTACGATTTGCTGACCTCTCCCTGAAGCGCACGTGGAACAATACGCGCCGTCGACGACTTGGGCTCGGTCCGGACGGTTACCGGACGGTCGGACGGCGGGCTACCCATTGCTCGCCGTCCGCAAGCCCGCACCTACGGTGGTCGAAATCGGGATCGGAATCCCGGCGGCGACTGGGATGTGAGGACCGTTGCCTCACGCGATCGGCCGCCTCCTTTGCTAGCATTATTGCTTCGCAGAAAGAGGCGACCGCTTGCCATTCTTGCTCACTCTGGACCATGGCCTGTACCAAGGCCCGGCGTGAGAGATCGCCGCCGCCGATCATCCCCATGAGGACACGGCGTTGCTCTGCCAAAGCGGGACACACCTCTACCGTATGCTCCACCGTGTCCTCCGGGCGGTCCACACAGTGGCGACATTCGGGAAGACTTAAAGGCTGGGATTAGTAGAACTTGCTACGGGCCCCATATAGGCTTAATCCGGCACTGCATATACGTTGAGGGTTAGTAAAAATTCTTGTAGAAATACTTCAAGCATTATTTTAGTGGGTTTATTTTACCTAACTAATTTGACAACATATTATTTTTTTGAAACAAATTATAATGGTAATCAACGAATACTACATCATTCTCTATAATTACATCAAAGGCAAAGTCCTAAATCACTCACTCACATCAACATAGCATAATCAGCCTTATAATGTTCCCACTGCTGGGACCTCGTTTCTAGGAAAGGGAATGGGCCGTAATCGACCACGCGAGCCTAGTGCGGGTTAGTGGATGTCACATGTCTTTGAATTTTTGGTTTTAGGATATGCTGGTTTCCTCACGATGTTTTCCTTCATCGTTTTGAGAGCAGTAGTGATGAAATAAATTACACAAAGTAATGCGCCGGTTTGAACCCGCGCCCTACAACTCGTAAGTCGGGGCCGTTACTACTAGGCCACCACTGCTCAACACATTACTCACATCAATCCACTGCTCACATCAGCGTCCAGCTCAAATTCTTAGATCTAGAACGCTTGGGGCCACGGGTAGTGTGAAAGTGAAACCCGGGGCCCTGGGATGAAGGCAAAGAACGAACAGGAGTGGGTTTTTAGTCAGTAAAAGTCTGACACTATCTCTCACTCCTTACGAGAGCAGGATCAGTCATAAGATGATTTTCCCACCTAAAACAAAAAAAATCCAGAACGCTGAAATTTTGCATAGAGGTTGCTTTTATAATATAGACAAATAACAAGAAAGGATTTATCAAAATTCACCTCCTAAAGGGATGAAACGGGGTCCAAAGTTTTTGTGGAGAAAACTACTTACAAGAATGTGAACTGATGACCTGGTGAGAGTTGCGGTATGCGGTGAATGCGAGACGCACAGAACCGTTCGTTGAGCCGATGCTTAGGGGTGGTCTATGACCAACAGTGAACGTCATTAAACTGAAATGATGACATTGATGATGATAATAATAATAAGAGCGTCGCACAATGATTGTTGATATAGCGGTCCCTCATGACGAGAACCTCGTGAAAGCTGAGAAAGATAAGCAAACTAAGTATCTTGACTTAGCTCGCGAGGTTGTCGACATGTGGGAAGTGGATAGAGCAATCATTGTGCCGATAGTCGTGACGGCCAATGGCTTAATTGCCAAGAGCCTCGACCAACATCTGAGGAGGCTCCCGTTAGGCAGATGTGTCAAGAGCTTGATTCAGAAGGCAGTACTCCTGGACACGGCGCGTATTGTTCGGAGATTCCTCTCTCAGGAGCCCTGACCACTGGTAGCTTGGACCCTGTTCCCGATGCCGGTGGGCTACTATTTTTTATATTTTTAATTGTTTTTTTTAATATGTTTTTTTTTTTAAGAAATATTTAAAAATGTAATCATTATGTGTATAAATTTAATAAGTGGAATAATAATGGACCCCTAACCACCGGTAGCTTGGACCCTGTTTCCGACACCGGCGGACAACTATTTTTTATATTTTTAAATGTTTTTTTATATATCTTTTTAAAGTAATATTTAAAATTATTCCATTTAAAAAAAATAAAAAAAATGGAAAAATAAAAATGGAATAATAATAATATTCCACGACTATCACACGACGCCGTCTAGTCCCAAGCTAAGCAGAGCTTGTGTAATGAATACTAGACAACTGATAAATATACTTATATATCTAAATACATAAACATAATAGACAAATTACACCAAGACTCAAAACAAATGATCGTGGTCGTCACACAAACATATGTCCTATCCAATAATATTGCAATAGCAGAAGTATCAATCATCGAAAGGCACATTTTACATTTTAGGTAAATGTCCCATACGTTATTTCATATTTCCAGTATCGATTAGTCAAAATTTAGATGAAAAGCAAGGCATAATGGATAAACAATCTCTAACACAATTTGAACAACAAAATATGCTTCAATACAAGTAACTCAAACCTGCTCCTGAATACGCAACAAATTGATTCGGTTACGAAGTGATACGAAAAGGATAATTGAATCAGAACTTGAAAGGATACAAACAATGTGCCTACGAAACTAGCGGAGACAAGGAGGCATACAATGAAATGAAGCTGAATTTAGAACAACAGTAAACTGCCTTCTTTTTAGAGTTCCGTAGCCAAATGGTAAAAAACGGAACCCTTATAGATTCGTCATGTCTGTCAGCACAGCCACTTTTTTCCGAAACTATAAGATCTACACACAAAAATAGAAAAAGACAATAAAATTTGGGGATATACCCCACCCCCATACATATAAGTGAAACTAAAAAAAATTTTTTCTTCAAACCCATACGTGTTGGGTATCTATGGATAGGTCTTCAAAAATGATATCGAGGTTTCTAATTATATTGTTTTTCTAAACTGAATAGTTTGCGCGAGAAACACTTCCAAAGTGGTAAAATGTGTGCCCTCGCCACTGTAACTTCTAAAGTAAGAGAATGATAAAACTAAAAAAAAATATATGATGTACATTACCATGCAAACTTCCACTGAAAATTGTTTTGAACGAGATCTAGTAAGTAGTTTTTTTTTTTAATACGTCATAAATCGTAAACCGCAATTTACCTTTCCAGTTTGTACGGAACCCTCAGTGCGCGTGTCGGACTCGCACTTGCCGTTTTATGAGGTGGGAAATCATCAAATAACTTGTCTTGCTTTATGGTGGAGCAAGAAGACACATCAGACTTTGAAAGACCCATCTTTGAATTTCCCTTTGCATTCCACGACCTTGGTATCTCTTTCGAAATTCCGGTGGCCCTAGCGAGTATCAGTCTTACTGGGCCCCTACGGTTTTACTGACATCTCTTTGAGGCGCGCAAGGAAAACTAAACGCCGTCAAAGACTTGGAATCGGACCTTACCTAACGGTTAGGCGGCGAGCTACCCATTGCTCATCATTCACAATCTACATCTACGCCTACGGTGGCCAGGGATCTGCGACTTCCGTTACTTGGGACGGTTCTTGTGGCGAAGGCATGGGTGAGGGGGTGTCCATACACTCACTGTTGTAGCCATCTCTTTCTCTAGCATTACAGCTTCACAAAAGGTGGTGACCGTTTCCCATTCTCTGGTGACAGTTAACTACCCTCATAGCCAAAAAGCGTTGCAGAATAAGCAGATTAAAATATTGAAGCCATTTTGCTTCAGTTTCAGCCGAAAGACGTCCACTGCTAGACATAGGCCAGCTCCAAGTGTAGCCACAGCAACCGGTCACGTGAGTCTTGCATCCATCGGATTGCTGTGACCCTCACTAGGTCATCAGTCCACCTTATGGGCAGCCTCCTAGCGCTGCGTTGTCTGGTTTACGGTCACCACCCCAGAACTTTTCAACCCTATGGAGTATTTATTCTGTGAGTAATATGCTCACTGTTATTTAACCCTTTGCGCGTATAGGGGTATTATTATTACGTAAAATAACCAAAACAAATAAAAAAATAAATAAAAAAAAAACTTTACAGGATTTTTCTTGGAAAAACGAAGATATAGAGACAAAAATTTTTGGCCGAATAAATTTTGTACACGCGTGTGTATAAAACAACAATTAAGCAGTTTTCAAGATCACTCAAGTAGTATACGTATGTACAATCGACGCTCTAGGGGAGTTTATCGATTCTTTGTACTATCTCTCAACCTTGGTTTTCCTGCGAAAATCTTCATATTGTCCATTAGCTAACAACACCTCATAAGTCATTTTTACCTACTTTACAGAACACAAAAAAAAAACTGTGCGGTGTTGAGAGGCCAGCCGACTTGCACGCTTCCACTACTTTTCGAATTATGGCTTCTGATTGGTTGAAATCTATATCATGTGACCAATGGTGACTGGCCTGTTAGTCTAGTGGTTAGTGGTCCTGACTGCTATGCCGGAGGTCGTGGGTTCGATTCCCACCCAGGGCAAATGTTTGTGTGATGAGCACGATCATTTGTTCTGTGTCTGGGTGTAATTTGTCTATAATATGTATGTATTTAGAAATAAATAAGTAGTATGTTTATCAGTTGTCTAGTACTCATAACACAAGCTCTGTTTAGCTTGGGTCTAGACGGCGTTGTGTGGTTGTTTTGGAATATTATTATTAAAAAAAAATGGTTGGACGCGCAATGAGCAGCTCCATCTAAAGGTATCCAAATGTGAAAATCGCCAATTTTCGACATTACAGGAAACGAAAACAACTGTGCAGTGTTGAGAGGCCAGCCGACTTACACGCTATCACTACTTTTCGAATTATGGCTTCTGATTAGCTGCCAATTTTCGACTTGAGCGGTGTTGTAAGCTAAGGGACGATACATGATTCCATGATGCAAGTAAATTACGAGCATAGTCTTCTCCATTGCCCTTCGAGTAACTTTTAGGTTTGTGATGAGACCATAATCGTACAGCTACAGATTGACCAACATCCTAATAAATGGAATTTTATATTTATAATATACTTACTAGCCTTGGAAATTGGGTAAACTTTTGGTGTGGAATCCAACATGTGTCGACACCCTTGCGCCATCCCATCTTCTGAGTACGGTGGGCTGTGCTGGGGCGGCTGCTGCAGGTGCAGAAAACCTCAAACGGCGAAAATATAATATCCTCATCGAAGGTTATATATTTGAGCCGTTCGGGGTTGAAACACAGGGGCCATGGGGTCCGAGTGCTCATCGATTTGTTCGGGATATCAGCAAACAGCTGGTCGACTCTTCGCGTGACCACAAGGCTGGCCTTTTTTTCGGTCAACGAATCAGCATTGCCATCCAGCGTGGCAATGCTGCCAGCGGTTTGGGCACTTTTCTCATTGACATCGATGTGGACGAATTTTTTGATGCCCTATGAGTTTTTTTTTGTTTGTACATATTATTTTCAGTTTGTTTAATGCTTATTAAGTTACAATATTTAATAGTAAAGATGTATATTATATAACTTGATTAATAAAAAAAACCTACTAGTAACACTAACTAGCTTAGGATTGGACTGAATGATATGATAAGTAACGTAAAAACAAACCAAATAGCTGAAGCTATTCCAGCTAAAGTTTTTAGGCGTCCTTTTGTACGAATTCTTGACAACAAGAAAAAGAAAGACTCCAACTGAATCGAGAACCTCTTCTTTCTTTTGAAGTTCTTTTGAAAAGTTTTGTGACTATTCCAGCACATAATATATTATAACATCGCTGAATGATATTCTGCTAGTTTTGTGACACGCTGCAGTATAAATTTCATGAACGAATGTAATATTCTGTAGTTGAAATATCGAGAAATCTATATTTCATGATTTCCAACTCCGCTGCCTCTATGTCCACATACTTAAAGGAATTGAAATGTCAATTCTCGAACAAATTACTTTGGAATGAAATAAGAATTGAACTCTATCATTGATTGCAAGACTCATTAATTCCATTCGGTTTTACCATTCAGTCATTCGTTCCAACGGAGTTAATTTAGTTCAGCTAATATTGTCTGTGCAATCGTTTTTAATTAATCGCGTTTTTTTCTTTTTTATTGTATTTTTTTCATTAAATCTGTATTGAAGAAATCCTTGTTCCAATTTTCTTAGAATCGAATGTGAAATCATTTTGCTGGATAATGAAAGATCTCAATTGTTATAGAAGGAAATGAGTTCTGATTTGGATAAGAAATTCATTTCGAATTTCTCGTAGTTATGTGTTATTAGATTTGCTATTTGGCTCTTAGAATCAATATTAACTAAAGCAAGTATTGTAGTATAACCGCATTGAGGTTTGGGGTGAATTCGGTACAGACGATTCAGAAGCCTATATTAATAAATGTACATATGTATGTATGAATATATATGTCTAGTAGTTCTGTTATGTAACCTCACTCATAAGGACTAACATGAGGTATTTAATTAAAGAGTCTGAATAATGAAATATTGGTAGAATCATTTGGGAATAATATTTTGTGCTACACTCTACATTCTCACACTCAGTTATTTTAATAAACTATTTAATTCTAAAAACTTATAATATTCTTTATTTATTACATTTTAACATATAAATAGCGCAACATTTGTCTAAAACGTCACACGTCAATATACAACCCGCCCCTGATCGTTCCCGGTGCAAAAGTGCCCATAATACTGGCCGCATTACCTCGCTGGATAGCTATGGCCATCCTTTGCACCAAGAACGACCCGGACCGGGAGTCACCCGTTGCCTCCCCGAGCCTACGGCCTAAATCCCCCACAAAACGCTTTGCCTCCGTACTCCAACTGCCCAGAGTCTCCACAGCAACAGGCACAAAATGGTAAAGCTGCACCAAGGAAGCGTACTTCAGCCTTTTTTTAAAGCAGGCGTCTTCAGCGGCGGCAGAAGCAGTGTGCATGTTGCGACATAGGTGACTGGCGGCGACAGTGCTGACGCAAGTTGCGTCCCAGATCAGGCACTTCCCGTTCTTCCACGGCACCAGAGACAGCCCATCCGGCCTCTTACCGTCAGACCTGCTAAGACCTGGAGGCTCAAGCACGCAGGGGATGTTTGCCGATATAAATAATATAATTATAGGTACGTATATTAAAGAAAAATTGGGCAAGTGTGAGTCAGATTCGTGCACTGAGGGTACTGTACAAACTTACCTATATAGTTCTATTTCCGAATGGAGTCTAGGAAGATTTTTCCGTATGGATAAAAAAAGTTTCTTTTTACCATTCGGTAACCACAAATTTACTGTTTTCAGCTATAAGACCTTGCTTTATGCCAAATTTCAGGATTCTGAGTCAACGAAAAGTACCTTATGAAATTTTTTTCCTGTCACAAAATATACGTTTTTTGTGACACAATCGGCCATATGTCTTTTTTTTTTCGTTAACTTAAAAGTTTTATTTTTTCATAGCTTCAAGAGACCGCAGATCTAAGTATATGGTTTTAATTTAAACTCGATACTGCCACGCGTTCGCAAGATAAAGGGTCTTGACAAACAAATAGACAGACGGACAACAAGGTGATCCTATAAGGGTTCCGTTTTATTCTTTTGAGTACGGCACCCTAAAAACACTGGTTTACTACACGTACATTCATTTAAATACGCTAGTATACTTAAAGTACATTTGAATACACCAGTGTAAACGCGTAATTTCTGTTTATGTTTACTATCCTATTTTACTAACATCATAGGTGACTGAGTTTAGTCACTCGGCATGAGATGTGATGTTAATGAGGTCCCTATTGTAATTTCTGGTCTAGTATAATTTCTAGGGACACGAATTATAAACTCAAGTTTTTCAATTTAAATCAACTTTTATTATTAATCAACAAACATTATTATTTATTTTATTGGTTTAACAAAGTACTTAGCAAAAGGAAATGAAACTTTTCACATACATTACTGGTATGTATTTTTTTTTTTAAACCAAAAGTGAAACCTAGGGTATATCTTAAAGGACTGTATGATAAATCAATAGCAAAAAGAATTATGTCTACCAACCGTAACGAAACAAAGTTGGAGACTACTTAATATATTGCTATAGTTTGTTCTCAGGTGTTATTTTTTCTTAAATAAAAATACTGATATTTTATATGTCTGATATTTTAAGTTTCGCATTGTTAATCATAGTTTTAGTTTCGGTTTTTTTGGTGAGTACGCATTAAATAGTGTCAATCACTATTACAACACTAACCCGTATCTTTTCGATTCGTTTATCACTTTTTTTTTACTAGTTTTAGTGATGAAAAAATTCAAGTGTGAAAAAAATATAACAGCAATTTAATCTTTTTTATCAATGGAAACCTCAATATATTACGTATTATATTTCCATTTCATTATAATATAACGAAAATAA
Source organism: Mythimna vitellina (assembly GCA_949316375.1). Taxonomy (NCBI): domain Eukaryota; kingdom Metazoa; phylum Arthropoda; class Insecta; order Lepidoptera; family Noctuidae; genus Mythimna; species Mythimna vitellina. Next base: position 5,048,801 of record OX438708.1, on the reverse strand, counting down.
CGCCTGACAAAATATACTAGCAATACTTCTATACGTATCTTCGTTTGGCTACGGTTTTAAGACCTGGTTCTTTTTGCTATTGATTTCCCGTATTGGCCTCTAACATATAACCTAGGTTTTATTTCTGGCGAAAAGAAAAAAGTAAATCATGCCAATAGTTTGCATTTTAATTCTTCGTAAACTAACGTTTAATTTATAACAGAATGCGTGTTATTCTTATAAACAAATAGATTTATATATACTGTTTGGCGTAGAACACAGCAGAGAGGAACTGAGTAATTTAGTAATTGTATCCACTAACTACGAATTAAATTAATAGTTTGCATTGGCTTTTAAATATTAACTATTAAATTTATTCATCGATCAGCAATCTCCTATGGTATGTGACCAACCAAGAAATTCGCGAACATCTGAAAATGCCCACGATGAAGGAGGAAATCCAAAACTTAACCTTGAAATACCGGGAGAAGCCAAAGAAGCTTCCAAATACGTGAGCAGCACAGCTCACGATGTGCAGCTACATAAAGCGTCTTAAGCGAAAGGACATCATACAGATAGATGATGAGGAAACGTTCCCAATGGAGGACGCACTCAAACTGACATAGCGCACTCACCAAATTTGCAGTGTCAAACACTGATCGCAGATTTAACAGAAGAAAACTTTTTTTTTTAAATTTGGTATAAACCAGTGCCTGACTGCCAGTCTCACCTGATGGTAAACAGAGATGCAATAATCAATGGTGAGGCGCACTGATTTATTAAGAGCCTATTCACACTAGCTTTGAAGACACCTAAATTATAGTTGGACGGATAGACCACAATAAACAAATTGTTCCAGTCCCTCGATGTACGCGGTATAAACGACGAAGCGAAACCCTAAGTCCGAACGTTGTTGTCGTTGTTTATTTCATTTAGCGCTAAATTGCCAAATCGCAATTTCACCTAAACCTGGATTTCAAGAATGAAGTTATTTACGTCGTCAAGATCTTGTAAACATTAGTCTATTTTAAACTAGCTTTTGCTCGCAACTTCGTCCGCGTAGAAGTCGAAAATGGTTTTATTAGGTTTTTGAAGTACGAAAATATTAAATATTATTTATTATCTTCGTCGTGTGTGATAGTCTATTGAATTGTATGGCGAGCGATATTGTATGTTAAGATAAAATATTATAGTATCTTAGCCTTGTGCAGCGCCCCTTAGTGAACTCCACGGGTCCTGTCCTGGGGGTGACGTAACCTACGACAAACTTATTATTTGCGGTTGGTACAGTAATCGGGTCTAGGGATCGAACCGCAAAATAAAGTTTTTTTTTATTGTATATACTTTTTCAAGATATAAAGTACCCAGTGTGGTGCCCAGGATATTAAATAATAATTATACCAAGTTTCATCGTAATCGAACTTGCAGTTTTTGCATGATATCGGAACAAACCGACAGACCGACAATTTTTTTTTAAATTACTTTTTTAGGTTCGGTGTCGGTCTTAAATAGTCGGTTTTAAATAACGAGGAGACAGAACTATTATAGAAACACGTCTGATTATAATTTAGGTGTCTTCAAGGCTAGAGTGAACAGGCCCTTAATAAACTAGTGCGCTCCACCATCAGGTAGGATCGCAGTCAAGCACTAGTTTATATAATTAAAAAAAAAACTGACCTTCCTTGAACAATGGACCCAAACGCATGTCCTAATCCTGGCCAAAGGCGAAACACAGTAACTATAACTCCACCTTAAACATAATTCCATATAGCAACTAGTCACAAAACTTATATTATTAAGGCACTACAGTGAAAGGCAATGTATCGCCCCAAGCGAATTTCCGTTATGGTACACGATGCTCTTCATAATGTACATTACATTCGAAATATATACAGGCTGGATGCGATGTCAATGTATAGAGTAATCGGGGTTGGATTGAGATAGAGATAAAAGATGAAAGACAGTTTAAGATAAATAAATTTACTATATTATCTGTTTTCACAAATATAGGATTAAGATTAATTTATACTAGGATGAATGATGAAAGATATGGAATTATGAGCCACGCGCACGGAATGTCTCCGAATTACGTACTAAACTATTGCGGTGTAAATGCAATAATATAAATGATGGAAATGTACCGAGCGGGTGGCGCAATAATGATGACCCAGGCAAACGTACTGTACGGTGGTTGATCCGTACAAGAGTGACAGGGTTGAAGCTAAGGAAAGATTTGGATTGATTTGCTAATTGGTGATAGCAAAATCAGCCTTATTGTGTTTTTATTGCTGGGACTCAGGCCTAATCAAAAATTAATAAAAAAAATAAATAAAAAAATCACTTATTTATTTAACTTGATTTTAATTTATTTAATTTGTTTATAATTTATTGAGTTTTGGTAAAGTTCGCCGGGTCAGCTAGTCATTAATAAACCTTATCAATTCAGCTAACCCTATAGTGAATAAATTTTCACGAAACAATCTAGGCTTTGGTCACGGTTGCGTCATCTCCTTCGCTCGCTTTAATGCTTTGCAGAAGGAGCTGACTGCTTCCCAGTCCCCCTCGCTGTGGACCAGATTCCGAACCAGGGCCGGAGGCGATAGGACACGGCAGTACTCTGCCCAAATGAGGCAGACTTTCCGGCAGGATCTCATGGTGGAATGGCGACAGCGACTGTCCCAAACCAGTGCTGGGCACGCCACAATTGTGGCAGTAAGTCCCCCCTTTGAGGCGTGGCTGGATAGACAACATGGTACTTACCTTCCGCATGATACAGGTCCCTTACCGGACATAGTCAGTTCGGGAGGTTCCCGGAGGACACGGTAGAGCATACAGTAGTGGTGTGCCCAGCCTGGGCAAAGCACCGCCTTGTCCTCGTGGTGGCGATTGGCGGCAGTGATCTCTGGCGTCAGACCTTGGTACAGGCCATGGTTCGGAGCGAGGAGGAGTGGCAGGTGGTCGCCTCCTTCTGCAAAGCGGTAATGTTAGAAAAGGTGACGGCTGCACGCGCGTGAGAACGGCCCTGATGCCCCAGTCGCCGGGATCCCGACCCCGATTTCCAGCCATCGTAGGCGCTAGCTTGCGGACGGCGAGCAATGGCTAGCTCACCTTCCGACCTTCCGGTAACCGTTCGGACCCAAGTTGTCGACGGCGCATAGTGTTCCACGCGCGCTTCAAGGAGATGTCAGCAGAATCTAGCAGGGTCGAAACCTACTGGGTGATACGAAAGAGAATCCCGGCGCCCTGGAGCGAAGGCAAAGAAAGAACAGGTGTGGGTTTTTAGTTAGTAAAAGTCTGACACTATCTCACACTCCGCTCAAGAGCGGGGGTTGTCATTGGATGATTTTCCCACCAAATAAAAAGGCAGACTTTCACTGTGTCTTCCGGGATTATTGTGATCAATTTTTTTTAACGTTTCCTCAACTTTATTCGTGTCGGCTTCCAGTCTAAACAAATACAGGAAAAATATAACGTTAAATAAAAATAATATTTTTATTAAAAGTAATCCCGTCGCGTTTTTTTTTCCTAAATCTTCTATATCTACATATAAAGAACATATATTTACCTCCCCAATTTAATAAAACACACAGTATATTACAATAGTACATTATTATAATGTCTTGTTATTGTTTTTCCTTGGAAATGTAAGGCCCGATGTCATATTGAAATTCAGAGGCGAGTTATTTGGAAATTATGCATGAGTGTGTCTGGTTCAAGCAAAGGAAGAAAAAAAATAGAGATGTAACGACCAGTATTTACATTTTTCTTTGAGATTCCAGAATCAGGATTACTGTATTCAAAATTGTTTGTGTTGAACGATGGACTGTCTTAAGTTTTTATCACATTATTTTTTTAAATTAAAAATGTGCTGGTTTTTGGTTCACTGCAGCATAAATGTATAGTTAAAATTAGTAATATTCATTAATTTAATTTTGAAATTTAATTCCATTTTTTTTTATTTTAATTCTTATTATTTTCATTGGTTATCATATAAGTTATTGTTTTATAATTTTTAGGGTTCCATACCCAAAGTGTAAAATGCTATAAAACACTATTACCAAAAGTCCGCTGTCCATTCGTCGTCTGTCCCTTTGCCTCATGAACTGTGATAGTTAGACATTTGAAAATTTCACAGATGATGTATTTCTGTTGCCGCTATAACAACAAATACTAAAAAATAGAATAAAATAATATTTAAAGGGAAACACACAACAAACGTGATTTTTTTGCTCATGTTTCCTCGATATTGATAAAGGCAACAGCCCCCCTATCCAAGTTACAACCGTTTCGTTTAGATTCTCTTTTTGTCGATCGCCCCGAGTAGGCCACGCCTTTGATTCCTTTATTCTGACTTTATCTCAGGGCTCTGTCAAGTGGTCAAATCAAAGGAATAGGAGGCGTAGCCGACTCGAGGCGATCAACGAAAAGAGAATCGAAACGAAACGGTTGTAACTTGGCCAGGGGGGCTGGTAGACGCTTGAAATTTTTACAAAATATTGAGTTATATATTCACTTTAAAAATAACTGATTTTTGCGATTCAGAAAAAACTTCATGACCCCTCAGTGCGTGCGTCCGATTCGCTCTTGCTCAGTGTCTTATTTTAATAATATAATATAAATTAAAATTATAGCACCTATTCTTTTCCTTATCGATCCTTAGAGTCCAATTGATCTTCACTTTCAAATACTCCAAGACACCTAACCATCTTCGTGGTTTCTGCCTACCCTTATGAGAGACAGGCATAATTTCATATGCGTACTAGATAATCATATTACTGTGTAATACACTTACTCGTGATTAAAGTTTCCATCATTAACACAACAAAACTTTTTGGTCCTCTGTGGCAGATTCTAGTTTTATTAGAAGTTACTGTTTTGTCTAATTTTATTATAAAACGCTCCGGGGATGAGAATGTTTACGTATAATTATAATTATAATGTGTTACATACAACTGAGAAAAGAAAATATAAATTTCTCTTAAAAACAAGTTTTCAATGAAAATCTTTTTTTTCATGGCAAGCTTGTATAGCGCGGTATATACCAATATAATTAATAATCATCAAGACCATTTCAAAAAGCTCATATACGATAGGGTTAGCTGAGTTCCTATGAAATAGGAATAACAACACAACAACAACAGAACAACCGAACAACAACAGATAACAGATTAGCTCCATATCAGAATCTGATTTACACATGAATGCAAAATTTCAGCTTAATCGGTGACCACGAAGTGGATCTTTATTTTGCAAGATTTTATTATAAACAAGCAAACATCGGAACAGGTGAAACTAAATAAAATCTTGTAATAATAAACTCAGCAAGTTTTTAAACGACTCCAAAAAAGGATAAGGTTCTCAATTCGGTTGTTTTTTTATACCATAATTTTTTTATGTTTATTACCTCAGAACTCTGACTGTCTGATTTGCAATTTTTTTTCTCCTAAATGGATAAGCTTCCAGATTGGTCTATTTTTTCTTTCAAAATCCAGTTCTGATGATGGAATCCATGAGGAATTGAGGGAACTCCTCAAATATTCTAGGTAACTATATAGTATTTTTGGTATTGTCATCGAGAACTTAAGCATTTACAGTAAAAAAGTAACATTTGATGAAGTGGAACCAATGAAAAAGACCAATAATGGCCAATGGAATTTCACCGTCACATAGATATCACAATGAAGATAGTTAAGTAACTGTCATAGTTACTAAATAAATGGTTTTAAATAGTGATTTTGAAAATGGTATCATTGAAGTTAATGATGATGGAGCCGGAAGGTAGTCACTGGAACTCCGTAATTAATCAATGTAACCTAGCCGTGTTTGAGCTCATTAGAATTGTCATAAGATGCACTTTAGATATAAGGTACTATCGAACTGACCTGATGATGGAGCCGGGAGGTGGATGGAATTTCATAAAAAAATAGTGTATCCTGCAGGGTTTGGGTTCATTCGAATTGTCATGAGAAATAGGTAGTCTGGCTACAACTAAAAAAGTTTGAAATAAAAAACTTTACAAAATAATAATAATAGCTAACATCTCTGAGGCAAAAATGGAACACTATGGCAAGCATTAATCGTCATCAGTTGTCTCTTGTTTTTTCTCCATCACAGTTGTCTCTTGTTTTTTCTCCATCACAGTTGTGGTGGTCTCCTTCGTTTATATTTCTGCTTCGCAGAAAGAGCTGATTGCTTCTTATTTCCTTACTCAGGACTAGAAGAGAGAGACAAGACAGGCCCGGTACCAGGGCTTGGTCCTGAGTAAGGCAGGGCAAACCGTAAATAAGATGTCATCGCCGCTGATTACCTCCACGAGGACATGGCAGTGTTCCGCCCAAGTGCGGTAGACTTCCACCGTATGCTCCCGTTTCTTCGGGGCGAACCGTATAATGGTGACTCCTGGGCGTTTCTTCCGCCTGAAATGGAAACAGTAACCTCCCTAGCGATGACTGTCCGATGATAATCTGCGACTTGTCATTTTAAAAAACATAGTAAGTATTTTTTTGCCGATTCGATTTTATTATATTTTGATTAATTTTTACAAAATATTTGAAAACATATAAAATAAAAATGTCGATGAAAATTATGTTTATAATATGCTGAAAGCAGTTTTATTAATTTATTCGACGAATACTTGTATATTATGTACGAAAAAAAATAATTAAAAGGATCACAAAAATATTAACTTTAGCTGGGAATCGAACTTAGGCAAATGTCGTTCAATAGCGACAAAATGCAATATTTCTAAACCAAATAGCATTATGATTTATAGCCTGTAAATTAATCAATCCTATAAGGATACGTAGTTTTTGCGCCAGCTGCAAACATCGCTTAACATTTTTATTGTTTTATTACCTATATGTACATAAATATATGTATACTATAGAATATTGTACAGTCAAATTCTTTGCTCCACAACTTCTAAGAAACCCATTTCAACTTTTCACGTCATATAAAAGTATACACAATCAACGGTCTCGTCAGGGAAAACTTGAATTTGACAAATTCAATATAAGACCGCATCAAAGAGTAGAGAGTTACGAACTAAGTTAGCGCGACAAACGGCAGATGATCAATATGTATGGTCGTGTTGTGGCACGGACTGTGGCAACTTCAATAACTTTTGCAGTATAGCAAAGCTGAGTAAGGAAAGTTTTAAATTGATCTAATTGTTTGATTCGTCTGTAGTAGGTTCTGAGAAGTGATTATTATACTAGCATAATCACGAGGGAGCGGCTCTCGATTTCCGGCCACCGCAGGCGCGGGCTTCATCTCAACGCTCAGTCACATGGTCAGAACAAAGGAATCGGAGGCGTGGCCTACTCGAGGCGTTCAACGTAAGAGAATCGAAACGAAACGGTCGTAACTTGGCGTGGAGGGCTGATATTTTGTAGAAAAAATAACCAAATTATTTTGACATAATAGTATTATAGAATGAAAGCGACCTAATTCTAAAATTAAAATTTGTGGAAAATTATCAAGCAAATCAGATTATTATTATTACTAGTCCATGTTGACCCACAGTTGGGCAAAGGCCTTCCTCCATTCCTTACAACGATCGCATTTTCCGCTCGTTCTTTCCAATTCTTAAGGAAGCCATCCAAGTCATCCCGCCCGCCATCTCCTTTGTGGTCTACGGATGCCCTGAGTCGATGTGTTTGGGGACCTTTTGTGTTTTATGGGTTCACAGCTTGTCAGACTTTTCGAACACGGTAATTAGAGACACAATAAAAAGACAATGAGAGAGCGAACGCTGGCGTTTGCCTGGGGTTTAATGATTTAACCTTTCGAAAACTAAAATTAAAGACACAATAGAAAGACAATAGAGAGGTTTAATGAATTAAGTAGATAAAATAAGTCTAAGCCAAATTTATACCTATTTATTTGCTACATACCTATGAACAAACACCACACACAACCCACACACCATCAAACCACACCACACTACACACCACACCACACATACCACACACCATGCCACGCAGACACCTATGTAGCACGTACACTGTCTTGTACAGGTACATAAATAATCTTCACTAATATTATAAAGAGGTAAACTTTATTTATTTATTTTATTTTACTATTTATGTACACACAAAAACAGAAAACGACAATACAAAGTAGACAAGTGTACAAAGATACTGCTTATTTCCAAAGAAATTTCTTTCAGCAGACCTGCGAAAGGAGAAATCAAAAGAAATGTAGACAAAAGTATAATAATAATATAGTATAATATCGTAATAATTGTATAATAACTTTGTTTTTTTTTCTATTTGTAGGAAGTAATCTTTGAAAGTACTGGTCCGATTGCAATTTTTTTTTCCAACGATAGAAAGCTGCTTTATTCCTGAGTGTATATATTTTATGTACGTTGGCGAAGCTGCGGGCAAAAGCTAGTTTACAAATCTTTTATATATATCAAAGCGAAATACCACTCACTGATTAATCACGAAATCTCAGAAACTATTTATTTATTTATTCAACCAGAACGACAAATCATTTTATTCAGTCAGTATCTCCTTCCATTCATCAGCGAATAAATCTAGTCTAGGACAGGATTCAAGGAGAGCGTTGAGTGCGATTAACATTCGCGAAATAGGTGACATACGTCGTGCAACCGTGCGGCAACGTGGCACTACAAATAATTTATGCCGTCTTGCCCGGCAGTAGTTATCGGGAACAAAAATTTTACACAACTCCCCATGCAAACTAGGCGAGTCGATGGTTCCGTGTATGATCTTGCAGGCAGTTATAAGCTGATCAAAAGCTCGTCTAACCTGGAGCGAAGTAAAGCACAAACAATCTAACAGAAATTTGGTTGGGTACAAATATGGATAGTAACCAAACCTACGTTTGTAGAATGCTTTTTGGACTTTTTCTATCATAAGAGTATAGCATTTCTCGTATGGACTCCAAACGCAAGAGCTTGAATCAAGTTTACTTCTATCAAGTGTGTTATACAGAAGTCGGATTACTTGATGGTTTGTAAACTCAAGACAATTTCTGAGGACAAACCCCAACCTCCGAAACGACTCTTTGGCTAGAGAAACAATGTGATCATGAAAAGTAAACTTAGTATCGAAGATGACACCAAGATCTTTAATCGTCATTACACTATATTATACACTCATTACTATAACACCTACAAACTTAAAATTTGGCAGGAAGGTTCCTTATAGGGTGTAGACATCCGCTAAGAACGGATTTTCCGAAATTCACTCCCTAAGGGATGAAAAGGGGTCCAAAGTTTGTATGGAGGAACCGACTATCACCGGCGCGAAGCCGCTGGTAATCATAAAATGATAATCTTTAAAAATTAGGAACTGAAAACATGGGAAAATTACTTCTTGAAAATAACATTATTCAAATTATTCCTTCGCGGTTCTGGCACTTTCAAAGCCATTTCTAACTTTCATAAAAACGCGTCTCAGTTTTTGATTTCTTGCCTAATGTTTTCCTTCAATTCAGATATGGTTAATGGTTTACTGTTGCACACCTTACTCTTCAGAAAAACCCATAGTAAAATATCAAGGAGATGTGAGGTATGGGCTCTGTGTGAGGGGGTAAAGGAAAATATTAGACAAAGAATAAAAACATTCCCACTGTATTTGATAAATTGTGTAGCGACATCTATGACGTCACATAATAACTAATCCTGCATCGCGCAATCAAAGTTCTCCGCGCGATTAGAACGTATAGAACAGCCCGAAATCATCTATCGGGCAGTTGCCCACCAGACCTAACACCCGTCTGGTAGGAGGATCCTCCCTTTTTAACGGAGGTTGGTGGGGTTTCGTCATTTCCTCAAATATTTCACAAATCTTCTTCCGGGATATGTTTTTTTTAAACCTTAAAAGTTTTTAAGAAAAAATTGTTATTCAGAATTTCAATAACATGTGTAAAGTTTCTATAGATATATTTTGTTATGTTTTTAATTTATGATGAGTACATTATCAAGGGTCAAAGTTCATACAAAACTAACAGATTTTCAGAGGCCTTTACTGAATTTTTTTTTTTTTATCCTAAATTAATTCTCGATTACTTGAGCGTAACAAAATTAACTATTTTGAAAAATTCTTTATAAATCCTGATGGCGTCAGTAGGGTAAACACCATAGTGACGCCATCATATAAGTCAGTTTTATAAACTGTAGATAGGACCAATACTGATGTGCTACCAGTATAATGTGTCGATCTAGTGAGTCGTATAGTGTATATAATGAAGACCTAACTTGAACAAAAGCCAATTGATACCTCCTCACATCGCAAATGATACAAACATCAATTTAACAATCTCAAAACATACCCTTTGTACCTCTCTTCCCCTGAACACAACAACAAACCTGCGCATTTGACAAATTCAATATAAAGCCACATCAAAGAGTATATAGCAAGTTCCCGAACTTTGCCGAACAGACGCTAATGAAGTGTTCGGGTAACTAGGTAATTATAGCGGTCGGACAAGATGGGGCAGAATATGTTAGTACAAGGGACCGACTGAGTTTGAACCGCAAACAGATTGGAACAATTTCTTGGAAGAATTTGATGGTTCGTACAAGTGAATAGTTTGGGAGTGAAGATATTCTGAAATGGAATTTGGAGCACGAGAAGTCATTAAATGATACATGATATTTATGTTACAAATAGGTTTTAAAAACACTTTTACACGTCAATTTTTTTGTCAGTTTCGAAACTAGATGAGGCCACTATTTCCTAGCTGACTACTCTGAGAAGAAACACTGAAACAAACTCAGGGATCAAAGTCTCTTTTAATGTCTACACGGCAAACATATAATAGTCAAATCATATAAGAACTGTGCAGATTTGTGTCTGAGATGGTTTTTTGAGGAAAGAACGAACCGTTCATAGTAGACCTGTTCAGAATAAGAACAGGAATGATTTCTCACCACTAAAATAACTGGCCAGTTCGTCTAGTGGTTAGTGGCCCTGACTGCTATGCTGGAGGTCGTGGATTTCGATTCCCACCCAGGACAAATGTTTCTGTGATGAGCATGCTCATTTGTTCTGTGTCTGGGTGTAATTAATCTATAATAAGTATGTATTTAGAAATATATAAGTATGTTTATCAGTCGTCTAGTACTTATAATATAAGCTCTGCTTAGCTTGGGACTAGACGGCGTTGTGTGATGAATGTGGAACACTATTATTATTATTAAAAAATGTTTTTTTACACGTACGAAAGGCTGTGAAAGTGCCTGGGTAGTGCAGAAAAAAAATCGTGTGAAGCGAGAAATGACGCCATCTAGCGTAAACTCAGATTGAAATGTTTTTATCGGCAACATTACATTATAATGTTAATAGATGGCGTCGCTGTGCTTTAAATGATTAATGCTTAATTAATGTTTATTTTTGTACTTTCTTTTTGTTTCTTCAAACACTGAAATAATTTATATATTATATATATATATATTTTCTTTTAAGCAGATGAAGATATTAAAATTGAATATCAATTTATAAATATTTGATTATCTATGTGTTAGTTTTCAAATTTGAGAGGGTAGGTTGAATATGGATTTATAAATAATAACTAGTAGGTAGTATAAATAATACTTAGACCAGAGTTATGACATAGCTCAATTGATTGTTCGCTAAGTTAATTTCGATTATCTCGTTCCAGAACTTTTCGTTGAATTTTATTTTTAACCAGGTGTATTGTCTACTTATTTTACCAAAATGTGTAGATATGCATTGTTGGATTTAGTAAAAAGAGCTCAAATAATTGCTATGCATAATCAAGGCAAAAACTTGTCAGGAATAGCCAGAGAGACCAGTGTAAACGTAAGTAGATTTTTTTCTTCTTTTATATAACAAAAACCTCCTATATAATAATCATTATTGGGTATTATATATTTCTGTTTTATTGTTGTAGAGAAAAACAGTTGCTCTATGGGTAGGACTTGAAGAAGAGGGTTCTTTGGAGGAGGGATTTGAAGAAGAGGGTTCTTTGAACAACCATAAAAGAGCTGGCAGATTAAAACTAATAAACATGTTGCAGCATCAAACCATGATAAGGGAGTACGAAGAAAATGGACGTCTGCCGATAAACTATGCTGGTTTATTTGACACAAGTGTTGACACTGTTCGTCGTGCTCTTCATACTTAGTGAAAAGATGCATTATCGGAGGCATGTTGTGAAATCCTTGCTATATGGATCACATAAACTTTGATTAGAGTAGTGTCATCTTTACTGATGAAAAATCTTTTAAGTCCAGTGAACACAGTCGGTTATGTTTGTGGCGTCAAGATGATAAATAATTATAATGAGACCTTGTTATGTGTGTTTAACTTAATACTCGTATTTAAAACAACTTAAAAATGTTATGAACACTTGATATATTGTTGTGCAATTTTATAAGTTATAAGTTTGTTTGTTAAGGTTACATAAGCTTCAATCCTCTTTCCAATTTTGGAAACGAATACTTAAGCTATGGCCTAAATAAGAAGTTATATATAATATTATAATCTTATTCGGTGATTAATAAACGGTGATTAATAAGCGGTGATTAATAAACGGTAATTAATAAACAGTGATTGTTGAATTTGAATAAAAAATTGTAAGAAATAAACATATTATTTTTTTAATAGTGTCTTTTTGTTTGATGAGCCTGTTTACCTGCATTTTTTTTCGTTTTGCTGAGTAACTACCCACTTGAATATTATATTTGGTAGCTTTGATATAATATTCCTACCGATTTCTTTTGTTTGTTATTCATAACTTACAAAAAGTGTGAGTACTACGTGAGATTCGAACTCATGGCTTATTGATTTACGCATCTATCTGCACATGCTAAACCGCTAGGTCAACTTGACTCCAAATTAAATGATGAAATTATGAACTACAGTCAGTTGTTTAAGACAATGATGACGCATGTGTCTATTTTCTGTCAGACTAAAAGTCAAGTTTATACTTTGTGAGATTGCTTTTGGACGCCACTTAGCTGTGAAGAAACCAACGCCATCTAGTAAAATTTTCGAAAACTTAAACTTTAACGCGCAAGGGAAAATAGGCGTTAAGGTATCCAAGCACTTTTGCTGGCCTCTGTACAATGGTCTACATAGAACTAAGTGCGGAAACCATACCCAAATAGAATAGAAATAATATAGTATAGTATAGTCAGCCTTATGGTGTTCCCACTGTTGGGACTCAGGCCTCCTCTCTAGGAGAGGAAATTGGCCGTAATCACATGTCACAGGTGTCACGTGTCTTCGAATTTTTTACATCTAGGACATGCCGGTTTCCTCACGATGTTTTCCTTCTCCGTTTTGAGAGCGGTGGTGATGAAATACGTTACACAAAGTAATGCGCCTGGCTGGGTTTGAACCCGCGACCTACAACTCGTAAGTCGAAGCCGTTACCACTCGGCCACCATTGCTCTCATAGAAATAATGGTTTTCACTAATCAAAGGACCACATAACATAAAGAGATCACGTCCACGACTGATGTACTTCTATTCAAAACCCTAATAACAAATGACTCCCGAAATAAATGAAGCACAGAAAAGCAAATTCGCCACCGAATACTAATACGGGTATCATGATGATTGCTTAACCCTCCACACGTCGACGTTACGTGTATAGAACTGCAATTTGTCGGAGCCACGCGGCTGGCGACGGGTTGAGCAACAAAGGGACTAACGAAGCTGGCGCCATCTATGACGCGTCCAGCAAATTATTCGTGGATAGAAATTTTATCTGTGATTTTGTGCGCATGTTTTGCTTTTCTGTTCTTTGAGAGTAATTATTCGCTATTCAAGGATCTGCATAGGTAGTAGCTACTGGGGCCACGGGTAGTGTGAAAGCGAAACCCGGGGCCCTGGGACAAAGGCAACGAAGGAACAGGAGTGGGTTTTTAGTCAGTAAAAGTCTGACACTATCTCCTGCTCCGCCCAAGGGCGGGTTTTGTCATAAGATGATTTTACCACCCGATAAAAAAAAAAAAATAGGTAGTAGCTGTCTACATCATCAATCTAGTCGTACCTATTAGTCCGGTCAATTTAGACATCTGAGGTTACGAAAATTCGCACCCAGCTGAAAGTTGGTAGGATTGCTCAAAACACCATCGTAAATGAAATCTAAAAAAAAATATTATTTGTAAATTTGTAACTTGGTATGCAATAAAGTATATACAAATATAAATAAATATAAAAAATCCTCATCGATCCGACACCTGGAAAAAAATACTCAGGGTCAAAGGTCACAAAAACGAGTTTTTTGCGATTACCTATTAGTCCGGTCAATTTCGACATCCGAGGTTACAAAAATTCACACTCAGCTGAAAATTGGTAGGATTGCTCCAAACACCATCGTAAATGGAATCTAAAAAAAATATATATTATTATCAAATTTGTAACTTGATATGCAATAAAGTATATATAAATATCTAATATATAAAATTCTCGTGTCACAGTTTTCGTTGCCATACTCCTCCGAAACGGCTTGACCGATTCTCATGAAATTTTGTGTGCATATTGGGTAGGTCTGAGAATCGGACAATATTTATTTTTTTTTTTCAATTTTAGATAATTTTTTTTTATATACATAGCAAAACAACGTTTGCCGGGTCAGCTAGTAAATAAATATAAAAAGTCCTCATCGATCCAACACTTAGAAAAAAAATACTTAAGGTCAAAGGTCACAAAAACGAATTTTTCGCAATGTTCAGCAAAATGGTAAGTTTTATCATAAAATTAGCAGACAAAAGTTGTAGATCAGATAATTATCTACAAAAATGTCGAGTTACTTTTTTTCCTAAGAGCCACCGTTTTTGAGATATAATAATTCAAAAAGTTGAAAAAGGCAATTGTCATAAGATGCATACGTTTTCTCGCCACCTTTATTGTCCGTTTATCTGTCTGTCTGTTATTCTGTCTGTCTGTCAAGACCCTTTATCTCGGTAACTCGTGGAGGTATCGAGTTTAAATGTTTTTTTTTTCTGGTGGGAAAATCTAGAAACCCACTCCTGTTCCTTCGTTGCCTTTCGTACCAGGGCCGAGTCTTTCTTTCAGAATCAGACCCTTGGCCCCAGTAGACTTCGACCCTGCTGGGCCCCTACAGTTGCTGACATCTCCTTGAGGCGCGCGTGGAACAATACGCGCTGTCGACAACTTTGGCTCGGTCCGGATGATTACCGGACGGTCGGACGGCGAGCCAACCATTGCTCGTCGTCCGCAAGCCCGCGCCTACGGTGGCCGGTAATCGGGATCGGAGTCCCGTCGGCGATTGGGGCGTGAGGACCGCTGCCTCACGCGATCGGCCGCCTCCTTTCGAGTTGAAATGGAGGACTTTTTGTCCCAACAGTATATTTCCTTGAGACAATTCTCTACTTTCACGCGGACGAAGCCGCTGAAAGTAACTATTATTATAATAAATCACTATCTATACTATTTACCTACTCTCATACAATTAATATGTTAAATTCGGATGTCTTGTAACTCTTGTCTGTCTGTCTATTACCTCTTGATGTAGTTACGGCTGAATGGCTTTGTGTAATACCTGCCACAAAGCAAGATTATGATCTGAGATAGGACATGATTGCAATAAAAATAAATTAGATTACATTTCCTGTCAACATGACTCACAAAATAAGTGTGTATAGGTTTATTTTATTATATATAGAGTATGTTTTTGTACTGTACATTTTTTTTTGACGGGGAAATCATCTAATGACTTCTCCCGCTCTAGGGTGGGGCGAAATGGCGTGTCAGACTTCTATTGATTAAAGCCACATCTATGTTCTTTTATATGCCCTTTGTGTTCTAGGACCACGGGTAACCTTACGAGGAGTCAAGCCGTAACCCTAGTAAACATTAGTCCTACTTGGCCCCTACGGTTTTGCTGAAATTTCTTTGATTGAGGCGCGAATGGAACCTTCAACAGCGTCACCTATGGTGACTGGTAGTTGGGCTAAGGGTCTTGGCGGCTGAGGCGTGAGGAAATCCGTTCCCTCACACGTCACACATCGCGGACATCTTCTTTGTTAGCAATACGCCTTCGCAGACCGCTGCCCATACCCACTCACTCCGGACCATAGCTTCCACCAGAGCC
Source organism: Mythimna vitellina (assembly GCA_949316375.1). Taxonomy (NCBI): domain Eukaryota; kingdom Metazoa; phylum Arthropoda; class Insecta; order Lepidoptera; family Noctuidae; genus Mythimna; species Mythimna vitellina. The sequence continues at coordinate 5,032,757 of OX438708.1, read as the reverse complement.
CGGCGTGAGAGGTTGCCGATTGCTCTCACAAGTACACGGCGGTGCTCCGCCCAAGCGGGGCACACCTTCACCGTATGCTCCACCGTGTCTTCCGGGCGGTCCGCACAATGAAGACACCCGGGTGTTATATACGACAATTAATTATAAATTACCTATTTGATTGTTAAGTATTTAGAAACAATATTTTATGTCGTACACTTATTTCTTGAATGGCAAAAGTAAAGATGGATTGAAAATGTATATGTCTTATTAATCTTAACTGTACTGCTAACGAATTATTTATTTACAACAATTAATTGTGCGTTGGGTAGGTCTAATTTTGAGTAAGAAGTCAATCGTCGAATCCAACTCAGTTGGGCAGCGTTCGGGACCATATGTCATCACTGGCAACACGCACTGGTCATAGACTTTCGTCTTGAGACACTGTTGTATGTTGGACGAGAGGACACCGCGCAGCTTCCCGAACGCTGCCCAGCCGAGTAGGATTCGACGATTGACCTATTTCTCAAAATTAGATCTACCCAACTGAACTGTCTGTCCAAGGTAGACGTAATCGTCCACAACTTCGAGTAGAGAGTCTCCGATCTTGATAGGAGTGGGTGCTACATGGTTGTTTTTCATGCAATAAAAGAAAGAAATGATAAAGTTATTAATATTTATTTATTTAATGTCTGCTTAAAGTTTATCTCAAAGAGCTTTATTATCCACACAGGAGTTGCCGAGGGGCATGCCCGGTGTTGTCATAAAATTGAGCCCATGACAGTTTGAAGTCTGTTTGCCATAAAAGCTTTGTATCAATCACGATTACTCGATTTTCCAGTATTTTGAGTCACAAACAGCTTTACTCTTCATTCTATTAAAGCCTTGACACGTTTAGAATTGTTTGAAGAGATGTTGATTTTATAAATTAATACCCAAATACAGTATTTATTTCGTTAAATTGAAAATAAAAGGTTTAAATGATTGCCAGATGACAGTGATGGAAAGGAGTACTTAGACGCCTGAGTGAATTTGATTTTTAACCGACTTCAAAAAGAAGGGGGTTCTATATTCGGCTGTATGTATAGCATAATCGACCTTATAATGTTTCCACTGTTGGGACTCAAGCCTCCTCTCTAGAAGAGGGAATGGGCCGTAATCCACCACGCGGGTCCAGTACGGGTTGGTGGATGTCTCATGTCTTCAAATTTTCGGTTCTAGGATATGTCGGTTTCCTTACGATGTTTTCCTTCACCGTTTTGAGAGCAGTGGTGATGAAATAAATTAGACAAAGTAATGCGCCTGGCTGGGTTTGAACCCGCAACCAACGACGTTGGACGGGAAGACCGCAGCAGGCAAATTGTTCCAGTCCTTAGATGTACGTGGTATAAACGACGAAGCGAAACGCCTAGTCCAGACCGTTGAAGTTTCAACAACGTAAGGGTGGATACTCGCTGTACGTCGGGTGGTCCGATGGTAGAAAGGAGATGGCGGAATCAAGTCATGCAATTTTAAGTTTGTGGGTGTTATAGTTTCTGAGATTTCGTGACTAATCAGTGAGTGGTATTTCGCTTTTATATATATATAGATGTGCTGTTCTGATGTTATTGTAATGTTTCATTGAAATCTATTTAGTAGTTTTTGCGTGAAAGAGTAACAACATCCATATGTATATAATCTTTCGCGTCTAGTACACCTAAATATTAAAGCTAGCTTTGTAGATGTCTGTCCGTCTCCCATTCGCCAGGAATACCTGGCACAATGAGCGCTAACGATGTCGAAACTTCATTTGTGTTGTACATGCCGCCGATTACAGCGGCTATTGAGAACTTTGGCTACGGGTGCTACGTGGCTAGATGTAGGAATTATACGTTTGAGATTATTTACTGAAGGCTGAAATGATCATATAACAACACTAGCTTCTGCCAACGTGGACCCCCGTTGCACCTTAGGAGGTGAATTTTGAAATATACTCTCTCTTAGTGCTCGCCTCCGTTGTAAAAGGAAACCTTGTGCAAAATTTCACGCTCCTAGTCCCAGTAGTTTCAGCTGTACGTCCATATGAGTCAGTCAGTCAGTCAGTTTCTCCTTTTATATATATAGATTAAATTATGAAAATTTCACATAGAACGGAACATAGAAGTTCAAAGAACTATCCAAACGCTTAGTAGACACTTCGCGTGACCCAAGGGCTGGCTTTTACTTCGGTCAGAGATTAAGCATTGCCATACAACGTGGCAATGCCGCCAGCCTTTTGGGCACACTTCCAGTCGACAGCGATGCGGAGGAGTTTTTTGACGCCATATTTTAGCTTTTAGATTTTTTATGTAAGTGTATATATAAGTTAGTGTATATATGTTAAGTGTTTTATGTATTGATAGATTACATATTGAAATAAAAAAAAATATATAGAACGGATATCGGAGATTAAGAGTTTTTTTTTTTAGGTTAGAAATCATCTTTTCAGTTTCTTTTACGATTAAATAAAGAATAAAAAAGGATTTTTTGAAATTCACCCCCTAGGGAGATGAAACGGGTGTCCAGAGTTTGTATAGAGAAACCAATTTTCACGCAGGTGAAGTCGCTAGTAGATGCTAATGTTGTATATAAAAAACCGGGCAAGTACGAGTGGGACTTGCGCTCTGAGGGTTCCGTACAAACTTACCTATGAAAACAGTTCAATTCTCTTTCCGAAGATTTCCAAATTGAAAAAAACAGTTTTTTTTTTGTGACGCGACTACAAATTTATAATATTCATATTTTTTTTACTCATACTGAAGACCTTTCTTCATGCCAAATTTCTGGATAGGTCAGCGAGAAGTACCCTATGAATTATGATTTCCTTTAAAGTGTCGAAATACTCGTTTTTTGCAATATAAACAGCCGTATCTTTTTTCTTCGTTATGTTAGAAGTTTGATTTTTTCACAGCTACAAAGGACCGCAGATTTAAGTATATAGTTTTAATTTCAACTCGATACCTCTACGCGTTTCCGAGATAAAGAGTCTTGACAGACAGACTGACAGGCGGACAACAAAGTGATCCTATAAGGTTTTCGTTTTTACCTTTTGAGGTACGAAACCATAAAAACACGAGCTATTGAATTGCTTGAAATGAAATCATCACATCATCATCGTTTTAGCTGATCGGGTCTCCTTCAAGTGTCGCCACAACGACAGCCCCTGTACGTGTCGCATCCATCAGCTTCCCACGACTCCCTTCATGCCCTCAACATAGTCAAAGCAAACCGCACAAACCCTTTAATTGAACTAGGTATATGGAATGCGACACAGAAGCAAGTTTGTAGAACTCAATAATGCAATTTCCGATACTACATGTTGCCGCCATTTTCCTTGAAATCAGTTGTTACGTAACAAGAAGTACGACCACTTGTACAGCCAAGCACACACTTGCTATTGGAAAATGAACTTTATTACTCGAACTGAACGAATGTATTTCTCAAATTAAATCAAAATTAAATGAATTTATTTCAAATAAACTATTTATATACACTTTATGCGGGGGTTTGCGGACGGCGAGCAATGGTTAGCTTGCCGTTCGGGCTTCTGGTAACCGTCCGGACAGAGCCCGAGTTGACTGATTCTATAGATGAACGGACAAATAAACTATTTAAGAAAGGAAATAAAATAAAACGAAAATCAATCACTGTTAATGTCAAATATTTATTTATTTTACAGAAGGCTTACAAACTAATAAAATAATAATATAAATAGTATACGAGTAATATTAACAAATAGCTGATTACAAGCCTCCACATATAGACAAGTAAACTTTTCTAGTGCGCCTGACCATCAATGATTGCATCTCCACTTACCATCAGGTGGGATCGCAGTCAAGCACTGGTTTATATCAATTAAAAAAAAAAAAAAAAAAAAGTAAATCGATAAAAAGAAAGTACATACAAGTTAATTAATTAGTTAAAAGAGAATAGTTAACTAACGGAACGTGGTCGCTCACAATAGGCCTCATCAGAAGGCTCAAAGTCACTCAAAGGGAAATGGCTATGTTCGCAGTTTCCTTGCGTGATCGAATAAGAAATGAAGAGATCCGCAGGAGAACCAGGGTTGCCGATATAGCACGAAGAATCGCCAAACTGATGATGATTCTTCGTGCTATGTCGGTGACCTTGGTTCTCCTGCGGATATCCTCATTACTGATTCGATCACGCAAGGAAACTCCGACGAAAGATAATCAAAACGAAACGGTTGTAACTTTGAAAGGGGGACAGTATTTGTAACATATTTAAATTATTTCATCAACATGAATCTACAAGGTCATAACGAGGTATTTTTCCACAATACTCGACATATAACCTTCACTTCACTAAGTGGGGTGCTTTTTTCAAAAAGATTCCTTTGGTAAAACTGGAGTTATTTATAGCAATAAATTAAATATTTATGTATCCTGATTGACTACGAACAGCAGGATTTTTTTTTCGTTACGTTTGTTATTTGCGACATATCTTCTTGAACATTTGTCAAGAAGATATGTCGTCTTGACACACAGACAGACAACAAAGTGATCCTATAAGGGTTCCGTTTTTTTCCTTTTGAGGTACAGAACCCTAAAAAGAAGCTATAATATTATGTACCTCACAGCTGCTCAAAATAGGTTCACTTTAGTAAAATACCAGACATTTATGTGGCAGTTGCCTGACACTGGTTTTTAACTGAGTCCTTGTCGAATTATATGTTTTTTTGCAACATAAACGGCCGTATCTTTTTTTATTCTTTAACTCAGATGTTTGATTTTTTCACAGTTTCAAGGAACCGCAGATTTAAATATAATTATAGCTTCAATTTCAACTCAATACCTCCACACGTTCCCGAAATAAAAGGTCTTGACAGACAGACAGACAGACAGACGGACGGACAACATAGTGATCCTATAAGGTTTCCGGTTTTTCCGTTTGAGGTACGGAACCCTAAAAAAACAGTAACAATAGCAAGTATTGGTCAAATGGCGCGGAGAACTCTAATTTTGTATTATTGTGGTTCTTCTGTAGCGCTATAGATGTCGCCACAAGATCACAAGATCGATAACAATATTGAATAGTAACTGCTAGACTGGTAGACCAGCCAGTGAACTACTGAAAAACTTCACAAATTTATTTCATCACCACTGCTCTCAAAACGGTGAAGGAAAACATCGTGAGGAAACCGATATATCCTTGAACCAAAAATTCGAAGACATGTGACATTCACCAATCTGCACTGGGTCCGCGTGGTGGATTACGGCCCATTCCCTCTCCTAGAGAGGAAGCCTGAGTCCCAGCAGTAAGAACATTAAAAGGCTGATTATGCTATGTTATGCTATCTACTTTTACAGGTATTTACACATATTATGTGTTTTTTTTCTGCTTGATATGTTTAAGAATTTGTTTGTCACTGCGATCCCACCTGATGGTAAGCAGTGATGCAAGTGTTGCTAGAACCGGTTAACAAAAACAAAATAACATTATTTGTCACTAAAATTTTCTTTTAAAAAATGCAATCAACCCACTTGATCTTACTAAAAGTGTATCATAATAAAACCAGGTACACCAACATAAGAAAACTGTATCTGACATCGTCGCTTCGTATTTCCCGTTGCCTCGGTAACTCAATATCGTGGCGTACAATATAGGTCTAATGAACGTTCCGGTAACTAGCCGTATTCAGAACTGCGTTATGTGTGGAATATAGAGCGAGATGTGTTTTAGTTTAGCTTAGTTTAGTTCAACGTGAATTCAATTGAGTGAGAAAACTTGGGAATAGTGGTTTTTGTGCTCCTTTATATTTGAATAGTTTCTGTCAGTGACTTCGCCCTTCGTTCTCTATCATCCACATCACCTTCCCCTTGCTTCACGACATCCCCTTGATTTTCCGTAGATGCGGGCTTGCGGACGGTGAGTAATGGGTAGCTTGCCGTCTGGCCGTCTGGTAACCGTCAGGACCGAGCTCAAGTCATCGACGGCGTGTAGTGTTTCACACGCGCCTCAAGGATAATGTTAGTAAAATCGTAGGGGCCCAGCAGGGTCGAAGCCTACTGGGGCCATGGGGTATATGATATAATTATTTTACTCGCTCTAGGGTAGACCGGGAGTGCGTGCCAGACTTTTACTGACTAAAATCACAACTGAACGAAGGAACAGGAGTGGGTTTTAGTCAGTAAAAGTCTGACACTATCTCCCGCTCCGCCCAAGTTTTGTCATAAGATGATTTTCCCACCCAATAAAAAAAAAACCTGTGTCCTTCAGTTGCCCTTTGTGTTCTAGGACCGCAGGTTCCCTTTTCAAAAATTCCCAGCGGCCCTAAAGGGTATCGGCCCTGCTGGGCCCCTGCGGTTTTGCTAACATTTCTTTTAGGTGCAATGCATGCATGGAACAATACCGCCGTCGATGACTCGAAGCTCCTTCAGGCCGGTTACCGAACGACCGGACGGCGAGCTAATCATTTCTTGTCGTCCAAAAGTCCACGGATCACCCTGCGACTCCCAACGCCCGGAGCGTCTCATGTCGCGGTGGCACGAGCTCCTCTATACAAGAATCATAAATCTAAACATAATCATGAAACATATAAAGAAGCCGAGGCTAATCCTCGTTCAAAATAGCTTTAATTTTGTATTCAATCTGAAGAAGAGAAATAACAAACTTAACGAGAATAGACTTAATTGCTTAACAAAATCTTAACTTCTCAAAGTACTAAAAATATTATTCTTTAATTTCCAAAGTGGAGACCACGTACCGGATAACGCAACGTTGGAAGGCCTCCCACAAGGTGGACAGACGACCTGGGCCTCAAGTCTGCTATTACAATAGTGTCAGAATGGTCTATCATTGATTTCGTAATTGTTGATTTTGAAAAGTTTGGTAATCTTCTGATATAATGGTGTCAATATGACTTTGCAATGTCAGTCCAAGTCAACCACTGACACTCCATTGAAAGAAGTGGCATAGAATGGTAATCTCGTACATATTGACAAATGAATGTCTGACGTATGCGGTAATCTGCTAAAATTTTGACAGTTCCTTTGATCAGTGACCTAACATTTGAACGTCATTGTGCAGTCATTAATAAGCTCGATATTGTCATCCTACCACAACTCTAGTACGAGAACTCAGACCATTGACCGATCAGCGATCGATCATTATAAATTAGCAGATTACGAACTTTTAGCAAAATGACAATGGGATCGTGTTGGAATGACGAATTTATAAAAATAGCAGACTAGGGCCCCTGAAGAGGGTCGTGGGAATCCGATGGATGCGAGACGCATAAGACCAGTCGTTGTGGCGACACTTGAGGGAGGCCCGTGTCCAACATTGGACGTCTTTCAGCTGAAATGTGAAAGAGTTACTGTGGCCCTGGAAAGCTAGAGCAATGGAAGGAACACAGGTGGGTTTAGTCAGTAAAAATCAGACACGCACTTTCGCTCCACCCGGAGCGTGAGAAGTTATTTGATGATTTTTCACCTAGCAAAACTTTTATTAATAAAAAACTTTTTACAAAAAAAGATAACCGACTTCACTAAAAAAAAAAACACTAAAAGGATCAAAATAACTTTAATTTCGGAAGTCGGTGTTAAATAAGATACAAATAATACCGAGAAACACCGACTTCCGAAATTAAAGTTATTTTGATCCTTTTAGTGTTTTTTTTTTTAGTGAAGTCGGTTATCTTTTTTTTCACGAAAGTGCGTGTCTGATTTTTACTGACTAAACCCACCTGTGTTCCTTCCATTGCTCTAGCTAGTGTTTTTTTTTAGTGAAGTCGGTTATCTTTTTTTGTAAAAAGTTTTTTATTTCACACTTTTTAGTTGGGATACACTTATAAACAGAGTGCCTTTTTCTCAGGAAAATTCCAATTAATCCAAACACTACTAGGTTACTTTGTTTTATTATGAAGTTCCTGTGTCTACCTTCACCTTCCGGCTCCAACATCAGATCAGTTCGATAGTACCTTATAGCCAAAGTGCATCTCATGACAATTCTAATAAGCCCAAACACGGCTAGGTTCCATTGATTAATGAAGGAGTTCCAGTGCCTACCTTCTGGTTCCATCATCATCATCAGATCAATTTGATGCTACCATTTTTGACGGAACTATTCTGAACCATTAATTTATTTGTATTATCATAGTCGCTTAACTATCTTCATTGTGATATCTATGCGAGTATGAAGTTCCGTTGACCATTTCTGATCTTCTTCATCAGTTCCACTTCACCAAATGTTACTTTTTGACTGTAAATGCTTAAGTTCTCGATGAAAATACCAAAATCACTATGCAGTTGCCTACAATATTTGAGGAGTTCCCTCAATTTCGCCAAGATTCCATCATCAGATCCTGACTTGGTGAATATGGGACCATTTGGAAAGTATACTCTTTCTAACAAAAAAATAATTTTTGAAATCGGTTGGCAAGCGACGAAGTTATGCGCGAACAAACGTAAAAAAAAATACAAACATCCGAATTGAGAACCTCCTCCTTTTTTAGAAGTCGGTTAAAAAAGGTTTTTTTTGCTCAAAACTTGTTTTTTTTTATTAAAATATATTTGCGACGCGGTAGGCCCAGAAGGAGATGACGTGACGATTTGGACTCCTACCTTAAGGCTTGGCCAGAAGTGACTAAGGACTGAAAGGCCCTGCAGTGGGACACAACGAGATCATAATAATATTAATAAAAAATAATAAAATATATTCCTCTCTGAATTGCCTGTATACAAATTTACTAAGGAGGCTGTTTAGATATCGCACCTCCGCTCAAATATTGCCACAACTGAAAAAAAAAAAAAAATCTGATAATTAGTTTTTAATTTTAAAATTCATCATACTTTAAGCTCAGATATTGTCATATTTGTGATTCAATTATTTGCTCCCAGGTGACCCATTTTTATTCATTTATATTTAAGTACCGTCGCATCCCAGAATTATTAGAATTTAAAGGCCCATTTCTCAATAATCTGATGTTCGAGTTGTGACATTATTTAAGCGGAGGTATGATATGTTTTTCTGTGCTGTACTATCTTTTTTTATATAAATAAATTATCTAATAGTGTTATCAAACGCCTCCGAAACAGTGTGTGATAATAGGTCGTAGGTTTTTGTACCCCTAGATGATAAGGGTGGCCTTCTGCAATATAATTTATATGCCAAAACACTGTTTGCCGGGGTAGCTAGTTTTTTATGCACTTGCCATAATACTCTCTCTACCACCCTAAGATGACCTGCCGGGATCCTGATCCCGATTTCCAGTAGACTTGCTGACAGCGAGCAATGGGTAGCACCCCGTCCGGTCGTCCGGTAACCGTCCGCACCGAGTCCAAGTCGTCGACGGCGCGTAGTGTTTCCATGCGCGCCTCAATGAGAGTAAACCGTCAACGCCCGGCAGGGTCGAAGCCTACTGGAGCCATGGGTTAAGTGAAAATGAAATGGGGCCCTGAAACGTAAGGCAAAGAAGGAACAAACGAGTGGATTTTAGTTAGTAAAAGTCTGATATGCCCTCTCGCTCCACCCAAGGGCGCGAGATGTCATTAGATGATTTCCCACCTAAAAAAAAACCCAAGATGACTGGTAGAGAATAAGGCATTAAGTCCGTCTATGTACCTTTAGTTGCATGAATTTTAAATAAATATCTAAATAAATATATATTATGTAGGTACATATAGTGTTACTATATTTAATGATATTTATTCTTATTGTCTTAGTATTTTCTTATCATGTAAAAATTTATCATTTACTACTTTATCTACACTAATATTATAAAGAGGTAAAGTTTGGGTTTTTGTTTTTTTGTTTGTAGGAGATAATCTTTGAAAGTCCTGGACCGATTGCAAAATATTTTTCACTGATAGAAAGCTGCTTTATTCCCGAGTGACATATATTTTACATTATATTTTACGTACGCTGGCGAAGCTGCGGGCAAAAGCTAGTATAAAATAAATCACATCTAACAAAACTTTACATCTGTACACTCAAAGTAAGACTCAGTTAAAAAGCAGCGTCAGCCAACTGCCACATAAATGTCTGGTATTTTACTAAAGTGAACCTATTCTGAGCAGCTGTGAGGTACATAATATTATAGCTTCTTTTTAGGGTTCCGTATATAAAAAGAAAAAAAAACGGAACCCTTATAGGATCTCTTTTTTGCGGACAAAAAAAAGATCCTAGATATGTCGTCTTGACAGACAGAAAGACGGATCTTTCTGTCTGTCAAGACGACATATCTTCTTGAAAAAGGGTCAAGAAGATATGTCGCAAAAAACGTATACTTCGATACTCTCAAGGAAATCAAAATTCATAGGGTACTTTTCCGTTCACCTAGGATCCTGAAACGAGGTTTCATAGCCATAGTATAGGAAACAGTCTGAAAACTGTAAATTTTTGGTTATGTCACAAAAAATATTTTTTTGCGATTCGGAATAATCTTCGTAACTTAATTCGGGGATTGAACAGTTTTCATAGTTACGATTGTACGGAACCCTCAGTGCGTGAGTCTGACTCGCACTTATCCGGTTTTTTTAATTTAAGTTCTTATATACCTATTTGTTGACACATTTTGTGAGTTCTTTTTTTTTTTTTTTAATTGATATAAACCAGTGCTTGACTGCGATCCCACCTGATGGTAAGCGGAGATGCAATCATTGATGGTCAGGCGCACTAGTTTATTAAGAGCCTATTGACTCTAGCCTTGAAGACACCTAAATTATAGTTGGACGGGAAGACCACAGAAGGCAAATAGTTCCAGTCCTTCGATGTACGCGGTATAAACGACGAAGCGAAACGCTTAGTCCGGACCGTTGAAGTTTCAACAACGTAAGGGTAGATACTCGCCGTTAGTCGGGTTGTCCGATGGTAGAAAGGAGATGGCGGTTCTTTCTTTGTTTTTATATATATCATCAATGTAACAAAAGTGTATGAATGTTTATGCGGTACTTACATAGCTATAGCGGTATATATGCTGCCATAAACGGACTAAGGACATGACGTCACACAAATCTTACATCGTGCAATCAAAAGTTTTTCACGTTATTTAAACATTTACAATCGGCTTACAACAACCACAGGGCAGTTGCACGGACAAGACACAATACCTGTCTGGTCGGTGGATCCTTTCTTTTTAATGAAGGTTGTGAGACTTTACACCTTTTTCTGCGTATCTCATTATTCATCATCATTTCAGCCGAAAGACGTCTTTTGAACATAGGCCTCCAAGTGTCGCCATAATGACCGGTCTTGTGCGTTTCGCATCCATCGGATTCCCGCGACCATCACCAGGTCATCAGTCCACCTAGTGGGAAGCCTTCCGACGCTGCGTCTTCCGGTACGTGGTCGCCGTTCTAGAATCTTTCGTCCCCATCGACCATCTGTTTTGCGAGTAATGTACCCTGTCCACCGCCACTTAAGTTTGGCGATTCTTTGGGTTATGTCTGTAACCTTGGTTCATTTCTGATGTGATCACACAAGGAAACTTTGAGCATAGCCTGCGTATTTAGGTATATCTTTATTCTCTTTATTAAGTATACCATAGAAATCAATTTAAAAAAAAAAAGTGCGTCTGTTTGTTTCGACTGATTTCCAAAACGGTTGGACTGATTTTAACTGGACTTTCACTAGCATATAGCTAAGGTTATAAATAGTAACTGAGGCACGTTAAAGTATTGCATGGAAAATAATGAATTGAAACAGAAATATTTTGTTTATTTTATTTTGAACGCTCTTTTCTTTGGTGTTCGTGCTAGAGCCACGAGATTTTTTAAAAGAGATACCGTGGACCTGGTATGTACAGGGTAACTAAAGGACATAGGTAGATTTTTATCAGTAAAAGTATGACAAGCAATCTTCACTCTAGAGTAGAAGTCATTGGATAATTTGCCACTTAAAAAAAAACTGTGCAAGTGCGAGTCGGACTCGGGCACTGAGGGTTCGGTACAAACATGAAAGGTAAATTGCGGTTAACGATTTATGACGTATTAAAAAAAATACTTACTAGATCAAGTTCAAAATAATTTACGGTGGAAGTTTGTACAATAATGTATATCATATATTTTTTCTAGTTTTATATCATTCTCTTAATTTAGAAGTTACAGGGGGGGGGGGACACATTTTACCACTTTGGAAGTGTCTCTCGCGCAAACTATTCAGTTTAGAAAAAAATAATATTAGAAACCTCAATATAATTTTTAAAGACCTATCTATAAATACCCCACATGTATGGGTTTGATGAATAAAAACTATTGAGTATCAGTTCTAAGTATGGAGAACCCCCAAAAGTTATTGCTTTTTTTCTATTTTTGTGTGAAAATCTTAATGCGGTTTACAGATTACATCTACTTATCAAGTTTCAACAATATAGTTCTTATAGTTACGGAAAAAAGTGGCTGTGACATACGGACGGACAGACAGACAGACATGACGAATCCATAAGAGTATATTTTTTGCCATTTGGTTACAGAACCCTAGAAACGACCTAAGCAGTCAAGCAAAATGAAAAAAAAAAGTCACAAAGAACGTCAAATAAAAACGAAATAATAACACAGGCGGCTGAAACCGCAGGACACAGCTAGGTTGATAAATAAAAAAAAAATTGAACATAAACATCTGGGAGTTTAGGAATGCGGGCGGGCCCCAGTTGCGTCAGATTATCATATAACGACAAGGCTGAATAAGATGTGGCCTTTGCATAATTCGGGGCGCAGAGGTTTAAGTTTTTGTTTTTATTTCATTTTGGAATGTTCTGAAATTGTTTTGCTTTTCTTTTTTTTTTTGGTTATAACTTTTTTGAAGTCCTACTTTAGTCGAGTATTTTATATACTACCGTCGAACGGGGTAAATAGGAACGCAGGGGTGAATAGCAACAACACTTTGGTTACTTTTTTTACCTATAGATAGATAGATAATTCTTTATTGTACACCAAAAATACAATTTACATTAGGAAATTAACATTAATAGGGTGTCACAATGGGTGGTCTTATCGCTAAAAGTGATTTTTTAGAGACAACCTTTGGATGGATTTGACAGAGAAGGAGAAAAAAAGATACGCAGGTAGTCCGTAGTGCACTATTTACAGTTATACAATACATAAACTGATAAATTGCATATAATACAAATAATGTAATTATGAAAGCAAAGAAATGATGAACTTAATGACGACGTTCGAGAGGAAAGGTAGTGATCCTTAATCATATTTACCTATACTCTGTTTGCGATAGCATTAGACAGATGTTAAAAAAGAATTTTTTAGGGTACACTTTGTAATAAAGTTACAATATAATTATGTATATTGCGCTTTATTACAGTTAAGATTGATGCTGAGTTTATTATAATCAACTTATATTTAAACCAACTGTTTTAATTTAATGAATTCATTTGAACTATTCCATCTTCTGAATTTTCGAGGCTTTTAATTAAATAAATAATTTAATTGTTACTTATACTACCAGCGTCTATGATAAAAACCTAAAAGAAGCAGGGGTTGTCAGTACCTCGAATGTTTTTCATTATACTATATAATTTTAGTTATTTCTATTTGTATGACTGTTAAATAATTATCTTGTTGCCTTGGTTAGGAGGAAACTTGTTGATACGACATTATAAAAAAAATATATATTAAGGTCTTGTACCCCTTTTTGTCAAATCAATAGCAACTTCTAAAGGCTATAGTTCATCAGGACACCATGGCGGCGTGACCAGTCGCCGTTACCAACAAAATGTATACAGCTCTTTAGAGAGTTACCCACCTGGTGTCCGTGTGGCCGTGTGACCGCGACCAGCTCGGACGCGTGCACTTGAGGTCCATTTTGATGCTGTCTCAGTGTGGTGTAGCGACTTTGGTGTTTGTATGGTGTCTAGTTTGGTAGCTTATGGACACCATGGCGGCGCAACTGGTCGCGCCGCCATGGTGTCTTGTTGAAATATAGCCCGTATTAAAATGACTGGCCTGATGGTCTAGTGGTTAGTGGCGCTAACTGCTATGCCCGAGGTCGTGGGTTAGATTTCCACTCAGGACAAATGTTTGTGTGATGGGCATGATCATTTGTTCTGTGTCTGGATGTAATTTATCTGTAATATGTATGCATTTAGAAATATATAAGTAAGTTTATTAGTTGTCTAGGACTACGTTGTGGCGTTGTGTTGTACTCGTAGTTATGTAATATTAAATATATTGAAGAAAAAAAAACTTGTGATAAGGCCGTTTGTACTAAAAAGGAGCATAGTTTGTTTGACACTTGCAAGGAAATCAAAAGTTATAGGTTATTTTACGTTTATCTGGAATCCTGAAATTTACCAAGAAGCAAGGTAAAAGAAAAGTTCGATAGCCTTACATTTTAAGTTACATAACTAAATAATTACATTTTTGTCACATAGAAAAATTTTCGAGAATCGCTTCGGGAATCGAACTATTTACATCACTACTTATCAATACGCGAGTCCGACTCGCTTTTGACAGGTTTTTTTTTAACCGACTTCAAATAGATAGAGGTTATTTGTTCGGGTGTATGTATTTTTTTACCCCCGACGGAAAAGAGGGGTGTTATAAGTTTGACGTGTCTGTGTGTCTGTCCGTGGCATCGTAGCTCCCAAACGAATGGACCGATTTTGATGCGGTGACCGCTAAGTAAGGAACCTAGGTAGGCTATAGATTGATATACAAAAAAAAACTAAGTTCATACTCATTCATTCGTTTTATTCTTTGAAACTGTTAGGTATGAACTATTAGGTACTTCTGCACATTGCAGTCTCTCGACTCAGTGATGCTCATCTTTAAAAATTTTATAGGTTTTTTTAATGAAGTTAAAAGGCTGAAAGATGTTTTACTTTCTTTTTGTGTCGGAGGTTTTTAAATTTTAAATTTTATTTTTTTGGTATCAAAAGACCTCACTAAACTTATGTCATCCACAGCAAACATGACATAAACAAAATCGATTATCCCATAACACTTCCCGATACATATTATATCGACATTTTAGGCATAATTTGTGTAACCAGCTGCTCTTAATCATGCCCTATCACAATATAATACCAATTGAGCCACAATAATGACGACCCGGCGAAAATAATTCAATTATAGTGCGATGTAACCACAGACGTAGAGAATGAACTGAGCTTTTTCTATCAACCTGCTAGGGCTATTTTTTGGGAAGTGGAAGAGTGTGCCAGAATTTTACTGACTAAAATCTACCTATATTCTTTCAGTTGCTCTTTGCGTTGTAAGACCACAGGTTTTCAGAAATTCCTCATGACCCAAGCGGGGATCGGTCCTTCGGGCCTCTGTAGTTTTGCTGAAATCTTCTTGAGGCAGACAGCGAGCTACCAATTGCACGTCGTCTGCAGGTCCGTGCAACAAGCCCTAGCAGGTAGACCGTAGGTCAGGTATTTTGGTTTAGGTAAGTCAGGTTTTTTGCGGTTTCTTTATGTCTTTCTACTGACAGGTTACTTTCAAGTATTGCTCAGTCTATTCTCTATGTCTAAGCTTGTAACAGTCTTGTTCGCTTCACTACAATAGTCATATAATAGTGATGTAATATTGTCGATACTAATGATGTTAGTCGATGAAATTTTAATAATTTGTGATGACGTAGTTTTCATTTGATTACTAGTTCATTTCGGAAAATATAGTTTTATTAGAATATTTATCTATAAAGTACCTATTGTACATTTAGTAACAATAGATGCAAGATAAATGACCTTTTCCAAAAAAAATGATATTTTTGAATTGATGTCGCACTCTGCGACGGTTTGTTTGGGGGATAGTATTTTTATTACAATGAAATGCTTGATATCGTATAGGATCTTTGTGTTTTTCTTCAAGTATTAAATAAAAGCCCATCTTGCTACAATCGTTCTGTCAGATCTCGCCAACTAGACATTTCTCTTTTCTACTTAATTTTTTTAAACCTATTCAAGAACAACAAAATCCTTAAAAGTATATTTTACTTGTCAGTTTGTTAACCTAACTCATGCGATCTCCTTTTCGATATCACAGTACAGAAGTCAACCTCATGTTTGTACTTCACTTTTCATTCCTACGCTCGGCGATCGTGCTAGGGTCAGCGCGTGGCACCGAACTATCGGAGTGCGACCGGGCGTGGTGATAAATGCCTACCTAATCTGAATTATAAAAATATTACATGGTCACAAAATCATCTTCTCTTTCTCGGCGCGGGGCCTGTTCTGTGTTACGATAAAACAAACCATCAAAATTCAAGCAAATATGTACTTACCTCTCTGAAACAACTGATAGTCTGAAAAACGTTATTTCACTGTTTAATGTTGAATTTAAACAACGTCCACCGAACAGTTAGAATAAGGTTTTTTTTTTCCATTTTTCTACAAAAAAAATTCACAGACGTGTGTCTGAAACGGATAGCACTCGAGCTCACATTGAGCTGAATTGAGCCGAGATATCGTGTCCGTGAGCGGTGTCTATATGTGCGTTGCTCCAGCGCGCTTTGTATGTAGATTGACTTCTGTACCTATCTATTTGTGCCTTTGCTATTTGATTAATTTAGTTTTAATTGATAAGCCATGTATGTGATGATTATTAATGATTTCTCATCCCAAAAAATAATGTTTTCCATCTGCAAAAAAATCAGAAAAACTAATCCTGCATCGCTCAAAAGAGGTTTGCCGGACTTTAAACTCTGTTCCACATACCTCCAAAGGTTCAGTAGATGGCCACATTTCATCAAACTTACGCGGTAGTGAGCAAGTCACATTGCTCATAGAACAGTTGGTCGATGGAGATGAAAGATTCTGGAGTGGCGACCACGTACCGGAAGCAGCTGCATTGGACGGCCTCCCACAAGGTGGACCGATGCCCTAGTAAGGGTCGTGGGAATCCGATGAATGCGAGATACACAGGGCCAGTCGTTATGGCAACACTTTAGAGTTTTAATTGATAAGCCATGTGTGTGATGATTATTAATGATTTCTAATCCCAAAAAAGAAATGATTTCCATCTGCAAAAATGGCAAACCGTGAATTTTGCAATAATCCTATTCTTAATGTTCATCTACATTAGGAAAGCAATTTTTGCACTACATAATGGTTCAGATATTCAAGGTAAAAACCTGTTTTTTATATACAGTCAACAACATTATATACTTTGAATACGATAACCGCCTTTTAATTAAGGTACCAAAACGCTGTTTCTGTTGAATTGTTCACATGTGCTCGATCGTATTAAAATTCACTGTACTGTACATTGGCAAAATGTTTTACAGTTTGGCAGAATTTATAAACGTAGTAATGAAATTTTTACTAAAAAATTCTTGGTATAAAAATAAAAAAAAATATGGTGAAGCTAAACCGATGAAGTTTTGAAAAAAACTGGGCAAGTGCGAGTCGGACTCACGCCCTGAGGGTTTCGATTTTACCGAATCGCAATTTTTTTTTGTTTTTTTGTTGTTGTTTACCTATCGTACATTGTGTCCCACTTCTGGATAAAAAGCTCCCCCTTCTTTTTCCAAACCACTCTGTCTTGGGCGACCTTTGGCGAGTTTGTCTTACGTTAACGCGATTGACTCATTTATGACGATCGGCAATACGATTGTCCCGCTCCAAGTTGTTAACCAATCAGAGAGCCAAACGTAGTAAACGTTTTGATCATGTTGAGGCGTATAGTTCCTTGGACATCTGGCTGGAATTAAATGCACAAATACTCACTAATATATAATATATAGCCGCCTAGGTGGCAATACGAGTATCTGTTACCCTGTTGAACTTTAAATCTATTTTCTTTTCGAAATATTGATTGATTTACATATGCTATGTACATTCTGATAAACACGTATCCAGCACTTTTTTTGTGTAAAAATATTTCTAAAGATTAAAGCCACTGCCGTGGCCGAATACTGGACCAAGCAAGGAATTTAACTAGTTTTGCTATCGATACGCTGAAAAGAAGAAGAAAGCCAAAGAAAGGAGTAGGGAAAACAAGCGAAAAAATATCATGTTGTTATTTTTTGTTTTTTTGTTTAAAGTATTAGTCTTACACTGATAATGTTGAACATAACCATCATCATTATTTCAGCTGAAAGAAGTCCACTGTTGGATATATGCCTCCCTCAGACCGATCCTGTGCGCATCCACCGCACTCCCGCGACTCTCACCAGGTCGTCGGTCTACCTTGGACCTTCCAACGATGCGTCTTCTGGTGCGCGGTCGCCACTGCAGAATCTTTCAGCCCCATCGACCGTCCGTTCTACGAGCAATGTGCCCTGCCCACT
Source organism: Mythimna vitellina (assembly GCA_949316375.1). Classification (NCBI taxonomy): domain Eukaryota; kingdom Metazoa; phylum Arthropoda; class Insecta; order Lepidoptera; family Noctuidae; genus Mythimna; species Mythimna vitellina. Next base: position 5,014,550 of record OX438708.1, on the reverse strand, counting down.
GCCACTTTAGTTTGGCGAATCTTCGGGCTATGTCGGCGACCTTGGTTCTCCTGCGGATATCTTCATTCTTTATGCGATCACGCAAGGAAACTCCGAGCATAGCCCTTTCTATTGCCCTTTGGGTGACTGTAAGCCTTCTGAACATGAATCTGTAATAAACATTTTTTTTTTCAAACCTAGCCGTTACCGAGGAGTAGGCCTTAACATAAAAATAATTTGCGCTCCGTACACAGATCGTCACAGCACCAACCCCCTATGCGTTCAGTGAGTGATCTCCACGATCTGTCCGTGTGCATTCCTACTTCCACTTTCATCTGGTTGATTTTCCCCAACATCTACTACTTGGCTTATTTAGATTTAGGGCAGGGTGGTGTTGCTCATAATTCATACAACAATAAAAAAAGTATTAAAAATCATTACCTTAAATAATTTTTAATGCACCTTGAATTTTTCTACTTCAGTGAACCTCAGTAAGCTGCGGTGAAATTCATAATATATATCTCAGAAAAGAAAGAAAAGAATAATGTTCAGAAATGAAAAATAATTATGTTCACCAGCCCAATGACGCGTGACAAGGAGACAAAATTGTTCAGGTTTATCCTATAAAAAGGTTCCAGCAGCATGGGGGATTAAAATCAATTTAAAATGTTTTATTTTAGTCTACTACTGCTACTAAAATAAAACATTTTAAATTTATTTTTAGACCTAGGTACTTATAAAATGTCAGAAGCTAGAGCACGGTTCCAATGAGTCGTTTCTTATGGAGAACTCCACGGTATCTAACCTAAATTTTTGTTTAATTATAAAAATGACTTTATTTCAGGTAAAATTAATACATAAAACACTTAACTAATGAAAACTGTAATATATATACACTAAAATCAAAAACTACTAGCTAAAATATGGCATCAAAAAACTCCTCCGCATCGCTGTCGACTGGAAGTGTGCCCAAAAGGTTGGCGGCATTGCCACGTTGTATGGCAATGTTTAATCTCTGACCGAGGTAAAAGCCAGCCCTTGGGTCACGCGAAGTGAACCTTAATTGCCTTAATGAGCTGTAGGTTTTTTTAGGTGCGAAATTATCCAATGATTTCTCTCTAGGGCGGAGTGAGAGGACGTTTCAGACTCTTAATGACTAAAACTCACTCCTATGTTCCTTCTTTACCTTGCGTTTCACGACCCCGGGTTTTCTTTCAGAAGCGAACCCATGGCCTCAGTAGGCTTCGATCCTGCTGTCCCCTACGGTTTTGCTGACATCTTCTTGAGGCGCGCGTGGAACACTTCGTGCCGTCGACGTCTCGGGCCGTATGCCTACGGTCGATAATAAGGTGTAAAAAAATTTAGGGAAGATCCATTATCAGACTACCAGATTTACAGCGATGCGCCTCCGGTAGATACATGGTGGACAAGTACGCGCAAGCGTGCTGCTAAGTAGTGGGACTACCAGCCAGAGTCTGTTTCTTCCCGATAGCTACAACCTAGGTGTCTTTAAGTCCAGATTGAATAGGTTACTATTAGACAAGATCGCTTACGATCAAGTGATATAGTAGTCATGCGCGAGCCAATCAATAATAATAAATAAAAGCTGCCAGTAACAAAAAATCTTCCCTAACGACTAAAAGAAAAATCCATGTTATAACAAGTTTAAAAACTAAACAACCGTTTAAAGTATGATAATGAAAAGCAGTTTACAAAGTACTTGAGGCAGCCGCGACGTCTGGGTGTCGGGTGTTGCCAGATCTCATAAATATTTATCAGGCGACAACACTTGCATATCAAATTGCACGGAAAAGCTTAGCAGTTTGGTAGAATTTTTAAGATTTTTTTTTAAAGATAATTCAGTGTGAAATTTGTAGAATGTTTTTCATTTTGTTTAGTTATCTTTGGGAATTAAAATTAAAAATATGTAGAATATAATATGAGGAGAAGGAAAACAAAGCCCTCAATGATAATGACTAACTACATAAACTAAATTATAAAAATATTTATCTATATAAAAACTTTTTACAAAAAAAGAATAACCGACTTCACTAAAAAAAAAATCACTAAATGGATCAAAATAACTTTAATTTCGGAAGTCGGTGTTTCTCGGTATTATTTGTATCTTATTTAAGCCTTAACATTTTAACACCGACTTCCGAAATTAAAGTTATTTTGATCCATTTAGTGATTTTTTTTAGTGAAGTCGGTTATTCTTTTTTTGTAAAAAGTTTTTTATTTTACGCTTTTTAGTTGCGATACACTTATAAACAGAGTGCCTATTTCTCATGATAATTTCAATTAACCCAAACACTCCTAGGTTACATTGTGTTAATATGAAGTTCCTGTGTCTACCTTCCACCTTCCGGCTCCATCATCATCATCAGATCACTTCGATGATACCATTTTCAACGTAACTGTTCAGAACCATTCATTTATTTGTATTGTCATAGTCGATTAACTATCTTTATTGTGATATCTATGCAAGTAAGAAGTTCCGTTGACTATTTCTGGTCTTTTTCATCAGTTCCACTTCATCAAATGTTACTTTTTGACTGTAAATGCTTAAGTTCTCGATAAAAATACCAAAATCACTTTATAGTTGCCTATAATATTTGAGGAGTTCCGTCGATTTCGCCAAGATTCCATCATCAGATTCCAACTTGGTGACTATGGGACCATTTGGAAAGTATACCCTTTCCAACAAATAAAGAATTTTTCAAATCGGTTGGCAAGCGATGAAGTTATGCGCGAACAAACATAAAAAAAAATACAAACATCCGAATTGAGAACCTCCTCCTTTTTTAGAAGTCGGTTAAAAATATAACTTTACGAGATGGTAGAGATTTAATATGATATCAAAGGAGGTCGCATGAGTTATTTTTCTTATTAGCTACCGGATTGGTTAGGTAAATTTACTTTTAAGGGTTTTTCATGTTTAGAATAGATTTTGAAATTGATAGATGTAAGAATTGTCCCTTGTTAAAATAAGTGAAGTGATTTTTGGTTGCAGATGCAATTATTTTGAGGCTAAAAAAAAAATATAAATTATTACTGTAACGTAGTTTCATTTTTTCGGGTAGACATCACAGTTCCCATAATATCTAAGATATTGTTTTGTAGTTACATTTACAAAGCTTCAATGGTTGGTACATATGTGTCATTATCATCATCATCATCATTTCAGCCGAAAGACGTACACTGTTGGACATAGGCCTCCCCCAAGCGTCGCTACAACGACCGGTACTGTGCGTCTCGCATTCATCGGATTCCAGCGACCCTGACCAGGTCATCGGCCCACCTTGTGGAAGGTCTTCCAACGCTGCGTCTTCCGGTACGCGGTCGTCACTCCAGAACCTTTCGACCTCAACGACCACTTGTTCTGCGAGCAATGTGCCCTGCCCATTGCCACTTAAATTTGGCGATTCTTCGTGCTATGTCGGCAACCTTGGTTCTCCTGGGGATATCTTCATTTCTGATTCAATCACGAAAGGAAACTCCGAGCATAGCCATTTCCATTGCCTTTTGGGTGACTTTAAGTCTTCTTATGAGGCGTCTGAGGCGTGTCTACCATTGTAAGCGACCACGTTTCCGAGCCATATGTCATTACTGGCAACGCGCACTGGTCATAGACTTTCGTCTTGAGATACTACGGTTTGTAGATATATGTATGTCTGTCTAAATCTAAACAGTACAACTACCAAACAGCGTATTAGTCAGGGTATTTACTCACATAATATGAAGTGTATGCATACTCGCAGAGTACGCATGTTACTGAGGACTCAGGTTTATATTGGCGCCTCTATTCCCTAGAGATTGAACCCAATTTAGTTCGTACTTACACTACACATTGGTACTTACTGCGGGATATACAATGCATAAGGTCAGAAGATGTAATTTGGTTTTCGAATGGGAAATTCTCATTAGGTTTGCATCTCTGCAGGAATCTTAACTCTATAATTATCTTTGTTCTTAACCCTTTACCAAACAAAAAAGGTTTTTTTTTTTACGTTGTTACATGAATATCACAAAAAAAACTTAACTTTAAATTACTGAGTCGTCAACGACGAGCAATGGCCAGCTCGCCATCCGGCCAAGTAAGGCCGGTAAGGACTAAATCCGAGTCGGTAATGGTGTGCAGTGACCCACCAATTTTTTTTTTATATTTAAAAAATACGTGGTACGTACTTAGTGTCTGGATCTGGCCACTTACAATAAAATAATGAAAAATCAATTACAGAATTCAAAAATAGAACTCTTTGCAAGCATATTCCTTTTTAATTTGCGAGACTGTCATTTTTTTTTTCATTGTGTCCTTTCGAAGATTGTGTGTCGCTATCAAAATGAATGTAACTCGTGAACATTTTCGTTATAGGTTTTTTTTTTATATTCGTCGTGGCAACTCTCTTGTTGACAAGAGAGTAACTTAGTAACTTCAATTGTCATTAAGTGATGAAGCACCATGTCGCCTGTGTATATGTAGTTTAGAGAATTTAGGTGTGAACGTGATCATCTCTATGACGAGGTAAGTGAAGGTCGGCCGGTGATTGAGGTTACAGAATCGAATACTCGACACCGTACGACCACTTATTGAAACTAACAAAAAAAATACTTGCCAGCAAATTCGTGCTTTATTGGGCATTGGAATGAGCCAATTACAAAACATATTGCACGTGCATTTGAAGGTTTCGAAACTTTACACTCGATGACTTAACGGAAGACCAGAAACGTTTGCGTGTCTAATGGTGCCATTAAATAATAAAAAAGTTTAATGGAGGACAGTCATTGGCTGTCTATAATATCGTAACAGGTAACGAAACCTGGGTGTACTGCTTTGAACCCGAAAGAAAAAGCCAGTCGGCAGAGTGGGTCTGTCTTTTTGAAGATTTTCGATGAAAGTTAAGAAAATTCGAAGTGTTGGTAAAAAAATGGTGCTTCTTTTTTCGGTAAATCAGAATATTACACTATAGTATCTCTTGAAGTTCAAAGTCCAGTGACTGCAGATTGGTACGTCAACACTTGCTTACCCAGAGTCTTAGAAAAAGTTTGCAAAAAGCGCCTCGAAGCAATGTACTCCTCCAGCACGAGAACGCATCCTCACATTCTGCTAAGGTAACAGAAGCCTATTTGAAGGCTTCAAATGGGCTTCATGGAAGTCATGACGCATCCGCTTTACAGCCCGGACCTCGCACCCTGTGACTTCGATTTGATTCTAAAAGTTAAAGACAAACTTAGAGGCACACGTTTTACGAGTCCTGAATCGGCGGTGTATACGTTCTATAAAAGTCATTGAAGAGGTCCCTAAAGAAGACTGGTCCAACTTCTTTGTACAGTGGTTTCAGTGAATGCAAAAATGCATTCATTACGAGGGACTATACCTTGAAAAAAAAAGTATCCTAAATTTTCTATCTAGTCTTATTTATCAGAATTCAGAAACATTCAGTATGCCTTAAGTATTTAAAAATGATAAAAATATGTAAAAAATAATATACTTATAATAATAATAATCTTCCACAAATTGCAAAGCAAAGCTTGTGCTATGAGAACTAGACAACTAATAAACATACTTATATATTTCTAAATTCACACATTATAGATAAATTACACCCGGACAAAACAAATGATCGAGCTCATCACACAAACATTTTTATTGGGTGACAATCGACCTCACGACTCCCAATATTTTTTTAAATACTCTTATCGTTCAATAGAACCCTGTATCATAAAATACAATCAGGCATCAGTCAACAAAATCATTACCATTCAACCAACTCCATAAGCCTCTTAGCGTTACCATCCTTTGTTTAACCCCAACCTACCCGTGCGCAATCTCCCACAATTTCTAATTTCCCTCCTTCCTTCCTTGTACAATCACTCACTCTTATCTCGCAAACCATTTATTCTATACAACAGTCGATAAAGCTTCCCTTCTTTCACTTAAACAATGTTTTTGTGGTATCAAAAAAACATGGAAACGATACATGGTATAGTGACCATGAAACGCTAGCTACAAAGCGATTTGCCCCAAGGTATTTACGTCATTACGCGATAGAGCTGGTTCATACATTTTGTAATGCCTACCAAGTCGGGGTGGCCAATTGTACGATGTTTGTGAGACGGTCTTGGAACTGTTTTCTGTTTATTTTTGTGAAAATTTCAGTGGTTTCCTAAGTGTTCAGTGGTTATTATGTGCTCTGTTGTGTTTATTGAATGCTTAGTCTTTATGAAGACTTTATGGAAGAATGTTAAATGTAACAATGTGTTTATGAGTTACAATTTCTTCACTGCGCGCCATTTGACCAAGATGACATGTTATATCAAACTTAAACACAAAATTATTTATTTCACATATGCCTACATGGGCATTTATAAAACGTCAAAGCTAGCGCCTAGATCCTTTTTTGAAAAAAATGATTGTTTCTTCAATATTTCCATATTACAAGATTAATATCATGATTATTATTTTTAAGTCAAGAGTGAATAGGTTACTTCCAGGTAAGCGCGCTCCATCGCGAACGCATCGTCACTTTCCATCAGGTGAGATAGCGGTCAAGCTCGAACCTTTTAAAAATAATAAAAAAAATAGATATGAGAGAACATTGTACACCGATCAGCTTCATACCAAAAAAAAAAACATTGAAATGAATCCGCGGAGTCTACAGTGTTCTCACATTCACATATAAACAAATAATAACCTATCAATAAATGATAGATGTAAATTAATATTAAAAAAAATACTATGAATCATAGTAATCATACAATAAAACCCCATCTTATAATATTTACCATAAAATACCAAACATTTATTTATTGTACCCTTATTTTCTAAACAACGTTTCCAATTGTTTTATATACACCTGCCATATTTTCTCTTCACCACCCTTAATTGACTGTTAAAGAATGCCTAAAGCATTACGTCCGCCTTTGTGACTTTGTGTTGAATGAAGTTTTAATAAATAAATGAGGAACCAACCTCGTAATGTTTAATAATACTCTCAAGTGTTACACGAGACTAGTACAGTACTCTAAACCTAATACGGTTCTAGTATAGTATGTACTCTGAACCTGTTAATATTGACGGTAGTGTGAATCAATTATTGTGGTCAGCGGTCGCAGTGCCTTGGCCTAGATACTGTAGTGTATTGATGCATTTAATGTGTCGTATATGTATATTTGTATATTTTTATTTTATTTTAGGTGGGTAAATCATCTAGCGACATCCTCCGCCTCTTAGGCGGAGCGCGAGGGCGTGTCAGACTTACTGACAAAAAACCCACTCCTGTTCTTTCTTTGCCATTGTTCCAGCGCCTAGGAGGTCTCTTTTGCATCACCTACAGCCCCAGTAGGCTTCTAACACTACGCGCAATCGACGGCTTGGGCTTAGTCCAGACGGTTCCGGGACAGTCGGACGGCAAGCTACCTCTTGCTCGCCGTCCGAAAACCTGCGCCTACGCTGCGTGTTTCTTACGTAATAAATTAACTTTAAAATGTATGTAATGATGATTGACCTTCCCAAAGTCAAATCCTCAAACTATTCACAGTCATGGTCACAGTACACTACCTACTGGCCGTCACTCACCCTTTATCAGACGAAGCTCGCAGCCCCGAACATTCATTCCCCTTTTGTTCCAAGTCTTAAGGATTTCCGCGATACTCCCGGAATCGACGGGAAAGATATAAAACTTTCCTGTTATATCTTTTTTCTAGTCATTACGTGGATGTTTGGCTATTACATTCACATAGATGCACGTGCACAGAAATGTGTAAGGGTGTTTTTAATCACGCAAGCGGAATTACTCCGGTTCTCTACAAACTTATCTATGTAAAGAGTTCAATTCCTGATTGGAGTCTCGAAGTTTTTTCCCCTTGAATGTCGAAATATACGTTTTGTGCGACGTAAACGGGTTTTTTCACAGCTTCTAGGAACCGAAGACTAAGGACATGTATGACTAAAAGACATGTACTAAACATGGTTTTAATTTCAACTCGATACGTGCACGCATTGCCGAGATAAAGGGTCTTGACCGAAAGACAGACAAACGGACGGACAACAAAGTAATCCTATAAGGGTTCCGCTTTTTCCTTTTGAGGAATGAAACCCTAAAAAACGGGTAAATATGATTTTGTTAACGTCCCATACGGGTATAGTCAGGTCAGTGTTTTGGCCTTGTTAATCCAGCTCAGTCAGCTCTTGCTGTAATTTTTATTTCGTCGGACCACCGTTGGTATAGGCATCCTCTGCTCCAAGGTCCATCTGGGCCTAGACACGATGTGGGTTGTTTCGTTCACCTGTCTTAAGGAAGATGGGCGATATGTCTTGCCAATTTCTATTTCAGGTGTTAGTTTAGACTAGAACATTGTCCTATATCACAGATACTCGATATTATAACGATATATTTCTTATAGTCTACAAAAAGTTTAACCTGATTGAAGCAAAAAAAAAATACAATAAAAACACAAACAATATTCTCTATAAAACTTTTCCGTACAAAAACACGTTCGCAAAACACGCGCCGTATAATAAAACAGCGTGTATCGTGTTCTTAGCCTTTAGCATGTTTCTCACGAGTAAACCTTGCCTACAACACATTGATGAGAAAAGAATAAACGAGAAGGTTTCCAACCTTATGTTCTTAGCTTTATTTTTATATACATAGTCGTTGTCACACACTAAAAATTTTTCCAGTATCATGGAAGCGATCGCAAACATGTAAACGTATGGCGAGTATCCACTCTTACGTTGATGAAACTTCAGTGGTCCAGACTAAGCGTGTGGCTTCGATGTTTATTTGGGCTCTTAATAAACTAGTGCGCCTCACTATCAATGATTGCATCTCTGCTTAATCATCAGGTGGGATCGCAGTCAAGCACTGGTTAATATCAATTTAAAAAATATATTTTGAATTCGAATTTAATTTTGAATTAGAAAATTTGGTAATTAGTTGCTCCAGGTCTGGGTGTCTCGTGTATGTCTCACCTGATGGTAAGCGATGATGTGGCCGACGATAGAGCTCGTTTGCCTAGAAGTAACCTATTCACTCTTGACAACAAACTCCGGCAAGGAATTTCACTCCTTAGCTGAACGCATATTTTATTTTTTATTGAGTGGGAAAATCATCTTATGACAAATCTCGCTCTTGGGCGGAGCGGGAGATAGTGTCAGACTTTTACTAACTAAAAACCCACTCCTGTTCCTTCTTTGCCTTCTTCCCAGCGCCCCGGGTTTCGCTTTCACACTACCCGTGGCCCCAGTAGGCTTCGACCCTGCTGGGCCCCTACGATTTACTGACATCTCCTTGAGGCGCGCGTGGAACAGTACGCGCCGTCGACTACTTGGGCTCGGTCCGGACGGCTACCGGACGGTCGGACGGCGAGCCACCCATTGCTCGTCGGCCACAAGCCCGCGCCTATGGTGGCCGGAAATCGGGATCGGAATCCCGGCGGCGGACAGGGCGTAAGGACCGTTGCCTCACGCGATCGGCCGCCTCCTTTACTAGCATTACTGCTTCGCAGAAGAAGGCTACCGCCTGCCACTCCTCGCTTCGGACCATTTCCAGTACCAAGGCCCGGCGCGAGAGATCGCCGGCACCGATCGCCCCCACGAGGACACGGCGTTGCTCTACCCAAGCGGGGCACACCTCCACCGTGTGCTCCACCGGGTCCTCCGGGCGGTCCACACAGTGGCGACACCCGGGCGTCACTTTCGCACGAATCGCGGTTTAGGAACTTCCCGAACTTATCATGTTCGGTGAGAACTTGCGTCATGCGAAAGGTGAGGACGCCGTGAGGTCTTTCCAACCACGCCTCAAAGAGGGGACTTACCGCCATAATTGTGGCGTGTCCATCGCTGGGTCGCGACAGTCGCTGTCGCCATTTCTCCAAGAGAACCGGCCGGAGCTCTGTCCGCCATGCTGCGACTTGTCGCAGCAGCGGAGCTTTGCATCTCCATGCACAGATCGTGCATGTGTGCAAGGCCTGTTGCTTCCAGATCCCATGGCGGCTGACCAGCAAGGAGGCTCGCCGCTTCGCGGGAAATCGTCCGGTATCCTCGCACCATCCGTATGGCCATGACCCTCTGGCACGCGTTCAGCCAGGCCGCCGGCTGCTTCTGCAGTGCCGGCGCCCATACCGTTGCGCCATAAAGGGCCATGGACCGAACGATTACAGCGTAGAGCCTCCGGCAGGAGGCGTCTGGACCCGTACGCATAATAAATGTGTTCCCAAAACGCTTTGTACGGCAAAAACTTATTTTGACAACTGTGGTTATGGAATCCTAAAAAAACAATTTGCTGGTTATTTTATCCTATAATATCAGTACTTAAATACGTAAGCCTAATAAATAAATGGCCAGTAAAAATTATGGAATGGGCTAAGATAAGTTTTCTTTTTATAAACCTATCATAATTATTGTCTCTTTACCGACCTAAATTGACTGGTAGAGAATGCCTAAGGCATTAAGCTCGCCTTTGTACTTTGGGTCACATGAAGATGCATAGTTACTTTGTTGTTATTATTAATTTGCGTTATTTTATTTTTTTTCACATTATTATGCGAGAAACGTAATAATTGACCATAAAACATCAGATACATCGCAAATAAATAAATCTGTGGTACCATTGCTTCAATCGGAAGTCTATTTGGCAATCTATTAATAAACTACAATTAATCCGAATAATTAGTTAATAAGCGAGCTCCGAATTTTAGGGCATCCTGACATGAACAAGTTAGGTAAGAAGGGGTCTACGGTGGCTAGAGTGAACGAGCAAAGCAAGCGAACAAAGTCACCGTTATTCCCTTCGTGTTAGGTTACTTTTAGCCCTGTAGAGAGAAATAATTACCGATTAATTCCGATTTGTGAACTGCCTACATGTAACTCAATTTATTCAATGATTCATTGTGCCAATCGAGTCGTTCGAGACATTAGTAAACAGCTAATTGACTCTTCACGTGACCAGAGGGCTGATTTTTTTTATCAACGAATCAGCATTCTTATTCAACGTGGCAATGCTGCTAGCGTTCTGGGCACTGTTTTCTGGGCTGTGAATTATTATTACACACATTTGTACACACTTTTCTTTTCAGTATGATTTCATCATTTCATTATTTATAAAGACTCATTTATGTTTACCTACTACCACTAAGTTTTATCTGTCGCCCTTGTTAATAAATATGCATTTTGTAATGATTAACTTATCACAACTAGTATATACAACTGCTGCTTTAAATCAAAGCCTTTTATTTAAGTTTCATTTAATAGAAGGCGAAAATTTTTTGATGATCTCTCATAAAAAAAATAAAAAAGACACACCCAAATACGAGCATAAGAAACCAGAAAAGTGCAAGTCGGACTCCCGCACTGAGGGTTCCGTGCAAACTTACCTATGAAAACAGTTCAATCTCCGAATTAAATTACGAAGATTTTTCCGAATTAAATTACGAAGGTTTTTTTTGTGACATAACTATAAATATACAGTTTTCAGATTTATTCCTGCACTTGTCCTTATAAAAGACCTTCATTTATGCCAAATTTCAGGATTCTGGGTGTTGACCCAGAATAGGGTACTTCCTGTTGAGGAAATACTCTATGAATTTTGATTTCCTCGAGAGTGTCGAAATGTACGTTTTTTGCCACATAAATCGAACCCTCGTACTTAAAAGTTTGATTTTATGAGTCCGCAGACTTGAGTATATGGTTTTAATTTCAACTCGATACCTCCACGCGTTCCCAAAATTAGAGGTCTTAACAGACAGACAGATGGACAACAAAGTGATCCTATAAGGGTTCCGTTCTTCCTTTTAAGGTACGGAACTCTCGCAAAATAATCGAAAAACAAAAACCAATCACCCAGCCAGCTACGAACAATAATCGCGCACATACCCAACGGTACCTGACCCACTTGTTGAACTTTCATAAAATATTTGTAGAACAAACTGTATGCTGCACTAGTCCAGTATTCGTTCCATTCATATTGGATCCCTCGCTTATTGCTCGTGCATATTTTAGAACCTCGATCGGTAGGTGAACTGCATTTTTCTTGCGAGCTCTCTCTGTTATGGGCGATAGTTTCAATAGTTAATGTTGGAAGTACTGGCTGGTTTGGGAATTGGGTTACGAGTGTAAGTTTAACCTATATTTTTGTGATAGGCCTGAACTGAGACCATATTCAAATGATGTATGGAATAGAATAAACTTTGTAGCACACTAAAATAATAACAATTTTACTGAGACCACAAAGTAGATAATGTACAGAAGTCAATCTATAGACAAAGCGCGCTTGAGCAACGCACACATAGACAAAGCTCACGGACACGAAATCTCGGCTCAATTCAGCTCAATGCGAGCTCGAGAGCTATCCATTTGAGACACACGTCTGTGAATTTTTTTGTGGAAAAATGGACCAACAAAAAAACCCTTATTCTAACTTTTCAGTGGACGGTTGTTTAAATTCAACATTAAACAGTGAATTGACGTATTTTAGGCTACCAATTGTTTCAGAGAGGTAAGTAGATATTTGCTCGTATTTTGATGTTTTGTTTTAACGTAACACAGAACAGGCCTTGCGCCGAGAAAGAGAAGATGAATTTGTGGCCATGTAATATTTTTACAATTCAGATTAGGTAGGCATTTATCACCGCGCCCGGTCGCATTCGGACAGTTCGGCATCACGCGCTGACCCTAGCGCGATCGCCGAGCGTAGGTATGAAAAATGAAGTACATACATGAGATTGACTTCTGTACCTTTCTATTTTATGTTTAAACCTATGGGTAAAATTTATATTATTGTTTTTTTTTTTTTCTGTCTCTTGTTACACTTTTGTTTTATTCGCCTACTAATTATTTTACAAACACACATTTATTATAAGTAACATAATACTATTTTAATGGTTTATATTATTTAAATATACATCACCGACGCATATGTATTAGAATCCAAAGCTGTTTTGCGTCCGTTGCGTCACAACCACAGGTTCAGTTGAAAACCAGCGTCAGGCACTAGTTGCCTGGCATTTATGCTGAACTGGACCTATTTTGGTGCAGCCATGAGGCACGCAACTATATCTTTTTGCTACTGTTTTTTTATATATTTTTGTTTTATTTTTTTAGTGTTGTGTTATCTAATATTATTTTTGTGCCTTGTACTGTACCAAATAAATTATTTTTCTTTCTTTCTTTCTTTCTTTAAAATGACGATAAGACTCGCTGACAGCGATATCTACCAGACAACTCCCCCCGCCCCCCTCTATTTCCTTTTTTGACTAATACCGAGGGAAAGAAATCATCAAAACACTTCTTCTACCTAAAAGTAGAGCAACAGGGTGTGACAAACTTACTTACAAAAGTTCATCTTGTTTCTTCAGTTGGCCTTTGCGTTCCGAAACATCTCGCAGCCTATGGTGAGTAGCTCCTGCTCTCCTTGCTAAGTATTTATGGAGAAATGATTTAAAGATATTCAAAGATTCAAAGCATTTTATTTCAAATAAACTATTTACAGGCACTTTTGAAATGCAAAGAAATCAGTCAGTCAGAAAAAAAAAATTGATGCTAATTGCACATTCCAAAGCGTAGATGTCTATGGTGAAGAATGTGTAAGAAACTCCATGGAAAAAAGATCTCCTTAACTGTCCATTCTTATAAATTTCCAAAAAAGGAGGTATTTCAGTTTTCTAGGTACATAGGAATGCATATCTTAGTCAAGCGTTCCAAGGGTAGTCCACCTAGATGGTTCGATCAATTTCATTCGTAACTGGGCACAACACTCCACAATGCATTTCAAAATGTCCAAACGGCAAAGCATTGTCAAGCGTCGAAGCAGAAATAACTTCACGTCGTTGATTGAATTGCGACTCTCTGTTATCAAGAATTTAAAGCAAGATTCTAATTGACCACTACAGTAATGGAGAACTGACAAAAACAATTAGCTAGGTTTTGCCCTTTATTTTTATTTTAGAAGTTCTCATTACTTTTGATTTTTATTAAATGTCTTTATTTTAAATTACTACATTATAATAATATCTAGCTTATACTGTCCCACTGCTGGACATAGGTCTCCCTCCATTCCTTCTATTGTTCCCGGCTCTGAGCTTTTTCTTGCCATTTCCTAAAGAAGACATCTAAGTTGTCCCGCCATCTCCTTCTTGGTCATGCAACATGCAGCGGGCATGCAACATGCAGCAAGTATGTAGCATGTAACATGCAGCAGGTAAGCAGCATGCAGCAGGCATGCAACATGCAGCAGGTAAGCAGCATGCAGCAGGCATGCAACATGCAGCAGACATGCAACATGCGGCAGGCATGCAACATGCAGCAGGCATGCAGCATGCAGCATGCAAGCAGGCATGCAGCATGGAAGCCGGCATGCAGCAAGCATTGTTTCTGTCATGGCTCCGGCGCTGCGGGGTTTGGGCGGCCCCACGCAAGCTTATCGTCGCAGATGGTTTTAACGCTCACCACCGCAGCTTCGGCTTGCTGGCCGGCTTCGCCGGCCAGCCTCAGCCGCCTGCTCCTCAGCTCGCGGGCCGCCCTACCCCTCCGCGCCTACGCGGAATTAAATTACACTCTAGGGGTAGGGCAGATGTAAGACTGTGTGAAGTCGGTTTTGCAGCGATTCATTTCGGTCACTAAATTTTGTAGCACAACATATTGACCTTTTATGACACTATTTTAATTTAATATTGAAAATGCTACCAAGTAACCGTCCATCCCAATTCCGTCAAATGTTGTTTCGGTGTGGTGAAAATATAACAAATAAATTGTTTGGCAAATGAAAAAAGTTCAAAAGAGGCTTCGGCCAATAGCAAAAAGTTATTTTGTAAATCGGCGAAAAATTGCTCGGTAAAATAATACCTATGACACATGATACTTCGATGATCTAAAAATATATCAAATAATGCATATGGCAAAAAAGACATCGGTCAATAGTTTTCGGTAAAATGAAATTCGAACAAAAAAAATTCGGAAAAGTGATCGGTTCCCCTCCAGTAGGCTTCGACCTTGCTGGGCCCCTACAGTTACTGACATCTCCTTGAGGCGCGCGTGAAACAGTACGGGCCGTCAACGACTTGGGCTCGGTCCGGCCGGTTACGTGACGGTCGGACGGCGAGCTACCCAATGTTCGCACTGTTATATTAAGTCCAGGGGCCCAAGTCTGCTATTTTTATAAATTCGTCATTCCAACACGATCGCATTATCATTTTGCTAAAAGTTCGTAATCTGATAATTCATAATGATCGATCATTGATCGGTCATTGGTCTCGTACTAGAGTTGTGGTAGAATGACAGTATCGAGCTTATTAAAAGCAATGACTGCACAATGACGTTCTAATGGTAGGTCACTGATCAAAGATAACTGTCAAAATTTTAGCAGATTACCGCATACGTTAGACATTCATTTGTCAATATGAACGAGATTACCATTCTATGCCACTTCTTTCAATGGAGTGTCAGTGGTTGACCATTGGAAAGTCATAATGACGCCATAATACTAGTAGATTACCAAACTTGTCAAAATCAGCAATTATAAAATCAATGATTGACCATTCTGACACTATTGTAATAGCAGACTTGAGGCTCTGGTTGGACATAGGCTTCCTCGCCGACTTCGCTACATCGACCGATCCTGATTGTCTCCCATCCATCGCATTCCCGCGACTCACCAGGTCATCAGTCGATTATAAATGACTACGGACTAACTAAAAACAAATAACAACCAAAACGCTAAATTACGTGGTACGAGGTCTAAAAACTCCTGTCTATGCAAACGCTGCAATATCTAAAAATAACGCTGTACTGGTGTTATTTTTGAAATACTCAGTTCTTATTTTTGACCAAACAAAACCCGTTGCTGTGAAACACGACTTCCTAGAAACGCTGATAAACATACAAATGACTGTAGCGAAAAACTCATATTCTATATTTTAAGCCGCGCGTTTCAATGTAAAAAAAAAACGGCCAAGTGTAAGTTGGAATCGCGCATGACGGTTTCGTACCATCCGTAGTAAAAAATGGTAAGAAATCACGTTAATTGTATGGGAGCTCCGCTTAGATAATTATTTTATTCTGGTTTAGTTTGTCACAGTGGCAACAAAAGTCCATCATCTGTGAAAATTTCAACTGACTAGCTATCACGGTACATGAGATACAACCTGGTGACAGACAGATGGACTGTGGAGTGATAGCATTGGGGTCCCGTTTTCACCGTTTGGGTACGGGACCCTAAAAAAAACCAATTAGTTCTGCAGTTTAGTTGAAAATGTTAACAAGTGCAGAGAAAAAATTAACTCACTCGCTCTCCTTATCGTGGGTGAAACAGCGCAAGAATTTTCTATGTAAGTACATACATTTATGATTTTACTTCATGTACGTTACATAATTTGCCATCCCAAGAGAACCATCCATGCTTATATGGCCGAGATCGACTAAAATTTTAATTTTCTAGCTGATAATAATATAGAAATTTTAGTACCTATGTAGATATGTGTGTGGAGTGCAGTTGGTAGTAGTAGTAATTTGTTTTTTTTTAGGGTTCCGTACCTCAAAAGAAAAAAACAGAACCCTTTTAGGATCACTTTGTTATCCGTCTGTCTGTCTGTCTGTCAAGACCCTGTATCTCGGGAACCCGTGGAGGCATCTAATTGAAATTAAAACCGTATATTCAAATCTGCGGCCCCTTGAAGCTGTAAAAATACCAAATTTCCGAGTTAACAAAAAAAAAAGATACGGCCGTTTATAAAAACGTATATTTCGACACTCTCAAGATAATCAAAATTCATAGGGTTCTTTCCGTTGACCCAGAATGCAAAAATTTGGCATAAAGCAAGGTTTTATAGCACAGATATACGAATCAATCTGAACAGTAAATTTGTAGTAACGTCACAAAAAAAAAAACTGTTTTTGTGATTCGGAAAAATCTTCGAATCATTTGGGAATCGAATTATTTACGCACTTGCCTAGTTTTTTTTACTTTATTAACATTGTTATCACATAATAGTAGGGACAAGAAACATGTAACCGAGATATTTGTAATACATAACATATTTGTAAAAAGTACCATGGAGTTTCTTGTACGTAGGTAGATCTACGCTTTCGAATGTGCAATTAGCGTAATTTTTCTGGCTGACTGCCTTCTTAGTTCTTAACAATTAAAAAGTGCCTTTAACTAGTTTTTCGAAATAAATGCTTTGAATCTTGAATCTTGTTCTTTTCCCTGGTGATCGAGTTTGGCGTATCTGTAGCTCGGATCGTGTTTGGCAGTTTTCTCTAGGGGCGCTTGTCCGTCTATTTTTGTCTACACCTAACGTAGAACTAAATTGATTTGCTATCGGCACCAGGTGAGCTATGGAAGGTTATTTTATTCATCACTCACAGCATGATAATATAAGTGAATATAATATTTTGTAACAGGCAGACAGAAGGGTGTCTTAAGGGTTTAGTTAGTAATTTATTTATGGACCTTTTATGACCACATAGGAACTATCCTGTATCTCTAACAGTATCAGAGTTCCCCACACTAATAGAGCATCAACAGTCCGAAATCAACTATTGGGGCAGTTCATCAAACACCACACCCATCTCGATGGAGGATCCTTCCTTTTCAACACAGATTTGAGAGACTTTACACCCTCTTCCGCGTACCAATAAAGTATTTATCTGTATAACAATGTCAATATACGACCGGAAATTTTGTAACCGTTTCTTTATCTTTGTGTTTTTTCTATATCAGATCCACGTCTATAGCAAAGAGCATTAACATGACATATTTTAAGTCAGCATCGTCGTCATTTCAGCCGAAAGTCAATCATTGTTGAACACAAAACTCCCCAAGGAGTGCCACATTGAAAGGTTCTGTGCATTTTGCATCCAGCGGATTCCCGCGGAACAATAGTAATGTCATTGTGGGGGACCAAGGCATTGTTGGAGAGATTAGTTTAACTCTTACCGGAGGGCCTGGCCTGCTGACTTCATATGATTTTTCTTTAGGTGGGAAAATCACCTAATGACAAATCCCGCTCATGAGCGGAGCTAGATAGTGTCAGACTTTTGCTGACTAAAAACCCACTCCTGTTCCTTCTTTGCCTTCGTCCCAATGCCCCGGGTTTCACTATCACACTACCCGTGGCCCCAGTAGGCTTCGACCCTGCTGGGCCTCTACGATTTGCTGACATCTCCCTGAGGCGCGCGTGGAACAATACGCGCCGTCGACGACTTGGGCTCGGTCCAGACGGTGACTGAATACGATAGTAATATTTATGGATAATGGGCTAATTAGATTTTGATTGGATGCGGAAGTAAAGCCCTGCAAACCTCCGTTGAAAAGGAAGAATCCTCCGACCAGACTGATGTGATATCCGATAGACGATTTCGGACTATTCTATATGTTCAAATCACACGGAGAACTTTAATTGTGCGATGCAGGATTAGTTAGTGACGCTATAGATGTCGGTACAGAAACAAAGTTCTCGTTACAAAACCCACAAAAATATAATAGAATATCCTTTGAATACGAGTTGTAGGTCGCGGGTTCAAGCCCAGCCAGGCGCATTACTTTGTGTAATTTATTTCATCACCACTGCTCTCAAAACGGTGAAGGAAAACATCGTGAGGAAACCGGCATGTCTTAGAACTAAAAATTCGAAGACATGTGACACTCACCAATCCGCATTGGGCCCGCGTGGTGGGTTACGGCCCATTCCCTCTCTTAGAGAGGAGGCCTGAGTCCCAACAGTGGGAACATTATAAGGCCGACTATGCTATGCTATATCCTTTGAATAGAACTACAAATCCTTCACCTTAAACAAAGAACCATTATTCGCTAGCTCTTACTAAAGCACTAATGAATCCTGAAAATATATCTCTAAATAACCGCCTCTTTTGTGTACCCATAAATTTTGTACAAAATAGTGCCACAAAATAAAAATTTGCACAGAAATTCGACTCCACCATTGTCTCGCTAAGTCGTCGACGGTGCGTACTGTTTCGCGCGCGCCTCAAGGAGATATCAGCAACTGTAGGGGCCCAGCAGGGTCGAAGCCTACTGGGGCCAAGGGTCTGATTCTGAGACTCGGTCCCGGTATTCTTGAATATTACTAAAATATAGACGAAGAAGGAGGATGAGAGTAAAGAAAAGAGATGATGCATTATATGAAAAGAGATGATGCATTATATGAAGACTAAGATAAAAAAAAGGGATTCAGTGATAGCGTGGCAGTTAACAGTCTTCCCGTCCAACTATAATATAGGTGTCTTCAAGGCTAGAGTGAATAGGCTCTTAATAAACTAGTACGCCTGACCATCAATGATTGCATCTCCGCTTACCATCAGGTGGGATCGCAGTCAAGCACTGGTTTATATCAATTAAAAAAAAAAAAAAACAGTACAGAATAAATGAAGACACCGTGTTACACCGACGATGAAATTCCAATTCATTCAAAGAGCAAAAACTTACTCACGCATAGCCATACTTTGCGTACATAGTACGTGCAGCGAGTGCAAGTGGCCTAGCGACAGGCATTTGTTTGAGACGGCCGGACGTGTCTACGTATAATAGGATTTTTGTAATAGAATTTAGGTTTTTTTTTTACAACTATCACACAACGCCGTCTAATCTCAAGCTAAGCAGAGCTTGGGTTATGAGTACGAGACAACTGATAAACATACTTAAATATTTCTAAATACATACACATTATAGGTAAATTACACCCAGACACAGAACAAATGATTGTGCTCATCACACAAACATTTGTCCTGGGTGGGAATCGAACCCACGACCTCCGGCATAGCGGTCAGGGCCTCTAACCACTAGACCAACAGGCCAGTCAAAATGTGTGTGCACTGTTTACTGCTCTATGTGTGGAATTGAACTTCTGGATCTATTTTGTGATAAGACTTTGTTTTGTAGGTCTTATTTTGTATTGGCACGCATTTGCTGCTTGTTTTTGTTGCATTTGATTCGTTAAGTGAGTTTGAATTTATTGTTTAGAGAATACCAATGTAATTTTTCGCTTTTTTTTTTTGTTTTATCGAAATTGTTTCAGAATTTTCTTTTCTTTGATATTTTTTGTCCTAATTATGTTTTACCATTGATGATTTTGTGATTGCAATAAGTCTACAATATACGCACGTTCGGGAAGCTGCGCGGTATCTTCTCATTCAATATACCGCAGTGTCTCAAGACGAAAGTCTATGACCAGTGCGTGTTGCCAGTGATGACATATGGTTCCGAAACGTGGTCGCTCACAATGGCCCTCATAAGAAGGCTCGGAGTTTCCTTGCGTGATCAAAAATTAAAATATCCGCAGGAGAACCAAGGTTGCCGACATAGCATGAAGAATTGCCAAACTTAAGTGGCAATTGGCAGGGCACATTGCTTGCAGAATCTGTTCTGCGGCCGTTGGGGCCGAAAAGTTCTGGAGTGGCGACCGCGTACCGGAAGACGCAGTGTGCGGGGAAGGCTCCCTACAAGGTGGACCGATGCCCTGGTGAAGGTTGCGGGAATCCGATGGATGCGAGACGCACAGGACCGTTTTTTGTGGCGACATTTGGGGAGGCCTATGTCCAGCAATGGACGTCTATCAGCTGAAATGATGATGATGATACGCAAGAAAATCAAGGTTAACGAAATACCCCGAAGTCTTGAGTCTTGAGCTGATCTCAAGTAACACAGAAGAAGGCCAGAAATGTGATAATGATATTTTCTCGGCATCGTTCTCTTGGTCACAATCACAGGAACTTTGTAATTGATTCTGGATCAAAAGTTACTTTATGGCACTCAACGGTAGTGAAGTTTTCATTTAGTGTAGTATTTTTAAATTAGTTCAGCCTTGTTAAGGTAATGTTTGTTTCTTAAGAGAAAACTAAAATTTCGTCCCACCCTTACTGAAAAAGCCTCGCTTGTGACCTTGAATATCTAATCTGCTAACTACGGGGTATTAGCTTGTCTGATACCCCAAAATAAGGTTGTCTATTTATGGCTATTGAGCAATCTTCGAATCACAGATCCTTTCAAAGCGTTATCAACCTTAACTTCTTAATTGAAAAGTTCTATTTCCAATGCTTCTGTTTTCACCGGTACCCATTTACCTTTTTAGTCACAATAATAAAGGGAACGAGAAATTACCGAGGCCAATTTTTACCTGAGAAATTATTCGAAATTAAACTTTATCAATTCTAAATATCAAAACCTTCAAAAACAGTTATAAATAAACATCACAATCATTCAACTTCCAAACCTGTCTCCGCTTCAAACTTTCCTGATGAATTCCAAACATAGCCTGAAGCCCAACTCATTTGCCAGACTGACAGTCCAAAATTATAGCCAGACTCAGTCATAAATAAAAAATAAACCGATATTATGCAATATAATAGCAATTCGCGAAAACAATTGCCGGCGGGCTTCCCATTGTTGAATAATTAACGCTTGGTTCCTGCTCAGCGTCGTAGTAATTAAAATTTTGGAAACTGCCTGCCACAGAATAAATATGTCCAGAAAACCGAATCCATAGTTTGTTTGATCCAGCCCGTCCCTTGATGTCCGGTCTGGTGACACACACAGAGGGTGCCCTTGGCCGCTTGTTAATCGCTTAGTTTTTAGTTTTCGTAACCCTGGCTGGAAGTTTTAATTTATTAAGACCACCATAGGGTAAATAATAAAGTGCTCGAAGTTTTCTTGCATGATCGTATCAGGAATGAAGATATCCGTAGGAGAACTAAGGTCACTGACATAGTCCAAAGAATCGTCAAACTTAAGTGGCAGTGTGGCACATTTCTTGTAGAGCGGATGGTCGATAGAGCCGAAAAGTTCTGAAGCCACGCACCAGAAGACACAGCGTTGGAAGGCTTCCTAGTGAAAATATCCGCAAGATAACGTCGCCGACATAGTCCGAATAAAAATAGAATTGCCTTAAGTGGCAGTGGGCAAGGCACATTTCTTGTAGAGCGGATGGTCGATGGAGCCGAAAAGTTCTGAAGCCACGCACCAGAAGACGCAGCGTTAAAGGCCTCCGATGACCTGGTGAGGGTCGCGGGTGCGAGATGCACAGAATCGTTCTTTGTGGTGGCATTTGAGAGAGGCCTATGTCCAGCAGTGGACGTTTTACTGCTAAAATGATGATGATGTTGATGAAGTTTGACCGGTTAAACAGACGACAACCTCGTAGGTTTAACCTGCGACAGGCCACTCATAAAAATGACTCTATTTTACGAGCGAAAACAGGTGCACGCACACATAGGCCAGCACGTACGGGAAATTTAAACAAATGCCTATCGCGTGTGCGCTTGTACGCGTCGTACGTGAAGTGTGGCTATGTGTGCGTTAGTTTTCGCTCATTGAATGAAGCCGAACTTCTGTACTAATCTATTTTGTGGTTGCTCTATGCCGTATAATTAAGTAGCGTTGCTGTGTGAAAGTGTGTTGATCGTTACGCCAAAAATTGGTTACTATGTTAATTTTTTGAGGACATAATTTTGTGCAAGCTAGTTATTTATTGGTTTTACATAAATAAAGTATGGAAAGTCGTTAAAGCTCGTAACCGGGATTTACACCATTTTGGCCAGTGTATCAGATAAAGTTTGAATATTGTGGCGTCAGTGACTGAAAAGTTGAAAGGGAATTATTTGTTACGGTCAGATGAAGACGAGGGATGAAAAACATGTCACTAAAAGTGTTATGAGTACACATATAGATGAGTGGAGAGGAAGACAGTCAAAGAAAAAAGGATGGTGTAATTAATAATCATCATCTTCCTGCCCTTGTCCCGTGTTATTTGGGGTCGGCGCAACACGTTTTTTTCTTCCATTCTGCTCTGTCACTCGTCATGCTATCACTAACTTCCTTTTCTTTCATATCACTCTTTATACAATCCATCCATCTTTTCTTCGGTCTCTCTCTCCCTCTCCATCCATCCACATCTAAACTCATAACTCTTTTAGTAACATGTGTTTCATCCCTCCTCTTCACATGACCATATGAAGACAAACGATTCCCTTTCAACTTTTCAGTCACTGGCGCCATTTTCAAACTACCCCTAATGTATTTCAAAAAATAAATAAAAAATAATGACAATAATATTCCACAAATATCACACAACGCCATCACAATAGTTTTTAATTTTTGGCATGCAAGTAGACCACAACCATACCTTAAAAACTTAAGGAAATAAGAAAAACACACGCTAGCCAAATAGCTGGCATAAGTGAGTAAAACAAAAGTCGCACAAGCTTTACGAAAACTAAAAGAAACTCACACAAAAAATAGTCGTCCTAAATCTTTCTCCTGAACAAAAATGGCCATTAAAGCACTCACACACAAACATTAACAACGCAGCGTTTTCCATACAAAAATATGTTTCCTTTCTATTCGTTGTAGGTATCATTACGCTATCTGTTACATCGGAAGCGGGCATACGGCTTCCCGTCATTACAACATGTCGTTTGTACGAACCCTTCTCTATATAATGTTGAGGGAGTTTCAGACTGGCTGAATGTCGTGCGGTTTCAGTTAACGATTAATCCGTGTCTATTCATAATGATTGTGGTAATTTATAGTTTGAATTAGTCGAATTGGAACAGGAAGTCGCTTATGTAAAGTTTTCAGGAATTTTTTGGCAATTTGTTTATCATTGTATTACAAGTAAATTATGTAGAACAAGTGAATTTTGTGACATTACAAAATAAAACAAAAAAAACCAAAGTAAAAAATAAAAATAAAATGAAAAACAAAACTAAAAGGATACTGCAAAATTATGAGAAAATGTAGGTCAGACATTTATAAATTTACTTCTTTATTTTTAATTTTAGTAAGTAAAAGTCTGACACTATCTCTCGCCCCGCCCAAGAGCGGGGGATGTCATAAGATGATTTCCACACCGAAAAAAAAAGACGTTTATAAATTAACTGAACAGTAAATTAATAGATTTCACATAAAACTTATTTTATTTTTTTAACGAACGAAAAAATATTATGCCTTCCTAGAAATTAAACGATAAGTAAAAACATTCAATTTTAAGAGAAGAATAATAATACAATTATTTAGCAATAGCATGTCAAACACAAACAATACATAAAAATAACAACGGAGATACGTGTACTTCAGGACTTTTACTTATTTATTTAAAACTTTATGCACAAATGAAACATTGTACAAAGGCGGACTTAATGCCTTAGGCATTTTCTACCAGTCGACCTTAGGGTGGTGCAGAGATATAACATGGCAGGTGCAGCTTAAAACAAGACTGAAAAAGAGGAAATAAGAACAATAATAAATATATACTTAGATACATACATACAAATAAAGAATGATATTGAGAGAAAAACGAATACAACAAATCAAGAGTGTGATGAATTTACCAACTTCTTGCGAAAGTGTTCTCGTGCTTTCACTTTAAAGGACAACCGGCTGGTTGCCGACCTGATGTTCAAAGGGAGCGCATTCCAAAGGGAGATCGCCTGAACAAAGAAAGAGGAATGGACCAACCCAGAGCGGTGCGTCGAACTTTTCTAGTATAACAAACAAGAGAATGCTGTTTGTCGCTGGTTGCCTAAAGGCGGAATTCACCAATAAAACTAATCGCGTTTTAACGTTTGGCTCACATATTCGCGTTTAGTTACTGTCAATAGTGTCACTTGTAAAAATACAACAAAAAAAAAAATACAGACAAGTGACACTAGTGACAGCGGCTAAACGCGATTATGCGAGCCAAACGTTTTATTGGTGAATTCTGCCGTAAGGAATCTGACAAAGGACTAGTGACAATTATGTAAAACAAAGGACTATCAATCATCCGTGGTGAATCGTAACAATCTGCCGCAGTCAAACTGTCAACAAACTTCTGACACTCCCCGGCCCGTTTCACTCATACTGCTTTCAAACAAGGGGAGAACAGTGAGGCATAACAGGTGTTATTGTTTTAAAGCACAAAATAGTACTGTCCTGACAGTAAAAGATAAATAATCCTCCAGACCGAATTTTGATCACGTTGACCAATCTCAGACGCAGTGTTGGAAGGCCCCCTACAAGGTGGACCGATGACCTGGTGAAGGTTGCGGGAATCCGATGGATGCGAGACGCACAAGACTGTTCTTTGTGGCGACATTTGGGGGAGGCCTATGTCCAGCAGTGGACGTCTATCGGCTGAAATTATGATGATGATGATGACCAATCTCAATAGAGATTAACCAAGTACGCAGGAGATATTAAAGTGTACAAGAGTGTGCGCACACACAGCTGGTGCAATCTCTGTTTCTTCACTCTCAGAGTCTGATGTGACGACAATTTGACAAGACCGGAGAGATTTCAGACGCAGGAAAAACGGCTTTACGTGCTTTCCGAGGCTTGAGGTTATCATACCATCAACTTCCAAACTTCGAGCATCTACAGAGTAATTCTTAGCGGAAAAACCCAATAGCACTTTTGGCGCGACCTGGGAATCGAACCCAGGACACCACGCTCAGAAGTCGCGCTTGCGATCACGAGATCAATGAAGCAATCTTGACTACTGCCAAGACTGCCTCATTGATCTTGAGTTCTGCCTTGGTTACTACCAAGGCAGAACAGTTAATAGCTGGCCTGTTTAGTTTTTCCGGGTCAATTTGCTCCCCCTACCACCTTTCTCATATACCTGTCTTGCGGCTGGATTCGTATGAATATGATCGTGAGAGTAGTGCAGTGCAAAAAGAGCAGGACAGTGTACACGCGCGCTAAACCATCAAAACTCCACTTTTACTGGCAACGCGCATGAATGAGTCTTTTTGTAACCGGACTCATGAGGTACAACAATCTCACCATAATATTCTCTTGTCATACGCACAACTATTCAAAACTCATTGGATTGTCAATTCTTATTCTTTCTAAAAATTAAACTGAACAACCAAAGTTTTGGTCTTCTTGCTAACCAGGGTCTGATCCAAGGTTTTTCTTTCTTATTTATTTCATTCTTTACAACGTCAATTAGCTCATCCAGAGCTATTTGTGCTGCAAATTTGGTTAAGGCCTACTGTTCACGGAAGCGTAGGTGTATAGACGCGTAGTCGTCATTTTACGCTTGATGTACGCCTGCACAGCTTACATACATAACTATGAAACTATCAACAAAGCGGCAATATCGTGCTTTCGTGTCGTTACCACTTCGTTTATGAAGCTATGTGTTCGTAGACAGTAGGCCTTATTGGCGTAAATGTTGCCGTTGTCGTCGACGCTCCATCGCTCTTACTTGCTGACTGTCCTGTATTAAAAGCGACTATTTTTCCAACAGACAGCTTTTCACAATAGACGCGCCATCTCTCAGCTATGGCCTCAAGATCTGTAATTTCCATCTCATCTTCGTCGTTGACCACGTTTTTGAATGTCTGGAGTTTTAGACAGTGAGTTTTGATTGCTTAAAAAAGCTGACCGTTCCCGGATTGACGATTTTGAGATGTGGTGTTGGAGGAAAATGCTTGGAATCCATCGAGCAGAGCCTCGAACCAATGACTCCATAATTGCCGAACTCAAGTCACCCATGAGACTCAACACCATAATGCCAAAGAAGAATTTTTGATTTCTTTGGCCACATTGCCAGAAAGAGAGATGATAACTTGAAAAACTTGCTACTGACAGGAAAATATATGGAAAAAGTCCCAGGGGCAGGAGTCCGATACGTTGGTCTGACCAAATTCGTGCTATACTGGAGATCACAGTCTGCGACGCCATTCACATTGCCGAAGAGCTGTTGTCCTACATGGCAAAATACACAAGAAAGTTATTCGTCTAGGTCACGACCCTCAGCATTGAAGATAAACGACGCAAGGAGGAGAAGGAGGAAGAGGATTCCTCCAAACTGTTCTGCAGGCTTAGCCAATGTGATAATCTACAATCGTTAACACTAGTACAAAACTTGAAATGAATGGGAATGACGTCATCTCAACCTTAAGTCACGTGGTCAGAACAAACAAATTGGAGACGTTACCTATTGTAGAAAGAGATTTGAAACGAAACGGTCGTAAGGGTGTTTTTAATATCGTGCGGTTTTGATAACGCATGCGGGATTGCTCCGCATACGTAACGCCCGCAAATGTCCATTTCATACATATATTTATTGTATTTTTTATTTTTATTTTTTTGCATGTGGGTCTAACTCGCATGCGAGATGAAATCCGCACGATATTAAAAACACCCTAACTTGGCTAGGCCTGCAGTTCTGCCCTCGTGCGAAATCAGCATGAGTCTGAACGCTCCCTTACCCCACAAAATACGGGTCCCGTCTTTAGCGCACGTCATAATTGCGCGTTATTTCATCCTATAGAGGGTAGGTACTGTTAGTGCCGACGTCAAATGAAACGGTTTCAACTCTCATTACGATGTAATGTTACGAATAATTGCGAACTCAGAATGAGAATTCTGGCCAGATTTTAATAGGAACGAGGTGGTATTGTTTAAGTTTATAAATTACTGTGACAATGGAAGTCGTTTGGCGTTACGTTTTCGGTGCTAAATTGTTTTATTTCGTGACTTCGCTTGCTTGCAAACTTCAGTAAGACTGTAAAAAGTTTTCAATGAAAAACATTTTTTTTCATAACAAGTTTTTATCACGCGGTAGAGTACTCATCAAGATCATTTCAAAGAGCTCAAATATGATGGGGTTATTTGTTGTGATCAGTAGTTCTTATGGCAACTATCCGATTCCAAAATCAGACCAGATCTATGGTACCGTATTAGTGCATTGTCATTTAAATTACGTTAGTATATCAAATTTTAGCTCGATCGGTTAGGGATAGCTAAACGAAAGATTCCAGATAAAAGAAGGTGGTTGACAGTGTTTGATTTCGAGTTTCAAGTGGTCATAGTCTTTTTTAAAGTTCATACTGCAAATATGTAGGTAATGGTCAAATAATATAAGAACCACGCAGATTTGAATAAACCTGTCCAGTCAGTTCAAATATTTCGGTAAACTCTGAAACTGAAAATTTTCGTTTTTTATTTATTTCGGTTTTAAGCTTAACTTAGATGTTTTTTTTAATGTGCGTACTAAAAACCGATAATTATCAGCGCTTATTGCTTTTTGAAATCGAATAATATCGGAACGCAACAGTTAAGCTATCGTATAATAACGAAAGTTCAGTATCGCGCATATACGTGGTAGTGGCAAGTAGCCCGAATGAGACGGAACCGCCGGTTTCGCGGGTGCTCTCCGCACACTGACGCATGCCGCCGCACTCTAACCTGTACAATTTAAATATAACCGCTATATTTAAATTGTACAATAAACTATGGCATTTAAAAAAATATGTTTTGGCCTTTTCTCAGTGTTTCCTAGGTAATAAACCGGATATTGTAGTTTAGATATTTTTACATATTCAAAATAATATCGAAAATGCCATTTCCGATTATGTACCTATGTGTGTAAAATAAATTATTTATTTAGTTTACCAATAATATACAGCAGACCTGCAAAAGGAGAGATTAGAAACCAATAGAAGATTTATTTATTAACCAATTCCACCACTAATAAACGTAGGCAATTATCGCTTAAAGATATACGAAGACAGCCTATATCCAGCAAATTGGCTATCTCAAACCGATATAACAGAGAGATAGCCATTAATTTGCTATCTAACGCTAACACTCAATCTCTAAGTCATATGAATTATGGTCACGTGTAATGGCACGTGTCTAATTACGTAATCTTATTGTTTGAATAGCAATCACACAGGTAATTTATTCAATGTGTTGTATAATTCATAGACGTTTATGTATGTATAATTGGTTGTCTGTCAGTTCGTTAACTGTTTCTGTCATCAATTACGTCGTTGTTAGGGGAAATTTATGTTTAATCAGAGTTCGAACTCGGATGTTCAAATGCGAGCTAAGATTCGTGTTTACTGTATTATTTATTTAGTAGCTCGGGGCGGTAGCTTCACCCGCTGCCACAACTTGAAAATTCATCGTCACTATCATCGTTTCAGCTGAAAGACGTCTACTGTTGGATATAGTCTTCCCCATAACAATCAGTCCTGTGTGTTTCGTATCCATCGGATTCCCGCGACCCTCACTAGGTCATCGGTCCATCTTGTGGGTGGCCTTATAACGCTGCATCTTCCGTAAAATTATCCCAAGGAAATAAAAAGTATCCTAAGTCCTTTTTCAGGAC
Source organism: Mythimna vitellina (assembly GCA_949316375.1). NCBI lineage: Eukaryota > Metazoa > Arthropoda > Insecta > Lepidoptera > Noctuidae > Mythimna > Mythimna vitellina. Next base: position 4,985,453 of record OX438708.1, on the reverse strand, counting down.
ATGGTCTACCTACTCCTGTAACAAATTATCCAAATTTGTTCAACCGTTTTTTTTAGATGGGAAAATTTTCTAATGACAAATCCCGCTCTTGGGCGGAGCGCGAGATAGTGTCAGACTTTTACTGACTAAAAACCCACTCCTGTTCCTTCATTGCGTTCGTCCCGTTGCCTCGGGTTTCGTTTTCCAGTAGGTTTCGGCTCTGCTGGGCCCCTACGATTTGCTGACATTTCCCTGAGGCGCGCGTGGAATAATACGCGTCGTCGACGACTTCGGCTCGGTCCAGACGGTTACCGGATAGTCAGACGGCGGGCTACCCATTGCTTGCCCCCACGAGGACACGGCGTTGCTCGAGAATTTCGTCTTTATAATATAAGCTTACTGTTTACTTTTGTGATCATCACTAACACTTTTTTTTTTGAGGTGCATAGCATCTTGCGACTTCTAAAAGAGCGTGTCAGACCATTACTGATTCTCGCTTGGCCAGAGCACCACCGTGTCCTCGTGGGGGATATCGGTGACAACGATCTCTCACGATGAGCCTTGGTACAGGCCATGGTCCGAAGCGAGGAGTGGCAGGCCGACGTCTCCTTCTGCGAAGCAGTAATGCTAGCAAAGGAGGCGCGGCCCTCGCGTCCCAGCCACCGAGATCCTGATCCCGATTTCCGGCCAGCGTAGGTGCGGGCTTGCGGACGGCGAGCCGTAGGGACCCAGCAGGGTCGAAGCCTATTGGGGCCAAGGGTCTGATTCTGAAAGGAAGACTCGGTCCTGGTACGAAAGGCAACGAAGGAACAGGAGTGGGTTTTTAGTCAGTAAAAGTCTGACACTATCTTTCAAGGACGGGGGATGTCATAATATGATTTTCCCATCGAAAAAAAAAATATAACAGTGCTAAACTTGCTTCAATTATAATAATAAATAAATTTTATTCAACACTTTTCAATTTTACAAATATCTCTTAATCTAGATTAAATATAATTGATTATTTTATTTTTTTTATTTGAAAACAAAATCATTGAAAAGTGCAAAATAACTTAAATTTTGGAAGTTGGCGTTAAATAACGAAGAGACAAAACTATTATAGAAACACCGACTTCCGAAATTAAAGTTATTTTGCACTTTACAGTTTTTTTTTTTTGATTGAAGTCGATTGTATTTTTATGTAAAAAGTTTTTTTTTGTATGAAATATGACTTCCTGTTTTGCTCGAGTGCTTTTGCTGATCAAGAGATTTCCATCATGACCTGGAATAGTACATAATATGTATTTTTTTCAAAGTAGTGGTCGTCCAGTGCTAACGATTCCTAAGTCGGTCACGAGTATAAACCAAGTCAGGCACATCACTTTGTGTAATTTATTTCATTACTACTGCTCTCAAAACGGTGAATAAAAACATCGTGAGAAAACCGACATGTCTTAGAATCAAATATTTGAAGATATGTGAGATCCACCAATCCGCATTAGGCCTGCGTGGTGGATTACACGGCCCATTCTCTCTCCTAGAATGGAGAGCTGAGTCCCAACAGTGGGAACATTATAAATTTCTTCTTTCACGTGGACAAAACTGCTGGTACTCGTAGAAGTTAGTAAAACAAAAACAAAATCAAACACTAATTATTTTTTTCTAAGAATTTTGATATTGTTTCTCCATTCCCTTGTTCAATAATATTCTTTTCTAGAAATCTACTCAAACTTTTCACCCTTTTCTTTGTTCCCCGATATGCAAATAAACGATCATTATTTCAGACTCAAAGACTTTTTGCCTAGACTTTGAGATAAAACACGAAAATGCAGCAAAAATGAATCAACTTTGCGAAGCTGTAATGATGGCTACGATTTCGGTTGAAGAAAAACAAAGTTAAACTTGTGTTTCTGATTCCAACCTTAAATCAAAGCAGTAGATTTGAAATTACAATACCAAAGCTTTTGAAATAAATTGGTATTGACAAAACTACAGTTGGAAATCAAACTTTAAGACACGAAAGTTAAGGTTTAAAGTTAAGTGGCAGGATATTTATGATGGGTTACAAAAGCCATATTTTGAAGGATAACAAAATGATGGCAACATTAACAGTGAACCTTTATTGTAAGAAGGTTTCGTTGGGAACAGCTTGTTAACTTGGTCACTATTAGGCTGAATAGGGATACCTTTGCCAACCACAGATGATGGTTTGATGAAGGTTTCAAAAGATATTGTTGTACAGTAGAAATAAAAAGAAATTGTAAATGTTTTGGTGACTTTTGAAAACGATGTTTAAAAGAAACAAATACTGATTGAAACTATACAATTTGTGTTCATAAGGGCATGCTACTTGACCCACATTTTCACTGTTTTTCATACAACCGCTCTTACGTGATTATGACGTTATTACTTATTTTTCATTAGATATTTTGGAAACACAGTATCATGTGGATATCACCTAGGCTTTTATTGAAATTAATTTATAAATTTGTGTAAAACCAATCCAGTAACGACCTCTGAAAATCAGCTATTTTGCATGAACTTTGACACTTCATAATTTACTCAAAAATTTAAAAAGTCAAAAAAGTATAACAATAGATGCCTTGTAAATTTAATCAAAATTCTGCATTACGACATTTTTTTTCAAATACTTATAAGGGTTTAAAAAAAACTGGTATTTTCTGGAACAAGTTTTGTGAAATATTCGAGTAAATCACGGAATTACCGAATTCTAAAAGAGTTTTCAGGCGTTATCTCTCTTTTTTCTCGTTGCTTGTTCGTCAAACATCGCGTTGGATTGCGTTATAAACCATGCTCGATGTTGATGATAGGCGAGTGAAAAAGGACCCTCTTAAACAATCTTTTTGTCTGATGATCAATTAGGCCAGAGGTTCTGAAGACGCAGCGTTGGAAGGACCGATAACCTGGTGAGGATCACTGAAATCTGATAGATGCGAGACGCACGAACCGTTCGTTGTGATGACACTTGGGGGAGGCCTATGTCCCTCAGTGGACGTCTTTTGGCTGAAATGATGATGACGATGATGACGATGACAGTCTTTTTGTAAGTAAACCAAATCATGGTTACACAATAACACACTTTTTGGTAGCATTTTCAAAATATTTGCAAAAAAAAGTGGTTCATTGAAAGTTATTTTTGGAAATAATACATAGAAGATAATAAAGAATAAAGAATGTTAAGATGGATGTGTGGTGTGACTAGAATGGATAAAGTGAGAAATGAATATATTAGGGGAAGTTTGAAAGTGGCACCAGTGACTGAAAAGTTGAAAGGGAATCGTCTATCTTGGTATGGTCATGTGAAGAGGAGGGATGAAACGCATGTTACTAAAAGAGTTATGAGTTTACATGTGGATGGATGGAGAGGGAGAGGGAGACCAAAGAAAAGATGGATGGATTGTGTGAAGAGTGATATGAAAGAAAAGGAAGTTAGTGATAGCATGACGAGTAACAGGGCAGAGTGGAAGAAAAAAACGTGTTGCGCCGACCCCAAATAACACGGGATAAGGGCAGGAAGATGATGAATACATAGAAGATAAGTTAAAGAGTGTAAAAGCATAAAACGCCTTCATTTTCATACTGCTGGGACTAAGACCTCCTCTAAGAGCGGGATCGGGCCGTAATCCGCGACGCGAGCTCAGTGCTTGCTGATGCATGTCACATGTTTTGGAATTTTACTGATTAAAACCTGTAGCGACATCAATGGCGCCACATATGAACTAAACTGAATGAATGGAGACCCTGACGCGATCACCAGTTTAGAGGTATGTGGAACAGAGTGTAAACTTCTGCAAACTTCCGTTGAAAAGAGAGGATCCTCCGACCAGACGGGTATTATGTCTGGTTTGGGTAACTGCCCGATTGATGATATCGGGCTGTTGTTTATATTCAAACGCGCGGAGAACTGTAATTGCGCTATACCTTGCGCGTGTGTTCCTTCAGTTCTTTGCCTTCGTTTCCAGGCTCCGGGGTTCTCTTTCGCACAACCCATGGCCCAAGTTGGCTTTGGGCCTGCTGAGCTCCTACGTTTTTGCTGACATCTCTTTAAGGCGCGCGTGGAACACTTTTCTCCGCCGATGACTCGGGCTCGGTCCGGGCGGCTACTGGACAACCGAACGGCGAGCTACCCATTGCCCGCCACCCGCAAGCCTACGCCTGAGGTGGCTACAAATTGGGATTGAAGTCCCGGTGGCTGGGGTGTTAGGAAGTTCGTTCCTTGACGCATGCGGACGCCTTCTTCGCTAGCATTACTGCATCGCAGAAGGGGCGACTGCCTGCCATTCCTACTCGATCATGGCCTGTACCAGGGCCCAGCGCGAGAGGTCGCTGCCATCGATTACCCCTACGAAGACATGGCGGTGCGCCCAACCAGGGCACACAAACGTAACGCTGTCAAAACAATCAAACAACACATACGTCGGTTGACAGTTGCCGCTAATTACAAGCATCCTGTATATGACAGCAACAGCGTGTGACTGAAATTCAATTACCAAACTGTAATTACTGTTATAAAGGCCTTGTTTCGGATATATACATATAATGGTAATGGATTTTAAACGGGTTAGGTACTGAAAATGCCAGATTAAGGCCGCGTTCCCACTTTGTCGTGACGAAAGATAATCGTGTAATTATAAGTGTCGTGGCTTATATATTTAAATGGAGATATCCAAATTTGATTAAATCCAATCTTCAAAGCCTTGAGCACAGGCGTAAGGTAGCCAGTCTTTCAGTGTTTTACAGGTTGCATTTTGAAAAGTGTGCGTGGGAATTGCATGACTTGATTCCGCCATCTCCTTTCTACCATCGGACAACCCGACGTACGGTGAGTATCCACCCTTACGTTGTTGAAACTTCAACGGTCCAGAATAAGCGTTTTGCTTCATCGTTTATACCGCGTACATCGAAGGACTGGAACAATTTGCCTGCTGCGGTCTTCCCGTCCAGCTATAATTTAGGTGTCTTCAAGGCTAGAGTGAATAGGCTCTTAATAAACTAGTGCGCCTCACCATCAATGATTGCATATCTGCTTACCATCTGGTGGGATCGTAGTCAAGCACTGGTTTTTATCAATTAAAAAAAAAACAGATTTGATTAAATCCAATCTTCAAAACCTTGTGCACAAGCGTGCGGTAGCCAGCCTTTCAGTGTTTTACAGGTTGCATTTTGAAGAGTGTGCGCGGGAATTGCATGACTTGATTCCGCCATCTCATTTCTACCATCGGACAACCCGACGTACGGCGAGTATCCACCCTTACGTTGTTGAAACCTTTACGGTCCGGACTAAGCGTTTCGCTTCGTTGTTTATACCGCGTACATCGAAGGACTGGAACAATTTACTTGAGGTCTTCCCATCCGATTATAATTTGGGTGTCTACAAGGCTCTTAATAAACTAGCGCGCCTCACCATCAACGATTGCATCACTGCTTTCCATCAGGTAGGTTTGCACTAGTTTATATCAAATTAAATTAAAGTTTGTCATGGCCACGACAAACAGTTGTTATAATGGGAGCAGCTAGAGACGATAGTCGTCCAACAATAAATTAACTGTTACGATACAGTGGGAACCTGGCCTAAGAGTTGATTTTGACGCGCTTTTCCTCTGTTTCTAGAGAAACTATAATATTGTTACTACGTCAGCGATTACGCAATATTCTACTTAGGCGATGGAGAAGGAGGCTAAATAAGAGACAGAAGGATTGTGTGAGGAGTGATAAGAAGAAAAAAGGAGTTAGTGATAGCATGACGGGTTTTTTTTAAATGAGAAATCGGTCAATGACTTCTATCGCTCTAGGACGGAGCGAGAGGGCGTGTCAAAGTTTTACCGACTAAAATCACACCTATGTTGCTTCTATGCCTTGGGTTCCAGGACCCCGGGTTTCCAAGTCGTTAACTTATGGCGTGTAATGTTCCACGCGCTCTTCAAGGACGGTAGAGACTGATGTCTGCTAGGGCCCTAGAGATCTTTCGAAAAGAAAACCCATGGTCTTAGAACGCAAAGAGCAAATGAAGAACACTGGTGTGATTTTAGGCAGGAAAAATGCCCTCTCCACCCAGAGCGTGAAAAGTCATTGGATGAAATCCAATCTTAAAAAACATTAGATAGATTACTAGCCGACTCCAATTTTTTTCTTTTTAGGTTGGAATATCATCTAATGACAAGTCCCGCTTTTGGGCGGAGCGGAAGATAGTTTCAGACTTTTACTGACTAAAAACCCACTCCTGTTTCTTCCTTGCCTTCGTCCTAGGGCCCCGGATTTCGTTTTCACACTACTCATGGTCGCAGTAGGCTTGACCCTGCTTGGCCCCTACGATTTGCTGACAACTCCCTGAGGCGCGCGTGGAACAATACGCGCCGTCGACGACTTGGGCTCGGTCCAGACGATTACCAGATGGTCGGACGGCGGGCTACCCATTGCTCACCTTCCGCAAGCCCGCGCCTACAGTGGCCGAAAATCGGGATCGGAATCCCGGCGGCGGTTGGAGCCTAAGGACCGTTGCCTAACACGATCGGCCGCCTCTTTTGCTAGCACTACTGCTTCGCAGAAGGAGGCGACCGCCTGCCACTCCTCCTCGCTCCGGACCATGACCTGTACCAAGGCCCGGTGCGAGAGATCGCCGAAAATTTAGTTGGGAAAGACTATACAGGCTGACTTCAACTCTTCGTCAATATCCCTTGTCCCGTTAGCTTTTAATTGCAACCAAATGCATAATTCTTGCGAACTAAGATCACGGGAGCAAATCCGCGTGACATAGTAGACTTACAACATTAGTAGGGTGTTGTTTGTCGTGTAATTTAATGTAACGTATACGATAATTAGGATTTTATAGGTTAAAGGGTTAGCTGAGTTGAAAGTAAGTGTTTTGTATACTTATTACGTCATTAAGAATATTCATTAAGGCAAGACAACATTGGTGTTTATTTTAACAGACTGAGCTATGCTTTTCATTGTTCGTAGAATGGATGGTCGATGGGACCGAAAGGTCCTAGAGTGGCGACCGCGCATCGGAAAACGCAGCGTTGGAAGGCCTCCCATAAGGTGGACCGACGACCTGGTGAAAGTCGCGGGAATGCGGTGGATGCGTGATGCACAGGACTGGTCATTGTGGCGATATTTGGGGGAGGCCTATGTCCAACAGTGGACGTCTGGCTCAAATGATGATAATGATGATGAATGTGCCTGGCTGGGTTCGAACCTGTGACCTACAACTCGTAAGCCGATAGGTAACGGCCCTGTACCTATCGGCCACCACTGCTCTCTACTGCTCTATATTTAGAGGAGTCATTCAATATTGTGTGTTTCCACGAAAACCTAATACTGCGTGTTTGCCTTTTTTTGGTTGACTACATTTTAGCCAGATAATGCTCTGACGTAGGATTGTAATTTAGCGTTCCTCCAAATAGATTTCTAATTTTAGATAATTTGAATTAGCGGAGATGTAAATGTTACCTACACTAAAATCAAGTTAATGACTTGATTTATCTTTTCTCAACAAATTTTTTTTTTCAAGTTGAAATTCATCTAATTACTTTACCCGCTCTTGGGCGGAATGTGAAAACTTGTCAGATTTTCACCGACAAAAAGTTTCCTCTTCTTTCCAGTTGCCCGTCACGCTCTAACACTACAGTTACAAATCACACCTAAATCATTCAGTTGCCCGTTGCATTTTAAGATGACAGGTTTCTTTTTGAGAAATTTCCTGTGGCCCTAGGGAACATCGGCTCTGTTGGGCCCCTACGGTTTAGTAGACATCTCTTTGAATCACGCGAAGAACACGCGCCGTTGATTACTAGGGTTCAGTCCTCCTAGCCGAGTTACAACCGTTTCGTTTTGATTCTCTGTTCTTCGATCGCCTTGAGTAGGCCGAGTCTCTGATTACTTTATTCTAACATCATTTCAACACTCAGTCATGTGGTCAGAACAGAGGAATAGGAGGCGTGGCCAACTCGAGGCAATCAACGAAAAGAGAATTGAAACAAAACGGTTGTAACTTGGCAAGGGGGGCATTTCTTACCAGACGGCAATCTACTCAATTATGCTGGTCGTTCGCAAGTCTACACCTATGGTGGTCGGGGCTTAAGGTGGCCTTGCAAGTCCTGACACCCAGGGCATCTCCCGTGTCAGCGGCTGGGGCAGCGTAAAGATATCTTATTTATTTATTTATTTATTTATTTATTATGGCACTCCAACGAATAGTTCGCCGATACATTTACAATAAAAAAGTCTTATTAATATGCAATTAACCCAGCGAATTCTTCACTTAAAGGTGTGCACAGCACTTACAAGGTTTGGTAAGTTAATAATAATAATTACATTTTAAATCAATTGTTCTACATTATATGTTCATGCAATAATTAATAAAAAGGTACAGATAAAAATAAATACAAGGCAATAAAAATTTATAAAAATAATACAGAATTAGGAATTATTAATAATCAATTGCAAATAGAAAAAATCAATTAATTAAATTAAATAATGTCAAATAATGTCAAAATAAGTTAAATTTAGTTAAATTAAAATAAATAGGTGGGTAACATAATAAATTTACGAGTTGGTGCAAAGATTTTTTTTAAACTGAGCCAAAGTGTTGTCGAAGATGTCAATGCTATTGGTGCGAGAGTGACTTTCGTTGTATGTTCTCATCATGCGGTTCAACGGCGCGGATCGTCCAAGGTTTGTTCGAGCCGCAAACGGCAAAAACAAATCCAATTCACGATCAGACCTGGGATGAAAACTTCGGGGGACTGCTATGTTTATGTCATCCAGAAGTTTTGGTACATGGATCAGACCATTGACAATTTTATATAGCATAATTTGGTCCATAGTTTTTCTGCGTTCTTCTAGGGTTGTCAATTTGAAGTGGCTTAACCTTTCAGGATAAGTAGCTGTATTAGGACAGCTGCTTGACTTGTACCGCAGATACCTAGTAAAACCCCTTTGGACGCGTTCGATTCTATTAATGTGAACTCTATAGTTAGGATTCCACACCTGCGATGTGTAGTCCAGCACACTCCTTACGAGGGTGACGTAAAGTAATTTAAGAGTACGGACGGACTTAAAGTCGTGGCAGATACGCTTCAGAAACCCCAACATTTTGGTAGACTTCTTAACGATATTGTCTACGTGTAGAATAAAAGTGAGCTGACTATCAAGGTACACACCCAGATCGCGAATCTTGTCAACCTTCTGAAGAGTTAGACCATTCAGAGAATACGAGGATGGGAAAGTATTCTGTTTCCTAGTGAAGGTCATGTGGTAACACTTTTCAGCATTAAGAGTCATTCCGTTCTGTATGCACCAATTGTGTACCGAGTTTAGATCCTCTTGTAGTAGGGATATGTCTCTAGCTGAGTTTATTTGCTTATAAAACTTGACATCGTCTGCAAAAAGTGAACATTCACTGTGTTTGATGCAGTTCACGATGTCGTTGACGAATATTAGGAACAAAATTGGACCCAAATGAGACCCTTGCGGAACTCCGGAGGTTGAGTAATAAAAGGAAGATTGATGCCCCTTTACTATGACTTTTTGCTTTCTTTCTGTTAGGTAAGATCTGAACCACTGGAGAAGTTGGCCGAAAATGCCAAGGTTTGAAAGCTTTTGAAGCAGTATCTTGTGGTCGACCTTATCGAAAGCACTGCTGAAGTCCGTGTATATGGAGTCAACTTGTGAGCAACAGTCGATAAGTCTGCTGAGGTCATTGACGTAAAGAACCAAGTTAGTTGTGGTGGATCTTTGAGTGCAGAATCCGTGCTGTTGGGGAGCCAACTCTGTTTTAAAGTAAGATGTTAGCAGAGGACATATCAGGGATTCAAAAACCTTTGAAAAAACTGACAGAATCGATATTGGCCGATAATTTTTGCAGTCGTTCGCTTCACCCTTTTTGAAGATCGGAACTACATTGGCTTCTTTCCACTTAGAAGGGAACTCTGCTGTTGCAATAGAGTGGTTTAATATAATTTTAAGTGGAAAAGCTAAGCCACTCGCACAGTTTTTAACAAGTAGTGGTGGAATACCATCCGGTCCTGAACCCTTGCATACATTAAGTTTTTTAAGCGTTTTTAAAACATCCCTTTCAGAAAACGTGACCAGACCCAAACCATTTTGAGGATATTTGTGACCTTCCTGAAATGAAGCATGTAATGTATTATCCGATGATATGAAGGTTGAGGAAAAATGAGCTGCAAAGAGCTTGCAGACCTCGTCCCCGGAAGTAGCCATCTGATTATCAAGCTTCATTTCGGATGGCATATCATTGGACTTAGACCTCTTTGCCTGCACGAAAGACCAGAAAACTTTGGGATTTTGTGTTAAGCCCGTCTCGATTGTCCTCACATAGTTATTGTAGCTAGTTTTTATCATGGTATTAGCTCTTTCACCCAGCAATCTGTATTCGTAGTTGTCGCGAGGGTTTTTATATTTTTTAAACCGTTTTCTGAGCTTTTCCTTTTCGTTTAAGAGCCTAATAAGAGCTCTTTTGAACCAAGGGGGGTACAAACCAGTTGCTTTTTTTGTTTTAGGTACGACCTCCTCAATTATAGTATGAAGATGTGTGTAAAGTGCTTCTACCATTGCATTGACATCTTCACACTCGGTCAAGCATTTATACCAATTGATCTCTTTTATTCGCTCATTTAACAATGTATAGTTCGCATTGCGGTAATCGTATTTTACAGTGCGTTTACATTTTAGGGAACTTATAGAAATAAATTTAATAACAATCTCTAATGGCGGGTGATGAGAGTCTATAACCGACAAAGGAGTTTTACATTCGTAAACGAATCCACCCGGAAAGTTACTTAATATTAGATCAAGGGTTTTTCCAAGCTGGTTTGTTACGGGGTTCAACTGTACAATATTATTTAAGGATAAGCAGTCTATAAATGAGTAACCCATCGGGTTATTATAGTTACTTGGTGATGTGGATGTACTTTGGGTTTCGTGTGCCTCCAGGGTCCATTTTATAAATCCAAGGTTGAAGTCACCAGCTATGAGTGTTTGGTTTTCGGTCGTGTCGATTACAGAGGTAATCTTGTCTAATAGCAAGTCTAGTGTTTGTTGCTGTACAGGTGGTGGGAGATAAACAGCACAAATGTTCAGGCGTTGGATCTTTGGCCCACTTGTAATCTTCAGGCTCACCCAAAGATTTTCTGAGTCTGTCTCAAACTGAGACATGCGAACAGAGTCGATAGACTTAAGAACAGCTATTAAAACACCTCCACCTTTGTTCTTCTTCGCATTCGTCGAGGCTCGGTCTCTGCGGTATATATTGTACCTACTATCAAGCAATTCCCCGTCGTTGATACTGTCATCTAACCATGTTTCTGTCCCGATGATTATATCATAGTTCTTGTTATACGCATTTAGCATAATGCTACTCAGTTTGGTTCTCATTCCTCTAAAATTCTGATAATAAATATTGAATGTAAAGCATTAATTACACGGTTTTATCCAGGTGTTTGGAATAGTAGAATCAGAGTAACCCAACTGCTTCAAGGCTGCGTATTTGTTTGGCTGGTAGCCCGTCGCCTTTCCGAATAAGAATGCGTCCATCTCGTACCCACACGTACTTGTAGCCTTTTTCACGTGCTACTTTTCGGGTTGCCGCATGTATTTCTTTATTTAGGGGAGAAAGATGCTCTGATACAAATATTGGCTTCTTTGGGCCCCCATATCCTAAAGAACTCGAGTTTAACTTCTCTGCCGGGTTTTCTTTATTAAAATTCGTCACTGCAGTTAACATCTCGTCTCGGGCTGTTATGCTGTTCAATTTTACAATCACGCTTCTAGGATTGCTGTTGTTGGGATCCAGTTTTCTAACCCGCACAGCTGATATAATATCCGTCTCTTTTAAGGTGCTTGAGACCGCCCTACCAAGTTGCATCACGGTTTTAACTAGGTTCTCAGATTTATTCTCCGGCACTCCGTTAACTTCCAAATTCTGCTGGCGTGAGTTCTGTTCAAGCATATTCACTCTGGTAGATAAATCGGTCACAGTCTTTTTGAGTAACTCATTATCCTTTTGTATCTGTATATTTGAGTTCTTGCAGCTATCGAGTTCACTTTTCAGCTGGTCAAACTGTTTACTCACAAATTGAACCGACATTTCTAGGTTTTTGATGAGTGTTAGAGCTTCTTTTAATTCACTTAATTCAGTAGCAATGCATGCTTTTAGGGATGCTGATATTTCGGTGGTCACAGTAGATCTTATCTCACGGCGAATAATGTCCAATAACTCATCAGAAGCAGGATCTTCGATCTCGGTAGAAGGTGGGCTAGAAGGTGAATTACCTACGCGGGGTCGCTTCGACTGTCGATTAGATACTTTCGGACCTTTCTCTCACGTTCGCTAATGCCAGCGAAGGTGATGCTTAGCAGAAGGAGGTCAATAGTGAAAGGTGGCACAGCTTAAGTCCTCCAAAGTGCAGGTGCAGGGCATTTAAGTTCTCCAACATGTAGCTTGTATTCTGAACAGGGGCACTGCACTTACATTGAGTATCCAACAGGTCTATAAAACGCCATTTCACCAGGTTGTCTCCAGTGACCTACCAGGTGCACAACCAATGTAGTATTTTTTATATAGGTCACTGCTATTCACGTCCAGGTGGACAGGGTTCCTGACGTTAAAAGTCCTTTAAAGTAGGTGATTAATATGCTATAAATCCTTTTCTCGACCAATAAGAATATAACAGAAATTAATTACATCGATGACTGAGTTAGAACTTGGATATCCTCTTTCCTTGCTGTACCTCCACCCAGTAATGCCTCCAGACACTACCTGAGCCGAAGTCCCACTGTATAGTGGTATCCTCAGCATGAAGTTACATTTAAGGTTTTTGTAATAAGTTCTGGCTGAATGAAGGCTTCAATTTTGCTAAAGTTCCCACAGGTAATTCCAGCTATACAGACGACCAACCTGATATTAATGTTGACCTGCAAGAAGCAAAACATTAAAAAAAAAACAGTAATATAATTTTTAAACTGAAACTGCAGACTAGAACTTAAACAGCAAGTTCTCACAAACACATAAATACAAGAAGGTTCTTAAACGTCGCAATAAATCGGAAAGTGTAAACTAAACTTTATCGCGTAGCACACAGCTATGCCGTAGCAAGTCCTACGTCGTAGCAACTACGACTTGGCTACGAGATCCGTAGCAAAATATTTTTATAAAACCACTTCTCTTAAGTTTTTTTGTTTATGCAATGTAAATGAATGTACAAAGAAAACCTTTGAGCAGTATTCTTTAATAATGTTTCTAATTGTTTCTTAAGAAGTAAGTTTATTGTTTTTATTGTGATTGATTTGGTTGTATATTGCTTTCAATGGTAATAGGGAATTTCGTATCAAAGTTAATGTTGGATTAATTTGTGAGCGACTGGATATTAGGAGTTCAAATATTAATTAGTAGGCCATTGTTTGTTGTTCTCTTTTAGAGATAATGGTTTGGATTATCATATACGGACAATAGTCATTAATATTGATGGTTAAATATACCTAGTTACTCATTTAATACACCAGAAAAGTAAATGCAAGCGTTTATATTTTTCTTTTTCTTTTTTTTTAAATTAATATAAACCAGTGCTTGACTGCGATCCCACCTGATGGTAAGCGGAGATGCAATCATTGATGGTCAGACGCCCTAATTTATTAAGAGCCTATTCACTCTAGCCTTGAAGACACCTAAATTGTAGTTGGACGGGAAGACCACAGCAAGCAAATTGTTCCAGTCCTTCGATGTACGCGGCATAAACAACGGAGCGAAACGCTTAGACCGGACCGTTGAAGTTTCAACAACTTGAGGGTAGATACTCGCCGTTCGTTGGGTTGTCCGATGGTAGAAAGGAGATGGCGGAATCAAGTCATGCGATTCCCGCGCACACTCTCTAAAATGTAACCTGTAAAATACCGATAGGCTGGCTACCCTGCGCCTGTGCTCGAGGCTTCTTAGATTGGACTTAACCAAATCTGGATCCCCAATTAGCCACTTCGCACGCTTTTCCACTGAGTTCAAAGCTGCAAGGTGGCATTTTGCAGCACCAGCCCATATGTGACTACTACTGCTGTTTATCTATAATGTCTTCTAGATAAATGTCGTTCGAGTTATTTTGTTTGTCAATCAATTAATCAGAAGGCTTACCAAGTCCTTTTAGTCACCCAAAGGGCAATGGAAAGGGCTATGCTCGGAGTTTCCTTGCGAGATCGCATAAAGAATGAAGATATCCGCAGAAGAATCAAGGTCGCCGACATAGCTCGAAGAATCGCCAAACTAAACTGACAGCGGGCACATTGCTCGTAGAACGGATCGTCGATGGGGCCGAAAGGTTCTAGAATACCGACCGCGCACCGGAAAAGGAGTTGGAATTCCTTCCACAAGGTGGACCGACGACCTGGTGAGAGTCGCGGGAATGTGTTGGATGCGAGACGCACAGGATCGGTCGTTGTAAAGACGCTTGGGGGAGGCCTATGCCCAACAGTGGACGTCTTTCGGCTGAAATGATGATATTGATGATGAATTAATTAATCAAAATATTTACTTACATAATATAAGTAAATATAAAAAGTTATAATAAATAGCAAGCTGTAACATGATCTACTAGGTTGTGCAAATTTATATAATTTTACTCTCAAAACCTAAATAAGAATTAGTTAATCATAAATAAAATGTTAAGTAAAATGTTAAGTGGATTATATTAATTGTCACAATAAAGAATTAAATTGAATAAAGTAAGTTCGAAGACAAAATTAAAACTGATCGATGGGGATAAAAAGTTTCATATATTTTTTTTATAAAACGGTGTTTCATTTTACACTAGGAATTACTCCTATATTGTGAGTGCGTCTACATACAATATAAACTCATATAAACATAAACAAGACACCCGGACTCGGAACAATCATCATCATCATTCCAGGCGAAAAACGTCCGCATACACACTTAGCCTTTCCCCAAGTGTTGCCGTAACGACCAGTTCTGTGCAACTCGCATTCATTGGAATCCCGCAATCCTCACCAGGTTATCAATCCACCTTGTAGGAGGCCTTCCAACGCTCGTTCGTGGTCGTTCCAGAACTTTTTTTAATTGATATAAACTAGTGCTTGACAGCGATGCCGCCTGATGGTAAGCAGTGATGACGTAATCGTTGATGGGGAAGCTCAATAGTTTATTTAGTGCCTATTCACTCTAGGTATCGGTACATCGAAGTGCTGAAGTGTTTGTACAAAAACGCCACTATGTCAGTCCGACTACAAGACCAGACTTCGAAACCTATCCTCTTGCAGCGGGGCGTGAGGCAGGGAGACGTAATTTCTCCGAAACTGTTCACGGCAGCAATGGGGGATGTCTTCAAGGTTCTGGAGTGGAGAGGGCTAGGCATTAATGTCAATGGCGAGTACATCACTCACCTTCGGTTTGCTGACGACATAGTAGTCATGGCTGAGACTACGGAGGAGCTCAGTACAATGCTTGGTGACCTCAGTAGAGCTTCCGAAAGAGTGGGACTTAGAATGAACATGGACAAAACCAAAGTCATGGTAAACAGCCATGTAGCACCCACTCCTATCAAGATCGGGGACTCTACACTCGAAGTTGTGGACGAGTACGTTTACCTGGGACAGACGGTCCAGTTGGGAAAGTCTAACTTCGAGAAAGAGATCAATAGTCGAATCCGACTGGGCTGGGCAGCGTTCGGGAAGCTGCGCGGTATCTTCTCGTCCAATATACCACAGTGTCTCAAGACGAAAGTCTATGACCAGTGCGTGTTGCCAGTAATGACATATGGCTCTGAAACGTGGTTGCTTACAATGGGCCTCATCAGAAAACTCAAAGTCACCCAAAGGGCAATGGAAAGGGCTATGCTCGGAGTTTCCTTGCGTGATCGAATCAGGAATGAGGATATCCGCAGGAGAACCAAGGTCACCGACATAGCACGAAGAATCGTCAAACTTAAGTGGCAATGGGCAGGGCACATTGCTCGCAGAACGGATGGCCGTTGGGGCCGAAAGGTTCTGGAATGGCGACCACGTACCGGAAGACGTAGCGTTGGAAGGCCTCCTGCAAGGCGGACCGATGACCTGGTAACGGTTGCGGGAGTACGATGGATGCGAGACGCACAGGACCGTTCATTGTGGCGACACTTGGGGGAGGCCTATGTCCAGCAGTGGACGCCTTTCGGCTGAAATGATGATGATGATGATGATGATTCACTCTAGCCTTGAAGATACCTAAATTAAAATCGGATGGGAAGACCGCAGCAGTCAAATTGTTTCAATAGTCTCAGTCCCATTGACCATCTGTTCTACAAGTAATGTGCCCTGTCCACTACCACTTAAGTCTGGCAAAACACGAGAATATAGCCAGCAATCATCATTGTCATCATTTCAGCCGAAGGATATCCATTATTGGACGTAAGCCTCGCCCAACTGTCGCCACAACAACCGGTCTCGTTTGTCTTGTATCCATCGGATTCCCGCGACCATCACCATGTCATCGGTCTACCTTGTAGGAGGCCTTCTAACACTGCGTCTTCCAGTACGTGGTTGCCATTCCAGAACCTTTCAGCCCATTGACCATCTATTCCGCAAGCAAGGTGCCCTTGCCACTGCCGCTTAAGTCTGTCGAACCACGAGTATACAGTCAGTAATATTAAAATGTAATAGTCGTTTTTATACTTTTCAATTTAAAAATTACTTATTAATTATTTATTTATGCAAAGTGCATTCGCGTCATTGACGTTTTAATTATTATGAATTGTTTTATGTTTACATAAACTTTACGTAGTGGAATATTTATTTTTGAACACACTGGAAAACTGATTCTTATTGCCTCTACTTTTAGGTTCAGAATCTAGTTTATTTCGCACGATTGTTTTATTTTTGACTCGTAACTACAATCAATTTGCCTAGCCTTCCTTATTATGGTGGATGGCTTCTAGTCTGATTGAATGCAGCTCGATATCAATATTATGGCAGATGGCTTTTAGTCTAATCGGATGAAGTTGGATATCAATATTATGGTGGATGGCTTCTAGTCTAATCGGATGCAGCTGGATATCAATATTATGGTGGATGGCTTCTAGTCTAATCGGATGCAGCTGGATATCAATATTATGGTGGATGACTTCTAGTCTATTGGATGCAGCTGGATATCAATATTATGGTGGATGACTTCTAGTCTATTGGATGAAGTTGGATATCAATATTATGGTGGACGGCTTCTAGTCTAATCGGATGCAGCTGGATATCAATATTATGGTGGATGGCTTCTAGTCTAATCGGATGCAGCTGGATATCAATATTATGATGGATGGCTACTAGTCTATTGGATGCAGCTGGATATCAATATTATGGTGGATGACTTCTAGTCTATTGGATAAAGTTGGATATCAATATTATGGTGGATGGCTTCTAGTCTAATCGGATGCAGCTGGATATCAATATTATGGTGGATGGCTTCTAGTCTAATCGGATGCAGCTAGATATCATTATTATGATGGATGGCTACTAGTCTATTGGATGCAGCTGGATATCAATATTATGGTGGATGACTTCTAGTCTATTGGATAAAGTTGGATATCAATATTATGGTGGATGGCTTCTAGTCTAATCGGATGCAGCTGGATATCAATATTATGGTGGATGGCTTCTAGTCTAATCGAATGCAGCTGGATATCAATATTATGATGGATGGCTACTAGTCTATTGGATGCAGCTGGATATCAATATTATGATGGATGGCTACTAGTCTATTGGATGCAGCTGGATATCAATATTATGGTGGATGACTTCTAGTCTATTGGATAAAGTTGGATATCAATATTATGGTGGATGGCTTCTAGTCTAATCGGATGCAGCTGGATATCAATATTATGGTGGATGGCTACTAGGCTAATCGGATGCAGCTGGATATCAATATTATGGTGGATGGCTACTAGTCTATTGGATGCAGCTGGATATCAATATTATGGTGGATGACTTCTAGTCTATTGGATAAAGTTGGATATCAATATTATGGTGGATGGCTTCTAGTCTAATCGGATGCAGCTGGATATCAATATTATGGTGGATGGCTACTAGGCTAATCGGATGCAGCTGGATATCAATATTATGGTGGATGGCTTCTAGTCTGATCGGATGCAGCTAGATATCAATATTATGGTGGATGGCTTCTAGTCTGATCGGATGCAGCTAGATATCAATATTATGGTGGATGGCTTCTAGTCTGATCGGATGCAGCTAGATATCAATATTATGGTGGATGGCTTCTAGTCTGATCGGATGTAGCTAGATATCAATATTATGGTGGATGGCTTCTAGTCTGATCGGATGCAGTTAGATATCAATATTATGGTGGATGGCTTCTAGTCTGATTGGATGCAGTTAGATATCAATATTATGGTGGATGGCTTCTAGTCTGATCGGATGCAGCTAGATATCAATATTATGGTGGATGACTTCTAATCTAATCGGATGCAGCTGGGTATCAATTATGGTGGATGGCTTCTAGTCCAATCGGATGCAGCTAGATATCAATATTATAGTGCATGGCTTCTAATCTGATCGGATGCAGCTAGATATCAATATTATGGTGGATGGCTTCTAGTCTAATCGGATGCAGCTAGATATCAATATTATGTTGGATGACTTCTAATCTAATCGGATGCAGCTGGATATCAATATTGTGATGGATGGCTTCTAATCTAATCGGATGCAGCTAGATATCAATATTATGGTGGATGACTTCTAATCTAATCGGATGCAGCTAGATATCAATATTATGGTGGATGACTTCTAATCTAATCGGATGCAGCTGGGTATCAATTATGGTGGATGGCTTCTAGTCCAATCGGATGCAGCTAGATATCAATATTATAGTGCATGGCTTCTAATCCGATCGGATGCAGCTAGATATCAATATTATGGTGGATGGCTTCTAGTCTAATCGGATGCAGCTAGATATCAATATTATGTTGGATGACTTCTAATCTAATCGGATGCAGCTGGATATCAATATTGTGATGGATGGCTTCTAGTTTAATCGGATGCAGCTGGATATCAATATTATGGTAGATGGCTACTAGTCTAATCGGATGCAGCTGGATATCGATATTATGGTGGATGGCTTCTAGTCTGATTGGATGCAGCTGGATATGAATATTATGTATGGAATAACATTTTACGAGCGACTTTGTTCGCGAGAAAGTTTTCAATTATATTGGCTCAAGGAATAAAATTTTGCGTACAAACAAATTTCCCCCATTTCACCACTTTAGGAAGCTGTGTGCAAAATTTCACGTTCCTAGACCTAGTAGTTTCGGCTGTGCGTTGATATGACAGTGAGTCAGTAGTAAAAAAAGAAATCGTCTAACTGAGTTTCAACCCGCGGTCTACAACTTGTAAGTCGGGGCAGTTACAACTGGACAATCACTGCAAAAATAATTAAGTATTAGTAACTTCCTAATTTAACAAAACTTCTTGTCTAAATTTCGGTATTCAAAATTGATACCTATCATTTCAATTTCTCCCGTTCTATCTTTTCGTAGCACCACAGAAAATATTAAAATTATAATGTCCATCTCACTCACACAGATCTACCATCTCCTTTCTTCAGGCCCTCAGTAAAGACAATGGCTTCTCATCATAATTAAACAACCACAACTAAGACCCGTTATCACGGTTATCCATTAACTTAATACAACGAATAAATGACCCCTCTTTCCCCCCTTTACCCTCCCCCCTAAAGGAGATAGCAATAGGGTAATAGTCTCTTTTTATTGCCGAAACCACTTTGCAAAGGAATCCGAAGCATTAAGGGGCATAACGGTTTTTTTTCTATTAAGTGAAATGAGTTTTTTTTTTCATGTGGATACTGTAAATTTAAGTTCAGCCATTGTTATTTGATAGTGTTTTGTTTTCGCTTCACCTTTTTCACAGGAATCGTGAATTGCCTGAGATGGCATGGAAGGACTGGAAAAAATTATCTACTGCGGTCTTCCTGTCTTATTATAATTTAGGTGTCTTCAAGGCTAGAGTAAATAGGCTCTTAATAAACTATTCCGCCTTACCATCATCGATAAAAACAGTGTATGACATTCAGCAATGGTCCTTCTAACCAAATTTGGTCACGATGGCTAATTATCGAAACTGACCATTATGGTTAGTTATTAGTAGTAGTTTTAGTATATACGAAACCCGAAACACGTGTCTAATATTTTTATGTAAAGAATCTATGTACAAAATTTCATAGTTGTATCATGAAAAATCACTTACAAGCTTATTATGTTACCTGGTTGCTCATACAAATACATGGTCAACGAGCTATTCGGGCAACTGAGGAGTTGTTTTGCTCCCGCACACATCTATGTGCTGCCACCGAATGTCCGCTATGACCTGCCATGACCTGTGTAGTACTTAGTGTCGGTGGTGTCCAACTTGTGATCTTTTTTAAAATATTTTTCAGAAAAAATATAACATGGTTTAAAAATGGTTCGAATCGATTCAGTTACTGATTCTGAATAAACTATATTCAGGTTTCGAAATAATGTTGTACATAGTGCTTAAGCGTGTGCGAAAACACAGGAGCACTTTCTGTTGCTTTACTGTCATAGTTCGTTGGGATAGCAATTCGACACAACTGGGGGGAGATCAGACGTAGGAACAACGGCTTCACGTGCTTTTCGAAGCCAGGCGGTGTGTATTTTATTAAGCATACAATGTCTTGATCAGTGGTGGCCGAATGTGAACGGCCTCGACTTACAAATTGTCGGGTTCAAACCCAGCCAGGCGCATTACTTTGTATAATTTATTTCATCACCACTGCTCTCAAAACGGTGAAGGAAAACATTGTGAGAAAACTGGCATGTCCTAGAACCAAAAATTCGAAGACATCTGACATTTACCAACAAGAACTGGGCCCGCGTGGTGAATTATGGCCCATTCCTTCACCTAGAGAAAGGAGACCTGAGTCTCGGCAGTGGGAACATTAAAAGGCTGATTATGCTTATACAATGTTTTAATTATTGCAACCCAAGAGAGAAATTCCCTACCAGAGTATATACTTCCTGATAGCTACAACCTAAAGGTCTTTAAGGCAAAAGTGAATAGGTTACTTCTAGGCAAGCGTGCTCTATCGTCGACCACATCATCGCTTGCCATCAGGTGACATAGTAGTCACAAGCGAGACTATCCATAATGAAAAAAAACCGGCCAAGTGCAAGGCAGACTCGCGCACGAAGAGTTCTGTACAGTCCGTAGCAAAAAATGGCAAAAAAAACTTGTTTGTTGTACGGAAGCTTAAATATTTATTTTATGCTGTTTTATTAGTATTTGTTGTTAAATTAGATTAGAGCAGTGGTGGCCGAGTGGTGACGGCCCCGACTTACAAGTTGTAGGTCGCGGGTTCAAACCCAGCCAGGCGTATTACTTTGTGTAATTTAGTTCATCACTACTGCTCTCAAAACGGTGAAGGAAAACATCGTGAGGAAACCGGCATGTCCTAGAACCAAAAATTCGAAGGCATGTGACATCCACCAACCCGCACTGGGCCCGCTTGGTGGATTACGGCCCATTCCCTCTCCTAGAGAGGAGGCCTGAGTCCCAGCAGTGGGAACATTATAAGGCCGACTATGCTATGCTATGTTGTTAAATTGGAAACAGATTATATATCATCTGTGAAAATTTCAACTGTCTAGATATCACGGTTCATGAAATACAGCCTGGTGCTTGAGAGACAGACAATGTAGTCTAAGCGAAAGGGGCCCTTTGGGTAAGGAGCCCTAGAAACTGCCCTAAATTAGCCGTACATAAAATCTACATACATCAATTATGCCGCAGAAGACATGAAAAAGGACAAACAAACGTACAAACCAAGTTCACATACATATAGTTTGTAAGGATTCAATTCACAAAAGCGCCCCTAATTGCTTTAAACCGTACACGGATACAAACTTTGAGTCCCAGATTCGATTTCTAGGTCAAGCTAAAGTTTAATTGAAACGTTTGAGGATCGGAATTGTAGACGATAAATGGGACGCCTCTAGACAAGACCTAATACTACCGGTAAACTGCATGTTCGCTCTCGTACGTACGTTTTGTTGTTTATTTTTTATTGTTATGTTCAGAATTCTAGCATTTTATTCGATACTTGGGGTGCAATGAAAGTCTTGTCATATGCCAGATGGCACTTGAGTTCGCTGATTACATCGAAATATGAAAGAAAGAAAAAACGTTTATTTGTGACTCACATAATCGCATTAATTAAAGATACACAATAAAAAAATAAAAAAGAGGTATAATCAGTGCGAGACCAAAAAGGCACCTAACTCAGCATATGCTGCGTTATTTAAAACGACACATAACTCGGCGCTGGTATTCTATTAGGGCCCGCTGTGATTCCACGAACACTCTAGTGTCTTCAAATATCAATTTTATTTTCCCACACGACTCTGTTTAGGCGTTCCACAAGGTGGACCGATGACCAGTGAGGGTCGCGGGAATCTGATCTATATTTGGAAGTAAGCGGAACAGTGTGTAAAGTCCCGCAAACCTCCGTTGAAAAGGGAGGATCCTCCGACCAGACGGGTATTAAGTCTGGTGGGCAACTGCCCGACAGATGATTTCGGGCTGTTCTATGTATTCTAATCGCGCGAAGAATTTTGATTGCACAGGATTAGTTCTTATGTGACGACATAGATGTCGCTACATATGCAAGACAGACTGGACTGGTCATTGTGGCAATACTTGTTTACATTAGGAGGACTTTGTACTGCTGTAGCCATTTCTAGCTAAAATTATCACGATGATCGATATTATGAGGTTTTTCATGATTTAACATGATCGACTAGCCAAAAAACGTCCAATACTTTACAATGCTTCCCCTGAACGTCTCCTCATTGACGAATTTTATGCTTTTCTTATGCAAGGAATACTCGCATGACTTAATAGAACCTCTTGATAAAATAATATTCAATCAGGCGGTACATATTGTTAAAAAATTAAAAATGTTTTGGATTGACATGTTTTAGATTACACATGGATAATCCCTCGTACACCTGCCATCGCAGTCATCATCACTATCCTCCTGCCTTTGACCCGTTTTATTTGGGGTCAGCGCAATACGTTTTCTTTCTTCCATTCTGCCCTATCACTCGTCAAGCTATCACTAACTTCCTTTTCTTTCATATTTTCTTCACACAATCCATCCATTTTTTCTTTAGCCTCCCTCTCCCTCTCCATCCATTCACATGTATGCTCATAACTCTTTTAGTAACATGCGTTTCATCGCTCCTCTTTGCATGACCATACCAATTCAAACGATTCTCCTTCAACCTTTCAGTCACTAGCGCCACTTTCAAACGTCCTCTAATATAATCATTTCTTTCTACGTGGTTGCCTTTCCAGAACCTTTCGTCCTCGTCGACCATCTGTTCTACGAACAATGTGTTAATTCTCGTCACACCACCATTGCAGTATCTTTCAATAAATTAATACGTTGTTAGAATAAAAAGAACCAAATATTTTATTTTTATAACTTGAAGATAGAATAATAATAAGTGTAAGTAGCCTTATGATGTTCCTAATACTGGGACTCAGGCCTCCTCTCTAGGAGATGCAATAGGCTGTAAGCTACCACACGCGACCCAGTGCGAGTTTGTGGATGTCACATATCTTCGAATTTTTGGTTCTAGACTATACCGGTTTCTTCACAGCGTTTCTCTTAAGGTTTTGGGAGCGGTGGTGATGAAACAAATTACATAAAATGAAACGCCTTTCTAGGTTTGAACCCAACGTCGAACTGATTGGTCGGGGCCGTTGACACTCGGCCCCTACTGCTGTACTGGACCACCACTGTTCTATATATCTATTTTTTTTCAACAAAATATTTAAATATCTACTGACAAAATGTTGATAACCCTGAGTATACACGTGTCTGTTGTGCTTATTATATAAATCTTACTCTTGATGCCTCATATAACCGTCTTGAAGTTAACAAGAATTAATTGCCACGCTGCATCATAATTAAGTCTGCGTAACCTAACGATTTTTTTCTTTTAATATAGTTATATAATGTCCCAGAATAAAGTAGTGTAGGTGTCGGGAGTCGCACGGAGACTGGCTGCTACCGTAGGCTTGGGCTTGCGGACAGTGAATAGGTAGCTCACCGTCAAGTAAGGACGCCTCAAAGAGAGGTCAACATTACTGACAGGGCTCGTTAGTTCCGATGCCTGCCAGGGCTTGTTCGAAAGAGTTATTGGGTTCCAGGATTGCAATAACTCAGACAGACACATTGATTTCACTAATATAAACCCTATATTCATATACATAGCATAATCAGTACTATTATGTTCTTACTGCTGGAACTCGGGCCTCCTTTCTAGGAGAGGGAATGGGCCGTAAACCAACACGCGGGCCCAGTGCGGATTGTTGAATGTCACATGTCTTCGAATTTTTAATTCTAGGACATGCCGGTTTCCTCGTGATGTTTTTTTTTCACCGTTTTAAAAGTAGTGGTGTTGAAATAAATTACACAAAGTAATGCATCTGGCTGGGTTTGAACCTGCCACTCGTAAGTCGAGGCCGTTACCACTCGGCCACTACTGCTCTCATAAATTCTTATATAGGTGCGTTTATATCAATAGAAATATGTTACTTTCTCTCACTTAACCCAAAATGGAGAGTCATTTGATTATTTTCCATTAAGAAAAGACGGTGGCGTATTTATGCCTGCCAGGTACGATATTCAAATTTGGATTTAGAAAATGTCTGTTAAAAGCTCAGTTACCGCAAAAGTAATCGGAACACTGGAAGTTCGGCATTTCGCCACTGGTACATGGAGGATCGCATTTATACGGACAAAGCGATTTGCAAATACATTCATTGCGCGTACAGCTAAGGAGTGGAATCCCTTGCCGGAGTCCGTGTTTTCTGATAGCTACAACCTAGAGGTCTTTAAGCCAAGAGTGAATATTTTACTTCTAGGCAAGCATGCTCCATCGTCGGCCACATCATCGCTTACTATCAGGTGTGATATTGGTTAAACGCGAGCCTTCTATACTTATTATAAATCTGTAGAAGTGAAAATTCTATACATTGAAAATATCAAAAAAATAAATGGCACAGGGTGTTACTAGACCGACACCGAACCACCGCCGTTATTACTTACCAAGCAAATGCAAGTATTTAGATCCCACACACATAGATAAAACGCAATTACCAGTACGTAATGTAAATTTAATTATCGCAAAAGGCTTCACACAAGAGCTCAAAGACTTGATACAGAATAGGGAATTATTATAAACGTATTAAGTTTAAATTTCCATTTCGACTGCATGCCCGGCGCTCTGGGAGCTTTTGTCAAAGGCTGTCTGTTACACCGAAGTAAGAAATATTAATTATTTATTATATAAAATTGCATGTGAACACATGATTATTTTGGTTTTGAAAAGAATAATAAACGATTCAATCTAAAGTATGCATGCATGTATAGGAATGGGGTTCCATTCCAAAATTTTAAATAGAGTATGTCTACCGAAGTACTAACTTCTGCAAATGGCTTTGTCTCTTAAGGCATCATAGCCCAAGTATAGGAAAAAATTTGAAAACTGTAAATTTGTCACACAATAATTTTTTTTTGCGATTCGGAAAAATCATCGTAACTCAATTCGGAAATTGAACGAACTTTTTTGTAGCCAGACAAGCCTTTAACTCGATGTAAGAGCCGAAATTGGCGTTACCTCAAGAAGATCAAGGTGGTCTGTTATCGGCACGGTCACACTTCGTAAAGATGGAGCCGGGTGGAATTTACTCCATTTAGTAGAAAAAGACACACCTGGGTTCTAGTTGCATTGAACTTGACCAGATTGGCATCGCCCCAATCGGATACCTCCTTTAAGAACGAGTTCAAGCGTTCAAATATAGCCTCTCGGAATCACTGGATCTGTGCTTTACAAAGCAATTAAGAATATTGTAGCTATTAGTGAAAGAGTTTTTAGAATCGGTTCCCTACATACAAACTTACAACTTTTACCTCTTTAAAATATTAATATAGATCAAAAGGCTTCAGAACGACTTCAGACGGATCAAAAGAAGTGTCAATTTTGTAATATCAACGAATTAAGATTTAATTGGATTTTCGGAAAGGTAGAAATCAAACTGCGGAAGTAAGACAGAATGCGTAAATCCAAACATGATTTTTACGGCTACTGTGGTTCTTTTTTTTAATATTTTCGAATATTAGATGGTTACCTGTATAATAAGACAAGGTGGAGCACACGGTAGAGGTGTGCCCCGCCTGGGCAGAGCACCGCCGTGTCCTCGTGGGGGCGTTCGGCGGCAGTGATCTCTCGCGCCGGGCATTGGTACAGGCCATGGTCTGGAGTGAGGAGGAGTGGCAGGCGGTCGCCTCCTTCTACGAAGCAGTAATGCTAGCAAAGGTGGCGGCCGATCGCGCGAGGCAACGGTCCTTACGCCCTAGTAGCACTGAGCCCAAGTCGTCGACGGCACGTACTGTTCCACGCGTGCCTAAGGGAGATATCAGCAAATTGTAGGGGCCCAGCAGTGCCGAAGCCTACTGGGGCCAAGGTTAGTGTGAAAGCGAAGCCCGGGCCCCCGGGATGAAGGTTAAGAAGGAACTGGAGTGGTTTTTTAGTCAGTAAAAGTCTGACACTATCTCGCGCTCCGCCCAAGGGTGGGATTTGTCTTTAGATGATTTTACCACCTAAAAAAAAACCTGTATAATAAAATTGCCGTTTTATGAAAAGGATCCTTTAAGCTCTCGTAACGGCATTTTATTCAAAATCTTTTAATCAAAATCAAATTTCAAAATTTCAATTCCATTTTCAAAATTCTTATTCTTTATGTTTTATTTATAAACTCTTACACTACAGTGTGACAGTCTCCCCAACTTACCCGTGCGCTGAGTATATCGTGAGATCTGACCGACGTGTCGTGGTAATGGGAAACATGGACAAGGCTTATCTTCACGCTCTACCTCTTAGACGTGCTGGTAGATAGAAATATAGGGGCTTGGAGACGACTGATTGTTGGGAAAGATTAGGCAATTGTGGTAGTTTGTTAAAGTTTAACATAAATGGGACCCTGCGTTAGATGATGATGGAGGGAAAATTTGGATCTTATAATGACTTCAGATTTCGCCCGTTTGCCTTTAAGGGTATGATATTATGCTAATATTATCCAGGTGTAATTATGTTCAAGGTGAAAGTTTGAGAGCGTGCGTGTATTTGTATTTTTGGTACTTCTTCACACTGACACTGATGAAGGGATTTGGATGGGATTTGGCTCACAGGTTGACCATGTCCTAGAACAGCACATAGGATACTCATTTCCTCGATCTCGGTATAGGATATTATATGTGTGTGTATTTGTTACTTCTTCACGCTCGAACGGCTGAACGGATGTCGGTGAAATTTGGCACAAAATTAGACCATGTCCAGGAAAAGCCGGCAAAGCCACTGGTAGTAGCTGGTTATTAAATAATAACACCATTCACGTTATGAAAACTTAGTATAGACTTTTTCTGGCTTTCGGACGGCGAGCAATTGCTAGCTCACCGTCCAGAAAGTGAGCCTCAAAAAGATAGAGTCAGCAGAATTGACGAAGCCCGTTAAGACATGCCTTTGAAAGAATTACCGTGGTTCTCGCAAAGCGAAACTGAAAGAACATAGGTCTATCTATCTATCTATTGTGGTCTGGTTTCCGCACTTAGTCATTGGTAGATCATTGTGCGTGAGCTTTGGCGGCCAACACTCCAACCAGCCCACCTCATTTCAGAAGTAGATGAGACTTTTCAGTCTGCTCAGGGCGCCTATGAGTGAATTCGGTGTTCTCAAAGTTCATATTATTATTTCGCTGACGGAAGATCACTAAGAACTCGAAGAACACGTGCACGACGGTTTCCTCTGACCCCGTGCATCCTCTGCACAGAGGACTATCCGTGATTTCATTATGAAGAAATGTTTGTTTAGCGAGCTGTGTCCGGTGATAATCCCCGCCACCAGACTCAGGCTACGTCTGTCCAAATGCAAAAGGTTGCTGGTTTGTTTAGGGTTCTATTTAAGTATGGCATGGCTTCCTTAGTCTGCCTGCAGCCCAGTGCCAGGGACCACCATTTCCCGCTTGTGCATTGGTAGCCAAATAATTCTAGGACATGCTGGTTTTCTCATGATATTTTCCTTCGCGGTTTTGAGAGCAGTGCTGATGAAATAAAGTAATGCGCAAGGCTGAGTTTGACTCGCGACCTACAAACTCGTAAATCGGGGCTATTACTATTTGCCACCAATGCTCCTGTTATATAATCTAGCTATTCTAGAAAAAACCTCACAGACTTTGAAGATCAGAACTGTTACTTCAAATCACTGGCAAAAACAAACTTACGTTTAAAAACCTTCTTACAGAAATCACCCATTTCTTAGATCTCAATGTTCTAGCACGTCTTATTACCTTTTTACTCCTAAAATACATAAATGACACATCATCTGCACAATGGTGCGTATGTATGGGATGTCCCACGGCCCACTCATACGCACAAAACGTTTTGGGAACACATTCATTGTGCGTACAAATAAGGAGTGGAATTCCCTGCCGAAGTCTATTTGTGTGTAGCCTGTGTTTTTAATTGCTATAACCTGGGGATCTATAAGCCAAGAATCGTCGACCACATCTTCGCTTTCAGTCAGTTGAGATAATGGTCAAGCGCGAGCTTATCAACTGTAAAAAAAAAATATCTCTATCCACGCTACTGACCCTACCAATAATGTAATCGAATTACCACATTTGCTGACCGTACTTTGACTCGCTCTGTGTCAAACGTGTAATTTTGTTGCTCACCGTGCTTGATTCAGCATTATGAATGGTTTTAGCGATTGAATCAATTTAGGCCATGATTGGGTCACCAATATCGGAAAGTGAAATATTGCATGATGTGTGCTACTAAAGGTTTGTCTTGGTATGGTCATGTGAAGAGGAGGGATGAAACGCATGTTACTAAAAGAGTTATGAGTTTACATGTGGATGGATGGAGAGGGAGAGGGAGACCAAAGAAAAGATGGATGGATTGTGTGAAGAGTGATATGAAAGAAAAGGAAGTTAGTGATAGTATGACGAGTAACAGGGCAGAGTGGAAGAAAAAAACGTGTTGCGCCGACCCCAAATAACACGGGATGAGGGCAGGAAGATGATGCTGATGATGATGTGTGCTACTAAAGGTTACAACCGTATTCCCGTCCAGGGCCTTAAGTTTGCTATTACAATAGTGTCACAATATTCTATCATTGATTTATAATTGTTGATTTTGACAAGTTTGGTAATCTATTAATATAATTGCGTCATTATGATTTTCCAATGGTCAAGCACTGACACTCTATTGAAAGAAGTGGCATAGAATGGTAATCTCGTACATATTGACAAATGAATAATTATCTGACGCATGCGATAACCTACCATTAGAATGTCATTGTGCAGTCATTGCTTTTAATAAGCTCGATATTGTCATTCTACCACAACTCTAATACGAGACCATTGACCGATCAATGATCGATCATTATGAATTAGCAAATTACAAACTTTTAGCAAAATTACAATGGGTTCTAGTTGGAATGACGAATTTATAAAAATAGCAGACTTGGGCCCCTGACCGAGCCCAAGTCACCGACGGCAAAGATATGTCCAGCAGGTCCGAAGCCTACTGGGGCCATTGGTTGACTTTTAAAAACTAACCCGGGGTCTTAGAACGTAAGACAAAAATGGAATATAGACGTGTTTTTTTAGTCAGTAAAAGTCTGATACGCCCTCCCACTCCGCCCTAGAAAAAAAGAAGTCATTAGATGATTTCTCATTTTTTTTAAATCTACCAGATGTTTTTTTTTGTTCGTGTCTTCTCTACCAGTCCGGGGAAAAAGCCTCCTAGCACTCGTTCCATACTTCGCACGCCTACAGTGCCTTCCAGCTCTCCTAGCTAAATTACAACCGTTTCGTTTCGTTTCTCTATTCGTTAATCGCCTTGAGTCAGCTGTATGTGAGTTTACATATTTGCAAACACACCAACTGGAGTAATTGCTAATGTGTATGGCAAAGCTTTTATTTAAAAAAATAGTTTTAAAATTACTAGATTTAATACGTATGTGATCTTGTATTTTAGTTAGAAATGTGACTTTTCTCAAGTCCATTCAAATCATACATTGTAAACATTAAAAAAAAATCCTTTTACTTCTACATACAGTGTCTACATCTCTATTTTCTCTACACTAACTCTCCTTTCGTAGGTATCATCATCATCATCATCATCATTTCAGCCGAAAGACGTCCACTGCTGGACATAGGCCTCCCCCAAGTGCCGCCACAATGAACGGTCCTGTGCGTCTCGCATCCATCGTACTCCTGCAACCGTTACCAGGTCATCGGCCCACCTTGTAGGAGGCCTTCCAACGCTACGTCTTCCGGTACGTGGTCGCCATTCCAGAACCTTTCGTCCCCAACGGCCATCCGTTCTGCGAGCAATGTGCCCTGCCCATTGCCACTTAAGTTTGGCGATTCTTCGTGCTATGTCGGTGACCTTGGTTCTCCTGCGGATATCCTCATTCCTGATTCGATCACGCAAGGAAACTCCGAGCATAGCCCTTTCCATTGCCCTTTGGGTGACTTTGAGTCTTCTGATAAGGCCCATTGTAAGCGACCACGTTTCAGAGCCATATGTCATCACTGGCAACACGCACTGGTCATAGACTTTCGTCTTGAGACACTGTGGTATATTGGACGAGAAGATACCGCGCAGCTTCCCGAACGCTGCCCAGCCAAGTCGGATTCGACGATTGATCTCTTTCTCGAAGTTAGACCTTCCCAACTGGACCGTCTGTCCCAGGTAAACGTAGTCGTCCACAACTTCGAGAGTAGAGTCCCCGATCTTGATAGGAGTGGGAGCTACATGGCTGTTTACCATGACTTTGGTTTTATCCATGTTCATTTTAAGTCCCACTCTTTCGGAAGCTCTACTGAGGTCACCAAGCATTGTACTGAGCTCCTCCGTAGTCTCAGCCATGACTACTATGTCGTCGGCAAACCGAAGGTGAGTGATGTACTCGCCATTGACATTAATGCCTAGCCCTCTCCACTCCAGAACCTTGAAGACATCCTCCATTGCTGCCGTGAACAACTCACCACGCCTTCGTAGGTATGCTGGAGAAGATTTCTTCAGAAATAAGCATCACCTTTGTACTATTCTTCTATTTCCTTCTTCTTTTCTTTTACTATCGTCGACGATCCCACGAGATCCAGCACACAATATCTATACATTTATTTCTACCCATCATTATCATCTTCTTGCCCTTGTCCCATCTTATTTGGGGTCGACGCAACATATTTTTTTCTTCCATTCTATCCTGTCAACCGCCATGCTATCACTAACTTTCTTTTCTTTCACATCACTATTCACACAATCCATCCATCGTATTTAACATTTATTTCTACCTATAAAAATCTTTATGAAAACTCCTTAACTTTAGGTACACAAGTCTCCTAACATCTCAACCAATCACGCGATTGGAAATACGTCCAAAGTCCATTCCTCCATTCTACAATCTAAAATGTTCCACAGAAAGCCAAGTAATAAATGTAACAAATTGAAGTAAGCTGATACCACTGAACCCATTGTTAGTGGGAAACGGACACGTTATGCGCTAATGGGGTACTCTTTTACATCGGGTACTGTTACTGTGATAAGAAATATGTGTTTGGAAAAAGGGGAATGATATATCTGTGGGTGAGTAAGGTCAGAGTGAATGAAAAGGACAGAGCTTCAGGTTGAATGAAGGTTGACATTTAGATAGATTTGGCAAACAGAAAAAACTGCCTCTTAAACTTATAATTATATACTTTGTTGCACACCTTAATTTAACACAGGTGGCAGATGTTCCTAAGGTTTAAAGAAGTCGGATGGTGGTAGGTGATGAACTTTGCAAAACCTGATTCTTTATTTAGTTGGGTCTAGTATGACATGTGTGCTGAAAAAAAGTTTTTCCGGCTTTTAAACCTACTAGGAGATGTTTTGTGCTCGAATAGGGAATGTTGAGTCCTCTTGAAAATATCGTAGAAAAATAGTCATTTAGCAGAGCTAAAACTTATATTGCAGTAGGTACGTATATTAACTGTCAACGTTTGTGTAGGCCACGACGTTAGTCGTAGCGTGGGTGAATGGACTCCTCAGCATTGAACTCTAACTGTCTCCTAGCTACTCCGCATCGGACCCATACACTTATCTCCCGGCGCCCTGCATATTCTCTCATCATAAGACTTCGTTCTCTCGGCATTCCGCAGCAACATTCTTTTCTCTCTTCTTATATTGTTTTCATCGCTTCATCCAAATCAATCTTCCGTGAGGGTTTTTATTTTCTATGTATGTTGCAAAATTTTAACTGCTGGCTAAGGGACGCCATCCATTAGAGATTGATGTTGGCAAATAAAAAAATCATTTTACAAAAAAAAAAAAATACAACCGATTCAATGTAAAAAAAAAAACAAAAAGTACCCCTCAGTCAAACTTAATGTCATCTCGTATATGTATAAACAAAGCTATTTTATTTGTTACGACGTTTTTGCTGTGATTCTATGAGGAGTTCCATTCCATATCTTCTAAGCTCATCATCAAATCATAACAATATTTCTATGAGACCAAATCGAAAGTATGACTTTTCAATCCAAAAAATAATTTAAACAATCGGTTCACAATTGACCGAGATATCGGTAAAAATACGTACAGCTGAACACAGAACCTCCTTTTTGAAGTCGGTTAAAAAGAGAACTGTTCAATTTAACGATTCGTGTAATAATGTCATAATTTAGTGTTTACAGTCACAAATATAAGGTTAGGCAAGCTGCACTCAACAATTTCCTATGTGCGATTCTAGGGGATAGTCTACTTGTGTGCCAAATACCGTCATAATTCGTCAAGATTTACACCTAGATATATATTATATGCCATGCCAATATGGTGTTTGGGATAAAAGGGATAAAATATACATTATATTTGTTATTTCCAAGCTTAAGACTGTAAAAATAATTTGGAAATTAACTAAACCTTACATGCAGCAAAAATCCTTAGCGAGTAAAGTAATTAATGCAAGACCGACAATGTTACTTGTGATGCAAATATGGAAATAGATGAAATTGCGACTGTAGGTAACGCAGATACAAGTTCACGATTGCTATTCATATAGTTTCTATTTTGTTTGCAATTTAATTTGAGCAAGATAGATTACATGGAAGCTGATGAGAATTGCCGTTTTATAAAACGGGTTGCTTTGAAGCGTTATATCTTTGGATTGAATTGGAACTATAAGTTCGAATAAACTTTATATTAAAGGTACGTTATTCTTTTTTTTTTAAATTAGGTATTTAATTTTAAAATAATTTTGACATTTTTATGAAACAACCTTAGTCTAATAAGATAAGATACGATAAGATATTCTTTATTTGTTTAAACATTGTATACATACAATAGCATGCAAGATTGAAATTTATTATTTGAGTCCAGTCATGTTTAGCCGTAAGTATCGGCGTAAAAATATTTATAACATTGACAATTTCACTAATAAATAATTAATACATCTTTACACAAAAAAATTACTTAGGATTTTAATTACAAAATTTATAACTTAAAGACCATTCAATGCGACGTTATTTTTATCTTATCATGTCAACATTCAAAATTAATTAAAAATAGTAATTTAAAACAAATACAAGAATAATGTCAAAACCACATAATATATGTCAAAATTAGAAGATTTATGTCAAATTTGCAACATGGATGACAATATTCAAAAAATGCTATATAATATGTAAGGTAACTTTTTTTTCTTGATATGTAAGTAGATATTTTGCATCTTTTTTTTTGTATATCTCGCCTCATGAGCGATTATGTTTGCCTAGAATTAACTTATTCAATCTTGATTTAAAGACTCTAGGTAGTAGCTATCAGGAAACACAAACTCTGGTAGAGAATTTCACTCTTTATGGTCGCCACACACGAGCTACCGGCCACAACCACAAAACGCCGCCACTGGCATATTTCCTATAGTTCTCATACATTTATATGAGTTCGCCGCACACGTTTGATGCCGGTGGCCGCCACATGCTGCAAATCGCCGCTGCTCGCTTCTTGTGGCCCACACTGGCCACTAAACGCCGATACAAAACGCTGTCACACGTCATTCGCGCATTTAAACCTTCTTCGTCAGAGTCCATTATGATACTACGCGTATGGGTTAAAAAAGTACCAGCCAACAGCCACAAGTAGCTGTCGCGCGCTTCAGCTTCCTTTGTGGTCGCTTGTGGCTTCTCGTGGCGGCGTTCATGGCTGTGGCATGTGGCCCGTGTACAGCGAAGCTTAACTGACGCACAATAAATGTGTTCCTAAAACCACAGAAAAAACTGCTATTTATTTTCAAAATATGATTGATTACAACTTTTGGCCTCATTTGAAATACTGTACTACTCATTGCTACTATAGCTGCAGTAGTGTTTTGAAACTTTTATAGAGTGTCAAAAAATTTGATCAATTCATTTTCCAAAAATATTTTTTCAATCAAAAAACAATTTTCAAAATCGATCCATAATTGACCGAGAAATCGGTGAACATACATAAAAAACGAAAAAGACCGGAAGACGCAGCGTTGGAAGGCTTCCCACAAGGTGGACCGATGACCTGGTGAGGGTCGCGGGAATCCGATGGATGCGAGACGCACAGGACCGGTAATTGTGGCGGCATTTGGGGGAGGTCTATGTCCAACAGTGGACGTCTTTCGGCTGAAATGATGATGATGATGATGACATAAAAAAAAAAATTACATTTCGCCGAACATAGAACCTCCTCCTTTTTGAAGTCGGTTAAAAAGAATAAATCAAGATATACTACTCTGTCAAGAAAGTACCGGGAAAAGATCAATAATACACAAAATGTCTGTTATTCATCCAAATTTATTTTATCACCTTCAAAGTATGCTCCTTTAGAAACGATACACTTGCGCCAACGAATAATCCATTCATCAAAACATTTTTTAAACGCTGCTTCCGGAATTGAGTTCAGTTCTCGCCGCGAATTCTCCTTTATGTCTTCTATCGATTGAAAACGGGTGCCACGAAGTGGTAATTTGAGTTTAGGAAAAAGAAAAATGTCAGCAGGAGCCATATCTGGTGAATATGGTGGTTGCTGGATGGTATTTGTTGAGTGTTTGGTCAAAAATTCGTCCACAATGATAGCATTGTGCGAAGGCGCAATGTCGTGGTGCAAAATCCAAGAATTTTCTTTCCACAAATCTGGCCTTTTTCGTCGAATTTGCTCTCTTAAACGCCGCATAACGCTCAAATAATATTCTTTATTTACCGTTAGATCTTCCGGTAAGAATTCAGAGTGCACAATACCGCGATAGTCAAAGAAAACAGTCAACATGACTTTGACTTTTGATCGACTTTGGCGTGGTTTTTTCGGTTTCGGTTCAGTTGGAAGGCGCCACTCCGAAGCTTGTTGACTAGTTTGCATGTCAAACTCGTAAACCCACGTCTCGTCACCAGTAACAATGCGTTTCATGAATGTTGGGTCCGAACTGACTCGTTCTAGCATGTCCTCAGCGACTTTCATGCGATTGAGTTTTTGGAGAAAATTCCGATCTTTTGGGACTAGCTGAGCAGCAACATGTTTCATACCCAAATGATTAGTTAAAATGGTACGGATCGATTCGTGAGATACAGAAAGTTCGGCGGCTATCTCTCTCAGAGTTGAATGGGGATTTTCAGTCACTATTTTCTTCACTTTTGCGATGTTAACTTCAGTTGCAGACGTTGACGGCCTACCAGAGCGAGGCAAATCTTCCATCACATCTCGACCGCTTTTGAACGCTTTGAACCACTCATAAACACGAGTTTTTGATAAAGTCGATTCACCGTAAGCCTTCTGTAACATTTTCAGTGACTCCGAACACGAAATTCCATTGGCGATGCAAAATTTAAGACAAACTCTTTGTTCGATATTTTTGTCCATTATGAAATTCGCAATACACACTATATATGATATTACTAAAACCAGCACTGTATTTAATATAAATAACAGATGCAACTCAAACTCCGCGCCAAAATGGAAAACAGTTGTGCCAATCTAACAACTAAAAAAAAAAACAAAAATTTGAATTTGGAACCATAAACAAATCATCCATTCCCGATACTTTTTTGACTGAATGTATAATGCCAAATTTCTTTTTTTCTTACAGCAACTTTATTTAGTACCAAATTCCACTTGTCCAAAGAAACGGCACGGAACTTTAATTAAAAGTTTCATATTTCATTTTAACTAGCCTCTGCCATGACTTTTCCTCCTTTTCAATTCTCTTAATTAAATAGTTTGACAATTTGGTAGAAGTTTCTTTAAGGAAAATAGTTTTCTTTTATTTTA
Organism: Mythimna vitellina; assembly: GCA_949316375.1. Lineage (NCBI taxonomy): Eukaryota > Metazoa > Arthropoda > Insecta > Lepidoptera > Noctuidae > Mythimna > Mythimna vitellina. The sequence continues at coordinate 4,949,026 of OX438708.1, read as the reverse complement.
CTTCACAAAGCGAATGCTTCATCAATTTTCTATAATGACTTTTGAGAGTTCGATGAAAGTCATCAAACTTTCGCAATGCTTGAAACTACTTAAGTACGAGAAAGGTAATTAAACCACGTTGCATTTATGGTATATAGCTGAACATCATCATCTTCCTGCCCTTGTCCCGTATTATTTGGGGTCGGCGCAACACGTTTTTTTCTTCCACTCTGCCCTGTCACTCGTCATGCTATCACTAACTTCTTTTTCTTTCATATCACTCTTCACACAATCCATCCATCTTTTCTTTGGTCTCCCTCTCTCTCTCCATCCATCCACATGTAAACTCATAACTCTTTTAGTAACATGTGTCTCATCCTTCCTCTTCACATGAACATACCAAGACAAACGATTCCCTTTCAACTTTTCAGACACTGGCGCCACCATGCTGGTATATAGCTGAACATTTTAAAAAATGCTGATTCAGTTTAATAATAATATCTAAGTATCTTGACTTAGCTCGCGAGGTGGTCGATATATGGGAAGTGGATAGAGCAATCATTGTGCCGATAGTTGTAACGGTCAATGGCTTAATAGCTAAGACCCTCGAACAACATCGGAGGAGGCTCTCGTTAGGCAGCTGGATCAAGGGCCTGATACAGAAGGCAGTACTCCTAGACACGGCTCGCATTGTGAGGAGGTTCCTGTCTCTGGAGCCCTAACCACCGGTAACTTGGACCCTGCTCCCGTTACCAGAGGACTGCTATTTTTTATATTTTTAAATGTTTTTTGTAATTTTTTTTTTTTAAATATTTAAATATGTAGATTATATGTTAAAAGAATTACTTATTTTGATAAAAACAGCGTCACAACGTTGATTTGTTGGATTAATGTCTCATAATTACATTGTTAATTTGTATGTATGTATCTATTTGCCATTAAGCTGCATTTACCATGTTATGTTTCTGTACCACCCTAAGGTCGACTGGTAGATAATGCCTATTATAATGCGATTCGGACGAATCTTCAAGACTTCATTCGGGAATTGTAGTTCGAACAAAACCCTCAGTGCGCGAGTCCAACTCGCACTTCCCCAGTTTTTTTTTGCAGTTTAATCTTACAAAATTGTTCATCCGTATAACTTCCCAACGGGAAAAGGTATTTTGTTATGCTGTGTATTTATTCCTAAAAACGCCTTTTTTTCATTAAAACATTTTGTTTACCTAAATAAACAACACGCCTTAGACCAGGTGTGAACATTGTACACAGAATTTAACATTCTCCACCTTTTTATAAAGTCGTGATAAAAAGAAGGTTCTAGGAAAAAATGCGTATATTCTACAGCTTTTATGACTTATAACGATTTTATGAATTTTTAATTTTCTTGTTACAAAATATATTGTGTTGTGTATATTCAAAATTCAGAATAGACTGGGTAGCTTGTTGGATTTCTAACCCCCAATGTAACGGTAAGTCCCCTCTTTGAGGCGTGGTTGGAAAGACCTCACGGCGTCCTCACATTCCGCATGACGCAGGTTCTCACCGGACACGGTAAGTTCGGGAGGTTCCTGCACCGAATGCGTGCGGAAACGACGCCCGGGTGTCGCCACTGTGTGGACCGCCCGGAGGACACGGTAGAGCACACGGTGGAGGTGTGCCCCGCTTGGGCAGAGCAACGCCGTGTCCTCGTGGGGGCAATCGGCGACAGCGATCTCTCGCGCCGGGCCTTGGTTCAGGCCATGCTCCGGAGCGAGGAGGAGTGGCAGGCGGTCGCCTCCTTCTGCAAAGCCGTAATGCTAGCGAAGGAGGCGGCCGATCGCGTGAGGCAACGGTCCTTACGTTCCAACCGCCACCGCCGGGATTTCGATCCCGATTTCCGGCTACCGTAGGCGCAGGCTTTCGGACGGCGAGCAATGGGTGGCTCGCCGTCCCATCGTCCGGTAATCGGACCGAGCCCAAGTCGTCGACGGCGCGTACTGTTCTACGCGCGCCTCAAAGAAATGTCAGCAAATCGTAGGGGCCCAGCAGGGTCGAAGCCTACTGGGGCCACGGGTAGTGTGAAAGCGAAACCCGGGGCCCCGGGACGAAGGCAACGAAGGAACAGGAGTGGGTTTTTAGTCAGTAAAAGTCTGACACTATCTCCCGCTCCGCCCAAGAGCGGGTTTTGTCATAAGATGATTTTCCCACAAAACCCCAATGTAAAAAAAGCTTTGTTATAAGTTTGACAGTAATAAAGCTTGTGTTTGTGGCACCATTGCTCTTAAACGGGCGAACCAATTTGGATAAGATTTTCTAGCTGTGTTTGTTAGACATGTTTTTATCTAAATTGGTTCAGTCATTCAAAAGTTACGCGGGGAAAGGAGGTGAAAGGGCATGGTATGCACTTTGCATTAAAAAATAAATTAAATTACGATAGATGTTAATCGGACGCATAAAAAAAATTAAGAATAAATAGATCATTATCAAGTTTAAGAAATACGAACCCAATGTAATACTTAAAAATGGTAAAAGAATTTGACGTTACAAAGAGGTACCATTTTTTTGTTTGTTTGTGAGGCAATCTCTGCAAGCACGTTATGTGCTTTACAAACCCATTACGAATAATCTGCACTCTCAGAAAGTTGAGTAGATATCATGGCATTTTTTTTTTCTGGCCCCATAGCCAAGTTACGATCGTTTATTTTACGTCGAACGCCTCGAGTAGGCCACGCCTCCGATTTCATTGTTCTGACCACGTGACTGAGCGTTGAGATGACGTCATAACAAAGGAATCAGACGCGTTGCCTACTCGCGGTGTTCGACGCAAACGAAACGATCGTAACTTGGTTAGGGGGGCTGGTTTCATATCATCATTTTTGTACTGGGCAAAACTATGCTCCTTGGATAGACTGATGGTCAAACTTTTATGGTGTCTGACTATATGTAAAGGTACCATTTGGTTCTTACCGACAGCGACGCGACTGTGTCGCGCGACCCTTTGCTTAGTATGGATTTCTATGAATCACTAAACAAATCCGGCGTCCGCATCGCGCGACCGGTGGGCGTGGCTAGAAAGCAGTGTTGCGACCGCGACTCGGTCTTGGTCGTGGGTCACGGTTGCGCGAAGCGGTCGCTAAGAACCGATTGCTACCTTAACGACTGTCAAAGATCTAAGCACGACAAGCGGGACCAAAGTAATGTTCTAGATAAATTTCGGAATTACATATGAATTGAAAAATTTACCTATATCAATTAAAAACATAAATAAACTAACACCTTTTCCCATAGCATAGGCAAATATTTAGAACGTCATTTGCTGCGACCCTTCCATATTCCTTCTGCTTTTTTAACATTCGCATGGTAATTAGCGTTCGGGCTTATGTCTATAATATCGTACAACCTGACGAATGGCGAGTATCCACCCTTACGTTGTTGAAACCACTATACCGGTCTCCTGACCGTAGAGCTTGCGTGAGGCACATGGTGGTGGTATAAACGACGAGACAAAGCGCTTGGTCCGCCAAGCGTTTTGTCTCGTCGTTTATACTGCGAACATCAAAGAACTGGAACAACTTGCCTGCTGTGGTCTTCCCGTCCAATTATAATTTAGATGTCTTCAAGGCTTGAGTGAATAGGCTCTTAATAAACTAGTGCGCCTCACCATCAACGATTGCATCACTACTTACCATCAGGCGGGATCGCAGTTAAGCACTAGTTTATAACAATTAAAAAATATATATATGTGAAAGTAAAATAAATGAAATGGATTCTTTCGGAATGAATGAATCGCAAGCAAAGAATGATTAGTTACTTTTGCGCAGTTTTACGAAATTGACGCGGACGAAGTCGCGGGCAACAGTTAATATCTGCATATTATTTTAGTAGAAAAAGACCCAAAAGTTTTAAAGATTTTTAACACCAATGCGACGCTGGGGCGAGTTACTGGTATTAAATTAAAAATATTAGCTAATTAATCATAACACGGAAGGCTCTGTGGACCTTTACAAACAAGGGTAGGGCGATGACACCTTAATCTCCATATTGGACAGGTTTATCCATTGATTGATCGCGTTCTATTGTAAGTACAGAGGTAAATACTGTTATTAAATTATTATCTTTAAATGTAGGAGCAGTGGTGGCCGGGTGGTAATAGCCCCGGCTTACGAATTGTAGGTCTCGGTTTCAAACCCAGCCAGGTGCATCACTTTGTGTAATTTATTTCATCACCACTGCCCCCCTAGCCAAGTTACAACCATTTCGTTCGCGCCGAACGCCTCGAGTAGGCCACGCCTCCGATTCCTATGTTCTGACCACATGACTCAGCGTTGAGATGACGTCAGAACAAACCTCTAAAGAATCATCAAATTACTTCTCTAGCTCTGTGGAGCATGAGAGAAGAGCCAGATTTTTACTAAAATGGCTAAAATATGTAGATTGTTCGAAAGAGTCACCGTGGTCTTGAAACGCAAAGGCGCATCTGAAGGAACACGAGTGAATTTTAGTCAGTAAATTTCTAACACTCCCTCTCATTGCACCAAGAGCAGGACAAGGTATTTGATGGTTGCCTACCTCAAAAAATAGAATAAAACTTTCCCTTCAGAAATACAGGTATTATGAATTCATTATTTTTATACTTTTTGGAGAAAAATACAATGAAATCGGTGTCAAGGGCAAGGTACGACTATTAAAGTATAATATGAGACGAAAAAAAATCTAATTACGTTGAAAAAATGAAATACCTAAGTAAAAATGAAATTTTCGTCGCCTTAGTCTAAGGAGAGACGAGATAATTGAAATATAAGAAGAAACAAACGCTATTTATTTCTGCCTACTTTTAAAGATGTATGAAGGTTTGGATATGGCATTTGATGCTTTGAAACGAATTCAATACTTTGCAGAATAAAATAATTTTAATGCGAGAGCAGTAGTGGTAACGGCACTGACTTACGAGTTCTAGGTAGAATTTGAAATTTATTTATTTGCTAGAATATAGGTACTTACATAATATATAATAACATATTGAAATATTTTTTAGACTCACTATATTCGATTTATCAGTCGTGCAAATATTTTTAGAATATGCAAATAATAATAATGTCATGAAATCTCATCACTGTCATTAGTCACATTAGTCAAACATAATAAAATTTGCGGGTTCAAGCCCAGCCAGGTGCATTACTTTGTGTACTCGTAATTTATTTCATCACTACTGCTCTCAAAACGGTGAAAGAAAACATCGTGACGAAGCCGGCATGTCCTAGAACCATTGAACCACCTAGAAACCTGTGACATTCACCAACCCATGAGGAGGATGTTGCATGTTTTTGGATTTTAGGTTCAAAGATATGCCAGTTTCCTAATGATGTTAGTCTTTACCTACTGTTTTGGTTTTGAAATAAATTACACAAAGTAATGCACCTAGCTGGGTTTGAACTCGCGACCTACAACTCGTAAGTCGGAGTCATTACTACTAGCCCACCACTGCTCTATGATGTGTGTTAATATAATAGCATAGCATAATCAGCCTTTTAAGGTTTCCACGTGGTTTCTACTGCTGGGGCTCAGACCTCCTCTCTTGGAAAGGGAACGGGCCGTAATTCAGCACGCGGGCCCTGTGCGGGTTGGTAAATGTCTCATGTCTTCGAATTTTTATTTTATGGACATGCCGATTGCCTCACGATGTTTTTTGCTTCACCGTTTTAAGAGCAGTTGTGATGAAATAAATTACAAATAAATAAAGCAATGCCTCTTTTTGTGTTATTCAAAGTACTCCAACTAAATTCTTCTGATCAGGAATAATCCAAGAAACACGATACCGCATCCAAAACAACACTAAAACGCACCCCGCCGGCTAAGATTGCGGCCAAATCCAGGCCGGCTATATTGCTCACAATCTGGTTTTATCCAGTTAATTCCAGTTAATACCAGTTCATGCCGGTTCACTGGTAGCTCATAATTACACGGACGAACTAAGCTATGCAATGTCAGTTTGTTCTATCCTGTTGGCTTAATCTTTAACTTAATCTGGTTTTATTACTAATCGAGATTTTCTTGTTAAAGTTTTGTTTGTTTAAGTTGTTGGGTTAATGATCTGTGTATAGTTTTATTATTTTTTATAGCTCCACTCCGTTCGTAATAAGAATTAAACAAAATATTTTTTACTGCTCATTCAACCGATTTTGAACTCTATTCCGTAGGCATAAGGATGGCATTAAAAGTGGTTACAATACTAATCCGACGTACGGCGGGTATCCACCCTTACGTTGTTGAAACTTCAACGGTCCGGACTAAGCGTTTCGCTTCGTCGTTTATACCGCATACAACGAAGGACTTGAACAATTTGCCTGCTGCGGTCTTCCCGTCCAACTATAATTTAGGTGTCTTCAAGGCTAGAGTGAATAGGCTTTTAATAAACTAGTGCGCCTCACCATCAACGATTGCATCAGGTAGGATCGCAGTCAAGCACTGGTTTATATCAATTTAAAAAAAAAAAATACTGCAGTTGAAATTAGTCATGCCAGTAATGCAATAAAAGTCAAAATCAGTTGAACGAACAATAAAAAAGCTTTGTTTATATCTTCTTATTTTCTCAAATGTCTCATTCTGTGGCTGTCGGCTTACATGAAGGGTAAGCTTAGCCCTTACCTCTTCCTGATGATAAAGGACGCTCTGAAGTTGGACATCCAGAAAGAGGCTCCCTGGTGTATGCTATTTGCTGACGACATTGTGCTGGTTACCGAGAGTGGCCTAGAGGTCGAGAGCAGATTGGAATTATGGTAGCAAAGACTAGAGACTGTTGGTCTAAAATTGAGCAGAACCAAAATCGAGTACTTGCTCTGCGATTTCGGTGGTATCTCCAGTCCTGTGCTCATAGCTCTTGTCGGAACGCCCATACTAATCTGTTCCGATTTTCGGTACCTCGGGACGCTTATCCAAGAGGATGGTGAGGTAGACAGAGACGTAATACCTGATCAACTCAGAATGGATGAAATGGCGACAGGTTACTGGAACATCTTGACACCCACGGACGCCCCTCAAGTTGAAGGGAAAGTCCGTGATAAGGCATGTCATACAGAATGGATCAGAATATTGGGCTGTGAAAAAGACGGATTAAAAAAGATTGCATGAAGCGGAGATGAGAATGTTGAGATGGATGTGTGGTGTGACGACGATGGATAAAGTGAGAAATTGGTATTATTAGGAAGTTTGAAAGTGGCGCCATTGACTGAAAAGTTGAAAGGGAATCGTTTGTGAAAAGGAGTTATTGATAGCTTGACAGGTGACAGGATAGAATTAAAGAAAAAAACGTGTTGCGCCGTAACACAAGTAACACGAGACAAGGGCAGAAAAATGATGATCTTATTTCAAATGGTATATAAGTAGTTTAGTTATAATTTAAATGTCTCTAATTAAACAATGTACTAAGATATAAAGAATGGCATGATGACCCAGTGATTTTCTTGCATAAAGTTGCGGGTTCGAAACCGGGCAATGTGACAATGTGAATTTTTCAATTTATATGTTCTAATTCATAATTTATAATTCATAATAATTTATTTGCTAATATGGGTAATTACATAAAGTTATTAAAAGTATAGCACAGTCCAACCATATTACACCTAGAGATATGCAAATCACAAGCATTTCTATTGTTAAAATTCATGCAATTTTTTTTTACAATTAATATTTCAGTTTAGTTCATTTCAGCAAAACAATAATGTCAATACTTTAATTACAATTTGAAATGTGAAAAAAATGTTTTTTTTAAGGTTATCTAAGACGATCTGATCAGCACGTAAAGCCGTTGGTCCCTGCTGTCATTCGTAGATCTTTGACAGTCGTTACGGGTAGTCAGATGCCAGAAAATCTGATCACCAGTCTACCCAAGGAGTATAGTGTTGCCCAGTAACTGGGCTGTGGAGGTCTGGTAGGCGGTCGCTCCATGTAAATCAAAGGTCCGATTAACGAAGGAACAGGAGTGGGTTTTTAGTCAGTAAGAGTCTGACACTATCTCCCGTTCCGCCCAAGAGCGGGGATGTCATTAGGATGATTTTCCCACCCAATAAAAAAAAAAGGTCCGATTAGGCTATAAGCCGACCCGAAGCCAGTTGGAAAAGGGCTAGTGAGAGGATGATGATTAAAAATAAAAATAAAGAGAACAAACATAAAAAAGTCCGCCTCTGTACCTTTATGTGCATGAAGTGTTAAATAAATAAATAATAAATAAATAAAAGTCTGGCACTTCCTTTCCCTTCATTGAGAGCGTGAAAGATGCTGCTTGATGATTTCCCATTAAAAAAAGGGTCAAAATACTTAAATCTATTTTTTTCAACAATGTTTAATCGTCCAATTTTTCTATCACATAAATCAATACCGTTGAGCTATTGTCACTCGCCAAACATCTTCAATTTGCAAAGGAAATCATGAAATATTCATGTCCCTTCTCATTTTCGTCGCTTCGTGTATAAAAATACTTATTTTCTAAAATTTTTCGATAAACAAATGCAAATTCCTTCGACAACACTTAACTTGTAATACCGGAAATTAATATTTTTTGTTTTATTAAAATGGAGATTTATTTTTAAAGGTCACGGTGTTTCTTTGTTACCAGTTTTTGTATGAGATTTTGAGAGGTTTTTAATCTGATCCGGAAGTTGGTTTTTTCTCTATTATTACCAACGTTCGCGATAAGGACCTAGATGTAGATAGCTTAGTAATATGTGTCGATAAAATACCGTGACGAATTGACGAAAATAAATTAAACTTTTTTTTTTATAACAACATGTATAAGTGAGAATTTGATTCAGTAATATTGAATATAAGAAAAAATTACCTTAGGGATAACAGCGTAATTTTTTTTTAAATAAATTTAATGTTTTTTTTATGAAAACATGTCATTATCTTCCTGCCCTTGTCCCATTTTATTTGGAGTCGGCGCAACACGTTTTTTTCTTCCATTCTATTCTGTCAACCGTCATACTGTCACTAACTTCCTTTTCTTTCATATCACTGTTCACACAATCCATCCATCTTTTCTTTGGCCTCCCTCTCCCTCTCCACCCATCCACATGTATACTCATAACTCTTTTAGTAACATGTGTTTTATCTCTTCTCTTTAGATGACCATACTAAGACAAACCATTCCTCTAACACTCTAACATATTAATTTACATTATATCCATAAAAACATGTATAAGTGAGAATTTGATCTAGTAATATTGATTATAAGAAAAAAATACCTTAGGGATAACAGCCTATTATTTTTTTTAGTTCATATAAAAAAGAGAGTTTGCAACCTCGATGTTGGATTAAGATAAAATTTAAATGCAGAAATTTAAAATTTTTGATCTGTTCGATCATTAAAATCTTACATGATCTGAGTTCAAACCGGTGTAAGCCAGGTTGGTTTCTATCTTTTATAATATAAAATCTTTTAATACGAAATAATTAAATATTTAAATTAAATTCATATTAAGAAGAATTCGTGGTGAAAGGTCCGATGTCTTTGTGCAGCAATGGACGCCTCTATATTAACAGTGTCTTTAAGTGACCCAGATGACTTGTATATTGAGAATCAAGACGTTGTAAGTGCTTATGTTGTATTTTTTTCGAGCTTCCTTCTGTCTAGTATTGACGGAATCTATCTAGTTCATCCCGCATCTCCTTCTTGACTTACTGCAGCTCCATCTCCCTGTCTCACGGTACAAGTTCTGTGATACTTTCAACTGCTAAACACAGTTTACTTATAATTATTGTTTATCGTGTCATCAAGACTTTTTCCAACGAGACTTCACATCAGCTTTCAGTATGATCGGTTGCGACTGAATTGAATGTATTACCAACCTTTCTCCCTTTTTTCTTTGCTACTTCTCTTGCTCTAGGTGGAGCGAGAGAGCACGCCAGACTTTTACTGACTCGAGTTCTTTTAGTTGCCATTTGCACACCAAGACATCCTACCATCATCATCATTTCAGCCGAAAGACGTCCACTGTTGAACATAGGCCTGCCCCAAGCATCGCCATAATTAACGGTTTTCTGTGTATCGCATGACCCTTAACAGGTCATCGGGTCACCTTGTAGGAGGCCCTCCAATGCTGCGTCATCCGGTACGCCGAACCCCAACCACGGACCTTTAACATCTGCCATCACAGATAAAATTTTCGCCTATTCACTGTCAATTCAATAGTAATACTGAAATGTAGGTAAAAACATTACATTCCATTTTTTAAATTGCCAGGCCAATATCGGGAGTGGCTTGTAATGTGACAGGTGAAACGGCGCCATATTGACTCGCTTCATGTGTGCCGTTATTTTGCAATGACGTGTACCTGTACACTGGATGGTGGTGTATTTTTGGCCTGAAGTGTACGGGGCTTTTGTAAATTGAAACTGACAGCGGATCAGGTGTTGCATAATCAAATGGATTACCCATGAACGGGTTTGGCAGATTATTTGGTAATAGATATCGACGGAATTACATTATGTTGTAACGGAGTTGGAGCAGTGGTGGCCCTATGGTTTCAGCCCTGACTTACGAGTTGTATGTCGCGAGTTCAAACCCAAACAGGCGTATTACTTTGTGTAATTTATAGATTTGCAATTGCTCTCAAAACTGTGGAACGTGAGGAAACCGGCATGTCCGGGAACCAAAAAATTTGAAAACATGTGACATCTATCAAATTGCTCTGGGCCCGCGTGGTGGATATGGCCCATTCCCTATCTAAGAGCGGAGGTCTGATTTTCCCAGCTATGGGAACATTATAAGGCTGATTATGCTTATTATAACGGAGTTACCCAGTCAATTAGTTGTGGAGGTTAGATAGCCCGTCGTTCTATATAAATTACTAGTATACAGCCGCATGCGGTAAAACCTGGAAGCATATTAATTTAATTTTTATGAAATTTCAAGACAGTTAATATGGTATCTTATTGTAAAATAATTGATTGAATTCAAAAGAATCCGAGTCACAGCTTGTTAGTAGGCCTGTGTTAATGTCAGCGAAAGATATTGCCGTAACCGTAAGTTAACGGACATCCTAATCCTCAGCTGCCATCGATTTCGTGTCATCGTGAACGCTGGTTTGTGGACAGCGAGCAATAGATAGCTTGCCGTTCGGCCGTCCGGTGAGGACCAAACCTACGCGTCGTCAACTCGCGACAACTCTTAAAAGTACGTGTGGAAAATTCCGCGTGCATCTCGAAGTGATTTAAGGGTCTCTGCATCAGCCACAACCACAAAACACCGCCACTGGCATATTTCCTACAGTTCTCATACATTTTATATGATGGTTACCACACGCTGCAAATCACCGCTGCTCGCTTCTTGTGGCCCGCACTGGCCACTAAACGTCGATACAAAACGCCGTGACACGCCATTCGCACATTTAAGCCTTCTTCGTTAGAATCCATTATGATACTGCGCGTATGGGTTAAAAAAGTAGCAGCCACCGGCCACAAGTGGCTGTCGCGCGCTTCAGCTTGCTTTGTGGCCGCTCTAGCTTATCGTGGCGGCGTTTGTGGCTGTCGTGTGTGGCCCATGTGCTGCAAAACTAAGAGTCAAACGTACGATTACGACACCAACGAGGAACAACAGAAATTATTTCTCCTACCAACAAAATTCTAATCAGATACGCCACCATCTGTACCTGACGAAATTTTAATTACTGCTATACCATTTAGTACTTTATTATGTAAAACATAAGCTCTATATAATGTTATATTATAACGAGTAGATTATATAGCTTGCCTGTGTTTGAGAAGGGTTTGGCAGAAATGTCCTGGGTCCTGTGTCACCTACATATTCCGTAATAGGGAGAATTTCATTGTTATTTAGGGAACCCAATTTTGAACTTTGAAGCTGCAATTCGAAGTGGATTGAAATATAAGACTGCATGAATTGGAGTCAAACAGCAGCAGATATTTTGTCAGTTAATTATTTTTTTATTTAACAATTTATGTGTCCACATAAACTAAGGAACAAGAAGACAATAGAAAAATAGGTACAAACATGATGCTTATTTCTATAGAAATCTCTTCCAGCATACCTGCGAAAGGAGAGTGGGAAAAAATAGAGATGTAGACACTGTGTAAGAGTAATGAGAAAAATAGTTCACACAAAATAGTTATCTATGAAATAATATGACATACAATTAAAGATATATACTATCGTAATTATTTACATATATATAGCATAATAAATATCATAAAAATACATCTTAAACAATACTACCTATTTTTTTATTTTTTTTCCGCTTTCTTGGCTCAACTTTACCATTTTGTGCCTGTTGCTGTGGAGACTCTGGGCAGTTGGAGTACGGAGGCAAAGTGTTTTGTGGGGGATTTAGGCCGTAGGCTCGGGTAGGCAACGGGTGACTCCCGGTCCGGGTCGTTCTTGGTGCAAAGGATGGCCATCGCTATTCAGCGAGGAAATGCGGCCAGTATTATGGGCACTTTTGCACCGGGAACGATCAGGAGCGGGTTGTATATTGACGAGTGACTTTTTAGTTTTAGACAAATGTTGCGCTATACAATAATCTATACTATATATTATTACATACTAATATGCAACTATGACGAAATTGAAAGATAGTGTTTGTTAATTAATAAGTTTTTCGTGAGTCTTATTTTAAAACTAATACAAGTCTTGATACTTGGTAAATAAAACAGGACTTATAGTATAGTATTTATTTCAATATTACCGTTTCAAAATATAACAAAAAAAGGCAAGAAGTTTACATAAAAAACTTTAACATCCCATAAATCGTATTTTGAGGCTAGTTTTGAAAAACTAATAATGACAGTCTTTATTATTAATTTTAATTAGAATTTGTGCCAAGTTTCAAGTTTATAAAAAATCCTCCATACAATTTTTAAAACCTTATAAACCATTTTATAAGGGTAACTTTGAATAACGAATAATGAAAACAGTTTTTTGTTTTTGAATTCTTGATGGGTTCGCGTTTGACCACTATCTCACCTGATGGAAAGCGATGATGCGGTCGACGATGGAGCGCGCTTACCTAGAAGTAACCTATTCACTCTTGACTTAAAGATTTCCGGGTTGAAGCCATCTTTTTATTACTTACTTTACTATTTGTGCTAAATTCGAAGTATATTGGCTCAAGGAATAAAGTTTTGCATACAAATGGTGCATACAAGGGGTGAAAAGGGGAAAATTCCCCTTATCACCCCTTTAAATGTTGAATATACCAAAAACCCCTTCTCAGTGCACCCATGTCATAAAATGAAGCATTGTGTAAAATTTCACGTTTCCTGTAGTTTCAGCTGTATGTTGACAAAACAGTCAGTTTCTCATTTTATGATATATAGATCAATAAATATAAAAATCGTAGCCTTTTGGTACCGGAAACAGGACTCCAATGAACTCACGATATGAATTGTATCGAAGAATACTGTTTTCTGAATGAAGCCTTTGATCCAGCCGTCAGCCAAACACTACGCCAGTTATAATTCAAAATTATTATACATATAAAAAATGTACAAAACAAAAACACTTTTCCTGTTTATTTAATTGTTTTTGGAAATCCACACAGTTATTAATTAATTGTAGTTTTCAAATTATCATTTTAAGAAATTACCCCGGCGAGGTTTAGGTTAGGTTAGATTACATTTATATTTTTATAAATGTGTCACATAAATCTCAATGTCTTGACATTTCGCCACATAATTAGATTGTGCCCATTTCGTACCTTCCTTACCGTTAATATCTAATTACCTTTTACCTCCAGACGAAACTATTTTTATCCAGCAAGAAATCAAAATGTCTTAGACCTCGACATTATATCCTTGCCCTGTAGTACAATTAGTGGCCGGTGTACAAGTTACGGGCAAGATACACAGGCCATAAGGCTAATGGAGCAGAAACGGCCATTATGTGGTACAACATTTGGAAGAAAGGGGGGCGCACACTGAGCAATATACGCGTTGTCATTAAAGTGTTTGCTTATAACTGTCTTAAAAAAGAAGCTGTTAGCTGAAGACTTCGAGCATTTGTCTACCCCTCTTCTTCTATATTATTACACTTCAACGATAAATCTACGTAAATACGGCCTTCCAAGGCTTCATCTCAAGATTCGCGATTGCCAGAAACTTTCGACCTCAATGACCTGTTCTGCGAGTATTGTACTAACCTAACCTAACCTTGGTTCTTCTGCGAATATTTTCATGCCTAATACGTTCACATGTCGGTCAACGATGCGTCTTCCGTTACGCGGTCGCCACTCCAGAATCTTTCTATATCTTCATTCCTTATGCAATCACGCAAGGAAACTCCAAGCATATCCCTTTAGCCTTTGAGCCTTCTGATGAGGCTCATTGCAAGCGACGTTTCAGAACCTTATGTCATCACTGGCAACACGCACTGGTTCTAGACTAACAAAAAATGATTTTCGAATAATTAAAACGGCCAATGATCTTCATTCAGAAAATTTCCGCCAAAGACTTCCAGAGCTGACTTAAGTTGATAAAAGCAATAAATTGGGTACACAAGGCTGATCTCAGAAGATTTTAAGTATTACACGACATGGCTCTGGCTTTTTTCGATGTTCCTAGATTGTCTTGTGTTATAATCTGTCTGTTTTAAACCTAGTCACGTAATGGGTTCTTAAAAACATTAGACCGTCCAAGTTGTTTTTAAAACTTCTTTTCCAAGAATAGATTGGTGGACTTAAGAGTTTATAATAAAGAGTAACGGAATTTTTGTTGGAACGCTTAAAAAGTCCTTAAATTTATATAATTTAGGCTCTGAGCTTTGTTTAATTACGTAATTATTTTTTTTTTGTCATAATTAGATTTTATGTTCCTGTTTTTTTTTTTCATGGTAGTTATTTATCTTAATTTTGTTCGAGCGAAATCTAGCTTTGGTTAATATCCCCAGTTTATCTTGAAATACATAAATTTAATATTTCAAAATATGCAATGGACACATAATATGTAAATCCTATCCAGGATGGAGTGCGCTTTTTGGAGGAACTGTTGCAAATGGATGAAAATATTTCGATCGTTTTGAAAATTAGGCTATTTAAAATGCATTGCCATAAGTACATATAATAATATTTATTAAAATTAAAAAAAATATATTATTATACAGGACAAGATAGAATGGAAGAAAAAAACATGTTGCGCCGACCCCAAATAAAACGGGACAAGGGCAGGAAGATGATGATGATTATTATTATTACGCTTGCGCGCTCATATCCTAAGTTTGTATCAGTAGCCTGTGCTTTGGCATGGCAAAGCCCTTTTTTCTAGAGTGAGGGGCTAGAATAAGAGAGATTCAATCTGGAGGGTAGTTTTGTGGCGAAGTGTTGGGCATCAGCTACCCCTCGGACCCGACCTCCTGGGAGAACTCTCTGAAAGAAACTCCACTCCTAAAGTATCTCATGATATATTGCTCTCTTGTTGCCACATCACTTCGTGCTAGCGACAGTTTTTGGAGATCCATTTATTGAGTGAGCAAGACTTGCTCATGGGGTGACTCACCCCATGTTTTTTTTATCGATGGAAATTAATATCATTGTTCAGGGAGGGGCCACAGTTTTAACATAGTTCCTGGTAACCATTCAATTAAGCCTTCCAAAACCATAGCCCTATATCATTGTTTTCCATATATCGCAATAGTTTCCCACGAATCGGGGATTATTTTTGAGTGCATTTACATAACGCGTACAGGGACAATCGTCAATTGGTCCACGTTCCACGAAAATTCTCTATTAAGCCACTGCATTACGACAAGTTTACCTCAATAGTAAAGCATCTACGAAGGATTTCCTCATTCAATACACGTAGTTTATCTGCCTTCAATATTTTAGCCCCAAAAACAACTGAAACCGCGTCACAAATTCAGTGGGTCCACAACAGATTACAGGATTAGCCCTGAAGGTAATCAGATGGCAAAGTTTTGGACAATATTTGGGATGGAACCAACAGACAATTAGCTTATTTGGGATTCTGTTTGTGATCTACTCTACAATTGGTTGTACTTGATTGGTTGTGTAGTTCTTAAAATTTGTGATCAAATCTGTTTTTACAATGTAAAATGAAAAATGAAATTTATTTTGCAAATAGGTTTTAAAAAACACTTTACACGTAAATTTTTTCGTCAGTAAGATTAGGCCGGTGTTTTCTAGCTGGAACAAACTCAGGGGTCAAAGTTTCTTTTAAAGTCCATACAGCAAACATGTGATGGTCAAATTATATGAGAACCATGCGTATTAGTGTCTGAGATTCTGATGGTCTTTTGAGGAAAGAACTACACATATTTTAGTAGACCTGTCCAGTCAGACCTCCAGTCAGTCTGACCTGTCCGACTGAGCAGTGGTGGCCGAGTGGTAACGGCCCCGACTTACGAGTTGTAGGTCGCGGGTTCAAACCCAGCCAGGCGCATTACTTTGTGTAATTTATTTCTTCACCACTGCTCTCAAAACGGTGAAGGAAAACATCGTGAGGAAACCGGCATGTCCTAGAACCAAAATTCGAAGACATGTGACATCCACCAACCCGCACTGGGCCCGCGTGGTGGATTACGGCCCGTTCCCTCTCCTAGAGAGGAGACCTGAGCCCCAACAGTGGAAACATTATAAGGCCGACTATGCTATGCTATGCTATGCTGTCCAAATTTTTCAGTATTTATGTTACTTAAACTCAGGACTATTAAGGAGCTCAACATGATCTACTCTACTCCATATTGTTTGTGCTTGATTGATTGTACAGTTGTTTTGCCGTCTTATCTGGTAAATTGAGTGTAGTAATAGCCCAGTGGTTAAGGCACTTATGCATGAGGTGGGTGTGAAACCGGGTGTACCAATATGAATTCTTCAATCCATATGTACTATTCTAAGTTTATCTAGGACATTATTGACTTTACGTGTCTCGAAAAGCATGTACTGCCATTGATCCCGGTCCATAGTTATTTGTAGATTTTTAATAGTCGTTACAGATGCCAGAAAGTCTGTTCAGTTTAAATATGCATTTCAATACTTAGTGATCTTTGTTGACAAATTATTTATTTAAGAAATTCATCAGCCCCCCTAGTCAAGTTACGACCGTTTGGTTTCGATTTTCATGCGTCAAACGCATCGAGTCGGCCACGCCTCCGATTTCTTTGTTCTGACTACGTGACTGAGCGTTGAGATGACGTCAGAACAAAGGAATCGGAGGCGTGGCCGACTCGATGCATTCAACGTAAGAGAATCGAAACGAAACGGTCGTAAATTGGCTAAGCCTGCAGAAGTGCATTGGTATTGATATCTACACAAGTACACACAAACACGCTGGTAACGCAATCAAGATTTATTAAAATAGGTAAATTCATAAATAATTCTTGATTATTTTAGGATAAAAAATACACGTTTTAACAATAGCTGACTTCTATTCAGTGGCCGATTCTGAATATACTACTGTCAGGATGTGCAACCATCATGGTACATGTTAGATAATTCTCACTTAAACTCCGAAAATAACTCAAAATAATCCAACGTGTTATCTCAAGCCGTCTTAGAGGCCATTACATAAATAATCACAAGCTACTCGACCATTACTAATTTCCATTACATTACCAATCCACTCCAATTACTATTATCACTGCATGCATATTTAAATACGATCTTGACCAGTGTACAGTCAGTGAAACAAGTAAAAAGTCAAAAATTTAAAAAAGGAATTGTCTTGTCAACGATAAGTGCCTTTTAAATGTTATTTTCCTTTTTTGTGGAAAAGTTATTGAAGGGTTATGAATACTTGAAAAAAATAGTGTTATTGTTATTTAGTTAGGTTTCTAGAGATATTTAAAAAAAAATGTATTATTAAAACTTAAAACTATTTTATTTCGCATAGACGACTTATAAAAAGTAAGATGCTAGCATACGGTTCAAAATGATCTTCTCTTATGGAGAAGAACCGGCAAGTATATTTTGATAAAAGTGGAAAAAGTTCGTCATTGAGACTGAGGCAGAATTCACCCGAGCCGAGTGCTGAAGTGATAAATATCCACGTGTATCAAACGACGTTTTTCAATACACTTGCGAATATTGTCCACGAAACTGTCATGGTTGGTAAATTCATAATTAAATCAATCATTCAAAACAATTGATAGTAGAAAACACTACGAGCAGTATTTTTCCATTTTGATCGTAATTCATTCATTCATAATCCATAGTCTGTACAGTATATCCATAAATTGGGTGATATTTTGGGACATAAACAAACGCTAATAACTTTGCTGTTTATGAATATTATTTATTGAGACTTTACTTGAATAATGACAAGACCTTTTCTAATAAGCCTTTTAAGTATTTGTACTAATTAAAAAAATTATGGTGTATATTAAATAGTTGCCTATATTACACTGTAATATTATCAAGACAAAAGTTTGTAAGCCAGTTACTTCTTCACGCTCGAATAGCTGGACGGATTTTCTTGAAACTTAATACACGGGTAGACAGTAGACCATATTATTTTGTTATTTATTTAATACTTTATGTACATAAAGGTACAGAGGCGAAATTAATGCCTTAGGCATTTTCTATTAGTCAACCTTTGGGTGATTAGCATTAGCACTATCAGCCTTTTTTAATGTTCCCACTGCTGGGAATCAGGCCTCCTCTCTTGGAGAGGGAATGGGCCGTATTCCACCACGTGGGCCCAGTTCGGGTTGGTGAATGTCACATGTCTTCGAATTTGTGCCGGTTGCCGAAATTGTAAACCGCAATTTAACTTTAAAGTTTGTACGGAACCCTCAGTGCATGAGTCCGACACGCACTTGCCGTTTTTTCATAGTATCTCTAAGCAATCTAAATTCAAAACTGCTCAGCAACTTTTGTCTCTCACTGTACGTCAGTCCTACTACAACATTTGCTTCTAACGATGTTCCTTACATTAGTAATATTATTGTAGCTGCAGTACCTCTGTTTTATATAGTTAATTAACTATTTGTTTATGTATGTTATGTTTGTTTTGGTACGAGCGGCAGGAGTGGGCAACCTTTGTTGAATTTGATTGTTGAAGTTCATGACAAATTCATTCCTTTTTTAAATTTGTTATAGTTTCTTTTTTATGTTCATTATTTTGTGAGATTATTTGTGTACTTTATCGGTGAGCCTTAGTTTCTGGATAATAAATGTTTATTTTTATTATTTATTAATTTACATTTATGATCTTACATTTTTTTTTATTTTGTCCATCTTCGGTTCCGCCAACAGGCATGCGAAATGTGGTGATAATTTTAATATTATTAAAATTACTTAATTGTTATGTACAAGATATCATAAAAAAAAAAACTGGCCAAGTGCAAGTCGGACTTGCGTATGAAGAGTCCATATCGTTTGTAACATAAAATGGCAAAAAAAAAATACGTTTGTTGTACGGGATCTCCACTTAAATATTTATTTTACTGTGTTTTTAATATTTGTTGTTATAGTGGCAACAGAAATATCATCATTTCAGCCTAAGGACTCCACTGTTGGACATAAGCCTGTCCAAGTGTCGCCACAACAAACGGTCCTGTGAGCAACTCTCACTTGTTCACCTTGTGGAGAGAAGGGAGGCCTTATTGTGTCTTCCGGTGCACAGTCGCCACTCTAGAACAGAAATACATCATCTGAGAAATTTTCAACTTTTCGTCGATTACTTAGTATTTAAATAATCTGTCCGTTTATAAACATAATTACGAAAGACAAAAGTTATTATTTAGAATTTATTCTTTAAAAATAGTGTGTTTTTTTTCACAACTTTCACACCACGCCATCCAGTCCCAAACTCAGCAGAGCACATGCTCTGTCAGCACATGCTATGAGTACTAGATAACTAATAAATATAATTATACATTTTCTAAATACATACACATTATAGACACCCGGACACAGAACAAATGATCGTGCTCATCACACAACCGCCAGCGTAGCAGTCAGGGCCACTAACCACTAGACCAACAAGTCAGTCAAAAATATAAAGTGGTCCTGCCAAAAGGTTGTCCATCCCTGTTCAACTACGCAGGTATCTTTGTTTTGGTAACAGAAGATTGTCTGCTGTAAATTGGATTATATTTTTCCTGTTAGTGGCCATTTTCTTTTATATTAAACCTGACCTATAAAGATCTTAATTTAATTAAGCGCTAAATAGAATCTATTACTAGTTAGTTCTCGTTTTAATATTAAGTTATGAACTTGTTATTTAAGAGTAATTTTCACCAATTAACTTTAAAGATGGACAAAATTTAGAAAAAAAAAATCGGTACAGGTATCAGCGCGGATCTTGAGCGCTGACTTTTACTTGCCAGAAGTAAAATATCAGGTCTCTTTGGTGGTATGAAGCGAGACGCGGGGGCGGGGAGTGTCAATGATTGGCTCGCCACGCATCGCATCATAGACGTCAATCGTGATTGGTTCCCTGCGCTTGCTGCATGTACTTAATGACGAAAAGTACACTTCCGTGCCAATAAATTGACTCGTGATTTTTAATCCATCGATTTTATTTTTATTATTGGTTATTTTATTAGTGGTTATTATGTCACCATAAATGGTTTAGCCGCGAACGCATAACAGGCACACTGAGAAAGTTCCTTTCAAAAGTAGGTAAAATTTTAGGAATTTCTTCGTAGGGATATTAGAAATCTTTGAAATTTTCGTCTTTGCTACAATATGCATACCTTCCGGTAGAATTTCTCTGAAAGATAATAAAAACCGTAAAAAATCTGTTGCATAGTTAATAAGTAAACGGAAAAACAGAAAGAGAAACAGCGACTTTGATTTAAACTATTTATGTTTTTTTTTTAACTTTTACCTTCAACCAGAATTAAGAAGATAGCAGGTAAAAGAAAAAATAAAATAAAATAGGTGTACATTTTCATTGCCATAAGTGTACGTTGCGCAAAGCAATCCCCACTCTTTCACCGAGCGCTCAAGATCTGTGCCGATACCTGAAGCAAGAAAGTTATAATTTTTATAGATTTTGAGAGTCTCTACAGGTAGTGAAACAACAGAAAGTCTGACTATCAGACTATCCAAGGAGTATCGTGTTGTCCAGTGCCCAGTGGAGGTCTAATAAGCAGTCACTCCATGTAAAACAGACATTCAGCGGCATTCGGTTAGACTGGAAGTTGACCGCAAGCTAAGTGGGAACAAGCTAGGGATATGATGGTAGGTTTTGATACGCTAAATCCAAATTTGTTCACAGATTAAATCTGTAACTTGTAGCTCTTGGGATATCACTATTTAAAAATATAAATATTTGCACAAGTTCTATAATTATCATCATCTTAGCCCAGACACGTCCACTGTTGGATATAAGCTTCCTCCAAGCGTCTCCACAACGACCGATCCTGGACGTCTCGCATCCACCGCATTCCCGAGACTGTCGTCGGCCCAACTTGTGAGAGGCCTTCCAACGCTGAGTTTTTCGGTGCGCGATCGCCAATCTAGAACCTTTCGGCCCCATCGATCATCCGTTCTACGAGCAATATACCCTGCTCATTGCCACTTAAGTTTGGCGATTTTTCGAGCTGGCAGCAACCTTGGTTCTCCTGCGGATATCTTCTCCTGGTCCTACAATATACTTTTGAAATATGATTTATATAATATTTATTTCAGATTTTCGGTCTCATGGCAGGAAAATGGCCTGTCTTTCTTTCTTCCAAACATTTATCTTTGTGTCAGCAAGTACTAGTCCTGCCTGTAAACTTGGAGCTTGTTGCATCATCTTTGCAAGGGTCTGCCATAGTTTTAGAATGTCGAAATATTTGAATTTACTAAACGAATCTATTATAGATTTTTCATTTTAGTGAATCATAAAATATGGCCTATGAGACTTGAGGATGTTGTTATGGTTGTATGATAAAAATTCTAACGTTTTACATTATGGTGTAACAGTGGAACAAAATTAAGCGGGCATGATTAAATCTCATGTTACCCCCCCTCCATCTTTGAGGAGTGGCTGGAAAGGCAAAATGGCGTCCTAACCTTCCACATGACGCAGGTCCTCACCGGACATAGTAAGTTCGGGAGGTTCGTGCACCGAAACGCCTGGGTGCCACCATTATGTGTATCTCCCGGAGGACACGGTGGAGGTGTGCCTCTCCTGGGCAGAGCACCGTCGTATTCTCTGTGTTGATGTGAGTGGTGTGAGTGTTCTCTCGCGACGGGCCTTGATACAGGCCATGGTCCGGAGCGAGGAGGAGTGGCAGGCGGTCGCCTCCTTCTGCGAAGCAGTAATCCTAGCGAAGGAGGCGGCCACATGCGTGAGAGAACGGCCCACACGCCCCAGCCGCCGGGATGCCGATCCTGATTTCCAGCCACCGTAGGTGCTGGTTTGCGGACGGCGAGCAATGGCTAGCTCGCCATCTAACCGTCCGAATCGAGCCCAAGTTGTCGAAGGCGTGTAGTGTTCTACGCGCGCTTTAAGATGTCAGCAAAACCATAGGGGCCCAGCAGGGTCGAAGCTGGGGCCATAGGTGATGCGAAAGAGAACCCCGGGGCCCTGGAACGAAAGCAAAAAAGGAACTGGAGTGGGTTTTTAGTCAGTAAAAGTCTGAAACTATCTCATTCTCTGCCCAAGAGCGGGGGATGTCATTGGACGATTTTTCTGACTACCTTAGCCAAAAAAAGATCTGCCCAGTTACTGTAACTGTACCGCCTACTAAGTGAGCTCTCAAAAGATCTTCTCAAAAACTAGTTTATTAATACTGGGTAATACTTTAATAAGCCTAGAGGTGCTTTCTGGCCTCTGACTACCTGTAACGACTGTAAAAAAGATTTCTAAATGACAGCTAGGACCAATTTCGACGATACAGTTGACCTAATGGTAAATTGGCGGTTACGCTGCATGTCGCCGGTTCGTTTTCCGCTTGGAATAATCATTTGTACGTCCTAGATAATATAATTGTGTTCTAGGTCTGGGTGTCTTGTGTTAAAGAAGTAATTTCTAGTGTGTCAACATATTTTATTTTTACGGACTAACCTCAAGAAATGTTCCTTAACCTTGAAAATTGCTGTTTGTCGCTATTATTATTGATCCATTTCCTATTCCATTACAGTATAAGTAGTTGGGAGCAGTGGTGTCCGAATGGTAACGGCTCCGACTTACGAGTTGTAGGTCGCGGGTTCAAACCCAGCCAGGTGCATTACTTTGTTTAAATTATTTCATCACCACTGCTCTCAAAACGGTGAACGAAAACATCATGAGGAAACCGGCATATCCTAGAACACAAAATTCGAAGACATGTGACATTCACCAACCC
This sequence comes from Mythimna vitellina, assembly GCA_949316375.1. Classification (NCBI taxonomy): domain Eukaryota; kingdom Metazoa; phylum Arthropoda; class Insecta; order Lepidoptera; family Noctuidae; genus Mythimna; species Mythimna vitellina. The sequence goes on along the minus strand of OX438708.1, from coordinate 4,925,820 downwards.
GCACTGGGCCCGCGTGGTGGATTACGGCCCATTCCCTCTCCTAAAGAGGAGGCCTGAGTCCCAGCAGTGGGAACATTGAAAGGCTGATTATGCTTATGCTTATGCTTATAATTAGTAATAATTTGTCCTCTAAATGGTACCGTAGTACCTAATTTGTCCTCTAAATGGCACTCTAATACTTTTCGTAGGTATTTTAATACCGTTTAGACGACAAATTAATGTTACATACTGCGGGTTTGTTTACATGAAATAACTTTCCAGGCGTTACCCTACGTTGTTGTACTCATACAAATCTGTTTAATAATGTAAGGACTTTAAAATGAGACCTTGACCTTCGCCTGTCCGATCGTTTTGAAGCAACCAATGTCCACTTTAACTAAAATTTTAAATGTTTACTTTCAGTTGTTTTGGTGGTTTTAAAGTTATGTATAGAGAAACTATAGGTAGTTTGATTAATTACACTATTATTATTTAATTTAATTATAATTAAGTAATATCTAACTATAGTATCTTTATATAATTATAATAAAAGTGAAATACCACTCACTGATTAATCACGAAATTTTAGAAACTATAACACCTACAAACTTAAAATTTGACAAGTAGGTTCCTTACAGGGTGAGGATATCCGTCAAGTACAAATTTTACGAAACTCCATCCCTAAGGGGGTAAAAGGGTTTGAAATTTTTGTATGGAGAAACCATCTTTCACGTGGGCGAAGCCGCTAGCAGAAACTAGCGTATATATATGATTTTTTATTATTATTGACTCTTTGCACATATTGATTTTTACTCTAAAAGCAAATAATTGAAATAAATAAATGAACAAAGTCTTGATTATAAGGGTAAAGAGCTACGTAGATCAGCAAAATATAATAAAAATTCTTTGGCTATGTGTATGAGACTGTATAATAAATTACCAAGTATGTTTAAAACATTAAATTGTCACTTATTCAAAATGCAACTGAATGAATGGCTCAATAATAATAATTATTATAGTATTAATGACTTTTCAAAATGATTTTTTAAAGTAATTTATTTCAATTTTGACATAAATTTTTAGTGAATAAGTTTGCACGCTTTAGTTTTAAGCAAAATATCTTCGATCTATCTATTTTCAATAACACCTTTTATACCATGTTTTAAGCAAATAAAATATCATTATCTTAAAAAAAAAACATTTTCAGGAGCATAGCGCTTGAAAAATAAAATAAGTAGCACACAATAACATAACATCGTTAGCCCTTACAACGCAAAAACCAATTACATTCCTTCGAAAACCAATTATATTGTCAAAAAAAAAAAGGTTCGAAAAGCAGACAAAGTCATACGTGTAACTGTTACTATTGTGTTACATGTACTTTACTCACATAATTACACAGTTCAGTAATCAACTGGAAAAAGCCTTCATCTCACTAACTAGCTGCCGAAGTATAAAAGTGTAGGTAGATAATGTGAGGATTGAGAATAAAAGTGTGGTTCTGTAGGTAATTTATTTATTTCTATGTTTTTCTATTTGTAAATAAATCATTGTTTAATTAATAAATCTCATTTGTTCTATGTCTGGGTGTAGTTTATCTATAATATGTATGTATTTAGAAATATTTAAGTATGTTTATCAGTTGTCTAGTACTCATAACACAAGCTCAGCTTAGCTTGGGACTAGACGGCGTTGTGTGATAGATGTGTGAATATTATATTATTATTATTATTAAATAAATAGTGCAATGTAGCTTAAGTAAGACAATAATAAGTGCTATTGGACACATTTATTACTTTAATATGAAAAAACATTTTTAACCGACTTCAAAAAGAAGGATTGGTTGATTGTACTTTCTATGTATGTTCATCAAATTCTCGGTCAATTTTGGACCGATATAACTTTTTTATATGATTTGATTATGAACTTTGAAGATATGGAAAAGAACTCCTCATAGGATCACAGCAGAACCGTTGTATCAAGTAAAATTGCTTCGTTTATACATGTAGTCGATGACTGACTGTAAGAAGAGAGGCAGGGGGGTATATCGAACTGATCTGATGATGAAGCTGGAAGGTAGGTATCGGGACTCTGTAATAAATTAATGTAATCTGACCGTGTTTGGGATTGGGTGTTTATTAGAATTGTTATGAGATGCACTCTGGCTATAAGGTATTTAAGTTTGGCTGAGGGGTTCTTTTTAGTGATGGTACTATTACTAAGAAGTGTAAAATAAAAAATACAAAATAAATACAATCGACTTCAAATGTTTCTATAATAGTTTTGTCTCTTCCTTAATTAAAGTTATTTTGCCTTTTTAGTTTTTTATTAGCTTTCAAGGTTATAAGTACTGCGATATTATAAAAAATACAAAACACAAAGAAACCAATAAAACCCTAATTAAAAAAAGTATCTTTAATATTCAGTTTATTTGAACTTATAATTCCAAGTCAATCCAAAGATACAATAACACTTCAAAGTAACTCGTTTTAAAAAACGTCTATTTCAGTGGTAAAGACCTATTATAAGAAGCCTGGAAGAAATCGCCGAGTGCGATAAGGCCGCCAATTGTATGTTTTTTTATTGTATTACAATTCAATTTCTTAAATTTGTAACTTGGTATGCAATAATGTATATATAAATAAATAAATAAGATTAGACCAGATTGGTGAGTACGTTTTAAATATATTTTCACTCGTTTATCCATCCCGTTGGATTGATTATAAATTATATCTGATTTATAAATAACATAAACAGATACAAATATACATTACAGGTACCTGCTAGGTTAAAATGACGTTCAAAGTAAGATTGTTTCATTCTTATTTCAGTGTGGGTACGAGACAGAGCTATACAGGTTGTCTAGCGCCATCTCTTACCCACAATGGAATAAGAATAAAACAATCTTACTTTTAAAGTCATGGTAACCCACCTAGTCTGGTCATAAATATAACATTAACATTAAAAAAAGAAATGAGAGGCATTAATTAAAATACTGTTATGACATATTTCTGTGTAGTTTTTTTATGTTATATATAGGGTTCCGTAAGATATTTGAGTTTTTCGGACACAAGGTGTAAAAAGTGAAACAGAAAACTTACTTATTTTGCGTACGCTGCCTAAACTATAAAAGATAGAATCATACAATGTTCTAATTAGTTGTAGATCTTATAAATATCTACCAAAGTTTGTTAGGAGAAACCTACTTTCACGCGGGCGAAGCCGCTGGCAGAAGCTAGTTTCTAATAAATTAAAATGAATTATCGTATTAAGGAAAACAAAAGTGCTGTGATTGCTCTGCATAAGGAGGAAATGAAACCAACAACATTTTTTAATTCATTAAACCCCGCGTGAACGCTGGCTTTCGCTCGGCCATTGTCTTTCTATTGTGTCTCTAATTACGCTACTCAAATGGTTAAACGCTGCTGAAGCTATATCAGTCGTAAGTCTATTTATCGTACCCTAAATAGAAACACCAATACTTCTTCTGTTGATATCATAAAAGAAAACAGATCGGCCCCGTGTTTTGAAGACTCAATAAGCAGTAAATGCTGTCAGAGCCACAATTCGATGAAATCCCTTGAGGAAACAAAAAATCTTATCTCTTGAAACAAGACAATTTGATAGTGCCGAAAAGAGAAAAATATAAAAGACTATTTTTAAGAGAAAAAAAAGCAGTGCGCAAGGCAGATTGATCGTAGAACAGATGATCGATGGAGACGAATGGTTCTGGAGTGGCGGCCGCGCACTGGAAGACACAACGTTGGAAGGCCTCTCACATGGTGGACCAATGACCTACTGATAGTCACAGAAATCCGATGAATGCGAGACACACAAGACCGGTCATTGTGGCGACACTGGGGGGAAGCCTATGAACAACAGTGGGCGTCTTTCGGCTGAAATGATGATGAATATCTGACACCGGTTTCCGAAAGTAAAAATAATTTGGAGTTTTGGTCGAATAAATTTAATTTCACTGAGAAATGTGTAAATTCTATTCTCAATTCGACAAAATTAAAACGTAGAACATGTGAATTTACTTGAAGAAGTTTTATTTCAACTGCCAAGCAGCTTTGTTCAGGTCTCAAGCAAATTTTATGAATGCCTGTAAAATTAATGACGGGTGAAATATTTGAACTAAGTCTTTTACGTCACCAGTCATCAGAAATCCTTAGAATGTTCCATCTGTAGACGACACAAGAATTACATTTTGTAAACTTTATATTAGGTATTTAATTTCTTTTATTATTCTAAATGTGAGGATTATGTGGATTGTTTTTTTTTCTTCTTTTCAGCAATTTGAGTATTTATCTACGACCTACCCAAACGTCCTTTCCTTGGAATTGTTCGTCAAGTCGTTGAGCTCCTTAGTAGTCCTGAATTGAGCTTGACAAATACTGACAAATGCTTGCATTGACTGGACAGAGTCCACTTAAATCTGTATGTTTCTTTCCTCAAAAGACCATCTCAGAGACTAACCTGCATGGTTCTCATGTAAATTTGACTGTTACATATTTGCCGTATGGACTTTAAAAGAGACTTTAATCCCTGAGTTTGTTTCGGTGTTTCTTCTCAGTAGTCACCTAGGAAACACCGGCCTCATCTAGTTTAAACGGACAAAAAAAATGACGTATAAAAGTGTTTTTTTACCTATTTTTTGCAAAATAAGTATCATTTATTAGTACCCCACTTTCTTGATGAAAGTTTGATTTAAAAAAATTAAAAACAACAGGAAAAAAAAACAAAACAATACCTTTCCCGGTTTAAATAAACAACGCCTTTAAAAAGACTTCTAATACCCTTTTAAAACATCTATTTACACTAATATTGTACAACTGAAGAGCTTTTTACTTTGTACGCGCTAGATTCAAGAACTACAATTTCGAACTAAAAAAAAATATTTTAATTTTGGATAGCCTATTTCTTGCAAAAGGCTTTAAGGTATTACGCTATGATTCAAGAGAGTGGAGCAGTAATCAAAGACGTAGGTGAAACCGATAAGATAAAAGGAGAAACTTACTGACTAACAGTACAATGCTTGGTGATCTCAGTAGAGCTTCCGAAAGAGTGAGACTTAAAATGAACATGGACAAAACCAAAGTCATGGTAAACGGCCATGTAGCACCCACTCCTATCAAGATCGGGGACTCTACACTCGAAGTTGTGGACGACTACGTTTGCCTGGGACAGTCGGTCCAGTTGGGTAGGTCTAACTTCGAGAAAGAGATTAATCGTCGAATCCAACTCGGCTGGGCAGCGTTTGGGAAGCTGCGCGGTATCTTCTCGTCCAATATATTACAGTGTCTAAAGACGAAAGTCTATGACCAGTGCGTGTTGCCAGTGATGACAAATGGCTCTGAAACGTGGTCGCTTACAATGGGCCTCATCAGAAGACTTAAAGTCACCCAACGATTGGAGTTTCCTTGCGTGATTGCTTCAGAAATGATGATATCCGCAGGAAAACCAAGGTTACCGACATAACACGAAGAATCGCCAAATTTAAGTGGCAATTCGCAGGGCACATTGCTCGCAGAACGGATGGCCGTTGGGGCCGAAAGGTTCTGGAATGGCAACCACGTACCGGAAAAGGTAGCGTTGGAAGGCCTCCTACAAGGTGAACCGTTGACCTGGTAAGGGTTGCGGGTATCCGATGGGTACGAGACGCATAAGACCATTAATTGTGACGACACTTGGGGGAGGCTTTTATCCAATGTCTTTCGGCTGAAAGAATGATGATGATAATGAACTGACTGACATATCAACGCACAGCCGAACAGGACCTAGAAATGTGAAATTTTGCTCAAGGTGTCCTTTTATGACGTATGTGAGCGAAGAGAGGATTTACCAAAATTCATTCCCTAAGAGGATAAAACGGGTTTCCAAAGTTAGTATGGAGGAACCAACTCTTAGGCGGTTGAAGCTGCTGGTAGACGCTAGTTATTAATATTTCATAACTGAAATGTTTGTTCGTTTGAATGAACGTGCTAATCTCAAGAACCACTGATTCGATTTTTTTTTTAATTCTTGGTGGGTTTTAGTGTTGCATAGTGATTTATCAAAGAAGGTTACATTACTATCCACGAGAGCGAAACAATATCCAAAGATACAGGTGAAATCGCGGACGACAGATAGTTTAATAAGTACGTACTCTATAAAAAAAAAATGTGTGGAAACGTTTTAAGAACTTTGTATTATATTTCATGGAAGCAAGCCTTTAGAGGTTCGTCTGGTGGTTCTATTGAATATTTTCGATGTCGATTCTAAGAAATATTCTTGTTAGTATTATAATATGGTGGATGGTTGAATTTGTAGGAAATATTGTTGTGAGATTACTTGCAATTTTTTTCAGCCTTCATAGTGAAAAAGAATTTCATTTGATTATTGAGAAGACTTAAAGCATTTTATGCTGCTGGGACTCAGGCTTCCTCTCTAGGAGAGGGAATGGGCCGTAATCTACCAAGCGGGCCCAGTGCGGGTTGGTGAATGTCACATGTCTTCGAATTTTTTAGTTCGAGGACATGCCGGTTTCGGCATAACGGCGGCGGAGTCGTCGACGGCGCGTACTGTTCCACGCGCGCCTCAAGGAGATGTCAGCAAACTGTAGAGGCCCAGCAGGGTCGAAGCATACTGGGGCCACGGGTAGTATGAACAAAGCGAAACCCGGGCCCTGGGACGAAGGCAAAGAAGGAACAGGAGTGGGTTTTTTGTCAGTAAAAGTCTGACACTATCTCTTGCTCCGCCCAAGAGCGGGATTTGTCATAAGATGATTTTCCCACCAAAAAAAATTTTAAAAAAAATTGGCATTTTCGAATTCGCAACCACATGCATGTGAAGCGGGTGCCATAATATCTGGGCTTTTTACTATGCAACAAAACTTGCAATAGGGTACCCTTACGTTGTTGAAACCTCTATGGTCCGGACTAAGCGTATCGCCTCGTCGTTTATACCGCGTACATCGAAGGGCTTTGCCTGCTGCGGCCTGCCCGTCCAATTATAGTTTAAGTGTCTTCAAGGCTAGAGTGAATAGGTTCTTAATGGACGCCTCACCATCAACGATTACATCACTGCTTACCATCAGGTGGGATCGCAGTCAAGCACAAGGATAAGTCAATTAAATAAAAAAAAACGTTAAAAAAAAAATCATAATTAGAAGGGACATGAGGACAAGCATTTTTAGATTTTAACCTACATACAACGAAGTCAGGTGTTTAATTTTAAGTTGTAAGGACTAAAACTGGCATTCAAAAACCCAAACAAACTAACTTTAATTTTAGGGTTCCACAACGAAGGTTCAATGTGGCACGGAACCCTCTTCACGCTGCCACCACAAAAAGGAACATTACTGGTACACGGCTGTTACATGGAGCGTGGTAATAAGTACGCGTCATTACGCTAATGGTGAAGAGAATGTACTTGAATGTAACGTTAGATTTTAATGATTGAGAAGTATCGAAAGATAAGATCCGGTTCCTACAATTTAATAGCGAACCTTTTAAATTACCAACCATTTTTAATACATGAAGAATTTGGGACTATCCTACTGAAGACAATTTGTTTTTTTTTAACGTGTGAAATCTGTGTCTGTGTGGATTTTGATTGCAAAAAAAAGTTTTTTTTGTGACGTAACAAGAAATTAACTGTTTTCAGATTTATTCCTATACCTGTGTCATAAGACCTTGCTTTATGCCAAATTTCAGGATTCTAGATCAACGGAAAGTACCCTATGAATTTTGATTTCCTTGAGAAGGTTGAATTACACGTTTTTTGCTATATATGCGGCCGTATCTTTTTTATTCTTTAACTCAGAAGTTTGTTTTTTACACAACTTTAAGGGTCCACAGACCTGAGTATATGGTTTTAATTTTAACTCGTTACCTCCACGCGTTCTCGAGATAAAAGGTCTTGGCTGATAGATAGACGGACAATAAAGTAATCCTATAACGGTTCCATTTTTTCCTTTTGAGGTACGGAACGCTAAAAACAAACAATGTCGGGGGACGTAGCGAGGTTTTGATGTTTGGTGTTTATTAGGAGAAAAAGTTAAAGTTCACTTAAAATGTTCTTAATATTAACTAAGATAAAAATGTCAATGAAATGTTCAAATATTATGATTGAATACACCCAGCTATCGCGGTAGAAGAAAGTGCACTGAATATTTATCTTGTAAAACCTAAAAAAAAAAAAAATTTGGAAGCGTGTCACGCCGATATTGCAAAAAAAACAAATGAAGGTATATTGTACGGTTGACATAAATATACCATACCGCTAAGCCAAAAATGTTCTTCCACCGACGGATCCCTAAAAAAACTGCGAACTATCTACCACAAAAACTATGTAGATACGCAACATCGAGCGTGCTAATAAGCACGGATCATTAGCTTAATGGCAAGACATGTACGGTTTGTGGCTTTTTTCATTCGCTCTTACACATTCGTTCAGTTAGTCGTTCATTCAACCGTTCATTCGCGTTGAGTGGAAAGTTGCATGACGCGTAAAAGGATCAAAATGAATGGGGTAAAGTATCATTAAAACGCATAATATATTTTAGTTTTTTTTTATTATTATTTAGCCTATAGTTTCGTACTGCTGCTGCTGCGGGCAAAGGCCTCCCCCAACTTCTTGCAGGTATTTTTTTCTCGAGCCACCTCGTATCAACCCTTGCGGTTTTGGAATCCTCAGGCACGCACTTTGTTAAGATTTTCATCATCATCGTCATCATTTCAGTCGAAAGACGTCCACTGCTGGACATAGACCTTAGTTCCGATTATTGTCAGGCGCCATCATCATAATCATTTTAGAACGACGTACACTTCTGCGCAGCTTCCCTCAAGCGTCGCCAGAAAGACCGGTCCTTTGTCTTTTGCATCCATCGGATTCCCGCAACCCTCACCAGGTCATCGGTCCACCTTTTGGGAGTCTTTCCAACCTTACATCTTCCGGTATGCGGTCAATACTCTAGAACCTTGCAGCGTCATCGAACATCTGTTCTAAGAGCCAAGTGCCCTGATCACCGCCACTTAAGCTCAGAAAGTCTTCGGGCTATATACATAACCATGGTTTTCTGCAGATATCTTCATTCCTGATTCGATCACACAAGGAAACTCCGAGCATAGCCCTTTCCATTGCCGTTTGAGTGACTTTGAGCCTGATGAGGCCATTGTAAGTAACCACGTTTCAGAGCCATATGTCACTGGCAACACGTATTGGTCATAGACTTTCGTCTTTAGGCACTGTTGTATGTTGAACGGGAAAATACAGCACAACTTCCTGAAGTCTTCTGACTCGATCACGTAAGGAAACTTGTGAATGTGCCACACACGAGTAGATATACAAGTCCTGTGCGTATCACAAGCAGGAGATTTTGGGTTACACAGCATAGTAGCATAGACAGCCTTATGATGTTCCCACTGTTGGGACTCAGATCTCTTCACTAGGAGAGGGAATGGGCCGTAATCCATCACGCGGTCCCAGTGCGGGTTAGTGAATGTCACATGTCTTCGAATTTTTGGTTCTAGGACACGCCGGTTTCCTCACGATGTTTTCCTTCACCGTTTTGAGAGCAGTGATGATGAAATAAATTACACAAAGTAATGCGCCTGGCTGGGTTTGAACCCGCGATCTACAACTAGTAAGTCGGGGCCGTTACCACTCGGCCACCACTGCTCTATTAGGTTACATACTACATATTAATTCTATCGCTGCTTTTCAATCGACAATTTTAACAATATTTCAATCCTTACTTCAGTACCAAATCGTGACAAAACCCGTCCTGAATTTCTATCAGCAAGAAGTAAAATGTGTTAATAGGACCATTTGTAAGCAAAACGACATTTCGGACATTTATTTCTTTCAATCTGATTTTGTGAACACTCTAGCTAAAGTTCGTACCGTTTACAGTCATTGACCAAATTGTAGTTCGGCCGAAATCGAGTCTTTGTGAGATCGGGCCTTTGTAGAGTAGCTTAAACGGGCTCCAAACTGATTACAGTTTCATTTGTTTTAAGCCAAAGATGCATCTGTCATTTAGGGGCGAACTGGACTAATCTTTTCGAAGCACGCTTTGGTCTGAAACCAGATGCAGTGAATTTCAGTATTCAAACAGGGCTGTGGCTCTGTTTCAGTTTATCTTTACTGGAGCAACTGCAGTATGAAAGGTTTGTATGATCCTTCCGAACGAATTTTAATTACGATGGCCAATCTCTGCAGAGATCAGTCTGGTACGCAAGAGATATTGTAGTGTACAAGTGTGTACGCAAACCCAGTTGCACACTATGTTCCCTTAGTCTCGTAATCCAATTACTACGTCAATCCTGTACGACTGGGGAGAAATTAAGTGTAAGACCAACGGATTCGCATACATTTTGAGGCTCAGGGGTATCACCAACTTTCAAACTCCGGGCAGTTACAAAGTAACTCCTAACAGAAAAACCCAACAGCAGTGTTTGTCCGGAATTAAACCCAGGACACCACGCGACGCAGTCCAAAGGGTTATGAATCTCATAGTCTATGATGATATGTCATGGACGTTATATGCAAATTAAACCAGATTAAAACAAATAATTGCCGCAATATTTCGTCATAGTAACCGGGTTACTCCCATACTTTAGCAAAGACATGGACCAGTGATTTCAGTTGATAAGCTAGTCTAAAATTATCAGTTAGCAGAAGAGTCGCCTTGCGAAGCGGGGGGGGAGGCAAGGCGACTCTTGAAGAGATATTGGCATGATTAGCGAAGCCCGTTTGAGCCGATGCAAGCCACGACCTTAAAACGCAAAGGGCAACTTAAGAAACAAAGATGGGTTTCAGTCAGTAAAAATCTGACACTATACTGCTGTACCCATCAATCGGCCTTATCCAGCCATTTCCTAGCTTACAGCAGTCCCCACCCTGCTTCAATAATATCATCTTGTTTTATGACACGAATTTTTATTTGATATCACATTTTTACCTCTACCAAGCACCTCCTTCTCCTCCTTGCGTTGTGTTCTTCAATTTTGAGGGTCATGACCTCCTTGCTTCATGACGTTCACTTGCATGATAATCCTTCATCTGTCTCTGTCTCTGGCGATGTTAGAGGCATTGTATACCGTAGAGTCAAGAGCGGTGTGGATCTGTTCGGACCAACGTTTTGGGCTGTGCTATCGAGATCTTGTCCCTTCTATTTTACCGCTCGCAATGAGCCTTTCGAGGTTGCCACCGTCTTTTCTGTAATGTGACCAAAGTATTGCAAAATCTTGCAAAGACACTCGGACGATAACCGCGAGGAGATTTTGATTTCTCGCAATATGGATACTTTAGTCCGAAATGCTATACAAGGCCTTGGTGCATCCTTTTCCAGAACCACATCTTAAAAGCCTCAATGCATCACGGTCTGCAGGTTTTAGCGTACAAGTCACAGTGCCATACAAAAAGAACGAGAAGACTAGAGTCCCTTCAGATTTTGTCAAACTGAGATGTGACGCTCTTACACATGACAATTCTCCTACAAATTTTCTCCTTGCACGAACCATCATTGAACTGACATTAGAGCCCAGGTAAATAAAGGCACCATTCCAGTCCAGATCATTCATTGATGATCCAGTAATGGTGGCCCAGTGGTAACCACTTATGGGTAGCCAGGCGCATTACTTTGCGTAATTTATTTCATCAGCACTGCACTCGTAATAGTGAAGGAAAGCATCGCGAGGAAACCGGCATGTCCTAGAACCAAAAAATCGAAGATATGTGACATTCTTACTAGCTTCTTCTTGCACTAGCTTCTGACGTTTTATAAGTGCCCATGTAGGCCTATGTGAAATAAAAATCTTTGACTTTGACTTTGACTTTGATTCATCAACCCGCGCTGGACCCGCGTGGTGGATTACGACCCAATCCCTCTCCTAAAGATTAGGCCTGAGTCCCAACAGTGGGAAAATTATATTACTGATTATGTTATGTCATGTTACCGTCCCTCAACAACTAAAATCATAAAGCTTTAACATAGCACAATATCCATAAAAAATAGAGCTACAATAAAAGTAGTACAAGCGATTTTAAACTCTAAAAATATAGTGAAAATAACTGCTTAACATAACAAATTTATGTCGTTTCTAGGACAATAAATTGCAATTTGTGGCCTCACAGCCATTTAATGAGGCCTCATTCAGGGTAGAGATGAAATTTCACACTGGAAATTTCAATTTTGTGCTATCCAGTCAACAGTTAACAAGTTGTATTCAGAGGCTGTATGAAAAGAGTGCCTCTGCCCTATTTTTGGAGCACTGACTTCAATTACCATTAGTGTTTTGGTTGTTGATTTGTTTGCTTGGTCGCTCATTAATTATTGTAATTGTTATTTTGTTTGTTAAGCATTGTTAATTGATGGCAAATATTTACATCGTGCAATAATTGTATATTGTCGCTCAAATATTTATTATTAAATTGAAAAGCATTTTGCACAGGTTTTCACAATTTTGTTGCTAGGCACGTTTAGGAGGAATTAGGTTGTTCCCAGAGATGATGATTCTATTGTTCTTATTTTCTTATCGGTTTCTGTGGTGTGCTTATTACTGGATCCAATTTGTCTATGTGTTTCGAAATCCACGGCCTAGCGTTAATAGATTGATTTTGAATGCGATGCGAATTATTTATGCGATTTTAATCTATATAATTATATAAAATGCTTTGTCCTAAATGATTGACGGATCAACGCACAGCCTAAACCGCTGATCGTAAAAATCTGAAACTTAGAGGGCATACTCTTTGTATGTATACTCTAAAATAAAATATTTTTTCCAGTACGGCACGAGGTCAAAATGACCCCGTATTAAAGTAGATACACCATTGAGTTTTGTTTTAACTTCTTAACCGCAAACGTCGGATATATTCAATACTTTCGTGTTTATTCTACCAGGGTCGCACATCCACGACCAAATACTCTATCTCGTCAGCTCTTCTGTCAACTATGGGGATTGAAGAGCTAAACGAGGTGGAGTACCCAGTTGTAAACACATGACCCTGCCGAATAGGATAAGAAAACACTCGTTGGACCAATCCGACGTAAATGCTTAAAGTTTTTTTTTTAATTTTAATTTTAGAGCTTTGTCAATATGTCGCTCCATCATAGCCAAATTAGAAGTTTATGCGAAAATGTGATTGTAAATTTTAGATATAATACGTTCGTCTCTTTCCTAAACTGAACCAAATTGAAGTTACGGCCTCCGAACGGCAGAGAAGACTATCTTTTTCTTAACTGCACCGCAATAAAAACACATACGAGGCTTATTAGACCTCGTATTGTAGTAAACATGATAAAGATGCAGATAAAGTTTAAAATTATTTATTCTGAACACCGAGTTGCAGCCGGCCGCTACCATTTTGGTACGAATCGCCCTTAACATCTAACTAGATAGGTACCTAACTCCACCCTTTTCATAAACAATATAACAAAGACTAGAATAAAGAATATTTTTACATTTTTCCTCATTCTCTCCTCAGAGCTTTGTAATTATAATTTATCGCTATGAAGTTAAGTAATCAAAACATTAGCGTAGACCCATAACTTGTGCTACGGGGTTTTTCGAAAGAGTTAACGTGCATGCAGCGTGGGTGCGGTGGTGCGGGCATGTTTGCTGAGGTAGGCACGGATAGTTTTGACTCTATCATGCGCAAGAGATTGGCATCCTTAATGCATAGGATACGTGGAAGCTCCAATAGCATCCTGAAAGTAATTGTTGAGAAACCAGACTGTCGTTTTGCTGATGCACTGGTACCGCAGGCATGCCTCCGGGTCTGGTGCTGAGGGAAAATGTATGATTATTTTAAAGGTAATTTATTTTGTTTAATTCATTTGGTTACTAACATAGTTATTTAAGTGTTTCTGTTAATAACGCATTATAGATTTTTTATATCCAAAATAAAGTATAAAAAAGCCATTTCACTACAAAAACAAAACGCTAAAACGATCAAAATAACTTTAATTTCGGAAGTCAGTGTTAAATAACAAGCAAACAATACCAGAAACACTAACTTCCAAAGTTAGTAATTTTTATCGTTTTTTTTTGTAGTGAAGTCGGTTATTTCTTTTTTGTAAAAAGTATTTTTCTGTCTCTTCATAAACATTGTAACAGCATAGACAGCTAGGCCTTCTAAAATAACAAAAGTGAGTGTCTATACACTTTGATGCTTAGGAATCAATCACGTCTCAGCGACAGACATTTTAATGTTTGGAATACAGAACGCTTGTGGCTCGTTGTATATAACAGTAAACATTCGAAAATTTTTGTGAGTTCTGTTTTGTTTGACACATATTTTTGGCATAATTAGTAACTTTCCACTATTGATATTTTATTGGATCTCGTGGTGGTCGGGTCAGGAACCGTGATCCCCAGCCCGACCACAATCGTATACTTATTTCTCAAAAAGTGCAAGGTACAAATTCCTGGGAAAAGTGGCATAATAAAATACAATTGACTGGCCTCTTGGTCTAGTGGTCAGTGGCCCTGACTGCTATGCCGGAGGTCGTGGGTTCGATTCCCACCCAGGACAAATGTTTGTGTGATGAGCACGATTATTTGTTCTGTGTCTGGGCGTAATTTATCTATATATGTATGTATTTAGAAATATATAAGTATGTTTATCAGTCGTCTAGTACCCATAACACAAGCTCTGCTTAGCTTGGGACTAGACGACGTTGTGTGATAGTTGTAGAATATTATTATTCCATTCATTTATTTTTTATATATATTTATTACATCTTTAAATATTTCTTTAAAAAACATATAAATAAAAACATTTAAAAATATAAAATTAGATGTCCGCTGGTGTCAATAACAGGGTCCAAGCTACCGGTGGTTAGGGCTCCAGAGACAGGAACCTCCTCACAATGCGAGCACTATCGAGGAGTACTGCCTTCTGTATCAGGCCCTTGATCCAGCCGCGCAACGACAGCTTCGACAGATGGTCGTCGAAGCTTTTGGCTATAAGGCCATTGGCGGTCACGACAATCGGCACAATGATAGCCGAGTCCACACTCCACATGTCGACAACCTCGTGTGCTAAGTCGAGATATTTGATTTGTTTCTCTTTCTCAGCTTTCACGAGATTCTCGTCATGTGGAATGGTGACGTCGACTATCATTGCGCGGCGCGCTAATCGGTCTATCACCACCATATCCGGTTTATTGGCTACAATAGTCCGGTCAGTAATGATAGACTGATCCCAGTACAACGTGACATGGTCATTTTCGAGAACTGGGTCGGGCACATACCTGTTGTATGGTACCTCCGAATCCACAAGGTTGTATTTTAAAGCAAGTTATTATTATTATTAATTAAAATAACCATTTTGTGCCGTAGTAAAATCTCTGTTCCATGTCGTGGTCTAGTCAGGAATCACAACACGATCTAGCATATTTTCTATTTAGAAGATTTAAAATCACATCTACACACAATAAAACATCGCACTTCACTCCCAACAACCTTGAGACCATCAATCCAATAACTTATAATCTTAAGTGTAACGTAATTAAAGTTTATTACGCGTAAAACAAATTAAACCTTTACGACTGCGCGTAAAACAAACAGCTCCCTTATATTCAAATTGTTTTGGATTCTAATTCAGATCGTTAATTGCGACACATAAAGCTACCTTAGTATTTTATTTGTTTCTTCTTTAAAGGACACTGCGAATCTTGGCGGCAGTATACAAACCTAGGTGCAGAAGGTCAACTCTATACAACGTGCGAAAACGCAAGGACACATAGACAGACTCATGCATGAAGGAACGTAAGACTTCCAGCCATAACAGCATAGGCTGGAAGTCGGGGTCGGGATTCCAGAAAATGGGGCGTGAAGACTTACGTTCCCTCATGCGTGAGTCCCGCCAAGATGCGTGGGCTTAGAGTGATGAGTAGATCATCGCCCGGCCGTCCGGTATCCGTCCGGATCGAGCTTGAGTCGTCGACAGTACGTAGTGTTCCATGCGAGCCTCAAAAAGATGTCAGCAAAACCGTAGGGGCCCAGCAGGGCCGAAGCCTACTTAAGAATGGGCACGCCACAATTATGGCGGTAAGTCCCTTCTTTGGGGCGTGGTTGGAAAGACCTCACGGCGTCCTCACCTTCCGCATGACGCAGGTTCTCACCGGACACGGTAAGTTCGGGAGGTTCCCGCATCGGATTCGTGCAGAAACGACGCCCGGGTGTCGCCACTGTGTGGACCGCCCGGAGGACACGGTAGAGCACACGGTGGAGGTGTGCCCCGCTTGGGCAGAGCAACGCCGTGTCCTCGTGGGGGCAATCGGCGGCGGCGATCTCTCGCGCCGGGCCTTGGTTCAGGCCATGCTCCGGAGCGAGGAGGAGTAGCAGGCGGTCGCCTCCTTCTGCGAAGCAGTAATGCTAGCGAAGGAGGCGGCCGATCGCGTGAGGCAACGGTCCTTACGCTCCAACCGCCGCCGCCGGGATTCCGATCCCGATTTCCGGCCACCGCAGGCGCGGGCTTGCGGACAGCGAGCAATGGGTGGCTCGCCGTCCGATCGTCCGGTAATCGGACCGAGCCCAAGTCGTCGACGGCGCATACTGTTCCACGCGCGCCTCAAAGAGATGTCAGCAAATCGTAGGGGCCCAGCAGGGTCGAAGCCTACTGGGGCCACGGGTACTGTGAAAGCGAAACCCGGGGCCCTGGGACGAAGGCAACGAAGGAACAGGAGTGGGTTTTTAGTCAGTAAAAGTCTGACACTATCTCTCGCTCCGCCCAAGAACGGGTTTTATCATATGATATTCCCACCCAATAAAAAAAAAAGCCTACTTAGGAAAGGAAACCCCGGGGTCCTGGAACGCAAGGCAAAGACGAAACATAGATGTGGTTTTAGTCAGTAAAAGTCTGACACGCGTTCCTACCCGCCCTAGAGCAGGAGAAGTTATTAGACGATTTCCCACCTCAAAAAAAAAGACTCAGAAGGTAGACTTCATACAATGCGTGAAAACACAAGATACGCTTTACGTACAGCAAGTACATGCGCACTCAAAACTAGCATTTGTTTGAGATCACCGTATGTACGCTTCTATGCAAAACTCAAGACACTGAGACACGCTTCACGTACAGTGAGTGCACGCGTACTCAGAACCGGCATTTGTTTGATACCATAATGTATACGTGTTCACTCATTTAATGTAACCGACTGAAATAAACTAAATTAGTATATTGATTATGTAAGTAATTAAAATATCTATCAGATCAATTAAAACGGCCTTGGCTCAAGTGATGAATTCACTGTAAAATTAAACCTGGTTTAACGTTGATGAGAATTTACTGATAATTATTAAAATAATATGTGATTACACTAGTTCGACTATTTAATAGTAAAGTAGAGAATTTGTATATGTTTATAACCACATCATTATATTCATTATGGAGCGGGCGGTTTCATAATAACAGTCGCAAATGATTTAGTAAAAGCTTTTCATGGTTGGTTCGTGGTTAAGAAACTATATATCAAAAACCTATGTGCCAATACCTCATAAGTAATAAGTAATTTTCGAGAAAATCACTATTTAACGCTTTGAATTTAAAGGTGTTTTTTGCATATAGCATAAGCATAGCATAATCAGCCTTTCAATGTTCCCACTGCTGACACACAGGACTGGTCTTTAGGAGAGGGACAGAAAAAATTATCTGCATCGAGAAGATTTTCGTGCGATGATTTTCTACGATTTTAAATGTGGCCTAAAACCTGATGAGTCATTTGATCAAATTCAAATTGCTTTTATGAATGAGAACCTTCAAAAGCAAACATCTACCGCTGGTATAGCGAGTTCAAGCGGGGTCGCCTTACTTTGGGGATGAACAAAGGAGTGGTCGTCTTACGACGGCTGTCACGGAAGAAAGTGTGCTTAATAAAAAAAACTTTTTACAAAAAAAAGAAAACCGACTTCACTAAAAAAATACTAAAAGGATCAAAATAACTTTAATTTCGGAAGTCGGTGT
Organism: Mythimna vitellina; assembly: GCA_949316375.1. NCBI lineage: Eukaryota > Metazoa > Arthropoda > Insecta > Lepidoptera > Noctuidae > Mythimna > Mythimna vitellina. The sequence goes on along the minus strand of OX438708.1, from coordinate 4,907,880 downwards.
TTCTCGGTAAGTATTCTTTGTTTTTTATTTAACACCGACTTCCGAAATTAAAGTTATTTTGATCCTTTTAGTATTTTTTAGTGAAGTCGGTTTTATTTTTTTTGTAAAAAGTTTTTTATTTCACACTTTTTAGTTGCGATACACTTATAAACAGAGTGCCTATTTCTCATGAAAATTCCAATTAACCCAAAAACTAACACCCTAACGCTAGGTTTTTTTTTTTTTATTGGGTGGGAAAATCATCTTATGACAAAACGCGCTCTTGGGCGGAGCGGGAGATAGTGTCAGACTTTTACTGAGTAAAAACCCACTCCTATTCCTTCATTGCCTTCGTCCCAGGGCCCCGGGTTTCGCTTTCACACTACCCGTGGCCCCAGTAGGCTTCGACCCTGCTGGGCCTCTACGATTTGCTGACATCTCTTTGAGGCGCGCGTGGAACAGTACGCGCCGTCGACGACTTGGGCTCGGTCCGATCACCGGACGGTCGGACGGCGAGCCACCCATTGCTCGCCGTCCGCAAGCCCGCGCCTACGGTGGCCGGAAATCGGGATCGGAATCCCGGCGGCGACGGTTGGAGCGTAAGGACCGTTGCCTCACGCGATCGGCCGCCTCCTTCGCTAGCATTACGGCTTCGCAGAAGGAGGCGACCGCCTGCCACTCATCCTCGCTCCGGAGCATGGCCTGAACCAAGGCCCGGCGCGAGAGATCGCCGCCCTCACGAGGACACGGCGTTGCTCTGCCCAAGCGGGGCACACCTCCACCGTGTCCTCTACCGTGTCCTCCGGGCGGTCCACACAGTGGCGACACCCGGGCGTCGTTTCCGCACGAATTCGGTGCAGGAACCTCCCGAACTTACCGTGTCCGGTGAGAACCTGCGTTATGCGGAAGGTGAGGACGCCGTGAGGTCTTTCCAACCACGCCTCAAAGAGGGGACTTACCGCCATAATTGTGACGTGCCCAGCACTGGGTCGCGACAGTCGCTGTCACCATTTCTCCATGAGAACTCGCCGGAGCTCTGTCCGCCATGCTGCGACTTGTCGTGGCAGCGGAGTTTCGCCCCGGTGTTGCATCTCCATGCGCAGATCGTGCATGAGTGCAAGGACTGTTGCCTCCAGCTTCCATGGTGACTGGCCAGCAAGGAGGCTCGCCGCTTCGCGGGAAATCGTCCGGTATCCTCGCACCATCCGCATGGCCATGATCCTCTGGCACCCGGGCTGCCGGCTGCTTCCGCAGCGCTGGCGCCCACACCGGTGCGCCATAAAGGGCCATGGACCAAACGATCCCCGCGTAGAGCCTCCGGCAGGAGGCGTCTGGACCCCCAAGGTTGGGCAGGAGCCGCCCGAGGGCTGCCCCAGTCCGATTTAGTTTGGGAGCCAGGCGTCGGAAGTGCTCCTCGAAATCCCATCGGCTGTCGAGACCGAGTCCCAGGTACTTCATCGTTGACCCGACGCCGATGTGGACTCCTCCCACCGTTAGCTGGGAACCCGGTGGTGGCGCGTTCCGAGGGCCGTGAAAGCACATGGCCTCTCACGGACTTGTGCAATGCCACCTCGAGTCCCAGCTCCTGGATCCTGCCAACGACTGTCGCAACCCCGCGTGTCGCTAGTTCGACCGCCGCCTGGTACGACTCTCCCTGCGCCAGGACCAGCGTGTCGTCCGTGTAGCAGACCACGCTGACCCCACCAGGGAGGTCGCCGCGCAGCACGTAGTCGTAACCGATGTTCCACAAGGGCGGCCTTAGTACCGATCCCTGTGGAACACCGCACGACATCTCTCGACGTTCCCACTCCCCCTGGTGACCAGGGTAGGTGATGTACCTTTCTGATCCTAACGCTAGGTTACATTGTTTTAATATGAAGTTCCTGTGTCTAACTTCCACCTTTATCATCAGATCAGTTCGATAGTATTTTATAGTCAAAGTACATTTCATGACAATTCTAATAAGCCCAAACACGGCTATGATACGTTAATTAATTACAGAGTTCCTGTGCCTACCTTCCGGCTCCATCATCAGATCAGTTCGATAGTATCTTATAGCCAAAGTGCATCTCATGAAAATTCTAATAAGTCCAAACACGGCTAGGTTACATTGATTCATTACGGAGTTCCAGTACCTACTTTCCGGCTCCATCATCATCATCAGATCACTTCAATGCATAACTATTCAGAACCATTCATTTATTTGTATTATCATAGTCGCTTAACTATCTTCATTGGGATATCTATGTGAGTATGAAGTTCCGTGACCATTTCTGGTCTTCTTCATCAGTTTCATTTCATCAAATGTTACTTTTTGACTGTACATGCTTAAGTTCTTGATGAAAGTACCAAAATCACTGCATACTTGCCTATAATTTTTGAGGAGTTCCCTCGAATTCGCCAAGATTCCATCATCAGATCCTGATTTGGTGACTACGGGACCATTTGGAAAGTATACCCTTTCCAACAAAAAAAAAAATTTTTAAATCGGTTGGCAAGCGACGAAGTTATGCGCGAACAAACATAAAAAAAAAAATACAAACATCCGAATTGAGAACCTCCTCCTTTTTTAGAAGTCGGTTAAAAATAAAAACATTCAAGAAAACTGGCGAATTACATATAAAAAGATTCAACATACACTGCAGATTGGTTCAGGAAGCGGTCACAAGATTCTACACGAGCACCTTCGCGTGAGGAGGATAGTTTGCCGCTGGGTGCCGCACAACCTCACCGAAGCTCAGAAGAAGGCCCGTGTGGAGCAGTGCCGTGATATGATTAAAAATTTTAAAGCAGGTTCGCCTTGGCGTGTTTACGACATTGTGACAGATGACGAATCCTGGATTTATCAATACGATGCAGAAACAAATCGTTGATTGTTCGTTGATAGTCGTTCGTTGTCGTTGATAGTGGGACTGGCCTGTTGGTCTAGTGGTTAGTGGCCCTGACTGCTATACCGAAGGTCGTGGGTTCGATTCCCACCCAGGACAAATGTTTGTGTGATGAGCACGATCATTTGTTCTGTGTCCGGGTGTAATTTGTCTATAATATGTATGTATTTAGAAATATATAAGTATGTTTATCAGTTGTCTAGTACTCATAAAACAAGCTCTGCTTAGCTTGGGGCTGACGGCGTTGTGTGATAGTTGTGGTATATTATTATTATTTTATTAGTTTGGTTGAAGTCCAACCAACGCTTACGAAAGTGAAGCGATCGAGAAGCGCAGGGAAAATTTTGATCGCAAGTTTCTTCATTTTGACGAGGTATGTGATTTCAATTCCATTACGAGACCAAAGCAGTATCAACCCCGAATAGTATACCACAAAATGCCTGCCAGAAGTTTTGTCTAGCCACCACACTGGTCAGAGTCTTGGGGCACCCTCCTTACAGTCTTTATCTGGCACCGTGTGACTTCTTTTTATTCCCTAAAATAAAAACTCAGCTGAAAGGGATACAGTTTTCAACGCCGGAATACGCGCTAGCAGCGTTCGAGAAGGCCGTGGAAGAGGTGTCTGCGGGGGACTAGAGAAAATGTTTCGAAAATTAGTTTAGACGCAAGAAACTTTGTATAGAAGCTAGTGGAGAGTTTTTCAAAAAGATTTATTAAAAATATTTTATCCATAGGAGTTAGTTTTTTAGTTTCTCAAAACTTTCTGAGAGTCCCACGTAATTGTTTGAACTTGTTAAAAAATCTCGTTTGCTTTTCTACCAATTTTGATTTTTAAATTAGTATTCTATATGTATATTTATTAATAAAGGATAATAAAGGTTGGATAGCAAATTTTTTTTTCATCCACATTTTTTTCTTTTTTTTTTTGTAAATCTGATTAACTGTGAATTTAGGTAGTTAGGATCTAATTGCACATTTTAATCCCATAACTGTGAATGTATCTTAGATACATTTATCGACACTAGAGTATGCGAAGCATAAAAAAAAAAAACAAAATACACACATAGGTCTACATCATCATCATCATCATTTTAGCCAATAGACGTCCACTAATGGACATAGGCCTCACCCAAATGTCACCACAATGAACGTTTTTGTACGTCTCGCAACCATCGGATTCCCGCAATCTTCACCAGGTCATCGGCCCATCCAACACTGCGTCTTCCGGTACGCGGTCGCCACTCCAGAACCTTTCGGCCTTTTCGGCCATCTGTTCTGCGAGCAAAGTGCCCTGCCCATTACCACTTAAAGCCTACATGGGCACTTATAAAATGTCAGAACCTAGTGCACGGTTCTAATTCATCGTTTTCTATGGGAAAAAAACGGCAAGAAACTCCATGGTACTGTATTAAAAAAAATATATATATTTTACAAACTTCCATATTATAATATTATTTTATTACGTTCATATACATATAATACGCTACAGGTAACAAATTTACTGGAGGCAATATTCGTTTTAACTTTTAGCCGTTTCATATGAAAGTAAAATGAATAAATATTGGATGTTTTTCGCATGAATTACAAGCACAGAATTATTAGTTACGTTTGTGCATTTTTACCAACTGGTTGCGAACGAAGTTACGGGCAACAGTTAGTATATGATAAGCTACAGGTATAAGTAACATAGTTGACTTCAAATCTAATAATACTTTAATTTGGTTGGTTTCAGGTACCGCTATTACCATCAATGTACATAAGAAGGAAGATCACACCCATATACTTCGTCAATACCAACGGTAAATATTCTTTTGATTATAATAGTTAACCAGAATTCTTACTCTACAACCCCCCAATATTGGTTTTGTAATGAACGATGGCAAAACTAGAACTTTAAAGATATGCAACAACATTTCTTTCTTTCTTTCTTACTTACTTACTTTCTTTCTTTCTTTATTTATTAACACATACAATTGTTTTAACAGTTACACCCAAGATAACAAATGTAGTCGCAAAATAGCCGCACTCAGATCAGTTTGATCGCACTTTGATCAGTCTGTGGGTGGCGTAGAGACGCCACCCACAGACTGATCAAGTATAGGTACATGAGAGGGTATTTCCTTCAGTTATATGAACAACTGGAACAACACGCTGCATTTCAGGCCCATGGTGACTCTTGTGTACAATCCTACAGGGTGGAACCAGTGCATCACGAGTTGTTGTAATAGAATAGCATAGCATAATCAGCCTTTTAATGTTCCCACTGCGGGGACCTAGGCTCCACTCTAGCTAAGGGAATGGGCCGTAATCCACCACGCGGGCCCAGTGCGGATTGGCAAATGTCACATGTCTTCGAATTTTTGGATCTAGGACATGATGATCTTTTCCTGAATTTAATGTATTTGTTTCCTATGGAGAAGAACCGGCAAAAAACTCAACAGTTACTCTTTAAAAAAAATACTGGGCAAGGGCGAGTAGGACTCGCGCACTGAGGGTTCCATACAAACTTACCTATGTAAATAGTTCAATTCCCGAATTGAATCTCTAAGTTTTTTATTTTTGTGACGTATTTACAAGTTTGATTTTTTCACAGCTTCAATGGACCATAAACCTCAGAATACAGTTTTAATTTCAACTCGATACCTCCACGCGTTCTCGAGCACGCGTTCTCGGGTCTTGACAGACAGACGGACGGACAACAAAGTGATCCTATAAGGGTTCCGTTTTTTCCTTTTCAGGTACGAAACCCCAAAAATGATTGATCGTACAATATTTCCTTAATACAGTATTAATAGATGTTATGTAAGTATATGACAGTATAGACCAGTCAGTAGTGTACCCAAAAGCACAATAAAAATAATCATAATAAAAAAAGGTCGTAATAGGAAGTAATCTAAGAATTCGCGGAGTCTACAGTGTTCTTACATTCATATTAAAAAGAGGCTATATCTTCTCGCGCGCCGATTGTACATACATCTATACAATTTGAATAACCTTGAAAAATGCTTAAGCATCGTACTGTACACATTGGTGTAACAAATTGAACGGCCAAAAATGTTGCTAAGGTTCCATAATGATTTTTTCTTCTTTTTTTTTGGAATTTTAGTAAAAAACGTGCAAATACGTAATAATAACAAACGTATACGCGCGAAGAAATATAAAAAAAAAAACACAAGAAAAACAGAAAAAATACATGATTATAACTATCAAATAAATGTGACGTTAACAAAATAAATTACTAACGAATAGTGGTTGAGATCTAAATAATATAAAAAAATATTGCAAAAGAAATGTGTAAGAAAACAGAAATGTATTTATTAAAAGAAAGATGGATCAGTTAATCGACACATTTACACAATATTAATTGTATTAACCCCTCGCATGCGGGGGTATTATTATTACGTAATTGACGTAATTGCGCGTTTTTACGTAAATCACCAATAATAAATAAACAGAAAAGACTTTTTCTGGATTTTTCTAGGAAAAACAAAGATATAGAAACCAAAATTTTCGGCTCAAAAATTCGTACAAACGTGTGTACAAAACGACAATTTAGCATTTTTCAAGGTCATTCAAGTTGTACAGATTTTTCAAGGTCATTCAAGTTGTACAATCGGCGCTCAAGGGGTATGAGTTACCAGGGGGCCACATTCACATTCACCTTAAAACCTGCGGAATCGCCAGACCCTGACCAGAGCCTGTAAGTTCGAAGTTGAACCTACAGCTTAACGCGCATTTTCATTCATTTTACCTACCCCATTTTCCCAAATACCTATTTTCCCAAAAGTCCTTAAACTCAGCCTGTTAAAACTATAGCTCCAATAAAAAAACTTTCCTACTGAAGACAGTTCAGATATTCACTTTGCAGTATATCGGTTGAGCGGTACAGTTAAATAAAAAAAGTACTTATCAGCTGTGTTGGAGATGGCACCCGTTTTATTGGCTTTAAAGTTTTATGTTCGCGACTGTACCTCGGTAAAGTTGGGGATACTGCGAGTTTGAAAATTTGCGCTGGATTTTATTCAAGGATTGAGGTTTACGGGAAATTATACCGGAAGGTACGGTTGGATTATGGAACAGTAAAACTGTAGTAATGGTGAATGGAAGCAGCTATTAATTTGAAAAGGAGGTTAAGACCCCCGGATGTCTTTCGACAATATACAGTTGATGTGTCTCATGAGTTGAAACTTGTGATAAGGTTTATCTGAACGCTGGTTTCTACCAGCAGTTTCGCTTGTGCGAAAGTAGAAGATGTCTATGCCTATGTCACTCGATGATAAAGTAGCATTATAATGGTGTAAAAAAAAAAAGATTTGTTTTGAGTTTATTTGTTGTTCACAAATCAAAATACAAATCTTTCCTCTTTACTATTATAAAGAGGAAAGCTTGCTTGCATGGCCATAAAAGTAATAAAATAAGAAAAAAACCTAATTTTGAAATGATTATAAACTTAAATCATCTATACAACCCTATTTTTTAATTAGTACAAAAAAAAAAATGGAGATCTATCCGTGCCCGTTACTGATCATATTTTTGAAGTCAAAAGTAAAAAAAATAAATCTCAAAATTTTTCACGAAAATTCGTCATAGTTGGTAAATTTATCATAGAATCAATCATTCATAACAATTCCTACTACAAAATACCACACTCAGTGTTTTTCCATTTTGATCATCATTTATTCATTCATAATCAATAAGCCTGTACAATATTTCCATAAATTGAGTGACATTTTGTGATTCAAACAAACACTAATAACTTTGCTGTTTATGAATATTATTTATTGAAACTTTAGTTAAATAATAACAAGACCTTTTCTAATAAGCCCTTTAAATATTTGTACTAATTAAAAATAAGTGATGTATATGTATAATGTAAAAGGAGAAACTGACCAACAGACGTAAACTACTAAGACTAGAAGTGTGAAATTTTGCAAAAAGATTCCTTTTTTGACGTAAACGAGAACTGAGAGAGGGTTTTTCAAAATTCGCCCTCTAAGGTGGATAAGACAGGGGTCCAAAGTTTGTATTTTTATTTTATTTTAATAAGTACAGTGACAGACTACAGACTAAGACAATTTAGACAGTTAATACAAAATACAGTACATAAATCTGAAATCCAATTATTAGTGTACATAGTATTCAATGCTTAATGTGCTTCATTAGTGACAGAAGGGTGAAGTATAATGGGTATGAAGAAACATACTTTCACGCGGGCGAAGCCGCAGCCAGAAGCTAGTTATAGTGCCTTAGTTTACAACCACATTAAGTACGACGATATAATTATTACTCTTTGTATAAAAATACTTTTTATATATTAATATACTCTTTATCTTGGACTCGTCTTTGACTTGGCTGGGCATCGTTCGGGAAGCTGCGCCGTATCTTCTCGTCCAATATACCACAGTGTCTCAAGACGAAAGTCTATGACCAGTGCGTGTTGCCAGTGATGACATATGGCTGCGAAATGTGGTCGCTTACAATAGGCCTCATCAGAAGACTTAAAATCACTCAAAGGACAATGGAAAGGGCTATACTCGGAGTTTTCTTGCGTGATCGAATCAGGAATGAGGATATCCACAGGAGAACCGAGGTTGCCGACATAGCACGTAGAATAGAAACACTTAAGTGGCAATGGGCAGGGCACATTGCCCGCAGAACGGATGGTCGTTGGTGTCAAAAGGTTCTGGAATGACTACCACGTACGGGTAGACCTAGCGTTGGAAGGCCTCCAACAAGTTGGACCGATAGATCATCGGAGGGTTGTGGAAATCCGATGAATGCGAGACGTACAGGACCAATCATTTTGCCGACACATGGGGGAGGCCTATGTCCAACAGTGGATGTCTTTCGGCTGAAATGATGATGATCATGATGATACTCTTTATCTTAATATACTTCAAATAAAATTTAATCTCAATCGAAATAAAATGACCTCGATAAAATTGTAACTAAACACAATTTCATAAGTTCTGTATTTGCTGTTCATATGACACGTATGTTTCAACAATTCCATCACTATTTCTTCGTGAAACGACTCCCAAAAGAGTAAAATTTTGCAAAGTTTTCTATCTCAAGGCGTGAGTTGGACAGCCGTCTCTGACACAGTTTCTATTCCCCTAAGTGCATAGGCACTTACAATCATAATCTACGAAAAATCATAACGTTTTCTTTTATACCTACAACATGTAACTAAAATGATTATAATTATAATTAATGAATTATATAATTCAATTAGAAAATTAAGTTACAAATATAAAGTACCAAAATTTTACATAAATGAAGTAATGCTAGCAAAGGATCGCCGTCCGGCCATCCGGTAACCCTCCGGATCAAGCCCAAGTCGTCGACGGCGTGTAGTGTTCCACGCGCGCCTCAAGAAGATGTTAGCCGGGTCGAAGCCTACTGGGGCCATGGTTGATGCGAAAGAGAACCCCGGGGCCCTGGAACGAAGGCAAAGAAGGAACAGGAGTGGGTTTTAGTCAGTGAAAGTCTGACACGCCCTCTCGCCCCGTCCAAGGGCAGGAAATATCACTTGGTGATTTCCTGTTAAAAAAATGGCACTAAAAATTTTACATAAATGAAGTTAGGTAGTATTTTTTAAGTAATTAGTTTGAGTTTCATCGGATACCAAATGCGAGTGCGGTGCCCCTGTTTAAAATATGAGCCACACGTTAGAGTCCCCTAAATTCCCATACACCTGCACTTTAGAGGACTTTATAAGTGCCACCGATGCTGCAGTTAACGTAGCTACCTACGAGGCCTAAACAGTTTAACGAGTTTACCTTCGATTTGAAAAGAAAAAGAAGAGAACTGCCCCCCTAGCCAAGTTCCGATCATTTTGTTTGCGTCGAACGCCTCGAGTGGGCTACGCTTCCGATTCCTTTGTTCTGACGTCATCTCAATGCTTAGTCACGTGGTTAGAACAAAGGAATCGGAGGCGTGGTCTACTCGAGTCGTTCGACGCAAACGAAACGATCGTAACTTGGCTAGGGAGGGCTGAGGAAAGTGTTTCAAATAGTTTGAAGATATCCTATTTGAAACACTCTCATCAGTTCTCAATTGTCCTCTATGGTCACCACAATATCTAAATATCTTCAACCTATTTGAAACATCAATGGTTGGTTCTAGATACAATTGGTTCTAGAAGCAGCAAGATCAGAAGATTTCGTGCTTACTCTAAGTTAAGTAACAAAATTGTCCTCCACTTGTACATATTTATGAGACAATATATCAAATTGATTTACGAGTTGTACATCGTAGGTGAAACCCAGGCTTGTGCTTTATTTTTTGTTATTTATTTCATCATTACTGCTTTCAAAACAGCGAAAGAATTTTGTTCTAGAATCCAAACTTCAAACACATTTTTTTTTAATTGACTGGATTATATTAGTGCTTGACTGCGATCCCACGTGATGGCAAGCAATAATGCAATGGTGAGGCGCATTAGTTTATTACCCTATTCACTCTAGCCTTGACGACACCTAAATTATAATCGAACGCGAAGACCGCAGTAGACAAATTGGTCTTGACCGTCGATGTACGCGGTATAAACGACGAGATGAAACGCTTAAAATGGACCGTAGAGGTTTCAACAACGTAAAGATTTGGTATACGCCCAGTTGTCCGATGGCAGAAAAGAGATGGCGGAATGAAATCGTGCAATTCCCGCGCACACTCTCCAAAATGCATCCAGTAAAATATGACATTCACCAACGCGCACTGGGCCCGCGAGATACGTTACGACCCATTTCCTCTCCTAGAGAGGATGCCTGCATCCAAACCATCAGTAGGAACATTAAAAGATTGATTATGCTTAGGTATGTTACATCAAACAATTCCTGTTAAATCGTCTGACGACAATCCAACTCCCCCACTACATCCCAAACACAATTATTTAGCGCGCCAACTGACAAAGTAACAACACTAAAGCGTTGAAATGTTAAATTGGGAGTGAGGTATTAAATTCCACTAACTTTCCCACCGTCTGTTTATGGCAGATACGAACGAGAATATAATGGTACGTAGTAAATAGGTTATAGTACAGATACACGAGGATTTTGGTGTCGATGGCAAAATTGTCTATTTTATCTTCTTTTTTTTTCTGGCCAGTACGTTTTGTGATTCGAAGCCCTTTGCCGTAACCGCACATAATTCAAAATCGAATACGTTGGTTTTGAAAAAATAAAATAAAAGTCGACACCATTCGAATTTTAAAACGATGACAGTAGGAACGTAGCAGCTTTAGTGATCATATAGCTCTTTGATGAGTAGCTGGAAAGGCAACACGGCGTCCTTACCTTCCGCATGATACAGGTCCTCACCGGACATGGTAAGTTGGACATGAGATGCGACGCCCGGGAGGCACCATTGTGTGGACCACCCGGAGGACACAGAGGAACACACGGTGGAGATGTGCTCCGCTTGGGCAGAGCAACGCCGTGTCCTCTTGGAGGCGATTGGTGGCGGCGATCTCTGGCCTTGGTACAGGCCATGGTCCGGAGCGAGGAGGAGTGGCAGGCGGTCGCCTCCTTCTGCGAAGCAGTAACGCTAGCAAAGGAGGCGGCCAATCGCGTGAAACAACGGTCCTCACACCCCAAACCGCCGATTTCCGGCCACCGTAGGTGCAGGCTTGCGTACGGCGAGCAATGGGTAGCTCGCCGTCCGACCGTCCGGACCGAGCCTAAGTCGTCGATGGCGCATACCTTTCCACGCGCGCCTCAAGGAGATGTCAGCAACTTTAGGGGCCCAGCAGGGTCGAAGCCTACTGGAGCCAAGGGTCTGATTCTAAAAGGAAGACTCGGCGCCGGCAAATGTCGAAAATAAATTTATAAAGAATGTCAATAAAATAAGATTCAAAAATCATTACAAATGTCAAAAAAATGATACCAAATGTCAAAACAAATCCATTCCTAGCGAAGCATAGTATATTATAGTATAATAAGCCTTACATTGCACTGTTGGGACTCAGGCCTCCTCGTTAGAAGAGGGAATGGGTCGTAGGCCCAGTGTGGATTAGTGGATGTCACATGTGTTCGAATTTTTGACTTTAGAACATGTTGACATTCCTTACGATGTTTTTCTTCACCATTTTGAGAGTAGTGATGAAATACACAAAGTAATACACCTGTCCGGGTTTGAATTTGCAACCTACAACTCGTAAAGGAGTGACTAGATGGTTGCAAACCAACGTCCCAACCAATGTTATCTTGCTGGTTTCAATCCGTGTATATAGCAGTTGTAATCCATGACCTTCAACGTCCTTGGTTGGGAGGTGCGTTTCTCCAATCACCGAACGTGTTGGCGCGTGGTTGACATCCATATAGCCTTAACACAAACCAAACACACAAATCAAGCTCCAACCAAGGTGACCTTGGCTTATGGTAAATTACGCGCCAACGATCGTCTTAATGGTAAATTACGCGCCAACGATGTTGTGTTGAAACTAGCGTTCCAACCAATATGACCTTGGTTGGAACGCTAGTTTGGTTTGTGTTGTCGCAACGTGTATGTAAACCACGTACCAACACGTTTGCAAATCAGTTGTAGGGATGTCTACAGTGATGAAATAGGTCACCTTGGTTGGGACGTTGGTTTGCAACCATCTGGTCACCCTTTTAGTCATAGCCTAGCTACCACTAGGCCACCACTGCTTCTGCGACCTATATTTCTTAACAAAAAAAAACATCTAAGATATTCACCTACCTACAGCGGGCTCGTGTGGAAGATAAAGACCCACGTTATAGGTTGTACGTGGGACACTGCCAGCCCACTTTTTTCCGTGACAGCTGTCGTAGGACCACTCCTTTGTTCATTACCCAAAGTAAGGCAACCGCGCTTGAACTCGCTTTGCCAGAGGTAGCTGGTTGCTTTTGAAGGTCCTCCATCCATAAAAGCAATTTGAAGTCGATCAAATGACTCATCAGGTTTTAGGCCACATTTAAAATCGTAGAAAACCATCGCAAGAAAATGTTCTCGATGCAGATCCATTTTTAAATGAGACACGATAATTTGATTTTGCTCTCGAAAAAATGTGGGGGGAAATTCAAAATTCGAACAATGGTATTTTTTACTTTTAAATAACAAAGTTTTCAAAATAATTACAAATGGCCAGTGCCTTATACATTATACATACACAACTTTTTTTCGCAAAACTTTCCGAGTGGCCTGGTATAGTAACTAGAAACTCAAACAATACACTCAAACAGAGAACATATTTTTATTTCAGCAACCAACAAAATCATTAAAATGAAAATTTATATTCTGATACTAAATAACAATGTAATATAAAATTACTGGTTAATTAACCCGCTGTTTACATGACTTTATTGTAATTTTAGCTGTAAAATGAGGCTCAATTATGCATTTGTGTCATGCAAATTATGGCGATTTTAACCGTTTAGTGCGAATACAATTTACATATTTTCATTCTCTCACTACACCCAAGATCGGGTTGATTTCTGAACTAAAAAAAAATTGTTCTCAAAAAAAAATATCTTTATATTTTACTAGCTTCTGCCAGCGGTTTCGCCCGCGTGAAAGTCGGTTTCTCCATACAAACTTCAAACCCTACGGGGTTTTGAAGTTTGTATTACCCCCTTAGGGGTGGAGTTTCGTAAAATTTGTCCTTAGCGGATGTCTATACCTTATAAGGAACCTATCTGCCAAATTTTAAATTTGTAGGTATTATAGAGCATAAGTTCTCGATCGAAATACCAAAATCATTATATAATTGCCTATAATATTTGAGGACTTCCCTCGATTCCTGGTGGATCCCATCATCAGAACTGAATTTTGAAAAAAAATGGGACCAATCTGAAAGCATATTCTTTTAGGGGAAAATAAATATTTACGGTCTATAACCAACGCAGTTCTGAGGCAACAAACAAAGTCGGTTACAAAATACAAAATTAGTCGGATTAGAGTTTGGGACTGTGATTGTGAGCTTTATTATTATTTAAACACAATATATTTCCTGACGGATTTTTCAATCCTGTTGATAACCCATCTAAGAATGCAGATCTCGATGTAGTCACAGTATTGTCAACCCAGACTTTTGATTTTGTACGACCGGAATTTAACCACGTTTCATCTAAACAATATATAGTAGTTCCATTTTGTCTGGCTGCCTTTACTTCGTCTAAATATTTTCGTCGCCATAAAACTATATCCGCCCTTTCTACTAAAAAACTGTCTCTACCTCTTTTATTATAGGAAAAACCCGATTTTTTTTAGTGCTTTTTACAATGTCAATTGACATAGACGGGAAATCAGTATCTTCCTTTACGATGTTCAGGGTTTTATCTAATGTAGGCATTTCATTTTTAAAATGAAATTAGTGCAGCACAGTTCGAAAAGCGCTTTTCGTACAATCATTTTATTTATTTACGTAATCGAATCGTAAACGAAAAAAATTAATCAGAATCCAGTTCTTCAATTTTGCTCATTTCTGCGTCACTTGTGAAGTGTCTGAGTACTGGCAAGGGGAAGAAGAATACGAATTGTTCCTAACAATGAAAATAAGAAAGAAAATAGTTCCTTTTTTTAAACTAATTATGAGTTAAAACAATATATTTAGCTAATATATATATTAAACAGTAACGTTTTTACTTCACCTAGATTTACCCTTTATTGATACGCAAGATTTTTGCAAACCGTACTATTCACTCAACATTTGACAGATCGAGGTTATTGACTTTCCTATTCTTATTTGGACCGCATAGTACTGTCGTCGTCAAAACAGATTCTAACCCTGTTCACCTTATTATTAGGTTGTAACCTCTTTGCTTTATACATATATCTATGAGTTATGTCAATATGAATTGTGACATTAATTTATCTATTTAATTGGCAAAACTGAGGTGTCTTTTCTACAAATGCCATTAATGAAGAGTTGAAGTTGAAGTTAAAACAAATAATTAACGTAAAATGATCCGCATAGGACTAAGCGCAGAAACCATACTCGAACTGAACTGATAACAAATCATTTATAATGTTTACAGTATTTTAAAAATGCCAAAAGTGGATAAGCAAAAAAATTGTTTACCTTGTACACCGTAGATACATGAATACCAGTTGAGCTTGCTATTGTCTTGGCAATTTCATTATGTGAACTATTATGATCAGACTCATGAAACGATTTAAACAAATTGTATATTATTTGTTTTTTTTTTGTAGATTGCAAAGGGCGCTTAGTACGCTTAACTACAGGAGATTTATGTCCGCCATGACTCACGCACAAACTGCAAACTGCATTTGTGTGGGACGGACTTTATGTTTATTACACGAACCAATAGAAACACAGTCAAAATATTCAGTACTGGTTTTTTTAATAATAATAATAATATTTATTTGCAAAAAACAAGGTATTAAAAGGTGTTACAATATTCAATGAGTCCAGACATGTTTTGCTTAATATTAAAGCATGCAAAATTATAATGTCAAACATCACAGTTTATGTTCGAGAAATTCTTTAACACTATAGAAACTATTTTCATTCAGCCAGTTATATAATTTAATTTAAAAAAAAACAGTATAGTTGAGGAATTATAATTAGAGAGAGTAAATTAATAAACTTAAAACTAAGACGATTTGGCTATAATGACGGTAGATTGTGCCGGCTCTTTTCAACAAACAAGCGCGATGGTAAGTCTGGGCGGCCAGCCCCCATTGAACAACTGACCAAGTGAAAGGTCACTTGGTCTGTTTAGAGTGCGCGGGCGCCCGGTGGCGGCCAGCCGTATGTTCCTCCGAATTGAATGTTTACATACGTAAGTATGAGGTGCTACACGCCGAAATAGCACGAAGAATCGCGAAACTTAAATGGCAGTGGGCAGGGCACGTAGTACGGATGGTCGATTGGGCCGAGAGGTTGAGTGGCGACCGCGCAACGGAAGACGCAGCGTTGGAAAGCCTTGCACAAGGTGGACCAATGACCTGGTAAGAGTTGCGAGACGCACAGGACCGTTTTTTGTGGCGTCACTTGGGGGAGGCCTATGTCCAGCAGTGGTCGGCTGAAATGATGATGATGATGAAGAACTGCATGACGCTCTGTCTTAAGTTCGGGGCTGTTTACTGAAAGCGCTATATTGTGCTTAAAATGTGCAACGTGCGCTAGCTACTGCTATAGCATAGCAAAGCATAGTTGGCCTTATAATGTTCCCACAGTTGGGACTCAGGCCTCCTCTCTAGGAGAGGGAATGGGCCGTAATCCACCACGCGGGCCCAGTGCGGGTTGGTGGATGTCACATGTCTTCGAATTTTAGGTTCTAGGACATGCCGGTTTCCTCACGATGTTTTCCTTCACCGTTTTGAGAGCAGTGGTGATGAAATAAATTACACAAAGTAATGCGCCTGGTTAGGTTTGAACCCTCGACCTACAACTCGTAAGTCAGGGTCATTACCACTCGGCCACCACTGCTCTACTGCTATAACTTTTGTAATTTAGCCGATTCGAGCCAGTTCATATAATTGAAATACTTTAAACAAAATTGGCCACCACTGCTCTCCCCACGGGTAGTGTGAAAGTAAAACCCGGGGTCCTGGGATTAAGGCAAAGAAGGAACAGGAGTAGGTTTTTAGTCAGTATAAGTTTGACACTATCTCTCGCTCCGCCCAAGAGCAACATTTGTCATAAGATGATTTTCCCACCCAATAAAAAAAAACCACTGCTCTTAGCGACAGCAGTGGTGGCCGAGTGGTAACGGCTCAAACTTACGAGTCGGAACGGTCGCGGGTTCAAACCCAGCCAGGCGCATTACTTTGTGTAATTTATTTCATCACCACTGCTCTCAAAACGGTGAAGGAAAACATCGTGACATGTGACATTCACCAACTCGCACTGGGCCCGCGTGATGGATTACGACCCATTCCCTCGCCTAGAGAGGGGACCTGAGTCCCAGCACTGGGAACATTGAAATGCTGATTATGCTATGCC
Organism: Mythimna vitellina; assembly: GCA_949316375.1. Classification (NCBI taxonomy): domain Eukaryota; kingdom Metazoa; phylum Arthropoda; class Insecta; order Lepidoptera; family Noctuidae; genus Mythimna; species Mythimna vitellina. Next base: position 4,891,080 of record OX438708.1, on the reverse strand, counting down.
ATGTTAAACAAAATACTGTGTTAAAATACAATCTGCTACTCGTGAATCATCCGAAAACATTAACAGATTTGTATCAGAGCTCCAACGAGTATATCCACTTTAAAAATATGCTGAAAAAAAATATTATGTTCATTCGCTTTTCACCGATTAAACGGAACTGTGTGAATATGATAGGTACATGCGTATGTAAATCTAGGTTTAACCATTCGGATGGTAGCTTATAGATTAACAAGTGAACCATTTTTGTTTCAATCGGTTTTTTTTTAACAAGGAATACTTAATCTATACTAATAATGTAAAGAGTCGAAAATGGTTTTATTAGGTTTTTTGAGATATGAAAATATGAAATATTATTTATTATCTTCGTCGTGTGTGATAGTTCATTGAATTATATGGCGAGCGATATTGTATCTTAAGTTAAAATATTATAGTATCTTAGCCGTGTGCAGCGCCCCTTAGTAAACTACACTGCGGATGACGTAACCTACGACAAACTTATTATTTGGAGTTGGTACAGTAATCGGGTCTGGGGATCGAACCGCAAAATTAAGTTTGTTTTTTTTTTATTGTATATACTTTTCCGGGATAAAAAGTACCCAGTGTGGTTCCTAGGATATTAAAGTATAATTATACCAAGTTTCATCGTAATCGAACCAGTAGTTTTTGCGTGATGTATGAACAAACAGACAGACAGATGTCTGTTTGTGTGAGGCTGACAGACAAAAGAGAGTCTGACAGTCTGATAGACAAAAAAAAAATTATAATCTTCAACTTAACGAAACAAAAAGGATACTGCCGTTTATGTCGCAAAAAAACTTTTTTCGACATTCTCAGGGGAAATCAAAATTAATAGGGTACTTCCCGTTGATCTAGAATTCTAAAATTTAGCATGAAGCAAGGTCTCATAGCACAAGCACAGGGACAAATCTGAAAACTGTAAATTTGTAGTTACGTCACAAAAAAAAAAAACTGTTTTGGAAAAATCTTTGTAACTCAATTCGGGAATTGAACTATTTATATAAGTAAATTTGGTGTTTATCGTATATCAACACCAGACACTGGTGTCGATATACGCGACGCGTCACGTGTCCGTGAACGGACGCTGTCAGTTGAGACTGGTCATCTCTTAGCTGCCAGTAACTTATTTTGACTTCTATTTTTAAAACTAGCTTTTGCCGGCGACCTTATCCGCGTAGAAGTCGAAAATGGTTTTATTAGGTTTTTTGAGATACGAAAATATGAAATATTGTTTATTATCTTCGTCGTGTGTGATAGTCCATTGAATTGTATGGCGAGCGATATTGTATCTTAAGATAAAATATTATAGTATCTTAGAGGTGTGCAGCGCCCCTCAGTGAACTCCACTGCGGGTGACGTAGCCTCCGACAAACTTATTATTTACGGTTACCAACCGTAATCGGGTCTAAGGATCGAACCGCAAAATTAAGTTTGTTTTTTATTGTGTATACTTTTCCGGGATAAAAAGTACCCAGTGTGGTGCCCAGGATATTATAGAATAATTATATCAAGTTTCATCGTAATCGAACCGGTAGTTTTGCGTGATGCCTGAACAAACAGACAGACAGAAAAAAACTTTTTTAATCAAATTTTTGGGTTCGGTATCGGTCTAGTAACACCCCCTGCCATTTATTTTTTAATATTTTCGATGTACATAACTTTCACTTCTACAGATTTGTCATAAGTATAGATTTGTTTATTTTTTTACTGTATTTATATTATTTCAATGCTTACTAATGCAAAAGTGTTTACGTATCTTATTCTGACCATAGTTTTTCCTTTTAAATAATTTCTTCTTGTTCATTCATTTTTAAGATACAAACAAAGTAGGTAAGTTGGCAGTGGTATCATCACAACGTTAATGTTTCTCTGTTTGTCGATTTGGACCAATTTTTGTTTTTTGTTTTTTTTTTTGATTATATATATTTAGTTCATTAAATTAAGTATATATTATGTAATATATATTATTTATTTGTATATCTTTATATATTAACCTTTTTTTTTCTCTCTCTTTTATTGCACCTACCACTATTCTTCTCTGCATCACCCAAAGGTTGACTGGTAGAAAATGCCTAAGGCATTAAGTCCGCCTCTGTACCTTTATGTGCATGAAGTATTAAATAAATAAATAAATAAAGTAAAACCTACCCTTAAATTAAGCATCAACATAACCTCCTCCTCATACCTAATACATGACATAAACATTATGCCCAGCTTAATTAGTCATCAATTGTAATTCATATCTAATTAACAAACCATTGTTCCAGTGATGCGACACCGTGGTCCCGGGCTCGCGGGATTAGCGTCGACACCCCGGACTACCCCGGGAATTACGGTGAGTAATGGGCGGAGTTATTAATGCGGCCCCCGGGATGGAGATATCCCGGAGTGGCGATTAGTAAGGAGTATTGTCGAGATATTTTTATTGTTTTTGAAGATATTTATCTGATGTTGTTTATTTTAAGAAGAGCTTAGAAAAATTACTTTGCGTTGTCCCTCGTCATTATAATATTATTATAATAATATAGGTATGCCTTTATCCCAGTAACAGTGTCTTCAAAGTTTGTCCAAACGTTTCGAAGACGTATTCTGTAGTTTGTAATCGTGTTCCCGAGGGGAAATTAAAAGTTACTCCTTATAACATCAGCTATTCGACAGTAAAAGTCCCATCAAAATCAATCCAGTCGTTTAGGAGATAAGACGGAACAAACAGAAAGACAAAAATATTATAGGTATCGAATTATTTTAATAATTATATATTTAGTAAAAAAAGTTTATTTTGATATTACGAATATTAAATAGGCTCGCTCTTGTCCACTATCTCACTTGTTGGCAAGCGATGATGTGATCGACGAACGAGCACGCTTTCCTATATGTAACCTATTCACTCTTTACTTAAAGAGGCCCTTAGGTTGTAGCTATCAGAAAACACACATTCCGGCAGGGAACTCCATTCCTTGCCTGTATGCACAATCACAGAAAAAAAAAACTTTTATCTACGCAACCCACGCATACTGCCATCTAGACTCTGTCAAGCTGCAACGTCACTCACGCACTCGTTTCGTTGTTAAGTTGGTTTCCTTAACTGTTTTATTGACTTCACCAACACGTACATAGTGAAACGCAATGAAAATTTGAGTGAATTTTAAATCTCGAAGGACTGGCACAATTTGCCTGCTGCAGTCTTCCCGTCCAACTATTATTTAGGTGTCTTCAAGGCTAGAATGAATAGGCTCTTAGTAAACTAGTGCGCTTCACCATCAATGATTGCATCACTGCTTACCATCACATGGGATCGCAGTCAACACACAGCACAGTTTATATCAAATAAAAAAAAACTGTCAAATTTCATGTCATCTATCTTATTCAATTGACCTCTCAAGCTAATTGCAATTGCAATAAGATTTACCAGGTAGTTTCAAGTCTTAGCTGTAGGAGCGGCTTTGCGGGTGATGAACAATAGGGTAGGGTAAGGACCGAGCCGTAGCCAATGACGGTGAGTGTTTCACGCGCACCTCAAAGAGATGTCAGCCAAACTGTAGGAACTTAACAGAACCGATGCCCGTTACAGCAAAGGGGAATTTCCGAAAAGGAAATCCGTGATCATCGATATATATGTACTACGCACTAGATCACGCGTGCCGAACACTCACTTCAATCGACTCAGGTGTAGTGTAATCCATACACCTTGAACATTACACTATGTTGAACGAAACGCGTAAGTGCCACGAAATTCATGGCGTTTAAGACATTTTAGCCGCGAAAAAAGTATCCTCTATCTTAGCGCTGTATGTTTTAGGGCGGAATTCACCAATAAAACTAATTGCGTTTTAACGTTTGGCTCCCATAATCGCGTCTAGCCGCTGTCACTAGTGTCACTTGTCTGTATTTTTTTTTGTTGTATTTTTACAAACGCGATTAGTTTTATTGGTGAATTCCGCCCTTAATAGTTCCGTTAAACGGCATAATGCCAATGTAGCGCTGCAGCGAACTTTTGTTTTAACTTTTCAGTATTTTGAAAAATATTTTCTATGAACGTGCTTGTTTATCTCTACAATATAAGTCGATGTCCGTGATCCTAGAACGCAAAGAAAAAATTTTTTATATTTTTTTTTTATTATTATGTATTTAGTTAACGTATCATTTATTAATAATTAAAATTATTTATTTTACTTGCTTTTATTTATATAGCCTCTTTTTTATAATGTGAATGTGAGAACACTGTAGACTCCACAAATTCTTAGATTACTTTTTATTATGATTATTTTGATTGTACTTTTTAGTACAATATTGACCAGTCTACAATGTCCTTACATAATATCTACTTATGCTGTAATATGGAAATATTGTAAAACAATTTTTTTTTAAAGAGTAACCATGGAGTTTCTTGCCGGTTCTTCTCCATAGGAAACGACCAATTTGGAACCGTGCACTGACGTTTTATAAGTGCCCATGTAGGCCTATGTGAAATAAAAAACTTTTGACTTTGAAAGAGCAAGTCTACCACCACCCTATAGCGAGAGAAGTCATTGAATGATTTCCCACCTAAATAAAAAACATATACCAGATTCTGATCTGATCGAAAAGTTCTGGAATGGCGACCACGTACCGGAAAACGCAGCGTTGGAAGGCCTCCCACAAGGTGGACCGATGACCTGGTGAGGGTCGCGGGAATTCGATGGATGCGAGACGCACAGGACCGGTCATTGTGGCGGCATTTGGGGGAGGCCTATGTCCAACAGTGGACGTCTTTCGGCTGAAATGATGATGATGATGATACCAGATTCCCTTTGTCATCAATGATCAAGCTGTCAAAGTCTGAAGTACCACATTCAGAGGGTTAGTTAAAACCCCATGAAATAAAATCCGTTATCTCAGAACTTAAAACTCCCCGCGAACCATAAGGTGGATTTATAGCATCTTGAAATTTTAACGATTTTTTTATGATCGTTATATAAATGAGAAGTATCTTATTTTAAGTCATTTCAGAAGTTTTTTCACCATGTCTTCAAGGCAACAACAAGGAACAATCAACATTGAACAAACTTTTATTTCTTGGGCTCATATTCATGAAACTTTGCATAAATCATCATCTTCCTACCCTTGTCCCATCTTATTTGGGGTCGGCGCAACACGTTTTTTTCTTCCATTCTATCCTGTCAACCGTCATACTATCACTAACTTCCTTTTCTTTCATATCACTGTTCACACAATCCATCCATCTTTTCTTTGGCCTCCCTCTCCCTCTCCACCCATCCACATGCATACTCATAACTCTTTTAGTAACATGCGTTTCATCTCTCCTCTTTACATGACCATACCAAGACAAACGATTCCCCTTCAACTTTTCATTCACTGGCGACACTTTCAAACTTCCTCTAATATATTCATTTCTCACTTTATCCATTCTCGTCACACCACACATCCATCAAACTTTGCATAAATAACTTAAGCAAATAAAACCTCTTCCACATCGCTGTCGACTGGTAATGTGCCCAAAAGACTGGCGGCATTGCCACGCTGTATAGAAATGCTTATCCTCTGTCCGAGGTAAAAGCCAGCCCTTGGGTCACGTGAAGTGTCAACTTGACGTTTCGACAGATCTTTACACAACGTGAGAGCACTCGGACCCCACAATCCGAGAGTTTCAAGCCCAAATGGTTCGAAAATATAACTCCCAAGAAGGTTTCTTTTTAATTGATATAAACCAGTGCTTGACTGCGATCTCACCTGATGGTAAACAGAGATGCAATCATTGATTGTGAGGCGCACTAGTTTATTATATTATACTAGGTTATTATATTTCCGCCGCTTGAGGTTCTCCGCAGCCACAGCGGCAGTACCAACACAACAACCTAGAAAGATGGGAAGTTGCAAGAGTATGTTGAATAAACCAGTTTCATTGACATTTCAGTTACTGGTCTAATATTTGAAGGCCGACTAACTGCCTCAATGGTCTCGCGGTCATAAGCGTGATTATTAAGGAAATTATCCAATAACTTCTTCCACTCAAGGGCGAAGCAAAAGAGCATATCAGACTTTTACTATCTAAAACCACACCTACGTTTTTTTAGTTTCCCTTCTGGGACCACGAGTTTTTCTTTCAGAAGTCGACCCATTCTCTCACTAGTCTAATGGTGTTTTTTCACTAGAGATGTGCTGTGCTGGACGTTGCTATGGATCCATTTAATATATTCACCAGTCCATATAGCTTAGTACTGGTAGAAACGGGTTCAACCAAGCCATGTTTTTTATTTGGTTGGATCCGTCCTCCGGATGCGTGTACGGATGCGTGTACTATGGATGGACATCCCTTCACCATACTTCTCCACGTACCTTCTCTACTATCGATACATTGCATCTTCATAGCACATCTTACTCGTCCCATTACATGGCCTAGCATCAGTGGAAACGGTCACACAGTTTCGAAGTTTAGCTTTCACATCTTCGCAGCATAGCTGCATAGCCTGACTACTGACTGTGACTGGCCTGTTGGTCTAATGATCAGTGGCCCTGACTGCTATGCCGGAGGTCGTCGGTTCGATTCCTACCCAGGACAAATGTTTGTATGATGAGCACGATCATTTGTTCTGTGTCTGGGTGTACATTATCTACAAATATGTATATATTAAGAAATATAAATGTATGTTTATCAGTTGTCTAGTCCTCGTAACACAAGCTCTGCTTAGCTTGGGACTAGATGACGTTGTGTAATAGTTGTGGAATATTATATTATGATGCTATCCGAGTCACGTCACGTCAACTCAATGCTCAGTCACGTGGTCAGAACAAAGGATTCGGAGGCGTGGCCTACTCGAGGCGTTCGGCGCGAACGATACGATTGTAACTTGGCTGGGGCGGCTGATCTATCTCCCGTTATGTCGGATTTCCGTTCCGTCAGACTATCAAAGTAAAGGAACAGATAGCGCATTTGTGTACTATAATAATTATCCACTGCATATCTAGCTAATATCTATTGAAATTGGTCACCATGATTGAAATTCCGTTGGAGGATTATTACTTCGAAGATATTTCAATATTAACAAGCTATCTGAATAAGGTTTCTCGCTGGATTTTGCCTCAACAGAGCTGAGTACTGGTAACAAATCAAAGTCATTTTGAACTAAAAGCGACCAATTATCGACAAATCAAAACATCCATCGCAATCTCGCAAAGTTTCGACAAAGATTTCAGCAAAGTTTACTTGACAGGGAGGATCTCTAGTGACTTGCAAATAGGCCGCGTTTCAGGAGCCCATGAACTTATTATAATACATGTCCGAAGTCCCTAGGCAATAAGTCGGTAAAAGCGAAAATTTGTTTCTGCGATTACCAACTTATAGTCGGGTAATAAAGTCGGTAATCGAAAAACAATATTTTGCGTTTACCGACTTATTGCCCGGGGACGTCGACGTGTACAGGATCTATCACACTTAAGATTATACAAGTGAAAGTTTATGAATTTCTTTGTGTATGTTTGTTAATTCTTCACGCTGAAACTGCTGAGGGGATTTGGATGAAATTTGGCATACGGGTAGACCATGTCCTGGAATAGCGTATAGGTTGTTGTTGTTATGTCGGGAGAATGTCATGAATGTACTGAAGAATAAAAATATTTCCAATCAAGTTTTAAAATCATTAAATAGTATCAACCTGGTGCATCAAAATATTCAAGGACTTATGAACAAGGATTTAGAAGTAGACTTATTCCTTAACTGCAATAATATTGATATTCTATGCTTAACGGAACATTGGCTTAAGAGCCATCAGTTCATTTTCAATTTTAGTAATCACCAGGTTGGTAGTTCATTTAGTAGAATTGATGCCATACGTGGTGGCTCATTAATTTTAGTAAGCAACAACCTTAAGTTCAAAGAACGAAAGGATATTGTGAGCCTATCTGTTGAGCGGTCAGTTGAAATAGCCTGTATTGAATTAGAGCAGTTTATTATATTAAGTGTGTACAAACCCCCTTCTGGATTGTATGACTGCTTCGAAAAGGTAATGGATGAAGTATTCCACAAGATTTGCAATTCAAACAAGTACATAATCACTTGTGGTGATTTTAATGTTAATTTATTAGAAAACTCAGGTTTACGAAGTAAAATTTTAAGTCTATTTCAGTCCTACAATCTTGTGAACTTATTTTTGGAGCCCACAAGATTAACTCCTACTACTGCCACATGCATAGATAATGTTTATACTGATGTTGTACCAACTCACAAAGAAATTATAAATTTATTAGATTCTGATCATTGTGGACAGTTAATTACTTTTCAAAACCAAAAAAACATAGTGGCCAAAAAGAATATCACTGTTAACCCTAAAACTGCAAGTCGTTTAGAAACCTTTAAAACTAAGCTCATCAATAATTTACCAGACTTGTCTACATATGATGATCTTAATCACCAATATGAAGGTTTCTTTAACATGTACTGTAATCAATTTAATTCTACTTTTATACCTAAGACTATTTCGGTTAATAGTAACGTTTCATTCTGTGAATGGGCTACCACCGGTATTCATAAAAGTAGAACTCGGCTTTACGAACTGTATGATGAAAGGGTTCTTGTCAATACTGCTGAATTTAGTTCATATGTGCGAAATTACTCAAAATTATTTAAAAAAATTTGTTCTGTAGCAAAATCGCGTTATTTGAGTTCCAAAATTAAAAACAGTAATAATATAATTAAAACTACTTGGAATGTTATAAATAGTGAAACTGGAAGGTCTAAAAGACCAACTAGTGACTATAAACTTGTAATTAATGACAATGTGATCACATCAGACTCACAGGTTGCCGCGGCTTTTGAGAAATTCTTTTCAGAGATTCCTATATCAACAACAAAATCTTTGAACTCGTCACCCACTGCTGCAGAGTCTCTGCTTAAAGAAAATGTTAATGTTTGCGATTCTGTTTTTAATTTCGAACATGTGACTTACGTAGATATAATTAAGACGTTTAACTCCTTGAATGTAAAAAAGACTGCAGATTTATGGGGTAATTCTGTGGACGTTGTTAAGTCTGTAATCCACATAGTAGCTCCTTCTTTAGCTTTTATTTTTAATAATTGTATTGATCGCGGTGAGTTTCCTGATCTAATGAAGAATAGTAAAATAATTCCATTGTTTAAAACGGGTAGTACATCTGACCCCACGAATTATAGACCCATTTCAGTACTACCCACTTTTAGTAAAGTATTTGAAAAACTTATTTTAGAGCAACTACAAAGATTTTTTAACAGACTTAAATTATTGCACACCAAACAATTTGGTTTTACAAGGGGTCGTTCAACAACCGATGCTGGTGTTGAACTTTTAGGACATATTTATAATGCATGGGAAGACAAATGCGATGCCCTGGGCATTTTTTGCGATTTGTCAAAAGCCTTCGATTGCGTTCTCCACGAAACATTGATCAGGAAACTACACCATTACGGAATCCGGGACTCCTCCCTGGATCTTCTTACATCTTATCTGAGTAAAAGGATTCAGAGAGTTGATGTAAACGGAAAAAGATCTCCCGGATCTGTAGTAAAAATGGGTGTCCCCCAGGGCTCAATTCTTGGCCCATTTTTGTTTCTTATATATATAAACGACTTACCTTACCTCATAGAGAATAACCATAATATAGTGTTGTTTGCAGACGACACTTCACTTTTGTTTAAACTTAAACGTCAGCAGCCGGTTACTGACGATATAAATATAGCACTTTCAAAAATAGTACACTGGTTTGATGTAAATAACCTACATCTTAATGAAAAAAAAAACGAAATGTATTAAGTTTACCATGCCTCATGTTAGGCAAGTAGAAACTAGTGTGCTAATAAAAGGTAAAGAGTTGAGTCCTGAAGATAATACAGTGTTCTTGGGCATAACTCTGGATGCTAAACTTCAGTGGGGCCCACATATAGACAAATTATCAAAAAAACTTAGTTCTGCAGCATACGCTGTAAGACAAATTCGAAATTTAACTGATGTAGAGACAGCCCGTTTAGTTTACTTTAGCTATTTCCATAGTGTTATGTCGTACGGTATTCTACTGTGGGGAAATGCCGCCGATATCCAGACAATTTTTGTATTGCAAAAAAGGGCTATTCGTTCGATTTATAGATTAAGTCCCAGATACTCCCTCAGAGATAAATTTAAAGATATCAATATTATGACTGTACCTTCACAGTATATTTACGAGAATATATTGTATGCACATAAAAATATAAAAATGTTTAAAAAATACAGTGATATCCATAATTTTAATACTAGGAACAAACACAAATTTGTGGTTCCTACAACCAGGCTAAAAAAAATAGGGGGCTCGTTTAGATGCCAATGTATACACTTCTATAATAAACTTCCTATTCACATTCAACAACTAAGCCTTAATAAATTCAAAACATTTGTAAAGCGAAAACTTTGTCAAAAGGCTTTTTACTCTATAAAGGACTATGTTGAGGACGAAAAGGCTTGGGATTGACCTGCTCCAGTACGCACTACAACTGTTGTCTTATTTTTCTCTTTTATTTTTATTTTCAATTGTGCTCTTTATTATTATTATTATTTTACAATTTGATATTGTAGATTATTTTTATTTTGCAATTTGACTTTATTTATTTTTATTTTTGACATCAATATTTACTTTATTAAGTAAATTACATTTTGTAAATTATATATTTACTTTTATTATTGTGAACGTGAGAACAATGTTGATTGCCTTTTTTTTTTTCCTTTTCAGTAATTATAACGTATGTCTGGCAATTTGAGTATATTCTGCGGCCTACCCAAATGTCCTTTCCTTGGTATTGTTCGTCAAGTCGTTGAGCTCCTTAGTAGTCCTGGGTTGAGCTTTGCGAATACTGACAAATGCTTGCACTGACTGGACAGGTCCACTCAAATTTGTATGGTTCTTTCTTCAAAAGACCATCTCAGACAAATCTGCACTGTTCTCATGTGATTTGACCATTACATATTAACTGTATGGACTTTAAAACAGACTTTGACCCCTGAGTTTGTTTCGGTGTTTCTTCTCAGGGTAGTCAGCTAGGAAACACCGGCCTCATCTAGTTTAAAATGACAAAAAAAAAAATTGACGTGTAAAAGTGTTTTTTTAAACCTACTTACAAAATAAATATCATTTATCATTTATCATTTATCATTTATCATTTATCATTTATCATTTGTCACCTTGGGATATTTTTCTACTATAACATAAGCGAAGCCACTGGCAGAAGCTAGTGACACTTTCACACTAATTATTACAAAGACGCAAGTTTGTGACTGTGTGTCTTTGTTTGTTACTTCTTCACGGTCGAACGGCTGAACGGATTTTGATGAAATTTGGTGCACAGATAGGTTCCTCACATAGGATGTTTATATCTCGGGAGAATGTTACCTTAAGATAATTTTATACTTTCGCGTGGCCAAAGCCGCTAGTGACAAATAGTAATCCGTTTTTTTTATCTATATTTATCACTATTATTCTAAAGCCAGAAGTTGGTATGTTTTTTACTTCTTCACACTCAATCGGCTGAATGGATTTTGATAAAACCTAGCATACAGGGAGACAATGTCCTGGAACAGGACAACAGGGCTTAATTCAAGTTGTATCTTTTAATTCGTTTTATTTTTTATTACTTATCTACATTGTGCTCCCATAATAGAAGCAACAAGAAATATGTAAACAAGATTATATGTAACTCACAATATAATTTAAAAGTGTCCATGGAGTTTCTTGCACGTTCTTTTCCATAGAGATCTACGCTTTAGAACGTGCAATTTAGCTTTACTTTTTTTTTGGACTAACCTACATTAGACTATTTAAAAGTGCCTGTAAATGGTCTATTTGAAATAAATGCTTTTGACTTTCACCAAAAAACTCATAAGACATGACAGAGGCGGCCTGCGCCTGGTGACGGGGACCATCACCGGACACTGGACACTGAATAAGCACCTCCACACATTAGGCATCATGAACAGTCCCCTGTGCAGAGCATGTTTGGAGGGGGAGGAGACGATTGCACATGTGCTCTTAGACTGCACAGGTGTAACTGAAATACGTACACGAACCTTAGGATCCCCGAACTCCCTTATTGAGGCCTTGAAAAACCTAAGAGGCCTAATCTGTTTTCGAAGAGAGGTGGGCTGGTTGGAATGAGCCCACCTAAGGTTATGGCCGCCATGGCCCACGTACAATGGTCCACATAGGACTAAGTGCGGAAACCATACCAAATAGATAGAATGCTTTTGACTTTGTCTTTTGACACTGTCCTTACATAATATTTACTTATGCTGTAATATGGAAATATTGTAACAACATTTTTTTTAAAAGAGTAACTATAGAGTTTCTTGCCGGTTCTTCTCCATAGGAAACGACCAATTTGGAACCGTGCACTAGCTTCTGACGTTTTATAAGTGCCCATGAGCCTATGTGAAATAAAAAACTATTGACTTGACTTGACTTTGACTTTAACAGGATATAATATGATACTTTATATTTTAGGGATGTGTTTTTTGGGATATTTTACTAATTTTTCACGAACAAAGACGCTACGTACAAAAATCATTCACTGATCGTAAACTTACTGCTCAGTTACTTGTTCCTAAAACTTTTTCATTACTTACTCCTTGTCAGGACTATTACATTTGGTAGTTACGCCCTTTGTAGCTGAAATGGCCAATATAGATTTTCGAAAAGAATACAGAATTTCGGCATAAATATAAATATATAATAATATTCACACACAACTATCACATAACGCCATCTAATCCCAAGCTAAGCAGAGCTTGTGTTATGAGTACTAGACAACTGATAAACATAATTAAATATTTCTAAATACATACATATTATAGATAAATTGCTCCCAGACACAGAACAAATGATTGTGCTCATCACACAAACATTTTCCTGGGTGGGAATCGCACCCACGACCTCCAGCATAGCAGTCAGGGCCACTAACCACTAGACCAACAGGCCAGTCAAAGGCATGTTACATGGGTAATGTTGAGTCCTCTTGCAGCTCCATTGACCCAAATAGTACGACGTATTCAATGTGTAATTAGTACGTACACTGCTATCAGAAGTTTGGGCACAGTTTGCTGGCTTGTGTTTCGTGCTAACATTTAGTCCATAATACAGATGATTGCAGAAAATATGGCACAGTTATCAAATGTGATGATTATAAAATTATCAACATAGATCAGTAATGCTAGCGAAGGAGGAAGCCGTACGTGTGAGGGATCGAACATCTTCATGCCACAGCTGCTGAAACAATGACCCCAACTACCAGTCATGATAGACGCCATAAATCATCTACATCTAATTTATATCATCCATATTGTTATTTGTACCATCCGTAACCATAAAGTTTTTAAGTTTTTTATTTTTTTAATTGATATAAACCAGTGCTTGACTGCGATCCCACGTGATGGTAAGCGGAAATGCAATCATTAATGGTCAGGCGCGCTAGTTTATTAAGAGCCTATTCACTCTAGCCTTGAAGACACCTAAATTATAGTTGGACGGGAAGACCGCTGCAGGCAATTTGTTCCAGTCCTTCGATGTACGCGGATGTATGTACTTTTGTTCATTCCCTTCAAATCTATTTTCTAGTGCTGATTTTTGAGATAAATATTATATCATACTACACCTACTAATTATTATAATTATGTATGTAATTATAAATAAACGTTCAAAGTAACATAGATTTTTTTTTGTCTTTTCACGGAAACAGTTTTGGTATTTTTTTTCCTAGATTTGATCAGGGAAATGATAAAATAGTGTTGTTATTTTAACATTCTCCGTGATTTCATCAAATCATTTTGTGCCGTGCGAGAATCGCAACCGCGACACGCAGCATAGCTACCAATTGCTCAACTACCACACAACACTGAAAATAATCATTCAAAAGCCGGGTAAACGTAACATGCAATGTAACACGCAATGAAAGAATTTGCCGTCCACATTGTCGCAATGTATCATGCAATGTAACCAATAGTGTGGATGCCTTATGCGCGCGAATCGTGAACACTACGCGCGCGAACAAATTATTTCAACTATGTGAATTGGTACTTGTTCGGTTCGTGCGCACGCTTCGTCTACAGTCTACACTTATGAAATACTCCTTTCATGTTACCTTGCATGTTAGTTTACAACAATCTGTACCCGGCTATTTATTGACTACATTATTCGATTGGCAGGCGGTCGCCTCTTTCTGCGAAGCAGTAATGCTAGCAAAGGAGGCGGCCGATCGCGTGAGGCAACGATCCTTACGCTCCAACCGCCACCGGGATTCCGATCCCGATTTTCGGCTACCGTTAGCGCGGGCTTGCGGACGGCGAGCAACGGGTGGCTCGCCGTCCGACCGTCCGGTAACCGTCCGGACCGAGCCCAAGTCGTCGACAGCGCGTACTGTTCCACGCGCGCCTCAAGGAGATGTCAAAAAATCGTAGGGGCCCAGCAGGGTCGAAGCCTACCGGGGCCACGGGTAGTGTGAAAGCGAAACCCGGGAACCTGGGACGAAGGCAACGAAGGAACAGGAGTGGGTTTTTAGTCAGTAAAAGTCTGACACTATCTCCCGCTGATGATTGAGATGATTTTCCCACCCAATAAAAAAAAATCTACATTATTTCATCAAATAGATTTTCATTTTTATTTTTTGAATGTCATTATAATAATTTAAATGAATGAAAATTGACTGACATTTATTTGTAAAGGTTCTAGCCGATATTATATGCCTTGATTTGATCAATCGACGTTTTAACAACAGCTTTATTTCAATATCTTTTGCTAACTAAGTATTGTGAGTATTTACTGCGCGGGGTTCCCCCAAATGTCACAGTATGTTAAGACAAATGTCTTGACCAGTGCCTGTTGCCAGTGAAGACGTATCGCTCTGAAACAAGGTTGCTCACTATAGGTCTCATCAGAAGACTTAAATTCATCCAAATCGCATTCAAAAGGCTATGTTCGGAGTTTCCTTGCGTGATCACATCGGAAATGAAGACACCTGCAGGAAAACTAAGGTTACCGACATCAACGAAATCCAAAGAATCGTCAGAATTGCCTTAAATGGCAGGGGGCAAGGCACATTTCTCGTAGAATCTATCGATGGGCCGAAAGATTCTAGAGTGAAGATCGCACCCCACAAGACGAAGCTTTGGAAGGCCACAAAGTGGATGGATGACATAGACCGCGAGAACGAGATACATAGGTCGCGGGAATCAGATGGATGCAAGACGCAAGACCAGTCGTTATAGCTACATTTGGAGTGAGGTATATATATAACAGTGGACGTCTTTCGGCTGAAATGATTATGATGAAATAAGTAAATTTATTTATTTATTTATTTATTAAAACTTTATGCACTAGTAAGAAACACTGTACAAAGGCGGACTTAATGCCGTAGGCATTTTCTACCAGTCGACCTTAGGGTGGTGCAGAAATGTAACATGGTAGGTGCAACATAATGATAAACTAGATTAAGAAAAACAATAATAAATATATACTTAGATACATACATACAAATTAACAAAGTTATTATGAAAAACGTATCCAACAAATCATCGCTGTGATGATTACACCAACTTCTTACGAATGTATTCACGAGCCATCACCTTAAAAGTGAACCGACTGGAAGCCGTCCTGATGTTCAGAGGGAGCGCATTCCAAAGAGAGATCGCCTGGACAAAGAAAGAGGACTGGATAAACCCAGAGCGATGTGTGGGACATCGTAGTAGGCGATTATTGGTAGATCGGAGATTTTTATTATGACCAGAGCAAAGATATTGAACTTGAGAAGTCAAATAGGAAGGAGAAGAAGGTTTATCCAGAAAAGAATACAGCGTTGTTAAGGCTCTTAGCGCTCTACGCTGACGGATGGGTAACCATTTTAAAAGTGATCGTTGCTCAGAAACATGATCATACTTACGAAGGTTGAACACAAATCGAATGCAGTTATTCAGAAGGCGGTCAAGTTTGTTGAGGAGATCTGCATTCAGGTCATAGTAGCACACATCACCATAGTCGATAATAGGAAAAATTAGGGTCTGTACAAGCAATGCCTTTATGTGAGCTGGAAGAAGATTTTTTAGTCGATAGAGAGACCGTAACGTTCCGGTTACTTTCTGACTGACACTACCGACCTGCTTCCGCCAATTAAGACAGGTGTCAACATGCAGACCCAGATCCTTAACGTCGGAGCTAAACGGAATCACAGCGTTATCAAATATTACGGGTGGAACAGTTAGGCCATCAAGCTTTCTCAAACTATGGGGGCTCCCTACAATGATAGCCTGGCATTTTAAAGGATTAACTGCCACCCCAAAACGGTCAGACCAGCTTTTTATAGTTTTTAAATCCTGGTTTAGCTTCTCGATTGCATCCGATATGTTGTCAACACCTGACTGACAGTAGAGCTGCAAATCGTCGGCATAGAGATGATACGCACACTGAAGTTCATTGGTTATAAGATTAATAAAAACAGAAAACAAAAGAGGAGATAAAATACCGCCTTGAGGGACGCCAGCTGTAAGGTCACACCACTGTGATGAACCGTCTCCAACGCGAACCGACTGCTGACGACCCCGAAAATAAGAGGAAAACCACTCCAGTGCCTCTGGAGAGACCAAAAGATAGGACAGGATAGACAAGAGGAACTAAATTTATTATATTACTAGCTTTTGCCCGCGACTTCGTCCGCGTAGAAGTTGAAAATGGTTTTATTAGGTTTTTTGAGCTACGAAAATATGAAATATTATTTATTATCTTCGTCGTGTGTGATAGTCCATTGAACTGTATGGCGAGCGATATTGTATCTTAAGATAAAATATTATAGTATCTTAGCCGTGTGCAGCGCCCCTTAGTGAACTCCACTGCGAGTGACGTAACCTACGACAAACTTATTATTTGCGGTTGGAACAGTAATCGGGTCTAGGGATCGAACCGCAAAATTAAGTTTGTATTTTATTTTATATACTTTTTCGGGATAAAAAGTACCCAGTGTGGTGCCCAGGATATTAAAGAGTAATTATACCAAGTTTCATCGTAATCGAACCGAAACCGGACCTGAACAAACAGACAGACAGAAAAAATTTTTTTAATCACGTGTTTGGGTTCAGTGTCGGTCTAGTAACACCCCCTGCCATTTATTTTTTTGATATTTTCAATGTACAGAATTTTCACTTCTACAGATTTATTCTAGGTATAGATAGATATTAGAAGCCTCAGTGCCCTACGGGTGTTAGATAGTTTTGGAATTCTCGGTTTTAACACTTAAGTCTTAAGATGAAAACTGCATGGAAATCGGTTCAGTAGTTTTTGAGTTTATCGTTCAATAAGTACTTGAAGGCAGTGGTGGCCGAGTGGTAACGGCTCCGACTTACGAGCTGTAGGTCGTGAGTTCAAAGCCAGCCAGGTGCATTACTTTGTACAATTATTTCATCACCACTGCTCTCAAAACCTAGAACGAAAAATTCGAAGACATGTGACATTCACCAACCCGCACTGGGCCCGCGTGGTGGATCATGGCCACTCTCGTAGAGAGAAGGTCTGAGTTCTAACAGTGGGTATTATGAGGCCAACTATGATATGCTAAAGAGGTAGGTTTAGTACTTTAGTTTTTCTTATTATTCTGTATTTCTATCTATTTTTCTGGTACGCGGTTGGCATTTTAGAACCCCAGTAAAAAAAAATGTTTCAGTTTTGAGTTAGATTTTAATTTTAAACTTAAACAACTTAGGGTTCTCTTGCACTGACTGGACAGGTCCACTTAAATCTGTATGGTTCTTTCTTCAAAAGACCATCTCAGACAAATCTGCATGGTTCTCATGTGATTTGACCATTACATATTAACTGTATGGACTTTAAAAGAGACTTTGACCCCTGAGTTTGTTTCGGTGTTCCTTCTCAGGGTAGTCAGCTAGGAAACACCGACCTCATCTAGTATAAAATGACGAAAAAAAAAATTGACGTGTAAAAGTGTTTTTTTAAACCTACTTAAAAAATAAATATCATTTATCTCTAGTTAGTCTATATAAAAATATCGAAATAAATATACAAACAAAATAAATGTATACATAATATTGTAATAATAAGAAGTTAGTGATAGCATAACGAGTAACAGGGCAGAGTGGAAGAAAAAAACGTGTTGCGCCGACCCCAAATAACACGGGATAAGGGCAGGAAGATGATGAATAAGAAACAACATCAAAAGCTAGATTCTGAACAGTATCTACAGACACTACTAGACTTTACAGAATAAGTTAGGTTTGGCCAACAGAACAAGTTGGAGAGCGTCCGCCTGCTGGTTCGTGCTCTCGAACATTATAGGTGCACTCGCTTGCAAATAAAAGTGGGCCTTCATGTTACATTTCTGAAACACGTTTTTTTCATTCACAGAATGAATCTGTACTATTCTTTAAAATATAATTTAATTTATGAACATTGTAGGTGCACTTACTTGC
This sequence comes from Mythimna vitellina, assembly GCA_949316375.1. NCBI lineage: Eukaryota > Metazoa > Arthropoda > Insecta > Lepidoptera > Noctuidae > Mythimna > Mythimna vitellina. Next base: position 4,872,607 of record OX438708.1, on the reverse strand, counting down.
AAAAAAAGTGGTCCTTCATGTTATATTTCTGAAACACGTTTTTTCATTCACAGAGTGAATCTGTACGCCATTTGGCCCTTTAGTATGATATTTTATTGTCTATTCTTTAAAATATAATTTAATTTATTAACATTGTATTTTATTTTATTGGTGCACTTACTTGCAAAAAATTGGTCTTCTATGCTAGAGAGAATGAATCTGTACGCCATTTGACGCTTCAGTGTGATGTTTTAGTGTCTATTCCTTAAAACAGAATTTAAATTGTGGACCTTGTAGGTACAATTATTTGCAAAAAAAAGCGTTCTCTTATGTTAAATTTCTGAAACACTTTGTTTCCTTCATAGTATAAAAATATCCACCTTTTGGCCATCACATCAAAAGGTGAAATCCGTTTGTAGGTATGCAAAAATCTATTTTTTGGGCTCAGGTTCTTAAAATTGAGCTTAAATAGTAAGCCTAATAAATAAAAAGGATTTTCATTATTTGTTATTCAAAAATATCCATATAAAATGATTTAGGAGATTTTCCCACACAACCTTAAAGGTTGTGTGGGAAATCTTATTATTTGGGTCAATAAACTTTGAAACTCGGCGCAAATTCTAAGCAAAATTAATAATAAAGTCTGTCATAATTACTTCCTCTAAACTACTCTCAAAAAACGGTATTACGGTTAAAGTTTTTGTGAAAACTTATTTCTCGCTAACGAAGTCGATGGCACTATATCATGTAGATTTGATAAAATGTAAAATTTTTTTAAGTTTTGTGCCATGTTTGTCGTAAATAAACTCTTTTTCTTTCTTCCTTTTTTCTTTCGTAATCCTAGACATTACACAATTTAAGTACAGAATTTAATATGATGTATGTTAAAAACTCAGTACTATACTCGTACACAAATTTTACGACGCGTAAATGTGTTTGTAAGCTTGAATACAGGGTAATAAACAATCTTTATATTTTCATTCTATTTTTATATTATATATTATCCTAATTTTATATTATCCGCGGAAGAACCAAGGTTACTGACAAAGCATGAAGAATCGCCAAACTAAAGTGGAAATGGGCAGGGCACATTGATTGAAGATGGCAGTTGGGACCGAAAAGGTCTATAGTGGCAACCACGTACCGGAAGACGCAGCGTTGGAAGGCCTCCTACAAGGTAGATCATGACCTGCTAAAGGTTGTGGGAATCCGATGGATGCAAGAAACACAGGACCGTTCATTTTGGAGACACTTTTGGGAGGCCTATGTCCAACAGTGGACGTCTTTCGGCTGAAAGGATGACAAGGTGTTCCTTGAACTTACATTATATAGGTACTTACATATTTTATGCTTTTTTTTGAGGTAGTAATGTTAAAAAGTCAAAGTCAAAAGCATTTATTTCAAATAGACCATTTACAGGCACTTTTGAATAATCAAATATAGGTCAGTCCAAAAACAAAACAATGAAGCTAAATTGCACATTCCAAAGTGTAGATCTCTATGGAGAAGAACGTGCAAAAAACTCTATGGAAACTCTTTTAAATTATATTGTGAGTTACATATAATCTTGGTTACATATTCCTTGTTGCTTCTATTAGGTGAGCACAATGTAGATAAGTAATATAAAATAAAAGTAATCAAAAGATAGAAATTCAATTAAGCCATTAGCAGCTAAGAGATGACCAGTCTCAACTGACGGCACCCGTTCACGAGCATGATGAGAGCATCAGCCCCACTCAGCTCAACCATTTTGAAGGGAACCGAATGACCCAATAACACGTGCCACCATCAGCGAGACATTTGAGTGAGCATGACAAACTTCCAACTGCTATGTTCGTAATGTCAAAAGGAAAAAAATGTAATCTAATAAAAATGCTACATGGTAAAAAAAAGGGCTTGCAGTGTATCATTACATCATTAAAACTTACCTTTTTGTTTGGGAAAGAAGCAAGACAGGCAGTATTAGACTTTTACTGACTTAAACCCACCTGTGTTCCAGCAGTTGATGACTGGCCTGTTAGTCTAGTGGTTAGTGGCCCTGACTGCTATGCTGGAGATCATGGGTTCGATTCCCACCCGGGACAAATGTTTGTGTGATGAGCATCATCATTTGTTCTGTGTCTGGTATTTTTTTTTTTTTATTGTATGGAAAAATCATCTTATGACATCCCCCGCTCTTGGGCGGAACGGGAGATAGTGTCCGACTTTTGCTGACTAAAAACCCACTCCTGTTCCTTCGTTGCCTTCGTCCCAGGGCCCCGAGTTTCGCTTTCAAACTACCCGTGGCCCCAGTAGGCTTCGACCCTGCTGGGCCCGTACGATTTGCTGACATCTCTTTGAGGCGCGCGTGGAACAGTACGCACCGTCGACGACTTGGGCTCGGTCCGGACGGTTACTGGACGGTCGGACGGCGAGCCGCCCATTGCTCGCCGTCTGCAAGCCCGCGCCTACGGTGGCCGGAAATCGAGATCGGAATCCCGGCGGTGGTTGGAGCGTAAGGACCGTTGCCTCACGCGATCGGCTGCCTCCTTTGCTAGCATTACTGCTTCGCAGAAGGAGGCGACCGCCTACCACTCCTCCTCGCTCCGGACCATGGCCTGAACCAAGGCCCAGCGCGAGAGATCGCCGCCGCCGATTGCCCCCAGGAGGACACGGCGTTGCTCTACCCAAGCGGGGCACACCTCCACCGTGTGCTCTACCGTGTCCTCCGGGCGGTCCACACAGTGGCGACACCCGGGCGTCGTTTTCGCACGAATCCGGTGCAGGAACCTCCCGAACTTACCGTATCCGGTGAGAACCTGCGTCATGCGGAAGGTGAGGACGCCGTGAGGTCTTTCCAACCACGCCTCAAAGAGGGGACTTACCGCCATAATTGTGGCGTGCCCTTCTGTGTGTGGGTGTGATTTATCTATAATATCTACGTATTTAGAAATATTTAAGTATGATTATCAGTTGTCTAATACTCCTAACTCAAGCTCTGCTTGGCTTGGGACTTGACGGCGTTATGTGATAGTTGTGTGAATATTATTAGTTACTTTTTGCGTTCCAGAGTCGCGGAGGCTATTACGAACAATTCCACTACGTGTTTTATGCTGTCCTAAACAAACATAAGCTACCCGGTTGTATCTGCTATTTACCTATCTAAAATATAGTTGCATATTCGTATGGTTTGGTACCGGCCAGTTATAGTTTCAGAACTGTTCACTCGCCTGTGTTTCATGCAACCAAATATTGAAGTTTGTACACTAGCTTGCATAATAAATGGGATGAAAATAATAATTAGTTAATTTCTGTTTTAAAATCATTGAGTTGATTTTTTTAATAGTAGTACAAGTAGCTTTACATTTTTAATATTTACATAATAAAAAATAATAAAAAAGTGTTAATTGATGCCACGGTTAGCACAGTGATTGAGTGACTTTTTTTACGTTCCTGATAGGTTCACGCTTGTCAGCTATCGCACCTGATAGAAAGCGAAGATGTGGTCGAAGATAATAATAATAATTTAGACGATAATAATGTGGACTCAGAGATCATTGTACCGATAGTCATGTCAGCTAATGGCTTAATAGCTATGAGCCTCGACCAACATCTTAGGAGGCTCGCGTTAGGCGGCTGGATCCAGGGCTTGATTCAGAAAGTGGTACTCTTGGACACGGCTCGTATTATTAGGAGGTTCCTCTCTCTGGAGCTCTGACCGCCAGTAGCTTGGACTCGGTTCCTGATACCGGTAGGCTACTATTTTTTATATTTTTAAATGCTATTATTTTTATTGGAATATTTAAAAATTTATATGTTATATTAAATAATAATTTATTAAATTAAAACATTTTGTACACTTAAACACAAACAACACATAGAACAAACAAATATTAGAGAACAAGAACAATAATAATTAGAGTCAAAAGTAGCAAGTAAGTATTTGTAATGAATCTTGTACCCAAGAAAAGATTTAACTTGTGTTATGGGTACCAGGATTCACACGCTATTTTTACATTAAAAGAGTAAAATCAGAAGGCAAAAAAAAAATCCAAAGCCGGTCAAAATCAAAATTGAGCCTTTCATTTGTGCAAGTGTGGTGCATGTGATGTTGTGACTTTGTGAAGTAGTGTAATGTTTGTGCACAGAGTGTTCATGTGTAGGTCGTGTATTACTTTTTTTTTATTTGATATAAACCAGTGCTTGACTGCGATCCCACCTGATGGTAAGCGGAGATGCAATCATTGATGGTCAGGCGCACTAGTTTATTAAGAGCCTATTCACTCTAGCTTTGAAGACACCTAAATTATAGTTGGACGGAAAGACCGCAGCAGGCAAATTGTTCCAGTCCTTCGATGTATGCGGCATAAACGATGAAGCGAAACGCTTAGTCCGGACCGTTGAAGTTTCAACAACGTAAGGGTGGATACTCACTGTTCGTCGGGTTGTCCGATGGTAGAAAGGAGATGGCGGAATCAAGTCATGCAATTCCTAATTCCAATTACTGAAATTATAACCTCAAGAGCTCTTCTGTTTCATTATAACTCTGCAACAGCAACGATGGAGCGCGCTTACCTAAAAGTAACCTTCTTGACTTAAAGATTCCCGGATCGGCTGCTGCGCTGCGTGATGCAGGTTTTATTTCTGCACGGGACAAATATTTGTATAGCCTACAGATAGTTGATCTGGGTCTGGATATCTTGTGTTTGTGAGTTTACATGTTTGTGAACGCACCCAAAATACAGACGGTTGTCACCATTGCGTGGACCGCCCGGAAGACACGGTGGAGGTGTACTCCACTTGGGAAGAGCAACGCTGTGTCCTCGTGGGGCCGATCGGCGGCGGCGATCACTTGCGCCGGCCCTTTGTACAGGCTATGGTCCAGAGCGAGGAGGAGTGGCAGGCGAAGTCGCCTTCTTCTGCGAAGCGGTAATGCTAGCAAAGGAAGCGGCCGATCGCATGAGACAATGGTCCTCACGCCCCAACCGCCGCGGGGATTCCGATCCCAATTTGCGGCCATAGTAGGCGCGGGCCTGCGGACGGCGAGCATCGAGTAGCTCGCCGTCCGATCGTCCGGTAACCGTCCGGACCAAGTCCAAGTCGTCGACGGCACGTACTGCTTCACGCGCGCCTCAAGAAGATGTCAGCAACTGTAGCACCCACCACCAGCAGGGTCGAAGCCTACTGGGGCCAAGGGTCTGATTATGAAAGGAAGACTCGGCCCCAGTACGAAAGGCAACGAAGGAACAGGAGTGGGTTTTTAGTCAGTAAAAGTCTTACACTATCTCTCGCTCCACCCGAGAGCGAAGGACGTCATAAGATGGTTTGCCCACCGAAAAAAAAAACCCAAAATACAGAAGTCATTCCTAGTATGGGGCAACGTTTTAGAAAAAGAAAAGAAGAGATAAAGAAGATTAGTGTATTTAAAAAAAAAATGTGGATGAGTAAATATTTCAAGTGTAACTAAATTATAGTAACTTTGACAGATTAATTACCTGCGATTCATATTTTCCATTAAAACAATTTCAGTTTTCAACAAACCACACAAAACATTTAACACACATTTCCAGTTATTAAAAACTAAATTATGTTTACGCAAAGCAACAAAGTATATAAATATAACTTCGTAATAAATTACGGACGATAGAAATTTCAACATTCAACAGTAGTAAATCATTTCTTAATGGCTACTTGGAGACAATAAATATTAAAATAATATATAGTTGTTACGCAATAAATTGAGAGAGCTGTTTTAGTTCTGTGTTTATTTAAAGTATTGTGGGTAGTTAATTCTTTATTATTGGGGGTTTGTGTAGTAGAAAAGGGTCGTTAGGGGAAATGGTACAATTGAAGCTTTTTTTGGGATTTTAAATGACCTGACTCATTCGGAGATGGCAAAGTGGTCAGGGATCCTTCAATAAGGACTGATCTCAAATTATTCTTGGTAAAGAGAAGTGGAACAAGATTCCCTGATCGTGCAGAAGCAGCAAAAAACCGTTCAATTATGAATAGGCCTCATGTACACAAGGACCAGATCTGTTCCTCTCGTATCCATCGGATTCCCGTGACGGAGGAGTTCAAATGCTGCATCATCGCGACTTCAGAACTTTTCCGCGTCATCTGATAAATAAATGATAAATGATAAATGATATTTATTTTGTAAGTAGGTTTAAAAAAACACTTTTACACGTCAATTTTTTTTTGTCATTTTAAACTAGATGAGGCCGGTGTTTCCTAGCTGACTACCCTGAGAAGAAACACCGAAACAAACTCAGGGGTCAAATTCTCTTTTAAAGTTCATACAGTTAATATGTAATGGTCAAATCACATGAGAACAGTGCAGATTTGTCTGAGATGGTCTTTTGAAGAAAGAACCATACAAATTTGAGTGGACCTGTCCAGTCAGTGCAAGCATTTGTCAGTATTCGCAAAGCTCAACCCAGGACTACTAAGGAGCTCAACGACTTGACGAACAATACCAAAGAAAGGACATTTGGGTAGGCCGCAGAATATACTCAAATTGCCAGACATACGTTAAAATTACTGAAAAGGAAAAAAAAAAAGGCAATCAACATTGTTCTCACGTTCACAATAATAAAAGTAAATATATAATTTACAAAATGTAATTTACTTAATAAAGTAAATATTGATGTCAAAAATAAAAATAAGTAAAGTCAAATTGCAAAATAAAAATAATCTACAATATCAAATTGTAAAATAATAATAATAATAAAGAGCACAATTGAAAATAAAAACAAAAGAGAAAAATAAGACAACAGTTGTAGTGCGTACTGGAGCAGGTCAATCCCAAGCCTTTTCGTCCTCAACATAGTCCTTTATAGAGTAAAAAGCCTTTTGACAAAGTTTTCGCTTTAAAAATGTTTTGAATTTATTAAGGCTTAGTTGTTGAATGTGCCTAGGAAGTTTATTATAGAAGTGTATACATTGGCATCTAAATGAGCCCCCTATTTTTTTTAGCCTGGTTGTAGGAACCACAAATTTGTGTTTGTTCCTAATATTAAAATTATGGATATCACTGTATTTTTTAAACATTTTTATATTTTTATGTGCATACAATATATTCTCGTAAATATACTGTGAAGGTACAGTCATAATATTGATATCTTTAAATTTATCTCTGAGGGAGTATCTGGGACTTAATCTATAAATCGAACGAATAGCCCTTTTTTGCAATACAAAAATTGTCTGGATATCGGCGGCATTTCCCCACAGCAGAATACCGTAATCGTATCTAGCATCTGTTTTGCAAGCATTATCACCTTGGTTCTCCTATCGAAATCTTCATTTCTGACTTGAACTTAAAAGAAAACTCCAAGTAATAACTTCTCCATTGATCTTTAGATGATTTCTGATGAGATCCAATGGGTAAGTACAGGATATAAATTGAAAGAAAAGAAAGAAAGACAACATTTGCAATAACATTGATTTGACTGCCAAAAACGAATCGTTAAGCTATTTAGACGTCAGGACAGGTTCTGGTTAAGATGAAATCTTAGCTTTTAACATAACATAGCTTTATGATAACGATTGTGGAAACGTATGTACGGAGCAACAAGGTTTACTATTTCAGTATTTTTTTTATTGCGACTTCCAGACCTGGTTGTTATGAAATTTAATATGTTTTTTTATTTATATAATAGTTTATATTCACTCTTGATTTAAAGATTCCCGGATCGGCTGCTGCGCTGCGTGATGCGGCAAGCACTAGTGTGCTTGACTGCAATCCCACCTGGACCTAATTTATTAGGAGCTTATCCACTCTAGCCTTGAAGACACGTAATTATAATCGGAAGGGAAAACGGTTGTAGGCAAATTGTATCAGTTAATTGTTTTGTAAGATTATTTGTGTACTTTATACGAACCTTGAAAAAAAGAACTATTTTAATTATTATTATTAATACGTCTGTCCACCATGTGCATATCTTAAAAAATAACAGGTAATAATCTGTTAAAAAAAACTAGGATCAAAATATAAAAAACCATGTACCAATAAATTTGTCCGCCACTGCACGGAACTTACCGAGCTCGTCCGAACTAAAATCGTGGAGTAGATTGTCCGGAAACACTTCACTGCGCGAGTTCGCGATTTCCTACACTTCGCCTTTTTTACTTAATTAATTGATCCACCCGGGTATTGTCTGATCTAATTGATGCATAGCTCCAATCACTGCGGACGATCTGATTGAATTTTTTGCTATTAAACCATTTTGTGTCTACTGTGTTTTGTTTTTTTTGGATTTGACTGATTTATAGTCGAGTGACAGGGGACTGTAGTTACTACTAGCTCTTATCGAGATCCATTTTACGATCTAAGCTTATCAGTCTTCTCGTCAATTATAATTTAGGTATCAAGAATAGAGTGAATAGGCTCTTTATATGATTAAAAAAAACTGTTATAGAGATGGAGACTGAAGTTTTTAAATGTGAGTACCATCGAGCTATTTTTTTTTTGTTTTGTAGGTTACTATTGGACTTGTTTCACATAAATGAGTATGGCAGTTGAGAGTTTGTCATGCTCACTCAAATGTCTCACTGATGGTGGCGCGTGTGTTGGATCATTCGGTTCCCTTCAAAATAGTTGAGCTAAGTGGTGCTAATATTCGCGTCATGTCCGTGAACGGGCGCCGTCAATTGAGACTGGTCATCTCTTAGCTGCCATTTCCTATTTTAATATCTATATTTAGTTTTAATTTTTACTTTATTTGCATTGTTCTCACATGATAGCGACAAGAAACGTAACAGAGATATTTGTAATTACAAAACATGATTGAAAAGAGTGTCCATGGAGTTTCTTGCACATTCTTCTCCATAGAGATCCACGCTTTGGATGTGCAATTAGCATCATTTTTTTTTTCTGACTGACTGATTTCTTGACATTTCAAAAGTGCCTGTTAATGGTTTATTTGAAATAAAATGCTTTTGATTTTGATTTTGGAGCTTAAGCGTCCTGACTGAGCCCAAGTCGTCGATGGCGCGTAGTGTTCTACGCGTACCTCAAGGAGATGTCAGCAACCGTAGGGGCCCAGCAGGGTCAAAGCCTACTGGGGCCAAGGGTTTGATTCTGAAAGGAAGACTCGGCCCTGGTATGAAAAGCAACGAAGGAACAGGAGTGGGTTTTTAGTCAGTAAAAGTCTGACACTATCTCACGCCCCGCCCAAGAGTGGGGGATGTCATTGGATGATTTTCCCCCCATTTCTGGTTCAAACAACTGACATAGTAACACGTCACGTTAAGTTAGAAAAAGACTGGGATACTGATGCTTACGATAAATAATATTAAACCTAAGTTTACCGTTAATCATAAAATTGTAATGTTTTTCACACCAATACCTATGCACAAATTATTTTAGGAAATATCGTTGTGCTTACAGTTTAGGAGTATAATTCCTTGCTGGGGTCTTAAATACCCTCCAGATTGTGACTATCAGGAAATATGATAGTCACAATCTGGAGGGTCTTTAAGCCAAGAGTGAACAGGTTACTTCTAGGCAAACGGGATCGAAACATCGACTAATTTATCGCTTACTTGGTGAGATAATGGTCAACAAATAATATTAAAAAAAGTGGGCAAGTGCGAGTCGGACTCGCGTACTGAGGGACTTATGTACAAACTACAATTCCCGAATGGAGTCTCGAAGATTTTCCGAATTGTAAAAAGTATTTTTTTTTTGTAACGTAGGTAACAACAAATTGATTGTTTTGTGCTATGAGACCCTGCTTTATGCCAAATTTCAGGATTCTGGGTCAACGGGAAGCACCCTATGAATTTTTAATTCCTTTGAGAGTATTGAAATATACGTTTTTTTATGACACAAACGTACGTATCTTTTTTATTTGTTAACTTAGAAGTTTGATGTTTTTACAGCTTCAAGGGTCCGCAGACCTAGGTATATAGCTTTAAGTTCAACTCTATAACTGCACGCGTTCTCGAGATTAAGGTTTTGACAGACAGACAGCCAGACGCACAACAAAGTGATCTTATAAGGGTTCCGTTTTTCCCTTTTAGGTACGGAACCCTTCAAGATTCTTATGTACACATTTGCTTCATTGATCTGAAGTTTTGATATTTTAATAATAGGTTTCTAGTTACAAGGTTGCAATGGTTAATAACCACAATAATATATGGTAGTTAAGTTTGTCGAAAGCCATAAATAAGGTCATATTTCTCGAGCTTTGCAACCCGGTTGTAATGTCCCCAGCTTTATAATGAATTACTACCGACACCAATACATTTGGAAGTTCATAGCTATATCTATTTTTTAAATTGTATTACATTTTGGTTTCATTTACGTTCATGCATTCGACCTTCTTACTAGTGGTAGATCGCGGGTTCAAACCCAGCCTAGCGAAGTACTTTATGTAATTTATTTCATCACCACTGCTCTCAAAACGTTGAAGAAAAATATCGTGAAGAAACCGGTATGTCCTAGAACTAAACATTCAAAGATATGTGACATCCACTAATCCGCACTGGTAGATTACATCCCGTTTTTTCTCGTGGAGACACTAACACTAATGTGCGAGTTTGTATAAATATGAAATGGTAGGAAATAAGCCGAGTGGTAGTTCCCACACACTATATGGGACACACAGTGTCTGGAAAGGGAACACAAAAAGCAAAGAGAAAAAGAAAAATTAAGAGTAAACTCGGAATTTAACCAAAAAAAACTAATTTAAATTGCAACATTTGGATATAAAGTAGTTTTTGCTCGCAGCTTTGCTCGCGTACATAAAATATAGCCTATGTAATTCAGGAATAAAGCAGCTTTCTATCGGTGAAAAAAATTTAGCAATCGGACCAGTACTTCCAGAAATTACTTCCTACAAAAAAAAAATACAAAAAAAAAACTTTACCTCTTTATAATTTATAAAAATAATTATATTCTTTTATGTATTGTTTTGATTGTTAAATAAAAAACACAGAAATATATTCTGATTCAGTACGCTTTGTCCGAATTGTTTTTACGTTAACGCGATCGAATCGTTTACCGCGTTAGGCTCTCTGATTGGTTAAGAGCTTGAAGCACGCCAATCGGAGCGCCAAACGTCGTAAACGTGGATCGCGTTACTGTTAAACAGACTTACACCAGGCACTCTGAGGTATAGAAATGCAAATGCTATGTACACGATGTACAATTGGCTTTCAGTAATGTTAAGGCTAAGAACTCACGAAGCAGTTTTTAATTGCGCCCGCCGCGGTGGAGGAAACAGCTATTTTATATCTAGACCAGAGTCACGACGACGACGACGAGCTACCCATTGCTCGCCGTCCGTAAACCCGCGCCTACGGTGGTCGGAAATCAGGATCGGGATCCCGGTGGCTGGGGCGTGAGGCGTGCACGTGCAGCCTCCTCCTTTGCATTTATGTGATGTGGCAGTGTCTACATAAACGATAGTGAAAACCAGACGATACAAAACAGCGACGTAAAGCAAAATTTTCTCATAAAATTGTACTGCTCAGTCCATTACATTGTCAGGTACAGTTAGTTGTTAACTCTGTGCGAACGAGGACAATGCATGGAAAAGTTTTGAACGCAACTGTCTGCTGCTGACGGCAAGAGTTATTGCCCAGGGCTGGGCGTGGGACTAAGGTAGTTTGTACTTTGAATTTTGTACAAAAAGAAGGGAATTCTACGTCACATTTGTATTATAAACAAGTTTAAGAACTTTAGTTTACTTTTTGGGGCAATCGTGTAATTTTTTTTTAATTCTGAGATTTCTCCCTTTGGTAGTAAAGTAGTTAAGCTACTAATTATAACATTTGTCATATCTTAATAAAAGTCCAGGCAAATTTTGTTCGTATCTTGTATTTTGAAATCCCGTCCCTGTGGAAAAATGGCCTTAAGTTATTCCTTGTAACATCAACTATTCGCCAGTGAAAATCGGGTCCAGCAGTTTCTGAGATTAGCCGGAACAGACAGATGGACCTACAAACAGACAGACAAAAATTTTAAAAATACAATTTTGTTATAGGTATCGAATATATGCATTATTTTAATATGAAATATTTTTAAATTACAAACAGACACTTCAATTTTATTTATATGTATAGAAGTTAGTGACAGCATGACGAGTGACAGGGCAGAATCGAAGAAAAAAACGTGTTGCGCCGACCCCAAATAACACGGGACAAGGGCAAGAAAAAGAGATATAGAATGTATAGAATAAATGTGTAAACCTGTATGTTTGTTTATCAATCATGTACAGCTAAATAGATTTAGACCAAACTTAACATGTAGAAAAAGGCATGGTTCAAAAACAAAACATTGCTCGACTGTTTTTTTTTTTTATCTTCATTAAAGTCGGAAATCATTAAGTAATTCTCTTGCTCTAGGACTGATTTTTATTGAATGAAACCCGCTCGTGTTCGGCTTATGGCAGAAGTCATATAGATGCTCAACTAGATTGAATCTCTCATTTTGGTTATTCCCTGTCCATTCTAATATTATCATCCACCAAGAGACCTCCTCCAAGTATCGTCACATCGAGCATTTTTTACTTTACGATCCTCATAGGATGCCCTTGACCCTTATCTACTGACTAGCAAGCCCCACGTGACTATCTGTGTTACCTGTTTGTGTGTAGGAATAAAAAGTAATAATTATACTGTTATCGGCACGGATCTCGAGCGCTGACTGTTACTTGCGCAGAAGTAAAATATCAGGTCTCTTTGGTGGTATGAAATGAGACGCAGGGGCGGGGAGTGTCAGTGATTGGCTCGCTGCGCATCGCATCATAGACGTCACTCGTGATTGGTTCCCTGCGCTTGCTGCATGTAACTAACGACGACGAATACACTTCCGAGCCAATAAATTGACTCGTGATTTTTAATCCATTGATTTTATTTTTACTTTTGGTTAATTTATTAGTGGTTATTGTGTCGCCAAAAATGGTTTAGCCGAGAACGCATAACAGGCACACAGAGAAAGTTTCTTTCAAAAGTAGGTAATATGTTAGGAATTTCTTCGTAGGGGTATTACAAATCTTTGAAATTTTCGTCTTTGCTACAATATGCATACCTTCCGGTAGCAATTTTCTAAAAGATAATGAAAATCTGTTGCATGGTTAATAAGTAAATGGAAAAACAGACAGAGAAACACAGCGTCTTTGATTTAAACTATTTATGTTTTTTTTTTAACTTTTACCTTCAACCAAAATTAAGAAGGTAAAAGAAAAAATAAAATAAAATAGGTGTACTTTTTTTTTGTTATAAGTGTACGATGCGCAAAGCGATCCCCACTCTTTCGCCGGGCGCTCAATATCCGCGCCGATAACTATACCAATGTTCAAAATATAATTTTTTGTCAATCAATATCTTTAAATTACATATTAAACAATTATTTTAAATGATAAATACAATCTTTATTAAATTTAAAAGCAAAGAACCGTCATCATCTTCCTGCCCTTGTCCCATCTTATTTGGGGTCGGCGCAACACGTTTTTTTCTTCCATTCTATCCTGTCAACCGTCATACTATCACTAACTTCCTTTTCTTTCTTATCCCTGTTCACACAATCCATCCATCTTTTCTTTGGCCTCCCTCTCCCTCTCCACCCATCCACATGTATACTCATAACTCTTTAAAACTTAAACTTAAAAGCAAAGAACCATAAAAACAAAAATGTTCGATATCGCAGTTTTGTCAAAAAGCAATCATTGCACTCGTGTCCATGGTGATCATGATTTTTACATATATTTTACTCAATGCTGGAAGCACAGATCTGTAAGATCGGAGAGGGATCACTCTTACTACCTGATTTGAAAATTGGTACTACTTTACTATGTTTCATTAAATCAGGGAACGTACCGCTGTCTAGGCATTGATTAAATATGCCGTTAGGACAGGAGCAATTGTATCGATAATATCTCCAAGAACTTTTTTTTTTTATCAATGATAGGCTCGCGTTTAACCACCATCTCACCTGATGGTAAGCGATGATGTGGTCGACGATGGAGCACGCTTGCCTAGAAGTAACCTATTCACTCTTGATTTAAAGACCCCCAAGTTGTAGCTATCAGGAAACACAGACTCCGGCAAGGAATTCCACTCTTTGGCTGTACGCATAATAAATGTGTTCTCAAAACGCTTTGTGCGTATGGGTGGGATGTCCACCATGTACCGGTGGCGCAACGCCGTACGTTTAGTGGTCCGATGATGGAACGGACTACCCGACCCCGACATTAACGGATATACCCATAAGTCCACAGTGTTTTTCATGTTAAGACTATTGAATGTTTTTTTAATTGAATCAACAGAGATACGCTTAAATTCAAAGGTGAAAAAGGTGACATCCTCAGAGAAAATTTCTTTCAAAAAATATTCAGCTAACAAAGATAAATATTAAACAAAACAAGCTCACTTTTCATATAAAGAAAAAACTAACCTAAACGACTCACACAGTCTGGAGCTATTCACAAAACAATTGCACGAAATTATAAAAATCTGAAAATAAATAATCCTTTAAAAACCCTTTTTCAGAGAAAAACGAAATAAAACATTTAAAAAAGTCTGTTCAAAAAACTCGTAAAAGCGAATCTGAAAATATTTAATCCCCACTTATTAAGGAGCTGAACAATTCGTTTCAAAACTTCAACGAAACGCAACGGCAAAACTTTTTGCGCCAATTTTTATTTTACTTACCCCACACTCCTTATTGCTATGTACATAAAGTCTAAATTGGCGTAGTTATTAACAAAGTTTACTATGGATTAGTGGTCCGGAAGCGGGAAACTTTAGCATGAGGAAATAGTGTTGTGGACGCTCGAATCGAAAATTCGATTTAGGTGAATAATTTATTTCAGCAGTGATATATTTTGTCATGTTTATGGTCTGTGAATTAATGCTACTCTATTATCATATATTTTGCTTGCGGAAATAATTGTTGTAGAAATAACAGACCATCACGTTCAATTATCAATTATCAATTTCATTTATGTTTTATTTACCTATTGATTTTAACAATAATTAAAGATACAATGTAAGCATAAACGAGCAAAGTACAGGTTTCACCAAACATAAGTGGCAATGGGCAGGGCATGTTGCACGCAGGACAGATAGTCGATGGGGACGAAAGGTTCTGGAGTGGTTACCACGTATCAGAAGACAGCCTTTGAAGGCCTCCCATAAGGTATACCGATAGCCTGGTGAGGGTAGTGGGTATCCGATGGATGCGAGACGTACAGGACCGGTCGTAATGGCGACACTTGGGGAGGCCTATGTCCATTGTTTTGGCTGAAAAAAAGAAAGTTTCACAAGGAATTTTAACCAACTTTAAAAAACAGGAGGTTCTATATTCAACTGTTCATTTACGTTTAAGTAGTTTTGGACCATTTGCTGGGTAAGCACAAGGACATAATTATGAGTCCCACGTCAGTCACTCTTAGTCTTTGAGCTGGCTTAGTATAGCATGGTGTTATCATAGACTTGGATTTATATATTGTATTTGTTTTTCTTATATTATTGTTTATATGTACACGATAGGTTAGTTTCTGTCGGCCGCGGCCACGTGCAATAGACAATAGACATAGACAACCACAGACTAAACTATAGACATCGGACAAATGTGTTTTGTCTAGTGTCTATGGTGCAGCACAGTTATGCCTGGTTTATTCATGGTCCGACAGATTGATGTATTTTATTGTGTGTCTATTTGGGCAAAATAAACATGTTTTCTTTTTTCTTTTTTTTTTTTATAGATTATGAGGTCAGCTTATTTTTTTTGTCAAGACTGACACGCGGCTTACTATATTTTCAGAAGTCAAAATTCTTTCATCTATGTACATTGATCGCAACCTAGTTTTTTCTCTAATAGTCACTTCAATATACGGGAAAGAAAATGAAATGCAAATCAAAGCAGACGATAAAAAAAACGAATAAAAGTTTTTCCAATGATCCCTTGATACACTTAAAATTATTCGCTCCATTCCCTCTCCGAAGTCAAAACTGCTTTACTCGAATCGAGTAAAACAAATCGACTAAACCGAATAATTTCACACATCACTAGCACCAACCACAGGCAACGGAAAGTTTGTAGTGCATTGGGAGTTAGTTCACTAGTGGGTACTTTTAAACTAAACCGTTTGGAAATTGCAGGATCCTAGTTTTTACTATTTTTTTTTTCATTTATTTTTTATAGTAAAGTCAGTTACGGCTGCTGTTTTATGACGTGAAGTTTGAAATTACAAGATGGGGTAGCTGGCTGGTTGGAAAACGATTTTTGATATTCTATTTTTGAATGCTTAAATTGTAGCAGAAGTTGAAATCGATATAATGTCTTAGGGCGCTTTCAATTAATGCGTTTTTTGACGGCCTGCTGTGATGCGGATGCTCTGCGTTAGTCGTACTGAGTACGGACGATCGTATTTTTCATACAAAACTCGCAGTGCGGCAACCGTGCGGCGAACGGTCGACAACAGGACGGCAACGTCGTAAGTACCACGTGTTCAATTCGGTGTTTAATAGCGCGAGGTTGAATAGCGCATCACTGACTTACAAACACACGGCAGCCAGATTTTTTTCAATTTAGGCGCTTGTTGACGGACTGCTAACGTACTGCAACCGGCCGGCTGCGGCACGGTAAACTTGCGGCAGCCGCCCGGTTTCAGTACGCATAAATTGAAAGCGCCCTTACTGTTAATACTCGTAGATTAAGAACACTTTTCATTTATACGTTTTTTGATGGCCGGCTGCGGTGCGGATTCGGTGTGTTAGTTGTACTGCGTACGGACGATCGTATTTTTCATACAAAGCGCGTGGTGCGC
The DNA here is from genome assembly GCA_949316375.1 of Mythimna vitellina. NCBI lineage: Eukaryota > Metazoa > Arthropoda > Insecta > Lepidoptera > Noctuidae > Mythimna > Mythimna vitellina. The sequence goes on along the minus strand of OX438708.1, from coordinate 4,855,868 downwards.
AAACGTGCGGCGAACGTTAGCCGTTGAATATAATAACGTTAGTTGTTGAATAGTGCATCACTGGCATACACACACACGGCAGCCTGATACGTTTTTAATTTAAAGGGTGACCAGATGGTTGCAAACCAACGTCCCAACCAATGTGACCTTGCTAGTTTAAATCTGTGTAGACAGCAGTTATAATACACGACCTTCAACGCTCTTGGTTGAGAGTCGCGTTTTCCCAACCAACGGACGTGTTGGCGCATGGTTTACATCCAAGTAGCCGCAACACCCCATCCAAACACATAAACCAAGGTCACCTTATTTTGCAACCGTCTGGTCATCCCTTTAGGCGTTTGTTGTCGGACTGCTAACGTACTGCAACCGGCCGGCTGCCGTTCATGAAACGTCTAAATTGAAAGCGCCCTTAATGGGGAAACACAAAAGTGAGATTTTTGTGAGCTTTTGGAGAAAAAAATGTCTTATCTTTACTGTTTTAGATTTCTCCTCCTTTAATGTAGACCTTCATTACTAAGTATCTAAGCCTAAATTAAGAGATTTTTATCTTCGTTAATGATTGTGAAAATATTCAAAATGTATGGAATTTACAAAAACCACCAGATACTGGGTTTTAGTCGGTAAATCTATCACTCCCTTTCATTCTTCCCAGAGCGGAAGAAGTCATTTGATGATTTCCCACCTAAAAAGAGCTGGTCAAGTGTAAGTTTATATCATCTCTACAATTCTTGAACTGAGTCTTGAAGATTTTTCTGAATCGCCAATCCAAACCTGAATATTTCTGCCGCTTTTTTTCGCAACTATAAGAACTATACTGTTGAAACTTGGTAAGTAGATGTATTCTGTGAACCGCATTAAGAGTTTTCACACAAAAATAGAAAAAAAAACAATAAATTTGGGGGTTCCCCATACTTAGAACTGAAACTCAAAAATATTTTTTCATCAAACTCGTTCGTGTGGAGTATCTATGGATAAGTCTTCAAATATGATATTTAGGTTTCTAATATCATTTTTTCTAAACGGAATAGTTTACGCGTGAGACACTTCCAAAGTGGTAAAATGTTTCCCCCCCCCCGACTAAAAAAAAAATATATGATGCACATTACTATGCAAACTTCCATCGAAAATTAATTTGAACGAGATCTAGTAAGTAGTTTTTTTTTAATACGTCATAAATCGTAAACCGCAATTTACCTTTCAAGTTTGTACGGAACCCTAAGTGCGCGAGTCCGACTCGCACTTGCCCAGTTTTTACACTTCGTTTTAACTCAACAAAAAATTGTTTTAATGTATTACATCAAAAAGGTTCCAAAAAATATTTCACTCTAATGCTTCTAAAATTTTTCTACAAGTGAATAATTTAAAACTTCTTGTCAAAAGAGGAACTGTTATCTGTTCCAGACTTTCTTATTACTTTACTCTTGGGGGCCGTATAAAGTTTTAAAGTTTTGAAGTCGATCGTCTTCCATGAATATCCATATGGATTCCCTGTTGGGTCGTATAAGTTCTTTGAGATGCATCTCCAGGAGAGAGGGAGGTCGAAAATATGCATGGGTATTTTTAAATACATTTTTTTTTATGAAACGGGGCAAGTAGACTACCAGGCGTAAGGTGATGCGCCACCGGTACATGGTGGACATCGCACCTATACGTACAAAATGTTTCGGGAACACATTCATTGTGCGTACAGCTAAGGAGTGAAATTGCCTGCGTCCCTGGAAATTTTTAAGTCAAGAGTGAATAGGTTATTTCTAGGCAAGCGTGCTCCATTGTCGACCGCATCATTGCCTTATTACTCATAAAGCCGGCCTATCAATAATAAAAAAGTATCAATGTGAATAGTCATTTCAAATGTACTTTTAAAAAAGCAAGTAAAGCCGTTGGTCCTGGTTGTCATTCGTAGATCTTAAACAGTTGTTACAAAGTTGTGGTAAAAAAAAAACTTTATTACGAATAACAATGAGACTCATTTAGTATTAGTAATAAACAAACTAACGGAAATTTATGACCATTGCGTGTTGCCAGTGATGATATATAGCACTGAAACATGGTCGCTTACAATGGACTTCATCAGAAGGCTTACAGTTACCCAAAGGGCAATGAAAAGTTGCCCGGAGTTTCCTTGCATGATCGCATAAAGAATGAAGATATCCGCAGGAGAACCAAGGTCGCCGACAAAGCCCGAAGAATCGCCAAACTAAAGTGGCAGTGGGCAGGGTACATTGCTCGTAGAACGGATGGTCGATGGGGCCGAAAGGTTCTCGAGTGGCGACCACGCACCGGAAAACGCAGTGTTGGAAGACCTCCTACAAGATAGACTGGCGACCTGGTGAGAGTCGCGGGAATGCGGTGGATGCAAGACGCACAGAATTGGTCGTTGGGGCGACGCTTGGGGGAGGCCTATGTCTAACAGTGCACGTCTTTCGGCTGAAATAATGATGATTTATGAGATGGCGTTTTAAGGACTTGGAGATCCGTCTATTGAGCTGCCGGTAGATGCACGTATCGTCTGAAGACTGCATAATCATCTCACTCCTCTCTTTCAAGAGTTCGAGAGTTTGATCAGAGAGCCTTTTCTTCTTTGTACGACGAGTCTTAAAAAACTTAGACCCGACCATATGGACAGTTTCCACGAACCCATCGTTGTGTTCGTCCACGGAGCCACCTAGGCACTCGAAACGATTGTGAAGTTTGAGCTGAAAGCTCTCGGAGTTTTGAATCTGGTTCTGTACTGGACGGAGCGTAGACTTCATCAGTCGAGATTTTTCAAGCTTGATATTGATAATCAATGTGCCTCTGACCATGCGGTGATCATTTACAGTTTTCACCGCGTTGATCAGAGAGACATCATTGAATATTTGCTTCTTCGTCGACATGACGACGTACGCATGAATGCATGAAAGTAATCGACACGCATTTCCGCAAACATCCCCGATGCACTATAGAAGCGAGGCAGCCCCATCAACACCCTGAAAGCATTATTATGCTACGCGCAAAGGACACTGTACCATCTTTGCATAAAACGTACCTACAGGCTAAAGGTAATGATGAACAGAAGGTTCTAATAATAATAATCTCTCGGTTATGTATATTCTAGATACGAGTATAATCCCAAACTTTAAAGTGTTATCAAACGAAATTTTGTTCAAGTAATGCTAAAATATAGTTATTCTATTTTAACGTTTCATTCTTTTTTGCAGGTATCCCAAGACATGAAAACATCGAAAAGAATATCCACATATCAAAGTGAGTACCTGCCTAATTATAGTCTCAATCAAAGGTGCCATTCGAACCTCGGCTGCAGGCTGCGGATGCAGGCAGCACAGCGGCCGTTCACGAAGCCGGCCTGACTGGTTTTCTATTTAGTAGTATGGATTTTTGTGAAACACAACCCAAACGCGGCTGCAACTGAAGGTGCTGCGACCGCAAGTCGATGCGCACGTAGTTGCGTCACTAAAACCTGTTTAGAAAAGTTCCGAAATAATTGCTACTCGGAGCAGATAGCGCTCATATTGGATTGAATAGTAGATTTTCGACTGGCAACACGTGCAGCCAGCCTCAGAATCACTCCCGGCTGCGGATGCAGGCAACGGCTGCGTGTCATGCGTGTGTTACCTGCATTCGAAGACTGCATCCGCAACTTGCAGCCGAGGTTTGAATGGCACCTTAAAGTTATTATTGTGTATTATGTGACTGGCCTGTTGGTCTAGTGGTTAGTGGCCTTGACTGCTATACCAGAAGTCCTGGGTTTGATTCCCGCCCAGAACAAATGTTTGTATTATGAGCACAATCATTTTGTTCTGTGTCTGTGGACCTGCGCCATGCGGAAGGTCAGGACGCCGTGAGGTCTTTCCAGCAAAGTCTCAAAGAGGGGACTTACCGCCATAATTAAGGCGTGCCCTCTTCCCAGACACGGCTGAATACCTGTGTTTTACATGGAGCGACTGCTCATCTGACTTCTACATCTTAGTAATTGAGTAACACGATACCTCTTGGCAAGACTGGACTAAGATTTCCTGGCTTCTGTTGATCCATAACGACTGTTAAAGATCTACAAATGACAGCCAGGACCAACGGCTTAACGAGCTTTATGAGGCAAGGAGGAATCTCGGTATTTTAAGATGGTCACCCATCCACAGATTGACCTCAGCTAGCGTTGCTTAACCTTGAAAATACGGTTTTTATTATTTTAGCCAATGGCAAAAACTTATGGCAAAAAAAGCAAGAAAAAGTAGACTAATGCAATTGTGGTAGGTACCCTGTAATAATATAATATATCAACACACATATATATAGGAAGGTGGGGCCTGGTTTAGCATCCGCCTTTAAAGATTTGTCGCACTAGGTCCGCGTGATGTCTCATTCATAAACAAAAACTCAGGAACAGAAAAATATACATGGTACCTTTACCAAAATTATTGTTATGCTACACTAAACAAATGCCTCTATTCATGTTATTTGCTTTTCATTCGGTTATTACGAGTGTACCTACAAACTTCATACAACATTTACTTCTAGTTTCACAAAGTACACTCAACAAAATTTTGCATCATTCAACTTGAAACACATCAGAGTTAGGAAACTGTTGGCAGTTGTTTTTACTGAAGACTAGTTTAGACGAGCAACTTTTGATCAACAGTTTAGCAATTAAAAGTGGTTCTGAGTGCGTGTTTCACTTTCAAACTAATATATAAGTGAAAAGTTGAGCGAACATGAAAATACTTTCTAATTATGGAAATACCGGCTAGATGTTTTAGTCTATTTTGTAGTTTACCTACATTAAGGTGCCGAAATCATATTGCTATGATCTTAATTCAGTGAAATTATGAGACTATTTTTTTATTCTTCTATTATACATATACACAAATACTTAAAAATCAAACTAGCAGTTCATTGCCTACCATCAGGTGTGATCGCAGTCAAGCCAACTATGTCAATTAAAAAAAAAAACAGATAAAAGAGCACAAAGATGCTGCTTATTTCAAATGAAATTCTTTTCAGCAGACCTGCGACAGGAGAGTCGTCTTTTTTATTTGTTTTATTATTTATTTCTTCTATTCTTGGTTTTTCTTCTTCTTGAGTTAACAACTTCTTGACCACCCTAACTTGAAATTTATTACTAGTGGGAAAGCCACAATATTATTTCAACATTATCATATTGGTTATCAAATATGATCTTAGTGAAACACTGACGTTATAAGATAATTACGGAATACTAGCTAACACCTCCATGGTGCCATACTCCAGGTACTCCATTAGCCACGTTTAGGCCCATTTGAAATAATTACTTTCTACGTTTATAAATAACAGCTAACCTATGCATTTATTTATAATGCATTTTTTTATTTTATTTTATTTTATTTTATTTTTTGACATGGAAAGGATGAATTGAATTTTAATATGATCAATATCATTGTGTATGTATGTGTGTATTTTGTGTAAATTTGACTGTTATATTATGGGAATCATTTCCTGAAAATAAACGATTATTATTATTATTATTAATCGATTGAACAAGTTGCCTTGCCTTACCTGGAATACTGTAAATAGACTTTGGACCTAAGCTGGGTGCAACAAAGACAATCTCCACTGATATGGGTTCTTGGACGGTGGTTTTTCAGTGTTTGTGCAGACCATATCCCACCTTTCATCCTACATCACGTCCTCTGTTATTTGTGTACGTAGGGACATAACGACAGCATCAGTAGATGGCATTGTCGTGGCCGAATATTGGACCAGGCAAGGAATTTAACTAATTTTACCATCGACACGCTAAGAAAAAAAAAGAAAGGCAATTGGAGGAACATAGGTGGCGTTTAGTCAGTAAAAAGCTGGCATGTCTTCTTGCTTTATTTTAGAGCAGGAGGAAATATTTGACGTGTTAACATTTGAAAAAATCATAGGTAAAGACCTAAAATTTGCCGTGAGAATAGTAGCTACACTGTTGCCCAGAAGTAGCCCGTCTGTATCCACTAAACATATTAGTTCTGCAACTGCTCCGTTGAAGTCGTCATTACTATGCACTGGCACGATCGCCCATATCAATGCCTGTGATACTGAAGTGCACTCGGTATTATAGTAGTTTGGGGAAGTATCTATTGAATTTATTTTGCTCGCTTTGTAACTCTTGTGTATTATTCTGTACATTAATACGACAGTTTACTGTTTTCTACCCACTGCGAATCTAGCAAACGACCCAAGAGCTAGATTGACCCGACACTATACCGAAGATATCCCGGACGTCAGCCTGTACGAGATTAGGATGGCTCTGAAGCAGCTTAATAACAACAAGGCACTAGGTGATGACGGAATTACAGCCGAACTCTTGAAGGTGGGTGGGAAACCGATCCTTAAGGCCCTTCAGAAGCTGTTTGATTCCGTCATATTCGCGGGAAAAACGCCACAGGCGTGGAGCAAAGGTGTGGTGGTACTCTTCTTTAAGAAGGGCGACAAGGCCCTGCTCAAGAATTATAGGCCCATCTCACTTCTGAGCCACGTCTACAAGCTGTTTTCCAGAGTCATCACGAACCGTCTCGCGCGCAGGTTCGACAACTTCCAGCCTCCCGAACAAGCCGGATTCCGAAAAGGCTTCAGCACCATAGACCACATACATACGCTACGGCAGGTTATACAGAAGACCGAGGAGTATAATCTGCCTCTGTGCCTAGCGTTTGTGGACTATGAGAAAGCCTTTGATTCGATCGAGACTTGGGCTGTGCTGCAGTCTCTCCAACGGTGCCAGATTGACTATCGGTACATCGAGGTGCTGAAGTGTTTGTACAAAAACGCCACTATGTCAGTCAGACTACAGGACCAGACCTCGAAACCTGTCCTCCTGCAGCGGGGTGTGAGGCAGGGAGACGTCATTTCTCCGAAACTGTTCACGGCCGCAATGGAGGATGTCTTCAAGGTTCTGGACTGGAGTGGATTAGGCATTAATGTCAATGGCGAGTACATCACTCATCTTCGGTTTGCCGACGACATAGTAGTCATGGCTGAGACTGCGGAAGAGCTCAGCACAATGCTAAATGACCTCAGTAGAGCTTCCGAAAGAGTGGGTCTCAAAATGAACATGGACAAAACTAAAGTCATGATAAACATCCATGTAGCACCCACTCCGATCAAGATCGGAGACTCTGCACTCGAAGTTGTAGACGATTACGTTTACCTGGGACAGACAATCCAGTTGGGTAGATCTAATTTCGAGAAAGAGGTCAACCGTCGAATCCAACTCGGCTGGGCAGCGTTCGGGAAGCTGCGCGGTATCTTCTCATCCAATATACCACAGTGTCTCAAGACGAAAGTCTATGACCAGTGCGTGTTGCCAGTGATGACATATGGTTCCGAAACGTGGTCGCTCACAGTGGGCCTCATCAGAAGGCTCAAAGTCACCCAAAGGGCAATGGAAAGGGCTATGCTCGGAGTTTCCTTGCGTGATCGAATCATAAATGAAGATATCCGCAGGAGAACCAAGGTTGCCGACATAGCACGAAGAATCGCCAAACTTAAGTGGCAATGGGCAGGGCACATTGCTCGCAGAACGGATGGCCGTTGGGGCCGAAAGGTTCTGGAGTGGCGACCGCGCACCGGAAGACGCAGTGTTGGAAGGCCCCCTACAAGGTGGACCGATGACCTGGTGAAGGTTGCGGGAATCCGATGGATGCGAGACGCGCAGGACCGTTCTTTGTGGCGACATTTGGGGGAGGCCTATGTCCAGCAGTGGACGTCTATCGGCTGAAAATGATGAATGATGAATGATGACTGTTTTCTATGATACTACAAAGTTCGCATATTGTAGACAAAATTTAAGCCAGTTGCATTAGATTGATATTATTTCAAAAAGATTTTTTTTGTAGAAAATCTTTTTTTGTTATTTTGTTCCATTTTAACTCTGTTGGTCGATTTTTCGACGTGGAATCACAATGTCTTCTCCCGCTCTAGGATGGAGCAAGAGAGCGTGTCAGTCTTTTACTGACTAAAACCCACCTATCTTCTTACATTTACTCTTTGCATTCTAGAGCTACAGTAACACTTTCAAACGTTACTGCAGATTGCATTACACTGATGATTCTATCGATCAATTTTTCGATTTGAGAACCATCACTAAAAAAATCAACCGATGGGGTTGGTTTATAGATAAGCATTATTTTGAGATTATATATCCAAATATCCTATTGGCATTTGATCGTACTACCAGTGAGAGATATACGGCGATTCTCCACATTTTATTCTTGCAGAATTTAGAGCTGATTTCACCGATACGTAATCGAACGTCAGTTAAACTTGGTGAACGCTTGACAGTCGATTTATTCCAGTCCCGACGTTTACTGCGAAAAATACCTGCTTGATTAATCTGACATGACGAGTTGAATTCATTGTTGATCGTCTTGTGAGGTCTACGACAAACAGATATTTTTTTCGGACGATCATAATTATCTATAAAATTAATCTTACAAGAAAAACTTTCAAAATGATAAATACTTAAAAACCTAACTAGGGTTTTTTTCCTATGAATGAATCAGAATCGAAAAGAAAGAGTAATTCTAAAATGTATGGTTCATCATCATCATCATCATTTCTGCCGAAAGACGTCCACTGCTGGACATAGGCCTCCCCCAAATGTCGTCACAATGACCGGTCCTGTGCGTCTCGTATCCATCGGATTCCCGCAACCCTCACCAGGTCATCGGTCCACCTTATGGGAGGCCTTCCAACGCTGCGTCTTCCGGTACAAATAATAATGTATGGTTATTATTGTAAAAATTTTGGTTACCTTTAAGGACCTAAAATTATATTTTTCCAATAACATTCCGTTTAAGAGTTCTTTTGCAAATCATGATATTTATAAAAGAGAGCTCTAAAACAAAGGCAAAAAAGGAACATTGGAGTGGGTTTTAGTCAGTAAAAGTCTGACATACGCTTCTGTTCCGCCCAAGAGCGCGAAAAATCATTGGATGATTTTCTACATAAAAAAAATACGTATATACACAAAGTTTTATATTGTTAGTTTTGGAATGTAAACTATATAGTGTTATTTACACTATACAGTTGGTATTAACAAATAGAAAAACGGGTCACTATATTAACTATGCTTTTATTGGTTAACAAGATTGGGACAAAGTTATACCTCAGAACCAAAGTAGCCCCCTTAAAGTCGGGTTACTTTGGTTTATTTACATAAACAATAATATAATTTTTAATAACATAATTTACATAAATAATAGACAGACTCACAGAATAGGCAGGCACATTCTCACAAAACAGATAGTCGACGGGGCCAAAAGGTCCTGGAGTAGCGACCGCGTTCCAAAAGACGTGGCGTTGAAAGACCTCCAACAAGAAAAATCAACGACCTGGTGATGGTTGCTAAAATCCAATGGATGCGAAACGCACAGGACCGGTCGTTGTGGCGATACTTGGGGGAATCCTATGTCCAATAGTGAACGTCGTTTAGCTAAAATAATAATAATAATAACATGTAATAATAAAAATCTTTATTTCATCTTTAACACCAAATAGTTACATGTAACAGCCACAAGTTAATCTCAAATAAATAATTATGCTAGTGCCCAAGGAATAACTATAATTAACTTATAAATATTTAAGTATTAAAGGAAAATTGACTTTATTAATCTAGAATTATGTATAATTAACGACTTGCCTGAGCTAGGTTTATAAAACCTGTGTTTTGGGTTATCACTTACAAGGCTATCACTACGGGTGCATGTATATAATAGATGATAAGACAGGCTCTGTAATGAGCACACATTTTGCTAGACACTGTAAACATCCTAAACAAAATCAGCAGACAATTTGACAACACGTAAGCAACACAAACCCTTTTTTAGTACCAAGAAAGTTTATAAAGAACATTTTACCTTAACAAAATGGCCGTCAAACTTATCCACAAAACTACTTCTACCTTCAAAATCTCACATAGTTTCACCCCAAAACCCTAATTTACCGAAAATCTACAGCAAACAAAATAAACGTTAACAAAGTATAATTACTAACCAACGCAGTTTAACGGCAGTTAAGTTAACTATGCATAAATTAAACTTAGATTAATGAAATTACCGTACATGGTGTGGCCGTGCTGTTGCATAATTTGCTCTCAATTTGAATTTATCGTCAGCGCCTCGCAATATATTGTTTTGTTTGGCAGTCTAGAAACTAGTTGATTACCTAGCCTAGTTTTGTTGTTGTTTTGAGCAGAATGGTTGGTTATCGCTATTATTTTGAACAAAACTTTTAGCTGTTTCATTCAAAGAACCAAGTTTTTTTATGTTTGTTTTCTTCACTTTCGTATTTCGATGAGTTCTAGAGTTTCTTATACTTAACGTTTCAAATAAGAATAGGATTGACTTAGCGCCATCTTGTGACGTCATAGCTTTCAGCTTTGTAATCAAATCTAACAGGTAGGGTAAAAACAAGATATTTTCTATTGAATTTATTTACGAATCATTAACGAAAAAAGTTTAATCAGAATCCAGTTCTTCAGTTCTGCTCATCTTTGCATCACTGTGTGAAGTGTCTGAGTAGTGGTAAATAATAAAAAGAAAGCGAATTATTACCAACAATGAAAATAAGAAAGAAAACAGATCTTTTACTAACTAATTATGACTTAAATAATGTATTTAGCTAAATTAGATTAAAAATAAGGATTTTTCTTCACTTAGATTTAACTAAGACTCAGTTAAACAGAGAGAGCAGTAGTTGCCGAGTCGTAACGGTCCCGACTTACGAGTTGTAGGTTGCGGGTTCAAATCCAGCCAGGTGCATTACTTTGTGTAATTTATTTCATCACCACTGCTCTCAAAACGGTGAAGGAAAACATCGTGAGGAAACCGGCATGTCCTAGAACCAAAAATTCGAAGACATGTGACATCCACCAACCCGCACTGGGCCCGCGTGGTGGATTACGGCCCATTCCCTCTCCTAGAGAGGAGGCCTGAGTCCCAGCAGTGAGAACATTATAAGGCCGACTATGCTATGCTATGCAGTTAGACAAAATGAAAAAAATACCGTTATTTATATGCAAATAAATTTTCTTTGCAAACCGTACTTTTCAAGTATCATTTGATGGATAGAGGTCATCGAAGTTCCTATTCTTATTTGAATCGCATTTTAATCGCACTAGAACTACAAGTACATGTGACATCCACCAACCCGCACTGGGTCCATGTGTTGGATTATGGCCCATTCCCGCTCCTAGAGAGGAGGCCTGAGCCCCACCAGTGGGAATATTATAACCGAATATGCTATGCTATGCTATGCCAATACTACGAGGGTAAAAGTTTGTGAGTGTATATGCTTGTTACTCCTTCACGCTCGAATGGCTGAACGGATTTCGCTGAATCTTGGTACACGTGTAGATCATATCCTAAAATAACTAACAAATTACCGGCAGTTTATTCCGGTATTATGTTTCCACAAAGTGGACCGACGACCTGGTGAGAGTCGCGGGAGTGCGGTGGATACGTGACGCACAGGATCGGTCGTTGTGGCGTCGCTTGGGGAAGGCCTATGTCCAAAAGTGGACGTCTTTCGGCTGAAATGATGATGTTCCCTTGGAGTAATTTTCTTCTATTATATAAGCGAAGCAGCGGCCAGCAGCTATTAAAATATTATTTAACCCAAATTATGTTTTATTTACAGACCAACCAAACATAGGAAGACGAATGGAAGACCACATCGTTCTAAAGGGTTTGAAAGTTATCGTAAGTATTGAAAAACCCTTAAAATTATAGTATCCTTAGATCTATAGACGAAGCAAGTGAGCAAACTAACGTTAAGAAATGTAAATCTTAGATGACGTATACTCGCAAACTGTTTGCGGGTACAACCCAAGTGAAAGAGAGTGAAAAAATAGGAAGAATATGTGATGGAAGTAAGAGAACGCTAGTAATTTGCATTTGTTAGTGTTTTTAGTCTGTAGGCACACGACATAATAAAAATATTAGTTTGATGTAGTGGTACTGGCTCTGCAGGCTATACTAAAGATCGTGGGTTAGATTTCCACTTAAGGGCGGAATTCACCAATAAAACTAGTCGCGTTTTAACGTTTGGCTCGCGTAATCGCGTTTAGCCGCTGTCACTAGTGTCACTTGTAAAAATACAACAAAAGAAAAATACAGACATGTGACACTAGTGACAGCGGCTGAACGCGATTACTTTTACTGTTGAATTCCGCCCTAAGACAAATTGTATGTTAATTAAATCATCATACAACTTGACACATACCTGTATAATGCAAAAAAGCTTAAATAAATATGAATTTCGCGGAAAAACTTCTCACTAAATTTCAGTGACTCTTCAAAGACGAAAATCAATGAAATTAAGCTTTATTTCTACTTCAATGAAAACAATAGAAGCTTGAATGAGGAAAACGGGTCTAAATTAACTCTGTTATTTATTTCAGAAGTCCAGTTTATAAGACACAAAAGGGACCTAGTATCCGGCAATATTATAATCACTCAACATTTTAGTGAGAAAGTTGTCACTCCCGGTGAAGAGGTAAGTTAATTACAATTAATGAATTTCAGGAACTTAAACATATAAGTAAAGAAAGATATTAAACATTTTCTACCTAAAACCGCAATGCGATGCGAAACGACGCCTCGTAGCAAAATCGCATCGCAGCAATTCGCAACGCAATTAACTTCAGCGAATTGCTGCGATGCAATTTCAATTCGCAAGTTCTCGCGATGCGTTGTCCGAGCTTACAGATTATTACGATGTGACGTCGCATCACAGTTTTGTATCTACACTAAACTCAATTTTTTTGAGTAAGGAATTTAAAGTTACGTAAATAGGGCTGCCCGAATTAAGTGGGACTGAGCAGAAATGTCTGCCGTATGCCAAACCGTTGGTCAAAGTAGCAATATAAAATTGGTACCCTGAAACAGTGAGATGGGGTAGGTGCAGACTATGAAGGAGATGGTGGAAGGAACAAGACTGATTTCACCAAAACTGAAAAGTGGAAGTGCTGGCTCGGAAAAATGGAAAGAGTGAAGGGAAACCTTTGCATAAGAGTGGGACAGAATAGGCTTAATTTTTTTTTTATAGAAACAGTGGTAGAAATATTTCATGTTTTTCATTTTGGCAACTTTATAAACTTTTCACAACCGAACATTAATTTTTTTTTTAAATCAAATAAAAAATTAACGTTTTGAATTGAGATAAGTGGGATATATATGGGTATGGGTAGTGGGTGTGATATGAAAGAAAAGGAAGTTAGTGATAGCATGACGAGTAACAGGGCAGAGTGGAAGAAAAAAACGTGTTGCGCCGACCCCAATTAACACGGGATAAGGGCAGGAAGATGATGATGATGAATTGAGATAAGTGGGAATTACAGCTATAAAATGAAAAATGGATGTTTATATTCGGAGTTGGTATCAATCTATTATTTTTCAATCAATTATTTAGTTAGATTAATTTTAATCTAGAGATGGAGATTTAAAAAAAAACGTTAATTTGAGTAATCCTGCATGGTGCGAGCGTGTAAGGACTTTAATGTTCTTTGTAAAGAGTTATATTTTGACCCGTTTACTATTAAAACCTATTCGGCACGCACTCAGTTGAATGCGGACCTTTTTAAAAGTTCATAGTGCTAATTTTACTTAAGGGATGTTTAATTATGTTCTTTTTTTATCGTGTTTATTAGTGATCGAAAGTTTTCTATTATTTTACCTGTTTCTACCCGTGAGAACCTGTAATTGGCTCAATGTCTCTTATACTATTGTTATTCTTTGGTTGTAGCTGTTGGTTCTCCTATAATTAAATAAATAGATTAGCATCCCTTCATCCAGTTTTGTAGAAATAATGCTTTACTTTCCGCCCATGGTTTTTGCGAGGCCATTTTGAAAAACAAGTTTTAGATTTTTTTGTAACAATCAAATATTTCCGTGACGTAATCTCGAAGACGTACACGTTTGAAATCGTAAGTTAGGGTCAGGTCAGGAAACTAATTTATATCATGTTTTCATTTTTGCCCGGCGGTTGGTCATACTATATAGTCAATTTTAATAAAATATTTTTTCATTGTGTTCTCTTTTATATTTGTGGATTTTCAGAGATTTAAAAAATTTCAAAATGAGTAGAACCTGGCCTTAAGAAAACTCTTCCTTAAACCAATATTGTGGCGTTTTCTCACGCCGGGCCTTGGTACAGGCCATGGTTCGGAGCGAGGAGGAGTGGCAGGTGGTCGCCTCCTTCTGCGAAGCAGTAATGCTAGCAAAGGAGGAAGCCGACCGCGCGAGGCAACGGTCCTCGCGCCCCAGCCACCGGGATTCCGATCCCAATTACCGGCTACCGTAGACGCGGGCTTGCGGAGAACGAGCAATAGGTAGCTCACCCTCCAACCGTCCGGTAAACGTAAGGACTGAGCCCAAGTCGTCGACGGCGCGTATTGTTACACGTGTGCTTCAGGGAGATGTCAGCAAATCGTAGGGGCCCATCTGGGTCGAAGCCAACTGGGGCCAAGGGGCTGATTCTGAAAGGAAGACTCGGCCCCGGTACGAAAGGCATGAAGGAACATGAGTGGGTTTTTATTCAGTAAAAGTTTGACACTATCTCACGCTCCGCCCAAACCAATATTTGTAATGCTAATTATTGTTTCATTAAATAACCAATTTTGATGCGGTTTTCAGAGACAGATTTCTTTTTAGTATTAATATTTTGTTGTTAAGAGTGATCTATTCGAGATACATTTTCATACAACCGTTCTTACGTGATTATGATGTTGTTACACATCTTTCTCTAGATATTTCGTATATAAATAATAATAATATTCACAACTTCCACACAACGCCGTCTAGCCTCAAGCTAAGCAGAGCTTGTGTTATGAGTACTAGACAACTGATAAACATACTTATATATTTCTAAATACAGCTATATTGTGGATACTATCTAGGCTTCAATAGAAATCAAAACACAAAGTTGTGTAAAAATAATCTACTAAAGTCTTCTGAAAATTTGGTAAATTACGTGAACTTTCGCCTTGCACATTTAATTGAAATTTCGAATGACGACAATTTTTCTGGAAAACTTTTAAGGGTTAAAAAAAAAACACGTGTTTTCTGGAACAAGTTTTGTGAAATATTCGATTAAATCACGGAATTACCGAATGCCAACAGAGTTTTCAGGCGTTATCTCTCTTTTCTCGAATTGCCTCTTCATCAAACATCGCGTTGGATTGCGTTAGATGAAGCAATTAGCTTTTAAACCATGCTCGACGTTGACGATAAGCGAGTGTGAAAGTACCCTCTTAAGTACAATATTTTACAAAATAAACAGCAGAATACACAGTTCAGTAATATTTCAGCTTTGAGCGCACTTTTAATACTATTCACTTTAAAAATATGGCAAACCCTGAACGTTTCAGAATTGACCTTAGATTAATCAAGGTTAATAAAAAGCAGTGGTGGCCGAGTCGTAACGGCCCCGACTTACGAGATGTAGGTCGCGGGTTCAAACCCAGCCAGGCGCATTACTTTGTGTAATTTATTTCATCACCACTGCTCTCAAAACGGTGAAGGAAAACATCGTGAGGAAACCGGCATGTCCTAGAACCAAAAATTCGAAGACATGTGACATTCACCAATCCGTATTGGGCCTCCGTGGTGAATTACGGCCCATACCCTCTCCTAGAGAGGAGGCCTGAGTCCCAACAGTGGGATCCATTATAAGGCCGACTATACTATACTATAATCAAGGTCATGAAGTATGATCAATTATTATTATATTATTATTCGTTTATTTATTATTATGTAAATATAAATTATATTTTTAAATATTTCAATAAAAAAATAAAATCATTTAAAAATATAAAAACTACAAAATAAAATACAAATATTATTATTATTAATAAGGTCAATCTTGATTGAGTAGCGTTATACATCTCTACATTGAGGGCTAACCGACCAACTACTGCTTTTCTATGCTAATAACAGTAAATTGGGGTCAGCAATCCAGACGGAAATTGGCAACATAATGGATTTCCAAACGCTATGCCCGATACCAAAACAGCCCTGTATACATGTACCATCTATTACAACAGCTTCTGGTCAGAAACAATTTAGTATTGTTATTTGCTAAGGTTGAAATATAAAATTACAAGCAATTACAAGCACTGAGCTAAACTCGAAAATATAAAAAAGAACATACTTATGTTGCCTATTCATGAGAAAAAAGGTCAATAAAAGTATGGACTTTTATTGACTTCTTTTTAGGGTTCGGTACCTCAAAAGCAACAAAAAATGAACTCTTATAGGATCACTTTGTTGTCAGTCCGTCTGTCTGTTTGTCGGTCAAGACCCTTTATGTCAAGAACACATGAAAGTATCGAGTTGAAATTAAAACCTCACTCACTCACACTCACACAAACTCAGTATATATAGTCTGTGGTCCCTTGAAAGTGTGAAAAAATCAAATTTCTGAGTTTACAAAAAAAAAAGATACGGCCGTATATGTCGCAAAAAAAGGATTTATTTTAACACTTTCGATATTCATAGGGTACTTCCAGATGACCTCGAATCCTGAAATTTGGCGTTAAGCAAAAGGTCTCATAGCACAAGTATAGGAAAAAATCTGAAAAATGTAATTTGTAGTACGTCACAAAAAAAACCTTTGTTGCGGTTCGGAAAAATATTCGTAACTCAATTCGGGAATTGAACTATTTTCATAGGTAAGTTTGTATGGAACCCTCAAAGCGCGAGTCCGACTCGCACTTGCCCAGTTTTTTTTGGAAAAGCATTACCTTTTTTCCTGTGAAAAAATTCTCTTGGATGCTTTCTGGCTGGGGAGAACAGTGTCATGTCCGACTCTAAACAACTAAAACCCCATATTTACTATCGCTACTATGAGTTGGTAACTCAGAACAAAATTAAATTCAGACGCACTTCCGACCGGTATCAGTCCACCATTGCTAGCGGCTCCTTCACCTACTGAGTGTCATCCAACAACCGTACAAACTCTCGCAAGGGAAAAGCACCGGTAATGCTACAGGGCCCCATCTCCTAGAACGGCTGATCCAAAACCGCACATACTCGCAAAAGGAATCTTTTAACTAAAAACAAACTCTAGTGGCATTACAAAATTAATATTTTCTTTATTCACTGTAAACACATATTAATTACATTTTTAAATATTTTTCTTAAACAAAATGATACAAAAAAAAACATTTAAAAATATAAAAAATAGTACCCCACCGGTATTGGGAACAGGGTCCAAGCTACCTCCTAACAATACGAGCCGTGTCCAGGAATACCGCTTTCTGAATCATGCCCTTGATCCAGCCGCCTAACGCGAGCCTCTTAAGGTGTTGGTCGAGGCTCTTGGCTATTAAGCCATTGCCCAACACGACTATCGGTACAATGATCGCTGAGTCCACATCCCACATATCGACACCCTCGCGAGCCAAGTCAATATACTTAATTTGTTTATCTTTCTCGGCTTTCACGAGGTTCCCGTCATGTGGAACGGAAATGTCAACAATCATTGCACGCCTCTCGTTTCGGTCCACCACCAATATATCAGGCTTATTGGCTACAATAGTCCTGTCAGTGATGATGGACCTATCCCAGTACAAAGTGATATGACCATTATCAAGAACTGGGTCGGGCTCATACCTGTAGTAAGGCACTTCCGATTCCACAAGAGAGTATTTTAGAGCAAGTTGCTGATGGATAATTCTAGCTACTAGGTTGTGCCTATGCAAGTATTCTCCGTTAGCTAGACGAGAACAACCAGAGATTATGTGACGAATTGATTCTCCCGGACAGTGACATGCTCGACAGATGTCAACCGTGCCGTCCTTCATAATAAATCTCCGGTAGTTATTCGTCATGATAACTTCGTCTATAATTGCACAGACAAAACCTTCGGTTTCCCCAAAGAGGTCACTGAAATGCAGCCAGGCTACGGACGCCAATTGGTCTACATCGGGCCCGTGAAGGGCCCGGAAAAAGCGTCCGTGAAGTTCCTTGCTCTGCCATACTTCCCTGCGATCGTTAGTGTCAAGCACTGCCGGTTTGCGCCAGTTCTCGTTAGCCAGGGAGAGCGGGGTGAGTCCCTTGTCCACTGCCACTACATCTCGATGCATACTCACGTCGGCAGCTAGGAAATATTCCCTGAGACTCCATACCTCGCGATTCTGTAGGGTTTTAGCATTTAAGAAACCTCGACCCCCACACTTCCGCAGGATATACAGTCTCATCACCGACGATCGTGGGTGGTGCATTCGGTATGCAGTCAGCAGTGTACGGGCCCGCCTATCCAGGGTGTCAAGTTCCGTTTGAGTCCATTTGAGTACGCCGAAAGAGTACATCAATACCGGCATGACCCAACCGTTGACCGTTGTTGGTTGTCGTTGTTGTTGGTGGTGGTCGTCGTTGTTGTTGTATTGAGTATTGAATATTGAGTTGAAGGCGTGTACCTTGTTTCCACCTGAAAGAAGGCTACTGAATACCTTCTTCAGGCGTCCAAAGAAACGCTCCTTCAACAACTGCTTCATGTCCGTGATATTGATGCCTAGGGCTTCCGACATACCCAAATACTTATAGGTTTCGGTTGGAGAGAGGGATCTCAGGATTATGGAATCTGTGAATTGAGTACCCACTGATTCCACAACCTCCCCTCGCTTTACATGCATGACCGCACATTTGTCCACACCCAACTCCATCCTGATGGCACTTTCAGGTTTCAGTTACCTTCAGTAGCTCCACCAGTTGCAGATTGTTGGAGGCAAAAAGTTTCAGGTCATCCATGTAAAGTAGGTGAGATATTACCTGACCACCTCTCTTCAATCAAATTATTATTATTATTAAAATCTTCTTTTTCTTCTTCTATGACCACCAAATAGTATTCATCTACCTAGCTTTTTCCCGACTAGCTTAGAATTGTTTCAAGTCTAACCGGATACGACTAAATACCTGTGTTTTTACATGGGGCGACTGCCTACCTCCACAACCCAGTTACTAAGTCAACACCATACTCCTTGGATAGACTGATGGTCAGATTCTGATGATCAGTTTCTGGAGAATGACTACCCGTAAAGACTGTTAAAGATCTACGAAGTATTAAGGTAGAAATACATTGCGCACACGTGTGCTACACACGCCAATCTGGGCGCGTCCGTCTCCATACATTTTATATGGAAACTAGAGCTGTAGCTACACTTGATCCACGCCACGCGACGTCGTTCTACGTACAAATCAGCCCCCTAGCCAACTTACAACCGTTTCGTGTCGAATTACGTTCTCTAATCGGTAACGCCTCGGTGTCAGTAATTGTACAAAACGATAAATTGGTAGCCATGTTGACGCGCCTGAGTCGGCCGCTCGTTCTACAATGACAAATAATGTAGCGTTGAACATTGTAGAAACGATAACAATTCATTCTATCATTTTGAACGATGTGAACTTGGCTACGAATTTTCTATTCGTTTGTTCTGACCACGTGACTTAACGTTGAGATGATGTCATTCCCATGCATTTGATTCGTTTTCGACTAGCGTTAACGATTGCAGATTATCAACTTGGCTAGGGGTGCTAGCGTGTTACACATGTGCGTTGGTCTAATGTAGTTCTAGCTTTACTGTTCAGATAAAACTAATACTTTGTTACATTTTCAGATCAGTCTACAATGCACGGCAACAGCTGATAGACCTCCCAGATTTATTTGGGAGAGAGACGGTGTTGTCATATCATCTAACACAGATCAAAGGTAAGAAAATAATGAAAATAAAATATGACATTGCTTGAAGAATGGATAACCGATTCAGTAAAATAGTAACACAAATGTTGACTGAGTAAAGAAAGGCGCTGTGTAGATGAGCAACCCACAACATAAAAATCTCTATCCAAGTTCTTGGTGGATAGTTAATGTTATAATGAGTACCTTAAGCTTTATACGTATATGGTCGCGGGGACGGGACTTAGTTACACCTGGGTTACACATCTTGATTACTGGTGGAACAAAACAGAATTATTGAATAAAATTTGACGATAAGATTTGAATTATTGGGATACAGTTAATGTTATAATGAGTAACTTGAGCTACCTTTTCTTGGGAGCGAAGGCATCTTATCTCCCAAGGGAGGTGATTTCTCTGAAACAGCTGCACCGATTTTGACGAGATTTGATATGATGAATAGCAGATATTACAAGAAGTAACATAAGTTACTTTACATTTTTCCACGGAAACGGGATTTCAAACTACGAGATACGACTTCGAAACGTTTAAACAAAATTTGACGGGACTTTCATCGAGATATAGCTAAAGTTATAATCAGTAAGTTAAAACATTTTTTTACAAAAAAAGGAGAGAAATTTTCTAAAACTCCACGCGAATGATGTTTCGAGTAATAGGCAGCTCTACAATAAAATAAAACAAATACACCAACTTTATATTGGCCAGACCTGATGTAACAAAACAAATATAGATACACCAGTTTCAATATTGGATCCTAAACTTTTTACATTTCACGTTAAATATTCAGTTAGAAAATAAATTTTTAGTTTGTTGTGTTTTATTTCGCTATGCAAATAAGTAATTAACCGCCAGACAGAGTTTTAAACGATTTTTTAGGTTTCACGAACAGTTGATTAAAATTTATAACAGGGCCCAAAGGTACAGTACATATACCCTATTCATCTGAGCTTGAGACAAAATGTAAACAAAGAAAACAATGTAGGTACCTTCGACCAAGTTTCTTTGACGTGTTTGAATACATTAATAACAGTCTCCTTTTCTGTTGAATACTTTGGCGTTTTCTTTGCACTCTTTTTCTTGGGCGAATAACAAGAATTCAACTAAAATATCTTGTATCAACAAGTTGATTGATTGTGAAAAAGATGGCGGATTGTAACACGCCCGATGACAAAACGTCACATTTTTATGTAAAATGTTTGTAGTAGTTGAGGTATAAATTTAGTAATATTATAAATGGTTTGTTTACATTTTATCTCACGGCTCCCTAAATTGGGTATAGATAGTTAATTTAAAATAATGGAAGGGTGTTCACCCACATGTTTTTATAGAACACTAGCGTCTGACCGTGGTTTCGCCCGTGTGAAAGTAGAAATAATACTTTCAATCATGGATAAAAAATATACTACGTGCTATTCCGGACTATTATCTACCCGTATACTAGGTTTCAATGGATCTTGTTCAGCCATTCGAGTATAAAGAAGTAACAAACAAATACACATACACTGACAAACTTTCGCCCTTTTTAACATTAATGTGATAGTGTGATGTCACTTTGTGATAAGTTTACACTTTACTGGTGAAAGAATATTTAAAATCAGTCCAGTAGGTTTTGAATTTATTTATCTACACTAATAATAATATACTCGTAATAAAGACGTAAAGGTTGTTTTTTTGTTTGTAGGAGATAATCTCTGAAAGTACTGGTCCGATTGCTAAAATTTTTTCACCGATAGAATACTGCTTTATTCTTGAGTGACATAGGCTATATTTTTTGTACGCGGGCGAAGCTGCGGGCAAAAGCTAGTTACAAATACGAATACAAAACTCATCCGCTTCGCTTAGCTTATCGTTGTACCGCACCCACGTGCGTTTGGACACGTAGGCTACCGCAATAGACTATAAATTCTTTGTCTGATTAGGCCGCAGCGCTTCGCGTTTAATCACCTACGTAGGACACCGCGATACACTTTGGACGTTGCATCGCACAACAGGTACACACCTGGACCTGTAGTACCATGACGTTTAAAGTAAGATTGTTTCATTCTTATTTTCAGTGTGGGTAAGAGATGGTGCTAGACAACCTGTATAGCTCTGTCTCTTACCCACATTAAAATAAGAATGAAACAATTTTACTTTGAACGTCATGGTAACCCTGCTGTTCTGATCAATCTCACACGTCTAGACTAATTCTCGATTGTGAGCAGCGGTGGCCCAGTTCAAACGACCCCGACTTATGACTTATAGGTCACAAATTCAAAAACAGCCAGACGCATTACTTTGTGTAATTTATTTCATCACAACAGGTCTCAAAACTGTGAAGAAAAACATCGTGAGAAACCCGATGTCCTAGAACCAAAAACACGAAGATATTATGTAGCATCCACCAATCCGCACTGGGCCTTTATGATGGATTAGCCCCAGCAGTGGGAACATTATAAGGCTGACTATCATCATCATCATCATCATCTTCCTGCCCTTATCCCGTGTTATTTGGGGTCGGCGCAACACGTTTTTCATTATAAGGCTGACTATGCTATATGTAATTTTCGAGTGTCATTGTTTTTTTAATCATTGTGTTCCAGATACACCTTGGGTCAAATGATGTCACCATCAGGAAATGGCGTGGTGTCCCAGCTGAATATAACCAGGTCTAGAGTTGAAGATGGTGGGTTGTACACGTGCTTAGCTTTTGAAGGAGAATCCAACACTGGGCATTCAGCTAGAATTGATGTTTTTGGTGAGTCACGAAAATTAAATTATTACAAATTAGCCACCCACCGTGGTTTTGCACGGGTTTTAGAAATCTTTGAAATTCTCGACTTTTCTCTACTATAATATTCATGTATTATATTATTTTTTTATTGATATAAACCAGTGCTTTACTGCAATCCCACCTGATGGTAAGCAAAGATGCAATAATTGACGGTGAGGCGCACTAGTTTATTAAGAGCTGATTCACTCTAGCCCTGAAGACACCTGAATTGTAGTTTGACGGGAAGACCGCAGCAGGCAAAGTGTTCCAGTCCCTAAAATATACCTAAACTTTTGTCATGAATCACTCTGTGTATAAGTGAAAAGTGAACGAAAATTAGTCCCGTTGTTTTAATGTCTATCGGTTTCATACAGACAGACAAAAGTGGTGTGGATTTTTTTTAATAATACATGTAAGGATTACAAACCTAGTTTATATTTTAAACTATTTTTATAGAAACTTCTACCCCATTTACTGTATCAGCCAATCGTAGGGGCCCAGCAGGGTCGAAGCCTACTGGGAAATCAGAAATCAGAAACGTTTATTTCAAATAGACCAATTACAGGCACTTTTGAATTGCCAAAATGTCGGTCAGTCAAAAAAAACAAGTGAAGCTAAATTGCAACTGGGGCCACGGGTAGTGTGAAAGTGAAACCCGGGGCCCTGGGACGAAGGCAAAGAAGGAACAAGAGTGGGTCTTTAGCCAGTAAAAGTCTGACGCTATCTCCTGCTCCGCCCAAGAGCGCGATTTGTCATTAGATGATTTTGATAAAAAAAACTCCATTTACTGTAATCGGCGAGATTTTTGCTTCATTGATCTGGTGACATTTTTTATAATAATAATATTTTATTGGAACACAAGTCAAGCAACAAGTTATTCGAGTTTTTCATAAGAAACTCGGTAGCAGAACGTGACTTATAAATAATAGGGCCTAGTCACCGGCAATACACTGGTCTGATATGATAGAGAAAAGTGCATAACATGCAAAATGTTGATATATTATGTAGTGGCACCCAAACTCTTCGGTACAGCCGAGATGTTGTTCGTATCGTATGTTAGAAAACGAGCGAATAAAAAAAAACTTAGCATCTGATGATAAGATACTATTTTAATAACTGAAGCGGTATGAATTTGAGTAAGCGAAAAATTTACTAAAATTAAATAAAAAAAAAACTAAAAAGTTTATTAGAATTTTATTTTCGTTACGATAAAATTCTAGCCGTGCGATTAAATTACTAAGTGAGCGACTAAATTAGTAAGTGGTCGACTAGAAATAAAATTGAAGTTTTACATAACGAACTACTAAAAAGTTAACTTTAAGATTTTTTTTTTACCATTGTCTAATTATCTAGTCACAGGCTGATTTATCATTTTGAACTCAGTGAAATAGGTTAGGTTAGAACTCTGACCACAACCACGCGTGAGCCGAGTGAGCGAAGCGAGCGGTTCCGCGGTAGCAGCCGGCGAACGTTACGTCCAAGTCGCTCGCAGATTTCATTATACTGTTTTCTAATTATCCGGGTTTTCGCATCATCCGAATTTTCAAATTACCTTGTGACATAAATAATACATAAATATCAATATTTAGGATATTCTGTACTTTTCTATTTAAGACATTCAAAACACTTCATCTAAGATAAAATGACATCTAAGATAGAATAATAAAACTCAAACAAATATTAGGTCGCTCAAATATTATGAAGCTTCTCATTTTGTATTTTAAGTAACTCAAATTAATATTTGTAATTTGCCATTCTCGTTGATTTCTCGTCACTCGCTCACTTACTAATACTATAATCTAAATTCATTATGTTTACTACCCTTACTTAAATACCATCAAGAAACAAAAATGTAAAATATTGCCTATATCACTTTACAGTATTAAATATGTTCCTTTTTCAGGGCCACCATACATCAGAACGCTACCACCAATAAAAGTCCAGAGTGGAGAATCATTGAAACTAAGATGTCCGTACTACGGATACCCAATCAGGTACATAATATTTTAACTATGGATAGTACTTCAAATTGTACGTTACCTAGAATGACAACACAACAGCCTGCCAACCAATAATTGATGACCGGATTGTTATTTGTTTTGCCTTGTTATGCCTGATGTATAGCATAATCCTCTTTCATAAAGTAATTGATGATATATTTAATACCAACGCTATATTTTTGTGAAAAAAAAATTTAACTACCAATTTTATCCTTATTAATGTGGTAGTCTCAAGAGCTGTTGGATGTGGTCTTGTTTTCTTTGGTGTTTAGGATGCTTATAGTGATGTTGGGTTTTTCATTTATTTACTTGGAATTTTCTGGTCTTATTCCAGAGTCTTAATTGTCGCCTGGTTTATAGCAAGAGTCATCCTTGCTTTTAATGAAAACGTTAATATAAAGAAAGTTAAAAATAATAATAAAGAAAGTTGCCGAAATTAGAAATATAAATCCGATTATCAAAGAAAGTGTTTAATGTTTTCAATGTCTAGAATAAAAGAGACTATTTAAATTTCAGCAAATTGGAATGGGAACACAAAGGTAAAAAGATCATCAGCTCAACACTGCCCCAACATTCGAGATTCAAACGAACATACTCAACGACTTCTAATAATAGTAAGAACACTAAAAGAAAACGTAGAAAAAGACAGCTTTTTGAATCGGGAGCTGACGGTGTATTGAATATAGCAAAAGTTGTGAAAGAAGAGAATGGAGACACTTATACATGTATACTATACAGTCCTTCGGGAGAAATGGCTAGAAGGTAAGAAGAATTAATGATTGAATCCAAGGTTTATCATTTTTTAAGAAACAATATTTTTCGGATCACAACTTGACTGCATCTGGGTGCTTCTAGTGGAGCTCCACATCGGTTTCAGTGCGGCGAAGCAGTCGACCACTTCGGACACCATGGCCTATCATGCAGTAGAAGCGCTGGTCGGATAGCATGACAAGCCAGTATTAATGACATCATCCGCCGAGCTCTTGTCACCAGCGGGGTACTAGTTGTTTTAGAATCCAATGTCTTGGCACGTGACGATGAGAAGAGGCCAGACAGGATGACTAAAATGCCTTGGAAATTGGGTAGGCCTTTGGTGTGGGATGCAACATGTGTCGACACGCTATCCCATCTTCTGAGTACGGTGGGCTGTGCTGGGGCGGATGCTGCAAGTGCAGAAAACGTCAAACGGCGTAAATATAATAACCTCATCGGAGGTTATATGTTTGGGTCCTTTGGGGTTGAAACACAAGGGCCATGGGGTCCGTACGCTCATAGAGTTGTTCGGAATATCAGCAAACAGCTTCTAAAGAAACTTAATGTTTTTTAGGTCATTTGAAATCCAAGTTGTGGAAGCACCAGAATTAGATGAACTTCGTGTGGGCACTGGATTGAAAGAAGGCCAAATAGTTCAAATAACTTGTAATATTGTGGGAGGAGACCCACCTATATATTTCTCTTGGTTGAAAGATGGGAAAAAACTTCCTCCTATTTTAAAGGTAAGATTTTTTCTTTGGAACAGTTAAGCATCCCTGGTTCTAATAATAATAAAACTTGTTAAATAAATATCACTTTTGTTTCTAATAATGAAATATACCCAGTGATTTACTATAATTATACAGTTTAGAATAAAGTAACACAGGACCGAAAACATCTTCATGACTTACTCCATATTTTCTTTTCAGATAACAGAAAGAAGTTCAGAGTTATTTAGCGTTTTGATAATAAAGCGTGTATCTTTAGAACATTGTGGTAAATACACGTGTATTGCAATGAATCACGTTGGCAAAGTCAACCAAACAGCAGATCTTTACATTAACGGTATGCAATCAATAGCTTTATATAAATTGTAATCTATACACAGGAGCACTATATAAAATTTGATTAATATTGAAAGTTTTTATTTCGGCATATTTCTACAAAAGCTGAAAATATGACGTAATCTAGGTTTCACAACACTCATCTGTCTTTTTCAACAGCTTCGTCCGTGCAAAAGTCGAATATTATGTCAAAATTATGTTATTCTGGTATAAAAGGTGTATTTTATGCTTTATTCAAGGTCTGGTCTATCTCTTCACCAAAATTCATTATTTTCATTAGTGTGTATCAACATAACAAAAACCCAAACAATAGCTCATGATAATTTGATTTTTAACGTGTGTTTGATAATGAAATCCATGTCCTAACTTGATGGTATTTATGTGAAAGTAACTGTGTTTGTCTGTCTGTTCGTTACTTCTTTACATCTTAAACTTGGAACAAGACAATGTTCCTTTGGGATCCCTTTCAACTTTCACGCGGGTGAAGCTGCTGTCAGAAACTGGTTTGATGTAAATAGTACTTCTCTTAGTAATACACTAAATTGTGCTCTGAACACAATTCATTACAACTAGTTAGTGGAAATTCATTTGAAAACAATTCGTTTTACAGTTGCACCGAAATGGATAGAAGAACCATCAAACACTTCGTTATTATTGGGACAGCGAGGCGTAGTGTATTGCAATGCAAACGGTTACCCGACGCCGCAGATACACTGGATGAAGAGAGACGGTAGGTGCAATATTTACACACGATCAATTAACGTTTACTCTTGTAAAACGGTTGGTTTTCCTCTGTAGGTATCGTAAATTGGAATAGTGAAACAAGATTTTTTATTGGAAATGTAAATTTGAAATTTAACTTTACATATTGTTATATTATAGTTTTTCTTGTAACTATTGATTTATATTTTGAGCAAATTAAAATTTTATACCCTATATTAAATTATTTTTGGATAAATATGGTCCTAGGAATCTATCATTAGTCTGATCATAATAAAACATCAAAAATTTCATGAAACAGAAAACTGAAGAGCTTTAACTACTGTTTTAAATTTATGTTCGGTTGATTCCATAACAAACGCTATAATATTTTCATATTCTTTAATTGTTTCTCTTGTAAAAAAAATAATTTTTAAGCACTTTTATTTTAAAGCTAATAGATCGAATTCCGCAGTTTTCATAATATTGCTGCTAATGTGTAATTGACCAACTAAGTCTATATTCAATAACAACTAAAAAAAAATATATTATTTTTTCAGCAACTTTAGGCATATGGCGTCCAGTTTTGGACTTAGCAGGTGGTGGAGTCATGAGCTACCCTAACGGTACCCTCATTATTGAAGTAGTCTCGCTTTCTGATGAAGGCATGTACGCCTGCAACGTTGAAAATGGAGTAGGGGATGCACTGAATAAAAATATGTGGATCAGTGTTAATAGTAAGTATTAAAAATGTAAA
This sequence comes from Mythimna vitellina, assembly GCA_949316375.1. Classification (NCBI taxonomy): domain Eukaryota; kingdom Metazoa; phylum Arthropoda; class Insecta; order Lepidoptera; family Noctuidae; genus Mythimna; species Mythimna vitellina. The sequence continues at coordinate 4,828,127 of OX438708.1, read as the reverse complement.
AAAAAAACTTAATTGTTTGTGAGTTTGCGTTTGCAGTTTTTACAAAATCATTAGAGATAACAATGATGCTCGATCCCAAAAAAAATATATAACTTATCCAGTCGAATTTTGAAAAGACACGGTTTCCAGTAGACTGGGCATTGTAAACGTTTTCGAGTTTCCATTACGAAGCTCAGTAATAGCCAGAAGTCACGATTTGAGCCCAATCAAAAACAGTTGTCTTGTTTTTTATAAACTGAGACTTTAATTATATCTAGCATACATCGATTCATAAGGTATAATAGAAAGGAGTGGTCATATTTTAAAACTGCATTTGGTCGTAGCAATGAACAACTTTCATGAAACAAGTTATAGTAAATTATCAATAATTTTTTTTTTTTTCTTCAAAGTTATTATAAGCACCCATTTTGCGCAACCCACCTAATCCCATTTTAACCCGGCTGGCAATATTTATTATGAAATTAAAATCATGTCTTTACATACACACACACATAGTTACCGTACAGTAGATAAAATTGTGCGTGCTTAAATATTTGGTCAATCAATCAAATTGATCGATCCGTACAATTAAGTGGTAGAGTATGAAGGTTGAAACATGAGACTTGTTTACTCCTATCCTCTTTCATAAGTTATTACGATATAATGAGGTAACCTTATTAGTTGTTGATTTTGGTATTCAAGCGTTTCTTTTGATACAGTTCATTGAAACATTTTTGTGCTTCTATTTTTTTTTTTTTAAGTTTTCTAATTATTTATAGAAAGTTCTTTCCGAAATAAAATTTCAGAAAATATATTTTATTTTATAGCCCATTTATGTTTCACTGCTGAGCAGAGGCCTCCCTTTCCCTTTTCCACACAAGTCTGTCTTAGGCCATTGCGGGCCAGTCCCTCTAGTATTTATCCAGTTCATCTCTCCACCTTCGCCATGGTCTGCCGCGGTGTCGCCTTGCGTTTAGTGGGACCCAATAAGTGGCTCTTTTAGCCTACCGCCCATCTGACATGCGGCAGACATGTCCGGCTCAACCCCACTTCAGAGTGGCAGCTTTTCGGGCAACATCTTTTATCTTAGTTTTTGCGTGCAGCATTTTGTTCCTTACGCAGTTGGAAATTCGAACACCCAAGATACTGCGCTCCATGGCTCGTTGACAAACCTTGAGCCTGGACCTCTGCTGAAGCGACAAAGACCAGGTTGTGCTCCGTACATAAGTACAGGGAGAATGCACATGTCCATAATTTTCCGTCAGAAAATATTAGCGCAAAAATTGTCAAATTTGAGAAAACTATTATTATACATCTATTTAACTGTCACGAGTTAGACAGTTCAAAGCTAAGACAGCTTAACTTCTGTGGGGCCAGTTACTAATAAATAAAAACATACTAATGTGCGTAACAGCGATGAAAAGCGCAAGGTGGACTGATGACCTGGCGAAGGTTACGGGAATTCGATGGAAGCGAGACACACAGGACCGGTCATTATCGCGACACTTGAGGCAGGCCTATGTCCAACAGTGGACGTCTTTCAGCTGAAATGATGATGTTCACAATTAATCGACTTCCAAATTATTTCTAGAGCCGGTGCATTTCGAGTCAGTTGGTGCTAATTTGACAACCAAAATGGGTTTACCTGTGACCCTGACGTGTCGACCGCTTGGTGACAACCCTATCAGAGTCAAGTGGTCTCTGGATGGGAAGCCTATCGATTTTACTTCATCAAGGTAATTCGAAGTGTTTTTTGTAAAAAACTGCATGTTTAAAAAAAAAACCATAACTAAACCACAATTCTTATATTCGTCCTTGTTTAATTGGTAGCGCCATCTAACGCTAAGTATCAGAACTGAAAAGAGCTACAGAAAAGCCACCTAGCATAACCATTGTTTCATATCAAAAAAATTCTTCAACCCACTTTCCCACTATGCAAACTGTGAGCGTAAGTAATACGTCCTTTTCATAGATGGCGTTGTTTTAAATAGATATATAGAGACCCTTTTCTAAAATGACATGATTTATTCAGGCACATTGCAAGTCAGTTGAAGGACGTTCTTTCAGTGGTCAATTTAGTAATTTTGCCATTCATTTTATTCTAAATGCTTTTAGTTAGGTACAAAGCTTCGTCACTTTATAAACCACTGTATTATTTATTCATGCTGTTACTATTTTTTGAATTGAGAATTTAAGTTCTCGAAATATCAATATGGTTTGATTCGCGTTTGTTTTTTTTTAGGCTCACTATATCAGAAACGATGACGCACAATGGTTTGAACAGTGTGATCAATATCAATTACGTGGAGAGCAGAGACGGGGGTACTTATGAGTGCCGAGCGAGTAATCCGTTTGGGGTCGCCGCTTATAATGTACATTTGGATATACTTGGTAAGTTAAGTTTGGATTTTTTTGTTGTTTTGCGCGAAGTTCAAAATATATACCGAGGTTACTATTTAATAGCGTTTTCTGTTACCTGTAGTTGTAAAAGATTGTGTAAAAAAAGTGTAATGCGAAAATAGTGTGGATGGCTACCGAATGGGCGGACGGTGAGCTAACCATTGCTCGTAGTCCGCGAGCCCCTGCCTACGCCGCTGGTAGTCGGGGTTGGTATCTCGGCGGCTGGTGCATGAGAATGTCCGTTCTTCCATGCATACAACCATCTCCTACACTAGCATTACTGATTCACCCATCACCCTGGACCATTGGGGTTACCATGACGTTCAAAGTAAGATTGTTTCATTCTTATTTCAATGTGGGTAAGAGACAGAGCTATAGAGGTTGTCTAGCGTCATCTTTTACCCACAAAGGTAAATATTTTTATATTATTGGAAATAAGAATGAAACAATGTTACTTTAAACGTCATGGTACAGGTCCATGGCCTGCACCAGAGCCCGAATCAAACCGAACACCTATAAGACGTCCATTCGTATTGACATTCTCCAACTAGGAAAGACTTTCAACAGCTAACATAATTTCTCTAATTTCCAGAACCGCCAACCCCTCCCCTAGACTTGCAAGTAGACTCGGTTACCAGCAACTCAGTCAAGCTATCCTGGAGGGACACCATCAGTACACACGTGCAGTACTACACGATGCAATACACTACCAACGACTTCATGATATGGGACACCGCTAAGAGCATCAACATTACCAGGTATGGAGTTTAACTAGGGCACAATACTTGCAGATACTTGCTGATGGTCGACAGGACCAAAAGTTTCATGGCGACGACTGCGGTCGCGTTCCAGAAGATGTAATATTGGAAGGCTTTTCACTAAATGGATCATGCACCTGGCCAACCGAAGCGAGACAATGCATAAGATTGATCAATGTGGTGATACTTGGGAGAGGCCTATGAGCAGCAGTAGACGTCTTTAGGCTGGAATAATGATGATGATAATAGAGTTACAGACATTGCCCGAAAAATTAGTAAACTAAAGTAGGGCTATATTCAGAGGTTGATCTTTCCTGTATCCCCCCGTCTTCGTCCACCACTGCTGGTGATGTATGCGCACGCCACCCGCGCGTGCACACCGCGTCATCGACGGTTATTGGGTTCGATTCCCAACAGAAGGCATTATTGGAAACCAGCCTTAGTAATACCTGGAACAATTTGCCTGCTGCGGTCTTCCCGTCCAACTATAATTTAGGTGTCTTCAAGGCTAGAGTGAATAGGCTCTTAATAAACTAGTACGCCTGACCATCAATGATTGCATCTCCGCTTACCATCAGGTAGGATCGCAGTCAAGCACTGGTTTATATCAATTAAAAAAAATTAAAAAATAACCGTAGGTCAATGTTGGAAGCTTGTAAGGTAGAATGACGATTTACATAGTGACAATGATTTTTAGCGTTACGTTTATCACTATTTTTGGTGACATTGGCAACTCAGTCACTTATCATAGCCTAAAATTTTTAAATAGTCATCTTGCTATGTGCTGCAAGTAGCACCTAGCACGAGAGCGTTCAATATTATGTTTTACAAAAAGTGATCTTCACTCAAGAGTATTTTTTTACCTACTTAAATAATAAAATATTGTGGTGAGAAAAAGTTCAAATTATCTTAATAGCGTCCAACGGTAAATAATATTTGTATTCCTCCAAATACTTTTTTGCATATTAATATAAATTGAGTGAAGATATAGATCAGGGAATTAGTGATAGCGTGACGGGTCATATGACAGAATATAAGAAAAAAACGTATTGCACCGACCACATCATACCAACATGTTGTAACATGGGACAAGGGCAGAAAGATGGTGACTCATAATATTAATTTCTCAATCGTAACAGCCATCTTTTTTATTCCTTTCAGACAAGAAAACGATGTTCGTCAGAATATAGAACTCAGAGATCTACAGCCAGCCATGGACTACCGAGTGAGGATAGCGTCAGGCAATCAGGTGGACCTGAGCCCGTATACACAGCCAGTACATTTTAGTACTCAACAAGAAGGTAATGTAAAATAGATTTCATTACGTCATAAAAAATACACAAGATAAAAAAAAAAAGTTTCGACGCTTATAAAAGGGGAATTAAACTTTTCCTATTCATTGCTGGCATCAATTTTTTTTTCTTTTCACCTAAAGTGTAAAATTAAGAAAAATATCTTAAAGGACTGTATCATAAATCAATAGCAAAAAGCATTGTGTATACCAGCCGTAACCAAACGTAGTTAGAAACTATCTAGTATATTGCTATAATTTTATTATCAGGCGTTATTTTTCTTAAATAAAAATACTGTTTATCCGATATCTAATATAGTTTTAGTTTCGGCTTTTAAGGTGAGTACGCATTAAATGGTGCCAATTACTATCACTACAGTAACGCGTATCTTTTTGATTAGTTTATCACTATTTTTTTATACTAGTTTTAGTGATGAAAAACTGCGAGTACGGAGAAAATATAATTGAAATAACCAATTTAATCTATTTTATCAAGGGACACCTCAAATATTACATATTATATTTCCATTTCTTTATAATATACGAAAACAGGTAACGCCTGACAAAAATATACTAGCAATGCTCCTATACGTATTTTCGTTCGGTTATGGTTTAAAGACCTGGTTTTTTTTGCTATTGTTTCCTTGTATTGACGTTTTCAGCTCCGTCATCGACGCCGCTTGGTATCCAAGTCCAGCAGAGTGAAAATCCAGGAGAATTAGTGGTGTCATGGCTCCCACCACCCAGAGAGAGTCACAATGGTCAGCTGCAAGGGTACCATGTGAAAGCTGTGCCTAGAATAAGTGGGGATCCAGGTAAGATGAAGACTAAGGAAAAACTACTCAAGTCTAAACTTTCGAAGTGTTCCAAATAATAAATAAGTAGTTAACATATTCAACACTAGGGTTTGCTCGCGGCTTCGCCCGCATACATAAAATAAAAACAATGCCACTCCAGAATAAAACAGCTTTCTATCGGTGAAAATTTTTTCGCAATTGGATCAGTACTTTCAGAGATTACCTCCTACAAACAAAAAAACAAACTTTACTTCTTTATAATATTAGTGCAGACAAGCTGTCCTCCGAAATTTCACCATCGTCTTTGTTTACTAGTCGTAGCGTAGATTTATAAAGGCTATCTTTCTGCATCGATAAATGGACTATCCAATACTAAAACAATACTTTGATTTTTGCCGGTAGGTAGTTCTCGACATTAGTGCGATAAACTAAACAAACTTTTAAGCTTTATAATATTAACCAAACTGTCCCTAGTATTACCGATCCAACAGCATCGTCTGCTCTGAATCACCGAATGCTAACAGGGTTTTCTGGCGTTATCTCTCTTTTTCCGCGCTGCCTTTTCGTCAAACATCGCGTTGGATTGCGTTAGATGAAGTAAAAAACTTTTAAACCATGCTCAATGTTGACGATAGGCGAGAGGAAAAGGACCTTCCAAAAGCAGTTTCAATTAACGATTTATCTGCCACGTTGGTAATGAGAAAGTCTTTACTAAGTTAACTGTACTTATTGACTCGATGCTAATGATGATGATTTCTATTTTGCAGTTCCCAATGACACTCAAACTAAGATGGTAAAGGTGATGTCAAGAAAAGGTAAACAGGAAACGACACTTAGTGGACTTTTAAAAAATATGAGGTAAGAATAACACTAAATTATATGAAGTAATGATTGCATCTCCGCTTACCATCAGGTGGGATCGCAGTCAAGCACTGGCTTATATCAATTAAAAAAAAAAAAAGTAATAGCTTCTGCCAGCGGTTTCGCCTGCGTGAAAGTCAATTTCGCGTAAAAGTTTTTCCATACAAACTTTGGAACCCCGTTTCATCCCCTCAGGGGGTGAATTTCTGAAAATCTTCATAGCGGCTGTCGAATCTTAAGTTTATAGGTGGTTTCTGAGATTTCGTGATTAATCAGTGAGTGGTATTTCACTTTTGTATTATGACTGTGGCTCTGTACTACGTGCGTGGGAAATCTTTGCTGCAGCCACAACTTATTTAAATGCAGCCACCCTATGCTTCGTTCGTCGCCGCACCGCACCCATTTGCAGTAGGTTACCGGCAATAGAATATCAATTGTTTTTTCTATTGGCGCCTCTTCACTTTGCTATTGCGTTTGCATTGAATAGTCTACTTAGGTTATCGCGTTAGGTGTTTTCACAAATATGTTAATGTCCGTAAGTTGCTGCTTCAGATTTCTCTTCTTCACTTTATTTTCCTACTTTTTTTTTTTCACAAGGTTACTTTAAGAGGTCTGCGGAACAGAGAGTGAAGTTCCGCAAACCTCTGTTGAAAAGGGAGGATACTCCGACCAAACGGATATTTTGGTCTGATCTGGACAACTGCCCGATAGATGATTTTAGGCTATTGTTTAATGTTCAAATTGCGCGGAGAACTCTAATTGCGTGATGCAGGATTTCATAGTTTAGTTCCTATGTCGTTACAGTTACCATAAAACCATTCACTTCAGTAAATACGCTTGCATTGGATTGGTCCGACGAGTGTTTTCGTGTCCTATTCGCCAGGGTCATGTGTTTGCGACTGGGTACTCCATCTCGTTTAGCTCTTCAATCCCCATAGGTGACAGAAGAGCTGACGAGATGGAGTATTTGGTCGTGGATTTGCGACCCTGAAGGAAAAAATGCGAGAGTGTTTTTTGGATATATCTGACGTAGGTGGTTACAAAGTTAAGAGTTTGCATGTATTGTTTCAGATACGCCGTTTCTGTGAGCGCTTTTAATTCAGCTGGCAATGGTCCATTCTCAATACCTGTCTACCAAACTACTAGAGAAGGAGGTAAGATGATATTTGAATTTTGATTGTATCAAAAAGCTGTTGTAGTATCATTGTCGCCCTGAGTAAACTGAAAGGCCAAATCAGTTTCTGAAAAGAAGTAGGTTGGATGGAATAGAGCTTGCAGTGGCCCATGTACAGTGGTCCATCATGAACTGAGTGCGGAAACTAGAGCCTAAAGATAAAATGAAGAAGCATTTTCAAAAAATAGGTAGTTCCGGCCGTCATTCATAAATCTGTTGTTAGAGCACGTCAAATGCTGTAAAATCTGCCAACCAGTTTTATTAAAAGGTAACTGTGTAGTTATACTGTGATACCTATTGGTAAGGCTAGAAACAACTACCTATAACCCCTTAGTCTGTGACAACCCTGCGGTGGCTGTTGACTGTGGGCTGTCTCTTCATGCAAATCCTGGTCCGATCTCGACATAGTAGGAAAAACAGTTGGTAGACGACTCAATAAGTTTATTTTATGTATAATACAATAGGCCAATAATCTAGTTCTACTTATCATAAAGAAAATAAACTCTTTAAAAAAATGTTTTCTCCGCACTAAAATTACTCATGTATCATCGGTGCGAACACAAACATGTAAACGCACTTATATGTACACGACATGGACATTCAGACCCGGAACAATTGTTTATTCGCCATGCAAATCATCGCATTAACCCAAAATACGCGCAGCAGCCAGAAATTCAACCGCGGTGCCAACCAAAACGTTTCAAGTTCGTCAATCTTAAAAAATCCTTTGGCATTAATTTCAGCTCCAGAACTTCCACCATCTGGCGTTGAATGCAGAGGAATATCATCATCATCTCTAAGGGTCGCGTGGCAGCCTATCACATCTCATGGAACATCACTGCTTGGATACTCCGTATACTACAGTACTGATGGTAAGAATATAGGTTAATGTTTATTATTTGTTTATCCTGACGTCAATGAAGCATAAATTAGTTCAAAATCTGCTGCTTTCCAACATCATATGAGTGAAGTAGATGGTACATCAAAGGGATAGAGAGGCGATGGCTCACGTACGCTCGCTTACATAGCGTCAGATCAGCCCCCCTAGCGAAGTTGCAATCGTATCGTTCGCACCGAACGTCTCGAGTAGGCCACACCTCCGATTCCTTTGTTCCAACGCTCACTCACGTGGTCAGAACAAAGGAATCGGAGGCGTGATCTACTCGAGGCGTTCGGCGCGAACGAAACGATTGTAACTTAGCTAGGGGGGCAGCACTGCTCCAGGATTTCACATGCACCTAATTCTATATCGCACAAGTTCTTTCTCTAATGGAATAATAACGAAAAAACTGAAACAATCAAATCTTTACGAAGCCTGATTGAAAATATTTCGCCTCAAATCAGTTTTAAGATTGCTGAACAAGCTGGTGATCTAGTTAATGAGAACCAAATACTTTTACAAAGTACTAATAGTCCTAGAGTCAGAAGATCCAATATTATGATATTCAATTACAAGTATTAAGTTATTCACAGCTTAATGGACGCCACACACAATCCAGCTTACCGTCAAGTTTGTAGCCCAAATCTACTTTTCATGCATAATGATAGCTATACACGATCATGTTTAATGGATGCTGCTGCAAACTTGACGGTACACCAGATCGTGTGTGGCGTCTTTAGAAGTATCGGTAGAACACGGCATAAAGTCATACATACTGAAAAAGGAATCCTTTGAAAAGGGAGGATCCTCTGACCAGACGTGTGATATGTCTGGTTCAGACAACTATCCGATAGATGATTTTGGATTGTTGTATATGATCAAAACGCGCGGAGAACTGTAGGTAATTGCGTAATGCAGGATCTTGTAGTTAACAATTCTTATTTGGCACTGTAGATGCGCACACGCTTAAATGCGCTATATGAACGCGCTCTACAAACGCTCCTCGAAGGAAGTGGGTTTAGACATGGACGCCTGCAGCGGACGCACACTCCCACTAGACCAAGACTACACTTATATTAAAAACTGCCTTATCATTTTAATTTATATTATATTTCAAAACATTTATCAGCAGCTGGTTGACTCTTTGCGTGACCAGAGGGCTGGGTTTTTCCTTTGTCAGCGTATCAGCATTGCTATCCACCTTGGCAATACTGCCAGCGTTCTGGCCACTTTGTCCTTTGACATCAATGTAGATAAATTTTTTGATACCCAATGAGTTATTTTTCTACCCGTTTGTACTTATTATTATTTTCAATTTGGATTTATACGTATTTAGCTATAATATATATTAGCTTAAATGTTTATAAGTGTTATATAATTATGATTTTAAGACGTTGACGGAAGTTTGAGTCTTATTTCGTTCTAACCCCAAACATCTTCACAGCAATACTTCTCGACTACAAAAATCGGTGTGGTGGTAAATACTCCTTTCAAATGGACCACTCATGTCGCTTAACTGGTCCTTTCATTTACTCTTCATATTTCAGATGGACCCTGGCAGAACATAAGCTCCCCACACACGGAGCTGTACCTCCAAGCTCTTCTGAAGTACACCAACTATACTGTGAAGGTTGCAGGCTTCTCGAACTATGGACTGGGTCCTTTCTCATACCCCATCGTTTGTACTACGCTACAGGATGGTAAGTTACCATGCTTTTAGTTGATACAGAGATTTTTATTTTAGAAAGACAGAAAGAAAAATATTTTATTTAGCACACAGTGAAGAAACTCAAGATAACAGAAAAACTAACAACGCGTGTCTCACATTTGCACCAAAAAGGTCCAGTTCAGCAAAAATGCCAGACAACTACGTGGTGGTGTCTGACGCTGGTTTTCAACTGAACCTTATTGAGAGTATACAAATGAAAATGAGTTTTTTTTAATTATAGTTTCTATTTTTACGGCTACGGCCACGGCTGCTTCGAAATGGCTCCAGAAAAGAATACCTGGAATTTGAAGAAGAAATTTGTAGACCTCTGACAGCGGTTGCGAATGGTCAGAAGCCAGGTCTAAAACCAATCGTCCAAGGGGTATCGGGGGAGGGGACGTGTGGAGATTACTAGATTGTGAAATACTTATATCCAGCTATATCCAACCAGATTTGGGTTGCAAGGTTGGAGCTGTATTTGCTGTGTTTGTATACAGCTCAGAAAAGGCTTAGCAGATTGATTTTTATGTGTCCGTCTGACAGATGAACCGATTTGGATGCAGTTTTTTTTTCTTCGATGCATAAAAAACTATCCTTATGATTACAGTGCCCGGTCCACCATCAGCAATAAAAGTACTAGTATCGTCACCAACTTCTCTTCTCGTCAGTTGGAAGAAACCAGAACAGCCCAATGGAGATATATCGCATTACACTGTTTATGTGAAACCAGTATCAAGGTAAGCCTAAATAAGTACCCACCAAAAATATTTTATGTATAATGTTGCCAAAATGACAACATAAGGTTTGCCCTGTGAAAAAGATATCAGATCTCATGTAGAACCAAGCTTCTGAATCTACACGGCCTAACTCTACCGACCCTAACTTCACAAATTCTACATATCAGTAAAAATGTATATTGTCATACTCCTTAAGACCTCCCAGCCTCCTCGCGCCAACTCTGTCTTCTCTCTCTTTTACTAATAAAAGAAATTATAAGCTCTACCTCACAAGGAACATATTTTTATTATTTACCTCTTCCTCCTCACACCTTTCTTGTAAATTTACATACGACTATCTCTCATAACGTTAGGTACTTTACATCCTTACAACGTTACACTTCCGTGTGGTAAACCCGCGACACAGAAGCCATTTGGCTCAACCACAGCGCTAACCGTGCTCACAATTGGTTCAACTACAAGTTCAAACAAAAAAAAAAACATAAAACCAAACCCCTAAACCTTCCAGGGGTAGTGTGAAAGTGAAACCCGGGGCCCTGGGACGAAATTCAAGAAGGAACAGGAGTGGGTTTTTATTCAGTAAAAGTCTGACACTATCTCGAGCTCCGCCCAAGAGCGGAATTTGTCGTTAGATGATTTTCCCACCTAAAAAAAAACCCCAGACCTTGAATTAAAACCATATTGAGTATATGGTTTTAATTCAAGGTTTGGGGTTTTTAAGTCTGCCGATCTTTTGAAGTTGTGAAAAAATCAAACTTCTAAGTTAACGGAAAAAAAAGATACGGCAGTTTATATCGCAAGAAACGTATATTTGGACATTCCAAAGGGAATCAAAATTCATTGAGTACTTTCCGTTGAACCTGAATCTTGAAATTTGGCATAAGGCAAGGTCTTATAGCACAGGTATAAGTATAAATCTAAAAACAGTACATTTGTTATTACGTCACAAACAAGTACTTTTTTGCGATTCGGAAAAATCTTCGCGCGATTCGGTAAGTTTGTACGGAACCCTCTGTACGCGAGTCTGGCTCGCACTTGCCCAGTGTTTTTTTGAGATGAGGAATCATCAAATGACTTCTAATTTGATTTGAGATTGATTTGAGAAAGCGTGGCAGTATTTGACTGACTAAAACACACCTTCTTTTTGAAATGGGAAATCACTAAATAACTTTTCGCGCTCTACGTGGAGTGAAACTTTTATTGCCAACCTTCCTGTGTTCCTTCATTCGCTCTTTGTATTATAAGACCTCAGCAAACTCTTTTGAATATTACCGCAGCCTTACATATTTCGCGTAGTGTTCCACGCGCGTCTCAAGGAGGTGTTAGCAACCGTAGGGGCCCAGCAGGGTCGAAGCCTACTGGGGCCATAGGTGATGCGGAAAAAATCCCTGGGGCCCTAGAAAAATGGCAGAGAAGAAACAGGAGTTGGTTATTAGTTAGTAAAAGTCTGACACTATCTTCCGCCCCGCCCAAGAGCGGAGGATGTCATTAGATGATTTTCCCACCCGAAAAAAAAAGCCTTACATATTTAAAGGAACATTAATAAAATGATTCTTCTTCATGTCCTTTCAGCACGAGTTCACCATTAAGTTACCGCGTAGAAGCCACTCTGGAGACACCGCTCCGACACCTCACATTTCCACTGTCAGGCCTGTCTACTGGCAGACAGTATGAGGTGTTTGTGAGGGCACACACAGCTGCTGGAGAAGGAACTCCCAGTAACAGGGTTCATATAGACCTGAGTTCAAAAGGTACGTTGTCAATATTTTTGAAAGACCCAGGTAATTTTTTTTGGTCGGGAATTGTTTGTTTTTGGGGTTTTGTACCTCATAAGGAAAAAAATGCAACCCTTATAGGATCACTTAGTTGTCCGTCCGTCAAGACCCTTTATCTCGGGAACGCGTGGAGCTATCGAGTTGAAATTAAAATCATTTAGTCAAGTCTGTGGTCCCTTAAAGCTGTAAAAAAAAACCAAGATTCTGAGATTCCAAAAAAAAAGTAATGTTGTTATGTCGCAAAAAACGTATATTTTGTTACTCTCAAAGGAATAAAAATTCATAAGTTACTTCCGCACCTAGATTTCTAAAATTTGCCACGAAGCAAGGTCTCATAGCACAAATATACGGAAAAATCTGAAAATGGTAAATTTGTAGTTACGTTACAAGAAAAAACTCACCGGGCCATCTTGGCGACTAAACGCTTGTTTTACTCCCGCACTCAGCCTGTGCGCTGGTGCCTAATGCCCGCTATGACCTGTGTTGTACTTAGTGTCAACTAATTAAAATATATAACATGGTGTAAAAAATATTGGAATCGATTCAGTCACTGATTCTGAATAAACTATATTCAGGTTTCGCATATACTAAAAATAAAGTTGTATTTATAATTTCTAGTGGTAGCTGGAGTAGCATCCCTCGGCGGCCCCGTCTCCGTGGGAGTAGGAAGCTCTCTCCTCTTAGTGTGCCAATGTGTGGGATCACCTCCACCACGCACCGTATGGTATCACAAGCACAATATCATCACACACCATCCTAGGTTCACCCGGAACCACGATGACAGTTTGCTGATTAATAGTAAGTGCTTCTCTTATTATCATTTTTTTTAAGTCATTAAATGTAGACCGGCTGAGGTTTGGCGTCGTGGGCACACTCGATCCGTTCCCGAGGACAAGTAGACGTCATTCTGAAGTTGCGCCTGCTTACTGATAATTTGGTTGTTTCATTTATAAACCCAAATCTCTAAATAGTGATTTTAGTGTGTAGTCCGGTTGAGGTGTGGCGTCGTGGGCACACTCGATCCGTTCCCGAGGACGAGTAGACGTCATTCTGAAGTTGCACCTGCTTACTGATAATTTGGTTGTTTCATTTATAAACCCAAAACCCTAAATAGTGATTTTAGTGAACACCACATATAACTGCATTGCAATGACCAACAGCATTAAAAAGAGACTATACATTGAAGGCGAGAAGATTGCATATGTCCAGGATTATGTCTATCTTGGCCTAATAGTCTCCTTTCAGGCGCGACAAGATAAAGAAAAAACAGTAAATTGCGTGCCTAAAAGCGGGATTTTGTGTAAGTCTATTGAAAAATATATGTTTTGCCTTTTCAGATATAGACCCATCTCTCAGTGGCAACTACACCTGCCTAGCTAAGAATCTGTATGGTTCTGACTCGGTGTCTTACGAGGTGTCAGTGCTGCCCACGCCAGAACCTCCCAGCTTGAGGGTGACGTCGCATAAGAACGCCATACACCTGCAGTGGGAGTTACCTAGGAAGATTGGTGGAAAGACGCAAAAAATAAGTGAGTTTTTTGTTGCAGCGAAAACTTCATTACGCACGCTGACCAGTGGTAGCCGAGTGGTAACGGCCCCGACTTACGAGTTGTAGGTCGCGGGTTCAAACCCAGCCAGGTGCATTACTTTGTGAAATTTATTTCATGACCAGTGTTCTCAAAACGGTGAAGGAAAACGGCATGTCTTAGTACCAAAAAAAAAATCGAAGACATGTGACATTCACCAACTCGGACTAGGCCCGCGTGGTGGATTACAGCCCATTCCCTCTCTTTGAGGGGAGGCCTGAGTCCCAGCAGTGGGAACATTAAAAGGCTGATTATGCTATGCTGTGCTGTGCATGCTGTGCTATTTGTTTTGTCGGCATTGAGAGCCCTAATTTTTAATTTAAGCATTTAAATCAGAGTATTTTTTAAACTCTAGCCTTAAAACCTATCATTTTCCGTTTATATAGGTTTTGTCACGTTCTTAACTCAAAATACTCAATCCAGAAACCCAGTCGTCACGCTCGGCAATGTAACGCTCGTTCGGGTAAGATCGGCCGACGCGAGTCGACCTTACGCGAATGATTAATTTGCCTTGATGAAGTTTCCGTAGTTAATTTCCAGTTAGGTGCAGGCTGCATGTCCGTGGTTACAAAACCTATATGTGCTGGCCTCGATCCTAATATTCTATACCTCTAATGATACTCATACCAGTCAAGGTCAAGTGCACCTACGAGCTGCCTAATGTCCAATCCAAGGAATCCTTAATTTATGATTTCATAAAGCGAACTTTTTAAAGTATCTTTTGCTAAGTGAAGCAATATAAAATAATTTACATTTGCTCTCCTTTACATACCTATAATAAACCAAACACATTTCGGCACTTTTGCCTACTTTTGCCGACCTTTGCTCACCTTTGCTCACCTCTCTCCATTTTTTCCCCCCTTTATAAAAACAAATCTACTGAACGTCTGTCCACCAATTCCAGGTTATAACCTAACATGGAAAGAAGCAAACGGCTCCTGGCAAGACGCGTGGTCCAGCAAAGGCACGTCTCTCCAAGGAATCCAGGAGTACACTCTTCAAGGTCTGAAGTGCGGCACCAAGTACTCCCTGAGGATGACTGCAGCTAACAGCGTGGGGTCTTCGCAGCCGACTTATATTGATGCTACTACTTTGGGTGGAGGTGAGTTTACAATCTATGATAGGCACCAGGTAATGAAAAGGAAAAACTGACTGACTGACTTACACATTTACGCAGAGCCGAAAATGTTGGGTCTAGGAACACAAAATATTTCAAAAGAATTCTGTTTATGATATAAGCGAGTACTAAGAATGTGTTTTTAAATACAACTTTTAAGGGTATGAATATGCTAAATTGTATTGAAACTGGGCACAAATTCAACTCTAAATGATATTTCTGCGAAGGTACTTGAAAAATAAACAATGAAATGCATTTCAACGATAAGAAACTCTATGGCTAACAACTTAAAAAAAAATTGTCTTCTAAAACCGAATAACTTTTAAATATAACACTGGCTATATGCCCAAAGAATGCGAAGTCAAAAGAAAAATACAATAAGTACGGACAATAAAATTGTTGTATTTTTTTTAATAGTTAAATACACCACTGACTTAGACCCGTGTCTCCCTGGGATGACATCATAGTACTGTACTGCCAGTTCGCACAGCCAAGAAAACGCCTCACCTGGCCACTGTAGGTCACGCAGTCAACCACACATTTTTTTGACGTCATGACCTGTGATCATCGAAACACGGTCTTTATTCATAAATATTCATTTATTTGTTTCTTACCAAAAGGTAAGACGGTAACAAATAGGCTTTGCATCATTTTAGACCCTGTTAGGGTAACATACCTACTTGTTGATGTTTAATTCAATTATTTATTCATTTAAGGACAACCAACAAAGCATACACCATTATACATGCTAAAGATTCAGTATATATTTTGTACCTTTTATAATGTAATCTTTATTAAAGGCTGCCATGGCATGCATCAGATACTGACGTATCTAATCTACATAGATAGATAGATATTCTTTATTGTACACCAAAAATACATTTTTTTTTATCTAATCTAATTAACATTTTGTTCGACGTTAAGCCAAACAATAAAAATATGACAACAAAAAAAAATTTTGAATATTTAAACAACTACAAATTCCAAATATTTATTTATGAGAATTTTGGCCCTTTCACTCACATTAAGTGAAAAGGACAAAACTCTCTTTTTAGTTTTGTGATATTGTCTTATGCAAGACAGATTTTGAATATACGCTAAGAGTAAGACATATCAAATTACAATATATTAGAAAATTTTATATTAAACATGCAATTTAAATCAGACATATAATTGAAAACCAAACAGTAAGCCTCAAATCAGTCAATCAAAATCAAATATAATAAAAAAATGAATTCTAAACATAAAATATTCGGTAAGAGTGATCACCATATTTACTTTGAAATGAAGCCGTAATCATTGTCGTGTTCATTATTTGACTATAAGATCGAACCAAAATAGGTAAATCGATCATTTCAAAAATTGTAATATGATTCGATATTATTATCATCAAAAAACTGAATAAGCCACCCTAAGTGAGGGGTGTATGCAAACCACTGTAACGCAACAATAGCGCGATCTAATTCGATCCCAACGCCATCTATCGAGCATAGGAACAACTCTGCGCTTACGAGAGATAAAAAAATTGTTTTCGAATTTCATTCCTTTTTTTAAGTTTGTTACCTTAGAACTCCGTCGTTTATCGACCGATTTGCAAAAACTTTTTTGTCTCTAAAGGACTCGTTTCCAGATTGATCTCATTTTTTTTTATTTGGATCCATGAGGAATCCAGGGAACTCTTCAAATATTATAGGCAATTATATAGTGATTTTAGTATTTTCATCGAGGACTTAGGCATTTACAGTCAAAAAGTAACATTTGATGAAGTGGTACTTATGAAGGAGACCAGAAATAGCTAACGGAACTTCATACTCATATAGATATCACAATAAAGATAAATAAAGTTTCTATTTAAAAATAATTCTATTAAAAACCCGTTTTTGAATAGGTATCTCTTTTTTACCGGACTACAAGTTCAAAAAACTTGTCAAACAGACAGAAAAAAAGAAAGAAATCATGAATGATAGATAGATAGAAAGAAAAAAAAGAAAAAAGGAAAGAAAGAAAAATGGAAAAAAATAGAATTAATGCTTCAAATATTCTTATTCCAGTTCCCATATCACCCACCAGTACTGAATGGTTTTGGAGCAACGCGACGCACATCTATATACAGCTGAGCGGTTGGGATGACAATGGATGTGAGATCACCAGGTTTGAAGTGGAGTACAAGGAATATGGCGGTAAGGCGTGGAGGAAGGCTGAGAATAGACTTGTGAGTATTATTTTTTTCACAATAATTGAGTAAGTACCTATTTGAATTAAATAGTAGGAGCAGACTGGATTAACAGGGCCACGGACGGATCCAAGTGGAAAACCTTGGAGGTTTTTTTTTTGGGTGGGAACATCTAATGGTATCCTTCGCTCTTGGATGGAGCGCAAGGGCGTGTCAGACGTTTACTGACTAAAAACCGACTCTTGCTCCTTCTTTGCCATTGTTCCAAGGCCCCGAGGATCTCTTTCGCATTACCCATGGCCCCAGTAGGCTTCGACCCTGCTGGTCCCCTACGATTTGCTGACATCTCCTTGAGGCGCGTGGAACACTACGCCCCGTCGACGACTTGGGCTCGGTCTGAACAGTTACCGGACGATCGGACGGCAAGCTACCCATTGCTCGCCGTCCGCAAGGCCACGCCTACGGTGGCCGCCAATCGTCCCCACGAGGACACGGCGGTGCTCTGCTCAGGCAGGGCACACCTCTACCGTATGCTCTACCGTGTCCTCTAGGCGGTCCACACAGTGGTGGCACCCGGGCGTTTCTTCCGCACGAATCCGGTGCAGGAACTTCCCAAACTTACCCTGTCCGGTAAGGACTTGCGTCATGCGGAAGGTAGGACGCCGTGTTGCCTTTCCAGCCACTTCTCAAAGAGGGGACTTACCGCCATAATTATGGCGTGCCCGAAACCTTGGAGGTGGCCTATACCCGAAAGGGAAGGTCCCTTTCGGGTAACCAATCAAAATCATATAATTTACTCGTTTTTATTATTAAATTTTTTATTTTTACTTTATCTCTTAGTTAGCTTTTACAAAATAATGTTAAAAAGTTAAGCAAATAAAGGCTATGTTATTATTATTATTCCATTTGTTTTTAAAGATATATTTAAAAATATAAAAAATAGTAGCCCACTGGCATCGGGAACAGGATCCAAGCTACCGGCGGTAAGGGCTCCTGAGAGAGTAATCTCCTAACAATGCGTGCCGTGTCCAAGAGTACTGCTTTCTGGATCAGACCCATGATTCAGCTGCCCAATGAGAGCCTCCTCAGATGTGGTTCGAGGCTCTTGGCTATTAAGCCATTGGCCGTTACGACTTATTTTCCGTTATTATTATTACATTACCTATTTAAATTTTGTCAACTTTAGCCTGGGCTGTGAGATTATTCGAAATAATCACCACTGCCCTGAAATGCAAAGGGCAAAAGAAGGAAAATGGGAGGGTTTTGGTTAGTAAAAGTCTGACACTTTGTTCTCGCTCCGCACAGGACTAGACGACGCTTTCGTACCCAAAAAGTTTGTTTATTTGGTTGGCCAAACGCGCTAATCTCAAGAGCTATTGATTTGGATTGAAAAAATTGTTTACTATCTGGTATCAAATTTATTGAGGAACGCTATAGATTATACAACATTATGCTACGATATCACAAGTGACAGCTTATCTACGGAGAAACTGACTGACTAACATATCAACGCACAATTGAAACTACAGGGACTAGGAGCGTGAAATTTTGCACAATATTTATGACGCAGGCGAGCACTAAGAGTGGATTTTTAAAAATTCATCCCTTAAGGGGATGATATGGAGTTCCAAAGTTTGTATAGAGAAACCTACTTTCACGTGGGCGAAGCCGCTAGCAGAAGCTAGCTAAGATAAAAAAAAACCGTATAAATCTGTAGGTACCTCTTTTATGAGTATACTGAGACGTCTATGGGTGCGTATTCGTCATTATAATAATAACAACAATTTTATTGAGGCATCGGAGGCCCATAGAAAGAATACATAAAATAATCTGAAACAATAATAAAATATGTATTAACATATTATAAAAAACAAAACTTATTTAACTATAATTATACACGTAATGTAGTCGTGTTGCGCTACGTGGTGTGGCGTAATCGTCTTTGGAAACGTCCATATACTGTCTGTAGCTGGAAAGTTGAAACATGTACCACGAACGACTTGAAGTTGATGTCGTAGCGCGCTTCCAACCTTACGACCCTGGGTACGCCACAATTATGAGGTCTTTCCAACCACGCCTCAAAGAGGGGACCTTTGAGGCGTGGTTGGAAAGACCTCACGGCGTCCTCACATTCCGCATGACGCAGGTTCTCACCGGACACGGTAAGTTCGGGAGGTTCCTGCACCGGATTCGTGCGGAAACGACGCCCGGGTGTCGCCACTGTGTGGCCCACCCGGAGGACACGGTAGAGCACACGGTGGAGGTGTGCCCCGCTTGGGCAGAGCAACGCCGTGTCCTCGTGGGGGCAATCGGCGGCGGCGATCTCTCGCGCCGAGCCTTGGTTCAGGCCATGGTCCGGAGCGAGGAGGAGTGGCAGGCGGTCGCCTCCTTCTGCGAAGCAGTAATGCTAGCAAAGGAGGCGGCCGATCGGGTGAGGCAACGGTCCTTACGCTCCAACCGCCGCCGGGATTCCGATCCCGATTTCCGGCCACCGTAGGCACGGGCTTGTGGACGGCGAGCAATGGGTGGCTCGCCTTCCGACCGTCCGGTAACCGTCCGGACCGAGCCCAAGTCGTTGACGGCGCGTACTGTTCCACGCGCGCCTCAAGGAGATGTCAGCAAATCGTAGGGGCCCAGCAGGGTCGAAGCCTACTGGGGCCACGGGTAGTGTGAAAGCGGAACCCGGGGCCCTGAGACGAAGGCAACGAAGGAACAGGAGTGGGTTTTTAGTCAGTAAGAGTCTGACACTCTCTCTGACATCTCCCGTTCCGCCAAAGAGCGGGGATGTCATAAAGATGATTTTCCCACCAAATAAAAAAAAAAAAAACCTTACGACCCTTAGAGTCCAGTTCGTCCTTATTTTCAATTTCATACAAATTCATCACAGCCATAGATAGACATATGCGCATAGTGTTCGCCTACTACATAACTATGAAACTCGGTCGACAAAGCGGTAACGACAAGCCGGCACGAAGATGTCGAAGCGGCCTACCATAACCTGCAAAATGAAAAAAAAGTTTGATTATATATTTTTTTTTATGTTTTCAGCCCCAACTCGACCAAGCCTGGAGCCACTACGTACCCACATCGATCCTCGCACAACCAAACTCCTTCGTGCTAGCAGAACTGTCGCCGGCTCAGTGGTATCAAGTACGAGTAACTGCAGAGAACGCAGCCGGGATATCAACATCGTTGTATAGTTATGCTACTACTACTGTGCAAGGAGGTGAGTCATTTAAAGTATTACAAACCGAAAGTGTTTTCTACTGAACTTCCTTTAGACTGCATTATATACAATGTGCATTACAATAGCAGTGCAATGAGCAGTGGTAGCCGAGTGGTAACGGCCCTGACTTACGAGTTTTAGGTCGCGGGTTCAAACCCAGCCAGGCGCATTACTTTGTGTAATTTATTTCATCACCACTGCTCTCAAAACGGTGAAGGAAAACATCGTGAGGAAACCGGCATGTCCTAGAACCAAAAATTCGAAGACATGTGACATCCACCAACCCGCACTGGGCCCGCGTGGTGGATTACGGCCCGTTCCCTCTCCTAGAGAGGAGACCTGAGTCCCAACAGTGGGAACATTATAAGGCCGACTATGCTATGCTATGCATTACAATAGAATAGAACGTTGTTTATGAGCATATTAGCCCCCCTAGCCAAGTTACAATAGTTTTGTTCGTGCCGAACGCCTCGACCACGCCTCCGATTCCTTTGATCTGTGACTGAGCGTTGAGATAACGTCAGAACAAAGGAATCGGAGGCGCAGCCTAATCGAGGTGTTCGGCGCTAACGATACGATTGTAACTTGGCTTGGGAGGTAGGAGTCTATATGCCCAAAAAACATTGAAATGACAAAATATCTCAATTTTAATTTTAATTTCGGTAGCAGAAAGTATCCTTAAAGGGTGACCGATGACCTGGTGACGGTTGCGGGAATCCAACGGATGCGAGATGCACAGAACCGGTCGTTGTAGCGAAACTTGGAGAAGGCCTATGTTCTATAGTGATTTCTACTTTATTCTTGATCACTTCATGATACTATTTTAGAATTGTAGCATAGCATCCGTATTTTAAAACTATCAATTTATTGTTTTCGTTGTGTAATGCATTTGTCATGGCCAGATCTTAGAAATTGATCACTTCATGCTATGGCCAAGTAAAACTGGCCAGATCGTTTAAACATTAACATTTGATGATATTTCAATTTTAGTTGTGCCTACTTTCTTTAGACTTCGCGTCATGCTCGTGAACGGGTGCTGTCAGTTGAGGCTGGTCATCTCTTAGCTGCTATTGGCTTAATTTAATTTCTATTTTTTTAATTATTTTTACTTATCTACATTGTGCTAACATATTAGAAGCGACAAGAAATATGTAACCAAGATTTATGTAACTCATAATATGATTTAAAAGAGTGCCCATGGAGTTTCTTACAAGTTCTTATCTACAGAGATCTACGCTTTGGAACGTGCAATTTAGCTTCACTTATTTTTTTTTTGACTGACCGACATTTTGACAATTCAAAAGTGCCTATAATTGGTCTATTGAAAATAAACGTTTCTGATTTCTGATTTCTGGACAAGGGCAGGAAGATTATTTGTAAAATTATAAAGTTAGTTACAGATAGTTATTTGTACCTCTTATATTCCAGAATCAGTTGGACCACCATCAGAATTCTTTGATTTGAACATGCTGGTTATAATCTGCAGTTCAATACTCTTGATGATCTGTTCGCTGACTTGCGTCT
Organism: Mythimna vitellina; assembly: GCA_949316375.1. Classification (NCBI taxonomy): domain Eukaryota; kingdom Metazoa; phylum Arthropoda; class Insecta; order Lepidoptera; family Noctuidae; genus Mythimna; species Mythimna vitellina. The sequence goes on along the minus strand of OX438708.1, from coordinate 4,806,141 downwards.
ACATTCTCGTCAAGAGGCATAAGTAAGTACCTATTTCACAAAGTTATATATTTATGAGGCTGTATGTGAAACTGCAATTACCATAAAGGCAGAATCGATTGCCATTTACATGGGAAATTATTAAATAACTTTGCTCGCTCTGAGGCGAGAGAGCTGGGACGAGTCTTCTTTTCAGAAGCAGACCCTTGGCCCCAGTAGGCTTCGACCCTACTGGGCTCCTACGGTTTGCTGCCGTCTCCTTGAGTCATGCGTGGAACAGTACGCACCGTCGTCGACTTGGGCTCGGTCCGGACTGTTACCAGACGATCGGACGGTGAGCCATTGCTCGCTCTCCGCAAGCCCAAGTCTTCAGTTGCCGGAACCCATGTTTTACATGAAGGGACTGCCTGTTATAGGACAACCCTATACTTCTTAGATAGACTGATGGTCCGATTTTCTGGCGTCTAGTACGTATAACAAGTATCAAACATCTACGAATGAAAACCGGAATCAATGACTTTACTTCCTTTTCAAAGCACGGGGTGTAAGTAACGTCCAAAATAAACTTAGTATAAGAGGCGGGTGCCTTAACCACTAGGCCGTTACGACAAATTATAATGATGATGATGTCACAATAATTCTAACTACTTTTCTTTCTAGCCACCAACACTTAACAGAATACAGAAACTCCCTGACAGCCGAATGCAAGTCAGAGCGGAGCAACGTGACAGTGAACACGCCACAAAGTGTTCCCACCGACATGAACAATAGAGTATACAGCACACCAGTGCATCTTACTGCTGAGAATAAACATGGTGAGTAGCAGACAAAGCATTTTTCTCCCACCCTTGGGCGGAGCGAGAGGTCTTGTCAGACTTTTACTGACTAAAACTCACTTATTTGTTCCTTCTTTGCCTTGAGTTCCAGGGCCCCAGGGTTTTATTTACACTTTACTCATGGCCCCAGTAGTCTTCGACTCTGCTGGGCCCCTACGATTTACGGACATCTCTTTGTGGCGCGCGTGCAACACTACGCGCCGTCGACGATTTGGAAAATCGGGAACGGGATCTCGGCGGCTGGGGCGTGAGGGCCGTTCCCTCGCGCGTGCGATCGCCTCCTTTGCTACCATTACTGCTTCGCAAAAGGAGGCGACGGCCTGCCATTCGTCCTCGCTCCGGACAATGGCCTAAACAATTTTGCGTTAGAAATATAATGTCGGTATTTAATTTGCAGAATAATGACAACATCGCTCTTTTCCACAGAATTATACGAGATAAGTCCGTACGCGCAGTTCGCGATAGGTTTCCGAACCTTCGGTCATGTGGACAACCAAGAAGTGCCAAATCGGGTACATCTGCCGGGTAACAGCAAGTCTCGATACGACAGTGGTTAGTATAGAAATCTAATACCGTTTTAACAGCCATAGTCATAATTATACAACATTACTTTTAGTATATGTGAAACCTGAAACTCGTGTATTTTTTATGTAAAAAAAAAACATGTACAAATGGTTGTCCGCAAAAATACATGGTCACCGGGCCATCCGGGAGACTGAGGGGTGGTTTTGCTCTGACACCCAGCTATGCGCTGGTGCCTAATGCTCGTTATGATCTGTTGTGGCCTGTGTCATACTTGTTCTGTCGGTGGTGTCCAACGTGTGACCTTTGTCAAATATTTTCGGGAAAAATATAATATAGTGTAAAAATTATTGGAATCGATTCAGTTACTGATTTTGAACAAACTATATTCAAGTTTCACATATACTAAAAATAATCTTGTATACATAACAAAGCAAAATGTGTCCAGCACGCCACGATCACGACTATATTATGACAGACCTAAATGCTAACAAGTCTTGTAAGAAAAAATTTTTTTTCTTAATGGATGAAATCGCTAAGTTGGCCATAGGAGCTGAGTTCTTTTGCTTATTTGACGTGATGGACAAAATAATCATAATTATGAAGTATGGTTTAGTTTTCGATTGAAAACTAAACCATACAACAACCAACTAACCAACCAACAACAAAATGTTGGTTTCCTTATCTTCGTTTTTCCTAGGAAACCTTGAAAAAAAAAAATTTATTTTGGTGATTTTACGTAAAAATCCGCAATTACGTAATAATAATACTCTCCGGTAAGCGGGGGGTTAAGGAGTAAACTCAAAAAACTACAAGTTGTATCTACTATCTTATCTTTTGACTGAATCATAACGACTGTTTTTTTTTTTTTTTCAGAAACAAGTTTTCAAATGCGATCGGAGTCTGAAGAAAGTGACTGTGTATCGCGAACAACAACACTAAAAAGTGTGCCAAGAAGTAAGTTAGCAATATATTAATAAACCTATTTTCACCAGAATGGCAGCAGCAGGTAACATTTTGAAAAGGCCAGCGGAGCCCACCGATTTTGAACCTTTCAAGCTATTCTGCCCCCCTAGCCAAGTTAAAATCGATTCGTTCGCGCCGAACGCCTCGAGTCGACCTCGCCTCCGATTCCTTTGTTCTGACCACGTGACTGAGCGTTGATAAGACGTCAGAACAAAGGAATTGGAGGCGTGGCCTAATCAAGGCGTTCGGCATGAACGATACGATTCTAACTGTTATTGGCTAGGGGGGCTGGTCTAGATAAGGCTTAAAATTGTTTCACTTCAAAAGTGTTTGCCCTGTCACTACCGGCCGCTGTCATTTCGGTATAAACTACACGGCGAAAGCTACGAGCCTTAGTATGGCTATGTTTCTGCTAGATGGCGCTGTACTAAATCAAAGAAATGGTATTCGCAAAACTACAAGAATACTACTCAGCGTCAGTTCGGTCCTTACTGGACGGGTGGACGGCGAGCTAACTATTGCTCGTCTCCCGTAAGCCCAATGCTTGACCCTTTACCCTTTAAAGTTAATTAAATATATTTAAGCTAATCAGCAAATGATGTATACTTTAATCTTAATGCTTTTTTTTACAGAATCATGCAGAATACCGCATCATAGGTAGCCGACACAGTCATTACTGGGATATTAGTAGACAATTTTAAACCAGTAGTAGACCAAAAGCTAACGTAATTAGTTTACATTGAGCTCGTATGACTGAGATTTTTTTTTATACTATCGCACGCTTAATAATAAAGAGACCTAACTCAAAAAGAGGGTATTTGAATCTTAAAACATATACCTTCTCTTTTGAGTTTGGTCACTTTATGACTAAGCGTACGACTTGTGTACAGATTGTAAACTGTTTTAATTAGCTGTCTCAGTTTTGCGAATTAAGCTAAACTATTAAAAAAAGAAAAAACGTTACCCCTCACTAGAAATTACTCAGGTATCGTGAATGCGTTCATAAATCTCACTAATATTATAAAAACGAAAGTATGTGAGTGACACTCACAAACATGAATGTGTGTTTATTTGTCTTCTTTTCACGCTAGAACGGCTGAGTGGATTTCTATAAAATTTGGTATACAGGTAGACCATGTCCTGGAATAGCACATACGATACTTGTTATCTTGGGAGTATGTTCCCTTGGGAAAATTTTCAACTTTCACGGGGCACGTAAACTCACATATGCAAGACATCCAGATTTGGAAAAAGTATCTGTAGGCCATTCAAATATTTGGTCCGTGCATTTCATTCATGATACGCGGCAAAACATCAAACAGCACAACATAACAACAAACAACAACAACACAACCACATAACAACAATTACAACAACATTACAATTTGTGAAGTCTGACTTTTTCAAATGATGTCTTTCTATTGCCGCTATAACAACAAATACTAAAAACAATAAAATAAGTGGTGTAAAAAAAACTAGTATGTATGGTACGGAATCCTTCGTGCGCGAGTCTAACTTGCACTTGGCTGGTTTTTTATTCATAACAACATAATCGATCAGCTTTATACTGTTCCCACTGCTGGGACTCCGGCCTCCTTTCTAGGAGAGGGAATTGGCCGTAATCCACCACGCGAGCCCATTGTGGACTGGTGAACGTCAGATGTCTTCAATTTTTTAGTTCTAGGACATGCCGTCTCCTTACGATGTTTTCCTTCACCGTTTTGAGAACAGTGGAGATAAAATAAATAACACAAAGTAATGCACTTGCCTCTTGGATTTGAACCCGCGACTTACCACTGGTAAGTCGGGGGACCTCTTGGCCACCACTGCTCTTTATTCACTGTTTTTTTTTATTGTTTTTGATTTAAACATAGCCCGAATTCACCAATAAAACTAATCGCGTTTTAACGTTTGGGTCGCATAATCGCGTTTAACCGCTGTCACTAGTGTCACTTGTAAAAATACAACAAAAGAAAAATACAGACAACGCGATTATGCGAGCCAAACGTTAAAACGCGATTAGTTTTATTGGTGAATTTCGCCCTTAGTTTGTTAGTTCGTGGTCTACAACCGGTTTTAGTGTGGGTTGTGTTCATATCAACAGCTGGTTGATATTTTGTTTGTCATCAAACTTATATTAAGGTGGTATTAATTTTATTAATTTATCTTTGACGTAATGGAGTTTATGCTAGTCTATATTAATTACTGTTTGTACGTTAGGTAGCAGTTTGCAATTTAATGTTTTGGTTCCTATTTTAATATGATTCACTATCTTGCAGAGGGTACGGCAGGGTATGGGGAACTTGAAAATATATTTAGATTTAATATGAGTTCAAATTTGGAATATGAAAGAACTAGTAGATTTATATTTTATATCCGCATGTAAAAAACGACTCTTTTACTACATTATTAATTTCTTTTTTTCTCATAAAAATATAGGACAAATATTACAGGACCTAATCTAGGTTTTTCATAATCTGATGATTATGTAAACAAAAAAAATGAAAAAAAAAATGTTGTTCTCTCTAGGAATCATTTCGGTGCATTCACAAAACTCGCATATACAAATGAAACAATTATCTGCAGGCCATGCAAATATTTCTTCCGTTCAGCCCCCTAGCCAAGTTACAACCGTTTCGTTTCGAATTCCGTTCTCCAATCGATAACGCCTCGGTGTCAGCAATTGTAGAAAACGATAAGTTGGTAGCTATGTTGACGCGCCTGAGTCGGCCACTCGTTCTACAATGTCGTTCTTGTCGTTCGTTGAACATTGTAGAAACAATTACAACTCATTCTATCATTTTGAATGATGTGAACTTGGCTACGAATTTTCTATTAGTTTGTTCTGATCACGTGACTTAACGTTGACATGACGTAGTTCCCATGCATTTGATTAGTTTTTGACTAGCATTAACGATTGCAGATTATCAAATTGGCTAGGGGTGCAATATTTAAAACGCACCTCACAGCGTAGCAACCAATCGTTCAACCACTTTGTCAGCCGTGCCATGATTATTGATTATGATTTTATAAATGATGTACTTCTATTCCCACAAAAATTGCTATTAAAGTAAACGCCAACCTGTATTTTGTTAACTACCTGCAGTAGTTTCAAGTTCTCTTACTACAGAATATCAATCATTTCATGTTAGAATATTTCTTTCTAATTTATTACTATTAAAATTCCAGCCCAGCCCTTGCTGAGTTGGCGACCCTTTCGATTCGGGCACGCTCAGCGCAACTGTATTGTAAATCTGTAGGTTTTTTTGTTTTTTTGTGTTGTTGCCTATTGTATTGCCTGCATCGAACAAATCCTTTTCTATTCTATTACTAAAGAAGTTACCCAATATGTAAATTATTGCAAATTGCTCCTAACTTATCCAAATAAATGAATTGTTTTGTAAAGATAGACAAGTTTTGATCGTATTAACATTGCACCTTTAGAACAAAAGTAGCATCATACAATTTTTTTTAAATTGCTGTATTTTTTATATAGATACCTTTGAATTTGGATCTAGCCAATACTTCTCATTTGTAATTCAATTGTCAGTATTTGTTTTAATAATTGATGTTCCTCAGAAATTAATTCACAACATATAATTGAGTAAATAGGTATTTTTTTTCTTCTTTCGTTTAAAACTAACATGGCGTGCTGCGTGAGCGAACAACGCGAATGCAGTTACGATCTGATCCAAAAACGCGTCACCTTTTCAGCCACCATTCAATAAAACAAGTCACCGCAACACAAGAGATTGTGCAAAAATACCAAACAAACAGATCGCGTCCGCTTCGCTTTGCTCGCTGCCGTATCGCACACATGTGCGACTGGTCACGTAAACTATTGCAATAGAGCAGTAGAATTGTTTGTTCTAACCGCGCCGCATCGCTTCGTATTCGCTTGATTCATTTTTGTTGGATATCGCGTAAGTCGTTCTTATCAAAATCACTGTGCCACTTTTATTTTAAGGGTGCAAAATATTTAAACAAAACATTAATTTGTTATATTTAACCATTAACCAAAATAACCTTCTGTTTGTAATTCGTAAGTTTTTATAAATAGAATAAATTTAATAAATAATTGTATAAATTAGGAATGTTTTTCAACCTTATATTGTATAGTTTTTATTACAATAAAAATCAGGGAAATAAAATGAAGTAACAAGTTGTGTAAGTATAACCAAACATTGAATTCTCTGGCAAAAAGCCTTTGTTTCAAATACATTTTTAATGGAAGTAACCAAATCAAACGTTGCCAAGTTATTTTGTGATTCCTCTTTAGTTTTTTAACATTGTCACCCTATACCTACATAACATTGTATTTTTAATTTCCAAACATGTTTAATATAAGTAGCTATTCTAATAAATTCAAGTTTCACTGTCTTCAGACAATTTCTAAGCTAGCTACTTATTTATTATATATTTGTTTGAGTTTGAGGCGTTTTTCGTCTTGACCTACGTCCCCAGCATCTGGAAAGAATTCATCGCCTCGTCACAAATTATGTGAAAATCGATTGATGTTATTGGTTGTCAAAAATACATTAAACCATTCACAGTGTCTAATGTTCTTACCAGGAAATGGCTAATTAATTGAGTTGTTATCTCCAAATTGTTTTGAATCACTGCTCTGGTATTTTTATGTGAAATATGTACACAATTTCATAACTGAATCACAAAAAATCACAAATGTATGAGCTTGTTATGTTACATGGTTGTCCGTACAAATACATGGTCACCAGACCACCCGGGCGACTGAGGTTTTGTTTTGCTCCCGCACCTAGCTGTGCGCTGGCGCTTAATAATAATAATAAATCGTTATTAAACACACTAAAGGTCCATAAAAAAATATTGATCATTACAAAATAATGAGATCAGGATAATAACAATGACACAATACAATTAAGTCAAACATCCAAAAAATTTGTCAATAAAAGTCAATAATGCCTGCTATGACTTGCCGTGACCTGTGTTGTACTTAGTGTCGTTGGTGTCTACTTGTGACCTTTTTAAATATTTTTGGGAAAAAAATATAAAGTAGTGTAAAAATTATTGGAATTGTTTACTGACAAAATATATTCAGGTTTCGCACATACTAAAAATAATGCTGTATATATTTTTTTAATGTAGAAAGACATAATACTGCCACTTATTATTTTTATTAATTCTTAACACAAAATGTCTGAAGCCAGAGAAACAGGAATAATGTACCTAGTGAAAACTAACGTAAATTGAAAATTAATTATCTTCAAAAAGACTGATTATTTAACATTTATTTTTTAATAATTGTAAATCCTTGATTTACTATAGAAATAAAATTTCGAAAATATTAAATGTTAGAATACTATGAATTGTTTTATTTTACACCCACTACAAGATTCTTTACAAGGTGAAGGAGTGGTTTTCTCCTACAAGATGGACCGATGACCTGGTAACGGTTCCGGGAGTTTGAAGGATGCGAGACGCACAGGACCGTTCATTGTGGCGACACTTGAGGGAGGCCTATGTCCAGCAGTGGGCGTCTTTCGGCTGAAATGATGATGAAAAGATTCTTCAAATGGTATAAAACAAGGTCGCTCTCCGCGTTTGTCTGTTTACCCGCTAACTCCTCCTAAACTACGCAATGAATATTGATCTGGTTTTCACCAGTAGAAAGGGCCATAAACGAGGAGGAATTTTATTTGTATTTCGGGCTAGCGTCGCTCGCACGTCTAAAGCGCGCATTTTGAGTACAGGTTTGACAAATGTGTCATTTGTCACCTCCAACTGACTTAAGGTTAATAGTCCATACTTGCCAAACATCAGCCGAACCTTATCTCAATGCAAATTTACTAACATGCGAATGCAAACCGATAAATAAAGTAACACGCACGAAGTACTTAGGAGTAATCATAGATGAAAAACTTAATTTCAGTGAGCATATTGCGGCAATATCTGCAAGGGTGAGAAAGATTATATACGTAATGAAAGTGCTAAGAGATGTGGCTACATTAAAACTTCTTAAGAAAATTTACACCACACTATGTCACTCGATCCTGTCTTATTGTATCCTAGCCTGGGGTGGCACTGCTTCTTCTCATCTCTTAAGTTTAGAAAGATCACAACGTGCAGACCATAAGATTATGATCAAAAAACCTTTCCGCTTCCCTACCATTCTCCTTTACAAAGAAACTCAGGTGCTTAGTGTCAGAAAATTATACCTATTAAAAATCACTTTTCTTACTCATAAAGAAGCATTACAATTACCAGACTACAAGGAAATGGTAAGGAAGCGTGTGTTCAAGCTACCCATCATTCTCATCAAAACAGAATTTGCCAAAAGGTACAGTACTTACATGAAAACACTTGTTTACAATAATTTCACCAAAATTCTTAGTTTAAGTAACTTATCGCTTCGTGACGTAAAAACTAAAATAACCAAAGAATTGATAGATTGGACGTATGATAGCACAGAACATTTTATAAGACAGTTATTATGATAAGAAATGATCTCATAGTTTTAAAATAAATTATAGGCATTAAATGCAATAATTTCTAACCTTTTTGTTACCTATATAATATATTCTATAATAGTATTTAGTAATGTATAAATCCTCGTAAGCTTGTACTCTAATAATTTAGCTAGTACTCTAGTAGTATTTTTAGCAATGTTTCTTATAAGAAACACACTGCATTATTATTTCGTCTTGATTAAGCGCATACCTACTAATAGTTTGTAACTCATAAAAACTTGTAAACCTCCTGTGGGACAGGCCTCGCCTAGTGCAGGAAGTCTTCGGAAACCATGCCATGTTAATAAATAATGAAAACAAAATACTGTAGAACTACCCACTCCCTGTAACCTATTTTTTTCTTAATAAATTATTAGTATTTGATCCACCCCAGCTTCTCAAGGAAGGCCAGTAACGCCTTGGTGTCGCGGAGGGTACCTGAGTTCTCAAAGTACTTTGCCCTATATCTCGTAACCACGGGGCATCTTAAAAGCAGATGAACTGCTGTCTCGTCTTCCTTCATTCGGGTTCTGTAGAGCAGTACTAGGCTAGTAGTATGGGGAGGGTTTATGTATATAATTTGTACTTGTGCCAAGGGAGCTCATAAAGTATAAATTAGGTTGTCTGGTAAAGAATACCGTGTTGAGGCTCATTTTTCACTCGCCTATCGTCAACAGCGAGCACGGTTTAAAAGCTTGTTACTACATCTAACGCCAACTTCATCTAATCCAGTGCAATGTTTGACGAAAAGGCAACGCGGAAAAAGAGAGATAACGCTGGAAAACCCTCTTAGCATTCGGTAATTCTGTGATTTACTCGACCATTTTACAAAACTTTTTCTAGGAAATACGTGTTGGTTTTAAGCCCTTAAAAGTTTTTGGAAAAAAAAGGCGTCAAATAGAATCTTGAGTAAATTTGCAAGACTTCTATTTTTTTTTTTTTTGAGTAAATTATAAAGTGTCAAAGTTTAATCAAAATAGCAGATTTTTAGAGATTTAGTTATACACAAATTTAATAATTGATTTCAATTGAAGCCTAAAATAATATCCACAAGATACTGTGTTTCTATAATATCTAATGATAAATGTGTAATAACGTCATATTCGCTTATGAAGGGTTGTAGGAAAAACAGTGAAAATATATGTCGAGTTGCATCCCCTTAAGTATGCATATCTACCACAACAGCTGTACATGAAGTTTGTAAAAATAGTACACTGAATTGCAGTAGGTCATCATCATCATTTCAACCCAAAGACGTTCCCTGTTGGACATAGGCCTCCTCTGAGTGTCGCCAGAACGACCAGTACTGTGCGTCTCGCATCCATCGAATTCGCACGACCTTATCAAGTTATTGATCTATCTTGTGGAAGGCCTACCAACGCTTACGAGGTCGCCACTCCAGAACTTTTCCATCAACAATCAAAATCAAAAAACATTTATTCCAAATAAACCATTTACAGGCACTTTTGAAATGTCAAGAAGTCAGTCAGTCAGAAAAATAAAAATAAATGATGCTAATTGCACATTCCAAAGCGTAGATCTCTATGAGAAGAATGTGCAAGAAACTCCATTCAAACAAAACAACTCAATGTTTCATGTTTGAAACTCTTTTCAAACATGTTTTGTAATTACAAATATCTCTGTTACATGTTTCTTATCGCTATCATGTGAGAACAATGTAAATAAAAATAAAACTAAATATAGATATTAAAATAGCAATTTTATTTTAAAATATGATTGCCTGCATAGTGTGCGTTTAATACAAGATTTAAATTTCGTTTCTTTGAGTTCTAATATTTGTGGAGGTATTTTATTATAACATTTCAAACAGTACCCCATAAAAGAAGAGGCCACTTTAGACCATCTCTTTAATCATCTGTTGTGCGAGCGTATACCATGTCCACTTTCATTTAAGTTCGGCGATTCTTCGGGCTATGATGATTACTTTGGTTCTACTGTTTATCATTCCTAATTCGATCATAGAAGAAAACTCTAAGCACAGTCCTTTCCACCGCCTTTTTAGGGACTTCCAGCTTTCTGAAGAGGCTCATTGTGAGTGACCACGTTTCAGTGACGTATGTCGTAACTGGCAACATACACCGATCATAGACTTTCGTCTTGAAATACTGTGGTATATCCGAAAATAACGTGCAGTCTCCCATAGGCTGCCCATCCAAGGTAAATTCGACCTCTGCCTCGAAGTTAGACGAATATTACAGCAAGTAAACTGATTGCAAATAAAATAGTCTATGACATAGTAGACTCACAGTCATAAGACATCACAGTAGCTCACGCAGATAATGGTGGAAGGAGTTATAGGCACAATATTTATAGTTCACTCTAGTCCTGGAACAAACCAGCTGGAAGTCTCAGAGGGACACTTTTGCTTACCCATGTAGCGACATCTATGGCGTCACATAAGAACTAATCCTGCATCGCGCAATCAAAGTTCTCCGCGCGATTAGAACATATCGAACAGTCCGAAATCATCTATCGGGCAGCTGCCCACCAGACATAACATCCCGTCTGGTCGGTGGATCCTCCCTTTTCAACGGAGGTTTGCGGGACTTTACACTCTGTTCCGCCTACCTCCAAAGCCATATGGAATAAATTCATCTGAAGGTAATCAGTATCACATCAGTATAAAGTAAGCAACGTTCATGGTTTGATAACCGTATGTATCAGAACTAGATAACGTGATTTCAATTGACCCTACTTGCTTCAAACAAGAGCAGCTCCTGATTGGAATGCTATGGTGAAGCGGGATTTTGCTCCGAAATAGGTGACGGTTATCGAAATAATTAGCATAATTAGCTTTATAATCTTCCCACTGTAAGGAATCCGGCCTTTTCTCTTCATAATGCGAGTCAATGGTCGGTTCTAGGACATAACGATTTCCTTACGATGTTTTCTTTCACTGTTTCGACAGCAGTGCTGATGACATAAATTTGGGTTTGAACCAGCAACCTACAACTTGTAAGTCTATTATCACTGGCCCACCAGTACTCAGTTTACGGTAGATTTCACTAAATGTGAATTGAAAACTAACCCCCTATCCGATATAAAAAATTCCTTGATCCTTCCACTAAACCGACAAAACATTTCCCCTATCACCCTGGGTACTGTTTTACAAACTGCGTATCTAATAGCATATTCTGAACTAATGATAATATATCAATTGCCATTCAATGATATCCAAGAGCAGCGATCCCTATCATACTGTCTCTATCAAAAAATTCACAACCACGACAGGACTGGGCTATTGCAATGGTATTTATTTCATTGCTGACACCATATGCAGTTCCGTTCATAATGTCCTATCTATTCCTCTGCAGCCTTGATACAAAACCTCACTCTAAACATAGCCAAGGTTTTAACTAAACCTAATAATGATCTCCTGATTATGGATTGTCGGATGTAATTTTTTCAATTTCGTATTTAGCCTTTAAGAATAACTACTAACTCACGAACACCATTCAGTCGCCCGGCTTGCTTACACTACATTTATATGGACTTAATATCAAAAAAGATTTTATGATCCTGTAATCTTTTAAGATACCTACTCCTATTAGCAACAAATGCTGCAATCCTATCCTACAAGTTTGTTTTTTCAAAGATCCTGATGTATTTTTAACAAACTTCAAAAGAATGAGACTTGCTTTATTAGTGAGTTCTAGTACTTATTCTCCGACATCATCATCAGATCAGTTCGTTGGTAGGTATGTACCATTTTTATGAAACCCTTTGTATTTGTTTGATTACAGCTGCTTATCTATCTTGGTTGAGATATCTGTGTGTTTGTGAAGTTTCGTTGTCATTCTGTAGTGTTCTTCATAAACTCTATTTCATGAAAAACTTTCTGAAACATATTTCTAGGGGTCCAGAGGGGCGGATACCCGCCAGGGCCACTGGGAATTTCTGAAAAATAAGCCCATGGCCCTAGATTACAAGGGGCAACTGAAGGATACTGTTATGATTCTAGTCAGTAAAAACAAACTTAATGACTGGTGGAACGGAAGGGCTTGTCGGAACACGCTCGGCTGTGGGTTGTGCGAAAGAGAATCCTGGAACGAAGGCAAAGAAGTAACACAGGAGTGAGTTTTAATCACTGAAAGTCTCACATGCCATTAGGCTCCACCCTAGAGCGAGAGAGTCATTAGATGATTTCCAGATGGAGCACCATGGTTTTACTGATATTTCTATGAGACGGTTATCAGACGGCCAGACGGCGAGCTAAATCATCGTCCGCAAGTCTATGTCTACGGTGGCTGGAAGTCGAGGTTGGGGTCTCAGCGGCTGGGGTGTGAGGATATCCGTTCCTTCACGCGTTTCGTATCCTTTGCATCTCTGGTTCGCAGACGGAGGCGTCCGCCGCACAAATCCCTCACGCTACGGAGGACCATGGCCTGTTCCCCGGGCTACTGGGGCCGAAGCCTACTGGGGCCATGATAGGGAATTCCATGGCCCAAGAACACAAAGGGCAAGTGAAGGAAAATAGGTATGGTTTTAGTCAGTAAAAGTCTGACATCTCTCGCTCCGCTCTAGAGTGACAAAAGTCGTTAGATGATTGAACCTTAAAAATCAAAATAAAGATTGTATTATCGTTTGTCTTAAAATTGACGGCGAATTCTCCGTAGATGAAAAAGTTTGTAGTTAGAAGAGTTATGAGCTTATCGTCGTGTCGGTCAAACAGTCGGTAGCTGAGAAGGCCTGTTGGCGAAAGAAAGTTCCTGTCAGCGAAATGTCCATAGGTGAAAGGCTCTGCTGGGGAAACAGAAATAAATGAATCGTCCTGTCGACGAACAGTTCACTGACAAATCGGTCTTAAAGAGAACGGTTGTGGAATCGTTTAAATTACCTGCCCCCCAGCCAAGTTACGACCGTTTCGTTTCAATTCTCTTGCGTCGAACGCCTCGAGTAGGCCACGCCTCCGATTCCTTTGTTTTGACCACGTGACTGAGCGTTGACATGACGTCATAACAAAGGTTTCGGAGGCATCGACGCAAGAGAATCAAAACGAAACGGTAGTAACTTGGCTAGGGCAGCAAAATAACTAAAACAAGAAGAATCAGGCTATTTCCAACAAAGTAAATGAACTCAGTGAAGCATACACTACCCAAAACAAAGTGAATTAAGTTATTGGAAATAATACCGAAGGAGAAAACTAAAGCCTATTAAACTAACAAAACGTAGGAAAGTTTCAATGTGAAAGTTTTCGTATAAAATCGATTCAAACAACGATTTACTTTTTGTGTGCAGTGAACCGAAAAATTGGTGCGGAACTCTCTAAGAAAGGATATAGAAGTTTTTGTATTACGTAGGTGTTTGATCTTGAACAGCTTTGAGCAAAACCATCATAGCAACAACTGATTTATTTTATTTCTAGAACCTCATCTTAGAAACTTGGGTCTTTCTTAAAGAGATTTTGTGTTAGTTATCTTTACTCCGGTTAATATTTTCAGTTTATAAACAGTTTATTCGCGCGAAATGACGCAATCTTAAAACTAGCTAACAAACATAATCAATTGCTAAGTAAGATGTGCGTCACATCCGCGCAAAACGGCCGAACGCTCAGCATAAAGCTGCGGCCTCACGCATAATGCGATGAACTCACAGCGCTGGCTTTCAGCGTGGATCGAAAAACTAAAAGAAATATTATTATTATTAAGGAGTAGTTGGCCCGGCGAACTTCGTACCGCCTTACAATTAATGAATGTAGTATATCTTTTGATATATTCAACCGATTGCAATGAAACAAAGCCTAAGTAATACATCAAGTTACACACAACTTTTATATATATGTCAGTGAAGTCAATAGTTCGGAAGCTTGAGAACGAATGAACGAGCTAAGTGAAAAGTGACACATGTCACTTTGACAGAATCCACGCTGACGTTTGCACGAACTGAGCAGATAAAAGTGCCGACCGCAGAGGCTCTTTCCTCCGTCGGCTGCTGTGTGAACAACGTCTAGTCTCGGGGACTGTCTAACGGCTCGTTGTGTGAAGTGAATACCTAAGCTTGCATCATAATAAATCAGTTATGTGATATGGAATAGTTTGTTTATTGCTCGATACCCAGCCATCACCCACAGAGTCCCTGGACAGAGTTTTCAAGATGATCGGCATCCTGCGCTGACATATAAAAGTTATCTACGTCAATTTCGTACATTTTACGTGATGCGTGCACAACTAAAAACTCTACAGATTTATTATATGTATAGATGACACATTCGTGATGGCCCAGTAGTTAGGGCTTCTCATGCATGAGGTTGCGGGTTTGAAACTTTGCTCTCTCTATTTCCTAACCATGGGTTCTGGAATAGTGACAGAGTACCGAAAGACGTAGCGTTGAAAAGCCTAAGGCAAAACATTAAATGTCTTCTCCCATTCTAGGATGGAGCAAGAGAGCGTGTCATATTTTTTCTGACTAAAACCCACCTGTGTTCATTCATTTGCCCTTGTTCGAACCCGCGATGTATTATATTGAAATTGAAAATATTTATTTCAGTTACAGTAATGACACAAGTCCATATTATGTTAGTACAAATTTATAACTAAGGTTATTAAACTTTAAAATAATTATTATCTTGGACGTTCTTGAGCGACCACTGCCTTAGGATTTGGCTATCCACTCTTTCCGACACGACGCCCAGAATCGTGTTGGTGCTCCTCTTTACCCGAGACCACAAGAAGGCCGTTCTTTTGCGAAGCACCGCCTGGAAGCCATCCGTGCTATGGTTGACGAACATGCCGGAGGCACTGCACCGCCATGGAAGCCCCAACACACCCCTGAACGCGTTGTTATACTGAACGCGCAGAGCACTGTAGGCTTTTTTAGTGTAATTGCTCCATAGCTTGCACGTGCATAATGTTTGGCAATAACTTTTAATTTTTTTGTGTATTTAACGTCACGTGAGCATCGCGCAAACCTGCGAGAAAGCATATTATTCGTTACCGCCAATGCTCTTCGCTCCCTATGTCCATATCATCGTTAAGTTTGTCATTGACCCAGTGACCGAAGTACTTAAATTCGGACACTTGTTGTAGGATAGTTTCATTTACTTTGATGGGAGGAACAGGTTAAGTTTTAGTCCCAGCCTTAAAAACCAGCAGCTATTATAACTCGTAAGTAGGGATTGTAACCATTAAAACCCGCCGGCGCCGGGCCTTGGTTCAGGCCATGGTCCGGAGCGAGGAGGAGTGGCAGGCGGTCGCCTCCTTCTGCGAAGCAGTAATGCTAGCAAAGGAGGCGGCCGATCGTGTGAGGCAACGGTCCTTACGCCCTGTCCACCGCCAGGATTCCGATCCCGATTTCCGGCCACCGTAGGCGCGGGCTTGCGGAGGGCGAGCAATGGGTAGCCCGCCGTCCGACCGTCCGGTAACCGTCCGGACCGAGCCCAAGTCGTCGACGGCGCGTATTGTTCCACGCGCACCTCAGGGAGATGTCAGCAAATCGTAGGGGCCCAGCAGGGTCGAAGCCTACTGGGGCCATGGGTAGTGTGAAAACGAAACCCGGGGCCCTGGGACGAAGGCAACGAAGGAACAGGAGTGGGTTTTTAGTCAGTAAAAGTCTGACACTATCTCCCGCTCCGCCCAAGAGCGGGTTTTGTCATAAGATGATTTTCCCACCCAATAAAAAAAAATAAAAAAACCATTAAAAAAAAACATTTATTTTTCCACATTGATTTAACACAGTACAGACAGTATAATAAATGGAGTGGACTGGAGCCGAAACTAGAGTAGCCCTGTATTTCAGGACTCCAGGTCTTCCTCCCGCGGTGAGTGAGTTCGTTACCATTCATTGGTGGATGCAATGTAATCAATGTATATATTATGTGTCTATGCGTGAGTGCGTATGTGTTGTGCATGTGTTATGGTGTGTATGTGTTATGGTGTGTCTGTGCGTGTGTGTGTTGTGTATGTGATGTTATGGTTTCAACTAAATTCTTATCCATCACCACCTTAATCAATTTGACAATCTTCACTTCATCAGAGCCTATTTCAACAGTATTTACGACTCGAGCGATGAATTTCGTTGTAATGTCTCAGTATCAGATGTCCACAAATCCCAAATACCCAAAAGACACATTATCATCGTTCCATTCAAATTCAATTTTAAACCTGATTGATATATACTCCATGTGGGACATACAACAAAAAACCGTATCTCTTCACCGTTGTAAATTAGGCCATCGATTTAAACAGGCTGGGCTATCCAATTTTCCGGTTCGTGAGTTCAGAACTCGCGGGAGTCGGGGCTAAGAGACTTTAGTTCAGTTCGCACATGTTTCTGTTACAATAAAAGTTTCTTCTGGAATGGTATTTGGGTGTTTTGGGATGCTGTGTTAGTTTAGAAACGGTGGGAAAGGATGGTAATGAGAAAGGTTACCGAATTAGTCTATGTAAATAAGAACATAATTAATTACAAACACAATAGACAGACAATAGAGTAGAAAAACTGGTGAAATGGTGGTTTGTAGGACAATATTTATATATACTAATTTTATAAAGAAGTAAAGTTTGTTTTATTTTTTTGTTTTTAGGATATGGTAATTTCTGAAAGTACTGGTCCGATTAATAATTTTTTTTACCGATAGATAGCTGCTTTATTATTCAGTGACAAAGGTTATATTTTATGGACGCAGGCGAAGCTGCGGACTGCCTATAATTTCGTTCTTTTGCTCAGTTATTAGTTAGTTTTATTGACGATAATAATGATGAGGACAAGGTTCGAACGATTTCAATATTCTTCATCAAGTAAATTAGTCTACAAAAACTTTAGATTGACCAGACCTACATAACATCTTAGCTGGTCTTTTTTAATGTATTACAGAATAAAATATGCTCTTTACTACCTGGTAAAGAATTTCTTTGGCACTTCCATGGCAGGAAATGGGTATTTTTAAAATTGATTTTAAATGGAAGCAAGGTCTCATAGCACAAGTACATTCAGTCAAAAAAGTATCGGGAATGGATGATTTGTTTATGGTTCCATATTCAAATTTTTGTTTTTTTGCAGTTGTTAGATTGGCACAACTGTTTTCCATTTTGGCGCGGAGTTTGAGTTGCATCTGTTATTTATATTATATACAGTGCTGGTTTTAGTAATATCATATATAGTGTGTATTGCGAATTTCATAATGGACAAAAATATCGAACAAAGAGTTTGTCTTAAATTTTGCATCGCCAATGGAATTTCGTGTTCGGAGTCATTGAAAATGTTACAGAAGGCTTACGGTGAATCGACTTTGTTAAAAACTCGTGCTTATGAGTGGTTCAAAGCGTTCAAAAGCGGTCGAGATGTGATGGAAGATTTGCCTCGCTCTGGTAGGCCGTCAACGTCTGCAACTGAAGTTAACATCGCAAAAGTGAAGAAAGTAGTGACTGAAAATCCCCATTCAACTCTGAGAGAGATAGCCGCCGAACTTTCTGTATCTGACGAGTCGATCCGTACCATTTTAACTAATCATTTGGGTATGAAACATGTTGCTGCTCGGCTAGTCCCAAAAGATCTGAATTTTCTCCAAAAACTCAATTGCATGAAAGTCGCTGAGGACATGCTAGAACGAGTCAGTTCGGACCCAACATTCATGAAACGCATTGTTACTGGTGACGAGACGTGGGTTTACGAGTTTGACATGCAAACTAGTCAACAAGCTTCGGAGTGGCGCCTTCCAACTGAACCGAAACCGAAAAAACCACGCCAAAGTCGATCAAAAGTCAAAGTCATGTTGACTGTTTTCTTTGACAATCGCGGTGTTGTGCACTCTGAATTCTTACCGGAAGGTCTAACGGTAAATAAAGAATATTATTTGAGCGTTATGCGGCGTTTAAGAGAGCGAATTCGACGAAAAAGGCCAGATTTGTGGAAAGAAAATTCTTGGATTTTGCACCACGACAATGCGCCTTCGCACAAGGCTATCATTGTGAACGAATTTTTGACCAAACACTCAACAAATACCATCCAGCAACCACCATATTCACCAGATATGGGTCCTGCTGACTTTTTTCTTTTTCCTAAACTCAAATTACCACTTCGTGGCACCCGTTTTCAATCGATAGAAGACATAAAAGAGAATTCGCGGCGAGAACTGAACTCAATTCCGGAAGCAGCGTTTAAAAAATGTTTTGATCGCAAGTGTATCGTTTCTAAAGGAGCCTACTTTGAAGGTGATAAAATAAATTTGGATGCATAACAGACATTTTGTGTATTATTGATCTTTTCCCGGTACTTTCTTGACAGTATAAGAAAAAAACTGAAAAGTGTGAATTTGTAGTTACGTCATAAAAAAATATGTGATTCGGAAAATTCTTCGTTAGGGACTCAATTCGAGAATTGAACTGTTTTCATAAATGTAAATTTGTACGGAACCCTCAGTGCGCGAGTCCGACTGGCACTTGCCCGATTTTGCTTTCTTTGTCATTCTTTCTACTATTGACAAAATGCATAGTCACCCATTAATTGTCACAAAAAAAAACATTGTTTGTTTTTTAATTGATTTTACCTTTCGAATAACGTAATTACAGACACAATAGAAAGACAATGAGAGAGCGAACGTCAGCGTTTGCTTGGAGTTTAATGAATTAAACCAGTGCTTGACTGCAATCTCACCTGATGACAAGCAGTGATGCAATCGTTGATGGTGAGGAGCACTAGTTTATTAAGAGCCTTGAAGATATCTAAATTATAGTTGGAAGAGAAGACCGCAGCAGGCAAATTGTTCCAGTCCTTCAATGTACGCGGTATAAACAACGAAGTGAAACTAATAATAATCATAATTTCATCAACGCCCAAGTATTTTTCTCAACTAACTTGGGTTTTTTTTTTATTGGGTGGGAAAATCATCTTATGACAAGTCCCGCGCTTGGGCGGAACAGGAAATAGTGTCAGATTTTTACTGACTAAAAACCTACTCTTGTTCCTTCGTTGCCTTCGTCCCAGGGCCCTGGGTTTCACTTTCACACTACCCGTGGCCCCAGTAGGCTTCGACCTTGCTGAGCCCCTACGATTTGCTGACATCTCCTTGAGACGCGCGTGGAACAGTACGCGCCGTCGACGACTTGGGCTCGGTCTGGAAGGTTACCGGACGGTCGGACGGCGAGCCACCCATTGCTCGCTATCCGCAAGCCCGCGCCTACGGTGGCCGAAGGTAAGGTAAGGTGAGGACGCCGTGAGGTCTTTCAAACCACGCCTCAAAGAGGGGACTTACCGCCATAATTGTGGCGTGCCCAAATTAACTTGGGGTTGGTTTACAGCCCAATTGAATGCGGTTGAACACTCGTGTTATAATAACGATTGGTCCTGTGCGTCTTGTATCCATTTCCCGTGACCCTCACCAGGTCAACGGTCCACATTGTGGGAACGTCTTCCAATTCTTAATTCTTTATTGTACACAAAAATATACACAGTACACGGTGATACATACGGTTTATGTACAAAGGCGAGGTTAACTCAGCAATGAGTTTACTCGAAGAAAACCTTTAAGTTACGGAGAGAAAACACATTCGAGTGTAGGATCCAGTGCGCAATATAAACCTTACGTAACTAAATCTAATATATAATTACAATATACATACCAATACATACTAATATTATATCAATAATGAATGAAAGGAAGTGCTCTTTAAGTTTCCTCTTGGAGACTTTATTTTATCCCGGGAGAAGGATCCCATAGGATGATTTTATCCCAGGAGAAGGATTCCATAGGATGATTTTATCCCGGGAGAAGGATCCCTTAGGATAATTTTATCCCAGGAGAAGGATTCTATAGGATGATTTTATCCCGGGAGAAGGATCCCTTAGGATGATTTTATCCCAGGAGAAGGATTCCATAGGATGATTTTATCCCGGGAGAAGGATCCCTTAGGATAATTTTATCCCGTGTCATACTTTCTGGTATCTGACTATGTAGTAAGACACCAGTCGTCAGTTCATTACAGGTGTAACGACTAACAAAGATTTACGAATGAGAACTTGGACCAATGGCTTCCCGGATTCTCTATTTTATCTAGGACATCACTGACACCCCGTGCCTCGGAAAGCACGGGGTGTCAATGATATCCTAGATAAATTAGAGAAATACGTATGAATTTTTCATGACATAATTTATCTAAATCTACATATATAAAAGAATACCACTCACTGATTATTCACGAAATCTCAGAAACTGTAACACCTACAAACTTAAAGTTTGGCAGGTAGGTTCCTTATAGGTTATAGATATTCGCTAAGAACGAACTTTACGAAACTCTAATACTAAAGGGGTAAAACGGGGATTGAAATTTAGTTTGGAGAAATCTATTTTTACGCGAGCGAAGCCGCTGGCAGAAGGTAGTATACTTATATTAAAGGAGAAACTGACTGAATGATAGCCCAGCCGAAACTACTCGAACTAGGAGCGTGATTTTTTTAAATAATTAGAGAGGATTTTGCGGAATTCACCCCCTAAGGGGATCGAGGAGGAGTGGCAGGTGGTCGCCTCCTTCTGCGTAGCAGTAATGCTAGCAAAGGAGGCGGCCGATCGCCCCAACTGACGCCGGGATTTCGATTCCGATTTCCGGCCACCGTAGGCGTGGGCTTGCGGACGGCAAGCAATGGGTGGCTCGCCATCCAATCGTCTGGTAATCGTCTGGACCGGGCCTAAGTCGTCGACGGCACGTACGCGCGTCTCAAGAAGGTGTCGGCAACCGTGCCCAGCAGGGTCGAAGTCTAATGGGGCCACGTGTAGCGTGAAAGAACAGGAGTGGATTTTTAGTCAGTAAAAGTCTGACACTATTTCCCGCTGACCAAGAGCAGGGGATGTCATTATGTGATTATCCCACCCGAAAAAAAAAAACCCCTAAGGGGATGAAACGGGGGTCCAAAGTCAAGGTTTGTATAGAGAAACTTACTTTCACGCAAGCGAAGCTGCTGCTGGAAGAAGCAAGTTATTTTACAAAAACAAAATTGTAGAAAATTACAAGCAATTACAGAGAACAACACAAATTTCCCTTTACAAATATTTACCAATAACCAACAATATAATTCTCTACTAAATTATTGTGCCAACAAACTGATTGTTGTGCACATAACTACCGAACACTTTCGTTGGACCGCGACAACTTGCAAACTTCGATAATATAAAGTTGGTGCTTGAAATTGTTCAAGCCCGTACCTTTGAATTTCATAACTCGAAGTTATGAGGTGAGATTTTACGATTATATGCTTCTCATGATTCGAAAAGTTCTCATATAACCATTTTTATGACTAACTTATCGTTTAGCCCGCGTCAAAGCAGGTTTTTTTATACAAACTGTGGACCTCCGTTTCATCCCTTTAGGGGGGTAAATTTTGAAATATATGTCACCAGCCAAACCCTATTTTAAGATAAACTAATTTCGCCTAGGCCAAAATCGCAATATTAGTCCAAAAGTGAACAAAACCAGCTCGGATTTTCTTCCGTTCGGACAGATTAAGTTAGAAGGCTAAGACGGGAGTGGAACGGTACTCCCGCCTTAACCTACGAGGTTATTTCTTTTTAATACCACCCAGAAACAAGATCTCTGCTAAGCGGGGCTCCGTTTGTTTAGGGGGAACTGGTTTGGCCAAGGTAAAACTGGTTCACCCTGAAATCGGTTCGGTTTAGCCGTTAACACATACACCATAAAAAAAATATCTGTTCAAAATTTTAGCGTTTTAGGTCCGAGGGTTTGAGTTGGGCATTGATGAGTCAGAGAGTGAGTCAGGACTTTGCCTTTTTGTATATGTACATATTTTTATTTATTTATTAATACTTTATATACTAGTAATAACCACTGTACAAAGGCGGTCTTAATGCCTTAGGCATTTTCTAACAGTCTACCTTAGGGTGGTGCGGAATCATAAAATGATAAGTATAACTCAATGGTAAAGAAATAGAAGGGAAATACAATAATAATTAAATATACTTGGACACATACATACAAATTAACAATTTAATTATAAGAAACGAATCCAACAAATCAACACTGTGATGATAACACTAACTTCCTGCGAATGTGTTCACGAGCCTTCACATTAAGAGTGAACCGACTGAACGCCGTCCGTTTTTTTTGTTAAGTACTTCTTTGGTAGAAGCTTCTGCTAGCGGCTTCACTCGTGTAAAAGTATAATACATATGCCAATATCACTCAGTGGTAAAGTAGCAAACTAGTACCGCAAAATAAATATCTTTTCTTCAACATCATCATCATCATTTCAGCTGAAAGAAACGTCTTCAACGACGACGACAGCAAAAAAATCCAACAGTGTACGCACTGTTGGACATAGGCCTCTCCCAAGTGTCTCCATAACGACCGGTACTATTACTATACTTCCCGCGACTTTTACCAAATCATCAGTTCACCTTCTGGCAGGCCTTCCAACACTGCATCTGCGGTACGTGGTCACCACTCTAGAAACTTTTGTCCCGATCGATCATCTGTTCTGCGAGCAATGTGCCCTGCCCACTGCCACTTAAGTTTGGCGATTCTTCGGGATATGTCCGTGACCTTGGTTCTTCTACGGATATCTTCATTTCTGATGCAATCACGCAAGAAAACTCTAAACATAGACCTTTCCCTTTGGGTAACTTTCTGTCATATTGTGAGCAACCACATTTCAAAGCCATATGTCATCACTGGCAACTCTCACTAATAATAGACTTTCGTCTTGAGACACTGTGGCATGTTAGACCGCGCAGCTCTCAGAAAGCTACCCAGCCGAGTCTAATTCGACAATTGACCTCTAGACCTACCCAACTGGACCGTCTGTCCCAGGTTAACGTAATCGTCCACAACATGACGTATGCAAAATTTATAATTTATCACTCCGCTTTTCACATCCCTTTTACCCATTCCATAATTAACATCACCACGCATTCTATAATTTTAAAGTTCCATCCTATTATATTTTACTACCACCAATTTACAAGCTCGAACCAAACTCGAACGTACCAACTCCCGTTGCCAAAACAGTCTCAACCCCAGTCCGTGGTTCACCGCAACAATCCTGCACAGTTTGTCGGCCAAACAAATAATTAATCTACAGTGGCCAGAGTTTAATTACTTGTTTGAGTTTGTCTTATTCGACGTGAACTCACACTAGTGCACGAAGATTTATATTTTAGTTTGTGGTGGTGAATGCGGTGTTGACTAGGTACTAATTGTTAGGGAATTGGAATTTGAGTATTTGATTTGGATCTGTCTTGTAGTATATTGAGTGGTATACTGACAGATATTGTAAATTAATTGGAATATGAACACGATATGTTTCACTATAATTTTGTTTTTAATATTAAAAATGTTTTTCAAATTTTTTTTCGACATATTATAAAATTTGAATTATAAGAATATTAATAATTATAATATATAAGCTAATATAAAATATGTACAAGCGGTACAAAAAAGGAAGGCGAAGAAATTCTACAGTAGAAAGTTATAACGGAGAAAAATTTGTTGATAAATCCATTTTTGAAAAAGGTCTATGTCAAATTGAGGTCATTTTTGAGTGAGTTCAATAGAATACAAAGGAATGAAATAGAATGGAATGGAATGGAATAAAATAGAACGCAAAGTCAATTCTTGTAGCGGGATTGTTCGAAAGAGTCATTGCGGTCTTGGGACGCAAAGGAACACAGGTGGGTTTTAGTCAGTATCTAATACTCACTTCACCCAGAGCAACAGAAGCCACCTAATGGAAAAAAGGGTTACTACAGTGAAATTCAATGACCTAATCTTATTTATTTCTTTCTTTTTTTTATTGTTAATTGTTTATAATGTAGTGATTGTCTCCAAGAATCGCAGCACTTGAATAGTTTTAAAAAATAAACCTGTAAAGTCCCAGTACCTGTAATAGTGGCGATCCAAATAATTATATTAACCTATTGGTCTACAAGTAGGTAGATATAGCTTTCATTAATATGCACGTGAAACGAATTATAACAGCGATCAAGATGGCTTAAATTTGACAATTCATTTACTTACCTTCAATCATTTTCATTTTTAAATATAAAACACAAAACATTAATGTACAGAATAATCAAATTATGGGTAAGTTTTGGCATAACATCAGTTTATGTACTCAGAATATTGTTCCTTGAAATTCAAGAGCTCTTCAAGGTCTTTTGTGGTAGTTATGGCCATAATGCGCCAAGATTCGTATGTGTAGCACTCGAAAACAGTAGATCAATACGCAACAGACGTATTTTTGCTGAGGTATAAAAAACATACTGCGTATTCTAGCTTTATCCCAATCAGGTTTTTGTCTTAAGATTGGATATCGTTTTTTATTTTTTATAAACTAGTGCTTGACTGCGATCCCACCAGATGGTAAGCAGTGATGCAATCGTTGATGGTGAGGCGCATTAGTTTATTAAGAGCCTATTTACTCTGATGTGAAGACCTCAGCAGGCCAATTTTCCAGTCCTTTGATGCACGCGGTATAAATGACGAGGCGAAACACTTAGTCCAGACCGTAGAGGTTTCAACAACGTAAGTGTGGATACTCACCGTACGTCGCTTTGCCCGATGCAGAAATAAGATGGCGAAATCAAGTCACGCAATTTCAGCGCACACTCTCCAAAATGCAACCTGTAAAACACCGAAAGGCTGGCTACCCTGTACCTGTGCTCAAGGCTTTGAAGATTGGATTTAACCAAACCTGGATCACCAATCAGCCTCTTCGCACGCCTTTCCATTGAGTCCTAAGCTGCAAGGTAGCATTTTGCAGCACCAGACCATATGTGGTTATATACTTTGCTTATGTGAGATATTATGGTTTTTGTTGAGACATTATTGTACAAAAAAGGTCACAGACGCTTGTCTTAAATTGATGGCACTCGCGCTCGCACTGATTCCAACCGGGCTGAGATATCATGTCCGTGAGCGGTATCTATGTGTGCGTTGCTCGAGCGCGCTTTGTATGTAGATTGACTTCTGTACCTATCTATTTTATTCCGTCGCGTTCATGCGTCAAGTGACAAAAAACTAATAAACACGTAACTCAAATCATTTACGTTTCATCTAGGTTCGAATTGCTCATGCGAAAATCAATGCAGTACCTGGTCCATATTCAGATCAAGATTGCGGAACTCGGCGAGGAACAGGAGTTTGGGTAGATGCCGATGTAGAAGACCTAACTGTTTGAAGATCAGGAGAAAAACTTTGAATGTTAGTAGGTGTTGGTGTTTCTAGGGCCTACTGTCCATGGACATGTAGCTTGAAAGACGCGTATTCGCGGCAGCATCGTGCCGTCATGTAGTTGTCGCTTTGTCGGCACAGTTTCATACTTTTGTACGGGCGTATCATCATCATCATCATTTTAGCCGAAAGACGTCCACTGTTGGACATAGGCCTCCCACAAGTGTCGTCACAATGAACGGTCGTTTGTGTCTCGCATCCATCGGATTCCCGCAACCCTTACCAGGTCATCGGTCCACCTTGTGGGAGGCCTTCCAACGCTAAGTCTTCCGGTACGTGCTCGCCATTCCAGAACCTTTCAGCCCCAATGGCCATTCGTTCTGTGAGCAATGTACCCTGCCCATTAAGTTTGGCGATTCTTTGTGCTATGTCGGTAACCTTGGTTCTCCTGCAGATATCCTCATTCCTGATTCGATCACGCAAGGAAACTCCGAGCCCTTTCCATTGCCCTCTAGGTGACTTTAAGTCCTCTGATGAGTCACATTGTATGCGACCTCGTTTCTGAGCCATACGTCATCACTGGCAACACGCACTGGTCATAGGCTTTCCTCTCGAGACACTGTGGTTTATTGGAAGAGAAGATACCTCGCAGTTTTCCAAACGCTGCATAGCCAAGTCGGATTCGACGATTGATCTCTTTCACGCGGGCGTATACTAAGCGTATAATGACGAATACGCGTCTAGGAAGCTATGCGTCCGTGGAAAGAATTCCCTTTAAGTATTTGTACTAATTAAAATTAGCGGTATATATACCAACTCGCACTTTTATAATAATTAAGTGTTATGCAAGATGAAGTAATAAACACAGGAACGATCGATATAGTGATACGATGCTTGATATAGATCCAGGAGTATATGTCTTCTGATTGAAAAATTACGGTAGGTTAAGATTACACTCCTCCTTTAGTGGAATAAGTAAAACGATTTCACAATAATTAGTAAAATCTTTACTTAATATTATTCAAAAACTGAGTTTGTTCGAGTGTGCTAAAATCAAATTGTTGGTTCGAATTGAAAAATTTAGTCTTGGACAGCCCATTTACTACACAGCACAAACACACGTACATTGCACGCATGCACGTACATTTACAGCATTATATTTTGACTGGCCTGTTGGTCTAGCGGCCAGTGGCCCTGACTGATGTGCCAGACGTCGTGGGTTCGATTCCCACCCAGAACAAATGTTTGTGTGATGAGCACGATCATTTGTATTTAGAAATATACATATAAGTATGTTTATCAGTCGTCTAGTATTCATAACACAAGCTCTGCTTAGTCCCAAACTAGACGGCGGTGTGTGATAATTGTGGAATATTACTATAATCTTTATTTATATTTTATACATATTTTATATATTTTTAAATATTTCTTAAAACACACATATAAAAAAAACATTAAAAAATATAAAAAATAGTAACCCACCGGCATCGGGAACAGGTTCCAAGCTACCGGCGGTCTGGGCTCCTGAGAGAGGAATCTCCTAACGATACACGCCGTGTCCAAGAGTACTGCTTTCTGGATCCAGCTGTCTAACGAGAGCCTCCTCAGATGTTGTTCGAGGCTCTTGGCTATTAAGCCATTGGCCGTTACGACTACCGGCAAAATGATTGCTCTATCCACTTCCCACATGTCGACAACCTCGCGAGCTAAGTCAAGATACTTATTACTATTATATTCATCGAAAAGGCTACACAATATTATTTCAAGTTACGACCAATGGAAGCGGAGTAGTAACCAAATAAGCAGGTGAGACCGGAAGGTACCTATAACTAGTATTTTCATAAAACTTTTCTGTTTAATAGTTTCCAGCCTGTTCCCGTGCATGTGCGAATCAGCAATGCAACTGCTCAGAGACGTCATCAACGAAAAACGAGGAATCGCCGCGCATCAAGAACCTTTGCCGATTTACTGTTGACGCTTACTTCACTTGAAATCTTCAATATTATACTTATTAAGTTATCATTATGTGTTTTCTTTTAATTAGTTTTTTTACAGGCATCCTTGGCAAGGTCTTTCATAATCTTCTTTATTTTTTTTAGGGTTGGAACCCAATTATGGGTACCTCAAAAGAAAAAAAACGGAACCCTTATAGGATCACTTTGTTGTCCGTCCGTCTATCTGTCTGTGTCTGTCTATCAGCCTGTAAAGACCCTTTATCTCAGGAGGCATCGGGAGGGTAGAGATATCGAGTTAAAATTAAAACTATATACTCAAGTCTGTAGTCCCTTGTAGCTGTGAAAAAATCAAATTTCTGAATTAACGAGAAAAAAAGATACGGCCGTTTATGTCGCAAAAACGTATATTTCGATACTCTAAAGGGAATCAAAATTCACAGGGCACTTCCCGTTGACTTAGAATCCTGAAAGTTGTCATGAAGCAAGATTTGATAGCATAAGTATAGGAAAAAATCTGAAAACTTTAAATTCGTAGAAACGTCACAAAAAAAAAATTGCTATTCGGAAAAATCTTCTTAACTCAATTCGGGAATCGAATTGTTTTCATATGTTAGTTTATACGAAACCCTCACTGCGCGAGTGCGACTCGTACTTGCTCTGTTTTTTGCAAGGGACGTTACGAAACCCTCTGTGCACGAATTCGACTCGCAAATGGGCGATTTTATTTTTTAATTTATGATTGTCACTCTATTTTAAGGGTGTCCTAGTCGGTCATTCTTCCATACAAACGTACAATTTTACTTTAAAAACTGAACTAGCCAATATTATAAATTATAATCTGAGTGCTAAATATTGTAACTACAATTGAAATCTAAATCTATATATATATATATTGTAGAAATGGCGAAACTGACTGACGGACATAACAACGCACAGCCGAAACTACTGGGACTAGGAACACAAAATTTTGCATAAGGTTTACTTTTACAACGTCGGCGAACACTAAGGTGATAAAACGGGGGTCCAAAGTTTGTATGGAGAAACCTACTTTGACGCGGGCGAAGCTGCTGGCAAAAGCTAGTCGTTTTGTAAACAGGTAGACATTTATTATACACATCAAATGTAGGACAAGTCAAGTAGTTAACGTCGTGGCAGTCTTGACTGACTATTTAGTTGACAATTAATGTACTGATGATTTCCCTCATAAAAAAGACATAAATGGAAACAAAGCGGCACTTTTTTTTTAATTTTAAAGTTATAATGAGTGACAAATCTCATCTCTGACAGAACAGAGCGGCATATCTTAGTTCAAACCTACTCTAAGGACCCAAGGTATGCAGTCGTAGCGCTGTTGCCGAAATCAGCTAGATGGCCTAATTATATTATGACACTGACGTGACTTGCGTAACTTTGGGCGTAAATAAATGATTTGATGAAAATGGCAAAACAGTGACCACACAGGCGTAGGTTGTTTGTTCAAGATTGTAATTCATTTTATTTTGATCAGATGCATTTTTTTTTTATTAATGACTAGTTTTTGTGTGAAAATGGTTTTGTTAGGTTTTTTGAGACACGAAAATATGAAGTATTATTTATTATCTTCGTCGTGTGTGATATTCCATTGAATTGTATGGCGAGCGGTATTGTTAAATATTATAATATCTTAGCCGTGAGCAGCGTGTAGTGAATTCCACTGCGGGTGACGTAACCTACGACAAACTTATTATTTGCGGTTCGTACAGTAATTGGGTCTAGGGATTTAACCGCAAAATTAAGTTTATTTTTTGTTGTATATACTTTTCGGGATAAAAAGTACCCAGTGTGGTGCCCAGGTTATTAAAGAATAATTATAACAAGTTTCATCCTCATCGAACCGGTAGTTTTTGCGTAATGTTTGAACACACAGACAGACAGTTTTTTTTAAATAAAACTTTTTGGGTATGGTGTCGGTCTAGTAGTAGTAGTAACACCCCATGCCATTTATTTTTTTGATATTTTCAATGTACAGAATTTTCACTTCTACAGATTTATTATAGGTATAGATAGGCTCACGTTTGACCACCATGTTACCTGATGGTAAGCGATGATGTGGTCAACGATAAACCTCGCTTGCCTAGAAGTAGCCTATTCACTCTTGACTTAAAGACCCCTAAGTTGTAGCTACCAGGAAACACAGACTCCGGAAAGGAATTCCACTCCTTGGCTGTACGCCCAATAAATGTGTTCTCAAAACGCTTTGTGCGTATGAGTGGAATGTCTACCATGTACCGGTGGCCCAACACCGTACGTCTAGTGGTCCGAAGATAGAACGGACTTGGCGGAATTAGATTTTGCAATTCCAATGCACACTCCCCGAAATGTAAACGATAGAAAACTGACAGGCTAGCAACTTGGCGGCGATGACCAAGGCTTTAGAGCTTCGACCCAACAAGTGCATCATTGCTGATGATTCTCTTGGCTCGCCTCTTAATTGACTCTAGCGCATCAAGCTGGTATTTAGTTTATTACATATATGCAGCCATTTTTTCTTTACATGTGTACGCTCAAAGGTCTGTTCATAAAATTTTACGCGCTCTTCTCGTTATATATCATCGTATATGTAATGAAAGTAAGTATACGTGTGTGCACTAACTTTTTATTATAGCTCAAATACATTTCTGGCGATAATTGCAGGGAGACTTGATTACCCGGACATTGCTGTAGCAGACACGTTACTGTTCGATAGTGTATGTTATATCTGTATGTGAATGATCTCTCGCAATTGAGTGGAGCACGAAGATGAGCTAGACTTTTACTATCTAAAACCACACACGTGTTTAGTTGCCTTTGGCTTCTAGGACCGCGCGTTTCCTTTCTAGAATTTTTTCACGACCCTGGCGTTGCTGACATCTCTTTTATGTCCGTCGATGACTTGAGCTCAGTCTGGATATTTACGATTGATGAGTTTCTTACAAGGCAGCTGGGGCATGACGCTGTCCGCTCCCTCACCCGTGTGGCCGTCTCCTTCGCTACCTCCTCCTTGCGTCATACTCCTCAATGCTGAGAATCGTGACCATGCTTTATCACTTTCATAGTCATAGTCATGGTCAGCATTATAATGTTCCCACTGTTGGGAATTCGAACTCTTTTCTAGGAGAGGTACTGGGCCGTAATCCACCACGCGGGCCTAGTGCGGCTTTGTGGATGTCAGATTTCTTAATTTTTTTTGGTTCTAGGACATGCCAGTTTCCTCACGATGTTTTCCTTCATCGTATTGAGAGCAGTTGTGATGAAATAAATTATACAAAGTAATGCGCCTGGCTGGGTTTGAACCCGCAACCTACAACTCGTAAGTCGGGGCCGATACCACTCGGCCACCACTGCTCATCACTTTCACTCGAATGATATTCCTTCATCTGTTTGTGTCTCTGGCGGTGTGAAGGGCATTGTATAGTGTAAAGTCAAGAACGGTGCAGATCTGGTCAGACCAATGTATTGGGCCTCCTTCGCTAGCATTACTGTTTTGTAGAAAGAAGCGGCCGCCTCCCATTCCATCTCGATCTGGAACATAGCCTAATCCAGCGCCCGGCTCGAACCGTCGCCGCAACACGGTGTCCCTGGAATGCAAACGGCAATTGAAGGAAAACGGGTGAGGTTAAGTTAATAAAAGTCTGACACTTCCTCGTCCTCGCCCAGAACGGGAGAAGATATTTAATTATTAGTTTGAGGGTTAGTGAACCAAAAAAACTGAGCAAATACGAGTCGGACTCGAGCCCTGAGGGTTCCATAAAAACTTACCCATGTAAACAGTTCAATTCCCGAATGGAGTCTCAAAGATTTTTCCGAATAGATAGATAGATATATAGATATAACATTTATTTGATGCACAGGAAATAAGCAGAGAATACACAAAAGCACAATAAAACTACTAAAACTAAGCACATAAATTAACAAAATAACCGCCCATACCCGTGCTATAATACCTTGCTTTATGCAAAATTTCAGGATTCTGGATTAACGGGAAGTTCCCTATGAATTTTGATTTCCGTGAGACTCGATATATACGTTTGTTGCGACATAATCGCCGTAACTTTTTTTTAGTTGACTTACAAGTTTGATTTTTTCACAGCTTCAGGAGACCGCAAACTTGAGTATATGGTTTTAATTTTTAACTCAATACCTCCACGCGTCCCCGAGATTAAGGGTCTTGACAGACAGACGGACGGACCACAAAGTGATCCTATAAGGATTTCGTTATTTCCTTTTGAGGTACAGAACCCTAAAAAAGGTCGTTTTGACAACATTTATTAGCAAATTGTTGTAATATATACATTGCTTTTGCAATTTTTTATTTTTTATTTATTTATTATTATTTATATTGTTAACGTATTATTTATTAATAATTGTAATTATTTATTTTACTTGCTTTTATTTATGTAGCCTCTTTTTTATAATGTGAATGTGAGAACACTGTAGACTCCGCGAATTCTTAGGTTCCTTTTTATTATGATTATTTTTATTGTACTTTATTGACCAGTCTACACTGTCCTTACATAATAAATCCAATATATTGTAAACAGAAAATATTGTACCAACAAATTCTTTTTTTAAAGAGTAACCATGGAGTTTCTTGCCGGTTCTTCTCCATAGGAAACGACCAATTTGGAACCGCGCACTAGCTTCTGACGTTTTATAAGTGCCCATGTAGGCCTATGTGAAATAAAAATCTTTGACTTTGACTTTGACTTTGACAAATAATTATCATCATCATAATTTCTAGCAATATACGTCCACTCTTTGACCTCAGGTCTAGCAAAGTGAAGCCACAGTGACCGGTTCTATGCGTCTCACATTTGTCTAATTCCTGCGACCATCACCAAAACATCGGCCCACCTTGTCTTGTTGATGGTATAAGCTATAACTATAATAATCAAAACATACTTAAGAAAGATGAATTAGCAAGCAAATACTAATTAAAAAGAAAAACATGTTTCGACACATCCAATCCCATTTCCCTTCAACAAGAACTCTGAAAGTAATTTATGAAAGTTTCCTCCCGGTATTAAAGTTAGTGCCTATGTTTACTCATCAATAGTTTACTCATTTGCAAGGACATGATTAAGGGCTTCGAAGAGTTATCAAAACTCACGTTAGGAGAGAAAGGGATAGAGGATATAAGGGGTGGTTCACGTTGGGCTGCTGAATTGTACGAAGTTACCGCGGATGTGGAACGCAAAGGGGTACTGTGAGCTTGTGGACGGCGAACACTGGGTAAATTACCGTCTCATAAACACTAGGCCTGAGTCAACAGCGCATGGAGCAAAAAAGGTAACCAAAGGAACACAGGTGGGTTGAAGTCAGTAAAACTCTGACACTCCTTCTGGCTCCACCTAGAGCGGGGACAGCTAGTTGAAGATTTCCCACCTAAAAAAAAGGGCGGTCTCCATTGAGGGTTTACAGAATAAACTAGTAGAGCTAGGATAATAAGCACAAAGAAAAGTTAACAGTCAATCTGCCTAGATTTTTCCAAACTAGGTGGGTTTGATTCGGGTGAATAAGTTAAGTCAGCTAGATATCTATATTTTACATGGAGCCACTGCCTCTGACCTCCACAACCCAAAAATGGAATAACACTAATAGCCCTTAACAAGACCTGTGTCAAATTTCGTGGTGATTATTCATACCCAAGAACCAAGGTTACCGACATAGCACGAAGAATCGCCAAACTTAAGTGGCAATGGGCAGGGCACATTGCTCGCAGAACAGATGGCTGTTGGGACCGAAAGGTTTTGGAATGGCGTCCACTTACCGGAAGACGTAGCATTGGAAGGCCTCCTACAAGGTGGACCGATGACCTGGTTAAGGTTGTGGGAATCCGATGGATGCGAGATGCACGGGACAGTTCATTGTGACGACACTTGAGGGAGGCCTATGTCCAACAGTGGATGTCTTTCGGCTCAAATGATGGTGATGATGATGATATTCCAACTATTTAAGATCTACAAATAACAGCTTAACGTTCTTTATCCGTTTCCTCACTGTTACGGCCACCTCTTTTGCTAGCATTAGATTACTATTACATTGCCATTAGATTACTTATAAACTAAAGACCATCTCATTATCATAATATCTCATTATTACAAAAGGCCAGTTACCTATGCAACCTTTCTACTAGGACATCAGATTCCTGTAACCAGCTGTCTACAGCCTTACAAGCCGTTAGCGTCGGTTCTGATCCAACTTAGATTAGTTGTTGGTTGCGTCTTTCGCGGTAATTACCGACGCGACGTCCAAACTAGCTAGCGGTAATATTACTTCTTGTATTATATGGGAGCCTGGTACTTTTGGCAAGTGGCACGTGTTAATCATGACTTGTTTCATAATAATACTAGCAGACTTCGCACGTGTAAAAGTAAAACATTCCCGGAATCAAAAGTATCACATGAGCTTTCAAAATGGCAAAGGGAAACATCGTTAGAAAACCGGTATGTTCTAGAACCAAAAATTTGAAGATATGTGACATCCACCAACTCTCACTGAGTCCGCGTGGTAGATTACCGCCCATTCCCTATTCTAGAGAGTTCCTATCAGAATTGTTGAGTTTTCTGTAACATAAAAAATATAATTAAAAAAATCAATTATTATAGTATCTCTTAAATGATAATTTTCGTAACACGTGGCGCTCCAGCGTTCCCTTCATCTAGACGACACACCTTGTATATCGCTTAGAATTTTTTAGGTAAGGTAAAACTAAAATATACGCTTACAAGTTTAATATAGAATAGCTTGTAAAATATCCAATAATTTTTGACAACTTGTTTGGCGTAGTAGATGAGCGATTAACTGCGATGCTGCGTATCGCCGATTTGACTCTGGCAAAGAAAAAAACAATATAAACGACATAGAGATATAAAATAATAAAATAAAAACCTTTAAGAACTAACTTTATGTATAGTCTAATATATATATATTTCTAATGTAAAATTTAATTTGCAGTACACCGCAAATTACCTCCTTTTTAAGTTAAGTTTTTACAGTCTATCCTAAGGTTGTCTGCTAGATATCGCTGTTAGCGAAAAGACCGCCATTATACCGATAGATTAAGTTAGTTTAAAAGTTTTTGATACTATTTTGGTGTACAATAAAGTTTTATTATTATTATTATTCTATTCTATTCTATAATAATAATAATTCTTTATTGCAACACAGTTTCTACTAGTGCAGGCGTTAGGGAATCCTATAATTCAAATTGTAAATTATACCAATAAAGAATTATTATTATTATTCTATACTATTCTATTCTATTCTGAAAGTAATCTAAAGTATGGCGTCGAAAAACTCCTACGCATCGCTGTCGACTGGTATTGTACTAAAATCTATATTTTGATTTCGTCACGTTTGTGTATAGTATCAAAAACACAATAATCTTATCCATTATTTTAGTGGTAAGGTATATGTTTTTTATTTTTTTTTATTTCTAAATTATATGTTAGTTAGGTTTTTTTTCTTCAATGTGTATGGATTTGTATGAAATAACATACCTAATAAAGGTTATTATTGTTTTTATTAAATGTATTTTTAGTTTGTATGTTTCTACTGTAAAACGCCTTGGACATCCTCCGTGACGTTGTACAAGTACTTGTAAATAAATAAATAAATATTATGCACCACTACGCCTCAAGAAAAAACAAACACTATACACATCATCCATCAATGGCAGAGTCAAGATCTGTAAATACTCTCACAAAAACAATAATTTCTAGTTGACATAACAACCCTTGACATCACAAAAACATTTCTAACATAATGTTTCACATTAACATTATTAAGGCAACTTCCCAAGACACAACATAACATTTTGTGCAACACGTGTATATTCCCAGAACGATGAGAGTACCATTTTATTCAGTTCCTGCAACAAAGGTTATTAAATTTCATGTCTTAGAAACAGTAATTTTTGTTATTACATTGAAACACGTAGCACAGAAAAAGTTGTATTTTAGAGGAAACTGTTCTGCGGTAACAATATTTTATATTTTTTTTTTATTTCACAACTATCACACAACGCCGTCTAGTCCCAAGCTAAGCAGAGCTTGTGATATGAGTACTAGATAACTGATAAACATACTTATATGTATTTCTAAACACATACATAATATAGATAAATTAAATCCAGATCAAAATGTGATCGTGCTCATCACACAAATATTTGTCCTAGGTCGAAGCCACGACCTCCGGCATAGCAGTCAGGGTCACTAACCACTAGACCAATAGGCCAGCCAAATCAAATTACACTGATTATAAAGGCGAAGGTTGATGTGTAGTGTGTATGTTTGTTACTTCTGTCCCCCTAGCCAAGTTACAGTTACCGTTTCGTGTCGAATTCCGTTCTCCAGTCGGTTACGCCTCAGTGTCAGCAGTTGTAGAAAACGATAAGTTGGTAGCCATGTTGACGCGCCTGGATCGGCCGTTCGTTCTACAATGTAGTGTTTGTATAACAAAGGATGTAGCGTTGAACATTTTAGAAACGATAACAATTCATTCTATTATTTTGAACGATGTAAACTTGGCAACGAATTTTCTATTCGTTGGTTCTGACTACGTGACTTAACGTTGAGATGATGACATTTGATTAGTTTTCGACTAGCGTTAACGATTGCAGATTATCAACTTGGCTAGGGGTGCTGTAGGCTCGAACGGCTGAACCGACTTTGACGAAATTTAGCACATGGCTAGACTAAATCCTGAAAGAGCACGTGAGATATTTTTTTATCTTTTCTTGACAATATTTTTATTTTCAAGCAGGCGAAACTGCTGGCTGCAGTTAGCACTGTTGCTACATGTTATATATAAAATTAAATAAAAGTCACTATGCGTAAAACGCATATTCAACTCTTTTAGTAGAGCTATGAGTATTTTACGAGATAGATAGAAAAGGAGAGATATAATACAAAAGGGAGTCTATGATACCGTGACGGCTGACGAGATACAATGGAAGAAAAAAGACGTGTTGCCTCGTAACATGAGACTAGTGCACGAAGATGATGAATTATGTTAGAAAAATATTTTTCATTAATGCAATATTGTAAAACAGTTTTTATTACTTACTACGTTGGACAACAATATTTCAATAAGAATATTTAAAGATACATGCGGCATTGTACTGTCGGCATTGCGGAAAAATAAGTGGTGAAGTAAAGAAGCACTGTCCCCCTAGCCAAGTTACGATCGTTTCTTTTGCGTCGCATGCCTCGAGTAGGCAACGTTATGAAATGTATTACAATTCATATTGTAATACATTTCATAACCGTTATTACTCTCAAAACGGTGAATGAAATTATCGTAAGGAAACTGGCATATCCTAGAATCTAACATTCGAAGACATGTGATACCCACCAACTCGTACTGGGCCCACGTGGTGGATAACTTACGGCCCTTTCTTTCTTCTAGGGATGGGGCATGAGTCCCAGCTGTGGGAAAATTATAAAGCTATTTTTTATTTTTTTATTGATATTCTCACCCAGTATATAGATATATTGATATGTCTTACTTTTTGCGTAAAGTCAGTAGGGTAATAAGGAATTATAACAAGAGTGAAGAGAGTTTTGTCCTATTTACTTACTTTATGTGAGTGAAAAGGACCAAATTCTCATAAATAAATAAATATTTAGATTTTGTTTTTGTTGACATATTTTTATTGGTTAGATTAACATCGAACAAAATGTTAGTAGTTCTATACGTTATTTCATAACTTTTATGTTTATTGCATGCTGTGGCAGCCTTCAAATAAGGCTACACTATAAAATGTAAGAAAACAGAATCTTTAGCATGTACAATGGTGTATGCTTTTTTGGTTGTCATCAACATCATCAACATTTCAGCCGAAAGACGTCCACTGTTGGACATAGGCCTCCCCCAAATGTCGCCACAATGACCGGTCCTGTGCGTCTCGCATCCATCGGATTCCCGCGACCCTCACCAGGTCATCGGTCCACCTTTTGGGAGGCCTTCCAACGCTGCGTCTTCCGGTACGCGGTCGCCATTCCAGAACCTTTCGTCTCCATCGACCATCTGTTCTGCGAGCAATGTGCCCTGCACACTGCCACTTAATTTGGCGATTCTTCGGGCTATGTCCGTAACCTTGGTTCTGCTGCGGATATCCTCATTTCTGACTGATTTTGGTTAACCTTAAATAAACAAATTATCTATATATTTTTTTTAAATTGTATTGTGTCTCAAATGTGCAAGTATAATTTTCAACTAAAATTTCTTAGTTCCTTACTTACATAAAAGCATGTCTAAAAAGAAAAAGCAATATCTCTCTACGTTGCAGACTGGCATGAAATTTGACGTGGTATTCATAAGGTCTTACGACTTAAATAATAAAACTTACACCCCGTAGAGCAATAAACTCTAAGGATGAGTAATTAAATTAATTTGCATGAAGAAATAATGAAGAACGTAATTTTACACGTCATTTTAGCGGCTGAAATTATTTCTTGTCCGTTTTATTTGAGCTGGCAAATTATGGAGGTTTATATTATGTTTATGATAGACGTTTTATGCAATAATAGTGTACCTGCCAGCAACCTCTTGCGTTTGGACAGAGGTAGCCTGCGTCTGGTGGCTGGGACTATCACCGGACACTGCTCACTGAACAAACACTTCTTTGCACTCCTATGGGCTACGCATATTAGCGTAGTGTATAGCAAACCGTCTAGCAACCGTTAGTCACCGCAAGAGACACCTAGGTGGAAGTTGCAGGGTGATTCTCGGACATCGCGAGAGCAGGAATGTGGACGACGAGCAATGGGTAGCTCACCATCCAATAACAACCAGGCCTGAGGCAACGGCGCGCAGTGCGGTGCTGAGTGCAGCGTAAGTGATGAGCCTCGCTAAGGCTGATCCCTGCCGGAATTGCGGAAAGGTTTGAAAGCGTTACCATGGCTCTGGAACGCAAAGGGCAACTGAAGAAAAATAGGTGGGTTTTAGTCAGTTAAAATCTGGCACTCTGCAGCCTGTCTGCTGCCTACCTGTCCTTTCTCTGCTGGTCGTAGTGACGACGATGACACTGCAACCATGTATCGTGGTCCAACCAGAATTCTGACTTAACAAAGTTTTACAAGATCGCTTTTCTTCTCATATTCACTTAGACTCTCTATAGGGAACGCTCCGTTCAATTTGTCTGTGTATCATCCCTTGGGAAGTTGTTCATAACGTATCGTGTCAGTGTTGAAAATATTTATCTTTCAGTTGCATTGGTAGTGGAGCTGACTAGAGCAAATTACTTGCCAGTCATATATTTTAAAAAGGAATGAAGATATCCAATCGCCGATATAGCCCGAAGAATCGCCAAAATAAAGTGGCAGTGGGCAGGGCACATTGCTCGTAGAACGGATGGTCGACGGGGCTGAAAGATTCTAGAGTGGCGATCGCGCACTGAAAAAAGCAGCGTTGGAAGGCCTCCCACAAGGTGGACTGACGACCTGGTGAGAGTCGCGGGAATGTGGTGGATGCGATACGCACAGGATCGGTCGTTGTGGAGACGCTTGGGGAAGGCCTATGTCCAGTAGACGTCTTTCGGTTGATGATGATGATATATTTGATTTTTTATTGCTTCACCATTTTGCTGTCAA
This sequence comes from Mythimna vitellina, assembly GCA_949316375.1. Lineage (NCBI taxonomy): Eukaryota > Metazoa > Arthropoda > Insecta > Lepidoptera > Noctuidae > Mythimna > Mythimna vitellina. The sequence continues at coordinate 4,766,648 of OX438708.1, read as the reverse complement.
GTAAAATTATTGTAGGTATTGTTAAGAAAAGTTTGAGCGCCGGTGATATAAAGATGTTTCTTCTTTGTTAACTCAATCAATCTGTCCTACCTTTTCCCAACCATGTTGGGGTCAGATTCCAGTTTAACCAGATGCAGCTGGATATCAATATTTTAAATGGAACGACTGCTTAATCTAACCTCCACAACACAGTCCTCAATGAGCAACTCTCTTTGAGGCGTGGTTGGAAAGACCTCACAGCGTCCTCACCTTCCGCATGACGCAGGTTCTCATCGAACACGGTAAGTACAAGAAGTTCCTGCACCGGATTCGTGCGGAAGCGACGCCCGGGTGTTGCTATTGTGTGGACCGCCTGGAGAACACGGTGGAGCACAAGATGGAGGTGTGCCCCGCTTGGGCAGAGCAACGCCGTGTCCTCGTGGGGGCGATAGGTGGCGATCTCTCGCGCCGGGCCTTAGTGCAGGCCGTGGTCAGGAGCGAGGAGGAGTGGCAGGCGGCCGATCGCGTGAGGCAACGGATTTCCGGCCACCGTAGGCGCGGGCTTGCGACCGTGTGGTAACTGTCCGGACTGAGCCCAAGTCGTTGACGGCACGTACTGTTCCACGCGCGCCTCAGGGAGATGTCAGTAAATCGTAGGGGCCCAGCAAGGCCGAAGCCTACTGTGGCCACGGGTAGTATGAAAGTGAAACCCGAGGCCTTGGGACGAAGACGGAACGTAAGACGAAAGAAGGAACAGGAGTGAGTTTTTAGTCAGTAAAAGTCTGAAATTATCTTCCGCTCCACCCAAAAGCGCGATTTTTCATTAGATGATTTTCCCCCAAAAAAAAAACCCTCCACAACACAGTAATTGGTAACGCGATACCTCTTGGCAACACTGATGTCAGAGTTCCTGGATTCCTATCCGGAACGATTGTCAAAGATCTACATCAGGATATCAGTCGAGATCAACGGCATAAACGTGCCTTCTGAGGTACGGAGGAACGTCCATTCCTCTCACTGTCAATCGCTCGGTGAAGTAGAAGTCGCTCGGTGTCCTTCTTCTGTCGCTCGTCATCCAGGTGTCTTGAGCCCGTGACCTCAGAGTCCTGCCTACCATAAATGTATGCAATTGTAGTTTCGGCGTTTAGGAATCGAGGCAGTTCCTTTGCCGTTTCCGGCTCTGAAGTTTCCTTCTACGAGTGGGAATTCGATATACGACTAATACCTTATCTAGCTTTCACGTTAACGTAGTCAGAGAGTTCTTGATATTCAAAAATTGCTGAACACTTTAGAGAAGATGCTACTTAAAAAATGCTATTACACAATGACCAGTTTCTGAATGACAAATTGAATTAATCAAAATTCTAGAATTATTATTATGTCATAACTTCTTTCAATTTTATTATAATTTAATCGAACTGGTTTGAATGTCATTCTTGACAAAACATAAGCACACCATGTATTTAAACATACAACCGTTTTATTTCGTTATCTATGTTTAACAAATAAATGATTTATTATTTATGCTTAACCCTGCAGATATTATAGAGCATCAAACTTATCTATGAATGAAAAAAAAAAACTCACAACGTTTAAATTCAACAGCATGTTGCCTGGTGTACCTCAACCCTAACAATAGTGAATCTCATATGCACATCACATGCAGATCTTTTGTGTGAACGCACAATGGCCATCAGAAGCAAACTTTTTAGCTTGTTTTATATGAAAACAAAACACCATTGTTCCCTGCTTTATTTTTTAAATATTTTTTTTTTGTTTTTAAATTGTACTCTCGCTGTTTTGTTCAACGTTTAGTTTTCTGATGGATGAGTTTTGACGTGATTTTTTGTTAATGAGCAGTATTAATTTACTGATTAGTCCTTACATTTTTTGTTAATTGCTGAGTAATCTGAAAAATACAGGAATTCGATAGATGCGAGATGCACAGGACCGGTTATAATGGTGACACTTGGAGGAGGCCTATGTCTAACAGTACACTTCTTTCAGCTGAAGTGACGATGATGAGTAGTTAAGCACACAGATACGATATACAAGATATACACACTATTCTACTGGGCTACCGTATTTACGACGAGCAAAAGGTAGTTTGCTGTCCGCCTGTCCGGTAACGAACGAGCTAGAGTTGTCTATAGTACGTAGAGTTTCACGTGTGCCCCAATAAGAGGTCAGCAATACCGACCCTAGCAGGGGCGATGCCCACTAGGATAGAGTGAAAATTCTGAAAAAAAAAACCGCTGCCCTAGAACGCAAAGGTCAACTGAAGGATACAGCACACATTTTTTTGTTTTTGTGTTGTTGCCTATTGTATTGACTGCATCGAATAAATACTATTCTATTCTATTCTATTCTATTCTATTCTATTCTATTCTATTCTATTCTATTCTATTCTATTCTATTCTATTCTATTCTATTCTATTCTATTCTATTCTATTCTATTCTATTCTACTCTAATACCCACCTCGAAAAAAAAGGATTCCTACCCTCACCCGCCCTTTAACATTTTTCTTACAATTTATACTTGTAAATTTACGCATTGAGTCATAACTGGCAGTGGGCAAGGCACATTGTTCATAGAGACTGAAAGGTTCTAGAGTGGCGACCGCGCACCGGTTAACGCAGCATTGGAGGGCCTACCATAAGGTGGAGCGAAGACCTAGTGAGAGTTGCGGGAATGTGGTGGATGCGAGACACACAGGATTGGATGATTGTGTAAGGAAATGATTTAATTTTCCTCTTGAAGATGTCTTCAAGAGGAAAATTAAAGATCATTATTTTGGATGTCCAAAGAAGGGCAGTCATGTAGGGAGTGTGGGAGCGAGTTCCAAAGAAGTATTGCAGTGACAGAGAAGTATCCATTATAACGGTTCGCGGACTTGCGGATGGCGAACAAACCGTCCGGACGGAGCCCAAGTCGTTGACGGCGCGTACTGTTTCACGCGCGCTTCAGGGAGAAGTCAGCAACTGTAGGGGGCCCAGTAGAGTCGAAGCATATTGGGGCCAGGGGTCTGATTCTGAAAGGAAGACTCAGCCCCGGTGCGAAAGGCAACGTAAGAACAGAATTGGGTTTTGAATCCGTAAAAGTCTGACACTATCTCCCGCTCCGCCCAAGAACGGGGGATGTCATGAGATGATTTTCCCACCGAAAAAAAAAAATATCATAACGGCTGGAAGTGTGAAATGGAGTACGAATAAAAATAAAATAGAAAGTGCGACAGGGTTTACCCCTCAGGACGAAGTACTTAAAGCGTTTAACGAAGGTATTGAGGAGAATTAAGATTATGCTAATTTATTGTTGTATTTTTATTATTAAGTTATTATATAATTGTTTCTTCATTGTGTGTCTGTGAACTAAATAAACGGTTTTTCTTTCTTTCTTTAAAAAAACAGTATGCGAGCAAAGCCGCTGGCAGAAGCTTGTTTTTAATATTACCTAATTGTGTTAATTCATTTAATTTATTTAAAACATTTATTTAAAACAACAACAATGTTTCATTAGTGCATAAAACTAATAAAACATTGTACAAAGGCGGACTTAATGCCTTAGACATTTATGTTTCATGTGCTTTATATAATTTGTGTCTAATTATTGTAATTTTCATTCTATTGTTCTGGTAAAATACATAAAGTAACAAAGTAAAAATAAATACTCTACTATAAAAAAACGTTGCCTGTAACTTTGGGGAATACATTTGTAAATGTTATATGATATTGTGTTATGAGTTTACAGAAAATCAAAATAGAAAAACATAAAACTTACTCAGTTACGTATTTCTGTTTTTTTTTCGTTTTGGTACACTATCCCTAGAGTCTCGGTTCTGTCAATATTTAACATCGGCTACGGCTTTCATTAGCCACGAACCCTGAAAGAACAAAGTAACAAGAACATTACCAATATGACTCAATAAAAAGTTGGTAAAACACCGCTATTTTGTGGCCGAAATGAACACGCTGCGAGATTGCGTTAGCGAATTAAATTTAATATGTGGTGAAACAAAGTATGATTCGCTGAATTTACTGTTGTTATTTAAAATCTAGGTTAATGTAAAATTTTTTGGGGTTTGGGATTATTTTGTTAACTCAATAAAAGCCAAAATTGGGTGTGGTTACCACGTCGGGGTCACCAATGTGGTTACTGTATATTTGGTGTGTTTAGAATGGGTAAATAACATAGAGATTGAGAGTTCACTTAGTGTTTTAGGAGTCGAGTGCTGCAGTGACAAATTTCCACGTGTATCAAACGACGTTTTTCAATACACTTACGAAGATATAATACACAAACAAGGGTTGGCCAGCGACTTGTGCAGGTTGCTTAGCGCCTAGCCTGAAACGATAAATACAATAAAATGTGGCGAGGGTGACCTCGCGCACTTTTTCACACTAGTGGGAAAACAGTAAATGGCGTGCCAAAAAGCGGTAGGGTTAGGGGCGGGTTTTCAAGTGTGTTGTTGACTTTGATGTTTACCGGAGGTAATATTAATTTTGACCTTTAACAGATTATGTGAAAGTAAAATAAATGAATGAGATACTTTCGGCATGAACGGCAGTTTTACCAACTTGACGTGTATGAAGTCGCAGGCAACAGCTAGTTTTATAATAAGAACCTCGTTGTCTTATACATATGTATCTAACTAATTAAAATGGACGATGAAAGTTCATAAAAAATCATCAATCATTTAAATTTTCCGTCAACAAAATCTTTCTCCACAATACAGCCCGACAACATTGTATATTTTTTCCAGTTCTTAAAAATCAGGAACAAGCTCAGCACTGTTTCAAGCATTGCTTAGAAGACTCAAAGTGAATGAAACTGCCACGCCATTTCTTAGAAAATTTACAATAACCAACCGTATTTCACAGTCAATAAAGAGTACTGTGACGGCAAAAATAACTTTGCCACTTATCTTAAAACACTTCTGAATGCAAATAAGCCGCAATCTGGGTGCATTTATGAAAAAGTTGTGCAGATTTTTGAGTCAAAGATAGTTTTGCTCTAAAGTAGGCGAAGGAAGAAATTTAAATAGTTACTACGTTAGCTTACAAATTGCCTTCCTAATCTTCTATATGCAAAAGCTTTTGCCTGCATTGCATTCGACAAGAAGACGCTCAGTGTACTTATTTGTAAAAGTTTTAGAGCTTGTTTAAAACAGTTGGCTCTCTTTTAGAGTACTGTCGTATCAATGGGACCCTATTACTAAACCTTCGTTGCCCGTCCGTCTGTCAGCGGGCTGTATCTCATAAACCGTTACAGGCATAAAGTTGAAATTATTCACAAAATGTGTATTTCTATTGCTACTACAAAAACGTATAAAAAAATTAATATAAAGTAAAAATATATTTTTTTTTAATAAAACATATTTTTTTTACTTTAATAAAATAATTATTTAATTTTTTTAAGGGAATAATTATTTAAATTTACGGGTACCCCGTACAAGAAACATTATTTTGTTGGTGTCTTTTGTTCGATTTCAATATTGTATTAGGTAACCCTACGTGTGCGAGACCGACTCGCAGTTGGCCAGTTGTTTTATTGGTGTGAGAAATCATCCTTTAACAAATTCTAATTCTACTGCTGTCAGACTTTCTGGCTCCTGCCTATCTGTAAAGACTGTCAAAGATTTACAAATGAGAGCCGGAATCAATGGTATAACGTGCTTTACAAGGAACGGAGGAATCTTGGTATGTTACGATGGACACCCATCTACAGAGTGACTATCAATTCGCGCGGGTATCTTTTAGCCACGGTCCTCTTTTATTTGTCATTTTAATAATAATAATAATTTATTACATTCCTTTTAGTTTGTAAATAAAACATGCTTTGCTTTTAGTTAATTAAATTGAGGTTATTTAATATAGTGAATTTAATTCATCATCATCATCATCATTTCAGCCGAAAGACGTCCACTGTTGGACATAGGCCTCCCCCAAATGCCGCCACAATGACCGGTCCTGTGCGTCTCGCATCCATCGAATTCCCGCGACCCTCACCAGGTCATCGGTCCACCTTGTGGGAGGCCGTCCAACGCTGCGTTTTCCGGTACGTGGTCGCCATTCCAGAACCTTTCGTCCCCATCGACCATCTGTTCTGCGAGCAATGTGCCCTGCCCACTGCCACTTAAGTTTGGCGATTCTTCGGGCTATGTCCGTAACCTTGGTTCTCCTGCGGATATCCTCATTTCTGACGCGATCACGCAGGGATACTCCGAGCATAGCCCTTTCCATTGCCCTTTGAGTAACTTTAAGCCTTCTGATGAGGCCCATTGTAAGCGACCACGTTTCGGAGCCATATGTCATCACTGGCAACACACACTGGTCATAGACTTTTGTCTTGAGACACTGTGGCATATTGGACGAGAAGACACCGCACAGCTTCCCGAACGCTGCCCAGCCGAGTCGGATTCGACGATTGACCTCTTTCTCGAAGTTAGACCTACCCAACTGGACTGTCTGTCCCAGGTAAACGTAGTCGTCCACAACTTCGAGTGTAGAGTCTCCGATCTTGATAGGAGTGGGTGCTACATGGATTTTTACCATGACTTTGGTTTTGTCCATGTTCATTTTAAGTCCCACTCTTTTGGAAGCTCTACCGAGGTCACCGAGCATTGTACTGAGCTCCTCCGTAGTCTCAGCCATGACTACTATGTCGTCGGCAAATCGAAGGTGAGTGATGTACTCGCCATTGACATTGATGCCTAGCCCTCTCCACTCCAGAACCTTGAAGACATCCTCCATTGCGGCCGTGAAGAGTTTCGGAGAAATAACATCTCCTTGCCTCACACCCCGCTGCAGGAGGATAGGTTTCGAGGTCTGGTCCTGAAGTCGGACTGACATGGTGGCGTTTTTGTATAAACACTTCAGCACTTCGATGTACCGATAGTCAATCTGGCACCGTTGGAGAGACTGCAGTACAGCCCAAGTCTCGATCGAATCAAAGGCTTTCTCATAGTCCACAAACGCTAAGCAGAGAGGCTGATTATACTCCTCGGTCTTCTGTATAACCTGCCGCAGCGTATGTATGTGGTCTACGGTGCTGAAGCCTTTTCGAAATCCGGCTTGTTCGGGAGGCTGGAAGTCGTCAAACCTGCGCGCAAGACGGTTCGTGATGACTCTGGAAAACAGCTTGTAGACATGGCTCAGAAGTGAGATGGGCCTGTAATTCTTCAGCAGGGTATTGTCACCCTTCTTAAAGAAGAGTACCACCACACCTCTGCTCCATGCCTGTGGCGTTTTTCCCTCGAGTATGACGGAATCGAACAACTTCTGAAGGGCCTTTAGGACCGGTTTTCCACCCGCCTTCAGGAGCTCGGCCGTAATTCCGTCTTCACCCGACGCCTTGTTGTTCTTTAACTGCTTCAGAGCCATCCTAATCTCGTACAGGCTGACGTCCGGGATATCTTCGGTATAGTGTCGAGTCAATCTAGCTCTTGGGTCGTTTGCTAGATTTGCCGTGGGTTCGGAGATTGACGTGTACAACTGTCCATAAAAAGCCTCGATCTCTCCCAGAAGCTCCGATTTGGCGGATATGACTCTGCCATCGTCGGTCTTCAGTTTCGTGAGCTGACTCTGCCCAATAGACAGATCTCGTGCAAATACTTTAGAGCTCTTATTCCGCTCAATCGCATCTTTAATCCTCTCGGTATTAAATCGGCGCAGATCGCGTTTCAGAGACTTTGAGATCTGTTTATTGAGCTGCCGGTATGTGCACGCATCATCTGAAGACTGCAAAGTCATCTCACGCCTCTTCTTCATAAGCTCGAGAGTTTGTTCTGATAGCTTCTTGTTCTTTTTTGTACAGTGAGTCTTGAAAAATTTAGACCCCACCGTATGGACAGTTTCCACGAACCCATCGTTATATTCGTCCACGGAGCTTCCTAGGCACTCGAAACGATTGTGGAGTTCGAGCTGAAAACTCTCGGAGTTATGGATCTGGATCTGTGCTGGACGGAGCGTAGACTTCACCAGTCGAGACCTTTCAAGCTTAATATTGATATTCAATGTGCCTCTTACCATGCGGTGATCACTTCCAGTTTTCACCGCATTGATCACGGAGACATCATTGAATATTTGCTTCTTCGTCTTTCGAATTTAATTATAGTTTATTTATTATTTCTTAGGTTCTTAGTACTTTTTAGCTTGACATACAGGTTCAACCTAGTTCAGGTAAAAAGGCAACAATGTATGCGTTATAATTGTTTTTATGGTTCTTAATTTTAAATGTGCCACTTTTATTAAATAAACGATATTCTATTATATTCTAATACAGCGGCTCTCACCAGCCAGACTGAGTTGCTGACAACGAGACGTTAGAAAACTTCAGGAGAAGTTTTTTGATAAAATAAATTAATTTTAGAGCTGGTAGTATCAGACTTTTTCGGACTAAAACCAATCGTGTTCCTTCAGTTACCTCGATAACTCCTTTGATGATGGCAGGCTGGCTTTTTTTTTGAATTGGTAAATCAACAAACTGACTGATTAGTGACTAAAACTTAAATAATTTCCTTCACTTGCTTTTTGCGTTTTAAGATCATAAGAATCCCTTTTATGCCAAACCCCTAGCAGGCATCGGCCCTGCTAGGCCCCTACGATTCTGATAACATCTCTCTGAGTCGTTTGGAACACAACTCGCCTTCGAGAACTTGGTCTCGGTCCGAATTCTCCAAAGCGAGTGGTTGCCTACGTCAGTCGAAGATCACTCTGTGCCTATTCCTGACGCATGCGACGGCTCCTATTGCGGCAGCTGTACGTTCCTTCACTCTCAAAGTAACTATTTCAAATGTTCCCGCAGCCAGTAACTGGCTGGTGAAGCTACTATAATATGATTAAAAAGGGCAGGGCAAGTGCGAGTCGGACTCGCACCCTGAGGGTTCCATACAAACTTTTCTATGTAAATAGTTCAATTCCGGAATGAAGTCTCGGAAGATTTTTCCGAAAATTTATTTTCGTTGTGACGTAACAACAAATTTACAGTTTTCAGATTTATTCCTATACTTGTGTTATAAGACTTTGCTGTATGCCAAATTTCAGGATTCTGGGCCAACGGGAAGTACCCTATGAATTTTGATTTTCTCGAGAATGTCAAAATGTAGGTTTTTTTTCCATATAAACCGAAGTATCTTTTTTTCTCGTTAACTTACAAGTTTGATTTTTTTTTACAGTTTCAAGAGTCCGCAGACCTGAGGTCTATATGGTTTTAATTTCAACTCGATACCTTCACGCGTTCGCGAGATAAAGGGTCTTGACAGACAGACGGCCAACAAAGTTTTTTTTTATTTTTTATTCTTGATAGGTTCGCACTTGACCGCTATCTCACCTGATGGAAAGCGACGATGCGGTCGACGATGGAGTGCGCTTACCTAGAAGTAACCTACTTTTGACTTAAAGATTCCTTATATTCCCTTAAGAGTTTTAGCCATCAGGAAACACAGATTCCGGCAAGGAATTCCACTCTTTAGCTGTACGCACAATGAATGTGTTCCCAAAACGTTTTTTGCGTATAGGATGTCCACCATGTACCGGTGGCGCATTGCCGTAGGCCTGATGCTGATCTTATAAGGGTCCCGTTTTTTCCTTTTGAGGTACGAAAACCTAAAAATAAATCATTACTCCTCTGTAAATTGCCAATATTAACATTTCCTTTCCTCCAAAAACAACACCGACAAAAAACAATCTAATTTCCTAAACACTCTAACAAAATTAGAGGAAATACCACTTAGCGTTCATAACATAAAAACGTAAGCAAATTCGATATGACGTAAGGAAACAGACTGTTATTACGGGAGCTATTCCGTACACCTGTTTCAGCTAGATCGAAACAAGTCGACGGAATTTTAAGCGAAATGGAAGGGATATCGGTAGCCATGGCCATAATACTGATGGGCAATTGACCTGCACTGAATATGGATTAGGTAGTTTGAAATAATTGTTTTTGGTACTATATAGAACTACAGAATTATTCAGGCTTTAATTTGAATTGCCATTATGAAATCTTTCGAAAAATATTGTCTTATCTTCCACTTTGCTTTTTTTAGTGTTTTGTCCCTAAACGGTAAATCTGGACCCTATTACTAAGACTCCTCTGTCCGGCCGTCTGTCTGTCTGTCCGTCTGTAACCAGGCTGTATCTCATGAACCTTGATAATTTTTAACAGATGCGCTATTCCTACCCGCACTTAGCTAGTTTTATTTATCATGTGCCAGTTCTAAACTCTCCATATACATAGGTACTGATAAAAGAGGCTCTAAAGTATCAAGAATATTGATTTGATACAGCATTAAAGGATATCTGGCTCTAAACTTACAGCACTAATAAAAAAATCAACCGAATATATTAGTTTTTAATTCCATTTAGGCCAAGCCAAGAAAATTCCAAATGCGAATATTTGAAGATTTCAAAAGAGCTTTTCTCTATAAGGACTGCAGTTTCATGCACACTGTTCTTTTAAGATTATGACGCTAGTAACATTGCAAGCTGTTACTAAAAGAATATGAGTATGCAGGAGAGAGTACTTACCATTTAAAAGTAAATAAAAAAGAAACATAACAGTCCTTTTATTATTTTGTATGTAAGTACTTCAAGTTCTTAACAATTTTTATTTTCATATTTTACAAGGCAGCATTCTCATGAGCTATGAAACTCCCAAGGCGATTCCCGGCGACCGTGGGTGCGAATTTACATACAGTGAGCAATTGGTAGCTTGCCATCTAAAGACTAAGCTAGGATCGATGGCACGTTGAGTTCCACACGCACCACAAAAAATGACAGGACATTAATATTGACGGTGTCAGTTGGGGCCGATGTACGGTTTCAAAATGTTCGAAAGAGTTACGTGGCCTTCGCAAAGGGTTACTCAAGGTACACTGGGTTTTTAGTCAGTAAAAGCCTGAGGCTGCCTGTCCACCGGAGCGGAGCGAGGCAGCGGGGCGGAGGAACGGAGGAATGCGGAGTGGAGTCGCATACTGTGTCTGTCCACCAGAGTAGAGCGAGGCTGCGGAGCGGGGTTAGAAAGTAATGCGGAGCGGAGTCCCGCTCCGATTCCCCACTCCGTTGCCCCGCACCGCTTCCCGGTTTTATATGAATTTTTAGTAGTTCGGGAGTACGAACTAGTCCACTGAAGAGGAGTGATCACTCCATTCCTGATCGTTAATCATCATCATTTCAGCCGAAAGACGTCCACTGTTGGACATACGCCTCCCCCAAATGTCGCCACAATTACCGGTCTTGTGCTTCGCGCATCCATCGTATTCCCGCGACCCTCACCAGGTCATCGGTCCACCTTGTGGGAGGCCTTCCAATGCTGCGTCTTACGGTACGTGTTCGCCATTCCAGAACCTTTCGTCCCCATCGACCATCTTTTCTGCGAGCAATGTGCCCTGCTCACTGCCACTTAAGTTTGGCAATTCTTCGGGATATGTCCGTAACCTTTGTTCTCCTGCGGATATCCTCATTTCTGACGCGATCACGCAAGGAAACTCCGAGCATAACCCTTTCCATTGCCCTTTGAGTAACGTTAAGCCTTCTGATGAGGCCCATTGTAAGCGACCACGTTTCGGAGCCATATGTCATCACTGGCAACACGCACTGGTCATAGACTTTTGTCTTAAGACGCTGTGGTATATTGGAAGAGAAGACACCGCGCAGCTTCCCGAACGCTGCCCAGCCGAATTGGATTCGACGATTGACCTCTTTCTCAAAGTTAGATCTACCCAGCTGGACCGTCTAACCCAGGTAAACACATTCGTCCACAACTTCGAGTGTAGAGGTTCTGATCTTGATAGGAGTGAGGGATATCATTAGATGATTTTCCTACTCAAAAAAACCCCATACATGTCATAACAAGCAGCTTTCTATCGGTTTTTTTTTTCAATTTATATAAACCAGTGCTTGACTGCGATCCCACCTGACGGTAAGAAGAGATGCATTCATTGATGGTAACGCGCACTAGTTTATTAAGAGCCTATTCACTCTAGCCTTGAAGACACATAATAGTTGGACGAGAAGACCGCAGCAGGCAATTGGACCAGAACTTTCAGAGATTACCTCCTAGAAACAATAAAAACTAACTTTACCTCTTTATAACATTTGTAAATCATTCATCATTTCAGCCGAAAGACGTTCACTGTTGGACATATACCTCCCCCAAATACCGCCACAATGACCGGTCCTGTGCGTCTCGCATCCATCGGATTCCCGCGACCCTCACCAGGTCATCGGTCCACCTTGTGGGAGGCCTTCCAACACTGCGTCTTCCGGTACTCGGTCGCCATTCCAGAACCTTTCGTCCCCATCGACCATCTGTTCTGCGAGCAATGTGCCCTGCCCACTGCCACTTAAGTTTGGCGATTCTTTGGGCTATGTCCGTAACCTTGGTTCTCCTGCGGATATCCTCATTTCTGACGCGATCACGCAAGGAAACTCCGAGCATAGCCCTACCTACTGATATAGATATACCAACTTGAAAAAGAGATAAAACAGATGACGATGTAGTGATATCAGTAGCTTTAATTCTTTTCCGGATACTTTATTTACTTGTATAATTAATTATCCTTGAATCAAAGGCTTTGTAGATAGTTTCTCCTGTTCCAAATTCTATAAGACTTGAGCTTTGAATAGAACAGTAGCGTAACAATCAGAATAAGTAATATTGTTATCTTCAGTGTTTCATTCGGTATTCCCTTTGGCTTTAATTCCCGTACAATTTGTGTTTCTCGAGTAATTAACTGCAAATTCTCTCTAAGTATTTGTGTGGATTTCTTCTTTGATGTTTTAGTATTGTGAGGATTAAAGCCAGGATGTATGGAAGTAATCAAGGCAAATTGCTTGAATGATGCTAGCTGGATTTGCGTTAAAAGGGCTTTGTTTTTGCCTCATAAGTTTTTCTCATCACTTTTAAGGTGATGGCACGTGAATACATTCGTAAGAAGTTGGTGTAATTATCACAGCGATGATTTGTTGGATACGTTTTTCATAATAAGATTGTTAATTTGTATGTATGTATCTAAGTATATATTTATTATTGTTTTCCTAATCTAGTTTACCATTATGTTGCACCTACCATGTTATATTTCTGCACCACCTAAGGTCGACTGGTAGAAAATGCCTAAGGCATTAAGTCCGCCTTTGTACAGTGTTTCTTACTAGTGCATAAAGATTTAATAAATAAAGAAATTTTTCTTGGTAATAGTGGATGAATATTGACGAGTAGCGTATGGTATCGAATGAAAAGAATTGCTATTGATAGTGATGGAATGGTGCTCCATTTCATCACTTCCAGTGAGCATCGTAAAAAGCGACTGAGGGAATTAACAGAAAATGGGCAGGAAAAATTTTTTGTTGTTGTAAAAGTGGATGAAAACAATCAATCAATGACGATCAGCGTATAGTGTTGGATGTAGAGACGTGAATATCACGATCGCATCTTTTCTCGTGGCTGCTGCTTAGGGTCGCCGCACACAGGCTACCAGCCACAACCACAAAACGACGCTACCGGCGCATATGTCCTGTAGGTTTCATACGTTTTGGATGGATTCACCGCACACGGTTGACGCCAGTGGCCGCGACACGCTACAAATCACCACGGCTTGTTTCTTGTGTCCCAAATCGGCCACTAAACGCCGATACAAAACACCGACACACACTAATTGCGCATTTAAACCTTCTTCTTTAGAGTCCATTATGATACTGCGCGTATGGGTTAAAAAACCTAGCAACACCGGCTTCAATTGGTTGTCGCACGCCTCAGCTTCCTTTGTGGCCGCATCTAGCTGTGGTATTTGGCCCATGTGCGGCGGCACTAAGAGCAAGGTATGCCTCGTTTGGGCAGAGCACCGCCGTGTCCTCGTAGGGGAGATCGGCGGCAACGATCTCTCGCGCCAGGCCTTGGTACAGGTCATGATCTGAAGCAAGGAGAAGTGGCAAGCGGTCGCTTCCTTCTGCGAAGCAGTAATGCTAGCAAAGGAGGATCCCGCACGTGCGATAACGATTCCGATACCTATTTCCGCCCACAGTAGGCGTGAGATTGCAGACGGCGAGCAATGGGTAGCTTGCCGTCCAACCGTCTGATAATCGTCCAGACCGAGCCCAAGTCGAAGCTTGCTGGGGCCAAGAGTCTGCTTCTGAAAGGAAGATTCGGCCCTGGTATGAAAGAAACAGGAGTGAGTTTTAGTCAGTAAAAGTCTGACACACCCTCACGTTCCACCCAAGAGCGAGGGATGTCATTGGATGATTTTCTCAAAAAAGGTTTCTTTTTCTGTTTCATCTTCTGACATACCTATAAGCTCAGTTCTTACCCGACAGCCGGAAAGCGAGCTATTGATTACTCGTCGTTCGCAAGCCCATGCTTACGTTGGCCATGGATTGCCACGCAACTCATGACACCCGGGGCGTCTCCTGTAGAAGGATGAGAGGAGGAGGATGAGAGGAAGAGGATGAGGATGTCCGTTCCCACGGGAGGAGTTATTTGGTGATTTCCAACTGAACTACCTTCGTGGTCTCGTGGTCAAAGGCGCAGCTGCTGAGCCCAAAGGGGTGCTAGGTTGGTTTTCCGGGTCAAAAAGTGCTATTGGGTTTGTTCAGGAATTACTCTGTAGTGACCCGGAGTTTGGAAGTGAGAAATCACGTAAAACCGTTTATCATTTGCCTAATCACTCTTCGGTCGTGTCGGATTACCGTCTCATCGGACTATGAAAGTAAAGGATCAGAGAGTGCACCTGTGTTTGCACACACTTATGTTCTATAATATCTCCTGCGTACTGGGTTAATCTCTATTGAGATTACCCATCGTAATTTTTATTATTACTCATCAATATTACTCATCAGCCTTTTAATGTTCCCATTGCTGGCCTCCTGTCTCTAGGAGAGGGAAAGCCACGCGGGCCCAGTGCGGGTTGGTGAATGTCACATGTCTTCGAATTTATAGTTCTAGGACATGCCGTGAGGAAACCCCTCACAATGTTTTCCTACACCGTTTTGAGAGCAGTGGTGATGAAATAAATTACATAAAGTAATGTGCCTGGCTGGGTTTGAACCCGCGGCCTACAACTCGTAAGTCGGGGCCGTTACCATTTGGCTATCACTGCTCTCAAAAAAGGATAGAGGTCTTTAAATTGAAAAAAAGTATTTCTTAACCTTTCGATTACTGTAATTAGAGAGACAATAGAAAGACGAAGGCGTTTGCTTGTGGTTTAATGTATTAAATATGAAACTAAATCCTTAGAGAAGGATTTTATGTCTGTATAAAGATACATACATGAAACACACCAGTCTAAAGTTTGATGTTAATAACGGTTTGAATAAATATTGGCTCACTTTGATCAAATTTCAAAGCAAGGTCTCGTTTTATAGTTATTTACATACTAATAACGAAGCTTTGAAACTTTAACATCAAATGTTTGTCGAAATTCTAATTGCTAAATATTATATAGTAACACAGACTTGAAAGTCACACAAAGCGCAATGGAAAGGGCTGTGCTCGGAGTTTCTTTGTGTGATCGAATCAGGAATGAGGATATCCGCAAAAGAACCAAAGTTACCGACACAACACGAAGAATTGCTAAACTTAAGTGGCAATGGGCAGGGCACATTGCTCGCAGAATGGATGGCCGTTGGGGCCGAAAGGTTCTGGAATGGCGACCACGTACCGGAAGACGTAGCGTTGGAAGGCCTCCTACAAGTTGTACCTATGACCTGGTAACGGTTGCAGGAGTCCGATGGATGCGAGTCGCACTGGACCGTTCATTGTGGCGGCACTCGGGGCGAGGCCTACGTTCAGCACTCCTGTTGGACATAGGCCTTCCCCAAGTCTGATCATCGGATTTCCGCAACCCTTACCAGGTCATCGGTCCACCTTGTAGTCTGTAGTAGCCCTTCCAACGCTACGTCTTCCGGTACGTGGTCGCCATTCCAGAACCTTTCGGCCCCAACGGCCATCCATTCTGTCGGATTCAGTTAGGTCGCTGTCCGCAAAAGATTACCCAGGTCGATAAAATGTTGTATTCCACGTGTGCCTCAAAGAAATGTCAGCATAAATGACGGGTACTGTCAGTGTCAGGTTCGATGGCATTTGACTTAGATGATAATGAGTTAGAACAGTGGTAAGCTAATGATAATTACCCCGACTTACCAGTTGTACGTAGTGGGGTCAGACTTAGGCAGGCACTGCAGTTTGTGTAATTTATTTCATCGCCACTGCTCTAAAAACGTTACACAGGAAATAAAAACTACTAAATCCTGCATCGCGCAATTATTTTTTGCAAACATTTGAACATATACAACAGCCCGGAATTTTCTATCGGGCAGTTGCCTGAACCAGACGTAACACCCGTCTGGTGTAGGAGGATCCTCTTTTTTCAACGGAGGTATGTGGGGCTTTACGCTCTATTCTACAGACCTCCTAAAACAGAATCTATCAGATAAATTTTCAGCAAAAAAGCTGGGAATCCTTGCGAAGGTCAGACAGTACTTCACGCCGGAACAGCTGCTCAAACTTTATCAAGCGCAAGTTCGATCGTATATGGAGTACTGCTCTCATCTTTAGGACGGATCTGACCGATACCAGCTTGATGCACTTGAGGGGCTAGCCAGGAGGATCATTGACAATGATGCACTCGTTGAGTCGAGGCTTCAAAGTCTTGAGCATCGACGCCGAGTTGCTAGCCTGTTGGTTTTCTACCGGTTGCATTTTGCGGAGTGAGCATCGGAATTGCATAACCTAATTCCGTCTAGCCCGTTCCATCATCGGACCACCAGGCGTACGCTAATGCGCCACCGGTACTTGGTAGATATCCCACCTTTACGCAAAAAAAGTTTTGGGAACACATTCATTGTGCGTACAGCTAAGGAGTGGAATTCCTTGCCGGAATCTGTGTTTCCTGATGGTTACAACCCGGGAATCTTTAAGTCAAGAGTGAATAGGTTACTTCTAGGTAAGCGCGCTCCATCGTCAACCGCATCGTCGCTTTCCATCAGGTGAGATAGCGGTCAAGCGCGAACCTATCAAGAATTAAAAAAAAACAAGATAAACATACCGTGTTATAATCATCTCAATCATTCCATTGGAGGTGCATGAAAGGAGCCTCCACGAGTGGCGTTAAATATATCGTTCTGCGGTTCCAAACGCCCGGCGCACCCTGTCAGCTAGCACTCGGTAACGCAGAGTCTTGTTGACTAATCCTTTCACCACGATGGTAAACTCAAACGGTTCTCTTCAGGACCACGACCAACCGTCTTTCTTAAGGCCACTTAATAAAAATAACACCTCTGAGGGGAATCACCTGCTTTCCAAGCCCGCACTCACTGTTATCTCAATTAACATTGAAGGTTTCTCAGAAAACAAATCTGACCTTCTTTCCCAGTTATGCCAGTCCACGAATTGTGTATCACCTCAATCTACCCCTTCAAAAACGAGTCTCGATGTTATGTTATAAAGCCAAAGCTTATAAAACGTTAACATCAAATATTTGTCAAAATCTAATTTCTAAATATACATAGAAGCATAATTATATGAATCTGTTCAAAGTCAGACCTCAAACTGTGTCGGTATCGCAGGTAGAATAAATTAATGCAAGGACACCGTGAAAATGTGTTGTGTTTTGGAGTAGGTAACTTGGAGGTGATATGACAGTTTAATTTCGTGTTTGTAGAACATTTTGTGATGGTAGAGAGTGGAAATTTGTTTTTGGTTGTTAGAAGGACAGTGATGGAGATATTATTTGGTTTTCAAAACTAAAGGTAGATTGTAAAGTTAATAATTGGAAAATGTATTCACCCTTACGTTTTTGAAACTTCAACGGTCGTGACTAAGCGTTTACATCGAAGGACTGGATTTATTTGCCTGCTCCGGTCTTCCCGTCCAACTATAATTTAGGTATCTTCAAGGCTAATAAACTAGTACGCCCCACCATCAATGATTGCATAACTGTTTACCATCACGTGGGATCGCAGTCAAGCACTGGTTTATAAAAATTAAAAAAGAAAAAAAGGTAAAGACTGACGATAATTTTGAATGATATTGTTTAATTCACTAAACCTCAATCAAACGCTGACGTTAGCTTTCTCATTGTCTTTCTATTGTGTCTCTAATTACGATATTCGAAAGTTTAAATAAATCCAGTTTTGTAATCTTAACCATCATCATTATCGGTTCCGACGAAAGACTTCCACTCCACAGTGCTCCAAGTGTCGCCACAATGAACGGTCCTATGCCTCTCGTATCCATCTCAGTCCCGCGACTCTCACCAGGTCATCGTGGGAGGTCCTCCAGCGATGCGTCAATCTTCAGTTCAATCTATCAGAAATGAGATAAAACTGGTGCCATTGTTTTTTTTTTTTCTGAACTTGATTTATTCACTACGAAGTCGTGTATTCAATCTAATACTTACCAAACATTGGTTCGACAACTGTTTTATTTTGCACTGCAAGGACCACTGACCAGGGCCGAGTCCCCTGGTATGAAAGGCAACGAAGGAACAGGAGTGAGTTTTTAGTCAGTAAAAATCTGACACGCCTTCCAGCTCCGCCCAAGAGCGGGGAATGTCATTAGATGATTTTCGAACCGAAAAAAAAAGATGTCGCTACATAATTTATCATTTTAACCCTTTTTAACTGTTGATGGTTAAGCGTCCAACAGAAACATTTAAAAGACAAAAACTATTTCTGCATAATAAAACCACTAGCAAATCATTTTATGAGCATTCAAATTGTTGAATGCTCATAAAATGATTTGCTAGTGATTTAGTTTAGTTGTATTTGAAAAATTAAAATGTACCACGCCACCCATTTGTATTAAAAGTTTAAGTGCTTATTCGTCCTTGTCCTGTGTCCAAGATCACGGCCAAAATCTAGTTCAAAGTCACGGTTTTATAAAATGAATCATTATATAACAACGAATAGCTGTTTGTTAGTCTCGCTAAACTCGAGAACGGCTAGACTGATTTGGATAATTTTAGTCTTGAAATATTCGAGATAGGGAAAGGTTTAAACGGGGAGAAAAAATGGAAAACCACCATTCCACTTATACGCACAAAACGTTTTGGGAACACATTGTGTGGAATTCCTTGTTTGTGTTTCCTGATAGCTACAACCCGGAAATCTTTAAGTCAAGAGTAAATAGGTTACTTCTAGGTAAGCGCGTTCCATCGTCGACCGTATCGTCGCTTTCCATTAGGTGATATGGCGGTCAAGCGTGAACCTATCGAGAATAAATAAAAAAAAACACGAAAAAAAATTGCGAATACAACGCCATCTCTAATTAAAATGTCATTATAAAATGGATTATGCTGTTGTGTGTGTTAATGCCAGTAGATGGCGTTATCCTTACTATTAGGCGGTACAAAGATCACCGGGTCAGCTAGTAATATATGAAACTTATTAAAATTCAAACACAAGTCATCTTTCTCCAAAACCATAAACCAAAACACGATATACGCATTCTTACCAAATTACACGTCCATCATCATATCCCTAGCCTTTTACCAACTAGCTTCCAGTCTAGTCGGACACAGCTGAATACCCATATTTTACATGAAACAAATGACTGTCAGACATCCACAATCCAGTTACTGGTCAACACGATACTCCTTGGATAGAGTGATGGTCTCATAAAATTAATCTAAACTAATATTATATAAAGAGTCAAAGACTTGTTTTTGGTTGGTTGGAGGTAATTTCTGAAAGTACTGGGTCAATTGCTAAATTTTTTTCATCGATAGAAAGTTGATTTATTCCTGAGTGACATGGGCTATATTTTATGTACGAGGGCAAAAACGCAAGCAGAAACTAGTGATATATAAAAATTGTCAAAATTGCAAACACAGGTCTTCCAAAACCCCTTCACGCATTCTTACCGAATTACACGCTTCATCTAACACAAAATTACCTCCTCCTCTTTTCCCACATCCATTACACCTCTCCCAGCCTCCATATTGCGGGCTTAATCTGCATGTCGTTACGAGCCGTGTCTCAACTCATCCATAATTCACATAATGAGGACAAGCAGAGTACTGTAGAGGCGAAATAAGTTATTCACCGAGCAAGTTATTTAGATTTTGGTGGTCATGATAACAGTATTGTGGGGGACGGAGATTCATTGATACGCTTCTAGTTCAATTCACTATATTATATTCCTACATTTGTAAAATATTTAATTTTTCTTTTCAATTAACCCTTTTATTTGATATTCTAAAAACAATTTCTTCCTATCAAAATATGAACACCTATGCTATTTTAAACCATAAAATAATAACCATAACTAATTGACCTCCATTGGTGTAATTGCTGCAAGGCGTTTCAATGTGAGAATAAACAAACAAATAAACAAATGAATAAATAAACCTTAAAAAATATAAATATCTTGCCAGTTTGTAAATAAACAGCATGCGACCATGTACACTTCATCATGTTCACTTGTAGGATGAGAATAAAGAAAGAATGTATTTTGACAACATTTGAAGAACCGTAATTTTGTGATAGACTTTCTTGGAGTAATTAAAGAGAAAGAAGAAGAAGATTATGTTGTATATAAATTAGAAGAAGAATTCCAAGAAAGTGTGAAGATGGACAATGGACTGCATCTCAACTCATCCATAATTCACATAATGAAGACAAGCAGAATACTGTAGAGGCGAAATAAGTTATTCACCAAGCAAGTTATTTAGATTTTGGTGGTCATGATGACACTATTGTTGGGGACGGAGATTCAATCATACGCTTCTAGTTCAATTTACTATATTATAATGTTAGAAACTTTATTTATATAACATTTATAAAATATTTAATTTGCCTTTTCAATTACTCATTTTACTTATTTGATATTCTAAAAGGGAATTGTTTGTCATGGTATGGTCATGTGAAAAGGAGGGATGAGACGCATGTTACTAAAAGAGTTATGAGTTTACATGTGGATGGATGGAGAGGGAGAGGGAGACCAAAGAAATGATGGATGGATTGTGTGAAGAGTGATATGAAACAAAAGGTAGTTAGTGATAGCATGACAAGTGACAGGGCAGAGTGGAACAAAAAAACGTGTTGCGCCGACCCCAAATAACACGGGACAAAGGCAGGAAGATGATGACTTATTTTATATTCTAAAACAATTTTCTTTTTTCTTACTATCAAAATGTGAACACCTATGCTATTTTAAACCATAAACCTTAAAAACTATAACTACCTTGCCAGTTTGTAAGTTAATAGCATGCGACCATGTACACTTCACCAAGTTCACTTAGAAAGAATATGTTTTGACAAAATTTGAAGAACCGTAATTTTGTGATAGACTTTTTTGGAGTAATTAAAGAGAAAGACGAAGACGATGATGTTATATAGAAATTAGAAGAAGAATTCCAAGAAAGTGTGATGATGAAATGACGTAGACAATGGACTGCGTCTCAACTCATTCATAATTCACATAATGAAGACAAACAGAACAGTGTAGAAGCGAAATAAGTTATTCACCGAGGAAGTTATTTAGATTTTGGTGGTCATGATGACAGTTCTGTAAGGAGTGAAGAAAGAACGATTGCGTATTGAGAAAATATAATGGACAGTAATTTTGTGATAGGCTTTTTTGGAGTAATTAAAGAGAATGAAGATGATGATGATGTTATATAATAGAAGTTAGAAGAAGAATTGCAAGAAAGTGTAAAGATCAAATGACGAAGAAAATGGAACGTATCTCATCCATAATTCAAATAATGAGAACAAATGTAATGTTTGAGATAAAGAAAAAGAAATAAAGAAAAAAAAATATTTTTATTTGGCACAAACACAACAAGTTTGAAGGTAAAATAGTGATAAACCAACATTCGGTTTAAAAAATAAAATATAGTCTGCCTCACGGCTGCATCAAAAAAAGGTCCAGTTCAACATGAATGCCAGGCTAACCAGTGCCTGACGATGGTTTTCAAGTGGCCCTGAGCTTGTGAGGTGATGGATCAAATAAATTATTTCAGTTGTCTAATACTTATAACACAAGCTCTGCTTAGCTTCGAACTAGACGGCGTTGTGTGATAGTTGTGGAATATTATTATTATAGCTCTATTTCTCTTTCTGGCTCACATGACTGACATTTACACGTGGAATAATATTTATTTATTTAGGTTCACCCACAGCACATATATACACACACACATAAAAACAAATCATAGGTACAGTTCTAATATACATGCCAATTACGGGTAAACACAACATTTACAGTACATGCCAGTTTACCGTTTAGTTGCTAACTTAAGTTTTTTGTACAATTGTGACCCAAATTGAAAAGTAGAGGACAATAAAGGAATGGTTTTTTTTTCGGGTGGGAAAATCATCTCATGACATCCCTCGCTCTTGGCGAAGCGAGAGACTTTTACTGACTAAAAACCCACTCCTGTTCCTTCTTTGCCATTTTTCCAGGGCCCCGGGGGTCTCTTTTGCATCACCCCTGGCCCCAGTAGGCTTTGACCCTGCTGGGCCACTACGGTTGCTGACGTCTCCTTGAGGCGCACGTGGAACAGTACCCGCCGTCGAGGACTTGGGCACGGTTCGGACGATTACCGGATGATCGGACGGCGAGCCACCCATTATTCGCCGTCCGCAAGCCCGCGCCTACGGTGAAAGGAATCAGATTACGAGAGAAAAAAACAAACAGAGTAAGTATAAGAATAGACTCGATTACATGTCCCTGGCGTGTAGGGAGGCCAAAATTCTTGCCTTGAATTTCGCTTCAGAATCGTAATATATGTAAAGGGAGATATGTTGGTGATAAAAGTAAGATGGTGATATTTTTTTAAAAACAGAATATACCACACAGTTCCAAGCAAGCACTTGCATGAGACAGCTCTAGCTATTTGTTACATGCGTGAGGAGGATGAATATCTTCATACTAGTAAGATATTATGCATAGGAAACTGTATGGTATTGTGTTTAAAAAAATATCACCACATTACTTATATCACCAATATATCTCCCTTTACATATATCAGCTTCGGGTACGGACTTATAAAATGAATATTTTAGTATTATTGTGCTGAGAGTTTTATAGTTTGTTTCCAGAAACTAGCAATGTTTGAATAATCCCCTGAAATGAAGCCAAATTTTAAACACTATTTCTCTCTCAGAATGATAAAACTATCTTGTTTAATCCATTTCGGTTTCGGATACTTTGCGCAATAAAATCGTCATTACCAAATTGTGGGTGTAAGAAAATATTTCCCGACCCAATCCCTTTAGGGCTCAATGGTAGAACGAGTATTACCGTTTCGAGTATCGGATCCCGCAAAATAAACATCCCTAACCGAACTGGGGGTGCTAATGAGCCCAATTTTTGCTGTGAAATTAATCAAGCATTTAAAATATTATAGAATAGAATAGAATAAACTTTATTGTATGCCAAAAAAGTAAGAAAGAAAGAAAATATGTTTATTTGGCACACCATGATTAATTAACAAATACATGATTTAAAACTAAAACTAAACTTAAAAAAATAAGGAAAAATAAAATTAACAATAAAAAAATATGTCTCACGGCTACGCCAAATAGGTCCAGTACAGCATAATGCCAGACAACTACGCAGCAGTTGCCTGACGCTGGTTTTCAACTGAACCTTAGAGTGCAAATACGGATGAAAATCAGTTTTTTATATGGGAATTAAATAAATAAATATACAAGTATATATATATATATATATATAAATATGCATATATTAATGTATAGAAAATGATAAATCATAAATAGATGTTTAGTGTTAAATGTGTAGGTATATAATATGAATAAATATCGCCAACTTCTTACTATCATATGATTAAAATTTAACTGGTCTCGAGCCACCGCCGCACCGTCATACAGTGACAGTTACATTTACTATGCATTCACACACAAGTAACACAACTTATACATAAACTTGAACATAAAACTGATTATTTTTATTGTACCTTTTAGTACTATATTGACCAGTCTACACTGTACTTACATAATATTTATTTAAACTGTAATATGGAAATATTGTAAGAACAACAATTTTTTTAAAGAGTAACCATGGAGTTTCTTGCCGGTTCTTCTCCATAGGAAACGACCAATTTGGAACCGTGCACTAGCTTCTGACGTTTTATAAGTGCCCATGTAGGCCTATGTGAAATAAAAAACTTTTGACTTTGACTTTGACTTAAATCTATGGGTACAATGGCGGTAATGTGCCGCAACCTACTACGGGGACCCAGTGTGGTTGATATAATTCATTATGTCACAATTCTTCAAATTTTCAGTTCTGAGACACACCAGTTTCCTCTTATTGTTTCCTTGAACTATTTTGAGAGCAGTTGTGATGAAAAAAATTACACGAAAAAAAAGCCGACATAACTAATAATGAACGATGCGTGTGCTCCTGATTATTTAAAACAATATTTTAAAGTATTGGGCAGTTCTCATAATTTCAACCTTCGAGCGTCCAAAAACATGCTTTTTCATATTCCTTCTACCGTACTGGATTTATGGCTAATTCTTATGTTGTATCTACCATAAAACTCTGGAATTTGCTTCCCCTTGACATCAAAAAAGCCGAAAGTAAATTTTACTACTACTTGAAGTCCTCTCAACCTTAGTTTGGTCTTCGTCATAATTGTTATTTTTAAGTTCTCATAATTATAATGTATTTATTAGTTTATAATATTAGCATATACACGTATTTTATTATTGTAACTTAATTTAATGATACTACATTCTGCTTGATATTTATCTGTTATTTATTTATTGTGCACACCTACCTCAGTGTTGTCTCTTTTAACCCAAAGGTTGACTGGTAGAGAATTCCTTGTTGTATTAAGTCCGCCTATATACCACTACTGTACATGAAGTTTAAATAAATAAATAAACTATAATTAAATATCAAAACGAATTTTCAACTAAGAATAGTGTAAAGACCGCTCTCATGGTTTCTCTATTCCTTTTAGAACAGGAGGAGACAAATCAAAGGCGTTTGTATTGCTTCGGGGCTGCATACATTATTAAGCAGAGCCCTGATAAACCGACAAATTCGTATAACACCACCAACTAAACTTTGCTGTTCTGGAATTGGCAGCAGCCGACATGCAACCTTATTTCCACGGATTAAGACTCTCATTTAACCGATCTTTCTTTATGAAATGCAACCGTTAATATGTCGACTTCAATTTACTTCACAATTATTTTGCAGTTAGTAAACTATTTAATTCGATCTTATTACAAAGTCATAAGGTTGGAGTTAGTTTGTCAGTTTCATAGTCTAATAGCATTAAGGAGAAGCCACCAGGAGATTCATCAAGTTTGTTTAAAATGTTGATATTTCAAATTCCAAGTCTTTAATGGAGCGAATGTTGGTTTTGCAGGGATTGCTAGCATTAGGCGCCTTATTAAAACAAAGTTTAAACGATGCTTCTTCAGCTTGATTCAATTTCTAAACAACTTGTTTGTGATTTTGAATTAGAAGTAGTATTAATGTCTAGTACAAGCGACAGCGTATTGTGATAGTGATAGCGGTGAAAACCTACAAATAAGGCCGTGAACGTAGTACACTAGATAAGCGACAAAATTTGCCAAGAAATGAAAATAACTGGCCAAATCGGACTACGACTCGGATTCGCTCACGAAGGGTTCCGTATATTAAATTAAGCAAAAAAAAAATGCTGTCAAAATAATGTTTCTTGTATGGGATTTCCTTTTAATTTTAAATTTTATTTTGATTGTATCTATTTTTTATAAGTGACTACTTTATTACATACTTCAACAGTAATTTGCGCATCTTTGGATGTAAATAAATATCATCTTTTTTTTAGATGGAAAAACATTTGATGACATCTCGCGCCCTTGGGTGGAGCGGGGAGCGGTGTCAGACTTTTACTGACTAAAGCCCACTCGTTTGTTTCTTCTTTGTCTTGCGTTCCAGGGCCCTGGGGTTCATTTTCACTTAACCCATGGCCCCAGTAGGCTTCGACCCTGCTAGGCCCCTACGATTTGCTGTCATCTCCTTGAGGCGCGCGTGGAACACTACGTGCCGTCGACGACTTGGTCTCGGTCCGGACGCTTGCCGGACGACCGGACGCCATCCGCAAGCCTGCGCCTATGGTGGCTGGAAATCGGGATTGGGATGCCGGTGACTGGGGCGTGAGAACCGTTCCTTCGCGCTTGCGGCCTTTGCAAGCATTACTGCTTCGCAAAAAGAGGCGACCGCCCTCCATTCCTCCTCGTTTCGGACCATGGCCTGTAATAAATACCTTCTGTAATATAAAATGGCAATATAATTTCAATTCAAAGCTAGCTCAATCTCCGCCCAAAAAATTATCATTGCCATTCAACGAGGCATTGTTGCCAGTCTTCTGAGCACATTACATGACTGTACTTTGTGTTTTTGTATTATATTTATGTACCTAGTTAGGTTTTAAAAACTGAAAATTATAATAAAAGAATGTCTAAGAAATTAGGTATAAAAAATAAACAAATAAAAATAAATAAAAATACAAATGTCAAACACAGTAGGCAAAATAGCAATAACATTAAAATAACAAGTAATAGTGGTAACATTCCATGCCCTATCTGAAGGCCATACCAATATTTGTTCGGTACGGGGATCAAATACGCGACGCAGCGTAGCAGTCAACCCCTCAATAATGGCGCCAACCGTACCATCTAAATATGAATTCAATTTAATGCTGCTTCTCATATAATTATAATTAAAATTGTTACTAACATTCTTTATTGTTTTATTGTGGTATATATTTTTGTGTGGACTATGTTGTCTGAAATAAAAAATATTGTTTGATATCGCTGTCAGTGATAGACCGCCTTTGTACCCATAGATTTAAGTTAGTGTAAAAGTTTTGTTACTATTTTGGTGTGCAATAAAGTCTATCCTATTCTATCCTATTCTATCCCATTCTATCCCATTCTGTCCCATTCTGTCCCATTCTGTCCCATTCTATCCCATTCTATCTCATTCTATCCTATCCTATTCTAATCTAGTCTATTCTGTTCAATCCTATTATTATATGGGTAACTATATTTTACCCTGGGGTCCTGGGCCTTTGGAAGGCGTACGAGGAGTCGAAACCAACTCGCAGAGGCCTCTTTGACGCTTTTAGTGGAATTTGGTATCAATCGGCGATTATATCTGTACGCGCTATCCTAGTGCATCCAAGGACAACCCTCGGTTGGTGGGAAGCTATTGCAACATATGGAAAACAAAAACAATAGTGTAGTATTAGGATTTTTAAATGGACTAGTTACCATGCTAAGACTATGGCCCCTGCCTGAAAAATGTTTTTAATTGCCATCGATAAAAAGGAAGCGATTTTTTTTTTTTTTTTTGTAAAGTTACTTTGATTTGACTTATTTTAATATATTCATAAGTCTGGATGTTTTTCTACCACCAACAGTTTGGTACTAAAAATCTATTATTCATGCTAATATTATTACGAAATAACTTAGGTATTCAGCTGCAGTCAAAATCATTTAGCCGAAAGACGTCCAATGTTGCACATAGACCTCCCCCAAGTGAATGGTCTTGTGCGTCTCGCTGCCAACGGATTCCCGCAGGCGCCGCTCCAGAACCAACAGCCATGTGTTCTGCGAGCAATGTGCCCTACCCATTGCCACTTAAGTTTGACGAAAATCAACTATCTGCAAGCAAATATCATTACAAATTCTTATTCTTTTTGTTTACTCGCTGTGGGGTTTCAGTATAAAACATATGATATTTATTATGATATCTGGAGTTAGGGGTTGACACGACCGACTCGCTCGGTGGCTAGCTTACAACTGAGGGCCGAATACCTCCGCCACCTAGCGGCCAGTCTAAGCAAACAATACTGTTTATTTTTATACATCACACTCGCCTAGTCCGGCTACCCTGACTTTAAACTTAGCCTCTCAGGATTTTGCGGGCTCAGTACGCTACAGTGTGTACTTAGCATAAATTCAGGGGCTTGAGTGAGGATGCAAGCATGCACTTGTGGATAGAACAATCTAAGTGTTAGTACATCATAGCTTGCATCTCTGGCGTTATTGTTGAACTCGGTTTGCTACGCCGTAGTACTGTTGCTACGCCGTAGCGATGTTGCTACGAGTTTAGAATTGTGGGTTACGGTATTTCATCTTTTTGTTCTTGTTTTGGTCTCGTGTTTGGTTTTATACTGTTTGTGACAGAAAGAAAGAAAGAAAACAAAGAAAAAACCCAATGTAAAAATGAATTACTTTTTTTTGTTTCTTTTCTCGTAAATTTTTTTTTAAATTCTTTTTCTCCGGATTTTTTATTTGTTTTAATTTATTCTTTACTTTCTTTTCCTTTTCAATATTATATTTTTTACTTCGAATAAAACATTACTTTCTTAACCCGTCACCCGAAGGACAATAGAAAGGGCTATGCTTGGAGTTTCCATGCTTGATCGAATTAGAAATGAATATATCCGCAGGAGGACTAAGGTTGTCGACATAGCACGAAGAATCGCTAAATTTAAGTGGCAATGGACAGGGCACATTGCTCGCAGAACAGATAGCCGTTGGGGCTGAAAGATTCTAGAATGGCGACTGCGCACCGGAAAACGCAGCGTTGGAAAGCCTCCCACAAGGTGGACCGATGACCTGGTGAGAGTCGCGGGAATGCGCTGGAGGCGAGACACACAGGAACGATCATTGTGGAGACGCTTGTGGGAGGCCTATGTTCAACAGTGGACGTCTTTCGGCTGAAATGATGATGATAATGATTTTAAATTATGAATTTTATTAAATCTTATACAAGAAAATGTAACCCGGTGGTAAAAGGACTGGTATCTTTAACACAGGTTAATAAGTAACCTAATTAAGATGCCAGTTGCGCTATATTCTGTGTCGAAAGCAATCTTTAATGCACCTGAGATATTTTTGTAATCTTTTAACTGATTTTTTTTCTGAGACTCAATAAAGCGTTGTTATTAATATGTTTATAGATGGTACACTGACACTAGGTACACTCTCTCTCTCTCGCATATTTTATTACTGATAAAATTTGTAAAATCTGAGCTTTAAGATCTTGGACTATTTAATTTCTTACTCGCATTACAAAGTTACTTCAACCTAGTTTAACATTCCTTTGGTTCTTTGATTAAACACAAACTTAGAGTTCAAAGAAATCTCCAGACTTATGAACAGTTTAAAATGGGTCAAATCAATATTACTCTAATTACCCGACTACGACAAAGCCAAATGAGGGTTATGATTTTGATAGGCTATGTGTGTATGTTCTTCTGTTCCCTCAAAGCTCCTAATCTCCTCATTGAGACTCGATATATGAGGTATCTTTAGAACCGTCTTAATTGTCCGCTGAACTTAGGCTAGGTGACGTGTCACAAAACTCGATATGGCGTCCTTTAACGGACAAAAGTACCTAATGTGTTAAAATAAAAATAGAGATAAATTCGCCGTGTTTAGTATCATTTGAAAGGACTTCAGTTATACATTTCCAAAATATTGCTCAAATTTAAAGTGACACCCTCTAGCGGACAAAAAGTTACGTGTTAAAAAAAAAAGATAAATACACCGTGTTTGATATCATTTGAAAGGGCTTCAATAGAACTTATCAAAAATATCATCAAAATTCAATGTGGCGCCCCCTAGTGTACAAAAAATTTGATGTTAATAACACCAAAATAATCAAATAATAAAAAATTAAAAAATTAAAACCCGACTACGACAAAAAATTACGCTGAAAAAGTATGAAACAACTTTTACAGGATGCTGAAATAAACAAGGTAACTGGGAAAACTACGGCTTTTCTTGTTGTGTCGGGTTTTAGTTTTTTACTTTTTATTATGTGAAGAGTATTCAATTCATATTTAGCGAATCCTCTTTATACCTGACGCGACCACGCAGGATAACTCTAAGCATAGCCTCCAATAATATATTTCCGGGTATTGGAAAACATTACCCGGAAATATAAATATTAAGAAAACTCTAAGCAAAAATAAAGCCCTTTCTACTATCCTGTCGCAACTCTGCAATGGTAGACTTCGGTAGGGGATCTTCTACTTAAATAAAACTCTTGGGAGGCTATCACATTTTACTAATATACTAAGACCCCAGAGCTGGCTGACATAACTTATTTTCACATGGATGAAACCTTAGGTTCTCAGTAGCGTCTCATGTGCTTTGAATACCTGTGTACTGGTGGAGCTCCCCTTTGGGGCCCCTGAACAGGTACCAGGTGAGAAAGGGAACTAAAAATAACGAGTTATTTAACTTAATTTTTTATGGCTGATTTTATATATATCTTTTGTAGAATATTATTCTAAAGTAGTATCATAAGTGTCAGACACTTTCCGTGGACCAAAACTTCTGTCAGACGCTTTAAAGCTCCACAAGAAGGAAATAAACTTTACTTATTTTTACATGTCTGATTTTTAAATAAGTTATTGAAGTAACTATTACAAAGTTATATTTCATTATTCAGACTGATTGTAGTGACCAAACATCCAGTCAGTGCATGAAATCGTCACACTCGCTCTGAAACGCACGCGTGCTCTCGCGCTCTTGTTGTTGAATCGCTTAGGACAGGTTTTTTTTTTTATTTGTTATGTATTTTTGCAAGGACTGTGCGATCGACTTTACGTATAGTTTTGGTGATAACTTTTATATTCTTAGTATGTGTTTTTTCCTTTTGCATAATATATATTTATCACTAAACACCTATTTTGTATTTACTACACAATAATTTATACCTACATATAATAATATACATATATTTATTTACATTACATCAAACAAACTGATTGGCATCCGTAGACTCATACCAAGGTTCAGTTGAAAACCAGCGTCAGGCAACTGCTACATAGTGGCCTAGCATTATGCTGAACTGGACCTATTTGGCGCAGCCGTGAGACACACAATGTTAATGTATTTTTTTAAGTTTTAGTATTTAAGTTTCTATATTGTAATTGTTATTTCATTGTGTGTACCTGTGTGCCAAATAAACGTGTTTTCTTTCTTTCTTCTTTCTTTCTTTCTCTTACTCTCGGCCAAATATTTTTTGTGTTTAGGGGATGTTGTGTCACTATAATTAGTCTGACTACTGAAATATAGCTCTGGGATCTTAGTCTATTAGACTATTCTTCAGGATTCGATATCAGTCTATCGCGCTACAATATCTTCGCACTGCAAAAACTAGTCATGTCTTTGTTCTACTCAATTTTCAAAACTATTCCAGAACTGCAAAATCCTTAAAAGTATATTTTACAAGCCAGTTCGTTAACTATAAAAAACCTAACTCACGCGATCTCCTTTCGATATCACACTCTTTGGGTGACTTTAAGCCATCTGATGAGGCCCATAATGTTAGACCACCACTTAACCTAACTTAACCTTTAAACGTTACGTTAACCTTTTAATGTTATTTGATGAATTCAAACCCCTAAAATAAAAATTTTGAGGGGTATAAATTCATCAGATAAAGTCTCCCATTTCGTGCTGATCGAGTGAGAAATCCGTGTGTCAAACTTTTAGTGACTAAAACCCTGGATGGGTTTTGTATCCCTTCAGTAGTTCTTTTTTATTTTCCAGGAAGCGGTGACTAATAAACAACGCTAATTAATATGCCTATAGTACACAACACAAGCAGCCTTGTAATGTTCCCACTGCTGGAACGCGGACCTCCTCTCTAAAAGAGGGAATGGAACGTAATGCACCACGCGGGCCCAGTACCGATTGGTGGAGGTCCGATTTCCGGCCACCGTAGGCGCGGGCTTGCGGACGGCAAGCAATGGGTGGCTCGCCGTCCGACCATCCGGTAACTGTCCGGACCGAGCCCAAGTCGTTGACGGCGCGTACTGTTCTACGCGCGCCTCAGGGAGATGACAGCAAATCGTAGGAGCCCAGTAGGGTCGAAGCTTACTGGGGCCACGGGTAGTGTGAAAGTGAAACCCGGGGCCCTGGGACGAAGACAAAGAAGGAAGAGGAGTGAGTTTTTAGTCAGTAGAAGTCTGACAATCTCCTGCTCCGCCCAAGTGCGAGATTTGACGTAAGATGATTTTCCCGCCCAATAAAAAAAAACACGTCTTCAAATTTTTGATTCTAAGACATGCCATTTCCTCGATGTTTTCCTTCACTGTTTTTGAGAGCAGTAGTGATGAAATAAATAACCTAAAGTAATGCGCCTGGTTGGATTTGAACCCGCAACCGAGCGATTCGATCCCGATTTACGAGTCCACCACTGCTCCCTATACCTATAGTTACCTACATACATCATCATCTTCCTGCCCTTGTCCCGTGTTATTTGGGGTCGGCGCAACACGTTTTTTTCTTCCACTCTGCCCTGTCACTCGTTATGCTATCACTAACTTCCTTTTCTTTCATATCACTCTTAACACAATCCATCCATCTTTTCTTTGGTCTCCCTCTCCCTCTCCATCCATCCACATGTAAACTCATAACTCTTTTAGTAACATGCGTCTCATCCCTCCTCTTCACATGACCATACCAAGACAAACGATACCTACATACATAAAAAATGCAAAAAAAGAACGGTTTGTAAATTATTCTCCATTTTCCTAACACCTCATCTCCTTGATACGGGAACTCGAGTGGATTAGAAACCTCCTTGCTCTGATAATAACGACGGCGTAAGGAGCAAAACTGGAACGTAATAAAGTAATGGCTACAAAGGGAATATTGAGATGGCCTTATTTAAACTGAGAACGTGGTTCTAGTGATACACACTGCCTTAGAAAATGTCGAGTAAATAATAATAATAAACAGCCAAGAGTTTCGACCAACACCGTATGGTGTCTTTTTTTTCCGGTTGGAAAAATCATCTTATGACATCCCCCGCTCTTGGGCGGGGCGGGAGATGGTATCAGACTTTTACTAACTAAAAACCCACTCCTGTTCCTTCGTTGCCTTTCGTACCAGGGCCGAGTCTTCCTTTCAGAATCAGATCCTTGGCCCCAGTAGGCTTCGACCCTGCTGGGCCCCTACAGTTGCTGACATCTCCTTGAGGCGCGCGTGGAACAATACGCGCCGTCGACAACTTGGGCTCGGTCCAGATGGTTACCAGACGGTCGGACGGCGAGCCACCCATTGCTCGCCGTCCGCAAGCCCGCGCCTACGGTGGCCGGTAATTGGGATCGGAGTCCCGGCGGCGGTTGGGGCGTGAGGACCGCTGCCTCACGCGATCGGCCGCCTCCTTTGCTAGCATTACTGCTTCGCAGAAGGAGGCGGCTGCCTACCACTCCTCCTCGCTCCGGACCATGGCCACCCTATGGTGTTGGTCGAAACTCTGTCGAGGCTCTCGCTAAGTGGCTGGATCAAGGATTCGATTTAGAACAAAATTGTACCAAAATAAAAAGTTTTTCCTTTGTTATTAAAGGACACAGTGCTTGGATAGAACGAATAATAATAATACAATATTCCACAACTATCACACAACGCTATCTAGTCCCAAGCTAAGCAGAGCTTATGTTATGAGTACTAGACAACTGATAAACATACTTAAATATATCTAAATACATACATATTATAGATAAATTACACCCAGACACAGAACAAAAGCTCGTGCGCATCACACAAACATTTGTCCTGGGTGGGAATCGAACCCACGACCTCGGGTATAGCAGTCTAGGCTACTAATTACTAGATCAACAGGCCAGTCGATTATAATAAAAAGCATAATCAGCCTTAAAACGTTCCCACTGCTGGGAGTCAAGCCTCTAGGAGAATGAATGGGCCGTAATGCACCACGCGGGCCCAGTGCGGATTGATGGATGTCACATGTCTTCGAATTTTTGGTTCTAGGACATACCAGTTTCCTCACGATCACGTTACACCACTGCTCTTAAACATAGATATTAAAAAAACGTAAAACATTCCCACCAGTATGTCACAAACAATTCAGCGAAACTAGAACGTTTTTGCCCGCGTTCAGTTTCGTGCTTCACGTGGTTTTTTAGGTACGAACTCTCGAAAACCCTTTGT
This sequence comes from Mythimna vitellina, assembly GCA_949316375.1. Taxonomy (NCBI): domain Eukaryota; kingdom Metazoa; phylum Arthropoda; class Insecta; order Lepidoptera; family Noctuidae; genus Mythimna; species Mythimna vitellina. Next base: position 4,732,718 of record OX438708.1, on the reverse strand, counting down.
TTTTATCCGTCCTTTCCGTTTTAAACCTGTCAGAGATCGAATCGCCTTTTGTCGCTACTATACTTTATGTAATGTGTAATTTTAATTTCTGAGAGGTATTTTTTTCATTGAGGATACTCATTAAATAGTATGCAAATGAGTTTTTCTTTAAGATTGAATTTGGGAGCGGATTTTCTGTAGAGGACTTTCGCTGTAAGCATAAGATGCGTTGCGGCGCCACACCTCAAACGCCGTTCTCGGCGGACACACAAGCGGTGTGGCGCTGTAACATTGTTATGTCGCAGTGGTGATGAAGATGAAAATGAAGCGAGCGATTAAGTGCCCTTTCTTGTGACGTAAACTAGGCGTGTGTGACTCTTTACTGTTCCGAAACATTTGAGTGTTCCGAAAGATTGGAACAGCAGTAATATTTAAATGCATCATTTGGAGCAATTGGAACACTGAAACAATCTTTACTTTAAATAACTTACTGTCTTTTTAATATTCAAACTTAACTAAAAAAGTTCAGTTCATAAAAATATATAATACAATATTTACGTTTTAATTGCCTCTGCTTTAAATTATTCTCAAATCAAAATTCAATGAAATAAAACTGTTGGTGTCTATGGCGCAACGTAACAGATCACGATTCATAACAGTCAGTGTCTGTGTTTGTATCTTTTGAGCCTTTATTCCAAATGTTCCGTTTGTATCTTGTAAGTCAATGTTTCATTTATATCCTTTCAGCCGATGTTTCCAATGTTTCATTTGTATCTTGTGAGCCAATATTTTAAATGTTCCGTTTGTATCTTTTGAGCCGATGTTCCAAATGTTCCAAATGATAGTTTCGGAATATTTCGTGATTCAGATGAAAATGTTCCAATCGCAAAGATACACTTTACCCACGCCTAACATAAACAACTGAGAGGTGCCGCTCCGACTCGCAACGCATTCACCCCTCCCCACCTCGTCGCGGCGGTTGCAAAACTAATGCGCCGCGGCAGCTCATCGTGTGACATTCATCTTAGGAATGGGGAACACGATGCGTTGCGGCGCCGCACTGCAAATATTTCAACGAATTTGACTTGCCTAGAGTTCACTGACCTAGTGGTTAGTGGCCCTGACAGCTATACCGGAGGCCGTGGGTTTGATTCCCCCAGGACATTCACCCAGGACAAATGTGTGTGATGAGCATGATCATTTGTTTTGTGTCTGGGTGTAATTTATCTATAATATGTATGTACCTATTAAGAAATATATAAGTATGTTTATCAGTTGTCTAGGACTCATAACACAAGCTCTGCTTAGCTTGGGACTAGACGGCGTTGAGTGATAGTTGTGGAATATTATTATCACATCATCATCATCATCTTCCTGCCCCTGTCCAATCTTATTTGGTGTCGGCGCAACAACTTTTTTTTTTCCATTCTATCCTGTCAACCGTCATACTATCACTAACTTCCTTTTCTTTCATATCACTGTTCACACAATCCATCCATCTTTTCTTTGGCCTCCCAATATTATTATCACATATTCAGGTGTTAAGTAAAGTAAAAGGGGAATCGTTAGTCTTGGTATGGTCATGTAAAGAGGAGAGATGAAACACATGTTACTAAAAGAGTTATGAGTATACATGTGGATGGGTGGAGAGGGAGAGGTAGGCCAAAGAAAAGATGGATGGATTGTGTGAACAGAAAGAAAAGGAAGTTAGTGATAGTATGACGGTTGACAGGATAGAATGGAAGAAAAAAACGTGTTGCGCCGACCCCAAATAAGATGGGACAAGAGCAGGAAGATGATGATTCAGGTGTTAAGTAAAAGGATTATAAAGCTCCTCTATGTTTTCAAAACATTGAGACATATTGTTACCCCGTCAATTTTAAAGCAAGTTTACTACGCGCTGTAACAGTCACTGTTCACATACTGTATATCGTGTTAAGGTGGGACACCCAAAATGACACTAAGAGAACTTGAGGTCGCACAAAGAGCCATACTAAAACTCTCTACTTTTAAACCATTCCGTCATCCAACCAAACTTCTTTACGAGTATTGTGAGGTCTTGACTGTACGTCAACTCTTTCTCTTAAGTATTATAACAAAACAACATATTAATCTGGAGTACAGTCCAATCTTATCATCCAGGAGAAGGGGTTTGCCAGTATCTAAGACATTATTGCAATCAAAAACATCATTTGTACGGCGGTTATACCCCTTTTTGGGCCCCTACATTTATAATTAAATAAATAAAATTATTGAAATATCGTCCTTGAATAAGTTATCTTAAAAAAAATAATATCAGTGGCTTTAGAAGTTATTGTATGACGAAACGGAAAACTTACTCACTAACTTAAAGTAGTGATTAATAGCTATTTGTTGAAAAATTTCAAATTACAATTTAGAATCTACTAAATTAAATTATTGGATTTTCTACACACGGTCTCACATACACATTCATTTTTCTCATCTTACATACCCAGAGGACCCTTCTTTCAAATTCTTTATTTAGTTTAGATACAACCGTAATGTTAAGCATATTTTTGGGTAAAAATGTTTTTTTTTTGTTTTAAAGCTCACAAGTTTCACCTTACTCCTTACCCAAGGCTGCAAGGCTGAGGGCTTGAGGCGCTGCTTGCTGAAATACAGGCCATAAACCTAGTTCGGCAGCAGATGCTAACTGTTAGACACAATTGATTACATTATTTAGTTATTATATACATATAAGTAGCTTATGAGCAATTGAGCAACATAGTAAAAATATGTATTTTACTATGTTACTCAATAAATATTATTATTAATTGGCGGGCAAACGAGCGACTCCGCGCCGCCCCGCTCGTATGGCCCGCCGATTTATTAAAATATTTGCGGCACCGCAACGCATTGTGTGACCTGGCTCTTAGTAGTTACCGTTTAAATGATAAACGATATTTATTTTGCAAATAGGTTTTTACACGTCAATTTAAACTAGATGAGGCTGATGTTTCCTAACTGACTACATGTCACAACAACTATAGGGAGCTTCAAAGCTCGTATGAAAAAATGGCTTATCGAGCAAGATTTTATTCATTTGACGAATTCATGATTTGATTTAATTTAACTTTGACGCCAATATTAATTCGGACTAAAAATTATTGTGACTTTTAATAGGATTGTTTTTTATTTTAATTTGTGATTTGACTTCGATTTATGTGTTTTTTTTGTCATTTTTTATTATTTCATATTGTTACGTAATCATTAATTTGTTGACTAAGTATAGTTTAACATTCTGTATATGACTTATAAGAATCCCTTACCAATAAACTACTATGAATATGACCGTATGATATCCATTAAGCTAGAGAATTGTTCGAAGGAGACTCTGCGGTCCTAGATCACAAAGAAGAACTGAAAGAACTAAGGCGGATTTTTTCCAGTAAAAGTCTGATATTCCCTCCTACTTCACTTAGAGCAAAGTTATAAGGAAAAACATACACAGTCACGTAAAGTGTCCGGAGGCACAGTGTAGTATCCTGGATATTATGTGTATCTGTCCTCCGGTCACATAAAGTGATCAAAAATCACTTTACGTGACCGAAGGACTTACTCGTTCTTCGCCAAAAGAATCAGCATTGCCATTCAATGTGGCAATTTTTTCTTTATCGTGCATAGGTTCGCGTCATCATCATCATCATCATTTCAGCCGATAGACGTCCACTGCTGGATATAGGCCGCCCCCAAATGTCGCCACAAAGAACGGTCCTGTGCGTCTCGCATCCATCGGGTTCCCGCAACTTTCACCAGGTCATCGGTCCACCTTGTAGGGGGCCTTCCAACACTGCGTCTTCCGGTACGCGGTCGCCACTCCAGAACCTTTCGGCCCCAACGGCCATCCGTTCTGCGAGCAATGTGCCCTGCCCATTAACCACTTAAGTTTGGCGATTCTTCGTGCTATGTCGGCAACCTTGGTTTTTCTGCGGATATCTAGGTAGATAGGTTCACGTATATCCACTATATCACCTGATGGTAAACGATGATGTGGTCGACGATGGAGCACACTTGCCTAGAAATAACATATTCACTCTTATTTTAAAGACAATGTTGCTCGTCTTCTGGGCACATTTCCGGATGAGAGCGATTTGGAGGAGTACTTTGACGCCTGAGTGTTTTTTTATATTATTGATAGGTTCGCGCTTGACCGCTATCTCACCTGATGGAAAGCGACGGTGTTGTCGACGATGGAGCGCGCTTACCTAGAAGTAACCTATTCACTCTTGACTTAAAGATTCCTGGGTTGTAGCCATCAGGAAACACAGGTTCCGGCAAGGAATTCCACTCCTTAGCTGTACGCACAATGAATGTGTTCCCAAAACATTTTGTGCGTATAGGTATACTGTGTACCGGTGGCGCATTGCCGTACGCCTGGTAGTCTAGTGTATTTTGTGTTTTTGTATTATATGTACCTACATATATGAATTTCATAACTGTTACAAATCTATATCTACAAAAGCGAAATACCACTCACTGATTAATCACCTACAATCTTAAAATTTGGCAGGTAGGATCCTTATGAGTGGTAAACATCCGCTAACAACGAATTTTACGAAACTCTACCCCTAAGGGGGTAAAACGGGGGTTGGAAGTTTGTATAGAGAAACCTAATTTTACTCGGGCGAAATCGTTGGCAAAAGCAAGTCTGTAATAATAAACAAACTTTAAATCTTTTGATCAGTAATATAATCTCTAAATTGACACTTGGAAATAAAATGGCACTGTCACCATGTCCCAGCCAGAGCGAATTACACTTCTGAATGAATACTGAGCCAATCCACACCACAAACAAACTATCTACCAACATACCCACGCATTCATTACCTCCGATGACGACTAAAGTAAATACGCATTCTAAAACCGAAGGTAATCACAATTTACAGTGGTTGAGTCATTGGCTGTTTTTTTTTTTGGGTGGGTAAATCATCTAATGACATCCCGTGCTCTTAGGCAGAGCGAGAGGGCGTGACAGACTTTTACTAACTTAAAATCCACTCCTGTTCCTTCTTTACCGTTGTTCTAGGGCCCCGGGGATCTCTACCGCATCACCCATGGCCCCAGTAGGCTTCGATCCTGCTGGGCCCCTACGGTTGCTGACATCTCCTTTAGGCGCGCGTAGAACACTACGTGCCGTCGACGATATTGGGCTCGGTTCGGATAGGTACTGGACGGTGGGACGGTGAGCTACCTATTGCTCGCCGTCTGCAAGCCCACGGAGCGATTGGCTGCTGCGTTGCGGGTCGCGGGTTCTATTCCCGCACGGAACAAATATTTATATGGCCTTCACATAGGTAGATATAGGGTTTTAGGTCTGCGTGTCTGGTGGATGTCAGTTTACGAGTACATGTTTGTAAGCATATCCATGATACAGTAGTGATACTTAATGTGAGGCAAAGTTTATAAAAAAAAAATGCAGCTGCTGCGGGATTGTTACAAAGAGTCACTGTGGCCTTAGAAAACTTAGACAGATTTGTGTCTATTTTAGTCTTAGACTTAGTACTAAAACAGACCCAATCTGCCTGCCTGGCACACGCACACTTCCTCACGCTCCAATCAGAGGAGGAGAAGTTTTTAGGGTTCCATACCTCGAAAAGAAAAAACGGGACCCTTATAGATAGCCTGATCCTAGATAGTTAATGTCACAAATTTAAATTTTAAAAGTACTCTAATACAATACATATCTAAATAAAATTAAAATTCAGAGTCTACGCCTTGTATATTTTTTTAAATTTGTATTTGAATGGAAAATTTGGGTCTTAATTTCACAAAACAATAAAAAGTCGATGAAAAAAAATCCACAGGGCATGAGAAGTGTTTACGCGTCGACCATTTCAATTTGGCATACGATGCATCAAAAACCCTGCATAAGAATACCTGTAGGCTTACAAATGTTTTTTTTACTTGCGGAAATCGAACCAGTTCACTAACCGTGCCGACAAGTATGTGATGCTTTTTCACTAAAAGAAAATGCGCCCATTAAAGTGAAAGAAAACACATTTTTTCTTAACTATTAGCATATATCTCTAATTTAAACAAGAGCTAAACTATGTATTTTAATAAAAATTTGACGTTTTACCTTGTCTCTAAGCTAGAGAGTTATGCTAATAGTTTTAATGAGTATAGTTATTTAAATACATACATACGTCCCAATTTCCGACCACCGAAGTCGCGGGCTTGCGAATGGCGAGCAATGGATAGCTCGCCTTCCGACCATCCGGTAACCGTCTGGACCGAGCCCAAGTTGTCGACGGTGCATAGTGTTTTACGTCCAGCAGGCTCGGCCAGCAGAGTCTAAGGAAGGCTCGGCCCTAGTAAGAAATCCAACGAAGGAACAGCAGTGGGTTTTTAGTCAGTAAAAGTCTGACACATCCTCCCTCGTTCAAGAGTGAGAAATGTCATTGGATGATTTTCCAGTGAAAAAAAAAAATGTCGAAACCGCAACAGTATAATAAAAAAAATGAAATGAAAATGTATGTAAAAGAAATGTAAATGTATGTAATTTTTTTATCTAACTATTCAATATTGATCTGCAAATTGCAAAAACGTATGAAACTGAATTTCTCGGGCTACCCTGAAGCATTCACTTTAAAGGCTTTTCAAGGCTAGTCAACATAAAAGAATATCATACCAAGGTCTACAAACAAAACTATCGAGCTACACATACAAGTATACCTCTGCATTCATTACTACCGAAACGTAATACGCACTCGAAAACCGAAGCTAATGGACAGTTTAAATTCCATTGCGCCCTTTGATAGGAAAAGCAATAAAATTGCCTTTCAAACGTCAAACGGTATGGTAATGTATAAGGAGTACGCCTGTGTATGCGGAGCACGACGCCGATATTTCACGGATAGATCTGTTCGGATTCAGATAAAAGGGGTTGAGAGTGTGGAAATGGATTTAGTTTTTAGTTTCTTTTTTTAGTTTTACAGTAGAATATTTGATAAAGTTTTCGTGAATGGGTTTTTTATAGTCTTATCTTGGTCTCGTAATGGAAAGTCAAATTCTGCTTTGAAAATTTGGTTCGATTCTATGGTCGGACAACGCTTTTTTGTGTTTTTTTCTATATAGAATTTCTAAGTATCGACCCAGAAACATTATTTGTGGCAAGTTAACCACAATTAGGGTTGCTATTTTAAAAGTAAATATAATTGAAAATAAAAAATGTTTTAAGTACATTTAAGTAGGCCTAGAGACTCACCGACACCCTAAAAGTTACTTACCTTTTTGGAATAAAGATAAATAAATGATAATAATAATAATTTTTATTTTAACAATATCATAAAACTAATCCTTTTTGGATCCACTGTATTCAAACGCTTACATATAAATTTTTGTTTTAAGGTGGGCATACATAATTTTTTTTTTTAATAGCCATTACTTTTTAATGGTAATAATAAAATCGTTTTTTTGTAACACGGGCACATTTACAATAAAGTTATTAAGTATTAAAAAGAACAAAGTTGTTTATATGCCAGTACTAGGGTGAACCTGTGCTTCAGGCGAGAGAGTGCTTAAATGCAAAATAATAAATTAACACTAAATATGACTATTATAAAAACTTAACTAAATTTAGAGATACGGCGAGTTTTATTCACAAACAGTAAGTAGGTCTGCTGTCTCTACATAAGATATGCTTAGGAAATATTAGAAAATCATCTTTTTACAGTTATACTTATTTAATTTGTAGATACTTAATATTCTATTTAATTTATTGTATAGAAATGGGCCTAGAAAAGTAAAAAATATTTTTACAAATATATATTTTCTTATTACTGTCTCACTTCCCACGAGTAACAGGGCAGAGTGGAAGAAAAAAACGTGTTGCGCCGACCCCAAATAATACGGGATAAGGGCACGAAGATGATGATGATGATGACTGTCCCACTTCTGGGAAAAGTCTTCTCTAAGTCCTCCCAGACACTCTTCTTCCGCGCCATTTTTAACTAGTCGTCATGGTAGGCGTCTATATCAATCGCCACGTCTTTCTAGACCGGCCTCGGCAGCACTTCCCTCTGCAGTGAATGTGACTAGGTTTTTTTAAACCTACATATGTATCGTTTTAAGTACATAACACATGTTTTCCAGAAGTACTAACGAAAACTTGAAACATTCTACTATAACTAGGCACATTTTCATTTTAATATGAGAGCGGTTTCCTCAAAAATAACCATTTGAAGCACCTGAGCAGATTGCGGCCTTACATTTACCAAAAATGCTCAGCTCTAAAGATACTTAGTACTAAACTAAACCCAATTTCTATATCCATAAGATCGCTAATGCCATAAAAATTGAAATTCTACGCACTTCCCTGTGCTTTCGTGCTGAAATTTTGAGGGATTGTGATTTTTATTCATCCCAAATTAAATGTGGAAATTGCGTGAGACATTGAAATTTTGGGGGTTATTGAAAATTGTGATTTGATGACATGATTTTTTAGGAGTAAGGTGAAATTGTTAAAAAGTTTTATTACCAACGAGGTTCGCATACAAAATTGTTTTTTTTTTATGGATTATATAGTAGACATATTTGATTTCGCTTTTTTTGACGCTTCGTCAATTCAGTGGTTGTAATCTCGACTGCTCGTAGGTTGTTGTTTCAATAGTATTATAACATATTGGCTTGTGCCAGCGGTTTTGTCCGCGTGAATATTAGTTACTGCGGTTGAAAAGTCGAAATTGAAGCCAGATAAAAAGTAGCCTATGGCCTTTCTTTGACTTTAACCTTACTCCGTACCAAATATCATCAAAATCATTTCATTATTATCATCGTGAAAGCGTAACAGTCATATAGAGTTATTTACACACTATTTAAAAGTTATTGCCAAACATTATACACGTGCAACCTGTGGAGAAATTACACTAAAAAAAGCCTACAGTGCTCTGCGCGTCCAGTATAACAACGCGTTCAGGGGTCTGTTGGGGCTTCCATGGCGGTGCAGTGCCTCAGGCATGTTCGTCAATCACAGCACGAATGGCTTTCAGGCAGTGCTTTGCAACAGAACGGCCTCCCTGTAGTCTCGGATAAAGAGAAGCACCAACACGCTTCTGGCGGTGGTGTCGGACAGAGTGGACAACCAAATCCTGAGGCAGTGGTCGGTCATGCACGTTCAAAAAATAATAATTTTAAATTTTACTAACATAGTCATAAGTTTGTACTACCAAAATATGGACTTGTGTTATTACTAGGTCTGAAATAAATATTTTCAATTTCAATAAAGTTTCTTCAGTAGGTTATCTACACTATTATTATAAAGAAGTAGTCTGTTTTTTAGTTTTTATGTTTTTTTGTTTGTAGCAGGTAATCTCTGAAAGTTGCCGACATAGCACGAAGAATCGCCAAACTTAAGTGGCAATGGGCAGGGCACATTGCTCGCAGACCAGATGGCCGTTGGGGCCGAAAGGTTCTGGAGTGGCGACCGCATACCGGAAGACGCAGTGTTGGAAGGCCCCCTACAAGGTGGACCGATGACCTGGTGAAGGTTGCGGGAATCCGATGGATGTGAGACGCACAGGACAGTTCTTTATGGCGACATGGGGGAGGCCTATGTCCAGCAGTGGATGTCTATCGGCTGAAATGATGATGATGATGAATCTCTGAAAGTACTGGTCCGGTTGCGAAATTTTTTTCATCGTTAGAAAGCTGCTTTATTCCTGAGTGACATCGACTATATTTTATGTATGTGGTTGAAGGAGCGGGCAAAAGCTAGTTCTCAATATAGCAGGATATGATTGCCTCATTTAAAAAACAGTTCTGAGTCTTGATTTGTGCTTGACTATTGGCATTATTGCCATGTTCAAGTGATGCTCAACAACATAATATAAACGTGAAGTATTTTCATAGATGTTGATAAAGACTTGTACCTGATACATCTTTTTTTTTATTGTTTGGGAAAATCATCTTATGACAAATCGCGCTCTCGGGCAGAGCGGGAGATAGTGTCAGACTTTTACTGACTGAATACCCACTCCTGTTCCTTCGTTGCCTTCGTCCCAAGGCTCCGGGTTTCGCTTTCACACTACCCGTGGCCCCAGTAGGCTTCGACCCTGCTGGGCCCCTACGATACCTGATACATCTGCTTACTCTCTCATCACTATCACCTGTCGTGCCCACCCTGGTTCAGATCATGTTCTGAAGCGCGTGGATATGGAAAGTGGTCGCCTGTTTCTACGAAGCAGTAATTCTAGCGAAAGAGAGGGCCACAAACGTGAGGAAACGGACATCTTCACGCCCGGGCTTGCGGACGTCGAGCAATGGGTAGCCCGCCGTCCGACCGTCCAGTAACCGTCCGGACCGAGCCCAAGTCGTCGACGGTACGTATTGTTCCACGCGCGCCTCAGGGAGATGTCAGCAAATCGTAGGGGCCCAGCAGGGTCGAAGCCTACTGGGGCCATGGGTAGTGTGAAAACGAAACCCGGGGTCCTGGGAAGAAGGTAACGAAGGAACAGGAGTGGATTTTTAGTCAGTAAAAGTCTGACACTATCTCCCGCTCCGCCCAAGAGCGGGACTTGTCATAAGATGATTTTCCCACCCAATAAAAAAAAAACATCTTCACGCCTCGATCGCCTTCAAGGAATACTCCCCGGGCATCGAAAGTCGCAGGGACGTGTAATTACAGTCTTGTAAAATTTTGTGACATTTCTTTTGTTATCTTAGGATTTTATTATTTCGTACACATCTGACGCTAAACACCTGTTTATTATTTGTCATTTGTCACACCGCACATTAACATTTATATATATTTATTTACCTTACACATAATACTAATACATTAGACATGATGCTAATAAGTTAATAACTGCCGTTCTCTCTCAATTAGGTTCAGTCGAAAACCAGCGCCAGGCAACTACCATTGATTGCCATGTAGTTATCTGGCATTTTTGCTGAACTGGACCTATTTGGCGCAGCCATCAGACACACATTGTGTCAATGATTTTTTTTCTTTGTTTTTTCTTAGTTGTCTTAAATTTTGTTTTTACAGTGTGTGGATCCATGCGTGCTAAATAAAATATTTTTATTTCTTTCTTTTTTTTTTCTGTCTTTCTTTTCAGGGCAATCCTCGACCACCGTGGGCCCGGGCTTGGGCTAGCCTATAAGCCTATACACTTTTCTTACTTCAAGAATATGTTCCTTTGGGATAATTTTCAACTAGTAGTCAGTACAAACGGCCAAAACCTTTAGCTGAAGCTATTTCTGATATATAACTGATATATGACCAATATATGACATGTGGTAGGAACCTAACTATTCAATCTTGCTCTTCATATGTTTGAAGTGTATTGAACTTAAACGACACCGCAGTCTCAAGTAGAAACGTCTTCAATACGAGTTGATGAACTTCTAACAAGTTTGATAGTCTCTATCCTGCATACATTCACTTCATGAATACGTATGATGCATACCAATTTGAACCTTGAGGAAATGTATTTAGAAATCACATCACATGCACTTGTGATTGGAATGAGTATTTATGCAGAGTATAGACACAGGTGGGACGTGGAATAATTTTAACTGTTTCATAAATTTCTAGCAATCGTGTATCGTCTGAGAGAACGAGAGCAGTGGTGGCCGAGTGATAACGGCCCCGACTTACGAGTTGTAGGTCGCAGGTTTAAACCCAGTCAGGCGCATTACTTTGTGTAATTTATTTCATCACTACTGCTCTCAAAACGGTGAAGGAAAACTTCGTGTGGAAACCGTGGCATGTTCTAAAACCAAAAATTCGAAGACATGTGACATCCACCAACCCGCACTGGGCCTGCGTGGTGGATTACGGCCCATTCCCTCTCTAGAGAGGAGGCCTGAGTGCCAACAGTGGGAAAATTATAAGGCTGACTATGCTCTATGGTCTGTGGTTTTACAGTTGGTGAATAAAAATCATTGTCAGCCTAAAAATCTTCTTTTTTTGGGACACAAGCCTCCTCTCCAAAAGAGGATGTGGGTTATCATTCACCACGTGAACTCAGTAAGGAAAAAAAAATTGACAGATAACATAATAATAATATAATATAATATTCCACAACTATCACTCAACGTCGTCTAGTCCCAAGCTAAGCAGAGCTTGTGTTATGAGTACTAGACAACTGATAAACTTACTTATATATTTCTAAATACATACATAAATAGATAAATTACACCCAGACACAGAACAAATGATTGTGCTCAGCACACAAACATTTGTCCTGGGTGGGAATCAAACCCACGACCTCCGGCATAGCAGTCAGGGCCACTAAACACTAGACCAACAGGCCTGTCGATAATCAATCAGATAATTAAATACCACAAGTTCTGACTGCATGGTTAGCGTAGATACAGAGGACTTGACTGCTACGCTGCGTATCCTGAGTTCATTCCCACATGAAACAAAAAAAATAATAATCATAATCATATAAAATTGTGTGTATAATAAAGAATAAGAATAAGAAACAAATATTGGTATGACCTACTGATACAGTACGCACAGTGAGTGTATGTGAGTTTACTATGTTTGTGAAGGTATTCACGATACAGGAGTTATTCTAAGTGTGGGACAACATTTTATTAAACAAAAATAAAACTGCAATATGCAGTAAATTTTCGATTTCTTTTACTTTTATTCCTGGATTCAAAATTAGAAATGGATCAAAGTCATGGGATGATTTCCCACCTGGACGGCGAGTAATGGGTGGCTCGCCGTCCGACCGTCCGGACCGAGCCCAGGTCGTCGACGGGGCATACTGTTCCACGCGCGCCTTAAGGAGATGTCAGCAACTGTAAGGGCCCAGTAGGGTCGAAGCCTACTGGGGCCACAGATAGTGTGAAAGCGAAGCCCGGTGCCCCGGGATAAAGGTAAAGAAGAAACAGGAGTGAGTTTTTAGTCAGTAAAAGTCTGACACTATGTCCCGCTCCGCCCAAGAGCGGGATTTGTCATAAGATGATTTCCCCACCAAAAAAAAAACCTCAAAAGAAAGGTCATTTAGGTAGGAACCAAAAACAGTTTTCAAAATAGAATCAGCACCAAAAAAAGTTTAATTTTTTCACAGCTTCAAAAAACCGCAGAATAGAGTACATGGTTTTAATTTCAACTCGATACCTTCACGAGTTCTCGAGATAAAAGGTCTAGACAGACAGACAGACAGACGAACAACGCAGATCGTTGTTTTGTTGTTACTTCACATAATAATTATTTTTTTGCGATCTGGAAAACTTCGCAACTCGTTTCTTGAATCGATCTTCGTACATAGGTATATTTGTACGGAGCCCTTGTTGCCTGAGATTGACTCGCAGTCAACCAATTTTTACCATAATATCTTTTTTGGTCTCGCACAAGTATTTTTATTTTTATCTACTTTCCTACATTAATTTAGTTAGTTGATATTTTTTATTTTGTTGTTCCCTCTCCTAGAGAGAAGGCTTGAGTTCCCATTATTGAGCAATGAAAACATAATAAGGCTGACTATGCTAATTTCATTATTTATCTTGTGCAAGTTAAAAATAAACTTTTTTTTTTAGAAACGAGCCAAGAGGATCGACTTGTGTAGTCAAAACTTCAAAGTCTTGAGCACCGACGCCAAATTGCTTGCCTGTTGGTAGTTTACCGATTGTATTTCGGGGAGTGTGGTTAAGAAATCCATAAGTTAATTTCATCAATCCCGTTTTATCATCGGACCACCAGATGTACGGCGATGCGTCACCGGTACATGGGGGACACTCCACCAAAACGCATTAAACGTTTGGGACGTCATCTTTGGGACGGATCTGCCCGATATCAGCTTGATGCAATTGAGGCAAATGAGAGGCGAGCCAGGAAGATCATTGGCAATGACGCACTCGTTGAGTCGAGGCTTCAAAGTCTTGAGCATCGACGCCGAATTGCTAGCCTGTCGGTTTTCTACCAGTTGCATTTCGGGGAGTGTGCGTCAGAATTGCATAACCTAATTCCGCCTAGCGCGTTCCATCATCGGACCACCAGGCGTACGGTGATGCGCCACCGGTACTTGGTGGACACTCCACCAAAACGTATAAAACGTTTTGAAAACACATTCATTGTGCGTAACGCTAAGGAGTGGAATTCTCTGCCGAAGACTGTATTTTCTTATAGCTACAACCTAGGGGGGGTCTTTTAGCCAGTGAATAGGTTACCTCTACGCAAGTTCCCTCAACCGTTGACCACAACATGTTTAACTATCATGTGAGACAGTGTTTAAGCACGAGCCTGTCACTAACTTTCTTTCTGTCTATTGCATTTGAAGCATTTATTCAAGTAGAAAATTTTATCATGGCGAAATATTTTTTTTTATTTGTTTATAGAGGCTTTAGTCGTAAATCGACTATGACAGCCTCATTATAACCTTCATTCATGTCTAATAGTAGATACGAAAGAAAGAAAGAAGAAATAAGAAGGAAAGTAAGACAAAAACGTTTATTTGTACCTCACACATACAGTAGAATTTTAAGTACGGGAAAAAAAATAACTTTAAAATCTGTGCAAAGCCAAAAAGGCACCTAACTCAGCATATGCTGCGATATTTAAAACGATAAATAACGCAGCGCTGGTATTTTGTTAGGGCCCTCGGTGATGCCACGGTCACACCCACGGAGTTTAAATAAAACTATGTAGGCATCGAAACAAAAACAAAATAATAGAATAGAATAGAATAGAATAGAATAGAATAAACTTTATTGTACACCAAAATAGTAACAAAAACTTTTACATTAACTTAAATCTATGGGTACAAAGGCGGTCTTATCGCTGACAGCGATATCTACCAGACAACCTAAACACAACCATTGATAAAACAAACATTGGAAAAATAATAAATACATAACATTGGTAAAAAGCGTGAAATTATGTTAATACGTGTCATGTGTTAGAGAAATATTTATAAAAATTCAATAAATAATGAACCATAGACAGAAGCATGAAGTCGCGCGATATACTAAAACTAAGGCTCTTATGGATCTATTGCAATTATCACAAAACGTTTTGGGAACACATTCATTGTGCGTACAGCTAAGGAGTGGAATTCCTTGCCGGAATCTGTGTTTCCTGATAGCTACAACCAGGAAATCTTTAAGTCAAGAGTGAATAGGTTACTTCTAGGTAAGCGCGTTCCATCGTCGACCACATCGTCGCTTTCCATCAGGTGAGATAGCGGTCAAGTGCGAACCTATCAAGAATAAAAAAAAAATGCAAACAAAATTTATAAAGTTCGATAGCCACTTCTAAAGTAGGACTAGATAGTATACTTTGAAATATTCCAACATCACTTCTGTTTAATTTATTCTTCATTATGAACTCTAATCTTGCCGCTTCATTCGTTAAAAATATGTATAGGAAGTGGTAAATGTCTTCTACTGTACCACAGACTGTACCATTAAACATGTTGCGCCGCAATCTCCCGCCGGTGATCTCTCGCGCCGGGCATTGGTACAGGCCATGGTCCGGAGCGAGGAGGAGTGGCAAGCGGTCACCTCCTTCTGCGAAGCAGTAATGCTTGCAAAGGAGGCGCCAAGTTGTCGACGGCGCGTATTGTTCCACGCGCACCTCAGGGAGATGTCAGCAAATCATAAGCTTCGACCCTACTGGGGCCATGGGTAGTTTGAAAACGAAACCCGGGGCCCTGGGAAGAAGTCAACGAAGGAACAGGAGTGGGTTTTTAGTCAGTAAAAGTCTGACACTATCTCCCGCTCCGCCCAAGAGCGGGATTTGTCATAAAAACCATTAAACATGTTGTGTGTGAAATAATATTGTCGAGGTTTACTGTAAGACCAATAAGCCAAACCTTAGCCTTTTAATTTCAGTTCTTTCCCTCTAGAGACACCAAATAAACACCAAAAGAACAACACTGAAACAGCACATTTCTTCAGTGATGAATGTTGGGAGTTAATCGTTGTACAGCATTTAGAATTCATTGAAGCCAGCTGGGTTCCTCCACTGGGAGCTATGTAATCAGTGTACTGATTACATGTAGTTTTCTGACGTGGTTTGTGAGTATTTGTTGTGTTAGAGTATGTATGTGTGAGATGGTTTATCGTTGTTTTGTTCAGTGAGCAATGAGTCTTATAATTTTTTTTTTTTTAACTTTATGTATGTCGTGGTCAGATCTTAGAATTGATCACTTCATGATATGGCCAACTATAACTGGCCAGATCGTTTAAACGTTAATATTTTGATGATATCGATGCTTCCGACAACAAAGGTCGTAACCACCAAAATAGCACTTTTGGTAATCAACGAAAAACAAAAAATAATTTCGTTTTTGGCTTATATCTTTTTAACTTTAATAGTTGTAAAATTGTGTTCTATACAAGAAATACGTAAAATACGATGGTGTTTCATAATATATTATTGCTATTTATGTCAAAGCCTTATTTTAAAAGTTAGCTTGGACATACACCCCAGAAAATTCAAGAAGTTGGTATTTACGACCACTAACAAATCAATGGAGAACGATTTGTCTAACGGAAGTTAGAAGTATGCACCAGTTTTTAAATACAATAGTTCTGGGTTTGGTTTTAAAAACCATAAACTGAAATAAAAATGAGTGTAAACACCACGATCTGATGCGATGGTATGTAACAAACATGGAAATATCTGAAGCAAATCAATGAATTTAAGACTGTAAGTTGAGTTTTTATTACTTGTAATAAAAACAATAAAATAAAACACAAATTGACATAATTAAAAAAGGTTTTTTATTCATTGACCGCCATCGTTTAATCAAAATAATGGTTAAGCAAGGCACTAATACAAATTCAAAGTAAAAAAATGTCTAAACCAATCACTTAAATTTCCATTAGAGGATCTTGTACATCAATCATCATTCATCATCATTGTTTGTGTCGCGGCTCGAAATTTTTATACCTTTAGGACCTGGCAGGTCCTAAAGGTATAAAAATACACTTAAGTAAGTATATTATAGGCATCATCCTATCTAATTTAATCAAGCGTTTGTTACAAGATGCTTATAGTGTTTTACCTCCAACAGCGTACCTAACCAGCCAGACATAATTCAAAATGTTAAGTAATCATTTTGTTTCATTGATTTCAAGAAGATTTTATAAGCACGACATTTTTTTAAAACGTATTGATAATGAATTACAAAAAAATATAAGTAAACATTCTACTAAGCTTACTGTTCTAATAATTTTAATAAACAATGCCCATTTTCACCAACGCCCTTAAAAATTTAGGTAGTTCATCTTTCTAGATCTTGTTTGTTCGGAAAGCTTCTGTACTATGGTCTACCTAACTTTTAGTGTCGTTGGTGAAAATGGGAAAGTGTTATCGACAAGATAATAAAAAAGTAGATGCAAAACATAATACGACGAGTAGTTATAGAAAATCAGGTCTTCAAATTTCTGATTAATAATCTTCTGTCATTGGATAGAAGATTATTAACCAAAAATTTGAAGACCTGATTTTCTGATAGAAGATAATTAATCAGAAATTTCATCTTCCTCGTCAGTCTCAGGAAGAGTATCAATGACATTATGAGACTGACAAGGAAGCTGTTTGTATTCGGCATGAAACCGTTTGTGTATTGTCTCCTGATCACACAATCGTTGCAGATCTTTGTATTTAGCTGCGGTAATTGGTAGTTTATCCGTATATAGCTGTTTTGGAGTCAACTGCTTTACTCGATTATATTGTAATTCTAACATTTCGTCTGTATTTTCTTTTGATTTATTCTTCCCTTTTCCCTTTCTTTTACGCTTGACATCTTCGAACAACTTGATTCGATGTGTAATTGCATCTTCTTTCAATGAATACTTGAGTTCTATTTGGTTTAAATTGGTCTTTCTGAAAGTTGCTACTCTAATGTTTCTCCAATTAATATTCTTTAAGGTTTCTTTTGTAAAAGTGTTTGATGCTATTTCACTCCAGTTCAAAAAAACTGAGTAGTCCATCACATTGACTATATAAGGCCTTGGCCGATTTCTAGCTGATTGAAAAAATGAAGGCCACTGAGATGGACTCCAAACTATGATTCTTTTAACTTCCCTCTCTATTGTAGCTGGCATTGAATCTGCTGGCATATAAGTATGTCCCGGCAGTAAAAAGTTTATTTGGATAACTTGTAAGTTTTTAGAAAACATTAAATAATAATTCAATTTTCAAACCAATTCTCCAAGACCAAGTGACATTACGACAATTGTTTCTCAGCAGAGCTTACGTTTTAAAAATGATTGTGGGGTGTAATTACAATTAATTATGTATTCATGTTTTTACGACCGACAGCTGTTTGTACGTTGTATTATACTACCTGCACGGTTATTCGGTTCTAAGCAATATGAGTTATACATACCTTCTTTTCTAAAAAATCTTGATTATACTAGTAAAAATTTTGGGTGTAAAAGTATTTTTTTTAGGCGAATATTTTTTTCACATTTTTAGATCGACGCAGCGCCAAAAATTAAGTAGGGCTGCATTCTTAACTCATTTTCGCCAAAATGGCGTTTACGACATTTGTTGCCGGAAGCATCGATATGTCAATCCTCGTTTGGTCATATGTAGGATTTAAATGATAATAAAAAGTATAAAGAAAGTAAGCCAAACGGAGATTATCAAACTTCAACGTTAAAAACGATCTGGCCAATTTTACTTGGCCATTTCATTAAGTGATCAGTTTCTATGATATGGCTACGACATGTACATAGAAAAACTGACTGACTGACATATCAACGCACAGCCGAAACTACTGTGACTAGGAACGTAAAAATTTGCAAAAGGCTTCCTTTTATGATGTAGCCGAGCACTAAGAGAGGGTTTTCCAATTATTTTTATCCCATAAATGTAAAGAAAAAAAAAATGGTTTGAGACTCGCACAGGACAAACAACAATAAAATAAAAAGTAACTGCTTATTTTTAATTACTGAACATAAAATAAAAATCATCATCATTTCAGCCGATAGACGTCCACTGCTAGACATAGGCCCCAAATGTCGCCACAATGAACGGTCCTGTGCGTCTCGCATCCATCGGATTCCCGCAACCTTCACCAGGTCATCGGTCTACCTTGTACGGTACGCAGCCGCCACTCCAGAACCTTTCGGCCCCAACGGCCATCTGTTCTGTGAGCAATGTACCCTGCCCATTGCCACAAGTTTGGCGATTCTTCGTGCTATGTCGGCAACCTTGGTTCTCCTACGGACATCTTCATTTCTGATTCGATCACGCAAGGAAACTCCGAGCATAGCCCTTTACATTGCCCTTTGGATGACTTTGAGCCTTCTGATGAGGCCCATTGTGAGCGACCACGATTCTGAACCATATGTCATCATAGCAAAATAAAAAAAGATGTTATTATTTAGTTTTGTGTGTGTTTATAAATTGTTAAATAAATAAATAAAATATAATAAAATAAAATATCTTTCTTCAGGATAATCTTAAACTTTCACGCGAGAGAAGCCGCTAGCAGACGCTAGTGGTAGTACTCACTACGAAGAAACATTCCGATGTAACCACTTCCAACAATAAACAAAAATCGTTTACAATTTACACCACCATAAAATAGTGTGTCTGCATTCTAACTCGTCCATGAATTTACTATCAACGTGCAGATAAAACGGATTTTTACACAACGCGGGTAGCGACACTCAAATTGAGGAAAAACATTTTCCCAAAAAATACTTTTCGAACAAATTGTTGCCTACGGGTTTTCTCGCACCCGAGAAAATCTCAAAGTAACGAAAAATAGTATTTTTACACATTATGATAAAAGTGTGTTTTTTTTTTCGGTGGGAAAATCATCTTGTGACATCCACCGCTCTTGGGCGGGGCGGGAGATAGTGTCAGACTTTTACTGACTAAAAACCCACTCCTGTTCCTTCGTTGCCTTTCATACCGGAGCCGAGTCAGTCAGTCAGGTTTCAGACCCTTAGCCCTAGTAGGCTTCGACCCTGCTGGGCCCTTACAGTTGCTGACATCTCCTGCGTGGAACAATACGCGCCGTCGACAACATGGGCTCGGTCCGGACGGTTACCGGACGGTCGCAAGCCCGCGCCTACGGTGGCCGGAAATCGGGATCGGAGTCCCGACGGCGGTTGGGGCGTGAGGACCGTTGCCTCACGCGATCGGCCGCCTCCTTTGCTAGCATTACTGCTTCGCAGAAGGAGGCGACCGCCTGCCACTCCTCCTCGCTCCGGACCATGGCCTGTACCAAGGCCCGGCGCGAGAGATCGCCGCCACCGATTGCCCCCAAAAGGACACGGCGTTGTTCTGCCCAAGCGGGGCACACCTCTACTGTGTGCTCCACCGTGTCCTCCAGGCGGTCTACGCAATGGTGACACCCGAGCGTTTCTTCCGCACGAATCCGGTGCAGGAACCTCCCGTACTTACCACGCCCGGTGAGGACCTGCGTCATGCGGAAGGTAAGGACGCCGTGTTGCCTTTCCAGCCACTCCCGAAAGAGGGGACTTACCGCCATGATTATGGCGTGCCCAATGATATATGTGTGTAATGTTAGTGATTACCGTCAAGGTGGTATTTAGACTCGAGTCGTGGCGAGGGTCTTAAGAGAGCCAAGAACGGTAATCATTAATTACTCACGTGTATCATACGACATTTTTCAATACACTTGTGAAGAAAACAACAGTAAAACTAGTAAAATTTTCTGTGACATGGCGGTAAACATCTGTTTTCATAAGCGCATGCATCATTTTTTTTTATTTACCCCTAGGGGAAGGCTAAGGTATTTTGATCAAACTGCCTAGTCTTACGTTTATGTTTTCTTGTGTGAAAAGTATTTACGATAATGTCTTTCGTAGTGACAATAGAATATGGATGATACATTTTGTAATGACTTTGTAATAATTAATTTTATTTAATTAATACAGCCACTGAACTTCACTGGAACAAAAAAAATCTCGCCAAAAACTGCTCGCATCTTAAAATGGCGGCCATAGACCACAAAAAAAAAACAAATTTTATTTTAATGTACAATTTATTTACTAACTGTTTTTTATTAAATAAATCGTTTGTACAAGTTAAATTTGTCCATTTTAACTTGTAAATTAGATGAAATTAGTAAGTAAGACACTAATTTATATACTATTGAACGCAATAACTTAATGGGAATTTTATTCGAATTCAAAATTTGTTTTGCGAACTAAGAGGTTGAATAAAAACGTTTTAACTTCATTATAGCACTAGTGCGTAATGGTAATCAAAATGTCACAGTTTGGTAACGAGTGCCATTATATACCTAAGTGCAGTGCCATAAGAGGCACTTTCTGATCAAGTGTGTTGAAAAAAATGTTATTAAATTATAGCATAGCATAGCTTATTCAACCTTTATATTGTTCCTACTCCTGGGAACGCGAGTGAGAAAGGACTCAATGACTCGACCATCACTGCTCAGTACTGTTATTAAATTATTATATTTTAATTATATTTAAACTATAGGTTATCCATATCTAGTAACTTAAATGACTGGCCTGTTGGTTTAGTGGTTAGCGGCCCTGACTGCTATGTCGGAGGTCGTGGATTCGATTCCCACCCAGGAAAAATGTTTATGTAATGAGCACAATCATTTGTTCTGCGTTTGAGTGCAATTTATCTATAATACATTCAGTCAAAAAAGTATCGGGAATGGATGATTTGTTTATGGTTCCAAATTAAAATTTTTGTTTTTTTTGTAGTTGTTAGATGCACAACTGTTTTCCATTTTGGCGCGGAGTTTGAGTTGCATCTGTTATTTATATTAAATACAGTGCTGGTTTTAGTAATATCATATATAGTGTGTATTGCGAATTTCATAATGGACAAAAATATCGAACGAAGAGTTTGTCTTAAATTTTGCATCGCCAATGGAATTTCGTGTTCAGAGTCACTGAAAATGTTACAGAAGGCTTACGGTGAATCGACTTTATCAAAAACTCGTGCTTATGAGTGGTTCAAAGCGTTCAAAAGCGGTCGAGATGTGATGGAAGATTTGCCTCGCTCTGGTAGGCCGTCAACGTCTGCAACTGAAGTTAACATCGCAAAAGTGAAGAAAATAGTGACTGAAAATCCCCATTCAACTCTGAGAGAGATAGCCGCCGAACTTTCTGTATCTCACGAGTCGATCCGTACCATTTTAACTAATCATTTGGGTATGAAACATGTTGCTGCTCGACTAGTCCCAAAAGATCTGAATTTTCTCCAAAAACTCAATCGCATGAAAGTCGCTGAGGATACGCTAGAACGAGTCAGTTCAGACCCAACATTCATGAATCGCATTGTTACTGGTGACGAGACGTGAGTTTACGAGTTTGACATGCAAACTAGTCAACAAGCTTCGGAGTGGCGCCTTCCAACTGAACCGAAACCGAAAAAACCACGCCAAAGTCGATCAAAAGTCAAAGTCATGTTGACTGTTTGGAGGAATGCGGAACAGAGAGTATAGTCCCGCAAACCTCCGTTGAAAAGGGAGGATCCTCCGACCAGACGGGATGTTATGTCTGGTGGGCTGCAACTGCCCGATAGATGATTTCGGGTTGTTCTATATGTTCTAATCGCGCGGAGAACTTTGATTGCGCGATTCAGGATTTTCTTATGTGACGCGATAGATGTCGCTACATCACTCCCCTCCGGAGATCGGAGATCGATGGTTCTTGATGCTTCTTGATGCGTGCCAGGCCAGTGGTAGGTTGGTTCCAGTGAGTCGGAACCGAATGCCGCATAGTTCTCGGTGAGTCAGAACTGTCTGCGGTGATGCCCCAGTGAGTCGGGGTGGTGCTGTCCCAGTGAGTCGGGATGATGCTGCAGGCTCCAGTGAGTCGGAGTAGTGCTGCTGGCTCCAGTGAGTCGGAGCGGTGCTGTGCGACGTAGTGGCTTGACTGCTTGCGTCGACCAGGAGAGGTTCTTCATTGCTGTTCATGTGACTGGCCGAAGGTGCAGTGTGCTTCGCCAAGGTCGCTGATGAGGCTGAGGGTGATGACCAGGTATGACCAGGTAGGCATGCTGGTGGTCAGGATACCCTTTAAAGCCGTGGGTGCTGGCTGTATGGCTCGCTGCTCGAAAGCTTGAGGAAGTGATGATGACGTCACGAGGTAGTAGCTGCACGAAGGCTGCGCTGACGTTCTTTGTCGAGGGTCACCAGTTTGGAGGGATGCGGAACAGAGTGTAAAGTCCCGCAAACCTCCAATGAAAAGGGAGGATCCTCCGACCAGACAGGATGTTATGTCTGGTGGGCTGCAACTGCCCGATAGATGATTTCGGGTTGTTCTATATGTTCTAATCGCGTGGAGAACTTTGATTGCGCGATTCAGGATTTTCTTATGTGACGCGATAGATGTCGCTACAACTGTTTTCTTTGACTATCGCGGTGTTGTGCACTCTGAATTCTTACCGGAAGGTCTAACGGTAAATAAAGAATATTATTTGAGCGTTATGCGGCGTTTAAGAGAGCGAATTCGACGAAAAAGGCCAGATTTGTGGAAAGAAAATTCTTGGATTTTGCACCACGACAATGCGCCTTCGCACAAGGCTATCATTGTGAACAAATTTTTGACCAAACACTCAACAAATACCATCCAGCAACCACCATATTCACCAGATATGGCTCCTGCTGACTTTTTTCTTTTTCCTAAACTCAAATTACCACTTCGTGGCACCCGTTTTCAATCGATAGAAGACATAAAGGAGAATTCGCGGCGAGAACTGAACTCAATTCTGGAAGCAGCGTTTAAAAAATGTTTTGATGAATGGATTATTCGTTGGCGCAAGTGCATCGTTTCTAAAGGAGCCTACTTTGAAGGTGATAAAATAAATTTGGATGAATAACAGACATTTTGTGTATTACTGATCTTTTCCCGGTACTTTCTTGACACAGTAGTATGTATGTATTTAGAATTTAAGAATGTTTATCAGTTGTCTAGTACTTATAACACAAGCTCTGCTTAGTTTGGGACTAGACGGTGTTCTGTGATAGTTGTGTGTGAATATTAATATTATTATTATAATCAACATAGATGTTTATGAGAAACTAACTTTTGCCCGCGACTTCGTCCTCGTGAATGTCAGTTAGAAAAAAAAGAAATACATTTTATTTGGCGGAACAAGGCGCAAATTTAGAACTAACAAATTATAAATATATTATGTGAAAAAATATGCGCCACATCCGCGCAAAACGGCCAGACGCTCAGCATAATGCCGTGACCACACGCAAAATGTGACGAGTCTACGGCGCTGGTTTTCAGCTTGGGCCGGTAACGGTATCGACATGAAGATAAAGAGGTTATTGCAGACATGATGTCGTCGTATGTCTCTGGGGTTCAAGCTAATTCCGTATAAATTTTTATCAAAATTGTTTCAGTAGTTTGACCATGAAAGCGTAAACGTAATAGACAGACAGAGTTACTTTCAAATCTATTCTGATATTATAAAGAAGAAACATTTTATATGTATTTGTAGTTTTGTTTGTAAAAAAATAAACTAAAAAAAATACTGGACTAATTCTATTTCTGAAGGCAATTGAGAGGCGAGCCAGGAGGATCATTGGCAATGAAGCACTCGTTGAGTCGAGGCTTCAAAGTCTTTAGCATCGGCGCCGAGTTGCTAGCCTGTCGGTTTTCTACCGATTGCATTTCGGGGAGTGTGCGTCCGAATTGCATAACCTAATTCCGCCTAGCCCGTTCCATCATCGCACCATCAGGCGTACGGCAATGCGCCACCGGTACATGGTGGACAGGGAACATATACGCACAAAACGTTTTGGGAACACATTCATTATGCGTACAGCTAAGGAGTGGAATTCCTTGACGGAATCTGTGTTTTCTGATAGCTACAACCCGGGAATCTTTAAGTCAAGAGTGAATAGATTACTTCTAGGTAAGCGCGTTCCATCGTCGACCGCATCGTCGCTTTCCATCAGGTGAGATAACGGTCAAGCGCGAACCTATCAAGAATAAAAAAAAAACTAAAAATTCTTTAGCCGCAAGAATTTTTTGTATATTTTTTTAGCCTAATAAAAATGCTTCTTTATCACTGAGTGACATAGGGACGTGGTCAAAGCTGACAGAAGCTAGTTTAAAATATTATAAGGATTTAGGGAAAAACATAATGTTCAAAATTTTTCATTTTAACCGTAGAGATTTTTTTCCAAATTACATCATTAAACAAAATTCTCTCAAACATAAATATAGCACTGAGTGGGGTATTTTAAAATGCAATGACGGTACTTTACCATCCGGACGTTTTTGGAGTACGTTATAAATATTTATATTTTCATACATTACTGTTCACTGGTCTAATGGTCCTACGGGTCGAGTTGCAAAGGTGTCGTGAAAAGTCCTTAATTCGATCCTAATGTTGATAATGTGTGATGCCTGCTTGGGCTGCAGTATTGTCCGAAAGAGTTACCACAACTCTGAAACGCAAAAGGCAACTGAAGCAATATAGGTGGGTTTTAATAATAACTGTTGTGTTGGACTGGCAATTAGACCCAAAAAATGTTACCAACAGAATTCTCAAAAACTATGTTAATAAAACTATGTTAGGTCTAACTTCGAGAAAGAGATCAATCGTCAAATCCGACTTGGCTGGACAGTACCACAATGTCTCAAGACGACGAGTGCGTGTTGCCAGTGATGACATATGGCTCTGAAACATGGTCGCTTACAATGGGCCTCATCAGAAGACTAAAAGTCATCCAAAGAGCAATGGAAAGGGCTATGCTCGGAGTCCTTGCGTGATCGAATCAGGAATGAGGATACCCGCAGGAGAACCAAGGTCACCGACATAGCACGAAGAATCGCCAAACTTAAGTGGCAATGGGCAGGGCACATTACTCACAGAACGAATGGCCGTTGAGGCCGAAAGGTTTTGGAATGGCGACCACGTACCGGAAGACGTAGTGTTGGAAGGCCTCCTACAAAGTGGACCGATGACCTGGTGACGGTTGCGGGAATCCGATGGATGCGAGACGCATAGGACTGTTTATTGTGGCGGCACTTAGGGAAGACCTATGTCCAGCTGTGGACGTCTTTCAGCTGAAATTATGTTAATAAACAAACACAAATAGCGTCAGTACTTCAATCTTGTCCACTGACACCTTCAGGATGCTGTTTGAACTAGACCACGCCACTGTCAGGATCATATCAGTATATGGCAAACATCAAAAAAAAAATTTAGGAGTTTTATTAAGATTAATACGCTCAGACATCAAACAAAAAAAAAATGAAGTATTGTAAATGGAATTAAGATTTCAAAAAAAAAAACATCAATGTGGCTTTAATAAGATTTTGACTTCAAAATAATAATTGAAGTGGTTTCAATACGATTGTGACTTTAGAAAAATAAATAATTGAAGTACTTACTATAAATAGGATTACGAATAAAAAAAAATGATTTGATTTCAATAGGATTGCGAATTCAAAAAAAAAAATGTGGTTTCGAAATGAATATGACTTTGACAATTTTGAAGTTGTTTAACAGCATTTATAATTTTTTTAAAAATTGTAGAAGTATTTGCGACTTCAAAAAAGAGAATGCACAGTTTTTATTTGTAATGGTAGGTTATATACAATAGAATGCGGGAAGAATACCTAATGACCAATATAAAAATAGATTAGAGTTTACAAATCAAAAAACTGCTACGAAGCTACAAGAAAATAAATAAATTATTAATCACATGAAAATTTGATGTCAGCAAGAAAAAAAAACTTATCAGAGCGACCAGTCAGAAGCATTGCACAAAAGACACATTTCTTAGTTTCCAAACTTAATGACCCACTAGTGCTTCTATTCTCCTAATTACTAAGATAACAAAATGTTCGAAGCCAGCAGTTTACTCTACTATCGCATTAATTTCTTGCAACCCTCAACGTTTCTCGTTTGGCCACAAGCCAAATAGCATTGGTTTTTAAATTTTTAACTCATCCGAGGTGAAACTCGGTGAATTGATGGCAACATTAATATTTCATTCGTGTGTTCGCTGGGAAGTGTGTTGCCATTTTTTCTGCCTCCCGATTTTTTGGGAGAATTCAATTTGTTCGTTTGAATTTTGGAGCAAGTTCAAATATTTTGGTTTTGATGTCATTGCTGGGTCGCGAGATTGGATAGTCTACAAAATGTATGCGTTCTTGTTTATATTGTAAATTAAAATACGGAATTCGTAACCTTGTTTACTGTGGGAGCGTATCACGTAACATATTTTAATAATACAACATTGGTTACGGAATATTTTGTAAAATTTACAACTGTACATATTAACGCCAAACACAGCGATAAAAATATTAGTTTTATATTTTTGTTAGCATGTATTTTTTTTTTTGCGTGGTAAGTCACCAAATAATTTCTCCCGTTCTGGGTAGAGCGAGAGGGTGTATCAAACTCTGATTGGATAAAACCCACACATGTTTCTCAGGGTAGAATAGAATAGATTTTATTCCGCACAAGCAATACAATATTGTAATGGCAACAAAATGTTGTCTTTTGCGCCCCAAGGCCACAGTGACTTTTCACAACCCTGATATGCATCAGTTTCTTAGTACACCATTTTTTTTTTTATTGGGATATCATCAAATGATTTTTCTCGCTCTAAGGTGGGTAAGAAGGCGTTAGCTTCCAAGTAAATTACTGAGATCGAATCGGCCATACTCAGATCCAACTGGAACCACTCGAACTAGAACCAAATTGATCGAACTAGATCGTACTTGTATGTGTACATTTAATATTGATTATAAACCTTTAAAATATATAAAATACCCTAATTCGAAAAATCGCCAAACTTAAGTGGCCGTGGGCAGGGCACATTGCTCGCAGAACAGATGGTCGATGGGGACGAAAGGTTCTGGAATGGCGACCACGTACCGGAAGACGCAGCGTTGGAAGGCCTTCCACAAGGTGGACCGATGACCTGGTGAGGGTCGCGGGAATCCGATGGATGCGAGATGCACAGGACCGGTCATTGTGGCGGCATTTGGGGGAGGCCTATGTCCAACAGTGGACGTCTTTTGGCTGAAATGATGATGATGATGACCCTAATTCAAAATAAAGAGAATATATATTTCACCCAGAGAAGGCGTATCATTATATAGACCAAAAAAAATGGTGTACTAAGAAACCGATGCATATTAGAGATGCGACCCTGTTCCAAAAAGTTCCACCGGTGTCTTTCAGTTTCCTTTTGTGTTTTAAGGCAAACATCGATCACTCTATCAAATATTCCCGCAAACTTAGAACACTATAAAAGTAAGGGCCCTGCAGGGCCGAAGCCGGGCAATGGGTTGACTTCCAAAAGGGAAACCCGGTCCTGGAACGTAAAGCTAAGAAGGAACTAGGAGTAGTTTTTTTCAGTAAAAGTCTGACGCCCTCGCACTCCGCCCCACAGCGAGATAAGTCATAGGATGATGTCCCAGCTTAAAAAAAAAATAAGAACACTTTAACTTTTAGAATAACACAAATCTTGGAGTAAACACTAATATTCTTAGTATGAGTAAGAACCATTTTCAATAATAACTCACTTATAAAATATTGACGAAAAGTTGCCAAGTTATAAGAAAAACTTTCATGAAAACACTTCTGTTTTCCAAACGAAGTAGTTGGCTCGCTCAAGATACTTTCGATCTCACTTTGGTTTTTACGGCTAATTTATTTTCAAGCCGAACTTGGCTTTCTTTCAGAAATTGTTGTGATTTAGAGGGTTTTGGGTTATAAAACTAAGAAATTAAATCGATTGTTTAAAAGAAATGTGGACTAAAGTAATTTAATTTATTAAGCGAACGCCGACGTTCGCTCTCTCATTATCTTTCTATTGTGTCTCTAATTACGGTATTCGAAAGGTTAATTTAAAAGTACGTTACAAATAATATAGGGAAATAAACCTAAAAAGTTATTAAATATAATAAATGAAAATATTGAGATAAAAATAAAAGTTGATCCTTGAAAGTAGTTATTTTTTAGTAAAGTTTTAAATTCGTTGTGGAGTTTTAATAAAATAAAATTTCATAAATTAAATTTAATAATTTTATAATAATTTAATATTTTTTAGTCCTCTGTCAAATCCATCCAAAGGTTGTCTGTAAAAAATCGCTTTTAGCGATAAAACCGCCTATTGTGACACCCTATTAATGTTAATTTCCTAATGTAAACTGTATTTTTGGTGTACAATAAAGAATATCTTATCTATCTATTTATCTAATATATAATAATAACTATTATTATTTCATACTTCATGCCCATAAAGGTACAGAGGCGGACTTAATGCCTTATGTGTTTTCTACCAGTCAACCATTATCACCCAATGGTGAATGCAGAAAAGAATAATGGTAGGTGCAACAAAAGAGAGAGAAAAAAAAAGGTTAATATAAAAAAAGATATACATATGAATCATAGATACAATACAATATAGGTAAATAATACATAATTTAATGAACTAAATAAATCTACTAAAAAAAAAAAAACAAAAATTGGTCCAAATCGACCAATAAAAAAACATTAACGTTGTGATGATACTACTGCCAACTTCTTACGAATATTCTCGCGAACCTCAATCTTGAATCTGAAAGTGATTAAGTTATTAAAGCATTTTTCTTTTTGTAAGTACTTACTATATACCTTTTACTAAACATTCAATAATGAAAATTCAAACCGCCCATTGTGACACCTTATTAATGTTAATTTCCTAATGTAAAAGGTATTTTTGGTGTACAATAAAGAATATCTATCTATCTATTCAAAAGTAAATTGATTACTTCCAAGTAAGCTTACTGGGAGACAGTGGTAGCCGAGTGGTAACGCTTCCGACTTACGAATTGTAGGTCGCGGGTTCAAACCTAGCCAGGCGCATTACTTTGTGTAATTTATTTCATCACCACTGCTCTCAAAACGGTGAAGCAAAACATCGTGAGGAAACCGGCATGTCCTAGAACCAAAAATTCGAAGACATGTGACATCCAACAACCCGCACTGGGCCCGCGTGGTGGATTACGGCCCATTTCCTCTCCTAGAGAGGAGGTCTGAGTCCCAGCAGTGGGAACATTATAAGGCCGACTATGCTATGCTAAGCTTACTGAGATCGAATCGACCATACCCAGATCTAACTAGAACCAGTCGAACTAGAACCAACTTTATCGAACTAGATCGAACTCGTATGTGTACACCTCGTAAGCGTTACCTTTATTGATTGGGAACCTCTAAAATATATAAAAGTCCCTAATTAACGGCAAGTTCACCACTCTTACGTTGTTGAAACCTCTACGGTCCGGACCAAGCGTTTCACCTCGTCGTTTACACCGCAAACATCGAGGGACTTTAACAACTTGCCTACTTAACTAACTAGAGTGAATAGGCTCTTAATAAACTAGTGCACCTCACTATCAACGATTGCATCACTACTTACCATTAGGTGGAATCGCAGTCAAGCACTAGTTTATAACAATTAAAAAAAAAAAACGAAATAAAGAGAAAAAAATAAGAAATATCCATTATTGACTTACGTACCGTTAGGTCTTGACTGACAGTACCGCTTTAATACAGATGTAATATAATATTTATTTAAACCAAATCTATGGGGAATCACAATTTGTCAACTAATTAAAAAGAAAAAACCCCGAAAATTTTCACCAAACGAGTTCACAATCTAATAACAAAATGTTGAGCTCAAACTTCCCCTTAATAAGATAAACTTTACAAAGCCTTGCAAAAATATTTGGACGCAAAAATATTCCGAGTAAAGGAATTAACAAAAAACCCGCTCAGTAGTTTGTAGGCGACCGAATCTAGTATTCAGTGCAATATAAAAGAGTCTTTTGTGCACTGAAAAAGTGGGTCATCCTATTCCTCTATTACACTGCCGTGCATGGAAATGGGGATCGGTATTAAAATATTTTTGAATGAGATTAGTTTCCCATTTGTATGCGCATGCTTGTGTGGTAATAAAAGATTGAATTGTCGAACGTTATGGATTGTTTGCAGTAAAATAGGATTTATATTTGTATTCCGATATTATCTTGGGAGTTCTTCCTTTATCTGGAAGGTGAATACTTTTTTTTACGTGAGTGATCATGAAATAACTTCTCCCACTTTGGAGCGGGGAAGGAGTGTCATTCTTTTACCTACTAAAACTTACTCGTATTTTTTCAGTAGCCTTTTATTGCCTGGGCTGCGGTAACTCCTTCAAAAACTTTCCTTTTCGCCTTAACCTTTCTTCTTTTCTCTTTCTTCTGTTTTTTCTACTTTTGCTTTCCTTTTTTTCGTTATTTTTTTTTTTTGATTATTATCTACAGCCCTGACAGGCAACGTCGTCGGCCCTAATTGGCTCTAAAAAATTATTTGATATCTCTATGAAGTGCGCGTGGTCCATACCAGACGGCCGGCATGGCTTAACGTCCACATGATCCTATGGTGGCCGGTAGTCGTTCTGCGTGAAGATGAATACTATGATGGTCTATGCTGCAGACATCATTCGGTAAGATAAGATAAGACAATACAAGACGAGACGAAACAAGACAAGATAAAACAAGACAAGATAAATTTATTAGCATAAAAACATGTACAAATATAGTGAGGCCCTGACTCCTGTGCTAGGTAGAAACAACTGTTTTACAGGAATAAGTGTCTTGTCCCAAATATTTAGTGCACTGGTACTAAAATTTCATTTCATCAAAAATTAAATCAAATACTTTGACCAAAATAGATGTGAAAAGATGGATGGATTGTGTGAAGAGTGATATGAAAGAAAAGGAAGTTAGTGATAGCATGACGAGTAACAGGGCAGAGTGGAAGAAAAAAACGTGTTGCGCCGACCCCAAATAACACGGGATAAGGGCAGGAAGATGATGACTTTGACCAAAATAAATCTGTTCACTCGTCACAAAACTAAACAGATGGATGTAGAAACTCGTAAAAAAATATCATAAATCTTCAAGGTACCAATTTTGGGCAAAATTATATACCAAAAAAACCCTAAAACTCTTATCCGCTAAATTAAATTCAAAGCAGTGGGTGGAATTCCATTCCCTCAAAAATAAAAGTACCAGGGTATAATAAAAGCTAGGCTACTATTTTTGTCCTCCACTGCATGTCAACCATGTTGACCATCCGTTTGGTGTTGCACAGTTTCCAATTAGGCGCGCAGCTTTGTGTCCTGCCCGATTGTCACCTTACTACATTCATGAATAGTACCACCCTGTTTTGTTGTTTGCCTGGTATGTAGGCGTTTGAATGCAGTAATTGGGAAATGGAGAAACATGATGTAAATATAAATCATTACTAATAAGTTTGCGAAATAGTACATTTTGATACAAGTGGAGTATGTTTGGCATTGCAACCGCGGTGGAATTTGCCCTAGCCGCAAATGAGAGTATTAAGGAGCCGAGTGTTTCAATGATAAGTTTCCACGTGTATCAAATAACGTTTTTCAATACACTTGCAGAAATAAATAAACGGGGTTTAACCGGCCACTCATGGGAGTCGCTTAGCATCCAGCATGATACGAATAATACAATAAATTGCGGCGGGGCGAGATTGCGCACTTTTCCACACTAGTGCGGATAACAGTGAATTGTTTGCCCAAAAGTGGTAGGGATAGGAGGAAATTTTGAAGCAAGTTTATCGAAAAACATTTTTGAAATCCATCATTAATGACTGAAAAATTATTTATTTAAGATTACGGACTGCAATATGCAGTCTCTCAACGCAATTATTACTCAAATGCTAAAAGTTTCTAGTAGTCGATAAACATCATCATCATCATCATCTTCCGTCCCTTATCCCGTGTTATTTGGAGTCGGCGCAACACGTTTTTTTCTTACACTCTGCCCTGTCACTCGTCATGCTATCACTAACTTCCTTTTCTTTCATATCACTCTTCACACAATCTATCCATCTTTTCTAGTAGTCGATAAACAATACTTAATATTAATTCTATGTTCTGTTATATTAGTTTACATTTTAGAATAGAATCTATTATTGTGGGGATTTTTTTGTTATCCCATATGTTAATAAAAACCTAATCAATCAAATGTATTTGAGTTGCAAGTAAGCTAGCGCTCTGTTCCTAGTTATTTTTCTTTAAATGTTGCCCTTCACTATGCGTATGCGTATCGTGCGTGTATTCACTGACATTAAACTCACATACACAAGACACCGAGACTCGGAAAATTTTTACAATTTTTTTTGCCCGTTGATAGCTTGTAAAAGTAGTTTATAATAAGGCTCCTTGCCCACAGCGACTTTTTGTAGCGACGCTGTCGCGCGTTTTGTAAACGCACGACAGCATCGCTACTAACGCGCGTTATTCGCATTCGCAACTCACTGCAGAAGCGATGTGAACTCACTACTAACGCGCTACAGCATCGCTACTATATTGTATCGAACCAAACGCGCGACCGTGTCGTACGACATCGGGGAGAGAAAGTAGGGAGGGTGGCGCGTAAGTGAAACAATTTTTGTGTTGTTACTGAATTGCGTATGCATCAGGACAGAAGCGCGAGAGTATCGAATTTGCATCGTGACTGATAATCGAGGTGTAGATGAGGGCTAACAGCTAGCGAATGGATCGGGACTGTATCGATGCGAACGCGCGACAGCATCGCCAACGCAACGCTAAAAAAAGCGCCGCGGGCGAGGGCCCTAGCGAATGAATTGACCCCTTTTCAAGAATGGAGCTTTAGTTTTTATAATAAGTGATTAATTATTAATAGTTTTAATAAAATGTTTGTGTATTTTATTATTAAAATATCGTAACAAATCAACAGTTATTAAACATTACAGTTATGCTTATCAATTCAGGATTTTCTGACGATTTAGTTCTCTCTTGTCGATGAAGTCGAGAACGACACGATCATAATATTATAATAAGCCCTATTTGCACATTTATGTTTTTAGTTAGTGTATTAACTTCTGATGTGATTCCGAATATTACATAACACTAGTTACTATGTTAAGCCATAAACCCAGATAGCTAGTACTTGCATCTTGATTACAGCAATACATAGATGATGACGTTGTACCGACATCGTCTAAGGACCCCATAGTAATCTACATACATTACGTCGGGTTTATGGGACCAGGTGGAAGAGAAATTATAATCAGAATGGATGAAGATTTAGGGGTGATTATCGTAGATGTAAATTGTACGACATTAAATAGCACTGAAGATTGAATGGAATTTAGGTATCTATTAACATTATAAAGCCGATGAGATTGTTTGAATGTAACGGTAATCTCAGGAACTACTGATTCAAATTGCAAAAACAATATTTTTTAACTCCCATGTTTTTGATGGCTCCTATTTTTTTAATAGTCAAAGCTCCTGTTTTTAATAGTGATGGCTCCTATTTTTTTAATAATGAAAGCTCGTTTTTTTTTTCATTAAAATATTCTAGACTAGCATAATGATGATGTTGTATAACTTTCTGACATAATTAGGTTATTTTCAATTCGACCCAGTAGTTCCTGAGATTATCGCATTCAAATGAACAAACAAAGTCTTCACCTTTATAATATTAAAGTATGTATTACACATTACATAATATACGATTACATTTAGACATACACCTCCGTCTCACTCTTCATAGAAAACCACCGTGATCTGATGACATATAATATTAAGAAACAAAAGGAGAAAAAGAAATCCTTTTATTTCTCCAACTGAACTGAGGTTACACAATAACATGAACAACTTACATTTATCATAAACATAATCCAGGATATACCAAACACGTTCATAAAAAGAGCTTGTTTCGTAGCAAAAATTCAGCCTCGCTCTAGCTAAGCTCAAGCTGCTGGTGGAAATTCATTCCGTTGTGAACGCTTGACCGCTCCGGCTAGATAACATGTTGTTACAGCGCCGTGCTGCCTTCAGATGGACTAGTTGGGAGGCGAGTGTGGACGAGCAGAATTACAAATCATAAACCCACATTTATATGCAAGTAAGTTTTATGCGTGAGTTGCGTTAAGTCAAGTATGATTGGCTAAATACGATGTAAAATATTTATGTTGTAAAAACTTTAATACGCTTTAAGTAACGTTTCTGTCTAATGACAAGTGACAATGACGGTAAAGTGCAACTGCTCTTTTGAACCCTGACTGTACAATTACAGTCAGCGGTCAAAAGAGCAGTTGCACTTTATCCATGCTAAAGTGCTTAAAATTTATGTATAGTAGACGTTCAATGATCCAAAATTCGTTTATTCAATACCTTAGATACTACGCTACAAATTAAATCATTCGTAATCTATTGACCCTTTTCTACAAAGAAATGTTAGTCACTTTAGCATTAATTGAGTGCAACTTCTTAATTTGACCTGTGACTGTACATAGTATTTTAGTACTTCCATTAAAATATTTTTTTTTTATTCTTGATAGGTTCGCGCTTGACCGTTATCTCACCTGATAGATATGTGGCCGATGATGGAGCTCGCTTGCCTAGAAGTAACCTAATCCCTCGTGACTTAAAGACCCCTACGTTGTAGCAATCAGGAAACACAGACTCTGGCAGGGAATTTTACTCCTTAGCTGTACGCACAAAGAATGTGTATCCAAAACTTTTTGTGCTTACTTTCTTAGAACGAGAGTTCATAAAGTGTGGTCTCTCCTGTCCATAAATCAGTACCACATCCAAGTAAATTTGCCCGTTCAAATGCGCATCAGGCTCCAGCCATATCATTGGGAATATCGGTCGGCCCGCATGGCAGCGCAGCGCGATAGCAACCCCAATTCTGTTACCGAAATTACTACGAATTGGTACATACGCTTCTATTTTATTTGGCTTACTTAGTGACGCTAAATTTCAGCTTGTGCTGGTTCGAATTCTAGACTGGTGTTGTTGTACGTGTTCAGGTATAGTTATGTGTGGTTTAGAAATCGTTGTAAGATGTTGATAAAACATATAAAATGTCTCAAAAAAAAACTCACTTTTATAGTTTCATATAAAAAATTAACAAATCTATAAACACCACTAATTTTTAATTAGTACAAAAGTACTAATTAAGTAAGTATTTACTTAAAGGGTTTATTAGAAAAGGTCTTGTTATTATTTATGTAAAGTCTCAATAAATAATATTCATAAACAGCAAAGTTATTAGTGTTTATTTATATCCCAAAATGTCACACAATTTATGGGTACATTGTACAGACTATTGATTATGAATGAATAAATGACAATAAAAATAGAAAAACACTGCGTAGTATTTTCTAGTAGCAATTGTTATGAATGATTGATTCTATTATGAATTTACCAATTATGAGAAATATTATCATGGACCAATTTGAGATTTCGTTTTTTTTTTTACTTTTGACTACAAAAGTATGATCAGTAACGGGTACGGATAGAGCCCCATTTTTTTGTACTAATTAAAATTTTGAAGTATATATAAAAGAGAAATACCGCTCACTGATTAATCACGAAATCTCAGAAACTGTAACACCTATAAACTTAAAATTTGGCAGGTAGATTACTTATAGGTTGTAGACATCTGCTAAGACTAAAAGTTACTAAAAGAGTTATGAGTTTACATGTGGATGGATGGAGAGGGAGAGGGAGACCAAAGAAAAGATGGATGGATTGTGTGAAGAGTGATATGAAAGAAAAGGAAGTTAATGATAGCATGACGAGTGACAGGGCAGAGTGGAAGAAAAAAACGTGTTACGCCGACCCCAAATAACACGGGACAAGGGCAGGAAGATGATGATGAGACGATGATGAGTATGGTGAGTAGGTATCCACCGTAGTTTTTTTTTTAGGTGAGAAATCATCCTATGACTTGTCCCACTCTTGGAGCGCTCGCTCCGCCTATCAGACTTTTACTGACTAAAACCCACTCTTATGTTCCTTCTTTACCTTGCGTTCTTAGAGCCCGCGGTTCACTAGCTATCCGGCGAGCTATCCGTTGCTCGTCGTCCGCAAACCTACTGGGGCCCAAGGCGGACATCGCGGTTGCCGCCTTCTCTTTCCGTAGCATTCTAGCTTCGCAGAAGGAGGCGACCGCTTCCAATTAATTTTATAGGAACAGCACATATTTTTCTGTGTCAGTGTCTTGATTCTTGAGCCAAACGACATACATACAAATAGTGTTTCCGAATAATTTCTTTCAATTATTGAAATGCAAAACCCTTAAAAGAAAACGTTGGCAGGCCTCAAACAAGGTGGACCGATAACCTCGTGAAAGTCGCGAGACTGCAAAGTATGCGAGACACACATGACCGTTTATTGTGTGTGGCGACACTCGGGGAGGCCTATGTCCAGCAGTGGACGCCTTTCGGCTAAAATGATGATTATAATGAACCCATAAAAGAAGCTTTTATACTAGTCTAAATGCTTTTTCTAACTAGCGGACGTTCGACATTCTCCCTTGCATAATGTTCCCTTTGTCTCTCTTAGCAATTGTCCAGCAAGATCTAATTAATGTCTTTTATTCTTTATGCAAATGACTCAAACTATTTTTCCTTGTTTTTCACAGGTTCATCATATTTCAGTGTTTTTTTTTTTAAAAAGCAGGGCAAGTGCGAGTCGGACTAGCGCGCTGAGGGTTCCGTACAAACTTGAAAGGTAAATTGCGGTTTACGATTTACGTCGTATTAAAAAAAAAACTATTTACTAAATCTCGTTCAACCCAATTTTCGGTGGAAGTTAGCATGAATGATAAACCTAAAAAAGATATATAATGTACATTACATTATATATCTTTTTTAGGTTTATCATTCTCTTATTTTAGAAGTTACAGTTACAGACACGCATTTTACCACTTTGGAAGTGTCTCTCGCTTCAAACTATTTAATTTAGAAAAAAAAATATATTAGAAACCTCAATATCATTTTCAAAGACCTATCCGTAGATAAATCCATAAGGGTTCCGTTTTTTGCCATTTGGCTACGAAACCCTAAAGAGGACATTCAATTTAATTCTTATTCTTAGCGTATTCATGGTCAAACTAGTTAAATTCCTTGCCTGGTTCAGTATTCGGCCACGGCAATCCTCGGCCGTCCTCTGATGCTGTCATTAGGTCCCTACGTGAACAGGTAACAGGTCACGTGAGGCAGGATGGGAGGTGGGACATGGTCAGCAGAGAAACGCCGCACAAACACTAAAGTTCGGAACCGTCTGATGTAATTTAATTTACTTGAATATGAAGACCAATTTATTGAAATTGGTAGGAACAGTGATATCGACTGATTACCCTCTTTTTTAAGGTGCTCTAATGTTATAGGGGTACCCAACTGATGCTGCTGTTTATAGATTAAGTAATTACAAAAAAAAAACGGGCAAGTGCGAGTCGGATTCGCGCACTGAGAGTTCCGTACAAACTTATCTATGAAAACAGTTCTATTTCTGAATCACAAAAGAGGTTTTTTTGTGACGTAATTATAAATTTACAGTTTTCAGACTTTTCCCTATACTTGAGCTATGAGATCTTGCTTCATGCCAAATTTCAGGATTCTAGATCAACGGGAAGTACCCTAATTTTTATTCCCTTGAGCGAGTCGAGATATACGTTTTTTGCGACATAAACGGCTGTAACTTTTTTTTTCGTTAACTCACAAGTTTGATATTTTCTCTACTTCAAGGAACCGCAGATTTGAGATAGATAGATAGATAGATATTCTTTATTGTACACCAAAACTACAATTTACATTAGGAAATTAACATTAATAGGGTGTCACAATGGGCGGTCTTATCTTTTGAGTATAAAGTTTTAATTTTAATTTGATACCTTCATGCGATCCCGAGGTAAAGGGTCTTGACAGACAGACAGACGGATGGGCAACAAAGGAATCCTATAAGGGTTGTATTTTTCCTTTTGAGGTACGGAACCTTAAAAATGAGGTAGGAAATCACTAAGTAATTCTTTCCATTCAGAGTGGAGCGAGAGGGAGTGTTAGACTAGTTTGCATTTTCTAGATCTTTGTATAAACGATAGCTTCAAAAAAAATTTCATCGGAATAGACGATATATGTAGGACTAGTTTCTACCAGTAGCTTCACCTGTCTGAAAGCAGGGTTCTCCACAAACCTTTAAGCCCCTGTTTCATCCCCTTTGAGGGTGAATTTTGAAAAATCTTCTCTAAGTGCTTTTTTTTTTTTTTTTATTGGGTGGGAAAATCATCCTTATGACATCCCCGCTCTTGGGGGGAGCGAGAGATAGTGTCAGACTCTTACTGACTAAAAACCCACTCCTGTTCCTTCGTTGCCTTCGTCCCAGGGCCCCGGGTTTCGCTTTCACACTACCCGTGGCCCCAGTAGGCTTCGACCCTGCTGGGCCCCTACGATTTGCCGCTTACGTACCTAATTTTTATGACGTCAACGAAAACCTTGTAAATAATTTCACGTTCCTACTCCGACTTTGATCAACTGTGCGTTGACATGTCAGTCATTCAGTCAGTCAGTGCCTCCTTTTTACGAGTACATATAGGTATAGGTATTTAACATACTTTTTGCAAAGTAGCTAAATTCTAGTGCGTAGTTTTCACCTTTCATGTTGGCAGAGCTGCTAAGTAGTAATCACACATGCTTGTTTGTATGTTTGTGTATTATGTTATTTATGATTCTATAGCTAAAGAATAAAAACAGAACCCTACTGATAAAACTCCGCTGTCCGTCTGTCTGTCGCCAGGCTGTATCTCATGAATCGTGATAGCTAGACAATGGAAAATTTCTAGCCAAAAATTGTTACCTAATGTATTTTTGTTTTCGCTATAACAAAAAATACTAAAAACCGAATTAAATAAACGTTTAAGTGAGGCTCTTATATAACAAGCGTGATTTTTCGGACGGTACGAAACCCTTCGTGCACGAGTCCAACTTATATTTAGATAATTTTTGACATCAAAAAAGCTGAAAGTAAATTTTCATTCAAGCGTAAAATTCCAAACTACTACTTGAAGTCTTTTAAATCTTAGTTCAGTCTTTGTCATAATTGTTATATTTTAAGTTCTCTTAATTACAATGATTTCTTATTTATCATAGTATTTATAAGTTTATTATATTAGCATATATTTATATAAGCCACTTAATTTAACGATACTACATTATATCTCAAAAATATCTGTTATTTATTAATTGTGCACACCTACCACAGTGTTGTCTTTTTTAACCCAATGGTTGACTGGTACTGAATACCTTGTGGCATTATGTCCGCCCACCTGCCTGTGGGCACCTGCCTGTGGGCACATTGCTCGCAGAACGGATGGCCGTTGGGGCCGAAAGGTTCTGGAATGGCGACCACGTACTGGAAGACGTAGCGTTGGAAGGCCTCCTACAAGGTGGACCGATGACCTGGTAACGGTTGCGGGAGTACGATGGATGCGAGACGCACAGGACCGTTCATTGTGGCGGCACTTGGGGGAGGCCTATGTCCATCAGTGGACGTCTTTCGGCTGAAATGATGATGATGATGATTATGTCCGCCTATATACCACCACTGTACATGAAGTTTAAATAAATAAATATTTTTTTTATGTTTATTACTCCTTCATGATCAAACAACTTAACAACATGCGGCCGAAGATGCTAGCAGAAGCTGATAAAACTTAAAAAAATCCTTTGAAAGGCAGCATTTTAAAGCCATTAAATACATTTCAATCCTTCTCCACGAGCCGTATAACACGTTCGTATTAGGGCGGCCCATAATACGGCTCAGATGCGGTAGAACGCAGCTGCCCGCAATTTGCATGTATATAGGATTGCACTATGTATTGGCAGCATAAGTGGCGTGTAATTTTAACTGAATTGGCCGTACGTACGGTTTCCTTGGAAATGTAGTTTTGTGGTTGCATTATGTGGCAAAATTAAACATTGGTGTAGTTTACACCTAAATGATTATGGTGTAGTCAAATTTATTTATTTAAAACTTTATGCACTAATGAAACATTGTACAAAGGCGGACTTAATGCCTTAGGCATTTTCTACCAGTCGACCTTAGGGTGGTGCAGAGATGTAACATGGCAGGTGTAGCTAAAAAGAAGACTGACAGAAAGGGAATAAGAACAATAATAAATATATACTTAGATACATACATAAAAATAAAGAATGATATTGAGAGAAAAACGAATACAACAAGTCAAGAGTGTGATGAATCTACCAACTTCTTGCGAAAGTGTTCTCGTGCTTCCACTTTAAAGTACAACCAACTGGTTGCCGTCCTGATGTTCAGAGGGAGCGCATTCCAATTTACCAGAAAAAAATTTATACCGTTTAATTTTTTTTTTTCTGGTAAATCATTATCCGCATCACTATTAACTATTGTCTACATTTCTTTTGATTTCTCCTTTCGCAGGTCTGCTGGGAGAAATGTGTTTGGAAATAAGCAGTACCTTTGTACTCTTGTTTACTTTATATTGTCTTTTTCTGTTTTTGTGTGTACATAAATAGTAAACTAAATAAATAAATTAACATAACACAACTTTCATTTCTGCCTTTCTATCGAAAGATGGCTGGAATTTCTTTTTTTATTGATAGGCTCGCATTTGACCATCATCTCACCTAATGGTAAGCGATGATATGGCCAACGATGTAGCACGCTTGCGTAAAAGTAACCTATTTACTCTTGACTAAAAGATTTCTAAGTTATAGCTATCAGGAAATACAGACTCCGGCAGAGAATTCCACTCCTTAGCTGTACACAATAAATGTGTTCCCAAAACGCTTTGGGTGGGATGTCTACCATGCCCATGTATCGGTAGTGCAACGCCGTACATCTAGTAGTATGATGTTTTTTTTTATGTGAGATAGTCATCCAATGACATCTCCCACTCTTGGGTGGAGTGAGATAGTGTGTCAGACTTTTACTGACTAAAAGCCCACTCCTGTTGTCCAAAGTCCTTCGTTGCGTTTCATACCAGGGCCGAGTTTTCCTTTCAGAAGCAAACTCTTAACCCCAGTAGGCTTCAACCCTGCTGAGCCCCTATGGTTTGCTGACATACCTGCCACTCCACTCCTCGTTTCGGCCAATGGCCTGTACCAAGGCCCGGCGCGAGAGATCGTTGCCGCCGATCGCCCCAACGAGGACACGGCGGTGCTCTACCCAAGTGGGGCACACTTCTACCATATGCTCCACCATGTCGCGTCCTCCGGGCGGTCCATAGTGGTTCGATGATGGTACGGACTTGGCGGACATAATTGGTACCAAAATTTTAGCTAAAAGATGTCAATATCTGGACATAGGCATCATCGAGTGTCAGCACTTCAACGTGTTTGGTGTGTTTTGCATCCATCTTGAGACCACAACCTTTACCAGGTGAGGAACCAAGAAGAAGAAATTCTATGGTGAAAATTAAATTCACCAGCTAGTACAGTGAGAACAGAGCTCAGACGCCTATCATTATATCAATGGCATTGCTTCTCATGGGGTATGTCTGTTGCGACCCTTCGATGACACTTAAATTAAGGTGTTATTGAAAACTAACAATCTAGCAGCTAGAAACTATAAAGTACTCATTCTTGTATCTCACACAAGTAAAACTAAAAATAAAAAAAATGTTTGTGTGCCTCATACAAGAAAATATTAAAAAAAAAAACCTCTAAAAAAGGTATATATACGGGGATAATAAAAATAACAAATAACGCTGCGCTGGAATTTCATCAGGGCTCGCTGAGATGCCACTGATATCCAAAACGAATAAAAAAGAACTAAGTTCAAAAGCAAATTAAAAAAATAGTGTATTTTTAGTTAAAAATAATAAAGCATCAACCGACACCCAATGCTACGCTCCAACATTATTTTTTATTGAAGTAAACAAGCGAGGGAACACGTAAATACACAGCGCAAGCATTTGGATT
This sequence comes from Mythimna vitellina, assembly GCA_949316375.1. Classification (NCBI taxonomy): domain Eukaryota; kingdom Metazoa; phylum Arthropoda; class Insecta; order Lepidoptera; family Noctuidae; genus Mythimna; species Mythimna vitellina. The sequence goes on along the minus strand of OX438708.1, from coordinate 4,690,027 downwards.
TCTGCGGGCGTTTTTAAAAGAATCACTGTGGACTTGGAACGCAAAGTGCAACTGAGTTTTAGTCACCAAAAGTCAGTGTTAGACTTTTACTGACTAAAACTCATCTGACTCCACCCAGAGCGGGAAGGGTTACTTGATAATATACCACGTATATTATTTAATATCCAAATCAGCTGCCGAGACGGGAAAAGCAAAAAAATATATATTTAAACAGCATTTTGGCAAATAAATTATACTAAACAAAAGCGATGGGAATAACTATGTTTATGTGACTGCGAAGTGTCATATTGTGGAGTATTAGCTGCAAGAAAAAGATTATATTAATGTTTTCATGGCCTGAAGAATCACCAAACTTAAATAGCAGTGGACAAGGCATATTGCTCGTAAAACAGATGGTCAATAGGGCTAAAAGGTTCTGTAATGGCGACTGCGTACTGGAAAACGCAGTACTGGTGGGATAAGGTGGAACGATGACCTGGTGAAGGTCATGGGAATTTGATGGATGTGAAATGCATTGGCATAGCATAGCATAGCATAGTCGGCCTTATAATGTTCCCACTGTTGGGACTTAGGCCTCCTCATTAGGAAAGGGAATAGGCCATAATCCACCACGCGAGCCCAGTGCGGGTTGATGGATGTCACATGATTGTCTTGGACATGCCGGTTTCCTCACATTGTTTTCTTTCACCGTTTTGAGAGCAGTAGTGATGAAAATACATTGGACCAGTAATTATAGCTAGACTTAATAATAATAATAGTGAATTGGCACAAAAAACCTTTGTATATAATCACATTACATTTTACATAATTATTTCATTTTGAGAAATGGCTGTACCGTTAATAAGAAACCCTGGCTCCTAAACTAGGGATGCTTGTGACTTAAAAATCAATGTTCTACTTCAACTTCAAATACAAAATAAATTTTTGTCTATGTGTGTTAATTACATACACACTCGCTGATTAATCACGAAATCTCAGAAACTATAACACCTACAAACTTAAAATTTGACAGGTAGGTTCCTTATGGGGTTTAGACATCCGCTTTTTCTTTCTAACACATTGCTTTTGCAATATTTTTTTTATTTATTATTATTTATTTTGTTAACGTATCATTTATTAATAATTGTAATTATTTATCTCCGCGAATTCTTAGGTTTCTTTTTATTATGATTATTTTTACTGTACTTTATAGTACAATATTGACCAGTCTACACTGTCCTTACATAATATCTACATAAGCTGTAATATAGAAATATTGTAACAACAAATTCTTTTTTAAAAGAGTTACCACGGAGTTTCTTGCCGGTTCTTCTCCATAGGACACGACCAATTTGGAACCGTGCACTAGCTTCTGACGTTTTATAAGTGTTCATGTGGCCTATGTGAAATAAAACACTTTGACTTTGACTTTAAATGGATTTTACGAAACTCCACCCCTAAAAGGGAAAAACAGGGGTTGGAAGTTTGTATGGAAAAACCTATTTTCCCGCGGGCGAAGCTGCAAACAGAAGCTAGTAAATATATAATGAACTTTTTGAATGATTTCATTAAACTATGTGTATAGTCTTTCGGCTGAAATGATGATGATGATTTACCTACATCCATATATCTACAACTAAATATTTCAGTACAAAAATTACTACCGACGCCAGTATACGTAGTATCTACAATGTCGTGTAAAATGTCGGATGTTGAACGGGGGCCAACTTAACCGCAACAACGAAGTATTTAACGTGATGCCGCGGTTAACACCACATTTGGCAGCGATTACTGATCGTGATGAAATATTTAAATCTAGTATCAGTTATTGAATGAGTATGTATGTGTGATGTGAATATTTGGCATAAAGCTATTTAAGGCTCCCGGGAGTTTTATAAATAATTATAGATGTACGAAAAAGAGGTGAAGTGTGAAAGAGTGAGACGAATTATTGACAGTCAAAGGACTGGAGGTTGGGAAAATCATCTAATGACATCCGCCGCTCTTGGGCGGAGCGGGGAATAGTGTCAGACTTTTACTAACTAAAAACCCATTCCTGTTCCTTCTTTGCCATTTTTCTTGGGCCCGGGGATCTCTTTCGCATCACCCATGGCCCCAGTAGGCTTCGACCCTGCTGGGCCCTTACGGTTGCTGACATCTCCTTGAGGCGCGCGTGGAGCAGTACGCGCCGTCGATGACTTGGGCCCGGTCCGGACGATCGAACGGCGAGCCACCATTGCTCGCCGTCCGCAAGCTTGCGCCTACGGTGGCCGGAAATCGGGATTGGAATCCCGGCGGCGATTGGGGCGTGAGGACCTTTGCCGAACGCGATCGACCGCCTCCTTTGCTAGCATTACTACTTCGCAGAAGGAGGCGATCGCCAACCACTCCTCCTCGCTCCGGACCTTGGCCTGTACCAAGGCCCGGCGCGAGAGATCGCTGCCACCGATCGCTCCCACGAGGACACGGCGGTGCTCTGCCCAGGTGGGGCTGGAGAAAATTTGACTGCTGCGGTCTTACAGTTTGATTATAATTTAGGTGTCTCCAAGGCTAGAAAGAATAGGCTCTTAATAAACTAGTGCGTTTCACTATCAATGATTGCATCACTGCACACGGATTACAGTCAAGCACTAGTTTACACAATTAAAATAATAATAATATTTATGATGTTCAAATAATGTCACCATTTATTAGAAACCATTGAGCCAAATTTGTTTTAAATTATCGAACAAAATATAACATAATACAAAAAAGGCGTTGGTAAAATACAAATACAGTAAACCAAACAGGATTATCAACATAAACCAAACTAAAAACTAGAGCAACATCCAAAAAGTCCAACAAAAAACTAACTGCACGAGTTAACACACAAAAGGCACAACATACACACAGGACAAGCACATGAAAAAGATTGCAACATATTAAAAAGCATGGCAAAAATTACCTCAATTGCACATAACCAACTCATATCAAACAAATTGAACTCAGGACTGAACAACATCATGAAACAGCTTTTCATATCTCTCCTCGTATTCAAAACGGATCCTTTGAAAAACACGGACGACCAAAAAAGAGTTAAAAAACCTTAACACATTAATTCCCACACGATTCGCCGGTCGTGACAGTCGGTGGCAAACAATATGAGCGGTGCATGCCGCATATGAATTTCAGTTTAGGTGAGTGGAGCGTTTGGATTGGCTGGGATTACTGGCTTGGTGTGGAATTAGCCTTAGACATTAATAATACAGTTTATTGGGCAAGAAATACAGTGCAAATATGTTTTTATATTGGTCCAACAAATTAGTGAAATCCAAGTAGTAGCAAGTGTCAGGAAGGCATTAAGTCCGCCTTTGTACCTTTGTGTTGCATGAAGTTTTAATAAATAAATAAGGATCAAAATGATAACTATAGAATTTGAAATTAAACTAAAAATAAAAAAGTTTGATCACGTCTCTCATCTTTGCAAGTATCGTTGCTTGTATCGTACTCCCGCAACCGTTACCAGGTCATCGGTCCACCTTGCAGGAGGCCTTCCAACGCTACGTCTTCCGGTACGTGGTCGCCATTCCAGAACCTTTCGGCCCCAACGGCCATCCGTTCTGCGAGCAATGTGCCCTGCCCATTGCCACTTAAGTTTGGCGATTCTTCGTGCTATGTCGGTGACCTTGGTTCTCCTGCGGATATCCTCATTCCTGATTCGATCACGCAAGGAAACTCCGAGCATAGCCCTTTCCATTGCCCTTTGGGTGACTTTGAGTTTTCTGATGAGGCCCATTGTAAGCGACCACGTTTCAGAGCCATATGTCATTACTGGCAATACGCACTGGTCATAGACTTTCGTCTTGAGACACTGTGGTATATTGGACGAGAAGATACCGCGCAGCTTCCCGAACGCTGCCCAGCCCAGTCGGATTCGACGATTGATCTCTTTCTCGAAGTTAGACTTTCCCAACTGGACCGTCTGTCCCAGGTAAACGTACTCATCCACAACTTCGAGTGTAGAGTCCCCGATCTTGATAGGAGTGGGTGCTACATGGCTGTTTACCATGACTTTAGTTTTGTCCATGTTCATTCTAAGTCCCACTCTTTCGGAAGCTCTACTGAGGTCACCAAGCATTGTACTGAGCTCCTCCGTAGTCTCAGCCATGACTACTATGTCGTCAGCAAACCGAAGGTGAGTGATGTACTCGCCATTGACATTAATGCCTAGCCCTCTCCACTCCAGAACCTTGAAGACATCCTCCATTGCTGCCGTGAACAGTTTCGGAGAAATTACGTCTCCCTGCCTCACGCCCCTGCAGTAAGGTTGTGGAATTCTCTTCCACCTAGCATTCGTGATTTAAAAACTATTTTAGTCTTTAAAGCTAAAGTAAAAGAGTTACTATCTTTCCTCTCTAGTGTGATAATTATATATATATATATTATTACTGTGTATTTATGGTACAAGGTATTAATAGTTATATATGTATTTATTACTTTAAGATTTCACAAACTCTACTTTTCTTATTTCTACACACTATTGTGTACATTTCATTTTATCTCCTTTCGCAGGTCTGCTGGAAGAAATTTCTTTTAGAAATAAGCAGTACCTTTGTACATTTTTTTTTGTAATACTGTATTCTCTTCTAATATAATGTGTGCATAAAAATTATAAAATAAATAAATTAATAAAAATAGTTTATCTGATAACTTTCACTACATTTATACAACCAACAAGTGAATTTCAGTTAAATAATGAACCAATTTATAAATACAGAATGACTTTCTAAATCTACCAATCGATCAAGCTCCACTACAAAGTTCCAAACGAGATTGCTACCCACACATACCCACCTCCAATGCCCGTTCAAACAAGCCAGTGGGATTACTAAAGAATATAGAATTAGTCAGCGCAGCCAGCAATATCTATTACGGATGCGAATTGACACTGGCGCAAGTTGTGGGGTACCGACTAAGGATCGTTCGTTGTGGCTTGTGGCCGAGTATATGTTCACATGTGAATTTCAGCTTGGGTCTGTGCTGTGTTTATATTGGATAGTTGACTTGCTTAAAAAATGATAGTCACATGAACAGTTTTGACGTAAATCGTCTGATCTTAGAAGGTAAGGAATATGGCTTATAAAAGGTAAGGAAGAAAAAGTACACCACAGTATTTGGGTGAAGGAATAGTGATTGTCGGTTACAGCAAAAAAAGTCCCAGGCCCATAACAAAATCAGTTAAATATGATTTTGGCAAAATATTTTCAATAATAGAACTTTCTTTCTATGTAGGAGATCACCAAATAAATTCTCTCGGTCTGGGTGTGTGAGTGTCAGACTTTTGATGACAAAAACCCAGTGTTTCTTAAGTTGGCTTATGCGAGGGCTACAATAACTCTTTAGAACAATCCGCAGCACTACAAAGAATCAGCTCTTACTGACCGCATCAATCTTGCTGATATTTCTTTAAGACGTGCGTGGATAACAAACATGATCTACCTATTTCTTAGTGTCTGGGAACCTGGGCCTACGTAGGCCGGGAATCACCCTGTGCCTCCTGACTCCCAAGTTCAAACAGAACTCTAAACTGTCTATGACATAAATCTTTAGTCACGTTACCGTTAACTTTGCCATGAAAAAAGTTTTACTTGGAGTCTTCCGATGAACTATTGATTCCCTTAATCCCGGATAATCGAAAGTTTTATTCCTTATTACGCCAGTTACACTAATAGACAGTTGAACAGACACTCAACCTTACTTAATTAAACTTGTGCCAGTCAAGTCAACTAGCCTATCTAAACGGTCCATAAACAGCAGTCACATCGAATTTAGAGCTACACGCTTCTCACCATCCATCCGAGATGTAGCTACGATTGTCCTATCAAAATCTATGAACGTTTCGACTATACCTTTGCATGTCCGCCTTAATTTGCAACCTAGCTCGGAAGTTGAAAAGAATTTTTTATCGATTTGGTGGGAATGTAGGTCATGTTGTGGGGATTTTTAGGCAAAATTGTTTGATTCGTGATTCCGTTCATTTGTTTCATCAGTCTTTGAGTGGAATTATGTTTGAAGATATAGGAGAAAGAACGCATCCTAATTTTATTTTCTTTATCAGCTTTGTAAACAGAAACTAAAAAAAAAATCGTACGTTTTGTTTCTAAATCTCACGTGAAATAAAATATGTTGAAATGAATTGTCTAGAATTAATCAATTTCCAGTCGAATTCGAAAAACTCTTCATTATATTTCATTTCTTTGTTGATAAAATGGATCAAAATGGATACAATTGAAAAAAAAAGTACAAATGCCTTAGGTAGTTTTATTAATAATGTTACTAGGCGAAAGCTTAATTATGTGTCTATGTTTGTTTCTCCTTCACGGTTAAACACATATTGATTACTAGCTTTTGCTCGCGACTTCGTCTGCGTAGAAGTCGAAAATGGTTTTATTAGGTTTTTGAGATACGAAAATATGAAATATTATTTATTATCTTCGTCGTGTGTGATAGTCCATTGAATTGTATGGCGAGCGATATTGTTTCTTACGATAAAATATTATATTATCTTAGCCGTGTGCAGCGCCCCCTAGTGAACTCCGCTGCGGGAGAAGTATCCTACGACAAACTTATTATTTTCGGTTTATTTATTTATTTATTTATTTAAGGATAACCAACAAGTGTTACAAAATAATAAAAACTTAGAAATTAAATTAGTACATTTATCCTAGTCCTATAATGCACACTCAATTATAGGCAACCACAGCTTATGCATAAAAACGAGTGAACATGGTTCCAAATATGAAAGTATTAAATAAAAGTAAAAGTTACAGTATTGAGCATGACATGAATATGAAATAGAAAATTAAACAATATAGGTCAAATAATAAAATAAAGTAATGTCAAAATTAAATTGTGATAGGAATGCGCATGTCAAACAAATTATAATAGGTTTAGAATATAAAAATTAAATAAAAATAAATGTCCTGAATAAGTACATATAACTATATTATTATATTACAATATTTTCAATAGTTTATTTTATGTTGAAGTGATAAATCAAAGGTAATCCGCCTGAAAGTGTTTATATAATGTTCTTTTAAACGACTTCAGAGTGTCGTGATTTCGGTTGTTACAGTAATTGAGTCTAGGGATCGAACCGCAAAATTAAGTTTGTTTTTTATTGTATATACTTTTCCGGGATAAAAAGTACCCAGTGTGGGGCCCAGGATATTAAGAAATAATTATACCAAGTTTCGTCGGTAGTTTTTGCGTGATGCCTGAACAAACAGACAGACAGACAAAAATTTTTTAAATTACATTTTTGGGTTCGGTGTCGGTCTAGTAACACCCCCTGCCATTTATTTTTTTGATATTTTCAATGTACAGAATTTTCACTTCTACAGATTTATTATAAGTATAGATTTTTTTTTCAGTTTCAGCACACAGGTAGACCATATCTGGGAATAGGATATAGGTTACTTCATATTGCTAGAGTATGTTTCCTTGTTTGCAGAAATTAGTAGACTATAATTATAAAACACATAATTACTACAGATACCTAGATGTTTAAGAAATTATTACCGAAAGCTATTATAAAATCTCCTAGCTTTTTACAACCTTACTTTGCCGTCCAAAAACAAGGTATCCTCTAACAAATATTTAAGACATCCAGTTTTGCGAGCCGCAAATTAAATTTGTTTTCAACCCTTGTTTATTTCAACCCTTTGTAATTAAGGTGGAAGTATAGAATTCCGAATTAAGTAATGCGACACTTATTAGGGGGTTTCAAGTATATTTTAAGAGAGGAACAAAACCTTTGTTATTTTAAAGTTTTGATTTCCAAGAATGAATCTAAAGTCCTTTTTTTTAGGTGGGAAAGTATCCAATGACTTCTCTCGCTCTTAGGCAGAGCAAGAAGGCGTGTCAGACTTTTACTGACAAAAACTCACTCCTGTTCCTTCTTTGCCTTCGTCCAAGAACACCAGTAGGTTTCAACCCAGCTGGACCTTTACAGTTTTGCTGACATCTCCTTGAGGCGCGCGTGAAACCACCGTCGACGACTCGGGCTCAGTCCGGACAGTTATCAAACGGCCGGACGGCGAGCTACCCTTTGCTCGCCGTCTACAAACCCATGTCTTCGGTGGAAGAATAATCCGTGCGTGTGTTATTTTAGCAACGAACCTCCTTTAACTTCTTTCGCAGATCAATACTGCTAATTTGAGGCAGTAATAATATATACTTGTTAGGTCATTGATTGCTAATTACTGGTCATTGAGTTGATTACAGTAATTATCAAGCTGTGTTGAAGGATCGTTAATGGCGATTTAATGTTAGTAGCAACAATATGTACAACAATGTGGTATTTGTTGCACATAACATAGCATAGTATAATCAGCCATTTAATGTTCCCACTGCTAGGACTCAAGCCTCCTCTTTAGGAGAGGGGATAGGTCGTAATCCACCACGCGGGCCCAATGCGGGCTGGTGAATGTCACACATGTAATCCAATTTTCGGTTCTAGGACATGCCGGTTTCCTCACGATGTTTTCCTTCACCGTTTTGAGAGCAGTTGTGATGAAATAAATTGCACAAAGTAATGCGCCAGAATGGGTTTGAATCCGTAACTCGTAAGTCCTGACCGAGCCCAAGTCGTCAACGGTGCGTATTGTTCCACGCGCGCCTCAAGGAGATGTTAGCAACCGTAGGGGCCCAGCAGGGTCGAAGCCTACTGGGGCCATGGGTGATGCGAAAGAGATCCCCAGGGCCCTGGAAAAATGGCAAAGAAGGAACAGGGGTGGGTTTTTAGTCAGTAAAAGTCTGAAACTATCTCCCGCTCCGCCCAAGAGCGGGGATGTCATAAGATGATTATCCACCTTAAACAAAAAGAGTAGGAACATGAAACTCGGCGTCGGGAAAGTGGACCCCTTTCTTCTAAATACTTCTCTAGGAAAAGTCCTGACTCACTTATTACGCCCAGCCCAAACCTGGAAATCTAGAACGCTGAAATTTTGCTTAGAGGTTTATGATGTATACAAAAATAAGGATTTTTAAAAATTCACTTCCTAAAAGGATGAAATAGGGTTACTCTTGTATGGAAAACCTATACTAACGTACGTGGGCGAAGCCACTGGCAGACGCTAGTATTCCAAAAACTTAAACGTTAAAATGAGCAGTGCAGCATAAAATCGATATATATTTTTTTATGTAGTCACAATTAAACTGAAGTTTGGAACCCAGCTGCAACAATTACAAGCGTTCAGTGAGTGTGTTGGCGAGATCCCAAAGTGTGGTCACCGGAATGAATGTTCATACAGGGGTACCTACTTAAAAAAAATTTTTTTTTGATCAGTTTTTTTTTCGTTGCGAAAATCATCCAATAACATCCTCCAACAGAATGGAAGAAAATAACGTGTTGCGCCAACCCCAAGTAATACAGGATAAGGGCAGAAAGAAGAAGAATTCCCGGGAGTTCTGAAGCCGCACATAGCTCAAATTAAACCCTATACAACACGTATAAATCCCTTCAAAAAGTCTCAGTTCCGTCTCGGTTGTAAAAGCCTCACAAACTATTCTTAGTAACTTCGTTAATTAGAGAAGTTAGATCAACATTCGCAGCTTCAGTTGCATGCAGCTTCCTGTAAATTTTGCTGACGTAAGTCTCTGAGGGCTAGCGGAATGAGGTTTTGATAGATGAATAAGTTTATGAAAGAAAGCAGAGGGTTTCCGTTAAAATTTCAAGCATGCCAGCGAGAAAAAGGGAAAGAGTTATACACCCTTAGACAACTCCATCCCTTTAACAGTTATTTTTTTCGATGGGAAAATAATCATCTTATGACATCCCCTACTCTTGGGCGGAGCGGGAGATAGTGTCCGACTTTTGCTGACTAAAGCCCCACTCCTGTTCCTTCATTGCCTTTCATACCAGGGCCGAATCTTTCTTTCGGAATCAGACCCTTGGCACTAGTAGACTTCGACCCTGCTGGGCCCTTATAGTTGCTGACATCTCCTTGAGGCGCGCGTGGAACAATACACGCCATCGACGACTTGGGCTCGGTCCGGACGGTTACCAGACGGTTGGACGGTGACCTACCCATTGCTCGCCGTCCGCAAGCCCGCGCCTACAGTGGCCGGAAATCGGGATCGGAATCCCGGCGGCTGGGATGCGAGGGCCATTGCATCTCGAATGCACGTGCGGCCTAATCCTTGGCTAGCATTCGAGGCGATCGGCTGCCACTCCTCCTCGCTCCAGACCATAGCCTATACCAAGATAGATAGATAGATATTCTTTATTGTACACCAAAAATACAACTTACATTAGGAAATTAAAGGAAATTAGGGCGGTCTTATCGCTAAAATCGATTTTTTATAGACAACCAAGGCCCGGCTCGAGAGATAACTGCCACCAATCGCCCCTATGAGGACACGGTGGTGCTCTTCCCAATCGGGGCATACCTCCATCAACCAGTTTTAACGTAAAATAATTCGCTGTGTCTAATGATTTTTTTCCCTAAAGAAGCTTACCTTCCGTTTTTGATCTTTATTTCTGTGGAAAATGGGTAGGTCTTTAGTATGAGATCTACTTGCGTCGATACTTTTGCGCTATCTCATGTTTCTAGCTAGTTGTGCTGTACTGGTGCAGCCGTTTCGGCTGCGAAAAACTTTAAACGGCGGAAATATGATATAAACCTTATTGGGCTCGCGGACGGCGAGCAATGGGTGGCTCGCCGTCCGACCGTCCGGTAACTGTCCGGACCGAGCCCAAGTTACCGACGGCGCGTATTGTTCCACGCGCACCTCAAGGAGATGTCAGCAACTGTAAGGGCCCAGCCCAGCAGGGTCGAAGCCTACTGGGGCCAAGGGTCTGATTCTGAAAGGAAGACTCGGCCCTGGTACGAAAGGCAACGAAGGAACAGGAGTGGGTTTTTAGTCAGTAAAAGTCTGACACTATCTCCCGCCCCGCCCAAGAGCGGGGGATGTCATAAGATGATTTTCCCAACGGGAAAAAAAAAAAAAAAAAAAATTGGTAGTTATATTTTTGAGCCGTTTAGGGTTAAAACCTTTCGGATCGTGGGGTGTAAGTGCTTACAAATTGCTTAAAGACCCTTCCAAATGTCTTGTTGAAACTTCGCGTAACCCTATGGCTAGCTTTTACCTTGGACAGAGGATAAGCATTGCCATACAGCGTGATAATGCCGCCAGCCTCTTAGTTACATTACCAGTCGACAGTGATGCGGAGGAGTTAGGATTTATTGTCTTTAGTGTATATATAGTTTTAATACTAATAATAATAATCGACAACATCTAAGAAGGCTCTCGTTGGGCAATTGGTCCAAGAGTTTGATCCAGAAAGCTGTACTCCTAGACACGGTGCGCATTGTTAGGAGATTCCTCTCTCAGGAGCCCTGACTACCGGTAGCTTGGATCTGGATGTTTAAATGTTTTTTCTTAAGAATTATTTTAAAATGTAATAAAATATGTTTAAAATATGTTTGGACCCTTGCTTTCTAAATCTTTTCAATGTTTAATGCACCTTCCATGTTTTCTATTCACCAAGCTTGATTAATTGGTAGAGAATGCCGCATTAAGTCCGCCTTTGTACCTTTGTGTTGCATGAAGTTTCAATAAATAAATTCCGACGCCACTGTATTTACGGATGTTGACGAAATGTCATTCCATATTCGAATATGTCTCTTTCACTCGAAATGTATTTGGAAGAACGGGATGCATATTTTTTTTTTCCGGTGGGATAATCGTGACATCACCCGCTCTTGGGCGGGGCGGGAGATAGTGTCAGACTTTTACTGACTAAAAACCCACTCCTGTTCCTTCGTTGCCTTTCGTACCGAGGCCGAGTCTTCCTTTTAGAATCAGACCCTTGGCCCAAGTAGGCTTCGACCTTGCTGGGCCCCTACAGTTGCTGACATCTCCTTGAGGCGCGCGCGGAACAGTACGCGCCGTCGACGACCTGGGCTCGGTCCGGACGGTTACCGGACGGTCGGACGGCGAACCAACGGGATGCATATAGAGATTGCCAACAGCCAAAAATTTAATTTTATCACGACACAGAATCATCTCAACTGACTATATTATAAAGAGCTTTAGTATGTAAAAGTCTAACTCTCCAATAAGAAAGGGAGAAGTTATTTGAAGATTTTTCACCGCAAAAAAAAGGTATAATGGAGCATCTCAATATGAACAGTCAGAAAGACGAGTGTAATTGAAATTGCAAATGGTAAGTTTGTGGTTTTTGAAGACTTCTACATTATCATTAACGTAGAAGAATAATAAAATGTTAAATGTTTTGAGGTTTTAAAACTTGAAAGCTTTATTTTTGAGAAAGTCATGAAAATTGACGAAAAATCATGTGAGGTTTAAAGAATCTTTATTTCTCATATGAACATATTATAATCGTTCACTTATATGAGATATAAAATTTAAGTTAAACAATTATTTTCTAGTGACGAAGCATTCAATACACCTAATAGTACGATCACAACAATTTTATGTATAATATTTATGTATCCTATATATATGAAAAAAAGTCGTGTTAGTTACACTATTTATAACTCAAGAACTGCTCAACCGATTTTGCTGAAAATTGGTGGGGAGGTAGTTCAGAACCGACGGACGGACATAGGATACATTTTATCGAGTAGGGTAGATTAGGGTAGAGTAGAGTAGAGTAGGGTAGGGTAGAGTAGGGTAGAGTAGGGTAGAGTAGGGTAGAGTAGGGTAGAGTAGGGTAGAGTAGGGTAGAGTAGGGTAGAGTAGGGTAGAGTAGGGTAGAGTAGGGTAGAGTAGGGTAGAGTAGGGTAGAGTAGGGTAGAGTAGGGTAGAGTAGGGTAGAGTAGGGTAGAGTAGGGTAGAGTAGGGTAGAGTAGGGTAGAGTAGGGTAGAGTAGGGTAGAGTAGGGTAGAGTAGGGTAGAGTAGGGTAGAGTAGGGTAGAGTAGGGTAGAGTAGGGTAGAGTAGGGTAGAGTAGGGTAGAGTAGGGTAGAGTAGGGTAGAGTAGGGTAGAGTAGGGTAGAGTAGGGTAGAGTAGGGTAGAGTAGGGTAGAGTAGGGTAGAGTAGGGTAGAGTAGGGTAGAGTAGGGTAGAGTAGGGTAGAGTAGGGTAGAGTAGGGTAGAGTTAGGTAGAGTAGGGTAGAGTACTAGAATATAGACGGGAGTGAAGCCGCGGGCAAAAGCTAGTTTAGAAATATATAACTATGATTATCAGTTGTCTAGGACTCTGTGGTATGCCACAAGCTCTGCTTAGTTTGGGACTAGATGGCGTTGTAGATGTTTGGATGCAATACCACACGTCCTCTCCTTTTATATCTGGTTCCGATTCACTTTATTATTTCTGTATATAATTTCCTCTAAAAATTGCGACAGTTTCTTTAAAAACAAAAACTTTGCTCCAAATTAAGAACTGCTCTTGTATCGTAGGTTTTTTTTTTTATTGGGTTGGAAAATCATCTTATGACAAATCGCGCTCTTGGGCGGAACGGGAGATAGTGTCAGACTTTTACTGACTAAAAACCCACTCCTGTTCCTTCGTTACCTTCGTCCCAGGGCCCCGGGTTTCGCTTTCACACTACCCGTGTCCCCAGTAGGCTTCGACCCTGCTGGGCCCCTACGATTTGCTGACCTCTCCTTGAGGCGCGCGTGGAACAGTACGCGCCGTCGACGACTTGGGCTTGGTCCGGACGGTTACCGGATGGTCGGACGGCGAGCCACCCATTGCTCGCCGTCCGCAAGCGGAAATCGGGATCGGAATCCCGGCGGCGGTTGGGGCGTCAGGACCGATACCTCACACGATCGGCCACCTCCTTTGCTAGCATTACTGCTTCGCAGAAGGAGGCGACCGCCTGCCACTCCTCCTCGCTTCGGACCATGGCCTGAACCAAGGCCCGGCGCGAGAGATCGCCGCCGCCGATCGCCCCCACGAGGACACGGCGTGGCTCTGCCCAAGCGGGGCACACCTCCACCGTGTACTCTACCGTGTCCTCCGAAGGTCCACACAGTGGCGACACCCGGGCGTCGTTTCCGCACGAATTCGGTGCAGGAACTTCCTAAATTTACCGTGTCCGGTGAGAACCTGTGTCATGCGGAAGGTGAGGACGCCGTGGGGTCTTTCCAACCACGCCTCAAAGAGGGGACTTACCGCCATAACTTGTATCGTAGGTGCGTTTAGAAACATATTTATAAACTCATATACACAACACTACCAGAATCAAAACCACTATCTGTAGGCCATACAAATTTTAGCTCCGAGCGGGAATCGAACATCTAACACACAGTACAGCAGCCAAACACTCAACCATTGCGCCAGTCATGCCATCAAAGTTTGCCATCGTCATTTAGATACTACTTTCTTTTTGGTATTTTAGCAATAACGAATGCTCAACCATTGTAGGCCTTATATAGCAATAAGAATCGATTTTCTTTACAACAAACTATATATTATGATATTATAGGATATATAATATTACAAAACACAAGGAAACCAACATACATACAAAATATATAAGCATAAACATTATCGGCCTTATAATGTTCCCACTACTGGGATTTGGGCTTCTTCTCCAGCCCCCTAGCCAAGTTACAATCGTTTCGTGTTGAATTCCGTTCTCCAATCGGTGACGCCTCGGTGTCAGCAATTGTAGAAAACGATAAGTTGGAAGCCATGTTGACGCGCTTGAGTCGGCCGCTAGTTCTTAAATTTGTCGTTCTACAATAACAAAGTTGAACATTGTAGAAACGATAACAATTCATTCCGTCATTTTGAATGATATGAACTTGGCTACGAATTCTCTATTCCTTTGTTCTGACCACGTGACTTAACGTTGAGATGATGTAATTCTCATACATTTGATTAGATCGTTGGCGCTCCCACGAGGACACGGCAGTGCTCTGACCAAACGGGGCACACCTCTACCGTATGTTCCACCGTGTCCTCCGGGCGGTCCATACCTATGGACCTGACAACAATAAAACTAACCGAACTTAGAATAGCTTTCACCTAAGGAACAACACAAACTCCTTTGTACCGTTCAGATCTTAATGAACTTCCGTCTTCACAGACAGTCAGACGATTTTCTCTATAGTAACGAATAAATCATTAAGACCGTAACCTGAGAAACTTGAGGTGCTTGTACCAAATTGCATTTGTCCGACCCGTTTATTCGTCAAAAATTTTTTCGAACATTTATTCCGAAACCCATTCTTATTTTTATCATTTTTAGGCACTAATGCAGAAGAGTGACTGTGTGAAAAATTCACTGTTTTTCGCATTAGTGCGGAAAAGTGCGCCCCACTATTGAGGCGTTGAGTGTATTGAAAATGTCGTTTAATACACGTGCGAATGCAAGCCTATCAATAATAAAAAACCGGGATAGTGCGAATAGGACTCCGTACAGAACCCTCAGTGCGCGACCTTATCTATGAAAACAGTTTTAAGTGTATATATAGTTTTAATTAGTTAAGTGTTTTATGTATTCATTTTTTAAGAGAACAATTAAAAAGTTATCCTTTGAAAACAGTTCAATAACCGAATTGAGTTACGAAGATGTTTCCAAATCACAATTTTTTTTTTTTTGTGATTTAGCTACAAATTTACAGTTTTCAGATTGTTACCTTACTTATGCTATGTGACCTTGCTACATCCCAAATTTCAGGATTCTAGGCTAACGGAAAGTACCCTATGAATTTTAATTCCCTTGAGAGTGTCGAATAATACGTTTTATGCGACATAAATGACCGTATCTGTTTTTTTCTTCAAGTGCTCAGATATTTTGGCCATATGGTACCTAGCGACTATACACAAACTACTAAATTTGCGTTACCAAACTGCAGTAATCATTCAGCTATAATTTAGTTATAGTTTAACCTAATTCAGAAGTGATTTAGTTATACTAACTTTGAAGTAGGTTTCAGAGTAGTTGATCGATTAAGGTGAAGATTTGAAATAACTTCAACAGAAATTAAGTTTAGAATTGCAACACAATTTGCAGATCATCCGGAGGACATAATAAAGCTTACCCCGCTTTTGCGGAGCACTGCTGTGTCTTTATGGAGGCGATCGGTTATTTTTTTTTTTGTAGGTGTGGGAATCATACAATGACTTCTCGCGCTGTGGGTGGAGCGCGAGGTCGTGTCAGACTTTTACTGACTAAAACCACACCTGTGTCTTTCAGTTGCCCTTTGCGTTCTAGGATTACGGGTTTCCTTTTCAGAAATTCTCCGCGGTCCTAGCTAGCGGGCATCGGCCTTGCTGGGCCCCTCTTTGAGGAGCGCGTGGATTACTGCGCGCTGTTAACAACTGGGCTCGGTCCGATCAATTACCGGACGGCCGGACGGCAAGCTAACCATTGCTCGACGTCCGCAAGCCCGCGTTTATCGTGGCTGGTAGTCGGGGTCAGAATCTCGGCGGCTGGAGGCGATCGGTGGCGGTGACCTCTCGAACCACACCCTGTTTTGCCACAGTTCGAAGCGAAACAATAATGCTAGCGAAGGAGACAGCCACAGGCGTGAGGGAACGGACATCGTCACGCCCCAGCCGTCACGTCAGGAGATACCCCGGACAATACACGGCCACCTTGGATGCCATGCTGACGTCAAGCTTTGACAAACTTGCCGTGGCAAGACTTGTTCTACCCGTGTACCATGTTATAACAAACTTTTTACAAAAAACTTAAGTTGTTTTGATCCTTTTAGTGTTTTTTGAAAATGACAGCAATTGGAAAGCATATCCTCTAAGAGGAAAAAAAAATTTTTTGCTAATCGGTCGATTAACAACAGAGTTATGAGGTAACAAACAAAAAAAAAAAATACCTCCTCCTTTTTTGAGGTCGGTTAATAAGAAATCCGTTCAGACATTCAATAGTGAAGAAGTAACGAACATACACACCCTTTTGCCTTTATAATATTATTGATGGACAAATGTATGTTCAATACACGGGTTCAACTGTCAATACCTCGACAGTTGAACCCGTGTAGTAAACAAGTTTCCATATAAACACAAATAAGCGGAAGGGCGTAACTGGATTAGAAATTAATTACCACTTCCTAGTTATCAGTACTATCATGTAACCGCTTTTGCTGTATACTGCTTTGTATCTATTAGACCGTATATAATTCTGTTAACTAATTGAACAGTTTGTGATCAAATTCCAAGAATTATACGTATATAATTATTCGTCTCGTTTACAAATGCTATACCTACCTATTCGTAGGTATATAATAGTGGTATCTAATGATTGGACGTTTATTCTTAGAATACCACTTTAGTGTACTGAGTATATAAAATTAGATTCTGTGAATTGAGACCCGATCCCGACTCTAAAAAGTGATCACAAATCAGTTAAAAAAAATTAAAAAGCATTACCGGTCGCTGTAATCATATCAGCAGTCATCATTTATATTTTTGCGTATAGTTTTATAAAGTACTCGTATCATCATCATCAACATCTCTTTAGCCGAAAGACGTCCACTGTTGGACATAGCCTCCCCAAGTGTCGTCATAATGAACGGTCTTGTGCGTCTCACATCCTTCGGATTCCCGCAACCTTTACCAGGTCATCCGTCCACCTTGTAGGAGGCCTTCCAACGCTGCGTCTTCCGGTACGCGGTCGCCACTCCAGGACCTTTCAGCCCCAATGGCCATCTGTATACATATACATACTCATATAGCATAGCACATCATAGCATAGTTGGCCTTATAATTTTTCCACTGTTGGGGCTCAGGTCTCCTCTCTAGGAGAGGGCCGTAATCCACCAAGCGGGCCCAGTGCGGGTTGGTGGATGTCACATGTCTTTGAATTATTGGTTCTAGGACATGCCGGTTTCCTCATGATGTTTTCCTTCACCGTTTTGAGAGCAGTGGTGATGAAATAAATTACACAAAGTAATGCGCCTAGTTGGGTTTCTCAGTACTCATATACATGGATTTATTATCGGCAAATTCCTGACTAGCTCACGGACTCCTCGACGTCCAGCCCAAGGATTTAGAGCTCTGAAATTTTACACAGACTTTCCTTTTGTGATGAATACAAAGAATAAGTTTTTTTTTTTTTCTTAAATTCACCCCGTAAAGGGATGAAGCGAGGGTTCAAAGTTTGTATAGAGAAATCTACCTTCACAAGGGTGAAGACGCAGAAGCTATTATAGGATGTGCATTTATGTATCTATTGCAATATATCTTTATTTATTTATTTAATAGTTTTTGTGGTTTTTGTATAAAATTTCCTCGCCAAACTTTACAGTTTGATGGCGAGATACGCTCGTTTTTAATTACATAAATCAATAAAAGTCTACAAAACAACAATCCAAACAATACACCTTAGCTACATTCTAATATTTTAACGTAATTAATGCAGTGCGTCCGGCAAAGTACTCGCGCCACTGGGGCAATACAAACTACAACCTATTTACATTACAATAAAGTTCATTCTACGATGCCCAAGTAATGCGAGCACCCTGGCAAATACGCTGAATGTAACCACTTGCTTTAAAACAATAAATATTTTACCTACACTATACTATGAAATCTAATAATGATAAATATATAATATAATTATTCTATTTAGATAATATTCGTATAGTCATATCAATTTATTTATTTATTTACAAGCACTTGTACAACGTTACAGAGGATGTCCAAGGCGTTGTAAAAAAAATACATTTAATAAAAACAATATTACCCTAATAACAAATCCATACACATCAATGATAACCTCATTTCAAGTCCATGCAATTGGAATGAACAGTCCATTCCAGGTTGCCTAGAAGAGATCGCGGAATACGCTGAGGTGGTGCTTTGTATATATGTATGTCTTCTTTTTAGGGTTCAATACATCAAAAGGAAAATTAGAACCTTTTAGGATTACTTTTTTATCCATCTGTCTGTCTGTCAAGACTCTTTGTCTCGGGAACGCGTAGAGGTATCGAGTTGAGATTAAAATCATACACACAAGTCAGAGGTTCCTTGAAGCTGTGAAAAAATCAAACTTCTAAGTTAACGAAAAAACGATATGGCTGTTTATGTCGCAAAAAACGTATATTTCGACACTCTCAAGGGAATCAAAATTCATATGGGGTACTTCCCGTTGACCCAGAATCCGCACAGCACAGGAATAGAAGAAATACTTAAATCTGAAAACAGTAAATTTGTTGATCCAAAAAAAAAAAAAAAATATTTTTGCGTTTCGGAAATATCTTAGAGACTCTATTAGAGACTCTATTCGGGAATTGAATTGTATGTTTATAACGGTAAATAATATAGCATGCAGCTTAACATAATCAGCCTGCGGAAAAAACGCACAGGTGTCACCATTGTGTAGACCGCCCGAGGACACGGTGAGCAAACGGTAGAGGTGTGCCCCGATCGGGCAGAGCAACGCGGTGTCCTTGTGGAGGCAATCGATGGCAACGACCTCTCGCACCGGGTCCTAGCATAGGCTATGGTCTGGAGCTAGGCGGAATGATAGGCGGCTGCCTTCTCCTGCGAAGCAGTAATGCTAGGAGGCGGCCAAATGCGCGAGGGAAGGCCCTCATACCCCAGCCGCCGGGAACCCGATCCCAATTTCCAGCCTCTGTAGGCGTAGATTTGCGGACGGCGAGTAATGGGTAGCAAGCCGTCCAGTCGTCCGGTAACCAAATCGTAGGGACCCAGCAGAGTCGAAGCTTACTGGGGCCATGAGTTAAGTAAAAATGAACCCCGGTGCCCTGGAAGGCAAAGAAGTAACAGGAGTGTGTTTTAGTCAGTAAAAAACTGACACACCCTCCTGCTCCGCCCAAGAGCGAGACAAGACATCGGATGATTTCCCACCATAAAAAAAAATGGCTTAATCAGCCTCATTATGTTCCCACTGCTGGATTTCAGGCCTTCTCTCTAGGAGAGGGAATGTCACAACCATGCAGGTCCAGTACGGATTGGTAAATATCACATGTCTTCGGACTTTTGGTTCTAAGACATGCCACGGTTTTCTCACGATGTTTTCCTTCACCGTTTTGAGAGCAGTGGTAATCAAATAAATTACACAAAGTATGTAAATAAGAGCAAAATCCAAAGTAGACTTTAAATTATTTAAAAAGATGATATTTTTCGAGTGTTGTTAACTGTATTCATTTATGTAAAAGCACCAAAATAGTCGCATTACACTAAGAAGTACTAAATTGATTTTCTGTCTCCAAAGAGCTAAGTGCAACTATGAAAGAAATGCATAAAAATCTGTTTCCTTGAAAAACTTTCCAATCACATTAAGTAAACACGAAAATGGTGCCAACCATCAAATCATACCGTCATCTCGTCCAAACTTATTCAATTTGCGTTACACTCGCCAGAAGTAATCGATTCGGCTCCGATAAGGCGATTAATAAGATTGGGAATCGAGTGCGACTCGACACTTCTGGAAATCGTTACGAATCGATTTTATGTTACAAGTTAGCGGAGTAATTTACCTGCATAGTGAATTGGTACGTCGTTTATTTTATGCAAAATATGAGGACGAACTTCTTCCTGTTGGTTTACTTACTTTTCAGGTCAGTTATTTGAATATACACATAAAACAATAAATTAATGTTTCCACAGTCCATTATAGCATAAAATAGTCGGCCTTATAATGTTTCCACTGTTTGGACTCAGGCCTTCTCTCTAGGAGAGGGAATGGGCTGTAATCCACCACGCGGGCCTAGTGCGGGTTGGTGGATGTCACATTTTTTTAAATTTTTTGTTCTAGGTCTTGCCGGTTTCCTCACGATGTTTTCCTTCACCGTTTTGAGAGCAGTGGTATTGAAATAAATTACAAAAAGTAATGCGCCTGGTTGGGTTTGAACCCGCGACGTACAACTTGCAAATCGGGGCCATTACCACTCGGCCACCACAGCTCCCTTACCACTCGGCCACCACGAGATAAGTCCATTATAATCTTTAAAAACCATCTAATCGAACCGGTTTTATTAAGAAGTTAATGTAAGTTTATTTTTCTTATTTTCTATTTTGTTTCTGTTTGTGTGTACCTGGTGACTGTCTCTAAATAAGTATCCTTCTCTATTTCTTTCTTCCTTTTTTTGTCCTTTGCCCCCTTTTTTCTTCTTAGTTTTTCTTATCTTTCTCCCTGTTTTCCTTTTCCTTCTTTCTTCCTTTTTGCTCCTTTCTTTCATCTTTTTTTTCTATTAAGAATTTAGATTGATGATTTGACTAGTTCAAGCTCGCTTCATTGTAGAACTTGCGTATAGCTGAATAAAATGTGCAAATGGAAAACATTTTTACCTAACACATTATACCCCTCGAGCGCCGATTATACATACGTCTGTACAACTTGAATGACCTTGAAAATTGCTTAACTGTCGTTTTGTACATACGTTTGTACGAATTTTTTTTAACCGAAAATTATGTTTTTCATATCTTAGTTTTTCCTAGAATAATCCAGAAAAAGTTTTTTTTGTTGATTTTTTTTAAGATTTACATTACGTAATTACGTAATAATAATACCCCGGGGCGCCCAAGGGGAGTTTTAAAGTAGTTTTTGACACTATAGATAACCATAAAATAACATGGTGTGGTCAGTGAGGGAGCACTCTTGCCTAGAATTAATTCTAGTTAAGATTACTCAAAAGAAAATAGGCTACCCTATTCACTCTTGAATTCACGTAAACATTATTTTTATTTGCGAAACTGAACTCAGCCGCCAAACTAAAATGGAACTGGGCAGATGACGTCTGCCGCATGTCCGCAGCAGGAGCCGGCGACGCGGTAGGCCCAGAAGGAGATGGCGTGACAATTTGGACTCCTACTTTAAGGCAAACCTTCCACAAAGCCATACCTGATGAGTGGTGCAATAGCTCTTTAGTGCCGATTTTTAAAAACAAAGGTGATGTGCTTGAGTGCAACAATTATAGAGGAATAAAGCTAATGTCACATACTATGAAAGCCTGGGAGAAAGTTATTGAAAGGAGGCTGAGAGAAGAGAGTGAAATTTCACAGACCCAATTCGGTTTTATGCCTGGTCGGGGTACAACGGATGCCATTTTTGCTATACGCCAGCTGTGCGAGAAATATAGAGGTGCGCATAAAAACTTGCACATGGTATTCATTGACCTCGAAAAGGCATACGACCGGGTACCTCGTGAGGTTCTGTGGTGGGCCCTTAAGGAGAAAGGTGTGCCTGGGAAGTATGTGCAGTTGATCCGAGCGATGTACAGTCGATGCAGTACCCAAGTCCGGTCTACAGTGGGTACCACTGGCAGCTTCAATGTGGCAGTCGGCTTACATCAAGGGTCGGCTCTCAGCCCTTACCTCTTCCTGATGATAATGGACGCTCTGACGTCGGACATTCAGGAAGAGGCTCCCTGGTGTATGTTGTTTGCCGATGATATTGTGTTGGTTGCCGAGAGTGGCCTAGAAGTCCAGAACAGATTGGAGGTGTGGTGGCACAGACTGGAGAGTGTTGGCCTGAAATTGAGTAGAACCAAAACGGAATACTTGTTCTGCGATTTCGGCGGTCTCTCCAATCCAGTGCCTTTAGCTCTAGCTGGAACGCCCATACCGATCTGCTCTGACTTTCGGTACCTCGGGTCACTCATCCAAGGGGATGGTGAGGTAGACCGGGACGTAACACATCGGATCAACGCAGGATGGATGAAATGGAGACAGGTCACGGGAACAACTTGTGACCCACGGATGCCCCTCAAGTTGAAGGGTAAAATCTACAAGTCCGTGATAAGGCCTGTCATACTGTATGGATCAGAATGTTGGGCTGTGAAAAAGACGGATGAAAAAAGATTGCATGTAGCGGAGATGAGAATGTTAAGATGGATGTGTGGTGTGACGAGAATGGATAAAGTGAGAAATGAATATATTAGGGGAAGTTTGAAAGTGGCACCAGTGACTGAAAAGTTGAAAGGGAATCGTTTATCTTGGTATGGTCATGTGAAGAGGAGGGATGAAACGCATGTTACTAAAAGAGTTATGAGTTTACATGTGGATGGATGGAGAGGGAGAGGGAGACCAAAGAAAAGATGGATGGATTGTGTGAAGAGTGATATGAAAGAAAAGGAAGTTAGTGATAGCATGACGAGTAACAGGGCAGAGTGGAAGAAAAAAACGTGTTGCGCCGACCCCAAATAACACGGGATAAGGGCAGGAAGATGATGACTTTAAGGCAAACCTTCCTTCCTTCTCTTTCCTTTTTATTCTTTTTCTTTTTCCTATTTTACTCTCTTTTTTCTTCTTTAAAAGAAAACAAAGTTAGTGATAGTATGACGGTTGACAGGATAGAATGGAAGAAAAAAACGTGTTGCGCCGACCCCAAATAAGATGGGACAAGGGCCGGAAGATGATGATATTTTCTTCTTTCTCTTTTTTCTTTTTTAGCTACTTCTGGCTTTGGCTAGAAGTAGCTAAGGACACAAAAGAGTGGAATAACGGAATGCCTTTGCCCTGCAGTAGAACACATCGGGATCATAATAATAATAAATAAAGGCGTCCTTTTCGATGTACATTTTCACAACCGCTCTTACGTGATTATGATGTTATTACACACCTTTCTCAAGATACACAGCTATCTTGTGGATTATCTAGGCTTCTATAGAATTCAAAACATACATTTATGTAAAACTAATCTAGTAAAGACCTCTGAAAATCTTCTATTTTACGTGAACTTTGGCTCTTCAAAATGTACTCATAAATATAAAAAAGTATATCAATAAAAGCCTTGCACATTGAATCGAGATTTTGAATGATGATAATTTTTCTGAAAAACTTTTAAGGGTTTAAAAAAACACGTATTTCCTGGAACGAGTTTTATGAAATATTCGATGTGCAAATGCAAACAGAGTTTTCAGGCGTTGTCTTTCTTTTTTTGCATTGCCTCTTCATCAAACATCGCGTTGGATTGCTTTAGATGAAGCCATAAGCTTTTAAACCGTGCTCGGTGTTGACGATAGGCGAGTGGAAAAAGACCCTCTTAACACTAAATTCTCTCACCCTCTTTAAAAAAAATAGCACTCAATTTGACGACTATTTTGTTAAACAATCTTTCTCTATCACATTGTATCACCAATTTGCCAAAATCACAGACTCCTAATAGCGTATTGAAGGAAATTGGTATTTCAGGTCATGGAATATGGTTGCGGATATATATTTCCGCTTGAATCTAGGAGCTAACTCCGGGAAATGGGTCATTATGGAGCTCGGTGATTCAGCGACGACCTGTAGCTTGAGATTATGTTGTGAATAGCATAGTATGAAGTTATTAGTATTTGAATATTGAAGATGCTATGATTATGGATTTATATGTGACTGTTTGAAAGAGAATTCGTTCTTTTGTTTCTAATCTATTAATATAAAAATGAATCCCTCTTTCCTTTGGTCACGTCATCACACGTGAACGGCTGGACCGATTTCACAATTTTTTTTTTGTTGTTTAAGTTATTGTCAGGAGAAGGTTTTAATGAAAGAACATTTTTAAAATATTGGTAGCAGGGCAAAGTAGGGTAGAGTAGGGTAAATTAGGGTAGAGTAGGGTAGAATAGGGTAGAGTAGGGTAGAGTAGGGTAGAGTAGGGTAGAGTAGGGTAGAGTAGGGTAGAGTAGGGTAGAGTAGGGTAGAGTAGGGTAGAGTAGGGTAGAGTAGGGTAGAGTAGGGTAGAGTAGGGTAGAGTAGGGTAGAGTAGGGTAGAGTAGGGTAGAGTAGGGTAGAGTAGGGTAGAGTAGGGTAGAGTAGGGTAGAGTAGGGTAGAGTAGGGTAGAGTAGGGTAGAGTAGGGTAGAGTAGGGTAGAGTAGGGTAGAGTAGGGTAGAGTAGGGTAGAGTAGGGTAGAGTAGGGTAGAGTAGGGTAGAGTAGGGTAGAGTAGGGTAGAGTAGGGTAGAGTAGGGTAGAGTAGGGTAGAGTAGGGTAGAGTAGGGTAGAGTAGGGTAGAGTAGGGTAGAGTAGGGTAGAGTAGGGTAGAGTAGGGTAGAGTAGGGTAGAGTAGGGTAGAGTAGGGTAGAGTAGGGTAGAGTAGGGTAGAGTAGGGTAGAGTAGGGTAGAGTAGGGTAGAGTAGGGTACAGTAGGGTAGAGTAGGGTAGAGTAGGGTAGAGTAGGGTAGAGTAGGGTAGAGTAGGGTAGAGTAGGGTAGAGTAGGGTAGAGTAGGGTACAGTAGGGTACAGTAGGGTAGAGTAGGGTAGAGTAGGGTAGAGTAGGGTACAGTAGGGTACAGTAGGGCACAGTAGGGTAGAGTAGGGTAGAGTAGGGTAGAGCAGGGTAGAGTTGAGTAGAGCAGAATAGAGTAGTTAGTTGACGGGAGTGAAGCCGCGGGCAAAAGCTAGTATTATATGAATATCTTAGCTCCAGGAATGTTCCGAGCTGCTAGAATGTTCGAACAAGTTACCATTGCCCTAGAACGTAAAGGGCACCTGGAGGAACATAGGTGGGTTTTAGTCAGTAAATATCTGACATTTCCTTTCGTAACATCCAGAGCGGGACGAATTATTTGATATTTTCTAAAAGAAAAAAAATAATACGCGATACTCAATTTCCAACTCCATTCTGAAAATCATAGCAGAGAGGTATAATTCTCATTTGATACATAATTTTGTAAATAGATGTATTATAATAATAATAATGTTAGAATAATAATATCAATAAGCCTGATATAGTGGTGGTGGATTGAAGTGGGAGGCATGCAATGATTATTGAGATAATTACCCGTTCTGAATCATCGTGAAAGCCGACAAAGATAAACAAATCGAGTATATTGACTCGGTTCCCGAGGTTGTCGACATGTGGGATGTGGACTCTGCGATCATTGTACCGATAATCGTGTCAGCCAATGGATTAAAAGCCAGGAGTTTCGAACTACACTTTAGGAGGCTGTCGTTAAGCGACTGGATCAAGGGCTTAATTTAGAAAGTGTTACTTTTGGAGACGGCTTGTTTATATTTCGTGTCGTTCTGTGTACTTATTCACGGAAGCGACGGAACACCAAGCCCTACGGCCAAGGCGGCGATCTCTTGCGCCGGGCTTTGGTACAAGCCATGGTCCGGAGCGAGAAGGAGTGGCAGGCGGTCGCCTTCTTCTGCGAAGCACTAATGCTCACTAAGGAGGCGGCCGATCGCGTTAGGCAACGGTCCTTACACTCCAACCGCCGCCGGGATTCTGATCCTGATTTTCTGCCACCGTAGGCGCGGGTTTGCGGACGGCAATTAGTGGGTAGTCCACCGTCCGACCATCCGGTAACCGTCCGGACAGAGCCCAAGTCGTCGACGGTGCGTATTGTTCCATGCGCGCCTCAGAGAGATGTCAGCAAATTGTTGGGGCCCAGCAGGGTCGAAGCCTACTGAAAACGAAACCCAGGACCCTTGGACGAAGGCATTAATCAGTAAAAGTCTGACACTATCTCCTGCTCCACCCAAGAGCGGGATTTGTCATTAGATGATTTACACACCTAAAACAAAAAAAAAAGCCCTACAGCCAAAAGTCTTTTTCGACATGAGGGACAGAAATGTGTTAGGGACTTGCACCACAAACACCTTGAAATTGACGTTACGGCAGTTACAGTGCGACTCCAGCAGTTGTTTCCTTAGTGTAAACTTCGTCTTTTGGCGCACGTACTCCACGATGTCTTGTTCTTCTGGTGTAATGCAGGCAGGACATGCCCACGGGAGTGTTTATTATGACTGTTAACAATGCATTCATTATGAACAAGAATTTGGTTTCGAAATAGATAGTAACTAATAAAAATGTTTCTTTTTTCTTGTTTTCTAACCCACATGGATTTAACTATACGATTAATTTTTTTTTTTTCATTTCTGCTGCCTTATAAGGCAGTGGTGGCCGATTGGTAACGGCCCCGACTTACTACTTACGTAGGTCGCTGGTTCAAACCCAGCCACGTGTACCTGTCTCCATTGGTCTCATTGTGTGTACCTGTGTGCCAAATAAACGTGTTTTCTTTCTTTCTTTCCAAGTGCATTACTTTGTGTGATTTATTTCATCACCACTGCTCTTAAAACGGTGAAGGAAAACCACGTGAGAAAACCTAAAAGTTACCTAGAACCAAAAAATTCGAAGACGTATGATATCCACCAACTCGCACTGGGCCTGCGTGGTGGATTAAGGCCCATTCCCTCTCCTAGAGAGGAGGCCTGAGTCCCAACAGTGGGGACATTATAAGGCCGACACAAAATAAAGGCTTTCCCATAGTCCTTTAAGACATTCCTTCTTAAATATAATTAAAAAAAAAAACACACAGTTGCCAGGTTTTCCAGCATATGAGTTTAAAGAAGAAAGTAACAATTATCCTCGTCAAGTGTAACCAAGCATTTCAACTTAAAATGTAATATAATTTTAATACACTCGTATGTTGAACCCAACAAATTACAACCTTCTTGTTCTTAAAAGCCTCACGACCTTCACAATATCGTTAATATACCACACATTTTTCCTTTTACCCAGAATCAAAAACAAAATTAAGTACAACACATCATAACAAACCATTGACCTTCTTTCCGAACGAAGAAAATAAACTTAGGGTGCGTCCTTTGTGAGATTTGGAAACAGTGAGAAAAGAAATTTTCATTTTCTGGAAATCATCTTTACCTAAGACGTCCACTACTGGACATAGGCCTCCCTCAATTGTCGCCACAATAAAAAATAAAAATAATTTAATAGGGTAAGGCTTAATAGGCTTAGAGTGTTAGTATTACCAAAAAGACAAAAAAAAAACAGTTCGATTCCCGAATTGAGTAAGGAAGATTATTACGAATTGCAAAAACGCTTTTTACTGTGACGTAACTACAAATTTACAGTTTTCATACCTATTCTTATATCTGTGGTATAAGACCTTGCTTTTTGCAAAATTTCAGAATTCTGCGTCAAAGGGGAATACCCTATGAATTTTAATTTCCTCGAGAGTGTTGAAATATGAATTTTTTGAGACATAAACGGCCGTATCTTTTTTTTTTCGTTAACTTAGGAATTTGTTTATTTAGACTGCAGACTTGAGTATATGGTTTTAATTTCAAATTGATACTTCCACGCGTTCCTGAGATAAAGGGTCTTGACAGACAGACAGACAGAAGGGCGGACAACAAAGTGATGCTATAAGGAATCCGCTTTTTCCTTTTGAGGTACGGAACCCTAAAAATAACAAAAACATTGTGTGTTGATCTTGTCATGCATCAGAAAATGCAGCGTTGGAAAGCCTCCTACAAGGTGGACCGAAGACCTGGTTAGAGTTGCGGAAATGCGGTGGATGCAAGACGCACAGGACCGTTTGTTGTGGCGACACACGAGCAGTGGACGTCTTTCTGCTGAAATGATGACGATGATGATGATGTGTGAACTTGTACAAATCAAAAACATCCCGTAAGTGGTCTTGTGCGAATCGCATCCATCAGATTCCTGAGACCTTCACCAGGACATCGGACCACCTTGTGGCAGGTCCTCCAACGTCTTTCGATAAGTGGTCGCTATTCCAGAATACAACACTGCCACTTAAGCTTGGTAACTTTTCGGGATATGACATCGGTAGCATTGGGTCTTTACAATCTGATCTTCATTTCTGATTCGATAACGCAAGCTAACTAACTGATGCATAATTGTAATGAACATAATATGTAAACGCATATAATATGTTTGAGGTGGGATATCATCCAATGTCGTTTCCCACTCCAAGGTAGAGCTGAAGGCGTGTCAGATTTTTACTAAAAGTACACTATGTTCTTCGGTTGCCTTTTGCATTTTAGGACCACGTTTTAATTTTTAAAATTCCTGTGTAACCTAATGTAACTACCAGTTTTCAAACTGAGTTTTACACACAGTAAACGCTTACCGTAGGGGCCCAGCAGGGTCGAAGCCTACTGGGGCCACGGGTAGTGTGAAAGCGGAACCCGGGGCCCTGGGACGAAGGCAACGAAGGAACAGGAGTGGGTTTTTAGTCAGTAAGAGTCTGAAACTATCTCCCGCTCCGCCCAAGAGCGGGGATGTCATTAGGATGATTTTCCCACTCAATAAAAAAAATAAAACAGTAAACGCTTGGACGTGGAGTTTCGGATACGAGTCTAGAATATAATAAAAAACTAGTAGCTTACGTGAATTTAGTGACGATTGAGTTAATGGAGACATATAATATGCTCAAAGATAAGTCTTTAGACCTAGGTCAGCTTTTTTGCGTAAAAATCTTCATACTAATTCTGACAATTTTTACGCAAAAAACTTGTAGCCGATCCCCGGAGGGGAGTGATGTAGCGACATCTATCGCGTCACATAAGAAAATCCTGAATCGCGCTATCAAAGTTCTCCGCGCGATTAGAACATATAGAACAACCCGAAATCATCTATCGGGCAGTTGCAGCCCACCAGACATAACACCTGTCTGGCCGGAGGATCCTCCCTTTTCAACGGAGGTTTGCGGGACTTTACTCTCTGTTCCGTATACCTCCAAACTGGTGACCCTCGACAAAGAACGTCAGCGCAGCCTTCGTGCAGCTACTACTTCGTGACGTCATCATCACTTCCTCAAGCTTTCGAGCAGCGAGCCATACAGCCAGCACCCACGGCTATAAAGGGTATCCTGACCACCAGCATGCCTACATGGTCATACCTGGTCATCACCCTCAGCCTCATCAGCGACCTTGGCGAAGCACACTGCACCTTTGGCCAGTCACATGAAGAGCAATGAAGAACCTCTCCTGGTCGACGCAAGCAGTCAAGCCACTACGTCGCACAGCACCGCTCCGACTCACTGGAGCCAGCAGCACTACTCCGACTCACTGGAGCCTGCAGCATCATCCCGACTCACTGGGACAGCACCACCCCGACTCACTGGGGCATCACCGCAGACAGTTCCGACTCACCGAGAACTATGCGGCATTCGGTTCCGACTCACTGGAACCAACCTACCGCTGGCCTGGCACGCATCAAGAAGCATCAAGAACCATCGATCTCCGATCTCCGGAGGGGAGTGATGTAGCGACATCTATCGCGTCACATAAGAAAATCCTGAATCGCGCAATCAAAGTTCTCCGCGCGATTAGAACACATAGAACGGCCCGAAATCATCTATCGGGCAGTTGCAGCCCACCAGACATAACATCCCGTCTGGTCGGAGGATCCTCCCTTTTCAACGGAGGTTTGCGGGACTTTACTCTCTGTTCCATATACCTCCAAACTCAACTATTATTCTAAACTTGATCCTATAAGGGTTTCGTACCTCAAAAGCAAAAAAACGGAACCCTTATAGAATCACTTTGTTGTCCTTTGGAGTGGAGTGGAGGTATCGAGTTGAAATCAAAACTATGTACTCAAGTATGTAGTCTCTTAAAGCTGTGAAAAAATCAAACTTCTTCTTTAAAGAAAAAAAAAGATACGGCCATTTATGTCGCAAAAAACGTATATTTCGACACTTTCAAGGGAATCAAAATTGATAGGGCACTTCCCGTTGACTTAAAATCCTGAAATTTGGCATAAAGCAAGGTTTTATAACACAAATATAAGAATAAATCTGAAAATAGTAAATTTGTAGTTAAATCACAAAAAAAAATAACTTTTTTTGCGATTTGGAAAAATCTTCGAGACTCCATTCGGGAATTGAACTATTGACATAGGTAAGTTTGTACGGAACCCTCAAGGTGCAAGTCCGATTCGCACTTGCCCAGTTTTTTTAGTGAGATGTTATGAAATTACTGCTCTCCCATTTTGGGTCGAGCGAGAGGGACTGCCAGACTTTTACTGACTAAAACCCACATGTGTTCTTTTAGTTGCACTTGGTAACTCTTTCGAACGTTTCTGCTCACGTCTTGATCACTTGATTTTCAAGTTTCGCAGCCACGCACCTGTTCCGTATTCACTTGTTAAATGAAACCATAAGAAGAAGACAGTTCTTAAGGGCTTTTCTTCGGACAACGAATCAACATTGCTATCCAACGTGGCAATGCTGCCAGCGTTCTGGGCACTTTTCTCATTGATATCGATATGGATGAATTTTTAGATGTCAACAATTTATTTTTCTGCCCGTTTGTATATATTATTATTTTTAGTTTGTATATATTCCTATTAAGTAAAAAAATATGTGCTTTTAAGCCCTCTTAAGCGAATAAAGACGAATTTTTCAGAATTCAACTTTCAGATAATATTTTTTCAATCAAACTGTATCGCAGCGCTATATAAAAATAAAAGGGCACGAGGTTCGTAGGAAATCGCGCGTTAAACAGGGGTTTTAGAGTGGAACCGGAAACTCGTGCAAAAACGCTGGGTTATAATATAATATGACATTATTTTTCCTTTCATTTGGCGGACAATACGGATCATAAAGTTTTATCGTGAGCGGCTGATTGCACCGTTCGTTAAACTTTTGGATTAGTTAGCATGTTGTTTAAATTTTAGCTATTCAATTTGTATTTATGACTAGATATATTCCATTTTTTTAAGGAACTACGGCAGGGCATCGGTATTGGTATCTATGCATGCACACGTAAAACCCTAGTGACGTAATCAAGATTTATTAAGAACCAACTGACCCGGCAGACGTTGTCCTGTCTTAAGTATGAACTATCAAACAAACTTAAAAAAAGAACACTTTTTATAAGAAAAAATAAAAACAAATAACCGACTTCACTAAAAAAAAAACACTAAAACGGTAAAAATAACTTTTATTTCGGAAGTTGGTGTTAAATAAGAAACAAACAATACTGAGAAATACCGAATTCCGAAAACACCAAATCACTATATTGTTGCCTATAATATTTGATGAGTTCTCTCGATTCCTCTTGGATTCCATCATCAGAACTGAATTTTGAAAAAAATAAGACCATTTTGAAAGCATAGCCAGGGGAAAATAAATGCAAATCGTTTTATAAACGACATAGTTCTGAGGTAACAAATATTTAAAAAAGTACAACCGATTTGATAACCTCCTCCTTTTTTGGAAGTCGGTTAAAATTAAATAAACATTGTAGTTTTTTTAAACTTTCTAATTGTTTGCACAAGTTATTTATATTTATTTTTTTCATAAAAACCTTCTCCTGATAATAACAAAACAACAAATAAAGAATTAACGAAATCAGTCCTATCGTTTACGCGTGATGACGTGACCAAGGAAAATAAGGATTCATTTTTGTATATATTATTATGTAGATTTATAAAAATAGGTATTTTTTAGCTTAAAATCATTCTCTTTATACATAGCCATAGACACGCGTTAACCGCCGATTAACCTAAAATTCTCTTTTAAACTCGAGTCCAGTGCCACCGACCCATACCCAGTTCGTTCCCTTTCCCGGATTAGCGAGGGAAGCACTTAAGATTTTATTTTTCGTCGTCTCTCTTACGTCGTAAAACTTGTACGTGGCTCCTATATTCAGAAAAGAGTGAAAAGTGTAGGTAGGTAGTATATGTAAAATTTTAAGGTGAATAACGCATTTTATGTGAAAATTTTGCATATACTTATTTGATGGAGTGTACTGTAACATTGAAGTAGCTAATGGAAAGAAAAATTGAATTTTATTTTATAAGAAAAAAACATTTAATGATTGAGCTGTCAGAAGGATTAGTTTGGTCTCGCTTGTAGCCCGCTCAAGCTACTAAACAGATATGAAACTCATCAATATACACCATAACACAATTAATTACTAGGTATTTTAAATATCAAGTGGCTAATTATAATACTAAAAGTATTTTTCAATATTTTGTTTCACTGTATAGTGAAACAAAATATTGAAAAATACTTGGAACAGCTTCCAAATAAAGAAACGGTTAAACATTTAAATCCTGGTCTTAATCTTTATCATCATTTTAACCAAAAGACATCCACTGCGTACCTACGTCTATCGTCGTCTACCCTAAGTCTCTCTTAAGCGTCACCACAATGACCTGTCCTCTGCATCTCGCATCCATCAAATTCCCTCGACCCTCACTATCGATATCATGCCTACTTGTGAAAGACCTTCACAGCACTCCAGAGCTTTCTTAACCAATTGACAAATTCTGCTCCGCGAGTAGCGTGCCTTACCCACTGCCGTTTGGCAATTCCAGGTTACCAGCTTAGCCCAAAACTTGGTTCTCTTGAACGTTTTCATTTGTAATTTGATCACACGTAGACAAGGCCTCATCAGACTCAAAATCAGTCTAAAAACGGCTGATTTATAATGATAATTGATTCTCATCTCACTGGCCATATCTGTCGTATGTCAACCACTGACTGGATCTCAAACAGTAGTAACCAGCGACGCGATAGGCCCAAATGGAAATGGTGTAACGATTTCGAATCCTACCTAAAGGATTGGCCAAAAGCTAAGGGCTAAGGACAGAGAAGGGTGGATGAATATGAAGGGTGTCTTTGCTCTACAGCGGTACACAGCAGACTCAAAATAATAATAATGTCATTGTACCGATTGTCGTGTCCGCCAAAGGTCTGATGGCTAAAAGCTTCGACGGCCATCTATCGAAGCTACCCGTTGCGCTGTTGGATCAAGGACCAGATACAGAAGGCAGTAACTACACGATACTGCTCGCATCTTTAGAAGGTTCCTTTCTCTGGATCAATTTGTCACCGGTGATCCGGTACCTTGGACCCTGTTCCCAACACCAAAGGACTACTATTTTTTTAATATTTTTAAATGTCTGTATTTTAAGAAATAAGAATATGTAAAATGTTTAAGTACAAAAAAAATAATATACGAAGTAATAATAATAACTCTCGTTTTACTACCCGAAATGAACTCCAACTTGGGTCTTCAAACTAAACACGCAAGCAAGCTTATTACTTGCATATATTAACAGATAAAATCGCATATTGGAAGCATAAAGTTAAATACCAGGGATGCTGTGGAACTTAGTAACCGTAATCAAAAATATCGGATATCCGAATTGTAAAAGTAACCGTAACCGCAACCAAAATGGATATCAAAGTTACAGATAGTTTCGGATAAAGGCGACATATTTTTCTTTGAAAACCAAATAATAATTTTGACTTGAAACAGAAGCTTGCTTGTTATTTATATTTTACGTTATAATTTTAACTTTTTTATATTCATAACTGAGACTATCCGAAACTAGCTGATAATCCGAAATTATTTTTTATCCGTAACCGTGTCCGAAACCGGTATAACAGAATAGCATGATTTTTTTATTTATTTAATCTTCATGCAACAAAAGGTACAAAGAGGTACTGGTAGAGTATGCCTTAGGTCTAGTATGCATGCTTTAGAATGCCTTAGGCATTCTCTACCAGTCAACCTAGGTTAGTGGAGAGACAATATGGCAGGTGCATACAAAAAAAAAGATATATATAAACAACCTTTTCATGTTCCAACTGTGGGGGCTTAGGCCACCTGTCTGCGAGAGTAATAGGCTGCAATCCACCACGCAGACTCAGTTCGGATAGGTGGATGTTACATTTTTTTAAATTTTTGGTTCTAGGACATGCCGGTTTCCTCACGGTGTTTTCCTTTAGTGTTTTGAGAGCTGTGGTAATGAAATATATGTCGGCGTAAGGATGCCGATCATCATTGAAGCTATGTCCAGGGACTGTTTTGTGGGCGATGACTGGGTATCGAGCAATAAACAAACTATTCCAGACCACACAACTGATTTATTGTGATACAAGCTTTAGGTATCCACTTCACACAACGAGCCGTGAGACAGTCCCCGAGACTCGACATTGTTCACACGGCTGCCGACAGAGGAAAAGAGCATCGGACCTCTGCGGATGGCATTTTTATCTGCTCGGTTTGTGTAAACGTCAGCGTGGATTCTTACAAAGCGACATGTGTCACTTTTCACTTAGCTCGTTCAATCGTTCTCAAGCTTGTGTACTGTTGACTTCACTGATATATAATATACAAAGTATTTAATTCACCTTGTTGATTTTAAACCCGCCATTTACATCTCGTAAGTCAGGGCCGTTGCCACTGCTTATTAAACCGGTATAATATTGTTACTATATCCGTATTCGGATCAACAATTTCGTATCTATTACATCCTTGTTTAATGCTATACCAAAAAGCAATCACGACGATATAAGCAAACAATTCTAATATCGTACGACACAATTTATGCTGCAGTTCAATAGCAATTTTCGAACTGATTTAACTTTGGCGAACAATGCACGTGCTTTCGGCTGATATAGTAAGTTACTGGACGTTTTAGTGTGTTCTACGGTTCTGGTTCAATTTTGGTATTGTCTCTGATTTGCTTTGAGTTACATGGGAAAGTCACGCCTATTGATTGTATTGTCTATGTTGTATATGCACAAGCTATCGATGCTAGGGGTTAAACGAACTATACACACCCCGTCGTAGACATTAGTAAAACAGTCTAGTCTATAGCCATTGGCTATTGGAGTTTTTTATATTAATTAATGTGTACCAAATAAGATTCCATTTTTATAAAGTAGTCCGAAGAATCGCCAAACTTAAGTGGTGGGGAGAGGGCACATTGCTGGTAGAACAGATGGTCGATGGGGCTAAAAGATTCTGGAGTGGCGGCTTCGTATCTGAAGACACAACGTTGGTAGGCCTTTTTAGCCGAAGCACGTTCACTGTTGGACCTGTGCGTCTCGCATCCATCGGATTCCTACGACCATCACCAGGCCATCCATTCAACTGGTGGGAAACGAAACACTAAGTACAAAATTTAAAGACATTATATATCACTTCACTTATCACGTGACTACTCCACAGATAATAATAATAATAATAAGCATAACCGTCCCACATGACGAGAACCTCGTAAAAGCTGAGAAAAATAAGCAAACTAAGTATCTTGACTTAGCTCGCAAGAGTGTCGTCATGTCGGAAATGGATAAAGCAATCATTGTGCCGGTAGTCGTAACGGCCAAAGGCTTAATAGCCAAGAGCCTCGAACAACAAATAAGGAGGCTCTCGTTAGGCAGCTGGATCAAGGGCCTGATCCAGAAAGCAGTACTCCTGAACACGACGCGCATTGTAAGGAGATTCCTCTCTCAGGAGCCCTGACCGCCGGTAGCTTGGACCCTGTTTGTGACGTAACAAAAAATTTACAGTTTCAGATTTTGTCCTGTACTTGTGAGACCTTGCTTCATGCCAAATTCAGGATTCTAGGTCAACGGGAAGTACCCTATGAATTTTGATTTCTTTGAAAGTGTCAAAATATACGTTTTTGGCAACATAAACGGCCGTATCTTTTTTTTCGATAACTAAGAAGTTTAATTATTTCACAACGTCAAGGGACCGCAGACTTGAGTATATAGTTTTAATTTCAAATCGATACCTTCACCCCGATAAAAAGATAGATAAGATAGTTCCCGAGATAAAGGGTCTTGACAGACAGATAGACGGACGGACAAATGATCCTATAAGGGTTCCATTTTTTTCCTTTTGAGGTACGGAATCCTAAAAATGTTACACTGGTTTTATTACTAGAACTGATTTCTGCATTCATTACTTTTATTTCAATACTTATTTTACCTCATCAGAACAGTCACCCAAAGGGCAAAGGGGGTAATGGAAAGGGCTATGCTCGGAGTTTCCTTGCGTGATCGCATAAAGAATGAAGATATCCGCAGGAGAACCAAGGTCGCCGACATAGCCCAAAGAATCGCCAAACTAAAGTGGCAGTGGGCAGGGCACATTGCTCGTAGAACGGACGGTCGATGGGGCCGAAAGGTTCTAGAGTGGCGACCGCCCAACGGAAAACGCAGCGTTGGAAGGCCTCCCACAAGGTGAACCGACGACCTGGAGAGTGTCGCGGGAGTGCGGTGGATGCGAGACGCACAAGGTCGGTCGTTGTGGCGTCGCTTGGGGGAGGCCTATGTCCAGCAGTGGACTTCTTTCGGCTGAAATGATGATGATGATGACTTATTTTACGGTAATTTTAAAGCCAATAATTTAACCCATGCATTATTCATAACGACCGGGCTTTATTAGTAAACCAATTATTACTAAAACAGTGTCAGTAAAGTTAACGTGGGGTCGCAGCAATTTGTGAACCAATCTAAGCTGACGTGAAACAATGCAATCGATGCCGGAGCGGATGGAATCCGGTGTGCTTCCAACTCGACACGATAAGGGCACGCTCGGTGCATTTTGTAGTTTTATTCTTTTTTCATCATCTGCCCTTTTCATCCTGCCCTTGTCCCATCTTACTTGGGGTCGGCGCAACACGTTTTTTTCTTCCATTATATCCTATCAACCGTCATACTATCACTAACTTCCTTTTCTTTCATATCACTGTTCACACAATCCATCCATCTTTTCTTTGGCCTCCCTCTCCCTCTCCACCCATCCACATGTATACTCATGACTCTTTTAGTAACATGTGTTTCATCTCTCCTCTTTACATGACCATACCAAGACAAACGATTCCCCTTCAACTTTTCAGTCACTGGCGCCACTTTCAAACTTCCTCTAATATATTCATTTCTTACTTTATCCACTCTCGTCACACCACACATCCATCTCAACATTCTCATCTCCGCTACATGCAATCTTTTTTCATCCGTCTTTTTCACAGCCCAACATTCTGATCTT
Organism: Mythimna vitellina; assembly: GCA_949316375.1. Classification (NCBI taxonomy): domain Eukaryota; kingdom Metazoa; phylum Arthropoda; class Insecta; order Lepidoptera; family Noctuidae; genus Mythimna; species Mythimna vitellina. The sequence continues at coordinate 4,652,595 of OX438708.1, read as the reverse complement.
TTTTACTTTTGTTCTTTTTTATTTTCTGTTTATTGTGCTGTGTGTCCCGAATATTTCTATTTTATTCTTATTATATTGCATTCTATACAGCTTTCACGAAGTTTGCACGGATTTTGACCAGTTTCTAAACGGCAGGGGCGATCTTTCGTGTTCGAACCTGGTTCTGGCCATGGTCCAAAGTGAGAGGGAATGGTGACACAGCCATGTGAGTGATGGAAGTAGCGAAAAACATTAAGGAGAAGACATTCTTACGCCCCAGCCGGCGTTGAAAGAGACACCTCGGACACCAGGAGTCGCACGGCAATTGCTGACTACCGTAGGGCAGGCTTAAAGACGGTGAGCAATATGTAGCTCACTGACTCATAAGGACCACATTCGACAATTCAGAAAACTGCAAATTGTAACAACAGCTTTTATTCTATTCCCCGTATCAAATTTTAACTTTATCCAAAATCACATAGAGAAAGTTTTTTTTTAAATCCGTTCAAAATTAAGTAGGTTTTTAGGAACACTATGATTCGTATCGATTCATTTTAGTTATCTACCATGAGGCCAAATAGATACTTATAGATCAAGATTGAAATTGAACGCTATTTTTTTAATGCTTGATGAAATATTATTGCACAATTTCAGGCAGTTGTTATGAATCACGGAATTAGCTATCAACCGTAGACTTAAAGGGTGACCAGATGGTTGTAAACCAACGTCCCAACCAAGGTGACCTTGGTTTATGTGTTTGGTTTGTGTTGCGGCTACATGGATGTAAACTACGCGCCAACAAGTTCAGTGGTTGGGAAAACGTGCCTCCCAAAAAAGAGCGTTGAAGGTCATGGTATACAACTGCTGTCAACACGGACTGACACTACCAAGGTCACCTTGGTTGGGACGTTGGTTTGGAACCATCTGGTCACCCTTTTACTAAAGTAATTTGTGTTACTGATGCGCATCATTTTTTTATGAAACTACCCTCACACTAGGTTAGCAGGATTTGTCGAAATACTGGTACATAAGTCTACATTTTTAATGACAGCAAGATAATTATTAAATTGGCTTATAAAGAAAGTTGATCATTCAATTTAGGGCACCATGTGTAATGCTTGAAGCAATATTATCGCACAATTACAGGCAATTGTTATGAATCACGGAATTAGCAATTAACCGTAGACTAACTAACGTAATTAGTGTTACCGACCCGGTGCCTCCACCAATTGTCGCTCAGCTCCAGTAGGCCTCGGATTGGGATCTTTATATGAAGAAAAGACTTGGAAACGCAGACTTTTGTATTTTTCTTGCTGTTCAACGACATATCATTTCATTATCAAAGTTTCATCAATACTCAAAAAAAAACAACATACTTCTTTTATTCTATTAAATTTTGAAACCTATTCTAGAAATGCAAAATCCTTAAAAGTATATTTTACAAGCCAGTCCGTTAGCTATAAGAAAACAACTCATGCGATCTTTTTTCGATATAACAATACCTATAATTGTAAGAATTACCGAAACCAGCAGCCTACAAACTGGTTTCAAGCAATCAAATTATACTAGAAGTAATATACATCAGTATACGGATGAAACTGTAATAGTATACACCTACATAATTCATAGAATCGTCTTTCACGATACACATACTAAATTCCTGGAACGAAAATATATTTATTGAAGCTATGTCAGTCAATAATGGAGGCCATCTTAGCGAAGGAAGAGGTGTAGAATCTCAAACTCAAAATCAACGTCCTCGGGCAAGTTAAGGTGAAAAAAAAACGGATACATTAAAGAAAATTCAAAAGCAAAATGGTTTATCAATATTATCGGTTTACTATTGGTTGCATTTCGGGGAGGATGTGTTGGTATTTCTGTTTAATTCCACTATGCCTGTTTCATACATTGTTTTGTGTTCAGTTGGATCACTAGACATACGGTGTTCAGGCACGCAGGGGGCAAACTCTAGGTACTGGTGGGTCCGACCGTCTGGTAAGGACCAAACCTAGGCCAACTGAGCGTGGTGTCCGCGCGCGCCTCAAAGAGTTGTTTTTTTTTTTAGGCGGGATAATCATCTAATGAAAAATCGCGCTCTTGGGCGGTGCGGGAGATGGTGACAGACTTTTACTGACTAAAACCCACTCCTGTTCCGTTTTTGCTTGCGTCCCGGAGTTTTACTTTCACACTACCCGTGGTCCGACCCTGCTGGGCCCCTACTATTTGCTGACATCTCCCTGAGGCGTGCGTGGAACAGTACGCGCCATCGACGACTTGGGCTCGGTCCGGACAGTTACCGGACAATCGTGTTAGCAAAATTGATGGAGCCAGTTAAGGCCGACGCCTACCTGGGTAGTGGATTCTTAGGAGTCGAAGCTCTCGTAAAAAGGGTATCTCATAGAGATCACGATCCCTTGTGGAAGGGGCGTGGCGAGCGGTGTCAGGACATTTGCCCTCTGAACGGGGGGGGGCCAACCGTGACCCGTAATTACGGGCCCGTCTTCTGGTTGCCACTGGTTGGCATGGCGATACCGGACGTGAGTAGCGGACAATTTTTATGAGCTACTGAAAAAACACTGAGTTTTAGCTAGTAAAAGTCCGACACTCCTTCCCGCTCCATCTAGACCGGGGGGAATTTAGTAAAGAAGAAAGAAAGAAAAACATTTTATTTGGCGGAACAAGGCGCAAATTGATAACTAACAAATTATAAGTATATTATGTAAGAAAAAAACAAAGAAAATATGCGCCACATCCGCGCAAAACGGCCGAACGCTCAGCATAATGCCGTAACCACACGCAAAATGCGATGAGTCATGATTACCCACCTAAATAGTTGTTCGGCTTTGCCCCACCGCTACAGTGGTGTCCATCCCACATACACCTAATGGTTTGGGTCTCCCTGTCAAAATCTGTTTCCTATGAACAATAACGTGGGGTCTCTAAGTCAATGGTAAATAGGTTACTTTGAGACAAAAGTGTATGAAATGGTCGACGTAAATAACTTGGAAGCAAATACTAAAAACTATTGTATTTTTACCACATTATATAAGTTTTTTTTCAATTGGAGCTTATAATAATTTTCTTTATTGGGTTTCCACAACAAATTCTTGTAGATCTCTCTATTTAGGAAATCTCCGGCAAAATTCCAAATACGTTGGCCCAATAAAGGTCGAACTAAGAACATACCAAGTAATTCCCAGCTAGATAGCTATTCGATTGCAGAAATACCTTTAGAAGGATTTGTCAAATGTTTGATCAAATAGTTCCTCGTGGAATCTTTGGAGGTTGTTTGGCAAATGTTTGAGCCAAGCTCTTTACTTTGGTGGGAGTTACACATAATTTAATGTGTTATGATATGCACTATATCAGTTTTTGTCTGAGCTTTTTTTTTGGCACGTTTTGTGCACGTAAATTTTTATTTACTTTTCAACTTGTTTTCTCAACTTTATTCACAAAATGGTTGCATAAATTGTTAAAGTCGTGTCGTTATTTTTTTTTTATTGTGCTTAGGTTCGTGTTTGACCACTATCTGACCTGATGATGAAGTAAGCGATGATGTGGCTGACGATGGAGCACACTTGCCTAGAAGTACACTACAGTTCACTCTTAACTTAAAGATTCCTAAGTTGTAGCTATCAGCCTCCCTAGCCAAGTTACAACCTTTTCGTTTCGATTCTCTTTTCGTTGATCGCCTCGAGTCGGCTACGCCTCTTATTTATTTGTTCTGACTACGTGACTGAGCATTGAGATGACGTCATACAAAGGAATCGGAAGCGTGGCCGACTCGAGGCGATTGATGAAAAGAGAATCGAAACGAAACGGTTGTAACTTGGCTAGGGGGCAGGAAACAGTCTCTGGCAGGGCATTCTACTATTTACACAGGTCAACTAAACTGAGAAGTTTCAAGGATCACTGAGCATTTTTGTAACCTACACCCAAATGAAATCTTGTTCATAAGCCAACTTTGCCGACTGCTGGCCATAGCTGTTTTTTTTTTCTTGTAACAATCGACGCTGATACATGCTCCGAGTGATAGTCTTTTTCGTTCAAGTAGTATCATTGCATTATTTTTATTTTGATCAAACTTTTAAACGAATGGGAAGCAATGATTTTTGATTCAATATAAAATCGAAAACCATTCCTAGTCAATTAAGTTACTATGCTTTATTTTAGTGTGTGGCTTTTGTGGATCTTTTTTACTGGAAAAAAAAACATTAAATGACTTTGTTAAATAAACTTAGAGAAGTATATTGATATTTGCCCTCATGCATGAAAGGCGAGCGCCGATTGTACAAACGTACATACGTTTGTACAATCGGCGCTCACCTTGAATGACGTTGAAAAACGTTTAATTGTCGTACTGTACACAAATTTGTACGAAATTTATTAGACCGAAAAGTTGGTTTGTATTTTTATTTTTTCCTAGAAAAATCCTGAAAAACTTTTTTTTTTTGGTGATTTTACGTAAAAACGGGCAATTGCGGAATAGCGAGAGGTTAAACGTAAAAAAAAACTGCAACTAAAGGTACACAAATGGAACTCTGACACTCTTTCGTACCAGAGTGACAGGAGTTAAAATATGATGATTTCCTACTTATAAAAAAGCGTAATATAATTTACAAGACTTTATTTATTATTTATTTAATTTTCATGCAACACAAAGTATAAAGGTGGACTTAATGCCTTGTCCATGGAATTTCTTGCAAGTTCTTCTCCATAGGGATCTACGCTTTGGAATGTGCAATTTAGCTTCACTTTTTTGACTCACTGACATTTTAACGATTCAAGAGTGCCTGTAATGTTCTATCTATACTATACATCATTATTTTTAGTAAATGTGAAACCTGAATATAGTTTTTTTCAGAATCAGTAACTGAATCGATTCCAATAATTTTTACACCTTGTTAATTTTCTTTCTAAAAATATTTGAAAACGGTCACAAATTGGACACCACCGACACTAAGTACAAAACAGATCACGGCAGATAACAGCGGAAACTAATCACTAGCGCACAACTGGATGCGGGAGTAAAATCACCCTTCAGTCACCCGTGTGGCCCCGTGATCATGTATTTGTGCGGTCAACCAAGTAACATAACAAGCTTATAACTCCGTGATTTTTCATTGTACAGTTATGAAATTTTGTACATAGATTCTTTACATAAATACTAGACACGTGTTTTGGGTTTTGCATATATTAAAACTAATGTGATATAATATTATAAACAAGTATGTAATGTTTGTTTTTTTTTTTGTTTTTAGGAGGTACTCACTGGAAGTACTAGTCCAATTATTAATTTTTTTTCACCAATAGAAAGCTGTTTTATTCCTGAGTGACATAGCCTATATTTTATGTAAGCGGGCGAAACCGCGGGCAAAAGCTAATTTGAAATAAACGTTTCTGATTTCAGATTTCTAAGCATAGCATAGCATAGCATAGTCGGCCTTATAATGTCCCCACTATTGGGACTCAGGCCTCTTCTCTAGGAGAGGGAATGGGCCGTAATCCACCACGCGGGCCCAGTGCGGGTTGGTGAATGTCATATGTCTTCGAATTTTTGGTTCTAAGACATGCCGGTTTCCTCACGAGGTTTTCCTTCACCGTTTTGAGAGCAGTGGTAATGAAATAAATTATATAAAGTAATGCGCCTGGCTGGGTTTGAACCCGCGATCTACAACTCGTAATTCGGCCGCTGGTTCAAAGCCGCCCAGGCACAATAATTTTGTATAATTAACACTTTTGATTTCTGAGCAAAAGTGTTAATTATACAAAATTATTGAACCTGCACAAATCAAACTCTGAGATTTTTATTTGAATTTTCTTATAGAAACTTCCCAGTAGCCAATCATATTTTTAGTATCTAGCATGGTGTAAATTTCTAGTAAATTGTAATACCCATTATAAATCAAATTCTCTAAAGACATGTGAGCTTTGTATAACGTGCTAATAGTGAAGTTCTTTGATCATAACTTCATCGAGTCCTTTGTGGCGGTCATTTCCCAAAGGGACTATCTGTTAACACTGACGAAACGTTGTCACTATAATATCAACAAAATGATCTCCTCAGTGAGGCCCTCGCAAAGGACAACTGAAGAAACAGTGTGGGTAAAATTCTGATACTCTACCCAGAGCGGGAGTAATTATTGAATGATTTGATTGAGATAAAAAAAACATGTTTTAGATCCTACAAATCAGTAAATCTAAGTTCGCTATTTATGCTATAAGATCCATGCTGTAGGATTTCCGACGAAAAATACCTAGTAATTATCTACGATTTTTTTTAGCATAGCATAGTCGTCGGCCTTATAATGTTCCCACTGCTGGGACTCAGGCCTCCTCTCTAGGAGAGGGAATGGGCCGTAATCCACCACGCGGACCCAGTGCGGGTTGGTGGATGTCACATGTCTTCGAATTTTTGGTTCTAGGACATGCCGGTTTCCTCACGATGTTTTCCTTCACCGTTTTGAGAGCAATGGTGATGAAATAAATTACACAAAGTAATGCGCCTGGCTGGGTTTGAACCCGCGACCTAAAACTTGTAAGTCGGGGCCGTTACCACTCGGCCACCACTGCTCCCTTTTTAACTCCCTGATTTAACTCCCTGATTTTTTTTTTAATTGATATAAACCATTGCTTGACAGCGATCCCACTTGATAGTAAGCAGAGATGCAATCATTGATGGTGAGGCGCACTAATTTATTAAGAGCCTATTCATTCTAACCTTGAAGACACCTAAATTATAGTTGGACGGGAAGACCGCAGCAGGCAAATTGTTTCAGTCCTTCGATGCACGCGGTATAAACGACGAAGCGAAACGCTTAGCCCGGACCATTGAAGTTTCGAAAACGTAGGGGTGGATACTCGCCGTACGTCGGGTTTAGTGTCTAGGATTTTTTTTAGGAGGGTAATTATCCAATGACTTCTCCCGCCCAAAGAAAAAGTGGGAGAGCGTGTTGGACTTTCACTGAATGAAATCCACTCATAGGTAAGGAAAAGGACACTTGCATACATAATCACATGGTAGGTACTTTCAAATCTAAGCAAAAGTAAAGAAAACATTTAAGAACTCCACGTTACAAACAGTGAAATTCTAAATTCTATCTAGAACACTTACTGCGTCAGTTAGTATGTGAAAATTAGCCATCTTCCCTGAATTACATCTACGACTTAATGTTCCGGGACAAAAAAGTAGCAATGAAAATATAGAGCGCTTATAAAATGTTTGGTGATGAGGTTAGAACGTAGAATTATTTTAGGGATATTTGAGTCAAGATTTTTGATTCATATGGATTTTTGCAATTGAGCTGTGGTGGCTCAGTAGTGACCCAGTGGCCCAGTGACAACGGTCCCGACTTACGAATTGTATGTCCAACAAAATTTATATTAGGTTGCCTCGGATATAACTCACTAGAGATAAGACTAGCGCGAGATCAGCTCACCATAGCCTGCAAGACGCTCCGTGGCACTATTGACGCGCCTGATCTGCTTACTGTGCTAGCGCGTTTCTTTGTCCCGGACAATTACTGCCGCGGCAAAAAGCACAGAATGTTTGCTATACCTCAGTGTCGCACTGTTGCCCTTGCGCAGTCGCCAATACCTCGCACTTTGGCAGCACTAAATGATCTATTGGATTCTCATCCAACTAACGATCTGTTTGCGGATGAATGGAAGATGATTTTATTGGTATGTCAGAAGTACTGTGAGAGGAATTGATGTAAGTACATGTTGTTAATAACTTAAAACTTTTTGTTTATTTGCTGTAATTGGTTGTTTAACCGTTGTAATTAATTAAATTAAATAAATTAATGTCGTGGGTACTTACGACATACTTTGTATAATGTATTTCATCACAGGAAATCAGCAGGTTTTAGAAACAAAAAAAATCGAAGACGTGTGATATCTAGCAACTCACAACCTGAGCCCGCGTGATGGATTACGGCCCATTTCCTCTCCTTAAGAGAAAATATGAGTACTAGCAGTGGCAATATTATAAAACTGATTTTGCATATGCTAAGGATTTTAGGTCTGTATTTCTCAGCAAATCCTACACATTTTTACGTTTTCGTTTTGGTTTTATTATATATAATCGAGCAACTACCATATGAGCAAAGCAGTTTACTTGCCACGCCGGATTCAGTTGAAAGGTTTTGAAAAACAACTGTATACGATTGCTGGATGGGAGATACATAGGCCTTGTGTACTGTACTGGATGTTTTTTGATCGAAGTGATGAAGTAATCAACATACCATGTAAACATAATGCGCTCTCATAATGTCTCATTTACTAGTATCTGCTTTTAGTTACAATAATACACGAGACAACAAAAAACATTTGTCGAAGCTGTCATTACGCGGTTGGATCAAGGACCTGATCTTCCTCAGATGATTCCTCGCATAGTTAAGAGGTTCCTTTCTCTGGAGCTCTAACTACCAGTAGCTTAGAAACTGCTCCCGTCACCAACGGACTACTATTTTTTTATGTTTTTAAATTAGTATTTTAAGAAATATTTAAAAGTGTGTGAAATATGTACAGGATATTAATAAACGAGATAATAATAATAATTTATTTAATTCATTGACCACGTTGATTTAATATTTAGTAAAAATAAGTTATAATATAAAAAAAAAATATTGTGTGTAGTAGTGTAGAGTAGCGTAGTGGGGGGTAGTAGTGTAGTTAAACACAGTTACAATTAAAATTGAAACACATTTTTTTATAATTAAAATAAATACCCAATAAGTTACGAAAGTACAAGTAAGTCACGAAAAAAGTAGTTTATCGATTATTATAATCGATATACAGTTGGTTTCTGATACTGACACAAATTTCATATTTTTACTACCAGACCCAGGGTTGTAAGAAAGCGACATTCATCTCTTTTTCAAACCTTTTCTATCAGCACCCTAATGTATAACGAAAAGAGACGTTTACCAAATCTTAATCAGTTAATTTATTTTTTACCAACTTTTTCTCTCAGCTAATATTTTGTTTCATTATATTCAATACCAATACAACACAAATAAATTATAAGGGTTTTATAAAATAAAATAATAATCCACAAACATATTCTTAGCCATTTCAATAATTTTAAACATTCCTCCTTCCAACATAATCAAAGGACATTGTACTACTATGGTTATTCCGAGACCAAATTCCTCCAAAAGCCAAATAACAAAACCGCAGCTGGTCCCATCCATACTCTAAGTACGAAACTCATTTTGCCAAGTAAACAGACTCTGCGCAATTTTCGTGTATGCATTCCGAGCTCAAGACCATTTATTTGTTAAGGATGGGGGTCCGTCGGTAAATGTATCGCCTCACCCCCTAATTTAAAAGGGTGGATAGTGGTCTAAGTTGTGTCAAGGGGTCCTTGAAGTAATTAAATGGTGTTTGCGGGTAGCCTAAGGCCCCTTAGCAGGATTTTTTGAGGCAGTTTAGTCTTAAATTGTGGGGTTATGTATGTGTATATTTGCAGGTTGCTTGGACGTGTTGCGTGTGTGTAAGGAATGGGATTGTGGCTAGTGTGTAAAGCCTGGTTTAGCTTTTGGCTTTTGAATATGGAAATAAATCTTCTAATCTGTGGGTAACCTACCTAATATTGCCTATGTATATTATTAATTAGCCTTATTTATTTATTTATTTAAACTTCATGTACAGTGGTGGTACATAGGCAGACTTAATGCCACAAGGCATTCTATATCAGTCAACCATTTGGTTAAAAAAAAGACAACACTGTGGTAGGTGTGCACAATAAATAAATAACTGATATTTGAAATAGAAGAATGTACTATCATTAAATTAAGTGGCTTATAATAATAAAATACGTATATATGATTATATAATAAACTTATTCTGTGTCTCAAGTGTCTAATTTATTGAATTTTATTTAAGGTACTAAATCTAACTGTAAAGACTGACAGCGATGCGGAGGAGTTTTATGACGCCATATTTTAGTTAGGAGTAGCCGTTAATGTATATATATAGTTTTAATTAGTTAAGTGTTTTTGTATATAATATTGTATATATATAATTACAGTTATAATAAACTAATAAATAATATGATAAATATGAAATCAATGTAATTAAAAAAAAAAATAAGAGAACTTAAAATATAACAATTATGACGGAGACCGAACTAACCGTTACTATACCGTTTAGTTTTTTCTTTTTTTTTTTTGAAGTGAGATACGAGTATCAATGAATAACTCCTGCTTTGGGTGAAGTGAGACGGACTGTTAGACTTTTACTAACTTGTCAAATTATTGACTCAAAATCCATTCAATTCTGACTGATAAGATATCATTCCACAACAAATAAACTTTTTGCCTTAATTCAAATGAAGTCCAATTTAAAAAAAAACCATATTCTTGATTCATTAATGCAGGATTATTCGAAAGAATAACCAAAGCAAAGGCCAATTCAAATACAAAAACACAGTTTCCCAACTGTGTTTTTGTATTTGCTATAGCTATAGATAGTAAAAATCTGACACTACCTCTCTACGAACTAATAATAATAAAAATATTGCTCACTAGCTTAGACTTCGTCCGTGTAGAAGTCGAAAATGGTTTTATTAGGCTTTTTGAGATACGAAAATATGAAATATTATTTATTATCTTCGTCGTGTGTGATAGTCCATTCAATTATATGGCTAGCGACATTGTATCTTAAGATAAAATATTATAGTATCTTAGCCATGTGCCCCTTAGTGAACTCGACGTAACCTACGACAAACTATTTGCGGTTGGTACGGTAATCGGGTCTAGGAATTGAACCACAAAATTGAGTTTGTTTTTCATTGTATATACTTTTCCGGGATAAAAAGTACCCAGTGTAGTGCCCAGGATATTAAAAAATAATTATACCAAGTTTCATCGTAATCGAATAATTAGTTTTTGCGTGATGCCTGAACAAACAGACAGACAGACAGACAGACAGACAGACAGACCGACAGACACAGAGAAATTTTTTTTTTATTATGTTTTTGGGTTGGGTGTCGGTCTAGTAACACTGCCATTTATTTTTTTGATATTTTCAATGTACAGAATTTTCACTTGTACAGATTTATCATAAAAAAAGATAATTACCTAAACGCCATTTCAAACTTTTACATTTATCCATAACACTGCAAACGAATCCAATTCACTCCATACGCTTGCAATTGTTTCTAAATATAAAAAGAACTATTCTGTATACGCGACCTACATGCAGCGCAATATACGCAAATAAGTTAGTGGAGCAGTGGGCTGCAAACTATAGCCTGGTGCTATTTATTAGTTTCGTAGTTTTGCAGAAATCTGTAAAAGACAGAGCTGGATTTTAGTCATAATGTCTGTGTTATTCTTAAGTTTGCTAGTATCATTATTGTAGCAACATTTATGGCGTCACATAAGAACTAATACTGCATCGCGCAATCAAAGTTCTCCGCGTGATTAGAACATATAGAACAGACCGAAATCATCTATCGGGCCCACCAGATCAAACACACGTCTGGCCGGAGGAACCTCCTTTTTCAACGGAGGTTTGCGGGACTTTGCACTCTGTTCCGACATACTGTATTATCAACACCATTTCAGTCAAAAGATGTCCACTGTGGTCCAAGTGTCGCCACAACGACCAATCCTGTGCCTCTTGCTTCCATCAGATTCCCACGATCCTCATCAGATCATCAGTTTACCGAGTGGAAGGCCTTCAAACGCTTCGTCATCCGATACATGGGCGCCACTCCAGAACTTTTCAGCCCCATCGACGTATTCTTGACCCACCGCAAACACTGTACGCGTCACTGTACTGATATGCGTCACCTCTTTTCTTGCTCAATTGCTTTTGTGTGAAGGTGTGTATGTGACCGTGGTTGTGCACCTACACTTTCCATGACTAAAATGAGGCCAACGACAGAGCTATTCAGGTAAATGCATACGTATTCTAGGCTCATCATGCCGGTAGCCCTAACTTCAAGAGAGAGGTTGGTTGACTGAAAAAAACCCCTCTGAATGATGGCCCCCATGGTCCACACACAACCGCCCATCATGGACTAAATGCGGAAACCAATCTTCAGTAGAATAGAATAGAACACTTCCCAGCAACACTCGAAAATTACATTACAAAAACAACACCAAATTCCACTAAATCAGTTGAATCCATTATTTCCCTGAAATATTTCAAATATTCCTTCAGTACACCGCTCTACTTTCAGCAAGTTATGCCTTGAAGCCGAACTTTGTCCCTCCGGACCTCGGAGATCAAGCGGCAATCGTCGTAAAATCACTGGTTTGGAGGATGGTCAGAAACTGAGTTACTCTCAGTAATAGATCTAGTAACAACTAGTTTTGAGTTGTTTCTAGAATAGTTTATGGCTCACGTTAGGATGCTTTACTCTAATCGAATCAGTTGCCATGATAACCTCATTTGATAGTATATTCATACATTTAAACAAAACTCTTTTACGGTCTGTTCAACCGATTTTGACTTTTGTTTCGTAGGCATAAGGATGGCATTAACCGTAAAAAGGTTTAAAATGTGTAATCTTATTTCAAATGAAGTATTTAAGAAGCAGGAATTGAGAAATTAAAACGCATAATTGTGGTGCTTGTGGCTAAGTAATAACAACCGCACGGGGCGATCTGCAAAGTTAAGCAACTCTTGCCTAGGTCTGTCTGCTGTTGGGACTATATTAACATAGAATAGAGTAGTTTAGAGGAGAGTAAAAGAGAGTAGAGGAGAGTAAAGTAGAGTAGAATAAACTCATCCGTTTTGCCAACTAAAATATGATATTCCATAAAGCAGATATTGCCTTGTGAAAAAAGACACCATTTTGTGTAATACGATATTTTTAATAAGTTACTGGAATTATCAGAAAATTGAAAAAATTGCAGCTACAACATTTTTTTTTCACATTGCACTCGTAAAAATAGTAATTTCTCAAGTTCTATTTGCCCATTTAAGCGAAAAACAAGTGCGTATCAGATTCGCGTTGAGGTTTCCGTACAAACTTACCTATGAAAACAGTTCAATTCCCGAATTGAGTTACGAAATTTTTTCCAAACCGCATTTTTTGTTTGTGACGTAACTACAAATTTACAATTTTCTGAGATACTTGTACTACAAATCTCGTTTCATGGCGAATTCTAGGATTTTATGGATTCTAGAGTTTGTCGCCTTGAGAGTGTCGAAATATATGTTTTTTGCGACATAAACGGCCGTATATGTTGCGGCGGTTGTTTCGTTAACTCAGAAGTTTGATTCTTTCACAGCTTCAAGGGCCTGCAGACCTCTACGCGATCTCGAGATAGACGGTCTTGACAGACAGACAGATAGACAACAAAGTGATCCTATAAGGGTTCCGTTTCTTCTTTTTGAGGCACGGAACCCTAAAGAAGGTAGGAAAAAGGGCGGAAGGAAATCCTTAATGATCTGAATTACCAACACGCTGTAAACAACCCAAGTAATTACTGCTCCTTCCTCCTCCATTTTAGACGAGACTTTTAAGATGCAATGCAATAAAGATAAACTTTTAAGCCAATATAATGGAGAAAGACAATTGTTTATTATGCTTGCAATAGGGAATATGCATAAAAAAAGTCTATTTTGATACAACTAGACAAAGTTTGTCATTACAACCGAGACAGTTTTTGTCCGAGCCGCAGGAGAGGGTGTTATGGAGTCGAGTGCTGCAAAGACAAATTTTCAAGTATATCAAACGACGCTTTTCACCAACTAAGATATAAATAAACGAGAGTTGACCAGCGACTCGTTGGGGTCGCTTAACGCCCAGCCTGAAAATATGATTATTTTCAATATACGTACTCAAAAAACCGCTGTTATCCGCACCACTATCCACGCAATTTATTGTTTTCCGCATTAGTGGAACACAAAAAGTTTCAACACCAAATGACTCAAAGATGTAACCACCAAAGAGAATGGTACGTATATTCTGTTGTCACTGAAAATATAGAAACACAAAAATAAAACTGTATAAACATGCCACTAAAGACAATATTATAATGATAAATAATAATATGAATATGTTGCTTGCGGCTAGCAGCCGTGGTATAGCTCTCCACTCCTCAAGCCACCAGCGCTGTGAGCTCATCGCAATTAATTACGTTTGTTAGCTAGTTTTAAGATTGCATCATTTCGCGTAAATAAACTGTTTTTCTTTTCTTTATTTTTTTCATTCAAGCATCTCAGAATATGTTTCTATGTCACTTCGTGCTAGCGACCGTTTTTGGGGCCTTTTTTTTGAGTGTGCAAGTCACCCTCTGTTTTTTTATCAATGGAAGTTAATAACATTGTTCAGGCAGGGGCCATATTCTTAACATAGTTCCTGGTAACTAGTCCAATTAAGACTCCAAAAACCATAGCCATTTTGTCGCAATAGTTTCCCACCAACTGAAGGTTTTCCTAGGATGCACTAGCATAGCGCGTACAGGGATAATCTTTAAATAGTTCCATTAAAAGCGTCAAAGAGGCCTCTGCGAGTTGGTTTCGACTCCTCGTACGTCTTTTAAAGGTCCAGGGTTCTGAGATATAATAAGCCATATAATAGGAATAATAATTCAAAGAAACAAACCACAGAATAAAAAAAACATTAATTTAAAAACATGTCAAATTGTAAAATAAAAATAATCTAAAATGAAAAAAAATAATGAAAAATAACATCAATGTCAAATTGTAAAAACTAAACATCAATATCTAGTTAAAAAAAGCACAATTGAAAATAATCATATATATATATCATATATATAAATCCCAAGCCTTTTGGTCCTCCACATAGTCCTTTACAGAGTAAAAAGCCTTCTGGCAAAGTTTTCGCTTCACAAATGTTTTGAATTTATTAAGGCTTAGTTAGACTAGAAAATTTATTATAGAAATGTATACGTTGGCATCTAAATGAGCTCCCTATTTTTTTGAGCCTGGCTGCAGGAACCACAAATTTGAGTTTGTTCCTCGTATCAAAATTCACTGTATTTTAAAAACACGTTTATATTTTTATGGGCATACAAAATATTCTCGTAAATATACTGTGAAGGTACAGTATTTGTACTGTATTGAAATCTTTAAATTTATCTCTGAGGGAGTATCGAAGATTTAATTTATAAATCGAACGAATAGCCCTTTTCTGCAAAACGAAAATTGTCTGGATATCAGCCGCATTTCCCCGCAGCAGAATACCGTACGACTTAACACTATGGAAATAGCTAAAGTAAACTAAACGGGCACAAACAAACACAAGCACAAACTCTTTTTTTTACCCGACTACGGCAAAGCCAAAGAAGGGTTATGATTTTGACAGGCTATGTATGTATGTTCATCTGTTCCCTCATAGCTCCTAGTCTACTTATCGGAACTCGACGTGTGAAGTATCTTTAGAACCGTCTTAATTGTCTGCAGAACATAGGCTACGTGACGTGTCACAAAACTCAATATGGCGCCCTCTAGCAGACCAAAAGTAATGTGTTAAAAATTAAAATGGAGATAAATACGCCGTGTTTGGTATCATATGAAAAGGCTTCACTTTTATATTCTTTTTCTATTTCTATAGATATAGAAATAGTTTGAAAAAAAAACAAGAACAGAACAAACAAAAAAGCCGTAGTCACACGTTCTTAAAGTGTTTCCAGTTACCTTGTTTATTTCAGCACCCTGAAAATCTTGTTTCATACTTTATCAGCGTCATTTTATTTTGTCGTAGTCGGAGTTTATTTTTTTTGTTCTCTTTATCTAGTGTTCAACTAAACAAAAGATTACCAAACACACCTGAAACCCTGCCCGCTCTAAGCTGTGAAACTGGGTTCAATATATATCAATCCAATCCATTTATTCCACTGAAATATTCCAAGCATTCACCCTCGCTATGCTGGCCCACTTTCGGCGCGTTATACCGCTGGGACAAAGAGAAAACTTTTATGAGAACAAACTTTTAAAATAAGCCTTTTGAATCGTGAAAGTGTCAATAATAACCTGCCAGTCATATTTGGAAAATATGGAATTATAAATTGAGAAGAATTATTTTTACAAATTACGTTTCGATTCTTTGAAGGGTTTTGGATTTAAGTGGATATACTTTTTTAGGGTTTCATACCTCAAAAGGAAAAAACGGAACCCTTATAGGATCACTTTGTTGTCTGTCTGACTGTCAAGACCCTTTATCTCGAGAACACGTAAAGTTATCGAGTTGAATTTATAACCATATACTCAAGTCTGCAGTCCCTTGAAGCTGTGAAAAAATCAAACTTCTAAGTTAAAGAGAAAAAAAGATACGCCCGTTTATGTTGCAAAAAACGTGTATTTCGAAACTCTCAAAAGAATTAAAATTCATAAGGTACTTCCCATTAACCTAGAATCCTGAAATTTAGCATGAAGCAAGATCTCATAGACCCGTCTTCGCAACTCGTTTCGGGAATTGAACGGTTTTCTTAAGTAAATTTGTACAGAACCCTCAGTGGGCGAATCCGACTCGCACATGCCTGATTTTTTTAAAATTCATTTCTCGCTTTGTTTAAGAAAAAAAAAATAGTAGAAAAATCACACTAATATATATATATATATATATGATAAACGAGGAAACTTTTTACTTCTTCACGCTAAAACAGTTGAATGGATTTGAGTAAAATTTGGCACACGGGTAGAATATGCCTTAAAATATTAAGCATTAAGTCCGCCTTTGTACAGTGTTTCTTACTAGTGCATAAAGTTTTAATAAATAAATTAATTAATTAATAAAATATTATTTATAACGTTTCCTGATTTCATCTTATCATCATTGCCATCTGCGTAGCCCCCCCTCCTAAGCTAACTAAGTACCGGGGGTCACAATATCCTATTTGTTAAAAAAAATGAACACCTATATAAAAATATGGAAAGTACATACAGAGAAAGCAAACTATGACCACGTGACCCAAAGATCTGATGTTAAAAAAATCAGGTCACATCGGCAAATGCTGAAAGTCGTTAAAATGCACATAAAATGCATTTCATTCCGGACATTTACATATATTTTTGTACCCGACTTTAAAACTTTACGGACGAAATTTTAACAAAAGATTTCTGCTCTTTATAAAGTACACATATGAAACCAGATGTAATGTACTTTCAAAAGTACAAACTCTTTGGCAACGTTCAAATCTGTCTGAAATTATCGCAATCATACGCAGAATGTTTTGAACAAACTTCTGAATGCTCACAGTACATTTAACGCGTACAACACAATACTGCCAACATTAAAATTCCATGCGTTTTCTTCCAGACTACCATTCGTACACAAATTACTGTATGTCCATAATAAAGATATCGTTATGCCGCCAAAATTCATTCCCAATTGCCAAAACAGCTGAAAAAATCACGTCACATTCTGAAACAGTCCTTATTTCTTTGGAATAAGAACGTAATCAAATCAAATTTGTTTTGGCTAGCGGTAAATTTTACCCTGGGCTAACTTGACAGGGATGTTTCGCTTCAGTACCATTGTGGACGCTGCAGTGTTCAGACGTGTGTCGTTTTTTGCGGTCTCCGCGAAATAAAGTTCGGAATATAAAAAGTTTCGCGCGCGATGTCGGACGTATTGGATTTTTCGTGAAACTTTCGTGTGTTTGACGTTGATTAGTTGGTCTTTTTTTTTGCTGGAAAATGTGGAATATGTGATTCAAGCACTTGTGGATTTTGCAGGTAAGGCCTTTATGTTTGTAAAAGGATTTTAGGATTTGCTTGCTAAACGTATGTTACCGTAACGATGTTAAATTTTCATTAAGATACCTACTAAATATTTTACGATTCTAAAAAAGGAAAAACATTTTGTTTTTTTCGTTAACATGGAGTTTTATTTTTTAAGTATAAATGTAAATAAAGACGCTTAATGTAGATAGATTATGCCATCCTCGCTAAAACAAATCAACTTTAAAATTTACATGCTAAATATGAATAAAAATATAATTTGTAACGTGGCGATGCTACCAGCTTTCTGGGCACTTTTCCTGTTGATATCGATATGGATGAATTTTCCTTATGCCCAATAAGTGCTTTTTCTACCCGTTTGTAAATATAGGTAAGTACCTGTTAAGTTATAATATTTAAGATATTTATACTTATATATATGATAGCTACAACTCGGAAATCTTTAAGTCAAGAGTGAATAGGTTGCTTCTAGGTAAGCGCGTTCCATCGTCGACCGCATCGTCGCTTTCCATCAGGTGAGATAGCGGTCAAGCGCGAACCTATCAATAATAATAAAAAATGTTTGTATAGTTACAAAATTATGATTTCTAATTTAATAAATAAAACATTTGTAAACATTAAAATACTTATAAGTAAGTATAACGAAAATCATAGAGAAAAAATTTATTAGTCTGTCAAACAAATTCTGTTTCAAGTAAATAACTAAAAACAAAAGACGAGTTTCTGTAAATTGCTCTTTGAGATCAAACAATTTCGTTGCTAAGCAAAATTGTTTATTAATTACCAAACAAAAATGGATATG
Organism: Mythimna vitellina; assembly: GCA_949316375.1. Classification (NCBI taxonomy): domain Eukaryota; kingdom Metazoa; phylum Arthropoda; class Insecta; order Lepidoptera; family Noctuidae; genus Mythimna; species Mythimna vitellina. Next base: position 4,634,141 of record OX438708.1, on the reverse strand, counting down.
TGTACACATATTGTAATTTCGAATAATTTATTTTAAGGTATTGTGTTTAATTTTTGAAGACTAGCTTATGCCAGTGGTTTTGTTCACATTTCTATGTCACTTAGAGATAAATTAGCATTTTATTGTTGAAAGAACTTTTTAAATCGGTCCAGTGTCTAGTTTTTGAGTTTATACGTTAACAAAAAAAAAACCTGATAAAATACAAATCTTAATAATTATTATTAATATAATGTATTTCCTTTATTCGACTTCAGAATTAACATTTATTTATACATTATTTTTTAGTTTTTATTTCTTTTTTTGTTAAAAAATATAAAAACTTTCGAAAATATAATTATCATTATTATCAATATTTGTACCTATAGATAACTTAAATAATAATAATAATAAATTAATTAATTAATAAGTTAATTTTTAACATTGCAAAAATACGAAGTAATAAATAGCAAATACATACACTTTTATTATTTAATATTGTGGGAGACTGGTGCCTAAGTTAGGCCCAAGGTCTGTATTTCAAGACACCAGGATTTCCGCCTTTTACATTTGCTTAAAAACTTACTATAGATAATGTTATTATGTTAATTAGTACACTGATTACATAAATTGCAATATTAGGGATTACAAGGTAAACAATAAACGCTTACACTGATCTTTCATCAAAAATCAGTCATTACTACCTACTATTATTCGAATGTGTTACCGTGCCCCTAGAACGCAAAGAGCAACTAAAGCAACACAGGTGGATTTTAATCAGTAAAAGTCTAACACTTCCTCTTGCTCTACAAAGAGCGAGTGAAGTCATTTGATTTCTCACGTACAAAAAAAAAGTAGAAGGCAATAGCTAACCTATGACAACTTTACCTACTAGTTTTTACAGTTAACCTATGACACCTGTACCTACTAGTTTTATAGTTAACCTATGACACCTGTACCTACTAGTTTTATAGTTAACCTATGACACCTGTATCTACTAGTTTTATAGTTAACCTATGACACCTGTACCTACTAGTTTTATAGTTAACCTATCACACCTGTACCTACTAGTTTTATAGTTAACCTATGACACCTGTACCTACTAGTTTTATAGTTAACCTATGACACCTGTATCTACTAGTTTCATAGTTAACCTATGACACCTGTACCTACTAGTTTTATAGTTAACCTATGACACCTGTACCTACTAGTTTTATAGTTAACCTATGACACCTGTACCTACTAGTTTTATAGTTAACCTATCACACCTGTACCTACTAGTTTTATAGTTAACCTATGCTGCCGCGCTTATGATAATTACAGTAAGTCACATTTTGGTCAATATTGAGTTAAGTATATATTTGAAATGTAGAGATTGAGATCTACATTTCTGTATATTTAAAATTTGAAAATGTGGTATAGATAATGAAATAAGCATAAGCATAATTACAGTAAGACACGTTTTGCGCCAAGGCATACTAATTATGATTGCAGTAAGGACACATACGGTTGATCTTTTTCATAAAGTTAAAACTATTTCCTAGGTATTACTACAGTAAGTAATTTTGCTATTATTATTTTTAAGTTAGGAGTGTTTTTCATCAAGTATCACTGAAACATATTAGCAGTAAGTACCACTTGCTATAATTATATTAAGTATTGGAAAGTAACATTAGTATACTAAACCTTAACATATCTACAGTAAGAGTATATACTATATTAATGCTTAAGCATTTCGCAACGTATTATTGTATTATCTTGGCATAAGTACAGTAAGTAGAACTTACGGTGTTTATGATAAGTCAGCGAATTAAAAAAAAAATTGTACGTGTAGACGTAATAACAGCAAGATTCACTACTGTAATTATGTTTAGGAATATTTCATCTTATGTGTAGACTTGCCTGGAATAAATTAGATAAACACGTTACTTACTGCAATTATTCTAAGGCGTTAAGGATACGAATGGGTAGTGCGGGGTGGGGCAAGTACGTTAATTTTGCAGTCACGGATCAATGTGAAACGGTCAATCTCAAAACCCGCTGCAAATCTAGCAAACGACCCAAGAGCTACATTGACTCGACACTATACCGAAAATATCCCGGACGTCAGCCTGTACGAGATTACGATAGCTCTGAAGCAGCTTAAAAGCAACAAGGCACTGGGTGAGGATGGAATCACGGCCGAACTCCTGAAGGTGGGTGGGATACCAATCCTTCAGGCCCTTCAGAAGTAGTTCGGTACCGTCATACTCGAGAGAAAAACGTCACAGGCATAGAGCAGAGGTGTGGTGGTACTCTTTTTTAAGAAGAGAGACAATACCTTGCTTAAGAATTACAGGCCCATCTCACTTCTGAGCCATGTTTACAAGCTGGTTTCCAATGTCATCACAAACCGTCTCGCAGGCAGGTTCAACGACTGAGTGACTTCCAGCCTCCCGAACAAGCTGGATTTCGAAAAGGCTTCTCCCTCTCCCTTCTCCCTTCTCTCCCTTCTCCCTTTCGAAAAGGTTTCTCCCTGCCTCACACCCCTCTTGCAGAGGGGTGTGAGGCAGGGAGATCTAATTTCTCGGAAACTGTTCACGGCCGCAATGGAGGATGTCTTCAAGGTTCTGGAATGGAGTGGGCTAGGCATTAATGTCAATGGCGAGTACATCTATATCATCATACAGTATCACCTTTGATTTGCCGAAGACACAGTAGTCATGGCTGAGTCTAAGAAGGAGCTCAGTATAATGCTCGGTAACCTCAGTAGAGCTTCCGAAACAGTGTAGTGAACATATCCGCAGGAGGACCAAGGTTACCAACATAGCTTGAAGAATCGCCAAACTTAAGTGGCAGTGGGCAGGGCACATTGCTCATAGAACAGATGGCCGTAAGAGACGAAAGGTTCTGGACCAAGTACCGAAAGACGCGTTGGAAGGCCTCCTATAAGTTGGACCGATGGCCTGATGAAGGTCGCAGGAATCCGATGGATGCGAGATGGACAGGACCGGTCATTGTGGCGACACTTGGAGAAGGCCTATGTTCAACAGTGGACGTCTTTCGGTTGAAATAATGATGACTTATCGTCCTGAGAGATTAAATGACTTATAAAGAATTTATTTTATAATGAAAAAATTCAAAGAGAAAACTGTCTTTTGAAAACAAAGTATTTATTTTAAATGTTTTTTTTTTAAGATATGTAGTATAAACACGGATTTAAAAAAAATACTGTCATTATTTAGAAATAGTACTTAGTTTACTTGGTTTATGATTGTTTCTTGTACAAAGCCAGTTGCACAAACACGAATTGTATTTTTTTTTAATTTAGTTTTTATTATGATTCTAAAGAATTCAAAAAATACAATAAATAGAACAGATTTTTTATTTTTATAGTATTAATAAAGCTGTGTACTTTTTCTATTAAACTTTAATTTCATGAGATCTCTTTTATTTTGAATTATCTACCAATAATATTGAGAAAGAGAAATTAATAATGATTCATGGTAGATGCCAGAAGTTTACATATTGCTCCTAGCTATAATTACAGTAAGTGATTAAGTAATATTAGGCAAATTGTGTAATTTTTGTTATTCTATTTAAACATTTACCTCATTTCATAATCATTGTTACAGTATGTACTTCAAACTAAAGATTGTTACAGTAAGTCACACACTTACTGTACAAATGACTAAAAACACGTTATTTTTTAATTGATCATTCCTTAACATACATATTTTTTCAAGCTTTAAAATTTAAATATTATTACTACATAAAAATAATAATATACAAATTGTTAACCTAACACATGTTTATCTAAAACATTTTAGAAAACTTAGATTTAATTTATACTTCGGGAGCAACGTCAAAAGTAAAAAAAAAACTTTGACCGCCTTTTTCTCGAAAGTGTCTCTATGATACTTACTGTATATATCACAAGCACGGCAGTATGACACCTGTACCTACTAGTTTTATAGTTAACCTATGACACCTGTATCTACTAGTTTCATAGTTAACCTATGACACCTGTACCTACTAGTTTCATAGTTAACCTATGACACCTGTACCTACTAGTTTTATAGTTAACCTATGACACCTGTACCTACTAGTTTTATAGTTAACCTATGACACCTGTATCTACTAGTTTCATAGTTAACCTATGACACCTGTATCTACTAGTTTCATAGTTAACCTATGACACCTGTACCTTCTAGTTTTATAGTTAACCTATGACACCTGCACCTACCTTACCGTCTTACCTCACCTGCAACTACCATTATCCGTCCGTCACCAGCCTGTACTCTCTCATGAACATAGCTAGACAGTTGAAATTTTCACAGATGATGTATTTCTGTTGCCGCTATAACAACATATACTAAAAACAGAACAAAATAAAAATTTAAATAGGTTTCTCATATTACATACGTGTTTTTTTTTTCTATGGACTGTACGAAACCCTTCGTGCGCATATTTTTTTATGTGCTTTGACTTATAAATTAACTAGAGTAAAGTTCAGAAAGTATTTATATAATGATATCTAAATAATAGACACTTTGTTTTCCAAAAGAATAGGTACGAATGTGACATATCCAAAATTTTGGCAGTATTTAGCAGTAAATGTGTCGGGCTAGCTAAATAATTTTAGAGTTAGATTTTTAAGAAAATTTTACCGTAATCGTGACTACCTCAGCGAAACTATTGAGAATACAGTTTAGCTGAGGTAGTCACATTATCATTATTTCAGCCGAAAAACTTAAACTGCTGGACATAGGCCTCCCCAAATGTCGCCACAATGACCTGTGCGTCTCGCATCCATTGGATTCCCGCGACCCTCACCAGGTCATTGATCCACCTAGTGGGACGCCTTCCAATGCTGCGTACCGTCTTCAACGTTACTCCAGTTTGAATGATTCCTATATTATCCATTACACACTTGAGATACAAAACTACGCCAACTTTTCATCACAATATCCACTAGGAATAAAAATTGCGAATAAATTAAAATAGTTACTGAACTCAACTTGAAAAAATGTCGCCAAAAAAAGAACCAAATTTTGGGTTGCAAAGGGTAGAGATAATAGCATCAACTTTTATTATTCTCAAATTAAATCAGCGAGCACATATTTTTGACGTTACGTCATAGCCATATTATGCGAATATTATTTTTAAAGGTTCGCCATTCTTGACCAACACGATTCTGATTTGACCCATCCATTATTTTAATGGACGGACTATAAGAGGAAAAGTAAATAATCAGTTTATAATCAGCTGCCTGTAGCTATTTCTCGTGCCCCAACTATATGGAGCTTCAAAGCTCGTTTGAAAAAATGACTTATCGAGCAAACTTTTTATTCTTTTGACGAATTTATGATTTAATTGAAATTTGACGCGAATATTAAATTGGACTGAAAATTGTTGTGACTTTTAATAGGATTGTTTTTATTTTAATTTGTTATTTGACTTCGATTTGATTTTTATTTGATTTTCATGTATTTATGGCAGTTATTATTAACTAGTTCCTACCAGCGGCTTCGCCCGCGAGAAAGTAGGAAACTATCTTATCCGTGTGCTGAATTTCATCCTAATCCGTTCAGCCATTTGATCAAGAAGGAGTAACAAGCATACACACAAACTTTCACTTAGATAATAATAGTGTGAATAAGTTTGTTTCGGTTTTTTTTTTAACGGTTTAATAAGAAGATAAGATTAAAAAAATAGCGAGTAGAACTAGGAAAACACATTTAATTAAAATTCTCAAAAAACGATTAAAGTTAGAACTTTTTGACTGGCCTGTTAATCTAGTGGTTAGTGGCCCTGACTGCTATGCTCGAGGTCGTGGGTTCGATTCCCACCCAGAACAAATGTTTGTGTGATGAGCACGATCATTTGTTCTATGTCTGGGTGTAATTTATTTATAATATGTGTGTATTTACAAATATATAAGTATATTTATTAGTTGTCTAGTACTCATAACACAAGATCTGCTTAGCTTGAGACTAGACGGCGTTGTGTGATATTATTATTATATTATAACTACATTAGACCGACACACACGTGTAACACCTGATTTGTGTGTGGAGTCGCGTGGCGTCGCGTGGCCTGTATCAAGTGTAGCTCTACAAGTCTAGTTTCCATATAAAATGTATGGAGACCGACGCGTCCAGATCGGCGTGTGTGACACACGTGTGAGCAGTGTCATTCTACCTTAAAGTGTATAAGTATTTGTGGTAATAGATTTTTTACCAATTAAAAGAAAAATAATGATCATTTATGAACTGAGATTTTTATCAACAGAAAATTCCTTTTCAACACGAGATGATCTTACAAAGTTACTAAGCCCTGTTGGACGCCAATTTTTTGAAGGACACTCCAAATTTATTGATGGTCGTTATCATCAACTAGCCGTTTTCCACGACTTTGGAAGCGCCGAACTCGTAATACAGATGCTATTTAGAAACTTCGAGTTTCTTTTTTTTGCTTTAAACCCTAATTCCATTTTTGAAATTGATTGGCTCGTGTTTGAACACTATTACACCACTAAGCAAATTATGGTGGACGATGGAGCACGCTTATCTTGAAGTGATCTATTCACTCTTGACTTAAGGCGTATAGTTCCTTGAACATCTGGCCGGAATTAAAAGCACACATAATCGTACTGCCGCATTTGATTCCGGCCAGCTGCGCCCGGATAGAGCCCCGTTGACCTTTAAATCCATTTTCTTTGCGAAATATTGATTGATTTAAACATACTATGTACATTCTGAAGAACACGTAACCAGCAATTTTTTTGTGTAAACATATTTCTAAAGATCAAAGCTGTTTGAAAGGAGTAGGGTAAACAAGCGAAGAAATATCATGTCATTAATTATTTTTTTTTTAAATATTAGTCTTATGAAGATCACATATTATGTTGTCAATTTTGGACATATCATTTTTTCAAACCTGACAGCTTGCCCGCCTTTTTCAGACCTGACCTAGCCGTTACCGTGGAGTAGGCTTCAGAAAGTCATTGTTTAATAGCACTGCTCGGGAGTTAGGGCCTTAAAGACCCATAGGTTGTAGTCATCAGGAAACACAGGTAATTCTCGCTCCTCAGCTGCTGTACATACAGTGACTGTGTTCCCAAAACATTTTGTGATATATCCATAGATAGATGGACTGGAAGATTGTGGATACAACAAAATAAACAATCTAACTGTTCTACCGTACACTCTCAATGAGGTTCAGTTGAAAACCAGCATCAGGCAACTACCACGAAGTTGTGTGGCATTTTTGCTGAACTGGACTTATTTGGTGCAGGGACGAGACACACAATGTTAGTTGTTTTTTTTTTATCTTAAATGTTTACATGTTGTTTCTACATTGTGTGTATTTGTGTACGTGTGTCAAATAAAATATTTTTCTTTCTTTTACTTTCTTTCTTTGACACACAATTGTAAGCAATAGCACTGGATTACATATCCAGTGCCGTTATTAGGGCGGTGCCAGCGGTGCCCGGGCACAATGTGCCGACTCTGAAGGGGCGCTAAAACGATTAAACCACGCCCAAATTTTGTATTAAGCTACGTACTCGTATTTAGTAGCACACTTATTAGTCGTATACCTAATAGAGTGTAGACGTATTTTACCAGGAGTAACAACTACGGGGATGCTAAGTCGCTGAAGGCGCGTACTGTTTCACGCGCTCCTCAAGGAGATGTCAGCAACTGTAGGGACCCAGCAGGGTTGAAGCCCACTGGGGCCAAGGGTCTGATTCTGAAAGGAAGACTCGGCTCTGGTATGAAAGGCAACGAAGGAACAGGCGTGGGTTTTTAGTCAGTAAAAGTCTGACACTATCTCTCGCTGCGCCCAAGGGCGGGGGATGTCATAAGATGATTTTCCAACCGAAAAAAAAACTACGGGGTTGCTCGGGGGCTCTACCACCCAGAGGTGAAGGTGTCGAGCACTCATGACTCTTGGTATACCAACCTGTCAATCAGAGGTCGGTTGAAGTCCTTGGTTTGTCCCTGTTCCCACAGGTACAATATCACAAGAAAATTTAACCTATCCTAGGCGAACTAGGCAAAGTAAGTAGACAGTTTCGAGACCGCGAAAAAAAAAAACATGTGCAGCAGTTATAGAAGCTCGCACCGAGCTTGCAAAAGCATAGTTACGGCACTGAGTGATCGAAGATCCTACTAGTTAACCTAGAATCGACCAACTCAGTAAAAGATTTTAAGGTTGTTATCTTCGTAACCATAGAAACCAATCCCTCGTACTATTTACTAGCAATTTGTTAGCAATTTAACGAGATGTGGTTAGGTTTCTGCCTGTAGAGGGAGATATTGGTGGCCAAACGGCCGCAAACCAATTAATTCAGATACCAGTAGCTATAGTTGACCCAGTTTTAATAGTTTTATTTGAGCGTACAACTTTTCGGTTTTTTTTTATTTTGGTTATTCGTTGGTTAACAAGTTGGTAAGCCAGCTGATGTTTAATGGTTATCGGCATTTTGATAATAACTACTGAAGGCGTCGCAGGTGCTTTGATTACGTGCAATCTTTTTCCATCCGTCTTTTTCACAGCCCAACATTCTGATCCATACAGTATGATTATAATACCATAAATAAATACCTACGTGTTATGCCTGCTAATCATATTGTAATCAACATACAACTTGACACAAACCTGCCAAAAAACAAAAAAAATGAATTATTTTTGTTTTTTGCAGGTTTTTCCTTTTCTTTAATAAAAAAACAAATAAAAAGGTAGCCCGCTAAATTTAAGCATCTAATTTAAATTGATAATTTTAAACATGACCCACCTCTGCTTTGCATGGCTGCAAATTATTTATTTATTATTATACTAGCTGTTACTCGCGACTTCATCTGCGTCAACTTAGTAAAAATGCACAAACGTAATAAATAATTCTGTGCTTGTGATTCATGCCGAAAGCATCTTATTCATTTAACGGAAATTAATTCCAGTAAATATATAATGTAAAATGTAAAAAAAAGTAAAAATGTGTAAAAGTCGAGAGCAAAGAATTGACGTAATTTTAGGGCGCCCCGACACGGACAGGTTAGGGGAGCGGAGCGTGAGGCGGAAGCCTTAGTCTTCGTGGTATAAACACCCTAAAACAGGAGCCTTACTTAAAACCCTATGTAAAATGTATTTGTCCAGATATATAATTTATTTTATTTATTTAGCTCACCAATAATAGAATACTCGTAAATGATACACATCAAATAAACTTATGAACGTCAATAAACAGAAACAGACATGTTGAGGTCGCAGTAGTTGAGATTCTGTTTACCCCTAAAAGGAAAAGGTGTTAATTTAAGTTTGTTTTTGGTTCATGCTTTGATGAATCAGAGCTGAATGATTTTAATGATTAGTTCATTAGAAAGAAACCCCATTTATTTCTTATTTGTTAGTGAAAATCGCATCCAAAGCCATGCGTGACTTAAAAGGAGAAATCAGATGAACGGACAGACGCGGAAAGCAACTTTGTTTTATACTCTTAAGCTAGGACTACATTAGACCCCGACGCACACGTGTTACACGCCTGATTTGTACGTAGAACAACGTGGCATAACGTGGATCAAGTGTAGCTCTACAAGTCTAGTTTCCATATAAAATGTATGGAGACCGACGCGCCCAGATCGGCATGTGTGCCACACGTGTGCGCAGTGTAGTTCTTCACCTTTAATATCATGTGAATAATTAATTATAGGTTATATGAGATGGGTGGAAAATAGGCGTGGATTAGGAAATAGGAAACCAGTTCTCCCTACACTCGCAATACACCGCTCCGCGAGGTTCCCATTTCTGGGTGGTTAAAATCAAATCAAATCATCTTCGTTGTGGACTATATATACATCATAAATGCAGGTCTTAAATAATTAAAATAAGTTCAGCTATTTCCCACCGTTGAGGCATACAATAATAAAATACAAATCAAAGGTTAAAACACAATTAGTCATATTAGTCATAATTTATAATAACAACATTGCAAATTAAATTCTTACATAAATATAAAAACAAAAAAATAACAAATTCCCTTAGGCAACAAAAGTCAAATAAACTTTTCAAGTTCACTAGAAAACTTTACGTTTTAACTTATGAGCAATGAAGGGATCTTTTGGGATTAAAAACAGAATATCCTACTTTGCTTTTACAATACCACGGAGTTTTTTGTCTTAGGTAAGAGTTTGTGCAAACTTTAGAGTGGTTTTTATTTCAATCTATTAAGTATCCAGAAAACAATATAGTAATCAAACTTAGCCGGGTATGTTGCTTACAGAACATACGGTCAATGGGGCTGTATTATATATGTCGGCGCAAGGATGCCGATCATCATTGAAGCTCTGTCCAGGGACTCTGTTTTGTGGGCGATGGCTGGGTATCGAGCAATAAACAAACTATTCCAGATCATACAACTGATTTATTATAATGCAAGCTTTAGGTATTCACTTCACACAACGAGCCGTGAGACAGTCCCCGAAAATAGACGTTGTGGTTCGCACGGCTGCCGACACAGGAAAGAGCCCCGCCACTCTGCGGTCGGCACTTTTATCTGCTCGGTTCGTGCAAACGTCAGTGCGGATTCTGTCAAAGTGACATGTGTCACTTTTCACTTAGCTCGTTCATTCGTTCTTAAGCTTCCATACTATTGACTTCTCCGACATATATATATAAGAAAAGAAAGAAAGAAAAATATTTTATTTGGCACACGTACATAAATACACACAATGTAGAAACAATATGAACACTTAAGATAAAAAAATAAAATAACTAACATTGTGTGTCTCGCACCCATATATATTCCATTACCATAGTTTTTGCCATAAAGATAGTTTTTTTTTTTCAATTTGTAGGGAATCTATATTATTGGAGTCTGTAGTTAACGGAAACCGCTTTCTCTGCAACACACGACCCGTTTTTTAGGGTTCCGTACCTCAAAAGGAAAAACGGAACCTTTATAGGATCACTTTGTTGTCTGTCAGTCTGTCTATATCCTTTATCTCGGGAACGCGTAAAGTTATCAAGTTGAAACAAAAACAGTAAACTCAAATCTGCATCCCTTAAAACTGAGAAAAAATGAAACTTCTAAGTTAAATAATAAATAAATTTTTTTTTCGACTTGTTGAGACGTTCGAGACTCCATTTGGGAATCATACTATTTACATAGACGACTTTGTACGGAACCCTCAGGATGCGAGTCCGACTCGCACTTGCCCAGTTTTTTCATCACCATGTAACTGCTTCTCTTCCAATAAACGAGACTAAGAAAGATTTAAAAAATGTTGTCACTACCGTGTCCTACCTTGAAACACAGAATAAGCCGTCAAGGGCAACGCAATGTTATATAACTTCCCCGAAGGAACCCCTCACTTGCAGGTACTTATTGTACCGCAGCCGTTCGCAAAGGGGCTCTGACGGCCGTGGCATATGCTGAACTGACAAGTGACATTAGGTAGCTGTCATACTTTGTAGTAGATATGGTTCTTTAAGGTTGAATCACTGTTGCTAAGACTAGTGATATTTTACGAGTAACCAAACTGCGCCAGGAAAATTTTGGTTGAGTTGGGTGATTGTTATATATGCGTCATGTCCGTGAAGGGATGCTGTCAGTTGAGACTGGTCATCTCTTAAGTGTCAGTCAAGCCGAGCCCAAGTCGTCGACGGCGCGTACTGTTTCACGCGCGCCTCAAGGAGATGTCAGCGACTGTAAGGGCCCAGCAGGATCGAAGCCTACTGGAGCCCAGTGTCTGATTCTGAAAGGAAGATTCGGCCCCGGTACGAAAGGCAACGAAGGAACAGGAGTAGGTTTTTAGTCAGTTAAAGTCTAACTCTATCTCCCGCTCCACCCAAGAGCAGGGGATGTCATAAGATGATTTTCCCAACGCAAAAAAAAAGTGTCAGTGGACTGAATTTCTGTATTTCGAATTCTTTTTTCAATTTTTTTATAGACCTGCCATATTGTCCACCGTTGGTTGACTGGCATTAAGTCCACCTTCAAACGTTTGTGTTGAATGTAGTTTAAAAAAATCAATAAACCTTCATGTCTAGCACAGGGGACATAGGCCCGGCACCCATTATCGGCATCAGCAAAGAAAATCATCCTTCGGCATCCCTACACGGAAGCGCACTCTGTCGGAAACTATGGCTTGGCATGCATGTAGAGATGCCGAAGGATGTTTTTCCTTGCCGATGCCGATAATGGGCGCCGGGCCTAAGATTGTTACGAGTATAGGTAAATGTGGATGCATGAAGAGAGAGAAGGAGGCTACAGAAAAGATGGATTGATTGTGTGAGAAGTAATACGAAAAGGGAGTTAGTGATAGCATGGCGGGTGATTGGAAGAAAAAAACGTGTTGGGACCGCAAGTAATATGGAACGAGGGCAGGAAGTTGATGATGATATCCATGTCAGGTCATGCTGTATACTGGTTCCTTCTATTTTGGATGACAATACTAAGTTGTCATTGATGAATGTCACTTTGTCTAGGCTCAATAGAATTTATTGTCTGCTATATATATACCAAGTTGTCTTTTAATTGATACAGATCAAGGGAATTCTAATTCAGATGAAGGATTAACATAATTAAAGACTCATTTTGTGTTGTGTATTTATGTTTTAGTATTTACTTTAAAAGGCTCTGCTAGGCCGAAAGCGGGGTGATACAAGCGGACGTAGTAGCGATAAGTGATGTGATCTTTTAGGAGATCTTGTAACCATTTTCAACTCAGATTACAATATGACGTGCTTTTTTTGAGGTAAGAAATCATCTAATGACTTCTCCCACTCTACAGCGGAGAAGGGATATTAGACTTATGCTGACTGAAATCACATCTATGTTTTTAGGTTTACCTTGCACTCTAAAACGAGTTCCCATTTCAGAAGCCGACCCAATAGGCTTTGGCCCTACTGATGGGCTCCTACGGTTTAGCCGACATCTCTTTGAAGCGCCCGTGGAACACTACGTGCTGTCGTCGACTCAGGCTCGGTCTGAAGGGTTATCGGACGACCGGATGGCGAGCTAAACATTGCTCGTCGTCCTGAATTATCATGTAAAATGAAGAGTAAACTGTGCCTATTTAAAACAAGCGATTAACACCTGCTTTATTCGGGTGTAATTTTGAAAAAAAATAGTTTTATATCCATATGACTGTGGAGTAAAACACCATTGGCTCACTTTAGAAAAAGCCTCTGCATTTCATTGAACTAATGGTTTATCCCTCACAATTTTAAGTTTTTTTTTGGAAATCATTAAAGCAGTTGAAACGATATATGGCATTTTTTTTAAATTATTATATAGATTATTAACTATCACCCGCATTAAAAAAAAGTAGCCGTATATAAGCAGTGTACAAGTTATCCATGTACAAAAATTCATGTAAACGCAATCAGCAGTTCAGAGGTAGTACCAAGAATACTCACACAAATCAATCAATCAAACAAATCATTGCCTTTACAATACTTTAATATTGTGATAAGCTATCGCTTCTCGCTCTTTGCTTTCCCTACAGCATCATTTCAAATCATTTCGTATCGAAACAGTTCTGTATTTATTTAAGATGTTTATTCAATACTTCGTTCAGAATTTGATCCTCTTTAAGTATTTAAATTTAACAAAATACCTATGTTTTGATTTTTTAATACACGTTTTGTTTCATTTTTAAGTTTTAGCTGTAATTTATCTATTGTGAAATTATTACATTAAATAATTTAATAGGTGCCGCCATTGTACCCATAGATTTAAACGTTTTTCATGTTTAATAAAGTTTATTTTATTCTGGGTCGGGCACATTGCTCGTAGAACGGACGGTCGATGGGGCCGAAAGGTTCTAGAATGGCGACCGCGCACCGGAAAATGCAGCGTTGGAAGGCCTCCCACAAGGTGGACCGACGACCTGGTGTGAGTCGCGGGAGTGCGGTGGATGCGAGACGCACAGGATCGGTCGTTGTGGCGTCGCTTGGGGGAGGCTTATGTCCAGCAGAGGACTTCTTTCGGCTGAAATGATGATGATGATTCTATTCTATTTGTTAGGTATTTCCATATCACAAAATAATTGCTGAAATGATCTACACCAATATTATAAAGGGGTAAAGTTTTTTTTATGTTTGCAGGAGGTAAATTCTGAAAGTGGCGGTCCAATTGCTAAAGTTTTTTCACCGATAGTAAGCTGCTTTATTCCTGAGTGACACAGGCTATATTTTAAAGCCTCGGGCCCATTGACATATATATTACTAGCGTAAGGACCAGGCCAAACGCGCAACTAAATGGCACTAGCGCGCTGGCCCTAAAATTACAGTTTAGGGCCAACGCGGCTCAGTTGATAGTGGTCCGTGTGCGGGAGTGAACGAATATTTGCTTGTCATAAAAATGCCTATTTGTGTGGTAAAAGGCTGCAAAAATTATGATACAAAGGTTAAAAAGGAACATGGGATATCGTATCATCGGTAACTAACCTTACATTATTTTGTTTTATTAAATAAACACATTTTATTACAATAAATAATTTACTACCGAATTCCACAATGGCGGCCATTGTGTGGACGCAGTAGCGTCCACACAATAGCCGCCATTCGTGCGAAGTGCGTGAAGTAAACTTGTACGGACGTAATTTTTATTTATTTCATTGTTGAACTTAGTGCTTGTAATTTTGAATTTAGGTATCTAATGTGTTTTATATTCAATAAGAGTAAATAAAAAAGAGCTTAGAAACGGTACTTACCTACCGAATTGAAACTGAAAATTTATTTTTAAATTATTTTGAAATTTAGTTTTATTTTCTTCACGCTAACTGAGATGACCGTTAAATTACTAGCTTACGTCCGCGACTACTTCCGTGTGAATTTCGGCTATCGCGGTTGCAAGTGGATTAAAAATAGCTTACCTATAAGGTCCCATTAAAATAGATGGACAAAATTTTAGAAATTATTCAGACCACCAAAATAAAGACAATGGTAAAAAAAAAATAAACTCTGTACATACTTACTTACAAAGAAAAAAAAACAGCTAACGAAAATTTACTAAAAATGTTGGTTACCCGATGCATAAACACATCTCGTATTACTACAAAATACTACGTCACCGGCCGCCGCGTTCATTGTTCAATTCATGCCTTCTCACTCTAACATAGCCCTTCGCAGGCGCCCGCGTCGCGCGCTTGCCGTAAATGACAATGATGACGCAATTTCAATTTTCGTCGTGCAACCGAGACGGTAACCTGTTTCGCGAACGTCGAATGTAAGTGTGTGACTGTTATTACGTACCTAGGTAGTTATCACAATCGACAACAATGCCTTATTACGCGTACACCAATCAAGAATACTTGTAAATAGCACACGACAAGCCCAAATCCTTTACCAAAGCAAATTTCAAATAAAGCTGATTGAGACTCATTAAATTTGTTTTCTTTATATTTTCATAGTGACCTGTAAAATATAATCGCAAAAAGGAAATCGTTATGTACCTACATAAAACGGCATGCAATTGATTTAATTATACTGACTCCTAATATGCGAAAAAGAATGCATACGCGCGAACAAGGTTACCTAGTTCGTATGAGTTATCACAGATGTCGCTATTTTTGCTTGTAATAGAAAGGTTTATAAGAAATGTTCAGATGGGCGCATCCTTCCTTTCGAAATCATTGCTCGGGCCAAACCTAATAATGAAAAAAAAAAATTATAATTGTGAAACAGAATCATGAATAAAACATAATTCTGGTAATCTTTACAAAGTATTAGCTTTTGCCATTTTCTTACTCTCTTGAAAGTCGAAAATTATCTTAAGGGTCCATACTCTCAGAATAATAAGTCCCATTCAGGCAATAGGATAGAAACCAAGAGCCAAGTTACATACAGGGTATGGCACGATAGCCTTTTGATTAAGCTTCCAGCGTACGGCATTTCTCCTGGTCTGATTGTCTGGATACAAGACTTCATGAGCGAAAGGTCTCTCCAAGTTGTTGTCGACGGTTGTTCATCAGTGCCCATGATGACTAATTCCGCAGTTCTTCAGGGGTCTGTTCTCTCGGCAACTCTCTTCCTCCTGCATATCAACGATCTGCTGATGCCCTGTATGCCAGATGCCAGATGAAAGCACAGTTGCACGAGTGCTGACGAGTGCTTGGGCTAGTAAGGAAAGAGTCCAGTATCCAGTCCAAAAGAGAGGCTATGGTAAAGCATACAAATGTCTCACTTCAGGCAGTCTCCGAGTGGGGCAGAGCCAATCTGGTGGGATTCAACGCCGCCAAAACACAGTTGTGTCTGTTCACCGCTTAAAGGACGTTCACCTTGGGTCCTGCTTTCCAGGATGTATCGCTGGTGTGCACCGACCGCCTTCAAAATATAACGTAAAATTTTAAACTTCTATTTAAAGTTCTTTCAACCTTCTAAAATTATGACGAAGAACAAAGTATGATGTTTTGGTATTTATCATAGTAAACATAATTACGTTCCGATTTCAGTTCCGATAAATTTTGATTGGAATTTGAGATATAGAGGTGAAAATAAATGTATATTTGTCGCGCGGGGAACTTCCCTTCTCCTGTGCCTTCTGTTGATTACTATTTCACCGATTCAACTGTTGTTTTGTTTTGTATTGTGAATGTTGTGAACAGTTGTGAAATTGCTATTTATCTATAGGTGCTTATCTGACCTTTGATTACTTTTAGTATTGTTTCTTTTGTCTCTTCGGCTTTCTTCGCTACCTCCGATTTCGATTCCTATTCCAATGCCGATCCCAGTTGCAGTTCCGATTCCGATAAACCAAATTTAGAAACTCTGGTTTCGAATTCGGTTCCCTCCGACAGATCACTTTAGTCACATCCCTAGTATAGATATATAAAACTATACCTATTACTTTATATACTTCCATCAAAATGGAAATCAAGAATCACTTTGATAAGATCAAAAACAGACCGTCTCGAAATCTCCTTTTTCTCAAACTATTCCACATTACTCGATTCACTCTATGATGTTTACAACGCCGCTATGTCGATGCTATCGCAACAATAACCGTACATCAGTGGTTTTAAACGTGCTTTCGGTTCGCACGTACAGTTTAAACGTGCAGTGTAATGCGAAGTGATTTCATTCACTATTGACCCGAGAGTATTGTAGTAAATGATTGCGATTGTATTACATTCGGTCTTCTTGGTATTATTTTGGGGTTAAGTGTCTTTGATTTTGTATTTAGTTTCTATAGCTATTTTAGAAGTAGTGGAAGTGCTTTTTGTGTATCTATCAAAGATTTCTTAAGAAGGTAATTTAGTTAGTTGCCTGTTTTTTTTTTCTGACAACGGACAATCAGAGCATAGAAAATTGCTTCAACCAAAGACATTAAATATGTACTACCAACAGACAGGACATAGCGAACAAAATCGTAATCCGATACTTATTACCTAGTGGTCATAAGTCGCTGTTATAGGGATGGAGCTAAATAGGGTGTATAGCTCTATCCTCCTTTTCGTTCGTACGACTGACATTTTAACATTATTATGGTAAGGCTCCTGGCCGCCTACCGAGCGATAGTAAAATAATTATAAATTTTGACAAATTTAATTTGCGTGTTTGCTATTCAAAGCCAGATGACGTCAATAGGGTGACAGTTTTTCTATGACATTTTTCCTAATAGCCGCTCTATTGTATCTCTTTAAATCTCTTTGGCTTCAATTGATAAATCTGATTTTTCGACTATGATAGTTTATTTATTTATCACTCTATGGACAGTAATGGTACATAGACGGACTTAATGGAACAAGGCATTCTATAACAGTCAACCTTTAGGTTAAAAGAGACAACACTGTGTGTGTAAAGGTGCGCACAAAAAAAATAGATATTACAAATATGATATGATGAAAGAAAAGGGAATTAGTGATAGGGTGACAGGTGACAGGAGAGAATTGAAGAAAAAAACGTGTTGTGACGATTCCAAATTAAACGAGACAAGGGCAGGAAAATGATGATAATGATGACAAGGATTCAGGGCCTCAAGTCTACTGTTACAATAGTGTCAGAATGGTCTATCATTGACTTCATAATTGTTGACTTTGACAAGTTTGGTAATCTACTAATATAATGGCGTCATTATGACATTCTATTTGTCAATCACTGACACTCTATTGAAAGAAATGGCATAGAATGGTAATCTCGTACATAATGACAAATGAATGTCTGACGTTTGCGGTAATCTGCTAAAATTGTGACAGTTCATTTGATCAGTGATCTACCTTTAGAACGTCATTTTGCAGTCATTGCTCTTAATAAGCTCGATATTGTCCTTTTACCACAACTCTATTACGAGACCGTTGACCGATCAATGATCGATCATTATGAATTAGCAGATTACGAACTTGTATCAAAATGACAATGGGATCGTGTTGGAATGGCGAATTTATAAAAATAGTAGACTTGGGCCCCTGATTTACTACTGAAACCGAAAAATTAAAACTAAGCCTTGCGACGTCGGGGGGGTCATATTTCATAATATTAATATTTATGTATATACTTGATATTTAACTCTTAGTCCTAATAAACGCTTGGGGAGCAATAAAACTAAATAATGCCCCCAGTTTACTAGCCCCCATCAAAGTAACAGCGGTTTTAAGCCCCCATAAAATTTAATGGCTTCATATTTTAATTTGAATTAAATTTTATTGTCATTGATGTTAATTCTTGTTTTACGGTGGGGTTAATTATAGAATTTGCATTATTTAATTGGGTTGAATTTGTTTTATTTGTGGTGATTTCATCTGTGTAAAATTATAGGCATAGGTAGGGTGATTTACGGCCACTGCCGAACGGCGAGCAACAGGTAGCTCAGCGTCCGGTAAGAAACAAGATTCGAAGAGCTGACAGCTAAGTGGACGAGGTCTCCTAGGAAAAAGGCCTGCTAGGGCTAATGGATTATTGGGAAGAGTTACCATGAACCTGGAATGTACAGTGAAACTGAAGAAACACATACTATCTGTGTTCTTTTAGTCAGTAAAATCAGTTTTAGCTTTATTTTTAGGGTTCCATAACTCAAAAGGAAAGAACCCTTATAGAATCACTATGTGGTCCGTCTGTCTATCTGTGTGTCAAGACCCTCTATCAAAAGCAAAAAACGGAACTCTAATAAGACCACTTTTTTATCCGTCTGTCTGCCTGTTTATCAAGACCCTTTATCTCCGGAACACGTGGAGGTATAAAAAAAAGATAAGGCCATTTTTGTATGCGTTTAAGTTTATATGTGTACGTATGATTATTACTCTTGCACGCACAAATGGCTGACTGGTTTTAAATAAAACTTTACTTTAATGTAACTTATATATCATATTAACATATATAGTCTATAATTTACAATGAGGAATTTGCTAATATAATGCGAGCGAAGCTAGTATATGAATCAAAAGGAAAAAACGGAACCCTTATAGGATCACTTAACAAAGTGTTCGTCCATCTTTCTGTCTGTCTGTCTGTTTGTCTGTCAAGACCCTTTATCTGGGGAACGCGTAGACGTATCGAGTTAAATTTAAAACCATATAATCAAGTATGCGGTCCCGTGGTGCCGTAAAAAAATTAAACTTCTAAGTTAACTGAAAAAAAGATACGGTCGTTTATGTCGCAAAAAACGTATATTTTGACATTCTAAAGGAAATTAAAATTCATAGGGTAGTTCTCGTTGACCCAGAATACTGATCTTATGGGACAAATATAGGAATAAATCTGAAAACAGTAAAAACAAAATATTTTTTTTGTAATTCGGAAAAATCTTCGAAACTCCATTCAGGAATTGAACAGTTTACGTAATTAGGTTTGTACGGAATCCTCGGGGCGCGAGTCCGACTTGCACATGCCCTGTTTTTTAAATTAGACATAGATAGATAGATAGATAGATATTCTTTATTGTACACCAAAAATACAATTTACATTAGGAAATTAACATTAATAGGGTGTCACAATGGGCGGTCTTATCGCTAAAAGCGATTTTTTATAGACAACCTTTGGATGGATTTGACAGAGAAAAAAAAAATATACGCAGGTAGTTCATGGTGTACTATTTACATATATACAATACATAAACTAATACATTTCCACATAATAGGAAATATTCCTGTATTAAAGTCGCGATCACAAATTTGTTAACCCACATTCACAAGACATCCAGTCCCGAATCAGCTTTGCAGGCCATACAAATATTTTTTCTACGCCGGAATCTAACCCGCCCTAGATAATGTGAGAAACATGTATATTAGCGGAAGCTTGAAAGTGGCGCCAGTGACTGAAAAGTTGAAAGAGAATCGTTTGTCTTAGTATGGTCATGTGAAGAGGAGGGATGAAACGCATGTTGCTAAAAGAGTAATGAGTGTACGTACCGTCGACGACTTGGACTCGGTCCGGACGGTTACCGAACAGTCGGACAGTCAGCTACCCATTGCTAGATAGCGGACAGCGGTCCGCAAGCCCGCGTCTACGGTGGCCGGTAATCGGTATCGGAATCCCAACGACTGGGGCGAGAGGACCGTTGCCTCGCACGGTCAGCCCCCTCCTTTGCTTGCATTACTGCTTCGCAGAAGGTGGCGACCGCCTGCCACTCCTCCTCGCTCTAGACCATGGCCTGTACCAATGCCTGGTGCGAGAGATCATTGTCACCGATCGCCCCCACGAGGACACGGCGGTGCTCTGCACAGGCGGGGCATATGTCTACCGTATGCTCCACCGCGTCCTCCGGGCGGTCCGCACAATGGTGGCACCCAGGCGTTTCTACCTGTGTTATCTACATTATATATTAAAGCTGTTTGTTGTACCTACCTCTTTCTATACACAAAATGTTATACAAAAGTGAATGGAAAATTATTGAGGTCTACCCCCGGGGAAACCCTTTGATAAGCCTCCATTTCATTCAATTGTGAAACATATAAATTTTCCAGACATATTGAAAACCCACTACCAAATAAAACCGTATAGAATAAAAGGAGTGCCCTGTTCTGGAAATATTTTTGGTTATTTTCATTTTGGTGTGGTATTTTAGGGTTCCGTACCCAAAGGGTAAAAC
This sequence comes from Mythimna vitellina, assembly GCA_949316375.1. Taxonomy (NCBI): domain Eukaryota; kingdom Metazoa; phylum Arthropoda; class Insecta; order Lepidoptera; family Noctuidae; genus Mythimna; species Mythimna vitellina. The sequence goes on along the minus strand of OX438708.1, from coordinate 4,613,152 downwards.
TGGACTCTATTACTAATATTCCGCTGTCCGTGCGTCTGTTTGTCTGTCAGATCAGGCTGTATCTCATGACCCGTGATAGCTGACAGTTGAAATTTTCACAAATGATGTGTTTCTGTTGCCGCTATAACATCGAATACTAAAAACAGAATAAAATAAATATTTAAGTAGGGCTCTCTTACAAAAAAAAGCGTTTTTTGCTACTGACGGTATGGAACCCCTTGATATTATAGCACAGGTGTAGAAATAAATCTGAAAACAGTAAACTTGCTGTTACGTCACAAAAAAAAATTGCGTTTCAGAAAAATCTTCGAGATTCGGGAATTGAACTCTTTACATATTTTTTTTTCCGGAACCCTCAGGGCGCGAGTCTGACTCACAATTGTCAATTTTTTTTTATGCTGCTAAGTTTCCAATTTTCATATTCTTGACCTTTACACTCTTCCTTCCAATCCTTACGAAATGTCAATTATAATATAAACTACTACCTACGTCCACCGGTCCGCTCGAGAGAAGGTAGAAAATTGTCCCAAGGGAAGATACTCCCGACATAAAAAGTATCCTATGTATTTTTTTAAAGTGGTTTCCCATCCAATGACTTTTCCAGCCCTAAGGTTGAGCAGGAGGGCGTGACAGACTTACTACAGTTTCTATTTGCGTTCTACGCCTGTGGGTTTTCCTTTTAGAAATTTCCCGCGGCCCTTGCGGGCATGATGTTGATGATGATGATTTCCCACGTCATATAAAAACCTGATGATAATTATCATATTTTAAACTTTCTCCTTTATAAGCCTCAGGTCACACCGCACAAATGCACTCCGACAGATGGGTGAGGATTGTTACTTACTCACTGGAGGGAGGTCGACGGTATTGAGATCGACCGCGGTGGAGGTGGTGTAATGATCTGGGGGGCTTGGCCAAGTTGATAATCTACAATCGTAAATGCATGTAGAAAAATTCAAATGTATAGGAATGACATCATCTCAATGTTAAGTCACGTGGTCAGTCCCCCTAGCCAAGTTACAATCGTTTCGTTTGCGTCGAACGCTTCGAATAGGCCATGCCGCCGATTCCTTTCTTCTGACCACGTGACTGAGAGTTGGGATGACGTCAGAACAAAGGAATCGGAGGCGTGGCCTATTCGAGTCGTTCAACGTAAACGAAAAGATTGTAACTTGGCTAGAGGGACAGAACATTGAAATCAGAAGTGTTACCGACTGTAGAAAGAAATTCGAAATGAAACGGTCGTAACTTGGCTAGGCCTGCTGATCTATGAAACTTATGGGTCACAAAATAGGCTATTAAAAAAAGCCTCTGACAAAGCTCTTCTCTTTAACCAAATCTAAAATAAAACTTTATTTTAAATTCGACTACCCCCATATAGGTTATAAGAATTACATTCGAAACACTACTTCATGGCGTCGACGTGAATGGTGCGATCTGTCCCCGTTTTAACACATTACACGATTTAAAGCCTTTTATCTACATTGTGGAGGATTTCTGCTCAGTTTTCTTAAAGCGCTTTACAGCGCTTAAAATATGGTTGTAGTATTTACATAAGATGTTGCTAAGTGCTTTTGAAATAGTTTTAATGTAATGTTAGGTGTTTTAGATGTAGTTACTTTGCCTTGAGTACTAAGAGGTTTAGAGATCCATTATCTTTATATCTGTAGATGTTACGGTAAAATTGTAAATAGCGTTAGATTATGATCTATCACGCGAAATTGTAAACTATCGAATGATTATGAACCGGAACGTACTGCTTATAATTTAACGCATTATTTTTTTTACAAAATATATATGTTAGTGTTTGTCACCGAACATAGACAGCACAGAACGGCCAACTGTAAGACCGAAAATCAGAGACAGTTGACAATTTATCATGCGATAGATTGTGATTTAACAGTTTCACTTCGATAGATTATTATCTATCGAAAAATAATGCGTTAAACTGTACGAATGACAATCTTTCGATAGTTTACAATCTGACGGTATTTAAATTTTACCGTTATATATTTAACATTAGTTTTAGTATATGCGAAACCCGAAACACGTGCCTAGTATTTTAAGTCAAGAATCTATGTACAAAATTTCATAACTGTATCATAAATTTTAAGTTTGTTATGTTACCGCATAAATATATGCTCACCGGACCATTCAGGCAACTGAGAGGTTCTTTTGCTCTCGCTCCAAGCTATGCGCTGGCGACTAATGCCCACTATGAGCTGCCGTGACCTGTATTGTACTTAGTGTGTAGGTGGTGTGCAAGTTTTTTAAATATTTTTGTAAAAAATATAATATGGTGTAAGAATTATTTAAATCGATTTATTTACTGATTCTGAACAAATTATATGCTGGTTTCGCATATACTAAAACTAATGTATAATTCTTCTGTAAGTGTGTTTATCACCTAACTCCTCCTTACCGGCTTAATCGATTTCGATGAAACTTTGTGTATATATTGGGTTTGAAAGTACAATTGAACCTGGTCGGTGGTATTGAAGTTGGGTTATTTTTATCGTTCAATTTTTGTTTTGACAGTAAGCCAGTTTCTGGACAGAACAACATCTGTTGGGACCGCTAGTCTAATGCATAAAACCTCGCATCACTGTGTTTGTTTTAGAACTCCTCCGAAACTCCGATTTTTATGATTTTTTCGTGTATATTTGGTAGGTCTGAAAATAGGTCGTAGCCTATTTCGTACTCTCCTACCCCTATTATGAGTTTGTATGTTTATTTGGAGGTGCTAATTTCAGGAACTTGAGCGGTGTACGGTAGGAAGCCTTTCGATATTTTATAAAATTTATTTTAGTGAATGTGCGCGGGAATTGCGTGACTTGATTCCGCCATCTCATTTCTATAATCGGACAACCCGAACGGTGAGTATCCACCCTTACGTTGTTGAAACCTCTACGGTCTAGACAGAGTTTTGCCTCGTCGTTTATACCGCGCATATCAAAGAACTGGAACAATTTCCCTGCTGCGGTCTTCCCGTTCGATTATAATTTAGGTATCTTCAAGGCTAGAGTGAATAGGCTCTTAATAAACTAGTGCGCCTCACTATCAACGATTGCATCACTATTTACCATCAGGTGGGATTGCAGTCAAGCACTTGTTATTTTTATCAATAAAAATAAAACTACCGAGATTAGTGTTTGGAGGTAGGCGGAACAGAGTGTCAAGTCCCGCAAACATCCGTTGACCTCCGACTAGACGGGTGTTATGTCTGGTGAGCAGCTGCCCAATAGATAATTCCGGGCTGTTCTATATGTTCTAATCGGAGAACTTTAATTGCGCGATGCAGGATAAATTCTTATGTGACGCCATAAGTGTCGCTACATTACTCCCCTCCGGAGATCGGAGATCGATGGTTCTTGGTGCTTCTTGATGAGTGCTAGGTCAGTGGTAGGTTGGTTCCAGTGAGTCGGAACCGAATTCCGCATAGTTCTCTGTGAGTTGGAACTGTCTGCGGTGTACCCTAGTGAGTCGGGGTGGTGCTATCCCAGTGAGTCGGGATGATGCCCCAGTGAGTCGGAATAGTTCTGCAGGCTCCAGTGAGTCGGAGCAGTGCTGCTGGCTCTAGTGAGTCGGAGCGGTGCTGTGCGACGTAGTGGCTTGACTGCTGGCTTCGATCAGGAGAGGTTCTTCATAGCTCTTCATGTGACTGGCCGAAAGTGCGGTGTGCTTAACCAAGATCGCTGATGAGGCTAAGGGTGATGACCAGGTATAACCAAGTAGGCATACTGGTGGTCAAGATACGCGCTTGTCGCTACAAGTGCCTTCCTATACTTTTAGTGTTGGACTGCCCATTTAAATTGAGGAAGGCTATAATTTATAACGTATGTTTAAAATATTATATAGTAGTATATGCTGATGTAGGTGAATTTTTTGATTTCGCACAGATTTGTGAACAATTGTTTCTTTTTTCTTGTTGTTTTTTTTTATTATTACTTTTTGTGCGGTGTGAGGTCCAAACTTTATTTTTTCTTTTAATGTTTGACGAAGAAAATCGTGCTGGTCTTCGATAGCCTGTGCGAGATGTGTATAGCCATTTTATAAAGTAAATAAATACTCTATTCTAGAGCCCATAAAGTTCAATATTGTACTAACGAATATTTCAATTCTCGCCTCGCACATCTTTGCGCATCTAGACCTTTTCACGCCTAGATGGGCTTCTTTGTGGAATGCATTACCTATAGAAGTGAGGCGTGCCAAAAGCTACCGACCGACGCGACGATCAAAAAAATGGTGAAGCAGTTTACCTTAATTGCATTGCTTTTATTTATCGTCTCATCTCTCAATTGTATATTTTTGATATTTGTTAGTATATTATTTGGTATTGTATTTGAATGTATTATGTATTTGTATAGGATTTTTTTACATTATTTATGTAGTTTTACAATTACAATAAAATAAATAACGTAAAAAATTATGGAGCTGTCAATGAACAGCTCTAAATCTTTTTCCTTTCGTTCAGCCCATCCAGAGGTTGTCTGTAAGAAATTGCCCTGTATGATAAGATCACCTAAAGTATACTTAATTTATAAAATTGTTCAATGTATGTAATAATAATATTGGTCATGACGTGGATAGAAATTTTGTCATACAAATTACAATTCTCGCCCATCCATTCCCGTCATGCCTCGTCGGTGTCAAACCACCTTCACACGGGCGAACCCATTGCATAAGCTACCAATTAATATTTTAATTAGAAATTTAATGACGTCACCATGACAATGGCCTGTCAATACATTCCACTCGATACATTGAACAAAACTGTCACTGAATCCTGATTAGCATAATTTTGCAGCTTAAAAACATTGTTTTATGCCGTCAGCCCGTTCTTCTATATAAATAAAAGGAGAAACTGACTGACTGACATATCAACACACAGCCGAAACTACCAGGATCGATCATTGATCGGTCAATGGTCTCGTAATAGAGTTGTGGTAATAGGACAATATCGAGCTTACTAAGAGCAATGACTGCAAAATGACGTTCTAAAGGTCACTGACTGGCCTGTTGGTCAAGTAGTTAGTGGCCCTGACTGCTATGCCGGAGATCGTGGGTTCGATTCCCACCCAGGACAAATGTTTGCGATGAGCACGATCGTTTGTACTGTGTCTGGGTTTTATCTATAATATGTATGTATTTAGAAATAGATAAGTATGATTATCAGTTTTCTAGTACTCATAAAACAAGCTCTGCTTAGCTTGAGACTAAACGGCGTTATGTGATAGTTGTGGAATATTATTATTATAATATTACTATTGACTACTATAGGAGTGTGCAATTTTGCACAAGGTTTCTGTTAACGCAGTATATTTTTATTTAGTTCACCATAGCTGAAAAGATGACACTAAAGCAAAGGGTCGCTATGATTACCGAAAAAATATTACACGATTTTTATTTTGTAATATTTTTTCATCTTTGTGGTGGTCTGGTGGTTTCATTTTCACTATTGGGAATTCTCTAACTTTTGAGACTTGGACTTGGATATTTTTCCCCATGTTTTCCTTTTATGACGTAGCACTAAGAGAGGATTTTCCAAATTCACCGCCTTCTGAAACAGGGGTCCAAAGTTTGTATGGAAAATCTTATTTTCATGCGGGTGAAGCCATAGGCAGAAGCTAGTTTGTAATAAAAGAAAATTAAGATGTTTCCTTATCGTGACGATTTTAGAAATGTCTCTACTGAGAAAAGGGTAAGAGGGTGGACAGACAGATTTAAAAAATACTGTTTTTAGGGTTCCGTACCTCAAAAGGAAAAAATGAAACCCATATAGGATCACTTTGCTTTCCGTCTGTCTGTTAAAACCCTTTATTTCGAGAATGCGTGAAAGTATCGAGTTGAAATTAAAACCATATACTCAGGTCTGCGGTCCCTTGAAGCTGTGAATAAAATCAAACTTCTGAGCTTACGAAAAAAAGATACGGCCATTTATGTCGCGAAAAATGTATATTTTTAGACTTTCAAGGGAATCAAAATTAATAGGGTACTTCCCATTGACCTGGAGTTCTGAAATTTAATAAATACAGGAAAACATCTGAAAACCTTTTTTGTAGTTACGTCACAAAAAAACTTTTTGCGATTCGTAAAAATCTTTGAGGCTCGATTCGGAAATTGAATTGTTTTTATAGGTAAGTTTGTTTGGAACCCTCAGTGGGCGAGTCCGAATCGCACTTGCCCGGTTTTTTATTTTATTTAACTACTATCACACCCGATGGTTCCTAAGCGATGATGTGGTCGACGCTGAAGCACGCTTGCCTAGAAGTAACCTATTCATCTTGACTTAAAGACTCCTAGGTATCAGGTTAGTAGAACGGCCACGGTGCGTAGCGTCATTTTAGTAGTACGGTACTTATAGGTATTTTAAAAATACCTTAGAATTGTTTACCATAGATTTGTTACGGCTTTCCGTTCTCTTGTAGTTTTTTTTTTTGTTTATAAACAAAAAATGTTTTGGGTTAATTTTTGTTATTGTTTGTTATATTCTTGAGGAAAGCCTGGGTGTTTGGATTTCGGTTACGACCTCGGTTTTTGATATAAAAATCGCTACAAATGTACGTGAACATCCTAGAAGCTAGAAGGAGGGCTAAAAAAATACATTAAAAGTTGGTCTGTCTTTATCGAAAATTCGATGGTAAAGAGAAAAGAAAGAAAGAGAGAATATTTATTTGAAACTCGCACAGGACAGAAAACAATCGAAAAAATGGTAATTAATCTAGATAGGCTCCTAATAAACTAGTGCATCTCACCAGTAACGATTGCATCACTGCTTACTATCAGGTGAGATCGCATTCACTACACACAACACTGATTTATATTATTAAAAAAAAAAACTACCAAAAAACTGAGCACAGGTGTAGGGTAGCCAGGCTTTTGATATTTTACAGGATGCATTTTGATGAATGTGCGCGGGAATTGCATGACTTGATTCCGCCATCTCATTTCTACCATCGAACAACCCGACGAACGGCGAGTATCCTTACATTGTTGAAACCTCTACTGTCCGGGACCAAGCGTTTCGCCTCGTCGTTTATACCGCGTACATCAAAGGACTGGAATAATTTGCCTGCTACGGTCTTCCCGTCCAATTATAATTTAGGTGTCTTCAATGCTAGAATGCATAGCCTCTTAATAAACTAGTGCATCTCACCATTAACGATTGCATCACTGCTTACTATCAGCGCCTATGTACCACCACTGCACATGAAGTTTATGTAAATAAATAAAATAAAAATACTACAATTACAGCATGAAAACAAAAAAAAAAATAGACCTATGCGAGGCTAAAAAGGCTCCTATCTCAGCATATGCCGCTGTAAAACAATAACGCAGCGCTGGTATTCTGATCGGGCATGGTCTTCCCATATATCATAGTAATAGTGGTGACATAGTAGACGTTGTCATTGATCATGTTGTAAAGAACCACATGAAGATGAAGAAAACTGACGACTGAATGGTTTCAAGAAATGATTTCACCTTAAATTATATTCCCTCATTCCTTTAGAGGTATTTATGGGGCAAAATATACATACAAACGCTTACTTAAAACACAGTCTTATTTTAAAGCTCAAAATCCCGTGAGCAATAACGACAAACCACATTGTTTCCCCGTCTAAAATCTAAAACCGTGCATGCAATTTTGACCCAAATTCCATCCTCCTTCCTCTTTAGTTGATAAGGGAACGATCGAGAGTCATTTGCATAGATGAAGTCCTTAATTAGCAGAATAAGGGGCTCAAGACGACATCCAACGTCGGTTTCAGATTAAAGCCTGTAAAATCTACAATTCAAATCCCGCAGTGGAATTCAAATGAAGAGACTGGAATAACTTCGCGTTGGTATAAGTAGTAGGCAAAAGTCGTTGGAATGTTCAACGTTGTGCTATAAAGCAAGTCTGAGAAAAACTAATTCTATGTGGTCTAAGGCTAAGTTCACTTGTAACGCGCTTTGACGTGCGTCAACGCGCGATCTAAATTAGAAAGAGTTCAAATGATAAGGGCTAATGCGTGTAGTTTAGCAAGTACTTGTCAATCAATTTCGGTAGTTTTTTTGCAGTTACAAAAACGCCAGTCATCAATTAATAGGTCGATGTCAAAATCTTCAGATTCTCTCATTCTAGAATGTGAAAAAAAAGAAAAAAAATATTTAATGATATAAGCTAGTGATTGACAACAATCCAGTGAAGCAATTGTTGATTGTGAGGCGCACTAGTTTATTAAGAGCCTATTTACTCTAGCCTTGAAGACACCCAAATTATAATCGGATGGAAAGACCTCAGCAGGCAAATTGTTCCTGTTCTTCGATGTATGAAACACTTAGTCCGGACCGTATAGGTATCAACAACGTAAGGGTGAACATTACCTGTACCAACATACGGTGAATATTCGTCGTAGTTACATAAGACTACATTGAAATTATATCAAAACGCGCTTCAACGCACGAACACCTGCATCTAGTGACTCAGTTAACGCTCGCTGGCGCGCGTCAACGCGCACTCATATTATTGGTTGTAAGTAAATACCAGGACGTCTAAAAAACTTTGCCATCTGAACATAGCCTAAGTTCTTCAAAGTTTGTACCTTAATGTTCTTGACACGGAGAACCATATTCTACGAATTGATTATAATATTCATGAAAATCTCACAAGGAGCTTGTGTATAGGTTATAACAACCCCACAGGTCATACTACAGGGTTAACACGTTAATTGCCATGTCGAACAATGGAAATGATTCAATGGTGACCACCAGTCATTCTTCCATTCAGAACACGTCAGACAATAGTGATCGACACGACATTCCTGTCTTCGAATTACGATTGCTGGTGATTGGTTACATGATAAAAAGTGGTGAGCGTCAGAAACACGAGCGTGTCCGACAGAGTGACCCGCATGACGCTATTGATTTTTTTTATCAAAAGGTAATAAGTAAGTACTTGTATACAAGTTGAAACTCCGTCTACAACGGTTGGTTATTTTTTGTCTTATCTATTGACCGAACGAACACCAGCGTACGCTCGGTCATTGTCTTTCTATTGTGTCTCTAATTACGCTACTCAAAAGGTTAAAAAAAGTTCACCAACCACTTAGCCTACTGATATCCGGACTTTAGTAAGCAATTAAATTGATGTGCAGCAGGAACAATGTTGCGGAGAGCACTGACCCCTGAGGGACACCGTCATTAATTGTCAATCGACCGCACGAGCAGCCCCGATGACCTTTGGGATGACCTAATCGCTCAGGAAGTCTGCAATCCAAGCACACAATCCAGCAGGTAGACTGTAGGAAGGAAGCTTAGCAATGAAGCTTTCGTGTCAGACCCTGTCAAACGCCTTAGAAAAGTTAAAAGAGACGACAAGCGCAACCCCGTGCTTCTCAATAGCCTCACTCCAGATATGGATGGCATACGCTAGATGACCCCCAGTTGACCGATTTTGGTGAAAACCATGTTATTGACTATCATTGAGGCTGACGAGAATGGACGTTACCGAGATATGTCTGTTGTTAGCCGGGCTAGTCCAACTACCCTTCATGGGCACGGGTAGCACATTAGATTTCTTCCAAGCAAGCGGTACTTTTCCAGTCTCAAACAAAAATAGATGTGTCAAGATCGGAGGCAGTTCAGGCGAACAAGTTCTTAAAACAATTGACGGTATCCCGTCGGGAGTACTGGCTTTGTTCACATGAAGGTTACGTAGCACCCTACGGACCTCCTTGTGATAGATGCGAATGCCAACATATTCGTCTCGCGTCCTCGCACCCAGCCATAAAGTGACGTGAGTAAAGTGTTTCAAACTTTTTAGTTGTTTTTGTTTGTTAGGCTTTTTGACATTGTGGACTTGTTTATTTCCTTCATAGTGAGTAATATTTTTGAAATTATCTCCTCGAGTTGTCATCCCTTTGTTTTGATACTCTAGTTTTGAAAACGAAAAAAAAAATGACGCCAAAAATCCACCATTTTCATTTTGGTCACTCTCACAACTAGACTAGATGAATCACACAACACACACCTCAAGCTACTCATCATGGAACAAACCTTTTAGCCTGAAAGGCTTATTGCATTTTAGTTGTTTTATTAATTTCTTTGGTGTGGCTTAGAGCTTTCTAGGGCACACCAAAGAAATAAACACTTTACACTCGAAAAACATAACTTTTTTTTCTGGCACAGTAGGTTAAACAAGAATGAACATGATGTAGCCACGCCAGTTTAAAAAGTGTTTAAGGTTTTAAAAGTTTTCTTTGATGGTTTTCTCTACCATAATTTCACTTTGTCTAAGATTGAATTATTCATCATTAGCCCAGTCTTTTCCCGCCTCTGCCTCGTTGGTCTCATAGTCACAAGCATGATAGTTTAGCGTAGGGTTCTGAATTTGGTGTCAGGTCGAGCAAAAACAGTGTAGCGATATCTAGACGCGTCATAGGAACTAAAACTCAAAATCTTGTGTCGTAGTATTAGAATTCTCCGATATCAACCTTTAGATAGTCCGGACTATACTCAACTCCCTTCTGGCCAGAAGATTCTCTTTTTTGACCGAAGATTTATGGGATTTTAGACTCTGTTCCGCATACCTCCAAAAACCATACCTTAAAAGAATACTTGTGAACTTTGCGTCACCACTAACCCTTTCCTACCCTCCTCAGTAGAATTCAATACAAACCAACAAAACACGATCATCCAGACCTGTCTGAAACCTCATCCGATTAGGGAACCTGCCTACCTAGATGAAGTCCTTAATTAGTCCGATAACGGCAACGTTAGGGACATCCAGCGTCGGTTTTAGATTAAGGCCTGTAAAATCTCCAATTCAAATGCTGCCATGGAATTCAAATGTGTTTCCCTTACTAAGTGTCGCACAATTTTGGGGACGAGAATTTTGGTTCAAGTCGTTTTGTCTTATGGGAAGATTGGGTTGTACTTAGAAACTTGTTATGTGAATTCGGAAAGCTTGAATGAAAAGTTTGTTTGGAAGGGGGAGGTTCTGTCAAATTCATCCAAGGGTTGGTTGTAAATAGTTGCTTTTAGCGATAAGACTGCCCATTGTTACACCTAATCAATTTTAAACTTCTCTTGTACTACTTCCTATAGTGTACAACCATCACCGATTGTATCAATTAAAAAAAACTTCCTGTTCTTATCCCATATTACTTAAAGTCAGCGCGACTCATTTTTTTCTTCTATTCTACCCTGTCAAGTGTCACGCTATTACTGACTGCCTTTCCTTTTATATCAATCCTCATACAATGCATCCAAATTTTCTTTGGCCTCTCTCACCCTCCAGTCATCCACATGTATATTTAAAACTCTTTCAGTAACATTCATTTTATCCCTCCGGATTTCAAAAATTCCTTTTATTTGTGATTTTGGATAAAATTACGCTTTCACAAAAATAATAATAATAAAAAAAAACAATGAAATGAATAGAAACTCAAAGAAATCAATATTTAATAAAACTGTAATAATATAAAGGTCACTTAGCACTTCCAACTTGAATCGAATTTCATAAAAGCTTAGGACCTGAGCCATTTGGAACTGATATGTAGGGTATTGGTCCAAGATTAGCATATTCCGGCGTAATGTTGGCATTCTGCCAGAAGCCGCCCGGCTATACTCAATCTTAGGTGTCCAGACTGATTGGTATACCTAACATGGTGAAGGTTCTAAAACTCTAGTTTATTGCTTTGTGCATATACGACTTTCTTTGAAGTCGTTTGGTTTAAAATATTGGTATTTAGCTGCATTCGATTAAGCTGTAACTAACTCCATATTTTATATTTTAATTATGCTTGAACACAGTCTCACCACGCAACCGCTTACCGTAAACGGTGGTCAACAGTGGAGCACATTTGCCTAAAAGTACTATTCGCTCTTAATTAAACACCCCAGAAACTCTACCATGAGCTCTTAATGTGGTCCATTTAACGGCCTAAACTGAACGGCAAATAAATGAATTTATTTCTTTCTTTCTCTCTCTCTTTTCTTTCTTATTTATTTATTGTTTATGCGTGAGGCCGCAGCTTCATGCTAAGCGTTCGGCTGTTTTGCGCGGATGTGATGCATATCCGCGTATAGGCCTGAAACACAGGTTAAAATTAACCTAGTTCGGGCGGTCCACTAACAAACATGGCACATCGGAACCACGATTATTTGCACCTTTAATAATATTTTAGTTTTAGTAAATTTTTTTTAGGCACTGAACTGTATAAATATCCTTATTACTGTTGGCTTAATGTACCCTTTTTTGTAAACGTTATTTGCAATAAATTTATTATTATTATTATTAAATTATATCTTCCCTATCAATTGATTGTTTGTTAACTAGTTTTAAGATTGCGTCATTTCGCGTGATTTAACTGTTTTTTTTTCTTTCTTTCTTTTATATGTCCAGTAACCTTCCTCAAGTGTCCCTACAACGAACGGTCCTGTGCGTCTCGCATTCATCGCATTAGTAAATGTTAATATTCAGTAACAAAACTTAGTACCCCTTTGAAAAAACAGTTCGAAAATAAAGGCAATAAAACGTTGATTGTTGAATAGGAGAGCTCGTAATCCTTTTTTATGACGTCATTCTGGCTCGAACCACGTTTCCTATAAGATCCTTTAACGACTATTCGTTAAAGCGTTTATTGAAAAGGTCATTGATTTAAAAATCACAAGGCAGCTTTTACATCACAAGGCATAAACGTGCTTATGGATGTTAAAAGGGCCTCCATGGGCGATGAAATTGGAGAGCTTCCTGATGGAGCAATCTTTCAACACGCCATCGATCAAATTTTGGCAGCCTAACACGAAAAGCTATCATCGATTATATTAAGACAATCATAAACTTTGATCGGACAATTAAAAAAGGTGTGATAGTGATATTAGCAGGCTCCATCCTGCAACACAATAGATACATAATAATATTTCTACCTACTTATTATGCTTCGATGTCAAGATGGATACAGGTTGTTTACTATGTATCAAAGTATGTAGGTTAGGATTAAATCAAAATCTGGTTCCCATGATTGTCGTATATTCTAAAGGTGAAAATTTGCATGACTTCTACGTTTGGCCTTGTATTTAAGTTTTGAAATTCTGACGATGGGATTTTTTTAAAATAATATAATCTAGTTTTTGAATGTGACCCTACCTGACGGTAAACAGTAAAGCAATTATTGATGGTGAGGCGCACATTTTTTTTTAAGAACCCTGTTCACTCTATCCTTGAAGACACCTAAATTATAGTCGGACAGGAAAGCCGCAGCAGGCATATTGTTCCAGCCCTTCGATGTACGCGGTATAATTGAAGAGGTGTAACGCTTAGTTCAGACCATAGAGGTGTTAACATTGTACTCGCCGTACGTCGGTTTCCGATGGTAGAAACGAGATGGTGGAATCAAGTCATGCAATTCCCGCGCACTCTCCAAAATGCATCCTGTAAAATAGCGAATGGCTGGCTACCCTATGGCTTTGTAGATGAAGAAGTTAAAGAATATAATTGTGTAAATACATACATGTTATTACTGCACATATATTTTTTAACTTACCTTATCATATACTGAACTGTAAATTGTAAAAAATCATTAAAAAATTGGATTTTTACAGGTTACCCTGAAATATTCATCACAATGTCTCTGCCCACACACAGTGTTCTGAACAGATGTTTCGACTGTCATGTCCGATGTCGTGGGCCGGCAAATTCTTAGAATAAACGCTGACTGTCACTGATGCCGTCTATAACAGCAGTCCATAACTTTCACGTAACGTCGTCTAGTCCCAAGCTAAGCAGAGCTTGTGCTATGACAATTGATAAACATATCTACTTATATATTTCTAAATACATGTACACTACAATAAATTCTACCAGCGGATTCACTTGGAAAATAGCTTTTTTCATATAAACTTTGGAACCCCGTTTCATCCCCTTAGCGGGTGAATTTTGAAAAATCCTCTCTTAGTGCTTGCCTACATTATACGAAAAAACCATGTGATAGAGAAAAAAGAAAGAATAAAGAAGAAAGCTGAACGTTGATGTCAGTCAGTCAGTTTCTCCTTTTATATATAAATTACATCCAGACAGAACGAATGATCATGCTCTACACACAAAACATATCTTGGGTGGTAATCAAACTTAAGATCTCCAGCATAGCAGTTAAGACCACTAACCACTAGATCAACAAGCAAGCCAAAGTCGTTCTTGTTTGGGCACGCCATAATTATGGCGGTAAGTGCCCTCTTTGAGGAATGGCTGGAAAGACCTCACGGCGTCCTTACCTTCCGCATGACGCAGGTCTTCACCGGACATGGTAAGTTCGGGAGGTTCCTGCACCGGATTCGTGCGAAGAAAAGCCCGGGTGTTACCATTGTGTGGACCGCCCGGAGGACACAGTAGACCACACGGTGGAGGTGTGCCCCGCTTGGGCAGAGCAACGCCGTGTCCTCGTGGGGGCGATCGGCGGCGGCGCCAGGCCTTCGTACAGGCCATGGTCCGGAGCGAGGAGGAGTGGCAGGCGGTCGCCTCCTTCTGCGAAGGAGTAATGCAAGCAAAGGAGGCGGCCAATCGCGTGAGGCAACGGTCGTCACGCCCCATTACTGCCGCCGGGATTCCGATCCCGATCTCCGGTCAGCATAGGCGCGGGCTGGCGGACGGCAAGCAATGGGTGGCTCGCCGTCCGACTGTCCGGTAACCGTCAGGACCGAGCTCAAGTCGTCGACGGCGTGTACTGTTCCACGCGCGCCTCAAGGATATGTCAGCAACTGTAAGGGCCCGGCAGGGTCGAAGCCTACTGGGGCCAAGGGTCTGGTTCTAAAAGGAAGACTCGGCCCTAGTACGAAAGACAACGAAGGAACAGGAGTGGGTTTTTATTCGGTAAAAGTCTGTCACTATCTCCCGCTTTGCCCAAGAGCGGCGAATGTCATAAAATGATTTTTCCACCGAAAAAAATTAAATAAAAAAAGTTCTCCATGTATTCATTTACGTGTTATTCAAGGTACGATACCGGGTCTTAACGAGCAAAGAATTTTACATACCATTCACCCAGATGCAAAACCATTTATCCCTCTAAATTATCGTAATGTTACCCATAAAACCTTGTACGAAACCCAATCGAGAACGTTTAGTAGCGTTACAAATTCAACCAGAGTTACGTTGGCGGTTGAATTTTAAGCGAGCCCCCTCGATTCGGTTCACCGTCTTGCTAAGAAATTTATTTCTGGTTTTTGAATCAACCTCTCTTTTGTAATAGGTAGGAAGATAGCTTTGTTTGTTAGATTCGCTTTTTGAGATTGGAAGTAGGTTATGTTTGCAAGAATTTGAGGGCTGTGTTTGTGTTTGAAAAAGATACCACAACCTTGTAATGCAAAGGACAACTGAAGGCCCACCGGTAGTATTTGTCAGTAAAAGTCTAAAAATTCTTTTTGCTTCACTCAAAATAGGAGAAGTAAGTAATTCGATGATTTCCTATCCAGAAAAAAGAACTCTAATGGTATTAACGTTTCTTTTTGTTTAGCATAGTCGTAGCATAGTAGTATAGTCGGCCTTATAATGTTCCCACTGTTGGGACTCAGGCTTCCTTTGTAGGAGAGGGAATGGGTCGCAATCCACCACGCGGGCCCAGTGCGGGTTGGTGGATGTTACATGTCTTCGAATTTATGGTTCTAGGACATGCCGGTTTTCTCACGATGTTTTCCTTCACCGTTTTGAGAGCAGTGGTGATGAAATAAATTACACAAAGTAATGCGCCTGGCTGGGTTTGAACCCGCGAACTACAACTTGTAAGTTGGGGCCGTTACCACTCGGCCAGCACTGCTCTCGTCTTAGCATAGTCGGCCTTATAATGTTCCCACTTTTGGAACACAGGCCTCCCTGTAGGAGAGGGAATGGGCCTAAATCCACCACGCGGGTCCAGTGCGGGTTGGTCACGGGCCCAGTGCGGGTTGGTCTTTTTGTTTAGAAAACTTATAATTGTAACAATAATTATGAGTTTTAAATAACAAAAACCCTGCCTCAGAAAGTAATAAATAAGACCTCGGGAACAGAATTACGATGCTAATTGTTTATAGAATTGTTTTAGAATGAAACAAACAGTGGTCTAAAGAAACTTGCAAGAATTTTGTGATTTATTATGACATTTTTGCAAACAAAAGATGGCTGAAATCCCATAAAACCACTTCCGGGTCCTTAATTTATCCACATCCCTATCTCTCAGATAACATTACTTATACAATACAATCCCACAGCGGCGATTAGACCAATAAAAACGCGATTTAAATGTTCAACTGTTCTACTAAGATTTAAACTTAACGGTCCTCCGATAATTTTATTATACCCTCTCGGCAGCTTTATTACTTTTTGTGAACAAAGCTTTTTGATTTTATCCACAGACTATTGATATGCTTAAGAGGGCAGTCTTGGACAGTCTATCGACAGCGTGAGCATGGTTGCAATGCTTGTTGATTCATAGAAAGCAATGATTTTTGATAAAGAGGCAACTGGAAAAGAAAGAGTTCGCGCCTGAACGCTACTCGTAGTCAAAAAAAAAAACAAAAAGAACTTTATTACAAAAAAATTATAACTGTCTTCAGCAAAAAAAATACACTAAAACGATCCTGAATTATCTCGAATGTTGACGCGCCTATTTTGCCATTTGTATGAGACTGTAAAAGTGCCGATGGATTGAAAGCAAGCCAACGTTCAGCCTGTGTCCAAGAAGAGCAGTCAAGCTGTCCCGGCAAACTATGGCAGGCTATGGTTGAACGCTTGAACTTGTTTTTGGAGGCAGTCTCAGAATAGGTTGATGCCAATCTGGTTAAATTCAATGTTACTAAAACCCAGGCGTGTCTATTTTTCGCTAAACAGAGCCAATAAATCCCGGCTCCATCTTTCCGCGGTGTGACCGCGCCGAAAACTGACCACCTTGAACTTTTTGGGGTAACGCTGTCGTCTACCCTCAATTTCGGCTCCTACATCGAGGCAAAAGCTCAACTGGCTGCCAAAAAATGTTGTCTCTAAACATCGTCGCGCGCCATGAGGTTCCAAAACAGCCGGAACGCCGATGGCGACACGGGTTCGTCAGATGATGTCGTTAATATTTGTGATTGTTGGATAATAATAATAAGTTTATTGACTCAAAAAAATAAATAATAGGTAATAAGATTTTTGAAGCCCTGGCTCCTGAGCTAGGTAGCAAGCTGTGTTACAGGAGCCAGTGTCTTCACCCAGTTGCATATGTTACATTTGATCACATTTAATTTATACAAATTTGATAAAAAAAGAAAAACATGTTTTTTTTTTTAAATAAAATAGCCTTGTATGGTAAAATAAAATAAATGGAAGTGCACGCATGCTCTAAACGATAGGAAATAGGTTTATTTTTATCCCAACAGCAGTCTTCCTTCTTCCTTATTTGTCGTAATCAAGAATAGCGTCTCCATTACTGCCGAAGATAACAATTCCGTGCTCTATGATTTTATCGTACTCTTTAACTTGAACAAGAAATTTAAAGATACCTACTGCGAGCAATTTCGATACAGGAGCCGAATGCCTTGTAATTATCAGATTTCAAGGTCATAGAAATTAAGCAGGAGTAATTGGAAAAGTGATCCGTATCGACCTTCGACCGTATTATGAAGAGTTATAGAATAATTGTACTGTTGTGAGAAGGAGATGGAGCTATGTAGGATGAATTGTGCTGTCTTTTTCTAGCACTGAATGATTAACGAATTTAGTATTAAATTTTAATCGCTCTGATAACTTAATCTCTTATTTGTTACTTAGAAAATAACTTATTGATCGACGTAAAAATAGAACCCAGGACAAATCGGTGCCACTATCAACATTAACGGGTGTGTTTTAGTCAGTAAAAGTCTGTTACTCCCTCTTGCTCTACACAGAGCGTGAGAAGTTATTTGATCATTTCTCACTTCAAAAAAAGGCAAGTCGGTGCTTGGAATCATTAGTCAAAGTGCCATTCCATTTATTTCATATTTTTAGTTCTATTTAATTCATTAAACCCCACGTGAACGCCGGCGTTCGCTCTCTCATTGTCTTTCTATTGTGTCACTAATTACAGTATTTCAAAGGTACCCAATAGGTACCTATACCTAGTATACCTGGTGGTTGGTAGGTCTCTATTTTCTGAAACGTCTGCTAAGAAATTAACTAGGAAGATCATCAAGCTGAGTTGAGTTTTAGCTGCGAACATACGAACGTCTCCCCCCCCCCCCCCCCTCCCCAAGCCCTATCAGAATACCAGCGCTACGTTATTTACTTGTTTGTTTTTGCAACGTAATGCTGAGAGATTTTTTGGCCTCGCACAAATCCTTTTTTTATCTTTTTAACGCTGTATTTTGGTTTTAAGTCAAGTATTTTTGGTTTTTTATTTTGACCTTCTTCGGCCATGTATCTCGTCGTGGTAATGACTCCATAGAGCGTCTCGTAGTGCAGGCTAAAGTTGAGGGTGCCAGGCCACGTGGAAGATCACCAATGAGATGGAGAGATCAGATCAAGGCCGCAACTAAGTGCTCGGTTTACGAATGTACCTGGAAAGCTGCAGTCCGCGATGAATGGCGTCGTATTATCAGGATGATCGCTCATCGTGATTCACTCTGATGACCAAAACCACTTTGGCAAGAGTGTACTAACTGAGAAGAAAAAATGCGGTATCAATGTTCTCCGCGCGGTTTGAATTTACTCAAAGTTCCAAGCACGATTTTAATATCTATAATATTGGACGACAATTACCGTAGGGCAGTTGCTCGCGTCAGACTCGACGTCCGTTGTTGCAGGATCCTCCCTTTTTATAGGGTGGTGCAGGACAAAACATAATTCTATAAATTAATTTAATATTCCACAACTGTCACACCACGCTGTCTAGTCCCAAGCTAAGCAGACCTTGTGTTATGAGTACTAGACAACTGATAAACATGCTTATATATTTGTAAATACATACATATTATACGAGTAGATAAATTACACCTAGACACTTATCAAAGGATCGTTCTCATCACTAAAAAATTTGTCCTGGGTGTGAATCGAACCCACGACCGACGCATAGAAGTCAGGGCCACAAACAACTAGACCTAGACCACATATAGGAGAATTCCAGGACATAGTCTAGCTATGTACAAAACCATACACCCACCGTTCCCACAAGTAAACATACACACAAACTTTCGACTTTATAATATTAGTATGATGTTACAGTATTTGATAACGAACTCCTACAGAACAGAACACTCCTCCTTGAATAATTTTTATGATTTTTTTGGGGTTTCGTTCCTCAAAAGGAAAAAACGGAACCCTTATAGGATCACTTTGTTGTCCGTCTATTTGTCTGTCTGTCTGTCAAGACCCTTTATCTTGAAAACGCGTAAAGGTATTGAGTTGAAATTAAAACCATATATTAAAGTCTGCGTTCCCTTGAAGTTGTGAAAAAAATCAAAACTTCCGAGTTAACGAAAAAAAAAGATGGCCGATTTGATAACTGTTATGCTAACATCGAGACAGGTGAAACTAAATAAAAGCTTTTATACAGATGAAACTTAATAAATCTATTAAAAAAAGTTATGTGTGTGATCACATCATGATTAGCGAAGTGATCTTTAAGATATAGCTTCCTTGTGCTTATTTATCAGACAAAATACTTTTTTTTTTCGGGTGGGAAAATCATCTAATATCATCCCCCACTCTTGGGCGGAGCGGGAGATAGTGTCAGACTTTTACTGACTAAAAACCCACTCCAACAGGGCCACGGGGATCTCTTTCGCATCACCAATGGCCCCAGTAGGCTCTCGACTCTGCTGGGCCCCTACTGTTGCTGACATCTCCTTGAAGCGCGCGTAGAACAGTACGCGCCGTCGACGACTTGGGCCCGGTCCGGACGGTTACCGGACGATCAGACGGCGAGCCACCCATTGCTCGCCATCCGCAAGCCCGCGCCTACGGTAGCTGGAAATCGGGATTGGAATCCCGGCGGCGATTGAGGCGTGAGGACCGTTGCCTCACGCGATAGGCCACCTCCTTTGCTAGCTTTACTGCTTCGCAGAAGGAGGCGGCTGCCTGCCACTCCTCCTCGCTTCGGACCATGGTCTGTACCAAGACCCGGCGCGAGAGATCGCTACCACCGATCGACTCCACGAGGACACGGTGGTGCTCAGCCCAGGCGGGGCACGCCTCTACCGTAATCAGACAACAGACTAAGCCCTAAATTTATGACTTCTAAAAACATTCCAGAGAAAATCATTAAATACTGTAATAAGAGAAACAAGAAACTTTCCTGAATTTATAGGACGTTAGAAAGACATTTATTTCAAACGATTGTTCGGTTTGTTTTGTACAAACACTTTGGGGAATAAACAATACTTCGGCAGTCAATAAAGAAACTTCCCTTTTTACTTTTTCATTTATTCTTAAGGTGAGTATTCACTGGGCATTCGTGTAATTTATTACACATCACAAAGGTACAAAGGCGGACTTAATGTCTTAAGCATTGTCTACCAGTCTACCAAGGGTGGTAGAGAGAAAAATAGCAGGTGCATAAAAAAAGAAAATTTTATTTGTAAAATATGGGTGTGGAAGTATCCCTCCTGTCCAATGCTGTAGGTCGTGACCTCCCTGCTTCATGACTTTCATTCGAACGATATTCCTCCATCTGTTTCTGTCTCTGGCGGTGTGAAGGGTATTGTATAGCGTAGAGTCAAGAGCGGTGCGGATCTGGTCAGACCAACGTATTGGGCTGCGTCCACGAGGCGTTTCCCCATCCATTTTACCGAAAGTTGTGAAAGTATATAATGATATTTAATATAATCTTTATATAATTTTTTGTACGTATGTTTGGCACTTAACTCCTTAACGGCTCGACCGATTAGGGTGAAATTTTGTGTGTATATTTGAGTGGGATCTTTTAAAAATACTATTGTAGCCGGTAGGTGGTGCTGCAATTAAGTCCTCAATTTTTTTTTTTCATTGAGACAGGAAGGACCACGTCTGTCTGTCTGTATTATATAAAAATATTTGCACGAAAGTAAATGAAGGGTTTTTTATTGTTGATAACTGACCCTTGCGGTTTCAGCCGCGTCTTTAGTTACTACTCCACTTTCCTGGACCACCCGCTATAACCCACGGAAGCGGATTTTGAAAGAGTGACTGTGGCCTTAGAACGCAAAGGGCAACTGAAGACACGGGTGGATTTTAGTCAATAAAAGTCTGACACGCCCTCCCGTCCCACCCTAAAGCAAGAAAAGTCAAATGATTTACCACCTATGACAATTTACTGCTCACAACTACACTTCTGGACACATCTATTGGCCCACCTTAGAGTTTAGGTTTCGATGGCCCCTACCGAAATATGATTGCTAGATTGAACAAAAACTGTTGATGCAGTTTTAAACCTGATACATTTTACCATCTTTTTCGATCGTATTGTTTTAAATTTGGATTCAGAATACCATACGACATGGAGCTACGCCTAACAAGTCGGATATGCGCCTTGTTAAAGGCAATTGATTTTTGAATAAAAAACATGTTTTATCAAATAAAGGTTTAATTTAATAACGCGTGTTGCCTCCATGGGCATCTACCACAGCTCTCATACGATTAGGCATAGAGTTTATCAACCGCTCTATGAAATTTTGAGGGATCATCTCCCATTCCTCTTCTATGGCAGTTTTCAACTCCTGCATCGTCTGGGCAACTGGCTGACGAGCCCTAACACGTCTATTTAGCTCGTCCCATATGTGCTCAATGGGGTTCATGTCTGGGCTTCTGGCTGGCCAGTCCATAACTGTGATATTCACATCCCGAAGATATTCCCTGACGATGCCGGCCGCATGGCCTCTTGCATTATCATGCATAAAAAGGAAATTTGGGCCCACATAGTCCGCGTATGGTATCAGGTGAGGTTCTAAGCACTCAAGAATGTACCTTTCAGCATTTAATGTTGGCAGCCGTGGTCCTGTAACAACCTCAAGTTAAGTTTTGCCGCTCGCGGATATACCGCCCCAGACAGTCCATGAGCCACCGCCATAAGCAACCCTCTCTTCAAAGCAGCATTGTGCGAAACGCTCTCCCTTACGTTGGTAGACCTTCTTC
Organism: Mythimna vitellina; assembly: GCA_949316375.1. NCBI lineage: Eukaryota > Metazoa > Arthropoda > Insecta > Lepidoptera > Noctuidae > Mythimna > Mythimna vitellina. Next base: position 4,591,080 of record OX438708.1, on the reverse strand, counting down.
CTTCCATCATTGCCATGTAACACAATTTTAGACTCATCAGAAAAGAGTACACGGCTCCAATCTTGCTGTGTCCAATTTAAATGACTGCGTGCGAAATGAAGGCGCGCTGTTCGGTGGGCTCGCGTTAGTTTGGGCCCATTAGCTGGCTTGTGTGGTACCATATCGCGTTCTTTTAACCTTCTCCGAACAGTTCGAGCGCTCACAGATACTCCTTGGAAGTCGCGAAGTTGGTTTTGTATCTCAATGGAGGTAAGGTGACGATTTCTCAAGCTGGTCGTCACGATGAATCGATCCTGCCTTTCAGTTGTGACCCGAGATCGTGGCCTTCCTTGGCGACCAACAAAGCCGCCAGTCTCTAGGTACCTCCAATAAACATTTCGGACCGCAGATCGACTTAAATTAAGTTGAGCACTCACGTTTCTTTGGCTGTGTCCGGCCTGAATAAGTGCCACAGCTTGGGCGGCGACTTCAGGTGAAGTATCCATAGATTATTGATAGAACCTCACCTTAATGTTAAGAATAAGTAATGTTTGTTGCAAAACCAAAGATATCAATCACTTTTTCAAGAATTAAATCCAAGTAAACCAATAAAACCAAGTTTTCTTAGTATTCGATTGTTTGATATCAACAAACAGGCTCCAAATTGTCTTTTGTTTCTTTAAATTCTGTGTTCGAAATTCAAAAAAAGACTATTGTATGAAATTGTGAATGTGCCAGGTTCAAAACTGCATAAAAACTTTTTGCTCGACCTAATATAAAATTTTAGCTAGGACCAAACGAAACTGAAAATACAAGGTGGGCCAATAGATGTGTCCAGAAGTGTATGTAAAAATTTTGTCATTTGCTTTTTTTTATTGTTTGTTTCAGTGTAAGTGCTTGGTTCTGTATAATTTAATTGTGCCTTTGTGTGCGCTTTCTGTTGCAACAAATAAACTTTTTATCTATCTATCTACCTACCTCAAAAAAAAAACTAAGTTCGTTAGCTTGAAAACCACCTTTATATTACACGCAAAAGCTCCTAATAAGACCTCACCTTAAGGCTGAGGCTACACTAGACCGCGATGCGACCGGCGATACATAAGCAATTAAAACAAATAATTAAAATTCACGTTTATGGCTACACTTTACGCCAAATATTACTAGCGATATTTGATTTTTGTATACGATCGGAACAACAGTACTGTAGGTAATTATAGCATCGGCTACATCAAATAAACTACACCCCTGAGTTTGTTTCAGTGTTTCTTCTCAGGGTAGTCAGCTAGGAAACACCGGCCTCATCTAGTTTAAAATGACGAAAAAAAAATTGACGTGCCAAAGTGTTTTTTAAAACCAACTTACAAAATAAATGTCGGAGAAGTCAATAGTACGGAAGCTTAAGAACGAATGAACGAGCTAAGTGAAAAGTGACACACTTTGACAGAATCCGCACTGACGTTTGCACGAACCGAGCAGATAAAAGCGCCGACCGCAGAGGTACGGTGCTCTTTCCTATGTCGGCAGTCGTGGCAACAACATCGTCTCTCGGAGACTGTTTCACGGCTCGTTGTGTGAAGTGAATACCTAAAGCTTGCATTATAATAAATCAGTTGTATGATCTGGAATAGTTTGTTTATTGCTCGATACCCAGCCAGCGCCCACAAAATAGAGTCCCTAGACGGAGCTTCAACGATGATCGGCATCCTTGCGCCGACATAAATATAATTTATCAAATTATCAGAGAAATTTAAGCGATTTTATTAGATAATTTCTCACTTACGCTACAAGTTTAACAATGCTTTTTTATGTGTCTGGCTACATTACGCGTATCGTCATCCACATCATCGCCAGATTTTCGCTTATAATGTAGCCGTACCATACTTAACTTGTTTCGCTCTTTCAATCGCATCGCAAATCGCTGCCTACTGTAGCCTCAGCCTAAGTCTTAACCCACCGCTTACTTTTATTTCGAAAATATGGCCAAAATAAACCGGCCGTTTGTTTTTTCTTATGAATTTTTCTTTTGTCTCGGATAAATGTCTGTACTTTGATTTAAAGGTTGTGAATTTAACTTCAATTTCTTTTGTTTGAGTGTTTCGAGGATCATTGTGTACTTTACGAGTGTTTTCCGTTTTAGGAGGGGATATTTCTTTAATACTGTGACAGATATGATTTATTTAGTAGCTTCTTTGCGACTTTGGGTGACTTTATTGTCGTACTAGCTGTTGCTACCGGCTGCACCCACGTGAACGAAAATAATTGTCTCAAGGGAACATGCTCTCGCGTTTTTTTTTTAAATATTCCACAACTATCACACAACGCCATCTAATCCCAAGCTAAGCAGAGCTTGTGTTATGAGTACTAGATAACTGATAAACATACTTATATATTTCTAAATACATAAAAATATAGATACAGTACACCCAGATACAGAACAAATGATCATGCTCACGACCTCCGGCATAGCAGTCAGGGGCACTAACCACTAGACCAACAGGCCAGTCAAATTTATTATCTTATGTGTTATTTGAGGATATGGTCTACCCGTGTGCCAAATATCATCCAAATGTATTCAGCCGTTCGACTGTAGAGAAGTAACAAACATTCACATAAAACACACTCAGATAACTGTTGCCTTTACAATATTAGTGTGATATACTGGTCTTTTAGAACACGATAGAATAGAAATACTTATAACTAATGGTAAAGTAATGACATCGTCGTTCAGTTCCTGAATAAAAAAGTCTTTTTATTTCACACAGGCCTACATGGGCACTGATAAACTTTAGAAGCTAGTGCACGATTCCGATTGGTCATTTCCTATGGAGAAGAACCGGCATGAAACTCCATGGTAGATATTTGTTGTACCTCAAGATCCTTACAGCTTAGCCGTTGCAAAGGTTCATATACTTGCATATAGCATAGCATAGCATAATCAGCCTTTCAATGTTCTCACTGTTAGGATTCAGACCTCCTCTCAGGGAGAGGAAATGGGCCGTAATCCACCACGCGAGCCCAGTGCGGGTTGGCGAATGTCACATGTCTTTGATTTTTTGGTTCTAGGACATGCCGGTTTCCTCACGATGTTTTCCTTCACCGTTTTGAAAGCAGTGGTAATGAAATGAATTACACAAATTAATGCGCCTGGCTAGGTTTGAACCCGCGACGTACAACTCGTAAGTCGGAGCCATTACCACTCGGCCACCTCTGCTCTATACTTACATATATTGAATTATTATTATTAAGAAAAAATATTTATTTATTTATTTAAACTTCATGTACAGTAGTAATGCATAGAGGGACTTAATGCAACAAGGCATTCTCTACCAGTCAACCTTTGGGTTTAAAGTGACAACACTGTGGTAGGTGTGCACAATAAATAAATAACAAATAAATATCAAGTGGAATGTTATGACGCAGATCCTCACCGGACATGGTAAGTTCGGGAGGCTCTTGCACTGGATTCGTGCAGAAGAAACTCCTGGGTGCCGTCATTGTGTGGACCGGCCGGAGGACACGGTGGAGCATACAGTGGAGGTGTGTCCTACCTGGGCAGAGCACCGCCGTGTCCTCGTGGGGGCGATCAGCGGCAGTGATCTCTCGCGCCGGGCATTGGTACCGGCCATGGTCTGGAGCGAGGAGGAGTGGCAGGCGGTCGCCTCCTTCTACGAAGCAGTAATGCTAGCAAAAGAGGCGGCCGATCGCGTAGAGCAACGGTCCTCACGCCCTAACCGCCGTCGGGATTCCGATCCCGATTTCCAGCCACCGTAGGCGTGAGCTTGCGGACGGCGAGTAATGGGTGGCACGCCATCCGACCGTCCAGTAACCGTCCGGACCGAGCCCAAGTTGTCGACGGCGCGTATTGTTCTACGCGCGCCTCAGGGAGATGTCAGCAACTGTAGGGGCCCAGCAGGGTCGAAGCCTACTGGTGCCACGGGAAGTGAGAAAGCGAAGCCCGGGGCCCCGGGATGAAGGCAAAGAAGGAAAAGGAGTGGGTTTTTAATCAGTAAAAGTTTGACACTATCTCCTGCTCCGCCCAAGAGCGAGATTTGTCATTAGATGATTTTCCCACCTAAAAAAAATATCATTAAATTAAGTTACAATAATAAAATAATTATTTATGCTAATATTACACATATATTGATCTTACTATACCCGTTAATATCCGATAAAGTTACAGACGGTTTCAAAAACAACAAACAATGTTCAATCATTCCGTGGAAAAGAATTTCCATTTTTTCTCGTGTGTTATAGAAGTGAGTTCTGCGTATTTTTTGGTCCCAATTTAACTCTTTTCTGTTTCTAGAACTCGGTTTATAGAACTTGAAATTCGGTGTGTGCCTACTAGGTCAGGATTGGAAGAGCAAAGCGCAGTTGAAAAGCATTGCTCCTAGTTGAATATACGGAGAAATTAGTATTATATTTACCCTGCTATTTTTAAGTTCTCTAGAAGAAGTTTAATATTTTTTATCAAATAATAAAGAGCAGTGGTGGCCGAGTGGTAACGGCCCCGACTTACAAGTTGTAGGTCACGGGTGCAACCCTAGCCAGGTGCATCACTTTGTGTAATTTATTTCATCACCACTGCTCTCAAAACGGTGAAGGAAAACATCGTGAGGAAACCGGCTTGTCCTAGAACCATAAATTCGAAGACATGTGACATTTACTAACCCACACTGGGCCCGCGTGGTGGATTACGGCCCATTCCCTCTCCTAGTGAGTCCCAACAGTGGGAACATTGAAAGGCTGATTATGCTATGCTATGCTATATGTAAGTATATGAGTCTTTGCAGAGGCTGAGCTGTAAGGATCTTGAGGTAGGTACATTTTTAGGGTTTCGAACTCAAAAAGAAAAAAACGGAACCCTTATAGGATTACTTTGCTGTCCTTCCGTCTGTCTGTCAAGATCTTGGGAACGCGTGGAGGTATCGAGTTCAAATTAAAACCATAAGTATAGTCAAGTCTGCGTTCTCTTGATGCTGTAAAAAAATCAAATCCACTACTTTACGGATGTTGATACCGCTAGACTAGTCTATTTTAGTTATTTTCATAGTATCATGTCATACAGTATCTTACTATGGGGACGGGCTGCAGGCATCGACTCAATCTTTATACTACAGAAAAGAGCGATCAAAGCTATTTACAATCTTTGCCGCTGCGATTCTCTAAGGGAACTGTTTAAGGATATTAACATCATGACGGTGCCTTGTCAATATATTTGTGAAAACATCATGTACGTTAGAAAAATCTTCATCTTTTTAGCAAAAGAGGCGATAGACATTCAATTAGTTCAACCAGATTTCAGACTGGCTAAAGTGGCCTCTTGTTTTATGGGGTACGGTTTGAAATGTTATAATAAAATACCTCCCCAAATATTAGAACTCAATGAAACGAAATTTAAATCTTGTATTAAACGCACACTATGCAGGCAAGCATATTATAAGTTGGAGGATTATATTCAAGATAAAAATGCTTGGCTCAATGCTGGTCCAGCTCCACTACCACCGTTGTGTACAAATTGATAAGTTTGTAAATTATTATTATGATTTTAATAATAAATAAAACATTTTATTTTCAGGCATCAGAGGCCCATAGAAAAAATACATAATAATTTTAAACAATAATAAACCAATGGACAATTTAATTAAATAATCAAAGAAAAAATAAAATAAGATTATTATTAATTAAACATTCCTCTCGACATGTAATTGAATACAATGCCACAATATTCGACCCGCCACCATGCCAAGGATACTATTGCTACTGCCACAAACACAACTTAGCAGTGAGGCAGCTCTTTTTCGCAGGATGGCATGAAAACCATCGACACGCGCGTCCGCAAACATGCCAGATGCACTACAATGCCGCGGCAGCCGCATCAGCATCCTAAAAGCTTTGTTATATTGAACGCGCAGGGCGTTGATTGTCATCTGCGTATAATTGACCCATAGACTGCACCTGTAAAAGGATTGGCAAAACGCCCGGAACAGTGTTACTTTTACAGCCTTGCTGCAACGTGCAAATCTACGGGCCAACATGTTGCATCGGACAGCCAACGCCCGGCGCTCTCTCTCAATATCCTCGCCATCTGAGAGGTCATCCGAGACCCAGTGGCTCAGATACTTGAATCGAGAAACTCTTGGCAATGCCACACCATTTATGAAGACTGGTGGGACATACATGACCTTATGGCTTGATGATTGGAACACCAAGAGCTCGCTTTTCTTCACATTATACCTGAGCCCATGAGCCCCGGCATAATCCTCACACACAGCGAGCAGCTTTCTAACAGCGCTTATGGAAGGACCCAACAACACCATATCGTCCGCGTAACTAATGTTATTGACGTATTTTCCGTCTATAGAACATCCGACTTTAGTGCTGCTGAGCCTCTCGACGAGTCCATTTACGTAAAAATTGAAGAGACGAGGCGAGGTTAAACCTCCTTGCCTTACACCACACCTCAATCTGTACGCATCGGAGGCCACGCCTGCCCACCTTACAACGTTAATTTGGTTGTTGTACCAATAATCAAAGATTTTCACGACTTCTTCAGGGAGGCTGGTTTCTGTTCTCATTTTGTGCCATAGCACATCATAGGACACCAGATCGAAAGCTTTCGACAGGTCTAGAAAACAGGCATAAACAGGAGTTTTCCTATCGGTGTAGTACCGGACAGTATGCTTAAGGCAAAGAACAGCTGTTTCTGTCGACAGCCCCTGCCTAAAACCGAACTGGGCATCGCTAAGCTTTATGTGACTACTCAATATACGATCAAGCAGACTGTCCAGCACCTTCGCCGCGGTCGTAGCTAAAGAAATGGGCCTATAATTGCTGCCCAAACATTTTATAATGTTTCTTTTTTTTGAATTTGTAAAATATTATGAGTATTGTATAATGTAGAAGCATTTCGTGAGGAAACGGCCCTTACGCCCCAGCTGCCGGGATCCCGACCCCGAATTCCAGCCACCGTAGGCGCTGGCTTGCGGACGGCGAGTAATGGGTAGGCGAGTAGTGTTCCACGCGCGCCTCAAGGAGATGTTAGCAAAACCGTAGGGCCCCAGCAGGGCTATGGGTGATACGCAAGAGTACCTTGGGGCCCTGGGACGAAGGTAAAGAAGGAACAGGAGTAGGTATTAGTCAGTAAAAGTCTGTCACGCCCTTTCACCCCACCCAAGGGCGAGAGATGTCATTAGATGATTTCCCAATTTAAAAAAGAAACCGACATTAGGTTATGTATTCTCTAAAGAGACAGAGAAATATTCCCACCACACTCCATTATTTCATTCCTCAAACTAATATTTCAAATGCCAATTTTTTTTTCATTTAATAACCAATTTTGTTGCTGTTTTCAGAAAAACATTTCTCATTGGTGTTATTTGTTGTTTAATGGTATATAATATTGTACAAAATTAAGCACCGGTAAATACCGAATTGTGCCTTGAAAGTTGTTCTATAATCGAACATTTGACATTTTGAAGTTTTACCTGACATTTACGCAGTTTCTAGAACTTATGTAGGTTAGATTGTTTCTTATGATTTTGGTTTTCTGTTGAAAGGTCAATTATAGGATTGGGTTCTGTGGCAAATATTCTTGTTTTTTTTTTTCTAAAGATTTGACAAGAAGTCTCTAAACTAAACTAAACTTTTTAGATACTTTAAGTAATATCTTCGGGCAATTTAGTGTTAGATTGTATTTTTTTAAGTGTGATAATCATTCAATGACTTCTCCCGTTCTGGATGGAGCGCGAGGGCGTGTCAGGCTTTTACTGACTAAAACCGCACCTGTGTCCTTCAGTTGCCCTTTGCGTTCCAGTACTACGGGTTTCCTTTTCAGAAATGCCCCGCGGTCCTAGCTAGCAGGCATCGGCCCTGCTGGGCCCCTACGGTTGACTGATATCTCTTTGAATAACGCGTGAATCAATACGCTCTGTTGACGACTGGGCTCGGTCCGGTCAATTATCGGACTTCCGGACGGCGAGCTACCCATTACTCGCCGTCCGTAAGCCCGCGCCTACGGTATCCGGAAATCGGGATCGGGATCCCGGTGGCTGGGGTGTGAGGGCCGCTTTCTGGCGCGTGCACGTGCGGCCTCATCCTTCACTAGCATTACTGCTTCGCAGAAGGAGGCCACCGCCTGCCATTCCTCCTCGCTTCGGGCCATGAGGCCATAGTCTGAAGCGAGGAGGAGTGGCAGGTGGATGGCTTCTGTATGATTGACCGTAGTCGTATGGAACAGCCGTTAAAAACTAAATCTTAATATTACACTTCATTCTATTTCAAATATCTTTTATTTAATTATTGTGTAGATCTACCACGATGTAGTCTTTTTTAGTCTAAAAGTTGACTGGTAGAAAATGCTTTGAACAATGATGGTACATAAAGTTTAAAATGAGAAAGAAATCACACTAATATGTGGGACACTCAGAAAGTTTTGAGAAACTATGGATAAATTATTTTTATTAGGACTTTTTAAAGAACTCTCCACCAGCCTATACGCAAAGTGTCATACGTCTGAACCAATCTTCGAAATATTTTTTCTATTCCACCGCAGACATCTCTTCCACGGCCTTCTCGAATGCTGCTTACACGTTTTCCGGCGATGAAAACTGTATCCCTATCAGCTGATTTTTATTTTAAGGAATAACAAGAAGTCACACGTTGCCAGATCAGGACTGTAAGGAGAGTGCCCTAAAACTCTGACCGGTGTGGTGTCCAGGAAAGCCCTCGTTTTGAACGCTAAGTGTGCCGGCGCGTTGTTATGGTGAAGCAGTACCCCGCGGAGGCCGGTGTTCGGTCGTTTGTTGGGCATTGCAGACAAAAATTCTAGCATGCATTTGAGCGTTGATGCTGCATTGGTCTCGTAATGGCATTGAAATCAGATACCTCGTCAAAGTGCAGAAACTAGCTTTCAAAATTTTCCCTGCGCTTCTCGATTACTTGAATTTCGCAGGTGTTGGTTCGTTTTGAAATAGCCAAACTGTCGACTGACGCTTTGTTTCTGGATCTTGATAAAACCAGGATTTGTCATCTTTCACAATGTCTGACGAGCCTGCTTCAAATTTTTGAAACATATCACGGCACCACTCCACACGGGCCTGCTTCTGAGCTTCGTTGAGGTGGTTCGACACTCAGCGGCGAACAATATTCCTAACGCGAAGGTGCTCGTGTCGAATGTTGTGAACGCTTCCCGAACCAATCTGCAGTGTATACTGAATTCACCTATTTTCTTGATTTTTTTTTTCTATTGCCAGCACACTTTCTTCCGTGACAGCCGTTGTAGGATGATCACTCCTTTCTTCATCCCCCAAAGTAAGGCAACCGCGCTTGAACTCGCTATAGCAGCGGTAGATGGTTTTATTTGAAGGTCCTTCATCCATAAAAGCCATTTGAAGGCCCCATTTAAAATCGTAGAAAATCATTGCACAAAAATGTTCTCGATGCAGATGAGAAATGCAGTTCTCCATTTTTAAATGAAACACGATAATTTGATTTGGCTCTCGAAAAAATGCAGAGGAAAAATTCAACATTCGAATAATGGTACTTTTACTTTTAAATAACTGAAGTTTTCAAAATATTTACAAGTGGCCAGTGCCTTTATACCAAAAAACTTTTTTTTCGCGAAACTTTCTGAGTGGCCTGAAGCGAAACTTTGCCTGTGTGACACATACAATGTATCTTTTTCAGCTGAATGGATTTACCACACATAGGATACCCTTTTATCCCGGGAATATGTCTCATTTAGAGAATTTTCTACTTTCACGCAAGCGAAGCCACTTGCAGCGGCTAGTATGATATAAGCAAGAGTTTGTGTCGTATGTTAGTGTATGCTTGTTACTCCTTTCCACTCAAATAGCTGAATGAATCTGCATGTTTGGCACACAAATAGAACATGGTCTGGAATTGGACAGGATACTTTTAATATTATTTCATAGTGCGTACAGCTAAGGAGCGGAATTCCTTGCCGGAACCTGTGTTTCCTGATGGCTACAATCCGAGAATCTTTAAGTCAAGAGTGAATAGGTTAATTCTAGGTAAGCGCGCTCCATCGTCAACCGCATTGTCGCTTTCCATCAGGTGAGGTAGCGGTCAAGTGCGAAACTCTCAAGAATTAAAAAAAAGAATTGGTAGTATGTTCTCTTAACATAATGTTTTACTTTAACGCGAGTAAAACTACCTGCAAAAGAAAATACATTGGAAAACATTAAACCAAACAAAAAAAATGGTTGTTTTTTTTAAATAAACTCAAGTGAAAAGTCACGTAATGTTAGACAGATAAATATTGTAGGCACATAATGACACAAAACTACAATACAATTGGACACAATAAAAAAGGTTCTCTTATTTTACAACCGAACCCTAAAAAGGTCAAAAGGCTCAGGTGTTTATAAAGAAGTTTCGTATCACTTAAGAGTTTTCTTGTGTGGGTATATCGATCTGTTTTATTTGGGCCGTTGAGTTGTTCCACGTGTGATGTATGTCTAAGAATAGGGACTGAACTTGCTTGGCATATGAATTTGAACCCTAACGGCCACGGAGACTTTTTGTAGCACGCTTACGAAACGCGCGACAGTATCGCTACTAACGCGCGTTACGCGTATTTGCAAGCGCTATAGAAAAGATGCTAACGCGCTACTAACGTGCTAAAGCATCGCGACTGTATCGATGCAAACGCGCGACAGCATCGCTACAAAAAGTCTCCGTGGGCGAGGGCCCTAAGTCAGGGTCAAGAGTTGACTTATAAAAAAAAAATTGAACGTATGTAATAATGCTATGGTATGGTATGGTATGGTTTGACTGCGTTCCCACCCGATGGTAAGAAGTGATGCAAACATTGATGGTGAGGCGCGAGTGAGAGTTTATAAGGAGAAAGAGAGAACGAACGAACGGGCAACTGAAGGAACATAAGTGAGAGTTTTAGTCAGTTAAATTCTGAAACACCCTCACGCTCTACTCTAGAATGGGAGAGGTCATTAGATTAATTCCCACAAGCGGCTTAGATACCGCGGTATTCCAATGCCACTGCATGCCGCGTCACCACGAAGTTTGCCACGGTAGCGTCTGCTGCCCAGTACATATTACACCTAGGCATGCCATTCTGGGCCCTAGTTCGGGCTATGGTCCGAAGCGAGAAGAAATGGTAGGCGGTGGACTCCTTTTGCGAAGCAGTAATTCTAGTGAAGGAGGAGACCGCACGCGTGAGGGAACGAATATTCTCACGCCCTAGCCGCCGAGATTCTGACCTCGACTACCAGCCACTAGATAGGACCGCGGGGAATTTCTGAAAAGGCAACTGAAGGACACTGGTGTGGTTTTAGTCAGTAAAAGTCTGTCACGCCCTTCCACTCTGCCCAGAGCGGGAGAAGTCATTAGATTATTACCACACTTAAAAAAAGGCATGCATTTCCTCACCGCAGCGCGCCATGACGCGTCTTGTCAAGTGTGGATCAATCATATTCCTTTCGATGACACGGGATCAGTTTAAAGCAAAGGAATATTGTGTCGTATTTCTATTCGAATAATTTTGAAAGTCCATTGATAAAAATTTAAATTCTTTGACATGTTACCCGTTTGTTTAGGCCTTTACTCAGTAAATTGTGACACTCGCTCTCGCCCCACCCAGAGCGAGAAAAGTTATTTCAAGACTTCCTACCCTTATTCTAAGACCTTGTAGGGATGTCCCAAAAATCTAAATGATAGAAAATGTTATTTAATTTATTCGACAGAACAACGCCTTTCACTTGTTTAGGATTTCTCTTGACTTTGGTAGAAATATATTTTTGCTATTCTATTGTTTTCTGAACAGAAACTTGTAGTACGCAATCGCAAAATGTTTTGGCTTCGAGAGTTGTCGTCTCACGCTACTTTTTTTTCACTCGTAAAAGAGCGTTTTTAGTAACTCGTAAAAGAGCGAATAGGTTACTTCTAGGTAAGCACGCTCCATCATCGACTGCATCGTCGCTTTCCATCAGGTGAGATAGCGGACAAGCGCGAACCTATCAACAATAAAAAAAACTGCCCTGCTACAGTAAAAAATCATTGAGCTTAAAAAAATGCCATGTTATTTTTTAATAATAAAAACTAGTGTTTGACTGCGTTCCCACCTGATGGTAAAAAGTGATGCAATCGTTGATGGTGAAGCGCAAGTGACAGTTTATTAGGAGAAAAAGAGCAACGAACGAACGGGCAGCTGAAGGAACATACGTGAGTTTTGCGATTATTTTTTTTGTTTAGTAACTCAAAGAGCGAATAGGTTACTTTTAGGTAAGCGCGCTTCATCGTCGACCGTATCGTCGCTTTCCTTCAGGTGAGATAGCGGTCAAGCGCGAACCTATCAACAATAAAAAAAAATGCCCTGCTATAGTGAAAACTCATTGAGATTAAAATTTACTTACATAATAAGTAACGTAATCAACCTAATAATGTCTGTCTGTGTCAGAAAAGGCCCGAGTTCCATCCAGAACTTAAGCCTTCTATCTAAGAGAAGAAATGGACCAAAATCCATCACGTGGGGCCAGGGCCTCAAGTTTACTATTACAATAGTGTCAAAATAGTCTATCATTGACTTCATAATTGTTGATTTTGGCAATTTTAGTAATCTACTAATAAAATAGCGTCATTATGACTTTCCAATCGTAAACCACTGACACTCCATTGAAAGAAATGGTAATCTCGTACATAATGACAAATGAGTGTCTGACGTACTTATGCGTTATCTGCTTAAAATTTTGACAGTTCCTTTGATCAGTGTCCTACCATTAGAACGTCGTTGTGAAGTCATTGCTTTTAATTTGTTACGAGACAGCTTGATACTGTTATTCTACGACAATTCTATTGCGAGACCAATGACTGACCAATGATCGACCATTATGAATGTAGCAGACTACGAATTTTTAGCAAAATGAAAATGAGATCGTATTGGAATGACGAATTTATAAAAATAACAGACTTGGGCCCCTGTACGGGTTGGCGGACGTCAAATGTCTTCGATTCCGGTATCGTTAAGATATTTTAATTCAACGATTTTAGAGTAGTTGTGACCAATTATATTAAAATAAAGCTCCTAGCTGGGTTTCAATTCCTAAGAAACTACGTTGCAAACTACTGAGTCAGCATTAATCGAAATATTCACAACTCGTTTTTAATCCAATCCAACCTAAAAACAGGAAACAATAATTTTCGACATAAAAGTGGCCTTTGACACTTAGCAAACATTTGACTTTCACAGAAATCAGTTTCAAACAGCTTTTTAATTACTTTACACGTTTCATTTTTTTACTTGCTATAATTACAAGTAGAATTTAACTTTTAAAACGCTTCTTTTACAAGTAAAATTCTAGTCAAAGGCTTCTTTATACTATTGATACATGATCAAATTTCTACCGCATTTGTCATACGGGGTTGATGGCGACGAGTAATCGAGCTCGCCGTACGGCCGTACAGACCGAGTCCAAGTCACCGACGGCTCATAGTTTTGAACGCATGCCTCAAAGAGATGTCAGCAATACCGTAATGGCCCAGCAGGGCCGATGCCCGCTACGGCCGTGGGGAGTTTCTGAAAGAAAACCCGTGCTCTAAGAACGCAAAGGGCAACTTAAAGACAGGTGTGATTTTTTTATTCACTAAAGGTCTTACCGAGGCCAAGGGTCTGCATCTGAAAGGAAGACTCGGCCCTGGTATAAAAAGCAACGAGGGAACAGGAGTTGGTTTTTAGTTAGTAAAAGTCTGACACTGGACTTCACCCAAAGCGGGGTTGTCATTGGATGATTTTCCCACTAAAAAAAAAGTGAGTAAAGTTCTGATATGCCTTCATGCTCCAGCCTAAAGCAGGACAAGTCATTGGATGATTTCCCAACTCAATGAAAAAAAAAGCCTCATTTGTTATCGGATCACGCCCCAATAATCAGAAGTGTATTCGTCATTATGATTACAAGTTGAATACCTTTGAAAATCTTCTTTGAGTGAATAAAATGTTGTAGGGAGCAAGAAAATTTGTCTTACTCTGCAATTTGTGGGTGAAAAGAAATATTTTGCTGGAATTTATTTTGCATACTGATTTTACATAGCTCTTCTTTTTTGGGGTGCGGAAGTTAAATAAGTTTGGTTTACGTAAAAGAAAAAGTGTGTAAGTACAGGCCAAAAAACTTGACGTGAATTACCATTTTATCTTGCCTTAACCGTGATGCAACTCTTTGATATTCTTTACCAAATGATTTTTTATTTTGTTATTTGAATCTTAGACTGTAGTATTTAATGTATACTGTGTATTCATAAATTATGATGTAAGTTGTATATACCTGTAATAGACACACTTATTAGTATTCACATTTTATTTTTGTTCAATTTTGTTGTTGCTGTTTTGTGATGTTTTTATTATTTATTATTATATTCATTTATTTTCTTTTACATATTTATTATTTATTATTATTATTTGTTATATTCTTTATTGTATGTTACTTAAACATAGGTACAGGACAAAGATAATATAAACAACACAACAACAAATAACAAGTAGAGAGTAAGAGGAGGTGAAGGCGGAAGGTAGGAGTGAGTTAGTATTTTTATAACGTATTTTATTGAGTTGTTTTTTTTTAACTCCTCGAGCGCCGATTGTACATACGTCTGTACAACTTGAGTGACCTTGAAAATCACTTAATTGTCGTTTTGAACACACGGGTGTTCGAAATTTATTTAGCCGAAAATTTTGGTCTCTATATCTTCGTTTTGCCTAAAAAAATCCAGAAAAAGTTCTTTTTTTTTTGTTGATTTTACGTAAAAACGTGCAATCACGTAGTAATAACGATATTTTCGATATTTTATTTTGCGCCAATTGAAAACATCGTTCTACCAACTACTACGCCATTACTATCTCTTTTTATCAAATGTATAGTTAACGTTAAAGTGTATAAAAGTTTTGTTGCAATTGTGAGCTCATCTCTAGGTTACATCACCTCGGAGAGATGCGACCTCTGGCGGGAGAAGTTTAAGCCTCGTAATGATTTTGTCGAGCCGTCGGAGAGCCTCCCTGAACCAATCCTGCCTCTCCAAACAGACTCCGCACCCAAGTTGGGCGCAGCAAAGACAATCTCACAGATGGGGGTTCTCGGACGGTTCAAATCTTCAGTGTTTGTGCGGCGTCTCTCCGCAGACCATGTCCCACCTTTGATCCTGCGTCACGTGCCCTATTACCTTTGCACGTAAGGACCTAATGACAGCATCAGCGGACGGCACTGCCGTGGCCAAATACTGGAATAAGCAAGGAATTTAACTAGTTTTGCCATCGATACCCTAAGAAGAAGAAGAAGTGTATAAAAAATAAATTTTTAATTAATTTCTTTATTAGCACGACGTGCTTTTAATGAGCTTCGAGAGAGAGAGGGAGGGAGTTATTTACAATAAACACAATTGTACCGTCACTGTATTACCAACTTATATATAAATCAATATTGAAAATGGAAATATTGAGTAAAGTATTAAATTATATTTCAAAATTCAACATTGTAATTATTAGAACTGTTTGATTTTGTACAGCTATTTAATAATATATTGTTATAGCTTCATGTTTACTTTAAATTACAATTATATTCTATTGTAATGAATTTGCATCAGCACTATATTATGTGATGTTTCTGCACCTAACCTTAGGGTGGCTAAGGTCGACTGATAGACAATGCCTAAGGCATTAAGTCCGCCTTTGTACAGTGTTTATTACTAGTGCATAAAGTTTTAATAAATAAAAAAATAAATTATTTAGTTTCGTTCTCAAAGCTATTTTAGATTTTTAGACCTAATAAGAAAACTGGGCGTCGAAAGCATTTTTCACATTATTACTTTCGTTTCGTGTGCTGTATATATATTTATCAATCGTACAAAAATGTAATCTAGTCTTCCTCCTTCTTAAATATCCCTTTTAAAATAAAATTTGGGCAAGCCATAATACCGATCGTAAATCTTCTTTTTGACTAGTGGCTGGAAAGGTACCCTAGCGTCCTCACTTTCCGCCTGACACAGATCCTCACCAGACATAGAAGAAAGAGGCGCTCAGGTGTCATCATTCTGTGGATTGCCCAGAGGACACTGTGGTAGTCTGCCCCGCTTGAGTGAACCACCACCGTGTTCTCGTGGAGGTGATCAGCAGCGGTTAGCTTTCGCATCCGGCCCTTTTTTAGGCTATGGTCCGAAGAGAGAGGGAAGAGGAAGCAGTTACATCCTTCTGAAAAGCAGTAATGCACACGCAGGAGATGGTGGACACCGTAACGGAGCAGATATCCTCACGCCCCAGCCACCGTCGCAAGGGGATTTCCGACCACCATAGGCGCAGACTTGCCGATGAAAGCAAAGCAAAAGGTAGCCGTCCAACCGTTTGACAAGGATCCATCACACGCATCTCAAAGAGATATCAGCAAAAACGAAGGAGCTTAGTAGGGCCGAGGGCTGCGAAAATGTTCGATAGTTACCGTTTCCCTAACATTTTAGTCCGTAAAAACCTTACACTCTCGGAGTATTCATTTGATAGTTTGCCCTCTCAAAAACAATGATACGATATCACAGTAGAAGATAAACTTATAAAAAATAAAATTCATAGCTACTCAAGGAAACTTAAGCATTAAACTTAAGTCCGTTTATAACTTAAGCTGCTATAAAAACAGGCGCAATAAACAGTGGGTCTGCAACTTGTACAATTAATACCTACTTGTATACATTAGTTCTATCACTAGACAGACAAGAACAGAAGGTAAGGCTACTATACCGTTGAAGAATTTAAAACTGACAAATCGTAAATCGATCAACCTTGTATTTATTCATTCATGCGAACGCCGGCGTTTGCTTTCTCATTGTCTTCCTATTGTGTCTCTAATTACGGTATTCTAAAGGTTAATATCCCTTTTTTTTTTTTTTTTTTTTTTTATTGGGTGGGAAAATCATCCTAATGACATCCCCGCTCTTGGGCGGAGCGGGAGATAGTGTCAGACTCTTACTGACTAAAAACCCACTCCTGTTCCTTCATTGCCTTCCTCCCAGGGCCCCGGGTTCCGCTTTCACACTACCCGTGGCCCCAGTAGGCTTCGACCCTGCTGGGCCCCTACGATTTGCTGACATCTCCTTGAGGCGCGCGTGGAACAAAACGCGCCGTCGACGACTTGGGCTCGGTCCGGACGGTTACCGGACGGTCAGACGGCGAGCCACCCATTGCTCGGCGTCTGCAAGCCCGCGCCTACGGTGGCCGGAAATCGGGATCAGAATCCCGGCGGCGGTTAGGGCGTGAGGGCCGTTGTCTCACGCGATCGGCCGGCTCCTTTGCTAGCATTACTGCTTCGCAGAAGGAGGCGACCGCCTGCCACTCCTCCTCACTCTGGACCATGGCCTGTATCAATGCCCGGCGCGAGAGATCACTGCCGCCGATCGCCCCCACGAGGACACGGCGGTGCAATATCCCTTAACGTTAATATTAAACAAATAAATGACTATATAAATAATAACATTTATCTATATTTAGTTTTTATTTTTATTTGCATTGTTCTCACATGATAGCGACAAGAAACATGTAACAGAGATATTTGTAATTACAAAACATGATTGAAAAGAGTGTCCATGGAATTTCTTGCACATTCTTCTTCATAGAGATCTACGCTTTGGAATGTGCAATTAGCATCATTTTTTTTCTGACTGACTCACTTCTTCACATTTCAAAAGTGCCTGTAAATGGTTTATTTGAAATAAAATGCTTTTGATTTTGATTTTGACTAATACTACATACATTTCCTATATGATTAAGATAAATGAATGAATTGATAGTTATCTAATTTAAAACATGATGTAATTAAACTAACACTAACGTTTAATATAATTTAATAATTTGTTATTTTAATTTGCAGTGTCCTTACAGGGTGCATGTTTTAAAACTGTGTCTTGAAATTTAAATGCATGCCTTAACATCCAGTGTTTACACGTCACATGTCAGTAAATAAATAAATAAGTAAATGAATAAATAAGCTTCATATAATGAGCGAAAACTCACGCACACATAGCCATGCTTCACATACAGAGAGTGTATGTGCACACGCGACCGGCATTTGTTTGAGGTCGCTACGTATGCGTCAATGAGTTCAAGCCATTGTTTCTATTCATTGTATGGAGTTGACTTTCTGTTACTAATTTTCTTATTGTATACTTAGGTTTTACTGAGTCTTACCGCGACCACCGCTGCTAGCAATAAATATAACTTGGACGTGGTTTGAACGCTGGAAAGCAGATTTTTATATTTTTTATAACTGCTACTGAAGTTAAGTCAATCAGGATTTAGACGAACACAGGACCAGTTTTATCCCTCACCTTATGCCAAATACTTTAAAATTTTCCGGGATATTTAGAATTTACGGGAATTTTTACCAATTCAGCGCTGAGTCTTTCGAAACCCGACTACCACTCTAGGAACGTTTGGCTCCATCTACAATCAGTGTTTTAAGCAATGTTCTTTTCTCACCGTCACTTAAATTTGAAGATTCTTCGGACTATATCGTAAACTTGGGTTCACCTGCAACGTTGAGAATTTAAGCCCTTTACCTTTAAGCCTTCTGTCATAGCCCATTGTGATGAACCACGTTTCAAATAAATAAGTCATTAATGGTAGCGCAAATTGGTCGTAGACTTCTTGAGATACTGGTATGAGAGCGCGCAGCTTCACGAACGCTACACAGCCGAGTCGGATTCGACTGTTGACTTTTTCCTCTATGTTTGATTTACCTAACTGAACCGTTTGTTCCAGGTACCGTCCTCAACTTTTAGTGTAGTCTCCGATCTTGGAAGGTGTGGATCTCCATAAAAATACAGGTTTCTATAAATTAGTAATTGTTAAAAGTGCCAAAAGCTTTTGGAGTTGTAACGTTGTATGCATAGCATAGCATAGTCGGCCTTATAATGTTCCCACTGTTGGGACTCAGGCCTCCTCTCTAGGAGAGGGAATGGGCCGTAATCCACCACACAACCCCAATGCGGGTTGGTAAATGTCACATGTCTTCGAGTTTTTCGTTCTAGCACATGCCGGTTTCCTCACGATGTTTTCCTTTACCACTTTGAGAGCAGTGGTGATGAAACAAATGACACAAATTAATGCGCCTGGCTGGGTTTGAACCCGCGACCTACAACTCGTAAGTCGGGGCCGTTACCACTCGGCCACCACTGCTCTATGATGTTCTATGACCTGGTGAGAATCGCGGAAATTCAATGGATGCGAGACACACAGAACCGTTCGTTGTAATGATATTTGGGAATGGCTTATGTCTGACAGAGGACATCTTTCAGCTGAAATGGTGATGTTCAAAGTGTGGTCTCATACAGCAAATCTCTTTTAAATACTGTTTTAAAACTGAATCTCTTCCATACAAAGTCTTATACAGCTGTAGTACTACTTTAACTTATTTATTAATTATAAAGTGGCTTAACATTGTAATTGAAAGTACCTACCGTTATCAGCGAAAATTTTACTTTTATTTTTAAAACAATAAGTTTACTTCATCTTGAACTGGCCCTTCCTTGAACTGGCCTGTTATTCTAGTGGTTAGTGGCTCTGACTGCTATGCCGGAGTGGGTTCGATTCCCACCCAAGACAAATGTTTGTGTGATGAGCACGATCATTTGTTCTTTGTATGGGTGTAATTTATCTATAATATGTATGTATTTGGAAATATATAAGTATGTTTATCAGTTGTCTAGTACTCATAACACAAGCTCTGCTTAGCTTGAGACTGAAAGGCGTTATGTGATAGTTGGGTGAATATTATTATTATTATCATCTTTTTATTTTATCTGATTGTAATCCTGTTAATCATTGATGCTACTTTGGAGGTAGGCGGAACAGAGAGTAAAGTCCCGCAAACTTCCGTTGAAAAGGGAGGATCCTCCGACCAGACGGGTGTTATGTCTGGTGGGCTGCAACTGCCCGATAGATGATTTCGGGCTGTTCTATATGTTCTAATCGCGCGGAGAACTTTGATTGCGCGATTCAGGATTAGTTCTTATGTGACGCGATAGATGTCGCTACATCACTCCCCTCCGGAGATCGGAGATCGATGGTTCTTGATGCTTCTTGATGCGTGCCAAGCCTGTGGTAAGTTGGTTCCAGTGGGTCGGAACCGAATGCCGCATAGTTCTCGGTGAGTCGGAACTGTCTGCGGTGATGCCCCAGTGAGTCGGGGTGGTGCTGTCCCAGTGAGTCGGGATTATGCTGCAGACTCCAGTGAGTCGGAGTAGTGCTGCTGGCTCCAGTGAGTCGGAGCGGTGCTGTGCGACGTAGTGGCTTGACTGCTTGCGTCGACCAGGAGAGGTTCTTCATTGCTCTTCATGTGACTGGCCGAAGATGCAGTGTGCTTCGCCAAGGTCGCTGATGAGGCTGAGGGTGATGACCAGGTATGACCATGTAGGCATGCTGGTGGTCAGGATACCCTTTATAGCCGTGGGTGCTGGCTGTATGGCTCGCTGCTCGAAAGCTTGAGGAAGTGATGATGACGTCACGAAGTAGTGTCTGCACGAAGGCTGCGCTGACGTTCTTTGTCGAGGGTCACCAGTTTGTGGTAGGCGGAACAGAGAGTAAAGTCCCGCAAACCTCCGTTGAAAAGGGAGGATCCTCCGACCAGACGGGTGTTATGTCTGGTGGGCTGCAACTGCCCGATAGATGATTTCGGGCTGTTCTATATGTTCTAATCGCGCGGAGAACTTTGATTGCGCGATTCAGGATTAGTTCTTATGTGACGCGATAGATGTCGCTACACTACCATCCAGTTTCTTACAAATCTCATTATTATTATATTCTTTATTGTATACGACATAAATAAAAATACATCATCATCATCATCATTTCAGCCGATAGACGTCCACTGCTGGACATAGGCCTCCCCCAAATGTCGCCACAAAGAACGGTCCTGTGCGTCTCGCATCCATCGGATTCTCGCAACCTTTACCAGGTCATCGTTCCACCTTGTAGGGGGCCTTCCAACACTGCGTCTTCCGGTACGCGTTCGCCACTCCAGAACCTTTCGGCCCCAACGGCCTTCCGTTCTGCGAGCAATGTGCCCTGCCCATTGCCACTTAAGTTTGGCGATTCTCCGTGCTATGTCGGCAACCTTGGTTCTCCTGCGGATATCTTCATTTCTGATTCGATCACGCAAGGAAACTCCGAGCATAGCCCTTTCCATTGCCCTTTGGGTGACTTTGAGCCTTCTGATGAGGCTCACTGTGAGCGACCACGTTTCGGAACCATATGTCATCACTGGCAACACGCACTGGTGGTATATTGGATGAGAAGATACCGCGCAGCTTCCCGAACGCTGCCCAGCCGAGTTGGATTCGACCGTTGACCTCTTTCTCGAAATTAGATCTACCCAACTGGACTGTCTGTCCAAGGTAAACATAATCGTCCACAACTTCGAGTATAGAGTCTCCAATCTTGATAGGAGTGGGTGCTACATGGTTGTTTATCATGACTTTAGTTTGGTCCATGTTCATTTTGAGACCCACTCTTTCAGAAGCTCTACTGAGGTCATTTAGCATTGTGCTGAGCTCTTCCGCAGTCTCAGCCATGACTACTATGTCGTCGGCAAACCGAAGATGAGTGATTTACTCGCCATTGACATTAATGCCTAATCCACTAATAATGATCTAAGTCCAGAACCTTGAAGACATCCTCCATTGTGGCCGTGAACAGTTTCGGAGAAATGACGTCTCCCTGCCTCACACCCCGCTGCAGGAGGACAGGTTTCGAGGTCTGGTCCTGCAGTCTGACTGACATAGTGGCGTTTTTGTACAAACACTAACAACCCCCCTAAATGCACAATGCAATAAACAAAAATACACGACAAACATAATTAAAAATAAGTGTACAATGGGCGGTCTTATCGCTCAGGGCAATTTCATACAGGCAACCTTTGGATGGACTGAAAGAAAGGAGATAGATTTAGGGCTGTCAGTGTACAACATCAGAAATATACACATTAATATTAGTGTGATTAATAGTAGCAAACTTATATTATAAAATCCGATGACCTGGCGAGAGTCACGGAAATCCGATGAATACGAGACGTACAAAATAGTTCATTGTGACGACACTTGGGAGAGGCCTATGTCCAACAGTGGACGTATTTCGGCTGAAATGATGATGATGATAGCATTGTATAATGTTGAAGTACTTTTTTTTCCTATTTGTGTATCTGAAACACCATGAGGTTTTTTTCACCGTGTCCGCGTTGTGTTACAGCCCATTTCCTCTCCTTGAGAGGATTTCTGAGTCCCAGCAGTGGGAATACATTATAAGGCTGATTACGCTATTAGAACAAATATTAAATAAACAATATAACTAGACTGAAACTTACACTCTCAGTCTAGTTACATTAAATTAATAATATATTTCTCACTATTTTATTTTAACAAGCTTTTCGAAACAGCGATCAATCAACAAAATCTCATTTATTTAGCAACACGCAACAAATATTCTGAAAATTCCATTTAACCTGGTAATAAGATTCATTTTACTTTGTAATAATGTTCGCGAGCTCATGTCGTAGACCCCTCGTAGAGGTGGCGTAGGCGACTTGCTACGAAGTGCTACGCGGCTACGAATATGTTATTATGAAAATTATTTTGATTAACATTTTAACCTTGTTGGATGT
The DNA here is from genome assembly GCA_949316375.1 of Mythimna vitellina. Taxonomy (NCBI): domain Eukaryota; kingdom Metazoa; phylum Arthropoda; class Insecta; order Lepidoptera; family Noctuidae; genus Mythimna; species Mythimna vitellina. The sequence continues at coordinate 4,568,440 of OX438708.1, read as the reverse complement.
AACAAAGAGTTTTTAATATAATTTGTGTGCTTTGAAATATCTTTGAAGTTGTTAACGTAACTGAGAAATATGAGAGTAGGTGGCTTGTCAGCTAGGAGCAGAATAAAACACGTAACGTCTCGATAGCACAGCGTATATTCACAGACTGGCGCGGCGGTGGTGACAATAAAAATTTATAACGTATTACATGTATCACATTGGGCACGCCACAATTATGGTGGTAAGTCGAGGGGACTTACCACCATAATTGTGCCGTGGTTGGAAAGACCTCACTGCATCCTCACCTTTCGCATGACGCAGGTTCTCGAGTTCGGGAAGTTCCTGCACCAGATTCGTGCGGTGTCGCCACTGTGTTGACCGCACGGAGGACACGGTGGAGGTGTGCCCCGCTTGGGCAGAGCAACGCCGTGTCCTCGTGGGAGCGATCGGCGGCGGCGATCTCTCGCGCCAGGCCTTGGTTCAAGCCATGGTACGGAGCCAGGAGGATTGGCAGGCGGTAGCTTCCATCTGCAAAGCAGTAATGCTAACAAAGGAGGCGGCCGATCGCGTGAGGCAACGGTCCTTACGCCCTGTCCGCCGCTGGGATTCCGATCCCGATTTCCGGCCACCGTAGGTGCGGGCTTGCGGACGACCGCCCGGTAACCGTCCGGACCAAGCCCAAGTCATCGAAGGCGCGTACTGTTCCACGCGCGCCTCAAGAAGATGCCAGCAGGGTCGAAGCCTACTGGGGCCACGGGTAGTGTGAAAGCGAAACCCGGGGCCCTGGGAAGAAGGCAAAGAAGGAACAGGAGTGGTTTTTTAGTCAGTAAAAGTCTGACACTATCTCCCGCTCCACCCAAGAGTGGGATTCGTCATAAGATGATTTTCCCAACCAATAAAAAAAAAAGTATTACTTACTTATTCTAAATATGAATACACATCACAATAAGAAGTCAAATTATTTATTAGTGTGCTTTTTGGTGATAAAGCAGGCCTTATTAACTAGCTTCTGCTGCGGCTTCGACGGCGTAAAAGTCGGTTTCTCCATCCAAACTTTGGACCCCCGTTTCATCTTTTCTTTAGGGGATGAATTTCGGAAAATCTATTCTTAGCGGATGTCTAACCCCTATAAGGAACCTACCTCCTTTAGTTTGTAGGTGTTATAGTTTCTGAGATTTCGTGATTAATCAGTGAATTGTATTTCGCTTTTATATATATAGATTTATGGTAACTCAAAAAGCTGTCCATTGTACATACACTATTGGGCAATATAAAATAAAAATGTAAGATTGATATTACATACAAAACATAAATGTCAAGATTTAGATTAAAATACAATAACATTAAAAATACGATCAATTTTCAATTTAAAATCATAAAATGAATTTTTACAATGAATTAGTCAATAAATATTTAATTGTCAGTTAATAACATTTTGTCATTATTAACGAGTCGCGGGAGTGTGGTGGATCCGAGACGCACAGGATTGGTCATTGTGGCGTCGCTTGGGGGAGGTCTATGTCCAACAGTGGACGTCTTTTGGCTGAAATGATGATGAACATTTTGTCAAAAAAGGTCCATATTTAAAGCTGCTAGCGTGTGTTTTCCCAATGATTCTTTTATCTCTTAAGTAATAGGTGGCAAGATTATTCTAAAAGATTATCAAACTGCAACTGAAGAAACACAGGACAGTTTTATTCAGTAAAAATCTGTTAGGCCGCGTTCCCACTATGTCGTAACGGTTAATTTATCATCGGGCAACTATCGTCTCTAGCTGTTTTCATTATAACAATAATTATAATTTAAGTGTCTTCAAGGCTAGACTGAATAAGCTCTTAATAAACTGGTGTCCGCAACTCCACGTATTTTGCGTACTGGTGTGACAAATGCGTCATTCCATCCACCCCAGCTCCTCCAAGAAGGTCAGCAGCGCCTTGGTGTTATTAACCATTTCGCGGAGGTTAACTGGGTTTCCGAAGTATGTCATGTATCCAGCGACAACTGGGCATCTTAGAAGAGTCCTCTTCTATGCAGGTTCTGTACAGTGGGCTGTCTGTAACTCCTATGACAGAGAGGTGCTTATTAATGGTTAACTTTTATCTTAATTCTATCCTTCAACTATCACACAACGCCGTCTAGTCTCAAGCTAAGCAGAGCTTGTGTTAAGAGTACTACACTACTGATAAACATACTTATATATTTCTAAATACATACATATTATACAAAAATTACTCCCAGACACAGAACAAAAGATCGTGCTCATCACACAAACATTTCGTCCCATAGCTTACAACACCGCTTAAGTCGAAAATTGGCGGTTTTCACATTTGAATGCCTTTAGATGGAGCTGCTCATTGCGCGTCTAACGATTAGTCACATGATATAGATTTCAGCTAATTAGAAGCCATAATTCGAAAAGTAGTGACAGCGAGCAAGTCGGCGGCCTCTCAACACAGCACAGTTTTTTTCGTTTCCTGTAAAGTTGATAAAAATGACTTATGCGGTGTTGTTAGCTAAGGGATGATTTGTCCTGTTTGGGAATCGAACTCACGATATCCGGATTAGCAGCCAGGGCCACTAAACACTAGATCAACAGGCCTTAACCCTAAACCTTCGTCGCCTAATTAAATAACTGATGACTAAAAGTTTTAAACTCATTATTTAAGTTTAGCCTAGCAGTAACACTGTTAGTTTGACTAATTAGGTTACTTAAGGTTTAAAAGTTAAGTTTATAAAGCCTTAGCGTAATAACTAAGTAAAGGTAAACTAAAGTCATTTATTTATTTAATTACTTGACAGATTGTATGATGACAGTTTTGAATGAACAACTTAATATTTTTCTTTCAAAATTTGACAAATATTTTTAGTAAATATTTTTTAGTAATAGTCAGACAAGGTATAAAAAACTGGGCAAGTAAGAGTCGGACGCGCGCCCTGAGGGTTCCGTAGAAACTTACTTATGTAAATAATTAAATTCCCGAATGGAGTCTCGAAGATTTTTCCGAATGGCAAACATTTTTTTAGTGTAACGCAAAAACAAATTTACAGTGTTCAGATTTATTCCTATACCTGTGCTATAAGACCTTGCTTTACGCAAAATTACAGGATTCTGGGTCAACGGAAAGTACCCTATGAATTATGATTTTCTCGCAAGTGACTGTCTGTCAAGACCCCTTATCTCAAGAACGCGTGAAGGTTAGGAATGGTGAAATCAAAGTCTACGGTCCCTTGAAGCTGAAAAAAAAATCAAACTCCTAAGTTAACGAGTTAAAAAGATACGGTCTTTTATAAAGTATATTTCGACTCTCTCAAGGGAATCAAAACTTATTTATTTATTTAAACTTCATTTATAGTGGTACATAGGCGAACTTAATGCCACAAAGCATTCTCTACCAGTCAACCATTGGGTTAAAAATACAACACTGTGATAGGTGTGCACAATAAATTAATGACAGATATTTGAAATGGAATGTAGTATCGTTAAATTAAGTTACTTATAATAATAAAATACATATAATATGTAAATATAATAAACTAATAAATACTATAATAAATAATCAATCATTGTAATTAAGAGAACTTAAAATATAACAATTATGACGAAGACCGAACTAAGGTTGAGAGGACTTCAAGTAAATTCATATGGTAATTCCCGTTGACGCAGGATCCTGAAATCTGACCAGCGTAGCTATCTTCACATTAGATTTAATCCAATTATTCTTACACAAGGTAAATCACAAAGCTCTCCCAAAAAAGACGAAAAAAAAAAACTCACACATGAAACAAAAGTTTTTAATCGCAAGCCAACTTTGCAGTTTACGTCTGGGGCTGCAAATCTCACGCTTGCCTAATTAGTTAGTTTAAGCTGACGTCACAAGGTGAGTTAAACTGGGTTAATGAGTTTATGAAACTTTTAGGTGCATCTGTTCGTCTTTAACGGTATTAGTGTTCCGTGAAATATGTGGTAAACTTTCGCACAGGTGCGAATCAGTACATCTGTATCACACCTTAAGAATTGCCAAACTTAAGTGGTACAGCTGGGAAGCGGACAGCCACCGTAGGACAGGGCTTGCGGGCGACGAGTCATAGGTAGCTCGCCCTCCGGCGCGTAATGTTCCACGTGCGTGTCCCAGAAGGGCCGGTACCCGCACAGGCCACGGAGTTTTTTGAAAGTGGTATTGGAACGCCAAGTGCAACTGACGGACTCAGGTATGACTAAAAAGTCAGTAAAAGTCTAACATGCCGAACCTTTTCCTATCCTGCTCCTCTGTAGAGCGAAAGAATCCATTGTATGATTTCCCAGCCTTGAATATTTGGGATGTACCAAATATTCAGATCACCACCCGCGTGACCCACAGTCATGGTCTACCCATGTGGTTAGACCATGTCTTTGTATCTCAGGAGTATGTTCAATAATAATCAAATCAAATCAAAAGAATTTATTTCAAATAAACCATTTACAGGCACTTTTGAATAGTCAAATGTCGTTCAGTCCAAAAAAAAGTGAAGCTAAATTGCACGTTGCAAAGCAGAGATTAAAATATGACCACCCATTTTTATGACACCCTATATAATTTAAATCTGCTAAGCCCTTTCCATCATTGGACCTAAACGTTTTAGATATCCACCATATACTGCTGGCACAATAACGTACGTCTATGGTAGTATGAGGTAGATATCTCAAACATTTTAAAAACACATTTGTTGGGCGTATAGCTAAGGAGTAGAATTCCCTGCCGAAGTCTGTGTATCCTGATAGCTACAATCTAAGAGTCTTAAATTAAGGGGTCAATAGATTAAAACTAGGCAAACATTTTTCCATTGACCAAATCATCGCTCACCATCAGATGAGATAGTCATACACGCCTAGCAATTTAAAAATAAATAAAAAAATAAACCGCATTCTAATACTCTGTGCCTATTACGGCGAACGCAAAACAAGACGCTGTACACGGCAACAGACTTACTGGGAAAACTTTTTTTATTATTAATATTAATGATAGGCTCGCGTTTGACCACCATCTCACCTGATGGTAAGCGTGGTCGACGATGGAGCACGCTTACCTAGAAGTAACCTATTCACTCTTGATTTAAAGACCCCCAAGTTGTAGCTATCAGGAAACACAGACTCCGGCAAGGAATTCCACTCCTTGGCTGTATGCATAATAAATGTGTTCTCAAAACGCTTTGTGCGTAAGGGTGGGATGCCCACCATGTATCGATGGCGCAACGCCGTACGTCTAGTGGTCCGATGATGGAACGGACTTGGTGGAATTAGATTTATTTATTTATTTATTTGCTGACATGTAAAACACTGGATAATAAGCATGCATTTAAATTTAATGTCACAGTATTAAAAACATGCACCCTGTAAGGGCACTGCAAATTTTACATATAAAATTATTAAATTACATAACATTATATCGATTCTAATTAATATTATCATTACAATTTATTAAATTATGCTAAACATTAGTCATTATTGCAATTCCAGTGCACACTCCCCGAAATGGAAACGATAAAAAACTGACAGGCAAGCAACTCGGCGGCGATGCCAAAGGCTTTGGAGCTTCGATCCAACAAGTGCATCATTGCCGATGATTCTCTTGGCTCGCCTCTCAATCGACTCTAGCGCATCAAGCTGGTATTTGGCAGACCCGTCCCAAAGATGAGAACAGTACTCCATACACGATCGTACTTACAACCTTCATAACTCTCACAGGTGAACCGAATAGCCAGACTCAATATTAAAACATTTTAGACTACCAAAAACTTATGTCATCCTAGTACTTTCATATAACATGAAAGTACTCCTCTTACGATAAAGTTTAAAGTTGACTAATTAAGCAAGAAGCACCGATGGTTGCGTCATCAGGAAACTTTAACTGGAGCGGTTAGGGCGTGAACACACTTACACGATTATTGCTTTGATTAACATCGATCCGTGTTTGTGTTATAAGTAAGGATGGTGACGGATTTTTAAAACTCGTGAAATGGCAAATGTCGGAAAATATTTATGAAAGTAAAGCTTACTTTCAAACGATTTTTTTTTTCTATTTTTGATATCAACATAGGTATTTTTTTTTATTTGATCGCTTGTCTCAATTCGATTGAGCAATGCCATCGTCAACTTCGTTTATAATTTGTTACGAATTTAGGTAATTAAATGCCGGTTTACAAGTATGTATGACTTTATTAATCACACCAATATCATGAGGGTTATTAGAGAATATTACTTATTTCATTTCGCACTTTCGAAACAAAACTGCCCCACTTCAAGTCAGGGAGATTTTTTTTATACACCGAGCCAGGAATATTTTAGAAAAAGACGTTTCAAGGCTACTCTACGATAATGCAGTCGCTTCGCGGGTAAATCAAAAATTACAATTTTGAATTGTCAAATTTTTAAAAAATTACTTTGATAATCGACAATATATCGACGTGTAAGCCAAAACGCTTATCAGCTTAGTACACCATATAAGGGACCGTTATATGAGGATCGATATTCTTCGATCCTGAATTGACGCCGATTGTATTAATTGAGCGTGTAGATGAAATCACGTCTTTACCGTTTAATAAAATTCTAAGATTCTTAAGATTTTTTCTTGAAACAAGAGATAGTAACATAGTACAGAGACATTTATTAGTTTTTTTATGAACTGAATTTCTTGATAAAGAGTTTGTTCCAAGAAGTACTTAGTTCAAACATATTTTTTCTGCCTTTATTGAAATGGACAAAGAACTTTTTAATGAATATCATTAATTTCTATTTAAATGGATGTTATAGATCACATTTAATACTATAAAGGCTGGCCTATTGGTCTAGTAGTTAGTGGCTCTGACTGCTATGCTGGAATGGGTTCGATTCCCACCCAAGACAAATGTTTGTGTGATGAGCACAAACATTTGTTCTGTGTCTGGGTGTAATTTATCTATAATATGTATGTATTTAGAAATATTAAGGTATGTTTATCAGTTGTCTAGTACTCATAACACAAGCTCTGCTTAGCTTGAAACTGGACGGCGTTGTGTGAATATTATTATTATTATTATATTATTAGTTAGTAAAAATCTTAAACAACTTTTCGCTCCACACAAACCTATAGAAGTTGTTTAATAACTTCGACATTCTGCCGCTGATTTGCTCCCGATGTTTCCCTTCCCTATTTCAAAAGCTCGTCCATATACTCAAGTCGAAATGTATCCACAAGGAAACATAACACTTGTTTTTAACAACCTCATTCAAAAACAGTACCTATTAGCATCACCATAACGTTTCAAGTTACTTAATTAGTGAACTAAGAATCTTAAGATCCCTGGACTAAACTGGGCTAATGAGTTTAGAAGTTCTCAGATGCATCAGTGCTATGAAAGCTGATAGGTTTCAGCTACGTAAAGACTAAAGCATATAGTCCACGGACGCGTAGCTTTGTAGACGCGTATTTGTCACGACACGCTTTTTTTAAGGTGGGAAATCATCCAAAAATATCTCTCGCTTGTTAGGCTTTCACTGATTAAAACCCACTCCTGTTCCTTCTTTGCCCTCGTTCTCGGGGTTCTCTTTCGCATCACCCATGGCCCCGCTAGGCATCGACCCTGCTGGGCCCCTATGGTTGCTGTCTCCTTGAGGCGTGCGTGGAACGCTACGCGCCGTCGAAAATTTGGGCTTGGCTTGGACGGTTACGGTCAGACGGCGTGCTACCCATAGCTCGCCATCCGCAAGCCCACGCCAATGGTGGCCAGGAATCGAAATCAGAATCCTGGCTGGCTGGCCATTGCTCCGCGCGTGCGGCCGCCTCGTTTGCTAGCATTACTGCTTCGCAGAAGGAGGTGACCGCCTGCCACTCCTCCTCGCTCCGGACCATGGCCTGTGCCAAAGCCCGGATCATGGAAAGATATGCGTCACATCCGCGGAAAAACCTGAGTTGGCGCACGCACCAATAATATCTCCTGGGTACTTGGCTAATCCCTGTTGAGAGTGGCCACAGGGATAGAAATACGGTCGGGTGGATTATGAAATAGCAAAAAATTAAACTTCCCTCAGCAATAAAATACAGATGCAAACATAACAGACCGCAAAATTCGAAACTTTTCAAACCGTAAACGTTTAAAACAAACTTTTTACTGGAGTCTGTGAACTGATGGCTGGAGGTAAATATGCCAAGTTATAACTTTCGATACACCGGGCGACTTTCTAGCTAGATATTTATTTTGTTCTAAGATTTTAAAGTTGTGTCTTTTTTAGCAAAGTGGTTTCTGTTAAAGTTTTCGTCATCGACAACTTTTTTTAACAGTTTTTCATTCACACTTATCTGAAACTATGGCGTGTGCTATGTCGCTAAAAAAAAGAAGACATACATTTTGTTTCTTTGTTGGAAAAAACGGATAGTTGCATTTTTATTTTAATGATGGTGACGCCTAACACCAATTATTTTGTGCAGATATATGTATGTGAAATAAATGCGGCTACCCCAAGGCTCAGGGGAGCTACTGATGCGGTATAAAATGCGACTTATGGATTTTGGGCTAAATAAGAAAAATTGGGCTAGGAACCCACACTGACCTGGCTTCATCCGTCGAAATGAAGGCTTGATCTGTCCGGAACCGGGCACTCGAACTGGGCTGGTCACCATGCACTTTTAAACGCACTTTTTTTCAAAAAGTTTTCGTAACAACAGCTAGATTTTAACGCTCGTATCAATTCGCAAATCGGGATATAAGATGAATATATAAGCACTAGTTTATGTGCGCGGCACTTAAGGTGAAGTTTTAGACGGTAGTGAAAAGGTGTTCATCAAAACATCTGCCAAGCGACGCTTACACAGCAAAAAATAGCGTATGCACCATAATTATAGCAAATATAGTGTGCACATGAGAATGAGAGATAGGTGGGACGATTTTCCGTCATGCAAGGCATGTATTTCTACCCTAAAATTAAACGGCGATCTCTCGCGGCGGGCCTTGGTACAGGCCATGGTCCGGAGCGAGAAGGAGTGGCAGGCGGTCGCCTCCTTCTGCGGCGCAGTAATGCTAGCAAAGGAGGCGGCCGATCGCGTGAAGCAACGGTCCTCACGCCCCAACCGGCGCCGGGATTCCGATCCCGATTTCCGGCCACAGTACGTGCTGGTTTACGAACGGCGAGCAATGGGTGGCTCGCCATCCGACCGTCCGGTAACCGTCCGGACCGAGCCCAAGTCGTCGACGGCGCGTACTGTTCCACGCGCGCCTCAGGTAGATGTCAGCAAATTGTAGGGGCCCAGCAGGGTCGAAGCCTACTGGGGCCACGGGTAGTGTGAAAGCAAAGCCCGGGGCCCCGGTATGAAGGCAAAGAAGGAACAGGAGTGGGTTTTTTCTCAGTAAGAGTCTGATACTATCTCCCGCTCCGCCCAAGAGCGGGATTTGTCGTTAGATGATTTTCTCACCTAAAAATTTGAAGTAGGGTTGCCACAAATCTGTGAATTGACACAGCTAAAATGTTGTAACAAACTTTCATCAATTTTGGTTCTCCTGAAATCCTGACTCATTTAATGTTTTCAAATCAAACATTAACTTTTGGAATAACATCGAAGTTCCTTTGTAAACGTTTAAATGGTAAAAGATAATAGATAAATATTATCTCAAGACTTGGGTTTCATGGAGGTCTATCAGAAGGTTTAATCAATACAAGAATGAAATGAAATAATTTAATGTAAATATTGAAACCGACCCATGTATTAATTTTTAGAGGGCCACTATAAGTTTACAGGTATGTGGAACAGATTGTAAAGTACCGCCAGACGGATGTTATGTCTCGTCTGGGCAACTGCCCGATAGATGATTCCGGGCTTTTTTATATATTCAAATCGCATAGAAAACTCTAATTACGCGAAATAGGATTCCGTATTTTTTATAGTTCTTATGTGGCGCCAAAGATGTCACTGCAATTTTTTTTTTTCATTCAACTATCCCACAATGCCGTCTAGTCCCAAGCTAAGCACAGCTTGTTTTATAAGTACTAGACAACTGATAAACATACATAAAATATTTCTAAATACTTACATATTATAAATAAATTACACTCAGACACAGAACAAATGATTGTGCTCATCACACAAACATTTGTCCTGGGTGGGAATCGAACCCACGACCTCCGGCATAGCAGTCCAGGCCACTAACCACTAGACCAACCGGCTAGTCAATTGATTTTGAAATTAACTATTGCTTATTTTTAGCATATTGATGGCAAATTTCTTATCATTATTATTTTATCAAATTAAAATCCTTGCCTGGCCCAGTACTCGGCCACAGCAATACCGTCGGCTGCCGCTGTCAGTAGATCCCTACGTGAACAGGTAATAGGATAAGTGACGCGAGATGGAAGGTGGGACATAGTCCACGAAAGACGCCGAACAAACACGTGAGAATGGACATCCTCACGGCCTCCTGCGCGAACATAATTGCTTCGCAGAAGGAGGTGACAGTTTATCATTTCCTCTCCTCACCGATTTGACAAAACCTACCCTCTTTCGGCACTCGGGTGAAAATCTAGTTTATTTGGACTGGCCTGTTGGTCTAGTAGTTCGTGACACTGACTGCTATGTCGGAGGTCGTAGGTTCATTTCCCACCCAATACAAATGTTTGTGTGACGAGCACGATCATTTGTTTTGTGTCTGGGTGTAATTTGTCTATAATTTGTATATATTTAGCATATATAATCAAGTTTATTGATAGTCCAGTACTCATAGCAGAAGCTCTGCTTAGTTTGGGAATAGATGGCTTTGTGTGGGTTGTTGTTATTACTGCTTCTCAGAAGGAGATAACCGTTTCCCATTTTCTCTCACTCCTAACCAAGGTCAAGAGCAAAAGGTCACCGCCGCCGCGTGGCTGGAAAGACCTCACGGCTTCCTTACTTTCCGCATGACGTAGGTCCTCACCGAAAATGGTAAGTTCGGGAGGTTCCTGGACCGGATTCATGCCCAAGAGTCATTATTGTGTGGACCGCCCGGAGGACATGGTGGAGCACACGGTGAAGGTGTGCCTCGCCGGGGCAGAGAAAAACCGTGTCCTCGCGAGGGCAATCGGCGGCGGCGATCTCTCGCGTCGGGCCTTGTTACAGGCCATGGTCCGGAGCGAAGAGAAGTGGCAGGTGGTCGCCTTCTTCTGTGAAGCAGTAATGCTAGCAAAGGAGGAGGCAGCATAAGTGAGGCAACGGTCCTCAGCCCAAGACGGCGCGTACTGTTCCACACGCGCCTCAAGGAGATGTCAGCAATCCGTAGGAGCCCAGCGGGCTTGAGGCCTACTATGGCCAAAGGTCTGATTCTGAAAGCAAGACTCGGCCCTGGTACGAAAGGCAACGAAGGAAGTGGGTTTTTAGTCAGTAAAAGTCTGACACTATCCCCCGCTCCACCTAAATGTGACATTGAATGATTTTCCCACCGAATATACATAAGATATTAAAGGGATGGTGCTGTCTTAGGGTGTATAGCTCTATCCCCTTTTCTCGCTCGCATACTTGAAATTTTTACATGTCACGGTAAGGCCACTGCTCTCTTTCATAAACTTATTCAGCTATCAAAACCTCATTCCGCTGGCCCTCAGAGACTTACGTCAGCAAAATTTACAGGAAGCTGCATGCAACTGAAGCTGCGGATGTTGATCTAACTTCTCTAATTAACGAAGTTACTAAGAATAGTTTGTGAGGCTTTTACAACCGAGACGGAACTGAGACTTTTTGAAGGGATTAATACGTGTGGTATAGGGTTTAATTTGAGCTATGCGAATCTTCAGAACTCCCGAGGGTTCTTCTTCTTCCTACCCTTATCCTATATTACTTGGGATTGGCGCAACACGTTCTTTTCTTCTATTCTATCTAGCCCCCCTAGCCAAGTTACGATCGTTTCGTTTGCGTCGAACATCTAGAGTAGGCCACGCCTCCGATTCCTATTCCTATGTAGGACTGTATCTGAACTAAGTGGCTAAATTTATATTGGTTTCAAAGCGAAACATATATTACAAATCTAAAACTTTATAATAAATCCCAAAGCAAAACTAATGCTTCAGTTAAATGGCATTCGTTTGCATAGTAACCAGTTAGGGCATGTGCCTGATATTTGGATCAAACTTCCTTAATTAGAGAACTCCGTGTGATATCCGCGGCACATCTGCGAGTAATAGTTTGTAGGGTGTTACTGCGTTGGCGAGTTGAGAGATTATCTTTGATTTATTTTCTGAGTTTTACGAAATATGGATGTGGGAGTTTTTATTTTATCACTTTGTCAGGTTTACAGGCGATTTCGGCGGTCTCTCCAATCCAGTGACTTTAGCTCTAGCTGGAACGCCCATACCGATCTGCTCTGACTTTCGGTACCTCGGGTCACTCATCCAAGGGAATGGTGAGGTAGACCGGGACGTAATACATCGGATCAACGCAGGATGGATGAAATGGAGACAGGTCACGGGAACAACTCGTGACCCACGGATGCCCCTCAAGTTGAAGGGTAAAATCTACAAGTCCGTGATAAGGCCTGTCATACTGTATGGATCAGAATGTTGGGCTGTGAAAAAGACGGATGAAAAAAGATTGCATGTAGCGGAGATGAGAATGTTAAGATGGATGTGTGGTGTGACGAGAATGGATAAAGTGAGAAATGAATATATTAGGGGAAGTTTGAAAGTGGCGCCAGTGACTGAAAAGTTGAAAGGGAATCGTTTGTCTTGGTATGGTCATGTAAAGAGGAGGGATGAAACGCATGTTACTAAAAGAGTTATGAGTTTACATGTGGATGGATGGAGAGGAAGAGGGAGGCCAAAGAAAAGATGGATGGATTGTGTGAAGAGTGATATGAAAGAAAAGGAAGTTAGTGATAGCATGACGAGTAACAGGGCAGAGTGGAAGAAAAAAACGTGTTGCGCCGACCCCAAATAACACGGGATACGGGCAGGAAGATGATGATGATTTTGTCAGGTTTACAGGGCCTCAAGTCTGCTATTACAATAGTATCAGAATGGTCTATCATTGACTTCATAATTGTTGATTTTGACCAAGTTTGGTAATCTACTAATATAATGGCGTCATTATGACTTTCCAATGGTCAACCACTGACAATTCATTGAAAGAAATGGCATAGAATGGTAATCTCATACATAATGACAAATTAATATTTGACGTTTGCGGACAACTGCCAATATTTTGACAGTTCCTTTGGTCAGTGAATTACCATTAGAACGTCATTGTGCAGTCATTGCTTTTAATTTGTATCGAGACAACTGGATATTGTCATTCTACCACAAGATCATTGACCGATCAATGATCGACCATTATGAATTATCAGATTACGAACTTTTAGCAAAATGACAATGGGATCGTGTTGGAATGACGAATTTATAAAAATGGCAGACTTGGGCCCCAGTATTCTCGACATGTCTACACAACTGGAAAGAGGTTACTCGATACATGTGCTGCCAAATACTACAAAAAACTGGGCAAGTGCGAGTCGGACTCGCGCTTTGAGGGTTCCGTACAAACTTACCTATGTAAATAGTTCAATTCCCGAATGGAGTTTCGAAGATTTTTTCGAATTGCAATTATTTTTTTGTGATGCAACAACAAATTTACTGTTTTCAGATTTATTCCTATACCTGTGCAATAAGATCTTGATTTATGCCAAATTTCAAGATTCTGGGTCAACTGGAAGTACCCTATGAGTTTTGATTTCCTTGAGAGTGACGAAATATACGTTTTTTACGACAGGAATTTGAGGCGTTGCCGACTCAAAGCGATCAACGAAAAATAATCAAAACGAAACTGTCGTAACTTGGCTAGGCCTACTGAATAGTTTAGCGCTCACTTTAGGATGTTTAGCTTTAGGATTGCGGACAACGAGCGATGGGTAGTTTGCCGTCCGATCGATCGGTAACCGTCCGAATCGAGTCCGAGTAGTCGACAACGCGTAACAAAAACGTAAGTAACTCATAGGTGTGGTTTTAGTCAGTAAAAGGCTGCTACCCGATGCTCGCCGTCCGCAAGCCCGCGCCTACTATGGCTGGAAATCAGGATCAGAATCCCGGCGGCGGTTTGGGCGTGAGGGCCGTTGCCTCACGCGATCGGCCGCCTCCTTTGCTAGCATTACAGCTTCGCAGAAACTGACACTGATATAATAACCCTAATAATAATAAAATATCAATATAATAATCTAATATGATCTAGGGCCTTGATAAAATTCGGTCTACATTCTAGACACATTTCAGGTGCCAGACAACGTCAAAGTTGTCTCAAACTTCCACTAATATTCTGTCTACATTAAACTATAGGTATACATTAAACACATCCACTTTAAACGGACCTCTCATTGTATGGAAAAATCGTGGAATACCAGGTCAAGTGAAACTGGAAATGAATAGTTTGATGTCATCGTAGGTACTTATAGGCAAGAACTTTCAGATATCACTTCAATTCTAATTAGTGAAGTTTAATTTCGTGAAAGGAATGTAGCTATATCAATTTATACTTGACAAGTTTTTTTTTTTTCGGTGAGAAAATCATCTTATGACATGCTCTTGGGCGGAGCGGGAGATAGTATCAGACTTTTTCTGACTACAAACCCACTCCTGTTCCTTTGTTGCCTTTCGTACCAGGGCCGAGTCTTCCTTTCAGAATCAGACTCTTGGCCCCAATAGGCTTCGCTGCTGGGCCCCTACAGTTGCTGACATCTCTTTGAGGCGCGCGTGGAACAGTATGCGCCGTCGACGACTTGGGCTTGGTCCGGATTGTTACCGGACGGTTGATAAGCTAGCAGATAATTATTGGAAAAAAAAAAACTTTTTTTAAACGCTAATTTAACTTATAATATTTTGGCCCGCAACGTGTGGCTGGGGACTCTAAATGGGGACCCATGGGGACGCCCGTACAAGTTGGTACGGGACAAACTCCGCCCCTGGGCTCCCCCGCTGACGCAGAGTCTCCGGCCCCAGCTCGTGGAGGGTGTGGTGAGCACTCTGTTTCCCACGCGAGGGGAACACTCTCCCCCGCCCATGGCTCCGCCAGCAGCGGTGTCCGACGCGGACCACGATGGCGACGACGACGACAACGCTCCAGAGGTGACCGAGGTAGAGATGAGAATGGCGGTACGAAGGCTGAGTGCCAAAAATACCGCCCCAGGACCCGACGGCTTGCCTGGGAAGGCATGGGTCCTGGCCATGGAGGCTCTCGGGCCTCGACTAAGAGGGCTCTTCAGCGCATGCATGGAGAGGGGCCAGTTCCCACTTCGCTGGAAGACGGGGAAACTGGTCCTCAAAGCGAAGCCGGGGCGCCCCGCGGACTCTCCGTCCGCGTACCGGCCCATTGTGCTGCTTGACGAGGTGGGCAAGCTCTTTGAAAGAGTAATTGCAGACCGCCTCGTCGCACACCTAACACGGGTGGGGCCGGATCTGGCGGACGGCCAGTTCGGCTTTCGCAGGAGGCGCTCCACGGTGGACGCCATCATGTGCGTGCGAGCTCTCACGGCGGGGGATGCAGTGGCCCGGGGCAGGTATGTCGTGGCGGTGTCTTTGGACATCGCCAACGCCTTCAACTCCCTGCCCTGGAGTAGCATTGGGAGGGCACTCCGCACCCGACTACCTCTGTCGTTTGGTCGAGGCGTACCTGTCAGAAGGTACATAACCTACCCTGGTCACCAGGGGGAGTGGGAACGTCGAGAGATGTCGTGCGGTGTTCCGCAGGGATCGGTACTAGGGCCGCCCTTGTGGAACTTCGGATACGACGACGTGCTGCGCGGCGGGAGGTCGCCGCGCAGCGACGACGGGGTCAGCGTGGTCTGCTACGCAGACGACACGCTGGTCCTGGCGCAGGGAGAGTCGTACCAGGCGGCGGTCGAACTAGCGACACGCGGGGTTGCGACAGTCGTTGGCAGGATCCAGGAGCTGGGACTCGAGGTGGCATTGCACAAGTCCGAGGCCATGTGCTTTCACGGCCCTCGGAACGCGCCACCACCGGGTTCCCAGCTAACGGTGGGAGGAGTCCACATCGGCGTCGGGTCAACGATGAAGTACCTGGGACTCGTTCTCGACAGCCGATGGGATTTCGACGAGCACTTCCGACGTCTGGCTCCCAAACTAAATCGGACTGGGGCTGCCCTCGGGCGGCTCCTGCCCCACCTTGGGGGTCCAGACGCCTCCTGCCGGAGGTTCTACGCGGGAATCGTTCGGTCCATGGCCCTTTATGGCGCACCGGTGTGGGCGCCAGGGCTGCGGAAGCAGCCGGCGGCCCGGCTGAACGCGTGCCAGAGGGTCATGGCCATACGGATGGTGCGAGGATACCGGACGATTTCCCACGAAGCGGCGAGCCTCCTTGCTGGCCAGTCACCATGGGACCTGGAGGCAACAGTCCTTGCACTCATGCACGAACGGCGCATGCAGATGCAACGCCGGGGCGAAACTCCGTTGCCACGACAAGTCGCAGCATGGCGGACAGAGCTCCAGATGATTTTCCCTCCAAATAAAAAAAAAAAAAACTTATAATATTTTTATCCCGGGAGATTTTTCCTTTGGTTTTTTCTTTAGTATTATCACGCGGGCAAAGCCACAATAGCTAGTAAAATCATTTATTTTTATTTATTTTACTGAAATTAGCACACAATAATGTGCCGACGTCTTTGTGACGATACCGTCACCGGCCCATGCTGAAAACCAGCGCTGTGGACTCGCTGCTGGTCGCATTATGCGTATGATCACGGTATTATGCTGAGCGTTCGGCCGTTTTGCGCGGACTTTGCGCATATTTTTCAAAAAGAATGTTTATACTTTTTAAGTTGTAAGTTGTATAATTTGTTAGTCCTGAGATTGCGTCTTTTCCGCCAAATACTCTGTTTTTTCTTTTTATAAAAATTTATCAAAATAAATACACAATCTCGTGACATCCAGGTTAGACTTGATGCTGACTCCAACATTGGTTTCCGGAGCTCTTTTTCATTCATCTTTTCTTTCTAACGAGTCATCCATTGTTTTTTGGTACATAATCAGCATTATTTGAGTCATCGTCAGAATTTGTAACTTTGTAGGTAAGTATTATATGCCGACACCGAGCTACCCGTTGCTCGACGTCCGCAAGCTCGTGCCCACGGTTGCTTGAAGTCGGGTCGGGGTCCCAGTGGCTGGTGCGTGAAGACGTCCGTTCCCTCACGCGTGCAGCCGCCTGCTTTGCTAGCATTACTGCTTCGCAGAAGGAGGCAACCACCGCCTATACTAGGTGTATGAGCGGCTCCGGACCATGGCTTGTACCAAGGTCCAAAATGGAACCTAAGGTTGTGACGTTAAGACGTTGATATAGCACATATAGGTATATTTTTAAGTTGTGGAGGGCAGATAGGCAGTGAACTCAGGCATAAAAAATATTATTTATACAAATAATCCTATGCACCTCTATATGTCTGTACCTATCTGCTGGCCTCAAAAATTCTTGAACATAGATTGTAGAAAGAAATACCAATATTACCAACATTAATAAAAAAAACAACTGAAAAACAATAAACAAACGAATATAACAAACAAAAAAAAAGCATATAACATGACACACATACACACACCCCCGTACCCGTACTCGTGTACCCATTTGTACATATTTGAATATGTAAAAAGAACTCATAGGGCATAAAATAATTCGTCCATATTGATGTTAATGGAAAAAGTGCCCAGAACGCTGGCAGCATTGCCACGCTGGATAGCAATGCTGATTCGTTGACCGAAGAAAACCCCAGCCGTCTAGTCATGCGAAGAGTCGACCAGCTGTTTGCTGATATCGTGAATAACTCGATGAGCGCTGGGACCCCATGGCCCTAGTGTTTCAACCCCAAACGGCTTCATCTTAAAACCTCTGATGAGGTTTATTATATTTACGCCGTTTGAGGTTTAAATACCTATTAAGCTATTATATTTAATAGTTAAGATGTATATGATATGATGATATATATTCAATTAATAAAGAAATTTACTGTTACAATTTTTTGTTTATTTTTATATTTGTTTTTGTTTGACTCTGTTGAGGCCGGAATCAAAAGGCAATAGACAATCTAGACAACTGCGTTATCTATGGTCATATGGTGCAACACAGTTATGGCCGATACACACATGGCCTGATAGGGAAACTGGTTTTTGTATTTTTATAACGAATTGTGCGTTTATTCAGGCAGAATAAACATGTTTTCTTTCTTTCTTCTTCTTTAATTTTTCCCAAATCACTAGCCCTAAAAATTCTTCAACACAGATTTAAAAAAATATATTACTGAACCAATTTTTCAATATTTCATTTCCAAATAACACGTCAACATTATTCCATTAAATCCAACTACAATTTTAGGGTTTTATGAAAACGTGGTTGCAAAAAAAATCTGTCAAAAATGTCATCACGGTAAAAGAGAAAACATGTCACTGGTTCCGTTTATTTCCAGATTAATAACGGATGCTGCTACATGCGGAGTCCTCTGAGAATTGTGTACGTATTAATTATTCTGAGTAGTATGTCCTGAAGCCATTGAATTTTTATGTCATTTATACTCAAGGGTGATGCAGATTTATGTCTGTGATTTTTTTCTGCAATGATGACGATATTTAGGTCCATTCTATTTTATTCTTTGTTGTCTTTTTTTTAGGTGGATAATCATCCAGTGACTTCTCCTACTCTTGTTTTTTACGATTTCATGTATGTTCTGTAAAGAAGACTGACTGTGATACTCATTTTGAAGAAGTGTCTCCACCACCAGGTGCAGACTACCTCTATCCAGTTACAAAAGGTTACTATATAAAGTTTTATCTAGGTTTTTTTAGGTGTGATATCATCTAATGATTTTTCTCGCTCTAGGGCGGAGCAGGATAGCGTCAGACTTTTACTGACTAAAACCCACTCCTATGTTCTTTTATTGACTTGCGTTCCAGAACCCCAGGTTTTCCTTTCAGCCGTGAGAAACACAGTGTTGATGTATTTTTAAGTTTTATTATTTAAGTTTTTATATTATAACTGTGTGTATCTGTGAGCCAAATAAACGTGTTTTATTTTTTTCTTTCTTTCTTTCAAAAGCGACCTTATGGCCCCAGTAGGCTTCGGCCCTACTGGGCCACTACAGTTTTGCTGACATCTTCTTGAGGCGCGCTACATGCTAAACACTACGTGCCGTCGACGACTCGGGCTCGGTCCCGAAGGTTACTGGACAGCTGGACAGCGAGCTACCCATAGTTCGCCGTCCGCAAGCCCATGCCTATGGTGGCTAGAAATTGAGGTAGAGATTCGGCGGCTGGGACGTGAGGAAGTTCGTTCCCTCACGCATGCGGCCGCCTCCTTCGCTAGCATTACTAATTCGCAGATGGAGGCGGCCGCCTGCCATTTCTTCTCGCTTCGAACTATGGCCTATATTCTTTGTGGTCTAGTATCCGCACTTAGTTCTTGGTGGCCCATTGCACCTAGGCCATGGCCGCCTTCATTCCAACCTCTCTACAAAAGCAGATGAGTCCTTCAAGTTTGCTCAAAGCATCTATGAGTAAATTCGGTGCTCCCAAGGTTCGTCACATTTCACTGACGGCTGCGCACTCAATAAGCACGTGCCCGATAATCTCCTTCAGCTCTGTACAAAAAACTTTCGGTGATACTCATTGAAAAGAAGTATTTATTCAGTGAACAGTGTCTGGTGATGAACCCCGCCAACGGGCGCAGGCTACCTCTGTCCAGTCACAGAAGGTTACTGGTTTGGATTCCATCTAGGTGTGGCATGGCTTCTTTGGCTTGTCTGCACCCTTCCAGAAACTACCGCTTTTCCCCTATGTGTTTTATGTGTCGTAGCCACGCAGCTGACCAAAGGGTATTCTTACAATGGGTTCGGGCCCACGACCTCTGGCATAGCAGTCAGGGCCACTAACTACTTTACCACAGGCCAGTCAAGGTCTAACAAAAATCATCTTAGTGATAACCTTTTAGTATTCTTTGCAAATTATGCTAATGTATGTCATATCAAGGTCGTGAGTATTGCCGGCAAATAACAGGAAAAAATAAAAATAACTCTGTTACGATCAAACGTCGGAAATGACAAGCTTTTCTTGGAATGGTGTGTGTTGGTATGCTACCACTCGCTTTACCCAGAGCAGGAGAATTTATTTGATGATTTCCCACCCTTAAAAAATGACATACAACGTGTAAAATTATAAACGCATATCCTAAAGTAGTTTGTTCAGACGGCTCTTAAATAAATTTTAGCTGTTTTTGAGGTTAGTACATTATTTTATCTTTAAATAATTAAAAATATTTTGATTGGGTGTATGTGTGTGTTACCAAAGTAGTGCAACGATACATGGTTATCATCATACTACTTTGGTAGCGTAGAAATTAGAATCCTAAATACAGATTAGGATAGCTAATTTCTTAAAAAAGAAACAGGGCAAGTGCGAGTTGGACTCGCTCACTGAGGGTTCCGTAAAAACTTACCTATGAAAACGGTTCGATTCTTGAATTGAGTTACAAAGATTTTTCCGAATGGCAACAAAAGTTTTTTTTTGTGATGTAACTATAAATTTACAGTTTTCAGATTTTTTCCAATACTTTTACTATGAGACGTTGCTTCAAGCCAAATTTCAGGTTTCTAGGTCAACGAGAAGTACCCTATGAATTTTGATTCCCTTGAGAGTCGAAATTTACGTTTTTTGCGACATTAACGGCCGTATCTTTTATTTTCGTTAACTCAGAAGTTTGATTTTTTTCACAGCTACAAGGGACCGCAGACCTAAGTATATACATTTAATTT
This sequence comes from Mythimna vitellina, assembly GCA_949316375.1. Taxonomy (NCBI): domain Eukaryota; kingdom Metazoa; phylum Arthropoda; class Insecta; order Lepidoptera; family Noctuidae; genus Mythimna; species Mythimna vitellina. Next base: position 4,547,704 of record OX438708.1, on the reverse strand, counting down.
CAACTCGATACCTCCACGTGTTCCCGAGATAAAGTATTGACAGACAGCCAGACGGACAACAAAGTGATCCTATAAGGGTTCCGCTTTTTCCTTTTAAGGTACGGAACCCTAAAAAAAAACTAGTACAAAACAAAACATTAGAAATTCACCACCATCATTTTAAAACATCTAAATCCAACAACCCATCATCTCCAACCGATATCCCTCTGAGATTAACCTAGAAACAAGCGGGGGTATGGTGAGGCGCCATCTATCGCTAATCGCTAGCCGTTGACAAGGTTATTGATGAGCGGGCAATTAATCATGATCACTTGTCCGAAGGGGTTCAGTTTTACTTAACGCCAGTTTGCTTTTTGCGATTTATTTTTGGGAAAGGTTTTTTGAATATAAGGGAAATGGTTTTTTTTTTGTTTTAGATTACTGTTCTAGAATTAAATTTTAAAGTGTACAGTTTGTTACCATTTCTGCCTTTCTGTATCTTTTTGTGTCCTGAAATTGTGCTTACAGCCTCTAACATCTTATATATACGTATTTACTACAAAGCAGTGATAATAATGTCTTATTCTGATTTAAATGATAATCATTCTGATTTTGATGATATGTTGATTTATCTGATTTTGTCTCATTTGAATGTCTGATTTCAATTTGTTTATTTTGATTTTAATCTTTTGATTGGTTTATTGTGATTTTTAACCGACTTCAAATGAAGGAGGAGGTTATCAATTTGGTTGTATGTTTTTTATTTTCATTTTTTATGTGTACCTCAAAACTCCGTCGTTTATGGACCGATATGTATATTATTATTTTTTATTTCTCTTAAAGGATATGTTTCCAGATTGGTCCCATTTTTTTGAAAATCCAGTTCTGATTATGGAATCCATGAAGAATCGAGGGAACTCCTCAAATATTATAGGCAATCATATAGTGATTTTAGTATTTTCACCGAGAACTTAAGCATTTACAGGCAAAAAATAACATTCGATGAAGTGGAACCAATAAAAAAAACCAGAAATGGCCAACGGAACTACATACTCACATAGATATCACAATGAAGATAGTTATGCGACTATGACAATACAAATAAATAAATTGTTCTGAATAGTAGCCCTAATGACGATGATGAATAAGGCAGGAGTATGTGGATGATGATGGAGCCGGAAGATAGGCACTGGAACTTTGTAATTAATCAATGTATCCTAGCCGTGTTTGGGCTTATTAGAATTATCTTATAAAGATGGAGCCGTAAGATGGAAGGTAGATACAGGAATTTCATAATAAAACAATGTAACCTAGCAGTGTTTAAGTTAATTGGAATTGTAATTAGAAATAGGCACTCTGGTTATAAGCGTATCGTAACTAAAAAGCGTGAAATAAAAAAACTTTTTACAAAAAAAAACCGACTTTACTAAAAGGATCAAAATAACTTCAATTTTGGAAGTCGGTGTTAAATAAAAAACAAACAATACCGAGAAACATCGACTTCTGAAATTAAAGTTATTTTGATACTTTTATTGTTTTTTTTTAATGAAGTCAATTATTATTATATCTTTTTAGGTTTTTTTTATTTAGAAACAGTTCACCGGTGTCGGAAGTAGGGTTTTTCTCAGCTTGTACGAGATTCTCGTCATGTAGGATGATGACATCGACGATCATTGCATGGCGCGTTAATCGGTCTATCACCACTATATCCGGATTATTGGCTACAATAGTCCTGTCAGTGATGATAAATCGATCCCAGTACAACGTGACATGGTCATTTTCGAGAACTGGGTCTGGCACATACTTGTAATACGATACCTCAGAATCCACTAGGTTGTATTTCGACTGGCCTGTTGGTCTAGTGGTTAGTGACTCTGACTGCTATGCCGGAGGTCGTGGGTTTGATTCCTACCCAAGACAAATGTTTGTGTGATGAGCACGACCATTGGTTCTGTGTCTGGGTGTAATTTATCTATAATATGTATGTACTTAGAAATATTTAAGTATGTTTATCAGTTGTCTAGTACTTATAACACAAGCTCTGCTTAGCTTGGGACTAGACGGTGTTGTGTGATAGATGTGAAATATTATACCCGAGACCCGTAACACAGGTTCCACCTGCTATGGTCTCCTATCTTCCTTCTGCAATTTTTTTCTTATAAGCTGTACAAATGTTATTTTTACGGGCCCACAGCTCACAAAAATATTATTTAAAAAAAATTCAAAGTTTGATGAACCCTGGAATATGACCCTGACAGAACGGTCGACATCGGCTCAGTTACCAAAGAAAAACAAACATAATCTATTACAATTTAAAGCTGATCCAATCAATCCACTTAGCCTTTCACAATTGTATTGGGTTTGGCATTCAGTCACCGGCTGTAGCCGAATATCAATATTTTCATGGTCACTAAATATCTATTAGAAAATCAGGATCAATTGCCGAAATAAACCAGTTTTGGTGCAGCCGTGACACAACACACAGCGTTAGATTTTTTATAATTGTAACTTCAATTTTATTTTTCTTTTTATCAGTTGTTAGATAAATAATCGCTGACTGTACCTGTTTTCATACTAAAATGAAATTTCACATGTTTGTAAAGTATATTCCACAAACTATGATCAAATATTACCATGAGCAAAAATTTTGTTAAATGGATGATCATCATGATAACGTTCAAAAGCTAGATATATGGTTTCTATTGGTCATTCTATATGACTTGACTTAATGTCCTATGTCCTCTAGATGGGGTAGAGGGCGTCCACAGTTATCCTCCGTCGCGAACGGTCTTGAGTTTCACGCTTCACCTCGTTCCACGTCATTCCGTTGCTCGCCGCTTTTGCCAATACTGTGCGACGCCAAGTTTGACGGGGACAGCCACGTCATTCTTTAAGAATGTAGCTAAAGAATCTTCACAAATACGCTTACTCTTTTCGAGTGATTAAGAGTATAGAATAGATGGTAAAGTTCTTTTGCTGCTATTGTGTTTGCACAATATATACATGTGCGTGTTTAGATAAATTCTATTAGCCAGTCCAGAAGTTAGTACGCAACTAAGTTTTTTATTTAAATAGATAAATATTTGAATGAAAAACATAGATTAACTGATAGCCTTATGGCTATCTAATCTAAATACTCAAACTTCACCGATGTAACCACATCGATGAAAAGTTTGAGTAATATAATAGCATAGCATAGTCGGCCTTATAATGTTCCCACTGTTAGGACACAGGCCTCCTCTCTAGGAGAGGGTATGGGCCGTAACGCAGGCCCAGTGCGGGTTGGTGGATGTCACATGCCTTCAAATTTTTGGTTCTTGGACACACCTGTTTCCTCACGATGTTTTCTTTGACCGTTTTGAGAGCAGTGGTGATGAAATAAATTACACAAATTAATGCGCCTGGCTGGGTTTGAACCCGCGACATACAACTCATAAGTCGGGGCTTTTACCACTCGGAGTAATATAATGTATAAGTATCTAAATATGTGAAATTTTTTTTTATCGCCAGTGCTTTTCGTATTTTTGCAAGCATTTTTGTTTCTTTATTATACATACATACATCTGACATTAAATAGTTCAGAGGTTTGCCATTAATTATTGTTTTTATGTATTGCGTGTATTTGTGAATAATTTGATGACATTTATTCTCACTCAATTATATTTTGTACGCCATTAAGAAAAACATGACAGTGATTCAACTGAACTTTATGTAACATCTTTCATTTATATGTATACTCATGTTTTAGCAAAATGAATAAACTTGCAAATATAAATTTATACATACTAACAGTATTTAGAGTTCAAAAACAATGTCAATAAGATCGCCAAAAGACGCAAGTCTAGATAAAGTGATAAAAATAATAATACACACAAAAATATGGGCTATATACATGTTAATATAGCTCGCTCATCAAACTTGCCCGCCATATAAAGAGCAAAATTCATAGCCAACATGAAAGTATGATATAAGTATGACATCGTAAAATCAACCCAACTTGACCCGCCTTATATCTTCTAGTTTTATATGTTTTATGATATCTCATAGTTTTATGTTTGGAAGCTGGTTTAAAGGAAAGGCGACATTGGGATTGTCACTTTGTACAAAATTTTTGAAGTTACAGAATATTGTGGTAAATAAATTATTACGAGATATAGGAATCGCCTTATCATCGACAATTACAATTTCAGTGTAAAATACAGTTAGTAATTGTCTCACCGAAACATGATTTTCAACCAAATCAAAGCTATAGGCTCTCCTTCTAGTTTCGGCAAAATTCAAAACAAAAAATATTTTGAATATTATATACCAATATAACAGAATATAATGGAATTTATTCGACACAGTCAACACAATACAATACCAACATGAAAAAATAATAAAAAAGAGTACAGACATATAGTACAGTTATGCTGAGCGTACATTTACAAAATACAAAAAAAATATTTGTTTACTGCAAATACGTATTTTATTTTTTGACATGTTTACTTTACTAAATAAATTACATTTTGTAAATTATATATTTACTTTTATTATTGTGAACGTGAGAACAATGTTGATTGCTTTTTTTTCCTTTTCGGTAATTTTAACGTATGTCTGGCAATTTGAATATATTCTGCGGTCTACCCAAATGTCTTTTCCTTGGCATTGTTCGTCAAGTCGTTGAGCTCCTTAGTAGTCCTGGGTTGAGCTTTATGAATACTGACAAATGCTTGCATTGACTGGACAGGTCCACTCAAATCTGTATGGTTCTTTCTTCAAAAGACCATCTCGGACAAATCTGCACTGTTCTCATGTGATTTGACCATTACATATTTACTGTATGGACTTTAAAAGAGACTTTGACCCCTGAGTTTGTTTCGGTGTTTCTTCTCAGGGTAGTCAGCTAGGAAACACCGGCCTCATCTAGTTTAAAATGACGAAAAAAAAAATTGACACATAAATGTGTTTTTTTAAACCTACTTACAAAATAGATATCATTTATCATTATTAATGCAGCTTTTAAAATCAAGCAGCGACTTCATATTAAATTAAATTTCGGAAACACTCACTACATGCTTTAACAGCGTACTGAATAAAATTTTACTTCCAACTTACACCTGTAATAACAAAACTGGGTTCCGTAACGATAATTATAGGAGCAGCTATTTGATGTACCCAAAAATATTCTGTCTCTTATATTTTAAACCAGTTCTCATCGAATTTTATTTTAAATAGATAAGCAATCATGGACAAGATAACATATTTGTGTTTTGTTTTTGGTTTGGTTTAATAGTAATATGACTTGTATATATATTTTAACCGAATAGTCATTTTAAAAGCGATATCAATATCTAAGATATATTCATCTCGTAGCATTTTCTCAATATTATAATCGTCTGTTGTACTTGTTCTCAAATAAATTAGACTTGATTTCTAGTCAACCGAAAAAACATCAATATTGAGTTTTAACTGTCTGTTAAAAAGAACCTAATTGGCTTTAGTACATTATGAGAAGCAGTGCACAATTCACAGACCAACATTGAAAACTCTGAACTTTGTAAATATTCCACACGCTCTTCCATAAAATAACAAAAGAATAACAACAAAACTTTGAAATAAGACCGGTCTAAAACGTGAACCTTGCGAAACCCCTCATAAAATTTCCAAAACTATTCATATTTTTGTAACTCCAGAAGTTATTCAACTTTGAAATAGATATTTGGATGGAACCCTAAAAAGTTAGACAGGAGGGGCCGCCACTAAAATGCTTTACCACACCATCCATCATAAGTTGGTCTATCAAACGCGTTAGACGAAACAGTAAATGTTGAGACAGAGATGAAATGGAGGGGTCTCGACGTCTGGTCACATCTGCTCTTGAAACTTATATCTAGACGTAATGTTTTATTTGACGCAACAGCGGGGAGAGACATAAAGTAAGGAATTGGGTTGCTTGCTACGAGCGTAAAAGTACCAAAGTTAGGACCATGTATGACGTAATCTTTGTGAAAAATCGTTCAGTAAAAACATTTTGTTCTGCCAAATTTGATAGCAGAAATTGTATGTTATTGTGAATCGCATAATTTTACTATAATATAAGTGTGCTTGTGATTTTCTATACAACGTGTTTTTTTTATTATTTCGTTGTTTAGTGATAAATATAGGGAAATAGGTAACTGATTAGTTATTTTAAGTTAGTCTGCTTCTACATAAATCATATATTTAATTGATCCGTTCTAAAATTGGAACGATGAAAAAAAATCCTGTAATTATTAGATGGATTACGAAGCTTTCAGGTATAATATGTAACGTATAATTAAATTCTCTAATTAATTATTGCCTGTCAATCAAAGTAAAATTGATAATGTTTCTAATGAGAAATATGTTTCAGATTTCGGCAAAACTAACATGATACTGTAATATTTGTAGTATCAAATTCATTAATGACTATTAGACTCAAATATTTTAATCACAAGTGCCTAAAATTACATCATTATATTCTCATATAAATTCCTCTCTTTAATTTTTATTTTATTTCAGTTAATAAATATCGGACTCAGTAATGAGATATGGAAAAGTTATAGATACGTACACTCTCATAACTTATATTTTTAATTAAATGTGTCCCTACGTATTTGCTACATAAAAATTTGTTGACAAAAACATGATAATAACGAAAAATAAACTTGTACAAACATCTAATGACAACGTTATTCTCACTTAATAAAAAACTTTTTCGGGAAAACTCGCTCCTCCCTTGATCCCATAATTACCAGAACTCACTGAAATATATTTTCCTTTGTGCAAAAGAACTTTGCAGATTCCTCTTTCTAAGCCAGGAAAATATTCCTAGAAATTTTTCCATCGGAGTAAAAAGTCCTGTTGCCATTAACTCAAGTTACATCAAGTTGAACCGACTTACCGTGATGTCTTGTGAACGCTACCCTTAAGTGCGTGTTGAGTATTACTTTGGAAGCTTAAGACGTGCTCAAACTTTTTCAAGAACAAGATTTTTTACTGTAACGTTTGTTTACTTTGATATCCAACGTTATATTGCAAAAGTTAAGCTTAAAAGATTTTCATATGAATGCTGCAAAGGTTTTAAGAATTGAGAATTTTCGAGCTTCGGAGACAATGGAATTTGCAAGGTATCGTCTTATAATCTTTGCATTTTGAGAGTCATTTGGAAGAATTTGGGGATTTAAATACTTGCTGACGATCCGTCGGATAAAAGAATGGTATCACCTTTAATTTTTATTTTAGAAATAAAAAATATTACTAGGAAGTTGTTTGATAAGCTACCTTTCTCCACCCAAAGCGATTCTTTGCTCTAGAAAAGCGAGAATGAGAGGGTGTGATCGAATTTTGTTGACTGAAATCCACCTATGTTTCTTTAGTTACCTTTTCAGGGCAGCAATAACTCTTTCAAAAATTCTCTATTACAAATAATGTATATAACTTTCTGTTAACTTATGATCTTAGAATGGTATTAGCAGAAATAACATTAATTTCAAAATACAACATTATTTTTAGTTTAAACGAAACCTGAAATTATTTGTTCAGAATCAGTAACTGAGTGGATTCCAATAGTTTTTACACCATGTTATATTTTTTTCCAAAAATATTTTAAAAAGTCACAAGTTGGACACCACCGACACTAAGTACAACACAGGTCACGGCAGGTCATAGCGGGTATTAGGCGACAACAAACAGCTGGGTGCAATTGCAAAACAAACCCTCAGTCGCCTGGATGACCCGGTGACAATATATTTTTGCTGACATAACAAACTTATAACTGTGATTTTACATGATACAGTTATGAAATTTTAAACATAGATTCTTTACATAAAAATACTAGACACGTGTTTCGCATATACTAAAACTAACGTGGTATAAGTGATTTTTCCATAGATTTGCAGTCACTGCTTTAATGTTATTCTATGAAATTATCGTTTAAGTTTTGGTGCAAAACAACAAATTATTTGCATTTGTACCAGCTTTAGCCAGCGCCAGCAGTTTCATGCGTATGTCATCATCTGGAGAGATGATAGTTTCAGAAAACGCTAAGAGAACCTTTTTCCAACTAACTCAGGCTCGGCTGCCAGTCTATCCGGGTGTGGCTGAATACCTGTGTTCTACATGGAGCGGCTGCCTATCAGACCTCCCAGAGCAACCCAGTTACTGGACAGCACGATACTCTTTGGTCATTTCCTTTAACAGACTTTCTGACGTCTACAAATAACAAGATTACTTACGGTCTTTTTGGCCTCGCACAAATTTGATTTGTTTTTTTTAGGGTTCCGTACCGGGACCACGGGTAGTGTGAAAGTGAAAACCGGGGCCCTGGGATGAAGGCAAAGAAGGAACAGGAGTGGGTTTTTAGTCAGTAAAAGTCTGACAATATCTCTCGCTCCGCCCAAGAGCGGGATTTGTCTTGAGATGATTTTCCTACCCAAATCCCACAAAAAAACAAAATCCTCAAAAGAAAAAAAAATAACCCGAGATAAAGGGTTTTGACAGACAGACAGACAACAAGACCCTATAAGGTCTTGTTGTCTGTCTGTCTGTCAAAACCCTTTATCTCGGGAACGGGTGGAAGTATCGAGTTGAAATTGAAACCACATACTCAATTTTACTGTGAAATATACTGAAAATACTGTGAAAAAATCAAACTTCTGAGTTAACAAAAAAGAAGATGCGGCCGTTTATGTCGCAAAAAACATCAAAATTCATAGGGTACTTCCCTTTGACTTAGAATCTTGAAATTCGGCATGAAGCAAGGTAGCACAAGTATAGAAAAAAAATCTGAAAACTGAAAATTTGTAATTACGTCACCAAAAATAACATTTTTGCGATTCGGAAAAATGTTCGTAACTCAGTTCGGGAATCGAACGGTTTTTTATTGGTTAATTTGTACGGAACCCTCAGTGCCCATTTCAAAGTCGTACTTGCTCAGTTTTTTTTTTAGTTCTAATACGATTGTGTGAGGCATATAAACGTTTTTCTTCTTCTTACTTTTTAAGACTTCGTCCGCGTGTAATTATGCAATTTTATGTAATTATCGTCGAATTTTTAGTTCTAGGTTTTGCCGGTTTCCTCACAATATTTTCCTTTACTAAAGTGGCAGTGGGCTGGGCACATTGCTCGTAGAACGGACAGTCGATGGGGCCGAAAGGTTCTAGAGTGGCGACCGCGCACCGGAAAACGCAGCGTTGGAAGGCCTCCCATAGGGTAGACCGAGGACCTGGTGAGAGTCGCGGGAGTGCAGTGGATGCGAGACGCACAGGATCGGTCGTTATGGCGTCGCTTGGGGGAGCCCTATGTCCAGCAGTGGACTTCTTTCGACTGAAATGATGATGATAGTGATGATGATGATTTTCCTTTACCGTTTTGAGAGCAGTGGTTATGGAATTACACAATATACAGTAGGTGGTTGGTTTATGCGGCTTTGACTGGCCTGTTGGTCTTGTGGTTAATGGCCCTGACTGTTATGCCGGAGGTTGTGGGTTCGATTCCCACCCAGGACAATTGTTTACGTGATGAGCACAATCATTTGTTCTCTTTCTGTGTGTAATTTATCTATAATATGTATGTATTTTGAAATATTTAAGTATGTTTATCAGTCGTCTAGTACTCATACTATTTCACTATAAGATGGTTAGCTTAAAAGAAAGGCGGATCCATTCTGACTTACTTCTACTACATAAAATTATAAACGGTTCCATAGATGCGGAGTTGGTTAATCATTTTAACTTCAGGGCTAGCCAACGCAGCAAGCGACATCATCGAATTTTTCAATTGCCTACATCCACCTTAAATATCACTTTTAATAGTCCTTTTACACGTATGGCAAGGCTTTATAATGAAAGTTCCAACTTGATAGATTACCCTATCGATGTCTTCTCCATGAGTTTCGCTTCATACAGACGCTGCCTGTATAAAAAGTGCGAATAATGTACGTCTTTATATTTCGGTGTGTTTTGTCTTTGTAGTGTTCTAGATTTAGATAGTTGGGACACAATTTTTTGTTCTGTGTTTGTCTCTAATATTCATTTTGTCACTGTCATTCATACCTGTTATTTAAATGGTTACTGAAATGCCAATTTAAGATGTAAGTTTTATTTGAATTGTGACTGTGCTGTAGGTGTGTTTATTATAAATAAATAAATAACACAAGCTCTGCTTACCTTGGGACTAGACGGTGTTGTATGATAGTGGTGTGTTGTGTGAATTATATATTAATCCCAATTATTACATAAGATGGGACTTTTACCACAGGGCTACCTCTACTCATAGCTTTTAGTAATTATATCCTCGGAAGTAATTATTTCTCAGAAGTCACGATTGATACATACCAACACAACATAACTCAAATTGAAGTAGAAGAATTTCTTCTTACTTAACATTGTTCTTAAAGAATCAGCAAGAAATTCGAAACTTATTTTCAATGTAAAAACAATACGAAAAGTTTCTGTGAGCTACGTATAATTCTATCCATCTGGGGAGGAGCAAAAACACAACCGACTTCAAGGAAAGAGGAGTTCTTATTTCAGTGGATTTTTTTTGCTTCTTATTTATCGATATCTTCTGTTTTTGAGCTTTCCTGTATTTTTGTTTTTTGGAAATTTTTACTGGCCTGTTGGTCTAGTGGTTAGTGGCCCTGACTGCTATGCCAGAGGTCGTGGACTCAATTCCTACCTAAGACAAATGTTTGTGTGATGAGAACGATCACTTTTTCTGTGTCTGGGTGTAATTGATCTATAATTGTGTATGTATTTAGAAATATATAAGTATGTTTACCAGTTGTCTAGTACTCATAACTCAATCTCTGCTTAGCTTGGGACTAGACGGTGTTGTGTATTTCCCCTCTATTTATTTATTACAGTTAATTCCATTTATGACTTTGTCCTAAAATTTATTTATATTTATTTTACTCAAATCTATTGGTACACAATACCGTTGCCGACGTCTGTTAGTCGTAAACGTCACCGGCCCACGCTGAAAACCAGCGCTGTGCACTTGTCGCATTTTGCGTGTGGATATTATGCTGAGCGTACTGCCGTTGGACGTGGTACATATATGTTTTTTTAAATTATGTTTTTGTCATGCAAATTTTTTGCAATATGTTAGTTTTTAATTTGCGCCTTTTCCGGCAAATAAAAAGTTTTTCTTTCTTTCTAACTCCACGTAATTTCCTGTTATTAAGGTTACCAATATCTACCTTATATTCATAACTCCAATAACAGAAAAAGAGATCATAATTGATGAAGTAAGGGTATACCAGCGTTGACAACGAATCGCAGGTTTTTGTTTTATCGTATTTCGATATTGATAGCTAGCTTGCGAAATACCACATTATTTTTTTGCCACACAATTGTTTTTTTTTTTTGTTTGGCCGGGCGTGAGGGCGTGTCAGACTTTTACTGACTAAAAACCCACTCCTGTTCCTTCTTTATCTTTGTCCCAGGGTCGAGTTTTCCTTTCAGAAACAAACCCTTGGCCCCAGTAGGCATCGACCCTGCTGGGCCCCTACGGTTTGCTGACATCTCCTTAAGGCGCGCTTGGAACATTACATGCCGTCGACGACTTAGGCTCGGTCCGGACGGTTACCGGTCAGACAGCGAGCTACCCAGTGCTCGCCGTCCTCTTTGCCACACACTAGGAATAACTCCTATATCGTGAGTGCGTTCACAAAAATGTAAACTCACATACAAAAGACACCAGACCCGGAACACTTATCTGCAGGCCATACAAATATTTGTCCAGTGCGGGAATCGAACCCGTGACACCCAGCACAGCAGCTTATAGTTCAACCACTACGCTAACTGTAACGTCAAAATTAGACCAGTTCTTATTATAAGTTAGAAGCAAAATTATATTAGGACTGAATGCCAGAATTCCATTTAAATATGAAGCGTGGAAGCTATTTCAACGCTGGTAACAATATACATATAACATCACAAGTAACTACCCATCTCCATACAGTATATAAGTTTGTTTCCGTTCCAAATCCTCATTGTTTTGTTGAAAACTATTGGTATAATTATTAACATTTTCCATTTCAGGGGACCTCTATTGTACAAACTTGGCATCGTATGTGAGATGGACAGAATTCGGTAGTGGGTTTAAGCTAGGAACTGTCGTGAACTGTAATTATTTGACTGTCATAGCATCATCATCATCTTCCTGCCCTTGTCCCATCTTATTTGGGGTCGGCGCAATACGTTTTTTTCTTCCATTCTATCCTGTCAACCGTCATACTATCACTAACTTCCTTTTCTTTCATATCACTGTTCACACAATCCATCCATCTTTTCTTTGGCCTCCCTCTCCCTCTCCACCCATCCACATGTATACTCATAACTCTTTTAGTAACATGTGTTTCATCTCTCCTCTTTACATGACCATACCAAGACAAACGATTCCCCTTCAACTTTTCAGTCACTGGCGCCACTTTCAAACTTCCTCTAATATATTCATTTCTCACTTTATCCATTCTCGTCACACCACACATCCATCTCAACATTCTCATCTCCGCTACATGCAATCTTTTTTCATCCGTCTTTTTCACAGCCCAACATTCTGATCCATACAGTATGACAGGTCTTATCACGGACTTGTAGATTTTACCCTTCAACTTGAGGGGCATCCGTGGGTCACAAATTGTTCCAGTGACCTGTCTCCATTTCATCCATCCTGTATTGATCCGATGTGATACGTCTCGGACTGACTCTTGACTGTCATAGCATATGCATAGCATAATAACGGTCATTACTGGGACGTAGGCCTACTCTCTTGGAAAGGTAATGGACCGTAATCCACCACGCGGGCTCAGTGTAGATTGGTAGATATCAAATATTTTCGAATTTTTAATTTTAGGACGTTTACTCACAATGTTTTTCTTCACCATTTCGAGAGCAGTGGTGACGAAATAAATTATTCAAGGTAATTGCGGCTGGGTTTGAACACGCGACCTACAACTCGTAACTAAAAGCCGTTACCACCAGGTCACCACTATTCCGCTTTGACCTTATATATTTAAAAACGAAATACCAATCACTGATTAATCATGAAATCTCAGAAACTATAATACGAGTACCTACTAATTTAAAATTTGGCAGATAGGTTTTTTATAGAGTGCAGACATCCGCTAAGAACGGATTTTACGAAACTCCATCTCTAAGGGGGTAAAACAGGGGTTGGAAGTTTGTATGAAAGTCTAATGTTTTTGAAGACATTGAAATTTTGCAGAAGTCCTCAACGCCAACGACATAAAATTTCTTTTATGTCGTTGGCGAGTACTAAAAGAGGATTTCTCAAAATTCGCCCCCTAAGGGGTTGAAACGGGGGTCCAAAGTTTGTATGGAGAAACCGACTTTCACGCGGGCGAAGCTAGTTGTCTATAAATAGATCTTTTGGATTATCGAGTGAATGTGTACTGAATATAGCAGTTATTATTGGTAGCCATGGCGTGTGTGTCTGTGAGTTTATTTCGTTTAATCAACTCGAATGTGTATGATGGATTCTTAGTTACCTAATGTGTTTTATAAGCACCAAAATGTTTTCTTTTTTATACAAAAATGGCCGCAGGTGACTTGCACACTCAGTAAATTAACCCCCGAAAACGGTCTGAAGTACAAAGTTACGTTGCAACAAAAGGGAAACATATTCTGAGGGGTTTATGGAGTGGAGAGATATACTTACTGGATTGTACATCCTTCTCCCGAGCACATTTGTTCTTGCTAATCTCAACTCAATCATCTATTTCAAATTCTATTCTCTAGTCCTTTTTTTTTCTTTATTATTTATTTTACATTGTGCTAACATAAGAACTGTAGTACTGTATGGTGTCGGACGTAAAGAATAGCACCATCCCATTTCTTCCCGTGGGTGTCGTAAGAGGCGACTAAGGGATATTTTTGAGACCGTGTGTACTGTTAAGCACCTCAGGTCACCGCGTGGTGGCGGGTAAACCACCAGCAACAGCATTCCCAAGGAGGGTTAGTGTCAGGCAGGCGGCCGACTGTAAAACAGTAGCCACATCTTACGCAATATGTCGAGTCTAAATGGAATGCGCGATAGGGTTAGGGCGTACCCCACAGGCGACGCGCAGGGGCAGCACCCGGCTCCTGTGGGAAATGGACTAGGGTTGTTGCACCATCCCGGGCGGGGGCAACGTAAGAAGCTAGCTCGGGAACTGAGATTGAGGTATGCAAGTTGGAATGTAGGGACAATGACTGGAAGGGCCAGAGAGTTAGCGGATGTATTAAAAAGAAGACGAACAAACGTGGCGTGCTTACAAGAAACAAAATGGAGAGGAACAAAAGCGAGAGAAATTGGTGATGGTATAAGAAATGGTGTAGGAATAGTGTTAGACAGCAAATTAAAAGAAAGCGTGATGGAAGTACAAAGGATTAATGATAGGCTTGTAGTTGTGAAGATTATGTTAGAGAATGTAATGTTGAATGTAGTTAGTGTGTATGCGCCACAAGTAGGATGCGATGAAACGGTGAAAGAGAAGTTTTGGGAGGATTTTGATACAGCTGTAATGGCCATCCCTGTACATGAGGAATTGATAGTTGGAGGTGACTTTAATGGACATGTGGGAAGAATGAGAGGTGTTTACGAAAGAGTACATGGGGGATGGGGTTTTGGAAGTCCGAATAATGAAGGGGAGACGCTGCTACAATCTGCTACTGCATTTGACCTGGCAGTAGCCAATACTTGGTTCCAGAAAGGAGACGAACATCTGGTCACGTACAAAAGCGGTAACCACAAGACGCAAATTGATTACTTCCTGGTTAGGCGTAACCAGCTAAAGCACGTCAAAGACTGCAAAGTGCTGCCAGGAGAAGACCTAGTCTCACAGCACAGGCTCCTGGTTATGGTGTCAGTAGTCAAGCTCCATAACAAAAAAAGCAAAGAGCGTCCCCCTCCTAAAATAAAATGGCATATGCTAGAGAAGAGTGACTGTGCGAAGAAATTGAGAGAGCGAGTGGTGGACAAAATGATAGAAATGGGAGACATGAATGATCGAAGTATAAATGAAAGCTGGAATGAGATTGCTGAGTGTATTAGACATGCAGCGAAAGATATTTTGGGAGAGACGAGAGGAAAGGGTACAATAGATAGGGATACATGGTGGTGGTCGATAGATATACAGAATGTATTGAAGGAAAAAAAGAGGAAATTTAAGGAATGGCAGCGTATAGATCCGGAAAACACTAGCTTAAAGTCTGCGAAAAAAAGTGATTATGATGCTTTAAAGAAAAAAGCCAAAAAAGCCGTGGCAATAGCGAAAGCAAAAGCACAGGACAAACTATACAACACACTAGATAGTCCGGCAGGCCAGAAAGATCTATACCGACTTGCTAGAGCAAGAGAGAGAAAGGCGAGAGATGTTTGTCAGATAAGATGTATAAGGGATGAAACTGGAATGATTCTATCAGAAGATGAAAAAAATTAAAGAGAGGTGGAAGGACTATTTTGAAAGACTGATGAATGAGGAAAACAGCTGGAATGGGATTTTAGAGAGCAAACCAGTGAATGTGGGTTTAGTGAGAATGATTAGTATGGATGAAGTCAGGATAGCTGTAAATGGAATGAAGAATAGTAAGGCAATTGGTCCAGACGGAATACCAGTTGAAGTGTGGAAGTTGCTGCGAGTGGATGGATGGATGTGGCTGGCTTTGTTCTTCAATAAGTTGTTGCGGGAAGAAGCCATACCTGATGAGTGGTGCAACAGTTCCCTGGTGCCCATCTTTAAAAACAAGGGTGATGTGCTTGAATGCAATAATTATAGAGGAATAAAGCTAATGTCACATACTATGAAAGCCTGGGAAAAAGTTGTTGAAAGAAGGCTGAGAGAAGAGAGTGAAATTTCACAGAACCAATTCGGTTTTATGCCTGGTCGGGGTACAACGGATGCCATTTTTGCTATACGCCAGCTGTGCGAGAAATACAAGAGTGCGCATAAAAACTTGCACATGGTATTCATTGACCTCGAAAAGGCATACGACCGGGTACCTCTTGAGGTTCTGTGGTGGGCCCTTAAGGAGAAAAGTGTGCCTGGGAAGTATGTGCAGTTGATCCGAGCGATGTACAGTCGATGCAGTACCCAAGTCCGGTCTACAGTGGGCAACACTGGCAGCTTCAATGTGGCTGTCGGCTTACATCAAGGGTCGGCTCTCAGCCCTTACCTCTTCCTGATGATAATGGACGCTCTGACGTCGGACATTCAGGAAGAGGCTCCCTGGTGTATGCTGTTTGCTGATGACATTGTATTGGTTGCCGAGAGTGGCCTAGAGGTCCAGAACAGATTGGAGGTGTGGTGGCACAGACTGGAGAGTGTTGGCCTGAAATTGAGTAGAACCAAAACGGAATACTTGTTCTGCGATTTCGGTGGTCTCTCCGGTCCTATGCCCTTAGCTCTCGCTGGAACGCCCATACCAATCTGCTCCGACTTTCGGTACCTCGGGTCGCTTATCCAAGGAGATGGCGAGGTAGACCGAGACGTATCACATCGGATCAATACAGGATGGATGAAATGGAAACAGGTCACTGGAACAATCTGTGACCCACGGATGCCCCTCAA
Source organism: Mythimna vitellina (assembly GCA_949316375.1). Taxonomy (NCBI): domain Eukaryota; kingdom Metazoa; phylum Arthropoda; class Insecta; order Lepidoptera; family Noctuidae; genus Mythimna; species Mythimna vitellina. The sequence continues at coordinate 4,531,149 of OX438708.1, read as the reverse complement.
GTTGAAGGGTAAAATCTACAAGTCCGTGATAAGACCTGTCATACTGTATGGATCAGAATGTTGGGCTGTGAAAAAGACGGATGAAAAAAGATTGCATGTAGCGGAGATGAGAATGTTGAGATGGATGTGTGGTGTGACGAGAATGGATAAAGTGAGAAATGAATATATTAGAGGAAGTTTGAAAGTGGCGCCAGTGACTGAAAAGTTGAAGGGGAATCGTTTGTCTTGGTATGGTCAGGTAAAGAGGAGAGATGAAACACATGTTACTAAAAGAGTTATGAGTATACATGTGGATGGGTGGAGAGGGAGAGGGAGGCCAAAGAAAAGATGGATGGATTGTGTGAACAGTGATATGAAAGAAAAGGAAGTTAGTGATAGTATGACGGTTGACAGGATAGAATGGAAGAAAAAAACGTATTGCGCCGACCCCAAATAAGATGGGACAAGGGCAGGAAGATGATGATGATGATGTGCTAACATAAGAAAAGCGACAAGAAATAGTAACCAAGATTTTTATAACTATGATTTGAAAGTGCATCCACGGAGTTTCTTGCATGTTCTTTTCCATAGAGATCTGAGCTATGTAACGTACAATTTAGCTTGCCTTTTTTGACTGACCAATTAGTTTGCCGATTTCGACAGTTCAAAACGAGGAGGAGTGGCAGGCGGTCGCCTCCCTCTGTGAAGCAGTAATGTTAGCAAAGGAGGAGGACGCACATGCACGCGCGACGGCGCGGCCCTCATTCTCCAGTCGACGGGATCCCGATCCCAATTTCCGGCCACCGTAGACACGGGCTTGCGAACAACGAGCAATGGTTAGCTCGCCGTCCGATCGTCTAGTATCTGACGGCGCGTACTGTTTCACGCGCGCCTCAATGAGATGTCAGCAAACCGTAGGGGCCCAGCAGGTTCGAAAACTACTGGGGCCAAGGGTCTGCTTCTGAAAAGAAGATTCAACCCAGGTATGAAAGGCAACGAAGGAACAGGAGTAGGTTTTTAGTCAGTAAAAGTCTGACACTATCTCCCACTTCACCCAAGGCCCCCGATCATCCAATGACGATGATTTTCCAACCAAAAAAAAATGGGTCATTTGAAATATGTTTTTTTTTTTTATTTTATTTAAAACCCAGAGCGGGAAAAGTTATTTGATGATTTCCCAACTCAAAAAAATGGATTTATGTATCTATGATTTTGTTTTCATGGTAACTAATATTCTTGTATTAACAAATATTTTAAAACATTATTCTGAGAGAGTGATTCTTTGTAGATATTTCCGCAAAATCGTATATCACCAAACTTTTCAGGGATTGCCGAAAATATCATTTATAATTATTTCTAGGAGGTAGACGAAAATATAATTTCCCTAGTTTATTTTCGTCTACCTCCTAGAAATAACCTATTCAATGCAATATGCGTGGGTGTCAACAACGTACAGTGTGGGCTTCATATAGTGAAGTTACGTTTATAAATTGATAAAGTGCCCTTTTCGTGGTGAAATGCCAATCATTACACGAGAGATAACATACTTCCTCGCTCTTATTATTAAAATATCATAACACTGCCTACTTTCAACGGCTTCGCCTACGTAATAGTAAATGGGCACGCCACAATTATGGCGGTAAGTCGAGACGACGTCAAGCAATGGGTAGCTCGCCGTCCGGTCGTCCGGTAATTGACCGGACCGAGCCCAGTCGTCAACAGCACGTGGTGATCCACGCGCTCCTCAAAGAGATGTCAGCAAACCAAACCGCAGCGGGCATCGGCTATGCTGGGCCCCTAGCCCAGCATAGCCGATGCCCGCTTAGCTATGACCGCGGGGAATTTCTGAAAAGGAAATCCATAGTCCTAGAACGCAAAGGGCAAGTAAAGGACACAGGTGTGGTTTTAATCAATAAAAGTCTGACACGCCCTCGCGCTTCAAACAAAGCGGGAAAAGTCATTGGATGATTTTTACCCAAAAAAAAAGACGGGTTGCACTCCGGGAGTGACGGCAGAAGTGAAAACTTGATTATTAACGTTGAGCATGTTTGATATTTTGGAATGGTTAGGGAATAATTTTGCACCAATTGCTTTATCAGTATAAAAGTACTATCATTTATGTGGTAGAATACAATATTCATTTATTGCGCTATCGTACACAAACATGACAATTTCGATATTACACACATAAGTTTAGACTGCGGATTGTTGTGATACCGCAAGTTTAATTCATTCATTTAAAAACTAAAGTCTTAACTTCTTGCAGATTCAAGTAAAAATGTCAATTTATTTTTGTAATCCCAGTGATTACAAAAATAAATGAAGTAAATAAATGAATAAAAAGACTTAAAACATAACTTGCGAAATGTGGGTGTACTATTCGGTGCACCCCTGCCTGAGCCTTCGGGGATTACAGGATGTTATGTTATCATTGAATCCTGCCTAAAGAATTTGTAATTAAAAGTGTGGAAGTAATCTGTCGCACATAAAAATGTGTGCGATACATCTTTTCACAGGCGCTTAGTAAGCACGTAAGCAGGAACGTCACAATCGATCTTACTACAGAATTAGCTGAGAATTTATCGGTTTCCTATACCAATAACACTCGTGCTTTTTAACTTACTTGTAAATACTTGTAATCAAATTATTTTTAATGCAGATTTAAATAAACTGAACTTTATTTTACCAAACAACAAACGCCTTAGTGAAAATGTTTAGCAATTTAATACTCGGAAGGTACTTATTGCGATTGAACGATTTCCTTTTTTATTTTATTATCATGATTGTGCTTGCATCTTAAAAGCCTTCACAAGTACTTTAAATAGCTACTAGATACTAAGAAAGCTGCAAACTCAAAGACAACACTGTCTTATTGATTTTAGAATCTCTTGTCATTATGCGTCAATCAATAAAATTGCAAGGAAATACGGAATTTCGATCAGGTCACGTGTCCTGACGCGAGTTTAAGATTTTATACCCATTACAGAAAAAGTGCTCAACGCCGCTAAAGAAGTTTTCACTTCAAAAAGCCTTGATAGTAAAAAAATATCTCAGGGAAACTCGTTCTCGAAATAAAAAAGTGATATTCTAGGATATGGCTTACCTGTGTCTTTCACTTAAATCTGTTTGGCCATTAAAGCCTTAAGCAGCTATAAACATACATACAAAGGTAAACTTTCTCCTTTAGAATATTAAGTGTGATATACATATATCTTTATATTGAGATTAGTACTAAACCAATGGATACGAGATGTTCTGTTCGTTGTTTGTTCTCAAAACATGTCGAGTGATAGTTAGCATTAACTTGTAAATAATACTATACCCTTGCAGTTCTCGGCAGTTAATTATATAAATCCCTCACTGCGTTCGGGATTTAAACTTAGCAACCTTTGTTTTGTTCAGAATTCAAGTCGCCTGCGATATTAAGACACTATTTTATCCCCTAATCACATAATCTACTATTAAATCTAGTAAACAAACACGAAAGAAATTTAAAAATTTCTTTATCAACGACGAAGTTATGGTTTCAAAACCACTTATAAGAAAGAGGAACCCGACATGGACTTTGGCATCAGGATCTTCTTCTTCTTTTCGATTCGATGGTAAACTCGTCAAACCTTTTGGGCCCAATAGGCGGCCACACTAATAGCAGCATCGGTAGCACTCATCAAATCCTCCAAAGTGCAGGTATACGGACACCTGAGGCATTCCAACATGTGGCTCATGTTTTGAACAGGAGCTCCGCACTCACATTGAGTATTCGATGGGTCTATAAAACCCCATTTTGCCAAGTTGTGTTTGCAGCGGCCTACCTGGGTTCGCAACCGATTTAGTGCCTTCCATACCGGCCACTGCAAATCGCGTCCAGGCGGGAGATGCTCTTGGGGTCTCAAAAAGTCGGATGGTGGCAGGTGATGCTCTTCCCAAAGCTTCAATCTTTCGTTAGGTGGTGGGTCATTAATGGCCTGTGTGCTACGCAGGAAGCTCTTCCGGCTCTTAAGCCTACTTGGGGCTGTTTTGTGTTCGAAGAGGGGATGTCGGGAATCGGATTCTTGAGATTTCTTTTCAATCGCGCATGCGACATCCCTACGTACAGCAGGTGGAGCAATACCAGCCAACGGATATAGCTTATTAAGCGGTGTCGGTTTAAGGCATCCCGATATAATTCGACACGTCTCGTTCAGGGCGATCTACTTGTTTTGCGTGTACTGATCAGTGCCACACGGGGCACGCGAATTCACCTGCAGAGAGGCATATAGACATGCCAGTTGTGCGAAGAACATCGGGTGCTGCTCCCCAGTTGGTCGATATAAGGCGGCGCAACAGATTGTTCCGGGACCCAACCTTCTGCTTCGTGTTGAGGCAGTGCACGTTAAAAGTCAACGCTCTATCCAACGCCACACCCAGGTACCTCGGGTTTTTGCAATGCTCTACGTCAGTACCCCGCCACTTGATGTTGAGTTTTCTATTTGCAGAGTTATTGCGAAGATGAAACGCGCAAGATTGAGTTTTGGACGGGTTCGGGCGAAGAGCACTACTGTCATAGTACTTACCAAGCAACTCGAGCGCCTCTGTTAAAGCAGATTCAACCTTTGCAAAAGTAAGCGATTGCGCTGCCAAGGCCAAATCATCGGCATATAAAAAGCGCTCAGTATGCTGCGTTATGGGCTGGTCGTTGGCATAGATGTTAAATAACGTGGGGGCCAGCACACTGCCTTGAGGGAGACCGTTTTTTTGTCGACGCCATCTGCTCTTATCAGATTGGAGACACACCTGAAAGCGACGGTTGTGCAATAGCTCGCTCAAAATGTTAACAAACCCTTGATCTTTAGTTAGCGTACCGACTTTAGCAAGTAGCCTCTTTATATTTATGGTATCGTATGCAGCTGACAAGTCCACAAATACGACACCTGTACCCCTTTGAGCCTCGTAACCATCCTCTATGTACTGAGTTAGTCAGAGGACTTGGCTGGAACAAGACTTGCCGGGTCTGAAGCCAGCCTGCTCCGGGATGAGCTTAGGTTCCACTACTGTAGTAAGGCGATTCAACAGTAGTCTTTCAAATAGCTTATAAGTGTGACATAGTAAGGATATTGGTCGATAACTTTTGGGGTCATTGAAAGGCTTCCCTGGTTTCGGGATCGCAATGATTTTTGTTTGTCTCCACAGTTTGGGAATATTTGAGGTTTGCAAACATATATTGAAGAAGGCGAGAAGCCACGATACAGCTACAGGTCCCAGATGTTTCAGTTGTTCCACTGTTAAATCATCAACTCTAGCAGCCTTCCCTGTTTTCATTGCTTTTATGGTCAGAACTATGTCAGTGAGTGTGAAGGATTTACTGATGTCGATGCTATCGCTAGAAGTGTTTACGCTTCTCCGCAATTTAGGAAGTCCGTATGGTGGTTTGCCGTTAAGTAGCAACTGGTGGGCAATTTGATTCGCCGTAACGTGTCCCTGGTTAACGGGCTCTGGTGGGTCTCCAGTTAATCTTCGAATCGTAGACCAGGCTTTTTTGCTGTTGTGGGTCATGTCGGTGTTAGTAACTGTTGTAATCCACCTTTGTTTACGATTATCACTAACCATTGACAACAATTCTTCCCCTGCTGATATTGTGTCCTCTGAAAAAGGGTTTTTGTCATAGAAATATTCATAATTTTTAAGAAGTTTCGCGGACTCTGCATTCAAACTAGGTATATATGAAGTTCGGCAGCCTCTGGGTATACACTGACGTGATATGGTCCAAATAGTGTTCACGAACAGTTCGTAGCTGGAAGGTGTCGGTTCAATAACACTCAGTTTTGCGTCAACCTCCAACGAAAACTTCTCCCAGTTTGCCTTTAAGAAATTAAACCGAGGTCTAAAAGGAACTTGTGTCGGTTTGATTGCAGCACGTATCTCACACGTTATAGGTCTATGTTGTGTGTTTGGGATTGGCTGACACACAAGCTTTGAACATAGACTCTTTATACTGCTGCTCACAAAGATTAAGTCTGGGTTGTAACCACGTTGCCAGCGCCGACTGTTGAATGATGCAGGTTGTTTGGCATTGTGCACCAAGGTCAGCTCAGAAGCTTCGGCCCATTCCTCGACGGAATTGCCATCAGCATTGGATTCGCGGTACCCCCAGGATATGGTGTGACTGTTAAAATCACCAACAATTATTTTTATAGGTTGATTTTCAAAATTAGAGTTCTTATGAAATCCGAAAGGTATATTAGGGGGCTTGTATACTGAAGTAATCGTGCAGGTACCAATATCCACAGTGAGGACTTCTATGGAGTTGTCGTTGTTTGAGGAAGCAGATTTAACTGAGATACGTGGGTTCACGAAAATGGCACTGCCATATTGAGCGTGAGGTGTCTCCAGTACTAACGTCATACCAGGGATATACGGTCTTAGGTGATCAGGGCCACGGTGAGTCTCCTGCACACAAAGGATGTCACATTTCGTGGACTGGCATAGCTGGGAAAGAAGGTCAGATTTGTTTTCTGAGAAACCTTCAATGTTAATTGAGGTAACAGTGAGTGCGGGCTTGGAAAGCAGGTGGTGATTTCCCTCAGAGGTGCTATTTTTGTTAGGTGGCCTTATGAAAGACGCTTGGTCGTGGTCCTGAAGAGAACCGATTGAGTTTACCATCGTGGTTAAAGGATTAGTCAGCTAGACTCTGCGTTACCGAGTGCTAGCTATCCAGGGTGCGCCGGGCGTTTGGAATCGCAGAACGATATATTCAACGCCACTCGTGGAGGCTCCTTTCATGCACCTCCATCAGGATACTTTTTAACAACATTGGTGGCACGTAGCATGGTTTTTTACTACCCCTAATGAGTGTCAAAGATCTTTAATCCAAAGCGCGGAGGAATCTTGGTATGGTCAGACCCATCTGCAGACCTACCCTGGCAATTGTTGCTTAACTTTGAAAATCGACCTGTTGAATTTACTATATAGCCTCTCGAGCTCTTCAATATGTTGTGTAACCTCATCATCGTCTTCCTGCCCTTATCTCATGTTATTTGGGATCGATGAAAAACTTTTTTTCTTCCATTCTGTCCTGTCACCCGTCACGCTATCACTAACTCCTTTTTCTTTTATATCACTTCTCACACAATCCATCCATCTTTTTTTGGCCTCCCTCTCCTTCTCCATTCATCCACATGTATACTCATAACTCTACTATAATTTTATTCGATCTAACGATCAGTTTTTTCAACAACTAAGCCTTAAAAAAATGAATACATAAAACACTTAACTAATTAAAACTATATATACACTTAAATCAAAAACTACTAGCTAAAATATGGCGTCAAAAAACTCCTCCGCATCGCTGTCGACTCTACTTATATAAATAAGCCTAATATAAAAATATACCAATTACTGGGTTTTGGAGGTCAGAATCCATTTATCTTTTTTTTTGGCCTCCTCTCTCTTTCTCCATCCATGTAATACGTTTAAAAACTATCCAGTAAAAAAAAATTATAACTCTGGATAACAATAGTTTTGTTTTGATTTCAGAATCATCCACCATGGTTGGGAAGGTGTTAATTTTCTTCGCATCAGTTACAGCCTTCAATATTGGTAAGTGGCAAACGTATTTAATTTCCAATGACAGAACAAGAAAAGTTGAGAAGAAAACTAAAGAGCATTTCCTTTCACAATGATAAGATTATTATTATATGTGTATTTGTATTTTATGAACGTAAAAATATTTACTTCATATTATTTATTTTTTTATTGAATTTAAAAATTAAACACTGGAACCTGATTGTGTGATTTTTTTCTGTCACTCAAAGCATTTGCTGAGAGAAATCTGAACTATGAGTTAAGCTCACCTGTGTATATAAATCTTACACACATATTTTCCATTGTGGACAATATAATAGAGATAATAGGAGAGTATGAAGAATAAAAAAAAGATAAGTGAATGACAAGGACAAAATGATGACGATAATGATAAAGTGATTAGTGTAAGGGAGTGAATGATAGCTGGACGGTGGATAAAAGAGAATGAAAGAAGAACACGATTTACGTCCACTACAAGTATCATGGAACAAGGGTAGACAAATGAGGATGATGATAAAGTGACCATATAAAGATAGCAAATGATAACTGGACGGTTGACAGAGGAGAATAGAAGATTAACAAGTGTCGCGCCGACTCTACAAAGCAAAAAGACAAGCCTACGAAGATGATGAGTATGATAAAGTACCTAAATGAGAGTGATTAAAATTTAAACGGTTAAAAGGTGGAAATGGAAGAAGAATACGGGTTTGCGCCGACCACATAATATAGGACAAGGACAGGAAACCAATGGATATGATGATAATGATAAATTGATGAATGTTAGGAAGGGAATGATAACTGGATGGATAATGGACTGGACGGATGAATGGAGGAAAAACGTGTGTTGCAACAACTCCAAGGAACATGGGATAGGCAGACAATAATGTTGATACGAACATAGAAGTAGAAGAAACTTCTTAAGTGTATGTTTTCATAATGTGACTACATGGTTACGAGTGAAAAGGTATGATGACTTAGTTCACATTTTTCCAGAAGTTATTCTGTACGTGAAATACATTTTTGATCAAAACATGAGCCAGAGAAATGTTAGAGTGCTCCAAGTGACCATCAGGTGTATGAGGACATCTTAATGTATGCCATCGATGCTGCAACTAACGCTCCTACGATTAAGGAGGTTAGGCTAGACCACAGATTTAAGAAAGGAGGAGATGTGTTAAGTAGTAAAAATTGTACCGGAACACGATGTCTCCAGTTTCCCTACCACCGCCGAAACTACTACATTTGCAGTAATATTTACGCAGTCCCGCACACATCCGCAAATCATAAATCAGTCCATACTACACAGTCAATTATAAACCTTACCTCCCTAAAAACAGCGTGTATTTTCCATGCACCGTACAACTTACGCACACATGAAATGTCGATGTGCTATGCAAAAGCAATTTATTTTACATTTACGCTAGTGATTGACTAAATAGAAAAGTTATCGATTTTTCCATTTTTTTTTTTGTCGTGCTATTTCTTTTGGTTCCCAAAAACAAAATCATAAAATGTTAATAATAATAATTTAATAATAATTAATTATTTTTTAATTTGTTTTCATAAAACCCGAAAACTAACCATTTACCCGTATAAGGCCATTATATACGTCATTTCAAAACGTCAATATCAAATACTAAAAATCGGCCAAGTACATGTCCTGGTCCTCTAAAATCCTGAAAAGTTTAATAACTTGTATTATGAATTATTGCATGAAAAAGCTTTCAGTTACAAAAAAAACTTTAACTCAGGTCTAGTCTTAATTTAAGGATTGCCCATTCAAAAAGACTGCGTTTTTTTTAGAGGCTAAATCATTTCTGGTTGAAAGTGGAATGAGCATATAGTACCATATTTTTTTAAGGAACCCATTAGGTGGCCTTCCATCAATCCATTGCTTTATTAAAATTGCGTCTTTCGGGAAACTGAAAACATAAAGTAACATTGTAGTTATCATTTTACCTAAAAAAAATACTGTACTATTTTTTTTCTAACAAAATAAAGTTTTGAAAAAAAAATCTATCTTGTTAAATAAAGAGAACAAATAAAGAGCTAGAACATGTTGCCTTATTTTAAGCAAAAGTCGTTATTAAATTCTGAATTATGCTATTTCTTTACAACTCTGTAAAATAATCACAATAAATAAAAATATTTACATTATTTTACTTCGGATATCCAACCAATCGATATTATGGTCGATAGTCTATATTAGTAGATCATACAGGCACATCATTAACTCGCCGCAACTAACAGCGGCTTTATTATGAAATACACCGCACTGATAAAGTATCGTTATGTTATTTTTACATTGCTTGTTCCGTTACTGAGCGTTAAAATTAAGTAGTGGTTAAAGAGCAATGTATGTACTGTAAGAGTAATACAGTCGCCTTGATATTTGAAAACAAAAATAACGTAGTAGCAGCAAGGGATATTATAAGATTTGTTGTTTTTACTAATTTTAAAGATAAATATAGTATTAAACTTGTACTTCCATATGGTAAGAGATTCCATGATGACCCAGGCTTCTCTTATCACTTGGGTTCTTGCATGAAACCACTGAACAACACGGCATTTTAAATTTGTTTACGATCACGTATCGCGTATCTCACAAGTTTGTAACTGACGGCCGTTTGCCCGATCGTGTGCATTTTGCGCAAGTCGCGCGGACATGCACACGCCTCCTTGCCACTTCTCGTGTTTTTTTAAATTTCTATGGGCTAGACCATGTGCTTATATAGAATATAGGGATAATTCTTATCCCGGCCTTATTTGTTCTCTTTTAAGAAATTTCTACTGACGCGAAGGAGCTTGAGCTTATTTCCAACAGTGAACGTATTTTGGCTGAAATTATGGTGATGATGACCGCTGGTAAAAATTTCTTCTAAAATAACACATTCAACCCTCCAGTACCAATTGCCATTTTATAACGAACAGACAATTAAACACTTCACAAATTGGTATTTTAGTTACCAGAAATTATTTGATCAACAATAAATTTTCATTTCTTCTACTTAACCATAACCAAGCTAACCAGAAAAAATAATTAAAAAAAAACAATATTTTTTTTTCAGGACAATGGTCAGGTAAATATAATATACCTATATTTATTCACAAAATAATTTCCATACAGCCCAGTTCTGAAATGACAGCGTTTCAATTTTGCAAGCGAGTTCAAAGTTTTAATTATGCCGCGAAATTAATTCGGGATCAAGTTTGGCGTTCCCATTTGTGTTTGGTGCCTTTCATAAAGCTTCATTTTAAATGATTTTTCGTAGATGACGTCATGTGCAAATACTCGCACATAAATGGGTTAATTTATTTTTTAATTGCAATTCAAAAATTGGTGATTTATTTTTTGTTACCTTTAAACTTATTAAACTTTGATTGTGTGAAGAGGGCTATGAAAGAAAAGGGAGTTAGTGATAGCATAACGGGTGACAGGACAGAATGGAAGAAAAATACGGGTTGCACCGACCACAAATAAGACGGGTCAAGGACAGGAAAATGATGATGAAGATACTTATTAAGAGATCGTTAAGAAACACCTCTTACAGTTTTCAAAATTTCTTAAAATACACAGCACTGTTATTACAGAAAAAAAATAACGTAAAACCTAAATATGTATGCCAACAGTTTCACTGTGAGATATTTGCAAACCTATCATAATTTCGAGAAAAAAAAATTCGTATCTCTCAAAAACAGCTAAATCGACATTTTGTATTTGCAGGATTTACAAAATTTTTTTTTTTTAATTTTTCTCGGTATTAAGGACAGGTTGGCCCTATTTAAGTTGTTTATTTTTTTTTGTGTAATGCCGTTTTGGTGTTTCGTAACTCTTCCACATCAAAAAGGTATTTACAGTTTTCAAAATTTCTAAAAATACACCGCACTGAATTACACAAAGAAATAAATAATCAAGAATCTAAATAGAGCTAACATTTACCAAATTCCGAGTAAGAAAAAAAAATTGTAAATCCTCTTAAAATTAACAGTAAGTAAATGTCACTGTATAAGAACGGACACAATGCTGACTGCAGAAAAGACAGAAAGGTTTGATGCTCTTTTCCAGTACCTATGTAGTTTTCTACCAACTATAAAACATTAGTCTTTAAATCAGCAATGAACAGGTATCTTCTGAGTAAGCTCAATTCATTGTAGTCCTCATCCATTATGTTAAGAGCTAATTCATAATTCTTTTTTTTTTTGTGTACTAATCTTCCGTTGACATCCCTCGCTCTTGGGCGGAGCGACAGATAGTGTCAAACTTTTACTGACCAAAAACCCACTCCTGTTCCTTCGTTGCCTTTCATACCAGGGCCGAGTCATCCTTTCAGAATCAGACCCTTGGCCCCAGTAGGTTTCGACCCTACTGGGCCCCTACGGTTGCTGACATCTCCTTGAGGCGCGTATGGAACACTACGCGTCTTCGACGACGTCTTGGGTTCGGTCCGGATGGTTACCGGACGGTTGGAAAGCGAGCTACTCACCGCCCTCGAGTCTGCGCCTACGGTGTCCAGAAATCGGGATCGGAATTCCGGCGGCTGGGGTGCGAGGGCCATTGCCTCTCACGTATAGTTCATCATACTAATCTTTTAATGGTAAAATTTTGTATGTATGTGTAAGTTTGTTCCTCCTTCACGCTCAAACGGCTGAATGGATTCAATTGAAATTTGGCACATGTATAAACCATGTCTTGGAATATGAAATAGAATACGTTTTTTTATTTTTGGAAGTATACGATCCTTTTTGTTCCAGAAATATGTTTCCTTAGGATAAATTTCTATTTGCACGCGGGCTAAGCTTCTAGTAGAAAGAAGCCACGAAATAAAAATTCTTTTACCTGGTTCGTAACGTTGCCTTTATAGCAAAAGCAATGGTTTGTAGAATTGGTCTTTAGGGAGTAATCCTTTTTGACCTTATTGTGAGAAATTTATTTGGTGGAGCCTAAAACGAATCTTAACGCTGATTTTTTTTATTATTTTGATTAAACTGGTATTTGTAAATCTTGTAAGATGGAGACGCGGCATTGGAAAGCACACCACGGTCCCGATTTTCGGCCACCGTAGGCGCGGGTTTGCGGACTTGAGGCGGAGGCTTCAACTCTGCTGGGCCCCTACGGTTTTCTGACATCTCCTTGAGGCGCACGTTTAACAGTAGACTCCGTCAACGACTTGGGCTCGATCCGGACGGTTATCGGACGATCGGCCGCTACTCGTACCCATTGCTTGCCATTCGCAAGCCCGCGCCTGCAGTCGCCGGAAATCGGGATCGGGCTCCCGGTGGCTGGGGCGTGCGGGCCGCGCCCTCACACGTACACGTGCGGCCTCCTCCTTTGCCAACATTACTGCTTCGCAGAAGGAGGCGACCGCCTGCCACTCCTCCTCGCTTCGGACCAAGGCCCGGCACGAGAGATCGTTGCCGCCGATCTCCCGGCGGGGACTCGACGGTGCTTTGTCCAAGCGGGGCACACTTCTACCATATGCTCCACCATGTCCTCCGGGCGGTCCACACAGTGGTGGAACCGGGCGTCACCTCCGCATGAATCCGGTGTAGGAACCTTCCGAACTGACCATGTCCGGTGAGAACCTGCGTCATGCGGAAGGTGAGAACGCCGTGAGGTCTTTCCAGCCACTCCTCAAAGAAGGACTTACCGCCGTAATTATGGCGTGTCTAACACTGGGTTGCGATAGTCACTGTCGCCATTTCACCATGAGAACCCGCCGGAACTCTGTCCGCCATGCCGCGACCTGTCGCGGCAGCGGAGTTTCACCCCGGCGTTGCATCTCCACGCGCAAATCGTGCATGTGTGCAAGGACTGTTGCCTCCAGATCCCTAGATTCACCTCTAAGGCCCATTTTATTTTCACTCTACACTATTATAAAGATGTAAAAATTGTTTTCTTTTTTTGTTTGTAGAAAGTAATCTCCAAAAGTGGTCCGATTGCTAAATTTTTTTCACCAATAGAAAGCTACTTTATTCAAGAGTGACAGTGTGCGATATTTTATGAAAGCGGGCAAAGCTATGGAAAAAATTTAGTAGTAAATAATTGAAATAAAATTACATAAAGACGTATACATTTTTCTTCAAGCTTGTTTTTCATAGGAATTATTTATATCATACTAGCTGACCTGGCGAACTTCGTACCGCCTAATAGTAAGTATAACGCCATCTACTGGTATTACCAGAATAGCATAATTCATTTTATAATGGCATTTTAATTAGAGATGGCGTTGTATTCGGATTTCTTTTTTTTTTCGTGATTTTTTTCCAATTTTTTCTCACCTTTCCTGGACTATCTCAAATATTTCAAGACCAAAATAAGCCAAATCGGTCTAGCCGTTTTTGAATTTTAGCGAGACTAATGAACAGCTATTCATAGCATAGCATGGTCGGCCTTATAATGTTCCCACTGTTGGGACTCAGGCCTCCTCTCTAGGATAGGGAATGGGCCGTAATCCACCACGCGGGCCCAGTGCGGGTTGGTAAACACAGTATTGTTGTTAGTTGGTAACAGCTATTCATTTTTGAGAGCAGTGGTGGTCGAGTGGTAACGGCCCCGACTTACAAGTTGTAAGTCGCGGGTTCAAACCCAGCCAGACATTACTTTGTGTAATTTATTTCATCACCACTGCTCTCAAAACGGTGAAGGAAAACATCGTGAGGAAACCGGCATGTCCTAAAACCTAAAATTTGAAGACATGTGACATCTACCAACCTACATTGGGCCCGCGTGGTGGATTATGGCCCATTCCCTCTCCTAGAGAGGAGGCCTGAGTCCCGACAGTGGGAACATTATAAGGCCGACTATGCTATGCTATTCATTTTTGTATATTGATTTATTTAAGTTTTTTTTTTGTTATAGATTCGGAAGTAATAATACCTGCTAATTTAACAAACGTCATGAACATGCCAAAAATAGTCAACCTTATTGTTTCTATTGGTATAGGACAAATGTAACCATGTTTTTTTTTATTGATGGTAAATCATTAAATACCGTAAAACGGGGTGAATAGAAACGCAGGGGTGAATAGAAACAAAACTTTGGTTTGGTTTTTCACTTTGATACCATATTATCGGCTTCTAACAAAGCATCGACTTTTTAAAATAACAATTCATTAATAAATTTATATAGCAAAAAGGCTGCAAAAAATATTCAAATATCGTGAAAATACATTTTGAAGTTTTGTTTCTATTCACCCCATTTGACTGTAATTCCCGTTTGAGATCGAAAACAGATTCTGATAACTTATAAAACACAACAGAAGCAGCATTTACAAACACTGACGCTACCAGGAAACCGGCTAAACTTTCTCGCAATCATAACGAACTCAATTAGGTGAAGTAAGAAAGACAAACAGTTTCCACTCCGCTCAGCAAAGCCTGAAACAAAACGGAAAATATGAAGGCTTTAGCTGTAGAAGACAAAGGCTTAACCGCTTGTCATCTCGCGCAAATTCTAAGGGTGGATTGCTAACAAAGATGTGCGAGATTTCAAACGAGGTATGTGTTTTTAGGGTTTCGTACCTCAAAAGGAAAAACACGGGACCCTTATGCATTGTGCGGGTATGGAGACGTAATTTTGTATCCATGGGTGGGGTGCAATATAATATTAATAAATGAATAAGCTTTTCAAGGGATTTTTTTTTGTTGTCCGTCTGTCTGTTTGTCTGTCAAGACCTTTTGTCTCGAGAACGCGCGGATGTGTCGAGTTGAAATTAAAACCATATACTTAAGTCCGCAGTTCCTTAAAGCTGTGAAAAAGTCAAACTTCTGAGTTAACGAAAAAAAAAATATACGGCCTTTTATGTATTAAAAAACGTATATTTCGACAGTTTCAAGGGAATCAAAAATTCGTAGGGTTACTTCTCATTCACCTAGAATTTTGAAATTTGGCATGAAGCAAGGTCTTATAGCACAAATATCCTATAATATAAATATAGTCAAGCACTGATTTATATCAATTAAAAAAAAAATATATATATTATTTGAAAAAATATGAGAACTGTAAATTTGAAGTAACGTCACAAAAAAAAAAACAATTGTTGTGATTCGGAAATATCTTCGTTACTCAATTCGGGAATTGAACTGTTGTCATAGGTAAGTTTGTACGGAACTATCAGTGATCATGTGAGTGTCAGAAAATCATCTAATGACAAATCCTGATCTTGGGCGGAGCGGGAGACAGTGTCAGACTTTTACTGACTAAAAACCCACTCCTGTTCCTTCGTTGCCTTCGTCCCAGGGCCCCGGGTTCCGCTTTCACACTACCCGTGGCCCCAGTAGGCTTCGACCCTGCTGGGCTCCTACGATTTGCTGACATCTCTCTGAGGCGCGCGTGGATAGAAGTCGACTCGTGGCAAATGAGGGATGTGCGCGATACCCATACAGTTTAGAGTTAGATATTACTTGCAACTGTAAGCTTTTTAATAAACAATAATGGTAGCTGACTTTGCAAACGATTTTCAGCCATATAAATTATCAAAGAAAATATTTTTTTGGGGTTTCCTCACGACTTTTTCCTTCACTGCTCTCAAAACGATGAAAGAAAAAATCGTAAGGAAACCTTGTCCTAGAACAAAAATTCGAAGACATGTGACATTCACCAACCCGCATCGGCCTGCGTGGTGGATTACGGCCCATTCCCTCTCCTAGGAAAGAGGCCTAAGTCCCAGCAGTGGGAACATTAAAAGGCTGATTATGCTTATGTTTATAACTGTGCAAGACTACTTCCTTGCACAAGAGAATCCACAACGCATACATGCACCACATACCTTGCTCATATAGTTTTGGTGAGCCTCTTCGTACTGCTCAGCTTCCCCGCTCATCTCCGATAAGACCGCACCCTTAGAGTTAAACGGGAGAATCTTTTATGCTTTCTGAGTGATGAGTAAGAATTTGTAGCTATATGAGATTGTTATGGAATAAAGTTGAGTTTGTGGAAACATTCACTGGTATTTTTTAGGGTTCCAGACCCAAAAGGTTAAAATTGGACCCTATTAGTAAGACTTCTCTGTCCGTCTGTTTGTCACCAGCCTGTATCTCATGAACCGTGATAGCTAAACAATTGAAATTTTTAGATGATGTATTTCTGTTACCGCTATAACAAGAAATACTAAAACAGAATAAAATAAGTTATGTAAAAAAAATATTGTAAAGATAATGGTACTGAATCCTTCGTGCACGAGTCCAACTCGCACTTGACCGATTTTTAGTGTTATTTTTAGCCTCGAAAACATATTTTTTTTATAATTCGGCTTACTGCACTGTACTAAGTTTTTTTATTTCATTTCATGAATAATATATTAACAACACAAAGCAATGAACACGGAAAACGATTCACGGTCCTAATCGAATACGCTGGGAGTCGCAGGACGATTCCCGGCCGCCGTAGTCACAGGCATACGGAAGGTGAGCAATAGGTAGCGTCGTCCCGTAAAGACTAAACCCGGGTTGACAGCGTGTTGTGGTCCACGCGCGCTTCTAGGAGATGTTAGCAAAATTCACAGCATGCCTGCTAGGGCTGTGAATTGGAACACTATTGGTTTTAGTCAGTAAGAGTCTGTTACTCCCTCTCGCTTCACCCAGGGCAGGTTGAACAGATTTCTTCCAAATCTGTTCAGCCATTCGAGAGTGAAGAAGTAAAAAAAACACAGTCACAAACTTACGTTTTTATGATATTAGGGTGATGTGATTTTGGTTAGCCAGCGATTCCATTGCGAGTCGGAGTCACGCACGAAGTGTTTAGTAAAAAAAAAAAATGTTGTATGGGAGCTCCATCTAAATATTAATTTTATTCTGTTTGTAGTTTTTAGTCTTTGTTGTCACAGTGGCAATAGAAATATATCATTCTGTCGAACTATTACGGTTCATGAGATACAGCCTGGTCACAGACGGACAGACAGACGGATAGACAGATAGATATAAGATAGATATAACATTTATTTGATGCGCACAAAAATTAACAGACTATACACAAAAGTAGATAGGATAGACAGCAGAGTCTTAGCAATAGGTTTCTGTTTTACGCTTTGGGTACGGAACCCAGAAAACTACTTTATTTTATTTATTAGAATAGCATAGCATAGTCGGCCTTATAATGTTCCCACTGCTGGGTCGCAGGCCTCTTCTCTAGGAGAGGGAATGGGCCGTAATCCACCACGCAGGCCAAGTGCGAGTTGGCGGTTCTAGGACATGCCGGTTTCCTCACGATGCGGTTTCCTTTAGCGTTTTAAGAGCAGTGGTGATGAAATAAATTACACAAAGTAATGTGCCTGGCTAGGTTTGAACCTAAGACCTACACAACTCGTAAGTCGGGGCCGATACCATTCGGCCACCACTGCTCTCATTTTATTTATTAATTACTATATAATGAGGTCCCAATCCGCTCAGATGCAAAAGTATCAAAACTAATTAATTTAAATTGCATTGAAACTGAGGTATTGATGGTAGTGTGAATATCCATTTCAGAATTCAATTTCGAATTATAGGTCGTTGTTGTAATTGCTATAGAACATTTCCATACACTTTTTGATTAAGAGGATTATTCTACAAACAATGTTTTACCGTTGTTGTTTTTTAATTGTACAATCAAATGTACATGGATGCACTCATCTTCGCTCTTAGTGGTCACCATTAGCTGCTACGTTGATGGAGTCTGTGTAAACCACCTGAGTTATGCGGACGACATGGTGCTACTGAGTGCGTCGGTCTGTGGCATACGGAGGTTGCTAAAAGTGTGTGAGGAGTACGCGTGCAGACACGGCCTCTTGCACAATGTCGTTAAGAGTCAATACATGGTCTTTCAGGCTGGCTCCAAATGCCCTCAACATGTACTACCTATTCGCCTGAATGATGTACCTTTAGAACGGGTGGACCAATTTAAATACTTGGGGCATTGGGTAACAGCTGACCTGAGGGACCATGTCATCAAAAGGGAGCGAAGGGCATAGTCTAAAAGAGCAAATATGATAGCCCGTAGGTTTGCACGATGTTCAAATGAAGTCACGATCACACTTTTTAAAGCTTTTTGCACTTTATTGTACGCGTGCAGCCTATGGGTTTCCTACACACAAGCGGTTTACAGTGCCCTCCGTATCCGTCCGTACCGTATAGTGCCTCGGGCATGTTTGCGGAAGCGCGCGTCGACTGTTTTCACACCACCATGCGTAAGCGGTGACGTCCTTGGTGCGCAGGGTGCGGAGCAGCTCCAATACAGTTCTGGCGATGATTGCTGGCAGATTCGATTGCACTTATATCGGACATTGCTGTAGCAGATATGTTGCTAGCTATGTCCGATAGTGTAATATGTATTTCCTTATGTGTGTGTGTCCTGTTTTGTGATTGTTGTATGGGTGCTATTAGTTGCCTGAAATAAATGCTTTTTTTTATTTATTTATTTATTTAAATCTCATAGAATCGAGTCTCAAAGATTTTTACGAATGGCAAATTTTTTTTTTTTTTTTGTGACGTAACTACAAATTTAAAGTTTTCATATTTTTTCCTATACTTGTGCTATGAGATCTTGCTTCATACCAAATTTCAGGATTCTAGGATAACGGAAAGTACCGTATGAATTTTAATTCCCTTGAGAATGTCGAAATATACGGTTTTTGCAACATATGTAAACGCCCGTATCTTTTTCACAGCTTCAAGGGACCGCAGACCTGAAATGGTTTTAATTTCATTTCGATACCTCTATATCGATGTTTTACCGTATAATTATACCGTTTTAATTTTATAACCAATTCTGTAGATTTTAGTACATTGCTATTAAATGCTTCATATTTGCAAGTATTGTGTCTTTGTGCATCTTTTTATTATTTTGTATGTAGTCCAAAAATGCGCACTTTCGGTTTTTTTTTTTTAATAATAATAAATAAAATCATTTATTTTCAGGCATCTTGGCCCATAGATATATACCTTACAGACTAACATATATAAAGTAAAAGAAATACAATTTATTGTTAATAAATAAGACTTATGACTATGTTAGTTCACACTGCACTTGTTCACTTTGTGCTGATCTGTGGCACTTGTCCGCGGAAGCGACGGAACACCACGCCCTGCTGTTTAATGTTTAATGTGGGTAATTATTCTTTGACTTCTCCTGCATTTGAGTGGTGCCGGTAGGCGTGTCAGGCTTTTACTGACTATAATAACTCCTTCTTCGCCTAGCTTTCTAGGACCCCAGGTTTCTTTTTTGGCTCTAGTAGGCTTCAGCCCTACGCGAACGCCCAACACTACGCGCCGTTGACGACTTGGGCTTGGTCCGGACGGTAACCAGACGGCCGGACGGCGACTTACCCATTGCTCGTCGTCCGCAAGCTCACACCTACATGCAATCGTTGATGGTGAGGCGCACTTGTTTATTAAGAGCCTATTCTCTCTAGCCTTGAAGATAGATACATTATAATCGAAAGACCGTAGCAAGCAAATTATTCCAGTCCTTCACGGTATAAATGACGAGGTGAATGGCTTAGTCCGGACTGTAG
The DNA here is from genome assembly GCA_949316375.1 of Mythimna vitellina. Classification (NCBI taxonomy): domain Eukaryota; kingdom Metazoa; phylum Arthropoda; class Insecta; order Lepidoptera; family Noctuidae; genus Mythimna; species Mythimna vitellina. The sequence continues at coordinate 4,511,122 of OX438708.1, read as the reverse complement.
AGATATAAACAACGTAAGGTTGGATATTGAATTTGGGTGGTTTTAATGTTATAATGTTTTCAATTTATAATCAAATCTATAGATTTTTAGTAAATCGCTAAAATGCTTTATTTTTGCAAGCATTTTGTCTTTGAATCTCTTTAATTTCTATGTAGTTCGAGAGTGACTACGCTTTAAGTGGAGTAATCCTCTTAAATATTGAAAAACAGGTATCACACATTACATTTGTATGGTAAAATTTTGCACAGTGAACGCGACGTGGCAAACTCGAACATAAGAACTACATTTAGCATACATTGCCATACAACGTGGCAATGCCGCCAGCATTTTGGGCACACTTCCAGTCGACAGCGATGCGGAGGAGTTTTATGACGCCATATTTTAGTTAAGAGTAGCCTTTAGTGTATATATTTAGTTTTAGTTAAGTGTTTTTGTATATAATTTTGTATATGTATAAATATAATATGTTACAACAGCTTCTAACAAATTATATTTTATCAACTTTCAAGAAACTACACAGACATTATTTATCAAAATAACATTCTTCATCACAAATTGGATTTAGATTTCAATTTGGGGCCGTCCAGACAACAATTGTAGCTGATTTGTAGCGAGAAAGACAAATTGTTGATAGAGTAAAAGAAAATTGTGAAAAAATAAATTGTGTTTATCTACTTCCTTTCATTTTGTTCAACACAATTGACATCTTGTAGAACATCGTCGGTTATACCGCGTACATCGAAGGACTGGAACAATTTGCGAGCTGAGGTCTTCCCGTCCAACTATAATTTAGGTGTCTTCAAAGCTAGAGTGAATAGGCTCTTAATAAACTAGTGCGCCTGACCATCAATGATCGCATCTCCGCTTACCATCAGGTGGGATCGCAGTCAAGCACTGGTTTATAACAATAAAAAATAAATAAAAAAAAAACATCACAAAATAAAATGAGAATGGTTACATGTAGAAAAAAATAATAATCATTAAAATCACCCATTTTGTTGTTTTTTTTTTATTCTTGATAGGTTCGCGCTTCACCGGTCTATTTCACCTGATGGAAAGCGACGATGCGGTCGACGATGGAACGCGCTTACTTAGAAGTAACCTATTCACTCTTGACTTAAAGATTTCCGGGTTGCAGCCATCAGGAAACACAGATTCCGGCAAGGAATTCCACTACTTAGCTGTACACACAATGAATGTATTCCCAAAACGTTTCGTGCGTATAGGTGGGATGTCCACCATGTACCGGTGGCGCATTGCCGTATGCCTAGTGGTCCGATGATGGAACGGGTTAGGTGGAATTAGGTTAGGCAATTCCGACGCACACTCCCCGAAATTCAACCGGTAGAAAACCGACAGGCTAGCAACTCGGCGTCGACATTTTTTGTTCGATGATTTGGGATCTAATAAAAAAGTCAGCGGCCAGGAATTAGTTATTTAATTAGTGGTAGGAGTAGAAACATTTCTTTTTATGGCGACAATGCTGTAATAAATTTAGGAACAAAGATATGCAACGGTACAAAACAGACAGGCTAGCAACTCGGCGTCGATATTCAAGACTTTGAAGCCTCGACTCAACGAGTTTATCTTTGCCAATGTAGCAATTCGCCCCTTAGCTAACAACACCGCATAAGTCATTTTTACCAACTTTACAGGAAACGAAAAAAACTGTGCGGTGTTGAGAGGCCAGTCGACTTGCACGCTATCACTACTTTTCGAATTATGGCTTCTGATTGGCTGAAATCTATATCATGTGACCAATGGTTAGACGCGCAATGAGCAGCTCCATCTAAAGGCATTCAAATGTGAAAACCACCAATTTTCAACTTGAGCGGTGTTGTAAGCTCAGGAACGAATTGTAATGTGGTGCATTCTATTATTGGTGAGCCAAATAAATAATAAATAAAATAAATTATATGTCCAGACAAATACATTTTACATTATATATTTACTGGAATTAATTTCCGTTAAATGAATTAGATGCTTTCGGCATGAATCACAAGCACTGAATATTAATTACGTTTGTGCATTTTTACTAACTTGACGCAGACGAAGTCGCGGGTAACAGCTAGTCTGTAATAAATTTAGGAACAAAGATATGCAACGATCTTTAAATGTACCACTACGACTTACAGCTGATATCTGGTAGAACAATCCCAAAGATGAGAGCTCCGGGCCTTGAACCAAGGCCATGGTCCGGAGCGAGGAGGAGTGGCAGGCGGTCGCCTCCTTCTGCGAAGCAGTAATGCTAGCAAAGGAGGCGGCCGATCGCGTGAGGCAACGGTCCTTACGCTCCAACCACCGCCGGGATTCCGATCCCGATTTCCGGCCACCGTAGGCGCGGGCTTGCAGACGGCGAGCAATGGGTGGCTCGCCGTCCGACCGTCCGGTAACCGTCTGGACCGAGCCCAAGTCGTCGACGCGCGCCTCAAGGAGATGTCAGCAAATCGTAGGGGCCCAGCAGGGTCGAAGCCTACTGGGGCCACGGGTAGTGTGAAAGCGAAAGCCCTGGGACGAAGGCAACGAAGGAACAGGGGTGGGTTTTTAGTCAGTAAAAGTCTGATACTATCTCCCGTTCCGCTCAAGAGCGCGGGATGTCTTAAGATGATTTTCCCACCCAATAAAAAAAAAAGATGAGAGCTGTACTTTTAAAACAAAACAATTCATCAGCCAATTGCCTTAACACAATCTGCAAACAAAAACGTAAAATGGAAATGCAAAAATAAAAATCATTACTTTTTTTCTCTCACTAAACAAAAACCCTGGCTTTGTTTACAACGACACTCAAAAACGCATCGGTCTGTACAAATTTTAATGAGTCCACCACTATTTTGCTGTATTTTTTCTGTACATTATTATCATTGCGATGCTGAAGAGAATACTGCTATATTTTATTTCCACCCTTTGATGTGCTCGTTTGTAGAATGGGTAGGATTAATGAATCCCTTGAAATTCTTTGGTTTTGTTAATTAAGCTTTATTTTATATTCTGTTATATTAATTGTGTTATTTTGCTGTGCGATGACACTTTTTAGGGTTCTGTACCTAAGTTGGCAAAAACAGAAACCTTATAAGTTCACTTTGTTGTCCGTCTGTATATCTGCCAAGACTTTTTTTCATAAGATCGCGTAGAGGTTTGAAGCTGGTATGCTGCCGCAAGCTGCGGTCATGCTAGCGAAGGAGGAGGCTGCACGCGGGAGGGAACGGATGTCCTCACGCCCTAGCCGCCATAATTCCGACCTCGACTACCAGCCACGGTAGACGCGGGCTTGCGGATGTCGAGGGTAGCTTGCCGTCCGGCTGTTTGATAATTAACTGAACTGAGCCCAGTCGTCAACAGCGCATAGTGATCCACGCGCTCGTCAAAGAGATGTCAGCAAACCGTAGGGGCCCAGCAGGGCCGGTGCCCGCTAGCTAGGACACCGGAGAATTTCTGAAAAGGAAACCCGTAGTCCTAGAACACAAAGGGTAATTGAAGGACACAAGTGAGGTTTTAGTCAGTAAAAGTCTGACACGCCCTCTCGCTCCGCCCAGAGCGCGAGAAGTCATTTGGATGATTTCCCAGCTTAAAAAAAAAAGCTGCAGTGATACAATCAAACTTTTAATTCGACGCAATCTAAAGATATGGCCGTTTACGCTCTGCTTAGACGTATATTTTGACACTCGTTAGGAAATCAATACCAATAGGCTACTTCCCATTGACCTAGAATTTTAAAATATAGCATGAAGCAAGGCTGCATAGGAAAAAATCAGAAAACTGTTATGTAGTTACGTCACCAAAAAATAAATACACTTATTTTCAGTTTTTAGGTTTAGCGTTTTTAGTTTAACTTATTTTAACTCAAATATCGGTTTCATTAGCGTTTTCTTTTCTTAAGGGCATGTAATTCAATATACATTTTCACTGTTTTTCATACAACCGCTCGAGCGCTCTTACGCGATTATGACTTTATTACACATGTTTCATTAAATATTTTGGAAACACGGTATCTTGAGGATATTATCTAGCTTTTATTGAAATCAATTTGTAAATCCATCTGTAAAAATCTGCTATTTAGCATGAACTTTGACACTTCATAATATACTCAAAATTTTAAAAAGTCAAAAAATATTACAATAAAAGCTTTGCAAATTTAATCAACATTCTGAATGACAACAATTTTCTTCAAAAACTTTTAAGTATTTAAAAAAAATCATGTATTTCCTGGAACAAGTTTTGTGAAATATTCGAGTAAATCACGGAGTTACCGAATGCTAACAGACTTTTCAGACGTTATCTCTCTTTTTTCGCGTTGCCTCTTTGTCAAACATCGCGTTGGATTGCGTTAGATGAAGTAACAAGCTTTTAAACCATGCTCGATATTAACGATAGGCCAGTGAAAAAGGACCCTCTTAAAATATAAAGAAAACAACAAGCATAGACCAAAACTTACTAAACATCAGCTAATTGTCCTAATTTCTCTTAGCCAATGTCATCCATATAAGGATGAAAAAGCTCCTTAGAAACACAAATCTAACTGCCAACAAACATTATGCCACTTACGATGGCACAAAAAAACCTTCACTCTATTTACAGTCACGACCAAATGCCATCTCATTAATTATGTAGATATATAAAATATTGTATAATTATACACATGCCCACAACATAGTGTGTAATTATATACATATCATCGCAAAGCAACTGTTTGTACTTAAACATAATGATGAAATAATGTTTCCGCAAATCCTTTTGAGGTTCCAAAATTGGTTCTTGATAAGATTCATTTTACTTTGTTGTATTAATATCAAGAAGGAGAGAATTTCTTATTATTATGGAATTATGTTGAATATCTCAAGTTGCTGGTTCAAAGTTCAGAGATTTATTTTGGGTTATTCATGGATTTTTGGCTGTTATAATATGCTTTGTTTTTTTACCTCTCTGGCACCAATGTACCGAATACGGTACACCTCATACCAGCTAACTTAAACCTTATTATGTAAAAATAAGGTTTAAGAAAAAAACCAAGAAAAAGAGGTTGAGAGGTTAAAGAAAAAATACATCCCCACACTAAGATTTACTAATGTATCGTGGGTACGTCCATAAAGGTGTAAACTGACATACACAATATACCAGACCCGAAACACCTATCTATATCATATATCTAAGTAGGCCATACAAACATTAAAATTTTAAAATTTGCATACAATGGCACACAAATTTTTAAATTTACCAATATTAAAATTTGTTACACGCGGGAATGGGACTCGCGACACGCAGCGTAGTAGTCAATTGCTCAAGCACTGCGCCAACGGTGCCGTCAGCATATGCCAATTTTTTTACCATAGCATAGCATAGCATAGTCGGCCTTATAATGTTCCCACTGTTGGGACTCAGGCCTCTTCTCAAGTAGAGGGAAACCCATTTGAGTTCTTTCTGTTGCCATTTGCCTTCCAGGGCCGAGGCCCGGCATGAACTATTATATATTTGACACTTCAATTGTACCCTCATTTTATTTGGGCACGCCACAATTATGGCGGTAAGTCCCCTCTTTGAGGCGTGGTTGGAAAGACCTCACGGCGTCCTCACATTCCGCATGACGCAGGTCCTCACCGGACACGGTAAGTTCGGGAGGTTCCTGCACCGGATTCGTGCGGAAACGACGCCCGGGTGTCGCCACTGTGTGGCCCACCCGGAGGACACGGTGGAGCACACGGTGGAGGTGTGCCCCGCTTGGGCAGAGCAACGCCGTGACCTCGTGAGGGCAATCGGCGGCGGTGATCTCTCGCGCCGGGCCTTGGTTCAGGCCATGCTCCGGAGCGAGGAGGAGTGGCAGGCGGTCGCCTCTTTCTGCGAAGCAGTAATGCTAGCTAAGGAGGCGGCCGATCGCGTGAGGCAACGGTCCTTACGCTCCAACCGCCGCCGGGATTCCGATCCCGATTTCCGGCCACCGTAGGCGCGGGCTTGCAGACGGCGAGCAATGGGTGGCTCGCCGTCTGACCGTCCGGTAACCGTCCGGACCAAGCCCAAGTCGTCGACGGCGCGTTTTGTTCCACGCGCGCCTCAAGGAGATGTCAGCAAATCGTAGGGGCCCAGAAGGGTCGAAGCCTACTGGGGCCACGGGTAGTGTGAAAGCGGAACCCGGGGCCCTGGGACGAAGGCAACGAAGGAACAGGAGTGGGTTTTTAGTCAGTAAGAGTCTGACACTATCTCCCGCTCCGCCCAAGAGCGGGGATGTCATTAGGATAATTTTCCAACCCAATAAAAAAAAAAAAAAAAAAAAAACTCTCATTTTATTCATCCTAATTGATGATTGAGTAGTTATACACCAATCCAATTAAGCTAATTTGACGCATAATTCCAATAATCATAATCTATCAGAATGTGTGTACATAATAGATAGATATAATACACTTAATAACTATGTTCTTGGTAGGTACTACGTGGATTATGCTGGATCTGATTGACGCTCAAACACATTCCATTGATTGTCTGTCTATGTTGACTTGATACATATCATAAGCGAATTCGAAGGCATTTCACGTTCATTAAAGGCCGTATTCACATTAGGCATTGACGATAACGACACGATATCTTAGGAGTTTCGTACCTCAACATCGTCAGTCATCGTCGTTAAAGATTAGAAAAAATATTTTAATAAAATATCGCTAGAAAAATAAATCTGCTACAAGACAATACAATATCCTTGCCAAGAAAGCGTATTAAAAAGTTAAAGACTATGTTGAAGACTCGCTTGTTTGGCAATTCTACTACTTCTTCACATGTAGCTTCCATGGCAGCTCACCAACTGCATTATCGTAGTTATCAATTAACTGCTCCATCATTGTTTTGGCGTTTTACGTGGATTATGTTGAATTTGACTGACTCTCAAATATATTCCATTAATTGTCTGTCTTTGTCTACTTGATATGTATCACAAGCGAATCGAAAACGTTTCATGTCCTATAAATGCCATAATCATATTAGGCGTTGATGAGCAAGACGTAAATACATTAAACCTTCCCGTATTCCTTGATTTGCCAATATTTGCATAATAGCATAATCAGCCTTTATTATGTTCCCATTGCTGGGATTCATGCCTTCTCTCTAAGAAAGGGCCGTAATCCACCACAAGGACCCAATGCGGATTGGTGAATGTCTTATGTCATCAAATTTTTAGTTCTAAGACAAGTCGGTTTCCTCGCGACGTTTTCCTTCATCATCACCATTATTATCATAATTTCAGCCGAAAGACATCCACTGTTGTACATAGGCCTCCCCCAAGTGTCGCCATAATGACCGGCCCTGTGCATCTCATGTCCATAGGATTACCGCGACCCACATCATGTAATCGGTCCACCTTGTGGGAGGCCTTTCAATACGCAGCATAGCTTCTGCGTATATAAAAATATATTTGTTATTTTTTTTTTAAGCAACTACAAATGTAAGTATTTTCTAAGACATCTGTACCTCATTTTAAGGACATTACGAATTTAAATGAATTTGAAATAACCGATACGTCTTTAATCACACACCCAATTGGAAATTCAGAAACCAATTTCTTCTATTTGTTTTCGATTAAGGCTTCGTATACAGTGTGTTACTGAAATATATCGTGTCTATACATCAGCGTCAGTCCCCGTAAGGAACATATGAAGGAATTGACGTGAAAAACGACTAGCATTTTATCATAGAAGGAAAATATAATAACGAGTTTTTTAGAACCACCTGTGTATGATGTTTTACTTGGTGAGTAAAGGGTTCCTATAAAATTATTTGACGATATTGAATCGGAACGAAGAGTCGTCAAACTTAAGTGGCAATAGGCAGGGCACATAGCTCGCAGGGTTAAAAGATTCTGGAGTGGCGACCACGTACCGGAAGGCGCAGCGTTTGAAGGTCTCCTACAAGGTGGACCAATGAGCGGGTAAAGGTTGCGGGAATCCTATGTCCAACAGTGGACGTCTTTCAGCTGAAATGATGATGATTAAAACGGAAGCTTTTTACCGATTATGATAATACTGGCAGAAGAAGGCAGAAGCCAGTGACTTTGTTATGCTAAGTCAAAGACAGCTAAAAATTATCCTATATCCATCCTTGGAGTCCAAGCTTCTACCGTACTAAATTTCATCAAAATCGGTTCTGCAGTTTAATCGTGAAAGTGTAACAAACAGAGTTACTTTCACATTTCTAATATTTGAAAAAATAAATATATTGTATTGATTTATTAACATACAGTATAATGAAGTGTATAATAATAAGCCTTATAATGTTCTCACATTGCTGAAACTCGAGTCTCTTCCTCCCTAAATTCATTCGTTTTATAGGGTTCCGTACCACAAAAGAAAAAAATGGAACCCTTATAGGATAACTTTGTTGTCCGTCCGTCTGTTTGTCTGTCAAGACCCTTTACCTCGGGAACGAGTGAAGGTATCGAGTTGAAATTAAAAACATATACTCAAGTTTGCCGACTCTTGAAGCTGTATAAAAAAAAAATTGTAAGTTAACGAGGAAAAAAGATACTTTGGACAAGGAAATCAAAATTCATAGGGTACTTCCCGTTGACCAAGAATCCTTAAATTTGATATAAAGCAAGGTCTTATAGCACAGGTATAGGAATACTATAAATCTGAAAACTGTTTTTTTTTTTTTACGTCATAATTTTTTTTTTTTTGGATTTGGACAAATCTTTCGAGACTCCATTCCGGAATTGAATTATTTACATAGGGAAGTTTGTTACGGAACTCTCAGGGTGCGAATCCGACCCACACTTGCCAAGTTTTTTTTTTTTTTTTGACTACACAAATATGATCAGTAACGGGTACGGATAGAGCTTCATTTTTTTGTACTAATTATAAAATACTGATGTATCATAAATAGATGTTTAGTATTAGTTGAGTAGGTATGTAATAAGAATAAATATCACCAAATGAAATAAAACTCGAAGCTAACCGACTCGTATGACTGCTTCTGCACATGTCCCTGGTAGCTCATAATTTTGTGTAAATGTATCTATTAACCGCTCCACATCTGTTGTAATATATAATTTTTTTTCTTTCTAACACATTGCTTTTGCAATATTTTTTTTTATATTATTAGACCTCAACTACCATAAATTCGTTAGTAATTTATTTTGTTAACATATCATTTATTAATAATTGTAATTACTTATTCTTGCTTTTATTTATATAGCCTCTTTTTTTATAATGTGAATGTGAAAACACTGTGGACTCCGTGAATTGTTAGGTTACTTCCTATTACGACTCACTTTTTATTATTATTATTTATATTGTACTTTTTAGTACAACATTGACCAGTCTACACTGTCCTTACACAATATCTACTTGTACTGTAATATGGAAATTTTGTAAGAACAACCATTTTTTTAAAGAGTAATCATGGAGTTTCTGGCCGATTCTTCTCCATAGGAACCGACCAATTTGAAACCGTGCACTAGCTTGTGACATTTTATAAGTGCCCATGTAGGACAATGTGAAATAAAAAACTTTTGACTTTGACTTGACTTAACTTGACCCTTTCGAATGATACCGCAGCCCAACAAACCCAAAACCGAGTTACCAGTAATTACTAGTCAAGTGGCCAAGCTCTCAAGTAAACCTAACAACCAGTTCTCATGGCCAATTAAACACAATGATGGCTTTATTATCAATTATTTAGTCTAATTGCTAGCATACATGCTTCTGACAATCGTGGCAGCGTTATGTAATGTGTACATATGTATTAATCTAAATACCTTGAGTTGATAAGTTGTGGGCGGATTATATTGAAGTACCTAATGTAAAAGTAAATATATGTCTGTTATTACTACCTCAGTCTGGATGAATTAGAATTTCACTCTTGAAATTATCTTAATTTAAAGCAAAGAAGTATTTTTCTTCCTGCCCTTGTCTCGTTTTATTTGGGGTCGGCACAACACGTTGTTTTCTTTCATTCTGTCCTGTCACTCGTCACGCTATCATTAACTCCCTTTTCTTTCATATCACTTCTCACAAAATCCATCCATCTCTTCTTTGTCCTCCTTCTCCCTCTCCATCCGTCCACATGTAAACTCATAACTCTTATAATAACATGCGTTTCATCCTTCCTCTTCATATGATTTTACCAAGACAAACGATTCCCTTTTCTGCTTTTCAGTCACTGGCGCCGCTTTCAAACTTCCCCAAATATACTCATTTCTCACTTTATACATTCTCGTCACACCACACATCCATTTCAACATTCTCATCTAAAGAAAATAAGTTATGGAACTTAAATTCGTATCAGCTCATAATTTCAACTTCTTAGAATGTTAAATTCTCAAATAGTCAATTTCTCAAAATATCTATTTCACACAATGACAAAACCGCATAAGGTTAACTTCTATGTCAACTTCTTAAAGTGACAAATTCGCTTAGTGGCAACTCAACGTAGTTTCTATTTTAAAAAGTAATTTGAATGTAGTAACAGGTATATATGCCACGTGCCACCGGTGCATGGTGGACATTCCACCTATACGCACAAAACGTTTTGGGAACACATTCATTGTGCGTACAGCTAAGGAGTGTAATTGCCGGAATTTGATCAACCCGGAAATCTTTAAGTCAAGAGTGAATAGGTTACTTTTAGGTAAGCGCGTTCCATCGTCGACCGCATGGTCGCTTTCCATCAGGTGAGCGCGAACAAGCGCGAACAAGCGCGAACCTATCGAGAATAAAAAAAAAAATATATTTATTTATTGAAACTTTATGCACTAGTAAAAAACACTGCAAAAGACGGACTTAATGCCTTAAGCATTATCTACCACCACATTACATTACTTGCACCAAAAAATAAGAACCAAATAATTCTCAAAAAGCGCTAAAAGAAAATACAGAGAGCATTCACAATGATGTTCGCCTTCAACCTGTCGGAAAAAATACATTGCAGCTGAAAAGCTACATTGACATACTCATACGTAATTCATTAAAATATTCAACATACAGTCCGTTTTATGTAAGATAGCATAGGGAAAACATTCGAACTAGAACCACGCTGTTTTTTTGTGCACCAACTAGTTTTTATTACACATCGTAAAAGAATCTCTCTTAGCCAGTGATAAAAGCGCAGTGGACAAAGATTTTAAGACATCAGAGGTGACGGTGTTAGTTTTGAATGTATAAGCAAGGAAGTTTTACAGCCAAGAGCCTGAAAACAATAGATACTTTTGGACAAGGTGTGTAGTGCTTGGAAATTCCTCTTTCAAGAGCCTTGACCACCGGTAGCTTGGACTCTATTCCCAATGCCAGCGGGCTAATATTTTTTTTAAGAAATATATAAAAATGTAAATAAATATAGAAAATAAATCATCATCATCATCATTTCAGCCGAAAGACGTCCACTGTTGGACATAGGCCTCCCCCAAGCGACGCCACAACGACCGATCCTGTGCGTCTCGCATCCACCGCACTCCCGCGACTCTCACCAGGTCGTCGGTCCACCTTGTGGGAGGCCTTCCAATGCTGCGTTTTCCGGTGCACTGTCGCCACTCTAGAACCTTTCGGCCCCATCGACCATCCGTTCTACGAGCAATGTGCCCTGCCCACTGCCACTTCAGTTTGGCGATTCTTCGGGCTATGTCGGCGACCTTGGTTTTCCTGCCCACCTGGATCCAGCGGAAATCATGCTAATATATGCTGCTTCACGCAATGAATGTGTTCCTAAAACGCTGGGTGATTTCCTGTTTAAACAAAATTCTGACTGGTTTCGACTTTAAGTCAAGAGTGAATAGGTTACTTTCAGGCAAGCGTGCTCCTTTATCGAATACATCGTCGTTTTCCATCAAGTAAGATAGTGGTCAATCAGGAGCCTATCAACCTTAAAAAAACTGGGCAAGAGCGAGACGGACTCGCGCACTGAGTGTTCCGTACCAATTTATCTATAAAAACAGTTCAATTCCCGAATTGAGTTACGAAGATTTTTCCGATTCTACTACAAATTTACAATTTTTAGATTTTATCCTATACTTGAGCTATAAGACCTTGCTTCGTACCAAATATCAGGATTCTAGGTCAACGGGAAGTACCCTATTAATTTTGATTCCCTTGAGAGTGTCGAAATTTACGTTTTTTGCGACATAAACGGCCGTATCTTTGTTTTTCTTTTATTCAGTAGTTTGATTTTTCACAGCTTCAAGGGACCGCATGCCTAAGTATATGTTTTTAATTTCAAGTCAATACCTCCTCGCGTTCTCGATATAAAGGGTCTTAATAGACAGAAAGAAGAATAACAGAGTGATCCTATAAGGGTTCCGTTTTTTCCTTTTGAGGTTCCCTTGATGGAACCCTAAAAATGACTACAACACATACATAGAATCGGACGGGTCCAATGAGGTTTTACCAGGTATCTGCGGTACAGGACAGGTAGCTGTCCTAATACAGCTACTTATCCTGAAAGGTTAAGCCACTTCAGATTAACAACCCTTGAAGATCGCATAAAAACTATGGTCCAAATCTTGTTATACAAAATTGACAATGGTTTGATCCATGTACCTAAACTTCTGAATGACATAAACTTATCAGTCCCCCGATGTTGTCAACACAGGCCTGATCATAAATTGGATTTGTTTTTGCCGTATGCAGCTCGAACAAACCTCGGACGATTGACGCCACTGAACCGCATGATGATAACGTATAATGAAAGTCACTCTCGCACCAATAGCATTGACATCTTCTCCAATACCTTGGCTCAGTTTCCGGAGCATCTTTTGCACCAGCTCGTAGATCAAAGACATCACATAATACTACTCACTATTTAATTTAATTTGATTTATTGTAATTTAATTTAATTTATTGTAATTTAATTTATTGTAATTTAATTTATTTAATTTAATTTATTGTAATTTATGGCCAATTAATGTAATCTAGTGTAATTTATTGCCATTTAATGTAATCTAGTGTATTTTAATGTATTCCAATATAATTTAATTAAATCTGACATCAATTAAATAATGGATACTAATGTAATGTAACTTAATTCATCCTGACATAATTTATTTAATTGATTGATTGATTTTTCCTGACATAATTTACTTAATTGATAGATTGATAGTATACTAAATTCTGTAAGTGCTGTGCACACCTATATGTGAAGAATTCGCTGTGATAATTGTTTATTGTTAAAATTATTCTTTTGTATTAACAAAAACAAAAACATTAGTTTTTGCGAACTATTCGTTGGAGTGCCATAAAAGATAAATAATTAAATAGAGATCCTGTATACTTAAATAATAAAGACTCTAAAGCCCAGCTACAAGCCGAAAAGCTAGTTATTGATGAGGCCCTAATCCCTCCTCCACAAAATCACATGCCTCACGGAGGCACGTCCACCTAGGCACAATACACCACAACCAACAGTCTATGCACCGAATGACGTCACTTCATGCATTTTAATGAACACAGAACATCGTCCGTATGCAAACAGAGTGAATACGTTGCCCTACTGTTTTGTATAGTGGGAAGTTTTTTAGTTGGTATATGTGTTTTTTTTTTTTCGGTGGCGTGTTGGGTTTTTATGGGAGATTCACACCCTTATTTTTATGCCAGTGACTAATGAGAATTCTTGTAATGTACTAGTTTTATTTGAATGTAGTTAAGAAGCCTTGAGTTGTCCTAGTTAACCTCGAGGTGTCGCAATATTATTTTTTTTCTATTCAGTTTTCGAGGTTTTCTTATTTATTCTAAAGGTAGACTGACAGCTGAGAGGCTGTCAAGCTTGAAAGAAGGATAAATAAGGCTTTAAATTGAACACCTTTTCCTTTTTAATTCTGTATTAAATTAGTTTTTTTTTTTTTGCTATTTTACTTTCATTCTACATATTTTATAAGAAACGTGCGTTTTATTGAAGTATAATGTACAAACAATTTTTGCAATCGCAACACGTACGGTCTGTGTTATTAACTAATTCACAGTCAACTGATTTATGTTATCAAAAGCATTTATTTATCTATATAATAGGGGTTAAAGTATGAAATTGCCGTTCCGACCGGGTTGCTTTGAAGTGTTATATCTTTGGATTAACTTGAAATTATAAGTTCAAATAGACTTTATATTAAAGGTACTTTATTCTTTTTCCGAAATTAGGTATTTGTTGGATTCTTTGTGTTTTGTATTTTCTTTAATATCGGATGAAAAAAGATTGCATGTAGTGGAGATGAGAATGTTGAGATGGATGTGTGGTGTGACGAGATTGGATAAAGTGAGAAATGAATATATTAGAGGAAGTTCGAAAGTGGCGCCAGTGACTGAAAAGTTGAAGGGGAATTGTTTGTCTTGGTATGGCCATGTAAAGAGGAGACATGAAACACATGTTACTAAAAGATTTATGAGTATATATGTGGATGGGTGGAGAGAGAGAGGGAGGCCAAAGAAAAGATGGATGGATTGTGTGAACAGTGATATGAAAGAAAAGGAAGTTAGTGATAGTATGACGGTTGACAGGATAGAATGGAAGAAAAAAACGTGTTGCGCAGACCCCAAATAAGATAGGACAAGGGCAGGAAAATGATGATGATGATTTTCTTTAATATTGCAGTACTTGCAACTATTTTTGTAAAACTCGCATTATTTTGTAATATGAGTTCTACCGTGGAAACAATGTGTCTCAAGCGGTATGCAATATTGATGATGTATATGGACTTAAAGCTGCTAATGAATGGGATGTCTATTTTTGTTTCAATCACTTCAAAGCAACCTTTTTTTACAAAAAGGCAATTTCATATTTTAACCCCTAATATATAAAAGGAAAAACTGTCTGACTGACATATCAACGCAGAGCCAAAACTACTGGGGCTAGGAGCATGAAATTTTGCACAAGGCGTTCTTTTATGACGTAGGCGAGTACTAAGAAAGGATTTTCTGAAATTCAGCCCCTAAGGGGATGAAACGGGGGTTCAAAGTTTGCTTGGAGAAACCTACTTACAGACAGGGGGCGATGCGAAGGCTAGTTTAAAATAGTACCTAATGTTACTAAAGGTTGGAAGAACAGCGTCAGACAAGTTTTTTTTTTTGTCTAGTAACTTTGCTGAAGTGAACCTTTTTGGAAAAACTCAATAGCATATTTTGCTTTTCACATTAGTAATAAATTTAAATTGAATGAATGGAATCGACTACTTAGAACCGTAAACTAGTTTCTAATATTTGAGAAGGGTCCATGTATGCCTATGTATTTATATTATATATGTAGTGGCCAAATCTTAGAATTGATCACTTCATGATGTGATCGGCCATATCATGAAATGGTGGCATTTCCGCTGGCTACATCATGATATGGGCAAGCAAATCAATAAACACTCTGCTTTTAACAATAGGAACGGCTAAACACATGATTATTTCATGATATGGCCAGACATGGCTGATCATATCGTAAAATTGTTATATTATCCACCATTAGCAGCGCTGATGTTGTTTTGTTTTTGTTATGAATCATGGCGGCAGACAGTTATTCTTGTGGTTATTCTAATAAAACTGATATTAATAATGTGTCAATTTGTTTATAATGATATAGTGAAATGTTATTACGATAAAAAGTTAAAACGTATAATATCCTTTGAGTTCGGAACGAATTTCACAGGTTAGTAGATTCCAATCTCTAATAGTGTTATGTAGTGGTTATTGTTTTAAAATGTCTTCTTTGTCTTTAAAATGTCTTCTTTATTTGGAATTTTTATTAAACCCTTGATATCATGGAAACCAACGAAATACATTATAATATGGCCAAACGTTGATTGAAAAATTATGAAACGTTGACGTTTAAACGATCTGGCCAGTTTTAGTTGACATCATGAAGTGATCAATTCTACGATCTGGCCACGACATATACATCTTAACTGTTAAATATTATAACATAATAGGTATTTAAACAAACTGAAAATAATAATATGTACAAACGGGTAGAAAAAGAACACATAGGGTATCTAAAAATTCGTCCACATCGATGTCAATAGGAAAAGTGCCCAGAATGCTGGCAGCATTACCACGCTGGATGGCAATGCTGATTCGTTGATCGAAAGAAAGCCCAGCCCTCACGTCACACGAAGAATCGACCAGCTGTTTGCTGATATCCTGAACCACTCGATGAGCGCCCGGATCCCACGCCTATATGAAATAAAATAACTTGAAGTTTGAGTTTACTCGACTTAAGAACCAAATCCATAATCCCCAGAGACCAACGAAGCAGTTAGCTCAAAAGTTACCTTATAATATTAGTGTAGAATTCTAGATAGCTTATTTAAATTGTAAACCTTTATTGAAAGCGCCGTTTCGTTTACCACAGACATATACGACAGATTTCAAACTCCTTCCTGTCATCTGTCTGGAGTATCTCTTAACGAAATTCCTAGAAACACCTCTCTGGTCATGTTACATTTGTCTGTCTTTGAGGCAAGAGAGTTGAGTGAGGATTTTGAACAAAATATTATATAAAATAATTTTATAGAGAAGTAGACAAGATAGAGATAGATAGAGGTAAGTAAGATGGATGGATTGTGTACACAGTGATATGAAAGAAAAGGAAGTTAGTGATAGCATGACGAGTGACAGGGCAAAATGGAAGAAAAAAACGAGTTGCGCCGACCCCAAATAACACGGGACAAGGGCAGGACGATAATGATATATAGAGGTAGACAAATGATTTTGTTATCAAGAGGCATTCCCTGGTCATCATCATCATGAAGTGAAGTGAAGTGGGCAGGGCACATTGCTCGTAGAACGGATGGTCGATGGGGCTGAAAGGTTCTAGAGTGGCGACTGCGCACCGGAAAGCGCAGCGTTGGAAGGCCTCCCACAAGGTGGACCGACGACTTGTGAGAGTCGCGGGAGTGCGGTGGATGCGAGACGCACAGGATTGGTCGTTGTGGCGTCGCTTGGGGGAGGCCTATGTCCAACAGTGGACGTCTTTCGGCTGAAATTCCCTGGTAATGAAGATAAATGGCAATGTTACCAAATACAAACACGAATTTATTTATTTCCTCTAAAAACCATTGAAAGCATAAATAAATTGGGCTGCAGAAACATTCGAAGAAATTACTGTGGCCCTAGAATGAAAAAGCCAAATAAAAGGAAGATTAAGGAAATAGGATCAAAAGATTTTCGATTGGTGACCGTGAACCGGAAGATGCAGGTCCTATAAGGACCTACCTGCCAAATTTTAAGTTTGTAGGTGTTATAGTTTCTGAGATTTCGTGATTAATCAGTGAGTGGTATTTCGCTTTTATATATAGATTTCACTACCACTGCTTTCAAAACGGTGAAACAAAACATTGTGAGGACATCGGCCCAACCGGCCGGGGTGACGGGTCGGTCCGGACTATGCGTTTTGCTTCGTCGTTTATACCGCGTACATCGAAGGACTGGAAAAATTTGCCAGCTGAGGTCTTCCCGTCCAATTATAATTTTCACTCTAGCCTTGAAGATACACGGCTAGAGTGAATAAACTCTTAAGAAACTAGTGCGCCTCATCATCAATGATTGCATCTCTGCTTACCATCAGGTGGGATCGCAATCAAGCACTGGTTTGTACCAATAAAAAAAAAAACTATCAACATGTCCAAAAACTAAAAATTCTAAGACTTGTGACATTCAAAAACCTGCTGTGGAACAGCGTGGTGGATTGAGATCCATTTCCTCTCCTAGAAAGGAGGCCTGACTCCCAGCAGAGGGAACACTATTAGAGTGATCATGTTTATATGTTATGCTTTATCATCACCATAATTTCAGCCGAAAGATGTCTGCATGTGTTTCGCCACAACGACCAGTCCTGTGTGTTTCGCAGACATTGGATAGTTTGATTTTTTCACAGTATCAAGGAACTGCATACTTGAGTTTTAATTTCAACTCGATGCCTCCACGCGTTCGCAAGATAAAGGATTTTGACAGACAGACCGACAGACAGACGGACAACAAAGTGATCCTATAAGGGTTCCATTTTTTTTTCCTTTTGAAGTATAGAACCCTAAAAAGTAACAAATGCGCACACTCACAAACTGTCGCCTTTATAATATTATTTAGGTCATTATATCACTAAAAATTAAAATCAAACGAACTTAGATACCTTTCGAAAATATCCTTAAAACTTCCTCCAAACAACAATGACGTTAAGTTACTCAGCAAAGAGTCCTTTAATTCGGATTATAACAACTTTACTTGTTCTGACTTGTCGGTTTTGAGGTAATGAAATACAATGGCCTTAACAAAAGATTTTCCGAAAAAAAAACTCTGCTAAATGCGAGTCAGACTCACGCACGAAAGGTACCGTACCGTCCGTAGCAAAATTCGGCAAAAAAAAACACTTTTGTTGTATGAGAGCCCTACTTGAATATTTATTTTATTCTGTTTTTTTTTTTATTATTTGTTGTTATAGCGGCAACATAAATACATCATCTGTGAAAATTTCAATTGTCTAACTATCACGGTTCATGCGAAACGCCTGGTGACAGACGTATAGACGGATAGACAGACGGACGGACAGTGGAGTCTTAATAATAGGTTCTCGTTTTATCCTTTGGATATGGAACCCTAAAAATTCATATTTGGAACGAAAAAAGCTTTGAGACTTTAGCTACTTGGAAAATGTATTTTCTTTATTATAAGTTTTGGGTGACATGATCATGTTTGTAAAAGTTTGCGAGGTAACTTATGAGTTTATTTTGGGTATGTCTGGCTAGGTACAAACTCATTTTTTTTATGGAAAAAATCTAGTCAATTTAATTTCCAATTATGACGATTTTTTGTCTATACTTAGACTTAACCATTACCTTGATTTGATAAAACTTGGTAAATTATTTAGACACTTAATAATTTCATCAACAAATACCTCGCCGTTGTCCTTTAGCGTTGCCCGTCATGGGGGGACATTTTGTCCCCTAATATATCTGAGACTTTGACACAAAAGCTTCTGAACTGAAATAGAAAACAAAATTTACACATGTATTATACCAGTACCTACTCCGGGTTTTTTGTTCGGCCAAGCTCACCCTGCTAGAGCAACGTAAATCTCACTATCTATATATAATAGTATTGTGTTTGTTTACAGATGCGCTGGTTGTCCCCAACACACATGACTTGGCCAATGTTGACGCAGCGGGTACGAAATATCGTCTAAACATGTAAGTTTAATTTTCGATCTTATTACTTTAACTCTAAAGTACAATTTAGAATGGAAAACTTCAGGAGTCAGCTCCAGGCTTTTGGTTTTCTTTGCAGAAAATTTTCTAACGAATTTCAACTTTATCCTTTAAAGTTTACAGTCTTTTCTCACCTGTAGGACAGTGTTGTACCCTGTTCGTTTCTGCAGGGTCATCGAAATGCAAAATTGAAAGTTATTGTCATTACTTTAAAGTTCTTTTTAGTGTGACGTATAAAAGAGTAGTTTTAATATTATAATGAGAATGTGAAGTGAAATAAAAAGTAATGGGGTTTCGTATGAACGGTTTTGAATGAATTTTAAAACGCATCCGATATTTTTTCCGGACGGACGTGAATTATTTCGTCAGAGAGGGATTTTAATTATAGGAATGGGCATTCAATGTACTTTAATGCATTTTAAGTTTGCGGTATCGGTTAAATTGGTAATTATCAAATGGATTGAAGGATACAAGGGGCAATATAATAATATAATATTCACACAACTATCACACAACGCCGTCTAGTCCCAAGCTAAGCAGAGCTTGTGTTATGAGTACTAGACAACCGATAAACATACTGAAATATTTCTAAATACATACATATTATAGATAAATTACACCCAGACACAGAACAAATGATTGTTTTCATTACACAAACATTTGTCCTTGGTGGGAATCGAACCCACGACCTCTGGCATATTAGTCACG
This sequence comes from Mythimna vitellina, assembly GCA_949316375.1. NCBI lineage: Eukaryota > Metazoa > Arthropoda > Insecta > Lepidoptera > Noctuidae > Mythimna > Mythimna vitellina. The sequence continues at coordinate 4,491,279 of OX438708.1, read as the reverse complement.
GCCACTAACCACTAGACCAACAGACCAGTCAATATGTATGGCGAAATCATAATATTGTGATAGTGGAGAGGCAAATCAAAGGCTTCTAGTTCAATTTAGTATGATTATATTGTTAGAAGCACTCTTTGTTACGATATTTTAAAAAAATATATCATTTGCTTAGTCTTTTTTTACTTGACAATTTCTAATCAATCCATGTTTCAAAATCAGAAATCAGAAACGTTTATTTCAAATAAACCAATTACAGGCACTTTTGAATTGTCAAAATGTCGGTCGGTCAAAAAAATAAAATAGTGGAGCTAAATTGCACGTTCCAAAGCGTAGATCTCTATGGAGAAGAACGTGCAAAAAACTTCATGGACACTCTTTTAAATCATATTATGAGTTACATAAATCTTGGTTACATATTTCTTGTCGCTTCTAATATGTGAGCACAATGTAGGTAAGTAATAATAATTAAAAAAATAAATAAAAATGAAAAAATATAAATTAAATTAAGCCAATGGCAGCCAAGAGATGACCAGTCTCAACTGATGGCACCGGTTCACGAGCATGACGCGTGTATTAGCGCCACTCAGCTCAACCATTTTGAAGGGAACTGCATGACCCAATAACACGTGCCACCATCAGCGAGACATTTCAGTGAGCATGACAAACTCTCAACTGCCATGCTCATAATGTCGAATCTCTAGATTTATGCTATTCTTACCATAAACCTTAAAAGTTATAACTACACTGCCATTTTGCAAGCTAACGAGTATATGTGACATTCTGAGACGCCACATGAGCCCCTACGAATAGAAATGCAAAGGATTGCTAAACACTTCTATTCCAAAAAAAAAACTAATGTTTAATAATAGATAATAATAATAATTTTATTCATTCAGTCATCATTGATCCATTAGAAGAAAACTTATCATCAAGGTGTAAGTAAATTAAAAGATTAAAAATTTCATATTATAATTACTACATAACAGCTCTGATCATCATTGTCATCACTTTGCTCATCAGTTTGTGGGCCGTCCACCACCGTGCTAGAATATAAAATAGTATTATCATCTACGTTCATGACAACTGGCGGTCCATTTTCTCCAGATACATCAGCGGTTTTTTCCTCAACAATACATGCTTCCAGTGCTGCACTTGCAGCACGTTGTTTACAAAAAAAAACATTCACATTTTTTTTTTAGTTGGGAAAGTCATCTAATGACAAATCCCGCCTTTGGGCAAAGCAGGAGATAGTGTCAGACTTTTACTGACTAAAAACCCACTCCTGTTCCTTCTTTGCCTTCATCCCGGGGCCCCGGGCTTCGCTTTCACACTACACGTGGTCCCAGTAGGCTTCGACCCTGCTGGGCCCCTACAGTTACTGACATCTCCATGAGGCGCGCATGGAACAGCACGCGCCGTCGACGACTTGGGCTTGACCCCGTTGGTTCGTGAACCGGGAACCCTAAGCCAAGTTCTTGGCTTTGAAGTCCCCGCAAACGACCACATATGAACTCATTCCTCAATTCCACTTGGGAACTCATTCACATGGGAACTTATTCCCCAATTTGTCGCATAACGTTGCGAAGTCCATAACATCATGATATGTGTACCTATTAAAATGCCGGGTTGCTCCTTGAAGGTATGCACCCAAAATGAGTGCGTAATCACTCTCCAACCTTTCATTTGACCTGGTGGTCTGCCTGAAATCGGCGATAAATTCTTCGAAGCACACTTCGCACAAAGAAGAAGTTGGAAGGCCTCCCACAAGGTGGACCGATGACCTGGTGAGGGTCGCGGGAATCCAATGGATGCGAGACGCACAGGACCGGTCATTGTGGCGGCATTTGGGGGAGGCCTATGTCCAACAGTGGACGTCTTTCGGCTGAAATGATGATGATGATAATGATGACAGTAAACAAACAATGGTCAAATCTTTTTTTTTTTTATCTGATATAAACTAGTGATTGACTGCGATCCCACCTGATGGTAAGCAGTAATGCAATCGTTGATGGTGAGGCGTACTAGTTTATTAAGAGCCTATTCACTCTAGCCTTGAAGACAACCAAATTATAATCGGATGGAAAGACCTCAGCAGGCAAATTGTTCCAGTCCTTCGATGTACGCGGTATAAAGGACAAAGCGAAACGCTTAGACCGATAATTTTGGATCTATGTAGGTTAATGTATTAAAATGTCTTTTAAGGAAAGGACCATACAGTGAAAGAAAGAAAGAAAGAAAGAAAACACGTTTATTTGGCACACAGGTACACTATGTGATGACACTTCGCACATCTCTCTTTTTACAATTATTACGCCTGAGATCTCTCCTTTTAAAAATATTCAAAAAATAAAAATAAAAACTTAGTTTTTATATTTCCAGGCGTCTATTCCTCGCCAGCTGTGCTAATTATTTCACTTGGCCTTTGAGAGGTACTAGGAAATGTACTTTTCCGTAAACTGTCAGCTAACTATATCTGGAATCTTACATACATTTTACCTGGCGCCTCCACCATTTGTGATAGGGGAGACGCAAATGAAAGGCTTCTAGTTCAATTTATTATGATTATATTGTTAGAAGCAGTCTTTGTTATATTATTTATAAAAAAAAAATATTATTTGCTTAGTCTTTTCTTATTTGGGAATCTCTAATCAATTTATATTTCGAATATCTACAACTATGCTTATGACAAAATAGTCCGACTTATATATTATTAAAATAATGGTAATAGTATGTAAATCTAACTTTTTTTTTTAACTAACAACTTTAAATCACGGTCCTGTTAAGTTTCTCAATGTAATTTTTTTTTTCATTTTTGCTTGTAGTGACATCTATGGCGTCACTAACTACGTAAGAACGAATCCTGCATCGCGCAATTAGTTCTCCGCGCGATTTGAACATATGTATAGAATAGCCCGAAATCATCTATCGGGCAGTTGCCCACCAGACATAACACCCGTCTGGTCGTAGAATCTTCCCTTTTTAATGGAGATTTGCGGGACTTTACTTTCTGTTCTGCATTCCTCCAAAAGCTTGTCAGGTTTCGTTAGATTAATCTTAGTTGTGAGAGTGAAAGTGGGTACAATAAATGATAAAACAAAAATGTGTTGTTTTGGCAACCAATTGTATAATTTTCAAAATTTGTCATGTTGAGTTTCAAACAAAGGGCGAAGAAACGATTTCAAAATGATTACCCACTAAAAAGGAAGAAATAAAAAAAGTAAAAGTATCAAAAATCCCGACCGCAAAAAACTACAAACAAGTTTGAGACAAGGCACCTAAGTCTGTTGCTGTTGATGGCATCAATAATAATAATAATAATATTCCACAACTTTCACACAACGTCGTCTAGTCCCAAGCTAAGCAGAGCTTGTGTTATGAGTACTAGACAACTGATAAACATACTTATATATTTCTAAATACATACTTATTATATATAATTTACACCCAGACACAGAACAAATGATCGTGCTCATCACACGAACATTTGTCCTGGGTGGGAATCGAACCCACAACCTCCGGCATAGCAGTCAAGGCCACTGACCACTAGACCAACAGGCCAGTCAATACAAAGGTAATGAAAAAAATATATTTTGAAAACATACCTATATTTTTTTTAATAATTTTATTGTACCCAGTGTTACTCACACAACTAAGACAAATCTAAAGACACCTCTCAAGCTAATGCCAACAAGCCATTAAGGCTCTTGAACGTGCTAATAAAAAATTACGTACATACACTCGAAAATATAACCCTTTTAGCGTAGTCGGGTTAGAAAACCGGGCAAGTGCGAGTCGGACTTGCGCACTGAGGGTTCCGTACAAGCTTATCCATGAAAACAATTCAATTCTCGAATTGAGTTACGATGATTTTCCCAAATCGAATTAAAAGTTTTTTTTGTGACGTAACTACAAATTTAGATACAGTTTTCAGATTTTTCCCATACTTGTGTTAAAAGATCTTGCTACATGCCAAATTCCAGGATTCTAGGTCAATGAGAAGTACCATATGAATTTTAATTCTCTTGAGAGTGTAGAAATATACATTTTTTGCGATATAAACGGCCGTTTCTTTTTTTTCGTTAACTCAGAAATTTGATTTTTTTTCAGCTTCAAGGGACCGTAGACTTGGGTATTTAATTTCAACTCACTCTCCTGAGATAGAGAGTCTTGACAGAAAGACAGACAGACGGACAACAAAGTGATCCTATAAGAGATTTTGAGGTACGGAACCCTAAAAAGAAATAAAATTCCTATAATTATTTAAAAAAGAATAAAAATACATAGCTCTTCTTTTAACCATAAAACTTAAGAAAATTAAAAAAAAAAAACAAAGAAAGCCCTTTGTAAGCAAAATTGAAGCAAACATTTCAAACACTTGAAATATAAAAGGGAATTATTCTCTTGATGAGAAGTAAGTTGATTGTCAGATAAAATAGTATTAACTTACTTAAACGTTTGTTTACTTATTTTATTTACTAGCTTTTTTATCGACCTGAGAACTCATCAGTTATTTAATGAGTTTTCCTCTTACTGTGGGAGAAATGAGAGGGAGTATCAGTGGCATTCCAGAACAATCCAGCAGGCCTTACTAGTTCTACCTCCATTTTTCATGACAATGAGTAGGTATCTAATCGCCTAACTTAAGTGGCAGTGAGCAGAGCACTATGGACGTAAAACAGATGTTCGGTGGGTCGAAAGGTTCTGGTGTGGCGACCGCGCACCGGAAGACCCAGCGTTGGAAGGCCTCCCACAAGATGAACCGACGACCTGGTGAGAGTCGCGGGAAAGCGATGGATGCGAGACGCACAGGATCGTTTGTTGTGGTGACACTTGGAAGAGGCCTATGTCCAGCAGTACCTAATTAAGCAAAAGAATGACTAAAACCCCTATTTGAAGTCAACATAAAGGACCGACTAAGTTGCCATAGCAACGGGAAAAGCCTCAATCAATGTCGATAAATAACAAGCTGTTCATGTAAATTTGAAGATTTGAGGTGAAGTTAAGTTCTGCGGGATCGTTGGACGAGTCACCGCGGTCCTGCAGGCTTAGACTAATGACTTTTTTGCCGTTCCCGCCAAACGCTAAGTACAAAACAACGACCTTACAGCCACCAAACGCCTCATGCTTGAACTAGCGCACCAAAACAATTCTATCAACTAGCTGAGATACGGGGAGCGGGGTTTTTTTTTTCGAAATTGATATAAACTAGTGCTTGACTGCGATCCCACCTAATGGTAAGCGGAGATGCAATCATTGATGGTCAGGCGCACTAGTTTATTAAGAGCCTATTCACTCTAGGTTTGAAGACACCTAAATTATAGTTGGACGGGAAGACCGCAGCAGGCAAATTGTTCCAGTCCTTCGATGTACGCGGTATAAACGACGAAGCATTCTAATTGGTACGGGGGAGCGGGGTACTGCGTTCTGATTGATCGAGACATCATTTGTGTTAAAAAACAACCAGTTATTAGACGTCTAGTGGCTGTAAGGTCGTTGGTACAAAATGTATGGCAGTGACATTACCTGTTACGTCCCTTATCACGTTACTTCCCCGCAGATAATTTAGGTTTTAGTCAGTAAAAGTCTGACAGTTCCTCTCGCTCCACGCAGAGCGGAAGAAGTTGTTTACTGGTTGCCTACCTTAAAAAAACCTACAGACCTTTGTTCACTCTTTGCAATATTAGAAATGAATTTATAATAAACTTCCAATTTAAAAATAATAAAGTAGACAACGAAAGGGGTAGAATGGCAGTTCGACACTCGTCTATGTAAAGATTTAAAGCTGGACGCACAACTAGCGAGGCGCTGTGCGGTAACGTACAGTTACACAAGAAAGTGGTAAGCAAATGTAATAAATAAATTTAAAAAAATTGCATTTCTTTATTTGAATTTTGACTCATTTCGCGCGACCAATGGAGCCGAATTCAGTACTGTCAGACAAATGACGTCGATCTTTTTAAGTGTCGCCGCACGTGCCACAGTCACAAACGCCGCCATGAAAAGTTAGAAGCCGCCACAAGCCACTTGTGGCTGGTTTTTTTTTCCTGTGGGAAAATCATCTTATGACATCCCCCGCTCTGACTAAACGGGCGGGAGATAGTGTCAGACTTTTACTGACTAAAAACCCACTCCTGTTTCTTCGTTGCCTTTCGTATCAGGGCCGAATATTCCTTTCAGAATCAGACCCTTGACCCCAGTAGGCTTCGACCCTGCTGCGCCCCTACAGTTGCTGACATCTCCATGAGGCACGCGTGGAACAATATGCGCCGTCGACAACTTGGGCTCGTGGGCTCGGTCCGGACAGTTACCGGACGGCCGGACGGCGAGCCACCCATTGCTCGCCGTCCACTTGTGGCTGGTGGCTGCTAATTTTTTTAATCCATACGCGCAGTATCATAACAGGCTCTATCAAGGGTTTCAATGCACGAATGGCGTGCGGCGGCGTTTTGTATCGGCGCTTAGTGGCCAGCTCGGGCCATAAGAAGCGAGCAGCGGCGATTTGTAGCGTGTGGTGGCTACCGGCTGACGCCTTGCGCGGCGAGTCTATATAAAATGAATGAAAACTACAGGAAATATGCCAGTGGCGGCGTTTTGTGATTGTAACCGGTGGCCCGTGTATGGCGACCCTTAGATGGGAAGGCGCAAACTAGTGTGGGCCAGATAGAGGTGCCGAGACGATCTAGACTCATGAGCTGGTTCTAGAAGGCGAGGGAGTAGACTTTGCGCGGCATAAGAAATGAAAATATTTGTTATTCCTTCACGCTCAAATCATTGAATGGTCAAAATTTGTATGATTGGTACATGGGTAGACCATATCCCACATACCACATAGAATTTTTCCCAAGAGTAAAATATCTTTCTACATTTACGAATGCCAAACCGGTGCCAAAAAACAATTTTTAATAAACCACTTCACAAATTTTCGTTCCGGGACAGTCGCGTAAAATAAACGTTGAATTCGCACAAAAAACCCGCCACTAAGGAAACACATTTCCAGTAATACCCTTTTTAAACTATCCGACGAAACATTTAAAGCGTGCAATGGACTATAAAACAGAGCGTGGAGTAAAATCCTTTTCGCTCGATCGCAAACACTTTTGTATACAACTGTACTATTCTATAAGCCGATCAGAAAAGTTGCAAACTCGAATTTGCTGGTAATAGGATTTACCTAGATTCTAGTTCAAATATTGTGATGCCTTACTCTTTGTTAAGACTTTGGACTTATTGACGGGAACAGTATTACTGTTTTACGAAGACTTAGTATTGACTTTGCGTTGTTTCACACTTTTGAAATGGTGTAGTTTTTTTTTAAGGTGGGTTATTATTTTATAACTTCACCCGCTCTTGGGCGGATTGGGAGGATGTGTCAGACTACTATTGACTATGTTCCTTCGTTACCTTGCATTCCAGAGCCCCGGAGTTCTCTTTTGCACCACCCATGGCCCCAGTAGACTTCGATCCTGCCGGGCCCTTACGGTTTGCTGACATCTCTTTGAGATGCGCGTAAAATACTAGGCGCCGTCGACGACTTGAGCTCAGTCAGAACAGTTACCAGACGGCCGGACGGCGAGCTACCTATTGCTCGCCATCCGAAAGCCTAGGCGTGGGCTGGAAATCGGAAATAGTGAAGCTTTTGTATTGTAGTACAGTTATTGGTTTCTTCCAAATAATGTTATGAGAAATGAAATTCCTGGATTTGATCCCTGGGACGAACAGTGTTAATTAATTTTTCAATACTGCTCCTATCCCTACCGCTTTTAGGAACGTGGTCTATTTTTTTTCCGCACTAGTGCGGAAAGGTATGCTAGCTTGCCACCGCCACAATTCATTATTATATTTGTTGGGCGCTTAGCCATTTCCACGAATCGCCGGGCAAACCTCGTTTATTTATTTCTTCGCAAGTGTATTGAAAAACGTCGTTTGATACACGTGAAAATTTGTCATTGCAGCACTCGGCTTCATAAACTCCATCGTATGGAGGTCTGTCATGCTTGGGCAGAGTATCTCCGTGTCCTCGTGGGGGCAACCGGCTAGAGTGAGTCTGGTCCTAGTTCAGGCCATGGTATGGAGTCGGACTGGGAAGCAGTCACCTGCTTTTGTGAAGTAGTAATGCAAGCAAAGGAAGTGGTGAATAGAATGAGGAGGAGACAACCCACACGTCCTAGCTCCTGTCGGAGATGTTCTGGGTATCGTGATTTTCAGGGCAACTCCAGGCCATCAAAGGCGCGAGCTTGTGGACGGTAAGCAATGGGTAGCGAGGTGCATTGAGGTGCTTTCTTATTCCTACGCCACTTTGTGCTAGCGACCGTTTTTGGGGGCCCATTGATTAAGTGTGCAAGTTACCCCTTGCCTTTTTCATCGACTTATATCAATAATATTGTTCAGGCAGTGGTCATGGTCTTAGCAAAGGTCTTAGTTACCAGTCCACTTAAGCCTCCCAACCTCACCTTAGCCCTTTGTCTTTGCTAGACCCAATGTAACAAAACACGTACAGGGCTAACCGTCGATCGATATCAAGTTCCCTGAAAAGAGTTAGATTCACCCCCTCGTATGCCTTCGATGATTCTTAAAAAAAAATGAACAATAAAAAAGAATTGCTGTTTTGTTTCATAAATTATAAGTAGTGAGGGAGCATGTCCTCCTGTTTCCCTTCTCTTAGTAAGGAGTCCTGAGTCCCAACAGTGAAAATGTTCCCACAATATGTTATCGTTTATTATTAGACTGATTATGTTTAAGCGAGCTTGTTGCCACAAACAGACCTACAGCTCGTAAGTCGGGGCCGTTACACTCGGCCACCACGGCCGGTTTTGTGTAATTTATTTCATCACCACCGCTCTCAAAACGGTGAAGGAAAACATCTTGAGGAAATCGGCATGTCCTAGAACCAAAAATTAGAAAACATGTGACATCCCAATCAAATCACCAACCCGCACTGGGCTCGCGTGGTGGATTATTCCAGCCTAGCCCATTCCCTCTCCTAGAGAGGAGGCCTGAGTCCCAACAGTGGGAACATTATAAGGCCAACTATGCTATGACCTCGCTTGCAAAACATTTTAATAAATCGAATATTTTTATAAAGTAGTTTTAATCTTTTCCTAACGAAGACCTTTTCTATTTTCAGATTAAAAAGCCGAAGATTACATCACAACGGTAAGTGTTTATTGTAATAATAATAAATATTGTAGCTGACTTCATTATTTGAATTCGCACGAATATTACAAATTATGGTACAGTAATGGTCCAGTGGTTAAGAGGACCCTTCCCGAGCCGCCTATTGTCAACGAGAACACGAATTAAAAGCTTTATGTTTTTTCCAATTCAACGCAACGCGAAAAAAGAACTTCAACTACCTTCCTTCATTTTTTTTTTATCGTATTTTAATTTATTGATTTTTTTTATTGGATTTAATTTTTTGGATTTTTATTGTATTTTTTGGATGATCTCTAATATGGGTTTTAATCTGTAATAAATGAATTTTATTTTATTTTTATTATTTGCATTTGTGGAAAAGACACCACAATTTTGCAAATAATACGTGCAAACTGTTAATAGACTATCAAACGCTGGAGAGTATTTAGCGTTAATTAACAGTAAAATAAATATATATCTCTAAATATTAAAATAAAAGAATTTCTTCGCAGACGCAGATTCCAGACCATTAACCAGACATAACCAGACCACAAACTATGACTATGTTAGTACTAAGTATATGACAGAAACTCGTAAGAGTGAAACAGAGAAAAAAAAGGAAAAAAAAGTAGTTACAATAGTTACATGTTAATTTCAATAAATTAAAGATAACGCCCGAACGATCTGTTTTAGTTCCAGGAAATGCGTGGTTTTTTAAAAACTGAAAAGTTTTTGAAAATTTTTTTTTCATCATTCAGAATCTCGACAAAGTTAGCAAGGGTCCTATAATATAATATTTCTTATTTTATATTTTTAATTAATGAGTACATTATGAAGGGTTCGCGCAAACAAACATATTTTGTGTAATGTAACATATTTTCAGAGGTCTTTAATGGATTAGTTTTAGGTTTTGATTTCAAAAGAGACCTAGCTAATATCCACAACATATCTGTGTGTTTAAAGTATCTAGGGAAAGATTCGTATAATAACGTTATAATCAAGTAAAAGCGGTTGTATGGAAATATATCTCAGGTTGGACGCTCTTAAGGCTCAGATAGTCGGGGCCGTTACCACTCGGCCACCACGGCCGGCTTTGTGTTATTTATTTCATCACCACTGCTCTCAAAAACGGTGAAGGAAAAAATCATGAGGAAACCGGCATGTCCTAGAACCAAAAATTCGATGACATGTGACATTCACCAACTCGCACTGGGCCCACTTAGTGGATTCCGGCCTATTCCCTCTCCTAGAGAAGAAGCCTGAGTCCCAACAGTGGAAACATTAAAAGGCTGATTATGCTACGCCTTAATTTCTCGACCAATCGCATACACGTTGGGTACAAAAGAGGAAGTCGGGTTACTTTTTTAAGGCAAATCATTCAATGACTTCGATCTTTGTCCAATGTCTTCGGTCTGGATGGAGTAGGAGGGAATGTCAGACTTTTACTGGCTATAACCACATTTGCTTTCTAGGACTATGGGTTTCCTTTCCAGAAAATCTTCGCGGTCCTAACGGGCATCGCCCCTACTAGGCCACTACGACTTGCTGACATCTCTTTGAGGAGCGCATGGATCACTACGCGCTGTGGATGACTGTGATGGTAAAGTGAGCGAAGTCGAAGGCAAAAGCTAGAACTACTAAGCTAAACATGAAAACTTAAATCAGGATAAACTGAAAAAAAAAACTTAAAACTAATCCAATTTCAAATGAATCCTGAACTCAGCAAAAAATGTAAGTAAATCTGTAAGAATTGTCTTCAAAAGAAAAGAAAAAAAAACAGACTTTGGACCTAACACTACGTCTGAGTTACGATCAAGTAATTCCGTACAAAGGCAAAAGAAAAAACTTTGAAGTATTCATAAAAAAACCCCTTTGTCAAAAGTTTTGGAGATCTCTTTCACGTGAAGTATATAAAAGAGAATTGTGAAAATATCCTTGAATTACTATGAAGCATTGTTTACCAGAAAAACTTTGACTGAAGTTTGATGGCTGGAAGAAAATAATCAATTAATTTTGTGGATCCAGAAGTTTTTACATAATATATTATTCTGTAAGAATATCGACGTATTGTTATGATAAATAGTTTACGGTTGAACGTAAAAAAATACCAACGGGTGGGGGTGTCAGACTTTTACTGACTAAAACCCATTCTTGTTCCTTCTTTGCCTTCGTTCTAGGGCCCCGGGGCTCACTTTCGCATCACATTTTGATTCTGATACCGGACAGTTAGACGGCGAGCTACCCGAGGGTGGCTGGAAATAGGGATTGGGATCCCGGCGGCTGGGGCGTGAGGGCCAAGGCGATCGCCTGCCATTCCTCCTATGACCATGACCTGTATCAAGGCCCATTGCGAGAGATCGCTGCCACCGATCTTCACTACGAGAACATGGTGGTGCTCTGCCTGGGCGGAGCACACTTCTACCATATGCTCCACCTTGTCGTCCAGGCGGTCCACACAATGGTGACACCCGGGCGTTTCTTCCGCACGAATCCGGTACAGGAACTTCCCGAACTTAACATGTCCGGTAAGGATCTGCGTCATGCAGAAGGTAAGGACAGCGTAAGGTATTTCCAGCCACTCCTCAAAGAGGGGACTTACCACCATAATCGTGGCATGCCCAAAACCTGCTAAAGCTGGAGAATAAAGTGCAAGTGCGTCTGAAGGATCATAGGTGGGTTTTACTCAGTTATAGTCTGAAACTCCCTTTCGTTGCACCAAGAGCAGAAGAATAATATATATTTAATATTCCACAGCTTTCACATAACGGCGTCTAGCTCCAAACTAAGCAGAGCTTGTGCTATGACTACTAGATATAGACTACTAGACTATATTATAGATAATTTACACCCAGACACAGAACAAATGATCGTGCTCATCACACAAACATTTGTCCTGAGTGGGAATCGAACCCACGACCTCCGGCATAGCAGTCAGGGCCACAAACCACTAGATCAATATTCTAGTCAAGTAGTTTTTTTAATAACTTTCAAATCTCAAGTTCTACCAGTTATAAATTTATTTATAACATGACAATATTGGTTTCGTTTTAAACGAAAATAAATTATACTCCTGTAAACCAAATTTTTAACCGAGCCCACATTTCATAAAAAACTTGTCATACTACGGGTACTATGTACAAAAAAATACACGACACTCTTTTTTTACCTACAATGAAAACCAATTTTGACAGCGTACAAATTCAGTCCACAAAATTCTATTCTAGTCTGAACTATGAAACTATTGCGATCAGGGACAAAACAAAAGTTCTTGGTACTGTTCAGAATTTAGTCTAGATCAAGAATATAAAGAGACTAGATGACTCGGCAAACGCTGATTTGCCACATAAATTATTTCTGGGCATCCTTGCGGTCTAGAGGTATTAAAATAACTTACAACCTACTCTCAGACACACCAAATGTCCACAAAAAATTTATATTTTTTTTTTCGTAGACATCGGCTTTTGGAGGAATTTGATAACGCATTGTAGTTATCTTTGTTTTTGTAATAACTATGACATTGTGGCGAAGAAGGAAGGTCTCATACAGGATGGCCCAATGACCAGGAGAGGGTCTTAGACGCTACCAACGTCAAGGACTGGTCATTGTAGCGACACTTGGGGCAGACCTTTATCCAAGTGGTAAACGTCTTTTGGTTGAAATGATAATGATGAGAATAAGCCCGATAACTGGCAAAACGTATGTATTTTCAGTTCCAGGTAATAAGAACGTAGCCTAGTCTCATTGTCTTCAACCGGTCACAAGCCCAAGCTATATGCGTGGGCTTGCGGATGAAGAATAATGCGTAGCTCACCGTTCAGCCGACCGGTAACCGTCTGGACTGAGCCCATGTCGTCAACGGTGCGTGGTTTTCCACGTGCCTCAAAGAAATCTCAGCAAAACCGTTGGATGGACCCCTGGTTTTGCTCGCATGGCCATGGGTTTACTTCCAGAAAGCCACGGTCCTGGAATGCTAAAGCAAGATGTAACACAGGTGTGAGTTTAATCAGCAAAAGTCTGACACGCCTCGCTGTCGCTCTGCCCGGTAGAAGTCATTAGATGATTTCCTCCTTAAATAAAACCTCACACTCTGGACTGTAAACATAATCAGCCTTATAATGTTTCCACTACTGTGACTCAGGCCTCCTTTCTAGGAGAGGGCGGTAGTCCACCACGTAGGCCTAGCGCGGGTCGGTGGATGTCTTGACATTTTGGTTTTAGGACATGCCGGTTTCCTCATATAAATTACATAAAGAAAAGCGAAATCACGATACACAACTTGTAAGTCAGGGACGTGAGCACCCCTGGTCTTTAACTCCAGTTTGCTTCTAAGAAATTTGAGTATAAAAGAACCCAATTACCCAGAAGTTCAGACTCAGCGTATCGCATGCGACTAACGAGGCAGAAAGTAGTATGTAAGTATATATGTATCATTATTTGAATAGAAGTATGTTTGTAAATCCATCACGTCTCAACAGCTGAACAGATTCTGAAGCTGGAACAGGGCTGTACTCAGAGTTTTCTTGCGTGATCACATCAGAAATGAAGATATCCGCAGGAGAACCAAGGTTACCGACATAGCCCGAAGAATCGTCACACTTAAGTGGCAGTGGGCCCGACACTGGGCAAGTGAAAATTTTAGTGGTAAGTCCCCTCTTTAAGGAGTGGCTGGAAAGACAACACGGCGTCCTTACCTTCCGCATGACGTAGGTCCTCACCGGTTTGGTAAGTTCGGGAGGTTCCTGCACCGGTTTCGTGCGGAAGATACGCCCGGGTGCCACCATTGTGTGGACCGCCCGGAGGACACAGTGGTGCATACGGTAGAGGTGTGCCAAGCATGGGCAGAGCACTGCCGTGTCCTCGTGGGGACGATCGGCGGTAGCGATCTCTCGCGCTGGGCCTTGGTGCAGGCCATGGTCTGGGGCGAGGAAAAGTGGCAGGCGGTCGCTTTCTTCAGCGAAGCAGTAATGCTAGCAAAGAAGGAGGCCGCACGTGCACGCGCGAGGCAATGGTTCTCGCGCCAAGACGCCGGAATTCCGATCCCGATTTCCGGCCACCGTAGGCGCGGGCTTGCGGACAGCGAAAAATGGGTAGCTCGCCGTCTGATCGTCCGGTGAACGTCCGGACCGAGTCCAAGTCGTCGACGGCGCGTAGTATTCCACGCGCGCCTCAAGGAGCTATCAGCAACCGTAGGGGCCCAGCAGGGTCGAAGCCTATTAGGGCCATGAGTGATGCGAATGAGATCCCCGGAGCCCTGGAAAAATGGAAAAGAAGGAACAGGAGTGCGTTTTTAGTCAGTGTGCGGGGATGTCATTAGATGATTTTCTCACGCAAAAAAAGTAGGCAGGGCACAGTGCTCGCAGAACAGATGATCGATGAGAACGAAAAGTTCTGGAGGGGCGATCACGTGTTCGTAGACGCAGAGTTGGAAGGCAACTCACAAGGTGGATGACCTAAACTCATATACAATATCAGTTCTAAACTCTCTGATGAAAGAGGATCTCTACCGTACGTTAACATTTGATAATTTTCGACACTCGCGCGGGCAAAACCGCTGTCAAAAGTCAGTTTCTGTAATAAAGATTTTATCGTTACGTCGGCACCAATAACCTTTGTTAAGAGCTGGTCTTATGAGAATGTACGTACATGCCCACATATTTTTATGCTCTATAGCAAAAAATATGAAATGGAATAACAAACTCTATGATGTACAAGATAAAGTGCAATTCGATAATTTTTAAGGCCTCTTTTGTCACAAATAGTTACTTTCGAAATCAACTTAGCATATAGGCACCTACATATAACGGGAAAGTAAATAGTTAGGTCTTGACGACACAGAAATTTGAAGGATAATTGCCTCCTTATAAGAGACCTTGAGCAGTGGTGGCCGAGTGGTAACGGCCCCGACTTACGAGTTGTAGGTCGTGGGTTCAAACCCAGCCAGGCGCTTTACTTTGTGTAATTTATTTCATCACCACTGTTCTCAAAACGGTTAAAAAAACATCGTGAGGAAACCGGCATGTCCTAGAACCAAAAATTCAAAGACATGTGACATTCACTAACCCCCACCGGGCCTGCGTAATGGATTACGGCCCGTTCCCTCACCTAGAGAGGAGCCTGAGTTCCAGCAGTGGGAACATTAAAAGGCTGATTAAGCTATGAGACCTTGATAGTCTAGGAGGCCGCTGAGCGAAATTGTGAGATGGCCAATCTTGAGGCATCAGGCAGGAAATCGCCTCGTCACCCAAAATTTAGAAAACCCGCCTACCTTATAAGGCATTTGTGACTCTGAGACTACTGTCGCTGATGCTCTGATTGGGGACACTGATCACCTTGACTGCCTACTGAGAGATCCTAGGGAAGTCGATGGCACAGTGATCATGTGCTGACGTGAACCGACATACTTATCATCATCATCATCATCATCTTCCTGCCCTTATCCCGTATTATACTTATATATTTCTAAATACATACATATAAAAAAATTACACCCAGTCACAGAACAAATGATCGTGCTGGTGACCCACGACCTTCGGTATAGCAGTATGGGTCACTAACCACTAGACCAACGGGTCAAAAGGTGGTCTTAGTTAGGTGAAAATCTCATACTTCCTGTGTACGGTCAGCATCCGTACATTGGACTTAGGCTTAGTTAGTAATTATTGCCAATCGGGTAAAAGTAGGTTTGCTGTATCGTCACGTACCCAAATGCGTCAGTAGTACGTTTGGCACCGAACTCTCGTAACAGTTAACATTTTATTAGCATTTTATAGAACAGTTATTTATGGATTGTGTGAACAGTGATATGAAAGAAAAGGAAGTTAGTGATAGTATCACGGTTGACAGGATAGAATGGAAGAAAAAAACATGTTGCGCCGACCCCAAATAAGATGGGACAAGGGCGGGAAGATGATTTATAGAACAGTTATTTACCTTTTTAAGTTTTTTTTACATTTTTAAGTAACATTAAATTAGTGAAATGTATTATTAAACATTATTAATAGAACATTAACATCACTTCATTTCATAACATTCAACATTATATGTAAAGGCCATTTGCCCTTACACCCTGAACTATACTCCAAAAATCCAGAAAGTGAAACCCGGGGCTCTGGGACGAAGGCAACGAAGGAACAGTAGTGGGTTTTTAGTCGGTAAATGTCTGACACTATATCTTTTGTCATAATATGATTATCCCACCTTAAAAAAAGCTTCTCTTAATGTTTTACCGTCATCATCTTCCTGTCCTTGTTCCGTGTTATTTGGGGTCGGCGCAACACGATTTTTTCTTCCACGCTGCCCTGTCATTCGTCATGCTATCACTAACTTCCTTTTCTTTCATATCACTCTTCACACAATCCATCCATCTTTTCTTTGGTCTCCCTCTCCCTTTCCATCCATCCACATGTAAACTCATAACTCTTTTAGCAACATGCGTCTCATCCCTCCTCTTCACATGACCATACCAAGACAAACGATTCCCTTTCAACTTTTCAGTCACTGGCGCCACTTTCAAACTTCCCCTAATATATTCATTTCTCACTTTATCCATTCTCGTCACACCACACATCCATCTTAACATTCTCATCTCATGTCATCAAAAATATACCTGAACTTTCGATAGTCTGTAGGTAATTAGCATTGGTGTTTTTTCATAGTATGCTGACTGTTACAGGACGAGGATCTCATTTTATCCCTATATAGAAATCAACGCAACCACAATTTAGGATTTAACTTTTATTCTTTCTAATTAGACTTACCGTAAAACAAAAGAGTCAAACTTTGATCAAAACTCATGTTTACCAATTCTTAACATAGCAGAACAGTCGACGACTTGGGCTTGGTCCGGACGGTTACCAGACGGTCGGACGGCGAGCTACCCAATGCTTGCCGTCCGCAAGCCCGCGCCTACGGTGGCCGGAAATCGGGATCGGGATCACGGTGGCTGGCACACCTCATTTTATACTCGGGTATTTTGTTAAGTATGGTCTTTCCACCATATTTAACCATACATAAAACAAGAAGAAAAATGTAGATATTTTTCTAGCTTCAAAAAATACCTGTGTAGATAAGAACCGAAAATATCTAAAAAAAGATGAGCATTAAGGAGATCAACATAAAACTTCAACAATTCCGTCGTTGATCTACCTTTAAATCCGCATTTGCATTTTCTCCGTCTCGAGTCTGAAGCCAGTTTGAACTGCATAAATCTGGTTAGATCCAGCGAGAGCCGGATTTTGGCGGTCGTTACCGAATCAACGTACAAATGACAAACTTTATAGAGTCTTGAAAGGACTTGATTTTCAATTGTTTGCGGTTTTCTGATGCGTGAAACAGATACACGTGGATCAAAGTTTATTCATTAGGAAGAACATTAAGAGTTTTGATGAACCAATTCACAGACATGAAGGGATATTTTTTAGGATTCCGTACCTCAAAAGTAAAAAAATAAACGCTTATTTACCCAAATAGGATCACTTTATTGTCCGTCTGTCTGTCAGTTAGGACCCTTTATCTCGGGAACGCGTGAAGGTATCAAGTTGAAATTAAAACCATATAAATGATGGTCTGTGGTCCCTTGAAGTTGTGAAAATATTCAAATTATAAGTTAACGAAAAAAAAGATACGTCCGTTTATGTCGCATAAAACGCATATTTTGTCACTTTCAAGGGAATCAAAATTCATAGGGTACTTCCCGTTGATTCAGAATCGTGAAATCTGACATAAAGCAAGGTCTTGTAATACGGGAATAGAAATAAAACTAAAAACAGTAAGTTTTTTGTTACGTCACAAAAAAAAAAAAAATATCGATTCGGGAAAATCTTCGAAACTCCATTCGAACTGTCGAAAAATTCGAACTATTTACATGGGTAAGTTGGTACAGAACCCACAGTGAGTCCGACTCGCACTTGTCCAGTTTTCTTTTTAAATAAAGAAGGATTAAAAACGTCAGTATGAGGGAATTTTTTGTAATTAATTTAGTTACTCTTTGAAGTATACAAAAACTCTCAGAGCTCAGATTTAAAATAAAAACCAATGAATTATAGTAATGGAAAAGGGCTAAATTAGTTTGCTACCTCGATAAAAAGTAGATGAAAGAAAAAAAAATCAAATCACTGAAGCAAGAGCTCATCTAAGTGATATAAAACCTAAGTCGCTTTAACGATATCCACTAAAAGGGGTGACATTTTATTTTAAAAGAATTTAATACCGTTTCTAGAAATCCACAAAAAAGAAAACCAATTAACTTAACGAATACCTACAGCTCAAAAAGAACAAAAAAATCCGTACCTTGCGACGGGCTATTAACAATAATGATTCTGAAAAAAATATTATGAAACGTAATAAAAATCACTGGTATACTACTTTAACAACAGCAAAAAAGTAACATGGGATATTCATAAAATGCAAGCAAGCGTAAAAAAGCGAAAAATGTTCACAAAATACTCAACTTTGCATAACAATCGATACTACATTTATATACGAAATTACAGATGGCTAAGTCTCGAATTTATGTTGAACTGCATATATCCGGATTAAACTGCCTCGGACCGGATTTCGGCGCTCGCTACCGGCAAACAACCAATCAGAGAACGCTAATCTCAGTTAGTTAGTATAAGCTTTATGTTATTGTCGGAAACACTTATCATTTAATAAAACAATGATAATTGCGAGATTATAATTAATTAGGATTCATTTTAATTACATTTTCGGTAATTAAGGTTAAGTATGTATTTGAAATGGTACGATATAAAAGCATTTTTGGCTTAAAAGTAATTAAATAATTAATGATTTATTTTATTACACTTGGGGCTGAATGACTTATTTTCCTGTAGCCCATTTTAGGGTAAAAGAAAAAATTAAGCAGCTAAATGTTCATGAAAAACTCATAATTCTTTTTTAATTAATAATATTAGGAACATTTTGGCTATTAACTTTATAAAAACCTCTATTTGGCTTCTGAAAATACTCACAACGCTTTAGTATTTTTGAAACACAACTCTCCTTCTGGCATAGGTACATCAGTCAAACGGGGTAATTAGGAACGCAGGGGTGAGTGAAAACAAAAATTTGAAGGATATTTTTAAGTTATTTAATTTTTTTTCGCAGCGTTTAAGTACTGAACTACTCGATATCGATACTTTGGTAGAAATTAATAATCACACTTATAAAGGCGAATGTGAGTGTATGTAAGTATGTTTGTTACTGCTTTACACTTGAACAGCAGAACGGATATCGATGAAATTTGGCACACAAGTAGATCATGTCTTGGAATAGCACATAGGACACTTTTTTTTTATTACAGGAATATGTTCCTGGAATAAAATGGCACTTGCAGCATCTAGTATAAATATATACCAAAGTGACAATCCTAATCAGTTTTATTCACCCCTTTTTTTAGGTAGGAAATTATCTCATTACTTCTCCCGCTCTAGGGTTAAGTGAGAGGGTGTTTCAAACATTTACTTACTAAAACCAGATCTATGTTACTTGAGTTGCCTTTTGCGTTCCAGGACCATGAGTATATATATATATATATATACGTTTTTAAATGATATAAACTAGTGCTTGATTGATATCCCACCTAATGGTAAACAGTGACGCAATTATTTTCAGAATCAATCGCATGGCCCAGCAGGCATTCTTTTTACCCCTGCGTTCCTATTTACCCCATTTGACGGTAGTATAAAAAATGGCGTCTAAATTTATGAAAACCATTTAAGTCCGTCACTCTCAAACCACAGGCTTACATAGGACATCTAGCATAAATGAGTACCCCCAATTTGTTCTGTAAACGTCACTGTGTTCTAAATTTACGCGTGGACAAAATTACTACGCAAACGAAATTAGACAGCGTGCTGTCGTAGTGGCGTATTGTCGTACTGGCGTAGTGGCGTTCTGACGTAGTATGGGTGGGCGCACACGATACATTTTAATGGTCATTTACCTAATAAATTAACGTTGTTGTTTTAGAAATTAGTTTATTGTCTCAACGATTTTGGCCCTACAAATTACATGTTTGAAAACACTTAAACATATTTAGTACGGTATTATATATCAAAGAAAAATAAAGCACTTGTATTCCTGATCATCCACAAACACGAAATGTAGTCACCAAAAAACTGGGCAAGTGCGAGTCGGACTCGCGCACTGAGAGTTCCGTACAAACTTGAAAGGTAAATTGCGGTTTACGATAAACGTATTAAAAAAAAAACTACTTACTAAATATCGTTCAAACAAATTTTCGGTGGAAGTTTGCATGGTAATGTACAACATATATTTTTTTAGTTTTATCATTCACTTATTTTAAAAGTTACAAAAAATAATTTTAAAAGTAAACAATATATTAGAAACCTTAATATAATTTTTGAAGACCTATCTATAGATACTACACGTATGAGTTTGATGAAAAAAATCTTTTGTTTTAGTTCTTAGTATGGAGAGCCCCCCAAAATTATTGTTTTTTTTTCTATTTTTGTGTAAAAATCTTAATGCGGTCCATTGACTACATCTGCTTACCAAGTTTCAACAGTATAGTTCTTATAGTTTCGGAAAAAAGTGGCTGTGACATACGGACGGACAGACAGACATGACGAATCCGGGTTCCATTTTTGTTCCAATCAGCTACGAAACCCTAAACACGTGAACTTATTTCGCTAAACGAACACTGTTCATAAATTTTTTGCCCGGTAACCGTCAACACTATTGACGCAATCGCCATCTTTGTTCAAAATTGCTTGTATGTGCGCCCAACCTAATGGTTGCAGCAGAGATGCAACATAGCATATATTATTTCTCGCAAGGCTAACGAAACGAGACATGGTCTCACTGTAACCCGAACGAGACATGAACCAATGTAGTATACAACGTTTGATTCTAAAAGTAAAATATATGTGCAGTTCATTCTTTTGTATCTTCATGAGTTTTTAGTTTTATTAAATCAGAGTACATAATTTGTTTTGAAGCTACGGCACTGAGCAAACCTTATTAACTTGAAAACAAGGATCATAATAACAAACTTTATAATATAACTAGCTCCTGGCAGCGGCTTTGCCCGCTTAAAAATAGGTTTCTCGATACAAACTTCCAAGTCACGTTTTACCCCTTTAGGGGTTTTTTTTAGGTGGGAAAATCATCGAACGACAAATCCCGCTCTTGGGCGGTTCAAGATAGTGTCAGATTTTTACTAACTAAAAACCCACTCCTGTTCCTTCGTTGCCTTCGTCCCAGGGCCTCGGGTTTAGTTTTCACACTACCCATGGCCCCAGTAGTCTTCGACCCTGGTGAGCCCCTACAATTTGCTGACATCTCCCTGAGGCGCGCGTGGAACATATATGGGCCGTCGACGACTTGGGCTTGGTCCGGACAGTTACCGGACGATCGGACAGCGGGCGTAACCAGAAGGTCGGACGGCGGGCATCTCTTTAGGGGGGTTCGATTTTATAAATATAGATTATGAATAATTAACACTAATTGTTAGTAGGTACCTATATAACCGTAACTGCCCACGTCTGGTCAATGATTTAATGTAATTTATTTTTAATATAATTACTTTTTTTGCAATTTTAAGCTTAAGTTATAGAACCCTCAGAAACTAACATGGTTTTAAAAATAATAACCTTTGTTTTTTGAGGGCAAGAAAATGCTCATAGCACGAGTACTCCAGGATTAAAAACGACATATAACGTGTTAAAAATATTGCATGACTGATATGAATTCACGTATTGCCACTTATACAACATTAATTTATCAAGGTGCAAAGATCAGTGTCTTTAATCTTTTAGGCCGCTACGACCTCAAAATCCTTGCCACCCAAATTGGCAATTTGCCACCTGGCTCACACTGTATATATCCTTCTAGATTGTTCATTGTAATAGTCTACGTAACGCCCTTATTCAGCTGATGACGTCGCTGGAATGTTATGCAATATTTGCATGTACTATACAAAGTATGTATCTAGAAATTCTATAGGGTTGGCTTCGTAGAAACTATTGTGCTGGTTAATAATGATTTTCTGTAGGAGTGTGTTGAAATCAGGGTTGGTTTCAATCATCTACACTACACTAATATTATAAAGAAATCAAGTTAGTTTTTTATTTTTTTGTTTGTAGGAGGTAGTCTCAGGAGGTACTTGTCCGATTGCTAAAATTTTTTCACCAATAGGAAGCTGCTTTATTCTTGAGTGACATAGGCTATATTTTATGTACGTGGGTGAAGCCGTGGCAAAAGCTAGTATAAGACACTTTTCCGATAAATTCTCCAGCTCTAGGGTGGCGATGGGTCTAGGAGGGCGTGATAAACTTTTACTTACTAAATCGATGTCTGTGTTCGCTCGCTTCGCTCGCTCACTTAACCTCGCCACCCTCTTCTAACCTACCCTATCCGAGTAATCCCTCAATAATTGTCAAAAATCTATTAATATTTGAAAGAAAAGAAAGAAAAGAAAGAAAAGAAAGAAAAGAAAGAAAAGAAAGAAAAGAAAGAAAAGAAAGAAAAGAAAGAAAAGAAAGAAAAGAAAGAAAAGAAAGAAAAGAAAGAAAAGAAAGAAAAGAAAGAAAAGAAAGAAAAGAAAGAAAAGAAAGAAAAGAAAGAAAAGAAAGAAAAGAAAGAAAAGAAAGAAAAGAAAGAAAAGAAAGAAAAG
This sequence comes from Mythimna vitellina, assembly GCA_949316375.1. Lineage (NCBI taxonomy): Eukaryota > Metazoa > Arthropoda > Insecta > Lepidoptera > Noctuidae > Mythimna > Mythimna vitellina. The sequence continues at coordinate 4,468,517 of OX438708.1, read as the reverse complement.
AAAGAAAAGAAAGAAAAGAAAGAAAAGAAAGAAAGAAAGAAAAGAAAGAAAAGAAAGAAAAGAAAGAAAAGAAAGAAAAGAAAGAAAAGAAAGAAAAGAAAGAAAAGAAAGAAAAGAAAGAAAAGAAAGAAAAGAAAGAAAAGAAAGAAAAGAAAAGAAAAGAAAGAAAAGAAAGAAAAAGAAAGAAAAGAAAGAAAAGAAAGAAAAGAAAGAAAAGAAAGAAAAGAAAGAAAAGAAAGAAAAGAAAGAAAAGAAAGAAAGAAAGAAAGAAAGAAAAGAAAGAAAAGAAAGAAAAGAAAGAAAAGAAAGAAAAGAAAGAAAAAGATAAAGAAAAGAAAAAAAGAAAAAAAAGAAAAGAAAAGAAAAGAAAGAAAAGAAGAAAGAAAAGAAAGAAAAGAAAGAAAAGAAAGAAAAGAAAGAAAAAAAGAAAAAATAAAAGAAAGAAAAGAAAGAAAAGAAAGAAAAGAAAGAAAAGAAAGAAAAGAAAGAAAAGAAAGAAAAGAAAGAAAAGAAAGAAAAGAAAGAAAAGAAAGAAAAGAAAGAAAAGAAAGAAAAGAAAGAAAAGAAAGAAAAGAAAGAAAAGAAAGAAAAGAAAGAAAAGAAAGAAAAGAAAGAAAAGAAAGAAAAGAAAGAAAAGAAAGAAAAGAAAGAAAAGAAAGAAAAGAAAGAAAAGAAAGAAAAGAAAAATATTTTATTTGGCACGCATGGATACACACACTGTAAAGACAAAAATTAAGACAACTAAGAAAAAAACACTGACATAATGCGTATCTCACGGCTGCGCCAAATAGGTCCAGTTCAGCAAAAAATGCCAGACAACTACATGGCAATTAGTGGTAGTAGCCTGACGCTGGTTTTCAACTGAACCTGATTGAGAGTGAACGGCAGTTATTTACTTATTAGCATATTATATGTCTGATGTATAAGTATAATGTGTAAGGTAAATAAATATATATATATATATATATAAATGTTAATGTGCGGTGTGATAAATGACGAATAATAAACAGGTGTTTAGCGTCAGATGTGTGCGAAATAATAAAATAACAAAAATAAAAAAAAGTAAAAAATGTCACAAAATTCTGTTCAATTTCCGTGCTACATTTTCCATAAAGCAGAAGAAACACGTACGTACGTACGTATTTGGTATAGAATTAGGTAGTATTTTTAAATGAAGAATAAGATTTCTGATGCACAGTTAAAAAATATCAATTGCAGTTCCTGTAGAGTTAAAACGGTTTCTCGTGCTGTATGAGGTCTCACGTCATCATGGAGTAATAATGGTGAAGATCGATTCATGAGTCGGGGCTGATTCACTGCTAGTTTTCCTATCATTGTTTGGAGTTCGGCATAGTAGACATCTGCCGTTATTGCTTAATCAGATCGGAGAAAACTATAATGAATAACAACATGCCGAGACCATCAAACAGTTGCCATTACGTTTTTATTGGTAAGCTTTCCTTTAAGATACTGTTACAATGTTTGACCTGGGGTCAACCATTGCATTTTTCGCTTACGGTTATCGTAAAGAATCCATTTTTCATCATATGTCACAATTCGTTCATTTCTGTATCGATTCAACAAGGAAACACAAGTTTCAACACGCGTTTCTTTCTGCAGATCAGTCAAATCATTAGGCACCCATTTTTCATATTTTTTTATTTTATTGTTTTGACGCAAATGAGTCAATATTGTTGGTAAGGTAATGTTAAACCATGCCTGGACATGAAAGGACTGGAACAATTTGCCTGCTGCGGTCTTCCTGTCCAACTATAATTTAGGTGTCTTCAAGGCTAGAGTGAATAGGCTCTTAATAAACTAGTGCGCCTGACCATCAATAATTGCATCTCCGCTTACCATCAGGTGGGATCGCAGTCAAGCACTGGTTTATATCAATAAAAAAAATAAAAATGCTGCTAATACCTGGGTAGTTTGGCTCGGATCGGCTTCCACCTTCTCTTTCAATTCATTGTTATTCACTTGTGTGTGCGGTCTTCCACGTGGTTCGTTCTTCAAATCAAAGATTCTAAAAAAAACTGAAAGTTGATAATCGAATGTTGCATATTTTTTAAAAGAAAAACTTTATAGGTAGCATGTGAAAAAAGTTTCACTCAAAAATCTCAGACCATGAAGGGTGTATGTCAATTTGAAGAGCCTTTTACAATAAAACGGCAATTTCATATTTTTACCTCTATTATCATCTGAGATCTGTCCACAATCATCATCATCATTTCAGCCGAAAGACGTCCACTGTTGGACATAGGCCTCCCCCAAATGCCGCCACAATGACCGGTCCTGTGCGTCTCGCATCCATCGGATTCCCGCTACCCTCACCAGGTCATCGGTCCACCTTGTGGGAGGCCTTCCAACGCTGCGTCTTCCGGTACGCTGTCCACAATATATAGATAAAATGTGAGCGTAATATCCTCAGTGTGACTGTGTTATCATCATCTTCCTGCCCTTGTCCTATCTTATTTGGGGTCGGCGCAACACGTTTTTTTCTTCCATTTGATCCTGTCAACCATCATACTATCACTAACTTCCTTTTCTTTCATATCACTGTTCACACAATCCATCCATCTTTTCTTTGGCCTTCCTCTCCCTCTCCACCCATCCACATGTATACTCATAACTCTTTTAGTAACATGCGTTTCATCTCTCCTCTTTACATGACCATACCAAGACAAACGATTCCCCTTCAACTTTTCAGTCACTGGCGCTACTTTTTTCAGTGTGTTTTTTCAGTGTGACTGTGTTAAAAAATAAAAAACTATTTTTACAACATGTTTTGTCATCGCCATTACAATATTGTACTGTGTGTAATGGCTCGTGTGGACAGGTACCCGGGTCGATTTCCGCTTCACGTCCTACGAGATTGATGCCACTATTCTGCTGACTGTAGCTGTTTCACTGAAACGTATAGTGTTTGAGTGATTGTATGTTTCTTTGTGTATCTGTTGGGATTACAGGGTACAATTATTTTTTTAGGGTTCCGTACCTCAAAAGGAAAAGTCAAGTCAAAGTCAAAAGTTTTTTATTTCACATAGGCCTACATGGGCACTTACAAAACGTCAGAAGCTAGTGCACGGTTCCAAATTGGTCGGTTCCTATGAAGAAGAACCGGCAAAAAACTCCATGGTTACTCTTTTTTTAAAAAAGTTGTTGTTTTTACAATATTTCCATATTACAGTATAAATATTATGTAAGGACATTGTAGACTGGTCAATATTGTACTAAAAAGTACAATAAAAATAATCATAATAAAAAGTGAGTCTTAGTAGGAAGTAACCTAAGAATTCGCGGAGTCTACAGTGTCCTCACATTCACATGAAAAAAGAGGCTATATAAATAAAAGCAAGAAGATCGCTTTGTCCGTCTGTCTGTCTGTATATCTGTCTGTCAAGGCCCTTTCTATCAGGAATGCATCGGTATTGAGTTGAAATTGACACCATATACTCAAGTCTACAGTCCCTTGAAGCTATGAAAAAATCAAGCTTCTGAATTAAAGAAAAAAAAAACTATGGCCGTTTATGTCGCAAAAAACATGTGTTTCGTCACTCTCGAGAGTGTCAAAATTTATAGGGTACTGCCCATTGTTCCCGGTCTTATAGCAGAAATATACGAAAAAAATCTGAAAACGGTAAATATGTAATTAAGTCACAATAAAAAAACTTTTTTTGCGATTCGGAAAAAACTGAATTTCGAAATTGAAATCTTTTCATCGGTTTTGTACGGAATTCTCAGTACGCGAGTTCGACACGCTCTTGCCCTGTTTTTTTTTATCTGACATACGTGTCTAAACTTGCATGTCGTCTTTGTAAAAATCTATTTGACTGTCCCTATAGCATTATATTTCTACTACGTTAATCTGTTCAATTTTCATCTGATTTACTTGGACCAGTACGTTCTCATCATTTTCCACACACTCACCTTCTCATTTTTAAACCTGTATATAATTTTCCCACCAATCACTCTTACTCTTGACTACATATATTTTTTTAAAACAAATCCCATCTCCTTTCTACCATCGGACAACCTGACGTACGGCGGGTATCCACGCTTACGTTGTTGATACTTCAACGTGCTGGACTAAGCATTTCGCTTCGTCGTTTATACCGCGTATATCGAAGAACTTGAACAATTTGCCTGCTGCGGTCTTCCCGTCCAACTAAAATTTAGGCGTCTTCAAGGCTAAAGTGAATAGGCTTTTAATAAACTAGTGCGCCTCACCATCAATGTTTGCATCACTGCTTACCATCAGGTGAGACCGCAGTCAAGCACTGGTTTATATCAATTTACCAGAATTCTTGTTCCTCAAAATATTATTTAAACCTACCTAAGTTCGGGAGTTGTAAAGCGATCCCCGGCCACAGAAGGCGCGGTTTTGCGGATTATTTGAAAGAATTTCTTTGGCCCTGTAACGCAAAGGCAATTAAAGAACATAGATGGGCTTTATTTAGTAAATATCTGACACGCCCTCTCACTCAAACCTAGAGTGTGGGAGAAGTCATTTGATTTTCAACCACATCAAAAAAAAACCCTGCATAGTTAAGACAGATATGTATCTACCACATTAAGTAGTTCAGATAAATCAATAACACCTATTGTATAAATTAAGGCTCGTCAGTGCATTGCTGACGCAGCTTCAACTCCATAGAGCATTACATAACTTGACGGCTTGTATGCTGACGAATTATATTAACATAATATACAGAGCTAATGGCGCGGGGAACGTGACTGTGTCAATTATTTATGACTGAGACTATAAGAGTGTGTTTCCACTGAAGCAGAGCTAGGCTGAATGGAGTGGAGACGAGTAGTGAAATCGGCGGTAACAACCTCTCGTGCCGGGCCCTAGTACAGGCCATGGTATGCAGTGAGGAGGAATGGTGATCGCCTTCTTCTGCGAAGCAGTAATGCTAGTGAAGGTGGTGGCCACACGCGTGAGGGAACGGGCTTCTTGACGCCGGAGACGGTGGGACCCCGATTCCTAATTCCACCATAGGCGTGGGCTTGTGGATGACGAGCAATGAGTAGCTCGCCATCCGGTACCCACCCAGATCGAGCTTGAGTCTTCAATGGCACGTAGTGTTCCTAGCGCGGCCCCAGTAGGGAGGGAACCGTACTGGTGCCCATGGTATTCAATGCAAGTCATAGAAGGAATATAGGAGTGGGTATTAGTTAGTAAAAGTCTGACACGCCATCCCGCCCAACCCTAGAGCGAGAGAAGACATTAAATGATTTCCTACCCAAAAAACCAAGCCCGCTCGATTCCGTTTAGTCCAGTTTAAGGCTGCACGTTCATTTGTTTTATTTGAAAGTCCACATAGCTCCACTCCGCTCCACTTACACTGTTTTCACTGATGCGGACTGGAGATTTCGAGCACTGTGATTGGCCAGTTTACAGTCTGCTCCTTTCCGCTACGCCTAACTCGATTTCAGTAGAAACACACCCTAAAGAATGTAAATGTACTTTTGTTTTTGAGCTTGGAATTGTGGTGCAAAAACCTGAATTCTTAATTCTTTATACTGCACACAAAAAGCTGGGTAACTTAGTAAACAGTGCGTTGATACTACATGTTATAAAGGCAAGTTTAACTCAACAATTATTCTTCTCACAGCAAACCTTTGTATGGCAGAGAGATCACAGTTGAAGGTAGAATCCAGTGTATAAGTATAAACCTGTATAAATATGCACAATCTATCTGCCCTAGTCCCGTTTCATTTGGGGTCGGTTTTTTTTTTTTTTTTCGGGTGGGATCAACATCTAATGACATCCCCGCTCTTGAGCGGAGCGGGGGATTTCTTTCGCATCACCCATGGCCCCAGTAGGCTTCGACCCTGCTGGGCCCCTACGGTTGCTGACATCTCCTTGAGGCACGCGTAGAACAGTACGCGACTTGGGCCCGGTCCGGACGGTTACCGGACGATCGGACGGCGAGTCACCCATTGCTCGCCGTCCGCAAGCCCGCGCCTATGGTGGCTAGAAATCGGGGTCGGAATCCCGGCGGCAATTGGGGCGTGAGGACCTTTGCCTCACGCGATCCGCCGCCTCCTTTGCTAGCATTACTGCTTCGCAGAAGGAGGCGACCGCCTGCCACTCCTCTTTACTCCGGACCATGGCCTGTACCAAGGCTCGGCGCGAGAGATCGCTGCCGCCGATCGCCCCCACGAGGACACGGCGTTGCTCTGCCCAGGCGGAGCACACCTCTACCGTATGCTCCACCGTGTATTTGGGGTCGGAGTAACACGTTTTTTTCTTCGATTCTGTCCTGTCACCCGTCAAACTATCTTAGTGATACTCTCCCTTTTCTTTCATATCACTTCTCACACAAGCCATGCATCTTTTTTTGACATTCCTCTCCCTCTCTTTCATCCACATGTATACTCATAACTCTACCTACATAAATAAGCCTATTTTTTTTATTTTTTATTAATGGTTGGCTCACATTTGACCACCATCTCACCTGATGGTAAGTGATGATGTGGTCGACGATGGAGCACGCTTGCCTAGAAGTAACCTATTCACTCTTGACTTAAAGACCCCTAAGTTGTAGCTATCAGGAAACACAGACTCCGGCAAAAAATTCCACTCCTTGGCTGTACGCATAATAAATATGTAATCGTTCATTATATATGTAGACACTTAATAATTTCATCAACAATTTCCTCGCCATTGTTCATTCATCTGTATATTTTTTTATGCCATTCACTGAGAACAAATCTCAACATCAAGGTAAAACACACCTAATAGTTACGAAATAAAATAAAGATTATTTTGTAATAAGGACTTAGTATCCTTCAATAAGTAAGATGGTCTCAGAAGCTTCATTATTTTGCCGGAAATTAGGTGCGATTGTTGAGAAAGTGCCGATATAGCGTATATTTTCTATCTATAGAATCAATCGATAAAGTATTTCTGATGTAGTAATATTTTTATAGTAAGTAAACTACCGTTACTACTAAAGAGTATATTATACGATTTATTCTTTATTGTGCAAACAATTTTATACAGACAATAAAAATAGGATAGTTGATGTACATAGGGGTCAGTCAGGGTTCAAAGTTTGGAATAGAATATTGTGTGGCAGTTTTTTGTTACTTTACATTTGTGTAAATTTTTTGCTAATAAAATATTATTATTAAAATAAAAAAAAAATTAAAAAAGCGTGTCTTAGTTTTGCAAATGAGACAAGTTACCGACTGGGGTAAATGATGCATGGTTTACCATAAATAAGAATAATGGAATTTATAGTGATCACAATAAAAAAAATACATAATGTCATGTATAAATAAAAGATTATTATTTGAACTGAAATATCCCCAAATATGTAAAAATAATAGCAAAAGAAGCTAAACCGAAAACTATGCATTAAGCATAGCATTTGTACAATGCAAGGCTATTAGTTGGAACTGAGGAATTATTCTAAATCTGGCTTGCAGGGCACTAAGCTTGGAATTTATCGTTGGTAGCGCTGCTACGCAAAACCTTTCTTACGTGTTTCGGGTTTTATAGTTTCTTTTTTTGTTGGTTCAAAGTTTTTGGACTCCTGTTTTTAGTGGTTATTATTTTGTGCCAGTAGTTTTTCCTGTTGGTACGTCGAAAACTGTTTCAAAGAATTTTCGGGATAAAAAGTACCTGTTTATTTATTTATCTGCCCCCCTAGCCAAGAATCGTTTTTTTTTTTTCACGACGAACGCCTCCGGTTCCTTTGTTCTGACCACGTGACTAAGCGTTGAGATGATGTCAGAAAAAAGGAATCAGAGGCGTGGCCTACTTGAGACGTTCGGCGCGAACGATACGATTGTAACTTGGCTAGGTGGGCTGATGTTTCATCCAAATATGTTCAGACGTTAGGACGTGCAGAGGTCACAGGCAGACAAACTGACAATTACTTTCGTAGTTATTTAAAAACGATTTTCTGTCAGCGGCCCAGGCAAATGTCGAAAATTATCCTCCCGGAATATACTCCCGTAACAAAAAAGTATCCTAAGTCCAATTCTAGGACATCGTCTATCTGTGTGCCATGTTTCATTTAAATCTATTTAGAAGTTAAAACGTAAAAAGATAACAGACGACAGGAAGATAGAGTTACTTTCGTATTTATACTATAATTCAAGTGTGGATGTTGAAGTCTATAACTAATACATGTTGCCAGTGACGACATATGTCTCTGAAACGTGGTCGCTCAAAATGGGCCTCATCAGAAGGCTGAAAGTAACGCAAAGAGCATTGGTAGGAGTTGCGCTCAAAAAAAGGGTGACTAAAACCTACCCGTGTTCCTCCTTTTGCTTTCCTGGGTTGCAGCGATTCTTTCAAAGAACTTCGCAGCCAAATCCAGGATTCCTCGTGGAGTTTTCCTTCACCGATATCAGCGATGTTAAAAAACGACTTAGAAAGCACTTATCTATACTAAAATTATTGATCTGAAGAGTTTGTTCGTTCGGTTGAACGCGCTTATCTCAGAAACTATTCAAATTGAAAAGTTCTGTGAGTGTATAGCCCATTTACTGAGAAGGGTTAAAAGCTGTATAACAACATGCTACTAAAAATAGGATCAGTAAGTAAAGACGAGGGAAAAACTGAGAGCAACGTATCTAATAAGGGTATGTTTTAAATCCGACCCCCACCCGCGATGAATTGTAGTGAATTTTACACAAAATATCATGAAATTTCACCTTTTTACAGTATCTAGTGTATCATTTCTGTTAACTTTAGAGGACGATATGATTAGAAACTTATTTCGTGCCTAGCGGGTTTTTTTTATAATCATCTAATGACAAATCCTTCTCTTGGGCGGATCGGGAGATAGTGTCAGACTCTTACTGACTGCATTAAACAAAAAAGGAGTTATGAACTAACGTATCTTGTCACATTTTGTTCGACGTCAAGCCAACCAATAAAAAAAGAAATATGACAACAAAAACAAATTCTGTCTCGTTTTCTTCATTTTAGTGTTGCTAACACAGAAAATAACGATAGTGTATGTAACAAATTATAAAAATCGCTAACATTTCTTAGTTCTTTTATGTCGCCGTGAAGAAACACAATGCAAGACGAAGACTACAAACTAAAACAATTTTCTTACAAACATAACGTATGCGAGAGCAAGCCTTACATTTCCTGCAACATTATGACGACACATGAAGTTAATAAATATTCTAAGAGAGGCACGTGCCAGGCAACAGAAAGATTTCAGAAGACCTGCTTCAGAATCCTTTTGGGCTCGTCAACATCGAGCATGGTTTAAAAGCTTGTTACTTCATCTAACGCAATCCAACGCGATGTTTGACAACAAGGGAATGCGAAAAAAGAGAGATAACGCCTGCCCCCCTAGCCAAGTTACGGTGGTTTCGTTTACGTCGAATGCCTCGGGTAGGCCACGCCTCCGATTCTTTTGTTCTGACGTCATCTCAACGCTCAGTCACATGATCAGAACAAAGGAATCGGAGGCGTGGCCTACCCGAGGCGTTCGACGTAAACGAAATGATCGTAACTTGGCTAGGGGTGGGGGGGCTGAATACTCTGTTAACGTTCGGTAATTCTGTGATTTACTCGAATATTTTACAAAACTTGTCCCAGGAAATGCGTGTTTTTTTAAACCCTTAAAAGTTTTAGAAAAAAAATGAATTCAGAATCTTGATTAAATTTCCAAGGCTTCTATTCTTTTACTTTTTTGAGTTTATTAAAATTTGAGTAAATTATGAAGGGTCAAAGTCCATGCAAAATAGCAGATTGTCAGAGATCTTTACTGGATTAGTTTTACACAAAATTAGAAATTGCTTTCAATAGAAACTTAGATAATATCCACAAGATACTGTCTTTCCAAAATATCTAATGAAAAATGTGTAATAACGTCATAACCGCGTAAGAGCGGTTGTATGAAAAACAGTGAAAATCTATGTCGAGTAAGCATAGTTCAAACTATGTTTTCTTGATAACAATTCTGATTGTTGAGCTTTTTCTTTCAGTCTATTATTTTATTTTTTTGACGGTGACGCTAAAATATTACGTTGCTTTATATCGCAAAAAACGTGTATTTTGAAACTGTCAAGGGAAACAAAATTCATAGAATACTGAATCAAGATGTCATAGCACAAGTATAGGAAAAATCTGAAAACTGTAAATTTGTAATTACGGCAACATTTTTTTGATGCGTTTCGGAAAGTTCTTCGTAACTCAATTCGGAAATTGAACTGTTTTCATAGGTAATTTTGTACGGAACCCGCAGTGCACGAGTCCGTCTGCCAGATTTTATACATAGGAAATTATCAAATGACTTCTCTCGCTCTGCGTGAAGCGAGAGAGTGTGTGTAGGACCTCTACTGACAAAATCTACAGTACTTAAGGTTCCCCTTTGCAAGAGCCACAGGGCTTTTGAACAATCCGTAGCTCTGACTACCATCGGCCCTAAATGACCCTGTCAATTTAGATGTTATCTCTTTGAGGCGCGTAGAACACAAGGCACCGTCATCAATCCAATCCAGACTTGGTCCTTAACGGACAGTGAGCTACCCATTACTCTAAGATTGTGCGGAACTCTCAGTGTGCGAAACCTACTCGCACTTGGCCGGTTATTAACCGACTTTAAAAAGGAGGAGGTTATATGTTCGGCTGTATGTATTTTTTATAGTTGCGTGCCCAAAGGAACGGGACTTTATTACTAAGACTCCGCTGTCCGTCTATCTGTCTGTCTGTCCGTCTATCACCAGGCTGTATCTCATGAACCGTGATAGCTAGACAGCTGAAATTTTCACAGATGATGCATTTCCGTTGCCACTATAACAACAATACAAGAAACATGTTTTTTTGTCTTGTTTTACTACAGACGGTACGAAACCCTTCGTGCGCAAGTCCAACTCGCACTTGGCCGGTTTTTTTTATTTATATTCACCGATATCCGGTCAGTTGTGTACCTATTTTGTATTTCTTCTTCTTTATTGAAAGATTACCCTCCCTAATTGTTCCCATAGAAATAATGTTATGATCTGATGATGAACTTCGAGGATATGGAACTGAACTCCTCATAGGATCACATCAGCGGGCCTAAAAAGGTCACTATGGGCAATTCTGCTAAAAGCAAATCATTTCCCGAATTGCTGCCTACTTATGATATTTATGCAATTCTTCTAATAATCGCAAAATGGTAACACAAATTAGCCGAATCATACTCAATTCATTTTTTAGTAGAATCATATTGTGAATATTGCCACATGAAAAAAATTAAAATCTTGGTTTTACTAGTTTTTTTTTCTTAGCTTTTTATTTATCAGATTATTAATTTGTATTAACTTTATTGTATTTAAATATAACTTTAGTATTTTAGGGTAATAATTTATTAAATAATGCAATTAAGCCTTTAAAAACGAAGTTAGAAATTCCTAAATCTATGGGAATAATAAATATCAACTTGTTAGGCTGGCAACATACATTGTTGTTTACCCTTTGCTTGTGTCAATATTGTGTCAACATGATGTAAGCGAAAATCGGTTGAAAACAATAAATTGTAATTTTAAGTTGATTTTTCAAGTGCAGAATCCCAAAAATGCTTTTTTTTTTTTAAATAATCTGAAGCAAACCATCCGCTTGTAAACTTTAGGACTGCATTTTAAGAAAGTGAAACCAAACCAGCATCTACTTGTGTATTTCTTGTGAGTTCGAAAGTTTACAACAAAGTAAGTGCTTGCCCACTAATATATTAATATTAATAAGTTTTTATACCTACGCAACTAGGTATTAAATGACAATTTAATTGTTTCAGACCGCACGCTAGCTTCTCTAATGATGAGGCTTGAAGGATTCTGTCTAAGGTGGAGATGTAACATACCACAGCTGATGCCAATACTGCTCAAAGACATCTAATACAAAATTTGAGATGCCTTGCAGATGCAGCTCAAAGATATCTTTGCTATTTTAGATTGCATGTAAATTTGAGTCACTAAAATGAATAATTACATTATTTTATCCATATATATGGTTTTATTTTGGTAATAATTTACCTAAGCTTGTTTATAATATTCTATAGATGATAATATTAAAAATACTCTAAACTCTCTACTTTATTTAAGAACAGTGTACCTTAGTGTTCAGGGTGGATACTTAGTACTATTTAACTATTTGAAGAGTGATTTCTAAAATTTAAATAATTTATGTTTAGTTTTATATATGTAGGTACACATTGTAAATCCGATAAAATTTTGTGATTATGAAGAACATTCATAGTTTTACCTTTTGAGTAGCGTAATTAGAGACAATAGAAAGACAATGACTGAGTGAACAAGGCGTTCGCTCAGGGTTTAATGAATTAAGCCATGGGGAAGTGACTGAGGTAGGTTCTTGCTGCCCATTTTTGATGACATAACCCAGCTGCATAAATGCTTTAGTGCTCAATAAATATATACAATACTTTTTTTTAAGTCTGTTTAACCCGATAAACTCGGGGTTCGGCATTTCATAAATTTCAAGCCAATTCCACTTTTCGAAGAAATACACTTACTTGGCGACATAAAAAGCTCTCAGTAATGCGCATATCTCCTAGAAAATACGCGTAAAGTCCTAAATCTGCCATTTTTTAAGTTTAAATATATAATTTCCGAGAAATGAATTGTAAGATGTTGCTTTTCAGTAACATCTTATGATTCTGCTAATGAATTCTAAAGCGATTCATAATAAGTGAACCATTTTACGAATTTGCTGTGAAATAGACCCGTCTGTCAAAAACACTGTCAAATAGATGAATTGCCGAATTGAATCATAATATGAATATTGTTTACGTATAGAAATATGAACTGACAATTCGTGACCATTTTGCGATTTTTAACATGATTCATAATATTTTCCTATACGATTCTGCTAAAGTGACCTTTTTAGCCCCCCAGAACTGTCGTAATAAGTAAAATTACTTTTAACGTCTTTATTAAAGAAAATGAACCTTCTCTATCATATATGTGTCACTATGCGGAAGTTCGTATGACCTACAAACGGACGTCATAAACTTGTTTTCTACCGTTTTTTGTTGACGGATGAGCAGAAAAAACTGCTCTTATGTTATGTTGGGATGTGGACAAAAACTTAGCGTATCTACTACACTGTTACCATTTGTTTTACTGCTCTAGAAAATGCAGAAAAAAGTTTAAGATGCTGTTGATGTAGACATACGAATAGCAATGAAACGGCATTCTAAGCTATTATTTATTTTGGGTACGCCATAATTATGGCGGTAAGTCCCCTTGGTGGCAACGATCTCTCGCGCTGGGCTTTGGCACAGGCCATGGTGAGAAGCGAGGAGGCCGCACGTGCATAGCGATTGAGCGACCCTCACGACCCAGCCGCCGGGATACCAATCCCGATTTCGGGCCACCGTAGGCGTGGGCTTGTGGGCGGCGAGCAATGAGTAGCTCGCCGTCCGACCGTCCGGTAACCGTCCGGATTGAGCCTAAGTCGTCGACGGCGCGTACTGTTCCACACGCGCCTCAAGAATATGTCAGCAAACCGTAGGGGCCCAGCAGGGTCGAAGCCTACTGAGACCAAAGGTCCGCTTCTGAAAGGAAGACTCGGCCCTGGTACGAAAGGCAACGAAAGGAACAGGATTGGGTTTTTAGTCAGTAAAATTCTGACACACTCTCTCGCTCGAATTGGTTCTCTTTAAGCCCACTTTTAAATTCCTTCTTTGCCTAGCGCTCTTGGACCCTTAGACCGAGAATTTTGAGAACTATGTAGGTTAATGTATTAAAATGTCTTTTAAGGAAAGGACCATACAGTTAACCAGTCTTGTCAGTGTGAGCATTTGTCAGATGTCATATAGCTCAACTCAAGATTACAGCTCAGAACAAACTGCGTGCTGTATTAAAGCTACACCAAAAATATCTTAATACAGTAATTTTCAAACTTTATTACCCCTAAATCTGGTATCGTAGGGGCCCAGCAGGGTCGAAGCCTACTGGAGCCACGGGTAGTGTGAAAGTGGAACCCGGGGCCCTGGGACGAAGGCAACGAAGGAACAGGAGTGGGTTTTTAGTCAGTAAGAGTCTGACACTATCTCCCGCTCCGCCCAAGAGTGGGGATGTCATTAGGATGATTTTCCCACCCAATAAAAAAAAAAAAAAAAACCCCTAAAACTGGTAAGATGTGTTGTACAAGGATGTTTTCTTCTAGAATTTCTTTTTGAGCGTGACAAATGTAAAAAGATTTGTCACGCTCAAGAAAAAATTGTAATAAATTTACCACAATTTTAAGAAATAAAATAACATAGTAATAAAATGTTGGGTTGCTACTTAGCTATGGATTGGATAAGATGCTGACTAGTTTGGAACTCGAAACAAAAGTACAACATGTCTTTTTTTAACATGGAAAATAAGAAAGAAAGAAAGAAAAACATTTTATTTGGCGAAACAAGGCGCAAATTTAGAACTAACAAATTTGTATTGACAAAAATCATCTCTATTTTCCAATCGCTCATCGATTTAATATTATAATACCTACCAGCATATATATTTACGTATACACCTGCCTGCATATGGAAAGGGAATTAGGCAAATACAATCGGATTTAGTCGGCCAAATCTGTTCGCTGCAGCTGCGCACCTGACTACGTACATATACGTATATGTACGTAGAAATACATGGGTATACATTGGTGGCTAGGTTCATATACACAGTCTGTTGGCTTAAAGGTTGTGGCTGTACTGTGTATATAAATGGTTCGTTAAGATAAGACTCTGTGGAAGTTTACACCCTGTTTCAGAGCTTACTCAGCCTTACACTGTTGTTCCCACTGCTGGGACCATATTGACTATTCCCTCTCCAAGAAAGGAGGTCAAATCTTCTCTTGGCAGGGAATAGGCCATAACCCACCGCACGTGGCCAGTACGGATGGAGCAGTGGTGACCTAGTGGTAACGGCCCCGACTTACGAGTTGTAACTCGCAGGTTCAAGCTCAGTCAGGCGCATTGCTTTGTGTATTGGTTACATAACCACTGCTCTCAGAACTGTGAAGGAAACATCGTGAAAGAAGCGATATATCGTAGAAAAAAAACTGACTTCACTAAAAAAAAAACACTCAAAATAACTTTAATTTCGTAAGTTGGTATTTCTCGGTATTGGTTGTTTCTCGACTTCCGAAATTAAAGTTATTTCGATCGTTTTAGTGTTTTTTTTTTTAATACAGTCGATTATTTTTTTTAGGTTTTATAATTCACGCTCCTACCATATTGTCTATTCACCACCCTAGGTTGACTGATAGATAATGCTTAAGGCATTAATTCCGCCTTTGTACTTAATGTTGCATGAAGATTAATAAATAAAAAAAAATGTTTTTCGGATAATTTGCACGATATTAATAAATTCCTAAAAAAATCTCACTTTTTCAGTACAGTAATAATTTAACATTCATGCAATCACAGTAGTTTTCGCATGAAGTCGTATTGATTTTGATTTAATTAAAATCATCATCATCATCATCATTTCAGCCGAAAGACGTCCACTGCTGGATATAGGCCTCCCCCAAGTGTCGCCACAATGAACGGTCCTGTGCGTCTCGCATCCATCGTACTCCCGGAAGACGTAGCGTTGGAAGGCCTCCTGCAAGGTGGACCGATGACCTGGTAACGGTTGCGGGAGTAATTAAAATGAATAATATTAATTAAATTTTTTCTACAAAATGAAATTATCATGAAATAACAAGCAGTTCTCGTTAATAAATGAGCTGATGATATTATATTACGTATAATATTATATTGTTACTCATTAGTTTGTCTTGTTACTCGGATAATATCGTAAATTGTTTTTTTTTTTTTTAATTGATATAAACCAGTGCCTATATTATAGTTGGACGGGAAAACCGCAGCAGGCAAATTGTTCCAGTCCTTCGATGTACGCGGTATAAACGACGAATCGAAACGCTTAGTCCGGACCGTTGAAGTTTTTATTTATTTAGTTAATTGGTAAAACCTACGTATTTATTATTTTACATTATATGTGCACCTAATGCGCCTGACCATCAATGATTGCATCTCCGCTTACCATCAGGTGGGATCACAGTCAAGCACTGGTTTATATCAATTTACAAAAAAAAAAAGTGCTCTTTTGAATTTCTGTGAGGTATGATAAAATTGTTAAACAGATTTCCACATTATTTTATTGGGGAATGCTAATGTTTAATGCTCCTAAAATCTATATGTATAAAATATATATCAATGCCACTTTTCGTTGTAATTTTATAACTCAAGAACGGGCTCACTTATCCAAACCAAATGTTTATTAAGTTTATTTTATTAATATACACAATAAACTTATGACTAAACTAAAAATAAAAGTTGATTATTATAGTATTTAGGTTCTATTCTACTAACACCACCGACTTTGTTTTTATTTGATTCTTAAATGCGACATATGTATATAATCCACTTGACTTTTCTTATTTATTTATCATTTACCTATGACATACATCTTTTAATGTGAATTTATATAACTTTAATTATGACTCAATAATTGTTGTCTAGTTTCTCGGATTCAAATTCTAAAATTAATTAATTAATTAAATTGCACACCTTATTAGGTCATAGTACAAAGCGCTTATTGTACTTATATGTGGATTGAATAATTGATTTATATTCTAGTATGTGTGTACCAAATAGCAGGCATTTTAAACAAAGTCTAAACAAAGGACTTTTTCCGCCCTTGGACCAATGTGCGGCGTACACGGGCCACCGGACACAACCATAAAACGCAGCCACTGTACCATTTCCTGTAGGAGTCTATTATGATACTGCGCGTATAGGTTAAAAAAGTGGCAAATACCGGCCACCAGTGGCTGTCGCGCGCTTCAACTTTCTTTGTGTTCGCTTCTAGCTTCTCGTGGCGGCGTTTGTGACAGTGACATGTGGCCCATATGCGGTGACACTAAGTAATTGTTGCGATGTAATCTGAAAAAAATTAAAAATTCCGTTTAAAAAATAGGGAATATGTATGATTTTTTTTTATCTAATAAGTTTATCAATAAATATACAAAAATAGAATACTAGCAAACGAGATTTTACTATTTTAAACAAATATATCGGTCTCTCGCCAAGACTTTAGGTCTTTTCGAAGGTCTTGGCGAGAGTAAGGCCATGGCCTTTAACGTCAAAAATCATATCAGACTTCTCTTTCTTATAAGCAACTAACACTTAAACCCCAAGCGAATGGTGTTCGTGCGTGATTTCGTGCCATTCGGTTAAACACCAAGCAAGAACACCGGCCATCCGCATAGATAATAAAATATTGAGCGTTTTATTTATAGAATTTGTATCCAAGGACGTAAATAAGAAGTTCGTCATAAAGTAGTATGTATATTTAAAATAAGCAAACCATGACACAACCTGTGTTTCCTGATAGCTACAACCCGGGCATACAACCCGGGCTACATCTTTAAGTCAAGAGTGAATAGGTTACTTCTAGGTAAGCGCGTTCCATCGTCGACCGCATCGTCGCTTTCCATCAGGTGAGATAGCGGTCAAACGCGAACATACTTATCAAGAATTAAAAAAAAAACCATTCCATTATTCCCTACATATACTTGCTTACAAGCGAGGGCCTTTTTTGTTCTTCTTTTTTTCGGTTGGAAAATCATCCAATCCGCTCTTGGGCGGAGCGAGAGGGCGTGTCAGACTTTTACTGTCTAAAACCCACTCTTGTTCTTTCGTTGCCTTTCATACCAGAGCCGAGTCTTCCTTTCAGAAGCAGACCCTTGGTCCCAGTAGGCTTCGACCCTGCTAGGCCCCTACGGTTTTGGCTCGGGCCGGACGGTTACTGGACGGTCAGACGGCGAGCTACCCATTGCTCGCCGTCCGCAAGCCCGCGCTTAAATTATATGTGAGATTTGAAAAGTTAAAGCTTTATAACTTCGTTGTTGATAAAAATATTTTAATTGTTATTTCCATATTTGTTTACCAGAACTAAAAAGTGTTTAGGTAATAAAAAATTACATGCTAATTCCTCTATGTTTCGTGATAATATAGCATATAAGCATAATCGCCCTTATAATGTTTCCACTGCTGGGACTCAAGCTCAAATTTTTGGTTCTAGGATCTGCCGGTTTCTTTACGATATTTTCTTTTGCCGATTTAAAAACAGTGGTGATGAAATAAATTACACAAAGTAATTCACCTGCCTGGGTTTGAACACTCAACAACAACTGCTGCTAACTAACAACAACTGCTGCTACCCAAAAACAACTGCTGCTACCCAACCCTCTCGTAGTGCTCGCCTATGTCATAAAAAGAAACCTTGCGCAAAATTTCACGTTCTTAGTCCCAGTAGTTTTGGCTGTGCATTGATATGTCAGTCAGTTTCTTCTTTTGTATATATAGATAAATAAATATGTCTTTATTTAGGATTTTAAGTTCAAATAAATTTTATATCTTTCATTTGTTTCTTTGGGTTTTGTTTTATACTGTGTAAAGATAAATAAACCTGCACATATTTTTGCACGGCACTGTACATATCTTAACATTTACACCGCGCACACAATAAGACAGGACAAACAAAACACAGCGCTAAGAATGTCAAGTTACCAAGTTTTGATAATAGCAAACTTGGTGTAAACATCGCGTGATAAGACATTGTCTCGCAGAACAAAAGATAAGTTCTGGCAAAGTTCTCTGCAGGCAGACGCTTTATGATTTTATACTGCAACTTGTTGGATGGTGTGAATTTAGGAAGAGAGAGCTGCTTGTAATAATAATATTTTATTCAACATTTTATAATTTAATTTATTAAACCCCGAGCGAACGCCGGCGTTTGCTCGGTCATTGTCTTTCTATTGTGGCTCTAATTACGCTACTCAATAGGTTAAACTATATATACACTACAGTTTGAAAGTGGCACCATTGACTGAAAAGTTGAAGGGGAATCGTTTGTCTTGGTATGGTCATGTGAAGAGGAGAGATGAAACGCATGTTACTAAAAGAGTTATGAGTATACTTGTGGATGGGTGGAGAGGGAGAGGAAGGTCAAAGAAAAGATGGATGGATTGTGTGAACAGTGATATGAAAGAAAAGGAAGTTAGTGATAGCATGACGGTTGACAGGATAGAATGGAAGAAAAAAAGGTGTTGCGCCGACCCCAAATAAGATGGGAAAAGGGCAGGAAGATGATGGTATACTACAGGCAAAAACTACTAGCTAAAATATGGCGTCATAAAACTGCCTCCGCATCGCTGTCGACTAGAAGTGTACCCAAAAGGCTGGCGGCATTGCCACGTTGTATGGCAATGCTTAATCTCTGGTCGAGATAAAAGCCAGCCCTTGGGTCACGCGAAGTGTCAACTAAGCGTTTGGATATTTCTTTAAAAAGCGTTTGAGTACTTGGACCCCACGGCCCAACAGTTTCAACCCCAAAGGGCTCAAAAATATAACTGCCGACGAGGTTGTTATATTTCCGCCACTTAAGGTTCTCCACGGCCGCAGTGCCTAGGAAAATGAGATAGCGCAAGACACAGGGAGCGTCCTACACTAAAGACCTACCTCATATATGGAAACAAAGACACCGTCCTGTCTCTTACCATCGTCGCGTACCAGGCCATGAGGTTCCAAAACAGAACTGAACGCTGACGGTGACAAAGGCTCATCGGATGATGTCGCTAATAATCGAAACACTTCCTGTGTTTGTATCTGACCGACTTCGAAAAGGAGGAGGTGGTATGTTTGACTGTATTTACATAATTTTTACTGGATTTTTTTAAAAGTGTACCGTTGTCTTGGGGTAATTGGAGGAACACATGTGGGTTTTAATCATAGTTAATAAGGGTCTGATACGCCTTTTCGCTTCACTCAGAGCGGGAAAACTTATATTATAATTTCCCGTCTCAAATGTTTTGTATCCACAATTATTATTCCAGTGATCACATGGCATATAAATATTTAGCAATGGTTTTTATACTTATTTTAGGATAAACACTAGGAATTAAATTAGGTAGAATAGAATAGAATAAACTTTATTGTACACCAAAATAGTAACAAAACTTTTGCACAAACTTAAAACTATGGGTACAAAGGCGGTCTACAAAACAATGCATTCGGAAACTGATTAAAAGATTTAAGCTTTAAGGCGTCCTTCATAGGCGTCAAAAATCGCAGAGCGATTTCCAGACAACGTTAGCGCGGGCTTGCGGACAACAAGCAATAGGTAGCTCACCGTCCACTCGTCCTATAAGGACCGAGCCCGAGGCGTCGCGTAGTGTACCACGCGTGCCTCAAAGAGATGTCAGCAAACCGTAGGGGCCTAGCAGGGCCGATGCTTGCTAGGGCCACGGGGACCAGTATAAAGGGGATAGATACTCTTGGTCCCAGAACGCAAAAGACAACTGAAGGAACATAGGTGTGGTTAAGTCAGTAAAAGTCTGAAACGCACTCGCGCGCTACCCTAGAGCGAAGAAGTCGATAGATTATTTCCTATATCAAAAAAGAGCGTCCTAAAAGTAACCCTAAAAAAGATTGCTTTCAAATTGAACCTACCCCAAATTACACTTTTCAAAACCATTAAAAACATACGTTCAACCTACTAAGCATTTTCCTAACCATGTTGAATTCCGCATCTAGTAAAACCAGATGCCATTAAAAACAGAAACAACACAATAATCTAAAACACACATTTCCCCAGAATAATTCAAACAAATTACACTGAATAAAACATGAACACAAGTTTGATATACACAATTATTCCAGTGCACTAAAATTCATTAGTAGATTGGCGGATCACATATAAATATTTAGCAATGTTTCTAATACATTAGGCGGTAGACGTGCTTTTGAATTATGTATCAGAGGTGTGTGTGAGAAGCGGCCTGCTACTAGAGCAATTGTTTTAGCGTGGCTTAAAGTCATAAGAGGCATATTATTACATGCTTTTACTTAAATTGGAAGTATGCATGCATTTTTAGGGTTTCGCATCTCAAAAGGAAAATGCGGAACACTTATAGGATCACTTTGTTGTCTGTCTGTCTAGGTCCTTTATCTCGGAAACACGTGAGGTATCGAGTTGAAGCAAAAACTATATACTCAAGTACACGGTCCCTTGAAGCTGTGAAAAAATCAAACTTCCAAGTTAACGAACAAAAAAGATACAGCCGTTTATGTCGCAAAAAACGTATATTTTGACACTCAAGGGAAAAAAAATCATAGGGTACTTACTGTTGAATTAGAATCTTGAAATTTAGCATGAAGCAAGGTCACAAAGCACAAGTATAGGAAAAATTCTGAAAACTGTAAATTTGTAGTTACGTCACAAAAAAAAAACTTTCTTCCTATTAGGAAAAATCTTTGTAACTCAATTAGGAATTGAACGGAACCCTCACTGCGCGAATCCGATTAGCTCTTGCCCAGTTTTTATTTTCTACGATTGCAGAAGTAATTATTTAGTATGTCCGTAGGAAGTTCGTTTATTATTATTTATTATTGTTTATTATTATTGGCAGTATGTAGGTGTATGTTCTCATTCCATATGTATTGTTGCATCTAGACAAGGCATAATTAAATAATTTTCAGCTCTAATAAACAAATTTGAAAGATTGTTTAAAAATATTTTCATTATCAACAAATTTATTAAGCTTCAAAGCTGTCTACGCGTCGTCATCACAGCGAGTGCCTGCATTTGGATGGCCCAGAGGAGGAGTGCGGGGTTTAGTACCTATTTCTCACGCGCCGCTACTATGACACTCTCTTTGAATCGGTCGATAAAACGCACACGCATAAAATTTTTAAAACCAAAATCCTGATTATATACGCCTAAATCTACCTAAGAAGTGCTTTAATCTTTCTCAAAACATATTTGGTCCTTCGAGCCGGATGCAGCAGAAGATATCGTATCGAACAGCATAAATCGGACGCACGAGACCATCAGCGAAGCTATCCATGGTACCAGCTTAACTGTCAGGCCAATCATCATTCTTTATCCTATCCTTCCTCTGTCTTCAGTGCTTTATTTGTGTTAATATTGTGTGTAATTCTAGTGTTTTATAGCCGTTAAATAATTAAGTACGCGTAAACAAAAGATGTTACTTAGAAAGAGAAGTCCGACGTAAACTTTGAGGTCAAAGTTCACCACGCCCGTACGGCTGCCATAGAAAGCGGTGTATTGGTGTGAGAGACAGAAACATTTGTTTAAAATTGTTACATCTCGCTTGTTTGGAGGGTACGGTGGAGCATATGGTGGAGGTATGCCCCGCTTGGGCAGAGTACCGCCGTGTCTTCGTGGGGGCGATCTTTTGAGCCAGGCCGTGGTGTAGGCCATGGTCCGAAGCGAGGAGGAGTGCCAGGCGGTCGCCTCCTTCTGCGAAACAGTAATACTAGCAAAGGAGGCGGCCGCACGTGCACGCGCGTAGCAATGGCCCTCACGCTTCAGCCCCCAGGATTCCGATTCCTATTTCCGGCCACCACAGGCGCGGGCTCGCGGACTGCGAGCAATGGGTCGCTCGCCGTCCGACCGCCCTTCAAACGTCTGGACAAAGCCCAAGTCGTCGTCGGCGCCTAGTGTTCCACGCGCGCTTCAAAGATATGTCAGCATCCGTAGGGGCCCAGCAGGGACGAAGTCTACTGGGGCAATGGGAAATGTGAAAGAGATCCCCGGGGCCCTGGAACAATGGCAAAGAAGGAACAGAAGTGGGTTTTTAGTCAGTAAAAGTCTGACATTTTACCTACCAAGAGCGGGGGACTCAAGAGCGGGGGACGTCATTAGATGATTTTTTCACCTAAAAAAAAACCTTTAAGGTCAAAGTTCACCACGCCCAAACATACGGCTGCCATAAAATACGGCGTCTTAGTGAGAGGCAGAAATATTTGTTTAAAATTGTTACATCTCGTTTGCTTTTCTACGAATTTTGATATTATTTTCATAGTCAGACAAATATATTTATTTATTTACATTAACATACTTACAAATATCCAGCTAATTACCTATACTATACAAACAAACTAATATACAACTTATGAGGGTCCTTTTCACTCGCTTAGTAAATTTTCTAGATAGAGGTCTTTACTAGATTAATTTTACACAAATTTATAAATTGATTTCAAAAGAAGCGTATATAATGTCCACAAAATACCTATATATATCTTCCTGCCCTTGTCCCGTGTTGTCCCGGTACATACTATATGACACAATATATAATGTCCACAAAATACCTATATATATCTTCCTGCCCTTGTCCCGTGTTGTCCCGGTACGTACTATATGACACAATATATAATGTCCACAAAATACCTATATATATCTTCCTGCCCTTGTCCCGTGTTGTCCCGGTACATACTATATGACACAATATATAATGTCCACAAAATACCTATATATATCTTCCTGCCCTTGTCCCGTGTTGTCCCGGTACGTACTATATGACACAATATATAATGTCCACAAAATACCTATATATATATCTTCCTGCCCTTGTCCCGTGTTGTCCCGGTACATACTATATGACACAATAGTACTAAGTTCCACTACATACTTATTTTAAGATCTTATCAGCCATAAAACACCTAGACATAAATATCCCCTCTCTCCGCTCACCACTTGCACCACACTTAACACACTGACTTTAACATATGGTGAATAGCATATACGTTTATTTCCCAGTAAATAAAACAAGCTGCTTGATTGTGATTGAGAGAGGATTTACAAGGGATCTCTGGCGAATCATAGTTATTTGTACAAATACATACATCTTAATATTCCTGAGTAGTCCTTTCTTTGATCCCTCTTTGTATTCGATAGGGTTTATTTAAGTGGGCCCCTTTTATTTTAAGTAAGTGATTGTTTGAAAAAGAAATGGGATGGAATTTGGAGAGATAGTTTTTGTGATATTTTGTGTTTTATTTTTTGGTATTCTCTATAGAGTAATGTAATGATTCCAATTTTTTGATGTTGGATTTTTGTTTTTGTACCAATGAATTATGTTGTATGAATTTTACAAAATTTAAATCCTAAGATTTGACTTAATCTGAAGTAATTTAAAAAATAGACTTAAAAGTTCAAAATTTATATACTTATCAGCCGACCTGTATACTTTATTCTACCACATAAGTTATCAAAGAAAAAAAATGGAGGGTACAAAATAGACTACGACTTATTTTCATACCGATAAAATATAAACAAAAAAATAACGTCCAAGTGCGAGAGTTCTGTACCATTATCTATAAAAACATTGAAAAAAAGCCCTCTTAAGGGGGAGCCCCCTTAAATATTTATTTTATTCTGTTTTTTAGTATTTGTTGTTATAGCTGCAACAGAAATACATCATCTGTGAAAATTTCAACAGTCTATCACGGTTTATGAGATATAGCCTGATTACAGACGGACGGACAGCGGGCTCTTAGTACTAGGGTTCCGTTTTGCCTTTTGGGCACGGAACCCTAAAAAAATCATAATAATCAGTTAAACCCTTTCGGAAGAGTTTGATAAAAAAAACGCTGTGTCACGAGATTTCATATTAAACAAAAATCTGAACTGCTTTACATAGTGTTTAAATTTGGAATGAAGAACCTGATAATCTGTATACTTATCATATGATTATTTCCATTTTATAATTCTATATTTTTAAAAGAACATTAATTTTATTTTCACATAACTTAATCTCATTCTTAACCATTTTAATAATAACAGCAAGCTGTAAACTAAAAATTTAATATCAGTAGATTTATATTAAAACCTCCCACACTTTACTCAAGAATAAAATTAAGAATTCTCTTTAAAACAGTCTTTCATACAACATCGCTTGCATCGTCAAAATTTCATAAGATATTTTCATACATAAATAGCGTTTACGACTTGTCTACGAAAGTGCTACGGCGCTACGGTGCTACGAAGGTCTACGAAAGTCTACGATTTTTACGAGGAAGAATGCTTTTTCTCCAGACGTGTGAGAATTTACTTGAATTAATAATAATTTAACATTATTTCAATCTACCTCCACAAACAGAAGAAGAAACTTTAGTACTGTGTTTTTAAAGTTGATTTTTTAAGTGACTTTTTAGCTTTTCTATGTATTCTCCTGGTTAGTAGTCCAGTAGGAATCGTTAGCTTTGTACACTTCCATTGTTCCCAACTGTTGCACACTTTCCTCGCTCGCATCCCTCACACACAACTTTTACATTTTTATATATATGAGATATGTCCGTAAAAAGGGGTGATTAGAAACGCAGGGGCAAATAGAAACAAAATTTTGGTTTGGTTTTTCACTTTGATACCATATTATCGGCTTCTAACAAAGCATCGACTATTTTAGAATAACAATTCATTAATAAATTGGTATAATTTAATACTGCAAAAAATATTCAAATATCGTGAAAATACCCTTTGAAGTTTTGTTTCTATTTACCCCTGAGTTTCTATTCACCTCATTTGACTGTATACAAAAATCAAGCTCCTCTAGACATTTTCCATCAGACCTACTTTTTGAGGTGGGAAATCATGAATTCTCCCATTCTAATGTGGTGCGAAAAAACCACACTTGTATCATTCATGGGCAGATCCCGCAGAAGCAAGCGGGTTTCGTGAAGGGCAAGGGTACTCGAGTAACAGATTCTCAATGTCAGGCAACTCGTTGAGAAGGCATACGAGTTTGATACGCTAGTGATAATGAGTTTCGTTGACTACATCAAAGTTTTCGACTTGAACTTGGAGTACCTCATCATCTCATTGCCCTACTTTGCACCCTGTATGGCTCAAGCCAGGGAGTCGTAAGAGTTAACAAAGCAGCCTCAAAACCTTTTAAATTTCACCAAGGGGTTTTTTTCCGTGGGAAATCATTGACAGGATGTTAAAATGTCAAGCGTGCGAGCGAGAAAAAGAGACGGAGCAACAGACCCTATGTAGCTAAATCCCTTTAACAGTTCAGTTTAGGTTGTCAAATAGATCGCGTTAAGCTCGTAGTAAGGTCTCAGTTGCCCTTTACGTTCTAAGACCTCGGATGGCGGCTAAGAAAATGAAGTAACCCTATTGGTGAATATTTTCCTCGCACATCGCTTTATATTTTCTTGTAATAAAGTACCCTTAATAGTGTTATAACATTTTTCGAATATTTCACGACATATTTAAATACGAAATTAATTGGATGTTTGGATGATTGATCGGTGTTTGTGAAAGAGTGTG
Organism: Mythimna vitellina; assembly: GCA_949316375.1. Classification (NCBI taxonomy): domain Eukaryota; kingdom Metazoa; phylum Arthropoda; class Insecta; order Lepidoptera; family Noctuidae; genus Mythimna; species Mythimna vitellina. The sequence goes on along the minus strand of OX438708.1, from coordinate 4,442,399 downwards.
AGGAATGAGGTCTATCAATCATTCCGTGAGCTAGACTTAGGGTTAGGTATTTTTCGGAGTTTCGTGTAACCCTACACAGGGAAGTTTTGGAAATTAGCGTGAATAATCTGTCATTGGGGACGTATCAAGGTGTGAGCGGAATAACGAAGTTAGCCTCATAGGTCCAAAGCACGCAAGTGCTTCTGAAAAGCATGATGATCATTTATAAGGGTTTTTTTTTTTTTTTTTTTTTTTTATTGGGTGGGAAAATCATCCTAATGACATCCCCGCTCTTGGGCGGAGCGGGAGATAGTGTCAGACTCTTACTGACTAAAAACCCACTCCTGTTCCTTCGTTGCCTTCGTCCCAGGGCCCCGGGTTCCGCTTTCACACTACCCGTGGCCCCAGTAGGCTTCGACCCTTCTGGGCCCCTACGATTTGCTGACATCTCCTTGAGGCGCGCGTGGAACAAAACGCGCCGTCGACGACTTGGGCTCGGTCCGGACGGTTACCGGACGATCAGACGGCGAGCCACCCATTGCTCGCCGTCTGCAAGCCCGCGCCTACGGTGGCCGGAAATCGGGATCGGAATCCCGGCGGCGGTTGGAGCGTAAGGACCGTTGCCTCACGCGATCGGCCGCCTCCTTAGCTAGCATTACTGCTTCGCAGAAGGAGGCGACCGCCTGCCACTCCTCCTCGCTCCGGAGCATGGCCTGAACCAAGGCCCGGCGCGAGAGATCACCGCCGCCGATTGCCCTCACGAGGTCACGGCGTTGCTCTGCCCAAGCGGGGCACACCTCCACCGTGTGCTCCACCGTGTCCTCCGGGTGGGCCACACAGTGGCGACACCCGGGCGTCGTTTCCGCACGAATCCGGTGCAGGAACCTCCCGAACTTACCGTGTCCGGTGAGGACCTGCGTCATGCGGAATGTGAGGACGCCGTGAGGTCTTTCCAACCACGCCTCAAAGAGGGGACTTACCGCCATAATTGTGGCGTGCCCAGCACGGGGTCGCGACAGTCGCTGTCGCCATTTCTCCATGAGAACTCGCCGGAACTCTGTCCGCCATGCCGCGACTTGTTGCGGCAGCGGAGTTTCGCCCCGGCGTTGCATCTCCATGCGCCGTTCGTGCATGAGTGCAAGGACTGTTGCCTCCAGTTCCCATGGTCGCTGGCAAGCAAGAAGGCTCGCCGCTTCGCGGGAGATCGTCCGGTATCCTCGTACCATCCGTATGGCCATGACCCTCTGGCACGCGTTCAGCCGGGCCGCCGGCTGCTTCCGCAGCCCCGGCGCCCACACCGGCGCGCCATAAAGGGCCATGGACCGAACGATCCCCGCGTAGAGCCTCCGGCAGGAGGCGTCTGGACCCCCAAGGTTGGGCAGGAGCCGCGAGAGAGCAGCCCCAGTCCGATTTAGTTTGGGAGCCAGACGTCGGAAATGCTCGTCGAAATCCCATCGGCTGTCGAGAACGAGTCCCAGGTACTTCATCGTTGACCCGACGCCGATGTGGACTCCTCCCACCGTTAGCCGGGAACCCGGTGGTGGCGCGTTCCGAGGGCCGTGAAAGCACATGGCCTCGGACTTGTGCAATGCCACCTCGAGTCCCAGCTCCTGGATCCTGCCAACGACCGTCGCGACCCCGCGTGTCGCTAGTTCGACCGCCGCCTGGTACGACTCTCCCTGCGCCAGGACCAGCGTGTCGTCTGCGTAGCAGACCACGCTGACCCCGTCAGGGAGGTCGCCGCGCAGCACGTAATCGTATCCGATGTTCCACAAGGGCGGCCCTAGTACCGATCCCTGCGGAACACCGCACGACATCTCTCGACGTTCCCACACCCCCTGGTGACCGGGGTAGGTTATGTACCTGTCAGACAGGTACGCCTCGACCACACGACAGAGGTAGTCGGGCATCCGGTGATACCGGAGTGCCCTCCCAATGCAACTCCAAGGCAGGGAGTTGAAGGCGTTGGCGATGTCCAAAGACACCGCCACGACACACCTGCCCTGGGCCACTGCATCCCCCGTCGTGAGAGCTCGCACGCACATGATGGCGTCCACCGTGGAGCGCCTCCTGCGAAAGCCGAACTGGCCGTCCGCCAGATCCGGCCCCACCCGTGTTAGGTGTGCGACGAGGCGGTCTGCAATTACTCTTTCAAAGAGCTTGCCCACCTCGTCGAGCAGCACAATGGGCCGGTACGCGGACGGAGAGTCCGCGGGGCGCCCCGGCTTCGCGATCAGGACCAGTTTCCCCGTCTTCCAGCGAAGTGGGAACTGGCCCCTCTCCATACATGCGCTGAAGAGCCCTCTTAGTCGAGGCCCGAGAGCCTCCATGGCCAGGACCCATGCCTTCCCAGGCAAGCCGTCGGGTCCTGGGGCGGTATTTTTGGCACTCAGCCTTCGTACCGCCACTCTCATCTCTACCTCGGTCACCTCTGGAGCGTTATCGTCGTCGTCGCCATCGTGGTCCGCGTCGGACACCGCTGGTGGCGGAGCCATGGGCGGGGGAGAGTGTTCCCCTCGCGTGGGGAACAGAGTGCTCACCACACCCTCCACGAGCTGGGGCCGGAGACTCTGCGTCAGCGGGGGAGCCCAGGGGCGGAGTTTGTCCCGTACCAATTTGTACGGGCGTCCCCATGGGTCCCCATTCAGAGTCCCCAGCCACACGTTGCGGGCCTCAAGTTTGGCCCGCCTTATCTCCGCTCGGAGGGTGCGCTTTGCCGCTCTGTACCCCTCGTACAGCTCCGCCTCTCTGGCCTCCGCATCCGCTGGACGGATGCGGCGACTGCGGTATCTGGCATACCGGCGTCGCGCGGCATTGCACGCGTTGCGCAGTGCCGCAATCTCCGGCGACCACCAGTATACCTGGCGCTGAGCACGTCCTGGAGGGACTCGGGGCATTGCCGCGTCGCAAATTTGCGACATGGCCTCCCGGAACCACTCTGCCTCGACGTCTATGTCGACAGGCCTGTCCGGTGCTTGCACCCAGGCCTGTACCGTCGCGGCTTCCAGGAGGAGCTCCCGGTCCATCTGCCTCAGCGCCCACCGCGGACCACAAGGGTTCTGTCGGACCGGCGCAATCGAGGTTTGGGCGGAGACGTCGAACCGGATGTACCGGTGGTCCGAAAACGTCTCCACCCCCTCCATAACGCGCCAGTCGACGACACGCGGCGACAGAGCGGGGCTGGCGAACGAGAGGTCCACCACTGAGTCACCCCGCATCCGCACACACGTGGGGACAGAACCCCGGTTTAGGACGACCAGGCCTGTCTCCAGAGCCCAGTCCTCCACCATCCGACCCCGCTGGTTCGTGAGCCGGGAACCCCAAGCCAAGTTCTTGGCATTGAAGTCCCCGCAAACGACCACGGGGAGGGAACCAAACCCAGCGACGACGGCTTTCAGCTCCATTAGGGAGATGTGAAGATCGCCGAGAGATCTGCTCGGGGACAGGTAGACGCCTACCACTGCAATGTCCCCGAACCGTGCTGCCACGCAACCCCGTCCCCTCGTTACGGCCTCGAGGGTCGGGGTACCGGCGGCGGCCGACGAAATTAGGGTCACCGAGCCGTCCAGGTCCCGCACCCAGTCTCCCCTGGGCAGGACATTGTACGGCTCGGAGACCACGGCGATATTGATCGACCACTGCGCCATGCTCTGGAGCAACAGATCCTGAGCGGGGGCGCAGTGGTTGATGTTCGCCTGGAGGAGACGTAATGGGGTCGTTATTGACAGTCCATTACAGTCTCCTCCCTAGCCCCCCGAGAGGGCCCTGCCGCGGCGGGTGCGGCGGCGACAGCGGCGGCAGCCAAGGAAGCGGCTGCGGCGGTGAGTACGTCCGGGTGGATGGGCCTCCGTACTTTGCCCTTGGCCTTGGCAGGGGGGTCGCAGGACCTGCCCCCAGCCCGGTGCTCGGCCGGCTTGCCTGCCGCCGCACATGCATAGCAGTGCGGCGTTGCACGGCATTCGACGGCCTTGTGACCGGCCTGACCGCACTGGTAGCAGCGGTCGCTGCGGTCCACCTCCGCGGCGCAATGGGCCCCCACGTGGTGCCCCACGTGGCAGCGGTAACACCGCAGAGGTCTGGGCTCCAGCAGTTTTACCTGCGCGGAGACCCAGCCCACCAAGAGCCTTCGGCCTTCAGCCGTGATGGCTTTGGCCGCTGACACGGGGCAGCTAACCGTAACGGCTCGCATGCCCGTGCTGTCAGCACGGATGGCGCCAGCCCGCACTTGATCGGCCTGGCACCCTCCCGCCCTGACGACGGCGGCCACCACTTCGTCCACCCTGACGGAGTCATCCAGGCCCATGATGCGCACGTCTATGCACTTTGTGGGCCTGGACACTCGGACCTCCTCAGCGTCCATAGACGCCCTGATCCTTGCGGCCAGGGCGTCCGCGGCAGAGCCGCTGTCCGCACCAGGGACCTCCAATATTCGGGCCCCGGTTGCGGTGCGCCTCATTCTGAAGCCCTCAGTGGCTCCGAACTCGCTAAGGTGGCCCACCACCGCCTGTTTCGCCTTTTCCATGACGGCGTTGTACGTCACGCCCTTCTTTTCCGCAGCTGGCTGTAGTGTAATCACTACAGCTGCGGAATTCGGGGCGCGAAGTCTGGCCGCCATGGCCCGCTTCCTGCGCTGCTGTCGCCGCTCGCGCTTTTTTGCCGCTCTAGCCGCCTTGCCCGCCTTTCTGCTGGCGCCGACGACCGTCCATTCGGCGCCAGCCGATGGTTCTTCGGGCAGGGGAGGCGGCAGGCGCGGCCTAGTCGCCGCCGCCGCGGAAGGCCCCGCCGATTTAGCGGCAGGCACCGCTCTGCCTTTCGGGGGAGGGGCAGGTTTCCCCTGCCGCTGCTGCTGCTTGGCCGCCGGGACCGGCCTCGCCGGCTCCGACACCTGGGCTCCACGCCCGGTCTGCCCGGACGGGCCCGCTTTGGGTGCAGCAGCCGCGGCGGCGGCAGCGTAAGAAACCGCCTTTTTTAGGCCGGAGGCCGCAAGCGGGGGGCGCAGGACAATGCCCTCCAGGACTGCGAATTGCCGCTGGACTCGCTCCTGGAACTGCTGCTGCTGCTCCTGCTGCTGTTGCCGGAAGGCAGCCAGCTCTTGCCGCAGCAGAGTCAGCACCTCGCTCTCCATCTGGGGCGAGGGCTGGGGCCGACCCTGCCCCTCCCTGCGTCCTCCTTTTGGCGCCACCTCATGGCCAGCGCCCCGGACACTGGCCAATTCTGCCTCGAGCCGCTCAACCCTCTTGTTGAGGGATCTCCTGAACGGCTCCAGGACGATACCCAGTGCCTCGGTGATGGAGGTCATGGCCTGGGAGATGGACCGCCTCTTGGCGACCCTCTCCCTCTTCTTGGCCACGCCCATAATGGCAGCTGCCACGACCGCCGTAAATCGGTTCAGCGCCTCCTCCATGCCTTCCGGCTCGCTGCCAGAAGGCTCCGGCTCTGAAGGGCTGACCTGGGCACTGCTTGCCCCGGGGTGGCGCCCCTCCCTAGCAATCTTTAAAGACCGCTGGGTCGCCTCCTCGGCGGTGGGCTTCCTCCCTTTCGTCATTCGGCCCGCACCTCGTCCAGCAGTGGAGATTTTGCGGGCCGAAGCTCCACGCCCATCGTCGGAGGACGTCCTCCGGCCGTCCCCGGATATGGGACGCTTGAGGAACCGGTTCCTCTTCTTCTTCCTGGAGGTGGCCTCATCCACCTCCATTCTCTCCGAGTTGAGCGAAGACGCGGCATCTGAGTCCGACGCCGTGTCTCCGCTCACCTCTCTGAGGCCGAAACGCCTGCCAGCCTCTGAAGGACCCACCGGCGCAGCGGACGTGCTGGGAACAGGTCCCAGGGACTCCGCGCTACCGGTGGGTGAGCCACCCTGGCTCCGTGCGTCCACGAGGGACGGTAACAGGTCCCTAGGGGACCTGACGCGCTCTTTGCCCCCCCCAGAATACGAGGGGCAGCCCGAGCTCTGCTCGGGGAGGGATTCTCCACCTGCGGTGCAGGCGGTACCCTCCTGGGGTAGTATCTTTTTCGGAGTCGCGTCCATGGGTTTGCTGAACACAGCTTTGCCTTTTTTGTGGGGTGGGGTCCCCAATAACCACGTTCGCCATCGTGGTCACGTCTGATAAGCAGACGCGTACCCGAGGCGAACCCACTCTCTCAAAACCACTGTCCAAAAACACCAACAGCTGTTGGTGCCGATGCTTCTGGACAGTGCACCCTCCTTGGCGGTCCGTCTGGACTCCGCCTGTGTGTTCCTCTTGGTCTGGTCTCTCGCTTGAGGCCTTCCGGCATGAGTAGCTCTACCGGCATAGCCCTCAAGGTCATAGAGACACGCAAGCCCCACCACGACGACAACGTGGGAACACGGTCGGTGGGGATCATTTATAAGGGTCCGTTCCTCATTCGGCAAAAACGAAACGTCCGTCGTCCGTCGTCGTGTTCAGTCGTTTTTGCCCAATGAGGAACAGAAACCTAATAGGATCTCTTTGTTAACCGTCTGTCCATCTGTCAAGACACTTTTCCTTAAGAACGCGTAAAAGTAAGAAGCTGAAATTAATACGAAATACTCAAGGCTGCTGCCCCAAGAAGCAGTGAAAAAATCAAATTACTAAGTCATCGTAATCTAAAAATAATGCCGTTTATGTTCCGTTTAGGCGTTTATTTTGCAACTCGCTAAGAAATCTAAACCTATAAGACACTTACTGTTGACCTGAAATCTTGCAAAAGACAAAGTCTCATAAACTCATTAAAAAATAAAAGGTTCGTTTTGACATTTGAGAAGTACCCTAGAATGTAACTTGGAACGAAACTGAAAGAAACAATAAAATAAAATTAATCATCTTTTCTGGCGCGTTAAATAATATGATGAAATATATTGCGATCATTCTTTTTGCGTATTTCATTATTTAAGTATTCACTCAATATTGCCAAAAAAGAAAAGGCTAGTTTTGACAGCTGTCAAAATGCCTTTTATTTTTTGTCAATTTTAGCACAAGTTAAGGGTAAAAATCTGTAAACTGTAAATTTGTAGTTCTATCATAAAATAATGACTCACTAACACAATTCGAAAAAAAAATTGATAATTTAATATAAAAATTCGGGAATCGATTTATTTTCTTAGGCAAGTTTATACGGAACCTACGGCGTGCGGGTTTGACTGGCATATTTTGGCCGGTTTTTATTGTAATGAGACATCATCAAATAACACCTACAGCTTTAGGTAGAGTGAGGGGGCTTCTGGTGTTGACGTCAACTCTCAACTTAGGGCCAAACATCGAAGCAAAGGCTCAACACGCTGCAAAAAACCTGGGAATCCTCGAAAGTAGTAGCAGATAGTACTTCACACCGGAACAGCTGCTCAAACTTTATCAAGCGCAAGTACGATTGTGGGCTTCAAAGTCTTGAGCATCGACGCCGAATTGCTAGCCTGTCGGTTTTCTACCGGTTGCATTTCGGGAGTGTGCGTCGGAATTTCATTAACTAATTCCGCCTAGCCCGCTCCATCATCGGACTACAGGCATACGGCGATGCGCCAAAGGTACATGGTGGACATCCCACCTAAACACACAAAACGTTTTGAGAACACATTCATTGTGCCTACTGCTTCCGACTCCCGCTCTCACGTGCCTTCTATGGACACTCCAAAGAAGTTCTTATTTTTGAGCTTAAGACGCACCCGCGTTTTGAATCTGACTGAACACATATGAAAGAAAAGGTACGTAGTGATAACTTGACGCGTGACAACACAAAAAAGGAAGAAAAATAAATTGTTGCTCGACCCCAAATAAAAACGGATAAGGACAGAAAGTTGATGATAATCTACATATATAAAAGGAGAAAATGACTGACTGACATATCAACGCACATCCGAAACTACTGGGACTAGGAATGTGAAATTTTGCACACGATTTCCTTTTATGACGGAAGTGAGCTAAGAAGGGATTTTTGGAAATTCAATTTTTAAGGGGGTGAAACGGGGGTCCAAAGTTTGTATAGAGAAATCTACTTTCACGCGGGCGAAGCCGCTGGCTAGTGATTTCATAGTAGTACCTCGGTCTCTGGAGATCACGGCTCTGGAACTCAAAGTTCAAAGACAGAGGTTTTTTGCAATTTGCGTTCAGTCTCTTTTTCGGTTAGGATTCTTTTGAAAAATCCCGCAGATCTAACAGGCCTTGGCGAGCCACATCACTTATGCTGACATCTCTTCAAAGTACGTGTGGAATTTTAGGCCTATCCCTTATTGGACTGCGACACGCGAGATGTTTGAATTCTCCTCTTTGCGTCGTATTCCCTAATGCAGAGGGTCATGACCTCCTTGCTTCATCACTTTCAATTTTATGATGTTCCTCCATCTATTCCTGTCTCTGGCAGTGTGAAGGGCCTTGTATACCATGGAGTCAAAAGTGGTGTGGATCTGGTCGGACCAACGTATTGGGCTGCACCCGCGAGTCCTTTTTCCATCTACTTTACCAGTCACGATCAGCCTTTCGAGGTTTCCATCGTCTTTCCTTGCAATATGACCGAAGTGCAACGCGAGGAGATTTTTAGTTCTCGCAGTATGGATACGTTGGTCCGAAATGCCTTCTAAGGGATACGGAGCACTTTTCTCCAGCACCACACCACATATCAAAGGCGTCAGTGCGTTTGCGATCTGCTGCATTCAGCGTCCAAGTCTCAGCGCCATATGAAAAGATCGAGAAGACCAGAGTCCACACCAATTCGGATTTGGTCTTTACGGAGATGTTGTGGTCCCTCCAGATTTTGTATAGCTGAGACATGGTGCTCTTAGCCATGTCAATTCTTCTGCGGACTTCCTTCTCACACGAGCGTGTCCATCGTTACTGACATTGGAGCTCAGGTAAGTAAAGTTGTCCACTATTTCTAGGTCCAACGCGCCAGTAAGCTTCAATTTTCCAGACCTATCCACCACCATGACCTTTGTTTTCGATATGTTCACGGAAACCTTCATCTCTTCGCTAATGGAGTGGATTTGGTCTACAAGTGCACCCATTTTCGACTCACAGACAGACTCGACAGAAGAAGAGTAGTGTCATCGGCGTAACGCATGTTTGAATTATCAACATTACATTTCTGTCAATTTTTTCTATTTTAACGTTTTTTTCTTTAACCTTCTCTGTCAGCGTCTTAACTCGTGTAAAAGTAAAAAAATATCTCTAAAAAAAAATACTCCCGGAATGAAAAAAAATCCTATGTTAGGACATAGGATGTAGGTAGACAATGTCCTAAAATAGATCCAATACATTGTCTACCCGTGTCATCTAAATCCATTTGAACGTTAACACGAAACGAAGGAATAACAAACATAGGCACATACATTTAATGTGATTACCACGTGCACACCCCAGTATCCTAACAAAAAATCTCTCCAATTCATTTACACAGATATTTTGACAGGCGACCTGTCAGAATATCATCATGTACCCTCGTCAGGGCACAGACATCGGTATTTCGGTCAAGACGTAATCCCGGCTTAACGGGAACACGGGAAATATTGGAGCAAGTAGCTTGATTGTTATTTGTGGGCACTTGTTTGAAACAAAATTCGATTCAGAGCGAATAGAAGTTTGAACTTCTGTTTTTTTGTTCTTTCTTTTTGTAATTTAGCTCACTTGCTTAATAAATCAATGAATGCATTTAACGTCAAACAAATTTACTACCTGGATTCAAATTTATTTAAATTGTTTTCGATAAAAATTTATGCTAAATTGGAGTTTGATAAAGTACGGTTCATTGTAGCGACACTTGGGTGAGACCTATGTCCAGCAGTAGACATTTTTTGGCTGAAATGATGATGAGTTTGATAACTTTTGAACTCAGGTTTTTGAAGGTATGCGGAACAGAAAGTAGAGTCCCGTAAATCTTTGTTGAAAAGGGAGGATCGGTATAACTTTAGAATGGTGTCGCAGGAGAAGGGAGTTGGTAGTTGGGGGAGTGGGGAGGTTGACCCCTCTCCTCTGGTTCCACTCCCATGAAAAGAGAACTTACCGTTTCCGAGAAAAACGATATTTTGTAACCTGACCTTAAAGCACTCAAGGGCTCCTACTAGGCGTGGTCTGTGTAATGGCAAACAATTCAAGTCCAGGGGAGAAGCCAAGGTCATCGAAAAAAGCCACAAGAATTCCACCAAACACATAGAGCACATTCACACAACTCGAAGATAAACGGAATGAAAGACTAAAACGAATGACAGTGACACAGACAAAAATGGCGTCTTTTTTTACGTTTCGTTCTACCAATGTAGCACGATATTTTACACCACAGACAATATATTGTGACATCTTTACTTGTCAATCACCCATTTTAACGTTCTGTTTTCCTTTTTATCGGATTTGAGGTTAGAAACTGATTTTGTAAATTTCTCGAAAAATATGCATTAGCTTGTAATAAGAGTGGTAGCGTTATAATCGGAGACCGACGCCCTACCAGCTCTGACCCTTTAGTCCCCAACTTCTGCACGGCAACTGCCCGATAGATGATTTTGGGCTGTTCTGTATGTTCAAAACACGCAGAGAACTTTAATTGCGCGATGCAGGATTAGTTCTTCGCCATAGACGTCGCTACATCACTCCCCTCCGGAGATCGATGGTTCTTTATGCTTCTTGATGCGTTCCAGGCCAATGATAGGTTGGTTCTAGTGGGTCGGAACCGAATGCCACATAGTTTTCGGTGAGTCGGAACAGTTTGCGGTGATGCCCCAGTGAGTCGGGGTGGTGCTTTCCGAGTGAGTCGGGATGATGCCCCAGTGAGTCAGGATGATGTCCCAGTGAGTCGGGGTGGTGCTGTTCCAGTGATTCAGGATGAAGCTGCAGGCTTCAGTAAGTCGGAGTAGCGCTGCTGGCTCCATTTAGGTCAGAGTAGCGGTGGGCGACGTAGTGTAGTTTCTACTTAACTATTCGATACTGCAACTAGCAAAATATTTATGGCCCTACAAAGATTAAACTTTCGAGGGCTAACCTGGAGCATTCGCCTTAAATCTGTTTTCGACATTCTAATAAATAATTCTTGTAAGTTTCTACAGAATCTATTTGTTTAATATGTCTTAGAATAGACCAAGCATATTAGCACTTTTGAAAAGATGATCAATGGATAGCTCGCCGAACCCGAGCTGTTGACGGCGCGTAGTGTTCCTACACGTGCTTCAAAGAGATGTCAGGAAAATCGTAGCAGCCCATTAAGATCAAAGTCCAATTGTATATGGTATTATTATGGTGGGTATGAAAATGATACTCGTAGCCCTAAAATGAAAAAGAAACTGAAGAAACATAGTTGTGATTTTAGTCGGTTCAGTTCAATTCAAATTCAACTAAAAAGTTTTTTTTTCACATAGGCCTACATGGGCACTTATAAAACTTCAGAAGCTAGTGCACGGTTCCAAATTGGTCATTTCCTATGAAGAAGAACTGGCAAAAAAAACTCCATGGATACTGTTTTAAAAAAATTGTTGTTTTTACAATATTTCTATTTTACAGTATAAGTAGATGTTATGTAAGGACAGGGTAGACCGGTCGGTTGGAGTGTAGCCTTAGGGGCGCTATGGCGCGGGAAATAGAAAATTTTTCAAAAAAAATTTTTTTTTCAAATTTGTACCATACTCTTATAGGCACCATGAGCCGTGCAGATAACAAAAAAAAAAATTTTGGTAAAAAAATTTGCAAGTCCCAAAAAATTTTTTTTTGCCTAAAATTTTTTTTTTCTCAAAATTTTTTTAACCAAAAAAATTTTTTTTCGTTTTCTTTGCTTCTCATAGCACCCCTAAGGATATATTACAACTCCTAAAAAGCCCCTAAGGCTATCCACTGACCCGGTCAATATTGTACTAAAAAGTACAATAAAAATAATCATAATAAAATGTGAATCGTAATAGGGTACCTAAGAATTCGCGGAGTCTATAGTGTTCTCACATTCACATTATAAAAAGAGGCTATATAAAAAAAGCAAGAAAAATAAATAATTACAATGAATTATCAATAAATGAGATGTTAACAAAATAAATTACCAACGAATTTAAAGTAAAAGTCTGATATCAATCGCGCTCTAACCTAGAGCGAGAGAAAACAAACACACTTTTGAAAAAACAAAAACACATCAACACAACGTTAAATCGCGAACATGTATTATTGGCAGAGAAAAAATAAAAACATGGCCTTACATCCACACACACAAAACTAACTCAATTCCAAGAATTTCCGAGTATCCGACCAATCGTAGGGCACACGAAAAAGAATTTTCCCGGAGCAAAATTCCCCGAGGCATTAATCAGGCGTACTTAGTCGGAATCCCGGGATAGCAATAAAACATATCGGCGTTCCGTATTGACAATATAATCCGTGTAATTCCCGACCAGTCCGATATATCAGTTTAGTTTGACAGTTGGTTTACCCCATGTCAGTTTGTAATCTAGAAATTGTGACATGTGTCTTTTTGGCTTGAGTTGTGACGAAAATAATTATTATGGATTATTATTTTGTAAACAGTTTTATTGGTTGAGAAGACGTAAGATACGATTCAACTCGACAGGCCATTGCATAGCATAACATAGTTGGCCTTATAATGTTCCCACTGTTGGGACTCAGGCCACCTGTCTAGGAGAGGGAATGGGTCGTAATCCACCACGCGGGCACAGTGCGGGTTAGTGGATGTCACATGTCTTCGAATTTTTGGTTCTAGGACATGCCGGTTTCCTCACGATGTTTTCCTTCAACTTGCGAGTCGGGGCCGTTACCACTCGGCCACCACTGCTCCTCGACAGGTCATCTAGCTTCTATAGCCGTATTTGAAAACTTTAAAAATCGAATCACATTTTTTTTTTATTTCGCACAGTTTGTGCACTTAGCCAGTGTTTAGTTTAGAAAAAAGAAAAAAGTTGAGAAAATCTAGATAAACTTAGGAAAAAAAAATTCGAATACAGCGCCATCTCTAATTAAAATGTCATTTTAAAATTAATTATGCTGTTCTGGTAATGCCAGTAGATGGCATTATCCTTACTATTAGGCGGTACGAAGTTCGCCTGGTCAGCTAGTATCAAACAAAAAAAAAATCCATGCGACTATAAGAAAAATTACTAAGCTCTAAAATTAATACTGTCAAATTTGTAAATTGCTCGGTGTAACTGAAATTGATTTGAACAGTTGACAGTTATAGCCGAGACCGTCTGTCTTTGAATTTCAATATTATAATTCTACCTATTGAATAGTTTATCAAAGGGGCACAGTCGCAAATGCGTGGCCGTTGATAATTGTGGTGAATACATTTCTATCCTACGCACTATATTGTAACTGTAGGTACCGAAGGTTAAGAGGATTTCGCTTGATGCCTCTAATTTAATCTGTCCGTTTTGAATATTAGGTGCAGAAATTAAACGTTGAAAATGGATTGAGTAATATCGGCAATGAAGACGCCCACTGAATAGAAAAAACCGAGCAAGTTCCGTACAATCTTACCTATGAAAATAGTTCAATTCGCGAATTGAGGTACGAAGATTTTTCCGAATCGCAATTTTGTTTTTCTGACGTAACAACAAATTTACAATTTTCAATTTCAATTTTTCATTTTAAATTTTTCCTATACTTGCGCTTTAAAACCTTGCTTTATGCCAAATTTCAGGATCCTAGGTAATCGGGAAGTACCCTATAAATTTTGATTCCCTTGACAGTGTCGAAATACACATTTTTTGCAACATAATCGAACGTTTCTTTCTTTTTCGCTAACTCAGAAATTTGATTCTTTCACAGCTTCAAGGGACTGCAGACCTGAGTATATGATTTTAATTTCAACTCAATACGTCCACGCATTCTCGAGATAAAGGATCTGGACAGACAGATGGACAACAACGTGATCCTATAAGGGTTCCGTTTTTTCCTTTTGAGGTACGGAACCCTCAAAATAGAATGGAAATACTTTTATTCAGGACAGACACAATACAACGGTTAGAAATAAAAGTAAAAAAGAAAAAAAAAGAACCGAAAGATGACCACCACATTTGTTTGGCGTTAGACACCCAGCGCATGGAAACTATGCGCCATTGACGACCCGAACTCGGTCCAGATGGTTGCCGGACGGCCGCACAGCGAGCTACTCATTATTCGCCGCCCACAAGCCTACGCCTACGGTATCCAGTGAGGATCCGCCTTATGCGGAAAGTGAGGACGCCGTGATGCCTCTCCAGCCACTCCTCAAAAAGGGGAATTACCACCATAATTATGGCGTGCCTAGACTACGGTGTAGTGGAGATTTCGAGCACTGTAATTAAATATTTCAAGGTCCGCTCCTCTCTACTCCACTCAGCTTCACGTGATGATGAACTGAAAAAACCACTCATTATCTCAAGTCTAAGTGGCGATACGAAACTCTAAAAACACGATTTTGACTCACACCTGACCTATTTTAATTTAGCACAAATAGAAAGAGGCAATGGGCAGGGCACATTGCTCGCAGAACGGATGGCCGTTGGGGCCGAAAGGTTCTGAAGTGGCGACCGCGTACCGGAAGACGCAGTGTTGGAAGGCCCCCTACAAGGTGGACCGATGACCTGGTGAAGGTTGCGGGAATCCGATGGATGCGACACGCACAGGACCGTTCTTTGTGGCGACGTTTGGGGGAGGCCTATGTCCAGCAGTGGACGTCTATCGGCTGAAATGATGATGATGATGATGATGATGACAAATAGAAAAGCACTAATTCACTAAAATTTAACAAAGATTTCAAAATTCCACAAGAACATTACTTAGTCTTAGTATTTCAAAGTACTTATTGTCAAAGATTGTTTGTAAGTATACAAAATAAATATAATTTGCTCAAACACTTTTTATAAAGAATGCTTCGGAGTTCGTTTGATGTTGGCGGCGATAATAAAAGCTCTTTCTAGTCGTATGTAAACGAATTATTATTATTTTTCTTTTTTTTGTGAGCAGTGTCATAGAATTATTTTTGTATCATAATAACGTGAATTGTTTTACAGCTTGGCTCAGTCTCAAGAGTTTCATCATCAATAGTGTGAAAGAGAAGACGCAAATTCATCTTAAGACACTGTGATATGTTAATTGCTTCAAAATCAAGAAATTAATAACTTTAATAAAATTATACCCAATGAAATAAAAACTAATCACACTAAATTATAAAGGTGATAGTTTGTATGTATGTTTGTGTGCGAGTGTATGTATGTATGTGTGGTTGTTACTCCTTCAACGGAATGAATTTAAAAACTACTGGACCGATTTTAAAAATTCTTTCACCAGGACAATGCTATTTTATCACTGACTGAAATAGGATATCTATATATTATCTACTTTCTAGCGGGCAAAGCCGCTGGCATACGCTAGTATTAGAAATAGAGACAGCACCTAATGGAAGTTTAATTGTTTCAGGTACATCATTATCACAGTATGAAGATTCAGTGAGATTTGCGACGCAACACTTAGAAGAGTAAGTTTATTTTTTTTTCAATACACCTACTTTAAAGTCCACTCTTATCCCTACCTCTCTATTTACTATTTTTCGCACTAGTGTGGAAAAGTACGCTTACGTACTCCTCCATAATTTATTACATTTAATTTCATCATATCAGGCTGGGCGCTAGGCAATCCCCACGAGTCGCGTTTCAACCCCCGTTTATTTATATCTTCATAAGTATATGGAAAAACACAGGTTTTCTTTTATTTTTCGTTTGGAAAATCATCTAATGACATCCCCCGCTCTTGGGCAGAGCGGAAGATAGTGTCAAACTTTTACTGACTAAAACCCACACCCATGGCCCATGTAGGCTTCGACCCTGCTGGGCCCCTACGGTTTTGCTGACATCTCCTTGAGGCGCGCGTGGAACAGTACGCGCCGTCTACAACAACCGACTACAACTTGGGCTCAGTCCGGACGGTTACCGGACAGTCCGATGGCGAGCAATGGCTAGCTCGCCGTAAAGCGTCCGCAAGCCAGCGCCTACGGTGGCTGGAAATCGGTATCGGGATCCCGGCAGCTGGGGCGTGAGGGCCGTTAAAACGCCCGTGCGGCCTCCTCCTTTGCTAGCTACTGCTTCAAACGTACGTAACGTTTGATACACGTGAAAATTTGTCACTGCAGTTCTCGGCTCCATAACACTCTTGGTAGCAATGACAAAGTTTATCCTCTTGTATCAAAATATACTATTTCACATGTATTAAATTAAAATTATGTCAGCGATAAGAACGCCATTATTTTCACAGGTTTAAATTTAAAAGTTTTGTAACTATTTTCGTCTAAAAAAAATTGAGGTACACAGTCATATCATCTATCTATCATCGCTCCAAATTCAGTAAATATCTTCTCCTGCTTTAGTTGGAGCGTAAGGGACTATCAGAATTGTATTGACTAAAACGAATGATCATGATTAATGTAGTAACCTATACTGATTTATTAGATTAATTAAATATATTATTTATGACATATAACTAACATAATAAATAGCGCAACATATGTCTAAAACGTCACACGTCAATATACAACCCGCCCCTGATCGTTCCCGGTGCAAAAGTGCCCATAATACTGGCCGCATTACCTCGCTGGATAGCGATGGCCATCCTTTGCACCAAGAACGACCCGGACCGGGAGTCACCCGTTGCCTCCCCGAGCCTAGCCGGTAGTAACCTATTTTATTTAGATTTTGTTAGGAGAACTTTTCGCTAGTACAAAGAAAGGTTTGCTTATCAGGTTTTGCCTCCCCCCACCCCCTCGAGCTTGGCGGTGAACCGCCTAGCCCTTGGTAGCTACACTTGTGGTTATATTTTATTTTATTTATTAAATTTCGAAGCGTTTCGCTTCGTCGTTTATACCGCGTACATCGAAGGACTGGAACAATTTACCTGCTGCGGTCTTCCTGTCCAACAATAATTTAGGTATTTCAAGGCTGAGCGAATAGGCTCTTAATAAACTAGTGCGCCTCACCATCAATGATTGCATCTCTGCTTGACATCAGGTGGGATTGCAGTCAAGCACTGGTTTACATTAATAAAAAAAAAAATGTTTCACCAATGATTGTAAACACTGAATATAGGAACATAACACATATATAAAATTAAACTTCAGTGCAACAATCACTCACCACATGCCTGAAACAATAAATTAGAGATTAAGCTGCAATAAAAATTCATTCAAAAAAATTCATCAAAATTACAAAAAAAAAATGACAAATATTCAAAATTTTAAAAAGTAAAAAAAAAACACCAAGTTTCATGACATCTCTTTTAAAAAATCCTGCAACTCAAGCAAGTATCGTTTCATTCATACTACTAAAACCATTCACTCCTCAAACACAGCTGCATTTACCAAATAATGTATCACTTTGCATCAATACAGGAGAGTGCCTTACAGATTCGTCTCCCCACTTGTGACTGAATTGTCAATATGCAGTTAGGGAATATGCTTTTAGGAATACCCGAGGCGACCTAAGTGCTAAAGTCGCTCGGTAACAGACGAGCATTCTAGGTTATATTTTATAACTTGATGTTTCAGCTGTCTGCTTTAAGGTAGAAATTTTTGGTGCCAAGATTCAGTATACGGGTCGGGTTCTAGGACTATTGGTTTCTTTTTCAGAATATCCTCGTGACCCTAGCGAACAACGGCTCTAAGGTTTTATGACATCTCTTTGAGGCGCACGTGTAACACTACGAGCAGTCGATGACTCAGGCTTAATCCGGACGTTTACTGGACGGCTGGACGGTGAGTTACTTATTGCTCGTCGTCTGTAAGCCCGCGCTTACAGTGGCCGTTAGACAGGGTCATAGCAGCTGGGGCGTGAGGATACCCATTTCATCATGGGACCAGCCATCTTCTTCGCGAAAGAAGGCGACCACCTCCCAATCCTCTTTCGCTCCAGACTAGTGCCTGAATCAGGTCCCACTACTGATTGCCTCCACGAGAACACGGCATGCTCCGTCCAAGCGGGGTACACCTCGACCGATTGCTCCACCGTGTCCTCCGGGCGGTGCAGACAATCGTGACATCCAGGCGTTTCTTCCGCCTGAATCCAATGCAGGATCCTCCCGATCAGCTTATAAGGACCTATGTTATATGAAAAGTGAGAAAGAAAGAAAGACAAAAATTTTATTTCGCGACAGTCACCTGAATCTAGCAACTTAAATAAAATAAAAAATAATTAAAAACAATATTATTGTGTGCTTTACGGCTGCGCCAAAACAGATTCATTTAAGCAATGTTGCCAGACAGAAAAACGCCCGTGACGCCACTCGAAGTCTTGAAGTTTTTTTTTTAATTTGATATAAACTAGTGCTTGACTGCGATCCCACCTGATGGTAAGTAGTGATACAATCGCTGATGATGAAGCGCACTAGTTTATTAAGAGCCTATTCACTCTAGCCTTGAAGACAGCCAAATTATAATCGCATGGGAAGACCACAGCAGGCAAATTGTTCCAGTCCTTCGATGTACGCGGTATAAACAACGAGGCGAAACACTTCCGTACGTCAGGTGGTCCGATGGTAGAAATGAGATGACGGAATCAAGTCATGCAATTCCCGCGCACACTCTCCACAATGCAACCTCTAAAACACCGAAAGGCTGGCAACCCTACGCCTGGTAACTTTTAGAATAATGTACATAATTTATTCCTTATGCAGTCTGTAATCTCTAACTCCGATAATACTTAGCCGCTCACTGGGATACATAGCTATACAGATTAACAGACAGCTTGTTTATACAGACTGATTAAATTACAACCTGTCAACACCAATCTAAACTTACTCACAAGCCCGTTATACACACTAAACTGTTCCCCATACACTAAGACCCTAATCAACACCTAATACGTGTTATCAGGATTAACTAGCTAAATGCCCCCGACGGCTATTGAAACTGTTTTCAAAGACACCCTTTCAATATAGGCGAGGAGGCACTAAATTGATGAAGGGACATCCCATCGGATAGTGATCGCTTTTCTTATACGGGGTGGCTCGTTAAATGAGGAACATGTTATAATGTATATATACACGTAATAAGGGTTAAAGTATGAAATTGCCGTTTTTAGGGTTCTGTAGTCAAATGGCAAAAACGGAACCCTTATAGATTCGTCATATCTGTCTGTCTGTCCGTCCGTATGTTACCGCCACTTTTTTTCTGAAACTATAAGATCTATACTGTTGAAACTTGGTAAGTAGATGTATTCTGAAATTGAAAAAAAAAAATTTGGGCTTCCCCATACTAAGCACTGAAACTCAAAATTTTTTTTCATTAAACCCATACGTGTGGGGTATCTATGAATAGGTCTTTAAAAATGATATTGAGGTTTGTAATATATATTTTTTTTCTAAACTGAGTAGTTTTCGCGAGAAACGCTTCCAAAGTGGTAAAATGTGTGTGTCACCCCCCGTAACTTCTAAAATAAGAGAATGATAAAACTAAAATATATATATGATGTACATTACCATACAAACTTCCACCGAAAATTGGTTTGAACGAGATCTAGTAAGTAGTTTTTTTTTAATACGTCATAAATCGCAATTTACCTTTCAAGTTTGTATGGAACCCTCAGTGCGCGAGTCCGACTCGCACTTGCCCAGTTTTTAATAACGGGTTTCTTTGAAGTGTTATACTCGTATCTTTGGATTGACTTGGAATTATAAGTTCAAATAAACCTTATATTAAAGGTACATTATTATTTTTTCAAAATTAGGTATTGATTGGTTTCTTTGTGTTTTGTATTTTCTGTAATATCGCAGTATTTCTATTTTTGTATGAAATATAAGAAAACTCGCATTATCTTGTAATATAAGTTCTACCGTGAAAACAATGTCTCTCAAGCGGTATGCACTATTGATGATGTATATGGACTTAAAACTGCTAATGAATGAGATGTCTATTTTTGTTTCAATCACTTTCACGTGGGAAATTTTATCTCATGAATAATTTTTCTTCTCGGTGCAAGACAATTTTTTTGCAAAATGAAAGTTATTAAACCAAGAGCACAAAGTCATTTTATTAGAAGAAAGTCGTAGGTATGCGTTATTGATATTGCTTGCCCTTTGAAATGCATAGAATCTACGTTGGAACTGTTAATATGAAAAATACGTTTTTTTATTAGCTTTCATGGTTATAAGAACTGCGATATTACAGAAAATACAAAACACAAAGAATCCAATAAAAACCTAATTTCGGCAAAAAAATAACGTACCTTTAACATAAAGTTTATTTGAAAGTTTTTATAATTCCAAGACAATCCAAAGACACTACAAAGCCACCCGTTTTAAAAAACGGCAATTTCATACTTTAACCCCTATTATTCGGAACTACTACTTAAAGTCAAACTTAGTTTGATCTTCGTTGTAATTATTATGTTTTGAATTCTTTTAAATACAATGTTTTGATAGTTGTCACAGTATGTATTATACCGATCATCATCAAAGTTCTGTCCAGGGACTCTGTTTTGTGGGTGATGACTGGGTAACGAGCAATAAACAAACTATTGCAGATCACACAACTGATTTATTATGATGCAAGCTTTAGGTATTTACTTCACACAACGAGCCATGAGACAGTCCCCGAGACTAGACGTTGTTCGCACGGTTGCTGACAGAAGAAAGAGCACCGCACCTCTGCAGTCGGTACCTTTATCTACTCGGTTCATGCAAATGTCAGCCCGAATTCTGTCAAACTGACATTTGTCAATTTTCACCCAGCTCGTTCATTCGTTCTCAAGCTTCCGTACTTATTAACTTCTCCGACAACCATATACTGGCTGTCCTCCGCTTCGTTCTCGTGAGCCACTGCGTGATGTTATATGCCTTTCTGGATAAAAGAGCTATATAACACAAAAAAATTACTGTAGAAAATATCTAGAGAAATATGTGCACTAACAATGTACTTCAAAAAGTACTTCAAAAAGGACAATCTTAAGATAAAACTACACTGCGCACACGTGTGCCATACACGCCGATCTGGGTGCGTGAGTCTCCATACATTACATATATGGAAACTAGACTTGTAGAGCTACACTTGATCCACGCCACGCGACGTTGTAATACGTACAAATTAGGCGTGTTACACGTGTGCGTCGGTCTAATGTAGTTCTAGCTTAAATACTAGTGTGAAACGAATTAAAAAAAAAATGTGTTGAAGAAACTGAAGAGCCTTACCAAAATTTTAAACGCGATGCAAATGTGAACGTTGCTTATAATTATGAGAAATGCCCTTCTGGTCAAAATTGTATAGTTTAATATATCCGTTATTTTATCAGCCTATATGTAGTCAGAGGTATTATTAATCGTATAAGGTGCTATTGTTGAGAGAAGTGGGTAGATGGATTGTTTTTTGCAGTGTCACTGAGGACGTTGCCGATGCGTGGAAGAATGTGTTCTTAATAAGATCTACTCTCTACAATTATTTCTTTAGATGTAATGCAATTAGAATTAGCAGGAAACATTTCATACCGAAATATTGATGGCTGAAAAAATGATTTTTTGAAATATTTTCTCATTAGCTCTTCACAGATTTTATAATGTTTCCAACATTATATGGTCACACAGGATCGAGCTATTAAAAATCTTAAACACTTCTGCTCTTTATGGCTCTATGCAGATGCTGCTGATAAAGAACATTTTGATTCATATAAATCATTGGTCAAGCATGATTATAAGTCACGGGAATTTTTGAAAGAGGTACCCTAGAACGCAAAAGATATATTATGGACATAGGTGAGTTTTGGTCTTTAAAAGTTTGATAGGCTATCTTTCCATCCTAGAGAAAAAGAAGGTATTGGATGATTCCCCACACCTCTAAAAAAAGGTGGGACTCAAAATGAATATGACGAAAACAAAGAAAGACGAACAACACGAAGCGTAAAGTAGACATCGAGGGCGTGGAGGTTGAATGTGTCCATGAATACATATACCTAGGCCAGATAATCTCGTTCCAGGCGAGGCAAGATAAAGAAGTTGCTAGACGCAACCATAACGACTGGAAGAGTTAATGGTCGATGAAACACCTGATTAAACGGTCACTTCCACTTTCGCTTAAAAGGAAACTGGTGGACATGTAAATCCTTTTCTTTCCACCCTCGGGGTCAAAAGAAGAGATAACATAAAAAACAGTATACTTCGTTCCAAAACACAAAACACAGACGTAGGTAACTCAGCCGCCAAACTAAAATGGAACTGGGCAGGTCACATCTGCCGCATGTCGCAACAAAATCAAGCGAAGGCAACCGCTGACTGGATTCCGAATAGCAAGACCTGGCGACGCGGTAGGCCCAGAAGGAGATGGCGTGACGATTTGGACTCCTACTAAGGATTGGTCAGAAGTAGCTAAAGACCGAAAAGAGTGGAATAATGGAAGGGAGGCCTTTGCGCTGCACATAGCCTACGTCGTTCCAGTGTTGAGCAAAAATCTTCCACATATATTTCCAGCTCTCTAGATATGTTTGATCATCTCCGGCCGATATATCAGGAACGAGTCCAGATTATCACGCCAGAGATTTATAGGCCTTCATTGACTTTTTTCTTGGGGGAAATTTTCTTTTTCTTTTTCATTATTATTGAAAGACTCGAGTTTGACCTCTATCTCACCTGATGGTAAGCGATGATGTGGCTGAAGATAGAGCACGCTTGCCTAGAAGTGACCTATTCACTCTTGACTTAAATACCCCTAGGTTGTAGCTATCATGAACCATCAAGTAATTTCACCAGCTCTGAGTATAGCAAGACTGATTGTCTAACTCTTACCGACTAAAACCCAGTTCTTTTCACGGTTACTCTTTCGAACATACCCCAGTGGGTATGTTGTGTTATGGTTGTCCATATATTAAATTTAGCTTTACCATATTCACCAAAACCAGATAACATGAAAACGCATTACTAAACCGATTACAGGGATCGATTTAAAACGAATATTCGATGGAATGGAACGCCATCCAACACGGTGGAACGTGTTTACTGTGCCGATATGTTTACATTACGTTTCAGCTCGAGCCAAGTTCGAAGATCGCGGCAAGAGCTGTTACACCGTACTGTAACTGAGTTTTGTGGGTGATAGTAATCTCTCCTAAGTAATATGATGTGATATTTGTGGGGTTAATGACTTTACAGCAAAAAAAATAATTACAAAGTGGTCTTTCTTTGCAAAGTTTTGAACGTTATACCACAACATGGCCCGAGTCAGTATTTGTCACTACGTAATTATAAAGTTACCGGATTAGGTACTAAAGTGGCAGAGAGCACGGCACATTGGTTGCAGAACGGATGATTGATGGGGCCGAAAGGTTCTAGATTGGCGACCGCGTACCGGAAAACGCAGCGTTGGAAGGCCTCCCACAATGTGGACCGAAGACCTGGTGAGAGTCACGGGAATGCGGTGGATGCGAGACGCACAGGATCGATCGTTGTGGAGACGCTTGGAGGAGGCCTATGTCCAACAGTGGACGTCTTTCGGCTGAAATTATGATGATGATGAATTATAAAATTCCAAAACTTTTCACATCTAAATCTAGGGCAAAGCATTTCTAGCTACAAATTACTATCTTGTAACCAAGTAAAACTCTCTGTTATTCATTTCTTGGTGTATAAACAAAACATTATTCAAAACTAAAGTAACTAGTAATACATACATGTTAAAAAAAAAACTCCAAACCGAAGTATAGGTTGCCATACAACGTGGTAGTGCCACCAGCCTTTAGGGCACATTTCCAGTTTTTGACATTAGCTAATACTAAGCAAGTCTGACCGTCAGTCTATCCAATACGTTATCGTGTTGTCTAATAACTGAGTTGTAGTGGTCTAATAGGCAGTCGGTTCATGTAAACAGTTTTGAAAAAAAAAAACTTTAATTCTTTATTGTACACAAAAACATAACATAATATATTGAGATACAGACAGTTTATGTACAAAGGCGATCTTAACTCAGCAATGAGTTTTCTTCCATCAAACCTTTGAATTATAGAGAGAAAACATATTCGAGGGTAGGATCCAGTGCATAATATAAACCTACATACTAAGTCTAATATATAATTATATTATACATACTAATATATACTATTTAAACTAATATTACGTCAATAATGAAAGGAAGTGCTCTTTAAGTTTCCTTTTGAAGACATCTAGAGAAGGGTTATCGCAAAGATAGTGTGGCAGAGAGTTCCAGAGACGTAAAGGTGCCATCATAGCGGCTAGAAGTATGACGTGGAGTACGAAGGAGAAGAGAAAAGGTGGTGCGACAGAATTTACCCTTCGGGACGAGGTAATCAAAGCGTTCACGAAGGTATTGACGAGCATTAGGATTGTGAAGGATTGTATGGTGATGAGATAGAATATGTGTATCTCGCCGACGCCGAATTGGCAGACACTAAAAAAAAAATTGTCATAGAGCATAAAATATTTATCTTAGAACGTTTGACTACGGTGTAACACGCGGCCACTAAGGTTCATACTTTTAAAGAAGGCACATAAATCGTGTCCACAGAGAACGTAAAAGACAGTGTTTCTGTTTGTTTCCAATTTTAATATCTATATTTTACAATGCTTTTCAATGTTTGTGACGTATGTTGACTTATGTAACTGCATTTGTTTACTGTTGAAACATCAGAAACTATCTATCTATTGTGATACATATAATAAAACCGTAGAAGTTTTTAGTTGTGCGCACATCACGTAAAATTTGCGAAATGGATATAGATATTTTTTTTTAATTAAAATTGTGTGTAGCATACCTTGTAATGTTCCCACTGCTGGGACGCAGGCCTCCTCTCTTGGAGAGGGAATGGGCCGTAATCCACCACGCGGGCCCAGTGCGGGTTAGTGGATGTCGCATTTCTTCGGTTTTTTTTTTGTGATGAAATAAATTACACAAAGTAATGTGCCTAGCTGGGTTTGAACCCACGACCTACAACTCGTAAATCGAGACCTCTCGGCCACCACTGCTCTACGTTTGTGACGTATCTTGGCTTATGTAACTGCATTTGTTTACTGTTGAAACATCAGAAATAATCTATCTATTGTGATACATATAATAAAATCGTAGAAGTTTTTAGTTGTGCGCGCATCATGTAAAATGTACGAAATGGATGTAGATATTTTTTTTTAATTAAAATTGTGTGTAGCATAGTTGGCCTTATAATGTTCGCACTGCAGGGACGCAGGCCTCCTCTCTAGGAGAGGGGATGGGCCGTAATTTATTTATTTAAACTTCATGCAACACAAAGCACAAAGGCGGACTTAATGCCTTAGGCATTCTCTACCAGTCAACCTAGGGTGGTGAAGAGAAAATATGGTAGGTGCATAAAAATGAAATTTTACACGAAAAACAAAA
The DNA here is from genome assembly GCA_949316375.1 of Mythimna vitellina. Classification (NCBI taxonomy): domain Eukaryota; kingdom Metazoa; phylum Arthropoda; class Insecta; order Lepidoptera; family Noctuidae; genus Mythimna; species Mythimna vitellina. Next base: position 4,417,139 of record OX438708.1, on the reverse strand, counting down.
TTTAAAAAAAAGTATGCATATAATTAAAATGCACGTACATATATATTTAATATAATATATATACATATATATTAATATAAAGTAAAGAAAAAAGTTTTGAGACGATTCTGCTATTGAAGGAGCAAATGATTCCTAATTCGCGAAATCCACCATGCGGGCCCAGTGCGGGTTGGTGTATGTCACATGTCTTCGAATTTTTGGTTCTAGGACAGGCCGGTTTCCTCACGAGGTTTTCCTTCACCGTTTTAAGAGCAGTGGTGATGAAATAAGTTAGATAAAGTAATGCGCCTGGCTGGGTTTGAACCGCGACTCGTAAGTCGGGACCACTCGGCCACCACTGCTCTACGTTTGTGACGTATGTTGGCTTATGTAACTGCATTTGTTTACTGTTGAAACATCAGAAATAATCTATCTATTGTGATACATATAATAAAACCGTAGAAGTTTTTAGTTGTGCGCGCATCACGTAAAATGTACGAAATGGATGTAGATAACTTTTATATAATAAAATTGTGTGTAACTTGATATGAAATAAATTATACAAAGTAATGCGCGCCTGGCTGGATTTGAACCCACAACTTACAACTCGTAAGTCGGGGCCGTTACCACTCGGCCACCACTGCTCACAAAACGGTGAAGGAAAACATCGTGAGGAAACCGGCATGTCCTAGAACCAAAAATTCGAAGACATGTGACATCCCCCAACCCGCGCTGGGCCCGCGTGGTGGATTACGGCCCATTCCCTTTCCTGGAGGAGGCCCGAGTCCCAACAGTGGGAACATTATAAGGCCGAGTATGTATGTAACTTGACATATTACTAAGGCTTTGTTTTATAGCAATCGGTTGACTATATCGAAAAATATACTACGTTCATTGACTGTTAGGCGGTACGGAGTTCGCCGGGTCAGCTAGTTTTATAATATAGTTTGGCTAGTAAAATAACTTTGACTGGCCTGTTGGTCTAGTGGTTAGTGGCCCTGGCTGCTATGCTGGAGGTCGTGGGTTCGATTCCCACCCAGGACAAATGTTTGTGTGATGAGCACGATCATTTTTTCTGTCTGGGTGTAATTAATAACATAATATAATATATTCCACAACTATCACACAACGTCGTCTAGTCTCAAGCTAAGCAGAGCTTGTGTTATGAGTACTAGACAACTGATAAACATACTTATATATTTCTAAATACGTACATATTATAGATAAATTACGCCCAGACACAGAGCAAATGGTCGTGCTCATCACACAAACATTTGTCCTGGGTGGGAATCGAACCCACGACCTCCGCGCGTAATCTATAATATGTATCTATTTAGAATTATATAAGTATGTTTATCAGTTGTCTAGTACTCATAACACAAGCTCTGCTTAGCTTGGGACTAGACAGCGTTGTGTGACAGTTGTGGAACATTATTATTATTATTATCACGAACATTGCCGGTGGCAGCAGCATAAATAAAAATACCATGAAATTCATTTGCTATTCGATCTATCGTAATACAATTTTGGTGGGATACGATTTGATACCATCACATAAATCGTTGCACGCCACCTATGCGCAGCGTTAACGGTATTTCCGACATTTTTAATCAATTTAATTGACAGATTTTTCAGTTTCTGCCTAATCTGTGTTGTTATAGGAATATGAAATAGTAATAGAGAAATATTGGAAATGTACCTGCTATAAATAGAAATACACTCAATTTTTCTAATGAGAATATGAATTATATTGAATTTGCCTGCTGCGGTCTTCCCGTCCAACTATAATTTAGGTGTCTTCAAGGCTAGAGTGAATAGGCTCTTAATAAACTAGTGCGCCTGACCATCAATGATTGCATCTCCGCTTACCATCAGGTGGGATCGCAGTCAAGCACTGGTTTATATCAATTTAAAAAAAAAGAAGAATATATTACCACGCTAGTCCTTATATTTTTTTATTGTAGATTTTTTTGAAAAAGGAACAGCGGACATAGAAAACAAAGGCCAACTGTAGGAACACGGGTTTTTTTTATGTGGGAAAATCATCTAATGACAAATCCCACTCTTGGGCGGAGCGGGATATAGTGTCAGACTTTTACTGACTAAAAGCCCACTCCTGTTCCTTCTTTACATTCATCCTGGGGCGCCGGACTTCGCTTTCACACTACCCATGGCCCCAGTAGGCTTCGACCCTACTGGGCCCTACAATTTGCTGACATCTCCCTGAGGCGCGCGTGATCCGTGATCTTGGGCGGACGGTTACCAGACGGTCGGACGGCCAGCCACCCATTGCTCGTCGTCCGCAAGCCCACGCCTACGGTGGCCGGAAATCAGGATCGGACCGCCGGGATGGTGGCGGACAGGGCGTAAGAAAATCGAAATCCACTCAATTTTATTTATTTATTTATTAAATACTTTATGCACAAACGTACAGCGGCGGACTTAATGCCTTAAGCATTTTCTACCAGTCAACCTTAGGGTGATGCAGAGATAAATAGTGGTAGGTGCAATAAAATAAAGAGAAAAGGCGATTAGGTACAAGAATAAATAAACCATAAATATCATACAATTAAACAATACATACACAAATTAATAAACTACCTACATATATATTTACACTAATAAAGTCAAACAATTTGTTCAAATCGACCATTTGAAAAAACATTAACGCTGTGATGACACCACTACCAACTTCTTACGAATTAGCTCGTAAACTTTGGTTTTGAATGTTAATCGATTTATATAGTAAAATACTCATTTTACTAATGAGAATACTATACAGGCCCTAGTCAGGACCATGGTCTGGAGTGAAGGAACACGGGATACGGTAGGCTTCTTTTACGAAGCAGTAAGCAAAGGAGATGGCTGCAAACGTGAGGGAACGGATATCCTCACGCCCCAGCCACCGCCACAAAGGATGCCCCGAATGTCGGGAGCCACAGGGCAATACCCGACCACCTTAGGGACCTTAGGCACGAGCTTGTGAACTGCAAACAATGGATAGCTCAGTGTCCGGTAAAGACCAAGCCCGGGGCGGCAGTGCATTGTCTTCCACGCGCGCCTCAATAAGACGCCAGCAAGATTGAAGTGTTTGTCAAGGGCCGATTGATTTTAACTATTGCTTGACTGCAATCCCATCTGATGGTAAGCAGTGATGCAACTCTTGATAGTGAGGTGAAATTTATGAAGAGCCTATTCAGTTTAGCCGGAGACACCAATACTATATTTGGACAGGAAGACTGCAGCAGGCAAATTGTTCCAGTCTATTAAAAGAACGCGGTATAAACGATGAAGCGGAACGCTTACTACGGACCGTAGTTTCAACACCGGAATGGTAGATACTCGCCGTACGTCGGGTTTTCCAATGATAGAAAGAAGATGGTGGATTCAAGTCATGAAATTCTCGTGAACATTCTCAAAAATGCATCCTGTAAAATACCGAAAAAATGGCTACCCTACGCCTGTGCTCCAGGCTGGATGTACAGATTTTTTATGTACCCTATAGTGTCTAAAACACACTATGCCGAAGATACGCGACCGAAGTTCCGCGGCTGATTTTACGTTCCGACGTATTCAGCTGATATGAATCACCACCCAGGACAAATGTTTGTGTGATGAGCACGATCATTTGTTCTGTGTCTGGGTGTAATTTATGTATAATATGTATGTATTTAGAAATATATAAGTATGTTTATCAGTTGCCTAGTACTCATAACACAAGCTCTGCTTAGCTTGGGACTAGACGACGTTGTGTGAAAGTTGTGGGAAAAAAAAGGGCCGAACTTAAGCGGCAGAAATTCAGTTGCGCAACTTTGTGTGTATTCAGTGTCTCGTGCGCTGTGAAAACAGCCAACAACAAATTGATCCTGTTAAGGCTTCGTTATTATTTTAATAAACAGATCGGGTGGACACTTAAGGCGCGGGCATGCCTGCCTCCTGCTACTCCCCACCCCGAATCTTTATCAGCAATTCAACCAAACTTCGGTCGCGTATAATGTGTGCTCTACAGAATATGTTGCTCCCGAATTGCCGCTGAACTTACGCCGGACCGAAGTTCGGCTGTATGCTATAACGCAACGTAATTTCGATGTGTCGTCAGTAATTCAAATAGCATTGCAGGCGTAACCATGCCGAACATCGGTCGCGTACCTTCGGCATAGTGTGTTTAGACACATATTCTTTAAAAAAATAGAACATGTAAAGAGAGATAAAAAAGATTATAAACCACTGACCTAAAACTAATACTAAAAACTGCTTTTAATTTGATTTTTCTCTGGAATTGACCAAACAGTCAGCATTACTTTTTAATCGTTAAACCAAGAGAAAGCTTACAAACTAATTTATCGGACGCTGCAGGCTAAACCTCGAAGCTCACTGGTCATAATCCAGATTTATTAGACTACCTGCACAAATAGCGCTTTCACTGAGCAAATATTACTTTACTGACCGCATTTACACTACACGAAAGTCTACTTAGTTCTGTTATTGAGAAAAATATTTGCGCAATAGGGAGTTTGCTCTGGCTGTGTTTTGTTATTTGCTGGTGGTATTTTATATTCAGTATTTTTATCCAGCTTTAAAAGAATCTTACTTTTTTTTTCGGTGGGAAAATCATCATCAAATGACATTCTGCGCTCTTGGATGGAGCGGGAGATAGTGTCAGACTTTTAGTGACTAAAAACCCGTTCCTTCGTTGCCTTTCATACCAGGGCTAAGTCTTCCTTTCAGAATTAGACCCTTGGCCCCAGTAGGCTTCGAACCTGCTGGGCCCCTACAGTTGCTGACATCTCCTTGAGGCGCTCGTGGAACACTACGCACCGTTGACGAATTGGGGTCAGTCGGGATGGTTAAAGGACGGTCGGACGGCAAGCTATCCATTGCTCACCGTCCGCAAACTCACACCTACGGTGGCCGGAAATAGGGCTATATTTTTTTTTCACGGTTTCGTACCTCTTTTTTTTTTTTTTTTATTCACGATAGGTTCGCGCTTGACATCCACCGCCATCTCACCTGATGGAAAGCGATGATGCGGTTGACGACCTCAGTCAGCAAAAACGAAACCTTTTGTTGTCTGTCTATCGAGAAAGATATCATTTTTTCTCAGGAACGCATGCCATCGATATATGTTTATTTTAAGGCCAATATAAATATTTACTTTAATGTGATACATAAGGATTGTTAAGTAAATATATGTAAGTACATAAAGAAATATATTCTAACTATACTATTTACAACATAACTATATACATAATTATGTATACATATATATACTCATATAATAAACATCCTTGTCATACTCAAAAAATAAGACGTAATTAGTTCAACTCATTTGTAAAGCGAAAACTTTATGCAAGATTTCTATAGATACATTTTTGTATTTTTAATTTATTAGTACGAGTACATTATGAAGGGCCACACTTCACACAAAATAGAAGGTTTTCAGAGGCCGTTATTAGATAATTTTCGCATAATTTTATGTTTTAATTTCAATAGAAACCTAGATAATATCTACTAGATACCTCTATGTTCAAAATATCTGGAGAAAGATGTGTACATGCTCGGCGTTATAGAGTTCCCATTGTTGGGACTCGGGCCTCCTCTCTAGGAGAGGGAACGGGCCGTAATCCACCACGCGGGCCCAGTACGTGTTGGTAAATGTCGCATGTCTTCGAATTGTTGATTCTAGGACATGCCGGTTTCCTCACGATGTTTTCCTTCACCGTTTTGAGAAAGATGTGTAATAACGTCATCACGTAAGAGCGGTTGTATGGAAATCGACCTCGGGTTGACCGCTCCTAAAAACTTCTCAAAAACTATTTTAAAATCAAACTTTGACCGGTTTTCAAACAGAAATAGACTTTGAGATATAGTCAACTTCAAATGTTTAATTCAAAAACTAGGGGAAAGATTCAAAGAGTGACGTCAGCAAGCATTGCTGAATCGAATGTGTCGACTTCTAATGGCTCAAAACTGCATAACTTATTTCTCTGCCCTTGAATATTCGGCTTCCACGTACGCCTCATTAATAAACGATTAAATAGTTCCCAAAATAGCCGTGGTGGCGTGATTTGCAGATGAGCAAATTATTAACATAATTTATGACTGAAGTTATTTTGAGTATGTCGCTGACTGCGTAATTAAAATGATTACTATACAAAGGCCAATGCAAACTTTTGGCATGTTTTGCTTTTTTCTTTTCGCCAGAAATAAAACCTAGATTATATGTTAGAGGCTAATACGAGGAATCAATAGCAAAAAGAACCAGGTCTTTAAACCGTTATCGAACGAAGATACGAATAGAAACATTGTTAGTGTATTTTTGTCAGGCATTACCTACTTTCGTTATAATATAATACGTAATATTTTGAGGTTTTCATTGATAAAATAAATTAAATTGGTTGTTACTGTTATATTTTTTCCACACTCGCAGTTTTTCATCACTAAAACTAGAAAAAAAAACAAGTGATAAACGAATCGAAATTATACGTGTTAGTATTGTGATAGTCATTGAAACTATTTAATGCGTACTCACCACAAAAACCGAAACTAAAACTATATTTAATAATGGGAAACATAAAATCTCAGACATACAGTATTTTTATTTAGGAAAATAACGAATGATAATAAACTATAGCAACATACTAAATAGTCTCTAAATTCGTTAGGTTACGGCTGGTAGACATAATTTTTTGCTGTTGATTTATCATACAGTCCTTTAAGATATGGCCTAGGCTTTAAATTTAGCGAAAAAAAAAAGCCAGAAATGTATGGGAATAGTTTCATTCCCCTTTACAATAGTCTGAAGTGAAATTACAAGAAATTATTTTCTATGGACTGAACCAATCTGCCTGCTGCAGTCTTCCCGTCCGATTATAATTTAAATGTATTCAAGGCTAGAGCGAATAGTATTATTATATATAGAATTATTAAGAGAATAAACTAGTGCGCTTTACCATCAACGATTCCATCATAACCTACTATCAGGTGGGATTAGATAATAAAAAAAAAATTAAGAATAATTTTCGGGTGAAGCCGCTCGCAAAAACGAGTTACACATGTGCTGTAAATTAGTTATATATACACAACTATTAAATATTATAACTGAATAAGTATTTAAACAAACTGAAAATAATATTATGTACAAACGGGTAGAAAAAGAACTCATAGGGCATCAAAAAATTCGTCCACATCGATGTCAATGGAAAAAGTGCCCAGAACGCTGGCAGCATTGCCACGCTAGATGACATGCTGATTCATTGACCGAAGAAAAGCCCAGGCCTCTAGTCACGCGAAGAGTCGACCAGGTGTTTGCTGATATCCCAAACAACTCGATGAGCGCTCGGACCCCATGGCCCCAGTGTTTCAACCCCGAATTGCTCAAATATATAACCTCCGATGAGGTTATTATATTTACGCCGTTTTAGTTACACATAAATATTATTTTGCCAGATCCGTGAACAAACCTAGTCACAATGTAAACAGCAGGTCAAGACCTATATGACCGTTAAACAGGTCATATAGCTCTTGGATGTTTACAGAACAATAACATTTTATATAGCCCACTTGAAAAAGAAAATAAAAAGTAAAACCCTCTTTTGTTCTTTACAGATTCGAGTCCAGAGACCTGAAGGAAATCGCCTTAGGTAAGTGCATTATATAAGGGAAATATAACAGAAGTGACACAATATATCTAAACGTATACACATATCCAGAGTAACTTTTTAAAATCGTCCAATGTTTTTCGTTGTGTAAAAACCAATTTTTTCACGTAGAAATGACGTCACGAGTAGCACTGAGTCGTCAGGTCCAGGCACCTGTCAAAACACTTATGTTAATGATATTAGTCAAATTGACAACGTCATTTATCCGTTTTCAAAAGTAGAAGACACTTCGGCTAAGTGGCACCAATAAGGGTTTTTTTTCGGTGGGGAAAACATCTAATGACATCCCCCGCTCTTAGGTGGAGCGAGAGATAGTGTCAGACTTTTAATGACTAAAAACCCACTCCTGTTACTTCGTTGCCTTTCGTACCAGTGCCGAAAGAGAGGAATCTTTAGGAGAGGGAATGAGCCGTAATCCACAACGCGGGTTCTTTGCATGATGATGATGATTGTAGAAAACAAATTACATAAACTACGCCGACTTCGAGTAAACTCGTATACAGTTATACTAGTCAGCATAAAAGGATAAGAAGGATATTTTATATACGCGAGCGAAGCTGTGGGCAAAAACTAGTCATTAATATTTTTATTTTACTTTTTATTTATTTTTTATATTGTAATCAGATGTTATATGTGTCCATTGAATTTAACCTAAATAAAACCTACCTACCACAGTGTTGTCTTTTTAACCCAAAGGTTGACTGGTAGAGAATGCCTTGTTGCATTAAGTCCGCCTATGTCATCATCATCATCATCATTTCAGCCGAAAGAAGTCCACTGCTGGACATAGGCCTCCCCCAAGCGACGCCACAACGACCGATCCTGTGCGTCTCGCATCCACCGCACTCCCGCGACTCTCACCAGGTCGTCGGTCCACCTTGTGGGAGGCCTTCCAACGCTGCGTTTTCCGGTGCGCGGTCGCCATTCTAGAACCTTTCGGCCCCATCGACCGTCCATTCTGCGAGCAATGTGACCAGCCCACTACCACTTTAGTTTGGCGATTCTTCGGGCTAAGTCGGCGACCTTGGTTCTCCTGCGGATATCTTCATGTACCACTACTGTACATGAAGTTTAAATAAATAAATAATAAATAAATAAAACTGTTTTGCATGCCCAGTTTAAGGTTAGTAATTGATCCTTGCACATTTTTTTTTTGTAAACATCTTTATTATTATTATCTTGGAAAGTTACCAGTAGATTCGTTGAGGGTTTCGCTCAGTTTATTCTCCAAGTCTATGATTATAGGCTTGTGTATAACATCCTCAGTTTACGGCAAGTAGCAGACAATTCTCTAAAATATTCATACGTACACACTGTCAGTGTAGCTTCCTTTCAGCCTGTAACGTGTACGAATATGACAGAATAGGAAAGCAAAAGACATTTTGAAAAAGTTGTCTTCGTGCTTTTTTTATAGTGTGCTTTATACAGTAAAACATTCTATCTTCAAGGAGAATACAGGTGTAATATTTGGGAAATCATCCAATGACTTCTCCCTCTCCAGGGTGGAGCGAGAAAGATATGTCAGAATCTTAATGTTTTTTTTTGTGAGAAAATCATCCAATGACATCCCCCACACTTGGGCGGAGCGCGAGGGCGTGTCAGACTTTCACTGACTAAAAACCCACGATTATTCCTTCGTTGCCTTTCATACCGGGGCCGAGTCTTCCTTTCAGAAGCAGACCTTTAGCCCCAGTAGACTTTAACCCTGCTGGACCCCTACGGTTTGCTGACATCTAATTCCCCTTGAAGCGCGCGTGGAACAGTATGCGCCGTCGACGACTTGGGCTTGGTCAGGGCGGTCACCGGACGGTCAGACGGCAAGCTACCCATTGCTCGCCGTCCACAAGTCCGTGCCTACGGTGGCCGGAAATCGGGAACGGGATCCCGGCGGCTGGGGCGCGTTGGCCTATACCTCACGCGTGCCGTGTGGCCTCCTCCTTTGCTAACATTACTGCTTCGCAGAAGGAGGCGACCGCCAGAATCTTACTGACTAAACCCTATTTAGGTTTAGGTGTTGAGTAACACAATTAAAAAGTGAAATTTAAAACACTTTTTGCAAAACAATACAATCAAAACACTAAAAAATAAATATCTTTAATTTCAAAAGACGGTGTTAAACAACGAAAAAGCAAGACCAGAAAAACCGACTCTCGAAATTATTTTGCATTTTTTATTAATATTGCTAGCCCGCAGCTGGGCAAGTCTCCCTCTAATCAATCCAACGCTCACGATTTTTCAGTTTAATCCAATTCTTAAGGAAAATTTCCAGTTAGTGCACTTTTTAGTGTCTCTAAATTACATTCCAATTAAAACTCTAATTTCTTCAAACCAACCGATTCTATCACATGTAACAAAATTAAGTCTCAAGCATCAACCCTAAACCACTGTTGTTCTTCAATTCCGAACTAACCCTTCACGGACATCTTGACACGATCCAAAGGCGATAGCAAAAAGTAATTGTTTCCGGGATAAAGCAAACACCTTACAATGCTCTCGAGCAGAGTTTCCCAACATAGGGTCCGCGATAGGTCCCCAGGGGGTCCGCAAGCAAAATACAATTCAATTTACGTTTGCATTAAAGATCATTGCTTGCGAATAGTTCGATTGAGTTATTGATTTTTTTTTTTTTGTATTTTCAATTGTTCGTGACAAGGTTTCGTTTTGATAGTAATTTATAAATATGAGTCACATTAACTCTAAACATTACGTTAAATGCAACACTAATGATTTCATTACAATTAAATACCGACACACATGTACGTGAAAAGAAAGCCTTAGAATTAAAAGTTTGAGCGCGAATATATTATCAATACTAAAAATCCTACCTTGATAGATTTCGTCGTCAAAACAAAAACACGGGCCTAAAAATATACTAATTTTGGTGCTTCTGGCTAGTGGTGGTCGCTTCGTGTAAAATATTGGTACACAGCTGCATGCGATGAGTAGAAGCCGACACCAACATATCAACATATATTTTATGAAAAGTCGTAAGGCCTTATTACCTATCCACGGACGCGTAACTTCATAGACGCGAATTCGTCATTATACGCTTGGTGTACGCCTGTGTGAAGCTTACATACAAAACTATGTAGTTACGCGTCCGTAGACAGAAGGCCTTAGCAGATTTGAGTGATGTTGAGTATTGGGGTACGCCTGAGAAAAATGTTGGGAAACACTGTCCTACAGCTAAAGGAGATTCGGAAACACTTCGGGACGCTACCGTGCGTTTAGTTTTAGTAAATGCATTTTAGCCAACTGAAGTTTCTTTTCGTATTCTGTTCGAATTCTGACAATTTTTCTTTGAGTTTTGAGCAAGATGTTTCTGTTTGTATTGGATTTGAAAGACATATTTTTCGCTGGTAAAAGTTTTGTAGGTGAAATTGGTTGTTTTGCAGAAAATTGTGCACTGGATCTTACCCTCTACTGTGATCTCTCTCAATTACTCAATGTTTTGCTGGAAGAAAACTCAACTTTGAGTTAATCTCACCTATGTACATGAACTCTGATATCCACATTTTTTGTAATTTATCATGGTGTACAATAAAGAATATAAGTCTTCAAATTTTTGATTTTGAAACCAGCATAAGCCGGTTTCCTGGCGAAGTTTTCTTTCACCAATTTAAGAGCAGTGGTAATGAAATAAATTACACAAAGTAATGTGCCTGGCTTGGTTCGAACCCGTGACCTTGTAAGTCGGTGCCGTTACCACTGGGTCACCACCGATCTAATTTTTGGTTAAACATGAAGGAACCTTCATTCAAATAACAAGCTAGAAGTAATATAAACCAGTCGTCACAATACAAACGTCTGTTACTCACCTAAAATAAAACAACATAATTGTACGATCAATAGATCATACAAAAACCTCTTAAATTGTTACAAACACGTTTTGACAGAAAACACAACAACAGCGAACGTTCCAATTCCCGGAATTAAGGGAATTTGAGCCCCTAACTTTCCTTACAGTATCCAAGCAAATGAAAATTTGAGAAGGGCCCCAAAAAGTTTTAGGGACCCATTGTCACCTTTACAACTTCATAGCGGAATGAAATTCGAAGGCAAGATCAAAGGCGTTTAAGGATAAATTCTCAAAATACTTACTCCCGAAATGCCTTTGACGAAAATCAGACACACCTGTAAAAAATGTCCTATATAAAGGACGTCATGGCACGAAAAAATCTTGGGAATGTTAGAAGAAAGACAGTTTAGAAAATTCCTCAAACGGCCGAAGTATTTGTAGAATTTGTAGATACAACATGGAATTTTAAGAATTTTCGGCGTCGAACCTAAGGAAATTATTCTTGAATAATTTCGTTTTTTTTTCTGAGCTGAATAAAATAAATCATCTTCTGCTCTTGTTGCATGTTACTTAGTTAGATAGTCTATTATGTCCTTGCTTGGCAAAGACCTCCCTCTTCCTTTTCCACACACGTCTGTCTTCAGCCATTGCGGGCCAGTCCCTCCGGTAGTTGCCAAGCTCATCTCTCTACCTTCGCCTTTGTGTGCCGCGTTACTTAGTCGACATAATATGTTTTCTTATTCCATTCTTCTCTGTCAACTATCGCACTTACCATAAAGTGAAATAAAAGTCAAGCGCGGGTTTATGATTAAACAAGTCGTGTCGGACTCGCGAACTGAGGGTTCCGTACTAACTCATCTATGAAAACAGTTCAATTCCCGAAACGAGTTACGAAGATTTTTCTGAATCGCAAAAATTATTATTTTTTGGGTTGAAACTACAGTTTTCATACTTTTTCCTATATTTATGCTTTGAGACCTAGCTTCATGCCAAATTTCAGGATTCTAGGTCAATGGGAAGTACCCTATGAATTCTGATTCGTTTGAGAGTGTCGAAATACACGTTTATTGCATTAATTGAGAAGTTTGATTTTTTCACAGCTTCAAGGGATTGCAAACTTGAGTACCTACGAGTATATGGTTTTAATTTCAACTCGATACTTTCACGCGTTCCCGAGGTAAAAGGTCTTCACAAACAGACAGAAGGACAGACAGACCGCTGTCTGTCTGTCTGTCTGTACGGAACCCTAAAAAAAAAAACGATATCGTGTTCGTATGTAGGTAGACTAACTTAGCTTGCGCTGATTTTGACATATCTGTTGACTACTCGAGTAAGGAAAATGGATCCGATGCACGATGCGCCACTGGTCAATCGCAGGTAGTTGGTGACCCAATTGTGCCAGCCACACATCAAAAGCTGCCCCACCAACTGCTAAATCTCGGAATGTACCACCGTGCTGATAAGCGATCAACCTGATGACAGGGCTCGATAGTAATAAATCTTATTACCACATACCTACTGAGCCCCTACGGTTTGCTTATCTCTTCGAGGCTTATGGCTCGGCCCTTACTGAACGTACATACGGCAAGCTACCCATTGCTTGGCATCCACATGCCCGCGCCTGTGACAGCCGGGATCGCCCTGAGACTTCTGACGCCCTGGGCGTCTCCTGTGGCGGCGGCTGGGACGTGAATATATCGGGTTCCTAACGGTTACGGCCATCTCCTTTGCTAAAGTTACTGCTTCGCTAAAAGTACGAACTGTTCCCATTCCTTCTCGCTAAAAGTACGAACTCTTCCCATTCCTTCTCGCTCCGAACCATGGCCCGAAGCAGAGCTGGGTGCGAGAGATCACCATCGTCGATCGCCTCCACTAGGACATTGGTCCAATAGTATTTGAGTATATTCTTTTTTTTTTTAATAGTCTATACTGTCCCACTGTTGGGCAAAGGCCTTTCCCAACTTCTTCCAGGTATTCTTTTCTTGAGCCACCTTGAACCAGAGAGTATATTCAAAGAGTATTTTGAGTATATTCATAACAAACGAAAATACAATAATGTAGAATTATTTCCTGTTTAAAATTTTTATATAAAATATAGACTGTTTTAAATGAATAGTTGTCATACAAAGAGAATCATAAGACTTTCTTATATTTTATGTAAATGATTCGGTGAACGGAATTTCCTTTTCTAGTCTGAATTAATTCCAAAGAAAATATCCATGTGCGTCAAATCTGAATTTTCCCACAAATACTTAAATTAATTTTTTTTCGGTCGAAAATTATCAAACTAGTCCTCCCGCTCTAAAAGGAGTGAGAGTGTCAGACTTGTTCTGACTAAAACCCACCTGTGTTCATTTAGTTACTCTTCGCGTACTGGGGCCGCGACAACTTTTCGGTTACAGCTGTTGTTTTGTAGGTCTATAGCACACGATACTATATACTTATTATCGACTCTTTTTAGGATGAACATCGAAAGAGACAAATTGCACAAAACATACTTTGGCGTCCTAATACACATCGCTGTCATCTGGAAATGCGCCCAGAAGACTGGTAGATTGCCACGATGAATGTCAATGCTTATTCTTTGGATAGAACGAACCAGCCCTCTAGTGACACAAAGAAACGCACACTCGGACCCCATGACTCAAGCGTTTCGACCCCAAACGGCTCTAAGGTCCTAAAAAGGGTCCTAGCATAACATGGTGCTCTGTTCATCAAATATAAGATCGGCTCCCCTAGCCGAGATACGACCGTTTCATTCGATTTTCTTGCGTCGAACGCCTCGAGTAGGCCACGCCTCCGATTCCTTTGTTCTGGCGTCATGGCATCTCAATGCTCAGTCACGTGGTCAGAACAAAGAAATCGGAGGCGTGGCCTACTCGAGGCGTTTAACGTAAGAGAATCGAAACGAAACGGTCGTAACTTGGCTAGGGAGCCTATATTTCTGTACCTGTGTTAACAAATACGTGATTTGATTTTACAGTATTTGTGCCATTTGAGAGTCTTGAAAATAATTATATGATATGTTATTAATAGTTCCTATTATGATATTATTATAAAAATTTGACCATTACATATTAACTGTATGGACTTTAAAAGAGACTTTGACCCCTGAGTTTGTTTCGGTGTTTCTTTCTTCTCAGGGTAGTCAGCTAGGGAACACCGGCCTCATCTAGTTTAAAATGACGAAAAAAAAAATTATTTTTAAACCTATTTACAAAATGAATATCATTTATCATACCACTTTTTAATTACGAAAAGACAAATCCCCTTTTTGTACATAATATAGATTGTCGCTTACGATACTTTTCCTAAAAAGGTAGTAACTAAACGATAATGTAACTGAAAAAGTATGGTTTTCCCTAGACAAAAACAAACGAATCAAGATTCATAAGTCAGCAGATTATAATAATATCAAATTATTCCTAGCTCAGCAAAAATCTAGCCAAACAAAGTGTAGTCTTCCACATTTGCATAACTATGAAAGTAAAATCAAGGTTCATACTCAGCTCAAATACATTGTACTTGTAAAAGGAATATATAACAAATCAGCGTAATGAGACATTAAGGCATAGGGATCGGTAGAAACGAAAAAAGCTTATGCCTATTCCCCGAATTCACTTATTATGGAGTAAAATTGGGATGTTGATGATTTATTTATTATATTATTTATTGTACACCAGAATCAGGAATCAGGAATGAGGATATCCGCAGGAGAACCAAGGTTACCGACATAGCACGAAGAATCGCCAAACTTAAGTGGTAATGGGCAGGGCACATTGCTCGCAGAACAGATGGCCGTTGGGGCTGAAAGGTTCTAGAATGGCGAACACGTACCGGAAGACGTAGCGTTGGAAGGCCTCCTACATTGTGGACTGATGACCTAGTAACGGTTGCGGGAGTACGATGTATGCGAGAGGCACAGGACCGTTCATTTTGGCGGCACTTGGAAGAGGCCTATGTCCAGCAGTGGATATCTTTCGGCTGAAACGATGATGATGATGATGATGATTGTACACCACATAAACAAAAATATAGGACAAACATAATTAAAAATAAGTGTACAATGGGCGGTCATATCGCACAGGGCAATTTCTTACAGACCACCTTTGGATGGACTGAAAGAAAGGAGATAGCTTTAGGACTGTCAGTGTACAACATCATAAAAATACTGATGAGACATAATAACACAAAT
The DNA here is from genome assembly GCA_949316375.1 of Mythimna vitellina. Lineage (NCBI taxonomy): Eukaryota > Metazoa > Arthropoda > Insecta > Lepidoptera > Noctuidae > Mythimna > Mythimna vitellina. The sequence goes on along the minus strand of OX438708.1, from coordinate 4,401,505 downwards.
ACATACATATAATATAAGAAAAAAATATACTAATAAATATTAAATATATAATTGAGCCAGGAGAACAAAAATCAAAGTGAAAGGTAATGCTCCTTCACCATTTTTTTAAATGGTGGCAGCGTTTGAGCACGCCTCACCTCGCCTTGATGATTGTGATGATGATTATTCTATATTAGCTTTGGCCAGCGGCTTCGCCCTCGTTAAAGTAGTAAATGATCCCAAGAGAATATACTCCTGGCATAAAAATTCAGAAACTTACGACACCCGTATGACACATTTCACCCAAATCCGTTCAGAGTGTCTAGTGCGAATATGGTTTACGTTAACGCAATCAACACGTTAATTACGTTTGACGCTCCGATTGGCCCGCTCCAAGCTCTTAACCAATCAGAGAGCCAAACGCGGTAAACTTTTCGATCGCCCAAGGGCTATATTTCACCGGGACACCATGGTGGCACGACCAATCGCCGCTTCCAACAAAATATATACCTGGTGTCCGTTTGGTTGCGCAACCAATTTGGCGGCGCGACCAACTCAGACACATGCACTTAAGATCCATTTTGATACTGACTCAGTGTGATATAGCGACTCTGGTGTCTGTATGGTGACTAGTTTGGTAGCTTACGGACACCATGGCGGTGCAACTGGTCGCGCCACCATGGTGTCCCGGTGAAACATAGCCCTTAACGTAAACACAACTCGATCTCAGCTGACATATCTTTGAGTGTCATGGAGTAACAAACATTCACACACAAATATATACTAACTTTCGTCTTATTATTAGTGAGATGAGAATCAGCAGTAAATGTATTGACTTATAATTTACTATTCAGTAATTCAATCTATTCTAAGCTATTTGGGCTGTGAGATTAGCAAGACATATTGCTCACAGAACAGATTATCGAGGGGGTGAAAGATTTTGGAGTAACGGAAGACGCAGCGTTGGAATGCTTCCCACAAGGTGGACCGACGACGACCTGGTGAGGGTAGCGAGAATCAAATGCTTGTTGGGCTTCCAAGTATGTCCAGTAGTGAACGTCTTTTCACCGGGAAACCATGACTGCGCGACCAGTCGCCGCTACGAACAAAATGTATACAGCTCTATACAGAGTTGTCCGTTTGGTTGCACAACCAATTTGGCGGTGCGACCAACTCGGACACGTGCACTTAAAGTCCATTTTGATACTGTTTCAGTGTGATGTAACGACTCTGGTGTCTGTGTGGTGTCTAGTTTGGTATCTTACGGACACCATAGCGGCGCAACTGATTGGGCTTACGAGGATGTCCAGTAGTGAACGTCTTTTTGTTTTTGATAATATCGATGCGCAAACTCTTTTATCTTGTCAATAATTACTATCGCTGGTAGAATTCCACTTTGTTTATACGCTCTAAAAAGTAGGGGCCCAGCAGTACCAAAGGTAGGGGCCCACCAGGGCAAAGCCTACTAGGGCCATAGGTTAGCTTTCGAAAGGCAAACCCGGGGTCCGAGAACGCAAGGTAAAGACAGAATATAGGAGTCGGTTTTAGTCAGTAAAAGTCTAACACGCCCGCCTTCTCTCCCTCCCCTCTTTAGAGCGGGAGAAGTCATTAGATGATTTTCCATCTTAAAAAAATAGTCTCACATAATTTTTTTCTGGATCCCCATATACGTAATTTAGGGCACTGAAACAAAAATGGAAACTGCTCAATAGCCATTTTACGTAACACGCCCATATAAATTGCGAAGTACAAAAAACGTCTAACTTTTGGAGGCCGTACCCTAAACTCGACGCGTGTCACAGAAGTCTATATTTGGTATAGGCTTGAGGTACTGTTCCACCTCAGTGACACATTGCGATACGATAGTATAAGACGTGACACGAAGGCACGTGTAAAAAAGTTTTTTTTCTGGTGATTAATAATATAGTAGGTATTTCTATGAATCCAGAGTTATCAAGAATAGGTTCTTACCTTTGGAGGTATGCGGAACAGAGTGTAAAGTCCCACATACCTCCGTTGAAAAGGGAAGATCCTCCGGCCAGACGGGTATTATGTCTGGTGGGCAACTGCCCGATAGATGATTTCGGGCGGTTCCATATGTTCTAATCGCGCGGAGATCTTTGATTGCGCGATGCAGGATTAATTCTTATGTGACGCCATAGATGTCGCTACAAACCTATGAAATTGCCGTGTTTTAATCCCTCGAGCGCCGATTGTACATACGTCTGTACAACTTGAATGACCTTGAAAAACGCTTAATTGTCGTTTTGTACACACGTTTGTACGAAATTTTTTTAGTCGAAAATTTTGGTTTCTATATCTTTGTTTTCCTAGAAAAATCCAGAAAACGTTTTTTTTATTATTTTTTTGTGATTTACGTAAAAACGCGCAATTGCATAATAATAATACCACGGGGCGTCCGAGGTATGGGTTACTTCGAACTGTGATCTTATCTTATCTTTGGATTGACTTGAATTTAAAGGTTTAAGTAAACTTTATTTTAAAGGTACGCTATTTTTTGTCATTAGTTATTTATTGTTTCTTTTTTATTTTCTGTAATATCGCAGCATTTATAATAATTTTTAAATGAAATCTAAGAAACCTCGTATTATTGAAGAATTAATGAAATTGCCCTTTTTACGTTTTGACTACTTTGACTTAAAATTAAACCGAGACGTGACGGTGGAAGTTGATTCGTTTTCACTACCAAGGAATCAGCTTTTAGTATGGTTCTGTACTTTTGGTGTGCGTAAAATCCATTCTGATATTATGAATGTGAAAGTAATTCTGTCTATCTGACTGTCTGTTAAGCATTCACGGCTAAAATACTGAACCGATTTTGATGAAATTTGGTACGGAAGAAGCTTGAGCTCCAAGGATTGAAATAGGCTACTTTTTATTGGTTTTCGACCTCGACTTCACGTCCATGATAACCAACATTCAAAGCCGCTAGTAGAAACTATTATTTAATAAATCAATTGCAAGGAGAGTCCTTTGCTAGAACTATTTCGAATTAGCATTTATTCTTGCCATTATATTAAAAATTAACAGCACATAATAATACACTCATATATTTTGGGTGCCACAGCATCGCCTAGCATATCAACACTCACTCACCCAGGACAAAAAATAAACGGATCGTCCACAGTATACCCTTCGTTTTTCGTACGCCACTTCCAAGGCAATTTGGTAGTTCAAACTTAGGTTATTTCCTATGGGAAATTCTCAGTAGACGCGTAGATACAGGTAAATTGATTCCGGAGAAAGACGAGACAGCGTCTATGTAAAATTTGATGTTGATTTTCATTTTGTATTTGGACTTGGGAGATGGTTCATCGCTTGAGGCGATAGTGAGATCTTTAACGGAGTGTCTGAGTTTATTTCAGTTTTATTTATTCTTATTTTTTTCTAGCTTCTTTTAGCGATTTCTACCGCGTGAAAATAGATCTCTCAATACAAACTTTGGACAACGATACTACACTTAAGGGGATGCAACTCGACATACTTTTTCACTGTTTTTCATACAACCGCTCTTATGCGATTATGACGTTATTACAAATGTTTCATTTAATATTTTGGAACAGTATTTTATGGATATTATCTAGGCTTCTATTGAAATCAATTTATATTTTTTTCATTGAACAAACCTCTGGCATATCTAAACATACGTTACGCGATACCATTAACATAAATATAAACCCACATACGATATTTATAGCCCCAGTTATACCCCAAGATGTAATACGTATAATTAAAAACCTAAAAAATAAAAAGAGCTCTGGCCTCGATGGCATTTCAACAACAGTTATCAAATTTGTTGCACATTGCATAGCTGAGCCCCTTGCTCACATTATTAATGTAAGCATACAGTCTGGCGTATTTCCTGAAAGTCTCAAAAGCGTAATAGTTATACCAGTATATAAAAAAAATGATAAAGATGAAATGGTAAATTATAGGCCAATTGCTCTTATTTCTATATTCTCAAAGATCATAGAGAAAATCATCTATGAATCTCTTGACAGCTTCCTAACTAAATACCACATACTATGTGATGAACAAAAGGGCTTCAGGAAAAACAAAAATATAAACATGGCCATCTTTGATTTTCTCCATGAAATAATGCCTAAAGTAGATTCCAAAATACCGGTATGTGCAATATATGCCGATATGTCGAAAGCTTTTGACTGCGTGGACCACGATATTCTCTTAACCAAACTTGATGCGTACGGCATTCGTGGCAATGCTCTAAATTTAATAAAAACTTACCTCAAAGGCCGTAGACAATGTACAGAGATATCAAGCCTGTGTTTAAAATCTAAGAAGGAACTAAAATCTTTATCGTCATTTAAAGAAATAAAATATGGAGTCCCACAGGGAAGTGTCCTCGGACCTTTACTTTTCCTATTATATATTAATGACCTGCCACGTCATATATCTAATCCAATGGTTTTATTTGCAGACGACAGTACTTCAATTGTTTCATGTATCAATAAAAACTCATACGTAAATGACATCAATAACTCAATCAGCTGTTTAATAAAATGGCTTAACAATAATAACTTAGTTATAAATCTGCAAAAAACTAAAACTATGCATTTTCACCAACGAATATCTACAGGTGACATGGATATCAACTTCAATGGCCAAACTATCGATAAAGTGAATAGCACAAAATTTTTAGGTATCTTAATTGATAGCCAGTTAACATGGAAGCCGCAAGCAGAAGATATATGTAAACGTTTAAGCACAGCCGCGTTTATGTTATACAACCTATCCAAAAAAGTAAATCTGCCAACAACATTAGTGGCTTACCATGGTCTCGTAATTTCTATCTTAAGGTTTGGTGTAATATTTTGGGGTTACTGTAGTGAACGAGAAAGCATTTTTAAAGCTCAAAAGCGCTGTTTGAGAGCTATATTTGGCCTCAAACTTACTGACAGTTGTGTGCCCATATTTAAGTCTCAGAAATTATTAACTTTCCCATGCCTCTATATCCTCGAATTAGCAATATTTGTTATAACAAACCGTAATTTATTTGCAACATTAACAGAAACTAGAAAACGAAGTACATCATTAAGATCACAATATCAGAACCTACTATGCACAGGCACGTTTAAAACTAGCTTATTAAAAAAAAGTGTGATCTGTATGGCTCCTGTTATCTTTAATAAAATTCCTGAACACATGAAAACCTTGCCATTGATGAAATTTAAAAAATGTTTTACGGAATTACTTGTAGACAAATGTTATTATTCTGTTCAGGATTTCCTAAATGATACATTATAACTACATATTTGCCTTATTCAACTTAGTTGTATAATAAGTATTATATTTGCATGCCAACAAGGCAGAATGTATACGGTTCTTTATTATGTTATTTTCGATCCTATTTGTATGTACCTGCATTCTTAGCAAATAAAGTCCTATTCTATTCTATTCTATTCTATAAATTTGTGTAAAACTAATCCAGTAAAGACCTCTGAAAATCTGCTATTTTGCATGAATTTTGGCACTTCATAATTTACTCAAAAAATAAAAAACTCAAAAAGATATAACAATAGAAACCTTTCAAATTTAATCAAGATTCTAAATTATATCAATTTAAAAAAAAAGTTGAGAAATTAAAAAAAACACTTGTATTCGTAGTGCGCCTCAACATTAACGATTGCATCACTACTTACCATCAGGTGGAATCGCAGTCAAGCATTAGTTCATAATCTTAAAAAAAAAACTGGGCAAATGCGAGTCGGGCTCGCGCACTGAGGGTTCCGTACAAACTTACTTATGAAAACAGCTCAATTCCCAAATTGAGTTACGAAGATTTTTCCGAAACTAGGATTTTTTATGACTTATCTACAAATTTACAGTTTTCAGATTTTTTCCTATACTTGTGCAATAAGATCTTGTTTTATGTCATATTTCAGAATTCTGGGTGATCGGGAAGTACCCTATGAATTTTGATTTCCTCGAAAGTGTCGAAATGTACGTTTTTTGCCACATAAACCAAAGTATTTTTTTTTTCACTAACTTACAAGTTTGATTTTTTTAAGCTTCAAGACTCCGCAGACTTGAGTATATGGTTTTTATTTCAACTCGATACCTCCAAGCGTTCCCGAAATAAAGGGTCGTGACAGACAGACAGACGGACGGACAACAAAGTGTTCCTATAAGGGTTCCGTTTTTTTCTTTTTGAGGTACGGAACCCTAAAAACAAGTTTTGTTAAATATTCGTGTAAATCACGAAATTACCAAATGCTAACAGACTTTTCAGTTCTCTTTTTTCGCGTTGCCTCAAAAATCGCGATAGATTGCGTTAAATGAAGTAACAAGCTTTTAAACCATGCTTGATATTGACGATAGGCCAGTGAAAAAAGAGAGGGTCCTTTTTCACTGGCCAGCACTGTTAAATAAACTTTTTGCGAGTAATATTATATGTTGGTTCACTATGCGCGTCTATCCTATATGAAACAATCTACGTGTAGATTAGACACGATCGTAGTGAAAGCAATAATACGCGCAGATTTGCTACTCGTTTTCTTAGAATTTCCAGACTTCATGCAAAAATGGTTATAAACACTGCGATGTAACAAAAAGTATAAATCACAAAGAAACCAATAAATAATTAATTTAAAAAAATAGTGTACTATAATTTATATAAAAGTATAAATTTTATTTGAACTCATAATTTCAAATCGATCCGAAAATATCACAGTTTAAATTAACCTATTGTTGTAAATAGGTTTTAATCTCCATACGTTAGACCATGGATCTTATGAAGTTGTATCTTAGCAACTGCTGTAATCTGTCACATAGAAGAAAATGTCCTTTTAATTTTAATGATTTTACTTTATATAAAATCTGCGCATATATCTCTGCAACTGCCTTTTGTTTTATTTCCAACACCTATTTTAAGAAACGCCAATTTCAAGACATTCCACAAAATAATTACTTGTTTTTCGATTATAAGCTTAAGTTTCTACGAAACCCTCGGTGCACGAATCTGACTCGCGCTCGACCGAACCTGTCTTTCTTGAGACCTATAACGTCTTCAGACTTCCACTAATTAATATAATTTCACTCTATACAGCCTGTATACGTAACCATAAACAGAATTAATTTCCTTCTACTCTGCCCCTATATTTGCCATTATTCCGACCTCCAGGCAATTAATTTATTGAAAATTCTAAACCCATGTACACCCGCTCGCACAAGTTTCACAACATATTGTACGTATGTTATGTTGATTAAGAGACACTGAGTGGTGTTGGGTACTCGTTAATTAGTAAAGTTTTGGGCGGCGGTCACCTAATCTCGCGAAGGGTCAGACAGCGTGTTTGTACGTATGTGTATACTTACGAAGGTACTTGTATTGTAAGCATTCGTAAGTAAGGACTGTGTTTATGTGGGTTTGAGGTTTCGAGTCCAATTTTCGGAAGAAGCTTTTTTACTTTTTTATCTGTGTTTACGCGATTTGAGCGAAATATTGCGAACAGCAGTGTGGGATTGATAAACTGTAGGGTTTTTTTATTATTATTGATAGGCTCGCGTTTGACCACTATCTCACCTGATGGTAAGCGATGATATGGCCGACGATGGACCACTCTTGACCTAAAGACCCCTAGGTTGTAGCTATCAAGAAACACAGACTCCGGCAGGGAATTCCACTTCTTAGCAGTACGCATTAAGAATGTGTTCCCAAAACGCTTTATACTTAGTTCAGAACGAATAGTTCCAAGAATAATGCATAATAACAGATTATCTGACTAGGGGTTAAAACAGTGTATTAAAGTCGCGGACCGCATGTTTAATTTCCAAGGAATTGAAAGTTGCTTAATTTTAATCCCGAATGCAGTGAGAGAATTAGATAATGAACTACCGAGCACTGCGAGGGACAGACAGCTTTATTCCTGTGTTATCCTCTACTTTTTACACCTTCTGTGAAATAAATAAAAGATAATATACTAAATCAAATTATACATCAGTATTTTTTATTAAGTACAAATACTTAAAGGGCTTATTAGAAAAGGTCTCGTTATTATTTAAGTAAAGTCTCCACAAATAATATTTATAAACAGCAAAGTTATTAATTTGTTTATATCCCAAAATTTCACTCAATTTATGAAAATATTGTGTAATTGTCCCAAGGGAACATTCTTGATGGATAAACTAATTATCCCAAGGGAACATTCTCCACGGATAAAATAATTGTCCCAAGGGAACATTTTTGACGGATAAAAAATTGTCCCAAGAGAACATTCTCGACAAATAAAAAAATTGTCCCAAGGGAAAATTCTCAACGGTTAAAAAACTCCCAGGTTTTTATTTGCTATTCAAGGAGATGGTCAACCTTTGTGCCATATTTAATTGAGAATCCGTTCAGCCATTCGAACGTAAAGAAATTGCAAACATACACACTCAAAAACTACGTCATACGTCATTATAATATTAGTGTTATATAAAATAAATATACAATTCATCATCATCATCATCTTCCTGCCCTTGTCCCTTGTTATTTGGGGTCGGCGCAACACGTTTTTTTATTCCACTCTGCCCTGTCACTCGTCATGCTATGACTAACTTCCTCTTATTTCATATCACTCTTCACACAATCCATCCATCTTTTCTTTGGTCTCCCTCTCCCTCTCCATCCATCCATATTTTATGTACATTTATTTTGATTAAAAACAGCAAACCACACATTCAATTCAACTAAAAATACCATGAAAAATAAAACCGGGATTCCACTGCGCTATAATGGCTCAGTAATATAAGACGTTCACCCCTATTACGGCTTCGCAAATCACAATAACATCGGATAGTGGGAACCGTCATTAAAATTGTTCACCAAACATATTGGTTTTTATTTCCAATGTTGGGTATAAATTGATTTTATTTTTACAGAATGACTTGAGGAAATCCTTCGTTTTTTTGTTGGTTATAAAATCCTTTTTCATCAATCTAACAAATTAAACCAAAACCTTAGGAACCATTTTCGTTAGTAAACAACTTATATGCTAAAACTTATATACTGGAATTAGTAACAAACTAAATAATAAAATAAATAAATAACAAATAGTCATTAATTTTATTTATCTTTCATATATTTTGGTCCTATTTAATTCAATAAAATTTTAATTCAGTTTAACTCAATTCAATTCAATTTTAATTTAATAAGTTTATTTATAATTATATACCTACTACAGATAGTAAGTGAATTGTTAATGTGATATTATGGACTTTCGACTGAAATAAAAATTTAATTATTATTATTAGTATTTCAATGCCAATTATGAGAACTTGACAACGCAAAAATACTCAAAATTTCAAAACAATTTTAAAATATATAAAATGTGTGTGTGTCTGTGTGTGTAAATGTGTGTGTGTTTGTGTGTATATGTATTTAAAAAAAAAATATTTTTTATTTTAACTTTTTTTTTTAATTTTTAAGGTTAGGTTCCCAACTGAAACCTAAACTCATACACATATATAAACCCAGTAACTTGGAAGTCCAAAGTGGTTTACTCCGATTAATCCTGACCTTACAAAATTCAAGTTCATAAGTACTTTTGGCTCTTAAGTGCTGGTTTCCGAACGATAGTGTTGAAAATCAAATACCTATACAGTCCCAAGGGATCAGGGCCGTTAATCCGTGAAGGTTGTATTAGGGAAGGACTTAACTGAGGATTATAAATGTGTGGAGATACTTGGGTGTTAAACTTGTAATAGATGAGTTAAATTATAAGAGGATCGATAAGTTCTCGGGTAGTGTGAAAGTGAAACCCTGGGACGAAGGCAAAGAAGGAACAGGAGTGGGTTTTTAGTCAGAGATGATTTTTCCACCTAAAAAAAAGGGGCCATACCTAACATATTTTTTTTTTTTTTTAATTATATAAACTGCTAGTTTCTGCCAGCGGCTTCGCCCGCGTGAAAGTCCGTACTATACAAATTTTGAACCCCTTTTCATCCCTTAAGGGGTGAATTTCGGAAAATCCATTCTTAGTGAATGTCTACACTCTATAAGGGTAGGTCCCTTATAGAGTATATACCTGCCAAATTTTAAGTTTGTAAGTGTTATAGTTTCTGAGATTTCGTGATTAATCAGTGAGTGGTAATTCGCTTTTATATATATAGATTTCTTGACTGCGATCCTACCGGAAAGGAAGCAGTGATGCAATCGTTGATGGTGAATCGTACTATGTAGTTTATTGAGAGCCTTTTTACTCTAGCATTGAAGACACCTACTCGTAAATTATAATGCTGTAGGAAAATTGTTCCAGTCTTTTGATGTACGCGGTATAAGCGACGAGGCGAAACGCTTAGTCCGGACCGTAAAGGTTTAAACAACGTAAGGGTGGATACTCACCGTACGTCGGGTTGTTCGATGGTAGAAATGAAGCGGCGTAATCAATTCATGCAATTCCCGGGTACACTCTCAAAAATGCAACCTGTAAAACACCGAAAGGCTCTCTACCCTACGTATGTAGTCAAGGCTTCGAAGATTGGACTTAACCAAATCTGGATCACTAATTGGTTTGTCATTTCACTTTTAAGTGAATATATAAGTCTAGGGACTGTGTCACGTCTCGTTATGAAGTAAATGCCTAAAGCCTACATAATAATAAATCAGTTGCGGTTACTGGAATAGTTTGTTTATTGCTCGTTACCTACTCATCGCCCACAAAATAGGGTGTCTGAAAAGGATTTCCCCTCTGATCGACATCTTGGGCCAACATATACCTACTTTTTTTTTCGATGGGAGGATCATTCAATAACATCCTCCTCTCTTGGGCGGGAGGGTGTGTCAGACTTTTGCTGACTAAAAACCCATACCTGTTCCTTCGTTGCCTTGCATTCCAGGGCCGGGTTTTGCTTCCAGAAGCAGATACTTGGCCCCAATAGGCTTCGACCCTGCTGGACCTCCACGGTTTGCTGACATCTCCTTGAGGCGCGCGTGGAACATTACGCTCCCGACGGTTACCGAACGATCGATCGGCGAGATACCCATTGCTCGCTGTCCACAAGCCCGTGCCTACGGTAGCCGGAAATCGGTATCGGGATCCCGGCGACTGGGGCGTGATATCCGCGCCCTCGCGCGTGCACGTGCGGCCTCCGCCTTTGCTAACATTACTGCTTCGCAGAAAAAGGCGGCAGCCTGCCACACCTCCTAGCCTGTACCAAGGCCCGGCCCAAGAGATCGTTGCCACTGATCTCCCCCACGAGGACATGGCGGTATTCTGTCCAAGCAAAGAAATTCATATACCACTTTTCCTTTCCAACAAGCTCTTTAGCACCCATATAGGTACACTTTAAACAAACAAACAAAATATAACACATTCACAGGGTCTAAAACAAACGCATGAGTACATAACTAGAATCACGTTAACTTTTATATTAAAACAGTAGACACAGTTATTGACAAAACTTTTTAAATATGAGCTGAGAACAATGCTGTATGGAACGAAACGCGACGAAACGTACTTTGACTGTGAATACAATATGGTGTAAAAAATTCAGGAGTGAATGAGATTTTTCACTGTTCGAAATTGAAATAGCTGAACATGACGCTGAATAATTGTTAGAAGTATACGCAAAGGTATTGGACAATGAACAGTATAATATTTTTTGCAAGACAAACATAATATCCTATCCTTTGTGTTGGGCACACCATAACATTATGGCGGTAAGTACCCTCTTTGAGGAGTGGCTGGAAAGACGTCACGGTGTCCTTAGTTTCCGCATGACGCAGGTCCTCACCGGACATGGTAAGGTCGGCAGGCTTCTGCACCTGATTTGTGTGAAAGAAACGCTCTGTGTTTTTAGCATTGTGTGAACCGGCCGGAGGAGACGGTGGAACATTCAGTAGAAGTATACCTCGCTTCGGCAGAGCACCACCGTGTCCTTGTGGAGGCAATCGGCGGTAGCGACGTCTCGTGCCGGGCCCTGATTCAGGCTATGGTCCAGAGCGAGTAGGAATGGCAGGTGGTCGCCTCCATCTGCGAAGCAGCAATGCTAGGCGCAGGCGTGAGGGAACGAAATTCCTCACACCTCGGCCACTGGGATCCCTATCCCTATTTCCAGCTACCATAGGCGTGGGCTTGTGGACGACAATCAATGGGTAGCTCGTCGTCCGGCCGTCCGGTAACTATCCGAACAGAGCCCAAGTCGTCGACGGCGCGTGTGGTGGCCGAGTGGTAACCGCCCCGACTTGCGAGTTGTAAGTGGTGGGTTTAAACCCAGCCAGGCGCACATTACTTTGTGCAATTTATTTCATTACCGCTGCTCTCAAAATGGTGAAGGAAAACATCGTGAAGAAACCGGCATGTCCTAGAAACAACAATTCGAAGATATGTGACATTCTCCAACCCGCACTGGGCCCGCGTGGTGGATTACGGCCCATTCTCTCTCCTAGAGAGGAGGCCTGAGTCCAAATAGTGGGAACATTATAAGGCCGAATATGTATGTATGTAATGATTAAATTATAATTTTCGATACGTAATTCATGGAACGCAATAATTCGAAAGTTCGCGACCAATTTGTAATTTAAATGCTTTGCTTGCATATTCCATCTGCATTCTCAGAATAGTACTAACCATTATAACAATTTTGGGAACTAATTAGTACATGATAATAATCTAACGCATGTTCTGAATATGTATGTATAACACAATTAATTATTTCTCAGTAACTACTTCGTTTGTGGATTTCAAATGAAGAATTAGGGAACATTTTCTGTGAACATGACTTTTTTTCTTCGGGTGGGAAAATCATCTAATGACATCCCGCGCTCTTGGGGGGAGCGGGGGATAGTGTCAGACTTTTACTGACTAAAAACCTACTCCTGTTCCTTCTTTGCCATTTTTTCCAGGGCCCCGGGGATCTCTTTCGCATCACCCATGGCCCCAGTAGGCTTCGACCCTGCTGGGCCCCTACGGTTGCTGACATCTCCTTGAGGCACGCCTGGAACAGTACGCGCCGTCGACGACTTGGGCTCGGTCCGGACGGTTACCGGACGATCGGACGGCGAGCCACCGATTGCTCGCCATCCGCAAGCCCGCGCCTACGGTGGCCGGAAATCGGGATCGGAATCCCGGTGGCAGGGGCGTGAGGACCATTGCCTCACGCGATCGACTTGCCTCATGACTCATAATTATTATGAGTCAACTTAAGAGCGCCCAACCAGAGATAGATCTACATTTCCATAAAACCGCTCTTACGTAATTATGACGTTTCTACGCAAAGGTATATTTCTTTAGTTATTTTGAAAACACTGATATTTTGTCAATATTATCTAGGTTTCTATTAAAATCAAAACATAAATCTGTAAAAAACTAATCCAGTAAAAACTTCTGAAAATCTGCTAATTTGTGGAAACTTTGGCCCTTCGTAAAATAAAAAGTAAAGAAAATCCATGCATAGAAACATTGTACATTTGATCGAGATTCTGAATTACCAAATTTTTTTCTAAAAACTGTACAGTTTTTTTTAATATTCTATCATTATATTTAAGTAAAAGCACGAGAACACTTTCGCAAGAAGTTGGTAGATTCATCACACTCTTGATTTGTTGTATTCGTTTTTCTCTCAATATCATTCTTTATTTGTATGTATGTATCTAAGTATATATTTATTATTGTTCTTATTTCCTCTCTGTCAGTCTTCTTTTAAGCTGCACCTGCCATGTGATATCTCTGCACCAGCCTAAGGTCGACTGGTAGAAAATGCCTAAGGCATTAAGTCCGCCTTTGTACAATTTTTCATTAGTGCATAAAGTTTCAAATAAATAAATAAATTATATTTGTTTTGTGAAATATTCGAATAAGTGACGGAATTACCTAATGCCAACAGAGTGTTCAGGCATTAACTCTCTTTTTTCGCGATATTTTGCACATATGGTGGTCGTCATAGGCAAAATTTCTATCTCATTAAAGTTTGCTGTAAGAAAACTCAATTGTGGATCATCTAATGACTACTCTCGCTCTAGGGTGGAGCGAGGGTGAGTGTCAGACTTTTACTGACTCAAAACCATCTGTAATCCTTGCGATCCAGGGCCGAGCTGACTCTTATAAACTATACAGCAGCCCTGACAACGGGCCTGACCTTGATATCGAACCTGGTCACACGCTTAAGGCCAGGTTCTACTAATTTTGTACATAAAAGAGAACACCATGAAAAATATTTTATTAAAATTGACCATATTAGCAACCGCCGGGCAAAATTGAAAAGATGATATAAATTTGTTATTTTATAAAAAAAAAAAAACACGAATCTGATCCAAACTTACGATTTCAAACGTCTTTATCTACGAGATTACCTCACGGCAACGTTTGAAAGTTATATCAATAAAGCTTATTTTTAGGGTTCCGTACCTCAAAAGGAAAAAACGGAACCCTTAGGATCACTTTGTTGTCCGTCCGTCGGTCTGTCGGTCTGTCTGTCTGACTGTCAAGACCCTTTATCTCGGGAACGCGTAAAAGTATTGAGTCGAAATTAAAACCATGTACTCAGGTCTGCAGTCTCTTGAATCTGTGAAAAATCAAACTTATAAGTTAACGAAATAAAAAGATGCGGCTGTTTATATCGCAAAAAACGTATATTTCGACACTTGAGGAAATCAAAATTCATAAGGTACTTTCCGTTGATCCAGAATCCTGAAATTTGGCATGAAGCAAGGTCTTATAGCACAGGTATAGGAATAAATTTGAAAACCGTAAATTTTTTGTTACGTCACAAAAAATATATACATTTCGATTTTTTATTTCTATTATTTTGGAGAAATCTTCGAGACACCATTAGGGAATTGAACTATTTAATTAGTCTAAGTCTGTACGGAAGTCTCAATTGCCCAGTATTGCTTTTTTTTTAAATAAAAATAGCTGGTCCGAAGCCGAAGTCGACATAGACCATACTCCGTGACTACAACCGGCTCTTAACCCTTCCCTTCCTTAAACCCTTCGAGCCTTACTTAACCTAAACTCGTGTAAACTCAAACTATGCCAGTAAACGCCCCAAACATAAGCTTAGGCACTAAACTTAAGCAATTATTAAGTCACCAAAGTACTTCAAGTTGTATAACTAAGCTCCCTAAAGATTTATTGGTTCGCGTTGATTACGGGATATAATTTGTTTTGATTACTTTTTAATTGGTGTAGCAAAGATTTTGGTGTTTGAAGGCTGCACGTGTTTCTTCCATTAGGTAGAGGTTGTACTGTTTATGGTTTAAGTTTAACTTGTTAATTGGTGTTATGGTGATTAATATGACACAGTTTTGTTAAGGAACTGTCTATTTCTTCATTCCCAACTTTTTTTTTTCGCTGTAAAATCATCTCATGACGTGACATGAGCGGGAGATAGTTTCAGACTTTTACTGACTAAAAACCAACTCCTGTTCCTTCGTTGCCTTTCGTACCGGGGTCGAGTCTTCCTTTCAGAATCAGACCCTTGGCCCCAGTAGGCTTCGATCCTGCTAGGCACGGCGCGTGACACAGTACGCGCCATCGACGACTTGGGCTTGATCCGGATGGTTACCAGAAGGTCGGACGGTAAGCTAAAACTGGATTTCGATCCAGGCAGCCAGTTTAAAAGGTGCGGTAGAATCCTACAGATGGTGATAGGACAACTAGTTAAACTCCAGTATTTTCTAGTTATTATATTATATCAAGCCTATATGTGGGTATGGGACAGCCCATGCTGTGGCCTATGCCCAATCTTGGGTACCTAAAACATGACATTTGTTTAAATTCTAGTCTTATTTACTACTAGCGACCCGCCTCGGCTTCGCACGGGTGCAATGCTGATCACGTCAAAGTATAAATTTTTTTTACAAAAAAAAAAAAATACAACCGACTTCTACCTCAAAAAAAACGCCGTGTTATTTTTACTTTTTTGTTAATTATTGCATAGCGGAGTTAGGGACTCGGCCGATCTGTGCACTTGATATGACTTGGATTGAGCCAATTTATTTTATTTATTATTATTAGTATTTTTTATTTATTCTTTATGCACACAAAAGTACAGAGACTTAATGACACAAGGCATTTTCTACCAGTCAACCTTTGAGTGATGCAGAGACAAATTGTGGTAGGTTCAATATTAAGCAGGTTGAGCCCATACAGTTTGAACAGTGCGTCCAATTATTGAGTTTCCACGTGGCATCGTGGCATCGTCACAAAAGGCGCCCAGGGCGACTAGATAACGAACAGCCAACTAAGTATTTTGATAAAATTTTAAGTTAGTGGTACAGTTTTGTTGGTCTGTATATTATTTGAGAGAGTTACCGCGGTCTTGAGAACTTACCACGAGCTCTTAATGCGATCCATTTGGTGACTTTTACTAAACTGTTAAAGGTATGGAGATATACAACATTATTTTTAGTTTAAGCGAAACCTGAATGTAGTTTGTTCAGAATCAGTAACTGAATGGATTCCAATAGTTTTTACACCATGTAATATTTGTTCAAAAAATATTGAAAAAGGTCACAAGTTGGACACCGCCGACACTAAGTACAACACAGGTCACGGCAGGTCATAGCGGTCATGAGGCGCCAGCAAACAGCTGGGTGCAAGTGCAAAATAATTCCTCAGTCGAATGGATGGCCCGGTGACAATTCTATTTCGGAAGTCGGTGTTAAATAACCAACAAACTATACCAGAAACACCGACTGCCTAAATTAAAATTATTTTGATCGTTAAAAAAAATAACCGACTTCACTACAAAAATAGTCACAATTTTTTTTTGTAGTGAAGTCGGTTATTTATTTTATAAAAAGATTTTTATGTAGACATGCTTTTGTACAACGCGAAAAAAGATTGGCAGTAGCACGGTCTGGTATGAGTAACCAAACCGGTACTTATTGATACCAGCAGCATCAATTAACGTATGATACAGTTACTCAAAAACCAAAAAAGGACTTTAATACTATAGACTCAAAAAACATTTTCCGAAGGTACCGAATGACTGCGAACGAAACTGTACCTACTGCAACTCACCTTATTTCGAATGCACGCTTGCGACACACTGAAGGTCGACATTTATACTCTACTGCGACATGAAAAATTAACATATTTTAGAGCGTCATTACCCCAACACGGACAGGTTAGGTTTGAATGCTAAGGCGGGAGTGAAGCAGAGTGAAGCTCCCGCCTTAGCCATCGCGTGAATTTAGATAATTATAGTATTCAGCTGCAACACGATAAATTGAAAGCTATGAAGAATCAAAAAATTTTCAGTTGGAGATGGAGAATAATATTTCAAACTGCTTCGGCAATTTAGTGTTACTCAACATTACCATTGAGCTCATAGAATAGTAACCAGTTTTTTTTTTTTTTTGTAAAACTAACGAAACGAACGAAAGTATAATAATACTGAGTTAAACCAATTAAGCTAACTACATCAGAAGCCTTTATTCAGTATTATTATCGGTTAAAGGAAAATTGATAGGCTGAGTGATTTTTGTTATAGGTTGTACCTAACAGGGACTTTCTTCTTTTCCATCAGTTTTTTTGTTTTTTAATTTTTGATAGGTTCGCTTGACCGCTATCTCACCTAATAGAAAGTGACGATGCGATCGAATATGGAGCGCACGTTACCTAGAAGTAACCTATCCACTCTTGAAAACACGGAATCCAGCAGGAAATTGTACTCCTTAGCTGTACACACAATGACTGTTTCCAAAAGGTTTTCATGATCAATAGTTACAAAAATTTGTATCAGAGATTTGATTCTTCAATTTTGTCACACGAATTTAAAAAGCAAAATTTAAATATCCAATTTAAATCCCTTTTTTAACTTGAATACTACAGCATAAAAACGATAATTATATTAATTTTAGAGGAAGAGAACATCAAAACTACATCATTTTGAAGCGCCTTCTAAAATTATTTGGAATTGAAAGCGACCTGTCTGCAAAAACCACCTTTATTCCTTTGAACCAAACAAAACTCACCCCCTATCCCAAATCACTATCCCCTACCCCACACACAAATCACAAAAACCAATTTCAATTTGAAATTGAGTCTGCACAGACACGCATGCTCATTATAAACGACAATACATCGACATTTTTTGTTCACTAATGATCGCACATCATACTCATTGTTCCTAGCTTCTACGTAGCGTTACCTTAACGAGGACCGCATTTTAGACTTATCATTTAAAAAGATATCTTATGTGTTGAATCAGCGGATTTCTTTGAAGGTTTTTTTGGTTGGTAGGATTAAAGGGAGGGTAGATGAAAGGTGCGTTCGGTGTTTTTAATGCGGGTTAGGTTTTTTTACGTATGTGTTTTTTTTTTAAATAAAATATTGTAGACTTTGCATCCGCGAAGTAGATTACAGCTCACCGCTTTTGAAAGGGAGGGAGCCTGTATCCTAGCAGGGCTGATTGATTATACATAATATAACGTAATCAGCCATATAATGTTCCCACCATTGGGACTCAGGCAGAGAGAGGAGTCTCTAGGAGAGTGAATGAGCCGTAATCCACAACGCGGGTTCTTTGCAGGTTGGCGAATGTCACATGTGTATATATTGTTTTTTTATCTTTGTTTATTTTTTTTAGGATTTGTACCCGTAATGATAATGATAATGATGATGATTTTTATTAATTGTGTTTTTTTTTTTTCTAATTATTATATTGTAATATAATAATGACTCTCTGCACGTGTTGGTTTCGACTGTAAGTGCAAAGAGTACTTGACATAAAATAATTAAATAAATAAATATTTCTGATGATGATGATGACTGTAGAATACAAATGACATAAACCCCTACCCTAAGTTGACTGGTAGAGAATGCCTAAGGCATTAAGTCTACCTTTGTACCTTTAGTTGCATGAAGATTAAATAAATAAACAAACTATTTGGTTCGCATAATCGCGTTTAGCTGCTATCACTAGTGTCACTTGTCTGTATTTTTCTTTAGTTGTATTTCTACAAGTGACACTAGTGACCGCGGCTAAACGCGATTATGCGAGCCAAATGCTAAAACGCGATTAGTTTTATTGGTAATTCCACCCTAAGAGTAAACTCGTATACAGGTACACTAGTTAGAAGAAAAGAACAGTCTAAAAAGTTTAATCAAAAAGCCCTAGGTTTTAGTTAGGTTTCGTGTAGAACCGAGTTATCCACCACGCAGGCAGATTGCTGATTGGTAGCCATTTCTTCGAATTCTATTGTTTTAGGATATGGCCGAGAGCAGCGGTGGCCGAGTGGTGACGGCCCCGACTTACGAGTTGTTAGTTGCGAGTTCAAACCCAGTTAAGCGCATTAATTTGTGTAATTTATTTCATCACTACTGCTCTCAAAACGGTGAAGGAAAACATCGTGAGGAAACCGACATGTACTAGAACCAAAAATTGGAAGACATGTGACATCCACCACTGGGCTCGTGTGGTGGATTACGGCCCATTCCCTCTCCTAGAGAGGAGGCCTGAGTCCCAACAGTGGGAACATTATAAGGCTGACTATGGTCTATGGACTATATGTCGGTCATTTAAGTCAAGGTCGGTAAAGTAAGTAAGGACATAGCGGTTTCCTCACGATTTTTTCTTTCACCTTTATAAAAGCAGTGCTGATAAAATAAATTACAAAAAGTAATGTGCCTGCCTGAGTTTGAACCGACGACATATCATTCGCAAGTCAAGGTTTTTACCACTAGACCATCACTGCTCGCTTCGCTGCGCGGTGTGCTGATAATATATACATATTATAATAAATTAATTGAAACATTGTTTAATTTGTTAATTACCTTTTGACAGCAGCGTTACCCTCGAAAATCGAAAATATTACCTCATGGGAACATACCTACTATCAAAATAAATATATGCTATTTAGGACATTATATCCAAAAGGTATAAACGGGACCCTATTACTAACACTCTGCTGTTCGTCTGTCTGTCACCAGAAGAAAAAATGAAAGAAAAAAGCGACTTTTTACATATAATATGTAGAAAAATATGCGTCATATCCGCGCAAAACGGCCAGCGCTCAGCAAAATGCTGGGGCTCATGTAAGACAGAGACACAGCGCTAATTGTCAGCGCCAGCTGTCGTCGACGGTGAGACGTTAATCGGCTAGCAAGGATTACATAAAATATACTTAAAAAAACTGAATAAATAAACCAAAGACATAAATAATAATAATCCATATTATGTAAAGGGGTACAAAAATAATAATAAATAAAAACAACAAAACACAATTGACGAATAAGCATTGACGTAGTCGATTATTATAATCGATTAATAAACGATTGAACTTAAAACTAGAATTGTCAATGCGCAGTCACAAAGTCACATTTTGAGTCTGTGGTAACAAAAAAGATGACATTACAGAAAATACATAACACTAAAAAAAAAAATTCCTAATTTCGAAAAAAGAATAACGTACTTTTAAAATTAAGTTTATTTGAATTTATAATTCGTCAATCCATAGGTACAACACTTCAAAGCGACACGTTTTTAAAAAAGGCAATTTCATAGATTATATCACATGCGTCCATTTAAACAAAAACCAAATCGAACTTCCATTTTATTTTACAGACCAACACAACAGAACTCTAACATTATTTACATCAAACGGTAAAAATCATATTTCCATGCAAATATCTTTTATGGAAGAGAACTTAGCATTTCATTACACGGCTGTCATAGTCACATTGAGCGTTTTTCAATTTCCGCTCCATTTCCCTTTAGTTGTTCCAGTTAACGGAGGTTTATAGTTAGCGAAATAAGCTTTTTGTTGTAATCTTTATATGTTTGTTCAATTTGTTCTGGATTTGAAATTATAGCCAATTTTGTAAGGCTCTAGACAGACGGACTGCATTTCAACTGCAATCGAACTGCAAATTGCAGTTCGGGTGCAGTTTGAATGCAGTTGACACGACTGCAATAGAACTGCAAACCAAACGTGCAGTCCGATTGCAGTTCAATTGCAGTCGGCGTGCAGTCGTGTGAACTGCACACCGACTGCAATCGAACTGCACGGTTGGTTTGCAGTTGTATTGCAGTCGTGCCAACTGCATTCAAACTGCATCCGAACTGCACCATACATACCCACCCGCCCGCACTACTTTAACGCTCCGCCCCCCTGGCCCCTGCGCATGGAATCAGTAGACAGTAGTAGAAACAAGGTTAGAGTGAACACACGCGTTATCTGTCCGTAAATAAAACAAATATGTCGAGCGACGAGGATGGTAATATAGTAAATGAATCTGTACAATTTGATACTGATGCATTTATAAGTGTCATTAAATCAAAACCTTGCATTTGGAACTATAAGATTGAATCTTACAGTAACAAAATTGAAAAAAACAAAGCATGGGCCACTATTTGCGAAATGTTTACGCCCGGATTTGAAGAAAAGAGTAAGAAGGAGAAAAATATAATTGGTAAGTATTTTAATTATTTTTATTTTATTTAACACTTTAATAAGCAATTGGACACATTAAATCATATTCATTTGCCATTCAAGTTTGCCTTCACCCATAAAATAATCAGTAAGTTCTTTTCTTATACCCTCCGATGATCTACAGTTTCTTTCACTACCGTCGCCTATTATTATGTCTTGTAATGGTTGAGTTAAAGAATCTTCGAAATTATATCCATCTCTTTCTCGCACAAAGTTGTGCAAAACGCAGCAAGCTTTTATAATTTCTTTTGCAAAATGTGGTTTATGGTCGATGGGTCTGTGAAAAATACGCCATTTATTTGCTAGAATACCAAATGAACATTCAATAAATCTTCTAGCCCGTGATAGGCGGTAATTAAAAACCTTCTTTTCCACACTTAATTGTCTCCCCGCGTAAGGGCGCATAACATTTTTAGAAATTGAAAATGCTTCATCACCCACAAACACGTATGGCATTGAATTTACAGGTGGCGGAATGTTTAAGGTTTTTTGTTGAAGTTTTTCATACAATACGCTTTCTTCAAATATTGTAGAATCTGAACATCTCCCATAAGAGCCGATGTCAACAAATGTAAACATATAGTTACTGTCGCAAGTGGCTAGTAATATCATAGAAAAGTATTTTTTATAGTTGTAATATGAAGACCCAGTTTTTCGAGGTTTTTTTAACCTTACGTGCTTTCCATCAATTGCACCAAGACAGTATGGAAAATTTGCTCGATATTTAAAACCTTCCGCTATGTTTTTCCACTTCTCTTCAGTGAGTTCTGGCATAACCATATCTTTTAAGTGAATCCATATGTTACTACAAACATCTTTAATAATTTCTCTGATTGTGCTTACTCCGTGTCGATAAGCCCAGTGTAAATCATCAATAGAACATCCACTTGCTAAATATCTGGAAAATAATATATTTATTATTATTTTCAGCTGTTCAATATCAAAAGAAGTGGAAACTACTACGAGATAATTTTTCACGATATGAAAAAAGAATGAACACTATGAAAAGTGGTTCAGCGACCTCCAATTTACGACCGTGCACATACCATCAACAGTTACTCTTTTTGAAAGATTTACAAGAGAAAGGTGAAAGATCGTCTAATTTAGATTCTACTAATGAGGAGTCTGTAGGAGAAGAAATAACTAAGAAAAAAAAAGCTGTTAACAAACGTAAAACAAAAAATTCATCAGAAGAAGACTTGATCGAAAGTTTAACCAAAAGAGTAAATAAAAGAATTCATGATGAAGAAGATGAAAGAGATGAAGACCGATTGTTCCTTCTTTCTTTGTGTAAAGATTTTAAAAGAATTCCAGATTATTTAAAGCTAGATGCAAAGGCAGATTTCATAAATATAATAAAAAAATATGCTTCCACATATAACATGTCCGGACCGCAATATCAGCCAACGAATGATTTCAGGGGATATTTTACTTCAAATATGAACTCTATCTTGCCTTCGAGTTCAAATGTACCTCCTATCCAACAGGAGACATTCATTCGGCCAGGAACTTCAGAATCTCATTACAGCAATATTGTCTCACCTGATAATTGCAGCGATGATAACTCATACATAAATGACGTATTCGGTTAATCATTTTCTTCTGTTATATTTTTAAGTAACTATTTTTGTAATTTAATTCATAAGGCCTATTCATTCAATAATGTTTAAAATTGTTAAAAACTTACCTCAAAGTAATTGCAATCCTTTCTTCTGCCGATATACTTTTTCTCATATTGGTGTCTTGTCGGCATATTTTATTTTTTAAGATGTCTGTTAATTCTTCGAAACTTCTTCTAGACATGCGAAAATATTTGTAAAAGTATTTCTCTTGTGATCTGATTTTTGGTAATAAAGTATAAAAATCTCCTTCGTGTTTACATTGCAATATTAATTGAACCCATATTTCACGATTTCTCTTTCTCTTGTGTTTCCGAGCACGGCGTTGAAGTAAAAGTAGCAGTAAAGCTTCGTCAAATCTTATAACCTCGTTGCTCGGCATATTTGTTTTATTTACGGACAGACAACGCGTGTGTTCACTCTAACCTTCTTTCTACTACTGATTTCATGCGCAGGGGGTGCGGGCAGGTGGGTATGGTGCAGTTCGGATGCAGTTTGAATGCAGTTGGCACGACTGCAATAGAACTGCAAACCAACCGTGCAGTTCGATTGCAGTCGGTGTGCAGTTCACACGACTGCACGCCGACTGCAATTGAACTGCAATCGGACTGCACGTTTGGTTTGCAGTTCTATTGCAGTCGTATCAACTGCATTCAAACTGCACCCGAACTGCAATTTGCAGTTCGATTGCAGTTGAAATGCAGTCCGTCTGTCTAGAGCCTAAAACGTCAATCTGCTGTCAAACAGCTCTGTCATTGTTTTTTTTTGTTAATGTTTTTGGCTTGGATACTAAGGCTTTTAAACTTTTAACCACCTACTTGTCTACATTGAATATATCCGACAAACACTCTCGCGATTATTCCGCCACGACCAAATACTCCATCTCGTCAGCTCTTCTGTCACCTATGGGGATTGAAAAATGAAATGTGATGGAATACCCAGTCGCAAACACACGACCCTGGCGAATAGGACACGAAAACAATCGTAGGACCAATCCGACAACCTTATCGGCAAACTTTGCTGTGGTAGTCAACACTACAATAAAATTCTCAACTCCATTTTACCGAGATCACCTGTTTCCAACTAAGGTCACCGACATAGCACGAAGAATCGCAAAAATTAAGTGAAAGTGGGTAGGGCACATTGCTCGCAAGACGGATGGCCGTTGGGGCATATGGCGACCACGTACCGGAAGACGTAGCGTTGGAAGGCCAACAAGGTGAACCGATGACCTGGCAAGGGTTGCGGGAATCCGATGGATGCGAAACGCAGTGGACCCTTCATTGTGGCGACACTTGGGGGAGGTCTATGTCCAGCAGTGGACGTATTTCAGCTGATGATGATGATGATGATGACGCATGTTTAAATGATTCCACACATTGTTCAGTTGCACGCACTTGAGATACAAAACTACACTAATTTGACATTTCAATATCCACTGGGAATCAATTCGCGAATAATTAAAAAAGCCACTAAAATCTCTTCGATGAAATCCCGCCAAAAACTCCTGTCAGACGACTTTGTTATTGACAAACTGTCAGAGAGGCGATTCCTGTAATTTAAAAACGTTCCCAATTTAATATGTCTCATTAAAAAAAGAGAGTTTTTCGCCATGTTCTTGAGATATTTTTGGTCGTAGATTGTCGCCGAAATGACATTGCGATTTGAAAGATTTGAAACTTTTTTTTTTATTTAAAAAATTAGCTTTCATAAATCGCACATATATTACAAAGGCGTTTGTATGTATGTTTTTTTGAAGGTGGAAAATCATCTAATGACTTCCTCAGCTGTAGGACGGAGTGTTTTGTTTTATTGTATTTTTGTTTTTTGTTCTATTGAATTTACTTTTAAATCTTACCAGTAATTCTACTTATGTTTATGTTATGTAAGTTTTAGTTTTATATCCCATCAAACAATGTTAATTTAAAATTCTTAGTTTTAGTTAGATTATTCTTCTTTTTTTTTCTGTAACACTAAATATGTTTATGGGGCATGAGGTGCTAACCTGTAAAAAATTGTTACACTTACCTCAGATTATTGTAGATAAGTACTTAAAAACATTATGGTGTAAACAATTATTGGTTGTCAAATAAAGGAGCAGTGGTAGCCGAGTGGTAACGGCCCCGACTTACGAGTTCTAGGTCGCGGGTTCAGACCCAGCCAGGCGCATTACTTTGTGTAATTTATTTCATCACCTCTTCGTGCTTTAAAAACGGTGAAGGAAAACATTGTGAGGAAACCGGCATGTCGTAGAATCAAAAATTCGAAGCCATGTGACATCCACCAACACGCGCTGGGCCCGCGTGATGGATTACGGCCGTTTCCCTTTTCTAGAGAGGAGGCCTAAAGCCCATAAGTGGGAACATTATAAGGCCGACTATGCTATGCTGTGCTAAATACAGGAAAAATAAAACAAATAAATTTTAATAATGGTGAAGAAAAACATCGTGAGGAGTACTAATGAAATAAATTACACAAAGTAATACGCCTAACTGGGTTTGAACGTCAGTATTCTTCTCTGCATCACCCAAAGGTTGACTGGTAGAAAATGCCTAAGGCATTAAGTCCGCCTCTGTACCTTTATGTGCATAAAGTAAAAATAAATAAATAAACGTGCAACCTACCATGCTTATTACGGACCCACCTGCTCCCACTGATTCCAGAGATGTGTCTAGCTAATAAGGCGTTATAGAAAATCATTAATTAACGTATAAAACTTTAACAAGCAAACGGATTCGCACTAACAAAACAACCCTTTTTCTCGTATCAAAACATCTTTATCCGAAGTACCTCTACACTTTAGTGCAGCTCTCAGGGCCGGCCCCTAATCAGTAAAGGCCCCTAATAATAGGCGTATAGGGTTGTCACAAAGGCAAGTAAAATTGAGATCTCTAAGAAAAACGGGGGCCCTTGTGTTTGCAGGGCTCTCGTGATGTAACGAGCCCATTACACTTTGTGACAAATTTTAGAGAGTAGTTTTTTTTTTATAATTTGGGTTAAAGGATACTTTTTGTATTTCGTGCTGCACTTTTAGCTGATTTTTTAGTTTGTTGGAGAGAATCCAATTCCAAGTTAAGTTGGCCTATAAACATTAGAGAGTAAAGTATTAAACTCAATTTTTTTTATATTTTCTTCAGTATAACTTTAGAAATCCCGTTATCCATTTCCGAACACTTATGACAGTTCTTACCCCCTGTCAGACACTCATAAACTTTAATAAATTACAATCCCCAAGTAACATATCTATATACAGGGTGTTTGGTGCATCGTGTTCCAAATTGAAATGGTCGACGGGAGGGGTCATCTGCTATCCTTTCGGATCCCTAAACACTTCTCATGCCCTATAGATCTTTTTTCCTCGACTTTTTACTGTTTTATGAACTTTGAATTTTAATTTTATTTAGATGTGTATAGTATTAGAGTACTTTTAAATTTAAAATTAGTGACATTAGCTATCTAGTTATTTTATTAATTTACTTGCAAAGTTTTGGACTTAAATTAAAACGGTCCATGTTACAGCTATTTACATGGCTATAAAAAAAAAACCCAAAAGCAACTGGAATCTTCCAACTTCCTCAAAAATTCTCTAGTTTCTTGCTAGTCATGTGCCACATCCCATAAAAATCTTTTTGTAACTTTGTGAATTCTCTGAGCGAATTTACAAATTTGTAGCAGTTTTTGTGCAGTAATGATAGTTGGAAAATAGGGAGGTACTAGTTCAACGTATTAAAATGACGCAACAAAACAAAAAAGAATGATGAAAATTAGTGCAGCCTACCAAAACAGTCGTGTAAATTCTGTAGAATTATGAATGAGTCACATAAGACTAACTTGCAAACAACGCATTGAAACGGCTTTCAATACAATTAAGGAGGAAATACGACTTCATAAAACAACTTTCGAAATACTAAACAGATGTTGGGCCTACATTTACAACAGAAGCCAACAATTTGAGCAAGATTTCTAAAAGTTATGCAATAAATGTTAGAAATGTAATTTAATTTTTTTTATTTCTTGTAAAACCCACGAAAAGAGAGATACGAGACAGTCTACCTTATAAGATTGAGATAACATTTTTAATAGGTTTTTCAGGCATCATATTTTAAGCAAAAATATTTTTTAAATAATAATTTTGAATATTAGTCTTATGTGGCTCTATTCACAAAGTTATAAAAAGATTTTTATGGAATTTGGCACATCACTAGCAAGAGGATAAACTAGAGAATTTTTGAGGAAGTTGGAAGATTCCAGTCGCTTTTGTTTTTTTTTTTAAATTATTTTAGATTAAATTCAAGTCATTTATTAATTTTATTAACAAAGGGTACAATGATCTTGTATATTTAATGTTTGAACCATCCTATTTTCCGCCGAAAGGCATACAAAATAGCGATGGTAATGTCAATATATAAATTAATTGTAAAAATGTACAAAATCTCATAAAAACAATGTCCACAAATGATAATTGTCAAAAAAAAAATAGAACAGTATAAAAGTCATGCAAAACTATTCGTTTCATTAATCGTGAAAAGTCGGGTAAACATTCAATTTTATCAAAGAGGCATGTGAAACCGCAGGAGACAGCTAGTAGCAGATAAACATCAATAATTAAAAATAGCTGAGAATGATTTGTAAGTTTTGGGTTTCTTTAAGATACGTTGAGCAAGACAGTATAGGAAAAACGATAAAAAAAAATGCCTGCAATCACGGTGATCATTCTTGGACAGGGATTAAAGTAAATTCTCTTGAGAACCGTGATTGTCGGTGTCAGTTTGCAGTCTCTTTCAGAGCTGTGAAGATTACACTAGGCAATTTTTTTTATTGTTATAAACTAGTGCTTAACTGCGACCCCACCTGATGGTAGGTAGTGATGCAATCGTTTTTAGTGAGGCGCACTAGTTTATTAAGAGCCTATTCACTCTAGCCTTGAAGACACTTAAATTTTAATCGGACGGGAAGACTGCAGTAGTCAAGTTGTTCCTATCCCTCGATGTACGCGGTATAAACGACGAGGCGAAACGCTTGGTCCGGACCGTAGAGGTTTCAACAACGTAAGGGTGGATACTCGCCGTTCGTTGGTTGTCTGATGGTAGAAATGTGATGGTGGAATCAAGTCATGGAATTCCCACGCACACTCTCCAAAATGCATCCCTACGCTTATGCTCAAGGCTTTTTAGATTGAACTTAACCAAATCTGGATCACCAATTAGCCTCTTCGCACGTCTTTCCACCGAGTCCAAAGCTGCCAGATGGCATTTTGCAGCACCAACCCATATGTGGCTGCAGTACTTCATACACAATCGGACCTGTGCTTTGTATAACATTAGGAGCCGGCTGTCCCGGTGTGAAGTACCGTTGGCCCTTTGTTTGAACGCCGAGTTTTCTAGTAGTTACCTTGGCGTTTGGACTCAATGAACCGTCCAAAGTTGAGGTCTGAGGAAATTTTAACTCCCAAGAACTGAAGGTGGTCGGTGCACTTCAGGGATACATTGATACAGGGATACATTGAATTCTTGATTATTTCCTATTTCGACTCACTTTTTTTTTTCAATATGATTATTTTTATTGTGCTTTTGGGTACAATATTGACTGGTCTACACTGTTCTTACGTAATATCTATTAATACTGTAATATGGACATATTGTAAGAACAACCATTTTGTTTTAAAAGAGTTACCATGGAGTTCCTTGCCGATTCTTCTCCACAGAAAACGACCAATTTGGAACCGTGAACTAGCTTCTGACGTTTTATAAGTATGAGCACTTATGCTTTGGCTTATGTGAAATAAAAATAATTTTGATTTTAATTAGGTTTAGTTTAGGCAAAAAATTATGCCTTATTAAAATAGGATGCAATGGTGAAGCTCCAATCATAAACAAATTTTAACTAGTTGTCGTAGAAATAAAACATTTTTGTAATGTATCTACTTTAATACGGGGTCTCTTTGACCTCGTACAGCACTGAAGAAATAAAATGTTATACCTATGTTTTCTTTTAATTTAGCCAAAAAAGGTTTTTAGTTTCTTAATATTTACGGGGTCTAATAAGGCCCTTACCGCCATAATGATATTTTTCAAATGAGGTCTGAAACGCCCCGTGCCGCAGGAATAAAAATAATATAAAAATGATTGCCGCAGTCAACGTGTTGAGGAAAAGCTCATCTGGAATGAAAATGTATGAAACTTCCAGTCCCACGATATCGTGTCGTTATCGTCTAATGCGAAAATGACCTTTCGAGGCCACTTTAAAACTACCTCTTATTTAAGTAAGCAAAATTATTTTTGAATACACTTACTTGAAAACCCGTTCTTATCCCTAACGCACGCAATTTATTGTTTTTCACACTAGTGTGGAAAAGGGCGCGTGCTTGATCTCATCATCATCATCATTTCATCGGCTGAAACGATGGTGATGATTATGATGAGACGTCCACTGTTGGACATAGGCCTCCCCCAAGCGTCGCCACAAGGAACGATCCTGTGCGTCTCGCATCCATCGGATTCCCGCAACCTTTATCAGGTCATTGGGTATCAGGTCTTCCGGTACAAAGTCAAAGTCAAAGTGTAAGTTTTTTATTTCACATAGGCCTACATGGGCACTTATAAAACGTCAGAAGCTAGTGCACGGTTCCAAAGTGGTCGTTTCCTATGGAGAAGAACCGGCAAGAAACTCCATGGTTACTCTTTTGGGGTACGCGGGTACGCAGGTGGGTACGCGGTCGCTACTCCAGAACTCTATGCTTGGTCTCACCACAATTTATTATATTTATCGTATCAAAAGCCTCGTGGGAGTCGCACGTCAACCCTCTTTTGCGAATTCCGCCTCGATTGCAATGAAAAACTTGCTCCACTTGTATCAAAATGTATCTACTATTTCCACTATTATGTACACACCCTAATTGCCCAACCTGCCAAGCACAATAGACCATACAAAATTGATCCACATCCTTTTCAAACCTTATACCTTTACCTCGCAAAACAAATAAACGACCCATTTTCTATGCACGCCATTGTACTAGCTTGTTAAGGTAGAGTTGTAAAGTGACAATTTGCGAGAAGTGGCGAATGGGCGGCCGTTTGGGACAAAGAGATGTAGTAACTATGTCTTAAGTAATATTGCTTTTTATTTTAGTGGAGAGGCTGCTTAGTGATTCAGTTAAACTGTTTAGTAGCAGTTTTGTTTTATTGTTTTGTTTGAAAGTTAGTTTTTAGTGTTTTTACGGTCATTACTTTTTTTTAAATTTTTGTATTCTTGATAGGTTCGCGCTTGACCGCTATCTCACCTGATGGGAAGTGACGATGCGGTCGACGATGGAACGCGCTTACCTAGAAGTAACCTATTCACTCTTGACTTAAAGATTTCCGGGTTTTTTTTTTTAATGGTATAAACCAGTGCTTGACTGCGATCCCACCTGATGGTAAGCGGAGATGAAATCATTGATGGTCAGGCGCACTAGTTTGTTAAGAGCCTTATTCACTCTAGCCTTGAAGACACCTAAATTATAATTGGACGGGAAGACCGCAGCAGGCAAATTGTTCCAGTCCTTCGATGTACGCGGTATAAACGACGAAGCGAAACGCAAAAATTTAGCAGTAAAAAATCAGTCCGGACCGTTGAAGTTTCAACAACGTAAAGGTAGTAATCGCCGTTCGTCGGGTTATAGCTATCAGGAAACACAGATTACTCTTTTTCTCAGGAACGCGTGAAGTATCACAGTGAAATTAATATCAAATCTGCTACCGTGTAGTGAAAAAAAACCGGGCAAGTGATGAAGTGAAGTCGGACTCGCGCACTGAGGGTTTCTTACAAACTTACCTATGAAAACTGTTCAATTCCCGAATGGAGTTGATTTGAAAAAAAAAAAATCCGAACAGAAAAAAAAAAATTTGCTCCAAATTTACAGTTTTCAGATTATTTACTATACTTGTGCTATAAGACCTTGCTTTGTGCCAAATTTCAGGATTCTAGATCAACGGGAATGGCCCTACGAATTTTGGTTCCTTTATCAATGTCAAAATACACGTTTTTGCGACATAAACGACTGTATCTTTTTTTCTCGTTAATTCAGAAGTTTTTTGTTTTTACCTGAATAAAAAGGTTTTAATTTCAACTCTATACCTCAACGCGTTAGATAAAGGTTCCATTGGTACCAGCATTGTACCCGTGCGAAGCCGGGGCGAGTTGCTAGTAAATAATAAGTTACAAAACGTTCACGTAGTTAACAAAATGCAGTAATGACACAAAAAAAAATACTAAAAAGCATAGTCAATATCAAAAGAAAGAAAGAAATTAAAATATATTACACACTGTAAAAACAAAAATTAAGACAACTAAGAAAAAACAATAAAAACACTGGCATAATGTGTGTATCACGGCTGCGCCAAATAGGTCCGGTTCACCAAAAAATGCCAGACATGGCAATCAGTGGTAGTTGCCTGACGCTAGTTTTCAACTGAACCTGATTGAGAGTGAGCGGCAGTTATTTACTTATTAGCATTATGTCTGATGTATAAGTATTATGTGTAAGCATAAAAGCATTTATTTCAAATAGACAAAGAAAGAAAAGAAAGAAAAAGAGTTTATTTACGTCAAACATGACGCATACCTTAAATAATAAAAACAAATAACAATAGCAACTTAATATATAAATGATAGTGGTGGTGGTACCATTTACAGGCACTTTTGAATAGTCAAATGTCAGTCAGCACAAACAAAAAAGTGAAGCTAAATTACACGTTCCAAAGCTTAGATCTCTATGTCAGAAGAACGTGGAAGAAACTCCATGGACGCTCTTTTAAATCATATTACGAATTACATAATTATAATCTTGGTTACATATTTCATTTTGATTCTATTGTACAATGTCACAATGTAGATAAGTAATCTATACTTATAATAAATCTGTAGAAGTGAAAATTCTGTACATTAAAAATATCAAAAAAATAAATGGCAGATATTACTAGACCGACACCGAACCCAAAAAGGTGATTAAAAAAAAATTTGTCTGTCTGTCTGTTTGTTCAGGCATCACGCAAAAACTACCGGTTCGATTACGATGAAACATGGTATAATTATTCTTTAATAACCTGGGCACCACTCTGGGTACTTTTTATCCCAGTAAATTATATATATAAAAAACAAACTTAATTTTGCGATTCAATCCCTAGACCCAATAACTGTACCAACCGCAAATAATAAGTTTGTCGTAGATTACGTCACCCGCAGTGGAGTTCACTAAGGGGCGCTGCACACGGCTAAGATACTATAACATTTTACCTTAAGATACAATATCGCTCGCCATACAATTCAATGGACTACACGACTAACATAATAAATAATATTTCATATTTTTGTATCTCAAAAAACCTAATATAACCATTTTCGACTTCTACGTGGACGAAGTTGTGGCAAAAGCTAATAAAAAATAAAACTAATTAAAAGATAGAATTTACGTGACATTCGACTCGTAAGTCGGAGCTGTTTCCAATGAGCCGCCTAAAGTTACTCACTGCAATATCAGTGCTTGTAAAAGAAGACAGTGGTGGCCGAGTGGTAACACCCCCGACTTACGAATTGTAGGTCGCGGGTTCAAACCCAGCCAGGCGCATTACTATGTGTAATTTATTTCATCACCACTGCTCTCAAAATGGTGAAGGAAAACATCATGAGGAAACCGGCATGTCCTAGAACCAAAAATTCGAAGACATGTGACATCCACCAACCCGCACTGGGCCCGCGTGGTGGATTACGGCTCATTTCCTCTCCTAGAGAGGAGGCCTGAGTCCCAGCAGTGGGAACATTATAAGGCCGAATATGCTATGCTATGCTATGTAAAAGAAGAACCATTTTTATCCCACTTCAAAACACTCCTTTTCCTAACTTTTTAGGCCATTAAAAGCAGCAAATATGTTTAACTTTGCTATTAAAAGTTTAGCTTTAATATGGGTTAGTGGTTCAGTACATAGTTCAAGTTGATCGTCAAGTTTTATTATAATAAAAAAGCGTACAAGTGTACAGACGGTAGTTCAGTATTAACACAAAACCATGCTGACTAACTTATTTTTTTTTCGTTTTAATTTATTTATTTAACAATTTATGTACACCCATATTATAAAACACAAGAAGAAGGAAACAGAAAAATAAGTAAAAAGGTGATGCTTATTGCAATAGAAATCTCTTCCGGCACACCTGCGAAAGGAGACTCGAAAACACAATGTAGATGTATTTTTTCACTCGAAAAAGCGCGTTTATCCTCCACTTTTAGCACGCAATTGACTGTTTTTCGCACTAGTACGGAAAAGTGCGTGTGCTCGCCCCCTCCACATTTTTATTACATTTATCGTATCAGGCCAGCCTATCGGTATTTTACAGGTATTTTATTTTATTGGAGAGTGTGCGCGGGAATTGCATGACTTGATTCCGCCATCTTCTTTCTACCATCGGACAACCCGACGTACGGCGAGTATCCACCCTTACGTTATTGAAACTTCAACGGTCCGGCGTAGCGTTCCGCTTCATCGTTTATACCGCGTACATCGAAGGACTGGAACAATTTGCCTGCGGTCTTCCCGTCCAACTATAATTTAGGTGTCTTAAAGGCTAGAGTGAATAGGCTCTTAATAAACTAGTGCGCCTCACCATCAATGTTTGCATCCCTGCTTACAATCAGGTGGAATCGCAGTCAAGCACTGGTTTATATCAATTAAAAAAAAAAGGCTGGGCACGCGTCGACCACGGTTCACGCGTCAACCCACGTTTATTTATGTCTTAGTATGTGTATTGAAAAATGTCGTTCGATACACGTGGTAATTTGTCACTTCAGCTCTTGGCTCCATAACACTCTCGCCAGGGCTCGGGTGAATGCTGCCTCGGTCACAATGACAAACTTATTCCACTTGTATGTACTATTGAGGTATAGTGATGATATTAAGTATAACTAATCTACTCTCAAAATAATAAAAAAACATGTGGTTGACATTGGAGCATAGTCGGCCTTATAATGTTTCCACTGTTGGGACTCAGGCCTCCTCTCTGGGAGAGGGAACGGCCGTAGTCCGCGGGCCCAGTGCGGGTTGGTGGATGTCACATGTCTTCGAATTTTTAGTTCTAAGTCATGCCGGTTTCCTCACGATGTTTTCCTTCACCGTTTTTAGAGCAGTGGTGATGAAATAAATTACACTAAGTAATGCGACTGGCTGGGTTTGGACCCGCGACCTACAACTCGTAAGTCGGGACCGTTACCACTTGGCCACCACTGTTCTCTCACTTGAAGCACGCTTGCCTAAAAAGAAATACCTATTCACTCTGAACGTAAAGCCATCTATTTATTTATTTTATAATTTATGTATACAAATAAATACGAAAGAAGATACATTCTTATAAAAATTGTACAAAGGCACTGCTTATTTCTAAAAGAAATCTAAGAATCTATATTATATTTTTATCTAAAAATTTACACCTCACAAGCTTTAGGTACCAAATCGATAGCTGACCTGCTCCTATTGTCATATAGCCCCGCTGCCATCAAAGACATTACTAGCATACGTTGCCAAATTTTAATTATATACTCAAGTAACATAATTAACACAATAAAATCTACCCGTTCAATCGAAGCGACCCTTCCTTTACAAATATATACGATATTAAATTTTACCTCAAATGGTTTCCTACTATCACACCGTAGTGTACCGTTAGACTGGCTTTTAATTTTTAAGTCGTTTTGTAATTCTGTATTGAAATAATTTGATAAGTAAAGCGTGAGTAGTGGTTAACGTAGGTTGCGAGATTATTTTAATAAAATACTGTTGCTTTCGCAAGGGCAACTGAAGGAAAACAGTTTTTTTTTAGGTGGGAAATTATTTAATGACGTCTCCCGCCCTTGGGCGGGGTGAGCGGGCATGTCAGACTTTTACTGACTAAAACCCACTCCGGTTCCTTCTTTACCTTTGTTCCAGGGCCCCAGGGTTCTCTTTCGTATCAACCATGGCCCCAGTAGGCTTCGACCCTGCTGGGTCTGTATTTGACAGATTATCTACACTAATATTATAAAGAGGTAAAGTTTTTATTTATATTTTTTTATTAGTGTTCCGTACTTCAAAAGGAAAAAACAGAATCCTTATAGGATCACTTTGTTGTCTGTCTATCTGTGTAACAAGACCCTTTATCTCCTAAACGGGTGGAAGTATCGAATTGAAATTAAAACCAAATACTCAGGTTTGCGGTTCCTTGAAGCTGTGAAAAAATAAAACTTATAAGTAAACGAAAAAAAATGATACGGCTATTTATGTCGCAAAGACGGTACATTTCGACACTATCAAGGCACTTGCCCAGTTTTTTTTTTTTATAGGTTCGACCACTAACTCACCTGATGGAAAGCAACGATGTGGTCGACGATGGAACGCGTTTACCTAGATGTAACCTATTCACTCTTGACATAAAGATCCGCAGGTTGTAGCTATCAGGAAACACAGACTCCTGCAGAACATGGTGGAGGTGTGCCCCGCTTGGGCAGAGCAACGCCGTGTCCTCGTGGGGGCGATCGGCGGCGGCGATCTCTCGTGGCGGGCTTTGGTACAGGCCATGGTCCGGAGCAAGGAGGAGTGAGAGAAGCAGTAATGCTAGCAAAGGAGGCGGCCGATCGCGTGAGGCAACTGTCCTCACGCCCCAACCACCGCCGGATTCCGATCCAGATTTCCGGCCACAGTAGGTGCGGGCTTGCGGACGGCGAACAATAGGTAGCTCGACGACGGCGCTTACTGTTCCACGCGCGGCTCAAGGAAGGTCGAAGCCTTCTGGGGTCAAAGGTCTGATTCTGAAAGGAAGACTCAGCCCTGGTACGAAAGGTAACGAAGGAGCAGGAGTGGGTTTTTAGTCAGTAAAAATCTGACACTATCTCCCGGTCCGCCCAAGAGCGAGATTTCTCATTAGATTATTTCCCCACCAAAAAAAAAAGACTCCGGCAGAACATCTCACTCCTTAGCTATACGATGTATTTTCTATTTTAGAATACAAAAACGTTTAATTCGGTACAGACACAAAATGATTAGAAACACAAAGTGAAAATATGCAGGTGAATTCGCTGGCACAAGCTTCTAATTTAAGGGTGGGATCCTCTTGAGTCGGTCCATACTACATGAATTTGAGCTCGACTGATGCTCTGCTCCTTTAGATTCAGTCTACACTACACGAATTTGAGCTCGGCTGGTGCTCGGCTCCTCTAGAGTCGGTCCACACTACACGAATATGAGCTCGGCTCGTGCTCGGTATCTGTAAAGTCGGTCCACACTACACGAATTTAAGCTCAGCTCGTACTTGGCTCCTCTAGAGTCAGTCCACACTACACGAATTTGAGCTCGGCTCGTTCTTGGCTCCTCTAGAGTCGGTCCACACTACACGTATTTAAGCTCGGCTGGTGCTCGGCTCCTCTAAAGTCGGTCCACACTACATATATAGATATACTCTTTATTGTACACCAATAATAAAATTACAGTAGGAACTACACTATATGAATTTGAGCTCGGCTGGTGCTCGCCTCCTCTAAAGTCGGTTCACACGACATGAATTTGAGCCCGGCTCGTGCTCGGTTCCTCTAGAGTCGGTCCACAATACATGAATTTGAACTCGGCTCGTGCTCGGCTCCTCTAGAGTCGGTCCACACTAGATAGATAGATATATTCTTTATTCAACAGCAATAATAAAATTACAATAAGAACTATACTACCTGAATATAAGCTCGGCTGGTGCTCGGCTCCTCTAAAGTCGGTCCACACTAGATAGATACTCTTTATTATACACCAATAATTAAATTACAGTAAGAACTACACTATATGAATTTGAGCTCGGCTGGTGCTCAACTCCACTAGAAGCGGTCCACACTACACGAATTTGAGCTCGGCTCGTGCTCCACTCGTACTCGGCTTCGCAAGTGTAGCGGTGTAACAGTCACACCCATTCCACGCAATTTGTTTATCTCAACCTGTTAAAATTCCTCCATAGCCTGACAAGGGTCTTTAAATTTTATCGACACGACAATGCGCTACAATAAATGCTGGAACTAGGGACTCAGTAAGGCTGATATTATTTAAAGATGATGGCTGTAAAGGTAGTAAACGGTCCAATAATAAAGCAAGGTTGTGCCTGGTGAAGCGCATTGGTTTGGAAGAAGGCGCATTTGGAAAAAGGTGTTGACTATCCTGTTGAAGTACCTGTAAGATGGCATATAGCGTTTTAGAATATGATTCTTACGGTCGTTGTAAAATCTATCATATTTTCGAGTGTGGAGACGTAATCAAACGCTTTTATGCAGTTAAATTAATGTTATTATTAATATTATTAATGTTATTGCTGGAAGCACTAATTTATAAAATAATAGGGGTTAAAGTATGACATTGCCGTTTTATTGTAATAGGTACTTCGAATTGACATAGAAACTTCATGGTTTTTTTATTTCTTTTTTTATTGAATTGGCACATCTAGCAACTTCAGCCCCTGTATCACCATCTACGACGAGCACAATGTCGTGTCGACCTCTTCTTGTAAGTGCTTCAGTAGAGGGTCCAGCAGGAGGTTCCACTGTTGGACATAGGCCTCCCCAAGTTTCGCCACAACGCATGGTCCTGTTCATCTCGAATCGCATCCACAGGATTCCCGCAACCCTTAACAGGTCATCGGTCAACCTTATAGGAGGCCTTCCAACGCTGCGTCTTCCGGTACGCGGTCGACACTACAGAACCAGTCGGCCCCAAAGGCCATTTGTTCTACGAGCAATGTGCCCTGCCCATAAAACATGTATATCACAAAAAAATACGACTTTCATTTCAAATTTAAAATGACAGACAGAAAAGTCGACCATGACAGTGTCTCCAAAAAAGCCAATATCGTTCGATAGGAACTCCAAAAATGTCGGGCCGAAAATCAGTTTTAATTACGTACCGCAACTGTCAAACGTCAGAAGCGCGCCGAACTCGCGGAAGTTGGCGGGAAATTTCAATATTCAGTGTTATGTCAACGAAGAGTTTCTCTAGATGAGGTTGGTAGTATAGATTTCGAATTGTATTTGATTTTGGAACATCTCGGGTAACATTGCTGTTTTTTTCTTTTGTTTTCGCACGGTTAATGCATTTAGCCAGTGTGAATTTTAAAAAGTGTTTACTTTTTGGTATACAAAACCTATAGTCACTAATGTGAATTAAAATACTTATAGTTTGGTTAAAGATGATATTATTTTTTATTTTATTTTTTTGCTGTGTACGTTCATTTTTCATTCATTTATTTATCATTAATACAAAAGCTTGTATTCTTTTGTATTCATGATAAAGCATTATTAATTAAACAAGTTTTTTTTAAATAGTTTAATAGTAATTATTTTTCTGTAAGTACATATCTATCACTAAACACACACATTAATACATAGGTAACTATATATATATATCACATCCAACAACACTGATTTGTATCCGTACATTCATGGTGAGGTTCAGTTTAAAACCATCGTCAGGCAACTACCACATAATTATCTAGCATTTTTAGGGTTCCATACCTCAAAAAAAACGAAACCCTTATAGGATCACTTTGTGGTCCGTCTGTCTGTCGGTCTGTCTGTCAAGACCCTTTATCTTGGGAACGCGTGGAGATATTGAGAATTGACAATACAACAATAAAATTCTCAGCTCCATTTTATCGAAATTGCGCCTGTTTCAATCATTCTACATATCATCCAGTTGTATATGATATTTGAGATACTAATCTACATTAATTTTTCATCACAATATTCACTAGTCGCTTAACTATTTACAAACTTATTTAGAAAAAATGGCAAAGATTTAAAAAAAAAATAACATCAGCATTTTTTTATTTTTTTTTTATTGGGTGGGAAAATCATCCTAATGACATCCCCGCTCTTGGGCGGAACGGGAGATAGTGTCAG
Organism: Mythimna vitellina; assembly: GCA_949316375.1. NCBI lineage: Eukaryota > Metazoa > Arthropoda > Insecta > Lepidoptera > Noctuidae > Mythimna > Mythimna vitellina. The sequence goes on along the minus strand of OX438708.1, from coordinate 4,362,585 downwards.
ACTCTTACTGACTAAAAACCCACTCCTGTTCCTTCGTTGCCTTCGTCCCAGGGCCCCGGGTTCCGCTTTCACACTACCCGTGGCCCCAGTAATCAGCATTAGAAACCAAATAAACCTGACAAAGCAAAGAAGTAAATAATGCCCAATACTGGATATGACAAAAACAACAACGAAATAACAATGAATAAATTGCACTCGCCAAAATAAAATGTAACGAAAGAAAATATACATCCTAACAAACGGGTCGCTAAATGTAATTAGTAAACTGTCAAGAAAGTCACTCCTTAAAGACATTAATCAAGTACTTAACTTCTAAAACACAAACACTAAAACTTTCGGCAATAAATACTAAAGAAACAATAAAAAGCTCATAAAAATCTTTATGATCGTACCCTTCTAGATACTTTAAATCTGTGTACCACTTCAAAAGTGACTTCTACTGAAAAGCCTTTAAACTCGTGAGACATTAATTTTTATGAATTAAACATTTTTCTAATTTATTTCCATCTTTCTCGTTGAAAACCGCCGGTAGTCTTAGGGCCAACTCACACTAATGCAGAGTCGAACCATCGCGTTGAGTCCTTTTTTTCAACTACAATGTGTGACGAACGCGCGTCAGCGCGCGTGGTCGGTTGGTTTACAGACTTCCGAATATTCGTGAATGGCCCTTGTACTCAACAACGCGTTACTGCGTGCAATTAAGAGATAACCAAAAAGGGTAAATTCATTAGTCAGATACTAGGCATACATCGTGATCACAAGCATTACGTGAATACAAAATAAGCGCGTAAGTCGAGTGAAAATCATCATCATCATCATTATTTTAGCCGATAGACGTCCACTGCTGGACATAGAACCAACGAACCAAGGTTGCCGACATAGCACGAAGAATCGCCAAACTTAAGTGGCAATGGGCAGGGCACATTGCTCGCAGAACAGATGGCCATTGGGGCCGAAAGGTACTGGAGTGGCGACCGCGTACCGTAAGACGCAGTGTTGGAAGGCCCTCTAGAAGGTGGACCGATGACCTGGTGAAGGTTGCGGGAATCCGATGGATGCAAGACGCACAGGACCGTTCATTGTGGCGACATTTGGGGGAGGCCTATGTCGAGCAATGGACGTCTATCGGCTGAAATGATGATGATGATGATGATGAAATATTTTGTATGGTAAATTTTGCAGCGCTTCTAACGGACACTTGCAGAACCAAAATCGGTAGTGTGAGTCATCAATTATAAAACGACCAAATAAGTACAAGTTTAATTGTAATCTATTCGATGCACGTTTATTCGACATCGACTACGGTAAGATGGTGTAGTTTTTCGATAGTAACTCATGGTAAGGGTACTGACTCTACTAACGAAGCGTCAAAACGCATCGACGCGTGGTTCCATATTTGCATAACACCTTGATAATGTACCTAGCGATGAGACCGCCTTTGTACCCATAGATTTAAGTTAGTGTTAAAGTTTTGTTACTATTTTGGTGTACAATAAAGTTTATTTTATTCTTTTCTATTCTTAATCATGGAAAAATAGAATTGAATATCATCATCATCATCATTTCAGCCGATAGACGTCCACTGCTCGACATAGGCCTCCCTCAAATGTCGCCACAAAGAACGGTCCTGAGCGTCTAGCATCCATCGGATTCCCGCAACCTTCACCAGGTCATTGGTCCACCTTGTAGGGGGCCTCCCAACACTGCGTCTTCCGGTACGCGGTCGTCACTTTAGAACCTTTCGGACCCAACGGCCATCTGTTCTGCGGGCAATGTGCCCTGCCCATGAATTGAATATGCTATAGGCAAAAAACAAGCCGCGTCGCGATGCTTCCACTCTGCCCCAGTGTGAGTTGAGCCGTACAGAGAGGACTGTATAAGTTTTGGGCCCGATTTCTTAAGAAATCTCCCTTCAATTTTGAAGAAGTTTTACCATTTTCGGGCCATAAAATTAGGGGTTAAAAACTTGGAGATTGGAAACTTGAAATCTGTTCGAATGGAATGGAATGGTCTATCTGTGCTTCGAACTGTTATCAAGATATTGATTGATGTTTGTGGAAATTGTAATAAATAATGTACGGTGGTGACTTATGTGGTAAGATGGGTCAACGACATCAAATTGTAAGTCTATTAGGATGATATCTTAAGTAGGCGATTTTTTAGGGTTCCGTAGCCAAATGGCAAAAAACAGAACACTTATGGATTCGTCATGTCTGTCTTTCTGTCCGTCCGTATGTCACAGTCACTTTTTTCAGAAACTATAAGAACTATACTGTTGAAACCTGGTAAGTAGATGTATTCTGTGAACCACATTAAGATTTTCACACAAAAATTAAATTTTGGGGGTCCGCATACTTAGAACTAAAACTCAATTTTTTTTTTTTAATTAAACCCATACTTCTGGGATACCCCAGAAGGCAATATCATTTTTGAAGACCTATCCATAGGTATCTATGGATAGGTCTTCAAAAATGATATTGAGGTTTCTAATATATTTTTTACCAAACTGAATAGTTTGCGCTTCCAAAGTGGTAAAATGTCCCCTTTTAAACCAAACTTCTAAAATAAGAGAATGATAAAACTAATAAAAATATATGATGTGCATTACCATATAAACTTGCACGAAAAATTTTTTTGAACGAGTTCTAGTAAGTAGTTTTTTTTTTTAATACGTAAATAAATCGTAAACCGCAATTTACCTTTCAAGTTTGTACGAATCCGCAGTGTGCGAGTCCGACTCACACTTGCCCAGTTTTATCCAATGACTTCTGACCGGAGGGCGTGTCAGATTTTTATGACTGAAATTACACCTGTATCCTTCAGTTGCTCTTTGCGTTCTAGTACCATGGGTATTCTTTTCAGTCAGTAAGAGCCCATTACGATGCCTGGTTCTTGCTGACATCACTTTGCGGAGCGCGTGGGATACTACGAGCTATCGTCGACTTGGGCTCGGTCCGAACGACGAGGTTCCCATTGCTCGTCGTCTGCAAGTTTGCGATCTTAAGTGGGCGAGGGTGGTCAAATCCAAAACTATGAGGAATAACAGAATAGTGTAGTTTCGGACCCGATTTTCATAAAAACCCAAAACATCATAATAATCAACATTCCTGGTTAGGAATCGAATTTTATTAATTTTAGTAGAAAAATACAGTTTGTATTTTTTTATTAGTAAGTACACCATTCGTAATAGTGTCTCAAATAAAGGTGAAATTCTAGGACAAAAAAAACACACTGCATTTTTTTATTAGTATACCTTTCGTAAAAGCGTCTTAGTAATTGTAACTTGGTGATCTAGTTTCGTATATTTTTTTTTGTATTTTGGCTTTCTTGATGGTTCATATACTTAGGAATTTGTTAAATAAAATGCAATGTTCCGTTCAAGAGGTCAAGCGTGTATAATTTCTAATGGCGTCTTGCAAAAGTTACAATAGTCGAGGAGCAGGGGTGTGGGAACAATATGAACAACCAATCAGAAACGAGATTGCGCGATATTTCTGGTATCTTATTGGACGACGATGACGACGATTATTTGACGTAATGCTCCTCAACAGTAATAAATAATGTTAAACAATATTATTTATAACATTTTGCAAAATAAATAATAACGTCAAGAAATTATAATTAAGGAAACAATTAGAACATAATATTTTTGATCAAAATGCCCGGCATCTCATATCTCTCGAAGCCGTACGAAAATACATCAAGTGTATACAAATAACGAATTTCTCTAACAAGGCCGAAAGCACAATTATTTTCTCGATATCTTTACTTATAATAAATCTGTAGAAGTGAAAATTCTGTACATTGAAAATATCAAAAAATAAATGGCAATGGGGTGTTACTAGACCGACACCGAACCCAAAAAAAGTGATTAAATTTTTTTTTTGTTTGTCTGTCTGTTTGTTCAAGCATCACGCAAAAACTACCGGTTCGATTACGATGAAACTTGGTATAATTATTCTTTAATATCCCGGGCACTTTTTATCCCAGAAAAGTATATACAATAAAAAACAAACTTAATTTTGCGGTTCAATCCCTAGATCCGATTACTGTACCAACCAAAAATAATAAGTTTGTAGTAGTGGAGTTCACTAAGGGCCGCTGCACACGGCTAAGATACTATAATATTTTGTTTTAAGATACAATATCGCTTGCCATACAATTAAATGGACTATCACACACGACGAAGATAATAAATAATATTTCATATTTTCTCTCAAAAAACCTAATAAAACCATTTTCGACTACTACGCGGACGAAGTCGCGAGCAAAAGCTAGTCAGTAATAATAGAGGTTAAAGTATGAAATTGGCGGTTTATTGTAATAGGTACTTCGAATTGACATAGAACCTTCATCGTCTGAGATTTTTCAGTAAAATTTTTTCACATAGTAGAAATGAAGTTCTTCTTTTAAAAAATTAGCAAGCAACATTTGATTATCGACTTTCAGTTGTTTTTTTTATTCCGCTTAGACAAGAAAGATGAATACTTCGAAAATTCTAGTGATATTTGAATACGAGTTCCGTCGCGGAACTAACGCGGCAGAAATAGCTCGCAATATCAATGTTGCGTTTGGAGAGGAGATTGCTAATGAACGCACCGTGCGATTTTGTTTTAACGCTTTTGTGATGGAAACCTTTATTTGAAGAACAAACCACGTGGACGACCGCCCACACAGGTAACGATTATTAGATCAACTGCAATGATTATTAAAACAACTCAAGCTGCTGTAATTTTTCTAAGTTGTTCAATCATAATTTTTTATTAACAAAGTTTTTGACTCTCCAAACTTTAGTTTGATGATACTAGGTCAGCGAGAAGTACCCTATGAATTTAGATTCCTTTGAGAGTGTCGAAATACACGTTTTTTGTGACACAAACCGCTGTATCCTTTTTTTTTCTAACTCAGAAGTTTAATTTTTTCCCAGCTTCAAGGGACCGCAAACTTGAATGTATAATTTTTATTTCAACTCGATACTTCCACGCGTTCCCGAGATAAAGAATCTTGACAGACAGATAGACGGACAACAAAGTGATCCTATAAGGAATCCGTTTTTCCTTTTTAAGGTACGGAACCCTAAAAATGTCGTTTCAAGCATCTGTCTCTATCAAATATTACTCGTCTTATAAGGTATTCTAATGCCAATCCCGAACGCCATGTTCAGAAGTAGTCTTTGCCAAAAACACAATGAATAATAAAGAGCAATTTATCAACGCTTTTTGCTTAGACACAGCGTGTTTATATGATAAAGTGGAATACACCATAACACACAACAAACACATGCTAATATTATTAACACAACACAGCTAAGTAATTGCAACTCCACACTCGCATGTAATGTGTAATTTTACGCACAAGAAGTGAAATACCGACGATATAACACATGTGTATGAAGATTGGTAACAACGCCATCTAGTGTGTGTTACAGGTGTACGACGATATTCGCCGTGTCGCGGTGTGTCATACATTTATCACTCACGCCGATGTTGGTAGGGTGGCTAGGAGTTTGGAGGGACAAGATTTTTTTTCATAAACTAACTCTTAGCTTTTTAAATTCGAATCATTGTCGGCGTGATGGTTATTTATAAACGAACTAGCTTTTACCAGCGGCTTCACTCATGCAAATTAAAAAAATGTTAGCGATGTCACTCAGTGATAAAATAAAATTGTATTGGTCAAAGAATTTTAAAAATTTGTTTAGTCGTTTTTGGGTTTCATCATTATGAAAAAAAATCCAAATTATTTGAAGAAAACTCACGATTTAGATCGTAATAGGCCACTGAAGGACACAGGTGTGGTTTCAGTCACTAAAAGTCTGACACGCCCCTTCTTCTAGAACCGAGAGAACGAGAGAAGTCATTGGGCGATTTTTCACCTTAAAAAACAAAAATCGAATAATAAAAATCATTTTACTTATAATATTAGTATAGATATTACTGAATTCTGAAAATATATGTCTACGTCACTCGGTGATAATTGATAAAGTATCATTCCACTGGTGAAAGTATTTTCAAAATCGATCTAGTAGTTTTTGAGCTTAATTTTTTACAAACAAAAATACATATTTTTCCTCCTTTTTTTGGTATACATGAAAATATATATACATATATATAAATACTCATCATCTTTTCAGCCGAAAGGCGTACACTGTTGGACATAGACCGTCCCCAAGTTTCGCCACAATGAACTGTCGTTTGCGTCTCGCATCCATCGGATTCCCGCAACCCTTACCAGGTCATCGGTCCACCTTGTAGGAGGCCTTCTAAAGCTACGCGTTCCGGTACGTGGTCGCCATTCCAGAACCTTTCGGCCCCAACGGCCATCCGTTCTGCGAGCAATGTGCCCTGCCCATTGCCACTTAAGTTTGGCGATTCTTCGTGCTATGTCGGCTGAAAGGAAAAATTCTAAACGACCTTTCTGAAATCATGTGCACTCTACAGTGACGTACAAAAAGCACTTTGACAGATTGCAACTTTGACATCTTCGATATGCCACTGAAAGCATCCTGTACTTTACACTGTACACTTCACACTGAATCATACAAGCTGCCAGACGTTATGGCATTGTTTTGTTTTGATAGACAGAATGTACTCCGATTGATTAAAGTATCATTGTTCTTATTTCTGCCATACTAAAAATTCTTAGCTGAATATTATAAAACCAACTCCTCACCGCATCTGTATGAACGCGGGAAACTTAAAAATTAATGAATGGATTTTCATTAAGTTTTCACCAATAGACAGAGTGGTAAGGAAGGTTTAAATGTATAATATAAAAAACTGGGCAAGTGCGAATCGGACTTGCGCACTGAGGGTTCCGTACATACTTAGACTCGAAGGAGACTCGAAGATATTTCTGAATCGCAAAAAAAAATGTTTTGACATAACGAAAAATTTACAGTTTTCAGATGTATTCCGATATCTGTGCTAGAAGACTTTGCTTTATGCCAAATTTCAGGATTCTGGTTCAACGAGAAGTACCTTATGTATTTTGATTTACTCGAGAGGGTCGAAATATACGTTTTTTGAGACATAAACGGCCGTATCTTTTGTTTCAGTTAACTTTAAAACCTGAATTTTTTACAGCGTCAAGAGACCGCAGACTTGAGTATAATTTCAACTCGATACCTCTACACGTTCCCGAGATAAAAGGTTTTGACAGACAGACAGGCATACAAACTCACAACAAAGTGATCCTATAAGGGATCCGTTTTTTTTTTTTGAAGTACGGAATCGTCAAAAGAAAATGAAATGTAGAAAGATAACACTGATTTCGGGCGCTAGTACATTTTTGTATCTAAAGCTGAAGAGATTGTATGACTGAACGTGCTTATCTCAGGAAATACTGGTTCGAATTGAAAAATTTTTTTTTAGTGTTAGGTAGTTCATTTATTGAAGAAGGCTATACATTATATAACATCATGCTATGACCCACAGAAACGGAGTAGTAACTAAAGACGTAGGTACAACCGCGGGGACCAGCTGGTTTATTACAAAACGCGAAATTTTGTATGTACATACATGCGTGTGTGCGTGTGTATGTTTGTTACTCCCCCATGCTCTAATAAACGGCTAAATGGATTTGAATAAAATTTAGCACAAGGTTAGACTATGCCCTGGAATAGCACACAGGACTTTATCATAGGACTATGTATTGAGATGATGTATTAAGTACATCATTTCTTTGCTTTCATAATTATATGTATATATATATATGTATTCTATTGTTTGTATTATATGCAATTTATATGTAAATAGTACACCACGAATTACCTGCGTATCTTTTTTCTCCGTCTCTATCAAATCCATCCAAAGGTTGTCTGTAAAGAATCGCTTTTAGCGATAAGACCACTCATTGTGACACACTATTAATTTTAAGTTCCTAATGCAATTTGTATTTTTCGTGTACAATAAAGAATATCTATCCATGTTCCCTTGAGGTAATTTTCTCTTTTCACGCGGGTGAAGTTACAGGCAAAAGATAGTGTTCTTGTATTTTTTTTTAGTGTTTTGGCTTTACGATCTCCAATTTTAATAAATTGCTATTTTAATCTAAGAAAACACTTTCCCAAAGCTTAATAAATGCTTAGATATTGTAAAAGATTTCTTTAAGTAATTGGAGTATCAAATCTGCTGGATTACGGACCCGCGGCTTCAGTCGGTTCTAGATTTAATGACTAACTGATATTTGAGACGTTTTTTAGGGTTCCGTACCTCAAAAGGAAAAAAACAGAACCCTTATAGGATCACTTTTTGTCCGTCTGTCTGTCAACACCCTTTATCTCTTAAACGCATGGAAATATCGAGTTGAAATTAAAACTATCTGCGGTCCTTTGAAGCAGTAAAAAAATGAAAATTCTAAGTAAACGAAAACAAAAGATACGGCCGTTTATGTCGCAAAAAATGTGTATTTCGTCACTCTCAAAGGAATCAAAATCCATAGGGTACTTCCTGTTATACCGGACGATCTCCCGCGAAGCGGCGAGCCTTCTTGCTTGCCAGCGACCATGGGAACTGGAGGCAACAGTCCTTGCACTCATGCACGAACGGCGCATGGAGATGCAACGCCGGGGCGAAACTCCGCTGCCGCAACAAGTCGCGGCATGGCGGACAGAGTTCCGGCGAGTTCTCATGGAGAAATGGCGACAGCGACTGTCGCGACCCCGTGCTGGGCACGCCACAATTATGGCGGTAAGTCCCCTCTTTGAGGCGTGGTTGGAAAGACCTCACGGCGTCCTCACATTCCGCATGACGCAGGTCCTCACCGGACACGGTAAGTTCGGGAGGTTCCTGCACCGGATTCGTGCGGAAACGACGCCCGGGTGTCGCCACTGTGTGGCCCACCCGGAGGACACGGTGGAGCACACGGTGGAGGTGTGCCCCGCTTGGGCAGAGCAACGCCGTGACCTCGTGAGGGCAATCGGCGGCGGTGATCTCTCGCGCCGGGCCTTGGTTCAGGCCATGCTCCGGAGCGAGGAGGAGTGGCAGGCGGTCGCCTCTTTCTGCGAAGCAGTAATGCTAGCTAAGGAGGCGGCCGATCGCGTAAGGCAACGGTCCTTACGCTCCAACCGCCGCCGGGATTCCGATCCCGATTTCCGGCCACCGTAGGCGCGGGCTTGCAGACGGCGAGCAATGGGTGGCTCGCCGTCTGGCCGTCCGGTAACCGTCCGGACCGAGCCCAAGTCGTCGACGGCGCGTTTTGTTCCACGCGCGCCTCAAGGAGATGTCAGCAAATCGTAGGGGCCCAGCAGGGTCGAAGCCTACTGGGGCCACGGGTAGTGTGAAAGCGGAACCCGGGGCCCTGGGACGAAGGCAACGAAGGAACAGGAGTGGGTTTTTAGTCAGTAAGAGTCTGACACTATCTCCCGCTCCGCCCAAGAGCGGGGATGTCATTAGGATGATTTTCCCACCCAATAAAAAAAAAAAAAAAAAAAAAAAAAAGGGTACTTCCTGTTGACCTAGAATCCTGAAATTTGGTATGAAGCAAGGTCTTTTATCACAATATAGGGAAAAATCTGAAAACTGTAAATTTGTAGTTACGTCACAATAAAAAAAAATTGCTTTTCGGAAAAATCTTCGTAATTCAATTTGGGAATTGAACTGTTTTCATAGGTAAGTTGTCACACAAGTCAATTTTGTTCTTAATTTATGCGATATTATAACTAATGATGATCATGATTGATTTTTGGTACTTGTATCATAAATGCACACAGAAGGAATAACATGGATGAGCCATTTTCTGGAAAGTGATTCATAATTGAATCCGGAAATACCATCCGGATTCAATTAAATATTGTTAATGTTGGCAGTGTTTTAATTTAAAGGAAGGTATAATGTTCTGATTGGTTGTTCGTTGTTTCAAATCAATTGCTCATTTTAATACAATTCCTACCTAAGTTCCGTTTTTTTTTTCAATAAACATCCAATTCCGGAGGAATGTCCACATTAATATACAGAGTTAATATGACAGAGGGGCATTAAATTAAACTATGTATACTATACGTGTTTAGTATTAATTCGTTTATTATAATTAAACGTAATAAAAACATTTAAGCAAACATAAAAGCTACAAACCCAAATAATCAAATTACAGCCTAACCAACGTATCACATCCGCCATATTGAATTTAGCATTACGTCACCTACTCAATATAATGTCCGTAGTAATTACAGAACTTAATGCTACCTCATTTGCCTAAATCGGTTGAAGCATTTAAGCTCTGGGCGACCTACATTAGGGCTAACTTTACCGCGTTTTGGCTTCGCCCCGATGGGGTAAGAATGTAAATTAGCATTAATTAGTATAACGGCTATTGTTTGAAGAAAGGTAGGCAGGTGTGGGAGACGTGCAGTGAAATGAAAATGTTTTGATAACTTGGTTATCAAGAATAGTTTTGTTTACCTGTTTTTATAGAGGGTTTTCCAATAACAGATGCACATAGAAAATAATAGGCAAAAACTAGTAACTAATAAAAAGTGTTATAGTTTTTAAACCATTTCTTGATAACCTTATATTGAAAAATACACGGAACAAAAATGCCACCCTTAGGCGGAGCGGGAGATAGTGTCAGACTTTTAACTGACTAAAAACCCACTCCTCCGGCGGCGGTTGGGGAGTGAGAGCAGTTGCCTCACACAATTGACCGCCTCCTTTGCTAGCAATACTGCTTCGCAGAAAGAGGCGGCCGCCTGCCACTCCTCCTCGCTGCGGACCATGGCCTGTACCAAGACCCGGCGCGAGAGATCAACCGCCGATGATCACCCCCACGAGGACACAGCGTTGCTCTGCCCAAGCGGGGCACACCTCCACCGTGTGCTCCACCGTGTCCTCCGGGCGAGGGCTAAAAAATATCCGTTGACCTGTTCTAAAATATAGTCTACCCGTGTATCACATTTATCGCAAGGAAACAAACACCAATGAAAAAAATATGCTATACATGGTATGACCTACCCATGTGTCAAATTTCATCCAAGTCCGTCCAGTCGTTTGAGCGTGACGGAGTATTAAACATACACACACATGTATACTTACTTTAACTGTTATAATATTGTAAAAACAAAGACACGAAAACAAGTAAACGCGCAAAAAAAATATTTTCAATCGAAAACTCTAAAGAGAAGAGATAAATAATCTGCAATTTTAATAAAAACTTGACGTTTAACCTTATCTCTAAGCAATGATGATAGTTTTAATGAGTATTGTGTAGATACATACATGTCGTTACCGCAAATATATTTTTTGTTACCATAGTAACCGATATTGGGCTGCAAAATTCAAAAAAAAAAACAAATTTAAATTTTGCGGGTTATCCTAGAGGATTTACTTAAAAAAAAAAAACTATAAAAGCTACAGTTGCATCGCTTTTATAGTAACAAGCATTTAAACTAAAAATAACTTCTGAAAAACAATCAGCTAATCCTCTCACACATTTAGGGCGGAATTCACCAATAAAACTAATCGCGTTTTAACGTTAGGCTCGCATAATCGCGTTTAGCCGCTGTCACTAGTGTCACTTGTCTGTATTTTTCTTTTGTTGTAATTTTACAAGTGCCCCACGTGACACTGGCAGAATAGCCGCAACGGGCTCAATTGCCATAAGAAAAAAAAAAAGAAAAATATACAAGTGACACTAGTGACAGCGGTTAAACGCGATTATGCGAGCCAAACGTTAAAACGCGATTAGTTTTATTGGTGAATTCCACCCTTATACTGTAACGAACAAAACTCATATTCTTAACACCAGTTTAAAATTTAATAACACCGGATTCCCAAGTTCTGCCAACATATCATGGTCAAACTACAACACGAAGGAAGCACTTCACTTGATTGTACCTCTGACCTTTACATCTTTGAAGCTAGAAGCTCTAGTTTGTATAATACACTTCTTATTGCCTCTGGGATTCTTACTGACTGGCCGGATTATATTTTTAGTTGGCCTTAGAGGCTTGAGTTTATAGACCTGCATTTGACTTAGAAATTTGGGAAGTTCAACATCTTTTTTTACATTGTATGTTTTTTTTTTTCTTTGGTATTCATATGTATCATATATTGTTTGTATGCAATTTATTCGTTTATGTATTGTAAATAGTACATCACGAACTGCCTGCGTATCTTTTTTCTCCTTCTCTGTCAAATCCATTCAAAGGTTGTCTGTAAAAAATCGCTTTTAGCGATAAGACCGCCCATTGTAACACCCTATTAATTTTAGGTTCCTAATGTATTTTTTTTTTTGTTTTTAGGTGGTGAAATCATCTTATGACAAATCTCGCTCTTGGGCGGAGCGGGAGATAGTGTCCGACTTTTACTGACTAAAAACCCACTTCTGTTCCTTCGTTGCCTTTGTCCCAGGGTTTCGTTTTCACACTACCCGTGGCCCCAGTAGGCTTTGACCCTGCTGGGCCCTTACGATTTGCTGACATCTCCCTGATACGCGCTGTCGACGACTTGAGCTCGGTCTGGGCGGTTACCAAACGATCGGACGGCGGGCTACCCATTGCTCCCCGTCCGCAAGCCCGCGCTTACGGTGGCTGGAAATCGGGATCGGAATCCCGGCGGCGGTTGGGGCGTGAGGACCGTTGCCTTACGCGGTCGGCCGCCTCCTTGGCAAGCGTTACTGCTTCGCAAAAGGAGGTGCCGCCTGCCACTCCTCCTCGCTTCGGACCATGGCCTGTACCAAGGCCCGGATCGGTTTAAATGCGTGGAGAAATCTAATATCGCGATTCAGAACTATAAAAATTTAGGTTTTTTGAGGCGACATATGTGTCGATACTGAACATATTCAAGAAAGGAGCTTGTGGCTAATAATATTCGCATGAGACGTTCTCCGATGTAAAAAAATGCCTGACAAGGTCGGTCGTTTTTAGTGGGATATCATCAAACAACCAGAACGCGAGCTCTGGTTGGAGTGAATAGGAGTGTCAGACTTGTACTGACCAAAACCTTCCTATATTCTACTTTTCCCCTTTGCATTTCAGGACCACGGTAATTCTTTCGAACAATCCCGCAGCTCTGGCAGGTATCGGCCCTTGTGGGCCTCATCCATTTACTGACATCTCTTTGAGTCGCGCGAAGCATAGAACGCACCGTCGACCCGCACATCGTACGTACAGGTTTGCAGACGACGAGTAATGGATAGGTTGCCGTCCGACCGTCTGGTAACCGTCCGGACCGAGCCCAAGCGCCGTCGACGCGCAGTGTTCTACGCGCGCCTGAAGGAGATATCAGAAACCGTAGGAGCCCAGCAGGGTCGAAACCTTCTGGGGCCAAGGGTCTGATTCTGAAAGGAAGACTCTTCCCTAAACAAAAGAATAGGAGTGAAAGACAACGAAAGAATAGGAGTGGATTTTTAGTCAGTTAAAGTCTAAAATGATTTCTACACCAAACAAAAAACCTCCGAATGGCATGTGGAACTTTATATATGTAAAAGTAATTTATAGGAATTACATCCTTATAGTATGAATCGCTAGCTCAGAATTATTTTTTAGATTTGTGCAGTTTTACGAACTTGACGGAGACAAAGTCGCGGACAACAACTAGTGATGTAATAAAATAGTAATCAGTTTTCTTTCAACAGTTCAAGCGGAAATACGAAGCATCTTCAAACAGAAAAAAAAACTATCTCATCTCACTTTGACTCACACGAAAAAGCCAAATGAAAAAGCTAAGAAAATCCGCGGATCTGACAGCGCTTCTAGCGCTTTTCTCTCGATCCAAGATCCGAGCTCACGACAGCTGTTTCTCGGTTCTGAGTACCTACTGAAATATTCAAGACGCTAAGTAGTCTCTGAAATTTTTAACAGCGCTACCCCAATTTTTCTTTGGTAATATTAGGTGCGCCCATAATTTTTGTCTGAAGAAAAGGTACCGGGAATCTTACTTTTTTTTTTTTAAGTAAATTTTTTCGCCGTGTTAATCTGTTAATAGGTTGTGAAAAATGGTGATGGGATCGTTATGGATGGTTTTGTGGGCTCGGTAAAAGAGTATGGCAAGTTTACACCTGTGGCCTTTGGAGAGTGACAGATGGGATCTACTATGTTCAAGGAAATGGTCCATGTTCTTGTCATCACTCTTATACATCATACTTAAGACGAAAGATGGTTAGTGTATGTGTTTAATATATATTGTATACATTTTTAAGCTTATGTATTATTATTTTAACCTTAATCGTATTTTTTTCCCTTAATTTTGTTGATTTATTTTCATAAGATATAGTTTAAGTTCTGATAGTCCATCCTACAGTTGTCTGGTAGATATCGCTGTCAGCTATAAGACCGCCATTGTACCCATAGATTTAAGTTTGTAATTTTTTTCTATTTTGGTATACAATAAAGTTTTATTCTTCTTCTTCTTCATATCTTGGAATACCACATATGATACGTTTTTTACCTAGGGGTGTATTCTCTTGGGATGATTTTGATTTTTTAGGGCAAATTTGCTGGCAATAGTTAGTTTACGGCCCGTTAACGACATTGGCGCTGTGAGCGACAGCTAAACATGGGGCGGCGAGCGGTGAGAACAAAAGTATGAAAATGTTTGAAGCATGTTACGAGACGCCGCTCGTAGCGCCGCGCGCCTTTTACTGATGCCGCCCCGCTCGCCGCGCCACTTACCGCTAAGACCGAAATCGTGACCAGGCCGTTATAAAGGCTAAAGTTTATAAATATATGTGTGCCTGTATGTCTATTACACCTTCACACTCAAATGACTAAACGGATTTGGATAAATTTTGGCACACTTATAGTCCATGTTCTGTAAAGATTTTTATTCGAACCTCGGCTGTAGGCTACAAATGCACACGCAGCCGTTGCCTGCTTCCGCAGTCGGGAGTGATTCCGAAGCTATTTCGACTCCGAGTAGCTATTATTTCGGGACTTGTCTAAACAAGTTGGACTGACGTAACTACGTGCGCATCGACTTGCGGCCGCAGCACTACTGGTCTGCGATCGGCTGCGGCTGTAGGTCACTTCAACACTCGCAGCCAAAGGCACGTTTGGAATGGTTTTCATAAAAATCCGTACTACTACATAGAAAACCAGTCATACTGCAAGCTTCGTGCAGCCACCGCATGTGTTGCCTGCATCCGCAGCCTGCAGCCGAGGTTCGAATTGCACCTTAACAGCACATAATAATATGATACTTTTAATCCCGGGAGTACCCATGTTCTCTTGGGACAATTTTCTATATCCAGACGGGTAAGCCGCTTCCTGTGATGTCTGTATGTTTGTTAATTCGTCACACTCGATCGGCTGAACGTAGTTGAATGAAATTTAGCATACGGGTAGACCATGTTCTAGAATAGTATAGAGAATACTTGCTATCCGGGGGTACCTATGTTCCCTTGGGACAATTTTCTACTTTCATTTCTCACAGGCCAAACCACTATCAGCTGCTATTCTATGTTCTATGACATGGTCTACACATATACCAAGTTTCATCGAAATCCATTCAGCCGTTCGAACGTGAAGAAGTAACAAACACACATCACACACATCCACAATTTTTAACTTTTATAATATTAGTAAAATGTTCTTAAAAACAGTGAATTTTCTATAAGACTCTGTTTATGTTTGTTTTTGAAAAAGTATGGTGGAATATTTTACAGTAGCCGGAAACATCAGCTTGAATAAAATCCTAATCAATCTCTTTTGTAATTGGCAGTTCTGAAGAATGAACTTTGTGAAACCGGTAAAAATTGAGCAGCTACGAAAATGTAATTTTTCTTTCCTCCATCAAAAACTGTTTATTTACAACAAAATGTTACTGCAATATACATATAAATAACATAATAGGTATATTTTATATTTTTTGAGATTACGAGTTTACATGTGGATGGATGGAGAGGGAGAGGGAGACCAAAGAAAAGATGGATGGATTGTGTGAAGAGTGATATGAAAGAAAAGGAAGTTAGTGATAGCATGACGAGTAACAGGGCAGAGTGGAAGAAAAAAACGTGTTGCGCCGACCCCAAATAACACGGGATAAGGGCAGGAAGATGATGATGATCCACCTAAAAGGCTTGACCGATTTAGATGAAATTTCGTATTTATATTTGAATAGGTCACTGGATAGTTTGAAAATATAGTTGAACCCTGAAGGTGGCGATCTGACTATTGAGAACCCGATTGAATCGGGTTCTCAATAGTCAGATGAAAAGCTAGCTTTTAGGCAGGACCAAGTCTGCCGGGATCGCTTAGTGTATATATAAAATAGTAGTCTACCGGTATCCGCCCGAGCTACTGGTGATCAAGGCTCGTGAGACTGGTATCTAACAATTCGCGCTGTCTCCAGGAGTACTGCTTTCTGGAACAGGCCCTTGATCCAACTGCCAACGACAGCCTCCTCAGGTGCTTGTAGCGGACTTATCTATTTCCACATGTCGACAACCTAACAAGCCTAGCCTAGATACTATGTTTGTTTTCCTAAGTTTTCATGGGATCCTCGTCATGGAGGATCGACTAAATAGGTACAATTAATATTTTTTGGGATTGCAGATTCATTAATAAGAAAACTTACGCGGTTAGAGGTGTACGCAAGAAACTTGCAACGTAAACGTCGCGTCTGCTCAACATTGGCGCTTTACCACTAGAAAAACGCGACGTTACCGTCACATCTGCTCAACGTTGGCGCTTTACCACTAGAAAAACGCGACGTTACCGTCACATCTGCTCAACGTTGGCGCTTTACCACTAGAAAAACGCGGCGTTAACGTCACATCTACTCAACGTTGGCGCAGCGCAGACGTTGGAGAAGCGCCAACGCTCTTAAAAAGCCAGTGGGATAGCGGCCTTAGTGATATCATATGAGAAACAAACAGATAATGGTCTATCAGATAAGTTTTATCTCAGTAACATACTTCTTTAGAATAAATTACCGACTGTTACGCTAGCCTGGTCCTTCTAATAGCCAGTCTAACAAAAGACTCATGCAAAAAAGTGTTTCCAAGAGCCTCACTTTATCACTTATCTCCAAAGATATGTTATTTACCAATAAATTACGTTTATTGGACGTTACCCAAATGCGAAAACACGTCTACTGGGAAATTAAGATGTTATCTCATAATGTTTCCAACTAGCTGCATCATTTAGGAATATAAATATTTATTGTGAGACGGGGTATACTTGGGAAAATCTGGAGAAAAATAATCTAGAATATTTTAGCCTTCATTTTTTTGACTATGACTATGAATGACAAGAGGCTATTGTAAAGCTTACTAAAAGAGTTACTAAAAGTTATTTTATATGTGCTATTTCTTAGAAATTTTACATATCTATAGAGTAATTTCAGATCAATCTCTATAAAAATGCGTTGCCGCAATATCATGTGGCACCAGTTTGCTTGCCTTAAAGCAAATTATTTTCTGAAATGTAGCATAACTTCTAAGCTTCTGCAACCGATTTTGCTTGCGTGAAAGCACAAAATTATCTCAAGGGAACATATTTTCTGGAAAAAAAGATATGGTCTACCCGACTGCTAAACTCACAAATCCGTCCAAATCCGTTTAGTCATTTGATCGTGAAGGAGAAGTAATAATATGAGAGTGACACATCTAGAACTTATTCCTAAATTCGTACTGTAATGGTTCAATTTTAGCTCGCCGTCCGACCGTCCGGTAACCGTCCGGAACGAGCCCAAGTCTTTGACGGTGCATACTGTACTACACACGCCTCAAGGAGATCAGCAAACCGTAGAGGCCCAGCAGAGCCAAAGCCTACTGGGGCCAAGGGTCTGTTTCTGACAGGAAGACTCGGCCCTAGTACAAAAGACAACGAAGGAACAGGAGATGGTTTTTTGTCAGTAAAAGTCTGACTCGCCCTGTCGCCCCGCCCAAGGGTGAAGGATGTCACTAGATGATTTTCCCACCAACAAAAAAAAAATGGTCCAGTTTTTCCAGAAGTGAAAGAAGGACGCGCAGGCCCAGGTAAAAGATGGAAGAAGTGGCGTTAGATCACTGCCCAGGAGTGCTGATTGCCCAGAAAAAAATTGTCCAGTTAATTGAGTTTCTTTTGTACGAAAACCATATATGAAATCATACTTGTGCAAGCCAAATATAAATTGTATGCAAACATTTTAAAGTCGCTCAAGTTTATCTAGTTATGCCTCAGTGATATCAAGATAACTAGGGCATCAGCGTAGTCTAAAAGGGACTGTGCAAGCGCAATTTCATTGGCAGTTGGCAGAAAGTTACGCAACCGCCTTAGGGACTTGGCAAAAGCAAATATTTGTCGCAGTCGAGTGGAATTCCCTGCCGGAGTCTTTTTTTTTTTTTTTTTTTATTGGGTGGGAAAATCATCCTAATGACATTCCCGCTCTTGGGCGGAGCGGGAGATAGTGTCAGACTCTTACTGACTAAAAACCCACTCCTGTTCCTTCGTTGCCTTCGTCCCAGGGCCCCGAGTTCCGCTTTCACACTACCCGTGGCCCCAGTAGGCTTCGACCCTGCTGGGCCCCTACGATTTGCTGACATCTCCTTGAGGCGCGCGTGGAACAAAACGCGCCGTCGACGACTTGGGCTCGGTCCGGACGGTTACCGGACGATCAGACGGCGAGCCACCCATTGCTCGCCGTCTGCAAGCCCGCGCCTACGGTGGCCGGAAATCGGGATCGGAATCCCGGCGGCGGATGGAGCGTAGGGACCGTTGCCTCACGCGATCGGCCGCCTCCTTAGCTAGCATTACTGCTTCGCAGAAAGAGGCGACCGCCTGCCACTCCTCCTCGCTCCGGAGCATGGCCTGAACCAAGGCCCGGCGCGAGAGATCACCGCCGCCGATTGCCCTCACGAGGTCACGGCGTTGCTCTGCCCAAGCGGGGCACACCTCCACCGTGTGCTCCACAGTGTCCTCCGGGTGGGCCACACAGTGGCGACACCCGGTCGTCGTTTCCGCACGAATCCGGTGCAGGAACCTCCCGAACTTACCGTGTCCGGTGAGGACCTGCGTCATGCGGAATGTGAGGACGCCGTGAGGTCTTTCCAACCACGCCTCAAAGAGGGGACTTACCGCCATAATTGTGGCGTGCCCACCTGCCGGAGTCTGTGTTTTCTGATAGCTACAACCTAGGGGTCTTTAAGTTAAAAGTGAATAAGTTCATTCTAGGCAAGCGTGGTCCGTCATAGACCAAATCATCGCTTACCATCAGGTGAGAAAGTTATCAAACGTGAGCCTATCTACAATAAATAAATATATATTTTGCGACTTATTCTTTGGTAGATTATAGTCGCGCTAATGGCATCTAGTAGACTAGTCTAGTCACTGCCGGAACAGCAATTACGTGCTCTTCCACCTCATTAGAAACAACTACAACAAATAAACCAGGAAAATTTCAAACGCTCAAATTGTACTCGAACTTACCCGTTACGAGCTTACTTTTTTCTTATTCATGATAGGTTCGCGCTTGACCGCTATCTCACCTGATGGAAAGCGACGATGCGGTCAACGATGGAGTGCGCTTACCTAGAAGTAACCTATTCACTCTTGACTCAAAATAATAAAATAAAAAGCATTTATTTCAGGCAACTAATAGCACCCATACAACAATCACAAAACAGAACACACACACAATATATGCAAATACTTATTACACTATCGGACATAGTTAGCAACATGTCTGCTACAGCAATGTCCGATATAAGGGCAATAAAATCTGCCAGCAATCATCGCCAGAACTGTATTGGAGCTGCCCCGCACCCTGCGCACCAAGGACGCGCACCGCGCGTCGCATGGTGGTGTGAAAACAGTCGGCGCGCGCTTCCACAAACATGCCCGCGGCACTACAGAAGCGGGGCAGCCCCAACAAGGCACTGAACGCGTTATTGTATTGGATACGGAGGGCAGGAAACCCATAGGCTGCACGAGTACAATGAAGTGCAAAAAGCTTAAAAAAGTGTGATCTTGACCTCATTTGAACACCGTACAAACCTACAGGCTATCATATTTGCTCTTTTAGACAGTGCCTTTCGCTCCCTTTCGATGTCAACATGGTCCCTCAGGTCAGCTTCCCAGAAAAAAAAATTAAAGAAAAGAAAAGGTTAAAGATTCCCGGGTTGTAGCCATCAGGAAACACAGATTCCGGCAAGGAATTCCACTCCTTAACTCCATTATTTCCAAAATGGCGTCCAACTTACCAAAAACCGTTTTCAAATGAATTGACACAACCCTTCCTCGTACCCTCTAGCACAGCGTCAAAATCCTGCGTACCTATCACAAGGAAACGGGAGGATATCACATTGAATTAAATTTACGTCGACCTAACACTCCTGATGGTATATTTGAAAGTTTATATTCAAGGTAACGTTCTTCATTGTAGGGTTGCCTAAAATTGCCTTCTGTTATTAGATTTTTCGTATGAGGAATCTTGGATTATGTAAATCAAATTATTTTTGGGTCCCATCAATGTATACGGTGTGTTTTTCGTGATGTTATTTATTGCTATATTTTGGACATTTAATATAAGTAGATGCGACTGACCTGTTGGTCTAGTAGTTACTGGTCTTGAATGCTATGCTTGAGGTCGTGGGTTCGATTCCCACCCAGTACAAATGTTTGTGTGATGAACACGATAATTTGTTCTGTGTCTGGATGTAATTTAGCTATAATATTACCTAACATCATTTATTTTTGATCATCTCTACGGAGGAACTGGCTCCTGAGTTACAAGTATTTATTTTACTTAGTTTAGGAGTCAAATGTTCATTTTATTTCCATTGATCAGTGTTTGTAAAACTATTATATCTGTTCAAGTCATTATATACGGTTACTGTCTGTATTAAACGTACGAAATAAAAGATTATTATAATTAATATAATATGTATGTATTTAGAAATATATAAGTATGTTCATCAATTGTCTAGTATTTGTAGCACAAGGTCTGCTTAGTTTAAGACTAGATGAGTTTTAGTGATAGTTGTGGAATATTGCTATTGATATTAGGTTATGCTAGCGTATTAGCTTTCGTAGTTATCGGTAATTATCCTAAGATAATCTACTCCCGGGATTAAAAGTATCGTCAAAATCTGGAATCTGGCCCAAAAATGGGTGGTGACAGGATTTACATGCATACTACGAGAACTGGTTCGAGACAGTGTGGAAGAAGAATGTCTGGAAGGACTTCATCATCATCATCATCATTTCAGCCGAAAGACGTCCACTTATGGACATAGGCCTCCCCCAAATCTCGCTACAGTGACCGGTCCTATGCGTCTCGCATCCATTGGATTCCCGCGACCCTCACCAGGTCATCGATCCATCTCGTGGGAGGCATTCCAACGCTGCGTCTTCCAGTAAGTGGTCGCTATTCCAGAACCTTTCGTCCCTATTGACCATATGTTCTGCGAGCAATGTGCCCTGCCAGTGGGCAGGGCCATGTGCCCTGCCCACTGTCACTTAAATTTTGCGATTCTTCAGTAAAATGGCCAAAAATCACGTTGGTTGTATGGTATCATTGTGTGCCAAATAAACGTGTTTTCTTTCTTTAATTAAATATTTATTTTACTGTTTTTAGTATTTGATGTTATTATGTAGTGGCAACAAAAATATATCATCTGTAAAAATTTGCAGGGCCTGGTGACAGACAGATAGACAATGGAGTCTTAGTAATAAGGTCCTGTTTTTACCCTTTAGGTACGGAATCCTAAAAAACTATCAATAAAAATTCATCAAAATCTCCAGCTCAACTTGAAAAAGGCCAGAGCCGGTAAACATTTTCAACCATACATAGATTACTCCGCCAGCCAGAATTGTCACCAAAACCTACGACCGAAACATAAAATTTACATCACACGTCACATCTTACATAATACTGATCTTTAATACCCTTCACGCCCCTATAATTGCCCGTTTCTGTTGAAAAATACTAGCCTCTTTGCTCAGAAAATAAAATAAAAAATGTTCAACAACCCTGCACGCTACTGTATATTTGGGTAACAAACAACAGAGCTGTCTTCTCATATTTAGCCAGCAATATTTCTCCTACCCTTTGTGTACGGAACGAAATCTCGAAACAAAATCCCGTCAGATGTAGTGAAACGTCTTCTTGTAAATTACACGCTAATTCAAACTTTGTTTACCACAAAATAGGGACCATTTTTGTTTGGGGTTGTTTTGTGAAAAAAATTGTAAACGAATTTGGACTTTGTGTCGAGGTGATAAATTATGGTTTTAAGTGAAGTGGGTATTGCATGTAATGTGTTTACGGCAAATCGCAGCGGCTACTTGAATGTTATAAGAAATCTGTCAAGAATTTGTCATTGTTAATGCTCTTTGCTTTATTTCCGCTGAGGTGGGCTTAAATAAAAGCAATATCTATACATTGTTGATGGGGCTGAATGGTTTTAGACTAGTGGATGCAAACCTGAAGATGCAAGCGACAAGAGAACTCCCTCACGGTAGACCAATGACTTGGTGAATACTGTGGGAGTCCACTTAACCTTTTGAGTAGCGTAACTAGAGACAATAGAAAGACAATGACCGAGCGAACGCTGGCGTTCGCTTGGGGTTTAATGAATTAACGCAAGTAGCACAGGATTGGTCTAAAATGATGACAATGATACCACCTATTGGTTTGCCTAAATGAAGTTATGAAATGAACAGTGGAGTAATAATAAGTTCGTGATTGTAGACCTCGAAACAAGGTAACATGGTCTTTTCGTCATAACTGTTCTTTGAAAAATGTAGACAAAATGGTGCTGAGTGCTCAAATCACAAAAACAGTCATTTCAAAAGATCTGAAAGATGTTTAAGAAGACAGTACAGTGATATACTCGTACATCTGTGTGTGTGTGTGGGTATGTGTGTCTGTGTGTGTGTGTGTGTGTGTTTGTGTCAAAACAGTATATGTACTGTTTTGAGTTTGTCACAGTGCATGCACATGATGTTGTATTTATTTATTTATTTAACGATCTATGTCAACACATAAATTAAAAGAATACCGGTATTTTACTTTGAGAGCCTACTTATTTGACTTCTACAACCCAATAATTGTTTTGTTTTGTCTTTAAAGAAAGAAAGAAAAAACGTTTATATGTGACTCACATAATCGCATAAACTAAAAATACTCAATAAAATAAAAATAAAAAAAGGTATAATCAGTGCGAGACCAAAAAGGCACCTCTTTATGACTTTATTTGCATGCTTTTTGCTAAATTTGTTATACAACACTCTTCATTATCATCACTTCGGACATATACCACTGTTGGACATATACCTCCCCCCCATCGATCGCCACAATGACCGGTTACTTGACATTTCTAACACATACATATGTAACCAGATTTGTAAATAAAAGTATTTGTTATACAACACTCTTCATTATCATCAATTCAGCTGAAAGACTTCCACTGTTGGACATATACCTCCCCCATCTGTCGCCACAATAACCGGTTACTTGACACTTCTAACACATACATATGTAACCAGATTTGTAAACAAAAGTATTTGTTATACAACACCCTTCATTATCATCGTTTCAGCCGAAAGACGTCCACTGTTGAACATATACCTCCCCCATCTGTCGCCACAATGACCGGTTACTTGACACTTCTAACACATACATATGTAACCAGATTTGTAAACAAAAGTATTTGTTATACAACACCCTTCATTATCATCACTTCAGCCGAAAGACGTCCACTGTTGAACATATACCTCCCCCATCTGTCGCCACAATGACCGGTTACTTGACACTTCTAACACATACATATGTAACCAGATTTGTAAACAAAAATATTTGTTATACAACACTCTTCATTATCATCACTTCAGCCGAAAGACGTCCACTGTTGAACATATACCTCCCCCATCTGTCGCCACAATGACCGGTTACTTGACACTTCTAACACATACATATGTAACCAGATTTGTAAACAAAAGTATTTGTTATACAACACCCTTCATTATCATCGTTTCAGCCGAAAGACGTCCACTGTTGGACATATACCTCCCCCCATCTGTCGCCACAATAACCGGTTACTTGACACTTCTAACACATACATATGTAACTAGATTTGTAAACAAATATATTTGTTTTAATAATTTTATAACAAAGAACTAAATATAGAAATACCAAGAAAATAGAACAGTATCCTATTTAAAGAGGATTAAAATGTTGCCAACGTTACAATCCTAAAATTCCTTGTATTTTGTACACGTTTGACAGAAAAACGAGGTAACAGGAACAATAATAAAGATTACCAAGAATTTCACAGAAATAGAATTTATTATTTTTAAATGTACTTTTTTTATTGAGTGGTAAAATCTTATGACAAATCCCGCCCACACACACACATTGCTCGTAGAACGGATCGTCGTTGGGGCCGAAAGGTTCTGGAATGGCGACCACGTACCGGAAGACGTAGCGTTGGAAGGCCTCCTGCAAGGTGGACCGATGACCTGGTAACGGTTGCGGGAGTACGATGGATGCGAGACGCACAGGACCGTTCATTGTGGCGACACTTGGGGGAGGCCTATGTCCAGCAGTGGACGTCTTTCGGCTGAAATGATGATGATGATGATGAAATCCCGCCCTTGGGCGGAGCGGGAGATAGTGTCAGACTTTTGCTCACTAAAAACTGTCCCCACTCCTGTTCCTTCTTTGCCTTCGTCTCAGAGCCCCGGGTTACACTTTCACACTACCCGTGGGCCCAGTAGTCTTCGCCTTGCAGCGCCCCTTTTTTTTATTGGGTGGGAATATCATCTTATGACAAATCTGGCTCTTGGGAGGAGCGGGAGATGGTGTCAGACTTTTACTGACTAAAAACCCACTCCTGTTCTTTCTTTGCCTTCGTTCCAGGGCCCCGAGTTACACTTTCACACTACCCGTGGCCCCAGTAGGCTTCGACCCTGCTGAGCCCCTACAATTTGCTGACATCTTCCTGAGGCGCGCGTGGAACTGTACGCGCCGTCGACGACTTAGGCTCGGTCCAGACGATTAAAGGACGGTCGGACGGCGAGCCAACTATTGCTCGCCGTCCGCAAGCCCACGCCTGCGGTGGCCGGAACTCGGGATCGGAATCCCGGCGGCGGTAGGGGCGTGAGGACCGTTGCCTCACGCGATCGGCCACCTCTTTTGCTAGCATTACTGCTTCGCAGAAGGAGGCGGCCGCCTGCCGCTCCTCCTCGCTCCTGTGTTTTTTATGTTTAATTGTTTTTGTTATTTACATTTGTACGTATTTAATACTTCTGCCAACGTTTTTTCCCGGGTGTTGCTGGAACATAAGTATATGCCTATGTTTTCAGTGTTTATGTAGCATTAAACCTGTAAAAGAATTTTTAAAATCGGGTCCGTAGTTTTTCCGCGCCCTAGTCGCCGGGATTCCGGCCCGATTTCCAGCCACCGTAGGCGCGGGCTTACGGACGGCAAGCAATGGGTAGCTCGCCGTCTGACCGTCTGTTAACCGTCCGGACCAAGCCCAAGTCGTCGACGGCGCGTAGTGTTCCACGCGCGCCAGGCGAACCCTACCGGGGCCAAGGGTCTGATTCTGAAAGGAAGACTCGGCCATGGTATGAAAGGCAACGAAGCAACAGGAGTGAGTTTTTAGTCAGTAAAAGTCTGACACTATCTCTCGCTCCGCCCAAGAGCGGGGGATGTCACTAGATGATTTTCCCACCGAAAAAAATAAATCAATAACCCTTGTGACAAATAAACTGATGAAAATAGGGTTCGATGAGGTACGAAAACTTAAAAACGTATTTCAAATATTAAATCACCAAATCCAATATCAGAAACCAACTCCAGATCAATCCTAACGCAAATTCGACTCTACGCAATAGAAAAAACAAATTAAAGACACGCAAATAAAAGTATCCTTCCGAAATTCATTTCAGAATCTAAATATTTATCAAACCCATACTTTGCAGTATCATACACAAATAATGTTGCTTATTTATATCGAATCCTGTCATTTGAGTAGATAAATAAATAACATTACGCAGCTCAGTGGAGCTGAAAATTGCTGTGTATACAGCGTCCCTGGCGGTTTCATTTGCAAAATAATCTTTTTGGTTGCTAGTATACTATAGTACATAGGTACGGTTTGGTGTGTCTATCTAAGAACACAGAAAATGTTATGATAACGAAGGGGTTTTTGCTTTTTGGGCCAAGTTTGGGGTTTGTTATCTGGTATGTTTTTTTAGGGTTCTGTACCTCAAAAGAAAAAAACATAACCCTTATAGAATCACTTTGTTGTCTGTCTGTCTGTCTGTCAAGTCCCTAGCGGTTTCATTTGCAAAACAGTCTTTTTGGTTGCTGGTATACTATAGTACATAGGTACGGTTTGGTGTGTCTATCTAAGAACACAGAAAATGTTATGATAACGAAGGGGTTTTTGCTTTTTGAGCCAAGTTTGGGGTTTGTTATCTGGTATGTTTTTGTAGGGTTCTGTACCTCAAAAGGAAAAAACGTAACCCTTATAGGACCGCTTTGTTGTCCGTCCGTCTGTCTGTCTGTCTGTCAAGACCCTAGCGGTTTCATTTGCAAAATAATCTTTTTGGTTGTTGGTATACTATAGTACATAGGTACGGTGTGGTGTGTCTATCTAAGAACACAGAAAATGTTATGATAACGAAGGGGTTTTTGCTTTTTGGGCCAAGTTTGGGGTTTGTTATCTGGTATGTTTTTTTAGGTTTCCGTACCTCAAAAGGAAAAAAGTTAACCCTTATAGGATCACTTTGTTGTCTATCTGTCTGTCTGTCTGTCTGTCAAGACCCTAGCGGTTTAATTTTTGGTTGCTGGTATACTATAGTACATAGGTACGGTTTGGTGTGTCTATCTAAGAACACAGAGAATGTTATGATAACGAAGGGGTTTTTGCTTTTTGGGCCAAGTTTGGGGTCTGTTATCTGGTATGTTTTTTTAGGGTTCTGTACCTCAAAAGGAAAAAAACGTAACCCATGTAGAATCACTTTGTTGTCTGTCTGTCTATCTGTCTGTCTGTCTGTCAAGACCCTAGCGGTTTCATTTGCAAAATAATCTTTTTGGTTGCTGGTATACTATAGTACATAGGTACGGTTTGGTGTGTCTATCTAAGAACACAGAAAATGTTATGATAACGAAGGGGTTTTTGCTTTTTGGGCCAAGTTTGGGGTCTGTTATCTGGTATGTTTTTTTAGGGTTCTGTAACTCAAAAGGAAAAAACGTTAAACTTATAGGATCACTTTGTTGTCTGTCTGTCTGTCTGTCAAGACCCTAGCGGTTTAATTTTTGGTTGCTAGTATACTATAGTACATAGGTATGGTTTGGTGTGTCTATCTAAGAACACAGAAAATGTTATGATAACGAAAGGGTTTTTGCTTTTTTGACCAAGTTTGGGGTTTGTTATCTGGTATGTTTTTGTAGGGTTCTGTACCTCAAAAGGAAAAAACGTAATCCTTATAGGATCACTTTGTTGTCTGTCTGTCTGTCTGTCTGTCAAGACCCTAGCGGTTTCATTTGCAAAATAATCTTTTTGGTTGCTGGTATACTATAGTACATAGGTACGGTTTGGTGTGTCTATCTAAGGACACAGAAAATGTTATGATAAGGAAGGGGTTTTTGCTTTTTGGGCCAAGTTTGGGGTCTGTTATCTGGTATATTTTTTTAGGGTTCTGTAACTCAAAAGGAAAAAACGTTAAACTTATAGGATCACTTTGTTGTCTGTCTGTCTGTCTGTCAAGACCCTAGCGGTTTAATTTTTGGTTGCTGGTATACTATAGTACATAGGTACGGTTTGGTGTGTCTATCTAAGACACAGAAAATGTTATGATAACGAAGGGGTTTTTGCTTTTTGGGCCAAGTTTGGGGTCTGTTATCTGGTATGTTTTTTTAGGGTTCTGTACCTCAAAAGGAAAAAAGGGAACCCTTATAGGATCACTTTGTTGTCCGTCCGTTTGTCTGTCGGTCTGTCAAGACCTTTATCTCGGTAACGCGTGGAGGTATCGAGTTGAATTTAAAACCATATACTCACGTCTACGGTAAAGAGAAAAAAGATACGGTCGTTTATGTAGCAAAAAACGCGCATTATGACACTCTCAAGGGAATCAAAATTCATAAGGTACTTCCCGTTGACCTAGAATCCTGAATTTTGGCATGAAACAAGGTCTCATTACACAAGTATACGAAAAAATTTGAAAACCGTAAATTTGTAGTTACATCACAAAAAAAAATCATTTTTTGCGATTCGGAAAATTCTTGTATCTCAATTCTGAAAGAACTGTTTTCATAGGTAAGTTTGTAAGGAACCCTCAGAGCGCGAGTTTGACTCGCACTTGCCCAGTGTTTTTCTTGTAATATCTTTAGTTTCTGGTAGAGGAAGGAGGAAGTCAAATAAAAGATGGATGGAGTTTGTGATTAGTGATTTACAGTTATTTATATCTAGCTGTCTCGATGACCCTGTAGTAAAGGTACTCTCCTCTAATGCATGTGGTTGCGAGTTTGAAACCGCACAAGTACCGTTATATTTTTTTTCAATTCATACGTACTTTTCTAAGACATTACTGGCACGCTGTGCCTCGGAAATCAAGTAAAATTATTGACTCTGGTTGCTCTCTCTCTCTCTGGTTCTGTTGTAGTCAGACATCTGAAAGCCTGACCACCAGTCTATCCAAGTAATATCGTGTTGCCCAGTAACTGGATTGTGGAGGTCACATGTATTGAACCGCATCTGGTTAGACTGGAAGCCATCCTCAAGCTAATTGGGAAAAGGTTAGGTAGACGATATGTCTAGATCATCTCGTCACCTCTTCCCAGGTCGGCTTTGGTGGCGTTGTCCATCCACAGTCACCCACTTTGTAAAGACTCTTACCGACCCGCTCAGCAGTGGGAAAGTATAAACTGAATAAAAGGCTAGGGAGATGATATGACTAGGTCATCTCGCCATCTCTTTTTGGGTCGGCTTTAGTGGCGTCGGCCATCTACAGTCACCCACTTTGTAGAGACTCTTACCTACCCGCTTAGCCGTGGGAAAGTATAAGCTGAATAAAAGGCTAGAGAGATGATAGGTCTAGGTCATCTCTTCCAAGGTCGGCTTTGGTGGCGTTATCCATCCACAGTCACCTACTTTGCAGAGACTCTTACCGACCCGCTCAGCACTGGGAAAGTATAAGCTGAATAATAGGCTAGGGAGATGTTTTATGTCTAGGTCATCTCTTCCAAGGTCGGCTTTGGTAGTGTCGTCCATCCACAGTTTTATAAACCTAGCTCGGGCAAGTCGCTAATTATACAAAATTCTAGGTTAATAAAGTCAATTTTCCTTTGGTTCTTGTAAGATTAATACTGATAAGTTAATTATAGTTATTCATTGGGCACTAGCATAAATATTTGTTTAAGATTTACTTGTGGCTGTTATATGTAACCATTTTGTGTTAAAGATGAAATAAAGATTATTATTATTGTTACCCACTGTGTAGAGACTCTTACTGTCTCGCTCAGCAGTGGGAAAGTAGTATAATAATAATAAACATAATCTCATCGCCGTATCTCTACGTTGACATCGTGGTGGGGTTTGCGCGCTCCTATAAACCCTAAGTTTGTACCCCAGTAGGGTTTGCTTTGCCGTAACATGCCTAGGGTGAGGTGCCAGGCTAAAAGAGATACAATCCGCAGGGCACTTTTGTGGCAAACTGATGGGCATTAGCGACCCCACGTACCCAATCTCCCGAGAGAAATTTTGTTCCTCATCTGCGGCTTGCGTCTATTGGCCCACCGCAGTAAACACTACTGAACAGAGCTCCCACCTCTCTCTTGCCTTTATGGGCTGGCTTGAGTGGAGATTAGCAAGAGCAAACGTGCTCGAAAGTGTATAATACAGTAAGGTGCTGGTAGGGATCTTGACCATAATTCCGAGATTGTCCCTATAGCCGTGGTATACCTTTCCACTCCTCAAGCACCTCAGGATATGTTGCCCTATTGGTGCTACGTTACTTCGTGTTAGCAACCGTTTTTGGAGGCCCATTTATTGAGTGTGCAAGTCACCCCCTGCCTTTTTATCGATGGATAATAATAACATTGTTCAGGCAGGGGCCATTGTCCTAATATAGTTCAAGATTACCAGTCAACTTAAAACTCCAAAAACCGTAGCCCTATTATCTTTGTTTGCCTATGTCGCAATAGTTTTTCACCAACCGGGGGTTGTCCTTGGGTGCACTAGCATAGCGCGTACAGGGATAATTGTCGGTTGGTATCACGTTCCATTAAAATTATCTAAAGGGCCTCTGCGAGTTGGTTTCGGCCCCTCGTACGCCTTCCAAAGGTCCAGGACCTTAGGATCCTGAGATGTATAAATTCATAATAATAATAAAAAAAAATCAAATAACGTTTACAAAATGAACATTAAGTCAACAGTAACAAGGTTTCCTATTCAATTTCAGTGCCTAAAAATATACTAAAACTAAATTATTATTAAAGGTACTCGTACAATTAATCGTGGTTCGGAATTGCAATGTTTGATAATAGATCTAGGTTAATTTAAACCTGTGTTTCAGACCATTACTTTACAGTCCAGTTTCATTTGCTACAGTAAAATTTAAAGTTAGTGTGAAACTATAAGCTAAAAAAAGCAAGCTGAATAAAAAAAAAAGGACTGTGACAGCGGGATGGCTGACAGGACAGAATGAAAGAAAAATACGTATTGCGCTGACCATAAGTATAACGGACAAGCAGTGGTGGGCGAGTAGTCCCGGCTTACAAGTTGTAGGTCATGATTTCAAACCTAAGCAGGCGCATTACTTTGAGAAAACATCGTGAGGAAACTGGCATGTCCTAGAATCAAAAATTTGAAGTCATGTGACATTCACCAACACGCACTGGGCCCGCATGGTGGATTACGGCCCATTTCCTCGCCTACAGAGGAGGCCTGAGTCCCAGCAGTGGGAACATTATAAGGCCGACTATGATATGCTATGCTTACTGTTGTTGTGAAAATTGGGCAACACAGAAGATTATTTCTTAAAAAATAAACATAGTTCTGTACTTTAAAAAAGCATACTTAATTTATGATATATTTGTGACCTAAGACCAATTTCTTACGAACATCTGTCAAAGATGGTTTTGTGAATAAAGGTGCCACTAATGATAACTTATCATCAATATTTATTGAAATTAAACCCAGTCGAATAAAAAAAATAGAAAACGATATAACAATAATATAATGGTCCTAATATATTGAAAGATCATTAGTACGTAAAATAACTCGAAAACATAAAAAAAAGATTATAAAATTATTATTATAAAATACGAGAACAAAATTGTATGCAAGGAATAAACTCAGTAATAATACAATGTCAACAAGGGGATCAGTGGATCGTGTTTATCACAATTAATTGAACCAAATTACGTGAAACGGCGCTGTAAAATAAAAGTATCGTAATAAAGACAGGAACCTAACTATTGTTTGTGTGCCTAGTGATGTGCTAAATAAATTCATTTTCTTTCTTTCTTTCACTTTAAAATTCAAGTTTTCTTGATGAGATGTTTACAGAACAGCACTAGAGACATTTGAAAGTCCACACCTACCTTGGTTGTCTTTTAACACTAGAAGCGCGGGTGTCGCAAATTTGAGTTTATTTAATCGCAAATTTTAATTACTTTTTATGAAATGTGATAATACTCATCACATTTTATATAAACAGTTTACACGAGATTTCATAAAACAGTCATAAAAAAAGGCGATTTCATGAAAAATAAAACATTGATTAGAGCAGGAAAAATATTGGAAAGGATCAAATTTCGGACGCCTGTGCTTCTTGTGTTAAAAGTGTCCTAACGTATCCTAGATTGGATCTTTAAGTCCAGCAACTTATTGATTACTAGGATTTCCCCTTAAACTTTCTATATCCGAGATTTTTATATAGTTTGTTTACGTATATTATACTGTTTTTCAAACTCTTTATATTCCATTGGATTCAAAGGTCACTTTTATCCAAATCCTAATCAACCCATCTAGAAGTAAACTTGGTCAGATACTGGTTCACTTTTAAAACTACCTTCGTATATTTGCTTAGCCCGTTAAACAATGAAGCCTAAACCACACTCACTAACGAACCTTAACAAAATACGGCTGCAACGAAAGCTGAAACGGTAATTTACATCGATGATACAGCAATAGCAGCCACAAGACAAATGAGTGCCAAAGCACCATTTCTTACTACGGCCTGCCAAAAATTCAAAATATACAGAGCTAACGAAACGAGCGACGAAATCTAGGGTTGGGAATCCAACCAAATAATAGTAATGAGACACACTGCAATATAGATCGGATTGCTGGGCACAATCATGATAGTTTGTATATAATCAACAAATATATTACTTCGCATTTTTATTAGTGTTTGATTGACGATATACTTTAGAGGATTGTAGAACAGGGTGTAAAGTCTTGCAAACCTCCATTGAAAAGAGAGGAATCCTCCACCCAGACGGGTGTTATGTCTGATCCGGGCAACTGCCCTGAAAGTTGATTTTGAGCCGTTGTATATGTTCTAATCGTGTGAAAACTCTAATATTGCGATGAAGAAATTTGTGGTTTAATTCTTATGTAGCACAGTAGATGTCACTACAATACCTATAAATGAAACGTACATGTAACTATGTGACTAACTGGTTCCGATGCAGTTTTTTTTATTTTATAATATAAACTAGTGCTGGACTGTGATACCACCTAATAGCAAGTAGTGATGCAATCGTTGATGGTGAAGCGCACTAGTTTATTAAGAGTTTATTTACACTAGACTTGTAGACACCTAAATTATAATCGGACGGGAAGATCGCAGCAAGCAATTTGATGCAGTCCTTCGATGTAAATTCGGTGTAAAGCATTTGGCTGCTGAATCAAACGTCTTAGGATCGAGTAGTGGTTTGATAATTAATTCAATTAATTAGAACATATTATTATTGACGATGAAGTTCTGTCTTTAATTTTAGTCTTTAGTAGATTTCGTGTTTAAATCGTCTTCTAAAAAGGAGGCTTAATATTCGACCCGTATGTGTGTGTCCGGAGTTTTCATAGAAAATTTAAGATCAGGTTTTGGATGGGGTGTTTATTATTTAAATACATACTCTTCGGAGATGATTTTAGTTGTGAAGAAGCACAACTAACTAAAGAAGTAAAATAAATACTGCTTTTACAAAAATTTGAGCCGAGTAAGAAAAAAAAACCAAAAAAACATGCAAGACGGCTCTAATTTTGAATTTTGGTGTTAAATCCAAATAAACAAAACGAAAACACAAACTTCTGATATAAATGACATTTAACCATGAAGAAGCAATGCAAAGTACATTGCTTGGACACGTAAAGATCGTAAATTATAATAATTATATTTATCGAATTCACTGACACAAAGTCACTATTGTATCTCGATTAACCCAACTCAACAACAAAACGTTATCTATCTACTCATTAATATCAGTGTTTAAACTCATTGTTTAATATAAACCTTTTGTTTCAACATTATCTCGTGGCAATAACAACAAGCTATGATTTATGAAGCATCTTTGTTTCTAGCTGGCGCGGGCTTGTCAATCAGTATTATTAACGAATTCAGTGAAGGAAAAAAATGATGGATGGTGATGAAACTAAATATTTATTATAGGATCCCTTGTTTCGTGATCTTTTTCGTATCATTTTGATATTGATTAAAACCTCACTGTATGAATTACATCCATACAGATATTATTATAAAGAGTAAAGACAAGTTTGTGTGTTTGTTTAAAAGTGCTAATCACAGAATTGAAAAATCTTGTATCTCTGGAAGTGTTGGATAGCCCGTTTATTAGGAAAATCTGCGATCAATAGGAGTGAAGTAGTAACTAAAACCGTGGGCGAAACCGCGGCCAGCTAGTCTACATTGAGCCTTATATTTAAAAACATACAATTGGCCTTGTCGCATTCCACGATCTCTTCCAGACAACCTTATATGGAAACAGATTGTCTGAACATAAAATAGAGTTGCACTTGGTGCATTACAAAATAAGCTAAATAATTAGTGAGAAAAAAAAAGAAACAAAGTAACATACTTAAATACATACATACTAAATAATTATATAGGCAAGAAAACAAGTGACAACTACAATTAATACAGCTAAAAACAAAACAAAACTATTAATATATTTACTCACTACTACTATTCTACTTACTTTTTATTGCAGGTGTTGGTTCCTTTAAGACCATTTTCTGGCAGCAGCTAATAGAATATAAGAGTACAATATTATGATATTACGAACGTGAGTAATTAAATGTCGATTTATTAGTAGATAACTTTATTTACAACAAACAATAACAAATTTTCCCTGTTGCTTAGGTCGTTAGGTAATATCACTTCATACACTTGGGTAGTTCGCTCTTGTTTCGTAGTCGAAATCAAACTGACTCCAATCGGGTTCTCGTATTTATACGCAGAGCCAGGAAAATTCTAGAAGCAAACGTTTAAAGGCCACTCTAGAACACTGTAGTCGCATCGCGGGGTAATAAATGATTATTATTAGAAACATGTAATAATAACCATTTGTCGCGGCTTCATACGGATTTCAACTCTATTATTTAAGACTCAATGATCAAATTCTCTTATCAACTGTAGGTACTTTATGGTGGACTTTTCTAGAACTCGCCAGGTCTTAGGGCGTACTTCCATTCTGGAAGTTTCGCTCAGCAATGTGTTCTAATTATTATTTAATGCTACTCTTGATTTGAGCGTGGATATGACGTGTTAAAGTTTCATAGTGAAACAATGAGATAGACACAACATGAATAAACAATATTTATTTATTTTTCTTTGTTTCAGGTACGTTACCCACAAATTCGTAAGTATTCCTAGTAGTACTTTATCAGAGTATCAGCAGGCCTAGGACAGATGAAGTACAAACAAGCAATTGGAATCAAGGACAGCGGTAAGACAACGTATTCAAGGAATAATATACACTTTAAAATAACGCACATTTATTTCTTCAGATAATCACATTGTTTCTTAATAATTTATTAGTACAAAAAAAAACATTTTACAAAAAAAAAAATAATCGACTACACTAAACAAAAACGTTAAAAGAATTAAAATAACTTTAATTTCGGAAATCGATGTTAAATAAAAAACAAACAATACTGAGAAATTTTCTATATCCCACTTTTTAGTTGCGATACACTTTTAAATAACCAGACTGCCTATTTCTCATGACAATTCCAATTAACCCAAACACTGCTAGGTTACATTCGATTATTATGAAGTTCCTGTGTTTACCTTCCACCTTCCGGCTCCATCATTAGATCAGTTCGATAGTACCTTATAGCCAAACTGCATTTCATGACAATTCTAATTAGCCCAAACACGGCTGGGATGCATTGATTAATTACAGAATTCCGGCACCTAGCTTCCGGCTCCATCATCATCATCAAGTCACTTCGATGATAACATTTTCAACATAACTATTCAGAACCATTTATTTATTTGTATTGTCATAGTCGCTTAACTATCTTCAATGTGATATCTATTTGAGGATGAAGTTCCGTTGGCCATTTCTGGTCTTCTTCATCAGTTCCACTTCACCAAATGTTAATTTTTGTCTGTAAATGCTTAAGTTTTCGATGAAATGTTGTGTAGGTGGGGTCCATTGTATTTTCAATCCCATGTACGTATTTGGATTTCGTCGCTGCAGCCAGCGCTGCGCTCAAGACTGTTTTCTTAAAGAATAGCACTGCTGAACTGTGAAAGAGTTAGAGCTTTATAGAGTGTATAGTTCCATCTCTCTTTCTCGCTTGCACGACTGTCATTTTAATATTTTCTGGGAAGGACCGTGACGCGCTACAGAAACGTGACAGCGATAGCAGTATCCTAAAATATTAAAATTAAAAATATCTTAACATTATAGTGCAGATGTAACAATTAATATTTTTAGAGTTAGGTATAAAATTGTGTTAGCTATGGTTGACTCGGCTCTTGAATTTTCCAATTAATGTACAACATAATATTCATACTTTCATCGCAATTTTTGAGAAGACTGAAAATTTTTTGGGATAGGGGATGAAGTAGTTAGATAGGATTTTTATTAAGGTGGTAAATAATCTAATGACTTCTCCTGCTCTAGTGTGGAGCAAGAAGACATGCCAAATTTTTGATTGACGAAAACCATACCTGTATCCTTCAGTTACCCTTTGATCACAGGTTTCTCTTTCAGAAATTCCCCGCGATCCTAGCGGGTATCGACCCGTCTACGTCATAAGCTACGATTCGGGCTCGGTCCGGACGGCTACTGAACAGCGAGCTACCCATTGCTCATCGTCCGCAAGCCCGCGCCTGTCATGGTTGGTAGTCGGTGTCGCGGTAGCTGAGGCGAAAGGATGTCCGATTTCTCACGCGTCCGGCCGTCCGTCACTGCTTCGCAAAGGCGGCGGCTTCTCAGTCTCGATCCGGACTATGACCTGAACCAGGACCCAGTGCGAGAGGTCGCCACCACCGATCTTCTTCACGAAGACACGGCTGTGCTCCACCAGAGTGATTTGATAGGGTGGTGCAAATAGTTGTGAAATAAATAAATATCTGTAGACTCATCTCTTTTCTAGCCATTTCATCTTCCATATAGTCCATCCATTATAGTCCTCTTGCGCACAAAATTTGAAACCTAACTAGCCTTGGACTTCTAGAAATCTGTGTAAATGAGGTCATTTATAAGCAAGCTCGCGAGTCCTCCTGCCAGATTAAACAGTTTTCAAGCCATGACGGTTAAAAAGTACCAATTACTTCTAGTCTGTTTAAAATAAACGTGCCCAGACTTAGTTCTGTGTGTAATGTCTAAGACAATTGGGTGGTTTTTGTTTATTTTTGTACAATATTTTGTTGGTACTAAATATAAAAAGCCTGGTAAGTGCGAATCGGACTCGTGCACTCAGGGGTCTGTACAAACTTACCTATGAAAACAGTTCAATTCCCGAATCGAGTTACGAAGATTGCTCCAAATCGCAAAAAAACAGTTTTTTTGTGACCTAACTACAAATTTACAGTTTTCTGATTTTTTCCTAGTTGTGCTATGAGACCTTGCTTCATAACAAATTTCAAGATTCTAGGTTAACGAGAAGTGCCCTATGAATTTTGATTTCCTTGAGAGTGTCAAAACATACGTTTTTGCGACATAAACGGGCGGCCGTTTTTTTTATTTTCATTAGCCCAAAAATTTATTTTTTCACAGTTTCAAGGGACCGCAGACCTGAGTATATGGTGATGAGTATTTAATTTCAACTTCAAACAAAACAACAAAAACCTTCACGCGTTCCCAAGATAAAGGGTCTTGACAGACAGACTGACGGACGGACAACAAAGAGATCCTATAAGAGTTCCGTTTTTTCCTTTTGAGGTACGGAACCCTAAACATGAGTCAAGTGCCTAATTATGGTTTGATGATGGTGATGAAATCAGAATTGTCTACAAGGAATATAATAGCCTTCAGTAATAACGATTCTAAGCTCTAACTGCCTGTCTATATATTATATATTTAAGTCAGCCTTCCATACAACAAGCGTGACTTTTTTGTCGTTTTTTATTACGGACGGAACGGAACCCTTCGTGCGCGAGTCTCTTCTCGCTCCGCTTACAGCGAGTGATAAAAAAAAAAAATCACTAAAGCCTATGAAACATCATCAATATGCCAATCACTTACAGCTCTGCCCACCTACATATATACGAATACATGGAAAAGATACATAAATACAGTTCCAGTTACATTTAGTGCGCTGCATATTTTATAAGTACATCCATCTGCTCAAACGGAATACTAAATCTGGGTAATGAAACTGACAAAGTGATATTTGAAAGCCAATCCGGATTTCACGTATTTGAATTTGAAAATTTAAAATGTAAATCTGTGTTTTTGAGGGTTTTTTTTTTAATGTTGTTGGTGTTATAGTCCGAACATGTTGCAAAGGGATTTAGATAATTTTTTTTTTAAGTCGGCCGCCAGCCTGGCACCAACCCTCCTTGAAAATGCTTTTGTTGGTAGTTTACCCGACACCAGGGAGACGGAGACCAAAGAAAAGATGGACGGAATGTGTGAAGAGTGATATAAAAGAAAAGGAAGTTAGTGATAGTATGACGAGTGACAGGGCAGAATGGAAGAAAAAAACGTGTTTCGTCAACCCCAAATAACACGGGACAAAGGCAGGAGGGTGATGATGACTCTTCGCTTAAGTGGCAGTGGGCAGGGCATAACATATGAGTATGGTCTGTGAGGCTGAAAGGTTTAGGAGTGGCGACCAATCATATTTTAATTAACATACAACTTGACACTGATCAGCAAAATGTAACCAACTTAAGAACGGCAGCGATCTCTCGCGCCGGGCCTTGGTTCAGGCCATGGTCCGGAGCGAGGAGGAGTGGTAGGCGGTCGCCTCCTTCTGCGATTCCGTAATGCTAGCGAAGGAGGCGGCCGATCGCGTGAGGCAACGGTCCTTACGCTCCAACCGCCGCCGCCGGGATTCCGATCCCGATTTCCGGTCACCGTAGGCGCGGGCTTGCGGACGGTGAGCAATGGGTGGCTTGCCGTCCGACCGTCCGGTAATCGGACCGAGCCCAAGTCGTCGACGGCGCGTACTACTCCACGCGCGCCTCAAAGAGATGTCAGCAAATCGTAGGGGCCCAGCAGGGTCGAAGCCTACTGGGGCCACGGGTAGTGTGATAGCGAAACTCGGGGCCCTGGGACGAAGGCAACGAAGGAACAAGAGTGGGTTTTTATTCAATAAAAGTCGGACACTATCTCCCGCTCCGCCCAAGAGCTGGTTTTGTCATAAGATGATTTTCCCACCAAATAAAAAAAAAACAACTTAAGAAAATTTGAATTTTGCGAGCTAACTTGAATCATCCTAAGCCATTGCTCTTGGCTCTTGTTTAGACATTTTTGTGTAGACCTTTCACAGTATTTACGGATATTCAGAAACCGTAGGCGCGGGCTTGCGGACGGTGCGTACTTTACCTCGCGTGTCTCAAGGAGATGTCAGCAAACCGTAGGGGCCCAGCAGGATCGAAGCCTACTGGGGCCAAGGGTCTAATTCTGAAAGGAAGACTCGGCCCAGGTACGAATGGCAACGAAGGAACATGAGTGGGTTTTTAATCAGTAAAACTCTGACATTATCTACCGCCCCGCTCAAGAGCGGGGGATGTCATTGGATCATATTCCCTAAGAAAAAAAAAACAATACTAGTCTGACCAAGGCGTATGGTGTTGCCCAAATACTGGGTTGTAGAGCATAGGTAGTTGTTCCATATAAAATACTGATCCCAATATAGTTGGGAAAAGGCTGAGCAGACAGAAAGGAAAAAGTGAATAAATAAGTCGTGGATTTAAAAGTAACAAAATTTTATTTTAGCTATCTTCCTGCCTTCCTGTCTATTTGTCTTCCCGTCTTACTTCTCCCGTCTTACTTCAACTGTCTTAATGTCTTTCTGTTTTTCTGTCTTCCTGTCTTCCTGTATTCCTGTCTACCTGTAGTCCTGTCGTCCTGTCTTCCTGTCTTCATGTCTTCCCATCTTCCAGTCTTCCAGTCTTCCTGTCTTCCTGTCTTCCTGTCTTCCTGTCTTCCTGTCTTCTTGTCTTCCAGTCTTCCTGTCTTCCTGTCTTCCTGACTTCCTGTCTTCCTGTCTTCCTGTCTTCCTGTCTTCCTGTCTTCCTGTCTTACTGTCTTCCTGTCTTCCTGTCTTCCTGTCTTCCTGTCTTCCTGTCTTCCTATCTTCCTGTCTTCTTGTCTTCCTGCCTTCCTGTCTTCCTATCTTCTTGTCTTTCTGTCTTTCTGTCTTCCTGTCTTCTTGTCTTCCTGTCTTTTTGTCTGCCTGTTATCCTGCGTTTCTGTATTCTTGTTGTCCTGGTAACTTGTTCTAAAACAGAGCATTTCCGTGATTGCTCTCCCATGGTTTAGATCAATACCAATCCGTAATAAACTATGCTTGTATTTCAAACATAGATGAATCAAGTTCAAAGCATAACCTCTTTGATTATGAAACTTTGAGTTTGTATTTGCGGTATTCTGTTTCTGTAGCTTGTGATCTTTTGAATGATTTGAAATATTATGAAGACATATGTAGAGATACGTAATTTGAGTAACATAGTTTCATCATTATCATTAGTCTCTTAGCGATATTAATTTGTGTTCGACTCAACATGGCGTCTACTACTTACTTCTACTTATTTAATGTCCTATGTCCCCTAGATGGTATAGAGGGCAACCTAAATCGTGAAAGGTCTCGAGTTTTATGTACCAACTCGCTCTTTTTTTTTAATTGATATTAACTAGTGCTTGACTGCAATCCCACCTGATGGTAAGCAGAGATGCAATCATTGATGGT
The DNA here is from genome assembly GCA_949316375.1 of Mythimna vitellina. NCBI lineage: Eukaryota > Metazoa > Arthropoda > Insecta > Lepidoptera > Noctuidae > Mythimna > Mythimna vitellina. The sequence goes on along the minus strand of OX438708.1, from coordinate 4,322,316 downwards.
GATGCGCACTAGTTTATTAAGAGCCTATTCACTCTAGCCTTGAAGACACCTAAATTATAGTTGGCCGGAAAGACCGCAGCAGGCAAATTGTTCCAGTCCTTCGATGTACGCGGTATAAATGACGAAGTGAAACGCTTAGTCCGGACCGTTGAAGTTTCAACAATATAAGGGTGGATACTCGCCGCTCTACGTCATTCCGATGCTCATTGATTCATTTTTTCCGGCCATTAAAACCAGACACAAAATTTTCCTTACGATATTTTTCTCGTTTATTTTATTTACAGACGCATCATCTACTTCTAAACTCACATTTACAGTATCCTCTTCAAAACGGAAAAACTCATTTACTTCAAAATTACTTTTAACATCATTTGCTTTCACGACAAAGAAAAACCTACCTACACCATTAGTCCCATAAAACACAAAACACATTGTAGACCCAAAAACACGAGTAAAACTCCATTCTAAACAAAATAAAACAACTTTTTTATGTTCCAAAAACACTTTAACTTCTAAAGTACTGTTGCCGAACTTGGCTGTCAAAATAGGTGTTCATATAATGAGACGAGGACCGCGGTACAGTCGACGGCAGATGTAAGGGAGCAAGTTGTAAATTCAAATAATTCTGCCTTATAGGAGGCATTTAATATATACCATATTCTAGCAAATAAATATTTTGATTGATTGATTGATATGTATAAAAAGTATTCAATTTATTGTATGCGATTCGCGAACGTTGTCGCTTACACTGGGCCTCATCAGAAGGCTTAAAGTTCCGAAGGCTCAGAGTTTACTTGCGTGATCGAATCAGAAATGAAGGTATCTTCAGGAGAACCAAGGTTGCCGACATAGCACGAAGAATCGCCAAACTTAAGTGGCAATGGGCAGGGCACATTGCTCGCAGAACAGATTGCCGTTGAGGCCGAAAGGTTCTGGAGTGGCGACCACGTACCGGAAGACACAGTGTTGGAAGGCCCCTTACAAGGTGAACCGATGGTGGACGACCTGGTGAAGGTTGCGGGAACCCGATGGATGTGAGACGAACAGGACCGTTCATTGTGACGACATTTGGGGGAGGCCTATGTCCAGCAGTGGACGTCTGTCGGCTGAAATGATGTATGCAATTGTAATTTGAAAAAAATACTTAACATTTTAAATTAAATTTAATTTAATATTTTATGCCCAATTTCAGGATCCTGGGTGAACAGGAAGTAACCTATAAATTTAGATTCCCTTGAGAGTGTCGAAATGTAAGTTTTTTGCGACATAAACGGCCGTATCTTTTTTTTTCGTTAACTTCGAATATTTTTTATAGCTTTATGAGATTGCACAGCTGAGTATATGATAATAATAATACTATTTTTATATTTATAAATGTTTTTTTTTTGACTTGGCTTAAAAAATATTTTAAAATGTAATTTATATGTATATACCTGCAATAATAATAAAGGATATAATAATAAATGTTATAAAGACACTGCATATTACATGTTAAGCACAACAATTAAAACATCACAATATTTTTAAGACTAAACAACATTTAGTACAATAAATAAAGTATATAAAGTAACCGCGTACATCCAAGGACTGGAACAATTTGCCTGCTGCGGTCTTTCCGTCCAACTATAGTTTAGGTGTCTTCAAGGCTAGAGTGAATAGGCTCTTAATAAACTAGTGGGCCTCACCATCAATGATTACATTACTGTTTACCATCAGATGGGATCGCAGTCAAGCACTGGTATTTATCAACTAAAAAAAAAAAGTAGACCTAGACCCCACACTAGGATACCCTATTTCTTGAGATCTAGTTTCTTTTTTGTCTTTCATGACACAGAATATAAGGTGTTAAAAAATTAACTTTAAGAATTTCGAGAGGACATTGTAAAAAAAAAATCAGCTACTCCATACATTTTGACGAGTCATACGAACATAAGCGTAGGGAACAGCCGATTTTTTTTTCGCGATTTCAGGTTTGGTCCCATAGTAAAAGTTGTTCATAATGAGGAGTACAATGTCCCCTCGAAATTCTTAAAGTTAATTTTTTAACACCTTATATAAGTAAAAGAGTTCACTAATGGAATCATGCATGATGACGATGATGATGTTTGGTGAGACGCTAATAGAAAAGTAATTTAGACAACTAACTCCCCTGAACTGCTCAGCTGCTTTTGATGCTGACTGTATGTATATTAAAACTTTTCTTGTTATACCTGCATTGTGTAAACAGTCTATTGTAGGTAGAAGTTCGAGAGCTTGTTCTGAAGGGTCAACGGTATGAGTATGTATTGTGAGCACCAAGGATCTATATGGATTAGATCTAATAATATAATAATATATATATATTTTTAGGAATCAGAAGTGCTGATATTTAAAAATAAATACTACGTGACACAACAAAATAAAGAAGTCTTTGCTTTAAATTAAAATAACAAAATAACAATAATTCTAATTAATCTAATTAAGTACAAATCAGTGTAAGTCTCACGGCCCTTGAATGATTTTTCCGCCACGCCATGACACCCGTCAAAAACGCGAGGGAAAATAGTGCGCGCACCGCTTCCATAGACTATTCGCTGTCATTCCTTCCTTCCATCCTAACAATACATATTCCTCATCTATCACACAACGCCGTCTAGTCTCAAGCTAAGCAGAGCTTGTGTTATGAGTACTAGCCAACTGATGAACATACTTATATATTTCCAAATACATACATATTATTGATGAATTACGCCCAGACACAGAACATATGGACGTGCTCATCACACAAACATTTATCCTGGGTGGGTATCGAATCCCTGATCTCTGGCATAGCAGTCAGAGTCACTAACCACAAGACCAACAGGCCAGTCAGTCAATCTATACAACATATAACTAAAATTATCATACATATACAAGGAGCAGTTTTGAATCTGCGAAAAAATTCAAGATACAATTATGTTAGTGATTCTTAAACCGAATCAACAATAAAATGGTTAAAATACTCGTAACTAGCTGAATCTGGTTTGACTGTAAGTTGATTCCAAGAAAGTGGGGAAAAGTCTAAACAGTCTCTTAGTGAAAGATTTGAATTATTACTTTAATTGTTACGATAGATGTAACGGAAGTGTTTATAAAAGAACCGAATACGGAAAAGTTTTTAAATTTACATGCGTCAGAAGCGTCAAATGAAATTAAAACGAATAATCAACTCGGATAAGTTAAACACGAAACAAAACAAGAAGTGAAAGAGTAATCGACAGAAGGCACGGAGGGAAGATGGTTGGATGGTTGGTGGTTTGTGCGACAAACATACAACTTGCTTGAACTTGAACCAAAATAGGAATCGAAATTGCAAAATCAATCGTAAGTTTCGACCTTTTGGATTTGAAATCGAACCTTCCTTACATCTCTGGTGACGTTCATAGTAACGTAACAATACTAAATAGTCCTCTAATTTTCTTGACTTTATGCCAAATAACAATGAATTTCTATTAAAATCCCATATTAATCATCAAACGAAGCCATTTCTTAGCGCACTCTCTCCATTTCAATTTTCAGTTCCCTTCATGCAAAAACTGGTTTTACGTTTACATCTCAAATAACATTTAGGTCACGAAATTTAAAGATATATATTTTTGCTGAAACATTTTGTTCAGTGGCTGAAAACGTCGGAGAAATTCTTCCGCACGTCTTGTTCTGATCCACGTAGTAGGATTGGCAGAGGGTGGGCTTCATACAACGAATGAAAGCAGGTGCACGCACACATTGACGCATAACTTCGGCAATATCAAACAAATGCCGATCGCGGGCGCGTGCACTTTTACTATCGCGGCGGTAAGTCCCTTTGAGGAGCAGTTACAAACGCGCCGCGGCGTTCTCACTTTCTGCCTGTTGTAGGTCCTCACAGGCACGGTTGTTTTGAGAGGTTTTTGTTTTGGATTCGGCAGGAAGACACGCTTGGGTGTTATCATTGTGTGTGCGAATTATATGGTGACAGAAAACATTCTCACGCCTCAGACGCTGTAGGAGACGTTCCGAGTATCGGGAATCGCAGGACGATTCCCGGCTACTACAGTCGCGGGTTTGCGGACAGCGAGCAACGGGTGACTCATCGTCAAGGCGATGTGTTCCACACGTGTCCCAAAGATATACCAATAACCTATCTATTTAGGTATGGTTCCCGCACTTGGACCATTGTACGTGGGCCATGGCGGCCATTACCTTAGGTGGGCTCATTCCAACCAGCCCTCCTTTCTCCAAAAACAGATTAGGCCTCTTAGGTTTTTCAGAGCATCAGTAAGGGAGTTCAGGGATCCTAAGGTTCGTGTACGTTTTTCAGTTACGCCTGTGCAGTCTAGGAGCACATGTGCAATCGCCTCTTCCCCCTCCAAACATGGTCTGCACAGGAGACTGTCTGTGATGCCTATTGTGTGGAGGTGCTTATTCAGCGTGCAGTGTCCGGTGATGGTCCCCGTCCCAGGCCGCCTCTGTCCAGTCTTATGAGTTTCTTGGTAAGGGCTATATTGAGATGTGGCAGGGCCTCCTTGGCCTGCCTGCATCCTGGTGTCGAGGACCACCAGCGCTCTGCTTGTATATGCATGTGTTCACGTAGCCAACTACGTAGCTGACCAAAGGGGACCGGCACAATTGGTTTGAGCCTGAAGGCCATCGCTCCAGATCCTATCCTGGCCAGTTCGTCCACCGCGTCGTTGCCCAGTGAGCCGCTATGACCTTTAATCTACTGTAGTGACACAGTATTGCGTTATGCTAATAATATTGTTGTATGAAACTAACCTTCTGTTTCACTATTCCGTATCCTAACGCATTTGATAGGAAAAATACGGTGAAGATAATATGAAAACCATTTTGAGCACCACCTACCGGTTTTTACCTTGATGCACTAATGAAGATAGTTTTAAAAGTATCTCTGTGTGTAATGTATATTACAGCAATGATCTTAAAGCTAAAAGAAGGGATGAATGTGAGGGAAGTAATTAGGTATATGTTTTTGAGAATGAAATATTAATAAATGAATACAGACATGATTTTTTGTCGTTATATCGAAGCTTGTTTTTTAAACCCCATCTATAAGCTTCATTCAGGGAGATGTCAGCAAATCGCAAGGGGCCCAGCAGGGTCAAAGCTTACTGGGGCCATGGGTAGTGTGAAAATGAAACCCGGGGCCCTGGGATGAAGGCAACGAAGGAACAGGAGTGGGTTTTTGGTCAGTAAAAGTCTGACACTATTTCCCATCCGCCCAAGAGCGGGATTTGTCATTAGATGATTTTCCCACCTACAAAAAAAATCTACAAGCTTCATGATAATAATTAAATTATTTTTTGTGATATATATGTAAAATTGTTGAATATTAATATTTTCACTTATTCCTGGGACTTAGGCCTTCTCTAAGAGAGGGAATGGGGCGTTATCCACCACGCGGGCTTAGTGCGGGTAAGTGGATGTCACATATTTTCGAATTTTGTTCTAAGACACGCTGGTTACCTTCATCGTTATGAGAGCAGTGGTAATAAAATATGTTACACAAAATAAAGCGCAAACCTGGGTTTGAACTCGCGACGTGAGACTCATAAATTGAGGCCGTTAACAGTGTTCCGATATAAATAAAACCCTGGCTAAAAACAACTCATGTTCCTTCGCCATGGTCGCAAGAGTAAGAGAACTTATATCCTTACACCGCAGCCACCGTGACAGGACGCCCTGAGCATCGGGAGTCACAAAGCAATCTCCGGCCAACGTAGGTGCGGGATTGCGGATGACGAGCAACGTAGCTCGCCGTCCGACCATCTGGTATGGACCGAGCCCAGTCGTTGACGGTGCATAGTGTTCCACGTGTGCCTCAAAAAGATGAGATGATGCCCACTAAGGCCATGGGGAATTTCTGAAAAGTGAACCCGTGGTCCGAGAACGCAAAGAGCAACTGAAGGTGAATAGGAACACACGCACGAAGAGTAATTAGATGATTTCCCACCGTAGGCGCAGGCTTGCGGACGGCGAGCAATGGGTGGCCCGCCGTCCCACCGTCCGGTAACCGTCAGGACCGAGCCCAAAAGGAAGTACTGTTCCACGCGCTTCTCAAGGAGATGTCAGCAAATCGTAGGGGCCCAGCAAGGTCGAAGCCTACTGGGGCCACGGGTAGTGTGAAAGTGAAACCTGGGGCCCTGGGACGAAGGCAAAGAAGGAACAGGAGTGGGTTTTAGTCAGTGAAAATCTCGCTCCAAGAAGTCACTGAATGATAGCTCACCTAAAAAAAAATGTATCCTTATTAAAAAGTTCAGCGTTCGCACATTTATGACTACTAAACCATCAAAACAGTAAAAAAAAAAAGAAACCCGGGGCCCTGGGACGAAGGCAAAGAAGGAACAAGAGTGGATTTTTAGTCAGTAAAAGTCTGACACATCTCCCGTCCGCTCAAGGGCGGGATTTGTCATTAGATGATTTTCCCAACCAATAAAAAAAAAACTGCCAAAAAAAACCCCGTGTTTTTTTAGTTGCCTTTTGCGTTCCAAGGCCACGCCTAAGCCTTGGCCCCATTACCACGCCTACGCTATTCCCTTTAGTCTACTGCAGCATTAGTATGGTAACAAAATAATACAGCTTTGTTCTTCTCGTTGACCTAAAATGTGATTTGTGTTAGATGTTATGAGCAGTAGTTTAATGCTTTCATAAACCAGCAGTCAGGAAAATTACTCCACCGAGCTTGTTGATTATGAAATACGACAGTAGTTTTGCGAGTCATAATTTCTGTGTGGTTTATAGTGTTGGGGGTGACATGGAATGTTTATGGGGCTTTGTTCATTGAGTACTGTTCGACCTACGAGCTTTCAGTTGTCGAGCAGGTACATAAGTTACTTCTAGATAAGCAAGCCTTATTCATTAATTCAAACCCAGCCAAGCGTATCACTTTATGTAATTTATTTCATCACCACTGCTCTTAAAACGGTGAAGAAAAACATCGTGAGGAAACCAGCATGTCCTAGAACCAAACATTCGAAGACATGTGACATACACCAACCCGCTCTGGGCCCGCGTGGTGGATTACGGCCCATTCCCTCTCCTAGAGAGGAGGCCTGCGTCCCAGCAGTGGGAACATTATAAGGCCGACTATGCTATGCTATGGTATTGATTAATTTAGTCAGGCAAAATTGTATTGTATTGAAGATATTCGCAGGAGAACCGACATAGCGCGAAGAATCGCCAAACTTAAGAGGCAATGGGCAGGGTACATTGCTCGCAGAACAGATGGCCGTTGGGGCCGAAAGGTTTTGGAGTGGCGACCGCGTACCGGTAGACGCAGTGTTGGAAGGCCCCCTACAAGGTGGACTGATGACCTGGTGAAGGTTGCGGGAATCCGATGGATGCGGGACGCACAGGACCGTTCTTTGTGGCGACATTTGGGGGAGGCCTATGTCCAGCAGTGGACGTCTGTTGACTGAAATGATGATGATGATGAAAATTGTATTTGTTTATTCACACATATAATAAACGGACAAGAAAATATCAACAAAAAAAAAAGAACAAAGAAATTTCTCCAGCATAATATCTGCGAGTAAGCACAAAGACCAAACAAAAAAACAGTTCACTTCTGACAAAAAAAAATAGTTTAATTACACACTCATTAAAATCATTAACATGACCGTTTAACATACACATAACATAGGTCGTTTGACTGGCCTGTTGTTCTAGCGGTTAGTGGCCTTGACTGGTTATGCTTGAGGTCGTGGGTTCGTTTCCCAATCAGGAAAAAATTTTGTGTGATGAGCACGATCATTTGTTCTTTATCTGGGTGTAATTTATCTATAATATGTATGTATTTAGAAATATATAAGTATGTTTATCAGTTGTCTAGTACTCATAACACAAGCTCTGCTTAGCTTGGGACTAGACGGCGTTGTGTGATAGTTGTGGCATATTATTATTATATTATATAAGTTACTTCTAGATAAGCAAGCCTTGTTGATCTAATTTACTTTAGGCAAAATTATATTTGTTTACCTATATATAAAGGGTAGAAAATGACTGACTGACATATCAACGCACAGCCGAAACTACTAGGACTAGAATCGTGAAATTTTGCACAAGGTTTTCTTTTATAACGTAAGTGAGCACTAAGAGTGGTTTTCCCAAAATTCACCCCTTAAGGGGTTGAAAACGGGGGTCCAAAGTTTCTATTGAGAAACCTTCTTTTCCGCGGGCAAAGCCGCTGGCAGAAGCTAGTTCACACATATCATCATCATCTTCCTGCCCTTATCCCGTGTTATTTGGGGTCGGCGCAACACGTTTTTTTCATCCACTCTGCCCTGTTACTCGTCATGCTATCACTAACTTCCTTTTCTTTCATATCACTCTTCACACAATCCATCCATCTTTTCTTTGGTCTCCCTCTTCCTCTCCATCCATCCACATGTAAACTCATAACTCTTTTAGTAACATGCGTTTCATCCCTCCTCTTCACATGACCATACCAAGACAAACGATTCCCTTTCAACTTTTCAGTCACTGGCGCCACTTTCAAACTTCCCCTAGCTAGTTCGAAGTTAGAAGCTAGTTCACACATATAATAAACAGAAAAGAAAATATCAACAGAAAAATAAAGATACGAAAGAATGAAGAAACCTCTCTAGCATATCTGCGAGTAAGCATAAAGAGCAGATCTGACGAAAAAAAAATAGTTTAATTACATACTCATTAAAATCAGTAACATGGCCGTTTAACATACAGAAGAGCTAAAATATGTAATTTTAATAAAACCTTGACGTTAGAGAGTTAAGGTAATTTTTAACGAGTATAGTTGTGTGAATACATACATGTCGTGAATCAAATATTAAGAGCAGTAGTAGCCGACTGGTAACGGTCCCGACTTACGAGTTGTAGACCCAGCCAGGCGCATTACTTTCTGTAATTTATTTCATCACCACTGCTCTCAAAACGGTGAAGGAAAACATCGTGAGGAAACCGGCATGACCTAGAACCAAAAATTCGAAGACATGTGACATTCACCACCCCGCACTGGGCTCACGTGGTGGATTACGGCCCATTCCCTCTCCTAGAGAAGAGGCCAGAGTCCCAACAGTGGGAACATTAAAAAGCTGATTATGCTTATGCTTATACATGTCGTTACCGCAAATATGATTTTTGTTGCCATACTGTTCGATACTGAAATGCAAATTGCAAAAGCTTTCGAAGATCGAGAATCTTAGCAAAGACGATACTTCATGCCGGAATAGCTCAACCTTAATCAAGCGCAAGTCCAATCGTGTATGGAGTACTGCCCCCCTAGCCAAGTTACAATCGTTTCGTTCGCGCCGAACGCCTCAAGTAGGCCACGCCTCCGATTCCTTTGTTCTGACCACGTGACTCAGCGTTGAGATGACGTCAGAACAAAGGAATCGGAGGCGTGGCCTACTCGAGGCGCTCGGCGCGAACTATACGATTGTAACTTGACTAGGGGGGCTGGTCTCATCTCGGGATGGGGCTGCCAAATACCAGTTTGATGCGCTAGACTCGTTCTAGAGTCGATTAAGGAGCAAGCCAAGAAGATCATCGGCAATGATGCACTTGTCGAGTCAAAACTCCAGTCTTGAGCATCGACCGAGTTGGTAGCCTGACAGTTTTCTATCCTTTATATATCAACGAGTGTGCGTTGGAATTGCACAATTTAAATCTGTCAAGTTCGTTCCATAATCGGATCACTAGACGAACGACGCTACGCTAACAATAGGTACATGGTGGACATCCCACCCATACATACAAAGGAATTTTTTACCTAGGTGTTTTAAAGCCACGAGTGAATAGGTTACTTCTAGACTAGCGTACTCCAACGTTAGCCACATCATCGCATACCATCAGGTGAGATAGTGGTCAAAAGCGAGCTTATGCATAATAAAAAAACTAGGCAAATGCGAGTCGGACTCGCGCACTGAGAGTTCCGTACAAACTTACGAATGTAAATAGTTCAATTCCCGAATGGAGTCTCGAAGATTTTTTCGAATCGCAAAAAAAAAAATTGTTGTGATCTAACAACAAATTTACAGTTTTTAGATTTACTCCTATATTTGTGCTATAAGACCTTGCAATATGCAAAATTTCAGGATTCTGGGTCAACGAAAGGTAACCTATGAATTTTGATTTCCTTGAGATTGTCGAAATATACGTTTTTGGCGACATATACGGCCGCATCTTATTTTTTCGTTAACTCATAAGTTTAATTTTTTCACAGCTTCAAAGGATCGCAGATCTAAGTAAATGGTTTTAATTTGAACACGTTACTTTCACGCGTTCCCGAGATAATGGGTCTTGAAAGATAGACATACAGACAGACAGACAGGCAGACAGACATACAGACAGACAGACAGACAAACAGACAGACAGATGGACGGACAGACAGATAACAAAGTAATCCTATGAGGGTCCCGTTTTTCCTTTTTGTGGTACGGAACTCCAAAAAATAATAATAATAAATTCTAAAAAAAATAACTTTTAGTAATAGGAAAGTTACAGGCTGATCATGCTACAAAGCTCAATTTAAATGCTTGTCAAAACATATCAACAACTTAGTCCCTAACATAAATCAACAAACTTTTACCCGAAAAGCCAAAATGTCTGGTCAAACCATAATTTGGTAAACCCAGTCCACATTCCTATTTAAAATTAGCATCTAAAACTGTAGAGGCATCAGATTCACTTGCGTAACTCATAACAACATATTAGGCCCCTCGCCCACGGCGACTTTTTATAGCGATGCTGTAGCGCGTTCGCATCGATACAGTCGCGATGTTTTGTAGCATCGCTACAAAAAGTCACCGCGGGCGAGGGGCCTTAGGTTTTTCTGTTGGTTTTCAAGTAGTTTATTCCAGTCCACATTCCTATTTAAAATTAGCATCGAAAACCGTAGAGGCATCAGTATCGCTTGCATAACTCAGAACAACATGTCATTGTTATGCCCCTTGCCCACGCCGACTTTTTGTAGCGATGCTGTCGCGCGTTTCGTAAACGCGTGCCAGCATCGCTACTAACGCGCGTGTGAGTCGCATTTGCAAGCGCTATAGAAAAGATGCCAACACGCTGCTAACGCGCTACAGCATCGCTACAGAAAGTCGCCGTGGGCGAGGGGCCTTACGTTTAAAAAATACGGTGCTCGCAATTATTTTGGACTACATCCCAGGGTTTCGCTTGCTTGACTTTTAAATTGCGTCCGTCAGTTTGTAGTTCGCTTTAGCTAGATTTTGGGAACAAAATTACGTATTTACGTTTTTCCGTTGGTTTTTAAGTGGTTTATTTTTTAGTACGTTCATTATTTTCGTGGTTTTTGAACTGGTTATGTTGAATTAAATATTACATTAAAATTGTTATGTTGTCCCAATATACCAATGGTTAAGGCACCCGCCTCTCATATATGAGGTTTTCGACGACTTGGGCTCAGTCCGGACGGGTACCGAACGGTCGGACGGTGGGCTATCCATTGCTCGCCGTCCGCAAGCCCGCGCCTACGGTGGCCGGAAATCGGGATCGGAATCCCGGCGGCGCTTGGGGCGTGAGGACCGTTGCCTCACGCGATCAGCCGCCTTCTTTGCTAGCATTACTGCTTCGCAGAAGGAGGCAACCACCTGCCACTCCTCCTCGCTCCGAACCATGGCCTGTACCAAGGCCCGGCGCGAAAGATTGCCGCCGTCGATCGCCCCCATGAGGACACGGCGTTGCGTTGTAGCAACACAGTGGCGACACCCGAGCGACGCTTCCGCACGAATCCGGTGCAGGAACTTTCCGAACTTACCGTGTTCGGTGAGAACCTGCGTCATGCGGAAGGTGAGGACGCCGTGAGGTCTTTCCAACCACGCCTCAAAGAGGGGTCTTACCACCATAATTGTGACGTGCCCACTCATGTATGAGGTTGAGGATTCGAACCGGGCATTGCTCTGTTTTTTTTTTAACAAACGAGTACTAAGTATATCTCTCGAAAAATACCGATATTAATAGAATGAGATCGGTCATTGGTCGGGGCGGGGCCAACGCCTTTGTTCTTATTTTGAAATTGTTAAGGCCCGTTCATATTGAATACTTCTATTTACTGTAGAGAAAATTAAATTATTATTTTCATGACTTAAATTTGCGTAGTATATTCTATATTCGTAACAAAATTTTCTCGCGTTCGCGTTTCATAATATTTTCATAAATAAATAATCATCATCATCATCATCATTTCAGCCGAAAGACGTCCACTGTTTTACATAGGCCTCCCCCAAATGCCGCCACAATGACCGGTCCTGTGCGTCTCGCATCCATCGGATTCCCGCGACCCTCACCAGGTCATCAGTCCACCTTGTGGGAGGCCTTCCAACGCTGCGTCTTCCAGTACGTGGTCGCCATTCCAGAACCTTTCGTCCCCATCGACCATCTGTTCTGCGAGCAATGTGCCCTGCCCACTGCCACTTAAGTTTGGCGATTCTTCGGGCTATGTCCGTAACCTTGGTAAATAATAATAAAACATTATTGTAATAGTATATATGTATTTTTGGGAATCAGAAATGCAGATATTTTAAAAACAAAAACTACGTGACACAACAAAATAAACAATTCTTTACTTTTAATTAAAAGAACAAAATAAAAATAATTCTAATTAATCTAATTAAGCACAAATCAGTATAAGTCTCACGGCCCTTGAAAGATGTTCCTGCCACGCCAATGACACCCGTCAAAAATGCGAGGGAAAATGGTGCGCCCATCGCTTTCATAGACTCTTCGTTGTCATTGCTTCCTTCCATCCTAACAGTATGTATTATGCACTAGAAGACAAAAATCTAATAATTATTATACACTTCTTGTAATCTTAAAAATTATCGTCATCCTTTGTTAAACTTTCTGCAGTTACATCAATAATAAACTGTTCTAGTATATTTTCTACATGATTGTCGACTCCGTACATTTTTGTTTCAATCTTGGTTATCACATGGTTGACACATGACGGCCATTTTTGTCCATCCACTTTAGCTACTCCTTGTAACAAAAGACTTCGTACTTTAGCTATTTTATTTATTTACTAGCTTTTGGCCGCGACTTTGTCCGCGTAAAGGTCGAAAATGGTTTTATTAGGTTTTTGAGATACGAAAACATGAAATATTATTTATTATCTTCGTCGTGTGTGATAGTCCATTGAATTGTATGGCGAGCGATATTGTATCTTAAGATAAAATATTATAGTATCTTAGCCGTGTGCAGTGCCCCTTAGTGAACTCCACTACGGGTGACGTAACCTACGACAAACTTATTATTTGCGATTGGTACAGTAATCGGGCTCAACTGGCAGCAAAAAAGCTGGGTATCCTCGCTAAGGTCAGGCAGTACTTCACGCCGGAACAGCTGCTCAAACTATATCAAGCACAAGTTCGATCGTGTATAGAGTACTGCTCTCATCTTTGGGATGGATCTGCCCGTTACCAGCTTGATGCACTTGAGGCAATTGAGAGGCGTGCCAGGAGGATCATTGGTAATGATGCACTCGTTGAGTCGAGGCTCCAAAGTCTTGAGCATCGGCGCCGAGTTGCTAGCCTGTCGGTTTTCTACCGGTTGCATTTCGGAGAGTGTGCGTCGGAATTGCATAACCTAATTCCGCCTAGCCCGTTCCATCATCGGACCACCAGACGTACGGCAACGCGCCACCGGTACATGGTGGACATTCCACCTATACGCACAAAGCGTTTTGGGAACACATTCATTGTGCGTACAGCTAAGGAGTGGAATTCCTTGCCGGAATGTGTGTTTCCTGATAGCTACAACCCGGAAATCTTTAAGTCAAGAGTGAATAGGTTACTTCTAGGTAAGTGCGTTCCATCGTCGACCGCCTCATCGCTTTCCATCAGGTGAGATGGCGGTCAAGCGCGAACCTATCCAGAATAAAAAAAAAAAAAAAAAATCGGGTCTAGGGATCGAACCGCAAAATTAGTTTTGTTTTTTATTGTTTATACTTTTCTGGGATAAAAAGTGATAACAGGACATTAAAGAATAATTACACTAAGTTTCGTCGTAATCGAACCGGTAGTTTTTGTGTGATGCCTGAACAAACAGAAAGACAGATAGACAGACAAAAATTTTTTTAATCACATTTTCGGGTATCGGTGTCGGTCTAGTAACAAGGGGGGTGTCGTCATTTATTTTTTTGATATTTTCAACGTACAGAATTTTCACTTCTACAGATTTATTATAAGTATAGATTTTATGACAGGTACTCTCTGCACTTACAGTCGAAACCAACACGTGCAACAGTCATTATTATATTACAATATAATAAATACGATGGTGTGGGTGACAGCTGTCGGATTCATAAAATATAGATGCCTATCCTTTTCTCTCATCTTAAAGATGCATATTTTTGTCCTGCTGTCATGCTGCCCACTGATTTTATGTAAAAGAGACCTTAGAACGGAAGAAGTCACTGAATTGTTTGCTCACCTCGAAAAAAACTTCTTAAATCTTATTCCTGAATCCCCCAATATTCTAGTCTTCAATCAATATTTGTTTATTTATTTAAACTTCATGTACAGTAGTGGTACATAGGCGGACTTAATGCAACAAGGCATTCTCTACCAGTCAACCTTTGGGTTAAAAAGACAACACTGTGGTAGGCAATATCATTTCAATTGTTATCAAAAATCATACACAATAGCATTTTCCTCCTCCCGACTTCAACAATAACTTCACACGTTTCAAACATATCGATGCTCACGTTACGAGGAAGCGATGCGGTCAGAAAGTGAATATCCAATTTACAAGCCCACTGGATCACGTTGAACGGACAGACGGACAAAACAGATATAGAGTTGGTGATGTGGAAAATAACGTGGGAAGGACTGTAATAACCATTTCATATTGTTTGCCTTTTCAGGGTTTTATTTTGAAGGATTCTTTTTGGAAAAGGGTGTGATTTTTATGTCGCTTTGAATTGGGATCTTATCTATTTTTAGGGTTCTATATCCCAATCGATAAAAACGGAATCCTTATAGGATCACTTTGTTGTAGTCTGTCCGTCTTTCGAAAATCTTTTTCTCAGAAATGCGTAGGGATATTTGGCTGAAATTAATAACAAATACGGCAGGTATTTGTTTCCCCTAGCCAAGTTACAAACGTGTCGTGTCGAATTCCGTTCTCCAATCAGTAACGCCACGGTGTCAGCAATTGTAGAAAACGACAAGTTGGTAGCCATGTTGACGCGCCTGAGTCGGCCGCTCGTTCTACAATAACAACAGATGTAGCGTTGAACATTGTAGTGACGATAACAATTCATCATTCTATCATTTTGAATGATGTGAACTTGGTTACGAATTTACTATTCGTTTGTTCTGACCACGTGACTTAACGTTGGGATGATGTCATTCTCATATATTTGATTATTTTGTTTTTTAGACAGTCAAACTAAATCAACATTTCAATAATCAGAGGCATCCCGGCGTCCCCACCTTCCGCCTGACGCAGGTCCTCACCAGACATGGTAAATTCGGGAGCTTTCTGCATCGGATTCAGGCAGAAGAAAGGCGCGGATGTCCTTTTAAGGATTTTATTTTGAAGGATTCTTTTTGGAAAATGTTGTGATTTTTATGACACTTTGAATTAGGATCTCATCAATTTTTAGTGTTCTTTACCTTAGTCGGTAAATACGGAACCCTTATACAATCACTTTGTTTTCGTCTATCCGTCTGGTTTTCTCAAAATTGCGAATGAGCTGAAATTATTAATAAATAAATATTAAAATAAAATAAATTTATTTCAGACTAATTTCAATGTCCATATTATGTTAATGACTGAAACTTAAAACTACGTTAGTATAATATTTAAATGCATTAAAATAGTCAATTAGTTCACAAGACAATAAATTAAGTTAAAATAAATCATTTCAAAAACACAATAATCATATTATTTGTCAAACATAATACAAAAAAAAATAGTTTATAAGACATGCAGTTTTATAAACCTATCCCACACTGGTGACTTTGAGCTATCAGCGATCGTCTTTAGGATTCTGTTACCACTGCCCCTAATTTGACGCTTGAGTGAGGCTGACTTTTTACGCATTATTGCATAAAAGTCATCCACACCCGCGTTCGCAACTTGCCTGAGGCAAATAAATACTCTAGGCTACTAGGTATTTCTTGGAGTAACGAAAAAGTTAAACTTCTAAGTCAAGGCAATCTAAAGCTAGGACCGTGTATGCTCTGTTCAGACGCATCTTTTGATGCTTGCCAAGAAATCAAAACCTATTGGGTCGACCTTCCCGTTGACCTAGAATTCTAATGAAAAGCAAGTTCTCATAGTAAAATGAATGGAAAAGTGTGAATCTGTAATTTTGTAGCTAAATCACAAAAAAAAATACTGGGAAAGTGCGAGTCTGACTAGCGCACTGAGGGTTCCGTTCAAACTTACTTATGAAAACAGTTCATTTCGCGAATTGAGTTACGAAGATTATTCCGAATCGCCAAAAAGGTTTCTTTTTTGTGACCTAACTACAAACAGTTTTCATATACTTGTGCTATGATACCTTGCTTCATGCCAAATTTCGGGATTCTATGTCAACGGAAAGTACCTTATGAAGTTTGATTCCCTTGAGTGTCGAAATATATGTTTTTGCGACATAAACGGCCGTATCTTTTTTTTTTGGTTAACTCAGACCTGAGTATATGGTTTTAATTTAAACTCGATACCTTCACGCGTTCCCGAGATAGAACGTCTTGACAGACAGACAGACGGACAACAAAGTGATCCTAAAGGGGTTCCGTTATTCCTTTTGAGTTACGAAACCCTAAAAATGTGTCCAAACAATTATTTAACGTATTTTGCTAACACAAATTAACTCGAAAGTCTACATTATCCTCTCCCATCTGTTTCCCTCGTATATTCCGGTCCAGTGACTCCCCAACACACTCTTGTACTCTGTCCACTTCTGAGTTAATTCATGTTTTTTTCAGATTGCAGAGCATTATTTTTGTGTTGTGATTTTTCAACAGTGATGTTGTAGAACGAAAGATAAAATTTTTTGATGGTCACAAAAACGTGTTTCAAATATTTACCATCTAATAATGTGAATCTATACTATATAAACTAATATTATAGCAAGGTAAGATTAGATTCATTAGAAAGATACGTCTACACCGAGTAACATAGCCTATATTATTTTCAAAAAAAAAATTGAAACCCTTACCTAAATAGAAACAATGTAACCCAAGGTATGTTGCCTATAAAATTCGTTAATTTAGCACGTGGGCGTGGAGCAGCGATGAGCTAAGTGAAGCGGTTGTAATCAGTTAACTCTTGTGGTGCGATGACATCACGCGCACTTAAGACATAGCTGCCGCGTCGCGTTAAAATTGCGTAAGCTACAGCAGATCGCGTAGCTATTGCAATCACATTAACGATGCATCAGCTTCAATAGAAACACATACCAATTTTGCACTGCTTTTCTCCGCTCCTAAACGCATCTGATTCCTCCTTTTCCCTCTCAAGTGAACAGAACCGAGAAACACAGAGAAACTGTATTCATTTCCCGCCAACCGCACGCCATCTTAACCGCAGGAGCCACGTTACCGAACAACACAACAGTGTGGCAACGCGTGCTACGGAAACAAGTCACTAGAGCGATATTACGTCAGCTATGACGTCATAACTTAGTACACATGTAGCTAGAACGTTCTATTGGTATTACAATTTTAGTTACACAAACATAATTTTGATTTATTCCGTTCTAATACCAAAAAATAATTACCACTTGTATTTTTTTTAAATCATATTTATTTTCTATTCCGAACGAATACCAATTTGAATTTGGTACAGACTGCTCAGTCAAGCAAAATCAAAATATTTTTTAACTAAGATTCCAAACTAATACCAGTGCTATTAGTTGTTGGTATTAAAGTGGAAAAAATCATAATTTTGGACATATAACAGGAATTTTGTGATAGCAGGCTTATAATGAAAAAAAGTATAATTACTCATTGTTATCATCATTTCAGATGAAATACATCCACACATGGATATAGGTCGCCCCCAAGTGTTGCCTCAACGAACGGTCCCGTGCGTCTCGCATCCATCGGATTCCCACGACCCTCAGGTCAGTTTCGGTACGCGGAAGCAGGCAATGGAGGCCTTCTAACACTGCGTCTTCAAGTACGTGGTCGCCACTCCAGATTCTTACGGCCCCAACGACCATCAGCAATCTGGGCATCTGTGAGCAATGTGCCCTGCCCACTGCCACTTAAGTTTAGCGATTCTTCTGGCTGTATCTGTAACCTTGTTTTTCCTGCGGATGTCATCATTCCTGATGCGAGCACGCAAGGAAACTACTATAATAAATAAATTTTAATTCATTATTATGAATTATAATTAAGTACTATTTTTTTGTATCCATCTCACGACCATGGAGTCTTGGACCTTTAAAAGACATACGAGAGCTCCACTGTGTCCTTCGGGCGGTCCACTCAATGGTGACACCCGGGCATTTGTTCCGCACGAATGCGGTGCAGGAATCTCCCGAACTTATCATGTCCGGTAAGAACCTGCGTCATGCGGAAGGTAAGCACACCGTGAGGTCGTTCCAACCACGCCTCAAAAAGAGGACTTACCCCTATAATTATAATAATAATCCTTTATTGTTCAGAAAAACATGACATAATGCAATAAAATACACTAACCTCCACACTAGGATTCCCTGTGTCGTGGAGGTTAGTCTCTTTCGTCATAACATACACTGTACAATAATAGGAATAAAAAAAAAAGAGTAAAGTAAAAAATAAAACAAAACAAAAAAAAAGCGAGTGGTACATGCGTGATGAGTTTGTGTGAGTAAGTTTTAGAGTGTGTGTATAGATGGCGTGCCCAAACAACAAATAGCTTACAATTTCACCAAATTGAAAAACAACATTCCACAAGCTAGTGCCAAAGCTACAATTCCCTGATGAAAAATCCAACTAATCCATAAACTTAACTCTAAAAAACTCTTTTCATAAGCCACACAAAGCAACATTTAAATATTAAAAACATTTTAATAACCATCCTATTTCTCATTAGAAGGAGAGTCGCAATGAAAAATCACGTACATAATAAATATGGAAAAAAACAGGCCGATACGCCCTGAGTTTCCGCTCCATTGAACTAGAAGCCCTCAGTTCATATCCACCAACACTGACAAGCAAATGCATAACCCAGAATTTAATAAAAACCTATTGTATTTCGCTATTTGGAAAAAAAAATGTAGCAATATTTTATTGTCATTTGGGCTGGGTATGGACACAGTATATAAATTATTTGACAGTGATTTGAGCAGCTTCGTAGTTTTATACTTTTTTGGTGTGAGTATATTAGGGAAAATTTGAAAGTGGTGCAAGTGACTGAAAAGTTGAAAGGGAATCGTTTGTCTTGGTATGATCATGTGAAGAGGGATGAAACGCATGTTGCTAAAAGAGTTATGAGTTTGCATGTGGATGGATAGAGAGGGAGAGGGAGGCCAAAGAAAAGATGGATGGATTGTATGAAGAGTGATATGAAAGAAAAGGGAGTTAGTGGAGTGTGTTACATAATTCAGAAAAGTGTATCATCGAATTACACGTTCCCGTAAGTTTACTAATCCGAAACACTTAACAACGAATGCACGTTACCACGAAAAATTTAACGCCGTAGCCATGCGATCTCGAATAACATGATTCAGAAAACTGTAATATCGAATAACACGTCCCCGTATGTTTACTCATAGAAAACTCTTCACAAAGATTGCACGCTGCTACGAAAAACCGATCTAAATAAAGTGATCCTATAAGAGTTACGTTTTTCACGGAACCCTAAAAATAATATGCGATTTCAAATTTTGGAAGAAGTAAAAGAAAGCTATGTAACCAGCACTGGGCCCGCGTGGTGGATTACGGCCCATTTCCTCTCCTAGAGAGGAGGCCTGAGTCCCAGCAGTGGGAACATTATAAAGCCGAGTATGTATGTATATGTATGTAAGCCTATATTTAAAAAAAAATGGTAGTCTAGTTTTCCATTTCGTTGTTAGCGGGCTTGATGTAGCAAAATATCAGATTTCAAAATGAGGCAATGAACGCGTATAATATTGCAGAAACCAAAATTTTATAAAATCCTGGGTGTTCAATTTTGTATTTTTGGTAAACAAAACTGCAGCAATTTTTTGTACTTTCAGATTAAGCAGTGGTGGCCGAGTGGTAACGGCCCCGACTTACAAGTTGTAGGTCGCAGGTCCAAACCCAGCCAAGGCGCATTACTTTGTGTAATTTATTTCATCACCATTGCTCTCAAAACGGTGAAGAAAAATATCGTGAGGAAACCGGCACGTCCTAGAACCCGCACTGGGCCTGCGTGGTGGATTACGGCCCATTCCCTCTCCTAGAGAGGAGGCCTGAGTCTCAACAGTGGGAACCATTATAAGGCCGACTATGCTATCTGAATTGAATATACTTAGTGTTTTAATAAACATGAGCATTTTAAATAGCATTTTCAGTACCAGAACTTAGAAGACTCGGCCCTGGTATAAAGGCAAAGAAGGAACAGGAGTGGGTTTTAGTCAGTAAAAGTCTGACACAAAGAGTGAGGAATGCCATTGGATGATTTTCCCACCGAAAAAACATTATTTCAAAGCTAAAGATTTTGTTTGTTTAGACATGCTAATCATGCTAAACGTGTTGCGCCGACCCCAAATAACACGGGATAAGGGCAGGAAGATGAGACATGCTAATCTCAGGGACTACTGGTTTGAATTGAAAAATTCTTTAAGTGTTGATCAAAAGTCTGTTTACTTATTAAACAAGCCCCCCTAGCCAAGTGACGATCATTTCTTTTGCGTCGAACGGCTCGAGTAGGCCACGCCTCCGATTCCTTTGTTCTGACCACGTGACTGAGCGTCGATATGACGTCAGAATAAAGGAATCGGAGGCGTGGCCTACTCAAGGCATTCGACGCAAACGAAACGATCGTAACTTGGCTAGGGGGGCTGGATTAAAAAAAAAAAAATTATATAAAAATTGTTTATTCATTAAGAAAGTACACAAATAAGGTTTTTTTTTTAATTCATTATCCGTATGTAACTCATAGTTATTTTGACTCTACTGTAACCTGGAATGGAAATTTTCAATGACAGCTTTACAGGTGTTTTGCTTCCATCTAAATAGATACCTAAACAGACAAAATTGCAGATATTGGAGAGACACTCATCATCATCATCATTTCAGCCGAAAGACGTCCACTGTTGGACATAGGCCTCCCCCAAGCGACGCCATAACGACCGATCCTGTGCGTCTCGCATCCACCGCATTCCCGCGACTCTCACCAGGTCGTCGGTCCACCTTGTGGAAGGCCTTCCAACGCTGCATCTTCCGGTACGTGGTCGCCATTCCAGAACCTTTCGTCCCCATCGACCATCTGTTCTGCGAGCAATGTGCCCTGCCCACTGCCACTTAAGAAAGACACTAATAATTCTAAATTGAAATATCAAAACTCCCTGCATTCACCTAAAGGCAGCTTTGTCAGCAAGAGACATTATTAGTTGAACAGCAAAGAGTTTTTATGAAGATCAAAGCGGATAAATGCTGCTACAGTGAAAACAGAGCTGTATATTTCCATGCTACATGCTATTAGCATAGCATAGCATAGTCAGCCTTATAATGTTCCCACTGTTGGGATTCAGGCCTCCTCTCTAGGAGAGGGAATGGGCCGTAATCCACCACGCGGGCCCAGTGCGGGTTGGTGGATGTCACATGTCTTCGAATTTTGGTTCTAGGACATGCCGGTTTCCTCACGATGTTTTCCTTCACCGTTTTGAGAGCAGTGGTGATGAAATAAATTATACAAAGTAATGTACCTGGCTGGGTTTGAACCCGCAACCTACAACTCGTAAGTTGGGACCGTTACCACTCAGCCACCACTGCTCACATGCTATTAGCATATTGCATATACAAATTCTACAAACCACATAAATAAATGCATAAAATATTCCACTGCAGGACGTAAAATACTAATATTCTGACATAACCCTCTCGCTTTAAAGCTGTGTTGCACTTATAGCTTGCATAAAGGCGAAGATGCACTAAATTATGAATTATTCAAACCGCCGGGTCGGTGGCGCCCTCCTGCGGATACTAGTGGCATCTCCCATAATTTCGTCCTTTCAAGTCTCGCGTATATAAAATGGTCGCTCGTTTTGAAATTATGTGATGGTATTTTGTGGGGGCGACTTTATACTTATTGGAAAAATGTATTTTTGCTGTTCAATAGTTTATTGTAGTGAACAATATTAGCTTCTAAAGTAGAATAAAATCATTGCAGACTTGTGGCTAGCGAGGGCATGTCCTGGTACGAAAGGCAAAGAAGGAACAGGAGAGGTTTTTTGGTCAGTAAAAGTATGACACAAAAGACGAAAAAATACCATTGGATAATTTTCCCACCGAAAAAAAAAACATTATTATAGAGCTGAAGAGTTTGTTTGTTTAGACAGGCTAATTTCAGGAATTACTGGTTCGAATTGAATAATTCTTTAAGTGTTAGATAGCCCATTTATCTAAAATGTAGCCTACATTATACAGCGTGAACCAAAAGTCTGTTTACTTTTCAAACAAGCCCCCCTAGCCAAGTAACGATCGTTCCGTTTGCGTCGAACGCCTTGAGTAGGCCACGCCTCCGATTCTTTTGTTCTGACGTCATCTCAACGCTCAGTCACGTGGTCGGAGGCGTGGCCTACTCGAGGCATTTGGCGTGAACGATACGATTGTAACTTGGCTAGGAAGGCTGAGAAAGAAAAGATTAGATGATTTGTAAACTATACTGTGTAGAAATAAACAAAGAAGAGTTTGTGAAATCTTAAATTAAACTAATAAATACTTATATAACTATCAACACTATAAACTAAAAATAAATACATAATATATATATACATATATGATTATCACACAAGAGAGGAAAGATAGTGCTCTTTTACATGAGTCTCAAAGATTGAAATAGTTTTCAAATCACGAATGCGAGGCGGAAAAGAGTTTCACAACCTTACATATTATTATTGCTTTTATGAAAACCTTTGAGAAAATCGCAATTATAATTTCCATTATTTAATTCGTCAAAGCGCATTCACGTTTCATCGGATTGAAAAATAATGATGAACAAAAATAGCGTACATTTTCACGAAGCGATTCGGAAAAACTCGTCAGTATTCGTGAAACGTTCGCCATTCACATACAATGTATGCAAAGATTTTATGTTCAGAGTTCATGCATGACCGATTATGTGTGAATTGGCTTTTATACTTTATGGAGAGCAATTTTTCTTCTTGATGATAGTATTCTACAAAATACACGACCTCTGCTAGCAAAGGAAGAGGCCGCACGCGTGAGTCGACGGTCCTCACACCCCAGCCACCGGCCGCCGGGATTCCGAATCCGATTTCCGGCCACCGTAGGCGTAGGCTTGCGCACGGCGAGCAATGGGTAGCTCGCCGTCAGACCGTCCGGTAACCGTCCGGACCGAGCTCAAATCGTCGATGGTGCGTACTATTCCACGCGCGCCTCTCGGAGATGTCAGCAAACCGTAGGGGCCCAGCAGGGTCGAAGCCTACTGGGGCCAATGGTATGCTTTCTGAAAGGAAGACGAAGAAACAGAAGTGTGTTTTAGCCAGTAAAAGTTTGGCACTATCTCCCGATCCGTCCAAGAGCGATTTATTTTACCACCGAAAAAAAACCTCTTTTTTTAAGTTGGTTAATTAAAATTGGTTTTCAGTTCCTACTATGTGTACTGAGGCCCACCATAAGCTTTTAAAGCGATCCATTTGACGAATTAAACTGAATTGTTAAAGGAATGCAGTTCTATAGGCTGTATAGCTCCATCCCTCTTTCTCGCTCGCAATCTTGACATTTTAACACATCATGGTGACTCCTGGTTGCAAGGTCGGTCGTTTTTAGAGGTATGCGGAACAAGGTGTAAAGTCCAGTTTCTGGTGTCTGGGCCAGGCAACTACGCGACAGTTGATTACGGACTGTGATATCGTACAGTATATCTGTGATATCCCGTCAAGGTTGTCCAAAAACTACAGTCACCCAAGAAAACGTTGGTGCTGTGCGTAAGCTGATTGAGGAAGATCGACATGTGACATACCGCGAAATTCAGGCATCTTTAGACATTGGCACGAGTCAAATACAAATAATCTTGCATTAACAATTAGGTGTAAAAAAGTTATTTTCCCGATGGATACCGCATTCACTCTGTGAAGAGCAAAAAGCGGCTCGCGTTACTTGCGTGTGAATTGCGGTGCGTCAGAATTCTCGAAAGATTCCACGCAGGATCCTCAAATGCTGTATACAACATCGTATCAGGTGACGAATCCTGGATATATGCGTACGAACCCGAAACAAAAAACTAGTCACGGGTTTGGGTGTTCGAAAATGAGTTAAAGGCAACAAAGATTGTTCGTTCACGGAGTGTTGCAAAAAAAATGGTCGCCACGTTTGTCTACAAAACCGGCCATGTTACGACTATTCTTCTTGAGGGACAAAGAACGGTTAATTCATTAAACCCCGAGCGAACGCCGGTGTTCGCTCGGTCATTGCCTTTCTATTGTGTCTCTAATTACGCTACTCAAAAGTTTAATGCAGAATGGTATGCTAGCATTTGTTTGCCACAGGTCGTTTCTGAACTCCGTAAAGAGAACTGCAACCGCCGCATCATCCTCCATCAAGACAATACGAGTTCTCACACCGCGCACAGAACAAAAGAGTTTTTAGAGCAAGAAAACATAGAATTATTAGATCATCCGCCGTACAGCCCCGACCTAAGCCCTAATAATTCTATACTTTCGCTAAAATAAAGAATAAATTGCGTAGACAGAGATTTTCATCACCTGAAGAAGCTGTGGACGCGTACAAAACGGCCATTTTGGAGACCCCAACTTCCGAATGGAATGGTTGCTTCAATTATTGGTTCCATCGTATAGAAAAATGTGTCAAATTTCGCGGAGAATACTTCGAAAAGCAATAAATACATTTTTAAATAGTAATTTTGTGTCACTTCCTTGATTCCCGAAATTTTCAGAGAAGCCCTCGTATTAAACTTAATTTAGGTAAAAAATTACAGATAGTCAGTTTTTACAATAAGGGTACGATATCAAAATAATATATTTTTTTCCTTTCTCTGGTGTTCTGACCCGGTAGCTTGAACCCTGTTGCCGATACTGGTGGGCTATTATTTTTTTATATTTTTAAATCTTTCTATATTTTTTTTATGCTAATATTTAAAAATGAAAATTATATGTAAAAAGTAAAAATAATGGAACCAATAATATTGTGTCCGATGGATTGGCTCTCTCTGGTACATTTTCCCTATGTATATTTAAAAAGAAAGTACAGAGGTATTACCTTTTTTTATTTTTCAGTCTATACCAGGAAATTCAATATTCATTATTTCAGACCAGTGAATTGTCAAAATATTGAAAATGTGGACTGTGAAAGTCCAATTTTCGATGATCTCTTATAAAATGCAATAACTGTGGACTGAGGGGTCAAGATAATTTGGCTAGCAAATTCACAAAAGTTATACCAGATAACAGAAAGCCCGTGTTTCGCAACTTTTATAACAAATTTATATAAAATTATTTTGTTTGATAGTGATTCTCAGAAAAATATTATTTTCTAAGCTTATTTTATGTTACTATTTACATCAAAAAATTTTTGACACGCGAGTGAATTCGAGATATTTTTTTCAATTGTAAATGAATATTATCTATCCTTGTACTGTTAAGTCAATGAAGTGAAAGGTGAGATTACAACCACAAGCTTATATTCTTGAAAGGGGTAGGGGCAGAATAGTACCTACATAGCACCCACATTTTACCAGAATTAAGGGACAATTTTTTTGTCCATAAATTATGATAATATTAAACTAACTTAAGGACTGGAACAATTTACCAGCTGAGGTCTTTCTATCCGATTATAATTTGGGTATCTAAAAGGCTAGAGTGAATAGGCTCTTACTAAACTAGTGCGCCTTACCATCAACGATGGCATCACTGCTTACCATCAGGTGGGATCGCAGTTAAGCACTAGTTTATATCAAGCCTCACACTCTACTTAGGTTTCTCTTTCTCTCTCAGCTCTATATCTGTCCCAAAGTTGGCTGAGGCGAGCCTCACGTTTCGTTGACGATTCTTCATCTCGTGCCAAACGTGCTCTTTTGGCATTCACTGTACTAGGATCTATGTTCAAACGACGAATAATTTTTGTACAAAATATAATTCCAGTACAAAATTTACTCAGTTCTTGTTTGAACTCACATCACCTAATTTTTCCCTGAAAGGTGCCAAATTCAACATGTTTTTTTTTTTTTGGATGAATTGTAATGTTCACAAATCATTCTGCTATTTATATATATTATATATATTATAATATAAAAGTATTTTGAAATTCACAAACTGTCAGTGAAAATATAAATAGTTTAGGAAAAAAAAGTGGACAGCACTTTTTTTTAGCGAAGCAATTTATTTACCCGAAATATACGTAGGTAATTTTTTGGCAATGGCAACACTCCGAGCCAGGTGTAATTTTTCCCTGAAAGGTGCCAAATTCAACATAGTTTTTTTTTAATCGATTGAAATGTTAAAAATCCGCCGGCATCCTGTCCGGAATGTCCCTGCATTTTAAATCTGTAATAACTTCGAAAATATTCATTTAAATTACATACTGTAAAGGCTATATGGATCTATATTAAGTACATAATGTATCTAAGTTACTTAATTGGATAAGGATTAATGCTGTATTGTTCAAAATCGCTTTGTAAATAAGCTATTATTTCTCGTAAAAAGTAGATAGATAGATAGATATTCTATATTGTACACCAAAAATACAACTTACATTAGGAAATTAAAATTAATAGGGTGTCACAATGGCCGGTCTTATCGCTAAAAGCGATTTTTACAGACAACCTTTGGATGGATTTGACAGAGAAGGAGAAAAAAGATAAGCAGGTAGTTCGTGGTGTACTATTTACATATATACAATACATAAACTAATAAATTGCATATAATACAAATAAACGATAAAAAATGGTTATTGTGGGTTATCTATATTATACATGTACATAAACCTTCCTCTTGAATCATTCTATCTATTAAAAAAAATTACATCAAAATCCGTTGCGTGGTTTTAAAAATATAAGCATACATAGAGACAGACAGCGGGAAGCGAATTTGTGTTATACTACGTAGTGATTATAATTATATATGTATGTTTATTTTAACTATCGCTAATACTTTTTACCCTCATTTTTTTAATAAAATTTCCTTTTTTGTGCACGTACCATTTTGTCTCTACACCCCCCTAAGTCCGCCGGGCATTGGTACAAGCCATGGTCTGGAATGAGGAGGAGTGGCAGGCGGTCGCCTCCTTCTGCGAAGCAGTAATGCTAGCAAAGGAGGCGGACGATCGCGTGAGGCAAAGGTCCTCACGCCCTAACCGTCACCGGGATTCCGATCCCGATTTCCGGCCACCGTTGGCGTTGGCTTGCGGACGGCGAGTAATTAGTGGCTCGACTTCTGACCGTCCGGTAACCGTCCGGACCGAGCCCAAATTGTCGACGGCGCGTACTGTTCCACACGCGCCTCAAGGAGATGTTAGCAAATCGTAGGGGCCCAGCAGGGTCACAGCCTACTGGGACCACGGACGGGTAGTGTGAAAGTGAAACCCGGGGACGAAGGCAAAGAAGGAACAGGAGTAGGTTTTTAGTCAGTAAAAGTATGACACTATCTCACGCTCCGCCCAAGAGCGGGATTTGTTATAAGATGATTTTCCAACACACATATGGCTCTGAAACGTGGTCGCTTACAATGGGCCTCATCAGAAAACTCAAAGTCACCCAAAGGGCAATGGAAAGGGCTATGCTCGGAGTTTCCTTGCGTGATCGAATCAGGAATGAGGATATCCGCAGGAGAACCAAGGTCACCGACATAGCACGAAGAATCGCCAAACTTAAGTGGCAATGGGCAGGGCACATTGCTCGCAGAACGGATGGCCGTTGGGGCCGACAGGTTCTGGAATGGCGACCACATACCGGAAGAAGTAGCGTTGGAAGGCCTCCTGCAAGGTGGACCGATGACCTGGTAACGGTTGCGGGAGTACGATGGATGCGAGACGCACAGGACCGTTCATTGTGGCGACACTTGGGGGAGGCCTATGTCCAGCAGTGGACGTCATAGCATAGCATAGCATAGTCGGCCTTATAATGTTCCCACTGTTGGGACTCAGGCCTCCTCTCCAGGAGAGGGAATGGGCCGTAATCCACCACGCGGGCCCAGTGCGGGTTGGTGGATGTCACATGTCTTCGAATTTTTTTGGTTCTAGGACATGCCGCTTTCCTCACGAAGTGGACGTCTTTCGGCTGAAATGATGATGATGATGATGATTTTCCAACCCAGCAAAAAAAAAACCACCCTAGGTTGACTGTTAGAGAATGACTAAGGCATTAAGTCCGCCTTTGTACTTTGTGTTGCATGAAGATACAGAAGAATAAATAAATAAACCTTCGGTCTCGTTCTAGTTGTGTTCCTTCCCCACAACATATCAATATGATTTCATATCGCAGTATAATTTCATCCTGTGTAGCTCGCAAACACAATATGCTCGTATTTATGCGACCATCTATACGAACGTGTGCAATCGGCTGCGAAGTTATGAGCTTTGACATTTGACTCTGGTCATTGAGAAGGGTATGGCAGAATTACCAGTTAAGAAAAAGATAAATTCAGAAAAGTATGAACGAATGTGACATGCCGCGTTGCGATGTCGTAGCGATATGTAAGGGCCGGGACACACGATGCGTTGCGGCGCCGCACTGCAGATATTTCGACGAATCAGCGGGCCGCCGCGCCGGTTCGTCGAAATATTGGCGGTACGGCGCCGCAACGCATCGTGAGGCTCGGCTGTAACCCGTAGGGTCATCGCACACGGGCCACAGGCCACAACCACAAAACGCCGCCACCGGCATATTTCCTATAGTTGGCTCACTTCTTGAGGCCCGCACTGGCCACTAAACGCCGATACAAAATGCCGTCACACGCCACTCGCGCATTCAAACCTTCTTCATTAGAGCCCATAATGATACTGCGCATATAGGGTAAAACATTAAATTTCATTATATTTTGTTTTGCTTACCCTATTAATTCTTCGATTTGACAGTATGACGTGACGTCACAACATGGCAATCGATCCTATTCTTATTTGGAACGCATTGTACTGTAGATGTGTAATAATTTTTTTTTACAAAAAGTGTTTTATTTTAGTCTTTTTAGTTATGGTACCACCACTAAAAAGTACCCCTCACCAAAACTTAAATACCTTGTAGCCTTAGTGCATCTCATAACAATTCTAATAATCCCAAACACGGTTAGATTACATTAATTTATTACAGAGTTCTAGTGCCTAAATTCAGGCTTCATCATCAGGTCAATTCGATATATTCCCCCTCTTCTTTCAGTCAGCCATCGACTACACGTATAAACAAAGCAAACGCCGAACGTCTACTGATCTGATGATGGAACAGACTTAGTGGAATCAAATAGTACAATTCCACTACACACTCCCCGAAATGTAAATGATAGAAAACCGAAAGACTAGTACCTCAGCGTCGACGCTAAAGATTCGGTACATAACGAACCTTCTCAGGTTCCGCTTTATCATGAGAAAAAGTTCCTTTGTCAAACGTAACAAGAAAAATACGTTCTGTTTTGATCCTAATATATGAACATTTCTGACATATTCCTGTATACTGATGGGATGTAGAGGAATCAATGGATGAGAAAGGAAAATTGGATATTCATCAATCCGGATCACGAATGCTTTTTACTTATTTATAGAGGAGATCAGAAATATTGTGGGAATGGAGAATGACTCGTGTTTCAATTGTGTAATGTGTCTTTTATGCCCATACCTACTAGTTTCTACCGGCGGCTTCTTCCGCGTGAATAGAATAGAATAAACTTTATTGTACACCAAAATAGTAACAAAACTTTTACACAAACTTAAATCTATGGGTACAAAGGCGGTCTTATCGCTGACAGCGATGTTTACCAGACAACCTTAGGGTGGAATGTAAGAATTTGAAATAGAAAAAGGGGGGTAGTCTGCGACGTGCTGCAAATTAATAAAGTAAATATTAGATTAAAATTATAAACTAGACTATACATAGATGTAATATAGCTATTGTACGTAAAAGATAATATATAAATATTATATATATATATAAATATTATAAATTACACAATTGCATACAAAGAGATGGAAAAAGAAAAGAACAATAAGGTGGGTTAGTGAATGTTGATTATTGCAAACGCAAAGCCGAAGACGGATGAAAAGTAGCCTATGTCCATCCTTGGAGTTAAAGCTTCCTCCATCCAAATTCGGTTCAGTATTTTAACCGTGAAAGCGTAACAGACAAACCAAGTTACTATCACATTTATAATATTAGCTTTTGCTAGCGGCTTCGCCCGTGTAAAAACAGAAAATTGCCCAAGGGAACATAATTCTGGGTTATACAGTATATTTCAGGGCATAGTACACCTGTGTGTCAAATGTGTTTACACGTTTGAGTCATCATCATTTCAGCCAAAAGACGTCCACTGTTGAACATAAGCTTTTCCTTTTCCTTTTCCTCAAAGACAGGCATTGCCGCTGCGATTGTAGCGTGTTCACTGTGGCCTTAAAACGCAAAGGGCAACTGAAGGAAAACAGTTGGGTTTTTAGTCAGTAAAAGTCTGACAGTCTCTCTCGCTCTACCCAGAGTGGGAGAAGGGAAGACGCGGCGTTGGAAGGCCTCCCACAAGGTTGACCGATGACCTGGTGAGGGTCACGGGAATCCGATAAATGCGAGACGCACAGGACAGGTCATTGTAGCGACATTTGGGGGAGACCTATGTCCAACAGTGGACGTCTTTCGGCTGAAATGATGATGATGAAGTGTGGCCACAACGAACGGTCCTGTGCGTCTCGCATCCTTCTCATTCCTGCGACTCTCACCAGGTTATCGGTCCATCTTGTGGGAGGCCTTCTATCGCTGCATCTTTCGGTACGTGGTCACAATTCTAGAACCTTTTGGCTCCATCGACCATCTGTTCTGCGAGCATTGTGTATTGCCACATGTTTGAGTAGGAATGAGAAACAAACACACGCATACATATGTATACGACCGTACATAAATGTTATAAACTTTCATCTTTCAATACTAATATTACAAAGTTGTAATCGGTAACAAACTTCCTTTTGGTTCGAGTTGTGTCAGCGCAATTTCATTGTATCAATATATTTCTTTTTATACTATTCTCCTGTTTTATTTTGTATTTTTTATTTTTTGTAATGTCTTAAATGATTATTCTATTCTATTATACGTTTTTAAGGTGTTTCTCGGTGTTGTTTGTTTCTTATTTAACACCGACTTCCGAAATTAAAGTTATTTTGATGCTTTTGGTGTTTTTTTTTTTTAGTGTAGTCGGTAATATTTTTTTTTTTTTGTAAACTGTTTTTTTACAAGTGTATCGCAACTAAAAAGTGTGAAATACACTTTTTAATTGCGATACACTTGTATCCAGAGTACCTATTTGTCATGATAATTCCAATTGACCCAAACACTGCTAGGTTACATTGTTTATGTAATATTACAAAAATGTAATCGGTTATAGACCTCCTTTTGGTTCGAGGACTCTCAGCGCAATTTCATTGTATCAATATATTTCTTTTTATATTATTCTCCTGTTTTATTTTGTATTTTTGCCGTTGTATCGTTGTGTCTTGAATGTCTTGAATTCATTTTGTTTATTCTATTCTATAATACGTTTTTAAGGTGTAGCCATTTTGTACTCCTTGTATAACACATGCATACAAACGTTGTGCACACATTAAGGTTGAGTAAATTTTCAACAGTTATTTATATCATTTGCCTTAATTTTGATTACAGAAATACCAATATTCATTTTCTATAAAGATACAGTACAAAGTAGCATCTAATAACTCCCATGATCCACCATAAAAAACTCGCTTGGTTTTTATCAACATAACAAGAGCTTCTTAATTTATCTGAAAAAAAAATGTTCAAGAATTTATTTTGATGATAATCATTCATAGTATTCTTTGCAAACTAAATAATAATAATATCATTTATTTGCGTAAAATGTGGTAGGTACAAAAGATGTTGTATACAGGAGACTAAGTGCAAAGACACATTCCGCCATTTAGTGATGGCATGCAAATATTTAGTCGATAGTGTTTTAGTAACATAAAGTAACTCACAACTATCTAGAGTTTTACGGTTAAAAAAAAAAACAGAAATATGAACAGATCTTTACCCAAATTATTTAAACTAAATAATATTAGACACACATTAAGGTAAGGTAATGGCGACCACGTACCGGAAGACGTAGCGTTGGAAGGCCTCCTGCAAGGTGGACCGATGACCTGGTAACGGTTGCGGGAGTACGATGGATGCAAGACGCACAGGACCGTTCATTGTGGCGACACTTGGGGGAAGCCTATGTCCAGCAGTGGACGTCTTTCGGCTGAAATGATGATGATGATGATGATTAAGGTAACCAAATTACCAGAGATTTAGGTAAATGAAATACTTAAAAATATAACACATTAAAGGATGCCTCGTAGCCATCAAGGTATAAAAACTATTCATTCTTCAGCGCAGCTTTTAAAATACTGCCTCCTTACATGTAAAATGTTTAGTTTATCTAATCTAGAACGACAGATTCACAAGTGATGCAAATTAGTCTCTCTTATCCAACAAAACCGAGTGAGTTACACAACTCATGGAGGCTTTGAGAGAAACGCGGTCGCACGTAAAACAAAACAAATGACGGACATCAGACAATCTTCCAAATATAACACTGTAACTTTTTTTGAAGGTGGGTAATCATCCAGTGACTTCTCTCACCCTAGCGCGAGGGCGTGTTAGACTTTTACTAACTAAAACCACACCTATGTTTTTTCTTTACCCTTTGTGTTCTAGGTCCACGGGTATCCCTTTTGTAAATAAACCTGACCTAAGCCACAGTAGGCTTCAGTCGTCTCCTTGAGGCGCGCGTGAAATGCTACTCGCCGTCGACAACTCGAGCTCGTTCCGGATGATTACCTGACGGCGAGCTACTTATTGCCTGTCGTCTACAAGCCCATGGTAACATACCCATTGGGTGATCTGTATTTGTCAATTTTTTTATTTAAAATAGAATAAATTACATTACTGGTCATAATTAAACTGGTTTCAATTTGTATATTTAATTTACTGGCTACAATATTATTAACATGTCGATTCCAATTAAATTTAAGTACACCACTAGTCTTTTTCTTCTCGAATCGATGGTTTTCTCTTCCCTCAAAGTGTTTTGGCTCCGGTATGTTGCCACATTTATAGCGGCGTCGGTGGCGTTTTTAGGTCCTTTGGAGGACCTAAAAACGCCACCGACGCCGTACAGATGTTGGGCACTTTGGGCAATCTAATAAGTGGGCCATCGTCTGATCAGGAGCACCGCACTCCCACTGGGTATCGGAAGGGTCTATAATCCCCCATTTTGCCAGGTTATGTTTCCAACGGCCTACCTGGGTGCGCAATCTATTGATTGCTTTCCATACAGGCCACTGCAAAGTAACCACCCTTGGTGATTTGGTGATGAGTCTATTCGGCTGTTGAATGTATGTCATATTAACGCTCAAAGCGTTGCCAGCCACTACAGCGAGCTGTACGATGCATTTAATAACAGCAACGTTCATGCCTTCCTGAAATCCGAAACGTGGCCTTAACCGCAACTTCTGTCCTCCACTTACCCCCTTACTGAATTCGTTCTTATACGAAATGACCGGATTGGTAAGGGAGGGGATGGTGTGGCCATATATCTTCGCAGTGACTTACCTTACAAAGTACTGGCTTCTTCCTCTTCAAACTATTCTGCTTCAGCTGAATTCCTCTTTCTTGAAGTTTGCGTCAGAGGAGCCAAAACCATTATTGGTGTTGTCTACTGTCCACCCACGGTTAATTATTTCACTGAATTTGAATCAGTTCTTGAATCAATGGGTTCAGAGTATGCACATCACATCATAATGGGTGATTTCAACACAAATCTCCTTGCCCAAAACTCCCCTCAGTCCCGTAAGCTCCTTCATCTTATTGAGTCAGCGAGTTTGCATGTATTGCCGCTCCAACACACTCATCATAACACTTCGGGTGATGACACCTGGCTCGACCTGATTCTCACCTCAAATCCTTCCCTCGTCTCTTTCCATGGTCAACATGACGCTTCTGATTTCTCTCATCACGACATGATTTTCCTTTCCTATATCCTCAAACCTCCTAAACCTAAACCCAAAATTCTGTACAGGCGTTGCTTCGCGAGGATGGACATTGAAAAACTCAAGAAGGATGCTTCTTGGTCTTGGTTGTTTGGAAGCCAATGACGGAGGCCACTTCAGTTGACGATAAGGTGTTGATCTTTAACGATATTGTGGTCAACCTTTATAACATCCACGCCCCTTTAAAAAAAATTAAATTAAAACGTCCTTGCACACCTTGGATGACAAGAGAAATACAGGCCATGCGACGCAAAGACCGTGCTTTTCGCAATCATAAAAGGGATCGTACAGACGAGAGCTGGATTCTATTTAAGTCGTCAAGGAATAGATTTAACTAGATGATACGTCCACGGGTAGTGTGAAAGCGAAACCCGGGGCCCTGGGACGAAGGCAACGAAGGAACAGGAGTGGGTTTTTTAGTCAGTAAAAGTCTGACACTATCTCCCGCTCCGCCCAAGAGCGGGTTTTGTCATAAGATGATTTTCCCACCCAATAAAAAAAAAACTAGATGATACGTCAATTACTTCCATTTTCGTTTCATAACAATTGATACACTGTGGCCATCGTCTCGTACTCGTAGTGTTCCATAAACAATACCTGATCCATCGTCACTATTAAAGTAATGTTACAAACAAAGTACTTCCGATCAAAAACGATGAGATAAAAACGACCCCTTTAACCACCAAAACTGAGTGAATTACACAACTCATGGAGGCGTCGGAGCGTATGCCGTGAATCATTACCGCTGTACGTAAAACAATACAAACGACCATCTACCGAACAACAACAAAAGGCGCTCCAATAAATAGGGGATGCCGTTACACCGAAATGAACAAGCGAATCCTGATTTAGGGAAAATTATAATAATAGAATTATATCATCTTAAGGCTGAACTAGTCGCGGGCTGGAACTCGCTGATGGGTGTGGCCAAAAAGTGCGACGTTTTTTTTTTTTTTTTTATTCTCTATAGGTTTGCGCTTGACCGCCATCTCACCTGATGGAAAGCGATGATGCGGTCGACGATGGAATGCGCTTACCTAGAAGTAACCTATTCACTCTTTACTTAAAGATTTCCGAGTTGTAGCTATCAGGAAACACAGATTCCGGCAAGGAATTCCACTCCTTAGCTGTACGCACAGTGAATGTGTTCCCAAAACGTTTTGTGCGTGCTTTGTGTGAGTCTTGTGTGTCATCTGACATTATGTCTGACAGCGATAATATCAATGATGACCAGTTAGACGCTAGTCTATATGCACAACGTATTGTTCGCACGCACACAAACACAGTTCTGAACTGAAACGACATTAGACGGTGCGTAAAATCTGAGAGTATCGTGCTGCGCGGCGACCTCCCTGACGGGGTCAGCATGGTCTGCTACGCAAACGACACTCTGGTCCTGGCACAGCTTCCTGTCTCGACTCTCCAGTCGTACCAGGCGGCGGTCGAACTAGTGACACGCGGGGTTGCGACAGTCGTGGACAGGATCCAAGAGTTGGGATTCGAGGTGGCATTGTACAAGTCCGAGGCCATATGCTTTCACGGCCTTCGGAACGCGCCACCACCGGGTGCCCAACAGTAGGAGGAGTTCACATCGGGTCGCGTTGGGCCGACGATGAAGTACCTGGGACTCGTTCTCAACAGCCGTTGGGATTTCAGTCGGGGAGCCAGACGTTGAAAGTGCTCCTCACTTCTGACGTCTGGCTCCCAAACTGAATCGGACTGGCTACCCTCAAGCGGTTCCTGTCCAACCTGGGGGATCCAGACGCCTCTTGCCAGAGGCTCTACGCGGGAATCGTTCGGTCCGTGGCCCTTTATGGCGCACAGGTGTGGGTGCCGGCGCTGCGGAAGCAGCCGGCGGCCCGGCTGAACGCATGCCAGAGGGCCATGGTCATACGGATGGTGCGGGGATACCGGACGATATCCCGCGAAGCGGCGGATGGCAAGGCCAGCAAGGGCCTGCCACCATGGGATCTGGAGGCAACAGTCCTTGTACGTATGCACGATTTGCGCGTGGAGACGGGGCGACACTCCGCTGCCGCGTCAAGTTCACGTATCACTACTAAAAAATGTGAAATAAAAAACTTTTTACAAAAAAAAATAACTGATTTTACTACAACACATGACATGCATTTATATGTATACTTATGTATATCATGTTTTAGCAAAATAAATAATCTTGTACCTATCTTGTATAAAAAACAAAACACTAAAACGATAAACATAACTTTAATTTTGGAAGTCGGTGTTAAAATAACAAACAAAAAATACTAGAAACACCTGATGATTATTTATTTTTTTCGAACCTATTGACCTAGCCGTTACTGAGGAGAGTAAGTAGGCTTCAGAATATCACTGTTTTATGGCACTGCTCAGGAGCTAGACCTTAGGCTACATCTTAGGCTACATCATACAAAAAAGTGATGGTGTTTGTTACAAATTAGCCGCAAAGTGCCGCGCGACGGCAGCGCGAGGGTAGCGGAGCAGTCGCGCAGCACTTTGCGGCTAATTTGAAGACGCCCTTTGAACGGATTTGAATGAAATATGGTACACGGTAGACCTTGTCCTGGAATAGCGCAAAGGATACTTTTTATCACTGGAGTATATTCCTTAGGGACAATTTTCTGCTTGCACTAGAGCGAAGGCGCAGGCGAGTAAAAAAAAGCCGGGTAAGTGCGAGTCGGACTCGCGCACTGAGGGCTCCGTACAAACTTACCTATGAAAACAGTTCAATTCGCGAATTGAGTTATGAAGATTTTTCCGAATCGCAAAAAAAGTTTTTTTTGTGTCGTAACTACAAATTTACAGTTTTCAGATTTTTTACTATACTTGTGCTATGAGACCTTGCCTCATGCCAAATTTCAGCATTCTAGGTCAACGGGAAGTACTCTATGAATTTAGATTCTCTTGAGAGTGTCGAAATATACGTTTTTTTGTGACATAAACGTCCTTATCCTTTTGTTTCGTTAACCTAGAAGTTTGAATTTTTCACTGCTTCAAGGGGCTGCAGGTTTGAATATATGGTTTTAATTTCAACTCAATACCTTCACGCATTCCCGAGATAAAGGGACAGACAGACAGACAGGCAGACGGACAGCAAAGTGATCTTTTTTTAGGTGGAAAAATCATCTAATGACAAATCCCGATCTTGGGCGGAGCGGGAGATAGTGTCAGACTTTTACTGACTAAAAACCCACTCCTGTTCCTTCGTTGCCTTCGTCCCCGAGCCCCGGATTTCGTTTTCACACTACCCATGGCCCCAGTAGGCTTCTGACCCTGCTGGGCTCCGACTATTTGCTGACATCTCCCTGAAGCGCGCTTGGAACAATTCGCACCGTCAATGACTTAGGCTTGATCCGGACGGTTACCGGATGGTCGGACAGCGGGCTACCCATTGCTCGCCGTCCGCATCCTATAAGGGTTCCGTTTTTTTCCTTTTAAGGTACGGAACACTAAAAAAAAACAAATAAGCAAAAAAATTAACCAAAATTTTCATCGCAACGAAAAAAAAATCCGTCAAAAAAATACACCTGAATTAAAAAAATATTTCTCCCATCGTGTAATAAGCAGCCACTCGCAATCGGTGACGCGAAGTAAAGCCCACTCCACACGGCCGGTGTCACGACCAGATTATTTATGGCCATTATTTATCTCTGGAAGCCGACTCAAATGTCTGAATTGAGTGCGAGCGTGTGAAGCCCGCCTAACTCTCGTATAGTTTGTGTGTACAACGAGGTTTGTTCAGAATAAGTTTTTTGTTTTTTTTTTTTTTGTTTATAAAGCTTTCTGTGGCGTTCGTTTTGCGAGTGTGAAATGTCAGTCGTGTATTTTAGTTGGAGTATGCTTTTATGGCGACCACGTACCGGAAAACGCAGCGTTGGAAGGCCTCCCACAAGGTGGACCGATGACCTGGTGAGGGTCGCGGGAATTCGATGGATGCGAGACGCACAGGACCGGTCATTGTGGCGGCATTTGGGGGAGGCCTATGTCCAACAGTGGACGTCTTTTGGCTGAAATGATGATGATGATGATGATAATGCTTTTATACATTATTATGCACAACTCACATACATATTTGTACAAAACTGAATTTTCATATATTTGATTATAGCGCACATCGCGCCTAAGAATAGAATAGAATAGAATAAACTTTATTGTACACCAAAATAGTAACAAAACTTTTACACTAACTTAAATCTATGGGTACAAAGGCGGTCTTATCGCTGACAGCGATATCTACCAGCCAACCTTAGGGTGGAATGTAAGAATTTGAAATAGAAAAAGGCGGGTAGCTTGCGAAGTACTGCAAATTAATAATGTAAATATTAGATTAAAAATATATACTAGACTGTATAGCTATTATATATAAAATACTACATAAGATTCAGTCTAATGGGCCTACCACAGGCACAAGCTTCGGAGCCAAACCGGCCTGCGCAGGCAAAACTGTCGTGAAGCTTGTGCGTGTGGTAGGCCCATTAGGCACGTTGTGTTCCACGCGCGCCTCAAAGAGGTGTCAGCAAAACTGACAGGGCCCGCTAGACCTGGCAAGGCTGCAGAATTATTTGAAACAGTTTTTTTTTTATTCGGTGGGAAAATCATCTTATGACAAATCCCGCTCTTGGGTAAAGCGGGAGATAGTGTCAGACTTTTACTGACTACAAACCCACTCCTGTTCCTTCGTTGCCTTTCGTTCCAGGGCCGAGTCTTCCTTTTAGAATCTGACCCTTGGACCCTACTGGGTCCTACGCCTAACTTAAGCCTACTGGCTTCGACCCTGCTGGCCCCTATAGTTGCTGACATTGCACTGTCCTTGAGGCGTGCGTGGAACAGTACGCGCCGTCGACGACTTGCGCTCGGTCCGGACGGTTACCGGACGGTCGGACGGCGGGCTACTCATTGCTCGCCGTCCGCAAGCCCGCGCTTACGGCGGCCGGAAACAGTTACCGTGGTCCTGGAACACAAAGGGCAACTGAAGGAATACAGGTGGATTTTAGACACACAAAGACTGACACTCCTGCTTACAGGGTGAATATTCGATACTTTTTATTTTTTTTACCCTGTTACCTACAATATGTTTACAATAAACCAATTTGATTGATTGATACGAATGACAACCGTGAACAACGGCTTTACGTGCTGTCTGTGTCACGGGGTGTCAGTAATGTCCTAGATAAACTAATATAAGTACATTTATGGATTGAA
Source organism: Mythimna vitellina (assembly GCA_949316375.1). Lineage (NCBI taxonomy): Eukaryota > Metazoa > Arthropoda > Insecta > Lepidoptera > Noctuidae > Mythimna > Mythimna vitellina. The sequence continues at coordinate 4,282,765 of OX438708.1, read as the reverse complement.
AAATTCATATAGGTACTTGCCCAATTTCGAACCCAACAACATAATGCATTCTGCTAGCTTCTGCCAGCGGTTTCACCCGCGTGAAAGAAGGTTTTCATCATACAAACTTTGGACCCCCGTTTCATCCCCTTAGGGAGTGAATTTTGTAAAATCCTCTCTTAGTGCTCGCCTACGCCATAAAAGGAAGCTTTGTGCAAAATTTTACGCTCCTAGTCTTAGTAGTTTAGGCTGTGCGTTGATATGTCAGTCAGTCAGTTTCTCCTTTTATATATATAAAAGTAGTAACCAAGTAGTAGTAAGTAGTAGTGTTTTATATGTATAAAGTTTTTTTGATATATATGTTAGATAGTTTATTAATTTGTGTATGTATTGTATAATTATATGATATTTATGGTTTATTAGTATATCTATTCTTGTACCTATTCGCCTTTTCTCTCTCTTTTATTACATCTACCACTATTTATCTCTGCATCACCCCAAGGTTGACTGGTAGAAAATGCCTAAGGCATTAAGTCCGCCGCTGTACGTTTGTGCATAAAGTATTAAATAAATATATTAAATAGACGGGTGCCTTAACTACGGAGCCATCACAACAGTTAAAAACGAATACAGAAATAATTATTTTAAATTTAAATTAAGTTCATAGTAGTACTATTGCGTTCAACGTTATCAAAAGACTTGCTGACGATTCGGATACAATATATTCGAGCACAATGTCCGAAGCGACACATTTTAATTTTAATAATTTTTTTTTCATTGAAAATTCGGACACCACTAAAGGTAAATGTCCAAAAAGGTAGTGTGCAATAAAGTTGTATCGAAAGACACAATAGTTAATTGTCTTTTTAATAGACTTCAAAAAAATGATTAATTCTATATACGGCAGAATATATATAGCGGTAAGAGGCGTGGTTGGAAAGAACTCACGGCATCCTCACCTTCCGCATGACACAGTTTCTCACCGAACACGGTAAGTTCGTGAAGTTCTTGCACCGGATTCGTGCGGAAGCGACGCCCGGGTTTCGCCACTGTGTGGACCGCCCGGAGGACATGGTGGAGCACACTGTGGAGTTGTACCCCGCTTGGGCAGAGCAACGCCGTGTCCCCGTGGGGGTGATCTCTCGCGCCGGGCCTTGGTACAGGCCATGGTCCAAAGCGAGGAGGAGTGGCAGGAGGTCGCCTCCTTCTGCGAAGCAGTAATGCTAGCAAAGGAGGCGGCTGATCGCATGAGGCAATGGTCCTCACGCCCCAACCGCCGCCGGGATTGCGATCCCGATTTTCGGCCACCGTAGGCGCGGGTTTGCGGACGGCGAGCAATAGGTAGTTCACCGCCCGACCGTCTGGTAACGGTCCGGACCGAGCCCAAGTCGTCGACGGCGCGTATTGTTTCACACGCGCCTCAGGGAGATGTCAGCAAATCGTAGGAGCCTGGCAGGGTCGAAGCCTACTGGAGCCACGGGTAGTATGAAAGTAAAACTCGAGGCCCTGAGACGAAGACAAAGATGGAACAGGACTGGGTTTTTAGTCAGTAGAAGTCTGACACTATCTCTTCTCTTTTCCCACCTAAAAAAAAACCGTATTTGCCATCCCTATTTTTGACGTAACTATGGTTGTCATCGTCAGCGTCATATTCTTACTCGGTCTAACCATTGTTTTAAAAAAAAAAATAGCGTAGGTACCTAAATAACTAGGTAGGTACTAAAAATAGCTATATGTATTAAGATATTCTTTTTTAGTTTCTTATAAAACACTCGGAGCTATGAAAAAACATATCTAATATTTGTTGTTATGGTTCGATTATAACTTAAAAATCTGATACTTTTTCTGAAATATATCGATTCTACTGCTAGTCCGCTATAAAAATAAGATCATATACAAGTTTAATAACGATAGAGAATACAATACATAATTTTTCGATGCTCTTGGCTCCAGGGCCAATAATGTATGGACGCAGAGCAATGTTCTTTATTGAATCTGTTTAGTACAGTCAGATAAAAAATGTTTTAAAATATAGTATAAAGAAATTTATTATCAGAAGTTGCCGCTTTAAATCCGGTCTGAAATAATTTTGGTAATGTTTTTTTCTCCATATATTATATCATATCATTAACTTTTTATCTGACTGTACTGAATAGTGCGTCCGAATCGTCACTGAAAAAATATTTAAATAATAATATTCCAATTTGGACACTGTGTCCGAATCGTCAGGTTCTTTTTTCAAAAGACCATCTTAGACTCCAATCTGCATGGTTCTCATATGGTTTTTTTTTTATTCATACAACTATCACACAACGCCGTCTAGACCCAAGCTAAGCAGAGCTTGTGTTATGAGTACTAGACAACTGATAAACATACTTAAATATTTCTAAACACATACATATTATAGATAAATTACACCCAGACACTGAACAAATTATTGTGCTCATCACACAAACATTTGTCCTGGGTGGGAATTGAACCCACGACCTCCGGCACAATCCAGTCAGGGCCATTAACCACTAGACTAACAGGCCAGTCAAGATTTGACCATTACATGTTTGCTGTATGGTTTTTAAAAGAGACTTTGACCCCTGAGTTTGTTTCGGTGTTTCTTCTCAGGGTAGTGAGCTAGGAAACACCGGCTTCATCTAGTTTAAATTGACAAAAAAAATTACATGTGTTTTTAAAAACCTATTTGAAAAATAAATATCATTTATTATTATCATTTTTATCATCATAGCATAGCATAGTCGGCCTTATAATGTTCCCACTGTTGGGACTCAGGCCTCCTCTCTAGGAGAGGGAATGGGCCGCAATCCACCACGCGGGCCCAGTGCGGGTTGGTGGATGTCACATGTCTTCGAATTTTTGGTTCTAGGACATGCCGGTTTCCTAACGATGTTTTCCTTCACCGTTTTGAGAGTTGTTTTATCATCAACTCTATCAAAATACGATCGTTAGCCAATATTCATCTAACCACGACCACTATTTTCCGCATACACTCGCCAGACATATTACCATTTAGCCAGCGTGTAGTCACACCGTTCACGATAGGTAGGCAATCGTGTACGATAATTGAAGTTTGCGGTCTAACGATCAAACGTTGTCGCCTCAAATGTGCAATCTATATAAATAAAAGATGCTGCAATTTGGTATTGAATAATAATTTGTAATTAAATTTAATTTAACATTTTGTATTCTTTTAGTTTTTGATATTTAGTATTTTTTTTAGTTTTTGATATTTTGTATATTTGTTAGTTTTGACATTTCGTATCTTTTAGTTTTTGACACTTTGTTTTTATTTTTAATTTTGGACAATTTGTATTGATTTTTTTTATATTCTATTTTTATACTCATAATTATTTTTTTATTCGTAGTTGTTCTGACATTTGTAATCAAATTTATTGACATTTAATTTAATTTGTTGACATTTTTGAGCATAATATAAATATAAACGGCGAAGTGAAAGATGGGATCGCAGTCAAGCACTAGGTCATAATATTATATAACATTATAAAAAAAAGAAATCAAAACCAAATCAAAGGGTACATTCCGTTGACCTAGAATCTTGGACAAAAAGCAAGGTCTCATAGTGCAAGTAAAGAGAAATGTCCGAAAACTACATATTTTTCGCAAGCCGCGATACACGAGTACGACTCTCATCTTTTTTCCATTCCGTCCTGAGCCCTAGCCAAGTTACAATCGTTTCGTTCGCGCCGAATCGTCATAGCGTGAAGGACGGCAGTCCCCCTGGCCAAGTTACTATCGTATCGTTCGCGCAGAACTCTTCGAGTAGGCCACGCCTCCGATTCCTTTGATCTGTCCACGTGACTGAGCGTTGAAATGACGTCAGACCAAAGGATTTGGAGGCGTGGCCTACTCGAGGCGTTCGGAACGATACGATTGTAACTTGGCCAAGGGGCTGTCGTCCGTCACGCTATCACTGACTCCCGTTTCATTCATATCACTTCCCACACATGTATCTTTTCATTGGCCTCTCTTTCTCTCTCTATCCATTTACACGCAAATATATCTGACCACGAACACCATTTTCCGCATGCACTGCCAGACAGATATATTAGCATTCAATAAGAGTGAAGTCACACCGTCCCGACAGGTCAGCAATCGTTTACGATAATTGAAGTTTGCGGTCCGATGGCCAAACGGACGGCTTTGGTTCAAATGTGGCTTGGTGAGGAGGAAATGTCATGTTCTGTTGAAGTTTCCGCTTGAAATGTGGGAGGAGGGAGCGGGAGTAATGTGAATTTGAGTGATAAACGTTACGACGGTATTTTTTTTTAGGGTTCTGTACCTCTAAATGAAAAATGGAACCCTTATATGATCACTTTGACTGGCCTGTTAGTCTAGTGGTTAGTGGCCCTGACTGCTATGCCGGAGGTCGTGGGTTCCCTCCAGGGCAAATGTTTGTGTGATGAGAACGATCGTTGGTTCTGTGTCTGGGTGTAATTTATCTATAATATGTATGTATTTAGAAATATATAAGTATGTTTATCAGTTGTCTAGTACTCATAACACAAGCTCTGCTTAGCTTGGGACTAGACGGCGTTGTGTGATAGTTGTGGAATATTATTATTATTACTTTGTTGATTGGGAACGCGTAGAGGTATCGTGTTGCACAAAAGATCCAGAAGGGTCGAAGTGCTCTGGCGCAGGACCAGCCCCACAACAAGATAAGAGGTATCGTGTTAAAATTAAAACCATATACTCAGGTATGCAATCAATTAGAGCTGTGAAAAAAATCAAACATCTAAGTTAACGAAAAAAAGATATGGCCGTTTATGTTGCAAAAAATGTATATTTCAACACTTTCAAGAGAACCAAAATTCATAGGGTTTTGCTCGTTGACCCAGAATCCTAATATTTGGCATAAAGCTAGGTCTTATAGCACAGGTATAGGAATAAATCTGAAAACAGTAAATTTGTTGTTACGTCATAAAAAAAATCTATGTTACTATTCGGAAAAATCTTCCGAGACTCCATTCGGAAATTGAACTATTTACATAGGTAAGTTTGTACAGAATCCTCAGTGCGCGAGTCCGAATCACTTGCACAGTTACTTTTTATATTCTTTGTTGTGCACCGCATAAAAAACACAGGTCAAATATTTATAAAACAAGTGTACCATTGAATACAATAGTACGTATAAGTGGGAGATGAAAAGTTTTAGAATTCAATTTATATTATTTCATTAGTACTGTCAGGGCGCCTTCAAATTAGCCGCAAAGTCCCGGCCGACGGCAGCGCTACCGTCGCGTTGTTTTGTTATGACATATGGCTCCGAATCGTGGTCGCGTACAGTGGGCCTCATCAGAAGGCTTAAAGTCACTCAAAGGGCAATGGAAAGGGCTATGCTCGGACTTTCCTTGCGTGATCGCGTCAGAAATGAAGATATCCGCATGAGAGTCAAGGTTTCAGACATAGCCCGAAGAATCGCCAAACTTAAGTGGCAGTGGGCAGGGCACATTGCTCGCAGAACAAATGGTCGATGGGAACGAAAGGTTTTGGAATGGTGACCACGTACCGGAAGACGCAGCGTTGGAAGGCCTCCCACAAGGTGGACCGATGACTTGATGAGGGTCGTGGGAATCCGATGAATGCGAGACGCACAGGACTGGTTATAGCGACATTTGGGGGAGGCCTATGTCCAACAGTGGACGTCTTTCGGCTGAAATGATGATGGTGATGATGAAACCCTACCTGTGTTACTTCAGGTGCCTTATGCATTTTAGAGCCGTCGTAACTTTTTCGAATAATTCTGCTACCTTGGCAGGGGTCACGTCAACCCTTTAATTCTGGCTCATATTAAGGACTCAAACACAAAACTGCCATGTGACGTTGCATCAGATAAATCTACAAGCTCCCCCGATGCATCGTAAGAACTTGCGAATCGACACACATCGCAAATTATGCGGTCACCTGACTGAACCGATTCTTTGCCGCACGAAATCTCGCCCGTTCCATTATCGGACCACCTGGCGTAAGGCAACGCGCCACCGATACATGGTGGACATCCTACCTATACGCACAAAACGTTTTGGGAACACATTCATTGTGCGTACAGCTAAGGAGTGGAATTCCTTGTCGGAATCTGTGTTTCCTGATAGCTACAACCCGGGAATCTTTAAGTCAAGAGTGAATAGGTTACTTCTAGGTAAGCGCGTTCTATCGTCGACCGCATCGTCGCTTTCCATCAGGTGAGATAGCGGTCAAGCACGAACCTATCAAGAATTAAAAAAATCTCATCGCAGCAATCAACATCGCAGCTTTTTGCAATGCGGCGAAACGATTGCTTACTGCTTACCATCAGGTGGGATCGCAGTCAAGCACTAGTTTATATTACGTAAATTAAACTGCGAATCGATGCATTTTGCATCGATTCGCAGTTTTTTATTTCTTCAAATGCCGTTCAACTTCAGACGGAACTTCCTCTTCCATGATTTATATGTCAGAACACAAATTCAAGTCAATGGACCACAAACGCCGGGAATGACAGATGCCTACAAAGCACCATTATTATTGATCGATGAAGCATCGGTTGCAGCACCAAAATTGAAATTTCGTTCTATACCGAACTATGTCCCAATAGCTAGTTTGTCCCAACTATTCAGTCATATGCAATCTTGTTGCTCTGAATAATGCTTTTGAAGCTCCAATAAACCTAATCCAAACAACCTACCTATATCCCTAATTTAATTCAAATTCGTTTTGCCGTTTGAGCGTGAAGAAGTGCCATAGCATAGTATAGCATAGTCGGCCTTATAATGTTCCCACTGTTGGGACTCCTCTCTAGGAGAGGGAACGGGCCGTAATCACCACGCGGGCCTTGTGCGGGTTGGTGGATGTCACATGTCTTCGAATTTTTGGTTGGTAGAAAAACATTGCATCGCAGCATGTCTTACATGCTGGTTTCCTCACGACGTTTTCCTTCACCGTTTTGAGAGCAGTGGTGATGAAATAAATTACACAAAGTAATGCGCCTGGCTGGGTTTGAACCCGCGACCTACAACTCGTAAGTCGGGGCCGTTACTACTCGGCCACCACTGCTTGAAGAAGTGCCATACATACACACAAATACGAACTCCATACATACACACAAATACGAACTTTCGCCTATACACCCCTATTTTTTTATTAGTACAAAATTTATTTTGTAATCAAAAGTATAAAAAACTAAATCCCAAAATTGTTCACGAAAAATTTTCATAATTGGTAAATTCATAACAGAATCAATCACTCATAACTTTGCTACTAGAAAATACTACGCGCAGTGTTTTTCCATTTTGATCGTCATTTATTCATTCATAATCAATAGCCTGTACAATAATATTTCCACAAATTGAGTGACATTTTGGGATATAAACAAACGCTAATAACTTTGCTGTTTATGAATATTATTTATTGAGACTTTACTTAAATAATAACAAGACCTTTTCTAATAAGCCCTTTAAGTATTTGTACTAATTAAAAATTAGTGCTGTATGAAACTAGCTATTTCCAGCGGCTTTGCCCACGTGAAAGTAGAAATTTGTTCCAAGGGAACGTAACCCCGGGGTAAAAAGTTATCTATGTGCTATTTTATTACATGGTACACCTGTGTGCCAAATTTCATCCAATTCTGTTTAGCTCTTTGAGCGTAAAGGAGTATCGAACATACACACATTTTCGCCTTTATAAAATTAATGCAATACTTATTTGCAACAGTTATATAAAAAGAAGTAGATTTAAAGAATTTCGACCGTGACTATGTAAAATACTGATATTGAGAAGCATTAATTTAGGCCTACGGATGGCCGTTGGGGCTGAAAGGTTCTGGAATGGCGACCACGTACCGGAAGACGTAGCGTTGGAAGGCCTCCTGCAAGGTGGACCGATGACCTGGTAACGGTTGCGGGAGTACGATGGATGCGAGACGCACAGGACCGTTCATTGTGGCGACACTTGGGGGAGGCCTATGTCCAGCAGTGGACGTCTTTCGGCTGAAATGATGATGATGAATTTAGGCCTCCACGCTCAACGATCTCTTAGATGGTAAACCTGATTGAGACGCGTTCGCGGATGAATGGAAGAACATCTTGTCTGTCTGTCTGAAGTACTGTGTATTTTTTTTTTATACTTTATGTCAAATATATGCCTTCTTATGTAAGTATTTTTGCCTGTGTTTTATCACACAGGTAAAAACCACTAAAGTAAATAAATACATAAATAGACGGTTAAATTGATCACCAACCACGTCACAAGTGAATAAATGATAGACAAAAGATGCCTGTAATAAAAAAAAAAAATCTTTTCGCTTCATTCCAAAATAAGACAAATTGTTCGTGTAGTACAAAAATATCTTTTCACTTTGTTCCAAAATAAGATATGAAAAAAATGCTCGTAACATTTCTTAACTTACCATGAACTCAAACAAATTAAAAGCACATCAGTTTCTACTTCAATTTAGTGTCCACGCCAATGGCCCGAGGTGTGCGAAATTGCAATATGCGTATAGCCTCTCCATTTCTCCGGTATCACTAAATAGGTAAGCACAGAAGGGCTACTCGTCTCCTCAGCAGATGCCCCGGGCGTCGGGAGTCACATTGTGATTCCTGACTACCGAACCCCGGCGCGGGCTTGTGGATAACGAGCTATGGGTAGCTCGCCATCAGGCCTTCCGGGTACTAAACGTGAGTCGACGGTGTTCTGTGGTCCACGTGGGTCTCAAAGAGATGTCAGCAAAACTGAAGGTGCCCAGGCCGATACCTGTTAGGGCTGTGGGAATACTTGAAAGAGTTACTGAGGCCCTGGGACGCAAAGGGCAACTGAAGAAACACAAGTGGGTTTATAGAACGGGAGAAGTATCTAATTTGAAGATTTCCCAACCCATAAAAACTGGGCAAGTGTGAGTCGGACTCGCGCACTGAGGGTTCACGAATTCGACGAAGTTCGAGGGAGGACGAAGTCGCGACTTCGTCCGCGTCAAGTTCGTAAAAATTCACAAGCGTAACCAATTATTATGTGCTTCTTTATAAAATCAGTGTAGATTGTCGTACATACAATACTCAGTGTGTATGCGTGTAGAGCCAGCCTTCTGTTGTATCTATTATGTGTTTCATTCATGCATTCCAATATTCAGATAGCTTGAGAATTGTACTGCAAGCACGCATGCGATAATTGATTGGTCTTATCTTAATTGTGAGAAATATTATGGACATCCCACAAACTCGCACAAAACGTTTTGGGAACACATTGTGCGTACAGATAAGGAGTGGAATTCCCTGCCGGAGTCTGTGTTTCCTGATGGCTACAACCTAGGGATCTTTCAGTCAAGAGTGAATAGGTTACTTCTAGGTATGCGTGCTCTATCTTCAACCATATCGTTGCTTTCCATCAGGTCAGATAGCGGTCAAGTGCGAACCTATCAACAAAAAGAAAAAACAACAAATATATTTTACTGAAATCGGCGGTTTAGAAACTACGTCATCAAATTGTTCCCACCACAATTCCCGACAAAAAGAAATCCTTTGAAAATTTCATCAGGCATGCCATTTTGACGATCACAAATTCCATCTTTCATGTATACAGGGTAGAAAGTCGAAGTGGGCCCAGAGGGGAAATATTGACGTAGCCAATTTTTGCTGAAAGAAAAACATTCTCTTGTTTTGAAAAGTAACTTAAACTGCTTACGAACACTTTAGTAAAGTGGCTAGCTTAATTTGTTTATTTAACTGTAATTATAATAGCCGAAGGTTATAAGGAATAATTACACTATTTTAACAGGACTCTGTGTTAATGTTAAGTGTTTTCAATACACTTACTCGAATATCCGCTCTTATCCCTACCGCTTTTAAGGCACGCAATTTACTCTTTACCGCACTAGTGCGGAAAAGTGTGCGAGCTCACCTTCACCACATTTTATTGTATTTATCGTTTTAGGCTAGTCGCGAAGCAGCCCCCACGAGTCACCGTGCAGCCCTCATTTAAGTCTTCCTAAGTGTATTGAAAAAAGTCATTTGATACACGTAGAAATTTGACACTGACACAGCCCTCGGCTCCATAACACGACGCCTCGGTCACAATAACAAACTTTCTCCACTTGTACAGGTATTGGCACGGATCTTGAGCGCTGACTTTTACTTGTGCAGAAGTAAAATATCAGGTTTCTTTTGTGGTATGAAGTGAGACGCGGGGGCAGGGAGTGTCAGTGATTGGCTCGCCGCGCATCGCATCATAGACGTCACTTGTGATTGGTTCCCTGCGCTTGCTGCATGTACCTAACGAAGACAAGTACACTTCCGTGCCAATAAATTGACTCGTGATTTTTAATCCATCGATTTTGTTTTTTTTATTGGTTATTTTATTAGTGGTTATTATGTCACCAAAAATGTTTTAGCCGAGAACGCATAACAGGCACACAGACTTCCTTTCAAAAGTACGTAAAATGTTAGGAATATCTTCGTAGGGGTGTTACAAATCTTTGAAATTTTCGTCTTTACTACAATACGCATACCTTCCGGTAGAAATTCTCTAAAAGATAATGAAAACTGTTAATAAGTAAACGTAAAAACAGACAGAGAAACATAGCGACTTTGATTTAAAGCATTTATGTTTTTTTTTAACTTTTACTTTCAACCAGAATTAAGTGCGATGCGCAAAGCGATCCCACTCTATCGCCGAGCGCTCAAGATCCGTGGCGATACCTGTATCAAAATTTACTATTTTATCACACGTACTATCTCTGAGTTTACCATAGTGTGAAATCTAACCCTCCAGGCACGTTTCACGAAGCCAAACTGATTAGATACATCCCCATCGCTGTTGGCAAAGCTCACATCCGCGATTGATTAGTCGAAGACACATTTGATGCCAATTTATGTTCGGGAAACTATATTTAGATACAGTTTGGATACAAGTTAGTTGGTCCGTTGGTTCGTGTGCCTACGTCATACGAATTTACCTTCCAAATTTTAGGTCTTTACGATCAGCTGTTTAGGCTGTGCGTTGATCCGGCATGCAGTCATTCAGGACAAAACATTTTATATGTATGAAGATACATAGATAAAAGATTACGCTAATATTTTACTATTTAATTACTACGAGGTTTTCAGATAAAAAAGTGCCATCAAGGTTATTCGTCTTCAATTTGGCTTTACGCTTTAATGAAGAGGCACTTGAATAATTTACTTAATTACTCCCGTTAATTGGTTCGGAAAAACCAGGAAGCGCCCTCTGTTGGCGCAGCGATGCAATAGAGTTGGCCGTACAAATGATGAGCAGTGGTGGCCGAGTGGTAACGACCCCGACTTACGAGTTGTAGGTCGTGGGTTCAAACCCAGCCAGGCGCATTACTTTGTGTAATTTATTTCATCACCACTGCTCTCAAAACGGTGAAGGAAAACATCGTGAGGAAACCGGCATGTCCTAGAACCAAAAATTCGAAGACATGTGACATTCACCAATCCGCACTGGGCCCGCGTGGTGGATTACGGCCCATTCCCTCTCCTAGAGAGGAGGCCTGAGTCCCAACAGTGGGAACATTAAAAGGCCGACTATGCTATATATGCTATGTACAAATGATTGCTTTGTATAAGAACGACGCCTAAACTTTCGGAGAATCCAAGCGTCAAGGATCATCATCATAATTTCAGCCGTAAGACGTCCACTGTTGGACATAGGCCTACCCCAAGCAACGCCACAACAACCGATCCCGTGCGGCTCGCATCCACCGCACTCCCGCGACTCTCACCAGATCATCGGTCCACCTTGTGAGAGGCCTTCCAACGCTGCATTTTGCGTCAAGAATGTTATGTTACAATTCATCAATAAAATTTGTTTTATTAATTAGACGACACGGACAAACCTTGCGCGAAATTCCAGCACGGAACAAATTTATTTTTTATTCATGATAGTTTCGCGCTTGACCGCTATTTCACCTGATGGAAAGCGACGATGCGATCGACGATGGAGCGCACCCACCTAGAAATAACGTATTTACTCTTGACTTAAAGATTCCCGGGTTGTAGCCATCAGGAAACACAGATTCCGGCAATAAATTCCACTCCTTAGCTGTACGCACAATGAATGTGTTCCCAAAACGTTTTGTGCGTATAGGTGGGATGTCCACCATGTACCGGTGGTGGCGCATTGCCGTACGCCTGGTGGTCCGATGATGGAACGGGCTAGGCGGAATTAGGTTATGCTATTCCGACGCACACTCCCCGAAACGCAACCGGTAGAAAACCGATAGGCTAGCAACCCATATTTTGCTTGGGGACATTTTGTCCCCAAAGGCTTTAAACATATGAAGTTGAACATTTCTCAAACCCTACTTTACTTTCTACCTATACCTATACCTCGCCGTACGTCGAGTTGTCCTATAGGACAACTCGACGTACGGCGAGTATCCACCCTTACGTTGTTGAAACTTCAACGGTCCGGACTAAGCGTTTCGTTTCGTCGTTTATACTGAGTACATCGAAGGACTGGAACAATTTGCTTGCTGTGGTCTTCCCGTCCTACTTTAATTTAGGTGTCTTCAAAGCTCTTAATAAACTAGTGCGCCTCATCATCAATGATTGTATCACTGCTTACCATCAGTTGGGATCATAGTCAAGCACTGGTTTATATAAAAAAAAAACCTTAGCCCAAAAACCTGTAAAAATTTGGCATTTAAGTAAAGTTTGACACTTTTTAACTCAAAATGCTCAATTCAGAACTCGGCCCCTTAAACCTTTAATTAGCTGTTTGTTAGTTAACCAAGTACATTAAGTAAGTATGTATTAGAGCTGCGAGAATGTTTGAGTGGATTACCGTGGCCCTCGAACGCAAAGGGCTCCTGAAGAAACACAGGTAGGCTTTAGCCAGTAACTGTCAATCCCTCCGTGTCATGGTCAGTCCGGGAAGTTCCTTCACCGGATTCGTGAGGAAGTTACGCCCGGGTGCCACCACTGTGTGCAGCTTCCGGAGGACATGGTGGAGCACACAAGAAAGGTGTGCCCTGCTAGGGCAGAGCACTGCCCTGTCCTCGTCCTTAGAGGCCGCACGTGCACGCGCGGGCAATGGCCCCCACGCCCCAGCCGCCAGGATTCCGATCCTAATTTCCGGCCACCACAGGCGCGGGCTTGCGGACGGCGAGCAGTGCGTAGCTCGCCGTCTGAATGTCCGGTAACCGTTCGGACCGAGCCCGAGTCGTAGACGTCGCGCAGTATTTCACGCGTGCCTCAAGGAAATGTCAGCAACCGTAGGGGCCCAGCAGGGTCGAAGTTTACTGGAGCCAAGAGTCTGATTCTGAAAGGAAGTATCGACCCTGGTATGAAGAGTAACGAAGGAACAGAAGTGGGTTTTTAGCCAGTAAAGGTCTGACACTATCTCCCGCTCCGCTCAAGTGCGAGGGATGTCATTGGAAAATTTTCCACAGAAAAAAAAAAGAATAGAAATTAAGATACTTTTTATCTCGGGAATATGTTCTCTAAGGACAATTTTCAACTTTAACGTAGGCAAAGCCGCGTGCAGCAGCTAGTAACTACACAAATATTTCAACTCTGCAGTCTACTCCCCCTCTTACTACACAGCACAGTGAACTTCTAATCAACGTTTTACGGCCATCCTGTATATATCAGTGCTATATTAACGACGTAACCGTTGCCTAGCAACGCCTAAACTAGACACCAATTTATGTAAATTAGCTAGTTCGTGACGTCACTAAATGGCTATTAACGCCCCTACCCTTTGGGGTCCCAATTTAGTGGGAGAACAATTTGGTGTTTTCAGCCTGATGGCAATTTTGAGGAGATCGATTTCGAATCTTGAAATAATTTTTATAAGCTTTTATTTAACTTGCAATGTTCGTATTTTTAATATGATCCCACCTGATGGTAAGCAGTGATGCAATCGTTGATGTGGAATCTCACTAGTTTATTAAGAGCCTATATTCATTCTATAATCAGCCTTTTTTATGTTCGCTCTGCTGGGGCTGCTGCTCCCTAGCCAAGTTACAACCGTTTCGTTTCGATTTTCTTTTCGTTGATCACCTCTCTTTTCGATGGATGCGAGACGCACAGGACCGTTCATTGTGGCGACACTTGGGGGAGGCCTATGTCCAGCAGTGGACGTCTTTCGGCTGAAATGATGATGATGATGATGATGATCACCTCAAGTGGGCCACGCCTCTTATTTCTTTGTTCTGACCACGTGACTGAGAGTTGAGATGACGTCAGAAAAAAAGAATAAGAGGCGTGGCCTAATCGAGGCGCACTCTGCGACGGGTTTCTTCAGGGTCCGGGATTTTATCTACAATAAAATGGTTTAAAAGCTTTATACATCTATATTACTTTTCTTCATGAATCAAAATAAGTACATCGCGCTACAATGGTTATGTCCAAACTGAAACAACTATACATTTCTTTGTTCTACTCAATTTTTAAACCTATTCTAGAACAACAAAATCCTTAAAAGTATATTTTACTTGCCAGTTTGTTAACCTAACTCATGCGATCTTCTTTCGATATCACAGTACATAAATAAATAAATAAAATAAATCCTAATTATCAGGTTGCGTCTGATGTCGTATTTTTTATGAGCAAAAACTAAAATAATTTTCTCTTCTTTTCAGGTCTAGACAGAAGAAAAAGGCTAGCTGACATGCGGGTGGTCATCACACAGCATTTCACAGAAAGAACAGTCACGCCGGGTGGCGATGTGAGTATTCATAGCATAGCATAGCATAGCATAGTCGGCCTTATAATGTTCCCACTGTTGGGACTCAGGCCTCCTCTCTAGGAGAGGGAACGGGCCGTAATCCACCACGCAGGCCCAGTGTGGATTGGTGGATGTCACATGTCTTCGAATTTTTGGTTCTAGGACATGCCGGTTTCCTCACGATGTTTTCCTTCACCGTTTTGAGAGCAGTGGTGATGAAATAAATTACACAAAGTAATGCGCCTGGCTGGGTTTGAACCCGCGACCTACAACTCTTAAGTCGGGGCCGTTACCACTCGGCCACCACTGCTCCTAGTGATGAGTATTCATAATCTAAATTAACTGTTTCTTTTATAAAAAAATATAAATTACTGGCTTCTACCAGTGGCTTCGGCCGCGACCAAGTAGGAAATATATAGCCTATGTCACTTTGTGATACCTCATGGCATCCTCACCTTCCGCATAACGCAGATTCTCGCTGAACATGGTCAGCCCGGGAAGCTCCTGTACCGGATTCATGCGGAAGTAACGCCCGGGTGCCACCACTGTGTGGACCACCCGGAGGACACGGTGGAGCACACGGTAGAGGTGTGCCCTGCTTGGGCAGAGCGCAGCCGTGTCCTCTTCCTTGGTACAGGCCATGGTCCGAAGCGAGGAGGAGTGGCAGGTGGTCGCCTCCTTCTGCGAAGCAGTAATGCTAGCAAATTAGGACGCTGCATGTGCGTGCGCGAGGGAGTGGCTCTTACGCCACAGCCGCCGGGATCCCAATCCCAATCCCAATTTCCGGCCACCGTAGGGGCGGCAAGCAATGGGTAGCTCGCCGTCCGACCGTCCGGTAACCGTCCGGATTGAGCCCGAATCGTCGACGGCGCGTACGCGCGCATCGAGGAGAAGTCAGCAAACCGTAGGGACCCAGAAAGGTCGAAGCCTACTGGGGCCAAGGGTCTGGTTCTGAAAGGAAGCCTCCGCCCTGGTATGAAAGGCAACGGAGGAACAGGAGTGGGTTTTTAGTCAGTAAAAGTCTGACACCTCTCGCGCTTCGCCCAAGTGCTGGCGATGTCATTGAATGATTTTCCCACCGACAAAGTGGCATTCTACTGATGAAAGAATTTTTCAAATCGGTCCAGTAGTTTCTGAGTTTATTCATTACAAACAAATACACAAAAATTCTAATCTATTCTCTTTGTAATATTAGTATAGACTAGGTCTACCCATTTTTTTTTTGTTTTTTTTTTAAGGTAATCCTATCACGATTACAAAAAACCTGTAATCTGACGGTTTTCATGGCGATATAGCTAAAACTATCGCTAAGTGTGTAAAATTTTCAACATTCCTAACAAAATTAGCTTAGCAAACTGTGTTTAAAATATTGCACTTATCACTAAAATATTAACAGGAACCTTACAACCTAACTTTATGACTCGCTCATTTGCTTATGCCGCTCTCAAATTGTCAGATTATTGAAGTATACACTTTTCTGCATGTACTTAACTTACCTTGTCTTAATCTGACGCGCTCGAGATTTCCCGAGGATCCATTTTTTTTTACTAATCTGGCGGGCTTCCCTCAACGCACCTCATTATATAAAGGGTTATTGTGTGGTACATGACTTTCTGACACAATCCTCCTACTATATGTTTAGTTTAAGCTGTACACAGGCTTGTCATTTTCTCTACAGTTTCCGTCATTATCGGTTCACTCAAATATGTGTGGTTATTTCCTGTAAACACCATCTCAAACACAAATCTGCATGGTTATTTTTTTATTTGAATAAACTAGTGCTTGATTGCAAACCTACCTCATGGTAAGCAGTGATGCAATAGTTGATGGTGAGGCGCACCCGTTTATTAAGAGCCTATTCACTCTAGCCTTGGAGACACCCGAATTATAATCGGATGGGAAGACCGTAGCAGGCAAATTATTCCAGACCTTCGATGTACGAGGTATAAATGACCATATAATCACATAATTTAGAGATTTTGACCTCTGAGTTGGTTTCGGTGTTCGTTCTCACTGTAGTCAGCTGGAAAACACCAGCTTCATTTAGTTTTATGACGTATAAAAGTGTTATTTATAAACATCATTAATCATTATCATATACTGTTTCAGATTAGCATGCAATGTGCAGCAAGCGGTGATAGACCGCCTCAGTTTGTGTGGGAACGAGACGGGATTGTTGTGTCCAGTAATACTGATCCAAGGTAATAAATTTATCAATGACTATCTATTAAAGTTACCTAAGGTGTCTAGAGTCGAGCGCCAAAGTCAACTTATGATACCCAATGTGCTTCGTGCCTCGAAAAGTTCAAAATTCAAAAGTTTTTATTTCACATAGACCTAAATGGGCACTTATAAAACGTCAGAAGCTAGGGCATGGTTTCAAATTGGTCGTTTCCTATGGAGAAGAACCAGCAAGAAACTCCATAGTTACTCTTTTTATTATGTAAGGAAAGTGTAGACCAGTCAATATTTTACTCAAAAGTACAATAAAAATAATCATAATAAAAAGTGAGTCATATTAAGAAGTAATCTAAGAATTCGTTGAGTTTACAGTATTCTTACATTCAAATTATAAAAAAGAGGCTATATAAAAAAAGCAAGAAACAGAAATAATTACAACTATCAATAAGTGAGACGTTCACAAAATAAATTACTAACGAATTTATGGTAATTGGGGTCTAATAATGTAAAAAATATTGCAAAAGTAATGTTAGAAAAAAAAGTATATAATTATAACAAATGTGGAGAATTAATAGACACATTTACTCAATACTATGACTTAGCAGGGGGCCGCATGTGCAGAAGCAGTCATTGCCCAACAAACGTGTCTTCGACATAGTCTTTAAGTCTTCAAGCACAACTAGTGCTTGAAGACTTATATCAATTTAAAAAAAATAGAAATATTGTAACATCAAGCACTTATTTAAAAGAGTAACCATGGAGCTTCTTGTCGGTTCTTCTCCAAAAGAAACGACCAATTTGGAAATAAAAATATTTTGAATTTGACTCAGAAATGAAGATATCCGCAGTACAACCAAGGTTACAGACATAGCCCGAAGAATCGCACAACTAAAACTACTGGGACTAGGAACGTAAAACTTTGCACAAAGCTTCCTTTTATAACATACAAAAACACTCAGAAGGTGTTTCTCAACCTTTACGTAGGTGAAATGGGATAATTTTAGTTGTGTGCTAAATCTCATTCGTTGTCTTAAGAAATAATAAATGTTTTCATAGTTTCCTTTTTAAAGGAGAATGAAACTTTTTCCATACATTGCTGGCATGTATTTTTTCTTTTCGCCTAATGTGAAACCTAGGCCATAACTTAAAGGAGTATATAATAAATCAATAGCAAAAAGAATCATGTCTACCAGCCGTAACCAAACGAAGTTAGAGACAATACAGTATATTACTATAGTTTGTTATCAGGCGTTATTTTTCTTAAATAAAAATACTGTACGTCTGATATTTTAAGTTTACCATTACGAAATATAGTTTTAGTTTCGGTTTTTATGGTGAGTACGCAGTAGATAGTGTCAATCACTATCACAACACTAACGCGTATCTTTTTGATTCGTTTATCACTATTTTTTTTACTAGTTTTAGTGATGAAAAACTGGAGTGTGGAAAAATATAACAGTATTATCTCATTTAATCTATTTAATCAATAGAAACCTCAAAAGAATACGTATTATATTTCTATTACATTATGATATAAAGAAAATAGGTAACGCCTGACAAAAATATACTAGCAATGCTTCTATACGTATCTTCGTTCGATTACGGTTTAAAGACCTTTTTCTATTTGCTATTAATTCCTCGTATCGACCTCTAACATATAACCTAGGTTTCATTTCGGGCGAAAAGGAAAAAGTAAAACATGCCAATAGTTTGCATTGACCTTAGATATCCTTTAAAACAATTTAGGGAGGTTTAAAAAATTGTATGGATGGTCCTCATTTTTTTGGTTAATAAATCTGAAACTTGGCATAAATTCTAACGAAAATTTATAATTAAGACTCACATTTGATTTTCTAAAAGCACTACTTAAACTTTTTATGAAAACACTCGCGAATAGTTTCGCGGGATTAAGGTTAATTTTTTATGCACTCAACGAACCAGTACTAACCTTTAGGCTATATATTTCCAGATACGCCCTCGGCCAACTGATGACATCAGACAACTCAGTGGCATCTCAACTGAACATCACTCGAGTGAGGGTCGAGGATGGTGGTCTGTATTCCTGTACAGCCAGGGAAGGTGAACATGTAGCTTCTCATGAGAACAGACTGGATGTTTATGGTCAGTATTTGGTCAAATAATTTTACTTTTATTCCAAGTCATGTAATCATGACACATAGCTGTAAATGTTGAACGCAAGCGGTGTTGAACTATGGGTGAGCTGAGCCACCGATGGATACCTCATTATAAGGGATGAAATACTCCATAGCTATTATGTATATGTACTTAATTAATACTCCATAGCTATTATTATGTCGGTTTAAAGAAATTTATTTCTCTTATGAACATAAATATATAGTCCGCTTATAAAGAGCTACAAAGTAATAAGTATGATAATACAGCACCTACAATACAATTTCCTCCAGAGTAATAATGTACAGTCAGGGATCAAAAGTACAGTTGCACTCTACCAATGCTAAAGTGTCTAAAATTTCTTTATTCTTATTCTTATTCTTTATTGTACACACAAAACTTGACTAAAATACATGGATTTGACAATTTATGTACAAAGGCGAGCTTAACTCAACAATGAGTTTAAAAAAAATAAGTTAACAGTTTAAGTTAGTTAGTTAGTTGTTAGTTCTAAAATTTCTTTGTTGTTGAAGTTCAATAGTCCACAACTAGTTTATTCAATACTTAAAATTCTATACTACCAATTAAATCAGTCATGAACTATTAACCCTCTTCTAAAAAAAAAAAAAATTGACATTTTAGCATTGGTAAGGTGGAACTGCACTTTCGATCCCTGACTGTGCATACATATTTTTAAACGTAGTCACGTTATCGCACTCTTTAATATCGTCTTCATTCAAATAATATGGTCTTTCTACCGTAATCAGCGATGAGCTGATGATTTAAAGTTTATTTTTATATCTATTTCTCAGGTTATGTGACATTGATTTTTTTCTTTACTTGTATATTTGTTTGTATTGAATTTGAAGTTATGTTTTTATATCTCCTATGGTATATATTTACAGGACCACCATACATCAGATCCCTGCCACCAGTGAAAGTTCAGAGTGGGGAATCGGTTAATTTAAGATGTCCGTTTTATGGATATCCAATAAGGTAATGAATATAATATTTTGTTTGTAAGTATCACCTAAAAATTTGCTACTACTGCTGTTTTCATATGCCTATGCAAAACCTTGATTAATGTTCGTACACACGTTTTTCTTAATAACGCTTTCTCTTCTTTATGCACATGTCATATTACCGCTCCTTTATTTCCATCCTTTAGTTAACCAGCAGAATCTGCTTAAGGCATTAAAGGTTCCATTGAAGTACTAGACAACTGCTCTCAACACCGCCACCGGCCCACGTTGAAAACCAGCGCTGTGAGCTCATCGCATTATGCGTGAGGCCGCAGCTTTATGCTGAGCGTTTGGCCGCTTGGCGCGGAAGTGACGCATATCTTTCCTATCAATTAATTATGTTTGTTAGCTAGTTTTTAGATTGAGTAATTTCGCGTGAATAAACTGTTTTTCTTTCTTTCTTTAAAGAAAGAAACTTCTCATTTTAATGCCGGGTATTCTCCACAGGAAATTATCAATAGTAACCGAGCACTACTTTCTAATGTTTTATAACTGGATCCTTGAAATTGAATCAAGTATCAGAATATACATCATTCGCCAAAAATATCCTCTCAAAATATTTTCACACTAGCATCTTCCTGTGTTTCAGCTTCTACTAATTTTATCTCACCGCACCTATGAATTTTGTTTAGATAGAATGTAGCTCACTCATTAGTAAAATAGCTTTTCATCAAAAAATATTTAAAGATCGGATCAGTACTTCCAGAGATAACTCAATAAAAATTAAACTCAAAAACTTAAAGTTATGATTTTTTTAGTTTTGTTTGTAATTTTAAACATTTTTTGCCCTCAAATGCTCAAATGATCAATTTGTAGGATTTTATTAATAGTACCTTAATTGGATTATTTTACATGTGCATGTTAGATTCACATGTAGTAGGTGTCAATCAGATATATTATGTTGTGATTTATTTTATGGATGCGTGATTGTACATAAGTTTTGTGAATTACAATAAAAAAAAAAACTTCAAACTATTTTATATCCTTACATTATTATGTTTACATTCCAGCAAGATAGACTGGGAATTTCAAGGCAAGCTGCTAACATCGAACGCGATCTTTCAATCCCGCTATAAGAGGTCTCATCAAAAACGAAAAACAAGACGAAATGCACCCAGCGTCAACATTAATGGAATTCTTTCTATACCTGACATATCCAAAGAATCTAATGGTGCTATATACACTTGTATAGTAACCAGTCCTTCAGGGGAAATGGCTAGAAGAGCCTTTGAGATACAGGTCATAGAAGCTCCAGTATTGGATGATCTGTTGCTAGGAACGAATTTACAGGAAGGACAGATTGTAAATATATATTGTAATGTCCGAACTGGGGATCTTCCGATACATTTTGAGTGGTTGAAGGATGGAAAGAGGATTCCTAGTGGTTTGAAGGTAAGGTTTTTATTAGCTTGTTTTTTTTTCTTGTTATTTTTGAACAGGTTTACTGAAAGTGTACCTACTAATATCTATATATGAAGCACATAAACTGTTTTTCTCTTGGTTCAACAAAACTGATTAACTCTTTGTAAGCGTTAAGAAGATGTGACACCAGCAGCTTGTCAAATTGGCGCTGCTACAGAGTATTTCTTAATAGAAAAACCGATAACTCAATCTGATCAATGTCTTTCACGAAAAAAAATGATGCTATAACATTTATGGACCAAGGATTTATTTATTTTTTAAGAACATGTTTTTAAAGATTACTGTATTAGATACATATTTAAAAATTCTTAATGGTTACAACGAAAAGTGTTTCATCGTTTACTCTAGCGTAATCTGAGGTAATAAAAGCAGTTTTTAAAAATGTTCATGTTGATAACTCAGAGGCCAATGCAAACTATTGGCATGTTTTACTTTTTTCTTTTCCCAGAAATGAAACCTAGGTTATATGTTATAGGTTAATACGAGAAATCAATAGCAAAAAGAACCAAGTCTTTAAACCATAACCGAACAAGGATACGTATAGAAGCATTGCTAGTATATTTTTGTCAGTCGTTACCTATTTTCGTTATATCATGATGAAATGGAAATATAATACGTTATATTTTGAGGTTTTCATTCATAAAATAGATTGTTATTACTGTTATATTTTTTCCTCACTCGCAGTTTTTCATCACTAAAACTAGTAAAAAAAATAAGTCATAAACGAATCGAAAAGATACGCGTTAGTTATAAGATAGCGATTGACTCTATTTAATGCGTACTCACCATAAAAACCGAAACTAAAACTATATTTCATAATGGTAAACTTAAAATATCAGACTTACAGTATTTTTATTTAAGAAAAATAACGCCTGATAATAAACTATAGCAATATACTGTATTGTCTCTAACTTCGTTTGGTTACGGCTGGAATACATAATTCTTTTTGCTATTGATTTGTCATACAGTCCTTTAAGATATGGCCTAGGTTTTACTTTTGGCGAAAAGAAAAAAATACATGCCAACAATGCATGGGAAAAGTTTAATTCCCTTTTACTATGTTTCAGGTAGTAGAAAGAAACTCAGAGCTCTTCAGTGCACTAGTAATCAAGAAAGTGTCCTTAGAACATTGTGGTACTTACACATGTGTCGCTTCCAACCACGTGGCTAAAGTCAATAGATCTACTGAACTGTATATCAAAGGTAATTTCTTTCAAACAAATATCAACTTTAAGAACTTGTAAACAAAGTTTATAATGCAACTGCTTTACAATCTGGTCGAGGATATTATTATTGGACAATTGTCATCGACTTCTATAGACATTTAAAAAACTTAACTTTACAGAAATCTTAGAAACAACGTCTCATTTGTCGGTTATTGTGCCAGCAAGTAATTATTTCTATTGCTGTAGATTTTCATGTGCTAGCCGAAGGTGTGCTTAGCCAAAGTCGGTGATGAGGCTGAGAGTGATGACTAAGTATGACCAGGTAGGCATGCTGGTGATCAGGGTACCCTTTATAGCCGTGGGCGCTGGCTGTACGGCTCGCTACTCGAAAGCTTGAGGAAGTGATGATGACGTCGGAACAGAGAATAAAGTCCCGCAAACCTCCGTTGAAAAGGGAGGATCCTCCGAGCAGACGGGTGTTATGTCTGATGGGCAACTGCCCAATAAATGATTTCAGGCTGTTATATATGTTCAAATCGCTTGGAGAACACAACAATTAAGAAAATATATGTATTTATGAAAACCTTACATATTAAATCGATATTCGGAATGACGAAAATGAATGACGGAAGTTACCGAATTGAGACCGAGCGTTCAAGCGCTATCTATTTTTTATTGCCTTGCCTCTCTATCAAACATTGCGTTCTATGGAACAATAACCTTTTCAACCATTCTCACGTTGACGATAGACGGACCGGGAAGGACCCTCTTCAGTCTCATCATCTCTTCATCGTTCTAGTGTACCTTAAATTCATAGCTATCCGTCTATTACAGTTGCACCAAAATGGCTTGAAGAGCCAACCAACTCGTCTCTTCTTCTTGGCAGAAGAGGTGCAGTGTCGTGCAGTGCCAGCGGCTACCCGCAACCTCAAGTGCACTGGATGAAGAAAGATGGTATGGCTTTTTGATTTCACGCAACACGCTTTCTCGGAAATTAAAATAGAATAGAATAAACTTTATTGTACACCAAAATAGTAACAAAACTTTAACACTAACCTAAATCTAAGGGTACAAAGTCGGTCTTATCGCTGATAGCGATATCTACCAGACAACCTTAGGATGGACTGTAAGAACTTGAAATAGAAAAAAAGGGGGTAGTCTGCGGTGTACTGCAAATTAATAGATTAAAATTATATACTAGACTATACATAGATATAATATAGATATTATATACATATTATAAGTTACAAAATTTCATACAAAGAGATGGAAAAAAGAAAAGAACAATAAGTTGGGTTAGTGACGGAAGAACTGAATTTAGGTAGAAGCAGGATAGCAATTAGAAGGAAAGGAAATGATCTTTGCCTAGATTTTTGAAAAAAACTAATGACTGGGCTTGCCTAATTGGCATCGGCAACGCATTCCACAATCGCACCGCTTGGTCCGTGAACGATTTGTCACTGAACTTGATAGAATGCGAAGGCATTAAAAGTTTCAAATTCTCCGATGATCTCAAGTGTCTGGAATGTGGATCATGAAGGAACTTAAAACGTTCTTTAAGATAAGAGGGGTTGTAGGAATAAGGAAATAAAATAAAATAAAATTATTTCTCTTTGCACTATTTTTGGTTTCAAAATGCAATGTTACACACATATTTTTCTTTTTGATCTACCTTTATATTACTGTCTACAGCAGAATCACCCGCGTCTTTAATACTGTTTCGCTTATTTTGGTCATAGCGTGATGTTACGTATCCTTATTTGACAAATAAGCTATTCAACACTAAAACAATATTCCATTCGAGTCAGTTATCTTGTAATCATCGCTTTCATTCAAACAAACTCTTCAACTTTATAATATTAATACCTATAAACTAGCTATCCTCCCCATTTTTGGTTACGCAAAGATATAAAGGAACTGTAACAGGTTTTATTTCCAGCTCTTCTAGGCACTTGGCAGCCAGTCCTCGAGCTGGCTGGTGGTGGTATCCTAAGCCTCCCAAACGGGACCCTCATCATTGAAGAAGTGTCTCTTACTGACGAAGGGTTATACTCCTGTAATGTGGAGAATGGAGTGGGGCAGCCTTTGAGCAAGACGGTGTGGATGAGTGTTAACAGTGAGTAGATTTTGAAATAAGTATTATGTCATTAACCAAGACCATTGCCATGGAAATTACCCTTTTCGAGGAAAATCATCAGATAACCCGATCTGGATTGAGCGAGACGGGAGTCACTGACTGAAAGACGACCAATTTGGAACTGTGCACAAGCTTCTGACGTTATATAAGTGCCCATGTAGGCCAGGTGTATACAAGGTCCAGTTTAGAAATTTTGCAGCGAAAGAAAAACGCAATCTTATTATTAGCTTACAATCATAATCTATATATATTCACATCCACGCAAAACGGCCGAACGCTCAGCAAAAAGCCGTGGTCTCATGCCTAATGCGATGAAACACAGCGCTGGTTTTTAATGTGAGCCGGAAACGGTGTCGACACAGTCGTCGGAACGGTGTGGTTAAGTTAGCAGTGTGCTTGAACTGGCGTTCAGTTTATAGTACGATCAGGTTAGCTGTTCAGTTTTATTATGCAATGGCAGACAGTCAGCCAGACGCTAGTTCAAGCGCGCTGCAAAATTGACGGTAAACAAGATCGTGTGTGGCATCTATCAGCCATTCTAGTGCTACCCATACACAGTAAAGTGTACCGCTAAGTTTGCAGCATGATTGAAGCAGTGTCCGGTAAACTTGACAGTGTACAATTGTACATGACAAGTCTACTTGAAGCAAAAATTTAATTTTGATTCTGCAGACTTAATCAAGTTTGTAGCATCATTTAAACTTGAACGTGTGTATGAGCGGTCAGGATAACTTTAGTGACCTAATTAAAACTCGAAAATGAACAAAAATGAAATGAATGTTGAATGTACTAGATTACCATAAAAATAAAAAATATCTAACCGCAGAGAGACGCTATTAAGTATTTCAACCACCTAAATGTACTACGCCTGTTCTAATACCAATTTTCTCTACATTTCAGAGCCTGTACACTTCGAATCCTCCTCAACAAACGTGACGTCCCGTCTTGGTCACCCCGTCACGTTGGAGTGTCGACCTCTGGGAGACGAGCCTATCAGAGTCACTTGGACTCATGATGGAAATGCATTAGATTTTATAAGTCAGAGGTAATTATCATAATCAAAAAACTAAATCGGTTTTCTATTGATCCGAAGACTGAGAGAGAAGAAGAACTTACCAATATTTCTTTTGCCTAGAATTATTATTGTAGTTCCCATTTTAAGGGTATGAAATCTTAAGGAGGCCTAGTAGGGCCGATGCCGGTTAAGGCTGCGGATATATTCGAAAGAATTACCTTGGCCCTGGAACGCAAAGGGCAACTGAAGGGACACAGATGAGTTTTAGTCAGTAAAAGCCAGACACGTTCGTAATTTGATGGATTCTCCCACCTTAAAAAAAAAACAATAACATCATTATCCTGGAAGCAGCTTGGTATTTCGAACTTACAATGACTTGGGCGGAGTATAATATAAAAAATAATATTAATGATATCAGCTTACACCCGATTCAAAAACTCTCATAGACATATACATTTATTACTTTTCTTCATACTTTTCCAAACCTGAAAGAGGAGATCTGGAAGCCATAAAGAAAGCTATTAATCCGACTGGGAATCGTGAAACCGCTAAAAATAACGCAGTAGCCAATTCCTCAGCCAATACACCAACCGTGCCTTTGAATATGATAGACACCTATAAATCCTTCATCAGTTTTAATAACAAGTAAAAATTTAAGCAAATCTATATTTTTTTTATTGTTGATAGGCGCGCGCTTGACCACTATCTCCCCTGATGGAGAGTGACGATGTGGTCGACGATGGATCAAGTTTGCCTAGAAGTAACTTGTTCACTCTTGTCATAACGATCTCCAAGTTGCAGCTATCAAGAAACACATATTTGATCCAAATATTCTTCCTAAAATTCTTCACACTTCGAAATTCTGATAACCAGAGTTATTTCTTATTCCAGATCAAAGATATCGGAATCAAAGACATCTCTCGGCGTGATCAGCACCATCAACCTTCAGTACTCAGAGACGGCAGACGCAGGACTGTATCAATGCAGAGCCACCAACCCGTATGGAACTGCTAGTTTTAATGTGCATCTTACTATATTAGGTACGCCTTTTTTAAACCTATACGTCGTTTTACATATTGGCACTCCGGATTGAAAAACGTCACAGTTATATAATACAGCTTTTACATGAAGCGATTAAGATGCCCCTTGGCAAGTCTGATGTCAGATTTAAGCCTTCAAACTGTCCGTAATCAATGTAAAGGATATACAAATGAAATACCGGACCAAAAACTTAGCAAACTTCCGTGGTACGGAGAAGTCTCGGTGTATTATGAATAATTACCCATCAATGTACTAACCTATTGACTAGGTCTTTAACCTCAAAACTCCACCCAAGATTCCATTATACTCCTTATCTACTATTTCTTTCTCTTTTGCAGAGCCCCCCACCCCGCCATCAGACCTGCGCGTCGAGACAGTTCGCTCGCGCACAGCCTCAATCTCCTGGCGGGACACACTCCGTGCGCACGCAAGGCACTACACGCTGCAGTACTCGCACACACACTACAGCGACGCCGTGTGGGAACACGCTGCTACTATGAATGTTACCAGGTACGTGAGAGTGCACATAATCAAATAAAAATCTGTCGTCTACTTAGAAGTGATTGTAGGGAAGTGAGCCTTTCTTTAATTGAAGGAAAATGAATAGAATAAATCCAATACGTCGTTAAATAAAAGTGGACTCAGTGTAGAGCCTTGTTAGACTCCCACCCTTACGGTTTATTTGTGACTCAGATCTGTCACTCTCCTGACATATCATTAGCATTCGAGAAACTGTTTTACCACAAGCGCTTGCCAGACCAACGGTGTGGCACTCGATCATAAGCCTTTTCAAAATCTATAAAATTGATGTTTAGGTCATCCTGGTTAATAAGATAAATAAAATCCCTATAAAAACCTTTCTCTCTTGCGGTAGTAACCAATATACCAACTAGACTTTATGTATCCTTTTCATTCTTCTTTATTATGTTCTAATGCTCTTGTTACAGAAAAGAACAGGAGCTTCGTCAAACAGTGGAACTACAAAATTTGCGACCAGCCACGCCATACGCCGTTCGCGTCGCTACGGGCAACCAAGTCGGTGTGTCGATGTATACAGCACCCGTACATTTTACCACGCATGAAGAAGGTATTGACAATCTTTATCTGTTAAAGTTGAACCTATATAAAAATTGGGGATTGTATGATGGGATGTTCTTTAATACAAATCCGTTTGGCTTCAATGAGGGTTATTAACTGACTGATGGATTCAAAACAATTATGATTATATTAACATCTGCAGTGTCATGTCATCTGTTTTTTACGCTAATAAAATTTATGGGTAAATGACATCTAGTCTCTATATTTAAATTCGAATTCAAAAGAATCCCAATGCTGGCAGTATATCTATCTCTTCAGCTAGATCCATATCTTTAGTTGGATCAACCTCTCCAGTTAGATCTATCTCTTTAGTTGCATCCATGTACAATGACAATTAAGCGCTATTATCAATCATACTTAATTTGTCTTTGCCATACTTAATGGAGTCCAATAAGATATTAGAAATGAACAACTATTTCTTCTCTTTTATATTGACTACTGTCTTCAGAAGCCATAAGAACTTAGGAACGAAAGTCAAATATTTATGCGATTCTCACATGATGGAAAACTTGTGGCAGGTCTCAGATCACATTGGTTTATATTATGTAATCTGCTGACATCGGGCAAGCGTGCGGCACCTGCAGCACCCCCTCCCTTGACAAACGAGATACACTGTTAGATAAGAGTATGTAGGGGCGCCTACACAGCATTTCGTATCCCAGTAAACTAATGTGTCGTCACGACGAGTGGTGAACTAATTGCAGGCAATTTGTTCACCCGTAACATCAACAACCTATAGATGCGCTTACAACCTTGCATGACTTAGTAATACGCATTTGATTTCTATATCCAAAGTTAATACGCATTTGGGTTCTCTCCGTACACACTGACCTATACCTATACTTTCTATCTTCGGGCTGTCCCACTGGTCAAAAGCGATCCACACATACTGCTACAAAATCTGCTCCACCACCTCCACCATCCACAGCGATGAGCGACGTGGTGTGAAAACCACCTTAATATTTCTACTACTTTCAGCTCCATCATCAGCCCCAGTGAACGTGCAAGTAGAACAGACAGCTCTTCCTGGCGAACTACACGTGTCATGGTCGGCACCACTGAAGGAGACGCACAACGGGGTCCTCGTGGGCTACCATGTGAAGGCCGTGGCGCAGAGTGTTGGCACAGGTAAGTTTTTTTACACTATTATTGATGGGGTCATGTTTGAGAAGCTCGTGGCTTAAATAACAATATTCACACGGGTCGAACTCCGTGGTTAAGTAACGGATGCTGAGGGTGATTTCTGGATGGGTGACCATCTTCAAACCGAGATTGGCTTGTACTTTGGAAACTAAATTAAGCTTCAGTATCTGCTGCATCTGGTTAGACTGGAAGCCGACGCTAACATAATTGGGAAAAAGCTATGTATATTGATTGGTGGGCTCATATTAGATCTCTATTTCACTTGATGGTAAGCGATAATCAGTTGGATAAAGAACACTGAATGTGATTGTGGAACCATAGATTTTTGAACTGGGCATTTAACCTTGAGAATGACTTATGCATGACTTGAGTTTCATTTAAAAATATTTTTTTTTTCTGTACTTTTTAAGTCTGATTTGAACATTCGAGTTTGAGAACTCTCAAATCTTTTTTTTTTTTTTTTTGGGTGGGAAAATCATCCTAATGACATCCCCGCTCTTGGGCGGAGCGCGAGATAGTGTCAGACTCTTACTGACTAAAAACCCACTCCTGTTCCTTCGTTGCCTTCGTCCCAGGGCCCCGGGTTCCGCTTTCACACTACCCGTGGCCCCAGTAGGCTTCGACCCTGCTGGGCCCCTACGATTTGCTGACATCTCCCTGAGGCGCGCGTGGAACAATACGCGCCGTCGACGACTTGGGCTCGGTCCGGACGGTTACCGGACGGTCAGACGGCGAGCCACCCATTGCTCGCCGTCCACAAGCCCGCGCCTACGGTGGCCGGAAATCGGGATCGGAATCCCGGCGGCGGTTGGAGCGTAAGGACCGTTGCCTCACGCGATCGGCCGCCTCCTTAGCTAGCATTACTGCTTCGCAGAAGGAGGCGACCGCCTGCCACTCCTCCTCGCTCCGGAGCATGAACTCTCAAATCTGACAGTTTCATCAATAATCATCCCTTCCTGCAGGAAAATCAAAAAGTAGCCTAAGCCTTATAATATTAGTTATCCGTCAGAGAAACTCCCGTCAAAATCGGTCCAGCCATTTCGGAGCTTAGCCAGAACCAACAGACAGACAGATGAATAAAATAAAAAACAACGTATTTTTATTATAACTATACAACATTCATTATACGAGACTATCGTCATACTAATAACTAAATCTACACTCCTCCAAAGTCCTCAAATAAACTTAATTTCCAAGATAACAGTTGTAACAATCTACTTGAAACTAATTCGACTTTACCATCCAGTTTCAGATGAAGCCGATACGCGAACAATTAAAGTTTCCAATCTATCTGGCAAGCAAGAAACTTTGTTGAGCGGTCTTATGAAGAACACCAGGTAGCTACTGAATTTTAATCAATTAAGAACTTCTTCCTATAGTTAGTAGGCCTAGCCAAATCAAAAGGTAAGTAAAGGCGGAATTCACCAATAAAACTAATCGCGTTTTAACGTTTGGCTCGCAAAATCGCGTTTAGCCGCTGTCACTAGAGTCACTTGTCTGTATTTTTCTTTTGTTGTATTTTTACAAGTGACAGCTGCTAAACGCGATTAAATGCGAGCCAAACGTTAAAACGCGATTAGTTTTATTGGTGAATTCCGCCCTAAGTCAGTAATCATTTATTGCGCAAAATATTATTAAAAAAAACTCTGTTTCAGACCGTGGTCCATACCTATTATGTTAGTAAAAACACACCTTAAAAACTATGTTAGTAAAAGATAAAATAACAGAGAGATTTAATTTAAATATCTTTTGCGTACACCTGACACACCGGATACATGTACGTGTATATGCACCCAGTGTGCCAACGTGGCGCAACACGGCTTATCAATAATGACCCTCAAAATGCTGTTGCCGCTCCCACACATCCTGCGCAACATGGACGCTACCCGCTTTCTTATGTTGGCTTTGAAACCAACAATATGTGCGTTGGCAAACATTCCTGATGCACTGCAGTAACGTGGGAGCCCCAACAACATCCTGAAGGGATTGTTATACATGTATAACAATGCCCGCTGAGTATACCGAACCCTAAGGGTGCATGTGTACAAAGTGACGTGTATAAGTCAATATCAGTGATGAAACACCAAAAATAAGAGTGACTATTACTCATGAATAAGATCACTGTCCTTCAAACTAGGAAACATTCTTAAAAGACAGTACATTAACTAATACTTTTGATACAGTTTCGTAAATTATAAGTGAATGCTGACAAGTAATAACATGTCATTCCATACAGCTACGATTTTGGGAAAACCCGTTTCAAATGGTGCAATTTCAAGGTTCATAGAATATTGACGACAAAAGAATAAAAAAGCTCTGGTGGGTCGACATGTCACACCTCGATCAGCGTCCCAGTATGAACAGGTGATAGCCCATGTCCAGTTTATCATAAACAGCTCAGGTTTGGAGAACTGTTCGAAAGAATTGCCGTGGCTTTGGAACGCAAAGAACAACGCTCAATGTCCGCACCTATGATAGCCAGAAATCGTCTTGCGACTCACGACTCCCGAGTCGTCTCCAAAGGAGTGGCCTTTTGGATACATTCTACCAACTATAGCTGACATTATACTCTTCATACTACAATTCATTTTTAAACGTGACATTTATGTTAATTTACCACCTTACACTTTTAGGTATGCTGTATCAGTATCAGCCTTCACAAACGCTGGTTCAGGACCATTCTCACTGCCAGTTTTCCAAGATACAAGAGAAGGAGGTAAGCACTATTCCAGGAATTATGGTTTTCATTATCCTTTGGACGAATACTTCTTTTGCTTCATTTCGATGGTGCAATTACATTTTGTTGGCCTAATATTTCACTACTTCCATCATCGGTGGTGTTAGCACAATTTTCCACATTAGCCGCTTCTTCTGAGATATCCTCACTTACAGACATTCCTTCGTCAAGATTTTTCTAATCTGTAATATTGTAAAGTAATTCCAGTTTATCATTATTGTCTTCTTTACTATACGTCTCAGAACCCTGGGGTCCTGGTCCTTTGAAAGGCATGCAAGGATCCAAAACCAACTCCCCGTTAAACACGATAAAACACGTGAAAGGACAAGTGACTCCACTCGACGATTCTACCTATAAGCGCTATGCAAGTGCACCCATGGACTACCTTCAGTTGGTGGGAGACCATTGCGACATATTTTATAACAAAGATAAGGCTATGATAAAAAAGAAGAGGGTTACCAGCAAACTCAATAAATATTTTAGAGAAATTCTATAACATTTATTGAAGCTTCTAGTTTGATTTAACTTTGTACTTACGTAATCGTTTTTACCTCCAGCTCCTGAGCAAGCTCCATCATCAGTAGAATGTACAGCAGTATCTTCAACATCTCTTCGCATCGGCTGGCAGCCTATCGGTCTACCTGGACAAGGCAGCTCGCTTGTGGGATACACCGTATTATTTGCTACAGATGGTAAGTTTTCAATTTTCTGCCCTTGTCTCATGTTACTTGGGGTCAGTGCAACGTGTTTTCTTTTGTAATTTCTTCTTGTTTACCGTCACTCTGTCACTGATTTTGATTTCTTTAATGTTATTTATTTTTGTACGTAACATTCTTAGACCTTTTAAAATGAAAATAATCAACGAGTAATACCACATTCAAATGTGTCTTTCAATCAGTCTGAAAGTTTTATAATGGGAGATATAATTGGTGCAGAAAGTAATCTACCAGACTGCATAGTAAAAGATTCTTATTTACAGGTTGGACCTTAAAATTAAATGCTTCCACATAATTCCGCAATGGGTTTTGTCGAAAGGGTAATATTGCCATTCTTTGGACTGTTTTAAGTAAAAAAAAAATTCAACGAACATTTGGAAACAATTTTCTATTTTCTAGTATAGTATCCTCATTATGTTCATATTAAAATTATGTCCCTCAAATCTTTCAGAAGCAGCCTGGCAGAACCAGACGTCGTTGCACTCGGAGCTCTACTTGCAAGGTCTCCTGAAGTTCACCAACTACACAGTGAAGGTGGCTGGGTTCTCTAATTATGGAGCAGGACCTTTTTCCTACCCTATAGTGTGTGCTACTCTGCAAGATGGTGAGTATCAGACACGTTAATTTTACATCTAGTGATTATTTAAACTTGGCCTACCTTGTCTTGTCCCGGTGAAATATAGCCCTAAGAGCGATGAATTGGTTCATTTAGTATCAAAGAAAGATGTTAATGGTGGTTTTGTTTCTATTCACCCCTGCGTTCCTATTCACCCCATTTTACGGTACGCTTGGATCGAAAGGCTAAGGAGCTTTCGTAACAGGCTGTTTTTGCTGAAGATCAGGCCGCCACTTCACTTAACACACATATAAATTCAGTTCCTAATTAAAGAGTTTGATGAAAGATTAAAGTTTTTGAATTATAATGATTGCACTTTTTCGGGAGAGTTCTTGATGCGAGAATGTTTAACACGCTGAAAGAGATTGAACACGCATTGTGATTGGCCGAAGACGTAGGAACTTTTTTTTTTTGACCTGCTATTGGCTTAGAGCGAAAGCGAATGTTGACACGCTGCATTTCGACTCGATATTGCTAACTTAAGATTTTAAAACTATGTGTTCTTTACCAGTGCCCGGTCCACCAGCCGACATCAAAGTCCTGGTACTGTCATCATCATCATTGCTCATCAGCTGGAAGAAACCTCTTCATCCCAATGGAGAACTGCTGCACTATACCGTCTATGTAAAGCCTACTTCCAGGTAGGTTTGTTTTATCTTTATAAAAAGGTTTTTTAGTTAGATTTAGCATAATAAAAAATCACTGGACAAATGTAAACCGTGAAGACGTTATTTGTTTTTTACTGGCCTACTTGAGCAGATGAGACCAATGGTGACCCAGTGGCTACGGTTCCGACTTATGAGTTATAGGTCGCGGGTTCAAACCCAGGCAATGGGCGATAACCCATCACGAGAGCCCAGTACGGTTTCGTGGTTGTCACATGTCTTTAAATTTTTGGTTCTAGGACATGTCGGTTTTCTTCACCGCTTTGAGAGCAATGGTGATGAAATAATTTACGCAAAGCAATGCTACTGGCTAGGTATGAACCCGCGACTTACAACTTGTAAGTCGAGGCAATTACCAGTGGGCCACCACTGCTCAGTAAAGTGAATTATTTAAAAAGTAATAAAAGTTAAAAATAAATTCTACCTATATTGTATTCAATATGCCACGTTGTTAAACGTTGTGTAAATTTAGTTCAACTAATTATCGGCCTAGGCATTTAATGAACGGCCTAGGCGTTCAATTACATGATTAATTTGACCAGATGGCTGCGACAAATCTAGAATCAACTTGACTAATAAAAATCTTTTTTCTAAATTCATTCTTCTCTAGATTCTTACCTTAATCTTCATCAGTCTCTAACTACATCTAATACAGCCATAACCCGTTGACTGCAGCAATGGTCCACCGGCAACGTACCGCATCGAGTCAGAAGGTCGGTCCACCGCGGAGGTGAAGGAGCTGGTGTCGGGCAGGACGTACGAAGCGTGGGTGACGGCCAGTACTGCTGCTGGCGAGGGAGCCGCCACAAGGAGGGTGTCGCACACGCCGACGCATAGAGGTAACTGAAATATTCTTTGGACAACCTGAGTTATTCATTAAAGAAAACACTAACTACAACAGGTAGGGCTAAATTCCCAATTAAGTTACCTTTCAAACTAAATCAAAATGGGTTGTTTAAGAGTTATGATGCCATGATCAGGCACACATACAACAACATAAAATAAAGGCAGCTGACCACATACCATTTAGTTGCGAACCAACCAACGTTGCGACTGTACGTTACATAAAATTAATTTGTATTCAATAATAAAAGTATTTGGCCATAATAAAAAAATGACGCTTGAAATTACACCTGTTGGTGGATACCAACAGATTTGAAACCGGTGTCATTTTTGGGAACAGTTTTGCGCAATGCCCTTCGTCAAATATTTTTGGCATTCAAAAATGAATTATAGTACTATGTTATATTTAAGGTCTAAAACACTTGGGTTAGGTTAGGTTTTATAAAACATAAAAATGATTTAAAAAACCTAAACACCATACTATTGAGGTATGTCACTATCGTACAAAAACTATTCAACTAGACGTTTCGAATGGCACCTGTTTCAAATCTTTTCGTGCCTAGGCACAGTTTTACGCAATGTCCTTTGTGTTTCTATACTCATCCTGCGATTCTTATGTATTACTTAATTCATAGTTTCTTTTTTTCCAGTTGTAGCTGGAGTAGCATCTCTAGGAGGGACAGTATCAGTAGGAGTAGGCAGTTCCCTCCTGCTAGTATGTCAATGCGTGGGAGCACCGCCACCGCGCACCGTGTGGTATCACAAACATAACATCATCACTCATCATCCTCGGTTCACGAGAAATCACGATGATAGCCTTCTTATTAATAGTAAGTACCAAAACTAGCTTTCTTTATCTGCCACATGTTGCAACAGAATAGGGTATTACACTCATTTTCGAAAAGTATCTCAATTAGATTCTATAGTGCTAATAAACCACTAAAAATACACAAAATTTTTAATCAGTCGCTAAGTACCCTAAAAATGCATTTAAAATTTACATTTTCAAATTTCTCGCATATTTGACGAAAATATAGAAAGCAGTGGCCGCCATATGTACTCTGGTCGTGACGTCAGTTGGCTGTGTAAACAAATGCGCTCAGTATGGGCGATCAGTTGACAGCTGACAGCTGACACTTTAGTTTACAAATCCCAATGACGCAATAACATGGTGGCTACTATTTCAAGACAATAAAGAACAGATAATAAAAACAGAAAACTTTGAATTGAATTTTAAAATTTATTTTTTAATTTTATGAACTAAAATTAACACTTACCATATACATATTTAGAATTTTTCTCATATAGAGTAAAATTCCCTGCGCGCGTAACTAGAGCGCTTCACCATCAACGATTACGTTCTGTTTTTTATTTGACCACTATCATACTTGACATTAAGCTATAGTGTAGCCGACGAGGGAGCACGCTTGCCTAGAATATCATCCTATACACTCTTAAAGACCTCTTAGTTGTAGCTATCAGGAAACACAGACTCCGGCAAGGAATTTCACTCCTTAGCTGTACGCACAGTGAATGTATTCCCAAAATGCATGTATCTTTGTATGAGTGGGCTGCCCTCCATGTCACCATGATCAACCGGCGGCGCAAGGTGTTGCGGTCCGATGATGAAACGAAATGTAATCGATAGGCTAGCGACTCAGCTTCGATGCTCGACAAGTCCATCATTGCTGATGATCTACTTGACTTGCTTCTCTATCAACTCTAGTGCATCAAGTTTTCAAGTTTTCTAATGTTACAGTTTTTAATTTCAAACTCTTCCATTGCCAGATATAGATCAATCCCTAAGTGGCAACTACACCTGCCTAGCCAAGAACCTATACGGTTCGGATCAGGTGGAATACACAGTCATCGTGTTGCCTCTACCTGAAGCACCCATACTAAGAGCCACGCCGTACAAAGACTCCATACTGGTGGAGTGGGAGCAGCCTTACTACGCTGTGAGCAATCGGAGCTCTAGCCAAAAGATAAGTAAGTGGCTTTTGTTTTTGACATTTTCAAAGGAAAAATCCTATCTTAAGGTCTAAAGCAGGGGTGTCTATCCAGTTAACTTCAGCTCTCTATGTACTCGAGATGGGGGCGCGTAGTGTTCCACTTACACGTCTCTCTTAGGCCCGGCGCCCATTATCGACCTTCGGCATCCTTATATGCATGCCCAGGCATAGTTTCCGACAGTTTGCGCGTGCATTCAGGGATGCCGAAGGATCCTTTCCCTTGCCGATGCCGATAATGGGCGCCGGCCTTAGACTCTTTCTCTTCGTATAGGGGAGTTACTCTAAAATACAGGACGAAGCCCGCTCACAGTGGGTCAATACTAGTCCGGGGAAGCAGAAGCATACTGTACACGCAGCTATCGACACGATAGTGTGAGGAGGAACACTGTGAACTCTGACAAATCTCCGCCAATCAAAGGGTGGAGGAAATCCAGGAGGATTTCCACTCCGAAAAAAAAGATATGGCTGGCAGTGGTTGAGTAATTGGCTGCTGCTCCACGGGTCGGGGGTTTGATTCCTATGCGGAACGAATATTTGTATGGCCCATAAATTTTTGATCCAGGTCTTGTGTATACAGGAGCAATCCTAGTATGAGGAAACATTTTCTTTAAGAAGAAGAAGAAGAATTATATAATAAACTTCATTTTACAGGTTACAGCCTTACCTGGAAAGAAGCCAACAGTCCTTGGCGAGAGGCGTGGCCTGCCAACAAGTTGCCTAACCTGTCAGGGGTGCAGAAACATGCCCTGACTGGTCTGAAGTGTGGCACTAAGTACTCTCTGAGGATCACGGCCACTAACAAAGTGGGGACCTCGCAACCGGCTTATTTAGATGTCAGTACTTTGGGAGGAGGTAAGTATCTTTTTTTTCTAACATCGTAAGCGATAATTTGCGTTTTTTTGCGGGAATGGGTTTACTCTTCTCTAAATAAAAAGTATTATGGCTCATCATTTTCCTGCGTATTACTCTGTGGTTGGCGTAATACGTATTTTCCTTCAATTTTGTCCTGTCACCCGTCACACTATCACTAACTCCCTTTTCTTTGATATGACTTCTAACTATGAGAAAGAGTGTACACCTTTATGGTAGATTTTTGAGGAACTAACTATTCATTTATTATTAAGATCTCATGTAAAATGTACCAAAAATCACACCAATAAATGAATTTTGAATTTTGACTTCTTACACAATCCATCCATCTTTTCTTTGGCTTCCCTCAAACTCTCCATCCGTTCACATGTATACTCATATCTCTTTTAGTAACACTCGTTTCATCCCTTCTCTGCACACAAAGACAAACGATTCCCTTTCAAGTTTTTTTTACTGGCGCCAGACAAGTATTTATGACAATACCTTCTAAGAAAAAAAAAACTTGCAAACGCAGCATTAGCAGGCCTTTCACAAAGAGGACTGACGATTTGATGAGGGTCATGGGAAGCTGAATGGATGCGAGACGCAAGGGATCAGTCATTATGGTGACACTTTAAGTAGGTCAAAATCCAGCAGTGGACATCTATCGGCTGCGATGATTCAATTAAGAACATAAAAGCTGGTTTTAAAAATATGTTTATTATATGACCTTATCTACATGTATTTCTAGTACCAATACCTCCAACCTCCAACGAATGGCTGTGGAGCAACTCGACGCACATATACGTGCAGCTGGCGGGCTGGGAGCACGGTGGTTGCGCGCTGCGAGTGCTCGACGTGGAATACAAGCAGCTTGGTGCCAGGGCATGGATCAGAGCGCATAATAATATGGTAACATAAAATAATACATGATAACACAGCATACATATAACAACAAAGCACAGAACAACATATTACAAGATAAAACAGAACAAGACATTACAACACAGCACAGAACAACACATTACAACATAAGACACAACAATACATTACAAAATATGACACAGAACAACACTTTACAGCATAGCACAGAACTACACATTATAACAATTATGTTATAATGTGAAGTTCTGTGCAAATCTAGTACAGAACAACACATTAAAACTTAGCACAGAATAATAAATTACCACATAGCACAAAACAATACATTACAGCATAGCACAGAAGAATACATTACAATATAGAACAGAACAATACAAAACACAGAACAACACATAACATCACAGTGTAGTGGTGGCCGAGTGGTAAAAATTCGAAGACATGTGACATCCACCAACTCGCACTGGACCCGCGCGGTAGATTACGGCCAGAGGGCCGTAGTCTCAGCAGCGGGAACATTAAATTGCTGATTATGCTGTACTATGCTATCAAACTGAACTATAGATATATTATTCTTCACTTTTCCACAGCCATACTCAGACCTCACATCCTGGAACCTGCCATCTCTCTACCAGTCGAAGATCCCAACGTTCGCGATCTCTGATCTGACCCCTGGCACGTGGTACCAGCTCAGAGTGACCGCCACCAATGAGGCTGGCAGTGTCACTACAACTTATAGCTTCGCTACGAAGAATGAGGATGGCAGTAAGTTTATTGGTGTCTTAGTTATAGGTCTCTTTGAAACGTTTTTGGAGGTCTGTGGAACAGACTGTAAAGTCCCGCAAACCTCCGTTGAAAAGGGAGGATCCTCCGACCAGACGGGTGTTATGTCTGGTGGGCAACTGCCCGATAGATGATTTTGGGCTTTTCTATATGTTCTGATCGCGCGGAGAACTTTAATTACGCGATGCAGGATTAGTTCTTATGTGACGCCATAGATGTCGCTACACTTTTTTTTTCTTTTTGTGTCGGTTTAACCCAAATGTTTTCCATTCAGTGTTGCGTGTTAAAAATTCAAGCGTGCGAGTGCGAAAGAAGGATAGAGCTGTACACCCTATATTGCTTCATCCCTTTAACCTAAACTGAACTCAATTTAGGTCGTCAAATGGATTTAGTTAAGAGCTTGTAGTATGCAGTAGGTGTGCCTCGGGATAGTTCTATCATTAGCTTGGTTGTGCTGCTGTTCAGGAAAGGAAGTGGCACATATCCCGTGACCAGTTCACTGAATTTGGGATGGATCAAAGATATGACATTTAGTCAGATTATTTCTATAGTGACCGAACCTGGGTAAGCAATCGGGCGTGGGATATGTAGAATGGTCACTGCTGTTTCTAACTAGGAGCCAATATTTCTGCTGAAGTGATGAAATGTGTAGAAGTGGGATGTATGTTCCTTAGTTTGCCACTTTTTTTAGGGTTCAGTACCTCAAAAGGAAAAACGGAACCTTATAGGATCACTTTGTTGTCCGTCTGTCTGTCTGTCAAGACCCTTTATCTTAGGAACACGCGGAGGTATCGAGTTGAAATTTAAACGATAGACTTAGATCTGCAGGCCCTTGGAGCTAATCTGAAAACAACAAAATTTCTTGTTACCTACGTCCAAAAATAAAACTTTTTTACAATTCGAAGAAATATCTTCGAGACTCCATTCGAGAAATGTAGTTTGTAGAGCTCAGAGCGCGAGTCCGATTCGAACTTGCCCACTAGTGCTAGGCTGCGATCCCACCTAATGATAAGCAGTGATGCAATCGTAGATGGTACAGCGCACTAGTTTATTAAAAACCTATTCACTCTAGCCTTGAAGACACCTAAATTATAATCGGACGTGAAGACCACTTCAGGCAAATTGTTCCAGTACCTCCATGTACGCGGTATAAACGACGAGGTGAAACATTTAGTCCTAATATAAAAGTCGATGCTTAGTCCTTACTGTGTATTTACTGGACTTTTCTTTAACAGGTGAAGTGGGGCCTCCATCAGAGCTGTTCGACTTGAACATGCTTGTGATAATCTGCAGCTCCATACTGCTCACTATTTGCTTGCTTAGCTGTATCTACATACTTGTGAAGAGACAAAGGTATGTCGGTTGCTAGATTCTACCAATAATTTGTTACAGATATTTTTTTTACCACTACCAATATACCTTTGGCGGGAGACGCTTAAACTGTCGGAGAGCCACCTGTAGTCACCTGTACTCGATTTGCCATGGTCAACCTGGAAATCTTTAAATAGACTCCGCAGCCATGTTGGGCGCAGTGTTGGGCAACACGTAATCTAACTACTGATTAATTACTACGACTACATATTGTAGTTAGTAATCACAACTACAAATTACATTAAAAAATGTAAAATGTTGTTAAAATTTTTGATTACTAACTACAAATTATAGTTGCCATCACGATTACAAGGCTACTTTTTATAACTACATATTTAAAGGTTGATTTCTTTATTATTTGTCAATCAACGCAATAGTAATGTGTAATAAATATAATCACCTACGACTTGCATTCAATTCATATTCATGAAAGTAAAAAGACGTTTTTTTTTTCTTTATACAGTTGGATTGCCTTTTTTTATTAAATTTTAGAGCCAGATTCAGTTTAGATAAATCAATAACTCTAACACATAACATGTTTATTTAATTGCAAAATATAAGTTCTTAGTACTGAAATAATCAGTAGTTATAAATACAAGATTACAGCAATCAAATTAACAACTACTTCATGTAGTTTGATTATTGTAGTTAAGATCGATATAATCGATTTAAATAAACCTTTTTTACTGTCCGTTTCGACTTTCACTTCATTATGGCCAATAGTGGCTTCAGTAAATAGTTGGTATTATAACCACTTTTTTGCTTTTTATGCCATCCTTATGTCTACGGAATAAAAGTCAAAATGGGTTGAATGAACAGTAAAAAAGGTTTGTTAATAAATAAGACAAGACATTTAGTCTTATCTTATTTATTGCGAATGGAGTATAAGTATACATTGATTGTCACAACAAAATTAACTTACAATCTTTTATATTTCCAGGACTGGTAACCTAACAGAATACAGGGACTCGATAACAGTTGACAACAAATCGGAGAGCGGCAACTTGACGGCCAACACATCGCACACCAACTTAGCCAACGTTAAGGAGAACGCCATGAATGCGCAGAACAGGATATACAGCGCTCCTATACATATGAGGAATAATAGTAAACACGGTAAGTTTTTTTTTTCTTTGAGCTCGTGGCTAAGAAAACTAACAAGGCAATCAAAGTGTTCAGGCTGTTAATAGGTCTACGTTATTTATTAATATTTGTTTTTTTAATTCGCAATCCTTTTGGCCCCGACTTACGAGTTGTAGGTTACGGGTTCAAACCCAGCCAGGCGCATTACTTTGTGTAATTTATTTCATCACCACTGCTCCCATAACGGTGAAGGAAAACATCCTGAGGAAACCGGCATGGCCTAAAACCAAAAATTCATAGACATGTGACATCCACCAACCCGCACTAGGCCCGCGTGGTACATTCCCTCTGCTAGAGAGGAGGAGTCCAAAGTGGGAACATTATAAGGCCGGCTATGCTATGTTAACCCTTTTAGAAGAACATTCAATATGGTGACCCTCTAGGACCGTAACAATGCGTTAAATGTCAAGGTGCACGGCGCTTTTATGCCAAATTTTTGACATTCTACATTTCTTTGTTTTTCAAAATTTTTGTAAAATAATACAAAATTAACAGACATTGTCTTTGTACCGAAATGTATGACCTACATTTATTGTGTGAGAATAGTAACTATCACTTCTTTATTTTTACCTGGCTTGCGACCACGTCGCCCAACCAAGACTTCAGCATTTACTGTGGTTAGCGATTCACAGGTTTACAAACCGTGGCTACTTATAATATTAGTACTAGCTGCTGCGAGCGGCTTCTCCCGCATAAAGTAAGAAATTATGCTAAGGGATTGTATTCCCCAAATAAAAAGTACCTATCGTAGGGTAATGTAAGTAGCGTAAAAGAGTAACTAACATACACACAATAATAATAAACGTGTCCTGAAACTTCTCGCCCGTACCCTATCTAACAGAAATCATGGTTTTTTTACGGGATAAACATTGGGCACGCCACAATTATGGCGGTAAGTCCCCTCTTTGAGGCGTGGTTGGAAAGGCCTCACGGCGTCCTCACCTTCCGCATGACGCAGGTTCTCACCGGACATGGTAAGTTCGGGAGGTTCCTGCACCGGATTCGTGCGGAAACGACGCCCGGGTGTCGCCACTGTGTGGACCGCCCGGAGGACATGGTGGAGCATACGGTGGAGGTATGCCCCGCTTGGGCAGAGCAACGCCGTGTCCTCGTGGGGGCAATCGGCGGCGGCGATCTCTCGCGCCGGGCCTTGGTTCAGGCCATGCTCCGGAGCGAGGAGGAGTGGCAGGCGGTCGCCTCCTTCTGCGAAGCCGTAATATTAGCGAAGGAGGCGGCCGATCGCGTGAGGCAACGGTCCTTACGCTCCAACCATCGCCGCCGGGATTCCGATCCCGATTTCCGGCCACCGTAGGCGCGGGCTTGCGGACGGCGAGCAATGGGTGGCTCGCCGTCCGGCCGTCCGGTAATCGGACCGAGCCCAAGTCGTCGACGGCGCGTACTGTTCCACGCGCGCCTCAAAGAGATGTCAGCAAATCGTAGGGGCCCAGCAGGGTCGAAGCCTACTGGGGCCACGGGTAGTGTGAAAGCGAAACCCGGGGCCCTGGGACGAAGGCAACGAGGGAACAGTAGTGGGTTTTTAGTCAGTAAAAGTCTGACACTATCTCCCGCTCCGCCCAAGAGCGGGTTTTGTCATAAGATGATTTTCCCACCCAATAAAAAAAAAAAAACGGGATAAACATACACAACGATATTATAGCTTTTCATCGATGACATAATTTTCGAAATAAAGTCAGTACTTACAAACACACTACAATATTATCTTTTTATCCTATTACACCATAATATGAAATAGCTGGAGATCGAACTTAAGGCAAATGTCGTGCAATACCGACATTTTGTTGTATTGCTCACCCTCCATAGCAAATAGCGTGATAATTAATAGCCTATAAGTTGAACTGGCCTATAAGAATTACGTATGCAAAATTTCAACAGGATTGGTTCAGTAGTTTTTGCGAAAATTAATAAAAAATAAAAATAAAATAAAATAATCTTTAATTCGGATAAGTTACATCCATATAGGTTAGTAAACAATTAAGAAAAATTTAAACCTATGTTAGTAAACTTATTATCTATCTATATATTTATTTTAAAACAAGGTGGTTGTTCATGATGCATCTGTGAACAACATCACCTAACAGAGGAGAATCGTACCTCCCCGCTATGGTTTTCAGGATGGAGTTGGAGCTAGCCCACACTCAGCAGAGCAAAGAGGCAGATTTCTGTCTGACGATGGCGTGAAAGCCATCGACTCACGTCGATGAATCTCAGTCTCTGCGAACATACCTGATGCGCTGCAGAAACGGGGCAGCCCCATCAACATCCTAACCGTTATTAATACCATCGTTCCACAATTTTACTGT
Source organism: Mythimna vitellina (assembly GCA_949316375.1). NCBI lineage: Eukaryota > Metazoa > Arthropoda > Insecta > Lepidoptera > Noctuidae > Mythimna > Mythimna vitellina. The sequence continues at coordinate 4,238,796 of OX438708.1, read as the reverse complement.
TTTTTAACCGACTTCAAAAAGGAGGAGGTTCTATGTTTGGCAGAATGTATGTTTTTTTTATGTATATTCACCGATTTCGCGGTCAATTGTGGACCTTTGTTTGTAAGGTTATAATAATAATATGAGAAATCTTCGTAACTCAATTCGGGAATTGAACTGTTTTCATGGGTAAGTTTGTACGGAACCCTCAGTGCGCGAGTCCGACTCGCACTTGCACGGGTTTTTTTTTACAACTTTCATGCTATCTATTCCTAAACTAAGCAGAGTTTGTGGTATGAGTACTAGACAACTGATAAACATACTTATATATTTCTGAATACATACATACATATTATAGATAAGTTACACCCAGACATAGAACAAATAATCGTGCTCATCACACAAACATTTCTCCTGATGGGGAATCGAACCCACGAACTCAGAAACATAGCAGTTACGGCCACTGACCACTAGACCAACAGGCGTATCCATGGTTCAGGTAAGTACGCCGTAAAACTCTATGTTCCCTTGGGATATATTTTTTTATTATTTAAGGATCACAAACAAGTGTTACAAAATAGTAAACTTATAGAAGAATGCCGGAAGAATGGACACATATTCCTTTTCACAAAAAAAAAGGATCAACGAAAAAATGCACTAATTTCCCATGTCAGTAAGATCATGCTGCAAATCCTTAATGAACGACTAAAAAGCTTCCTATAGAAGGAAATAGCACCAGAACAGACAGGATTTGCTGAAGGGAAAGGAACTCGGGACCAAATCATTGAAAAGTCTCGGGAGTTTTATAAGACTGCTTTTATTTGCTTTGTTGACTTCTCGAAAGCATTTGATTCAGTTAAATGACCTAAACTTTGGAACACCTTGTTGCAAATGGGTACACCGAAACACCTAGTGCAGTTGTTGAGACGCCTGTATGACGATGGCACTGCATCAGTGAGAACAGATGAAGTATGCTCAGATAGCTTCCATCCCAGCGCTGGAGTTCGACAAGGGTGCATAATATACCTACTTTTGTTCAAAAAGAAGAAAAAAAATAAACAATATTAAAAGCAAATAATAATAAAAGTAATGTCAAAATTAAATCAATTAGAATAAGTATGTCAAACAAAGTAAAATATAATTAGAAGACAAATTAATAAAAATAAAATTTACTTAATTAAATGGAATAAATTCATAATCAAAATCCTACATTAAATTAATTAGATAAAATCATTCGAAAAAAAAATTATATAAAATAAAAAAAAATACTGTATTACAATATTTTTTTATTAAATAATTAATTTTATTGTTTAAGTAATAAGCCAAAGGTACTCCGCCTGAAAATTCTAATACAATTTTCTTTTAAACAAGTTCAGTGTCTGATGATATATTTATGCACAGTATGTTACCTAATAAAACACTTAACTAATTAAAACTATATACACACTAACCTAACTAAAATATGGCGTCATAAAACTCCTCTGCATACCAATGCGAACGGATCCGGTGTTAGAAACTAGTGCTTCGAATAAGATGTATCATTCATCATCATATCACCCGAAAGAAGTACACTGTTGAACATAGGCCTCCCCCAAGTGACGCCACAACGACCGATCCTGTCTCGCATCCACAGCACTCCCGTGACTCTCACCAGGTCGTCCGGTCCACCTTGTGGGAGGCCTTCCAACGCTGCGTTTTCCGGTGCGCGGTCGCCACTCTAGAACTTTTCGGCCCCATCGACCGTCCGTTCTACGAGCAATGTGCCCTGTCCACTGCCACTTTAGTTTGGCGATTCTTCGGGCTATGTCGGCGACCTTGGTTCTCCTGCGGATATCTTCATTCTTTATGCGATCAAAGATGTATCGCATAGCAACAAAATATATGCCTACTTATATTCTATCCCATCCATTACATACGTCATGATATTCATGACGTATATGAATTTAATTAATTTTTAATCATTTTCCTTCACAACGATGACGGTAATGTGGTTCGTTCTTAACCACATTGTATAGTTATCAATGAACAATTTGCACAAAATTAATTGTGAAAGATTTTTCTGTAACACTTCAGGAGACCTTACGTTTCCAGCAGGATATTGTAGCTTCAATTCACATGAGAAAGGCGATAATTTTATTTAGACACAAGGTTTGTCGTCATGGTAGGTGAAAATTTTGCCAAGGCTACATACCATGGGGATAAAAAATGTCCTATTTGCTAATTCAGGATATGGTTTACAAGTGTGCCAAAGGAGCATAATAATAAACATAATCATCCTTTTAATGTTCCCACTGTTGGGACTCAGGCCTCCTCTCTCTAGGAGAGGGAATGGGCCGTAATCCACCACGTGGGCCCAGTGTGGGTTGGTGAATGTCACATGTTTTCGAATTTTTGGTTCTAGAACATGTCGGTTTCCTGACGATATTTTCCTTCACCGTTTTGAGAGCAGTGGTGATGAAATAATTACACAAAGTAATGCGCCTAGCTGGGTTTGAACCTGTGACCTACAATTCGTAAGTCGGAGCCGTTACCACTCGGCCACGACTTCTGGAAGGGAAACCCGTATTCCCAAGCAACTGAAGGACCATAGATGTGGTTTAAGTCAGTAAAAGTCTCACATGCCACTCCCACACCGTCTTAGGGTCATTAGATGATTTCCTACCTTAAAACAAATATGCATTATCATCACTTTAGCCTTTGTACAACAAAATATTTTACTTGAACATCAAACGGATAACTTTAAGGAAAACCCAAACCAGATCAATTAATCAAATAATATATAATTACCGATTTGACTTTTTCGGGAATTATGGAAGATAAGGTTACGGAAATAAATTAAAAACTTATTTATTAATTTAAAATTATTAATTTTAGTGATAAAATGGGTTACTAACGACATAATGCGACATTTTGAAACGAATTCGAACACATGAGTAGATAAACGGAACAGAGGCAAAACTTCCTAAGAACGTGCAATATTGTTACCTATTTTGGTAGGGTTGTCACATTAGGTGAAAACGGACCGAGCCCAAGTCGTCGACGGCGCGTACTGTTTCACGCGCGCCTCAAGGAGATGTCAGCAAATCGTAGGGGCCCAGCAGGGTCCAAGCCTACTGGGGCCACGGGTAGTGTGAAAGCGAAACCCGGGGCCCTGGGACGAAGGCAAAGAAGGAACAGGAGTGGGTTTTTAGTCAGTAAAAGTTTGACACTATCTCCCGCTCCACCCAAGAGCGGGATTTGTCATAATATGATTTTCCCACTCAATAAAAAAAAAACTTATAATTATATTTTTATAATTTTTGTTTTTTAATAATGTGGTAAATTCTGAATCTAACATGAAAGTTTTTTCAAGATATCTAACGGGAAACACTCACACGGCATATCAAATTTACAATATTTAATACGTTTAAGTTTTTCGTTGGCAAAATTGACAATATTTATTTCAAGTTTGATTTTTTTCACAGCTTCAAGGGACCGCAGACTTGAGTAAATATTTTTAATTTCAACTCGATACCTCCACGCGTTCCTGAGATAAAGTCCGGACTAAGCATTTCGCTTCGTCGTTTATACCGCGTACATCGAAGGACTGGAACAATTTGCCTGCTGCGGTCTTTCCGTCCAACTATAATTTAGGTGTCTTCAAGGCTAGACTCTTAATAAACTAGTGCGCCTCACCATCAATGATTGTATCTCTGCTTACCATCAGGTGGGATCGCAGCCAAGCACTGCTTTATATCAATAAACAAAAAAAATAAAATAAAATAAAGGGTCTTGACAGACAGACGGACAACAAAGTTATCCTTTAAAGGTTCCGTTTTTTTCGTTTTAAATAAACTCAGCTAAATAAAATTAATAAGAAGGACCAATTTTATATTTATAAAAATTCTCACGCTGGCACATTGCGGATATGTCTTTGATTTTTATTGTTCTAAGACGACGTTGTTGTAATTTCATTTTGAGACTTATATGTTTTTTTTATAGGATAGAAAAATAGGTACAAATTTTTCCTATGACGTAAACGATATTGTATCAAGTAATTCTTTCCTTATACGTACATATTTGTAGTCTATTAAGCTAGGTTTGTAGACCACAACAATATAACTGCCTAGCGACGTAATAAAATATGGAAACTATTATTACTGAAACCTAAATGAGCAGATCTCTTATTTTCCTCTATTTACTACCAGCTGCTACCGCGACTCCACCTCCACCTATTTCCCACCTTTAACAAGTGATTTCCATAAAAAAGACAATTTTTCAATTTTGTTACTATTTTTATAGGTTTTCCCAATTTTTTTTAAAGCGAGTGCGGTTTTCGCCCAAGCTGTAGGCGAGGGTGCTATAGAGCCGAGGGCTGCAGTGACAAATTTCCTCAGCAAATCGTAGGGGCCCAGCAGGGTCGAAGCCTACTGGGGCAACGGGTAGTGTGAAAGCGACACCCGGGGCCCTGGGACAAAGGCAACGAAGGAATTTGTCATAAGATGATTTTCCCACACAATAAAAAAAAAAACGTGTATCTCTATACACTTACGAAATACAGATACAGATACTGCAGCTTACAGATATAAATAAACGGAATTGACGAGCGACTCGTGGTGGTCGTTCAGCCCCCAGCCTGATACGATAAATGTAATAAATTGTAGCGAAAGCGAGACCTTGTACTTTTCCGCACTAGTTCGAAAAACAGGAAATTACTTGCCTACAAGCGGTAGGAATAAGAACGGTTTTTCGAATAAGTTTCGTATTAGAAAATATATATTGAAGTATTAAAGTGTTCAAAAATAAGATATATATAAACCGCTAATTTATAATTAGTACAAAAAAAATGGGGCTCTATACGGATAGAGCCCTATTTTTTTTGTAGTAACGTAACGTAAGTAACGGGTACGGACCCGTTACTGATCATAGTTGTGTAGTCAAAAATTTAAAAAAAAATCCTAAAGTTTTTTCATAACTGGTAAATTCATAATAGAATCAACATTCATAACAATTGGTACTAGAAAATACTACGCGCAGTGTTTTCCCATTTTAATCGACACTTATTCATTCATTAACCAATATCCTGTACAATATTTTCAGAAGTTGAGTGACATTTTGGGATATAAAAAACGCTTATTAGCGTTTTAAAATAACGTTTTAAAATAGCGTTTTAAAATTCATAAACAGCAAAGTTATTACTTTGCTGTTTATGAATTTTATTTATTGAGACTTTTCTTCAATAATAACAAGACCTTTTCTAATAAGCCCTTTAAGTATTTGTACTAATTAAAAACTAGACGTGTAGAGTATACATAGATACATATATATAGTCAATCCGGTTTAAGAAAAACTAACGAAAAGAAAATAAAACAATTAAATATTCACCAGACATAAAAATTAACTTAAATATATTTTAGTATTTTTTTTATTTCATTTATTTTTATGCTATAACGTTAAAAATGTATCGCGTGGTAACGTACTAAAAAGATTAACAACATTGCAACGCAAAGCATATCATCTGGTCAAGGTAAAATCTTTATCTTGTGCGATTATTATTTTTATTTTTACCCACAATGGTGTATGAATGTTACCTATTTGAATTTCTGTATTAACACAATTTATAACATTTTTGGTTAGCATTACTGATTAAAATGGAAGAATTTTGTGAAGAGTGATATGAAAGAAAAGGAAGTTAGTGATAGCATGACGAGTGACAGGGCAAAGTGGAAGAAAAAAACGTGTTGCGCCGACCCCAAATAACACGGGACAAGGGCAGGAAGATGATGATGATGATGATTACTGATTAAGTAAGCAGTGTTGCTACGCGAATGTGAGTACCAATACAAACCAATTCTGGTTTAATGGTCCAAAATAAACCAAAACTATAAAAAAGACTGTATTTATGTAAAAATAAAAAATAAATAAAAATGAAGCAAGTCATGGGTCCAATGGGAGTGTCGACTAGACCCTTTGGAATGGCTTAATTTGTTTTTTTTTTCAGTTGAAAATTATTACCAGTGTTGCTTTTTAGGAATAGTTTTTTAACTGAATCGTAGTCATATTTTAATCAGTAAAACTCTGAAACTCCCTCACAATAAACAGAGCGGGCAAGACTTTTCCCAGTCCTTCAATGTACGCGGTATAAACTGACCAGACTTTTTTTTTTAGTTTTTTTTTTTTTTTTTTTTTTTAATTGATATAAACCAGTGCTTGACTGCGATCCCACCTGATGGTAAGCGGAGATGCAATCATTGATGGTCAGGCGCACCAGTTTATTAAGAGCCTATTCACTCTAGCCTTGAAGACACCTAAATTATAGCTGGATGGGAAGACCGCAGCAGGCAAATTGTTCCAGTCCTTCGATGTACGCGGTATAAACGACGAAGCGAAACGCTTAGTCCGGACCGTTGAAGTTTCAACAACGTAAGGGTGGATACTCGCTGTTCGTCGGGTTGTCCGATGGTAGAAAGGAGATGGCGGAATCAAGTCATGCAATTCCCGCGCACACTCTCCAAAAATTAGTTGATTTAAACCAGTGCTTGACTGCGATCCCACCTGATGGTAAGCGGAGATGCAATCATCGATGGTCAGAAGCACTAGTTTATTAAGAGCCTATTCACTCTAGCCTTGAAGACAGATCGACATTCGTCCAAACATCTACAATGAACAACTTTCTAACAATAAATTAAATATTTACTTTCAGAGCTGTACGAGATAAGCCCATACGCGCAGTTCGCAGTGGGCTTCCGAACTTTCGGGCATGTGGAGAATCAAGACTTGCCTAGTCGACACGCGAAACACAGATATGATACAGGTAAGCCTTGTGGGATTCTTCACAAAATTCACCGCGGCACTAGAACGCAAAGAGTAACTGAAGAAATACGCGTGGGTTTTAGACAGTAAGAGAATGACTCTCTCTTGCTCCATTCATAGTCTTTAGTAGCACATTTTTAAATACGAAACGCACCCTTATTGCTGCATAGAGGCAGTGTTGGCAACAAGTAATCCGTTTAACGATTAAAAATTAACGATTAAAAAGTTAATCATGATTAAGAATAATAATGGTAATTGATTTTTTTGTGATTATTATGATTATAAATCGTTAATTACTGTTAAAAATAATATCTTGTTGTAAAATATAACTTTTTTTTAAATGTGTTAATATAGATTTTATGATTACTAGGGGTCGGAATAAGGTAGAATAATTCATGTACTTGCATTGAATTGTTGATATTAATATGGATCTTCCCGGGATTTCTAATGAAAAATCCCGTGTGGCCAACAATATTACAAATAAATAATAATAAAAACCTCAGAGATAGATAAGACAAACAAAACAAAGATAACTAACACATAATTTTTATTAGTATGTTTCATTGAAAAAGATCTCTCTACGTCAACTGAAGTAAGGTTAACAAATTTATACACATCCTCGTCATTAATGCAGGAAGAATTTTTTTCTGCTATAATTCTGATAGTGTCATAAAAAAAAATGTGCTCTTTAAAATTAATCTCGGGATTTGAGGTATATCCACTTTATTCTTTCGCTGTATGAAATCGGTGTACATAATTAACTCTTCCTAATTCCGACCGATGATTGCTCTTTCCTCAAATAAGTAGTCCAACAAGTTAAAATTTTACGTAATTGCAAAGGAAAATTTTATCATCTGAACCGGAACTGCATATTAATTTATTTAACCAAATTAATGATTAACGTTTAGTAATCAATTATTTTTTTAATTATGATTACGATTAACATATAAATCGGAATTTATTTAGCTAAGATAAAATTTAATCTAATTAAATGAAGTAATAGATCAAAAAAATAATAAATATTAATGAAACCGTGTAGTTACTAGTCGCTAAGGACGTGATGATTTCTAATCATTGAATGACTGTCGTTTCTAGCTATTCTAAGTGGGTCGTTCGTGACGTCATAAAATAATGAGAAAAATTAAACTCGTATTGTAAAATAATAGCTCATTAAAATATCACATGTCATGCCGTCAGTTTATTAATTTAAAAAACTTAAAAATAATAATAACCGACTTAACTAAAAAAAAACACTAAAAGAAATTAAAGTTATTTTTCGATGTTACTTTTTTTATGTTTGATGTAAATTGATAGTCTGAAACACGGGTTTGTACATTACAGTCAGAATTTCTTTTTTTTTCTCGATTGTATTTAATGTAAATCATACTTTTACTTACTTTATACTTGAATAAAATTTTGTTATTATTTACCGTAAACCCTTGGTATCAAAATAGATAACTCGATTTTATGGACTTCTCAAAATATACTTGATGGCTAAAGTTTGACCACGTCATTTCTTTCGAATATTTTTAGGAGTCATTTGACGGACTACCACGGGTGTAACATTTGGTAAAAAATAAAAACACCATGTCAAAAAAATGAACGAAAAAGCACAAAACAAGATGCTAGTTAAATTGTATAAATAAAAATGAAAGTAGTCACTCATCCACTCACTAACTAAACACAAAGTCTCGAAAACTACTTGATCGACAAAATAAAATTTTTTATTGCCGTTGGGGGACCAGTCTGTAGAATACTTTCTTATATAAAAAAGTCCCCCGACTGCAATGAAAAATTTTGTTTTGTAGAGAAAGTAGTTTAAAACACTCCTTTTTTGGGGCACTCGTAATTACTTAAGTTTCATTTGTCAATACAGAAACCGCAGAATTTCTTCATGGCTATTTTTTTCAGAAACGAGTTTCCAAGTGTGTTCAGAGTCTGAAGACAGTGACAGCATATCAAAATCTACACTAAAAAGTGTTCCAAGAAGTAAGTTCCTTTAACCAGTTCTTATCTTCGCCATCTTCAGGGTTTCACCGTAGGTAAGGACTTACATTCCTTCTTGCGGACGGCGAGCGATAGGTAGCTCGCCGTTCGACCGTACGGTAACCGTCCAGACCGAGTCCTAGTAGTCGACGCGCGCTTCAAGGAGATGTCAGCAAACCATAGGGGCCCAGCAGGGTCGAAGCCTACTGGGGCCATGGGTTCGCTTCTGAAAATATTTTTTGTGGCCTTCGCTATTTCATTTCTGAATCAATGAAAATAGTTTTAGTATAACCTAAGGGCCTTTAAGTCAAAAGTGCATAGGCTGCTTCTAGGCACGCGTGCTCCATCGTCAGTCACATCATCGCTTCCATAATGGTCACGCTATACGTAATAAATAAATCAAACTATTTTTCTGTAATTTTTTTTACACCTCATTGTGGATAATGACTATTATGAAACAGATTTTCGTAACAGTGTTTGTGTCTAATTTATGTGATTAAAATTAAAAGACTATATTTTCTCCTTCCAGAAGTCTGCAGAACCCCACATCACAGATAACTACAGAAGGAAGAACTTTCATTTTAAGACAAATTCGGCTCAAAGGACCACTTACCATCATCACTATAATACATTTTTACTCACACTGAAATGACACTGCCAAAACCGAAAGGAAAAAAAAAATAATTCCTTTTTTGTTTAAAAAACAAACCAATTGCAGTTGCTAACGTGCTTGCAACAAATATTTTAATTAATGAGGACTTTCCATAATTACGTTTACCAGGTTGCAGCACTAAGTCGTCAGGTCCAGGCAACTGTCAAAACGCTTATGTTAATGACATTAATTAAATTGACGTCAACGTCATGTATAGGTTTTAAAAGTAGAAGACCTCTCAGCTAAGTGGCGCCATCTGGTGATGTGAATTTTCCTGAAAATCTTTATTGTACGATAATTTTCGTTCCAGTAACCCGCGGTTGTAATTTATTTCGTAAAATAAAAATATATTATTAAACGCAAAATTAATAATATATAGGTAATTCGTTTTAGTGATTCAAAACAGCACTTCACTTTTGTACTCATATTTTTTATTTTCCATCAATGGGCGCGTACACTATGACGTCTTTATAGCATTTTATATTATAATGATTTGTTTTTATTAAGCAAATTATTTTCTAATGAATCACTCATTTGAGAGATACACAAGGAAATAACTAAACTGCCTTTAATAAAAACTAAAGGATAATGCACATGAAACAATATATTATTGCCTTAAAAGGTAAAAAAAAATACGAGATATCTTGGTCAAAGTGAGAAATAATTTTAGTCAAATGCACTACAAAATAAACTGGCTCAAATTTGAATAGCAACGTCGTGGACCGACTCTAGAGATGCCGAGCACGACCGACATTGTACGAATTTGAGCTCGGCTCGTGCTTCGGTCGCGCTCGGCTCCTGTAGCGTAGACCAACATTTACAAATGTAGGAATTAAACCATCGATGTACAGTGCAGCAGCCTATTTGCTCAAACAATGCACTTACCGTAACGTCAATATCGAACAAAAAAGCATTTTGGAAATGTAATACTAAACTTGTTTAAAAATTCCCTGTTAAGTTTTGTTATGTATATCAAGTTTATTTTGTAGAAAGTAGTTGTTAATTAAGAATTTGTTATTTATCCCTAAAAATTAGGTACATATATATTTTCGAACTATTTGTTAATTAAAATTATTTGTATCGATAATACTGTTATAAATATTCCAATATTCTGATTGTAATGAAATCTAGCCAAAATAAATATACCTAAATATGCCAAAATCGAAACGAAAAGTGTTTCTACAAGAGATGTTTTACTCTCTTACAATTTGAGCCTTGGAGCGTAAAAATATTTGTAATTTTTACTATTAAAGACAAAATTCACTAGACGTAAAGTTTTTTATCCACATTCGCCAGCTAATATCAATAATATAGCTTCATTAGTTTAGTTTAGCATAAAACAAATACATAGTATAAATTTCGACGTGCCACTTCGCTTAGTATAACTTTGGGTAATGTACATATTAACTGGATTGTATAGACAATGTCTGGTGGGTTTTGTCTGTAATGCCATTTGCCCACCATAGCCACTGAAAAAAGACTTTCAAAATACATAGCGATGGTGTGCAAATAGCATTAATGGCTTGGGTTTTTGAAGTACGCTACTGATGCAATGTATTGACGATGCGATATATGAATAAACTAAGTATTGTAATGTTCACGCGCTCTAGACATTATGCAGTTTTGTTCAAAACGTAAAGGGCAACTAAAGACATAAGATCTCTCACTCACAATCTCACTCACCAGCAAGAGTTTGAGAAGTTATTCGATAAATTCTCACTCAAAAAAATACGCTCGGAACAAACTGATATTCTATCAGCAATAAAATTTGTGGATTGGCCTCGTAATAGTTTGGCACTTTTACAGCGCTTGTCAGTCCCATTTATGTTCGACTTTTGGACCAACGCTCTTATAGACTTTGTCTAAGCCCTCTTTACTACATTCGCAATAAGCGTTGGTGGCATAACAAATGGTGGCTGCAGTAAATACTGTTGTAACCACAATTTTCCTTTTAATGCCATCCTTATGTCTACGGAATAGAGGTCAAAATCGGTTAAACGGACAGTAAAAAAAGGTTTTTTAAGTAAATGGACTATAATCACCTACAAATGTAATCCATGTCTAGCTGTTTTTTCAAACAGTACTTAGTATTTCATACATCACTCTTAAAAAAACCCAAGCTTAAAAAACATTGTAAATAATTGTCAATATAGTCATATAAACGCTGTATCTAGTCATGTACTTTACTACTTATGAATTTTCGCTTAACAAGTGACTACATTCAACCGCGGCTAATGACGTACATTGACCGGTAAATGTGTATATTTCCTACTTTAGAAAAAAAAAATTAAAATGATTTAATTTTAATTTTTTTTTCTTACGTGCCTTTGATTTCTATTTTTAAATTCTTGATTCCATATTAATTACAAATAAATAGATATGAAATTATTGAAAAAAAATAATTAAGAATTTAAATTGTGGTAAAACAGGCTTTACTTGTAAGTTTTAAAGTTACTTTTCAATTAACACACATTTGTTTACATATTTGAAAACTTAAGAATGACGCAAGCAGGTTGACATACCGATGAAATCGCCACTTTAACGTCATTGCATCGCATAATGTTTGTTATTCTTGCACGCAAAATCGACTGAACAAATTTCGATGAAACTTTACAGGAATATAGCTTATACAAAATTATTTTTAGTATATGCGAAACCTGAATATAGTTTATTCAGAAACAGGAACGGAATCGATTCCAATAAGTTTTACACCATGTTATAATTTTTCCCAAAAATATTTAAAAAGGTCGCAAGTAGTACACCACCGATACTAAGTACAACACAGGTCACGGCAGGTCATAGCAGGCATTAGGCACCAGTACATAGCTGGGTGCGGTAGCAAAACAACGCCTCAGTCGGCCGGATGGCCCGGTGACTATATATTTGTGCGGACAACCAGGGCTTTAAGTTTGCTATAACAATAGTGTCAAAATGGTCTATCATTGACTTCATAATTGTTGATTTTGACAAGTTTGGTAATCTACTAATATAATGGCGTCATTATAACTTTCCAATGTTCAACCACTGATACTCCATTGAAAGAAGTGGCATAGAATGGTAATCTCGTACATAATGACAAATTAATATCTAGAAAACACGTAAGAAAGAAAGAAAGAAAACACGTTTATTTGACACACAGGTACACACAATGAAATAACAATTACAATATAGAAACTTAAATACTAAAACTTAAAAAAATACATTAACATTGTGTGTCTCACGGCTGCGCCAAATAGGTCCAGTTCAGAATAATGCCAGACCACTATGTAGCAGTTGCCTGACGCTGATTTTCAACTGAACCTTGGTATGAGTCTACGGATGCCAATCAGTTCTGATGCCAATCTGACATACATAAACGGTAATTTGCCAACATTTTGACAGTTCCTTTGATCAGTGTCCTACCATTAAAACGTCGTTGTGCAGGCTTTGATTACGAGATAGATCGATATTGTCATTCTACTACAATTCTATTACGACTAATGATCAACCTTTATGAATTTAGCAGACTACGAACTTTTAGCAAAATGACAATGGGATCGTGTTGGAATGACGAATTTATAAAAATAACAGACTTGGGCTCCAGGTAGCATAACAAGCTTAAAACTTTGTGTTTGTTCATAATACAGTTATGAAATGTTGTACATAGATTCTTTACATAAAAATACTAGACACGTGTTTCGGATTTTGTACAGACTAAAACTAAAACATATATCAAAGCAATATATTGTTTATAATTTATATTGGGAGGAAATACTAATTCGACGCGGTCAAAACCTCTGCCAGGAGCTATATAGTATAGTATAGTCGGCCTTATAATGTTCCCACTGTTGGGACTCACTTTACTTGTTAACTGTACTTATTAATTTTACTAAAATCCGTGTATCTGTGTGAGCGTGGAACATACACTTGTATTATACTTTCGCTGCTATCTTATTTTCGTAATCGAGTCTAGTACAGATACCGGCATGAATCTTGATCGCTCGGCGAAAGAGCGATCGCTTTGCGCATCGTACACATCGGCGAGCCAATCACTGTACGAGGATTGCACTCCCCGCCCCCGCGTCTCTTTTCATACCACTAAAGAGACCTGATATTTCACTTCTGCGTGCTTGCGCAAGTAGAATTGTAGAAGTCAGCGCTCAAGATCCATGTCGGTATATTTACAAGGCATGTTGCATCTTAGAATATATCAGGTAAAATTGTGGCTAAACGCGTGCCTACATATATACCGATTAACTTCGCCCGCGTAAAAATAGGTTCCTCCATACAAACTTTGGACCCCCGTTTCATCCTCTAAGGGGGTGAGTTTTGAAAAATCCCGTGTTAGTGCTCGCCTACGTCATAAATTTAAGCCCTGTGCAAAATTTCACGCTCCTAGTCCCAGTAGTTTCGATTGTGCGTTGATATGTCAGTCAGTCAGTTTCTCCTTTTATAGATATAGATAAAAAAAAAACCATCTATATAATCTTTTTAAAGTTTAATTTTTGCCGTTATTTTTCAAATCAGTTAGAAAATATTACATTACATTTAAAATCGTGTATTTTTTATTAAAAATAACAAACTTTTTAATCATTTACCTTGTTTGTAGTTTGAGATTTGCGAACTTTTTTCCTGTAATGTCATTGTTCTTTGGTGTTGTCATAATATTGTTAGAAGTTACGCAATGTGACGACAATGATAAAGCAAAGCGACGAAATGACGTGAAACACGGTTGACCACATTGATTTCTAATACTAAATTCTATGAACACATTATATATTATGGCTTCTTATACTAAATAAAGCATAGACAAACGGACGAACGGGACGTTCACGAAAGCCTCAAAATATCGCTAGAAATAGTTATCTTTCTTTATATTATTGACTAACTTTTACCCGCGGCTTCACCCGCATACCTAAAATTTAGCCTAAATCACTCAACAATAAAGCAGCTTTCTATCAGTAAAAAAAATTTAGCAATCGGACCAGTACTTTTAGAGATTACCTCCTACAACAAAAAAAAAATAGAAAACAAACTATATCTCTTTCTAATATTAATAACCTGCTACCGACACCGGCAGACTACTATTTTTTTCATATTTTTAAATGTAATTTATATATATATTAAATAAATAAAGATAATAATCATATACCACAACTATCATACAACGCCGTGTAGTCCCAAGCTAAGCAAAGCTTGTGTTATGGGTACTAGACAGAACAAATGATCGTGCTCATCGCACAAACAATTGTCCTGGTTGGGAATCGAACCCACGACCTCCGGTTTAGCATTCAGGGCCACTAACCAATAGACCAACAGGCCAGTCTAAATGTACATCGCCTAATTAAATAACTGATGACTAAGTTTTTATAATATCTACAGTAGATAAGCTCGCGCTTGACCAATACGTGACCCAATTGTAGACAATGATGGAGCACACTTATCTACAAGTAACCTAACCGCTCTTGGTTTGCTCCACCACTGATAGAATAGAACAGAATAGAATAAACTTTATTGTAAACCAAAAAAGTTACACAACTAAGGCCCCACGCCCACGGCGACTTTTTGGAGCGATGCTGTAGCGCGTTCGTATCGATACAGTCGCATTGCTGTAGCGCGTTAGTAGAGCGTTATCATATTGCCTATTGCGCGACAGCATCGCTACAAAAAGTCGCCGTGGGCAAGGGGCCTTATAGCATAGCATAATCAGCCTTTTAATGTTCCCACTGCTGGGACTCAGCCCTCCTCACTAAGAGAGGGAATGGGCAGTAATCCACCACGCGGGCCCAGTGCGGGTTGGTGAATGTCACATGTTTTCGAATTTTTGGTTCTTGGACATGCAGGTTTCCTCACGATGTTTTCCTTCACCGTCTTGAGAGCAGTGGTGATGAAAAAAATTACACAAAGTTATGCGCCTGGCTGGGTTTGAGTCTGCAACCTACAACTCGTAAGTCGGGGCGTTACCACTCGGTCACCACTGCTCCACTGGGAAATTATATTATTATATTATATTATGTCTTATCCGGTTGCATCTATCGTCACTTGTTAAGCGAACTGTCTCTATTTAAGTCGAATTTTATAAAATTGTAGCGATAACTGCTAAAAATATATCTACAAAAAGACTGATTATAATATTCATTTTAAACATGATGTTGTTCCGTTTCTATACAATTTTGATCGAGTCAAGAAACGAATAAATGTTAGATAAATATGTTTTGTGTTTTATTATTACATTGGCAACCCTATTAAAAGTGATCTACAAAGGATAAAACCGAGCGAGCCATTAAAAACGAGTTGAAAGCTGTGTAGCGACATCTTTGGCGTCACATAAGAACTAATCCTGCATCGCGCAATCAAAGTTCTCCGCGCGATTAGAACACATAGAACAGCCCGAAATTTTCTACCGGGCAGTTGCCCACCAGATATAACACCCGTCTGGTCGGAGAGCCTTTGCAACGGAGGTTTGCGGGACTTTACACTCTGTTCCGCCTACCTCTAAAGCTCTCTACAAACTGGTCAGCAAGTATTTTCAAAAAGACTACGCAAATCATGGAAAATTTACAATAGAAAAACATCTACGGCGAGCAATGGCTGGCTGGCCGTCCGGTAACCGTCCGGACCGAGTCCAAGTTGTAAACGGCGCGTACCACGTGCGCCTCAAGGAGATGTCAGAAATCGTAGGGGCCCAGTAGGGTCGAAGCCTACTGGAGCCACGGGTAGTGTGAAAGCGAATTCAGGGGACCTGGGACGAAGGCAAAGAAGGAACAGGAGTTTTTTTTTTCTTTTTATTGGATGGGAAAATCATCTTATGACAAATCCCGCTCTTGGGCGGAGCGGGAGATAGTGTCAGACTTTTACTGACTAAAAACCAACTCCTGTTCCTTCGTTGCCTTCGTCCCAGGGCCCCGGGTTTTGCTTTCACACTACCCATGGGGAAAGAATAGGACTGGGTTTTTAGTCTGTAAAAGTCTGACACTATCGCATGCTTCGCCCAAGAGCATATATAACACTTCAAAGCAACCCGTTTTAAAAAACGGCAATTTCATGCTTTAACCCCTATTATTTTATGGAGACTTGATCGCCACACTTATGCAAAATGCACGACATTACGAGCCTAGAAATATGTAGTATGTGTATGTAGGTGCGAGTTTTCCAGTGTTTAAAATAATAGATTTTGATACAAGTAGAGAAACTTTGTCAACGCGAACGAGATGGAATTTGCCGAGCCGCAGGCGAGGGTGTTATAGAGACGAATGCTGTAGTGACAAAGTTTCTCGTGTACCAAAAAACATTTTTCAACAAATTAAATCGAAAATAATTAGTAAGTAACATATTGTTGTGTAAAATCTGAGAGTTTGGGATTGCCTAGATCATAGAGTGGGCTGCCACGTGACCAACCCGATGCATTAAGTTCATAAATTGTGACGGGATCTGCCCATCGTACTTTTCTGCATTAGTGTGAAAACTACATTGCGTGCCTAAAGCAGTAGGGATAGGAGCGGATTTTCAAATAGGTGTGTTGAAAATATTTTTGAGTGTAATTGTGTATAGATTATATGTTCAAAAAAAAAAACTGAAATGATCTTTTGGAAATTGAGCTACCAGACTATAATCCTAAGGGTGATGAAAAGAAACACAATAGATTGGGTTTAAATATTTTTTATTAAAAACTTTTTTTTTATTATTATTATAGCTGTTTAATTTTTTTTTAACATTTTTATTTCAATAAATAACTTATAAATAATTTAACTATTCACATTATAGGAACATTTTTTTTTATGGCACACTTATAAAGCTCACATGGTGAGCTAATATAACCAAAATAGGAACATTTGTAGCACTTTTTATAATACTATTTTATAGTCACACTATAATTAAATTTTAGGCTAGAATACATGTTTTTTATTTTTCAGGAATTTTATTACAAACTGACTAGAGAATAATCTTACTTATCCTGCTTACATAATTGTTTTTTTTATAAATTATTATTTTTTACTTAAACTACTTTTTCTGACAGTTTTTTTACCTAAATCCAGATTTGTTTTACATACTTTTTCTTAAAAGGTACATAATTTTTTGTTTGGTAATTTTTGTTTTACATTTTGTCCTTATTTAAAGTTTTTTTTTTTAACTTAACCTGTGTTTTGTCAGACTTTTTTTTTACTTAAATCTAGGTTTTTTTTACATTCTTTTTTTCCAGCTATATTTTTTTTTTCTTCAAAATCGTAAAAAACTTTGCTGATGACAGATATAGTGTGAGCGTCCGGCGTCATGTCATGATGGACAGTGAACAATGTCGTCATAGCGGATTTATAGGTACACAAGCCAACTTGCAAGAGAACAAAGTCAGGTCAAGTACAAAGCATTCACAGAATTTCAAACTCATCGGATTCAGGCTTCTCATAGTTGCCGGTAAGGACGTCTTCGACCCATTGCAAATGGTCAGCAACATTGGTGTAAAGTCCAGGAGAGTCCTTCGTGCCACAGTGGCTGTTTCCCGCACTAGTTACGCCCCACAGCTCAGCCCTGTTCTTGAACCACACCAAGGGACCACCAGAATCTCCCCTGCAGGTGTCAATACCCTCTTGACCCCCTGCGCAGACAATATTGTCCGGAATTTTTAAGGATTTGTATGTTTCCTCGCATTTAGCTCTACTCCAGATTGGTAGGGGGATGATTTTCTTAGTGCTGCTGTAGTATCCTTGTAGGGGAATTTCACCCCATCCCGTGGCTGCAAAAATGGTGTCTGGTTGTAGTTCGCCAGAAGGAAGGCAGATTGGGCGAATGTAGTCTGTGAAAATGAAAAAAAATACGTTAAACACACCGTTGTTTCAACATCAGGGATTTAGCAGTCAGCGATCATACAAAAAAATCTAAATCTCTTCATCTGTTAAGAAATTACAATGCCACAGACAGACATTTAAACTAACAGATAGACAGATAGACAAATTAAACTTATTACACCAATATTTTTGTGTTGGGGATTAAAAAGGCGTTTAAAAATCAAAAGACCTGTTTTCAATTGAGGATCTCTTCGCTAAGTTAAAAAAACTGGTTCTTTGATTTTTCTCCTCTTGTCCTTTTTTTTTTTTTTTTGAACAGGAGCTTTAGTTACTCGTTATGTAATAAATTAATAAAATGTCTTATCTTTTCCCATTTTTATATTATAATCCAGAAAATACTAGTAGAGAGCTGTAATCTACGAGTATATATATAAAAATCAGTGCCACTTTTCGTTGTAATTTTATAACTCAAGAACGGGCTCACCTATCCAAACCAAATGTTTAGGCTTTGTTAAGACTATTTAGTAGATGGTTTATGTGAAGTTTGCACAAAATTAGTCGTGTGGTTCTTTATTTATCACATTATTAAGCGGTACGAAGTTCACCAAGTCAGCTAGTTTTGTATGAAAGTTTATGAAAATTCTTACCCGTATACGGAGCATCTTGCGCAAGCTTCAAAACTGCGATGTCGTGGCTCATTCCATCATAATCAGAGTGGACGATGATCTCTTCAACTTCGAACCTGAGGATAGGATCAGCACATACTCCATTGACGCAATCTTCTTGATTCGCCAAATCATACTCTCCGAGACGTGCCACTAATCTGAAAAGATGGAAAATTATGTCTATAAACTGACAGAATAAAACATTTACCTAAACGAAGGCAATTAAAAAAAAATTTGATACAAGTGGAGATAGTTTGTCATTGCAACCAAGGCAAAATTCACCCGAGCCGCAGGTGAGTGTGTTATGGAGCCGAATGATGCAGTAACAAATTTCCACGTGTACTGAAAAACGTCGTTTGATACGTTTTCTTTTATTAATTTTTTTTTTTTCAATACACTGAGACACACGAAGAAATAAATAAACAGGGTTTGACGCGCGACTCGTGGCTTAGCATCCAGCCTGATACGGCGGGGGTGAGCTCGCGTACTTTTCCGCACTAGTGCCGAAAACAGCGATATGGATAAGAGCGGGTTTTCGAGTAAGTGTATTGAAAAAATATTTTTGTGATAATTTGCCGTCCAAAATCTGAGCTTAAGATTCATACAATCAATACGATAGACTACAAAGTGCACACTTTTATAACATTAGTAATTAAAAAAAAATATAATACACCGTTTTGGGAACACGGAATTCCCAAAGCCTATAACGTAAATACAACAAATATTAAATAAGAGTTAACCACATGATTCAATAATAATTCTATATTTGTATAAATTTTATAATGAGGGAATTCCTAGTGATGTAATTTAAATAATAGCGGTTGTATTGATGACGTTGGCTTTCAAGACGATTAAAAGTATTATAGGTTTCATTATAACTGACCATGGTAACAAATAATGATGAAATTTTTGACAGGAATTATTACGAAATTTAAAATAAAACACATTGTTCCTCTCACTCTACTTAGCTGTGTTCCAAAACATATAAAATCATTTAAATTTTTCAACAGATACATAACATTAAAAAAAAGAAGAAAAAAAACATTTATCAAAATCTATTTTGAAGGTAGAAAGTTTTTTTTTCATTATTTTAGGGAAATTTTAGGGTGCCTAATATTTTTGACCAAGACTGTATATATATTTTTAGGTTGTAAAAATATTTTCCCCATTAAAAATCAAGGTTTTCATTTTCAGTTAATTAGAAACTAGGTATTTTATTCCCGGAAAATATCAAGTATTTACCTTTTGTTATCAAAAATTAATTCTTTTTTAAGCTTTCATTATTGCTACTTTATCCTCAGTATTTTCCCAAGCCTGTAGACACCTGTTAGGACAGATTTTAGCTTGACAGATAAAAGTTTCAAAGACCAGAAACAGAAAGAATGGTTTCTCTTTCGATTATTTTAATAATATAGACAGAGAGAGACAGAGATACAAAGAGAGAGAGAGACAGAGATACAAAGATAGAGAGAGACAGAAAGACAAAGAGATAGAATTGGAGAGAGAGAGAGAGAGGTGGTTGTCAATTTTTTTCTGTATTGTGATAAGCTAAGCGCGCCAAATTATTTCCAAAAAGTGCAATTACTGATAGCCAATATCAGACCACCAAAATTACGCCGAATCAATGAAGATCGAAGTCTTAAACGCACGATTCAACTTAAGATTTTTAATCCCGCAACAACACAGAAAAATAAAAAACAGAAAAAGAATATTTACCTGGTAAACTTAGGAGTTCTGATGCAATGGGCAGCTGTGATGAGATGCCTGCTATCAATCAGGCTAGCTGCACATCTGATGTCAGTTCGGTGGTCTCCTCGCCAATATTCGATGTACACCAGCCAGGGGTTGTGATGGATCAGGTTGGAACTTGCTTCAACGCCGCAAGTAGGGCCTAAAAATTTAAAAATAACATTTAAGAACGTGTAACAATAATGAAATTAGAAAAAAAAATACACGCATAATTCTACAATTTTTTTTTATTAGTTAATTTTGAAAAAAAAACTATTCTTGATTTTAAAATAAACAAAACAAATGGAATTTGTTAAATAATCGCATTGCATTCGAAGAAAGCAGTCTATAATTTTATTTTTTCAAAAATAAAAACTTACCGTTTCTTAGTTTAAAAGCCAAAACGCCTACAGCACATGATAATAGTACTAATAATCGAAGCATAGATGGGTTTTTTTATTAACCGCTTAGTTTGTAAATTAAATTAGAATATTTATTGCGTTCTTTCCAGTTGACTTTACCTTCAGGAATGATACGCTTTGACATTATGAGCGGGTTTATATAGGAACGTTTACAGGGAAAAATTGTGCAGGTCACATTTATAAGGTGTTGGAACAGATTAACGGTTAAAAGTTACTACTATGCTAATGTAGCATGATTGAATTTATATCTAAGGGTTGAACTACCCTCTGAGGGATTTTTTTAAAGATTCATTGCGGCCCATACAATTGAAAGAACACGGCTAAATTCACCCGTGTCTCTCCTTTTAACCGTATCAATGATATCCTTAAAACGCCTATCAATCGTGCACGCTGTAGGATTACAGCATGCACGATTGATAGGCGAGAAAATCACATATTCAATCATGACGTGAGGACATCTGCGAATGTCCCCACGTCATGATTGAATATTGACACGTTGTAACCTGCACGTATAATATTCAATCATTTTATTTGTTTCTCAGTCAACTTAGGAACTTTGCTTTTGAACTGAATTGTGAAAATTATAAGCAGACGTGCATGCCCCTCAAATACCAATTGTACATACGTCTGTACAACTGAGTGACCTTGAAAAACGCTTAATTGTCGTTTTTGTACACACGGGTGTACGAAATTTATTCGGCCAAAAATTTTGGTCTCTATGTCTTTCCAGAAAAAGTTTTTTTTAATTCTTTTTTGTTGATTTTACGTAAAAACGCGCAATTACGTAATAATAATGCAAAGTTACATGTTTGAATTTTTTTAACATACCATTCTTGTCTAAAATGACTTTAAAATTTTGGTTTACTAAATGAAACCAAAGTCTAAAACGTGTTTGGTTCCTATTAAAATATTGCATACTATAATCCGGACACCTCGATAATTCAGGAGGGGTCTTGTTTTTCCCTATCTGGATTAACGAGACCTAAAGAAAAAGCTTCTTTGGTACCATATAATATAATCCTTCGATTCCTTTTTATCTTAAAGAACGCTTTCAGTTCCTCTGTGACACACATTCTAGGTCCTTGAGGTCATCGGAAAATCTAGAACTTATTATTCATATGCATTCCACTTCGTTCTTTGATAGATCTTTTACGATACAAGCAGCTCGTTTGTGGAATGCATTACCCATAGAAGTAAGGCGAGTCCAAATGCTACCAACGTTCAAAAAAATGGTGAAGCAGCATTATCTATCACTTTAGTTTTTTCTTCTCCTTTCTAAATTGTAATTATTTTGATATTTATTAGTATATTATTTGTTTTCTTTTATTTTATTTATGTACTTATTATATTAAGTATTATTATCTTTAATTATTTTTTTTACATTTTTGCATTATTCTCTATGTTGTTGTACACTGACAGCCCGAAATCTTTTCCTTTCATTCAGTCCATCCAAAGGTTGTCTGGTAGAAATTGCCCTGTGCAATAAGACCGCCAATTGTACACTTATTTATATAAATGTTTGTCCTGTATTATGTTATGGTGTGCAATAAAGTTTTATTTTCATCACCACTGTTCTCAAAACGGTGAAGGAAAATATCGTGAGGAAACCAGCATGTCCTAGAACCTAAAATTCGAAGACATGTGTCATCCACCAACCCGCACTGGGCCCGCGTGGTGGATTACGGCCCGTTCCCTCTCCTTGAGAGGAGGCCTGAGTCCCAACAGTGGGAACATTATAAGGCCGACTATGCTATGCTATGCTATGTGCAATAAAGTTATATAATAATAATAATTTATTTGCACGAAGTTTAAAAGCTGGTGGTATGACGACCCTATGCCTCGGATAGCAATTAAAACCTTTTTTCTTGCACCTGATCCCTGGTGTTTTCGGATTACCGTCTCATCAGACCATGTGAGTAAAGGAATAGACAGTGCACATGTGTTACGCCCACGCTTGAGCATTATATCTCTCTACTGCGTACCTGGCTGGCTTTAAAATTGACCACTATGATCGAAATCGGAGAATGTTTTTTTTTTGTCTTTGTATATCTCAGGACCCTAGAGTCTTTATTTATTTAATAAAACTTCATGGAATACAAAAATACAAAAGCGGACTTGTGTCTTGTGTCTAGTGCGGACTAGTGAAGAGAAAATATGGCAGCTGCATTAAGAAAATAATGGTTCTAAAGTATATATTAAGCAATTAGTCGGTTGTCCTTTAAAGTGAAAGCACGAGAACACTTTCGCAAGAAGTTTGTAAATTCATCACACTCTTGATTGGTTGTATTCGTTTTTCTCTCAATATCATTCTTTATTTGTATGTATGTATCTAAGCATATATTTATTATTGTTCTCATTTCTTCTCTGTCAATTTTCTATTAAGCTGCACCTGCCATGTTATGTCTCTGCAACACCCTAAGGTCGACTGGTAGAAAATGCCTAAGGCAAAAGTTCGCTTTTGTACAATGTTTCATTAGTGCATAAAGTTTTAAATAAATAAAAATATATATATACAAAATAAACATACATATATAAATTAATATATACCTATATATGGTGTTAAAAAATTAACTTTAAGAATTTCGAGGTGACATTATACTCCTCATTATGAACAACTGTTACTATGGGACCAAACCTGAAATAGCGGAAAAAAAATCAGCTGCTCCATACATTTTGACGAGTTGTGCGAACATGAAGGTAGGGAACAGCTGATTTTTTTTCGCGATTTCAGTTTTGGTCCCACAATAAAAGTTGTTCATAATGAGGAGTACAATGTCCCCTCGAAATTCTTAAAGTTAATTTTTTAACACCTTATATATTTATATTGTCTTCGAGCCTTGGAAGGCATACGAGGGCCGCAGCCAACTCACAGAGGCGCCTTAGATAATTTTTCTGGAGCGTGGTAGCAATCTACGATTATTCCTGTACGCGCTATGCAAGCGCACCAAAGGACAACACTCGGTTGGTAAGAATCTATAGAAAAAAATACATAGGTTTTGGGAGCTTAAGTCGACTGATTACCAAGAACTTAAGACTATGGCACATCGCTCGGTTCTAAATTGGTTACTCATCCGTCAGCACAGAGAGCAAAGGGTGCGTGCGCTCACTACCTTGTTTTCATTTCTCCTGAGAGTCTCTCAGAAGATTAGGATGGCAATAAATCTATTATCAGTCAAAACCAAAGTTCGCGAGCTAATTCGTAAGAAGTTGGCAGTAGTGTCATCACAGCGTTAATGTTTTCAAATTGTCGATTTGAACCAATTGTTTGACTTTATTAGTGTAGATATATATGTAGATAGTTTATTTATTTGTGTATGTATTGTATAATTGTATGATATTGATGGTTTATTAGTATATCTATTCTGGTACCTATTCGCCTTTTCTCTCTCTTTTATTGCATCTACCACTATTTATCTCTGCATTACCCTAAGGTTGACTGGTAGAAAATGCGTAAGGCATTAAGTCCGCCGCTGTATGTTTTTGCATAAAGTATTTAATAAATAAATATGGCCCCTATCTGAACAATGTTTTCAATATACACCGATAAAAATAACGGGGGATGACTTGCACATTCAATAAATGGGTCCCCGAAAACAGTCGCTAGCACGAAGTGACTTAGTAAATAGAAGTTAACATATTATATCCGAAGTGTTTGAGGATTGGAAGGGTATACCACGGCTATCAGTACCAGACAGTACCAGAAATACTGTCAGGATACCTACATTCATATGCTCAGAGTACTGGAGTTCTTTGACCACATTGCCAGGAAAAATAGCCACAACCTTGAACAGCTCATCGTAACTGGTATGGTTGATGGCAAACGACCAAGAGGCCGCAGCCCAAAAAGATGGGCAGATCAGGTCTGCTCGACACTGGACACCCAATTGCACGTCGCACTTCATGACGCTAAGAACCGTCTTAAATGGCGAAATACCATTAGCAAAAAACTAATCCAACGGGAACTTCACGATCCTCAGTAGTGAGGTATACGACTCGAGGAGGAGGAGGACCTACATTCATCTCCTGAGCACGTTTGTTCTTACGAATCTCCACTAACCAGCCAATAAAAGCAAGAGAGAGGTGGGAGCTCTTTTCTCGTCAGTGTTCACTAAGGCCAGGCAATAAAAGCAAACGTTGCTGCTACCCAAAAGTTCACCACAAAATTGCCCTAAGCAATGTATGTGTATGTACTTTCTTAGTCTGACCCTTCAACCAAGGCATGCTACAGCAAAGCAAACTCTACTGGTGCAGACATACAGTTCATTGGAGCTCGCCAACCCGTAGAGATGATGGCGATGGGGAAAAATTTGATTATTATTATCACATTTTATTATGGTATTAGGTAAAGAGTTATGAGTATACATGTGGATGGGTGGAGAGGGAGAGGGAGGCCAAAGAAAAGATGGATGGATTGTGTGAACAGTGATATGAAAGAAAAGGAAGTTAGTGATAGTATGACGGTTGACAGGATAGAATGGAAGAAAAAAACGTATTGCGCCGACCCCAAATAAGATGGGACAAGGGCAGGAAGATGATGATGATGATTATGGTATTAGGTAACCATGATTTCCTTATAATTATTATTTTCAGGAACTTAGTTAACTCCTTATGTAAGTATTGTATAATTTAGGGAAAATTTATTTGTGTGGAAATGGCTTAGTAACATTAACTTTCATTGAGTAATTCACAATTAATATGAAAATTAGTCATGCTTATGACCATTAGTCATATACCCCATCTTGTTGGGGACTGACTATCAGCCACGGTAGGCACGGGCTTGTGGACGTCAAGCGTGCTCGTGCTCGCTGTCCGGCCGTCCGGTAGTCGTCCGGATCGAGCCCAGCTCGTCGACAGCACGTAGTAGCAGGGCCGATGCCCGCTAGACCCGCGGGCATTTTTTGAAAAGGAAACCTATGATCTTAGAAAGCGAAGGGTTCAGAAAAAGTCTGACACGCTCTCCCGCTCATCCTAGAGCGGGAAAAGTCATTGTCCAATTTCCTAACAAAACCTTTTTGTTGACAAGATGTAGCGACATCTATGGCGCCACACTGAAACTAAACTACGAAATTCTGCTTCGCGCAGTTAGAGTTCTCGACGTGATTTGAATATATACAACAGTCTGAAATCATCTATCGAGCAGTTGCCCACACCAGACATAACATCCGTCTGGTCGGAGAATCCTCCCTTTTCATCAGACGTTTACGGGGTTTTACACTCTGTTCCCCGTACCTCCAAGAAGATCTCAATCCAGGGTTTAAAAAATATAATAGCTCTTCAAACAAAAACGTTCCTTTCTTATAAGGTTTTTGATTGAATATTTTGTTCTGACACTAATAATTATGGCAGTAATTTTAACATAAATTCTGTAATATTGATATTAATATTATAATTTTTCAAATCTATGTTGTTAAATTGACATAAATCTTTATATAACAAACTTTTTTTTTACTTCTGTTACTTTTATACTATAACATAAAAATAATCAATAAATTATAAATTTAGTCAATGAAAATTCTAAGTAAGTTTTATTTTGTCAATTTTTTTTTTTTTTCTCTTAAACACCCTAATCCAAACATAACAATCCCAATACGGCTAAACATAATTGGACTCAAACGATATATTGTCTTGCATGTTCTTGTATGTATAAAATATTTACAATACAATACAGTTCTGGCGATTATTGCTGGCAGATTTGATTGCCCATATATCAGACATTGCTGTAACAGACATGTTGCTAACTATGTCCGATAGTGTAATATGTATTTGCTTATGTGTGTGTGTTCTGTTTTGTGATTGCTGTATGGGTGCTATTAGTTGCCTGAAATAAATGCTTTTTATTTATTTAGACAAATAAAGAAATCTTATCTCTTGATACGAGTGTTTGTCATATTTTTACGCTTTTGACTACCCTAACGACTGTAAAGAGAAAGATATTCAAGTAACATCCGGGACAAACGGACGTACTTGTATAGTTGTAAAATATGCATCTATGAAAATTAGCGAAGTTTTTGATCCATATAAAATTAGGCAGTCTGTAAAGACATTAAATATACACGCTGTCTCTTTATTACAGAAACAATACCTTCCTTAACATGGAGAATACTTATCAACCAAACATACGAGTACAACTTAAAAAACTGGGCAAGTGCGAGTCGGACTCGCGCACTTAGGGTTCCGTACAAACTTGAAAGGTAAATTGCGGTTTACGATTTATGACGTATTAAAAAAAAACTACTTACTAGATCTCGTTCAAACCAGTTTTCGGTGGAAGTTTACATGATAATGTACATCATATATTTTTTAGTTTTATGATTCTCTTATTTTAGAAGTTACAGGGGGGGGACACATTTTACCCCTTTGGAAGTGTCTCTCGCGCAAACTATTCAGTTTAGAAAAAATTATATTAAAAACCTCAATATCATTTTTGAAGACCTGTCCATAGATAACCCACACGTATGGGTTTGATAAAAAAAAAATTGAGTTTCAGTTCTAAGTATTGGGAAACCACAAAATTAATTGATTTTTTTTTTCTATTTTAGTGTGAAAATCTTAATGCGGTTCACAGAATACATTTACTTACCAAGTTTCAACAGTATAGTTCTTATAGTTTCGGAAAAAGTTTCTCTGACATACGGACGGACAGACAGACAGACATGACGAATCCATAAGGGTTCCGTTTTTTGCCATTCGGTTTTTTGCCTGGAAGAAATCGCCAAGTGCGATAAGGCCGCCAATTGTATGTTTTTTTATTGTATTACAATTCAATTTCTTAAATTTGTAACTTGGTATGCAATAAAGTATATATAAATAAATAAATAAACCCTAAAAAGTGTAGACCATAAACCGTAAAATGTGGAGGCAAATTCAAAATTCGAACAATGGCATTTTTACTTTTATTAAATAACCAAAGTTTTCAAAATAATTACAAGTGGCCAGTGCCTTATACATAAAAACTGTGTTGTTAGCAGTTGCCTGAAGCTGGTTTTCAACTAAACCTTGCTATGAGTCCACGGATACTAATCAGTTTGTTTAATGTGAGGTAAATAAATATATGTGTATTATTATATGTAGGTATAAATTAGTGTGTAGTAAATAATAAATAATAGATAGGTGTTTAGTGATAATTATATATATTATATTTAACAGGGCAAAAATAAAAAAGTCATCATCAAAACTATACGTAAATTCGATCACATAGTCCTTGCGGCTAAAATAAAAAAAACTATAGGTTGACTCGGAGCTCAAAAGAAGTTCCTTCTTTTGTAGGTGTGGTTAGTCAGTAACAGTCTGACACGCCCGTTCCGCCTTAGAGTGGGAGAAGTCATTAGCTGATTTCCCACCTTGATAAAAAAAATACATATCCATTCAAAATAAAATACCAAAAATAAATTCCTGGAAAAATGCTATCCATACGTCAGACTTTAGTCAGGTATGACTTAAAAAGGTGTTGACCATATACTGACCTAATAAGATTTCCAGGTAAAATGTCAAATACGTCAGAGTTTGAACAGGTTAGGTAACTTAAGTTTACGTAGGGATCGTTCAATCAATTACCTTGTATGGAGCACCGTTATAGACAAGTGAGGCCCAACCACGAGCTCTTAATGCGATTCATTTGACGACCTAAACTGAACTGTAAAAGGCATGGAGTTATACAACATTATTCCTAGTATATGCGGAACCTGAATATAGTTTGTTCAGAATCAGTAACTGAATCAATTCCAATAATTTTTACACCATATTATATTTTTTACCAAAAATATTTAAAAAATGTGTCAAGTTGGACACCACCGACACTAAGTACAACACAGGTCACGGCAGGTTATAGCAGCATTTGGTGCCAGGTCACAACTAGGTGTGGAAGCAAAACAACCCCTCAATCGCCCGGATGACCTGGTGACCATGTATTTGTGTGGACAACTATGTAAAATAACAAGCTTATAAATACTGTTTTCACACCACCATGCGCAAGCAGTGCGCAAGGTGCGGGGCAGCTCCAATGCAGTTCTGGCGATGATTGCTGGCAGATTTGATTGCTCTTATATCGGACATTGCTGTAGCAGACATGTTGCTAACTATGTCCGATAGTGTAATATGTATTCGCTTATGTGCGTGTATTCTGTTTTGTGATTGTTGTATGGGTGCTATTAGTTACCTGAAATAAATACTTTTTTTTATAACAATGCCATTTTTCATGATACAGTTATGAAATTTTGTACATAGATTATTTACATACAAATGTTTCGTAAACACGTGTTTCGGCTTTCGCATAAAAAAAAAAAAAAATATTTCAGACCTAAGCAGTCCATACGTAGTTAGTGGTTAGTAACAAACTGTGCTTACATGCTATGTTATTGTTGTTAGTACTTGATTCTATTTAACATAAACCTATACCTAATTCTACCCAGTGCCTTTGGATGGGGCAGTCTACTCTGCTAACAATCATTTTCAGGATGCCGTTCCGAGTGCTACGCAAACGTTGCATTAAGGAAGCCGCTTTCTTACGCATGATGGCGTGAAAGCCATCCGTACGTGCTTCAGCAAACATTCCCGACGCACTACTAAAACTAAAGTTGTATAGGGTGTGCAGGTCCATCCCTTTTTCTCACTCGCACGCTCAAATGTCAGGTTGAACACTTCATGGTACGGACCCCGATCTGACGTCCCGCCACATCGCAACACTGCGTTAACCAGAAAGATGTCATATGATCTATGATCTTTTGCAAGGCTGCTTGCGTACTGTCCAAATCACACTTTGGCATCTGAAGGCAAAAACACTTACACCCTTATTTACGGCGAGTAATGGGTAGCTCGCCGTCCGACCGTCGGTTACCATCTGGACCGAGTCCAAGCCGTCGACGGTGCGTACTGTTCCACGCGCGCCTCAGGGAAATGTCAGCAAATCGTAGGGACCCAGCAGGGTCGAAGCCTACTGGAGCACGGGTACTGTGAAAGCAAAACCCGGGGCCCCGGGATGAAGGCAAAGAAGGAACAGGAGTGGGTTTTTAGTCGGTAAAAGTTTGACACTATCTCCCGCTTCTCCCTAAGAGCGGAATTTGTCATTGGATGATTTTCCCACCTAATAAAAAAAAAAACCTTATTTATTTATTTTATAATTTATGTACACTTACTTATTGAAAAAGATACAAAATTATTAAAATTTGTACAAAGGTACTTACTAAAAAAAGGTGCTTATTTCAAAAAGAAATTTCTTCCAGCAGACCTGAGAAAGGAAAGATCAGAAGAAATGTAGACAATAGCGTGTAGAAATAAAAAGAGTTTGTGAAATCTTAAATTAAAAACATAATAAAAAACATGTAATTAAAATATTATTAAATACATATATAACTATAAATATACCCTATACAAAAAACCCTTGTATTTATTTATTTTACAATTCATGTACACACTTATATAATAAAAAAAGAAGACAGAAACAAAAAAATAGGTACATAGGTGATGCTTATTTCTACGAAAATCTCTTCCAGCATACCTACGAAAGGAAAATTGTTATAGTGGAAATAAAATAATTGCAAATAAAATATACAATATAAAAATATACTATCATAAATATATATATACACATAGTAGAATAAATATCACAATAATACATACTGAATAAAAAATACATACTTATAAGCAACTACGACGAAATAAAAAGATGGTTCCTTTTTTGAAAACTGCAAGAGTTTGGTAAGGCGGTGGTAGAGAGTTCCATAACCGTACTGCGTGCGCAGTGAAGGAGTAGGAATAGAACTCGGTGTACCTTCGGGAAAGCTTTGAGAATCATATTCTGAGAGTAAAGTCTTATCGCTCATCTTCCTCCCCACTTTTCATGTCGTTACAGTCGATCTTTTACCATTTGTGCTGTACGCCTCTAGAATTCTCTTCCACGTACATTGAGGGCTAGCCCTTCGTTGGAGATTTTCAGGTCAAGTATTAGGCAAAATTTCCTGCCAACATGACCCACAAGAAAAAAAAAAAAAAAAAAAAAAAAAACATGACCCATAAATATATATGTATAGGTTTTATTAATTGTATATAATACACATATTCGTTTCGTATATTTTAGTTTTAAGGATGATTTAATTAATGTGATTAACTTTTGTTGTGCATTTATAATTATCCTCAAGTGCAAAAATTCACTGTCATTTATTTTATGTAAGGTTTGCTGTAATAAAACCCCATTGTGGCTTAAGCTCGCCGGTATATATCAGCTGTCTTTTTTATATTTTTATAAAAGTTGTGTGTCCAATAAAGAATATGAGACACTACACCGCTGACGCGGGGAGGCGAAGACGCAGGGTAAAGATCAAACTTCACCGATGAGAGTTCCATCAGGTTTTGGTGACGGAAAAGCGAGTAACCTCCCCCTTCTTGCGTCTTACAGCCTCGTTACAATCAAGGCAATTCGACCGGTGCTCGACCCCTGGCTCGGGAGGAAACAGGTCTCTCTGAGGTTAAAAGTGACCCAGGTAATTTCGTTTTATTGAGTTCGGTGGGATTTAGGGCAGCTAGAATGACATCTCGAAGGCAAAAGCTGCAAAAAGAGAAATTACAAGTACTGCGAATGGTGACACCGAGGCCACTTCTTCCGTCTGAATCCGGTGCAGGAACCTCCCGAATTTACCATGTCCGACGATGAGCAGGGTCATGCAGAACGTGAGGACGTTTGTCATCTCCCCAGCCACACGTCAAAGAAGATTTCACAATTTTTGACGGCAAATAAATGCGAAACTTGGCTACATTTTTTAACAAATTTGTCTTCGTACTTAAAACATTGTAAGTAATTAATTATCGTTTGCCCTTCCCATGGTTTCGGCCCTGAAATTTACTAACCTTTGCGTTCTATAATCGCTGGGATATATCCCAGCGATTATAGCAGCGATTATAGGGTATAGGCAGCTCTCTGTGAGAAATGGTAAATCTATACTTATAATAAATCTGTAGAAGTGAAAATTCTGGACATTGAAAATATATAAAAAAAAAAAATAGCAGAGGGTGTTACTAGACCGACACCGAATCCGAAAATGTGATTAAATAAATTTTTGTCTGTCTTTTTGTTCAGGCACACGCAAAAACTACCGGTTCGATTACGATGAAACTTGACATAATTATTCTTTTATATCCTTAACACCACACTGGGTACTTTTTATCCCGGAAAAGTATATACAATAAAAAACAAACTTAATTTTGCGGTTCGATCCTTAGACCCGATTACTGTACCAACCACAAATAAATTTATTTTTAAATTTGTCGTAGGTTACGTCACCCGCAGTGGAGTTCACTAAGAGCCGCTGCACACGGCTAAGATACTATACTATTTTATCTTAAGATACAATATCGCTCGCCATACAATTCAATGAACTATATCTACACTAATATTATAAAGAGGAAAACTTTGTTTGTTTGTAATGAATAGGCTCAAAAACTACTGGACCAATTTTAAAAATTCTTTCACCATTCGAAAGCTACATTATCCACGAGTAACATAGGCTATATTTTATTTTGGAAAAAATAGGGTTCCGTAAGTTGACCGTTGAGTTTTTCGGGCACAATGTGTAAAAAGTCAACCAGAAAAGTTACTTATTTTGCGTACGCTGCCTAAACTATAAAAGATAAAACCATAAAATGTTCTAAATAATTGTAGATCTTATAAATATCTACCAAAGTTTGTTAGGAGAAACCTACTTTCACGAGGGCGAAGCCGCTGGCAGAAGCTAGTAATTATATATTTTCGTATCTCAAAAAACCCAATAAAACCATTTTCGACTTCTACGCGAACGAAGTCGCGGGCAAAAGCTATATACAATAAAAGAAAAAACCCAACAATATTTTTCCGAACCGGGAGTCGCGGTTCCAACCACCGGACCACCAGACCGACGACTAGACAGCCCTGTCTAGCCATTTGACTCATCCATAAAATTAGGCCGTCCGGGGACTGAATGCACAACGTCATTCAATGCAAAGAAGGGACATTCCATAAAAACCTACTGATCTATTTGAATCACCAGTACAAAGTCGAATGACTTGACGTCAGAATAAAATGTTTTAGATGGCGTGGAGTGAGTGAGTCCTGTCAACTGTGGGTGACGAAAACACAATGACTACACAGCTTTAGGCAGCGGTTTTGCAGGCGTTATAATCGGAAATAAGGGTTTGAAAGTACCTAGTACAGGAGTCAGGGACTTCACCAAAGGACTGGCGAAAATAAATAAAATTTATTATTATTAGGGGGCGTCCATAAATTACGTGAGGTGTTTTTTTCTCTCCCCCCTGGTGAGATTTCGTGAGATTTTATGCAATCCCTGCCCCCATCTCCCAATCTCAAGTGAGATTTTTCAAAATGTGGGTTTCTGACGTAAACGCGTTGGATTGTTGTTGTAAAAAGAAAAAAAAAATTGCTTCGTGCTTTTATTTACGACTAGTTAAAACTAGTAATCAATATTGCTGAGAGTTAAAAGTGTAATAAAAATTTAAAAATAGAATACTTAAATCGTAACTACTGTGGTTAAAAAAGAATATCTACTCTAATTCAGTCCATGGAGAATCATGTGCGGTCTCAAGAGAGACTATTGGAACCAACATGTCCATATAATTTTCAGTAAAATCATCTGCTCCTTCAACTTCGTTCTGATCTAGCCACTCTAAGTTGTTGGCTCTTGCGCACAGTAACTCATTAGCTCGTCTTGTGACAATTAGTGTATGATCTTAATCGTATTTCAATCAGAAAAAAAATGTGTGATATTTGCCGTGACCCCCTCTCTCCAATGTAAGATTAGATGAGATTTGACTCGACCCCCTCCCCCCCTTAAACATCTCACGTAATTTATGGACGCCCCCTTTTTCGACCACAATAAAAGTATAGGTACAGGTGACTCAGCCATCGATGTGTAAACAGTACGGACTTTAAAAGAGACTTTGACCTCTGAGTTTGTTTCGGTATTTCTTGTCAGGGTAGCTAGGAAACACCGACCTCACCTAGTTCGGCGGTGATCTCTCGCGCCGGGCCTTGGTTCAGGCCATGCTCCGGAGCGAGGAGGAGTGGCAGGCGGTCGCCTCCTTCTGCGAAGCAGTAATGCTAGCTAAGGAGGCGGCCGATCGCGTGAGGCAACGGTCCTTACGCTCCAACCGCCGCCGGGATTCCGATCCCGATTTCCGGCCACCGTAGGCGCGGGCTTGCAGACGGCGAGCAATGGGTGGCTCGCCGTCTGACCGTCCGGTAACCGTCCGGACCAAGCCCAAGTCGTCGACGGCGCGTTTTGTTCCACGCGCGCCTCAAGGAGATGTCAGCAAATCGTAGGGGCCCAGCAGGGTCGAAGCCTACTGGGGCCACGGGTAGTGTGAAAGCGGAACCCGGGGCCCTGGGACGAAGGCAACGAAGGAACAGGAGTGGGTTTTTAGTCAGTAAGAGTCTGACACTATCTCCCGCTCCGCCCAAGAGCGGGGATGTCATTAGGATGATTTTCCCACCCAATAAAAAAAAAAAAAAAAAAAAAAACCTCACCTAGTTTAAACTGATGAAAAAATTGGCGTGTAAAGCTGTTTTTAAAAACCTATTTCATCATCATCTTCCTGCCCTTGTCCCATCTTATTTCAGGTCGGCGCAACACGTTTTTTTCTTCCATTCTATCCTGTCAACCGTCATACTATCACTAACTTCCTTTTCTTTCATATTACTGTTCACACAATCCATCCATCTTTTCTTTGGCCTCCCTCTCCTTCTCCATCCATCCACATGTATACTCATAACTCTTTTAGTAACATGTGTTTCATCTCTCCTCTTTACATGACCATACCAAGATAAACGATTCCCTTTCAACTTTTCAATCACTCTTTCAGTCACAGTTTTTAAAAACCTTTGAAGGTATGTGGAACAGAGAGTATAGTCCCGCAAACCTCCGTTGAAAAGGGAGGATCCTGCGACCAGACGGGTGTTATGTCTGGTGGGCAGCTGCCCGGCAGCTGCCCGATAGATGATTTCGGGCTGTTATATATGTTCTAATCGCGCGGAGAACTTTGATTGCGCGATGCAGGATAGATGTCGCTACATCACTCCCCTCCGGAGATCGGAGATCGATGGTTTCTTGATGCTTCTTGATGAGTGCCAGGCCAGTGGTAGGTTGGTTCCAGTGGGTCGAAACCGAATGCCGCATAGTTCTCGGTGAGTCGGAACTGTCTGCGGTGATGCCCCAGTGAGTCGGGGTGGTGCTGTCCCAGTGAGTCGGGATGATGATGTCCCAGTGAGTCGGGATGATGCTGCAGGGTCCAGTGAGTTGGAGTAGTGCTGCTGGCTCCAGTGAGTCGGAGCGGTGCTGTGCGACGTAGTGGCTTGACTGCTTGCGTCGACCAGGAGAGGTTCGTCGTTACTTTTCCTGTGACTGGCCGAAGGTGCGGTGTGCTTCGCCAAGGTCGCTGATGAGACTGAGGGTGATAACCAGGTATGACCAGGTAGGCATGCTGGTGGTCAGGATACCCTTTATAGCCGTGGGTGCTGGCTGTATGGCTCGCTTTTTATGTTTGTTCGCGCATAACTTCGTCGTTTGCCAACCGAATTAAAAAAATATTTTTTTTGTTGGAAAGGGTATACTTCCCAAATGGTCCCATAGTCACCAAGTTGGGATCTGATGATGGAATCTTTGCGAAATTGAGGGAACTCCTCAAATATTATCAACAACCATATAGTGATTTTGGTATTTTCATTGAGAACTTAAGCATTCACAGTCAAAAAGTAACATTTGATGAAGTGGAACTGGTCTTCTTCATGAAGACCAGAAATGGTCAACAGAACTTCATACTCGCGTAGATATCACACTGAAGATATTTGAGCGACTATGACAATACAAATAAATGACTGGTTCTGAATAGTAACGTTGAAAATGGTATCATCGAAGTGATCTGATGATGATGATGGAGCCGGAAGATAAGCTCTGGAACTCCGTAATTAATCAATGTAACTTAGCCGTGTTTGGACTTATTAGAATTATCATGACATGCACTTTGGCTATAAGGTACTATCGAACTGATCTGATGATGGAGCCGGAGGGTAGGCACAGGAACTCCGTAACTAATCAATGTATCCTAGCCGTGTTTGGGCTTAAATAGGCACTCTGTTTATAAGTGTATCACAATTAAAAAGTGTGAAATAAAAAACTTTTTACAAAAAAAATATAACCGACTTCACTAAAAAACAAAAACACTAAAACGATCAAAATAACTTTAATTTCGGAAGTCGGTGTTAAATAAGATACAAATAATACCGAGAAACGCTGTAAAAAGTTTTTCATCAAGGAGCTAGCTTGTAATGAAGAAGAGCTCAGTTATGCATCAAAAAGAATTTTTTCTTAGTACTGCCAGAGCTTTGTGAGAAATTTAATCATTTAGGAGGCAAAATAGTTAGTTCTGGAATCTGAATCATATTTTGGTTAAAAGCTAATTTGGCAGCGTAGCGAACGGTAGTACATGCATAAAAAACAGAATATACTAACCCACAATCTTGTTGCCGACCCTGCTATCAACACCGCAGCATTCCGTGCGAGGGTCAGGAGGGTTTGCGCTCATAAGAGAATTGCAGTTTCCTGATGGAGTTACGGTTTCGTGGTTGCGTTCTGGTTCTGGACCGCAGCAGACGCTGTATTGTTCTGTTCCCTCGCATCTGGAAAAGGCAATTTGATTTCTTTAAGTCCTTGCTCCTGGTTCACAGACACTTTGACAGTATCATCATTATCGATATATCATCATTAACGTAGATGACTACGTTTATGGTTATCAGACTATGACTAACTATCAAATTTATAGTAAGTTGTAATTTTCAAATTACGTAAATTCTAAAACGAATGCCATATTAATTAATATATGTTTCATATAGATTAGTACTTAACCAGTGATATTTTCTTTGTTTTGTTCCCTTTATCATTTTGCACATATTCGTATATCTGACAATAAGCCTGAGGGAAATACACATTTGAAATTTTGTTTCTATTTATTGACGTTCATAAGTTTATTTGATGTATTATATCATTTACGAGTATTCTATTATTGGTGAGCCAAATAAATAAAATAAATTATAAATTTGGACATAACAAATACATAATATATTTACTGGAATTAATTTCCATTAAAGGAATTCGTTGTTTTCGGCATGAATCACAAGCACAGAATTATTATTTACGTTTGTGCATTTTTACTAACTTGACGCTGACGAAGTCGCGGGTAACAGTTAGTATGAAATATTGAAGCAGCTCTGACGTTAGTCTTGCCACAAAAACATGTTTTTCAAATGTCATTGTTGTAGTCAAGTACTTTTCCTGCTATCATTATAAGGACCCAATATTGTTGATCCCCGGTTGAGAAAAAGAGAATCAAACATTCTTTGTATTGATCGTAGTAAAACAACCCTTCTACGTAAAATCATTTATCGAATGGCTCCACTTATTTTCAATAAAATTCCACGGCAAATAAAAAATCTAAATAATAGTATGTTTAAAAAGAAACTGAAACAATTCTTAATTCATAAATGTTACTACTCCACTGCTGAATTTATGGAGGACACCACTGACATTTAGCTTATTACGTTTAGATTATTATTTTACTTTGACACTGAAACTTTACCTATTATTACGTACATTTACAATTAAATTTGATTTGACTGATTGAGTGTTTATTAAGATGACATGTTAGTTGTTAATTTGTAATAATTTTGAATTTGTAATAATTTTGAATTTGTAATAATTTTGAATTTGTATAATTTTTAATTATTAGTAACTAGCTGGTGCCCGCGACTTTGTCCGCGTCAAGTTCGTAAAAATGCGCAAACACAACTAATAAATCTGTGCCTATGATTCATGCAGAAAGCATTTAGTGCATTTATTTTACTGTCACATAAAACGGTTAAAGGCCAAAAAGAAAATTACCTCCAGTAAATATGTTATAATATACAATATATTTCTCATGTCCAGATTTATATATTTTATTTTATTTGTTTCTCTCACCAAAAATAGAATACACTTAAATGAGATACATCAAAACTTGTGAACGTCAATAATCAGACAGAGACATGTAGCCCCCGCCTTGGGTAAAGCGACAGGTAGTGTCAGGCTTTTACTAACTAAAACCTACTTATATTCCTTTAGTTGCCCTTTGTATTCCAGAGCCACGGTAACTTGAATACGCCACAATCGCGGCAGTAAATCTCTTCTTTAAGGAAAGTCTAAAAATGGCATTACAGCGTTCATTGATGCAGGTCTACATCGGACATAGATTTTTCGGAAGGCCCAGAGGACAACAACAATGGGGTATAAGGTGGAAGTTAACCACACATGGCTTGGGAAATTAGTGGCAGTGACAACCTCTCGCGCCCGGACCTCGTTCAGGCCTGATACGGAGCAATAGGGAATGGGAAGCAACCACCTCCTACGGCGAAGCAGTAATGCGAGCAAATAAGGTGGTCGAAATAATGTGGGAGAGGAAATGATCACGCCCCAGCCGCCGTAGGAGTCAACCGGGTGTCGAGACACAAACTTGATGCCGAGCAAGTGTTTTATGCGCACCTCAAACAAATATCAGCAAATAGACAGAGCGCTTTTGAGCTGATGCCTGCTAGGGCTATGCGATTGTTGGAAAGAGTTACCTCCATAAGTTTTGCCTCGATGAAAGTACTCTGCAGGGTTTTAGGCGACGCCTGTTATAAAGTTTTAGTGGAGGATTTTGAAGGAGAATAATCGGCAGACTGACGTTTAGCTGGATAATATGCATTGGTAGTCCACCACCGTTAGCAAATTTAAAATTTCTACGGAGTGATTTGTGACGTCATCTTGTTCCACAATTACTGTATTTACGAAGAATTTGCGAGAGAATTGTTGCATTTGATAATTTTGGGCGTTGCTCCTCTAAAGCGGGGCAGCCTTCACCGTTTATTCCACCGTGACCTTCGGCCAATCCGCCGAATTCGAAACAGAAGCCTCTCGAAACACGCACAACGGCTCTGTGTTTGTCACTTCACAAACCAATAAAATGACGGCAAACAAATCTCGCAGCCAATTGCGGCTGTAACTGACACTGGCCTCCATCAAAATGTGGTCTCAGCGTTGGACACCATTCACTGTCAAGAAAGTAATGACCTGCAAAGAATGTTGGATACATTATACGTACATAATCAAACTCTTCAGTAACGCAAACCGCGTCGGGCCCCGTACTGTGTGAGCGTTAACCGTAAATAATAAGACTCGCTATTATTGGGACGCTTGGTGTAACTCTTTCGCTTTCCAATGCAGCCCTACATCGACATGCATTAAATACACATCTTTATTCGTTCTACATATTCTACGATACTATGATAGCGCAAGAGGCTTCCAAGAGCCATAAATTAGCGCCGAATTTCAACACGTTATGCATCCAACCTCTTTGTAACATGTATGGTTGCTTAAGTCTACAATTTGAAAGCGAGACCCAATCTCGTTCTTGTAAAATATGTATTTATGGGTTTTTCTGGAAATGCTAAATAATCCACAATTTTTTGAATTTTTGAATTAGGTACTCTTTCTAAACAGTAGGCTATGGTCAGGTCTGAGTGAGAGACTACTTCAAGTACTGGTAACCCCCACGAACTACTCAATCAGCATCTTTCTGTGATTGACCAGCATTTGCTTTTTTTTTGGCGGAATTCCATAGAGTGACATTTCGTGTGTTAAGGACCTCTGAGGCGTTAATCGAGACAGATCAACGTTGAACCCTAATGTGTGATTGGTTTTTGAGTAGTTTCTCTGATTGTGTAATTGATGTGACTACACCAAAACACTACCTTCTGACTTTCTCCCAGGCAGCTTAGGGTACCATTCCTCCAATACTTCATGGAAAAACAGTTGCTCCCGAACTACACGACAAATAGTTCCATCTTTTTGCTTCGATCAACTTTAGCAGTGCCACGAAGCACAGCACTAATAGAATCAGTACTAATAGAATTATCTATACTCCGTTAAAGCATTTTCTTTGTACTAAAAGTTGTATTATATTATATTTTTATACCTTTTTACTATTTATTTACATTTTTCCGATGAATTTTCCGATGAATTAAAACAATAACATGAACCGAACACGTGTAATGACACCATTGCGCGATCAATGCCATCTATCTACGGAGCATAGGAAAACCTCGATATTTATAGTACTGAATTGTTGCCGACTCTTGACCAATAGATGGCGCTGTATGTCCGGAATAAATTTTATTTTTTATTTTTATTTTTTGTAATAAAAACTATCCTATGTCCTTTCTCAAGTTCCAAACTATGTCTGTACCAAATTTCACACAAATCGGTTCAGTAGTTTAGGCGTGAAGAAAAGACAGACAGACAGACAGACAGAGTTACTTTCGCATTTATAATATTAGTTTGAATTGTTAATTTATATAACTTTTAATTAGTAATTATTTTTGATATAGTAACTTTTTAAGAATTTGCATGCCGTAAGGTAGAATGTAGCGGAAACCCTCACCTATGTATCATCTTATATCTATACCTACATTGATAGCAAATAAATATATCTGAATCTGAATCTGAATATGTATGTTTCCTGTCAATTAAAGAAGAATTTTTACTATTCTTTTACCTAATCATCACACCACTTTATAAAGTGACTAACGGCTGAATACTGAAACGCCATTCAAACATTCAGAAAGACATATTCGTCACACACACACACACGTAGACTGAAAACTGAAGAGCAGTGGTGGCCGAGTGGTAACGGCCCCGACTTACGAAGAGCAGTGCAGCAATTTTCGATTTAATTTGTTGAAAAATGTTTTTTGACGTGAAACGTTGTCACTACATCATTCGGCTCTATAACACCCTCGCCTGCGGCTCGGCAAATTCCACCTCGTTCGCGTTGACAAAGTTTCTCTACTTGTATCAAAATCTATTATTTTAAATACTGGAAAACTCCCACCTACCCATACTATTTC
Source organism: Mythimna vitellina (assembly GCA_949316375.1). Lineage (NCBI taxonomy): Eukaryota > Metazoa > Arthropoda > Insecta > Lepidoptera > Noctuidae > Mythimna > Mythimna vitellina. Next base: position 4,197,856 of record OX438708.1, on the reverse strand, counting down.
TAGGCTCGTAATGTCGTGCATTTCGCATAAGTGCGGCGATCAAGTCTCCGTAAAATAATACGGGTTAAAGCATGAAATTGCCGTTTTTTAAAACGAGTTGCTTTGAAGTGTTATATACGCTCTTGGGCGGAGCATGCGATAGTGTCAGACTTTCACAGACTAAAAACCCACTCCTGACATCTCCTTGAGACGCGCGTGGAACATACGCGCCGTCGTCAACTTGGACTCGGTCCGGACGGCTATCGGACGGTCGGACGGCGAGCCAGCCATTGCTAGCCGTAGATGTTTTTCTATTGTAAATTTCCTATGATTCACGTAGTCTTTTTGAACATACTTGCTGACCAGTTTGTAGAGAGCTTTAGAGGCGGAACAGAGTGTAAAGTCCCGCAAACCTCCGTTGAAAAGGGAGGATACTCCGACCAGACGGGTGTTATATCTGGTGGGCAACTGCCCGGTAGATGATTTCGGGCTGTTCTATATGTTCTAATCGCGCGGAGAACTTTGATTGCGCGATGCAGGATTAGTTCTTATGTGACGCCAAAGATGTCGCTACAGAGCTTTCAACTCGTTTTTCATGGCTCGCTCGGTTTTATCCTTTGTAGATCACTTCCAATAGGGTTGCCAATGTAATAATAAAACACAAAACATATTTATCTAACATTTATTCGTTTCTTGACTCGATCAAAATTGTATAGAAACGGAACAACATCATGTTTAAAATGAATATTATAATCAGTCTTTTTGTAGATATATTTTTAGCAGTTATCGCTACAATTTTATAAAATTCGACTTAAAATAGAGACAGTTCGCTTAACAAGTGACGATAGATGCAACCGAATGAGACATAATATAATATAATTTCCCAGTGGAGCAGTGGTGACCGAGTGGTAACGGCCCCGACTTATGAGTTGTAGGTTGCGGGTTCAAACCCAGCCAGGCGCATTACTTTGTGTAATTTATTTCATCACCGCTGCTCTCAAAACGGTGAAGGAAAACATCGTGAGGAAACCGACATGTCCTAGAACCAAAAATTCGAAGACATGTGACATCCACCAACCCGCACTCGGCCCACGTGGATTACGGCCCATACCCTCTCCTAGAGAGGAGGCATGAGTCCTAACAGTGGGAACGTTAAAAAAGGCCAACTATGCTATGCTATTCAAACATTTAGGAGTTGCGTAAACTTTTGAGCAGCTCTATTAACTTTCACGTGGCTTTATAGATGCTTCAAAATATACCAAGTAGCTTGAACAGCCCAGCTTACTGAACCCTGCCCATGAGGCGTATTACACGCGCATGTTTTCAATAATTTGTGACAATGCTATTTTTACAAAAAGAAAAACTACCGACTTCACTACCAAAAAAAAAACACTAAAAATAAAATTTAAAATTAAAAAAGCCCCCGACTCAATAAGAAATTAAAATATAAGTTAATAAATTACTCTTTCAGCCTTTTCACTTCATTAAAAGAATCTATAAATATTTTAAAGATGAGCCTCACTGAGTCGGGGAACCGCAATGTGCAGAAGTTAAGTTAGCTTTGACGAATAGAAAATATCTAATAGTTTCAAATATACGTATGAAGTTAGTTTTTTTGTTTACCAATCTATAGCTTACCTAGGTTCCTTACTTAGCGGTACCCCGACTCAGTGACGCTCATATTTATAGATTCATTTAATGAAGTTAAAAGGCTAAAAGAGTTATTTATTAACTTATTTTGTAGGTTCCCTATCCATTTGCATACAATTTTAAGGCCTAATATAACTTAGCATAATATTGTTGGCATAATTATATTTTCGCATAATATAATTACGCATAACAGCTTACGCATAATTTTTTAAGCATAATTTCTCTAACCATAATAATGATTAAGCATAATATTCTAAAGCATATATTTATTAAGCATAAAGCGCTTTTGCCCGAAGAGGATATACCAATTTATTTCGACGATTGGAAAAAAGCCATATCTCCTGAATCAGGTAATATATAACATATTAATATAACATAACGTATTGAACAATTTTGTGGGTTTTTTTTTCGTTGTAGGAAGCATGAAGCAAGCATACAGCATGCAAGCAAGCAAGCATGAAGCAAACAAGCAAGCATGCAGCGTGCAAGCAAGCATGCAGCATGCAAACAAGCATGCAGCATGCAGCATTCAAGCGAGTATGCAACATGCAGCAGGCAGGGTTTCTGTCACGGCTCCGGCGCTGCGGGCCTCCGGCGGCCCCGCGCGTGCTTATCGTCGCAGACGGCTTTCGCTCCTTCGCAGCCGCCTGCTCCTCAGACCGTGGGCCGCCTCGCCCCTACGCGCCTACGCGATTTTAAATTACACTCTAGCGGTAGGACAAACAAGACTACGAGGAGTCGGTTTTGCAGCAATTCGGTTCTGTCATTAACTTTTGTTGCACTACCTTACCCTTTGCTTTTGCCTTTGGCCTTTTGTAGGCCTACTAACGTTATGCTAATAGTCATTAGGCCTACTAACGTTATGCGAATCAAATGTATGCCAAAACAAATTAGTCTTTGAGATGATTATGCCAACATAAAATGTATGCCTAAAAAAAATATACCGAAGTATTATTATGCCAAAAAAAATTGTGCCAAAATCGTTATGCCGAAGTATATTAAGACAAAGAAAATTATGCGAAAAGAAGGGATCCCATTTGATGTTCTCAAAAGATTTCCTTGCCGGTTAAATGGGATGAGCTTGTAGCGACATCTATGGCCTGACACATAAGAACTAAATTACGAAATCCTGCGTCTGAATCTGCGATTTGAACATGTCTATCAGGCCGTTGTCCAGATCATACAAAACATCCGTCTGGTCGGAGGATCACTTCTTTTCAAAGGAAGTTTGCGAGACTTTACACTCTGTTCCTCCTCCCTCTAAACTGACCCGACGTGATTAAAACTAAAGAATCTTTACCTATTCTACCGGTCACTGTACCATGTGCAATGGAACATAGATTTTGAAATTATCACGCACCTATATTTCTCGGGACAGTATCGGATACGCTGAAATGTGTCATCTCCGCTAAGGTTAATAATCCTCAATCTATCTGCCTTTTCAAAACTACATTTATTGGGGTCAGCTTTACTCACTCTCACTCAAAAAATTTTTTTTGTGACGTAACAACCAATTTTCGACCAGGTGGACCGATGACCTAGTGTGATGTGACCGGTGGATGTGAGACGCACAGGATCGGTCGTTGTGGCGTCGCTTGGGGGAGGCGTATATCCAACAGTATTACAAAACATGATTGAAAAGAGTGTCCATGGAGTTTCTTGCACATTCTTCTCCATAGAGATCTACGCTTTGGAATGTGCAATTAGCATTTTTTTTTTCTGATTGACTGACTTCTTTACATTTCAAAAGTGCCTGTAAATGGTTTATTTGAAATAAAATGCTTTGAATTTTGATTTTTTGATTTTGACTTACCTAAAGTTCTCGAAGTAAGTAACGTAGAGTTGATGATACGTCCTCTAAAATCCTGCAATCATATACGTAACAACTTAATCCCGAGATTTATGATCAGCAAGGCCTTTATGAGAGAGCAGTGCTGGCCGAGTGGTAACGGCCCCGACTTACGAGTTGTAGGTCGCGGGTTCAAACCCAACGCGCATTCATCATCATCTTCCTGCCCTTGTCCCATCTTATTTGGGGTCGGCGCAACACGTTTTTTTCTTCCATTCTATCCTGTCAACCGTCATGCTATCACTAACTTCCTTTTCTTTCATATCACTGTTCACACAATCCGTCCATCTTTTCTTTGGCCTCCCTCTCCACCCATTCTCATGTATACTCATAACTCTTTTAGTAACATGCGTTTCATCTCTCCTTTTTATATGACCATACCAAGACAAACGATTCCCCTTCAACTTTTCAGTCACTGGCGCCACTTTCAAACTTCCTCTAATATACTCATTTTAACCAGGCGCATTACTTTGTGTAATTTATTTCATCACCACTGCTCTCAAAACGGTGAAGGAAAACATATTGAGGAAACCGGCATGTCATAAAATCAAAAATTTGAAGACATGTAATATTCACTAACCTGCACTGGGCCCGCGTGGTGGATTACGGCCCATTCGCTCTCTTATAGAGGAGGCCTGAGTCCCAGCAGTGCGAACATTAAAAGGCTGATTATGCTATGATAATAATACCTTTAATAGCGATCTTTCGTCCAAAAACAAGTCGATGTGTTTATTTCTGCCTCCAACCAGTATTGATGTTTCTGCTTGAAGGTATTAACTGATACAAGACGCTGCAGTTTTTTTTTTCTAAAATAGGCGCAAATATTTTTTGTTAGTAACACTCTGGCTTGCTTACCAAAGACCTTTACCAATTTCTTCTTAATAGTGACCAAACACCTTTGCCAGTTCATTTCCAATACTGGCCAAAACCCTCCACTAATTTCTTTCAAATTCTGTACTAAATGTGTACTGTGTGTTTCAAAATCTGTACGATTCTGGCCAAAAACATTTCTAGTAATTGTTTATTTTTTTATTTTTTTTTATTTTGGCCAAAAGCCTTCATGAATTTCTTTCCAGTTGTGGCCAAAGGACTTCACTAATTTATTTCCAATGCTCGCCAAAGGCTTTCAACGATTTTTTCCAGCTATACTATAGTATATTTTCTTAACCGCTAGGGAAAAAGATTATTAAAAAAAAATAGGAATAAAAGATAAATCTTTCTTATAATTGCAATTTATTTGTGGTCGGTTTTTTATTAAATATTTTATTGATAATCTTGTTAAACTTTTTTTTTATATAACACGTAGGGCAAAGCAGTTTTATGAAATAATTTTACAAACATATAAAACTTAAAATAACTCCCATCTGACCAGAATATTTTAGATCCCTTTTTTTAATTTAAATAAATGTTTCTTAAAGGTAAATCTATATCTAGTGGATAGGAATTATTTTTCAGAAATAATTTTAAAAAAAAAAGAACAGTCGACACACATTTGCAAAAACATCTCACCTTTTCAAAATAAATAAATAAATATAGTTATTCACAATTTTCAATTACAAAATAAATTAAATAAATTACAAATACAGTCAAAAAAAGAGTTTGGTATGCAAGCGCGAAATAATCTTCCAAATACATTTTTTTAGACACTGACTTAACTTTATAACCTTTTTTTTTGTTACTTGCATACTAATTAATTCTTTCATTAACAGTACCAGCTGTTAAAAACAATTTAAATACTTATAAATATTGTAATGACGATTTTATGGCAGTGTTAGTACACAGTTTAGGCAATAAAACCTCTAGCTGTCTAGCGTAGACAAGGTTGAATTGGGCCTTAAGTCTGCTATTACAATAATGTCAGAATGGTCTATCATTGATTTCATAATTATTGATTTTGACAAGTTTGGTAATCTACTAATATAATGGCGTCATTATGACTTTCCAATCGTCTACCACTGACACTCCATTGAAAGAAGTAGCATAGAATGGTAATCTCGTAAATATTAACAAATTTATGTCTCTCGTATGTGGTAATCTGCAAAAAATTTGACAGTTTCTTTGATCAGTGACCTAGCATTAGAACGTCATTGTGCAGTCATTGCTTTTAATAAGATCGATATTGTCAATCTACCACAACTCTATTACGAGACCATAGAACGATCAATGATCGATCAATATGAATTAGCAGATTACGAACTTTTAGCAAAATGACAATGGGATCTTGTTGGAATGACGAATTTATAAAAATAGCAGACTTGGGCCCTTGGTTTCCCACAAAGTAGTGGGGAAAGGTGTAATCCAACCACATTTCATCCTACAAAAGGACTAGGTCCTTGAAGACCTTAAATAAGATATAGTTAATTTACAATGTGTATTTTTACTACAGCTATTTGTATTTCAAAGTTTTAAACATTAGCAATATGGAATTTCAGACTATCTGACCAGCAGACTTAGACTTTTTATAAGTACATTCAATATTTAAGTATAGGTTTACCCTGTTTCGAAATCAGAGACAGTGGTACACTTGGTTCTTGTATCCACTTTTCAATAACTTGTGTCTTCATTTATAATTACAGATAAGAGCATTGTACAGCTATGAGTATTGTAGCAAACGAAATAAATAAATAATTATAAAAGTAAGAAACAAAAATCAATAAAAAATTACTTTTGAAACAACAGAAAGCCGAAGCAGTGTTTTTTTTTTAATAAAATTATTTAATACAAACATTTATCATGGAATGTCTTAAAAAAATAAAAGCAAATACTTCATTCAAATTAATATTCATTTACATTTAAATGTATATTTATAAATACAAATTAATTGAAAATATTTGCTTTTTAGAATAAATTAAGAGATCATTGGTCAGTTTCTAAATCTTACTTATAACTCTTTTTTTTTTCATTTTAACACATACTGTCATAGAAGTATTATTTACATAAATTTACGAACCATTCAAACAGAGCTTTGATCAGTTTTCCACTGGGAATTCGAGAACAGTCTGAATCCAATCCATATGTTCAGCTACATTGGTATAGATGCCGGGGGAGTCTTTGGTTCCACAGTGAACATTGCCATGGCTTGTCACCCCCCATAATTCGATGGTATCCTTGACAAGAGTCAAGGGTCCACCAGAATCGCCCCTGCAGGTATCAATGCCTTCTTCTCCACCAGCACAGATAACGTGTTCAGGGATATGGCTTTCCGGATAAGCGGCCTTGCATTCATCTCTAGGCCAGTACGGCAGACGAATCATTTTCTTCACATGTGCGTAGTAATGTTTGTTGGGAACTTCGCCCCAGCCAGCAGCGTAGAACTCGGTGTCTAGTTTCAAGTTTCCAGTTGGTAAGCAGATTGGGCGGATGAAGTCTGTAAAGAATAATAAATTGGTCTATTAGTATTGGTATATTTTTAAATTTATTTGTGAGTTTCATCTATATGAACATATATGAAACTTGAGTAACTTTTGAAAACCATTAATAATTTGAAGCTCGGCTAGTTTTTTTTTTTTTACAAGGAATTCTATATTATAATTATATATTCTATAAAACTTCTCAAAAATTCGTTTTCATTCCTACAATATGCTTATAAGTAACAGACATTAAAATTGAACTGTTTAAAAGAAATTTTCAAAGTGGCTTACCGGTATAGGGAGCATCCTCTTCCAGTCGCAAGATGGCAATGTCGTGTTCCTTACTGATTCTGTCATAATCAGGGTGTACGATGATATCAGCCACGTTGATTCTGACAGTAGGGTCAGCACATACCCCCCGAACGCAGTCCTCTTTAGAATATAAGTCGTATTCACCAAGTCGGACGACTAAACTGAAAAGAGAGAAAACAATCGTTAGCATGGTTTGTAAATAATTTTATAGATGATATCGTTCTGTATATCTCAGTAATTTAGTAAAAAAAAATTGTTATTTAAACCTTCATTAATATCCCGATGTACGGTTAAGCTGAGCTATACGCGCATTACTAGTACATACCGACCACAACTATTTTACGTGCGTCAATTCAGTTTTACTATTACGTACGAACCAAACCGTTTGCCTCAAACGTTTAGCAATAGCTTGTACACGTTTGATATATCAAACAACTTTGGTAAGTACGGTTGACGGACTTTCAAGGTTCAAACTACAAACATAGAAACCCAACATAGAAACTGACTAACATATAAACGCACAGTCGAAACTACAGAGGCTAGGAACATGAAATTACCACAAGGCTTTCCTTTTATTACGTAGGCGAACACTAAGAGAGGATGTTCCAAAATTCACCCCCTAAAGGCATGAAACGGGGGTCCAAAGTTGGAATCGAGAAACCTACTTTTCATAAACATCATCTTCATCATCTTCCTGCCCTTGTCCCATCTTATTTGGGGTCGGCGCAACACGTTTTTTTCTTCCATTCTATCCTGTCAAAAGTCATACTATCCCTAACTTCCTTTTCTTTCATATCACTGTTCATACAATCCATCCATCTTTTTTTTGGCCTCCCTCTCCCTCTCCACCCATCCACATGTAAACTCATAACTCTTTTAGTAACATGTGTTACTAAAAGGCTACTTTTACTACTTTTCATAAACATAAAATCAAATTTCAAATGAAGCTTACCGGCTGAACTTCAGAGTTCTAACGCAGTGGGCAGCGGTGATGATATGCCTGCTGTCGACCAGAGTACCAGCGCATCTGATTTCGGTAGCACTATCGCCACGCCAGTATTCGATGTAGACCAGCCAGGGGTTGTGGTGTACCAGGTTCGTGCTGGCTTCAACACCGCATTTGGCTTCGGCTGTAACAAAAAGAAGGTTCATAAGAAAAACGGAAAGGTTAAGAAGTATGAGAGAAACCTAAGAAAGATAAATTTAAAATATTCGATATCTGAAATTAATTGAGATTGCTGATTTAAGAACAAGTGCTTTCAGTCTTGTCATTACTATTATTTTCATAATTATGTTTAACAGAAAATCTAATAGACAAAATATTGCAAATATTTTACTTAATTATTATTCTAATTAAATAAACACTATTAAATCAGCATTTATGCTATGCGCAAGTTACGACTAACAATAATATTTATATTATAAAAATAATAACAATATAATTATATCAATTGGAATTAAAAAGGGCTTAGTAATCAACAGGTTTCCATTTAGGTATTTAACGTAATTTTATGAATGAAAAAGGGTCAACACTTAGTAAACAAAACCATTTACCACCAAATGAAACAGTGCATTTGCAATATATAGTAATTATTATTCAAATGTAATTGGTTTAATTATTACGCCTTCCTTCCTGTTCGTATCTTCGATAAATTTTATATACGTAGGTATTCGATAAATACCTACGTATGATATATGTTAGTAGGACAATTTGTATGCTCAAATTGAAGGATTTTAAGAATGCCTTTGATTAAATTTGGTACCGAATAAACTAGCAAAAGAAAATATCTTAGTATCTAGGAGACAATTGCGTATATCATTATGTTTAACAATAGTTTCTTTAGTAAATTTAAGCAGCTAGGTGGCATTTTTTACATGCAAAGCAATCTCCTTTCCATCAACCGGGGACAAGAGTCCCTCTTCATACATACATCTTGAGTAATCCACCAGCCTCTTGGATAAAAGCAACTTACTCAATTTGCCTTACTCAATGGTTTTTCTTTTTCGAGAAACAATAAATTATACTAGAGATGTATCCGAAGCAATTGCAGGAAAACGCGTGCCATAATTTAATTGTCAGTAAACCTACGTCACTGTGGCAGGAAATAATGAAAAAAACCATATGGGAATTTACAATATGAGACACACACATATGAGTTTTATTTATAATTGGGTTTTTATTCGTAAGAGGCTCCTAGCTAAATTTTACAAATTTCTATCGCCCCAATTTTTTTTTTTCAGGTGGTAATTTCATCTTATGACAAATCCCGCTCTTGGGCTATTGTCAGACTTTTACTGACTAAAAACCTACTCCTGTTCCTTATTTGTCTTCGTCCCGGGTTTCGCTTTCACACTACCCGTGGGATCGATCCATAAGGAAAAGTTACTGATTCGGCAATAAACAAGTGAAAAAAAAAATCAGAACTTATGAAATGTATAATCAATTCCAGAAATGCTATTTAATCCTTTCTTTAGATTAGCCCACGCCCTCAGGGGCGTGATTTCAAAAATTTAATTACTGTTACGTTAGATCAAAGTTAACATTTAACCAATAGGCATTTGAAGTTAATTGCATCATGAAAGTACGAGTAATCATTGGTTGTTTGCTGAAAATTCTTTAAAACACGATAACGAAAAAGAGACAGCAGTATGATAAAAATCCTACTGCTGTCTCTTTTCCACAAAATAATGTGTCGCTCTGATAAACAGTTACATTCTCTGATTCTTTCTCATTTCTTTGATTTGATAATAAAGAGTGCCTTCTTGTATCATTATCTCCTTTGGTTATTTAATCATTATTACATCTTTGTTTATTGATTTGTGCCGTATTATTGTTTAATTATAATGGAACTAATAAACAATAAATAATAGTACTACTTTAATTCATAGTAATCAAATATCAAAACTAAAACTTTACATTTAAATGTAACTTTTTTTTGTAGTTGTTTAAATTATAAAATAATGGTAAGATTATTAGTGGAATACAATTAAATAAATAAACAATAATCAAATTTCTGTTTCTGTCGCTGAAGCTGTTCAATATTAACTTAAGTACAATTTTTTAAAACGTTTAACACAAATTATAAATAATGCATTTGATAACATACCTTTTTTCCACCATGATTTGAAGTTAATACTCTCCATTCCAGTAATCCCAGAAATGAAAACACACATTGATAGCACAAAACACACAAGGGACATCATTTTTAACACTCTTGAAAATTTCTACTTTACATTTAAATGAAATGTAGGAACTTAGTATCCTGGACCTTTGAAAAAGTCTAAAGGATGAAGAGATTGCCGGTTCAACTGCAAGGAACTAGCCTTGTATAAGTTGACCGCACAATCCGAGGTGCGATGAGCGAATGAGCGTCCACAACTAATTCATTCAGGTTTTAAATAGCGCCCGCGCAGTTGCGGATTGTTTTTTCCTTAACATATAACTTAACTTATTATATACGTATGATTTATCCTTCCAAATAATTGTATTAGTAACAATAAATTATAAAATAAAAAATTAAATAAAAAAAATAAATTGATAAAAAATTACACTTTAAATCACTGATATTTTTCACAGGTAAATTTTATAAATCTTAAAAAAACGTTTTTATGTAGTACTTTAATTCGAAATCGATGCACAAAATACTGCTAGATAGGACGTCGAAAGTAATACTAATGCATCCAGGTCCTTAACAGGAGTATTTAAAACATCGGACAAACAGCTCTATGACTGTCAGCATGAAGAGAGCATATACAGATGTAAACGTAGCTCGATTGAAGTGAGAAAGCAAATCTAAAACAGGAGTTAGCATTACGTTTCAAATAACAGTTATTTTTCATGACATAAAACTAATAGAAATGGTGTAATCATCTGCTCCACTCGAGTTGAATTGTTATGATTCTATACGATACCTAATATTTTTCCTTACATTCATATACTCAATCATTATACAGCTAAAATAACTAGCATATCAAAGCAAAGCGTTTTGGAAACACATTCATAATGCGTACAGATAAGGAGTGGAATTCTCTGCCGTAGTCTATGTTTCCTGATAGCTAAAACTTAGGGGTCATTAAGTAAAGAGTGAATAGGTTACTTCTAGGCAAGCGTGCTCCATCGTTGGCCATATCATCACTTACCATCAGGTGAGATAGTGGTCAAACGTCTGTAAAAAAAAACTAGCATATTGTTAAACAAGTTTTGAAAATATATTTTTTCATAGCAAAGTTTTATAGCGGTATATACTTACATAATTAATAATCATCAAGACCATTCCAAAAAGCTCAAACACCATAGAGTATTCAGAGTTCCAGCACCCGAAGTTGTAGACGATTACGTTTACCTGGGACAAACAATCCAGTTGGGTAGGTCTAACTTTGAGAAAGAGGTCAATCGTCGAATCTGACTCGGCTGGGCAGCGTTCGGGAAGCTGCGCGGTGTCTTCTCGTCCAACATACCACAGTGTCTCAAGACGAAAGTTTATGACCAGTGCATGTTGCCAGTGACGACATATGGTACTGAAACATGGTCGCTTACAATGGGCCTCATCAGAAGGCTTACAGTCACCCAAAGGGCAATGGAAAGGGCTATGCTCGGAGTTTCCTTGCGTGATCGCATAAAGAATGAAGATATCCCCAAGAGAACCAAGGTCGCCGACATAGCCCAAAGAATCGCCAAACTAAAGTGGCAGTGGGCAGGGCACATTGCTCGTAGAACGGATGGTCGATGGGGCCGAAAGGTTCTCCTGGCAACCGCGCACCGGAAAACGCAGCGTTGGAAGGCCTCCCACAAGGTGGACCGATGACCTGATAAGAGTCGCGGGAGTGCGGTGGATGCGAGACGCACAGACAGAATCGGTCGTTGTAGCGACACTTGGGGGAGGCCTATGTCCAACAGTGGACGTCTTTCGGCTGAAATGATGATAATGATGACGATTAGAGTTCCTATGGCTACCTTCCGGTTCCATCATCAGATTAACTTCGTGGCATAATAATTTTGAATTGTCATCTGACTTCACATGCATGCAAAATTTCAGTTTAGTCGGTAACCGGGAAGCGGATCAAATTTAATTTTCAAGACTTTATTACAGACAAGCAAACATCGGGACTGGTGAAACTAAATAAAATCTTGTAATAAAATAACAATTCAGTCGATCTTCGTCGGGAGTCGCCGGATGACGAGCAATGGGTAGCACGCACCTTACAAAGATGTCAGCAAAATCGTAGGGACCCAGTAGGACTGATGCCCACTAGGGTCACGGGGAATTTAATGGAAAGGGCTATGCTCGGAATTTCCTTGTGTGATTGAATCAGAAATGAAGATATCCGCAGGGGTTGGCAAGGTTGCCGAAATAGCACGAAGAATCGCCAAACTTAAGTGGCAATGGGCAGGGCACATTGCTCGCAGAACAGATGGCCGTTGGGGCCGAAAGGTTCTGGAGTGGCGACCGCGTACCGGAGGACGCAGTGTTGGAAGGCTCCCTACAAGGTGAACCGATGACCTGGTGAAGATTGCGGGAATCCGATGGATGCAGGACGCAAAGGACCGTTCTTTGTGGTGACATTTGGGGGAGGCCTATGTCCAGCAGCGGACATCTATCGGCTGAATTGATGATGATGATGATGATACTCGTCGTCCTAGATCACAAAGGCAACTGAAAGACACAGGTGTGGTTTTCAGTCATTGACAATGGCCATGGTCTAGTGCGAGGAGGAATGGTAGGCAGTCACCTCCTTCTGCAAAGTAATAATGCTAGCGAAGGAGACTGCCGCACGCGTGAGTAAACGGAATTACTCATGCCCCAGCCGCCGGGACCCTAACCTCGATTCCCAGCCACCGTTGGCGTGAACTTTCGGACGACGAGCAAAAGGTAGCTCGCCGTCCAGCCTTCCGGATCGAACCTAAGTCGTCGATGGCGCGTAGTGTTCCACGCGCGCCTCAAAGAAAAGCCAGCAAAACCAAAACAGCATGTAGATGTATCGTGTACCAGGGCGGATGCCTACTGGGGCCATGGATCCTCCAAAAGGGAACCCCAGGTTCCTAAAACACAAGGCAAAGAAGGAATATAGGAGTGAATTTTAGTCAGTAAAAGTCTGACATGCCTTCCCGCGACAAGTAAATAAAGAAAGAAAAAACGTTTATCCGTACCGCAAACATACAGAAGAATTAAGTAAGAAAAAAACTGTGCAAGGCCAAAAAGGCGCCTAACTCTGCATATGAATAAGAATGTGTTGCATCCGCATTCTAATGTGATACATAGTGCAGTGTTTTAAAAAATTAAATAAGACTTGACTTAAAGGACCAAGTCCTGGTCACTTGGTCCTTTAAGTCAAGTCTTATTTAATTTTCATTAAAATTTAAAAAAAAATGTTAGAGAAATATTCATAAAAATGCACTAAATAATGAACCATAGACAGACACCTGACAAACCTGAAAGTAGCCTGTACAACCTTGTTTACCCGTCAGGTCAAATAGCCAATTCCTATAAACTTCGTGTCGTCACCTTTGTTTGCTACAAATTTCATTACTTATGTATTACGTTTAGGTAACTGTCATAAGACATAATGACAATGAATGAAACACGTAGGATTATGAATGAATCAGTTGTTTTTGTTTACTAAGCGCGTGAACACGTGGTAGCACTGATATGGTATTGTGAACCTTAATTAGACTTATTAACCATATTTGCTTAAAGTAGTGTGGAGTCTGGAGCATACCTGGGGGACAAATAACTTTTCTGGGCGCTGAGTGCGAGTGGTCTTTACGTTAACGCGATCGAAATGTTAACAGCGTCTGGCTTTCTGATTGGTTAAGAGCTTGGAGCGGACCAATCGGAGCGCCGAACGTCGTAAACATGTTGATCGCGTTGAGCACTCAGCGTTCAATACTCAATACTCAATTCTTTATTTCATTCCACAATGTAGACTTACGTGGTAAATATTTGACAAAAGAAACAATCATGGACCCTGTCGGGCACAGCAAAAGAAGGATACAATAAGCGGAGAGGAGGAATTATTTTACGCTTCTTATAATCTAACTTAGTCTAAACACGTTTTTATGAAATAATTTATTAATAATAATAATAAGAATTTGTAATCGTAATAATTAATAATGTCAATATTTCAAATGTAATTTATATTAGTAATTAATAATGTCAATGTTTAAAATGTAATTTGTAAAAATAATAACTAATAAAACAAACGTAAGTACGTAGTAAGTACTTAGCGTTTAGCGGACGGAACGCTAACAGAAAAGTCACTAACTTGTATAATCCTACTGGACATGATATAATTAAAGATCTGTTTTAGAAGTGTAATGTGGACGAAGTTGCGAGCACCGTGCAGCTAAGAAAAATGTATCTAAATAAAAAAATTCGAAAAAAAAAAAACAACAAAAAGAACATTCATTTCATATAGCCCTACATAAACACACAAAAAACTTTAAAAGTTAGCACAACTACTTTCTCAATTGAAGTGACGTCAAAAAGAAAATTTCAACCTGTCCGTGAGATGGAGAATTTAGGATATGTCGTCAACTTGATCAAAAGTACTTATAACTGGACTCAATAAATACGTGGATTGCGTTGCAATAACTAGAAAAACTGGACTGGGTCAACCACTAGCATAGTATTCACTTGGATACGTCACAGTACAATTTCTTAAGCTCAATCTTGATTCATACGTCATAAAACTTGTTTCACTACGCAAATTATTATTTGATCTAATTATAGCTAACTGATTTAGCTGACACGTTATTATTAAATTGTGCTTTAAAATAGTTTGAAAATATATCTATAGGTAGATAGGTCCCTCACAACGAGAACCTCGTAAAAGCTGAGAAAGATAAACAAACTAAATATCTTGACTTAGTTCGCGAATTCGGCGACATACATTAAGTAGATACAACAGTCATTGTGCCGATAGTCGTAATGGCCAATTGCTTAATAGCCAAGAACCTCGACCAAAATCTGAAGAGGCTCTCGTTGGGCAGTTGTATCAAGGGCTTGATCCAGAAAGCTGTACTCCTGGATTCCTCTCTTAAGAGCCCTGACCACCATTGGTTGCTTGCTTATATTTTTTTAAGAAATATGAACTTGCTTTGCCGTAACATGCCTAGGGTGAGGGGCCAGACTAACATATATACAATTCGAAGGGCATTTTTGTGGCGAACTGTTGGGCATTAGCGACCTTGCAGACTTGATCTCCCGAGAGAATTACGAACTGAGAACCTCCTCCTTTTTCGAAGTCGGGTAAAAATTACGAAGAAAATGACATTGGGTTTGAGTCATTATTACTCATTAAAAAACAGTCGGTAATAATGATTCAAGAAAATTTTAATTTTAGAAGTGTTTACAAAGTTAAAATACTGACGTAAAACAAATATTTTCTTCTGTCAACATTAGAACCGGTAAATAACATGACATGTTACCATAACTTAGTTAAAACAAGTGAACCACCCTGACTTTGGACATTTGCAAGTTATAAACATAAACCTTAGGCGCGGGCTTGTAGACGAAGACCAATGGGAAGCTCGCCGTCCACTCGTTTCATAAAGATCGACCTCGAGTCGCTGACGGAGCGTGGTGACGCGCGATTCAAAGAAATGTCAGCAAAACCATAGAGGTCCAGCAGGGCTCAGGGGTGATTTCTGAAAAGGAAACCCGTAGTTTTAGAACGCAAATAACAACTGAAGGACACAGGTGTAGTTTTAGTCAGTAGAAGACTGACACTCCCTCCCGATCTAGCGGGAGAAGTCATTTCAAGAAAAGTATATAAACCTCCCACATTTATTGCTATTTCTATCAGTGAAAACCGAAATCCGTTGAGTAGTATAATATAATAGTTATACGGAGTTAGCGAATATTTAATTACCGGATAACGTAAAAAGAAGAGTATACAACCATATCAACTCCCTCACGGTGCTCGGGAGTTAATTATATAAATCCCTCACTGAGTTTGGGATTAAAACTTAGCAAGTTCTGTTTTGTTCGAAATTATCCCTTAATCACATAATCTACTATTATACTTACCCATATATATTATATATTTTTTATTTAAATTTATATACTTTCTTACAGCGGGTTTCTGAATGGAGTATTTTGAGTTCAGAACGTCTCAAACCCTACTTCAAAAGTAAATTTTGACAGGTTTTCGAGGTAGAGTTTGAGAAAAACTCAACTTCAAAGGCTTAAATGACAAATCGGGGGATAGACCTGTGCAAATGAGTCAAGTCTATGAGTCAAAGACCTTTAATAAAAACAAATGACTGCAACCAAAAAAGTAATAAAGTAAATTAAGTAATTCAAAACAAACAAAATTGTTAAAAGTAATTGAAAGGGAATTCTTTGGTTTGGGTTGTGCAGTTGTGGTGAGAATAATGTTAGTCATCAATTTTGTTGTTTGCAAAGTCTAAAAAGCCATATCAAGGTACTTATTACGTTTTAAAAATTATGAATCAGCGATTCTATTAAAAAAATAATTATAAATCACTTTTCGATGGCGAAACAATTTTTTTTTCGATTTTGTCACTTCCCATCGAAGAAGTTTACTTTCCTTATGGATTAAAGTTATCATCATCATCATCATCATTTCAGCCGCAAGGCGTCCACGGTTGGACATAGCCCCCCCCCCCCCCAAGTGTCGCCACAAGGAACGGTCCTGTGCGTCTCGCATCCATCAGGTTCCCGCGACAATCACCAGGTCATCAGTCAACTTTGTGGGAGTGCTTCCAACGCTGCGTCTTCCGGTATGCCGTCGCTACTCCAAAACTTTTCGGCCCCAACGACCATCTGTTCTGCGAGCAACGAGCCCTGCCCACTGCCACATAAGTTTGGCGATTTTTCGGTCTATGTTGGTAAACTAGTTTCTCCTGCGAAAGGGTATCACATCTTCACTTCATTGCGAAAAATGTGGATTAAAAATGTCTATGACATACATACATCATCGTGGTGGAGCGTAAGCGGCAGGTGTCAGAATTTTACTGTTAAAAACCACACCTATGTTCGTTTAATTGCCCTTTGCTTTCTAGGACCACGGGTAACCTTTTCACAAATCGATCCATGGACATCGTTCCACTCTCCCTAGTGACTGGGGTATATTATTTTTATTATTATTTCTTTATTGTCAGGCAACTAAGGCCCATAGATAAAATACATTATATTACAATCTTATAAACAAAATATACTAATACATATTAAAAAAAATCACAAACTATAAATATACACGTAACATCGGCGTCGTGTTCCTCTGCGTGGTGTCGCGTAACCATCCTCGGAAACGTCGATACACGACACCTTTCAGCCAAAAGTCCTCTCTCAAAAAGGTCTAAAGCTGTGCGTCAAATAGGCCTCAATCACACGACGGATGTAAATCGGCACCCGGTGATACCCGAGTGCCTCCCTAATGCAACTCTATTTACCTGTTGTAGTTGTAAACAGGATTATCACAAATCTTGGAATTTTGCATTCATGTACATTGTCAGGGGTACAGAAAATCTCGTGGATGCGATCGGCAGTGGAGACCTCACGCGACCTGCCTTGGTTCAGGCTATGGTTCGGAGCCCGAGAGCCCGAGAGGGGATGGAAATCGGGCATCTCCTTCAGACAGACACAGTGGGCGAGTTTGATTTTTAATATGTAAGAATATCTAAGGATTCAAATGATGAATTCGAAGACATGTGACATCCACCAACACGCACAGAGCCCGCGTGGTGGATTACGGCCCATTCCCTCTCCTAGAGAGGAGGCCTGAGTCTCAGCAGTGGGAACATCATAAGGCCGTATATGCTATGCTATGCTATCTAATGATAAATGACACTTCTTTGCAAATAGCTGTTTTAAAACAATACTTTTAAACATAAGTTTTTTCGTCAATTTAAACCAGATAAGGCCGGTCGAAAGCTACTTTTCCAGGAATTTTCATCACGATAGGTACCGTAGCTTGCAACTTTAGGTCACAAACAATAAATTTCCTGTAACATGTGTATTGACAACAATCACGTAACATTACTTTACGTCACTAATCATAAACAAATAATTTCCCACAATATATAATATACCTACATATATAATGACAATATAACAATAACGTAATATTATGTAGGCACTTACTTAGCACCACTATAGTGCTATTCATCCTCATTTGATTCTGTTGGTTGAAACGTATACCATATTGCATCATCATCATCTTCCTGCCATTGTCCCATCTTATTTGGGGTCGGCGCAACACGTTTTTTTCTTCCATTCTATCCTGTCAACCGTTATACTATCACTAAGTTCCTTTTCTTTCATATCACTGTTCACACAATCCATCCATCTTT
Source organism: Mythimna vitellina (assembly GCA_949316375.1). Lineage (NCBI taxonomy): Eukaryota > Metazoa > Arthropoda > Insecta > Lepidoptera > Noctuidae > Mythimna > Mythimna vitellina. The sequence goes on along the minus strand of OX438708.1, from coordinate 4,179,399 downwards.
TCTTTGGCCTCCCTCTCCCTCTCCACCCATCCACATGTATACTCATAACTCTTTTAGTAACATGCGTTTCATCTCTCCTCTTTACATGACCATACCAAGACAAACGATTCCCCTTCAACTTTTCAGTCACTGGCGCCACTTTCAAACTTTCATATTGCATATAATGTACATATGTGTAAATGTATGAAATGTAACACATTACAAGAGATAAGTAGGTATATCTCAGCGCGCCAACAATACGTATGGCGAGCGAACTACCGGGTATATTGTACCGAGACTTATTAATAGTCTACCCTCAGAAATAAAAAAAAATGTTACACAAAAAAATGTCAAATGCAAAATTAAGCAATATCACTTGAGTAATATTTAAGAATGTTTTTTTTTACTTACTTAAAGACCTGAAGTTTTTATTAATTGTTATCGACAATAACGTAAACATATATAAGAAATCCGTTTGTATAATTTCGATGTTGATAATGGATTTATGATAGCACGGGTTTAAACCTTAGTGGATTTTGGTTGCTATTTAACCTAGAAAATTATATTCTTTTGTATTAATGATAATAAATGAAAAAAAAAACATAGGGTATATAGTCTTGAATGAATCTCTCATTGTAACCAGTGCTAAAATGAGTCAAATTGACGTACTGTTACACAACATGTCATCTTTGATTTGAATTTTACACCAGAAAACGCACAAGCATATCTACAGAGTGGTAGTGTAATCATACTCGTGTGGGAACCCTAAGAGGTCTTCTACATACCTACCCGCCCGAGTATCACCATTGTGCAGACTGAAGAACACGGTGGAAAATACAGTGAAGGTGTGCCCCACGTGGGCGGTCTTGTGGAGGCGATCAGCCGCACCAGACCCTGGGTCAGGCCATGTCCCAGAACGAAAAGGATTGGGAACCGGCCGCTACATCCAGCGAAGCAGTAATGCTAGCAAAGGAAATGGCCACAACGGAGGCCACATCGACGGATCCCGTAGTTAAGAATAGAATAGAATAGTATTTATTCGATGCAGGCAATACAATAGGCAACAACACAAAAAAAAAAGTACAGATTTACAATATAGTTGCGCTGAGCGTGCCCGAACCGAAAGGGTCGCCAACTCAGCAATTGCTGGGCGTCAGACACCCAGCGCTAATAGTTCTAGCCCATCAAGTACTGTCCCAAATTAATTCCTGTAAGTAGGTAGGTAATTCCCAAACCGCATTGAGCATGCGTCGTGATGAATGTACGTGCCTTCACCGTATAAGGAAAATCCGTTAAACTGCACCTTGTGGTCGACTATAATATGTTAATCACGCACAATTTCCTAAACAATTAATTAATGTGGTCGATCAGCGTTCATTGACAGACAGTAGCATTGTCTATACGCGCTTAGGGTCGCCGCACACGAACCATACGCGACAGCCACAAACTCTGGCGGCGAGAAGCTAAAAGCGGTCATAAAAGAAGCTGAAGCACACGACAGCCACTTTTGGCCTACTTTTGTTAACCCAGACACGCAGTATCATAATGGCTTCTGACGAAGAAGGTTTAAATGCGCGAGTGGCGTGTGACAGCGTTTTGTGTCGGCGTTTAATGGCCAATATGGACCACAAGAAGTGAGCAGCGGCCACCGGCGTCAACCGTGTACGGCGAATCCATATAAAATGTATGAGAACTATAGGAAACATTTCGGCGTTTTGTGGTTGTGGCCGGTGGCCCGTGTACGGCGACTTTAAGACTCCTTCTTTGGAGAAATCATAAAAGCCTATTGTGTGTATGCCAAAAAGTATGCAGTAGTCAAAAAAATAAAAAATAAAACGAAACATGTGTGAAAAGTGCCGTATCCTTTTTTTAATATTATAAGTACATATTTATATTTATATTAATTATAAGATTATATTAAGAACTTTAATTATATACATATTTAGCACTTACTTAATAAAACGGGGTGCTGGGGAATATAAATTTAAAAATGTGGGTCTGCAAACGTACACAACACGCAATTTCTTATTCAAAAAATTAATAGTTTATAAACTATATGTAATTCTTTAATGTGTATATTAAAAGAGGCGATGTAGCCTACTTAACATTCCTATTTTGTGTTAATTTACTTAATGTTAATAAAAAAAAAAAATTAAAAGTAATGTTTACAAATTTTAGTGCCTTAAATTTACGAATTGGAGGGAAAAGTTAGCTTTATAGAGCTTTGTCAGTAAATCTTATACATCTTTTGTTACAATCTCTTTCCAAAGTTTTGTTTGTCTATATCACTCACATATTTATTATTATTAAATTTCGACCGGAACAAAGCCACACTAAAAATAATAATTTATTTCAGGTTAAAACCCATATTAGAAATCATCCATATTAAAAAGATATTTGCTCAAAATACGAAATTCCATACATTAAAACATAACAACAAAACAATGCATCCAAAAATTCAAATTCAAATTCAAATATTCAATAAATAATAATTCCAAAATTTAATCAATAAAAATTTAATAATCAAAATTGTATACATTAAAATTCAATTATCAAAATTTTATAAATTAAAATTCAATAATCAAAATTTTATAAATTTTAAATTCAATAATCAAAATTGTACACATTAAAATTCAATAAATTAAAATCATATTAATTCAAAAAGTAACCTCGGGTTCTTTCAGTAGCCAATTGTATTCATGGGGCGGCCCAAAAAATGTAAATCCTTCGAACGATCCTACCTACTTTCCCAGTCAGACACTATGCAGATGGTGTATTTTAATTCAAACTTTACCGAGCTCTGTAATTTAAAATCCGTTTGTATAATTTCGATGTTGAGAATGGATTCATGATAGCACGGGTTTAAACCTTAGTGGTTTTTAGTTGCTATTTAACCTAGAAAATTCTATTCGTTTGTATTAATGACAATAAAAGAAAAAAAATAATTGGTAAAGTTAAAATTGAGCAAACATGAGTGATTAATATATGGGAGTCACCAATCTTGTTTTCAAGCTTGGCTATTAGAGAAACTACCATTTTTCTGAAATGTTCAAGTGGCATAATAATTGTAAGTAACGAAGAAGTTTCCATTTTCAGAGTTTAATTAAAATGCTATATTTTCCTCCACAATAAAAACCAAACCAATTGTTTATTTGATTTGTATCATTTTATCTAATGATAGGGAAAATAAAGATGTTATTATAACATCATAAAACGGGATTTCAACTAGAAAGAGCAGCAACCTTTACAAAACAGTGATTACCTGATATGTATTAGGTAATCACTGTTTTGATACTAATAACTCAGCCACTGTAGCAAACAAGCTAAGGGAACAGATATGAACATTCAATTTTTTTGATCACTGTACATTTATATGTAATTAGTAAGTTAAACTGTTTGAACTACGGGGTTACCATGACGTTCAAAGTAAGATTGTTTCATTCTTATTTCAGTGTGGGTAAGAGACAGAGATATACAGGTTGTCTAGCGCCATCTCTTACCCACACTGGAAATAAGAATGAATCAATATTACTTTAAACGTCGTGGTACAGGTCTTGATGTTTAACCAATCTAACTAATTTATCTAATCATTTTTACCCGACTACGGCAAAGCTAAAGGAGGGTTATGATTTTCACAGGCTATGTATGTATGTATGTTTATATGTATGTGAGCATGTTCATCTGTTCCGTCATAGCTCCTAATCTACTTATCGGTACTCGAAAAAGTATGTGTAAAATTTAACACCAAAATTGTTTAAATAAAAATAAAGTAAAAAACTAAAAACCAACTACGACAAAAAAAAAAACGACGCTGAAAAAGTATGAAGTAGTCACACGTTTTTAACGTGTTTCAGTTGGTACCTTATAAGGTGTGACTGCGGCTTTTCTTTTTGTTCTGTTCGTAGTATGAAAATCTCGTTTCATACTTTTTCAGCGTCGTTTTTTTTTGTCGTAGTCGGGTTTTAGTTTTTTACTTTATTTTTTTACTAATATTCCTAGCAATATGACCAATATTCCTAGCGATGTGCGATAACTCCCTGTGCATGGCCTCGATCGTGATGAGTCACTCGTCCAACTCTTGAACTTTGTCGGGAAACTGCCTGAGGTCAACCAGCTCCTGTCGCATGTCAAGCTGAAGAGAGAAAACCGATTACCAGCCAGTTCCGGCACTCCTTACCTTCCGCATGACGCAGGTTCCTACACCGGATTCATGTGAAAGAAACGCCCGGGTATCACCATTGTAAGGACCGCCCGGAGGACACGGTGGAGCATAAGGTAGAGGTGTACCCCGCTTGGGCCTCTGCCCAAGCAGGCACACCTGCAAGCATGGCGGCGGTGCTCTCACCGCCGCCATGTCCTTACAGGGGCGATCGGTTGCAACGACCTCTCGCGCCAGGCCCTGATACAGGCCATGGTCCGGAAGGGGAGGGAAATGGCAGGCAGTCGCCTCGTAGAGGCCCAGCAAGGTTGAAGCCTAAGTGAAAATGAACCTAAAACGAACGCTAGGCAAAGAAGGAACATAGAAGTGGGTTATAGGTAGTCAGTAAAAGTCTGAAACGCCCTCCCACTCCGCCTAAGGGCGGGAGAAGAAAAAAGCGAGCTCCAGCATGACTGTCTCTAAGGTCAATGGTAAGGGAACAGCTGGAGAGGCGATATTCCTAGCAATTTGACCAATATTTCTAGCAATTTGACCAATATACCTATCGCATTGACCTGCCTGCCATTGCCTGTCGATTTTACCAATATAACTATCAATTTTATCAATATTCCTATCAATTTGACAAATATATCTATCAATTCAACGATTGTATCTACGATTTTGTTTATAGTAACTATCAATTAGACCATTCTCCCAAACAGTTTGACAATCTACCTTGATAGTTCTTGATAGGTTTGCGCTTGACCGCTACCTCACCTGATGGAAAGCGATGATGCGGTCGACGATGGAGCGAACTTACATAGAAGCAACCTATTCACTCTTGGATTAAAGATTTCCAGGTTGTAGCCATCAGAAAAAACAGATTCCGGTAAGGAATTCCACTCCTCAGCTGTACGCACAATGAAAGTGATCCCAAAACTATTTGTGTGTATAGGTGGAATGTCCACCATGTACCATGTACTTTTTTATAGAAGGTCAATAGTATTCTCAAAAAAAAAACTTGTTTTAGTGTAAATATTATATAATTATTGTTAGTTAAGTATTTTATAAGTCTGTAGCCATTGTTACACATAAGGAAAAAAAATACCATGCCTACATTTAGGCTATCTATGCTAAACCATTTCCGCATAAACTTTCCCTACATGGGGAGTTTAATCCACACATTGACATCATATCGACGTCAGTTGAAGTCAACGAGCGGGTATTTCCCGAGTTATTAGCGGATGCATCATCTTTTTAGAGTCGCTATAGGTTAGGCTGTGATATCATTGATATTACATACAAATTCAAACCTTACCTAGGTTCAAAACTAGACAGGTGCTTTACTTTCTAATATGTAATTTATTTTATTACACTGCTCACAGCATTGAAGGAAAACATCTTGAGGAAACCGGGCATGTCCTAGAATAAAAAAAAACTGAAGACGAATGTCATTTAACAACCCATACTGGGCCACCGTTTTGCGTGGAGTGAGAGGGAGTGTCAAACTTTTACTGAGTAAAACCTAGTGTTTTTTCAGTTGCCTTTTGCGAGGTCAACAAATAATCCGCAGTCCTGGCAGGCATTTCGGCTGTCCAGTAACCGTCCGGACCGAACCCGTGTCGTAAATGTCAATAAACCGTAGGGGCCCAGGCCCAGCAGGGCCGAAGCCTACTGGGGCCATGGGTTTATTTATTTTATTTTATTTTATTTATTCGGGAAAAATAACAGTAATACATTCCGAAAGAGTAACCCGTGGTCCAGGAATGCAAGCCAAAGAAGGTTGAGCACGCCATAGTTATGGCGAAATCCCCTCTTTGAGGAGTGGCTGGAAAGGCAACACGGCGTCCTTACCTTCCACATGACGCAGGTCCTCACCGGACATGGTAAGTTCGGGAGATTCCTGCACTGGATTCGTGCAGAAGAAAAGCCCGGGTGCCACCATTGTGTGGACCGCCCAGAGGACACGGTGGAGCATACGGTAGATGTGTGCCCCGCCTGGACAGTGCACCACCATGTCCTCGTGTGATCTCTCGCGCCGGTAACCGTCCGGACCGAGCCCAAGTCGACGGCGCGTAGTGTTCAACGCGCCCCTCAAGGAGATGTCAACAACAGTAGGGGCCTATCAGGGTCGAAGTCTACTGGGGCCAATGGTCTAATTCTGAAAGGAAGACTCGGCCCTGGTATGAAAAGCAACGAAGGAACAAGAGTGGGTTTTTAGTCAGTAAAAGTCTGACACCATTTTGCACTCCGCCATAGAGCGCGGGATGTCACTAGATGATTTTCCGTCACGCCGTAGTAGTCCGACACGCTCTCCTGCTCCGTCCTAGCGCGAGAGAAGTCATTGGATGATTACCACATTAAAAAACACCCTCATATTTTGAAATTTGATTACATCATTGGCACTGTTGTGTGTGCGTACGTAGATACCAATATCGTTGTGCTACCAATTTATGTAGTGCGCCCATAATTTGAATTAAATACGGAATTCATAAAATAAATACTTAGAAAATTTTTAATAATGTTAATTTTATATTTTTACCGTTCTGAATTTTAAGTGAATACCATCCTCCTAATCCTTAATAATTGAACTAACTGAGCACAAACTACAGCGTTCGGCACGGGGACTGAACAAACTGTAAGTAGGTACTTACTTGTACGTCACCGCGTGGGTTTGCCCAACGCAACGTTGATGACAGTGGGCTGTGGTCGATCGTGCCTCTAAGTAGGCACCTACGCCCGCGAATGTCCCTTGCTAATTAATTGCCGACTTAATAAACTTATCAATAATGTTTAATAATACTCGACTAGCACCATCGTAAAAACTGGTTAACGAATTTACGTCGTATTCTCTTAGCAATAAGGTTGGACTGTGTTTGGCTATAAAGTTTGGTTTACGTAGCTATGAACTTAACATTTAGTTGTAGCATGTTTGATGGCTATGCTCGGAGTTTCCTTGCGTGATCGAGTCAGGAATGAGGATATCCGCAGGAGAACTAAGGTCACCGACATAGCAGGAAGAATTGCCAAACTTAAGTGGCAATGGGCAGGGCACATTGCTGTCCGTTGGGGCCGAAAGGTTCTGGAATGGTGACCACGTACCTGAAGACGTAGCGTTGGAAGGCCTCCTACAAGGTGGACCGATGACCTGGTAACGGTTGCGGGAGTACGATTTATGCGAGACGCACAGGACCGTTCATTGTGGCGGCAGTTGGGGGAGGCCTATGTCCAGCAGTGGACGTCTTTTGGCTGAAATGATGATGATGTTTGATGGGTTACAGATCAATTTATTTAGATGAGATTTCTTTTCTCCATCCTTCCTTCATCATAATTTTAATTTCGATCGAAGAACGTCCACGGCTGTACATAAGCCTTCCCCATATGTCAGAAAAGAAATCAGTATAGGAAACCAGCAGTCAGGGCTCCAGAGAAAGTAGGAACCTCCTAAACAATACAAGATGTGTCTATAACCGCTTTCTGGACCAAGCCCTTGTGCAGCCGCCTACCAAAAGACTTAAAACGTTGTTCCAGGCTCATGGCTACCACGACTGTATAGTCTATAGCTGGGATGTTCATCATCTTCATCGTCATTTCACCCAAAAGACGTTCATTGTGAAACATAGGCCACTTGGGGGAAGTGTCAGAACAGATCGATAATTGCATTAATTTATACACATAAAATAAAACAAATAATATATTGTAGTACGGAACATATTGACTGCAACAGTTGGGACCCATTAAAATAATCCAGATTAGGGAAACACATTTTTAGCGTGATATTTTGCGGTTTTGTGTATGGTATAATTTTTTGTTAATTTTTTGGTTTTCTGGTGGTTTTAAAGTTGACTCTATTGGTAAGTTAATGTAACTGTTGGCAACACTGGATGTCTCAAAACAGTCTTGTCGCAGACAAGTCTGCGACGTCGTAGACAATTCTGTCTAAGACAGTCTTGTCTCACGTGTGCGTAGGCCTTAAAATCATTCCTTTTAATATAGCTCCCAACTGTTGCAGTCAATGTTCCGTATTAGAGTTTATTATTTGTTTTATTTTATGTATTTAAATTAATGCAATTAAATTGGTTTCTACGCTACTAGATTGAACTTGTATCTTTCTTTTCAGTTTTTATTTTAAGTTATTTTTACGCTGTCGGGTTTTTTATTTTGTTTTTTTTTTACATTTAGGTATTAGTTAAGTGAATAAAGAGATAATAATAATAATACAGCCTTTATCCTTAGTATTATTTAAAAGTAATGTCAAAATTTAGAAGCGGAATTACTTCAGGAAAACATAATACATAATCGAAGCAAAAACTGATTTAATAATAGGTAGGTATTATTCCTCATTAAATCAAGTACGTCGTACAAGAATGTTAATTAAGCACTGATTTATCCTTATTATTATTACGACAGACCAATAGCAACTTAAGGGTGACCCTGGTCAGGATTTTGGGCAGCGTGAGCATGTTGGAAAGCTTGTGGTTTCATTCAACGCAATGTTTAATAAAGAAAAAACGCGAAAAACGAGAGATAACGACTGAATGCTCGATTGGTAGTTGATAACTTGCGTCGCTGACTCGAATATTTCACAAAACTTTTTCCAGGATTACGTGTTTTTTTTTTAACTCAAAAGTTTTTGGAAAGAAGCTTCGTCATTCAACATTTAGATTAAAGCTAGAACTACATTAGACCGACGCACACGTGGCCCACGACTGATTTGTACGTAGAACGTCAAGTGTAGCTCTACAAGTCTAGTTTCTGTATAAAATGTATGGAGATTTAAGTATTCCATATTGGGCTAATTAGTTCTTGGATGCATTGAATGAGTGTACATTTTGTATATATAGGTTACTTCGCCTGCGTAAATATCGAAATCAATCACATGGTAATGTCATCCCGGGATTATGTGATGACACAGGTCATGGTCTGATCACGTACCAAGTTTCATCGCAGTCCGTTCAGCCATTGATTGATTGACAAGCAGACTAACTTGTAAACATCTAAACCAGCCCCCCTAGCCAAGTTACAATCGTATCGTTCGCGCCGAACGATTGTAACTTGGCTAGGGGGGCAGAAATGCTGCAAAGGTTCGATTGCGATACGTTTTAATCGCAATTATATCGGAGATTCAAACCAGTTCATACTTGTCGCTGGAGGAACACCCCTCCCCCGGCCCCGCGCCTTTTGTCGATTATTCTTTCACTTCTTGTTTTCTTTCGTATTTGAATTCTCTCTTCTCTTCTTTAACTACCTTTTGGGAGGCCTTCCAAGCTGCGTTTTCCGATATGCGGTCGCCACTGCAGAACCTTTTAGCGCCATCAAGTAGTTATCTGTTCAGCGATCATGAGCCCGATCCATTGCCACTCAGGACAAATGTTTGTGTGATGAGCACGATTATTTGTTCTGTGTCTAGGCGATTTATCTATATGTGTATGTATTTAGAAATATATAAGTAGGTTTATCAGTGGTCTAATACCCATAACACAAGCTCTGCTTAGCTTGGGACTAGACAGCGTTGTGTAATAGTTGTGAAATACATATATTATTGCCGCGTAAGTTTGGCGGTTCTTCAGGCTCTGTCGATAACCTTGATTCTGCTGCGGATATCCTCATTCCTGATTCGACCACGCAAGGAAACTCCGAGCATAGCCCTTCATTTATTTTCATTTTACAAGTACAAGAATTAAAATCCTGTCCAACAAAAACAGGACAAAACTGCACTACACGTCACCTCATTTTTTTATTTATTCGAGATTTACTAGACGTCACTCCAAGGAATTTCATCCTTCCTTGTAGGACACAAACACTACGCAAATCAATGACCTATGGCCTTAAAATGCACGTATGTTTTTAGTGCAAGTGCTCTCATTTCAGGCTTAGGAACAATTTCCTATTGGTTTTAAGATAAACGATGTGTAATGGCGTCAAGGATGTAGGTAGTTCTTTGTCGCACGCGCGAGGAACTAAGCGTTTAATGACGTAGGTCCTTTTGCGGCTTTGCCCCCGCGAGAATTTATTCTGGGCATTTGTTGTAAACAACATTACGGCAAGTTTGACGCCTATCGACACGGTTTGAGCAAGTGTGGACCTTCCTCAAAGAAAATACAACCGAAACCAAAGTAAAAAAAATAAAAATACTAAAAAGTACAAAATAACTACCACTGGTCATGTGAAGAGAAGGGATGAAACGCATGTTACTTAAAGAGTTATGAATTTTCATGTGGATGAATGGAGAGGGAGAGGGAGATCAAAGAAAAGATAGATGGATTGTGTGGATATGAAAGAAAAGGAAGTTAGTGATAGCATGACGAGTGTCTGCGCTATTGGACAATACATAGAATCATCGAAACAGACGCGATCTCGTTGAAATGTTATTGTATTTTATTGTATTGATCAATAATAATACTTCAGCGAAGTTTGTCGAGAAGGTTGACTTGATATATTTGCTGCCTACCTATATACAAAAAACATTGGCATGTGTAAATCTATATTCTAATAGTAAACAAATTAACTATTCATACGAAAACATGGCATATAATGACTTAATATCCAAGCGAAAACAATAACAAAATTGAAATCCTATTCTTAATTTGAAAAACTGTTTAAAAGTATATTATTTAATCCAATCAGCCCTCAGTACTACAACAACACACAACACATACAACAACAACAACAACAACAACAACAACAGATATTTATCTGTTCTGTTTCGTACGTTACAATATCACAAGAACTGATAGGAACTATATATAATAAGCAAGTTGTTAATGGATTAAAATTCCGCGATAAAAAAAAAAACTTTAGATCGACCAAAGATTTGGTACCGATCAGTTTCGGTGATAAAACTGGTTTCGGCTGGAGTTTCAGTTCCAGCCAAAAAGTGACCGTATATTCGGCACAACCTAAAGTCTTTCAGCTAACGGTTGTGATAGAGGCCTAAAAACTGACTTTCTCGTTCGTCCGAATATTCGAGTTTTGGCTGCAAATTATGTTTCAATCGTTCAATAAAAAAACACAGTAAAAAAAAAAAAATATTTTATTATTATTGATAGATTCTCATTTCAATACTATTTTACCTGATGGTAAACGATGATGTGGTCGACGATGGCACACGCTTATCTAAAAGTAACCTATGCACTTTTGACTCAAAGACTCCCAGGCTGCTACTATCAGGAATCATAGACTTCGGCATGGAATTCCACTTCTGGCTATGGGATTGTTCAAAGGAGTTTCTGAGGCCTCAAACCGCAAAGGGCATTGAAGAAACGCAGATGAGTTTTAGTCCGGAACGAGCAAAAGTCTTTGACGGCGCGTACTGTTCCACGCGAGCCTCAAGGAGATGTCAGCAAACCGTAGGGGCCCAGCAGGGTCGAAGCTTACTGGGATCAAGAGGTTGCATCTGAAAGAAATACTCGGCCCTGGTATGAAAGGCAACGAAGGAACAGGAGTAGGCTTTTAGTCAATAAAAGTCTATCACTATCTCCCGCTCCGCCCAAGAGTGGGAGATGTCATTGGATGATTTTCCTACCGAAAAAAAAGACAAGTTTTAGTCAATAAAAATCTGACATTCTCTCTTTCTGGAGCAAGCGGTCTAGAGCAATAATGTGGGAGGATTCAGTTGATAATTTCCCAATTATATATAAAGGAAATTCTACTCTTGTGATCTATTTATATTCGTAAATGAAAAGTCGCAATTCCTGTTAAACATTTGCCTTATAATTAGTGACGACAATTTGAGGCAGGACGGCGTGGGTTGAATACTTGTAAATCGCGAGACAAAACCGTGAGCTTCAATGAAATAAACCAGCTTACAATATGTCAATTTTCCTCATAACAACTCCTTTTTTTTTTTTTTTTAATTGATATAAACCAGTGCTTGACTGCGATCCCACCTGATGGTAAGCGGAGATGCAATCATTGATGGTCAGGCGCACTAGTTTATTAAGAGCCTATTCACTCTAGCCTTGAAGACACCTATATTATAGTTGGACGGAAAGACCTTAATTTCGATCTGTAACGTAGTAAATTCAATTCAACATAACTGAACTTCACACCTTAGATTTTAAAGGCATTGATAGATCTGTATAGATATACATCACAGTGTATACATTTTGTTATGTTGGCTGGTTCTTTTTTTTTTACTTCTATACAGCCTTCGTTTCAATACAGTATGCAAGTCATCGCTTCCAATACATAGGCAAGAGCAGCTGGTGTTTTCTTTTATTATTTTTTTGAGTTAATTTCTGCTTAAAAGTGCGAGTCGGACTCGCGCCCTGAGGGTTCCGTACAAACTTGAAAGGTAAATTGCAGTTTACGATTTATGACGTATTAAAAAAAAACTACGAAACGAAAATTGGTTTGAACGAGATCTTTTCTAGATCTCGTTCAAACCAATTTTCGGTGGAAGTTTGCATAGTAATGTACATCATATATTTTTTTTAGTTCTATCATTCTCTAATTTTAAAAGTTACAGGGGGGGACGCATTTTACCACTTTGGAACTGTCTCTCGCGCAGACTGTTCAGTTTAGAAAAAAATGATATAAAAAACCTCAATATCATTTTTGAAGACCTATCCATACATACCCCACACGTATGGGTTTAATGAAAAAAAAATTTTGAGTTTCAGTTCTAAGTATGGAGAACTCCCAAAATTTATTGGTTTTTTTTTTTCTATTTTTGTGTGAAAGTCTTAATGTGGTTTACAGAATACATCTACTTACCAAGTTTCATCCGTATAGTTCTTATAGTTTCAGTTCTTAGGGCAAAGTTTTTAAGTTTGTATATTACCTACAAAAAAAAAATGTTTACTCCTTATAATTTTAAGTATAGCTGGTTAACATAATATACCTCGTATGTCCGTCCTACCGTCTGTCGTCTGTCACTACTCAATTTCTCAAGAAATGACCCCTTTATTTACTACAAGGTGATTCCCCAACTAAAATAAAAATACCTACCTACACTATTACTACAACTGTCTCAATTTCCTCGTTTACTATTGAATAAAAATCGTAATAAATGCCGAAGGGACTTTAATAGAAGGGAATGAACCGAATGAGTAATATTATTGACTCTCCAGTCAATTGTTTTTATTTCGTTAGGTTAGTCCAGTCAATATGATGACGTTCTGATGGGGTCAGTCATACTTAGCGGGTAAAGGGATTGTGGCGTCCCACATAGTTGCATCATTGTATTAATATTTATATTGTAACATAAGTACAGTACTATGTGTAGGAAACACCTTGTAATACTATTTAGTCTGTGGTATAACCAAAGATTTTCTGTCTATGGTTTTACTACTTTCTGACACCTCGCAAGAAGAGACTTTTTGGCGGGTCGAAAACAATTTGCTCAACAATACCGACTTTCATTTCAAGTTCGTTACTGAAATTAAACGGCGCGCATCGCCAAAGGATCAATCGTTTGGAGGAAAACAATTTTGTTTTTAAAAATTGTTTTAAAAGTGTGTGAGTTCGGTAGAGATGGCCATCTGAGTGTAAATATTGCTACTTATGGCTAGGGCTGCCATCACCTAAATTACCGATGCCGAATAAAGTCGGCCAAAAAAAATTCCGGACATTTGGGCGAAATATATTTTTTTTCCTCTACACCTACAAAAGAATATTTTTTTGCAACAAAAATAAAAACATCGGTACTTATAATTGTTTGTTCATTTGTACAACTTGTCATTAAAATCTTTTTTTTTTTTTAATTGATATAAACCAGTGCTTGACTGCGATCCCACCTGATAGGTACTTATATAACCGCAACAATAAATAAACATTTTTAATGAAGGTGAGGCGTTCGATCGTCGACTATTTTGCCGTGCCTAAGTGTCCGGGTTTTTAAAACCCCTGCCGGACGGCCCCCGGACACCCTTCAAACTAGGACAAATCCGGGGAATTCCGGAGGGATGGCAGTCCTACTTATGGCTATAGGGATAAAAAAAAGCTTCAGGTGTCCGGAGTTGCAGGGCGAATTCCGGCTACCAAAGTAACGGGCGGCCATCCGGTAAGGACCAGCAGTGCTATTCTCTAAGAAAACATAGGATTAACAATCCAATGTATAGGTTCATTGGATTAACAATCCAACCTATACATTGTTGTGTTGTTGTTGTTTTTGTAGTTCATTGTTGTTGTTGTTTGTTGCATTGTTGTTTTGATAGGATTAACAATCCAATGTATAGGTTCATTGGAGTGTTAATCCTATGTACGTATTTGGATTTCGTCGCTGCGGCCAGCGCTGCGGCCAGCGCTGCGGCCAGCGCTGCGGCCAGCGCTGCGCTCAAGGTTATTTTCTTAGAAAATAGCACGACAGGCCCGAGTCAACAGATTGTAGTGTTCCAGGTGCGTCTCAAACAGATGTCAGCAAAACGGGAAAGGTTCAGTAAGTAGTAGTAAGGCCAATGCCTGATAGTGCAGCGAAAACGTTTGAAAGAGTGAGACAGTAAAAATCTGACACGACATCTCGTTTCATCATAGAAATAAATCCCATTTGATAATTTGAAATGGGATTTATTTAAGGATCCTGCTATAAATGTGAAAGTCTATATTTTTAGTGGTAATCAATCACGAATCAGTAATGGATTTTTATAAGTTATTTTACTACTATTTTCGATATAGTTATGCTTAATTATTTACTTATAACTTTCATAAAATACAAAATTAATGAACTAATCGACGTTTGCATAAAAATTATAACACACATCGATAAACGAGACAGTCAATTTTAAGACATCTATCACAACCGTTAGCTCTAAGTCACGTCAGTCGTGCTGAATATCCGGCCAGTCTTTGGCCGAATCCGTTTTTTTGGCCGAAACCAAAATCGAATCTTCGGTCTGTCTCTACAAATAAGTACATAAAAAACGTAATCAAAATAAAAAAGAAGGTTACGTTTACGGACCGTTCCTAAATTCACATCGTAAAAAGAAGTTAGGTAAATAAAATATTATTAAATTAAAGGTAAATGGAACGATGTGGAAGATGAGTAACTAAATAAATGTAGGTCAGACAGGATGGCAAAACCATTGTTATACGCAGGGAAAGTTCTTTTCCTTATGGAGATTCATTATGAAATTTCGTTGCGTTGTACGTTGTTCTAAAAAAGTTGTGTCCCAGACCTAGCGAATGCGCTGCTCGCGAGCTGCTAGTGAACTCTTCTCTTGGTCTTTACTGGATTAGTTTTACTTTTTATAAATTGATTTCAATAGAAGCCTAGATAATATCCACAAGATACTCTGTTTCCAAAATATGTAATAACTTCATAATCGAGTAAGAGTGGTTGTATACAAAACAGTGAAAATATATGTGAGTTGCATCCCCTTAATCGTCGAGTGTGACTGTACCCCAAAGTCTGAGAACCAGATCCATTGAGACCAATCTTTCAAACATCTATCGTTAGCTTAGCATAGCATAGTCGGCCTTATAATGTTCCCATTGTTGGGACTCAGGCCTCCTCTCAAGGAGAGGGAATGGGCCGTAATCCACCAAGCGGGCCCAGTGCGGGTTGGTGGATGTCACATGTCTTCGAATTTTTGGTTCTAGGATATGCCGGTTTCCTCACGATGTTTTCCTTCACCGTTTTGAGAGCAGTGATGAAATACACAAAGTATAGCGCCTGACTGGGTTTGAACCCGCGACCTACAACTTGTAAGACGCGGCCGTTACCACTCGGCCACCACTGCTCGTCTCTATCTATCGTTGTTGTCGGGGAAATAAAATAATAATAATAATACTCACACTAATATCGTAAATGCGAATGTTTGTGAGTGTGTTTGTATATTTATTTCTTCTTTACATCTAAACGGCTGAACGGATTTGAATGAAATTTGGCATACAGATAGACCATTTCTGGGAATAGTACATACTTTTTATACAGAGAGTATTATATTTATTGATCACAATGTTATGACATAGACCTCTAATATTGGTAATTATATATCCAACTAACGATCTGTTTGCGGATGAATGGAAGATGATTTTATTGGTATGTCAGAAGTACTGTGAGAGGAAATGAGAACTGAACTAAGTACTGTGAGGGAATGTGTGAGAATTGATGTAAGTACATGTTGTTTTTAACCTAAAACTTTTTGTTTAGTTACTGTAATTGGTTGTTTAACTGTTGTAATTAATTAAATAAATAAATAAGGTGACATGCCTACCTATTACGTAGAATTGAAACCTTTCCTTGTTTCATCATCGCTGACGTATTTCACGCATGGTTATTTGATACAACGTGTGTTATTATTTTTTGATACAACATATATTAGTGTTGCAACAGAACTCTGCTTCCGCTTCCGCTTCTGCAGAAGTTCCGCAAGCTTTTACACTTCCGTTCCCGCTTCTGCAGAAGTTCCGCAAGCTTTTTCACTGCCGTTTCTGCTTCTGCAGAAGTTCCGCAAGCTTTTTCACTTCCGTTCCCGCTCATGCAGAAGTTCCGCAAGTTTTTTCACTGCCGTTCCTGCTTCTGCAGAAGTTCCGCAAGCTTTTTCACTGCTGTTCCTGTTTCTGCAGAAGTTCCGCAAGCTTTTTCACTGCCGTTCCTGCTTCTGCAGAAGTTCCGCAAGCTTTTTCACTGCCGTTCCTGCTTCTGCAGAAGTTCCGCAAGCTTTTTCACTTCCGTTCCCGCTTCTGCAGAAGTTCCGCAAGTTTTTTCACTGCCGTTCCTGCTTCTGCAGAAGTTCCGTTAGCTTTTTCACTTCCGTTCCCGCTTCTGCAGAAGTTCCGCAAGTTTTTCACTGCCGTTCCTGCTTCTGCAGAAGTTCCGCAAGCTTTTTCACTGCCGTTCCCGCTTCTGCAGAAGTTCCGCAAGCTTTTTCACTTTCGTTCCCGCTTCTGCAGAAGTTCCGCACACTTTATAACAGAACTCTTATCAGAAGAATACAACAAAGAGTGCGGGGGGGGGGGGGGGAGCGCGTGGACGAGTGGACACGACGGAAAAGGCGTGGAGTGAGAGAGGCGGTACACAAACGTTTCGCAGCGACTTTCTTTGTTTATAACAATACATACATGATATTTTTTTGGTTTATTCTGCGCACACTGCGCCTCATGACGTTTAGCGTAAGCTCATAAACCTTCTGTTGTTTTTTCTTATGATTGTTGTTTGTTATGTTCTTCTGTTGTCTTCTGTTATAGTTCGCCAATACTTATCAGCCCCCCCAAAAGTGCAGCCAGTGACCAATTATTTAGTGGAGCTGGTTTAATATATGAAGAACACCGAAACAGAGTCAAAGGTGTAAAAGCGACCAAATTACTTTTTATTAAATATAATTTGCCTCTGTTTAATTTTGAGTAGGTACTGTAGTAGACTACAAAATAATTTAACTAAACAAATAAAATTGTG
This sequence comes from Mythimna vitellina, assembly GCA_949316375.1. Taxonomy (NCBI): domain Eukaryota; kingdom Metazoa; phylum Arthropoda; class Insecta; order Lepidoptera; family Noctuidae; genus Mythimna; species Mythimna vitellina. Next base: position 4,161,943 of record OX438708.1, on the reverse strand, counting down.
TTTTTTCTTTCAGTAATAACACTTCCGGTTCTGCTTCCGCTTCTGCTAAGATTTACTTTTGACATCTGTTTCCATTTGCGTCCGTTAAGACACTTTCGTTGCATCACTACCATATTTATAATTGCTCGTCCATAATAATTATGTAAATAATACGTATACAATATATTCTAAGACTCGAATGCTGTTACCCAGAAATTCAGTTTCAGTGGAAACTGCTAATCACACTTTGAAATTTGTTTTCAGAAATTTCGTACTGTTTTCCGAAAAATGACATTAAACGGCAATTTGTCTTTTTCTTTTAATGGTAATTGGAAAGCAAGGCTTGCGGTTTTAGCCGACTTCAAATTGAGTGAATAATAATAGTTTTTATAATAATAATTTATTTGTTAACATAGGTAAAGGTCTTATTTTTAATAAACAGAGCGCTATGTTATGCCTGGAGGCGTACAAATATGGGGTGCAATTGTCGCTGAGAATTACAAATTATAATTTACAAAGAAAAAAAAAACATGCATAATTTATAATATTATATATGAAAATAAATTTAACAATAACATATTACTCTAATTATTAATTTAAATAATTTACAAATCAATTAAATGTCAATACTATTAAAATGTCAATACAGTCAAAATGTCAATACAATTATACAATGAAAATGAAAATGTCAATACTATTAAATGTCAATACAGTCAAAATGTCAATACAATTATACAATGAAAATGAAAATGTCAATACTATTAAATGTCTATACAATTAAAATGTCAAAATAATAAAGTGTCAAAACTGATTAAAATGTCCAAATAGTTAAAATGTCGAAATAGTTAAAATGTCCAAATAATTATAAAAATACCTATCTACTGTAATATCGAAAGGAGATCGCATGAGTCACCTGATTCATGCGGTCTCCTTTCAAGCCTTACAAGCCAGTTCTTTAACCTTAAAGAACTGGCTAGTAATATATACTTGTAAGGATTTTGTTGTTCTAGAATAGGTTTAAAAATTAAGTAGAAAAAAGAAATGTCTACTTTAAGGGAGATCTGACATAACTATTGTTTCAAGATGTGCTTTTATTGAATTAATGAAGAGTAATACAAAGTTTTTTATACGAGATAAAGCATTTGATTCTAGTAACGTCGTATCTCTCACACAAACCGTCGCAGAGTGCGACACTACCTACCTATCTAAGTGGGGCGAGAAGGACTGCCAGACTTTTACTAACAACTGTCTCTTTTAAATGCAGGTTACCTAACCTGAGTTAGAAAGAGTAACCTATCTAAAACAATAGTACTGCAGCCACTAGCTGGACTAAGTCAATATATGGCTGTGTAACCCTACAATTGTAAATCTCAATTTCATATTGTTGATTATTTTTAATTTGCAATTTGAATTTTTTTTTTCTATTAATTTTTGACATCAATATTTACTTTAGTAAGTAAATTACATTTTGTAAATTTTATATTTCCTTTTATTATTGTGAACGTGAGAACAATGCTGATTGCTTTTTTTTCCTTTTCAGTAATTTTAAGATAACTTAGTATGTCTGGCAATTTGAGTATATTCTGCGGTCTACCCAAATGTCTTTTCCTTGGTATTGTACGTCAAGTCGTTGAGCTCCTCAGTGGTCCTGGGTTGAGCTTTACGAATACTGACAAATGCTTGCACTGAATGTACAGGTCCATTCAAATTTGTATGGTTCTTTCTTCAAAAAACCATCTCAGACAAATCTGCATGGTTCTCATGTGATTTGACCATTACATATTAACTGTATGGACTTTAAAAGAGACTTTGACCCCTGAGTTGGTTTCGGTGTTTCTTCTCAGGGTAGTCAGCTAGGAAACATCAGCCTCATCTAGTTAAAAATGATGAAAAAAAAAATTGACGTGTAAAAGTGTTTTTTTAAACCTACTTACAAAATAAATATCATTTACAATGTACGTGTATATATATGTACCTAATCTAGTCCTAAAGTTATTATTTTTATTATTAAAACGCCAAAAGCAAGGCCAATGTTGCACATTCGCCTGTAGAGTGTTCGGTGGAGGGATGAATCAATAGTGTTCTTACGTAATAATATCTATTAATATTGTATTATGGAAATAATGTAACATCAAAAGAGTAAAAGAGTAACCATGTAGTTTCTAGCCGGTTCTTCTCCATAAGAAACGACCAATTTGGAACCGTGCACTAGCTTCTGACATTTTATAAGTGCCCATGTAGGCCTATGCGAAATAAAAATAATTTTAATTGAACTTTGAAATTGAGTAACAAAAAAACGTAAAATTGTAACACCCTTTTCGTCAGCCATAACGTCACCCACTTATTTTTTCTTTCAACTCTTCCTTTTTTTCTGGCAATCTATAATAGCTCGGCTTTCAACATACCATCTTCAAATGGAATATTTTTTCCTTTCAGCCAGTCTTGAATTTGGCCCTTCTATCAGAGCGCGTGGAGCGACTGTTTCGTGCACACTATGAAATTTTCTCATACAATTGTTTTTGACGATCATAAAATCATAAAAAACATGCGTCGGATCATCCAAAGCTCGTGCAAATTCGCTCGTAGCGAACTTCGCTGCTGCTTGCTACGCTACTTTTTGGCCTTGTACACTCATCATCTTCCTGCCCTTTTTGGCCTTGTACACTGTAGACACATATTTTGTTTTTTATTACTAGACGCTGACAAAGCAAATTTGGTTGGAGTGTCGAATTTCGTGGCCCTCGGACTAGAGTTGCGGACACCAACCCCGTCGAAAAAGTTACTGCTGTTAAGTCCTGGAACGCAAAGGGCAACTGAAAGCCCAGGTAGATTTTAAGGAGTAAGTCTGGCACACCCTCTTGCTCCACACAAAAAGGTAGATTTTAGAATAGACATTACTATACAACTGTGGAAGCACAGTACGAACAACTGGGTGGTCGAAATATACCCATAAATGGGTATAAGTGACTATACTTAGTAATAAAATCACTATTAATTCTCTTATGTACCTACCTACAAAACTACATAATTTAATACTAATAAATTACTATTTAGTGTAATCATAATATTAATTAATTACATTCAAATAACAGTAATGACCGCTAACCGCATACGAGACGTCACTTGACATATACATATAATATAGTAGCAATCATGACGACATGACTGACGCGTCCTGACAACTAGTATGATGTGTCGCCTTCTATGTAATTAAGGACTACGTGACTTGAAGCAAGTTTTAATTAGGGCTTACTCTTTAATGGAAAGTAAAGTGAAAAGTCACATGATTTATTAATTACATAATGATGAGTAATTGTATTGAAAATAACAGGGGCGCCGACTCCGTGGGTGCTCGAGGGCTCGAGCACTCATGAGAAATAAACAGAGGGTGCCGAGCACCCCTGAGAATAGACATCAAGACATCAGATTAGTAATCGCCTTTTAGGAATGGGCGTTTTTTCATTACCTGACGACCCGTTTAGCGCAGTGGTTTAGAGTGCTGGTTGAGACGCAAGAGTCGCGGGTTTGATTCCCGCACAAACACAAATGTTTGTTGATGAAACAGAGTGTTGGGTCTGGGTGTTTGTAGTATCTTCGTTGTTTCTGGTTTCCATAGTACAAGTGAAAACCTTAGTTTGGGACCAGGACAATGTATGTGATGTTATCCCAATTTATTAAATTTATTTATTTGTCGGTCGATCAGTGTGCATTTCTCTTATGACACTTCGCCAATTTTTCGAGTCACCTATTTATTAAATTTATTTATTTGTCGGTCGATCAGTGTGCATTTCTCTTATGACACTTCGCCAATTTTTCGAGTCACCTATTTATTAAATTTATTTATTTGTCGGTCGATCAGTGTGCATTTCTCTTATGACACTTCGCCAATTTTTCGAGTCACCAAATGAGCATGAGCACCCATGAGGGTTTCTAAAAGCCGGCGCCCGTGGATAATAAATTACACCTACTTACTCATTATTACATAGTTATGAGTAGGTGTACTTTATTATTTTTTTAGTTCTTTTGTGTCTTATAACTATTATGCAAATTGTGTATGTTCTAAGCACTTCTTTTTACTTTATATTATTTGTTATCCTAAAAAGTAGGACATAGCAGGCTAACAGGTATGAGAGGGCTCTGGTGACTTGTAATACAGGTTTCATAGAGACCTATCATAGGCACCAGTCTCTCACAAAGTTTAATCCATTCTCGTGCTCCACTGTAACCCTAGCATTAAGTATCTTCATCATCTTCCTGCCCTTGTCCCGTGAACGTTGAACACACCTAAATTATAGTTGGACGGGAAGACCGCAGCAGGCAAATTGGTCCAGTCCTGCGATGTACGCGGTGTAAACGACGAAGCGAAATGCTTAGTCCTGACCGTTGAAGTTTCAACAACGTGTAGCGACATCTATCGCGTCACATAAGAAAATCCTGAATCGCGCAATCAAAGTTCTCCGCGCGATTAGAACATATAGAACAGCCCGAAATCATCTATCGGGCAGTTGTAGCCCACCAGACATAACATCCCGTCTGGTCGGAGGATCCTCCCTTTTCAACGGAGGTTTGCGGGACTTTACTCTCTGTTCCGCCTACCTCCAAACTGGTGACCCTCGACAAAGAACGTCAGCGCAGCCTTCGTGCAGCTACTACCTCGTGACGTCATCATCACTTCCTCAAGCTTTCGAGCAGCGAGCCATACAGCCAGCACCCACGGCTATAAAGGGTATCCTGACCACCAGCATGCCTACATGGTCATACCTGGTCATCACCCTCAGCCTCATCAGCGACCTTGGCGAAGCACACTGCACCTTCGGCCAGTCACATGAAGAGCAATGAAGAACCTCTCCTGGTCGACGCAAGCAGTCAAGCCACTACGTCGCACAGCACCGCTCCGACTCACTGGAGCCAGCAGCACTACTCCGACTCACTGGAGCCTGCAGCATCATCCCGACTCACTGGGACAGCACCACCCCGACTCACTGGGGCATCACCGCAGACAGTTCCGACTCACCGAGAACTATGCGGCATTCGGTTCCGACTCACTGGAACCAACCTACCAATGGCCTGGCACGCATCAAGAAGCATCAAGAACATAACCATCGATCTCCGATCTCCGGAGGGGAGTGATGTAGCGACATCTATCGCGTCACATAAGAAAATCCTGAATCGCGCAATCAAAGTTCTCCGCGCGATTAGAACATATAGAACAGCCCGAAATCATCTATCGGGCAGTTGTAGCCCACCAGACATAACATCCCGTCTGGTCGGAGGATCCTCCCTTTTCAACGGAGGTTTGCGGGACTTTACTCTCTGTTCCGCCTACCTCCAAAAACGTAAGGGTGGATACTCGCCGTACGTCGGGTTGTCCGATGGTGGAAAGGAATTTTGCATTTTACTATTTTTTATGTGACCAAGTATTAGTCTGGTTTGTACATCAGCACTTTTGAAGCAATTTGGCAAATACTGGCCCTTCTCTTCCACCCGGACGATGTTTTTCCCACCGGATCCAAAACAAGTACCTCCCGAAACACCCACGTTCAGTGAGGACCTGCGTCCGTGGTGCCTCTATAGCCACTCCTCAAAGAGGAACACGGGTGACGTTTAGTCCGTAAAACCCTGACTCACTCTCCAGCTCCACCCAGTATGGGAAATAGGAAAAGTTATGTTTCCTCACCTAAAAAAGAGTACTAGAATATATCATCGTTTGTTGTCACAGTTAATACAACGGAAGGCTACACTCCGGAATTTCCGTGACGTGGTTTTAATTACCAAAATTACACTCTTTCATTAATGTTATGTAAGTGCCATTTTTAAATTCAGTATTGATATCTAATGATAAAATTACGTGTTGCCCAGTGATGATATGTAACAGGTACTGAAACATGGTCGCTTACAATGGGCCTCATCAGAAGGCTTACAGTCACCCAGAGGGCAATAGAAAGGGCTATGCTCGGAGTTTCCTTGCGTGATCGCATAAAGAATGAAGATATCTGCAGGAGAACCACGGTCGCCGACATAGCCTGTAGAATCGACCAACTAAAGTGGCAGTGGGCAGGGCACATTGCACGTAGAACTGATGGTCGATGTGGCTAAAAGGTTCTAGAGTGGCGACCACGCACCGGAAAACGCAGCGTTAGAAGGCCTCCCACAAGGTGGACCAACGACCTGGTGAGAGTCACGGGAGTGCGGTGGATGCGAGACGCACATGATCGGTCGTTGTCTGGTTGATGCGTCGCTTGGGGGAGGCCTATGTCCAACAGTGGACGTCTTTCGGCTGAAATGATGATAAAATTAAAAAAAAACCCGTTTTCAATTAGTGGCAATGGATTGAAATTGTCTCGAATTTCACTTCATCATCTCCCACCGAAATCATCAAACAACTGGGTGGGTGGTGCTAGGAGTGTCAGACTGTTACTGAGTAAAACCCATCAGTGTCCCATCAGTTGCCCTTTGCTTTTTAACTCCTCGAACAATAAGCCGCAACTCTGGCTGGTATCGGCCCTAACTACCCAGTTAATCTTGCTGAACTCTCTTTGAGAAACGCATGGTTGTGTCGTTATTTCAAGCCCGCACCTGAGATTAACGAAAATGACTCTGCGACTCCCGACTTTCGTAGCGTCTCCGGCGGGGTCCGGGGCGTGAGACTTGTCTCCACCTCTCAGTTTCGGCCTACTCCTTTGCTCGCAACACTGCCTCGCAGAAGGAGGTAACCGCTTCCCATTTCTTCTCGCTTCGTACCGCAGCCTGAACCAGGGCTGAACGCGAGAAGTTCCCGCCATCGATCGCCTCCACAAGGCGGTGCTGCGGCCAAGCAGCAGACGTCCAGCGAATGCTCCACCGTGTCCTCCGGGCAATCCGCACAATGGACACCTGTCTAGGTGATCTAGGAGAGGGAGTGATCCACTATGCGGGGCCAGTGCGGGTAGGTGGATATCAAATACCTTCGAATTTTTGGTCCTAAACCATGCCGGTTTCCTCCCAATGTTTTTCTTTACTGTTTTTTAGGGCAGATGTGATGAAATAAATTATGCAAACCTAGCTTATGCCAGTGGCTTTGCCCGCGTGAAAATAGGTTTCTCCATACAAACTTTGGACCCCGTTTCATCCTCTTAGGTGCTGAATTTTGAAAAATCCTCTCTTAGTGCTCGCCTACATCGTACCAGGAAACCTTGAGCACAACTTCATGTTTCTAGTTCCTGTAGTTTTGGCCGTGCTTTGATGTCAGTCAGTCAGTTACTCCTTTTATATATATAGATAAAGCGACTGTCTAGGTTTGAACCTACGACGTACAACACGTAAGTCGGGGCCGCTACTAGTCACGCGCTAGTCGGTCACCACTGCTCCACATTAGGTCACCACTGCTCCACACTACGTCACCACTGCTCCACACTAGGTCACCACTCCTCCACACTAGGTCACCACTGATCCACACTAGGTCACCACTGCTCTACACTAGAAATCATTCCTGTATCGTGGGTACGTTCACAAGCAAGTAAATTCACATACACGAAACACCCAGACCCGCGATAGACAGTCACTCTATTTAAAATACTGGTATCCAGCTTCATCCAGTTGGATATACTGCTTCATACACTTTATACACTGGAAACCTACCCCAACATGTTGAGAGAGGGCTAGGTAGATTGGCTGACCCAAGTAATAAAAATATTTCAGTAACTAAAAATCTACACGTTGAATGTCTTAGGCTACTTTTCTTAGAATTTGCCAATTCTGCGGGATAGAACTCAGGAGAGAAGTCACGCCAATAGACTCATCATTATTATTATTGCAGCCGAAAGACGTCCTTTTCTGGACATTGGCATCCCCAGCAAGCTTAGCCAAGTTGATAATCTACAATCGATAACGCTAGTAAAAAACTTCAATTGTATGGGAATGACGTCATTTCAATGTTAAGTCACGTGGTCAGAACGAAGGAATCGGAGGCATTATCGACTGTAGAAAGAGATTCGAAACGAAACAGTCGCAATGTGGCTAGGCCTGCAGGTCACCACAACGACCGCTCCTGTGCGTGTCTCAATTCCACGCCTTTTACTAAGTCTCCGTTCGATGTTGTGAGAGGCCACATTTTCTATACTGCGTCTGCCGGTACACAGTTGACACCAAGTTCGATTCCCACCCGGAATAAATATTTGTTTTCCCTACGGATAACTGTTCCGGGTCAGGGTGTCTTCTGTAGGTATATAAGTTTACATGTAGGTACAGGCAGGGGCGCCGGCTTTTAAAAAACCTTATGGGTGCTCAGCATGAGAATTTGATGACTCGAAAAAGTGGCGAAGTGTGAGAAGAGAAGTGCACACTGAACGACCGACAAATAAATAAATGTCCTACTTACATACTTTTTTTTCGGTGGGAAAATCATCTTGTGACATCCCCCGCTCTTGGGCGGGAGATAGTGTCAGACTTTTACTGACTAAAAACTCACTCCTGTTCCTGCGTTGTCTTTCGTACCGGGGCCGAGTCATCCTTTCAGAATCAGCCCTCTGGCCCCAGCAGGCTTCGACCCTTCTGGGCCCCACTACAGTCGTACTTAATTACTAATTATGTTTGATAAAAAATATAAAATGAAACTATTATATAAAAATTAAGCTAGTTAGCTAGCTATTATTAAAAAAAATATAATTTATACGTAACCTAAAAGGCGATTACTGATCTGTTTCATGATGTCTATTCTCAGGGGTGCTCAGCATCCACTGTTTATTTCTCATGGGTGCTCGAGCCCTCGAGCACCGACGGAGTCGGCGACCCTGTGTACAGAAGTAATTCCTTGTGTGGAGCAGTTTTTTTTTTATCCTTTCATCTCCTCCATCATCGATCGACCATCTGTCTTGCGAACAATGTGCTCTGGCCACTGACACCTAAGTTTGGCATTTCTTCAGAGAAAAGGCCAATTATTTCTTTTTTCATTCTTGATAGGTTCGCGCTTGACCGCTATCTCACCTGATGGAAAGCGACGATGCGATCGACGATGGAACGCGCTTACCTAGAAGTAACCTATTCACTCTTGACTTAAAGATTCCCGGGTTGTAGCCATCAGGAAACACAGATACCGGCAAGGAATTCCACTCCTTAGCTGTACGCACAATGAATGTGTTTCCAAAACGTTTTGTGCGTATAGGTGGGATGAATTTTAAATGTTGACAAAATTTAGGTAATTGATGTGTTCATCTCATCTGCCTCTAATAAACAATGGACTTCCCATGTCAGCTTAGTTACTAAATAAATAACTACATAGGTAATATTGTTTCCTTAAATTACACAGATAAACAAAATTTTGTTGCGGCAACAAATCTAATTAGGGGAAAATATTAATTTTAATGATATAATTTATCCCAATGGGATATTCAATGATGTAATGGCACGTGTATCCCGTGTATATGACTTATTGTTTTTCTAGAAATATTTTATTTTGTCTAAATGAGTTGAGATTAATAAATAATTTCAAATTCAGTTTGTATTATCCCGTTGTAGACCTCCAGTAGGTAATTTATTTATTTATTTTATAATTTATGTACACACTCATATACATTGAAACAGATACAACATTATAAAAAATTGTACAAAGGTACTGCTTATTTTAAAAAGAAATTTCTTCCAGCAGACCTGCGAAAGGAAAGATCAGAAGAAATGTAAACTCTTAAATTAAATTATAAAGATAAAAAACAACACTTATAATTTAAATATTAATAAATACATATATAACTATATAATATACCCTACACAAAAAAAAAACTGGGCAATTGCGAGTCGGACTCGCGCCCTGAGGGGTACAAACTTACCTATGTAAATAGTTTCAATTCCCGAATGGTCTTAAAGATTTTTCCGAATCGCAAAAAGTTTTCAGATTTATTCTTATACCTGTGCTATAAGACCTTGTTTCGTGCCAAATTTCATTTGGCCTGTATACCTTTGTTGTATACCCTATGAATTTTGATTCCCTTGAGTGTCAAAATATACGTTTTCTGCGACATAAATGGCCGTATCTATTACGTTCGTAAACTTAGAAGTTTGATTTTTTCACAGCTTCAAGGGACCGCAGACTTCAGTATATGGTTTTAATTTCAAATTAAACGATGCCTTTACGCGTTCTCGAGATAAAGGGTCTTGAAAAGCAGATAAACAGACAGGCAGACGGACAACAAAGTGATCCTATAAGGGTTCAGTATTTTTCCTTTTGAGGTACGGAACCCTAAAAAATGTGTTTATAATGTAATTATCAAAATTACAAAGCAAATTTAAATTGCGATGGCACAGTTGGCGCAGTGGTTGATTTGAAGCCGGATGCTCGCACGGCGCCGACGTGGCATACGCTGCCCGAGGGTTTCGCTGCCCTCGTTTCAGAAGTTGGTAGCGACCTGTCGCTGCCGGCCGTGGTTCGGTCCAGGGTCGCGCCGTTGACACGGGACTGACCCAGCCCGTTCTATCATCGGACCACCAGACGTACGCGGCATCGGTATATGGTGGACCTCCCTCCCATACCTACGCACAAAACAGCCATAGTCTCTTACCATTAGATGAAATAGTTATCAAACGAGAACCTCTTTTTTCCCCTAGCCTTTACTGTCCTACTGCTGGGCAAAGACCGTCTCAAACCAGTCTAAGCAAACAAGTAAGCATCTAGATCATCTCACCACCTCTTTCAAGGCGCTTTCCCTCTGTAGGAACTCACTGCGTGGATCGCCATGCAGCTGGGTATCGACCCAGCAATCACTTTGCATACAACTGACCGGACCCGCTCAATTCTATTTGAGCCAGCCTTTTTGCTCACGTCTGTCACCCCCGTTTTGGAGCGCAGCATATTATTCCGTATTCGGTTTACTCTTTTTGCACCCAGAATGCTGCAACTTTTGAAAGTTTTTTCGGTGAGTGACCGGCAGGCTGAGATAAATGATTTTTCTGTTAACGTTCCCGCCAAACGCTGAGTACAAAATGTATGGTAACTAACAACATTACCTGCGGAGAAGTCTCGTGACATTGCCATACATTTTTCCATAAACCAACTCGAAATTCCGCTCCTATAAATACCGCTTTTAGGCACACAATTTTCTGATTTCCGTACAAGTGCGGAAAAGTGGACCACCTCGCGCCCACCACAATTTATTGTATTTATTGTATCAGACTGGTCACTGTGCAGCCCGACTAATCGTGTGTCAGCTCCCCTTTTTTTATGTCTTAGTGTGTTAAAAAACTTCGTTTGATACATGTGGAAATTGGTCACTGCAACACTTGCCTCCATAACAGCCTCGCCTGCAGCTCGGGCGAATTCCACCTCGAGTGCTATGAGAAACTGTCTCTACTTGTATAAAAATATACTATTTTATTTTTGTTTGGCGGGAACTCTAATAGAAAAGTCATAAGCCTACTGAGAGCTTAGCAAAGTTGATAATCTACAATCGTTAACGCTAGTAAAAACTTCAAATGTGTGGGAACATGACATCATCTCAACGCTAAGACGAAAGAGATTCGACACGAAACGGTCGTAACTTGGCTAGGCTTGCTGGTCTGAGCACTACAGGTTTGGATAGGCAGAATACACATCTTGACGCGAGCCTTAAATAATAATAATAAATAATTATTTCATTGTTTTTTTTTAACCAGAGCTAGGACTTGGTATAAAAATGTTTTATGCGTTTGGATGGGTTTATTTATTTATTATTTTATTTCATAGAAGGCTCACAGACAAATAGAAAAATTGATATAAACATTGTAATATTATCAAATCGCTAATTACAAGCCTCCACACATATTGGAAGGAACACACACACACACACATATTAAGGTTTGGTTGGAAGATTATGTGATGGATCTATATAGTCTGAAAAAAAGATTTTTAAATAATAAAACACACGTTTGGGGGACATAATATTGTTATAATTTTCACCATTTTATAATCAATTACATACGTATTTCTCTTAACTAGTAGTTTAATAAATCGGAAGTCTCTAGTGGACATGTTTCAGTGGAAATTACTCAACACAACTGTCAGTGAAGTTTTCTGGTCCTACTTGACTGTGATTAGCTGTCACTAAGAACTTCTCTAGCCTGATTAAACCAGCGTCAGGCAACTACCACTGATTGCCATGTAGTTGTCTGGAATCTTTGCTGAACTGGACCTATTTGGCGCAGCCGTGAGACACACATTGTGTCAGTGTTTTTTTCTCTTTAGTTTTTTCTTAGGTGTCTTAAATGTTGTTTTTACAGTATGTGTATCCATGCGTGGTAAATAAAATATTTTTCTTTCTTTCTTCTTTGTTATTGTACCTTCTGAATATGGATAGAAAGAGACTGGACCCCACAACACAGGGAATCCTAGTGTGGGGTTCAGAGCTTCAATTACGTTTGTAAAAAAATTAATGAGACATTTTTTTTTACATTTCTTCATCAACAACAACGTTTTTGACTGGCCTGTTGTTTAGTGGTTAGTGGCCCTGACTGCTATGCCGGAGATCGTGGGTTCGATTCCCACCCAGGAAAAATGTTTGTGTGATGAGCACGAAACAATGCAGAGTACATTCGACCAAGTTGCACGCTTTTTCTTCGGCAAATAACAAGAATTAAATGAAAATATCTCGTATCAATAGGTTGATCGATAGTGAAAAATGTGGTGGATTCACATTTTTCAGATCCTGTGGTCTATAATTTAGTAGTATTATAAAAGGTTTGTTTAACTTTTATCTCACGGCTCCCTGAATGAGGTATAGTATCTATTGTTGTATATTTATTGATAAACTGGTTAGTTAACAAATAGATTTTTTCATGCATATTTCGACCCGACATAATGCAATCTATCAAGGAATATTAACTTGAGTAGGCATTCAGGATACGAATAGTAACCCACCAAACAGCGACCAATGATATTTTGAATTCATTTTTTTTTTAATTTCGAGTAAGTAACTTCTGGGAGTCTGGTAAATCTTTGAGAATTAAAAAGTAATTACAATTTGTTTTTTTATTGTGTGTACATACTCGTTTGTCCATTGTGTGCTGTGTGCCAAATATACCTCCGTGTTTCTATTTTTTTTTATTGTTGATAGGTTCGCGCTCGACTTCTATGCCAATTAATCTTTGTAATATAATTTTTGAAATTAATACATAAGTTTCAAAATGCCACATTTTAGTTTTTCCAGTACTAACCTACCCTGACGTCAATTTTATTTGACGCAAAGAGTTTTAGGAATCAACGATTACACAAGCCTTGTTAGCTAACACTTAATTAGTGTTAGCATACATTCATGAAAGTTGACTGGTAGAGAATGCCTCGTTGCATTAAGTCCTACTGTACAAGTTTAAATAAATAAATGAAAAGGATAGCACGGCTGGCGCAGTGTTTGACGAATTGGCTGTTACGTGTCCGGTTCGATTCTAAAATTGTGCTGAACACAATTGTATAAAAATTGTTTGTAAATTATTCTAAAAATGTGGCAGTTTTTAGTCGCATAATCGCATTAGTGAAACCCCATACTAAGAAAAGACATTTCCAAGTCAAAATAGATATGTTAGTGTATATTACGGTTGGATTCCCGCCCTGAACAAATATTTGTGTGACCTACACATGATTGGTCCGGATCTGTGTGTCTTGTGAATTTGAATACAACCACGATACAGGAATAATTCCTAGTGTTCTTTTTAAAGGTGGGAAATCATCGAATGACTTCTCCCGCTCTAAGGCGGAGCGAAAAAACATTTTTTTAAACAAAAGTTTTTTTTTGTCTATTACCTTTTTTGTTCATTGTGTGTGTGTGTCTTTGTGCCAGATATACGTGTTTTCTATCTTTCTTTCTAATGTAATCTCCACTGAAACAACCATCACAACAGGAGGAAGTTAATTCGGTGACATTAAAATGGACGTTCATACAATAACCAACTCAGATATGTGAACATCTACCCTAGACATCTATAGACATGCTTACTTTACATTACATACAAACTAGCATTCAGTACTGCTCGTTGCAAAGTATAGAAAAGATACACAAAATCAAACGAGCGAATAGTTTCTAAGATATATATATAAAACTATGTTTTTTTATTTAATGAAATGTTAGCCTTCTGCCGTTATACATTGCCACTCTTAAAATCCAACTTCAAAGTTTTAAAGTTGGACTTCATATCGGCTTTAAAGGCTATCTGTGTAGAAGCCTATAAAGTCGATTTTCCTGCAAATCGGTAGCACATAAGCAACCCATGTTCCTTGCTGAATCTTACATATCAATAAGCTATTTTAACCTTTATATGCAGCATGAAAACATTGTCTACCTAGAAAACTACAATATTGATCTATAAAACGCTATATTTAAATATATATGTATAATATATTATAAACATTGTGACATAATATGTATGCAACGATATTTATTTCACAAACACTCATTTTTAAAGGTTGGTTTCGACAATGCGATTATGCGAACTTTAGCTCACTTTTCAGATTAAAAAGTGTTGTCAACGATATGTGTATTAAAGTTCTGTTCTCTATCTTAATATACTAAGGTTTAAACTATGATTAAACTTCATAAAAATAACAGAATAATTATTAATTAGAATATAAATAGTAAATAAAATTGTGCTTAACACAATTGTATCAAAATTGTTTGTAAATCATTCAAAAACACATAAAAATGTGGCAGTTTTTAGTCGCATAATCGCATTAGTGAAACCCCGTACTAAGAAAAGACATTTCCAAGTCAAAATAGATATGTTAGTGTATATTTTCTCAAAGAATTCTCACATTAGATAATAGTATATACTACAAAATGTTAGAAAACACGAACATTGACAGATTCGGAAACGATCAATTGCTATTGGCATTTTAATTGAATCTTTCAATTCAATTGCATTTCTATCAATTACAATTGACGTTTCCATTCCAATACATTATACGGACAACAGTAAAGTCTATCAAATCGGTACATTTATTATTATTTATTAAAAAAAAAATTGCAAATAAAAAAAAAAGAATTGTTTCAATATAATGTTAACAATTGATATTATTTTCCTTACAATCTATTAATTTATATTTTGAAAATCTTATACACTATTGTCCTGAACCCTTTCGATTTTTGGGATTTTTTAATTTTGTAAAAACAGGAAATACAAAATTTTGGAAATATATGTGCTATTGGAACAAAGAAATATAGCTCAAAAACTAGATGCCACAACGATTGTTAACGTCATGATGTTGCTTCATGTTTTATGATTATGATTTCAAGTCATCTAAAACTGGACTTTGAGATACAAAATCAGAGAATTTAGGCAATCTAAGAGACTCATAATAAACTACGTAAAACTGCCATCGTTATTTATCAAAAGATACATACAGCCTAACATAGAACCTCCTTCTCTTTGAAGTCAGTTAAACATTAAAAAACGCTGTACACATAATCATAACAAAACAAAAAATATATTCTAAGTAAGAAGGTACTTTTCCAAAAATTCGTATTCCATATTTCACAAAAAAAACCATCATGTCTTATTTGTATAATGTTTTTCGATATTTCGAAAGCCTGGTAGTTAGTACTCACAAGCATCGCAATGTCCGGTGAAATTATTTTCCGTCGAATGTTGCTGCTGTTTTTTTCGAATTTCTTATTCATTCCTGTGAACAATATTAATTTTAATTATTAATCTACACTAATATTATAAAGAGGAAATCTTTGTTTGTTTGTTTGTAATGAATAGGCTCAAAAACTACTAGACCGATTTTTAAAATTCTTTCACCATTCGAAAGCTACATTATCCACGAGTAACATAGGCTATATTTTATTTTGGAAAAAAATAGGGTTCCGTAAAATATTTGAGTTTTTCGGACACAAGATGTAAAAAGTCAACCAGAAAAGTAACTTATTTTGCGTACGCTGCCTAAACTATAAAAGATACAACCATAAAATGTTCTAATTAATTGTAGATCTTATAAATATCTACCAAAGTTTGTTAGGAGAAACCTACTTTCACGCGGGCGAAGCCGCTGGCAGAAGCTAGTAAGAAATATAAAACTAGCGGTTACCCGCGGATCCGCCCTGTGAAACTATATTTACAATTTTTTTTTCCTTTTAAACTTATCAGTGTACCACCCTTGTACCCCCATTAGAGCGAAAAAAAATAAAATTAGAATCAGAAATTTGGCGTCAAAAATATTCCTCCGCATCGCCCGTCTGACTGGCGGCATTGGCAGTTTTTATGGCATTACCTACTTATTATTATTATATACTTCATTTCACAAATTAACCTAATAAATTCAGGTCCCACACACAATAAATATAAGACCGCCTATTGTACACTTATTTTTAGAAATTTTTATTCATAAAAATAAGTGTACAATAGGTGGTCTTATCGCACAGGGCGTAGAGATTAAGTAGTACATCTACTTAATCTCTAGCCAAGTTAAAAGCCAGCCATTATGTAAGGCGAAGTGTCAACTAGGCGTTTAGATAAGTCATTAAATAGTGTATGAGCACTCGGACCCTATGACCAAGAGCATAAAAACATTTAAAAATATAAAAAATTGTAGCCCATCGGGAACCAGGTCCAAGTTACCGGTGGCCAGGACTCCTGAGAGAGGAACCTCTGGATAATACGCGCCGTGTCCAGGAGTACTGCCTTCTGGATCAAGCCCTTGATCCAACTGCCTGACGAAAGCCTCCTCAAATGTTGGTCTAGGCTCTTAGCTATTAAGCCACTAGTCGTCACGTGTGCAATAGTGTACATAGGGACATAACAGATACCATCAGACCCATTAATCCAAAAAAATGAGAAATGGGACCTATCTGGAATTATATCCTTTAAGGGGAATAATTTTATTTACAAATCGGTCTATAAACGATGGACTTCTGAGGTCACACAAATTCAAAAAAATATATAACCGAATTGATAACCTCCTCCTTTTTTTTAAGTCGGTTAAAAATACATGCATATTCACTATTATTTTGGGGTCAGCTTCCAGCCTAATCAGATTCAGGTGGATATGATTATGAGTCGAGTGGAATGTATTTACATAAATAGTAACCCATTTGTGTAAATATTAATTACGCCTAATGCGGGTTGGTAGACGTCACATGCCATCAAACTTTTGTATCTAGGACATACATTTTCCTTCACAGTTTTACCCCACGACCTTCCTTATTCTATTAGAAACCTCAGCAGACGATTGTTCTGTGACAATTCTACGTAAACACAGGAAAACATGTCTTGTTTAGGTATTTATTACGTATCTCTTACGTATGACTTTGATAAAACTTTATTGAATTTTAAAATCCAACAAACTTGAGCTAGGTAAATGTCTACCCTCATCATCATCATCATCATTTCAGCCGAAAGACGTCCACTGCTGGACATAGGCCTCCCCCAAGTGCCGCCACAATGAACGGTCCTGTGCGTCTCGCATCCATCGTACTCCCGCAACCGTTACCAGGTCATCGGTCCACCTTGTAGGAGGCCTTCCAACGCTACGTCTTCCGGTACGTGGTCGCCATTCCAGAACCTTTCGGCACCAACGGCCATCCGTTCTGCGAGCAATGTGCCCTTTCAATGTCTACCCTACACACTTGTAAAATAAAGTTGATTTTTGATTGCAGTATGCAGTATCAGTAACCGCTTTTGTCTTGCAAATATACACTGTAATAATTGATATATTAAGTCAATTTTGGAACGGCTTTTGTATTGTTTGCAGGGTCCATTGAAAATACCATAATGGTACCTACACCATGCTTTTGTTATGTAAATATCGATTCTAAAATCTTGGAAATTAAGTCGATTTTGGAGTAATCTTTTCCTTGGGAAAGCCCTAATTCCATTGTTATACAAGCAAAACTGATCTTTGTATAAATGCGATAAGGTTCACAGTTGAATATTTTAAATTATATGTATTTTAGTGATGTTCCTGTACAAGGACCTATTAAGCCACAATACAATGACCAATTTCAGAAGAACGTGTTGTTATTTACCTACATATATGAATTTCTAGTAATAATGATGTTAGTATTATGTCATAAAAACAGATTGTACCTATTTCATTTATGCAGTAATCTCTAGGTATATATAAAAGGAGAATCTGACTGACTGACATGTCAACGCACTGCCGAAATTACCGATTCTAGGAACGTGAAATTTTGCACAAGGCTTTCGTTTATGATGTTTGCGAGCACTAAAAAGGGGTTTTTCAAATTCAACTTTTTTTTTAAGTTTACAGACTAATAACAAGTTTATTATATAACGGTACGTGTGGAGGCGGCGGCGACCGCCGTTGCTGGCTGTACCTGCTGTCAGAACCAACCTACTGTCAAAAGCACCCCTCACCCGCACAATATGAATTAATAATATTAGCATATCATCATTCATCATTTCAGCCGAAAGACGTCCACTGTTGGACATAGGGGTCCCCCAAGTGCCGCCACAATAAACGGTCCTGTGCGTATCGCATCCATCGTACTCCCGCAACTGTTACCAGGTTATCGGTCCACCTTGTAGGAGGCCTTCCAACGCTACGTCTTCCGGTACGTGGTCGCCATTCTAGAATCTTTCGGCCCCAACGACCATCCGTTCTGCGAACAATGTGCCCTGCCTATTGCCACTTAAGTTTGGCGATTCTTCGTGCTATGTCGGTAACCTTGTTTCTCCTGCGGATATCCTCATTCCTGATTCGATCACGCAAGGAAACTCCGAGCATAGCCCTTTCCATTGCCCTTTGGGTGACTTTAAGTCTTCTGATGAGGCCCATTGTAAGCGACCACGTTTCATAAGTATTAGCATTAGCATATATAAGTATTTTATTATTGTAACTTAATTGAATGATACTACATTCCACTTGATATTTATCTGTTATTTATTTATTGTGCACACCTACCACAGTGTTGTCTCTTTTAACCCAAAGGTTGACTGGTTGCCTTGTTGCATTAAGTCCGCCTATGTAGAAGTTTAAATAAATAAATAATATGTGTACTAAATGAAGTGCATGAGAGGATTGACCTATTTTCGAGCCATGAGAATGAATTCAAAAGTTTTATTAAATTTTGTTAGTTATATTTAAATTTTAGTTACTGTTACTGTACTAAGTCTGATTTTATATTTTACTTACATATAGACTAACGTTAATTTTTTTTATGTACTTCTTTTATTTTTATAGTTAGTAGTGATTGTAGTAGAGTTTAGTGTTGTTTTAGATTTTTAGGTAAATGTTAGTGTAAGATGATGACTTTTAAACTCATATACATGAAACTTAGCATACATAGTAACACAAATAAATGATAAAGGTAAATATTGAATATTAGTTTTTCAAAAGTTCAAAAGACGATTTAGGAGGTGTTCGTTACCGGACGGTCGGACGGCAAGCTAGCCATTGCTCGCCGTCTTCTTTCGTAAACTTAGAAATTCTATAATTCTTTGTTTGTTGAGAACGAAAACTCCTTTTACCGCTCGCGTTTAACCATTATCTCGTCTGATGGAAAGCAACGATGTGGTCGACAATAGAGCAAGCTGGCCTAGAAGTAACCTATTCACTCTTGATGTAAAAATCCCCAGCTAACAGGAACACGCAGACAAAATAAAAATAGAAGTCCTGACGTCAAAGGCGGACATTTATTAATAACTATGCTATTATTCATTGTGATTTTAAGTACAATAAACTTGGTAAAAACCCTGGTGGACAGGTAATGCTGCATTGATAAGAGACTAATATGATCATGAAACAATATGCGTTTTTTTTTTAGGTGGAAAAATCATCTAATGGCAAATAGCGCTCTTGGGCGGAGCGGGAGAGTTTAACTTTTACTCACTAAAAGCCCAGTCCTGTTCCTTCTTTGCCTTCGTCCCAGAGCCCCGGGTTTCATTTTCACACTACCCATGGCCCCAGTAGGCTTCGACCCTGCTGGGCCCCTACGATATGTAACAATATGCGTTGGATTTAAACTATGATCACGTTGACGCTAGAAGTATAGTGGGCCCCTATTAAGGTTACTTGTAAAACTTTGGAAGTATGCGGTACACTGTTTAGTCCCATATATCTTTGGGTTGTAGAACACTAAATTGCGCGACGCGCAATTTAGTTATTCGTAGTTTAGTTCTTATGTGAAGCCACAGATGTCGCTACAAAACAATGAAACAAAATTTAGTTCACTTTCATTCTTTTTTATGGGAAATCATCAAATAACTTGACCCGCTCTGGGTGGAGCGAGACAGTATTATACATAACATTACGATACAGCAGACTTTTACTGACTAAATCCACCGGTGTTCCTTCAGTTGCCTTTCAGGTTCCAGGGCCCCGTGACTCACTAGCAGCAGCTAGCTTAAAATAAACGTACCTAACTGGCGTATATTTTTTCACGACATGCCTCAAACTACGTTCCACGAAACAGTATCTAAAGCCCTTATTTTAACGCTTCATAAAAACTACAGTTACCAAAGTTCACATGCATTGCATTGTCAGCCTTTTTAATGTTCCCACTGCTGGGACTCAGGCCTCCTCACTAGGAAAGGGAATGGGCCGTAATCCACCACGCGGGCCCAGTGCGGGTTGGTGAATGTCACATGTCTTCGAATTAAAAAAATAATAATTATAAGTTCACATGAATAAACTTGAAAGCTTATTAGTCAGGCCCAAATACACAGGGATTCACAAATTCCAAGTTAGTATAAAAAATAAACGTCACTATAGATGATGCATGCAATTTTTACTTAGGTAAATGACCGGTCATTCTTAAGGCTAATATATTATTTTGTAAACAATGACAAATGTGTCTTATGCATGAATTGCACTCGACTCGATTCTGCGGGATTTCACTTACCGGTACGTAGTGGACATCCCATCCATACGTACAAAAGTGTTTTGGGAATACATTCACTGTGCGTACAGCTAAGGCGTGCAACAGCCAGTGACTTCGCCCGCGTAAAAGTACGAAAATATCCCAAGACAACATGCTATTCCAGGGCATGGTCCACCCGTATGCCAAAAGACGTTTTGGGAATACATTCACTGTGCGTACAGCTAAGAAGTGCAACGGGCAGTGACTTCGCCCGCGTAAAAGTATGAGAATGTCCCAAGACAACATGCTATTCTCCCGTATGCCAAAGGATAATGGGCAAATTTGTATGGAAGGTAGTCCATTTTATCAATACACGTGGATGTCTTTTAGGCAGGTCTTGTCATAAAATATATGAAAAGAATTTTTTATTTTTATTTTAATGAACCGGGTATTAATTAGTTCATAAGAATGAAGTATTTATTATCAAGGGAATTACTTAAATTCTTTTGTTATGGTACATATATTCTACGAACTTTTGTACCTATATATGTGAGCATGCAGCACAACTAAATTCGGCACACGAAGAAATTCAGAACCTAAATCTCGAAAATACTTCACTAAAGAAGACCGTCATTGAACTGACATCTAAATATGATATTTTAAAAAAAGCTACCAAAACATTAACTAGTGAAGTAGTAACTCCTGGCAAAAGCAAGAATAGAACTACCTCATCAACTCCACGAATTAACTCTCAAAAGAAAAACAAGAAGAAGCACTGTAATAAACTCCCCTCCAATGAAAACCTGGACTCCTGCAAGACGTCTGATATTATACCCAGAAACCATGAAAACCAAATAATAGAAACCGTAAACAAACCAAAGAAGAATAAATTATCAATTGTTAGTGCTAATAAAGTTAATAACATTACATCAATAGCTGAAGAAACATTTAAAAACTCTCAAATATGTCACTATATCTTGCCAAACTGTGGGATATCACAACTTATCAATAATTTAGATAAGAAAATAGCGGACTTTACAATGTCCGACTATTGTGTCATCTTGATTGGTGAAAAAGACTTTCAGCAAACTGAAAACTATGTTAATATAATTATAGAATTACTAGCGACCCGCCCCGGCTTCGCACGGGTGCAATGCTGATTATTTCATAGTATAAAACAAAATCGCTTTCCGCTGTATGTCCCGCTTTCCGCTGTAGGTCGCCAGTAGTAATTATACTACAGAATGTCTCTATATACAACGTTCACAGCTTTTTTTGTCTTTAGATAATGCAAACATGTTTTCTTTTGAGGTTGCTCTTGAAAGAGCGACATATAATTGGCCATGTGAAAAACACTCAACGATCAAATAACGATCAATAACGTTGCAACGTTGACAGTTTGACCCTGCGATTTATTATTGGTCATTGCAAAGATATCTTTACCGGAAATTGTAGGCGTTTAAATTGGAACGGTAAATCTGATGGTATGGATGGTTCATGACAATTTTAATAAGCCCAAATACGGCTAGGTTACATTGATTAATTACGGAGTTCCAGTGCCTACCTTTCGGCTCCATCATCATCACCAGTGCACTTCGATGATACCATTTTCAACATAACTGTTTAGAACTATTTATTTATTTATATTGTCATAGCCGCTTAACTGTCTTCATTGTGATATCTATGTGAGTATGAAGTTCCATTGGCTATTTCTGGTATTCTTCATAAGTTCCACTCCATCAAATGTTACTTTTTTACTGTAAATGCTTAAGTTTTCGCATTGCGTTAAGGTTGCCTATAATATTTGAGGAGTTCTCGATTCTTCATAGACCACATCATCAGAACTGGATTTAAAAAAAATGGGACCATCGGAAAGTATATCCTCTAAGATAAAAATAAAAAAAAGTTTTGCAAATCGGTCCGTAAACGACGGAGTTCTGAGGTAACACACATAAAAAAAAAAAAAAAAAAATACAACCGAATTGATAACCTCCTCCTTTTTTTGAAGTCTGTTAAAAATGATGCTAATTGCACATTCCAAAGCGTAGATCTCTATGGAGAAGGGTTTCACTTCTCCGGTACCACATCCAGTGAGTATTGTGCACTCTATTATGACAGTTTTTAATGATTTTACCAGCAAACGCGTGCCATTGCAAAGTTTAGATAGATTCAGGTTTTTTATAAAATAACTGGACCACCTACTTTCAACACCATTTTATGAGGAGGGAATCCAGACGGGTTCAAAGAATTAAGAAATTCTGTAGGAAAAACAGTTTTACAAAAAAAAAAAACTGACATCACTACAAAAAGTGGGCAAGTGCGAGCCGGACTCGCGCATTGAGGGTTCCGTACAAACTTAGGTACCTATGAAAACAGTTCAATTCCAAAATTGAGTTACGAAGATTTTTCTAAGTCGCAAAAAAATATTTTTTCTGTGACGTAACTACAAATTTACAGTTTTCAATTTTTTTCCTATACTTGTGCTATGAGACCTTGCTTCATGCCAAATTTCAGAATTCTAGGTCAACGGAAAGTACTCTGTGAATTTTTATTCCCTTGAGAGTGTCGAAATATACGTTTTTTGCGAGAGAAACGTCTGTATCTTTTTTTTCGTTAACTCAGAAGTTTGATTTTTTCACAGCTTCAAGGGACCGCAGACCTGAGCAGTTTTAATTTCAACTCGATACCTTCACGCGTTTCCGAGACAAACTAACAACAACGTGATCCTATAAGGGTTCCGTTTTTTCCTTTTAGGTACCTACGGAACCCTAAAACACTAAAACGATCAAAATAATTTTAATTTTGGATGTCAGTGTTTCTGATATTGTTTGCTTGTTATTTAACACCGACTTCCGAAATTAAAGTTATTTTGATCGTTTTAGTGTTTTGTTTTTTATTTGTAGTGAAGTTGGTTTTTTTTTTGTAAAAAAAAAAATTCCACACTTTATAGTTGTGGCACATTTACAGCCAGAGTATTTATTTCTCATGACAATTCGAATTAATCCAAACGCTGCTAGGATACATTATTTTATTATGAAGTCCCCATCCACCTCCCGGCTCCATCATCAGGTCAGTTCGATAGTTCCTTATAGGCAAAGTGCATCTGATGACAATTCTAATAAGCCCAAATACGGCTAGGTTACATTGATTAATTACGGAGTTCCAGTGCCTATTTTCCAGCTCCATCATCATCATCAGTTTACTTCGATGGTACCATTTTCAACATAACTATTCAGAACCATTTATTTATTTATATCGTCATAATCGCTTAACTATCTTCATTGTGATATCTATGTGAGTATAAAGTTCCGTTGGCTATTTCTGGTCTTCTTCATAAATTCCACTCCATAAAATGTTACTTTTTGACTATAAATGCTTAAGTTCTCCATGAAAACACCAAAATCGCTATATGGTTGCCTATAATATTTGAGGAGTTCCCTCGATTCCTCATGGATCAGGTTTTTTTTTTGATGTCGGTTAAAATGAACAGCTTCCAAATCGAGAACAGTTATCGACCGAGTAAGATATTTGCGTCGGCGCATCAATCTATCAAAGAATCAAGTTATTTACCGAAACCGCTATGTTCCTGTATTTTAAATCTGTAATATCTTCGAAAATATTCATTTAAATTTCACGCTATAACGGGCTATATTGATCTATATTAAATGCAAAATTTATTAAAGGTACTTAATTGGATAAAGATTAATGCTGTATTGCTTAAAATCGTTTCGCAAATAAATCATTATTTCTCGTAAAAAGTAAAAGGATAAAAAATGGTTATTGTGGGTTACACCTAAAAGATAGACATATACCATCGCGGACTTTTTTGTAGACTTTTTTAAGGTGTACAATACTGTAGTACATTATTTTGATCTATCTCTTAGGGTTCAGCCAGCGTTTGCAATGTAAGTGCAAAAAAATGTGTTTATTTACGACATCACATTAGAAACCTCTAAAATCATCAGGGTTCCTCTACTATATTGCGCATGTATTATACACATAAACCTTCCTCTTGAATCATTCTATCTATTAAAGAAAACTGCATCAAAATCCGTTGCGTAGTTTTAAAGATTAAAGTATACATAGGGACAGACAGACACGAAAAGCGACTTTATTTTATACTATGTAGTGAAGAGAATCCTTGCTTAAAATTCAGCATACAAACGTAATTTTATGTGTTCCTACCTTTAAATTAAGTAATTTCTCAAGTATGTTTAATTGGCGAATTGAGACTTTTAACAACTTACTACATCTTGATCTTCAAACTTATGGTTACGCAACTGCATTTGACACTAACTTTGATCTATTGTATGATTTCTATGTTTGTATGATTTCTATGTTTTCAAGAATAAATAGAAGGATAAACGACCGCGGAATGCGCAATATCTTTAATAACTTACTGCAAACTATATCTGAAAGTTCGATAGAACGTGATGCTTTTACTAACGAGAATGATAACAACATCGTTGCATCCCCTAGTCGTGTGTTTTTTCTTTGATTCTATGTATATTCTTCACCAAAATATTGCCGGACTCATAAATAAATCAGACCTTTTAAATATTTACATTCAGGAATTGTTGAGTCAGCAAAAAGTAGTTGACGTAATATGTATAACCGAGCATTTTATAATGTCAGGCCAAGAAAAGTTATTATATATTCCTAATTATAAGCTGGCGACATGCTTTGCTAGACAGAATAAAAAACGTGGCGGTGCCTGTATCTTAGTAAGAGCTGGACATGAGTATAAAGAACGACCTGACGTAATGAAATACTCGATATCAGGAATTATAGAATGTTGTGCTGTAGAATTTCCCTCTCAAAAAATTATAATTATATGTGTATATAGGCCTCCTAAATCATGTAATCTAAGTAAGTTCTATGAAAATTTAGACCTTGTTTTAAAAAATGTCTGTAAAAAACCCTTACAAAAAGTCATTTTATGTGGAGACTTTAATATAGATATTTTGAACAGAAATAGAATCACCTCAGAATTTGAATGCTTTCTCAGGAGCTTCAACCTTAAATTAGAAATTAATCAGCCAACTAGATTTATCAGTAATACTTGTTTAGACAATTTTGCACATAATCTTAAGCAGAAGTGCCAACATGAAGTCACAGACTTTGGATTATCTGACCACTCTGCTCAATTGATTAAAATAAAAGTTAATAAAACGAATCAAATAAAAACATGGAGAACATTAAAGCGAGATATTACCCAAGAAAACCTTATTAAATTTCGATCGCACCTTGAAAGTCTATCATTTTCTGATGTATATAATACAGAGGATGCTAACAAAGCCTATGATAACTTTCTTGATATTTTCCGACTGTTACATGACCTCTGTTTCCCGTGTAAATTAGTAACTGTAAAATCTGAGAAAAAATTAAAATGGGTCTCTCGAGGGATACGAATATGTAGCAAAAAACAACGACAACTGTTATGGCTACAGAGACACAAACCAACGTGCGAAAACAAAAATAAATTTAAGATTTACTCAAGGAGGTTTAAGAAAATTATTAAACTTACACAAAAAGCTCAGAACAACAACTTAATAAATAACTCAAAAAACAAATCCAAAACGGCCTGGCAAATTATTAATAATAACAAAATTGTAAGAGAACCCATTTCTCAAATAAAAAATGGAGATGAAATAATATCAAACCCTAATTTAATAGCTGAGTCTTTTAATAACTTTTTCATTGAACAAACCTCTGGCATATCTAAACATACGTTACGCGATACCATTAACATAAATATAAACCCACATACGATATTTATAGCCCCAGTTATACCCCAAGATGTAATACGTATAATTAAAAACCTAAAAAATAAAAAGAGCTCTGGCCTCGATGGCATTTCAACAACAGTTATCAAATTTGTTGCACATTGCATAGCTGAGCCCCTTGCTCACATTATTAATGTAAGCATACAGTCTGGCGTATTTCCTGAAAGTCTCAAAAGCGTAATAGTTATACCAGTATATAAAAAAAATGATAAAGATGAAATGGTAAATTATAGGCCAATTGCTCTTATTTCTATATTCTCAAAGATCATAGAGAAAATCATCTATGAATCTCTTGACAGCTTCCTAACTAAATACCACATACTATGTGATGAACAAAAGGGCTTCAGGAAAAACAAAAATATAAACATGGCCATCTTTGATTTTCTCCATGAAATAATGCCTAAAGTAGATTCCAAAATACCGGTATGTGCAATATATGCCGATATGTCGAAAGCTTTTGACTGCGTGGACCACGATATTCTCTTAACCAAACTTGATGCGTACGGCATTCGTGGCAATGCTCTAAATTTAATAAAAACTTACCTCAAAGGCCGTAGACAATGTACAGAGATATCAAGCCTGTGTTTAAAATCTAAGAAGGAACTAAAATCTTTATCGTCATTTAAAGAAATAAAATATGGAGTCCCACAGGGAAGTGTCCTCGGACCTTTACTTTTCCTATTATATATTAATGACCTGCCACGTCATATATCTAATCCAATGGTTTTATTTGCAGACGACAGTACTTCAATTGTTTCATGTATCAATAAAAACTCATACGTAAATGACATCAATAACTCAATCAGCTGTTTAATAAAATGGCTTAACAATAATAACTTAGTTATAAATCTGCAAAAAACTAAAACTATGCATTTTCACCAACGAATATCTACAGGTGACATGGATATCAACTTCAATGGCCAAACTATCGATAAAGTGAATAGCACAAAATTTTTAGGTATCTTAATTGATAGCCAGTTAACATGGAAGCCGCAAGCAGAAGATATATGTAAACGTTTAAGCACAGCCGCGTTTATGTTATACAACCTATCCAAAAAAGTAAATCTGCCAACAACATTAGTGGCTTACCATGGTCTCGTAATTTCTATCTTAAGGTTTGGTGTAATATTTTGGGGTTACTGTAGTGAACGAGAAAGCATTTTTAAAGCTCAAAAGCGCTGTTTGAGAGCTATATTTGGCCTCAAACTTACTGACAGTTGTGTGCCCATATTTAAGTCTCAGAAATTATTAACTTTCCCATGCCTCTATATCCTCGAATTAGCAATATTTGTTATAACAAACCGTAATTTATTTGCAACATTAACAGAAACTAGAAAACGAAGTACATCATTAAGATCACAATATCAGAACCTACTATGCACAGGCACGTTTAAAACTAGCTTATTAAAAAAAAGTGTGATCTGTATGGCTCCTGTTATCTTTAATAAAATTCCTGAACACATGAAAACCTTGCCATTGATGAAATTTAAAAAATGTTTTACGGAATTACTTGTAGACAAATGTTATTATTCTGTTCAGGATTTCCTAAATGATACATTATAACTACATATTTGCCTTATTCAACTTAGTTGTATAATAAGTATTGTATTTGCATGCCAACAAGGCAGAATGTACACGGTTCTTTATTATGTTATTTTCGATCCTATTTGTATGTACCTGCATTCTTAGCAAATAAAGTCCTATTCTATTCTATTCTATTCATGTTAATAACTTCGTATTTCTATACTTTGGTACAAAAATACAAAAATCTATTGAAAAATAATTTATGTTTTTAACATATGATTTAAAAAAAAATAATTAAGTAGTCGGGTAAAATGTACACTGATTTTACCCGACTACTTAATTAGTTTTTTAAATATTTTCTGTTTACTTAGGGGCCATGACCAACAATAAAATAAAAAAAAATCTTAAGTAAGTATTGGTTACTTGGACCACTTTGACACATTGTCCTTAGTATACATTTGTATAAAATTTGGCATACGGGTGGACCATGTCACCGTTTAGCTGTTTGAGCGATACACACACATTCACACAAACAGACCCCGGTATGGATCTTGAGCGCTGACATTTACTTGCGCAGAAGTGAAGTATCAGGTCTCTTTGGTGGTATGAAGTGAGACACGGGGGCGGGGAGTGTCAATGATTGGCTCGCCGCGCATCGCATCATAGACGACACTCGTGATTGGTTCCCTGCGCTTGCTGTACGTATCTAACGACGACGAGTACACTTCCGTGTCATTAAGGGGCCCTTCTTCCGAAAGTTTAGGCATTTTACGCACCGAGACGGCTTGCGTCCGCGTTGCTCAGGAGCCGTCGCGATATGAACTCCGGTGACCTATGGCGGCGGGCGAGCACGCCACAGTATAGATAAATAAATCAGTATTTCAAATATTATTGGCGTGCTAGTAATAATAGCTTGTTTTGCAACAAAAACGTATAGCTTGATGTGCTGTCCACTGTACTATTGACTGTAAACACTAATACACTTAGGTATATTGTTATAAATGTATAACTTTTTTTTATTGCTTGGTAAAATCATCAAATGAGTCCTGCCGCTCTGGATGGAGCGGACTGTCAGACTTGTACTGACTAAAATCCACCCTGTTCCTTCGGTTGCCCTTTGCATTCCAGGGCCACGGTATTCTGATAAGACAGTCTCGTGAATGAAAAGGCAGGCGATGATCATTCTGTTGAACTTAAAGAATGGTTGTAGAAGATTTGGTGAGTAATATAATGAAAGACAAATATGATTAATTACACTGGTCTACAAAAATTTACTTTTTTTTTTGCCACAAGAGTTTTTTTTTGCTATATATGGTTTTATTTTGACTCCCTTTTGTAGGAAATAGATATAGAATAAAATTGTTAGCCATCGTTTTTTTGTGACAGTCACTTGTATTTGTCATGAAAAATATTGATACTTTACTTACAATTAAATTAAAAAATACGTCTTTTTAAACCATATATTATAATTTTCTGGAATATTTAGCTTGAGGCTGGTCTACCACAAGTATCCAACCAAAAATTGCTAATATTCAAGGACTCCATTTGCACTGGTACGGGTTTTTCATGATGAAAATGACCTGCCGCAACCTTTCTCCTTTGTGTTAGGCATTGGATCCCAGATTTTTGGTACGGAAGCCAAAATGTGATTGTAAGTGTATTTAGAGAGACAAATTATAACTCTATGCTTGATATGTTTTAATTAGGTCCTCTATGAGATTTGTGTAGTCATTTGTTTCGTAATATATAAAAAATAGATGATTTTTTTAAGTTTATTATAAATCACCAAAAAGATGATTGAGGAACACTAATAACTGACTCAAACTAGATTAGTTTGTGTCAGTTATTAGTGTTCCTCTCTTATTGGGTATAAAAGCTAAATCATGAATTTTATTTGCAGTTACAATACACGTAGTTAGTAAATCATGGTATTAGTTCCTGCGCAATGTTTTATTTGGCATTGCAGGTATTGCTATAGCAACACTATCAGAAAGCGTTTGTATTGCAGAACGCACACTCACATATTTTACAGTGTATGCGTTATATTTATCACTTTTGCCATATAAGTCTGGCAAAACGACCACAGACACGTAGTGTGTCTGTGGTCTTTAGGATCCTGTTCAAAACATAGGGTTTCCGAAGCCATTAAGCGCACTCCTTTTGTCGAATTTGTAAAAATCTTTACTCTTGTTGTAGATCTCATATGAAGCACTCACTTTACTTTGAGGAGCCACGGAAAAACCAAAGTTATCACGATAACACCATTTTACCCAAGTCAGCAAAATTTCTTCATTCACTTTTAGAATTTGGTTCACCACATACCTACTCGGCAGAAACTGTGAGGGTAAATGAAACCCACATCTTTTTTATGTGTTGAGAAACCAACAACGAGTAGCTTATGCATGACAAACTCACAATTGAGCACTACATTTGTTGCAATTCGAGCGCATTTAGTGGAAAGTTCGGTAAAATTTTAAGTGGCAGTCACAAAAAATCTGAGGCTAATAAAAACAAAGTATGTAGTGTTTTATGATGAGGGGATGATACTTTAGTAAAAATAAGTAAACACAATCTCTGTGGGAACAACCTTGTCGACCAGTGTTATAATATAATAAAATAAAATATATAGTACCAGCATAAAAATTAATATTCATAAAAAATAAAATTCATAAAAATTTAGTGGTCGTGTGCTAGGTCCAGGTTCATTTTCATCGACCGATATATTCCTCAATGCTGGGCGCGAGTCTCCTCTAAGAGGGTCAAAGCCACAGTCCTCATGGCACTCCCCTCCGCGTTGGGAACTAGGACCTGATAGCAAATCAGGATTGTTTTGCGTTAGAGATTCCTCATTTTCCTTATTTTCGGATTATTTGTTCTCTTCAAGTGTCAGATTTCTTATGCCCATACCACGCGTATGTCAGGGGTTCACGATTTCAGGAAGTAGGCATTATATAGCATTATATATAGGTTCAACGTTATAGTAATCATCTTCCTCTTCTTGATTTTCAGCTTTAATGGAATCATCTTTGTCTTTTCTAGTTGTCCTTTGAAATTTGTCTTCTTCATTTTTAGCTTCAACAATAATGGAATTATCTTCGTCATCCCTAGTTTTTCTGCAACAATGGAATGTCATTAACGTTATGAAACGGAAGTTTCAAAGTCACCGAAATAAACTTTAACAAAAAATCATTTACTGCCATGTTACATCCCATAATAGGATACATAAGACATGTGATAAGTAAGAAAACTAAAGCGCGACGGGAGATAACGTCAAACTTGTAGCGGATGAATAAAACTGCTCCGCCACAGTATATAATGTAATATGTACATAATGTACTTACGTAAACTGTCCCTCTTTAGAGTGCCCATCGGTACTTTTTTTGGACATCAAAGTACCTTTTCCGGTACGTGGTCTCAGAGCACTGTAATGGAATAAATTTCATTACATATTTTCAAAAAAATCAAATTAACAAACACTAATTACTAGAGTTTAAATAAAACCTGATACATATATAAAAATCTCGTGTCTTGACCAGTTTTTTGTATATATTTGGTAGGTTTGAGAATAGGTCATAGGCTATTTCTATAGTGGCCGGCCGATTTCTACCTACTAAACGCAGCGCGACCATAAACCGTGCTCTAGGTACTTACCTAGTGAGTACAAGTAGTGACCGATAGCCATTGTTCAATATCTTTCAAATCTTCATAAACATAATAAAAGAATGTAATAATAATAATAAACTTTTTACTTTACTTTTTATAAGTGTATCGCAACTAAAAAGTGTGAAATAAAAAACTTTTTACAAAAAAAAAAGTTTCTAAAGTGCATCTTATTACAATTCTGATAAGTCCAAACACGGCTAGGCTACATTGATTTATTACGGAGTTCCAGTGCCTACATTCCGGCTTCATCATCATCATCAGATCACTTTGATGATACCATTTTCAACACTATTCAGAGCCATTAATTTATTTGTATTATCATAGTCGCTTAACTATCTCCATAGTGATATCTATGCGAGTATGAAGTTCCGTTGACCATTTCCGGTCTTCTTCATCAGTTCCATTTCATCAAATGTTACTTTTCGACTGTAAATGCTTAATTTCTCGATAAAAATACCAAAATCATATTACAGTTGGCTATAATATTTGAGTAGTTCCCTCGATTTCACCAAGATTCCATCATCAGATCCCGATTTGGTGACTATGGGACCATTTGGGAAATATACCCTTTCCAACAAAAAAAGAATTTTTCAAATTGGTTGGCAGCGACGAAGTTATGCGCGAACAAACATTAAAAAAATCATACAAACATCCGAATTGAGAACCTCCTCCTTTTTTAGAAGTCGGTTAAAAACAAAAAACAACAAACCTAGGTACTTACATCTCCTTGAATTTGATCAGGATGCAAAACTGCACTTTTTAAAGGTTTAAGAATGTTTCCATGATAGATTTAAAATTCTAGTCATACTGACTTCGCTGGTCTGTGTAGAGGAGTAATTATATTGTGACGTATTTATAGAATAAATACTTACGCAATACACTTTCGGATTTTCTTCACTTCAGATACCCTTTTTTTCTTAATTTTGTTTTTTCTATTCGCGATTGCAATTACTTATAATAAATCACGTTTATTTACGCGCGCGGCAACGAAAATGTATGGTCGCGAGCAAAACTTGCATAGGTCCTCCCTCGATGACGTCCGGCAGGACAATGGCGCGGTGCGCGCGTGCCGTTTTCACGTATTTATTTTATATTAAAAAAAATAAGTGCCATATTATAAATTTATCCAAAAATATCCCTGTCAAACCCGATTAGTAAATGAAATGTAAAATTTCCATAAAAGTTGCGTTCCCCCAAGTCTCATAAAACTTAAAATACTTTCAAAATCGACTTTATTTCAGATTTTTTTTTTATCGAGTGGAATGTTAAATAATGTGTTTTTAACCAAAAAAGTCACTAGATTAAAGATGTATCTATACTATATATTTTTTTCCGGATTTAAATATGATGATTTCTCTGAAAACAACTCGATCTAGAAACGTAAATTTCGAAAAAGGGGCCCTTAAATTGACTCGTGATTTTTAATCCATCGATTTTATTTTTATTATTGGTTATTATGTCACCAAAAATGGTTTAGCCGAGAACGCATAACAGGCACACAGAGAAAGTTCCTTTCAAATATAGGTAAAATGTTAGGAATTTCTTCGTAGGGGTGTTACCAAATCTTTGAAATTTTTGTCTTTGCTACAATATGCGTACCTTCCGGTAGAAATTCTCCAAAGATAATGAAAACCGTATGAAAATATGTTGCATGGTTAATAAGTAAACAAAAAAACAGACAGACGAACACAGCGACTTTGCTTTAAACTATTTATGTTTTTTTTTACTTTTACCTTCAACCAGAATTAAAAAGATAATCATACGTGTATGATGCGCAAAGCAATCCCCACTCTTTCGCCGAGCGTTCAAGATCCGTGCCGATACCTGTACCTGCCAACCGATGACGCGACCCTTTCAGACGCAACGTTAGCCAATGAGAACGCGCTATGATGTGTCGTACGTACTTGTAAATAAAGTCCTCTGATTGCTGTATTGCAGTGTCACGACATAGTAGGTTATGTGACGATCGATTTGTTTTGCGATCAGACTATCCTACTCAATGACGTTTGTATTTATATCATTGATATTATCCTACTCAATGACGTATGTATTCATATCATTGATCCTGTGAAGTAATGTTATCAATGTGAAAGTCTATGGCGCCGATTGTACATACTGTTGTACAACTTGAATGACCTTGAAAAACGCTTAATTGTCGTATTGTACACACAGGTGTACGAAATTTATTCGGCCGAAAATTTTTGACACTATACCTTCATTCTTCCTGAACAAAAAAACATGAAAAAGTTCTTTTTTTTTGATGATTTTCATAAAAACGTGCAATTACGTAATAATAATAATACACCCCGTCGCGCGAGGGGTTAATCAATGATGAATTACGGGAATGATCGAAAGACTTATGTGGTCCTGTAACGCAAAGGGTAACTGAAGGAATACATTTCTGTCACTCCCTCTCGCCCCACCCAGAGCGGAAGAAAAAAGTAAAGTGAAATAAACCATAGCCTGGATAAGGAGAGAGGGGATACTTGCTATCCAGGCAGCAAATTTTCCTTTCTTCCTTGACCACTAACTCACACACTTCAGAGGGGTTCCGATCATATACCTAAACAGGATTAAAATTCTTAAGGGAAAAGGAAGAGTAGTCGTCCTGGGCAAACCTGGCAACGCACCAGTGTTGGCAAAAGCGAAGGCCATCGGTTTGACATGGAGTGAGGTGAAAGCTCAAGACTGGTCGCGATGAGTGCCCAACACGCAAAATAATCCTCATCATTTCAGCCGATAGACGTCCACTGCTGGACATAGGCCTCTCCCAAATGTCGCCACAAAAAACAGTCCTGTGCGTCTTGCATCCATCGGATTCCCGCAACCTTCACCAGGTCATCGGTCCACCTTGTAGGGGGCCATCCAACACTGCGTCTTCCGGTACGCGGTCGCCACCCCAGAACCTTTCGGCCCCAACGGCCATCTGTTCGGCGAGCAATGTGCCCTGCCCATTGCCACTTAAGTTTGGCGATTCTTCGTGCTATGTCGGCAACCTTGGTTCTCCTGCGGATATCTTCATTTCTGATTCGATCACGCAAGAAAACTCCGAGCATAGCCCTTTCCATTGCCCTATGAATGACTTTGAGCCTTCTGATGAGGCCTATTGTGAGCGACCACATTTCAAAATAATCCTGGAATGCAATTTTATAATGCTACATAGACTTATAAAGCTCCGATGATAGTTTTGGTGGTTGCAACTGCGCTTTTAACAGCATAAATGCGTGCTGTTATTATTCAAGTAAGAAAGTTGTGTTAGTTACACTATTCATAACTCAAGAACGTCTGAACCGATTTGGCTGAAAATGGGTGGGAAGGTGGCTTAGAACTAGGAGACGGACATAGGATACTTTTTATCGAGCAGGGTAAAGTAGGGAAGGGTAGAGTAGAGTAGAGTTGGGAAGAGTAGGGTAGAGTAGGGTAGAGTAGGGTAGAGTAGGGTAGAGTAGGGTAGAGTAGGGTAGAGTAGGGTAGAGTAGGGTAGAGTAGGGTAGAGTAGGGTAGAGTAGGGTAGAGTAGGGTAGAGTAGGGTAGAGTAGGGTAGAGTAGGGTAGAGTAGGGTAGAGTAGGGTAGAGTAGGGTAGAGTAGGGTAGAGTAGGGTAGAGTAGGGTAGAGTAGGGTAAGGTAGGGTAGGGTAGAGTAGGGTAGCGTAGGGTAGAGTAGAGTAGGGTAGAGTAGAGTAGGGTAGAGTAGGGTAGAGTAGGGTAGAGTAGGGTAGAGTAGGGTAGAGTAGGGTAGAGTAGGGTAGAGTAGGGTAGAGTAGGGTAGAGTAGAGTATGGTAGAGTAGGGTAGAGTAGAGTAGAGTAGGGTAGGGTAGGGTAATGCACCATATAGACATGTTGATGTCAGCCATTTGCAATTTCATTGATGACGATTCGAAACTGATATCATTGCGTATGAATTACAACTTTGCAAATAATGTAATCATTGACCACGTATATTAAATACTCACAGATAAATTTAGCTATGACAATAATGCGTTATCAATCGGAGGCCTGGTAACCACACAGGTATTCAGGAAGGAAAAGATTTACATTCGTCATATATCTTGAAACTATGGGTTAATAGAAGCGGATATATTTTTTTTACGCCATTTTTTGGCAGTTACACAAGTTGTGGATTTGTGGAGGTCTGATAGGCAGTCGCTCCATGTAACATCATGGTATTCAGCAGCATCCTGAACTGGAAACCACTCCCAACATAGTTGAGGAAAAGTTATGGATATTGATTGAGGGTTCCGTACCTCAAAAGGAAAACTACGGAGCCCTTATAGGATCACTTTGTTTTTTTTTTCATTTTTTTTTAGCACTATCTCACCTGACGGTAAACAATAATGTGGCCGACGATGAAGCACGCTAGCTATCAAGACATAGACCTACGACATAAAATTCCACTCCTTAGCTGTACGCACCATGGATGTGTTCCCAAAACGCTTCCTACGTATGGGTGGGATGTCCACCATGTATCGGTTGCCTATCTTCGTACAACTGGTAGCCCATTGATAATAACAGAACAATAATCAGAGTTCGGAATTAGGTAGAGTTAAACATCTATTTACACCGATTTCATACAGCGAAAGAATAATATGCCCCAAAACCTGAGATTAATTTTAAAGAGCAAAGTTTTTTTAATGACATTATCAGAAATATGAGAAAAAAATTCTTCCTGCATTGATGACGAGGAGGAGGAAGTGTATAAATTTGTTAACCTCACCCTCAATTGACGTAGAGATATCTTTTTCTATGAAAAATACAAATAAAATTTGTATGTTAATTATCCTTGTTTTATTTGTCTTATCTCTGAGGTTTTTATTATTATTTATTTATAACATTGTTGGCCACACGGGATTTTCCATCAGACATCCCGAGAAGATTCATATTAATATTAACATTTTGATGCAAGTACATAAATAACTCTACCTAATTCCGACTTCTGATAATAATACATCTGCAATAACACCCCTGGTATTGCAGATGGATTAGGACTTCTCCTGCTCAAGGGTGGAGCGAGAATTTCAGACTTTTACTGACTAAAACACACTCCTATGTCCTTTCTTTGTCTTGCTTTCCAGGACGCTGGGGTTTCCTTTCGGACACGTGAGTTGTCCAATAGGTTTTGGCCATGCTGGGCCCCTACAGATGTATACAGGTGCATTGAAAAAGGGAAAAGGGCTCTCTTCAATGATATTAACAACTTGTAGACACACCTTGGTAGAATTGCACGCGCGTACTACCAAGTTGTAGACGGTAGATCCATACCGAGGCGCATTACTTTGATTTATTTCGTCATCTCTAAAAGCACTAAAAAAACATCGGATGGCAAGTCTAAGATCAAACCGCAATATGCCTACGCCGTGCTGCAGTAGTGGGAACATAATAAAGCTGATTTTATAAAATGCTTTGCTAATTTATGTCCTCACTTTTGCTCTCAAAACGGGGAAGATAAACATTTCAAGGAAGCCGCAAGGTCCAAGAATCAGCAGTTCGAAGACATGTAATATGTACCAATTCGCACCGTGCCTGCATAGTGGATAGTGGTGGACACCCTCTTATAAAGAGCCTGTGTTCCAGCAGAGGAAACTCTTTTAGATCCAGCTCGTCCGTTGCTGCCCCCCCCCCCCCCCCCAGCGACGCCCTAAGCCGAGGTCCGTACCCCACAGGGGGTGCCCTTAGCGTGTAGTCGCTTAGTTTTAAGTTAGTATAAGTAAGCCCTGGCTGGAGGCTTTGATTCTCTAATCGAGGCCGCCACAGGCAAGTTAACGACAGTTAAGCAGCCGACAACCTCCTAGGTTGACCTGCGAGAGGCCACACACAAAAAAAAATAGCAGAGGAAACATTTTAGAGGTCTGCCCAACAGGGTGTAAAGCGAACTTTGGCAAACCTCCATTGAAATGGGAGACACACCACACTTTGTTCTTATTTTCTATGACTTATACCAATGTAATATATTATATACGAGTAGGTATATATTACATTAAATAAATATTATGTTAATTTTATCTATATATTCACTTTTGTACCCTTATTTTCTTAATAACCTTTTTTTTATGCACCTACTATATTTTTTCTTCACCGCCCATGGTTGACTGTTAGAGAATGGCTCAGGCATCAAGTCCTCCTTTGTACATATATGACGCATCTGTACTATGGGGAGGCCCGGCCATTCGTTCATCACGAACGATAAGAAGGGATGATCGAAGCCCTACCTACGTCATTAGTATTAAACATAGAAAATCTTCTCCGCACATTAATATGGGAATACCGAGTCGAACGAAAATAGTGTTAAGGAAAATGAGAAGTTAGTGTTAATTTTGTTCTGTTGATATTGGCGTGGTTTACGCGCTTCATATGTCGCTTCATATGTACTAAACAAATAAGTTTACAGTAGAAATACCTACACAATATCATGTCTGCATTCTCTGAACAGTAATGTTATGTGGAATTTCAACATTAACGATGTAAACATAATTTTCTACTTAATTTATTGATTTAAAAACGTGTTCATGGAGTTTCTAGCAGGTTTTTCTCCATAGAGATCTATGCTTTGGAGCGTGCAAATTTTTTCATCTGTTTTGTCTGATCGACCTTTTTTTAAGGTGGGAATCATCAAATGTTTTCTCTCGCTCTACGATGGAGCGATGGTTCTTGAACTAAATACTTAGGAGTTTGAGTTTATGGTCCTATTACTTGGTACTTTTTTTTTATTCTTGTAAGTTCGCGCTTGACCGCTATCTCACCTGATGAAAGCGACGATGCGGTCGACGATGGAGCGCGCTTACCTAGAAGTACCCTATTCACTCTTGACTTAAAGATTCCCGGGTTGTAGCCATTAGGACACACAGATTCCGGCAAGGAATTCCACTCCTTAGCTGTACGCACAATGAATGTGTTCCTAAAACGTTTTGTGCGTATAGGTGGGATGTCCACCATGTACAACAAAAAAAAACAAAACTGTGATGTTTTATACTTATAGTGCAATTTAAAGCGTGTGACACGTGTGTACAGTCAACACCGAAACAAACTCAGAGGTCAGTCTCTTTTATAAAGACAGCAAATACATATTACAAATAGTTCACAGGATAGATATCTAGTATGTTTTAGGCGCGGATCTGCCGTTGCAGTGCTTGTTATGGCGTGACGTTGCATGTAACATTATACTATTAATAGTATAATGTTACATGCAACGTCACCACATTTTGTCTTAGTTTTAAAACTAAGACAAAATGTGGTTATTCAATACCTTATCTTGAGTATTTTACAATTAGGACAAAATATACATAGAACAGCTATTTAACCTTTCGAATACCGTAATTAGAGACAGTAGAAAGACAACGAGAGAGCGAACGCGGGCTTTCGCTTGGGGTTTAATGAAGTAATACATTACCTAGCGTATTCTAGGGGCAAATCTGCTGTTGCAGATCTTGTTGTTGTGTAACGTTGCATGTAACGCTATACCAAAACAATTAGAACATAATATAATCATCGAATACATTACCTAGCGTATTTTAGGCGCAGATCTGTCGTTGCAGTGCTTGTTGCGGCGTAACGTTGCGCCGCGTTTGATCTGTTCCATTAGCGACGTGTGGCAGATTCGAGGGTCGGGCTGGAATGATAGAATAGAATAAACTTTATTGTACACCAAAATAGTAACAAAAACTTTTACATTAACTTAAATCTATGGGTACAAAGGCGGTCTTATCGCTGACAGCGATATCTACCAGACAACCTTAGGGTGGAATGTAAGAATTTGAAATAGAAAAAAAGGGGGGTAGTCTGCGGTGTACTGAAATTAATAATGAAAATATTAGATTAAAATTATATACTAGACTATACATAGATATAATATAGCTGTTACATATAAAAGACAATATATAAATATTATATATATATATTATAAGTTACACAATTTCATACAAAGAGATGAAAAAAGAAAAGAACAATAACAGAACAAAACAGTAGAGGCAGGATAGCAATTAGAGTGAAAGGAAATGATTTTTAACCAGATTTTTGATAGAAGCTAGTGACTGGGCTTGCCTAATTGGCACCGGCAAAGCGTTCCACAGTCGCACCGCTTGGACCTCAATAAACCATTGAGAAACGACGAATTGAACAGTAGCGATAGCTAACAATTATTTGTGTAATTTATTTCAATAAAATTATACTACAGATATGCTTGAGAAGCTGCAGAACGGATGGCCGTTGGGGCCAAAAGGTTCTAGAGTGGCGACCGCGTACCGGAAGACGCAGTGTTGGAAGGCCCCCTACAAGGTGGACCGATGACCTGGTGAAGGTTGCGGGAATCCGATGGATGCGAGACGCACAGGACCGTTCTTTGTGGCGACATTTGGGGGAGGCCTATGTGCAGCAATGGACGTCTATCGGCTGAAATGATGACAGATATGCTTCCCCCTTTGCCCTTCGTGACTGAGTCCGATTTGCACTTGGTCGGTTTTTTTTTTGTTTATGGTCACATTGCTCACACTACACCTACAATGTTCAATGGGTAAAACAACAACCGTGACGTAGCTATATTGTGCTCTAGATATTTTATGAGTCATATTACAGTAAGATGATGTGCCAATGGTTTAGGTAACTTGAAGACGGAGCAGGTAATTGTGCACCGTCATTGCATAGGTAGACTCGCTATAACAAATATTTTTAGAGTTCCATAACTATATCGACAAAAATGGAACCCTTAAAGGATAGGTCCCCTCTTTGAGGCATAGTTGGAAAGACCTCACGGCGTCCTCAACTTCCGCATGACGCAGGTTCTCACCGAACACGGCAAGTTCGGGAAGTTCCTGCACCGGATTCGTGCGGAAGCGAAGCCCGGGTGTCGCCACTGTGTGGACCGCCCGGAGGATACGGTGGAGCACACGGTGGAGGTGTGCCCCGCTTGGGCAGAGCAACACCGTGTCCTCGTCGGGGCGTGACGCGGCGGCGATCTCTCGCGCCGGGCCTTGGTTCAGGCCATGGTCCGGAGCGAGGAGGAGTGGTAGGCGGTCGCCTCCTTCTGCGAAGCAGTGGACAATGGTCCTCACGCCCCAACCGCCGCCGGCATTCCGATCCCGATTTCCGGCCACCGTAGGCGTAAAGTGAAACCCGGGGCCCCGGGACGAAGTCAAAGAAGAAACAGGAGTGGGATTTTAGTCAGTAAAAGTCTGACACTATCTCCCACCCCGCTCAAGAGCGGGATTTGTCATTAGATGATTTCCCCACCTATAAAAACAGTACTACGACTATATATATTTCGATGGGTCCCGACAACAAAATCTCATGAAATAAAAAGAAGAAATGTATTATATTACGTATTGTACATCGTAAAAACAATATGGCAGTACTTTTTTTTTTGTTAAATATCCTTTTCCTTTTTACTTGCAATAACCAATCAAACACTATTTTGTTATTTATACAGAACTTCAAAACCTCATACCGTAAATCGATAATTTTTCATATACGACTTTGTTCTTGGGACCCGTCGAAATACAAATACCAGGTCAACATGACTTATTACCTATATTATTCTCATCATCAATTGCAATCGACTCAAACGGGTTAGCAACAAAGGTAGGGAAGGCATTTTCTCAAAAATGAAAACAAGCGCCTAATGAATAGCTAATAGTGAAGTTGCCTGAATACTATAAGATATATAGGAAATCAGTAGGAAGCTAACATTATAACAAATATATCGTCTAATAACTTTTGAACCTTTTGCTTTCATCATTTCAGCCGATTGACGTCCACTGCTGGACATAGGCCTCCCCCAAATGTCACCACAATGAACGGTCCTGTGCGTCTCGCATCCATCGGATTCCCGCAACCTTCACCAGGTCATCGGTCCACCTTGCAGGGGGCCTTCCAACACAGAAACTTTCGGCCCCAACGGCCATGCGTTCTGCGAGCAATGTGCCCTGCCCATTGCCATTTAAGTTTGGCGGTTCTTCGTGCTATATCAGCAACCTTGGTTCTCCTGCGGATATCTTCGTTTATGATTCAATCACGCAAGGAAACTCCGAGCATAGCCCTTTCCATTGCCCTTTGGGTGACTTTGAGCCTTCTGATGACGCCCACCGTGATCGACCACGTTTTGGAACCATATGTCATCACTGGCAACACGCAATGGTCATAGACTTTCGTCTTGAGACACTGTGGTATATCGGACGAGAAGACACACCTTTTGCGTTATATGACGTTAAATATAAATAAGGTATTTAAAAAGCAAATAAAAAGCTATCATATGACATTAAACTGCATTCTGGGTATTGTGGCTAGGGACTGGAGAATAGCTCTATACTAATATGGTCATTATTCTTTATTTGGCTCCTGCCATAATTACATTTTTAGAGGTAGGCGGAACAGAAAGTCCCGCAAACCTCCGTTGACAAGGGAGGATCCTCCGGCCAGACTGGTGTTATGCCTGGTAGGCAACTACCCGATAGATGATTTCGGGCTGTTCTGTATGTTCTAATCGCGCGGAGAACTTTGATTGAGCGATGCAGGATTAGCTCTCATGTGACGCCATAGATGTCGCTACACATTGATAATTTTTTTACCTGTGCGTGTTGGTTGATCATCTCGCGCACGCTCTTGGCGCGCGTGGTCTCGAGCTGCCGCCGCTGTTGCTGTATCGTGGCTGACAGCTTGTCCAGGAACGCGGGCTGCACTGGGATTGTTCCTGAGAAGAAAATAATACAGATGCAATTAGTGTTCAGAAAAATTCAGGCCACCAGTTGGTACCACTTAGGCGTCAGATCTGAAGGTTGAAAACGTACACATGACGTTGGCATTAGTGTCTAACTAATATCATTAACATAAACGTTTTGACAGGTGCCTGGACCTGACACCTCAGTGCTGTCACCTGGTGAACGTCCTTTTTGAACACCCTCATTGTGTAATTAAAGGCATGGTCACGATGGTTGAATGATTGGCTCATGCGCTGCGTGTCACGTATTAGATTAACGCACGGAACAATTTGTACAGTCTACAGAAAGTTGTTTCGGATCTGGGTGTCTTATGTATGCGAGTTTATACGTTTCTGAATGCACCCGCGATACCTGAATACTTCTCAGCGTAGAGAAAGTTAAAAAAGGAATAGAAGTAGCCGCTTCAGCCACAATTTATTTAAAACATCCAAACCAACTGATCGCGTCCGCTTCGCTTCATTTACTACTGCACCGCATTCACGTAGACCACCGCAATAGAATGTTAATTGTCGGTTTCATTCGCGCCGCTTTGCTTCGCAATCGCGTCCGCATTGAATTGTCTATTTAAGATACCAGTTAAGAATTTAATGCTAATAAGGTAGGCCCCTGCGTACCGGTGAGCACAAAGTTGATACAACCTCTCACATGTTGGACGTACCGACTAGTGAAAGTACCAAGAAGCGGCTGGATGCGAGATGCACAGAATCGCAAGATGTCGCTGACACACGCGTGAAAGCCTCAAGCAAGGAACGTCTTTGAACTGAAGTGATAATAAAAATGTGTGTTCCATATTATCATACCTTTCCCCTTAGCGGGCGGGTCGGCCGGCGTGATGCTGGAGATGGCGCGGCGCGTGGTGCGCGGCGACAGCTGCGGCGCCAGCTTCGCGCTCAAGTGCGCGATGAGCCCGCCTTCTGGAACACACACCGGTCAATACGAAAAACCAACTTTGAGCGCACTGACTATACTTTTTTCCACAAATTTTCTGTTTTCAGATTTATCCTATACCTGAGCCACAAGACCTTGCTTTATGCAAAATTTCAGGATTCTCCATCAACGAGAAGTACCCTAGAATTTTGAGTGTGAGTGTCGAAATATACGTTTTTGCGACATAAACGGCCGTACCGGACGTCAGCCTGTACGAGATTAGGATGGCTCTGAAGCAGCTAAAAAACAACAAGGCGTCGGGTGAGGACGGAATTACGGCTGAACTCCTGAAGGCGGGTGGAAAACCGGTCCTTAAGGCCCTTCAGAAGCTATTTGATTCCGTCATACTCGAAGGAAAAACGCCACAGGCGTGGAGCAGAGGCGTGGTGGTACTCTTTTTTAAGAAGGGCGATAATGCCCTGCTTAGGAATTACAGGCTCATCTCGCTTGTGAGTCATGTCTACAAGTTGTTTTCCAGAGTCATCACGAATCGTCTTGCACGCAGGTTCGACGACTTCCAGCCTCCCGAACAAGCCGGATTTCGAAAAGGCTTCAGCACCGTGGACCACATACATACGCTGCGGCAGGTTATACAAAAGACTGAGGAGTATAATCAGCCTCTCTGCTTAGCGTTTGTGGACTACGAGAAAGCCTTTGATTCGATTGAGACTTGGGCTGTACTGCAGTCTCTCCAACGGTGCCAAATTGACTATCGGTACATCGAAGTGCTGAAGTGTTTGTACAAAAACGCCACTATGTCAGTCCGACTACAAGACCAGACTTCGAAACCTATCCTCTTGCAGCGGGGCGTGAGGCAGGGAGACGTAATTTCTCCGAAACTGTTCACGGCAGCAATGGAGGATGTCTTCAAGGTTCTGGAGTGGAGAGGGCTAGGCATTAATGTCAATGGCGAGTACATCACTCACCTTCGGTTTGCTGACGACATAGTAGTCATGGCTGAGACTACGGAGGAGCTCAGTACAATGCTTGGTGACCTCAGTAGAGCTTCCGAAAGAGTGGGACTTAGAATGAACATGGACAAAACCAAAGTCATGGTAAACAGCCATGTAGCACCCACTCCTATCAAGATCGGGAACTCTACACTCGAAGTTGTGGACGAGTACGTTTACCTGGGACAGACGGTCCAGTTGGGAAAGTCTAACTTCGAGAAAGAGATCAATCGACGAATCCGACTGGGCTGGGCAGCGTTCGGGAAGCTGCGCGGTATCTTCTCGTCCAATATACCACAGTGTCTCAAGACGAAAGTCTATGACCAGTGCGTGTTGCCAGTAATGACATATGGCTCTGAAACGTGGTCGCTTACAATAGGCCTCATCAGAAAACTCAAAGTCACCCAAAGGGCAATGGAAAGGGCTATGCTCGGAGTTTCCTTGCGTGATCGAATCAGGAATGA
The DNA here is from genome assembly GCA_949316375.1 of Mythimna vitellina. Classification (NCBI taxonomy): domain Eukaryota; kingdom Metazoa; phylum Arthropoda; class Insecta; order Lepidoptera; family Noctuidae; genus Mythimna; species Mythimna vitellina. Next base: position 4,117,196 of record OX438708.1, on the reverse strand, counting down.
GGATATCCGCAGGAGAACCAAGGTCACCGACATAGCACGAAGAATCGCCAAACTTAAGTGGCAATGGGCAGGGCACATTGCTCGCAGAACGGATGGCCGTTGGGGCCGAAAGGTTCTGGAATGGCGACCACGTACCGGAAGACGTAGCGTTGGAAGGCCTCCTGCAAGGTGGACCGATGACCTGGTAACGGTTGCGGGAGTACGATGGATGCGAGACGCATAGGACCGTTCATTGTGGCGACACTTGGGGAGGCCTATGTCCAGCAGTGGACGTCTTTCGGCTGAAATGATGATGATGATGATGAAACGGCCGTATCTTCTTTTTCGTTAACTCAGAAGTTTGATTTTTTCACAGCTTCAAGATACCACAAACTTGAGTATATGATTTTAATTTCAATTCGATAGCTTCACGCGTTTTCATGATAAAGGGTCTTGACAGACAGACAGGCGGACAACAAAGTGATCCTGTAAGGGGTTTCTTTTTTTCTTTTGAGGTACGGAACCCTAAAAATGGGACTAGGTGGATCACGTCCGCCGCATGGACACTGATCGCGTAGTGTTCCACGCGCGACTCAAGGCCAATCATCAAGGCCCCTAAGATTTGCTGATAGATATCAGCAAATCTTAGGGGCCCAGTAGGGTCGAAGTTTGCTGGGGCCATGGGTTCGCTTCTGAAAGGAAAACCCGTTCCTGGAATGCAAGGCAACGAAGGAACATAGGAGTGGGATTAAGTCAGTAAAAGTTTGGCACGAAAAGGGCAGGGGATATCACTGGATCATTTCCCACCTAAAAAAAAGAGGGTTATGTATTGTATTTCGGGCTGATGTCCGTAACTCTACGACTAAAGCGCGAATTTTGCGTACGGGTGGTTCAAATGTCAGTGTGTGGTTGGTAAAAAATGTCACTCACGTTCGAGATGATGCCTGTCAGCGCTGTGCGACCGGGCTGCGATGTTCTTCCTCATGGCTAGAGGGCTCAGCGTGTCGTGACGAGACATGTTGTTGAAACCCGCTATTATTTCCGACGGTTGAGCGTAGATCGTATTCTGACCGTATTTCTTATCTTGCTGCATTTTGAAGCCTGTGGAATACACAAAATGTGGAGTTTTTTTCGTATAATAATATTATAAAACAAAGTCTCCCCATTGTATCTGTCTGTCTGTATAAACGAACGAAAAACTAAAAAAATACTAAACGGTATTTCATGCAGTTTTCACTTATGGACAGAGTGTTTCATGAGGAAGTTTCAAGTGTACAAGACATATATATTAGAGAAAAGCCGATAATTTCACGAATATCTATCACCCGCGTGAAGCTGGAGCGGTTCGCTAGTACAAGGTAATAATTATATAAAATCCAGCAGCACTGCGCATTTGACGCCTTTGCGAGTCGCTTAGCGCTAGGCGCTAAGCAAGCCGTCTTTTATTTGAGATTGAGATGGGAACTCATGAAAATCTCCTCCCGCCTTGGGTGAAGCTAAAGGGAATGTCAGACTTTTACTGACTAAATCCCACCTGTGTTCCTTCAGTTACCATTTGCGTTCCAGGACCACAGTAACTCTTACAGACGATCCCTTATTCTTAGCAGGAATATTCTATGATCCTAAGAGATCAAAAATTTCAAACGCGTGACATATTATTGCTTTTTACTTATACACAATAGTGAGCAATAATACTACTCTGTCAAGAAAGTACCGGGAAAAGATCAATAATACACAAAATGTCTGTTATTCATCCAAATTTATTTTATCACCTTCAAAGTATGCTCCTTTAGAAACGATACACTTGCGCCAACGAATAATCCATTCATCAAAACATTTTTTAAACGCTGCTTCCGGAATTGAGTTCAGTTCTCGCCGCGAATTCTCCTTTATGTCTTCTATCGATTGAAAACTAGTGCCACGAAGTGGTAATTTGAATTTAGGAAAAAGAAAAAAGTCAGCAGGAGCCACATCTGGTGAATATGGTGGTTGCTGGATGGTATTTGTTGAGTGTTTGGTCAAAAATTCGTTCACAATGATAGCCTTGTGCGAAGGCGCATTGTCGTGGTGCAAAATCCAAGAATTTTCTTTCCACAAATCTGGCCTTTTTCGTCGAATTTGCTCTCTTAAACGCCGCATAACGCTCAAATAATATTCTTTATTTACGGTTAGACCTTCCGGTAAGAATTCAGAGTGCACAACACCGCGATAGTCAAAGAAAACAGTCAACATGACTTTGACTTTTTGATCGACTTTGGCGTGGTTTTTTCGGTTTCGGTTCAGTTGGAAGGCGCCACTCCGAAGCTTGTTGACTAGTTTGCATATCAAACTCGTAAACCCACGTCTCGTCACCAGTGACAATGCGTTTCATGAATGTTGGGTCCGAACTGACTCGTTCTAGCATGTCCTCAGCGACTTTCATGCGATTGAGTTTTTGGAGAAAATTCAGATCTTTTGGGACTAGCCGAGCAGCAACATGTTTCATACCCAAATGATTAGTTAAAATGGTACGGATCGACTCGTGAGATACAGAAAGTTCGGCGGCTATCTCTCTCAGAGTTGAATGGGGATTTTCAGTCACTATTTTCTTCACTTTTGCGATGTTAACTTCAGTTGCAGACGTTGACGGCCTACCAGAGCGAGGCAAATCTTCCATCACATCTCGACCGCTTTTGAACGCTTTGAACCACTCATAAGCACGAGTTTTTGATAAAGTCGATTCAACGTAAGCCTTCTGTAACATTTTCAGTGACTCCGAACACGAAATTCCATTGGCGATGCAAAATTTAAGACAAACTCTTTGTTCGATATTTTTGTCCATTATGAAATTCGCAATACACACTATATATGATATTACTAAAACCAGCACTGTATCTATATACAGGGTGTCCCAGAAATCAACGTCAAGCCGAAATCGGGCATTAGGCCAAGTCGTAACAGTTATCAGAAAAATATGAAAAAAAATCTTGGTCATGTACTTTTCAAATTATATGTATTCAAAAATAAATCTTAAAAACTGACACCCTGTGATGATCTTTCAAGTCCTGTGACTGCAAATATTAACTTTTCGTCATTTTTTTTTCTACCGTATAACTATGAATAACCCTTCTGTCAAACACAGTTAAAAGTTAGAATATAACTGCCTCAGTTTCAAATAAAAAGTTAGATTTTTGCCCAACATTGAATGCAAAATAATTACATTACTCAACTTTAACCGACTGTACTGTAAAAAAAATGTACTACACTATTTTGGCAAGTAACATTAAAAGATGGCGCGTTTAGTCTGGATTCCAAAATGGTATGACACTTACTAATTGCTTCTTCATAATTAAGGAAAAAAAAATTTTTATGAATGTGACGTGACTTACTGCTTTAATAAGAGTGAGCGAGATAGATAGTGACGGTACCTTGATCAAAGGGTACCACTACTTAAAAAAGTAATTTGTTAGTTTTAGGTGCATTTGAAATAAAATTTAGTCGTTGGGTTTCCATGGGAAATAGATTGCGACGTCTGTAAGCAGCATTCATCTCGGTCGACATTGTATGAAATCCGACTTTATTCAAAAGTTTTTTTTTATTTTTGTTATTAAGAAGTAGCAATTAGTAAGTGTCATACCATTTTGGAATCCAGACTAAACGCGCCATCTTTTAATGTTACTTGCCAAAATAGTGTAGTACATTTTTTTTACTGTACAGTCGGTTAAAGTTGGGTGATGTAATTATTTTGAATTCAATGTTGGGTAAAAATCTAAGATTTTCTTTGAAACTGAGGCAGTCATGTTTTAACTTTTAACTGTAATTGATAGAAAGGTTATTCGTAGTTACATTACAGAAAAAAAAAAACTGAAGAAAAGTTAATATTCGCAGTCACAGGACTTGAAAGATCATCACATGGTGTCAGTTTTTAAGATTTATTTTTGAATCCTTATAATTTGAAAAGTACATGACCAAGATTTTTTCTCATATTTTTCTGATAACTGTTACGACTTGGCCTAATGCTCGATTTCGGCTTGACGTTGATTTCTGGGACACCCTGTATATAAAAGAAAGTCGTGTTAGTTACACTATTTATAACTCAAGAACTGCTCAACCGATTTTGCTGAAAATTGGTGGGGAGGTAGTTCAGAACCGACGGACGGACATAGGATACATTTTATCGAGTAGGGTAGATTAGGGTAGAGTAGAGTAGAGTAGGGTAGAGTAGGGTAGAGTAGGGTAGAGTAGGGTAGAGTAGGATAGAGTAGGGTAGAGTAGGGTAGAGTAGGGTAGAGTAGGGTAGAGTAGGGTAGAGTAGGGTAGAGTAGAGTAGAGTAGGGTAGAGTAGGGTAGAGTAGGGTAGAGTAGGGTAGAGTAGGGTAGAGTAGGGTAGAGTAGGGTAGAGTAGGGTAGAGTAGGGTAGAGTAGGGTATAGTAGGGTATAGTAGGGTAGAGTTGGGTAGAGTAGGGTAGAGTAGGGTAGAGTAGGGTAGAGTAGGGTAGAGTAGGGTAGAGTAGGGTAGAGTAGGATAGAGTAGGGTAGAGTAGGGTAGAGTAGGGTAGAGTTGGGTAGAGTAGGGTAGAGTAGGGTAGAGTAGAGTAGGGTAGAGTAGGGTAGAGTAGGGTAGAGTAGGGTAGAGTTGGGTAGAGTAGGGTAGAGTTGGGTAGAGTAGTAGAATATAGACGGGAGCGAAGCCACGGGCAAAAGCTAGTTTAATATAAATAACAGATGCAACTCAAACTCCGCGCCAAAATGGAAAACAGTTGTGCCAATCTAACAACTACAAAAAAACAAAAATTTGAATTTGGAACCATAAACAAATCATCCATTCCCGATACTTTTTTGACTGAATGTATGTCACCCGTTTGAAATTTTTGATAGCGTGACATATTATTGCTTTTTACTTATACACAATAGTGAGTATTCTGTATAAGTAAAAAGCAATAATATGTCACGCATTTGAAATTTTTGATCTCTTAGGATCATAGAATATTCCTGCTAAGAATAAGGGATCGTCTGAAAGAGTTACTGTGGTGCAGTGCGGTAGCAGTGGTGGCCCAGTGACAACGACCTTGACTTAAGAGAGTTGTAGGTCCATTTGAAGTTGTTCTTTAAAATAAAAGATTGATTCCTAGTTTTTTTTTTTTATCGTTGATAGTGTGGCGCCATAGATGACGCTACATCGCTCCCCTCCGTGGATCAGAGATCGATAGTTTTTGATGCGTCATGATGCGTGCCAGGCCAATGGTAGTTGGGTTCCAGTCGGTTGGAACCGAAAGCCGCATAGTTCTCCGTGAGTCGGAACTGTCTGCGGCAATGCCCCAGTGAGTCAGGGTGTTGCTGTACCAGTGAGTAGGTATGATACCCCAGTGAGTCGTGGCGATGATGTGTCAGGGAGTCGGGATGATGCTGCAATTTTCAATAGGTCGGAGCGATGCTGTGCAAAAGCTTGGGGAAGTAATGATGACGTCACGATGTGGTAACTGCACGAAGGCTGCGTTGACTTTCATCACGTCGGGGTCACCAGTTTAGAGGTATGCGGAACAGAGTGTAAAGTACCGCAAACCTCCGTTGAAAAGGGAATATCCTCCGACCAGACGGATGTTATGTCTAGTGGGCAACTGCCCAATAGACGATTTCGGGCTGTTGTATAAGCTCAAATCGTGCGGAGGACTGAAATTGCGCGATGCAGGAGTTTGTAGTTCATTTGTGACGTCATAGATATCGCTACATCAGGCTTGCATTTGAGCAATATCTCACCTAATGGTAAGCGATGATGTGGTCTACGACGGCACGCTTGCCTTAAACCAACAAGCTAGCAACCCGACATCGATGCTCAAGACTTTGAAGCTTCGACTCGACGAGTGCATCATTGTCGGTGACCTTCTTGGCTCGCTTCTCAATTGGCTCTAACGCCCTCAAGCTGGTATTTATATTGGGTGATCCATCCCAAAGATGGGAGCAGTACTCCATACACGATCGAACTTGTGCTTGATAAATGTTGAACAGCTGTTCCCTTCAGTTTGGGGGACAGTAATCTTATTTATGTGAAAAATAGCCTCTCATTATTGGAGCTTCATCACTGATGTTACTCATAGGCTTATCTTTTTGCGCAATAGATGATGAATTTATTATATTGCAAAGTTGTGGTGTACATTTTATAACATTGTTATTGTTCTGTAATTGGTTTTGTGGTTATTTTTCCCTTATATGATACACTAACTGTGTGATCACCCCGATTTCACATGAAAGGGATTGCAACAGCCATCGAATCGGAACAGTACCTAGATACGAGATGACATCAAGCAACATGCTATCAGCTATCGCGCTATCGCAGACTCTTGGAGGTGCCTACTTCAGATTGATCATCAAACGGAGTCGACACTAATATTAAGCAGGATCATTGTTATTGTAATAATTAAGATAAAATAGATATATTTATTTGTTAAAACATGTGTACACATACAATATTAAAAAAACCGGGCAAGTGCGAGTCGGACTCGCGCTCTGAGGGTTCCGTAATTTAAATTTAGCTTCACTTTTTTTTTTTGGACTGTCCTACATTTGACTATTCAGCAGTGCCTGTAAGTGGTCTATTTGAAATAAATGCTTTTGACTTTGACTTTGAAAAATAAATCAATGTCAAAATTATACATGTCAAAACGTGCGCCTGCTGGTTTTGAGCCCGTGACTTACAACTCGTAAGTCGGGGCCGTTACTACTGGGCACATCGTGAGGAAACCGCCATGTCTTAGAACTAAACATTCTAAGCATGTGACGTCCACTGCACTCTCACTGCGTAGTGGATTACAACCCATTCCCTCTCCAACAGAGGAGGCCTGAGTCCCAGCAGTGGGAACATTAAAAGGCTATGTATGCTATGTTGCAGATTTCGCTAATTTGTTATTCCATATTGGTACTGTTGTGAGGAAACTCACCTGTCTGTCCGTAATGTGACTCGTTAGACATCCTCGGTCCGAAGCTTGAGAATGAGTTGTTTTCTCCGTAGCTTGGAGTGGAGGGAGATGAGCCGTGAGGAGAGCCACGACCTTCGCCGTATATACCTGCGAGCATAGGTACAATAATATTGTTTTCTTTTTTTTCGCATGGTTTGTGCACCCTACGAAACTGCGAATATTATTATTTTTTTAATTGTTATAAACCAGGGCTTGACTGCGATCCCACCTGATGGTAAGCAGTGATGCAATCATTGATGGTGAGGCGCACTAGTTTATTAAGAGCCTATCCATTCTAACCTTGAAGACACCTAAATTATAGTTGAACGGGAATACCGCAGCAGGTAAATTGTATCGAATATATGTGCAAGTATTTAAAGCAACCACTGAATTTCCTATTGTAAATGACTCCGGGGCGGGGTGAATAGTATACGGGCTTCAACGACACAAAGTTGTTAAATTTTAAAATTTCAGAAGAAATCGTGCGCTTTCATTACGGCCAGTTACAATGCTTATTCCAAGTAAGGTCGCAGTGATTGTCTTAAGTTCTTAAGATAAAACTTTATTTCTTAACTCTGCGTGCCCTGTACGCAGTGTACACATACCAGCGCTGACTTCTAGAGTTCTACTTGCGCAGAAGCACGTAAATGTGAAGCATCGGGTCTCTTTAGTGTTATGAAAAGAGATGCGGGGGCGGGGAGTGCAATCCTTGTACAGTGATTGGCTTGCCGAGGACGCGCAAAGACTTTTTTTAGATTCGATGCGCAATGCGATCCCCGCTCTTTCGCCGAGCGCTCAAGATTCGTGCCGGTATCTGTAACTCTGTTCCCCTGCTGATATCTTCATTCCTGATTCAATCACGCTACGATGTCCAAGCATAGCCCTCTCCCCTTTAGAATGAGGCCCATTGCAAAAAAAAAATCAAACGTACAAATAAAGTATCTACCTGAAAGCGAATGATAAAATGTAGTTAAAAACTTCACTCACCAGCATTCATCAAATCAGAATTGGAGTTATTGAGACTATTTTTCCTCACGTACATAGAATTCTCCACATACGCCATAATTCTATGCCCAGTTTGGCCATATATGGGGTTCAAATTCCCCGTGCTGTTCAAACTTGTTGACGACGAGAAGTTACTCTTGGCTTGTTGAAACGTGCTTAGTGATGGTGTTGTTGGCGATTGCAGCTGCTGTTGTTGTTGTGGGCTGTTGTTGGAGTTGTTGGACAGTTGTTGCTGGCTGCGGCGGACGATGCCGGGGGACGCGGGCATGTGTTTTAGTTCGGTTAGCTGTTTTACTGTTTCTGCTACGTTGATGTGTGCTGAAAGATGGGAGTTGATTAGTTATTTAGTTAAAAAATAACAGACCGAAACTTTTTCGTATGATTTTTACCTAAATATTAACATTTTACACAAGTTTTATGTATGCGCAACATAAAACTTCCTAATTATGAGCGGGCAACCCGAGATACATTTCCTTACAATCACACTTACGTGATTATGGCGTTGATAACACTTCAGATATTGTGGAAACACAGATATCTTGTGGCTATTATTTGGGGTTCAAATCAATCTTTGCGTAAAACTAATCGAGAAAAAACCTCTGAAAATCCGGTATCTTGCGTGAACTTTGGTCCTTAACCTTTCGAATACCGTAATTAGAGACACAATAGAAAGACAATGAGTTAGCGAACGCTGCGCCGGGGTTCGCTTGGGATTTAATGAATTAATAATGTATTTATAAAAAAAAGTAAAGAAAATATACCTATCAATAGAAACCTTGCACATTTAATCTAGATTGAATGATCAGTTCTTTTTTTTTCAAAGCTTTTAAGGTTTTAAAAAAATACACGTATTACTTAGAGCTAATTTTATGAAATATTCGAGTGCCCTCACTCACTTTTAATTACCGAACTCCAACAGAGTGTACACATATCTCTCTATATATCTCATGGCCAGATCTTAGAAATTGATCACTTCATGAAATGACCAAGCAAAACTGGACAGATCGTTTTAAACGTTAAAGTTTTATGATATTTCAATCTTCGAAATGTTAAAGTTTAAAGGATCTGACCAGTTTTATTTAGTCATATCATGAAGTGATCAATTCTAAAATCTGGCCAAGACATAAATAAAATGAAAAACTGACTGACATATCAACGCACATTCAAAACTACTGGGACTAGGAACATGACATTTAGCAAAAGGCTTCCTTTTATGATGTAGGCGAGCACTAATAAGGGGTTTTTGAAAATTCAACTTTTAAGGGAGTGAAACAGGGGTCCAAAGTTTGAAGGAGAGATCTACTTTCAAGAGGGCAAAACCGCTAGCAGGAGCTAGTGTAAAGATAAGAAAATTAAATATTATTTATTGTGTTAGAATTGCAATCTGGAGTAAAAACATGACAATTCATTAATCCCCAAGCGAACACCGGCGTTCGCTCTCTCATTGTCTTTCTATTGTGTCTCTAATTACAGTATTCGAAAGGTTAAAAATTAAAGAAATTGTCTCTTTACTACTAGTCCTGTCTAAAAATTTATTTTGTCAACATCTTAATGTTACAGAGGAAAGTTGATGTGCGTTTAGCAAGCTCGTGGTTTGTATTGGTGCTTCGAAGCTTTTACCGCAGTGCACGCCTTAGAAATCTACTTAATGAGAAAGCTATAAACCAACTAACATCCGACTATACTCAAGCACTATAGTGTCGGATGTTAGTTTGGGAATATTTGGCGAACTAGAGTTGAACTACATCTTTCAGGACTGAATCGCACTTTCCTATCCTTTTCTGTCACTTAGTACTATCATTTACTAGAATGAGAAAGAAAGCGTGTTGTCACTCGCATCGATAAAGACGCGTGCGATCGCATTCTTGCATTAAAAAATTCAAGCACAGCAAAACGGAGTGAATAGAAACGCAGGGGCAAATAGAAACAAAACTTTGGTTTGGTTTTTCACTTTGATACCGTATTATTGGTTTCTAACAAAACATCGACGTTTAGAATAACTGAATTGTTAATAAATTGATACATGAATTGTTAATGATAAAAAAATATTCAAATATAGTGAAGATACCCTTTGAAGTTTTGTTTCTATTCACCCCATTTGACGGTATAGGAAAATGCGATTCGGTACTGACAGCCTTTAGGTGGTTTTTGAGTCAATAATTTGATTAAGTTCAATAATGTGGGATGCCCGATTTCTCCAGACAGCCTTTAATTTACCTTACTGACGAGACAATTTTTTTTTCTAGACACATCCCTCTTCTACTGAGTAGATTCTGAATTAAAGTTAATCTTGTATTTGTAAAAACTAAACTGTCATACTGTATGGATCAGAATGATGGGCTGTGAAAAAGATGGATGAAAAAAGATGACATGTAGCGGAGATGGGAATGTTGAGATGGATGTGTGGTGTGACGAGAATGGATAAAGTGAGAAATGAGTATATTAGAGGAAGTTTGAAAGTGGCGCACGTGACTGAAAAGTTGAAAGGCAATCGTTTGTCTTGGTATGGTCATAGGAAGAGGAGGGATGAAATGCATGTTACTGAGTATACATGTAGATGGAGGAAGAGGGAGGGCAAAGAAAAGAGGGATGGATTGTGTGAGGAGTGATATGAAAGAAAAGGGAGTCAGTGATAGCGTGATGGGTGACAGGATAGAATGGAAGAAAAAAACGTGTTGCGCCGACTCCACGTAATATGGGATGAGGGTAGGAAGAATACTTGTCTAGACTAAACTAAATGCTAGTAGTGCATAAAGGTGTCAATACAGTCATAGTCACCAGCTCCATCGCCGTCGGGTTGCAGCAGGAAGGCGGGCGGCGGCGGGAGGTTGTCCGCGTCCGACGAACACATCTGGGGGTTTTGTTGGTTCTGTACAAGAAATAACATAAGTTTATTTATTATAATTTTTCAATTGTTTGCTATACTTACAGTATGCACCAAAGCGGATAGCAAGCTAACAATCCATGAACTAATTATACAAATATATGTCGCATTTCGGTTCCTGCGCAATCAGGGCGTTCAGCAGATTGAGTGCCTGGACTGTGGATATCGAGCTGGTAGAGTACGTGATGGAGGACAACGAACTGACGCCGCGTACCAAACGTGCGCGGCGCCCGCCGTCCGGGTAGAGTCCGGACCAGACTGACTGCGACGGTCCGGAACGTAGAGTGAACTATTGTCTACTATTGATTCTTTTCAGGAAAAACATTACGGACCGAAATATCTTGACCGCTCTGAAATTCGAACAGTTGGTTGCGCAATAACTCTTTTTGAGAATCATATGGCGAATGTGTATTGCGAATTTTTTCGAGTATGCTCTAAAATTCGAAAGAAGAAAGAAAGAAAAACAGTTTATTCGCGCGAAATGACGCAATCTTAAACTAGATAACAAACATAATCAATTGATAGGTAAGATGTGCGTCACATCCGCGCAAAACGGCCGAACGCTCAGCATAAAGCTGCGGCCTCATGCATAATGCGATGAGCTCACAGCGCTGGTTTTCAGCGTGGGCCGGTGGCGGTGTCGACATAAAGACGAAAGGACGGTGCAATGTAAAAAAATAAAAATAAAAAAAAAAACAAAAAGAATTCGGAAGACTAACTTCAAATTGCCCTCAATTTATTTAATAAAAACTTTTTATGTACCTACCTATGTTTTACAAAGAATAAATGAATCAGAATCTAAGAATGACCAATATATTTTGACCATACTGTAGACATGTCAAGCGATTTACTGCTTCACTTCGTGCTATGAGTTCGATCCCCGCACTGATAAAATATTTGCCTACAGATTGTTGTTCCGCGTCTGAGTGTCTTGTTTACGTGAGTTTACATTATTGTTAACGCACCCACGTTACAGGAGTGCGAGAAATGTAAAAAAAAACGAAACAAACTTTATGATCAATTTTGATGGTGATTTCAGAAAAAGACTTATTTTTAGTGTTATTTGTTGTTTATGATAAAACACATTAATTAGTACAAAAATAAACATAGAAGAGTGTCTATACTAATATTATAAAGAGGAAAGATTTGTATGTTTGCATTTTTGTTTGTAATAAATTAATTACATAAATACTGCACCTATTTAAAAAATCTTTCATTAAAAGAATGCTACTTTATCACTATAAACGACACTTTTACACGTCAATCTGCGGCCTCCTACAATGTGGACCGTGCACCTGGTTAGGGTTTCGCGAATCCGATGAATGCGAGACGCACAGGACCGTTCATTGTGGTCCCCCAAGTGTCGCCTTTGTCCAAATTTTTTTTTTTTACCACTTCTTTTACACAACGCCGTCTAGTCCCAAGCTAAGCAGAGCTTGTGTTATGAGTACTAAACAACTGATAAATATACTTATATATTTCTAAATACATACATATTATAAATAAAATTACACCCAGACATAGAACAAATGATCGTGCTCATCACACAAACATTTGTCTTGGGCGGGAATCGAACCCACGAGATTCGGCATAGCAGTCAGGGCCACTAACCACTAGACCAACAGGCTAGTCTAAATTGAACTTCTTTCCGCTGAAATGATGATGACGATGAGGCCGTATGCTCGTATAATGGTGTCACGGATACATACTTGCACGTAAGGCGGTCGTTGCGGCCTCGAGATGGACGAGGAGCGTCGCACGGGCGGCGGCGGCTTGCCGAGGGAGCTGGACGAACCGCGGCGAGACCATACTGTCGCTGTGGAGAATACGAACGATGTTAATATGATATTGTAGAAGAAAAAACCTGTATTAAATATTCTGAGTTCGTTTGGGAAGTAATGGGAAATATTAACCATAGTGTCTCTTTATCTAAGATGCCGTTTTCTGTGGAGCCGTACGCGCGTGATGAACTTTGACATCATAGACCATTATTGGAATTCTCTTTCTAATTAGCAGCTTTGAAGCTTTATAACTTCGTTGTTGATGAAGATATTTTAAAAATTATTTTATATTTGTTTACTATTTATTAATTTTAAAAAAATTGCATGCATATTTTCTATTAGAAAAAATGTTACAAGCTTCGGTATGTGGCATACAAGTGTTTTTAATGAATATGACAATAGTAATTGTATTAAATGATATTTATATTAAAAACATTAAGAATGAAAACAAAATCAAACAAACAATTGAAAAAAAAATCTCGTGCATATTAAAATTCAAAATAACTTACCAGGATTGTTTTTGAGTCTGGCTTCCAGTCTAGACATTCTGGTCACAAAAGAGTTTAATACTTTTTAGGAACTTACCTTTCTTAAGAAAACATTGTAGACTTTTGGGCAGCTTCTAGATCATCATCATAACCCTAAGCTAAGCATAGCAAGTCTACAAGTATATTACTGATTTACATATCGCACCCCCGGTCCGACACTGTCACTTATGCAAAAATGTAGTTTTTCAGGAGAAGCATTTAAAACTTTGACACCTCACGAAACAATGACTTAAGAATATATAGATGAGATGAACTGCTTATACAACATCAACTTCCCTTAGACTTTTAACTTACGTTATCGCACCAAGTAAAGGGGTGCTTTAGGATCATTTTTAGATAATTAACTCATTTTTGCATTTTTTGCAAAAGTGACAGTATCACACCGGGAGGTGAGATATTTCACAACAGATCTGCCAACAAAACAGAACTCTGTTGATGTAACAATGTTCCACAACTTTCGTGCAACATGTTGCTCTAACGGTTTTTTTAGATGGGAAGTCATCAAACAATTTCTCCAGCGAGGTGAAGCGAGAGGGCGTGTCAGACATTTACTGACTAAAACCCACGATGATCCTTGTTGCCTTTTCCGTTCCAGGATCATGATAACTCATTTGAAGCAACAAATCTGTTGCGCAGTTTGTTTCAACTTGTTGCTGCAACATAGTCGTGTAACTTTAGTTCTCTTACCTTGAAACTATCTAGAAACCTATAAAGACTAGCTATCTGGAAAACCTGCTATCTATATTTGTTCCGGTCACTACCACCAGCACCTTAGTACATTATCCTCACCAGTCATAGACACGGGCCTGCGCTTGGGCACGGCGGGCTTCTTCCCTATGGTGGCGAAGGCCGGGGTCTCGCTGGCCTCGTCCAGCGACCTCACGGCTTCCTCCAGCGACCCCAGCGAGATGGAGAAGCTCTCTCGAGCGGCCGCGACTGAAGCTTCGCTGTCGCGTCGTAGAGTTACGATCTCGGACTCAACTAGTGGGTTGCATGCGAAGCGGGATTACAACATTGAAATGAAAAAAATAATTAAAGTGCTGTGAACGCTGGGAATTTTAAATGAAATAAAGAAATGTGTGTGTGTGTGTGATTCTACAGGAGATCGCCCACGGCGGCTTTTACAGTCGAGATGCTGTCGCGGCAGCTCTTATACCATTACTAACGTAAGCAGGATTCTGTATTGATACTATCGTAATCGTGTTTCCTTGCATGATCGCATCAGGAATAAAGATATCCGCAGAAGAACCAAGGTTACAGACATAACCCGAAGAATCACTAAACTTAAGTGGCAGTGAACAGGGCCGAATGGTTCTGCAGTGACGGATCACGAACCGGAAGACACAGCGTTAACGCGGCCTCTCACAACGTGAGCCGATGTCCTGGTAAGGGTCGCGGGAATCTAAAGGATGCGAGACGCATAGGACCGTTCGTTGTGGCGACACTCAAGGGTGGCCATTGTCCTATGGTGATATATGATCGATACAGACGTGAAGCGCCATCAGCAAAGTCGTACGCTGAAGTAACTACCTGTAAAAACCTGTTATTTGCATAGACGCAGTCACGCATTAGGAGTGATGCAGCATCGAAACAGTCGCGCGTTAGGAGTGATGCAGCATTTACACGGTCGCACGTTTTTATCAATGCAGTTTCGCGTTGTAAATGCGATAAACGGCCAAAAGTAGCGAAGGAACGGCGCGTTCACGAAATGCTCTCCTGAATCGATATCAAAAAGTCGTCGTAGGCGATCTCCCTAACGTTTATACGAGTAACTGTATGGGCAATGATAATAAACAAAAATCAGTAAAATCTACGCAAGGCAAAGATCTAACAAACATAATTCATACAGCACACTGCTAAATAATAATAAAATCGCAACATTGAAAAAAAAAACAATAGAACATCTAAAAATGGACTGGTCTATGGCGACAGACGTCAAATGACAATCTAACTTTTGAACTGAAATATGCGTGTGTTTATGAAGTTCCGTTAACCATCTATGGTCTTCTTCATCAGTTCCGCTCTATCAAGTGGTAATTTCTGCTGAATTTAAATGTGGTTTGATGAAAATAACTATATTTCTATAGGCGCATTTTTTTTTTTTAATTGGGTGGGAAAATCATCTTATGACAAAATCCGCTCTTGGGCGGAACGGGAGATAGTGTCAGACTTTTACTGACTAAAAACCCACTCCTGTTCCTTCGTTGCCTTCGTCCCAGGGCCCCGGGGCGCCTTGGGAATTCCGTATTTTTTAGGAGTTCGTTCAATTTCCACAGAACTGGGTTTCGATTAAAAAATCAGTAAGTAGGTATAATAGCTTTAAACAAAAGACCATGTTCATGATTGTTTCATGATTCATAAATGACAAAAAAATAAAATCTATTTTTATAGTTAGTGAAAAAGTGCAGTCTAGGCAGAAAACACAGGCCTATTTCATCTGAAAGTACTATATATATATGTATTTATATAGAAAGATTCAAAAGTCAACAGTTCACACTGTAAAGATTGCATCACTTGCAAGCGTAATAAAGAGATTTTTAAAGAACATAAAACTACACATGATTAACAAAACTCCCAATATTTAATAGAAGTTACAGCTTCTTAGAAATTCTCGTAGTTTCTATAATATGCATGTGTTATACACCTAAACCTTTCTATTGAAAAACCTTCCTAATCCTCTGTCTATTGATGAAAACCGCACGAAAATCCGTTCAGTAATCTTTGAGTTTATCACGAAGTTTGGTAAACAAAGTTCCCCACCGCATCTGTCTGTCTGTTACAGACAGACGCGGTGGAGAACCTTGTTTTATAATAATAATTTATTGTATTACAATATTACTCTTAACTTGTATCGTCAATTATGTCGCCATAACACAGTCCATTAGCACACAACTCACAACACATAACTACTCTAAATACAACCCTACGCTACACACATAAGGATGACATTCGCTCACCATCCGCGTGCTGGACCTGTTGTTGTAGAGCGTGGTCTTCCGCTGCAAAGGCACCCTGACTGCCGTAACCGCTTGAGGATTCTAGGGACGATTCACTGGCACTGCTCTCTGAGCAGACCTGGATTTAAAGAAAAATAGGCATATAAGTATAATCAGCAATAATTTTCCCACAGCTGGATCTCAGGCCTCTTCTTTAGGAGAGAGATTAGGCTTTAATACACAACATCACATGTCTTCGAAGGTTGGTTCTAGGACATGCCGGTTTTCTTACGACATTTTAACCTTAAAGATAGTAAAAAAATAATCAACCTTTAGAGGTATGTGGAACAGAGAAAAAGGTTCACATACTTCCGTTGACTCCTCTGGCCAGACGGTGTTATGTTTGGTGGGCAACTGCCCGATAGATGATTTCGGGCTGTTTTATATGTTCTAATCACGCGGAGAACTTTGATTTCGCGATGCAGGATTAGTTCTTATGTGACGCCATAAATGTCGCTACAAGCCTTATAATATTCCCAACACTACTGAGGACTCTGACCTCCTCTCTAGGAGATGAAATGAACCTTTATCCACAACGCGGGCCCAGTGTGGATTGGTGGACGTCACATGCCTATGAAGGTTTTAGTTCCAGGACATGCCGGTTTCTTTACAATATTTTCCTACACCGTTTTAAGAGCAGTGGTGATGGAATAAATTACACAACGTGATCTGCCCGCCTGGGTTTGGACACGAGACGTAAAAACAGTAAATTAAATTGTATTAGAAAATAATAATCAGCTTTATAATGTTCCAACTGCTGGATCTCAGGCCTTCTCTCTAGAAGACGGAATGGGCCGTAATCCACCACGCGGGTCCAGTGCGGTTTGGTAAATGTCAAAAATCTTCGATTTTATGGTTCTAGGACATGACGGTTTCCTCACGATGTTTTCCTTCACCGTTTTGAGAGCAGCTTGACGAAGTGTAGTCCTTAAACTGCACATAAGACTTACCATGACGAGTTAAATCGTCAGTTGTTCGAGCGAAAATGAGGGATGGAGCTATATATCCTATTTAGCTCCATCCCTTTAACTGTTCTATATAGGTCGTAAAATGGTTCGCGTTAAGAGTTCATGTTAGCACTAGTTAACAATTTCCTTCGGCTAGCTGCAAGACCGACAGTAAAGGTTCCCAAATATTATGTGTGTAAGATCAGGCATCTTCTCAAGACAAAATTCAAAAGGTATATTAGTATACAATTGTCATTGTGACAAAGTTATACAAACAAGTCCTATGTTTTGCGCGCGACGCACTTCGCGTCGTTGTATAGGTAGGTGGTATTTAATCAAATCAAAGTTTCCATGGCTGGAACAATGGTATGTACAGTAAAGTGTAGTAAGTAGTCGGACGGAAGGGTTTTGATACTTTGAAGTAATACACTACAGCAAAATGAAACGCTACCAACGTTCAAATAAAAGGATCATTACCTTTCAATTTCAATTTTTCTTCTCTTTTTTAAATTATTATGATGCGTACAATAAAGTATATAATAAATAAATAAATTGTATCATCATCATCATCATCGTCATCATCATTTCAGCCGACACTGTTTGACATAAGTCTCCTCCAAGCGACGCCATAACGAAATTGTATAATTATTAATATTTATTTAATACTATTAATTACTATTAGGTATTATTTTTATGTATTTTTCATTATTTATCGTCCATTCGTTCAGTCCATCCACAGATTGACAGTAACAATATCCTGTGCAATAGGACCGCTCATTGTACTATTATTTTATAAATGTTTGTTCTATGTTTTTATGAAGTGTAGGTACAACCAATAAATAAAAATCTTTTGGCAAAATCGACCCAGAAAGTGGTGTCGGTTGCATTCTGGAAGGCTTCAACGTGTGGGTCATATTTTGAACAGGGGTACCGCACTCACAATAATAGTAATAAGTGAGTAATAATAGTGTATCTGACGGGTCTATAAAACCTTCTTTGCCAACCACAGTTCACGACAGGGCGAAAACTGTTTTAGTGACAAGCTGTCTATGAATGAAAAAAACAAACAAAAACATTAAAAGTCGATAGGTACGGTTGACACTACCTCGATTTAGAAATCGAAAGAATATAAGAAATCGATGGTCCTATACAAGACTCTAAGCAACCGGTGGTCAAAAAAGTGTTAAGCTAAAGATCTAATATTAAAGTTGTATCAATCACCACTTAGAAATCGCAAAACCTGTTACATAGAACAGGTTATTAGTGGATGCACAGTTTTCTATTAATGTTTAAAAGCAGTTGATTTGTAAAGCTATAAGAAAGTTCTTAATTTGAGCTTGTCTATCTATGATAGGTAGATAAATTTACTCTTTATTGTACACCAAAAATAAAATTACAATAGGAACTTAAAATTAATCGGGTGTCACAATGGGCGATCTTATCGCTAAAAGCGATTTACGTAACATACATATACACACATACATGAATATAAATAACATTGAACTGTCTGTTTATAATAGCGGTTTCGCCCAGCTTGTACGAGAAATACCGTAAACTGTATATACACCGCGCACTTTTCCGCACAAATGCGAAAAACAGTAAATTGTGTGCTTAAAAGCGTTAGAGACAAAAGCGGGTGTTTAAATAAGTGTATTGAAAAGACATTTGTTTTAGCCTGCTGTGCAGTCAATGCAAGCATATTTCGTCAGTAAAAAAAATCGTATAAATTTTCGAAACACGAAAGTATCAAGACACCTCGATCGAAGTATTCACACAGATTTCATTGAGGGCTAAGCAATATAACTCAGTGTCGCGCATTTAACGTCACGTAACAATTCGCTGGTCAGTCGTGTGCTATCGTGCTGTGAAACGTAACGCGTTAAGTTTACGATGTCGACTACGGCGTTCAAGTTCTTAGTTAATTATTTGTGAGTATATATTTTTTTTCTGCTCTCAAAAACGGTGAAGGAAAACATCGTGAGGAAACCGGCATGTCCTAGAACCAAAAATTCGAAGACATGTGACATCCACCAACCCGCACTGGGCCCGCGTGGTGGGTTACGGCCCATTCTCTCTCCTAGAGAGGAGGCCTGAGTCCCAACAGTGGGAACATTATAAGGCCGACTATGCTATATATTTTTTTTAAGTGCCGTTTCAGGGGCTTTTGTTAAGCAAAGTGTGATATTTATTTCTAATCGGGACGACATTTTGGGACCGGAACAAATAAACTAACATTTAAATTTAATTCCAATTTAATTTTAAATAAAGATAATAATGGAGTGCATGTGCATATCTATGCTTATCTGAGCTTAACTCAAAGTTGAGTTTTTTCCCAGCAAAACCTATGTAACACAGAGAGATCATAATCCAGTGTACAATTTTATGATCACATATAATACGAATAAAATAATAGATAAACATACCAACTCATATAAACGTGTGTCACTGTGGAAGTATATATCTATCTACTATTTATTTTTAATTGTAATTTTTTTCAAGAATTTAAGTATCGATCAATCTAAAATCAATGGACATTGAAGCTTTTCCTAAGTAAAATAAAATTAGGTGCGATGGTACTTTTTTGAAGGTGGGAAATCGTTAAATAACTCTTCACGCTGTGGGTGAAGCGAGAGGACGTGTCAAACTTTGTTCAACCCACCTATGTTCCTTCAGTTGCTCTTTGCATTCTAGGACCACAGGTCAGCTTTCCAGAAACAGCTACCTCCCGAACCTGCCATGTCCGGTGAGGACCTGTTTCATGCGGAAGGTGAAGACGTCGGTCGTGGCGCCTCTCCAGTCATTTCTCATAGAGGGGACTTACCGCCGCGATGGTGACGTGCCCAACCTGTGTTCCTTGAGTTAACGTTATCAGTTTTCCTGCCTCAAAAATAGAAAGTACTTAATTGAATCCTAGCCCTCGGTATCGTGTTCGTGTACGATGCTGGTTACAGTATTTCTTAGTATGTAGTAGTCATGTCATCGTGTCCCACAGGTAGTGGGAGGTGTCAGCAAATCGTAGGGACTCAGCAGGGTCGAAGCCTACTTGGGCCATGGGTAGTGTGAAAACGAAACCCGAGGCCCCGGGATGAAGGCAAAGACGGAACAAGAGTAAGTTTTTAGTCAGTAAAAGTCTGACACTATCTCTCGCTCCTCCCAAGAGCGAGATTTCTCATTAGATGATTTTCCCAGCTAAAAAAAAAAAGTCATCGTGTCGTTTTACAAATAATAACAGGATATTAATCTTAGAACACTGTTTCCATACAATTGAGTTATTGTAACAAGGCGAACTGGGAAGCGGTCACCTCCTTCTACGAAGCAGTAATGCGAGTGAAGAAGATGGTCGCAACCGTGAGGAAACGGACATCCTCACGCCTCATCCATCGTCACAGGAGACGCCCCGGGCGATGTGAGTCACAAAAATATTCCCGGCCATCGTAGGCGCAGGTTTGCGGACGACGAGCAATGAATAGCTCATCGTTCGACCGTCCGGTAAGGACCAAGCTCGTGTCCACAGCGCATACTGTTCCACGCGCACCTCAAACAGATCAAAGCAAACCTGAAGGGTCCTAGTAGAGTCAATGTCCCTGCTAGGGATGCGAGAACGTTTGAAAGAGTTATTTTGACCATAGAATGCAAAGGGCAAATGAAGGAACACAGGTGGGTTTTAGTAAGCAAAGTCTGACACGCCCTGTTGCGCCATCTTAGAGCGGGAGACGCCTGGATATGTCAAACTTTAGCTAGACTCGCCGTTAACAAAAGTAAATCGATCTTTTCGATCTGGTCACCCCTATGATTTAGCCACTTCAACTTTATTTATATAGACTAGGTTCTGCCCGCGGCTTCACCCGCTTGAAAGTAGGTTTCTTCATACTTAACTTAAGACCACCTTTTCATCCAGTTGGGGGCTGAATTTTGGAAAATCCTTTCTTAGTGCTCGCCTGCATCATAAAAGGAAACCCTGTGCAAAATTTCACGATCCTAGTTCCAGTAGTTTCGGCTGTGCGTTGATATGTCAGTCAGTCAGTTTCTCGTTTTATATATATAGACTATTGTTATATGATCTGTTCCTTGTTTACCTTCAGTGGGCAGACTAAAAGAATAGTGGGAACACTAAGTCCTTCCTTGTAAATCTTGTGAACCTGATTCAATTATCAATTAGTTTATAAACATATTATCAATGTTGGGAAACCGCTGATAATTCCTACACATCCATTCATTCATGAATGTGAATACTATATAAAAGAATAATCTGATTATGAAAAACCAACTGTATTCATACAAGATAAAGTTCCAACTCGTTTGCAACTAATAATTATTGCATTTCCGGGAGTGTGCATTGGAATTGCACAATTTCATTCCTCCAAATCCGTTCTATCATCGGACCAATAGACGTACGGTGTTGCGTCACCAGTACATGGTGGAAATCCCATCCATACGTACAAAGCGTTTTGGGAATACTTTCATTATGCGTACAGCTAAGAATAGTTACCTCGGGGTCTTTAAGACAAAAGTGAATAGGTTACTTCTAGACAAGACAAGCGTGCTCCATCGTCGACCACATCATCTATTACCATCAGGTGTTATAGTGGTCTAGCACGAGCTTATCAATAATTTTTTTTTAATTGGTTTAAACCAGTGCTTGACTGCGATCCCACTGATGGTGAAGCGCACTAGTTTATTAGGAGCCTAGCCTTGAAGACAGCTAAATTATAGTTGGAAGGCAAATTGTTCCAGAAAATAATAAAATACTACTGAATTGAGACTGAAACATGGTCGCCCAAAGGGCAATGGAAAGGACTACGCTCGGAGTTTCCGTGCGAGATCACATAAAGAATGAAGATATCCGCAGGAGAACCAAGGTCACCGACATAGCCCGAAGAATCGCCAAACTAAAGTGGCAATGGGCAGGTCACATTGCTCGTAGAACGGATGGTCGATGGGGCCGAAAGATTCTAAAGTGGCAATGAAAACGCAGCGTTGGAAGGCCTCCCACAAGGTGGACCGACAACCTGGTGAGAGTCGCAGGAATGCGGTGGATGCGAGACGCACAGGATCGGTCGTTGTTGAGACGCTTGGGAGAGGCCTAAGTCCAACAGTGGACGTCTTTCGGCTGAAATGATGATGATGATGATGATGAATTGAGACTTCCTCCTTTTTTTGAAACGGTTAAAAATAATAACAACACAGTAAAATAGTTGTCCTTTACTACCTTATTTGATCGAATCAACATTTTTGTCTTTTCAGAATTGCAGTACACATACAACTCATAGACTCATGGTGAGTAATAGAAATAATTTTATAGTGAATCGATTGAAACGGTCCGAATACATTATATTCGAAGTTTAATGATCGTACAGTTTGAGAATAATAAGTTACTACTGTAAATAGCAGGTGTTTAGAACCATTTTTTAATTCATTGGCTTACAAAAATTAGTAACACACTGTTAATATTATACCTGACTATTAAACTGAGTGGGCAGGTCCGCTTAGAACTGTATGGTTCTTTCTTCAAAAGATCATCTCAGACACCAATCTGCATGGCTCTCATATGATTTGACTATTACATGTTTGCTGTGTAAAATTTATAAAAGACTTTGACCCCTGAGTTTGTTTCGGTGTTTCTTCTCGGGGTAGTAAGCAAGGAAACACCGGCTTCTTCTAGTTCAAATTGACGAAAAAATCGACGTGTAGAAGGGTTTTTTAAAACCTATTTGCAAAATAAATATAATTTATTTATCAAACTTATAAAAACTACTAAACTTGTAAAAAGATTAGCTGCTGCCGACCGCGTGATAGTAAAAAATTATAGAACATACTAGGGGATATATTAAGTATCCTATTTGCTACCCCCGGACATAGTCTGTACATGTACTAAGTTTCATTGAAGAAATAATTTTATTAATTTGAGTATTATTGTATAATTGTATTATATATATCGTAATCTTATTGCAAAAACCAACTAAATGCACCAACATTTTTGTATTATTATATTATAGAATTATTATTATATTCAATCAAATCTATAGGTTATTTTCTTTTTGCCGAAGCTTTATTTATAAATAAGTGTCGTAGCTAATAACTGGTTTTACCTATAGATTCGTCTTGATGAGATGAATTTAACTTAATTTGCGTAAAAAAATTGCAGATACGTACGATATGGTTTATTAGTACTTATATATATTCTCGTATTTGTCTTCACTCTTTCATTTATTGCACCTACCACTATTTTTCTCTGCATCACCCAAAGGTTGACTGGTAGAAAATGCCTAAGGCATTAACTCCGCCTTTGTACTTTTATGTACATAATGCATTTAATTGATAAATTAGTAACAATAAAAAGTAGATAAATACAGAAATGCATACAGAAGGACATACAAACTCAAATACTCCCGCTTGTATGATATTAGTGTGAAAAAACAAAAAAACCTCAGTTTCAATTTATTGTCAAAACGCTTAAACAACATTTATTAAATTTTGGTGAGAGAAATAATAAAATCAATCCTTCTGGGTGGAGCGTGAGGGAGTTTCAGACTTTTACTGACTAAAAAGCATCTGTGTAGCTTCAGTGTCTTTTTGAATTCTAGAGCCACTGTTTCGAAAAATCCTGAAGCCAAACATTTATTTATCTATTAATACACAGACAGCAATATTCGCTATAAAACGTTTTTTTTATTATTTCAAAACTCGTAAACTTATTGTTTAGAACAAATTGCAATTTTAAAAGTGTGGCATATGTTTTGAAGGTAAAAAAAAAAATATAATAAGAAACTTATTTTTTTTTAATCAATTCAGAGTTCAGATCAGAGTGGAATAATTTCAAGTAAACAAAAGCCGTTTAATTTAATCAGAAAATCATTCGTAGTTTACGAAGCGTTTCTTTCGTAGAAATCATGACGCTATCGACTTTTATTACTGCAAACATGTACGGAAAACCCCAATTATGTTACGGATATTTACGTAAGGCGTATATGCTGGGAAAATCGAAAGTCTATAAACATTAGAAATCTATATAACTGGACTGTTGGTCTAGTGGTTAGTGGCCCTGACTGCTATACCGGAGGTCGTGGGTTCGATTCCCACCCAAGACAAATGTGTCAGCAAATCGTAGGGGCCCAGCAGGGTCGAAGCCTACTGGGGCCACGGGTAGTGTGAAAGCGAAACCCGGGGCCCTGGGACGAAGGCAACGAAGGAACAGGAGTGGGTTTTTAGTCAGTAAAAGTCTGACACTATCTTCCGCTCCGCCCAAGAGCGAGTTTTGTCATAAGATGATTTTCCAACCCAATAAAAAAAAAAAAAAAACCCCAAGACAAATGTTTGTGTGATGAACACGAACATTTGTTCTTTATCTGTGTGTAATTTATTTATAATATGTATTTAGTTGAGTTTAGTGGTGGCCGAGTGGTAACGGCCCCGACTCACTAGTTGTTGGTCGCGGGTTCAAACCCAGCCAGGCGCATTGCTTTGTGTAATTTATTTCATCACCACTGCTCTCAAAACAGTGAAGGAAAACATCGTGAGGAAACCGGCATGTCCTAGAACCAAAAATTCGAAGACATGTGACCAACCCGCACTGGGACCGCGTGGTGAATTACGGCCCATTCCCTCTCCTAGAGAGGAGGCCTGAGTCCCAGCAGTGGGAACATTATAAGGCCGACTATGCTATGCTATCTGTATTATATACAATTAATTACCTATGATCCACATAAAGATGATTTAATATACATAAGGGGGTGAATTTCGTATATCTTTTCTTATTCTTTGTATCACACACTAATATTATAAAGACGAAAGTTTGTGTGGGTGTGTGTGTGTTTGTAACTTCTTCACGCTCAAACGGCTGAACGATTTCGATGAAACTTGGTACACGGGTAGACCGTGTCCTGGACTAGCACATAGAATTTATCCCAGGACTATATTCCCTTGGGATATTTTTCTACTATGACGCGTGCGCAGTCGCTTGCAGCAGCTAGTACATCATAAAAGGAAAATGTGCAAAATTTCAGCGTTCTAGGTAGGCCGTAATGACGAATCAGTGAGTGAGTCATGATCTTGCCTATTATGTATACAGATAAATCAATTGCCGTTCTTTAGTTTCGCTAAAAGTGAAAATCGTTTTGAAAGATTTGTTTTTTTTGTTCGATTTGGTCGCTAAAGGTTAGCATAGCATAGCATAATCGGCCTTATAATGTTCCCACTGTTGGGACTCAGGCCTCCTGTCTCTAGGAGAGGGAACGGGCCGTAATCCACCACGCGGGCCCAGTGCGGGTTGGTGAATGTCACATGTCTTCGAATTTTGGTTCTAGGACATGCCGGTTTCCTCACGATGTTTTCCTTCACCGTTTTGAGAGCAGTGGTGATGAAATAAATTACACAAAGTAATGCGCCTGGCTGGGTTTGAACCTGCGACCTACAACTCGTAAGTCGGGGCCGTTACCACTCGGCCACCACTGCTCTCCGCTAAAGGTTAATGCACATTTATCCGAGCCGAACGCGTCGAACGAATCGAAAGAAAAGAATTTTAGAATTATTTTGAAAAAATTCTATGAAACCCCGCACACTTAACCGCACCGAATAGGCCGAATCTGAAAGGACTCCAGAATAAAGAATTCTAAAATTCGATTCGATCGACGAGTTCGGCTCGGATACGTGTGCGTTCACCTTTATACAGTCGTAGTTCAACATTTAAAAAAAAAGTAGGAGAACCCACAAAAACAGTTGATTTATTTTTAATTTGTCTTTTAGTATCTATGGGAATCATATTTTAAAGGATCATACTATGCTGTATAGGAATCTAAAAATGCCATGACATAGAATATTTCGAAAATAAAATCTGCCGGGTGTCAAGAGGTTTTTTTTTTTTTTTTTATTGGGTGGGAAAATCATCCTAATGACATCCCCGCTCTTGGGCGGAGCGGGAGATAGTATCAGACTCTTACTGACTAAAAACCCACTCCTGTTCCTTCGTTGCCTTCGTCTCAGGGCCCCGGGTTCCGCTTTCACACTACCCGTGGCCGGTGTAAAGAGGTTTGGATCTCATCGAGCACATCATCGCTGACATGTATTCAAGTGAGATAGTGATCAAACGCAAAAAAAAAAAACTAAAGAACTCTTACTATAGTGCTTGAGTATAGTTTGAAGTTAGTTTAGGTATTTTTGGCAAATTAGTTCCATTTTGAGGCAATAATTTGACTAAATCCAACAAAGTAGTATATCCAATTTTAGCAAATACCATTTCCTTGATTTAATAATGTTTAATACACGAAAAATAAAATAAACTAAAAATATTGAGTTCAGCGCCATCTAGTGAGGACGCCGACACACTAGGGCTTGTAGCTTTAAGCTTAAGTTTTTTTTAAAGCTTCTAAATAATCTAAGCCATCATCTATCCTTCCAGTCCCCAAGAATACCTCCTCCAGACAGAACTGAAGGCGGCTTACAAATCAGGAGAGATCCACGACGGGCAGGAACCTCCGATAACATTGGACAAGATCAAGATCAAGCTGAAAGAGAGTGAGATCTTCAACTGGCAAGACCCCACTCTCACCGACAGGGAGAAGAAGGAGATGAACAAGCTGTTCGATGCTGTTGAGATTATGGTGAGTTTTAATACAGATTTTGGTTTGACAAACGCTGAAAAGTTTTAAAAATGGGAAAGCGAAAGTAAATACAATCAATTTAAAAGTTACTAATAAGCAGGAAGAAAGAGGACAGAAAAAAAAACATTAAACATATTTTTTAACCTGTTGAGTAAAATTTTGAGACTTCTCCCGCTATGAATGGAGCGAGAGGGAGTGTCAGACTTTTACATGCTAACTAAAACCCACCCATGTTTCTTCAATTTCTCGTTGCGTTTCAGG
The DNA here is from genome assembly GCA_949316375.1 of Mythimna vitellina. Taxonomy (NCBI): domain Eukaryota; kingdom Metazoa; phylum Arthropoda; class Insecta; order Lepidoptera; family Noctuidae; genus Mythimna; species Mythimna vitellina. The sequence continues at coordinate 4,090,266 of OX438708.1, read as the reverse complement.
GCCGCGGTAATTCTTTCGAATAATCCCACACCCCTGCTAGAGAATGCCAGAATGCCAGAGGCATAATGTCCATCTTTGTACCTTTGTGTTGCATGAAGTTTTAATAAATAAATAAATCACCCCTAGCTACAACCTAGGGGTTTTTTTAGTCAAGAGTGAATAGGTTACTTTTAGGCAAGCGTGCTCCATCGTCGACCAGATCGTCGCTTACCATCAGGTGAGAAAGAAAGAAAAAAAAAACTTTTTATTTGCCAAAAAAGGCGCAAAATTAAAACTAACATATTGCAAACATTCTCCATAACAAAAAACATAATTAAAAATAAAGAGAGAGACAGTGTTCAAACGCGGATAAATCCCGAGGAAATCAATCATAAAAAAAGAACAGATTAGCGGTAACTACGCGGCACTTCATTATTTTCTTATCGACGCGAAATAACTTAACGCTAAGCTAAATCTGACGAAGTTAACCTAATGTTACGCTAGTACTTGCATATTAGTTGTAAACTATAAATCTAAATTATTATTTATTTTTATAGAGTGGTAACCACCGTAGCAATTTTGTTATTGGTTATTACAACTCTGTAACTTAGAAAATGAATAAGAAACAACATCAAAATCCATTTCAGATAGGAGGATTTGACCACCCTATAAAAGTTGTACACATCGGGTTTGAGGGAATGGCCCTCACGCCCCAGCCGCTGGAATCCCGATCCCGATTACTAGCCATCATAGGCGCTGGCTTGCGAACGCCAAGCAATGGGTAGCTCGCCGTCCGACCGTCCGGTAACCATCCGGACCGAGCCCAAGTCGTCGATGGCGCGTAGTGTTCCACGTGCGTCTCAAGGAAATGTCAGCAAAACTGTAGGGGCAAAGCAGTAGTGTGAAAGTGAAACCCGGGGCCCTGGGACGAAGGCAAAGAAGGAACAGAAGTGGGTTTTTAGTCAGTAAAAGTCTGACACTATCTCTCGCTCCACCCAAGAGCGGGATTTGTCATAAGATTATTTTCCCACCCATTAAAAAAAATGGGGCAAAGCAGGGTCGAAGCCTACTGAGGCCATGGATGATGCGAAAGAGAACCGCGTGGCCCTAGAACGAAGGCAAAGAAGGAACAGGAGTCGGTTTTAGTCAGTAAAAGTCTGACACAAAAGGGCAGGAGATGTCATTGTGACACCAAAAAAAAAATCTGGTTTGGTCAATGTATAAAAGTTATACACAGTACACATCGGATTTAATCACCCTATTAATTTTGCATACATCAAATTTCGCCACCGTATTAAAGTTGTACATATCGAATTTGGTCACCCTATAAAAGTTGTAAACATCGGATTTGGCCACCCTACAAAAGTTGTACATATACAGTTATAAACATCGTCGTTACAGGTATCATCCCGTAACCGTCAGCCATCTTCAGTCCAGAACATGTTCTCATCCCTACGTCTGGTCGAAAGAGCGGTGAAAAAACAACTCAAGGAGAGTCAGATATCTGAGACGCTCGCTTCGAAGTTCAACTGGGAGAAATTGTGAGTATGTTTGATTTTTTTTACATGTTTCTTATGAAATGAAGGTGGATCGATGACCTGGTGAATGGTCGCGAGAATCCGATGAATACGAAACGCACAGGACCGGTCGTTGTGGCGACGAGCCTCATCATCTTCCTGCCCTTGTCCCATCTTATTTGGGGTCGGCTCAACACGTTTTTTTCTTCCATTCTATCCTGTCAACCGTCATACTATCACTAACTTCCTTTTCTTTCATATCACTGTTCACACAATCCATCCATCTTTTCTTTGGCCTCCTTCTCCCTCTCCACCCATCCACATGTATACTCATAACTCTTTCAGTAACATGTGTTTCATCTCTCTTTGGCGACGAGCCTGAATTTCAAAATATTTTTTTTTTTTTTTTTTATTGATATAAACCAGTGCTTGACTGCGATCCCACCTGATGGTAAGCGGAGATGCAATCATTGATGGTCAGGCGCACTAGTTTATTAAGAGCCTATTCACTCTAGCCTTGAAGACACCTATATTATAGTTGGACGGAAAGACCGCAGCAGGCAGATTGTTCCAGTCCTTCGATGTACGCGGTATAAACGACGAAGCGAAACGCTTAGTCCGGACCGTTGAAGTTTCAACAACGTAAGGGTGGATACTCGCCGTTCGTCGGCTTGTCCGATGGTAGAAAGGAGATGGCGGAATCAAGTCATGCAGTTCCCGCGCACACTCTCCAAAATGTAACCTGTAAAATACCGATAGGCTGGCTACTCTGCGCCTGTGCTCGAGGCTTTGTAGATTGGACTTAACCAAATCTGGATCCCCAATTAGCCTCTTCGCACGCCTTAAATATGCTTTCTTATTCTTTGTTTACGTCTTAAAAGGCATCTCTTTGCATTTCAGCATTCTAGGTTCATTGAGTGTTGGTGTTGATGACTCCGTGAGTAAATCAGGACTCTGCTTTTTTTTAATACAGATTATGCAATTCGGATCTTAGAAGGGGCTACTTTTTGTGGCCTGGCTTAAGTAAGACTGATAAAAGTATACTTGATGCTTGTCATAGGCCGCAATCTTCAACACCAGTGGAAAGTTTAATTGAAGCCGTTTATGATACCGACCAGTGAGTGCTGTCCACAGAACACGGTACACTAGCTGCGACTAAGGTTCGACATATACCTATCGTATTTGGTAACTTTAAAGATGAAAATTGAAAAAATAACAAAAGCAGGGCAAGTGCGAGTCGGATTCGCGCACTGAGGGTTTCGTACAAACTTTAACTTTGAAAACGGTTCAATTTTTATAAAGATTTTTACGAATCGCAAAAAAATGTTTTTTTTTTGTGACGTAACTAGAAATTTACATTTTTCTGATTTTTCCAATACTTGTGTTAAGAAACCTTGCTTCATGCCAAATTTCAGGATTCTAGATAAACTAGAAGTACCTATGAATTTTGATTCCCTTAAGAGTGTCGAAATATAAGTTACGAAACTTATCAAAAAGTCAAAATATTATAACAATTTAATTGCCTTATATTAGAAGCCTTGCAAATTTAATCAAGATTCGAGGTGAAAAACCTTTTTTCAGGGGTTTAAAAAAAACACGTTTTTCCTGGAAACAGTTTTGTAAAATATTCGAGTAATTCACAAAATTACCGAATGCTAACAGAGTTTTCAGGCGTTATCTCTCTTTTTTCGCGTTACCTTTTCGTCAAACATCGCGTTGGATTGCAATAAGCTGTTAAACCATGCTCGATGTTGACGATAGGCGAGTGAAAAAAGACCCTCTTAATTTGTTGGTGGAGCGTCTCACTTTGTCACTCAGTGATTTTTACAAAACTCATTGTTCACAGATCAAGCAGACAGAGGCGGGAGAAACCACACTTCACTCTGGACAAAACTACTAACATGAGAGTTTTTAATTTACATTAATAGGTACATCCCTATTTTAGTGTAGGATTAAAAATAAACTAGTGTTGCGTCGTCTGGACTTAGGTAACTATTTTTTAATTAAGATAAATGATAGTATTAATTATGTAAATTAATTAAATATTACACTTTTCGCATCAATCTTTTTGGGAAACCAATATAATATTCATACTATGTATATTGTTTGTATATAACAATCTCGTGTGTTTGTTATCAAACTCCTCCGAAACGGATTTTTTTTTTTGGGTATATTTGGTAGGTCGGAGAACAGGTCGTGGGCTATTTTTTGCCATCCTACCCCCACCCCCGTTTTTTTCTTTGATATGGCAGACTAAAATTTGCCGAGTCCGCTAGTAAGACTACATAAAAATCTCGTGTCACAGAGTTTGTTATCGAACTCCTCCAAAACGGCTTCACCGATTTTTATGATGAAATATTATTGTATATTTGGTAGGTCTGACAATAGGTCGCAGACAATTTTTTTTTAACCTCCTACCCCTACCACCATTTTTTCTTTGATATTTTACCTAGCTTGGTCTCGTGGTGACAAGCGACTGTCGAGCGTGGAGTCCATAGGGTATAAGTAACTGAAATAAGTAGTATCAAGTGAGGTTAGTGGTCAAACGCGAGATTATCAAAAATAATTAAAAAAAAAAACTCCTCTCGTTCTTGGAGGAGCGGGAGCGACTCCGGACCTTTACTGATTAGAACCCATCTGTGACCCTTTAATTACCCTTTGAAAGGGATACGGTAACTATTTCGAAAAGTCCCGGGTTCGACCGGAAATCGGTCGGACAAAAAGTTCCATTTGGTTATCCCATTAAGAATTACTCTGTTGCCGCCCGGAGTTTGAAAGTTGGTGGTAGGACACTCTCGTGCCTGGAGAAAGACGTAAAGCTATTGGTCCTGCAGCTGATCTCTCTCCGGTCGTGTCTTGCCATTCCATCGGACTGTGAGAGTAAAGGAACACAGAGTATAACTGTGTTTGTGCACGCACTTGTGAATTTTTGTAAAATCAGGAATTACCCCTGTATTCGAAATGTGTAAGTTCTGTATGCTTGCAAAATGGTTGAACAGATTTGGATGAAATTTGAAAACTTAGTACTGAAATTAAAAGTATCAATTTTTTTTAATACAAACAAACTTTCGATTTAGAATATTTATAATAAAACTTTCGACGAAAAAATACCAGTAAAATCATAGTTCTAGATTGATGCAAATCTGTAATGTAATATTTTATTTTTTGACTGATGTATGATATTTTTTTACAAATAAATATGGAAAAATATGTTCGTGGTTTTATTTTTATGACTTCCAAATAAATCCAAGTTAATCAAAATAAAAGGCTGTTCTGTGAGACCTGGAGATGTTGTCACTATCAGAGTGTACAGAGGTAACCAGTGCGGTACCGCACTGAGTGGACCAAATATGCTGTTGCGTCCTGCTGTGCATACGACGCAGCTGAATATTTCGCGTCCACATTGCTCTACGAAGCAAAACCGGTTGAGAAAGTCGTGGCGTATATGAAGATAAAGAGCAACTGGACTCTGAGGGTCGAAAGGCTGGATTCGCGCCACGACACCAATTTCAAGTCGTTCGTGATACGAATTCCAACCGACCATCTACCTTTTTGAGAGAGGACTTTTGACCGAAAGGTGTCGTGTATTGACGTTTCCGAGGACGGCTACGTGACACTACGCAGCGGAACACGACGCCGATGTTACGTGCGTATGGATAGTTAATTGTTTGTGATATTTTTTAATATATATTAGTTTGTTTTGTATAAAAGATTGTAATATAATGTATTTTATCTATGGGCCTTAGTTGCCTGACAATAAAGAAATAATAATAAACTCAGTTAATTTAAGACTGATAAACAATTAGGTACGGACGTTCACAGCTGGACGTAGCTTCCCCCAAGCGTCCCCACCACAACGACCAGTCCTGAGAGTCTCGCATCCGTGGAATTTCCTTCGACCTTCACTAGATTCAACGTTGCGGTACGTGGTAATCACTCCAGAACAATTCGGCCCCATCGAACATGTATTCTGCAAGCAATGTACCCTGCCCACTACCACTACAGTTTAGCAAATCTTCGGGCCATGCTAGTAAACTTTCTTCTCCTGTGGATCTTCATTCTTGATTCAATCACGCAAGGAACCTCCGAGCATAGCCCTCTCCATTGCCTTTTAGGTGAAACCAAGATTCAAAGCCATATGTCATTACTGGCAACACGCAGTGGTCTTCCCGAACGCGGCCCGGATTTTACGATTGAACTGGAGTGACGTAGATTACAATATACAATATTGTCGTCATCTCAACGCTGAGTTACGTGGTCAGAACGAAGGAATCGGAGACGTGGCCTACTCGAGGCGTTCGACGCAAGAGAATCGGAACGAGACGGTCGTAACTTGGCTAGGGGGCTGGTGTATCTGTACCTATATTTAGAAATATTCTTATTTTTAAAATATCAACTAGTACATACCTTCTCCTGTTGTGGATGTTCAGCGTTATGTTGTTGTTGCTGTTGTTGCGCGCGCGACGCCGCGAGTGTGGCCAGCTCTGACATGTTCACGTACAGGGCTTGAGGCATTTCTGAGGAAAAATTATTCATATTATTGAAAACTCAGCAAAATATGTGTCGCCTTTCAAAATAGTCTTAGCAAAGTTTGTTTTAAGTAAAGACTTTTTGTACCACTGTGCGAGCTGCATGATAACAGATAAATATATGGAATTTCTATGGACAGATTAAACTTAATCTTATGGCCATTTAAATTATTTGCTAATTTACCATTTATAGACAAAGAGTCGGGTACTTCAGTCAGAATTTTCAGTTAAAAACCAAAATAAAAATAAAGATCAAATAAATTATTTACAGCCACTTTAGAATTGCCAAAAACTCGGTCAGCCAGAAAAGTGAAGCTAATGGTACATTCCAAAGCGTACTCGTAAATCTATAAGGAGAAGAATGTGCAAGAAACTCCATGGACACTCTCCGCCATTCTGGCCTGTCAACCGTCATACTATCACTGACTCCCTTTTCTTTCATAATGTATGGTTCATAATGTCCAAGTGGCAGAAGAACACAGACTCCTAAACCACAGGTATTCCTAATTTAGGATTTCAACTTTATTAAGGACTTAAGTATGTAATTAATCATATTTTAAGAACTTGAATTAAAAAAGTATTATTATTATATCACTCCTAATACAATCTAGCCAATTTTTTTAACCTTAAAATACAATACCTTTAGTAAGATGCGGCGGTAAAGACGAAGGTTTGCTCGGTTTGAACTCTTGTTGGCAAGTGTTGGCGTTGCCCGACTTGTTGGGCACCGCTGGACGCTCCAGTGATGAACATCTCTGTGGAGAATAAATCAAATTAACTGTCTTAATAAATCAAAAATAGAAAATTGATTCCTATAAGACTATCTAACCAAGAGACTAACTGTACTAATGCGTCACTATTTGCTTAACGCGTATAGAGAGACGTGTAACAATTTAATATTTAAGAAAAATAAAAAAAAATCAAATAGTGATGCATCAGTACAATTGAAAAGTAAAGGCGTATTCATACTGAGTTAAAAATTAAACAATAAATATTAAAACAAACTATTTATTACAAAGTATTTTTAAATATGACGGCGCTTTCGTAAGTATTTAAATTAGTTTTCAAAAGATATCAATGACGTGTGACACGTGACTGGCACGTCTACATTCTGACGTAACACTGCGTGCTAGTGCGATGTAAGTTGACGACGGAGGGGCAGAATGATCGCAGCCTCGGTCGCAGACGCATGGGTGCGCTACGTTTTCGGTGGAGTGTCTTAATTTGTGTTGCCTATATTGAAGTAATAATTATTGTGTGGTGATTTATCTATGGTGATAATTTTATGAGAACTAAAAGTAAGATTATAGTGAAGTGCTAACATTAAGTTACTTAATTTGTAACGAGTGTCTATTCCCTTCGCCTGACAAACCAAGCCTTCGAGGTTACAGATCAGACTAACATTGCTGATGTAGCTTGAAAACCTTCAAATATTAATATTAGAAAAAGATTTTAAAATATAATCAGCATCGTTTGAATTTTAACTTTTAATTTTATGAAAAAATGAGGTTTTTGAAATTGATAAAAGACGCTTCCATACTGTCTGAAGAGCTTACTTCAATTGATCAATGTGAACATGATTTTTCATTTATTATAATCTAATTGAAGGAGATGACGTGACGATTTGGACTCCTACCTTAAGGATTGGCCAGTTGTGGCTAAAGACAGAAAACAATGGAATATCGAAAGGGAGACCTTTAACCTGCAGTGGGATACAACGGGCTGTTAATATATATACGTGATAGTAATGATAATGATATAAATTAACTTGCGTGGCCAACCTGAGCGACAATGATGAGTCACTATTTTCTTAACATGAATACTATTTATTTATTCATATCACAATTTTAAAAAATACATTATAGAGGATATTGTAATGTAAAATTGGTGTAGTTTTGTATCTCAAGCGTTGTAAACGCTTAAGATACAAAACTACTAACTGGATATTTGAAATCCTTGAAACAGTCGCAACCTTAATGAATGGAGATGGACTTTGCCAAGCCCAAGCCCACCCTCAAGCCAAGCCCCTTTGGATTGGACAAGCCCATCTCAATACTCGGCAACAACTGCCATCATCGCTCGGGTACGCTGCGGAGTGACACACTGAACTTACCGTCGGCAGCGGCGGGCGCGCGTATATCTGGTTGTCCCGCGCCGACACTTCATGCTCCGACACGGAGAACGTGTGCACGCTCAGCGCGGCGCGCGGGTGCCCGCCCGAGTACGCTGTGGAGTGACACACATAGCATTGAATATCGTTTTGAAAGATAAATAACGATTTCCAACACATACTTATACGTAATTATTATTTTATAATTGCAGCATATAGGTATATGTATTTTATTATTATATTTTTTTTTTCTTTTTAACGTATCTGTTATTTGTTTATTGTGTAAGCCTACCACAGTGTTGTCTTTTTTAACCCAAAGGTTGATTGGTAGAGAATGCCTTGTCGCATTAAGTCTGCCTATGTACCAATACATTACATGTAGTTTAAATAAATAAATATATGGTACTTTAAAGATGTATTTTTTTTTAATAAACTTATTTTATTCTCTCGCAAAAATGCCGTTTTCTGGATGATGGCCATGGGCCACGTGTGTCACGTGACTGGCACACCACTCTGAAGCGTACGCTGAATACTAGAGCGATGTAAATCGACGACGGACGAGCAGTATTATCGGAGCCTCGATCGGAGACGCAAGTTTGCTCTATGCATTCAGTAGAGTCGCCTATTTTGTTGTAATAATTATTGTGTGGTGATTAATTACCTATTGTGATTATTTTATGAGAACTAAAAGTAAAATTAAAATGAGGTGCTAACATTAAGTGATTTCATTTGTAACGAGTGTCTATTACTTTCGCCCGACAAACCACGCTTTATTATAATTCGCAATTTTGAGGTTATAGACCCGATTGACATTGCTGATGTGGCTCAAAAGCCTACAAGTATTTTGCTCTATATTAGAATAAAGAGTAAATTGGGGTCTCCTACTGCATACTTCCGTGCCATCACAGTGGCTACCCAGAAATTTCTTGCTTCTTTCTCTAAATGCTTACACTAGCAAAAGATCGGAAAAATCAGCACAAACTGGAAGACCCCCAATCCGAAATTTCATCAGCCGTAAATACAAACAAAATAAGCTTTACCTGCAGAAATAGTGTGAGGTCTGCCTCCCATGATGGCAGAAGCTGCCCTCTCGAACTGTGCTGTGTCCTTTAGATCTGGCCAAGTTGCCGATGCTGTAGAATTGAAATAAGTTGAAAGACCCAATATTATAGCTGTAAATATACTAAACAATTATCAAGGATAACTTTTATTTTTTTCGTGCTTTTCCAATTAGCCAATCAATGAGTTCTAGTGAGCAGTGATGGCCGAGTGGTAACGCCCTCGACTTATAAGTTGTAGGTCGCCGGTTCAAACCCAGCCAAACGCATTACTTTGTGTAATTTATATTCATCACCACTGCTCTCAAAACGGTGAAGGAAAACATCGTGAGGAAACCGGTATGTCCTAGAACCAAAAATTCGAAGACAAGTTACATTCACCAACCCGCACTAGGCCCGCGTGGTGGATTACGGCCAATTCCCTCTCCTAGAGAGGACGCTTGAGTCCCAGTAGTGGTAACATTATAAGGCTGATTATGCTATTGCTATGCAATGCGTTTCAGATGTTTTTTTACTGACTAAAACCCACTCCTATTCCTTCTTTGCCTTTGTTCCAGTACCCCGGGGTCAACCTTGCTGGGCCCCTACGGTTGTTGACATCTTCCTAAGGCGCGCGTTTGGTTGGGATGGTTACCAGACGGTCGGAAGCCCGCGCCTACGGTGGCCGGAAATCGGGATAGAAATCCCAGCTGGCTGGCTGAGGCGCGAGGGCCATTGCCTCGCGCGTGCAGCCGGCTCTTTTGCTAGCATGACAGCTTCGCACTTGTAGGCGTCCGCCTGCCACTCCTCCTCGCTCCGGACCATGGCCAGTACGCGCGCCCGGTGCGAGAGATCGCTGCCACCGAGTGCCCCCACGAGGACACTACGGTGATTTTCTAATCCTTAACCCTTGCTTGGAGTTCCTTTAAAAAGACTCAAGATTTTGGGGGCCTGGAACGAACCGACCTGCTGGTTCGTTGACTCTGTAGCGCTACTACCGATGTGTACAGACAACAACTACACTAGAATCTGACCTGCATTGCTGATGACGTCACGCACATCGTCGGCCAGCTCGTCCTCGATGTGACTCTTCGCCTGGGTTATACATTCGCTGCTAACGCTCTGATTGTCGGAACCCTGGAATTTTATCAAGAAAAAATATTAATATACTCATATAAGAAACAATAAAACATTTATTATTATTATACCTAAATTTTTAAAGTAAAATAAGTATCGAATGAGACTGAGCCATCACGTTCGGCCATGTAACGCTCGTTCGGGTAAGATCGGCTCGAGTCGACTAAGGGAGTGAAAAAGATATAGTCAGCTCGTGTTACTTGATTTATATGTAAGGAAGTAAAAATTTCTTTAGGCGTTCAACTATTTTTGTGGATATCAAATGAGACAGAGTCACACTCGGCTATGTAATGCACGTTCGGGTAAGGTCGGCTCGAGTCAACTAAGGGAGCAAGAAATAAACAATCAACGAGTGTTACTTCAGTTTTATAATATATGTGGAAGTAAAAACTTCTTAAGGCACGCTGAGCACTTTATTTTGTGGGTATCGAATGAGACTAAGCCGACTCGAACCGATCTAACCCGAACAAGCGCATGTAACGCTGGTTCGGATAAGATCGGCTCGAGTCGGCTGACCTTACCCGAACAATAGCTATTTTGTATAACTAATCTCGCGTTGATAAAATTGTCACTTCTGTCGTGTGGAAAAGAAATGTCCTCAGTCCAACATGAGCAAGTTTCTGTAATGTAGTGCCATATCGCACACACCGTTTTATAATAACACCTTTTTTGCACTAAGAGGGTAAAAATTGGTATTTAGAGTAGGTACAGACTTCATAAATTAAAAAAAAAACAAGGTTCCAAACTCTACTTCAATTCAATCAAAACTTCAGCTAAAATCTAATTAAGATTAACCGCCTACGTCGGATATATCTGACAAACACGCTCGCGTTTATTCCGCCAGGTTTGCACATCCACGACCAAATACTACATCTCGTTAGCTCTTCTGTCACCTATGGGGATTGAAGAGCTAAACGAGATGGAGTACCCAGTCGCTAACACACGACCCTGGCGTATAGGCCACGAAAACACTCGTCGGACCAGTTCGACGCAAGCGGTTAAAGATTATACAATATTAAATTAAATAAATAATAAAAAAAAAAAATTAAGGAAAATTACCAAACTACTTCATTCACCTTACCTGCCGTCTAGCTTCTGCTCGATATTGACATATGGTCACCAAAGTCACAAAATAGATAGGTACAGAAGTCAATCTCATGTATGTACTTCACTTTTCATACCTAAGCTCGGCGATCGCGCTAGGGTCAGCGCGTGGCGCCGAACTGTCTGAGTGCGACCGGGCGTGGTGATAAATGCCCTGATCTAAATTGTAAAAATATTACATGGCCACAAAACAAAACCATATTCTCTTTCACGGCGCGGGGCCTTTTTTGTGTTACGTTAAAACAAACCATCAAAATACAAGTGGGTCCATTTATCCACAAAAAAAGTTCACAGACGCGTGTCTCAAACGGATAGCACTCGAGCTCGCATTGAGCTGAATTGAGCCGAGATATCGTGTCCGTGAGCGGTCCCTGTGTGTGCGTTGCTCGAGCGCGCTTTGTATGTAGATTGACTTCTGTACCTATCTATTTTGTGCCGAAGTGATTTCAAAGAACAAAAGATTGAGTACGGAACCTGATGATAGCCTGATGATTATGCTCTGAAGAGCAGTTGGAATTTATAATGTTTTTGTTTGATATTCGGAAGTAATCATTTTAAACTTCATACCATCGAACTGAAAAAAATATCATATTCTAAAGAACATGAGATTTTGCACTACGATTTGACTTTTGAGCACTGGCTTGTATAAGACACTCATATCTGATCGTGCTATCTTAATAGAAAGCCATCGTCATTTGTTTTTGGTAGGAAATCATCAAGTCAATTCGACAGCTGAGGGTGGAGCGAGTTTGTCAAATTTTACTGAAAAAAAAAAACCACCCGTGTTCCTTCAATTATCCTTTTTGTTTCGAACCACGATAACTATTTCGTATAACCCTGCAGTCTATCATCGCTATCCCATCAAACAAAGTCGATCATACCCGGCGCGTTTACATCGCCTGCTAAAATACACTGAGCACACTGTACCCCATAGTGGTATGTATTTACATTGTCAACGTAGAGCGAGCGGCGCACGAGCGCGTCCTGCGAGCGGAAGCCGGAGTCCGCGCTGCACACACTTGACAGCCGGAAGCCGGGCTAAGGGAACAATACCAACATAACTGCGTGTACAAGCAAAACATAATAAAAATGTGGATAAAAAAATAATTGTAAGGAACATTCTTCTTTTCCATCGACAATCGATTAGTACAAAGAATTGTGACTCTGCCACGTAAATAAAATAAAAACAATTTATTATTTATATAATTTCGTGGACAAATCATAGAAATTGATCACTTCACGATATGGCCAACTAAAACTGGCCAGATCGTTTAAACGTTAACATTTGATGATATATTAATCCTCGTTACGTCATATCTATGATAACAAAAAGTCTAAAGGAAGTGAGCCAAATGAGGATTTAAATATCATCAAACTTTAATGTTTAGAACGACCTGGCCAGTTTTACGTGGCCATATCATGAAGTGATAAATTTCTATGATCTGGCCACGACATATATAAAAGGACAAACTGACTGACTGACATATCAACACACAGTCAAAACTACTGGGACTAGGAGCGTGAAATTTTGCACAAGGTTTCCTTATGACAGGCGAACCAAGAAAGGATTTTCCAAAATTCACCTCCCATGGTGATGAAACGGGGATCCAAAGTTTGTATAAAGATAACTATTTTCAAGCGGGTGGAAGCTAGTCCAATTAACAGCCCTTAATTAATCAAAAACTAAAAATTCTAAATCTTGCATTGTGGTATTAGAAATCTCCACGTGATTAAAACATATACAACAGTCCGAACTTAACTATCGGACAGTTGCATTGGAGTAGACACAAGACCCGACTGGTCGGAGGGGGGAGAATCCCTTTTCAACGGCGGTTTGCAGGAATTTAGAGCCCTCGCCCACGGCAACTTTTTGTAGCGATGCTGTCGCGCGTTTGCAACGATACAATCGCGATGCTGTAGCGCGTTGGCATCTTTTCTATAGCGCTTGCAAATGCGATATAAAGTCGCCGTGGGCGAGGGTCGTTACACCCTATTCCGCATAAAATAGTAATTATTTTACTACTAAACTAAAAGTACAATGTCAATCTTAAACATTTTAAATGTAAGTACGATACAAGCGATTGTCGATAAAAAAGAAAAACCAAGCAAAAATAACCAAAACATTACTAAAATAAAAATATTAAAAAAAAATAAAACCTAAGTTTCAATGTTTAAAGTAGTTGGAAAATGTCTGTTCGACGAAGTTAGTGTTACGTGTGCTAACGTGATACACTATTCTCCATTCACAATAAGATACACAGTTCATCATCATCATTTCAGCCGAAAGAGGTCCACGGCTGGACATAGGCCTTACACATTTGAACAAACCTTTTTTACTGTCCGTTCGACCGATTTTGACTTCTATTGCATTGTTGGCATGATATATAAGAGTTGCAGTGAATAGTTGGTATTGTAACCACTTTTTTTTTTAATAAAATATGCCTAAAGCATTTGTACTGGTCAACCAACGATGGTAAAGAGATAACATGAATAATAAATATAAAAACTAAATAATCTGCCCAACAATTTTCCCACTACTGCTGAGAGTCAAACCTCTTTATGAAAGGGAATGGGAGATTATCCACCATGCGGACCCACTGCGGGTCCCATGTTTTCGAATTTTTGGTTTACGACGTTTTGCTTCTCCAAGTAATGCAGCCAAGCCAAGTTATGACCGTTTCGTTTCGATTCTCTTTCGTCGATTGCCTCGAGTCGGCCACACCTCCGATTCCTTTGTTCTGACATCATCTCAGCGCTCAGTCACGTGGTCAGAACAAAGGAATAAAAGGCGTGGCCGACTCGAGGCGATCAACAAAAGAAAATCAAAACGAATCGGTTTCAACTTGGCTAGGGGGGCTGATAAAATACATTACACAAAAAGTACTAAAAAAGTCTTATATCTACAGACATTTTCCAACTGCGTAAAACGTAAAAGCAAAAAAATCAACTTCTAAATGACTTCTACAAATTTTATGAAACAGCACATTTACTCCAGCAAAATCTATCACTCCACACCACATTTCAAGATAGTATACCTGTGACAGACAGTGTTGTGAGTCACTGTTGGGCGCGGGTATAGTGCCCGCGGACGACGCGTTCGATATCGGAGTCGAGCAGCTCACTGTGGAGCTTGATACACCTGGAAAGAGAGGAAAATCGTTATAAAGAAACAGATTATGAAGTACCAACTTCTATTACCGGCTTTCCCGGGGAACATACTTCTGGGATAAACAAACTTTTTGCATAAAAATGTCATAAACAACAATAATTTAAAAAAAAATACCAAAAAATAAAACGCTAAAAATTTGATAAAAAAAAAACTAAATTTGGGAGTCGTTATTTGTGGTTTTGTTTTTTCATTATTTAACTCATATGATAATAAAGTTCTTTTTTAAGTCTTTTATATTCTTTTTATTTGTGGTGCCCCATCAGCCAAACTATTGTACTATTCTTTATTACAATAATTATAAGTATGTTTTGTTTTTTAATAACGATTTATTAATTATTATTTTTTTACTCTTTGTGTTACTTACCACTTAAAATTTATCAATTACACATAAGTATGTACATTTTATTTTAAATCAATATCAAGAAACAGTAAGGTAAACAAGCTAATTAGAAATGGTATGACAATATTACTTAGAAAAAAAAAATACTTTCATGATTTATCCAAACCTGTCTCATGCCTAGTGTGACATAATGACCTTGGTAGGGCCAATCTGAACGCTGTACCCCGTTTCCTCATATCTCAGCTAGTTGACAAAATGTTTTTGGTGTACTAGATCAAGCATGAGGAGTGTATGGGCTTTATGGTCGTTGTGGCAGATTGCTTTATTTTTTTTATTTATAATAAGCACACCAACAGCATTGAAAAGCATGAGGAGTGTATGGGCTGTATGGTCGTTGAGGCAGATTGTTTTATTTTTTTTATTTATAATAAGCACACCAACAGCATTGAAAAGCATGAGGGGTGTATGGGCTGTATGGTCGTTGAGGCAGATTGTTTTATTTATTTTATTTATAACTAGCTTCTGCCAGCGGCTTCGCCCGCGTGAAAGTAGGTTTCTCCTAACAAACTTTGGTAGATATCTATAAGATCTACAATTAATTAGAACATTTTATGGTTCTATCTTTTATAGTTTAGGCAGCGTACGCAAAATAAGTAACTTTTCTGGTTGAGTTTTTACACCTTGTGTCCGAAAAACTCAAATATCTTACGGAACCCTACTATTTCCAAAATAAAATATAGCCTATGTTACTCGTGGATAATGTAGCTTTCGAATGGTGAAAGAATTTTTAAAATCGATCCAGTAGTTTTTGAGCCTATTCATTACAAACAAACAAAGTTTTCCTCTTTATAATATTAGTGTAGATAAGCACACCAGCATTAAAAATTGCAAATCGGCATTTCAGCAACCATACTATATATATTATTGACATAATGAATTTTAGAGACAAATAGACAAAATAAAAAGTGTGTTCATTAAACCTAAAACCAGAACATTTCAAAGACGAAACAAAGCGAATTATAAAGACGTACGCACTGTTTACATAGGGGGCGTCCGTATGAAGCGAAACTCAAGGAGAAGACATCGATAGGGTAATCCGTCAAGTTGAACCTTTTTTATAGTCGTACAATACGTGTTAGAGGACTATTAAAGGTGATACTGATGGACATCAATCAGCAGCATCACTAGAGCGTCAGTCTAGCAGTGGAACACTTCAAAGGAATATCTTGTGGTTTCTTACCGTGCTGCTGGTCGGAGCATTGCGAGTTGAGCGAGGAGATGGAAGTCAGCGAAGACTTGCGGCTGCCGAGGCGAGATGAAGTGGACGGCGAGTGCGGCGCCGAGCCGCTCTCAGCCCAGCCCGAGTAGCAAGACTTTATGTCGCAGATTACCTGGAACATGTTACCTTGTATGTTAGGAAGTGGGGTCAAACTAATATTATATAGGCGAAACTTTGTGTGTTTGTATGTTTGTTACTGCTTCACGCTTGAATGGCTAAAGGGATTTGCAAGAAAGGCACATGGGTAGAACCAGTGGCGATTTCTTCATACATGCCGAGAAGCCTTACTAAAATGCTCGATAGAGAATCAATATCAAACCCGAACTATTTAAAAGTTCGCGCGCTTAATTCTTATCAAAATAACACAAAGTATTTACCTATGCCACACTACTACACATCGCGATTGTTCGCGCGCAGAGTTTCGCATTTGCAGCATCTACATATAGCTATCTCGCTTACACGCACCGGCTTTTGCCGGGCTTTCAAATACTATATCTGTCTCTTTCGCACCTATGGCGACGTGCCGTATAACGAGTTAGGACCTTTTGCGTCTACAAATCGATCAGTATGGAAGATTTAAGCCGGGCATTCGTATGAAGTTGCTCGCGTATGCGTGACCTCGTCACATTGCCAACTCTGCAGTGTTGCCGTTTTAGCAACGTTGTGAGATCTTGGAGATTTTTAACGAGTTTGGAAACTTTTTTTAAGATTTAGCAACAATAAAACTAGCGACTTTTTAAAACAATGAAATTAAATATTCAAGCAATATCTTAAAAATAAAAAAATTGCGACATCTTGCTAGATTTTTCGTATACCTGGCGACTTTTTTTTGCCTAAATGACAACACTGCAACTCTGTTTGCAACTCACTTCAGTTTTATTTACTTGAGTGGAAAATAGATTTTTTGTTTTTTGTTGTTTTTCGTGTTTTCTTAGATTTTCTCAGTGATACAGTTGTTTTGGTGACTTACCTACAACAATGGAGCCAATTGTACCTTGTGAGGATTTAAAATGCGTTCTAGTTTTGCGCGAGTTTTGGCGAAGATAAGGTAAAATCTTTAAACTTTGCTCAGAAAAAACAGTTAATTTCTTCATTAAAAACGACGCCTAATCTGTGTATTTCTCAGACTAGTAAATCGCATAAACGAAAAATAGATCAGTGTATAAAACTAGTTGGATTGTTGGCTGTTCGCACACTATTAAGTTGTATTGCTGGTGCTGCATATTTATTCAAGCTGTTAAAGTTAGCGTATCTTGTTGTAACTATTTTAACGTGCTTTTTCGTCTCTTAAACGTATCCATGAGAAATACACAAGGTCAAGAGCGTCTTTCCGAATTATCAATGATAGCTATTGAAAAACAGCTGTTGGTAGAATTAAAACGATCACCAACTTTTTACTCTGATGTAATTAAATCATTTCTTAATAAAGATGACGATTCCAATTAGAATATAAATAATTCATTTAAATTCCTTATTACATTTTATCTAGCTATTTTTTAACTTTCGTTTTGTAACTTTCTGTTTTGTTTTTGTCTGTAACCCGTTAGTCCTGTTACAAAGCAAGCAACTACTTACCATAACTTTGTTCCCTCAAGCAATGAACCAAACCAAACGGCTTTTTTTAAAGCCACCGGAGGTTTGCAATTGCAGATATGTTTATTATATTCAATCTAGCACTAGCATGCTTTCAGTGAGCTTTGGTTACCACATTCACCGCACGACAAGCAAGAGTGAAATTGAAGAAGAGGAAAGAAGAAGATGGATGAATTCACTTTTAATTTATTGTACCTAACCAGTAGTTTATGAGAAAATTGCGATGATACATACGTAGGTACCTACATTCTCAGTCGAAAACTAACCTTTCTTTTTTTGAAATTGGTTAAAATTTTATTGGGCTTGCCTTATTTTGAAACCCTAGGCACGCCACTGGGTAGAACATATCTTTTTCTTCTTTCATGTCAATCTGACTCAATTTTTAGGGTTCCGTACCTCAAAAGGAAAAAACGATAGGATCACTTTGTTGTCCGTCCGTCTGTGTGTCTGTCTGTCATGACCCTTTATCTAGGAAACGCGTGGAGGCAACGTATATTCAAGTCTACGGTCCCTTGAAACTGTGAAAAAATCTGACTTCAAAATTAACGGTAAAAACACGATACAGCCGTTTATGTCGCAAAAAATGTACATTTCAACACTTTCAAAGGAATCAAAATTCATAGGGTAGGTGCCCTATGAAATAGAAGTGATTAGAAGTCTAGACTCTCAAGGAAATCCAGAGGGGACTTCCCGTTGACCCATAATGCAGAAATTTGGCATAAAGCAGTCGTATAGTATAGATATAGGAATAAATCTGAAAACTGTAAATTTGTAGTTACGTCACAAAAAAACTTTTTTTACAATCCGGAAAAATCTTCATAACTAAATTCGGGAATTGAACTGTTTTCATAGGTAAGTTTGTGCGGAACCCTCGGTGCGCGAGTCCGATTCGCACTTGCCCAGTTTTTTTTATTATTTTACCACTTGGATCGCAGCAACGTGCAGCAATCACAAAACAGAACACACACACACATAAGGAAATACATAATTACACTATCGGACATAGCCAGCAACTTGTCTGCTACAACAATGTCCGATATAAGGGCAATCAAATCTGCCGGCAATCATCGCCAGAACTGTATTGGAGCTGCCCCGCACCCTGTGCACCACGGACGCGCACCGCTCACGCATGGATGCTAATCATAACCTCAAAATCTAATCAGTTCAGTAAATAGAAGTGATCATTTTAAAATCTAGGCAATAAATGCAGACGTTAATCTTCTATATACCTGTAAACTGGCAGCAGGTAATGTCCTAGGTTCGGCTGTGTGTCTGATGAGCTGCTCCGTGCCTTCTTGTAAGTGACCAACCTCCGCTAGCATTGCCACTTCAGATTCCTGAAAACATGTATATTTTTGTAAAGCCGCAGATGCATTTGGTGCCGTTCAAGTACTACATAAGCAGATATTTTGCAAATATAAACCCCTCCCCCTCGTTCATTCATACATTTTTTATTTTATTTTTTAGCTTTTATAGAAAGCCGCACAAGTGTATTTACACAAATCACATATTTTTGATAAAAGTCAGATAGCAAAACTATTGACTTTTGATGAATCGATACATATATTGATACTAGAGTAATTTTTTTTTTGTTTTTTAATTGATTAAAAACCAGTGCTTGACTGCGATCCCACCTGATGGTAAGCGGAGATGCAATCATTGATGGTCAGGCGCACTAGTTTATTAAGAGCCTATTCACTCTAGCCTTGAAGACACCTATATTATAGTTGGACGGGAAGACCGCAGCAGGCAAATTGAATTGATTGAAGGAAATTCTATATCTAAGACAAAATATAAAAACTGTACGAGGCTGCCCCACCTTCCCCTACTCGGTTCATGACACACGAATCTATGTCTTCAATGACATTGGATGTGTGCTGCTCAGTAATGTGTGTATGCCACTTTCGATTTTCTGATTTTAGAATATGTCGACATCATTCATACTGCTGACTTTATCTTCATCCACACCCCCCAATCCCCCAGGTCATCAAAAATAACCCCGCCTGTAGTGCATACGTAATACTGGAATGGTCCCTTAGCGGACAAAATGTCCCCTAACGTGACGTGCAACGCTTAATCTACGTGACGCTACAACGTTGCCCTGTGACCCGCAACATGCCCCCAACATTTTATTTATTTATTTATTTATGACAGGTACTTTCTGCACTTACAGTCGAAACCAACACGTATAGAGAGTCATTATTATATTACAATATAATATTTAGAAGAAAAAAATAACACAATTAATAAAAATCCTTATCATTAACATTACATTTTACAACGTATTTACGTGACGCGGGATATGTTGTTGGACAATTTAACAACGTTGCGTATCATGTTGGGAGACATTTTGTTCCCCAATCTATCTGAGGCTTAAGATTAAGAACGCTATAACTTCAAAGCAACTACATGATGATATTTTTTTGGTCTGTTTAAAACTGTTAATAAACGTTGCCTGACACTAGGAATGACTCTTGTAGAGTCAAAAACTGTCTGTAAGCCATACAAATATTTGTACCGAGCAGGTATCGAATCCGCGACACGCAGCGCAGCAGCCAATCGCTAAATCACTTTGCCAACCGTGCCGTCGAAGAAGTTTGGACGTTATAGATTGAACGGATTTAGATGAAACATAGCAACCGGGGAGACCATATCCTGAATAAAGACATGGGTTTCTCTTCATATCAGTAGTATGTTGCCTTGGAATAACTTCGGACTTTCAAGCAGACGATTTTGCTGGAGGCAGTAAGTTCAACATCAAGACTCCACTCCACTGGAGGGCCATGGGTGGTCCGAAAGGGGTCCTTGGATGCAAGGCAATATAGGAACAAATGAGTAGGTTTTAATCAGTCAAAATCTGACACCCGCTCCCCCCTAGAGCAGAAGAAGTCATCGAATGATTTACCACCTTAAAAAATACGAGTACACTATATCCTAAATTAAGATACAGGGTTTTCTTCATCTCAGTAGTATATTGCTTTAGGATGATGTTGGACTCCCAAGCAGACCAATCCGCTGGAGGCAGTTAGTTCATCATCAAAACTCACCACTACAGGGTTCAGCAGCGACACGAAGTGACAGAAGCGGCTTCGTTCCTCGATGAGCGCGGCCTTCACCGCTTTCTCTTCCATATCTTCCAACTGCTGCTTTCGTTCCTGTATATCCTGGGGAAGGGAGACGAGCTTTTTGTGAATGAACTAAAATTATGACATATTATGCTATATGCTTTGAGTTATTCAATCAGCGAAGACAGAATTTTTCTCAGTATCGGGTCTCCCATTCGCAACTGTTGCCTGCTTTGAATAAACCCTAAATTCACTCAGCATGATCAACGAAGACAAAAAGAGAGTGAATAGGACGTTATTTTTTATGCAGAATCACAGACAGGCTACGCTTTTTTTACTGGTTAGTTTTACAGTCTGGATAGAATTACTGTCGACAATCAGCTAAACAAACCTAATATTTTTACCATTACTTGAGATATATATGTGTGTGACAGAAATTTATGGTTATATTTTACACACTTCTTCCGCCCAAGTCCAATGAAACTTTAAAAAAAAAATGGACTTTCCCCACAAAGTTATCATCAGCTTATCAAAATCCGTTCTTTTTTCGTGATTGATTATATTTTTTCTGAATAACGTTGCTAATTTTTAGAGGTATGCGGAACAGGGTGTTAAGTCTTGCAAACCTCTACTGAGAAGGGAGGATACTGCGACCAGACAGGGGTTGTGTCTGGTCTAGGGAACTGCTGGATAGTTGATTTCGGACTGTTGTATATGTTCTAATCGAGCGGAAAACTGTAACTTCGATGCAGTATTTTGAATTTTTAGTTCTTATGAGGCATCATAAATGTTGCAAGGATTTATATGAGTAATAGCAGTAGGTATTTAAAATATGACCACATATTACCATTACAGCCTGTAGGGAGTATGTATCTCAAGTTTCTGTGCAACTGGACGATATGTGGAACCATTGAAACAGGCGCAATGTCGGTAAAATGGAGCTGAGAATTTTATTGCAGTGTTGACTATCTCAGTAAAGTTTGCAGAGAAGGTTGACTTGATACATTTGCTGCACAAATACTACAAAAACATTAGAATGTTTTCAACTATTTTGAAATATGTAATCTCTATTATTCAGACTAAAGGACTTTGTATGATCCACGGCCAAAAAATAAATTTTAAAAAATCACGCTCTAGAGTGTAGGTATATCCAAGTCGTACAGCTAATAGATGCACAAAAAAGATGAAGCATACCTGCATGCACACGTCAGCACGTCGTTTAGCATCAGGCGGTGCCCTCCTCGCCTTCCTCGCATGCCGCTGCGCCTCAGTGACTCGGCGCCTGAGTTCTGCCCGAGCTCGCTTGCACTCCCGAGCGTGCTCGCGACTTAGCGCGCCGGTTGAGCAGGCGCCGCGACGCCATTCATCGGCTCGTTCCGATAGAGGTGTTATTAACGTGTCCATTAGGGCGCTGGAAAGAAGACAATTACATATGAAGGTTGTATTAAATACCTACTTTAAGATCTGTATTACTATAATTATCTATGTACTTTTGTAACCATGTATGGGTAGTTCTACGATAAGAGGTTTTAAGTCCATAGAGAATACGGCCGCGGAGAAAAGTAATTGTTTTTTCATTAAACACTTATATTACGATTTTAGTCCTATTTATGTATCTTTTCACGTAAGGGCAAGTCATTTTATGCATATTTTATTACTTTTTACAAGTCCAGGGTAAAGACATTGGACAGGGTAGAGACACCAAGATCACGGGAGATATTTTTTGGATCAGGGGGGAGAATAAATGTAACAAAATTAGAAAAATCAACTTTTATTAAACATTGTACTTAACATAGAATCAGACCATCATTTTTACCAATCATATTAAACACTAACAAACTATATTATTTCAACCTTCTCTGAAATTTAAAACAAAAGTGTCTTCTATTGTCATTACACAATAATATATGAAATTAACATGGCATTGTACCTACATCAAATAATAAAATATTCTTTTATTAATACTTATTATATAGACTAGCGTCTTTTAAGTAATACAAATAATCAGACTTGCGATAACTAGGATAATTTTCATATTACCTTTGCCTATGCTACATTTCACTAAATGAACATGTTTTAATCATAAAATAAAATTAAAAATATAAATTAAAGGCACTCTCTTGCCTATATCAACAAAAAATAAATGCTTAAGCTTTCTCCAACACGTTCACCGACTTTTTGAAACAGTAGAACATCCTCTGCCCTTTCAAAATAAGATTTGGCATAGGTAATGCCTGAACAATCTGATCTCCTGAGATAAATGAAATATCGTTTTCTTCGACTTTAAATAATTTTCCACTCCTGTCCCCTATTTTACAGAAAACTACCTGTATTTCGTCATCTTCTTCTAAACCCGTACACATGGCCACGTAACGATACTCTGTTTTTTAGACAGTATTTTGACAAGAATAAAATCACCGTTTTTAAATGTTTTGCCTTTTCTTTTTGTTTTTGCAATTCATATCTTTCGGGATCATTTTTAATCTTTTTATATCGTAGTCTCTGTGCTTTACGTTTCTTCTGTAATCTTTCTTCACGTGTTAACTTTTTTCGTGGTGCCATGATCTGTAATAATATTAGACAATAATATAATAACAATATGAACTGAGAACCTCCTTTATTTTTCACTTTTAAGAATTTACCAAAATTATTAAAATCATTTAAAACTGTTTGTTGATAAAAATATACTATATCTAAGTTTGTTTGCACTAACATTATCTCCCCTGGTCAACAAGTCTCTCCCCTGACAGTTACCTTGCCAGGGGAAATATGGCAGGGGAGATACGTTTTCATGTTCAATTGTATTGTTTTAATTGACTTATGAAATTTTTCGGTAAATTAGGTATCACATTATAACTATTGCATCATTATTAAATTAGACCAGTAAATGCCAATAAATTAAATAAATAATATAACTTTTATGACTTACCAGGGGAGAGACACAATGACCACGCGAAACCGCTACTTCGAATCAACGCGTCGCAACAGCTAACAAACGACGGCGCTCTTAACGGCTCAAGTGTTTTGCATTACTAACTTCACGTCGATAGATGATCTTGAGCGCTGTTTGGAATATGGCCGTTTTATATTTATATTTGTACTAGCCGAATGAAATTTTCCAGGGTAGATACCCAAAAACAGTGGGACAAAAGTTAAGTTTAAAATATATTGCAAAGAAATAAATATTGTTCTATTTTTCCTTAACAATGCTTAAATATATTAATATTTATTGAAATTTGTGTTTAACATATTTTAGTTTAATAACTGACACAAAGAAAGTATGTATCGTTTTCAAATTAAACTGAAACTGACAAGGGGACAGGCCAGGGTAGAGACTTTTTTAGACTTTATACGGAATTTTAGAAAAATATACTTTAATTAGGCATTTAATCGTGACGTTATTTAATAAAGTACATTTAGGTGATGTGTTTCATTGCAAAAAAAAACAACATATAGAATAAAATTTATATTTTAAACTGATTGCCGCACAAGTTACCTCTTATCGTAGAACCACCCGTATATGCACTATCCTATGAAATATAATTCAGTATTATTCTGTCTCTGGCATTCGACTGGCCTGTTGGTCTAGTGGTTAGTGGCCCTGACTTAGCGCCGGAGGTCGTGCGAACCCACGAACTCCCGCCCAGGACAAATGTTTGTGTGATGAGCACGATCATTTGTTCTGTGTCTGGGTGTAATTTATCTATAATATGTATGTATTTAGACATACATAAGTATGTTTATCAGTTGTCTAGTACTCATAACACAAGCTCTGCTTAGCTTGGGACTAGACGGCGTTGTGTGTTAGTTGTGGAATATTATTATTATTATTTATTGATTTTTCAAAATTCACCCCCTGAGGCGAAGAAACGGGAGTCCAAAAATAGTATAGAAAAACGCGAATTTCACGGGTAAAGTCGCGGGCAAAAGCTAGTTATTACTATTGGTAGACTCGCGTTTGAATATTATTTAGATCTATACAAATGGGTCAGAAATAAGTGATACAAACAGATAATGTGGACCAAAAGTTGTCTTTAAATGAATATTATAGCCATATAATATTTTCAATCGGGCGAAGCTGCTGGCAGAAGCTAGTACATAACAAAGCGCAAGAATTTTTGTTTATTTTTACGCACTTATCTCTAGAACTACCAGTCGGATTGGAAAAAATCTCTATGGGATAGCCAGGTTAATGACGAATAGGATATACCTACCCTATCCTATCCTCTCCTAGAGAGAACGTCTAAGTCCCAGCAGTGGGACCCGCAGAAGTAAAGCAGCAATCTAAGATGCAGATGAATTCGTAGGTTGTTGTGTTGACAGCTGTTGTCAATACACCTATCAATCATCATCATTTCAGCCGAAAAAAGTCCACTGCTGGACATAGGCCTCCCGCAAGCGACGCCACAACGATCGATCCTGCGCGTCTCGCATCCACCGCCCTCCCGCGACTCTCACCAGGTCGTCGGTCCACCTTGTGGGAGGCTTTCCAACGCTGCGTTTTTCGGTGCGCGGTCGCCACTCTATAACCTTTCGTCCCCATCGACCATCCGTTCTACGAGCAATGTGCCCTGCCCACTGCCACTTTAGTTTGGCGATTCTTCGGGCTATGTCGGCGACCTTGGTTCTCCTGCGGATATCTTCATTCTTTCTTCACCTATCAATACCTATAAATATATAGTTGTAGGACCAAACTGGCTGAGAGACACTTCCGAGTCGTCAGTGGTCGTGTATACAATGCAGTTAACAGGCATTGCAATATAAATGGTTTAAGTAAATTTGATTGTAAAAAGAGAGTGAGTCAATGGCTCACTATTCTCACTTATCAGGAGATTGAGAAGATATTATGAAAGCTTTTTTGACATAACACACACTAAACACATATACATTACACACCCACACACACATTTTTTTATACCCCATTAATTAGAGTAATTGTAATTTTTAATAATTAAATGATTGTATAATTTATTGATTAAATCATTTTATTAATTGAATGATTTGTTGATTGAATAATTGAATTGTTTTGATTTAATACCTAACTAATGTTTTTTTGGTAAACTTAATGATAGAAAAATTGAATGATTTGTACAAATGATTACTAGTAACTAGTAACTGTTTGCTTAAATTGAAAATGTAATAAATAGAGTGAGCCCTGGCACCCATAACACAAGTTTACTCTTAGCTTGGGTGCCAGAGGTCGATAATCTGTGATTATCCAATTTTAATGGAAACGATGCCGCATCATGATATTCATAACTTGTGTAAAATTGTATTTTTGTATATTTTTTTTTAAGTATTATCATTAGCATAGTCGGCCTTATAATGTTCCCACTGTTGGGACTCAGGCCTCCTCCCTAGGAGAGGGAATGGGCCGTAATCCACCACGCGGGCCCAGTGCGGGTTGGTGGATGTCACATGTCTTCGAATTTTTGGTTCTAGGACATGCCGGTTTCCTCACGATGTTTTCCTTCACCGTTTTGAGAGCAGTGGTGATGAAATAAATTACACAAGGTAATGCGCCTGGCTGGGTTTGAACCCGCGACCTACAACTTGTAAGTCGGGGCCGTTACCACTCGGCCACCACTGCTCACAGTAATATTATTATGATAAAATATTTGATTAAACTCCATGCCGTCTTCCACACAGAACAACTACTATAAATAATCTGTTACTACTAACTATATAAATAATTATCAGTACTGCATGTATCCTTAAATGGAGGAAAAACCCCCAACCAGTTTACTGCAGCTTCGAAAACCCATTCTTATCAAGGTCTACGTAAAGTACGATCAAACAATAACCAGGAGGCCACACCGAGCGACAGAATAATACATAGACATGTATTTATTAACATATCTGTCAGAGCATACCAAT